>CM060913.1:845956293-850956293 GCA_030737875.1 Allium sativum
CGTTCAATCGAAGGAGTATGACGACTTAGTATTGCCACTTTTGGTTTTATTTTAGCATCAATATTTTTAGTTTTTGTTTTAGGGTAGAAATACCCTTTGTCTTCTCCTTTCCCTCTGACTTCTTTTTCTCGCTTTTATCCTTTTGTTTCTCCTTCTTCACCTTCTTTACCCTTTTTCCAGTCTCTTGCTCGTTTTTTGAATCATCTTCAATTTTGAGTTCTCTGGTGATAATTTCTTCCCTGTCATTTTTGTCATACTTCTTATTTTTTGTATCAACGTCTACATCCTTGTGCTTCAGTTCTTCCTCAACGTCTTTACTCTTCTCCTTCTCTGACTCTTTGCCTTCATCGTCTTCATTCTTGTCCTTCTTTTCTTCTCCTTTTTTCTTGTCTTTCTTCTTCTTTGCATCTCCATCTTCATTATCATCTTCTTCTTGTTTCCCTTTCTTCTCCGTTCCTTTCATCTTCTCCGCCTCTCTGCCTTTGTCTCCATTTTCTTCATTTTTGTCCTTCATTTCTTTCCCTTTTTTCTCCTTTGCGCCGTTGCTCTCACTACCGTCTTCTTGATCTTCATTAACAATCTTCTTTTCTTTCTCTTCTTCAACTTTTTCATTTTCTTCTCCAATGAATGAGCTTTGCAAAATCTCCCAAGCTTGCTTTGCCGAAGTGGCATGGTATATTTTTTAAAAAGCGTCATCATAAGTATCTATTCTCTGATAGATATAAAACAAAGCTTGTTCGTCTTTCATTTTCAATCTTCTTAATTTATCTTTTTCAGCTTGTGTTAATTTTTTCTTATCTTCAACTTCGGTATACCCGCTTTCAACAATCTGCCATGCTTATTGAGATCCAAGAAGGGCCTTCATTTGGATACTCTATTTACCGTAATTTTCTTTGGCTAATTGATGAATATAAGCGAGGGGAATAGAATTTCTCATTCTGATTGAACAAGGCTCTGATACCAATTTGTAGAAATTATTTTTGAGGAGAAAGACGAAGAAATTTTGTTGGAATATTGATTGGAGAGGAAGACAAATTTTATTGCTTGTTTTTTCTTTATTTCTTGATTGACTACATGCCCTTATTTATACAAATAACATCACCCAAATAGATAAGTGCCAACACATCATTCTTATCCTTATCCTCTTCACAAGAATATAAAGGATAATTTTATACCAAATAAAAAAGCCTACAATTAAGACAACATTTACTGCAAAATTAATTTATTCGAATAAGGCTCTGATACCAATTTGTAGAAAATATTTTTGAGGAGAAAGACGAAGAAATGTTGTTGGAATATTGATTGGAGAGGAAGACAGATTTTATTGCTTGTTTTTGTTCTTAATTTCTTGATTGACAAATACATTGCAAATCTATAGCCTTTTTATACATGTTTCATTCTTATCCATTCTAGATAAGTCTATTCTAGAATTTATCACAATCAATAATTCAATTCCAAATATAACCAAATATCCAAATTAGGAAATATATATTGCAATTCACAAAGGCCATATATAATGACATTTATTGCAATTTAATTTATTGCCAACATGCTCACCCATCTTCTTTACACGTAAAAAATAACAGCCTTCTCCACTCTTTAAAACCCATTCCAGCACTACTTCATTACTTGTTCAAATCAACGTGGATGCTCCTTGTCTAAGGTTATCTTCAAAGCACCACAACTCAAAAGGGAAGAAACAATTAGATGAAATTATTAGATTAATTTATTCAGACAGAACATCTAGGTACTACGTACTTTGGTGATTTCCTTTCTACTTCGCGCGATGTTCAATCGTGCTTGTCAGGCTGATGAGATCTTTGACTACTGACATTCAGACTGTCACTGCTGGCTTCGGATTCGCCATTACATATATGCTTAATTTCATATTCTCTTATTTCTTCATTTGGTTCAGCTAAGGAGGAGATAAATTGGGAAAGTAAGGGTGCGTTTGGTTTACATTTTGAGTTTTCAATTTTGAGTTTTCATGATTGTTTTCAATTTTTCATTTTGAATATTTTCACTATTTATTAAAATGCGTTTGAGTATCCTTTTTCCGAAAACAAGTTTTCAAAACTAAAAGTTGAAAAATGCGTTTGGTTTGAAATACAGTTTTCAAAATTTGAAAATTTGAGTTTTCATTTTAGCAATTCAAACAAATTTTACGTTTTAAGTATAATGCGTAATCTATAATATGTGAAAGTCTATTTAGACACAACAAACATTCATCATTCGATCACTCCATGAATTACACTCTTTCATGTAAAAACAAGAATTTAACGATCTAAATCACGTTTATCACTAGTTGTATCTATTTTTCTGTTCATATAGTCGCCTCCAATAATATATATCTTTTTTTATGTTTCCATGAAAATACTACATGTAAATCAAGCAAAAAACAAAACGAAAAATTCAAACATAAAGAAGTTGAATAAAAACAAATGTGAATATATCAAGTTGCTAATTAAAAACTGATAACAGATAAAAGATAATAAGCTGAATTCTGAACATAATGATTAAACATTAAGAAGAATACAATATTTTAAACTACATGAGGCCGAATTGTAATAGGTCACAAACTCAATTTTGATTAGGCCATGTTATAATAGGTCACATATTTACCATGGTCATTGCCCGTTCTAATAGATTCTATGACAAAATTAATGGTTATTGTAAAAATGTCGTATAACAACAACATGCATTGACCATTGTAAAAAGGACTTATAACAATGCAATATAAAGGCAAATTTTAAAACAAATTATCGCAGCGTCCATGTAGTACATCCATACCAATATTGAATAATTTAAGGAGCAATAAATATTATCATAAAACAAACAAAATCACATACAAAAAGAATAATTTAAGGAGCAATAAAGATTATCATAAAACAATCAAAATCACATACGAAAAAACTACAAGCTATTGTCACAAACTTCCAACACATTCCAAAAAGTTTGATAAGTTTACATTGACATAGTTCTAACATACACATGACAAACTCCTAACATAAGACTATACAAATATAAGACTGAATTGTGCACTCTCACTTATTAATTAGACTATACAAATATAAGAGCTATGAAAGAAAAAAGGGCAACAAATTACCTACAATAAACATAGAGTTCCCTATGAAAACCGCAAGCCCAATCTGTCCAGTCTCTGTCTCCATAAACTCAACAAAAAGGCCAAAGAGTTGGCATAAAGTGTCCCTAACCCTCTGTTCAACCTATTGCCTAAAGCTGCAGGTGTAGCAGTCGGAGCCTCCACCTCCACCGCAGTTATTCCGAGGGGCACCGCCTTGGAAGTTGTGGCAGACCTCATAACCAAGTAGCCTCATGACCAAACACTGTCATTCAACATTGTCAAATCTGCAAAAAAAGCATGACATGAGAGAAAATCCTATAAGTTAACTCAGAACATGGTCCAACAGAACATGTCATGGAGATTTCTTAGCCCATTATTATCACATTGTATTGAACTTCAAGTAAAGGTTGAAGCTATAGTTCCAATTTATTGAGGGTGTGATGATGACTAAATTATCGCTGGAACACCATAAAGCATTTGGTACGTCTATAAGTCGATTTTATTTTTTACCAAATTTATATGTATGATTTATTTACTGCAAGCATAGCAGCAGGAAAGGAATGATCTTCTCTTAATTCATTTTAATTAAGCTGCCATAATAATGGGTTTCCCTCAAGTATCACTAGATAAAATGGAAGAAATGACAGCATCATTAACTGAAAGTGTAGCAGATGATGCCATGGATCTTCATAAGCTAAACATTGAATCCAAAGAAAGTTTTAGTCGCATAAAACCAAAAATAAGGATTGTTGGTTTTGAGTCGAATAATTCATCTAAACTTGAGGGTACATCTGATAAGTCTATTGAATCTTATATCAGAGAATGCTGGCGGTCTCCGTCAAATAGAACTGATTATAATCATTCGCATGGTGATTCAGTAGATACTAACAAATGGAAGACTAGAAAAGATCTTTACATATCAGGTAGGAATCATGTTGCATGTGGATTGACTGACAGGAAGAAGATACATATTGGTAGTGATGATCATTATGAGACTATAGCCAATCCCATTTCTTTTTGTTTTTTCACGGATGGTCCATTGCTTGAAAACAAATGAATAGTTTACTTACTATTTAAGGTCATCATTTGTATATGCGGAAAATAGTTCAAGCATATATGAGAGAAAATGTCAGTTATATGCTAAGTTTAATACATGTCAGACATATACTAAGTTATAATTACACCAAAGTCCGAAAACTTAAGGCTAATAAATGTATATGCGGACATAAGTACTAGAAGACTTAAATCATATTGGTTCAAGTAGAATACAGTCATGGATAGTTAACGTATAGTGAGCATGGATGATCTCTGGAAAACTAGTAACATGTAACATGCATGAGAAAGATGACGTGTTGGTAAATTATTTGAAACAACTAAATGAAACTCACTGTATACATAGTATTTGAAACAACTTTTTTACATCCATAACATACCTGCAGATTATTTCCCAAAGTTTTCTTAAATTGTGATAAACACATAATATACTATCTTGACATGACAACCACTAACACTTGGTTTCTTATTTCTCCATTTTTGTAACTCTGATCAACAAAATCAGTTGCCATGGCTACATGACGCCTTCCCATAGATGTGCGAATCTTATCAAGCAATAATGAAACTTCAGCTAAAATTCATGCCTCGATGTACCCTTCATCTACTTGCCTATGATAAGTAAATAAAATAAATACGCCAACATAACGATGAAATAATTTCACTTTGCACAGCTAGTGTAGTGTATTAAGGTAAAACCATCCTCCTTCCTATTAAGGGATGAGGAGGAGAGTTATTAGAGAGGAACAATTGCAATTTTTGTTGATGCAAAACATGATACAAAGAGCACATATATATAGTGCTATGAGCCCAGCGGCTAGTACAAAATATACCAAATATGTATGAGCCTAACGACTAGTATATAATGACAAAGCATTTTAAATATGATAAAAACATGTTCACACTCTAACGGCTCTATTGTAACGGCTCTATTATCTTCATTATGCCCCCTCAGCTTGAACTAGGGTTTCCTTGCTCATTCTGGCTTCCGCCTGCACTGATAACGCGAAGTTCCTCTCTCATTCTGATAAATTTTTTGGTCGAAAGGGCCTTTGTGAGAGCATATGCTCTCTGATAGTATGCGGGCACATGACATATTGCAAGTCTTCCTGATTGCGTTCTTTCTCTCACAAAGTGGAGATCAATTTCAAGATGTTTCGTCCTTGAATGTTGAATAGGGTTTAGAGATAAAGATACTGTGCTCTTATTATCGCACCAAATGACCGGCTTTCGTCTTAGAGTGAAACCAAGCTCCTCCATCAGTGATTCTATCCACATGATTTCGGCTGTAGCGCTTGCCAGTGCACGGTACTCAGCCTCTGTGCTAGATCTTGATGTGGTCTGTTGTTTCTTCGTACACCAGGAAATGATATTGGAACCGAGGTAAACGCAGTATCCTGAGACAGACTTTCGATCATCAATATCGTTGGCCCAATCGGCATCGCTAAAGCACTGTAAGTTAAGTTCCTTTTCTGAATTTAGGTGTATGATGTAATGTTTTGTGCCTTGTAAGTATCGTAACACTCTCTTTAATGCCATCCAATGTTCTGATAAAGGGTTCTGCATGTATTGACTGAGTTTATTGACGCTGTAGCATATGTCTGGTCGAGTAATAGTTGCGTATTGTAACGCTCCTATTATGCTTCTATATTGTTTGGCATTGTCGATAGCTTCTCCTTTATGCTTAGATAGTCTTAGGTTACTAATCATAGGCGTAGGTAATGAGTTTGCCTTGTGCATATTTGCCCTTTGCAGTATTTCAGTGATATAATTTTGTTGGGATAATATTAATTCACCATTGTTTATCCTAATCAATTGTATTCCAAGAAAAAAATTTAGTTCCCTCAAGTCTTTAATGGCGAAATTTTGATCCAGCTTGTGTGCGATTCTGTTTATTTCTTCACTGTTGTCTCCTGTTATTAGCATGTCGTCAACGTATACTAGAATGAACACAGTTCCATGTATGCCCTTCTTTATATATAGAGAATTGTCCGATTTAACTTGTGAGAAACCCATGTTAGACAAAGTTGACTTTAGCTTTTCATACCAAGCTCTCGAAGCTTGTTTTAAGCCATATATTGCTTTGTGTAGTTTGCATACTTTATCACCAGTACCATATCCTTCAGGCTGTTGCATGTATACCTCTTCAGTCAATTCCCCATTCAAAAAAGCATTGTTGACGTCCAGTTGCCTCACATTCCATCCTTTGTTTAGAGCAATGATTAGTATAATTCTGATGGTTGTGGGTTTTATGACCGGGGAAAAAGTTTCATTGAAATCAAAACCAAATTGTTGCGCGTAACTTTTTGCAACCAGTCTGGCCTTGTATTTGTCAATAGATCCATCTTCTTTTCTTTTTATTTTGTATGTCCACCTACAACCAATCACATTTTTGTGTTTTGGTTGAGTCACTAAGCTCCAAGTGTTGTTTTTTATGAGAGCTTTATATTCAGTGTCCATTGCCTCCTTCCATTTGTTTGATCTTATAGTCTGAGTGAAATTCAATGGTTCGATCTCACTGGCAGAAATATTATATACTTTGGGTTTGAAGATTCCTCTCTTTGACCTGGTGATCATGTGATGTCCAGTTGATTGTGGTGGTGTTTGCTGCTGTGTATCATTGTTGCTGGTAGTGTCAACATGGTTATTGTTTTCTGTATCTTCACTATACTGCATGTTTTGATGTATGTTTGTATCTTCTGAGTCATTGTGTGTCTCATTGGTTTGCTCATTTGTTCGATCCATAGTTTCTTCCTGGGTGTTTAAATTGCTTGTACGTTGTTGCTCTTCATTTCTATCAATTGAAGGTGGTTCAGTAATGAATGGCTCGAACCGTATGTTATTGTTTATGCTTTGTTCCCCATCCTTTTTGCCGATTTGCTTTTCTACATAAGGAAACTTGTTTTCATCAAATATCACATGTCTAGAAACATATATTTTTCCATTTTTGTCCATGCACTTATAACCTTTTTGGTTTTGTGCATATTCGATGAATGTGCATGGGCTTGATCTCATGCTTAGTTTATGATTGTTATAGCCTCTCAAACATGGAAAACATAGACACCCATAGGCTTTCAGAAAACCATATTCTGGTCTAACATTGTATATCATTTCATGAGGGCTTTTATTGTTAAGACTTTGGTTGGCAACTTGTTAATGAGGAATACAGATGTGTAGAAAGCTTCATTCCAATATTTCATGGGTAATGAGCTTTGTGATAACAAAGTTAGACCAGTCTCTACTATGTGTCGATGTTTTCTTTCGACTAAACCGTTTTGTTCGGACGTATGCGGGCAAGTTAATCTATGTTTGATCCCTCTTTTGAGAAAGTAATTAGTTAGAGGTTTAAACTCAGCTCCCCCATCTGTCTGAGCAGCCTTAACAGCACTGTTCATTTGTTTTTCGACATGAGCTATAAATTGCATAACTGTATTGCAAACTTCTGATTTAGTTTTCAGCATGTATATCCAAGTATATCTAGAATAAGCATCCACAAAAGAAAGATAATACCTGTGTCCCTGATATGAATTTAGAGGCGCAGGTCCCCATAAGTCAGCGGCTGTAAGTTCCAGTGGCTCATTATAGCTGATTTCAGAATCACTAAAAGGGAGCTTGTGGCTCTTGCCGAGTTGGCAGTTCGTGCATGTGTGTTTGATAGGTACATTTTTATAATGAATGTTATTATTACGCAGAACAGTCTTAACAGTTTCCAGATTAGGATGTCCTAATTGTACATGCCAAGAATTAATCACGTTACATTCACTTCTATTATTGTCATAATCAACGTTATTGCAACTATTCCTAATACAGTCATTGTCACTACTTGCATCTATATTATTGTACCAGAATTCTCCACTTGAGTTTGCAGTCTTGAATTTGTATAAACCATCGTATAGGTTACCTCGAAGTAATATTTCATGATTTAGAGAATCTTTAACTAAACAAAACTTAGGATGAAATTCAAAGTAAACATTATTGTCATTGGCAAATTTTGATACACTTAACAAATTTTTATTAATCTTAGGTACCCTAAGAAGATTGTTTAATTTGAGTTGTCTTTTCCCAAAAATAGTCCCTTTGCCTATGTGTGTTATACTAGCAGTACTACCATTACCCATATGCAAATTTCTCATACCTGAGTAATTTCTGCTCCCAATGTTTAAATTTTGAAGAATGCTAGTTATGTGGTGAGTTGCTCCTGAGTCAGGGTACCATTCTTCGAAGCCATTGTCTTCATTTTTTACTTCATTATCATCTGCAGCATTATGTCTTCGGTTTGCATTATTATTATTTTGAGTTGAATTCCCTATTGTTGCCATATTTGCTTGTGCTCTTCTTTGTGAAGAGTAATTTTGGCTTGCCTGTTGTCTACCTGTGTCTGAATTATACCTGAAGTAACATTTGTTCGCCATGTGACCAAACTTTTGGCATACTTGACATTTCACACGATAGTTGTTGTTATCTCCTTGTATCTGCTTATTTCTGACTGTGGTATAATTGGAAGAGAACTTATTTTGTTTGGTCGATTCTGCCTTCATGAGCAAGGAGTGCTGATCGAACGAATTGTAAATCAGGTAAGGTTTGTTGTGTGGCTAGCACAGTTACTAGAGATTCGTATTCTTCATCTAATCCACCAATAATAAATAGGATTTGCTCATTGTCGCTGATCTTATGGCCAACAGCATTTAGTTTGCCACACAGATTTTTAATTTTTCCTAAGTATTCTTTCATGCTTGCCTCCTTTTTTCTAGAATTTTGCAATTCCCTTCTATATTGCATGATTCTAGCAGCTGATTGTGAACTGAATTTTTTTTAACTGTTTTCCATATTTCATAAGACGTACTACATCCAACTATTTATGATAATAAATTCGAACTTACTGACGATAGGAGCCATGAGGAGAGGAGGCTGTCTTGTTTTTGAAACTTTGTGTAGTCTGTGTTAGGCATAATTTCTCCTTCCGAATTGGTTATCGTCACTGGTGGGACTGTTATTGTCCCATTAATGTACTGCAGTAAATCATACCCTCTTAAAGCGATCTCTACTTGATATTTCCATAGAATGTAATTGTCTTAGAGATGTGGTGATAATTTGGCTATTTGGTTTAATCAGGTCATGATGGTTAGGTGGAGCGCTGTACCCCATACTTCCTGAAACAGCGGAGGTTACTTCGTTGTTGTTGGTCATAAAACAAAAACAACTTTCTTCTTGATGATTAAGCCTTTTGGCACTTTGGCGCTCTGATACCATATTAAGGGATGAGGAGGAGAGTTATTAGAGAGGAACAATTGCAATTTTTATTGATGCAAAACATGATACAAAGAGCACATATATATAGTGCTATGAGCCCAACGGCTAATACAAAATATACCAAATATGTATGAGCCTAACGGCTAGTATATAATGACAAAGCATGCTAAATATGATAAAAACATATTCAAACTCTAACGGCTCTATTGTAACGGCTCTATTATCTTCATTACTTCCTTTTATCATTTTCCATCAAATTGTTATCAACCCAAAGCGAGACTCCACCCACAACTACTTCACCTTCTCTAGTATGTAATGTAATCGTACAACAAAAATGATGCAACAAAATAACTAACAATGTCATATGCAATCAATGTGAGTAATTTGAAACTTTAATACTTATTTTTGTTGGTTTCAGGTAACTAGTTCTCATGCTTTTTCTATAGATCCTTTCACTCAACAAATCCACATAAATAAAATGTTTGAATACCAAACAAATACAAGTATACCATAGCAAATCAACATGATTTACCATAGGAACGAACTGAATTAAAAGCCGCGGAATCAAAAAACCCTAACCCTTATTTGAGGGAGGGAGCACGCTGCTGTAAATAATAATATAATCTTGATGATCTAATCAGATCAAACAAAAAGAAATTACGGAAGAAGTAAAAAAAGGCGATTTTACCTGAACCGATGATAATCCATGAATATTGGAGAAGAAGAAAGTTGCGGCCAGAAAACGGAATAGGGATAATATCGTGTTTGGTTTTTGTTTTTCATTTTGGGCTTTGGAATTTTGGTCGGGCCTGAAAACATAGAAAACAAAATAAATTCATTTTGAGTTTTCTGTATTAAGCCCATTTTGTAAAATGGTTATTTTTCAAAATGGCTTTTTCAAAATAACAAAAGGAACAGGTTATCAAAAAATTTAAAAACTAAAAACTGAAAATGACTTGAAAACGCCAAACTAAACAGAGCCTAACTTTTTTTGGGATTTGATTAAAGTGGGAAAGTAACTTTTTTTAGCTAAGGAGGAGATCGGTTGGGAAAGTAACCATTTGATGTCATTGTATTGGTCTGCAAACAGTTTCGCTTCTGAGCTTTATTTGTACGATTCCTTTATTTCATACGTTTACTTCTGCTATCAATGGAAGGTTTTGATATTTACTGGTTCCCCACTTGCTACGTATTGTAAAGAGCCACCCAACTGAACTAGAAGCATGTCAACCTTGTAAGGCATACTTGATGTGATATGCAGAGATATCATGTATATTTTTTGGTACAATTAATACTTGTATTTGTTGTTCTTGTTTTATTTTCTGCGTTTTCAATATGCTGTAATAAAATACTACTTGAAACAATGTATATTTGTTGACCATATTTCCATTATTATTGTAGTATAATATTGTGCAAATTGAGTGATATTATATTGCTTTATATGCATTTATAAACATATGTTAATGTTGGATGTGTGTTTGAAAACATCGATAAAAATCAAAGAGCAAATGATAAGCTGCATTATCTGAAATTATATATATATATATATATATATATATATATATATATATATATATAAAGACTGATTAAAAACTGTCGTTCGGTCTTTAAAACTTAGTCACTGGCTATTTTTGAAACTGAAATATCAGTCTTTAAAGTTTGAGACTGATGTTTCAGTATCAAATATTTTTTAAGACTTGAGATTTAAAGACTGATATATCAGTCTTTTGTCAGTCTTTAAAATCTATTTAAAGACTGAATAATTGATCTAAAGACTGAAAATGTCAGTCTTTATTATAATTTATTTTTGTAGTGATGCAGTGATTTATAAAATTTCTTTTTAAATGGAAACATCTTTTTTTTTTCGTTTGAATTTTAATTCTACTACTACTAGGTAATAAAGAATGAATTTAATTTTTATATTTGTTTAAATTTTAATATATAGTGTCAATTAATTAAGTACAACTTTGAACATAAAATTTGTGTGCCAAGCCATATTTTAAAGTGATACTAAGATTTCAATAATATTTGTCTAAGGACGTTTTGAATTGGTAAAGAAAACTTAAATGTCAGATCCTATTTTTAAATGACACTAATATTCAGAGCAATTTATACAGGGACTTTTTTTTGATAGTTCACCTTGATACAATAAAGTTATATTAAAGATATTACAACTATTATTGAAGATTATTATTAAAGATATTGATTGATTTATCTAGAAAGATTGTATATTTGAGAAATTCTACTTTAAATAATTGAAATCAATATCTAGGTTTGAATATGTCTAAAGTAATTATTGTAGTGAGATTTTATTTTCCGTTTTCCCGAGGAGATCATAACAAATAACAAATAAATTTTAAAAAGTTAGATATGAGTATTTTGGGAAGTTCATTGTCGGATAAAAAATTGCACTTCTAAGCCAAATATTAATAAAGGTATGGGCATCGTCAAGGACTTTTAGTCCATATAATTTCTTTCTTTTTTTAAGTTATGAACACAAAGCATGGCTCTTATACACACAAACATATTTGTGTATATATACAGGCCCGGCCCTGGGCATAGGCGGCCTAGGCGGCCGCCTAGGGCCTCAGGTCCGGGAGGAGGAGGAGGAAGGAGAAGGGGGCCTCAGCCCTTTGGTTTAAGAATGATACTGATAGAGCTTATTTGTTTGCATTGTTGTGAAACTGCTGTGGCTTAGTGGTAACATATTCAAATCATTAGCTTGCAACTTGGGTTTGATTCCTGCTTTTCTTATCACCAATTTCTGTTTTTACTTTTTAGCTTCTACATGTAAGTTTGGGGCCTAAATTTTTTTTTTTTGTTTAGGGCCCCGACTTCGTCAGGGCCGGCATTGTATATATAACATATATTTTTTAGAAGAACAGATAGATTTAGTGAATATTTTTATCTATATATGAATTATAGTGAATATTTTTCTTACCAGTATATATACACGGTATAAATGATTGGATTCGGTTTCATGGTACATACGAGATATAATTTATGTTTTGGAATCAACAAATAAAATACCTGCACTGCACGTGTCTTAACAAAAGGGCCTTGACTAATACATAATCCAACAGACTTTTTACATTGTAAATAATACAACTTTATCTATAAACTGGTCTTGCTATAAAGGGGGTGGTACATATACTAATACCCAACATCCTCCTAGATTGCAGTCAAACAACTCATAAAGTGGAGGTCATTAATGCAACACTACGGGTACGTAGAGCCATGAAAGGTTTGTAACATAATCAAATCATTGTTTAACTTATGTGCTCATAACAATTTGGTGTTTGCCATGTATATTTTGCAAAGTTATGTATAATTAGTAATTAATAATTAAATTTATGGAACCGTATGTACAATAATTGTGTACTTAACTATATTTATTTACTTTAATAATTAGTAATTAAAAAATAAATTCATGGAACAGTATATACAATAATTGTGTACTTAACTATATTTATTTACTATAATTATGTATTAATAACAGTTAAAATATATACATAATATAGCATATTTAAACACTACATATACATTCATTACAATACATACTTGATATATATTTTTAAATTTTACATGCTTACACAAGCACTCATGCTTCATCCACTATCAATAACAATGAAACCAAGAATTATTCATGCTTACTGTAAATATATCTTTATTGACAGCATAACGATATAGTACATTAAATTAGCTTACTGATCTTTTATTCAACAGTAATGGAAGGTAGTGAAATGTAAAGTTTAATAGTAAATGTGGCATCATATTAATAGGAAGTCCTGCGACCTCTTGAGGTTTTTCAAGCATATACATGCACATATTAGATTGCAAGCATGCAGGCTAAGCATAACTCATGAAAGTAGAATGAATCCCTCCCTCCCTCCCTCTCTCGGAGCAGTGGAAACTTTCTGTACAATGCATTCACTTACCAGTGCAGCTATTTTTCAGATTTCCTACTTCTGGAGTAGATAGCAGGTAGCATTTGGGCACAGACAATCTTTAGTTGGAAACGAATCTGAAGTCAATAAACCAGAAGTATCGCTTAAAAAAGAAAAAGAAAAAGAAAATCTTTCAGTGCCACCTACGGGGATGACTGTAGCGGTGAAGGTGATGATTTTCCTGCTATTCTCCTTCAAGAGTATTTTTGGTCACACTGAACGCAGACACTTTTGATAAACTAAGATGGAAGGTTCAGAAAAACTCGCTAGATTATAAATGTAGAAATAAGCCAACAAAATTTATGAAATATATAACAATATTGTCGCATGTTGTTTACGTGATACATTGCACAAATTAATAATTACTTTTGTTATCATTTACATTTGTAATTTGTGTTATCATTTTGGTTTGTAATTTGTGTCATAATTTCCTAACAGTAAAAGTAAATCACAATGTTCAAAAGTGTATTTAATAGCCAATAATCGTTTTATGTTTTAATTTTTAGGTTATAAATGCTAGCATGAAATGTTTATAACATTTTCTTTGTCCAAGCACAGTTGTCAACCAATAAATAGTTTGAGGTTTGAATGAATGTCATGTGGGTATACTCTTACCAAATATAATCATGCCTCCTTATAAAAAATGTGTGTTCCCATATTACGAATTAACAAGATTTCACCGTTAAACTATGAAAATAAAATTAACTTATATTTTATTGATTATAAATTATATTGCAGAGTCCCAGACCAAATATATGTGTTAGGAATGTGGAAACTATATGTATCTAACAGAGTGGCATTCATATTATAGACTAAAATATTTGATTGTTCCATAAAACAAATTGTGGTTTGCGATTAGGATTTCGAAGCACATGGATATCCCAAAAATGCACCAATTTATTTGCAACTACTCATTGTCATTAATGAACTATGTTATCATAGGTTGAATGCATATAATTATGAGTTATGCATCTAATTACGAGTTATGTATAAATAGTTTTACTGATTTCTTTAACGAATTTTGATACGAGCTGTTGCATTTCCATGTGTATCGTGACATATATATTTATTATCTTTGTCCCTTTCTGTTTCACAATCCTTGTCAAATGCGGCTATATAAAAGATTTCCTTTACAATACTCGCATCTTGTGGCAGATGTGCAAGATTTTCATGTTTAAACTAATGCATAATTTTATAATATAAAACCTAAAATTGAAGGATGTTTAAATGTTAGACGTGTTATGCTTAAAGAAAAAAAAAATCATACCATTACTGTTTAACAATTATTGATAATTCAACTGGGAAAACAAGTGTAATGCTCCAGTCCATATGCTAGCCTTATCAAGTTGTACTTTAATAATCTGAACCACAAATACATGCAAGCCTTTATGATTGCTCTGTAAAATATTACGTTCATGCAACTCAGTTGATATATGTTGTTCTATATAACAATGGGAAAGGTGCTGATTAAAAAAATCACATGCAAACGCTACTCTAAATACATTTCTTATGACAGTCTTAGCATTGGCAAATTGCTTCCCTTCAAAGCCAAATTTAATAAAGCATATGGACTGATGATATACAAACCGATCATATAACATAATGTATTGGGCTGTATTGCATTTGTTTCTTCTGGGCTTCAATTGTGGCCCATTCTTCCTCTCAGCTATATTATATATATAGCGTGGATTATGTACATAGTATTATCATCTTTATAATACAAACGTTCCCATGTTTTCAATATTACAATACTTGTAAAAATCTTACATGGTATCAGAGCCATAAAAGCCAAACGGCAAAATCAAGATAAGAAAAGAAAAAAGAAAAATCAAGATAAAAGAAATCTGATTCAGAAAGAAGGATAAAGTGCTAGTCTCCTCAGAGAATTTTCATCATAGGAGATCATCCCCTTCTGATCGTATAGATCTGTTCCTATCAGATCAGAATTGTGCCGTGCCAAGCCGGAATTTCATTCACGGCGGCTGCAGCAGTCCTTTCACCGACCATCTGAAATCGTAATTTCGTCATTTGGTTTTTTCATTCTTTCCTGTGCGAGAAACAGAAATTCTTGAATCTTTAAAAAGGAAACAAGAATCCCTGAGTTCACTTGCTTCCTTCTTTTACCATCTTGAATAGGCTGTCACTTTTAAAAGCAGTGACCTCGCCATATCATTCATTCATCAAATTCTGATAATCATCTTCCAGTATAATGGCTGGAGGAAACACTGAGCAGTCATCTGCCTCATCAAGAACAGATAACAATGGCCCACCACCACTATTCTCACAGCCCTTGGTCAAGCCAAAGAGCCAAGTCATTACCATTCCCCTTGATGAGGATAATTACTTGATGTGGAAGTTCCAAGTTGAGACAGCCTTGAAGGGATATGACCTTCAAGATTATGTCAAAGGAACTAAAATCATACCACCTGCAATAATAACAGATGCACAAAATCATATGGTTAGCAACCCAGATTATATTCATCATCAAAAGCAAGACAACTTACTGTCTTCTTGGCTATTATCTTCAATTAGTGCCAATTTGTTGTCACAAGTCATAGGATGTAATTCATCCTATGAAATTTGGTCTACAATTCAACAAATTTTTAACTCTCAATCTGCAGCAAGAATCATGCACTACAGGAGAGAATTTCAAAATGCAAGAAAGGGTGATATGAGCATGCGTGAATACATTGCCAAAGTTAAGACTTTATGTGACAAACTTAAGGCTGTGGGGCATTATGTTTCAGACAGCGAGCAGATTTTAACACTAACTAATGGACTTGATGAAGAGTATGAGTCTCTTGTTACTTATTTTGCTACATAGACTACTCTACCTGATATACAAGCAGTATATTCAGCTTTGTTGGCACATGAAGGAAGAGTGGAACAAAGAAAGGCCACATAGGGTGAATTTAGCATAAATTTAGCCTCGAATTCAAGAAATGTCAATGTGAATCAATCAAGAAATGTACCTGGCTATGGCCGAGGCAATCAGCAAGGACCCAGAGGCAATCCCAGTCAGAGAGGCAGGGGAAGAGGCAGATCAAACAACACAAACAGAGTGAAATGTCAGATATGTGATAAACCAGGACATACGGCAAACAGATGCTATTTTAGGTTTAATACTGATGTTAACTATGTCCAGCAAAATCAGAGAGGCATAAATGTCAACATGGCACAAGCAAATCATCAAGGAAGAACAAATTCAGAAGGTTCTACATCACAAAATGCATGCAGTGATGACAGTGTCAAAACTGATGAGATAAATACTGAAGACTGGTTTCCAGACTCAGGGGCAACCAATCACTTAACCAACAACCTTCAGAACTTGAATCTTGGCAACAAAAATTACTCAGGTACGCAAGTTATTCATACGTGTAATGGTGAAACTATGAATATATCTCATGTTGGGGCAGGATATGTCAAAGGGAAAAGAAAACTTTATTTAAATAACCTTCTTAGGGTTCCCACTGTAAAGAAAAATTTAATTAGTGTGTCCCAATTCACTAACGATAATAAGGTATATTTTGAGTTTCACCCCAAGTATTGCTTAATTAGAGACTTGCTAAGCAAGGATATATTGTTACAGGGTAGGCTGAAAAATGGTCTATACACTTTCAACAACATGCAATCAAGATTGGGTAAAGAAGGCAACACATGGTGTTGTAATGCAAATATACATATTGGTGGCATTAATGAAAGCGTTTCTGTTAGCAATGTTAATGAAAATGATGCTGTTAATTCTGATATTAGCAACTGTGTCCAAAATGATTTGAATACTTGGCATTGTAAACTTGGACACCCCAGCTACGATATTGTAATGCAAATATTAAAGAACAATGATATTCCTTTTAAGCACTCACCTGTTTCTAACATTTGTACACATTGTCAACTGGGCAAAAGCCATAAATTACCCTTTAGCAAATCTGAAACTGTTTACTCTAAACCACTTGAATTAGTTACAGCGGATTTATGGGGTCCTACACCATTATGCTCAAGACAAGGACACAGGTATTATCTTTCCATTGTGGATGCATGCATGCACTAGGTATACCTGGATTTTCTTTCTTAAAGCCAAATCAGATACATATAATGTAATGCTACAGTTTATGAATTTTATTGAAAAACAAATAAACTGCAGCATTAAAACTGTTCAGACTGATGGGGGCAGTGAGTTTTTGCCACTTAAGCAGGTTTTTAATCAAAAAGGCATCATACATATGACCACTTGCCCATATACATCTGAACAGAATGGCATAGTAGAAAGAAAGCACAGGCACATAGTTGAGACAGGGTTAACATTGTTATTTATGTCCTCTTTACCTTTAAAATACTGGAATGAGGCATTTAACACAAGTGTTTATCTAATAAATAGGATGCCAACTAAAGTTTTACACAACAAATGCCCTCATGAAATTCTGTATGGCAGTAAACCAGACTATAGATTCTTGAGGACATTTGGGTGCTTGTGTTTTCCATGCCTCAGACCCTATAATAATCATAAACTTTCCCTAAGATCAAGTCCTTGTACCTTTTTAGGATATGCAGACAACCAAAAAGGATACAAGTGTCTTGATGAAAGAGGAAAGATCTTTATATCTAGACATGTTGTTTTTAATGAACATGTTTTTCCTTTTGTAGAAAAGAAAGGCAGAGGCAAAGCAAATGATGATCAGTCTAGAACTGTAACGAACCGGGATTTTCGACTCCGAAAATCAACATCAAACTACCATGTTGACTATTCAGACATCGAACATTCCAGATCATTAATAGAAAGAAGTTAGAGGGTGAGAATAGATAAGATAGAAATATTAGAATAGAAGAAGAAGAAGAACACCACACAGAGTCTCACATCGCAGCGGAACAAAATATAATACAGAAATAAATCTTTATTGAGAACTTTTAAAATACTTACAATATCAGAGTACACATCTGGACAGTGATACTAATCTGTCCTCCTATAACACACAGCGGAATAATAATATCATACGTCTGGACTCTTCCAGCTCGTCTCTTCACAGCAGTCGATAACCTGAACCTGTACAACCCGGTCTAACCCGAGCATTTACAAAACACCGGGTCAGTCTGGTGAACCAGAGTGAGATAAACTCGCACAGTAATAAGGGTGAACCATCCAATCATGATTTTAGAGTTCAAAAACCTTTTCAAAGAAAAGGATAATCGTAAGACCAAATCCACACATAAACACGGACGGTTTTTACCTTACGATAACCCAAAACATTTTGAAATCAATATCTTGTCTGATATTATAATAATGTCTAAATACAAGTAAATAACAATCTAGTGGAACGCTTGCATCTCACGCTCCACATATATAGTATACAATCAAAAACCAGCAGGCGCTTATTGGAGATTGGATTCCAACTTGACAAGGTATGGGTCCACCTGCCGCACGTGTATCTCTAGAGACGAATACACTGGGTTCAACAAGAACTTCTTGCAACCCGGCCCTCACATGACCGACCACTCATTTCGCTTGGGTGTATCGAATGTATATCACCGACGGTTGGGATCAGCAACCGTCTCCCGACAAGGGACAGCATCGAATACAGATTTAAGAAGCAAATAGGATTTCCTCTAGATAGGTGATCATACACCCTAATGGGAGCGACCCACATAGCCATGCTGCCTGCCCGATTTCTGTCATTTCCCGGTTGATGAGGCTTGAGGCTTAGATTAACTTTTGAACATCTGGTCGTCATTCACTTTGAATGCCACATCGTCAGATCCGTCAGATATCACTAATTGACGTCCACAAAAATACTCTAGCCGAAAGCTAGAGAATGGCAATTCCCTGCCAACAACTATCGTACGTTTGAAGAAATCAACGTACGTGACCCTTTGGAAATACTCTATCAGACATTCGTCCATATACGTCATCCAGGAACAGGATGAACCGAAGGCACTCTCCTACCGCATCCAATATAGGAATCACCCCATGGATCAGTAGCGAGAAGTCCTTGCAACCCGTAGATTCCAACCACGACCGAATCACAGCTTATCTCTGTTTGCCAGGCAGAGAATTATAGTGGTTCTTTCGTTTATGAAAATCCACGGTCTTCAATGCTCCATCATGATTATCTTCTGATATCTTCACGTATTTGTTGGTCGGAATGGTTTTCGAATATAAATTCGATCCCGGTCTTTCCATACCAACAATCGTATTGGGCGGGTTTGATAGTCGGTGTTTTAACTATCAAAATATACAGTGTTTCAATCATGACACTCCAATGAGTTCACTGGTTAAGTATTCAGCATCACCTGGCCTTTATCTAAACTGATTTACTTTTGTTAAATTGAAACTTCTAACTTCTGTTAATATTTAAAAATACGATATTTGAATAACTCTAATTCAATTTAACTCTAATTGATTAACTAATATTCGATTTCAGCCCATTCGCTTGACTCTAGATCACAGCGATCACAATGGTTACGCCTGATTCCCTCAGGAAACATCCGACCGCCGTAGGCTATCTGCAGCCCTGCGAATTTCGCTAGCAGTCGTACGAAATGGCAACTTAGCCCAATAATTATGTTTGGCTAATTCTATCTCGAATAAATATATTCAATTTCCCATTTTGAAATTTCATTTAAAATTCTCCTTTTTACTAGATCTCGTTTTCAAATAACGTTAATGTAAAGTTAACGCTTTACACTTTAAATCTCACTTAAAACTCTGGTTTATAATAAACCCTTTTATCGTAATCTCCTTTCACTTAATTCATATAATTGAGTACGTTTATTTCCTTTCACCATTCAATTGGCTTGCATCTCACATTCGGTCACCTTTTTAAATGAATTCCCATTTAAAAATATATTCCTAAATTTATCAAACATTAACTACTTTAGTAGTTAATCCCTTTATTAACTAAATTAAATATTAAATCCCTTTTAAATCCTTATTTAAATTCAAACAATATTCATTTAACTATTTTAGTCAAAACACCTTAACTTGATAAACAATTCTAATTCCAAACGGTCGATTTAATTAACTCAAAAACTTGATTATCTCCTTAACCGATTTCAACAATCCTCGCCTTAAAATTAATTAAAAATATAATTAATTTAGATAGATTCTAATTATTTGTTTTCTTTACAAAACAATGATCAAAGTTTAACCTTTTCGATTCATTTCTTACCTTCATACTTGAAAATCTGATTAACATCAGCATATACTTTATAAAATAAACCAACCATAAATCAAGGTCTTAAATAAAATAAAATATTTATTTAATTCCCTTTTATACTTTATTCAAATAATATATTTCAAGATCTGAGTCCAGTTATAAAATAAACTTTATAACTTCACTTTTATCGACTCACCTAACGGTGCATCCATATCTATAAACCGATTGATTTTTAAAGGCCATACTCTGCCAAACACTTAACCAATATCACCCATTGGTTCAAACCAAACAGATGTTGAATATTCAATTAATAATCAACCATCAAATCAATCACACAACAGATCAGTTCATATATGAGCATATGAAAATAAATAATACATTTGAGGAATCCGGTTGGATCCCTCCAACCTGTTCTTCCCTGTATTCAAATGGTTATCTCAAACCAGACGGTTCAGTTTTGTTTAACTGATAAATTAAATAACGACCATTTAACATCAACCATAAGCAATTCAAACAATGCAACCATTTAAACATGTTTATAGATAAACGTGACCAACCAAGGTGAGTCACCTTTATTGGAACCAATCGTTAAAAATAACGATTTGGTATTTCACTGAAATTAAACACAGTTTAATTTCATCAGTTAAATCAATAGATAAATGTCTAACTAGCATAACAGTCAACCACTGGCAAGCAGAGCACACAGAATAAAAACACCCAATTTATATAAAATATAAAAAGGGTAACTGAGTGAGTTTAACTCACCTTTTTCCGTTTGTTTCTGAACCGGTTTGATTACAGTTACTTTTAGTCCTGCCCAAATCCGTTCCAACTGTTCTGTTCGTGATCATGATCCCGGTGTAGCTCGTTATGTCTGATTCCGATAACCCGACAAAACGTTATTATTATTTTAACAATCACAATTATTAAATAACTAATTTTCTTTAATAAAAATTAACCCTTATCATCAACGTTTAAAACTAACCTTAATCATATTAGTGTTATTAAGTAAATAAATTGATTAATTCTAATTTAAAACTCACCCTGCTAATTAAAATATCTAACCTTTAGATCTGAAGGGTGGCCCAAACTAATTTATCACGTTACCTTCTTTGTTTCTCTTCTTTTATATGTCCATTCAGGCAAAAGATTCTTCCAGTTCGGTACCCTACGCCTCAGCTTGCTCTACGCCTTCGCCAATGCCATCAAGCAAGTCACCGCCATCATGTCCATTCACAGTACTTCCCTTTTTCTTCCCACCCTGTTTCATCCACCACGCTACTCCGTTACTTCACCGATAAACCTCCCTTCCAACGCTCGACTTGCCGACTCCACTGTCTCCTCCTCCGACGCCTTGAATCCCCGACCATCTTGAGTTAAACCCAACCTCACCGTGATATCCAATCAGCATTAGCTTTCTTCCTTCAGCTAAAAGTGCGGTTCCCATGCAAAAGATCACCTACGGCTTCCTCATACACGTTTCCAGTTAGACCTCTTCTTCCCACTCTTCAGTAATATATCAGCTTACCCCACAGCTCTGTCTTCACCACCTCATTCCAACGCCCCATTTCCTTTCACTGTTATACCGCTTTTTGCATGATACTTCAACGTCCTCAACAACACCCGAGCCAACTCACTTCGCTTTCTTTCTGTATTGCATCCTCTGCCTTTCCTTCTTCTAGTTTTTTTTTTTTTTTTTTCCGAAAGGTACCCTAGTCCAAATGGGTACATGCAGCGCACGTCAGTACACAACATTCTTGTATTCTCCATTCCCTGACTATTCCGCAACGTCCACTTTTGTTCCCCATCATTTTTCCCAAGCTGCTCGTGAGCGGATGAAGGAAATTTTCGGTTTCAGCCATGGAGATAAAAGAAAACGAGAGGAGAAGCTCCTTTTATAAGAGAGGGGTACGTGGTGAGCAAGGCGTTTAGGTATAGGTCTGCAGATAAAAGGGAGTAGGGTTGGACTCGAGGATTTACTTGGTCGGCACGGTGTTCGTGATAGACAGACAAAGAAATGAAGTGTTGGGACATGAAGCTGCAGTGTTTTAATTAGAACAGGACTTGTGAGAAACAACATCCACAGCTATTCCGCACGTTAAAAGCTGATAAGGTAGGCTAGTGCAAAAATGTATGGTGGAAGCTTCATCAATTATTATTGTATTTCTAACGAAACTTCACGCTGAAGCAACACGCAGAAACTACCACAAACGACTTTCGTTTACTGATAAAAATGCTGTTCTTGATGTAAAACGATATTCCGGATCCAATGGAACAAGTTTCGTTGAAACCCGAGCTCATATGAAAAAATTTCCTTTATAAAACCAGAAATGAACACGCGTTTAATTTTTCCACGGTCACCAGATAAATCAAATCCACTTGAAACTGCGAACATCGACAATAACTTTTCGATACGAACCCAACGGCACTAATTTCGTCGCATTCTGAGACTGTTTGCCCGATAGGCTGTTTTTACCCCTAACCGCCCTACCCTTTTTAACGCCAAATTTCTCGATCTCTAAAAATAACAAACTATATACTTATTCTGACTCTAATCGACGATACGAACTCAACGGAACTGGTTTCGTGGTCTAATTCAATCGTCTTTTCTAGTTATGCCAAATATCCCTTTATTTATTTTAATACGCGCTATAGGAAATGAACGAGCGTTTTCGGTTACCGTGGTCACATACGATATCGGTTTTCCACGCAATTCACCACCGTACAATAATTTAGCGATACGGTTCTAATAAAACTGATTTTATCGAAATCTGAGTCCGTTTGCAAAACGGCTATTTTAAAGGCCTATAATTAAATAACGATTTTCCATAGCGACTATTTCAAAATTTGATTTGGCCATAAATATCAAACTATAACACGAAATCTGGATTTTTCTCTTTCATATGAAAATTATCGTCAATACTGTCCCAACGTGTCTGGTTTCATAGAAATCCGACTTATATTGAATCCTGTATCCTCAGTTGAAGTTCAAAACCAAATATTACGAACTGCACGTCATTTTAAAGCTCGATTTATATTATATATATAAATTATAACGTTCAACTTCGTTTTAATAACGAATTCAATATTTAATTCCATTAATATTCCAATAAAATATTTAAAACTAATTTAAATATTCATATTCAAATGGTCGAAAAACACGGGTCGTTACATTCTTCCCCCCTTAAAAATAATTTCGTCCTCGAAATTGCTAAGGTAAGAAAGAATGTAATAAATTCATTAACTTCAAATCTAATTTAGTTTAAATCCAAAACCGATTTAATACCGTATATGAATATTTTCAAAAATATCGAAAATTTTCTAACACTTTAAATTTCCAAAAAATTTCGCCAGCACCTCCTCTGTACGGCTCAATCGGTACAACTCCAACTCGCCTTTCTGGGCCTTCTCCAATTCAAAAGAAAATAAACAGCCAAGTGGCTTGCCAAATCGGCTCACAAACTTCCAAATCCACATAAAAGTAAACATGTACCTTTTTGTCGGGCATATCATTATATCCTTTCCATCTGCTGCCCTGTCAGCATATACAAATGCATTCCCAACAAAATTCCAACTTTATCCTCAGAACCAAATCCTTCACGTGTCCAAGCCAAATACCATTCTTAACTCAACTTCTATCCATCAATGATTTCAACTCTTAAATTACGAATCCAACACCATTTCAGATTCCTGTCTCCCAATTCAAAATCTAATTCAACCTGATATATTATATCCCGATTAATTTCCAGTTAATTGGTTTCAACTCATTTCATATTCGTTTTCGCAATTTCTATTTAATTTTGCCTTGTTCAAACAATTTCCCTGGGAGTTTCAAACAGTTCAGCTTTTTCAAAAATCAAATATTCCCTTTCAGGGTTCAAAACAACTTGTCTTTCCCAAAGCAATTCAAAACAAAATTTTGGTAGTAATCCGTCACTTACACTCGAAAATGAACACCGATAATGGCGCGCACATCATCGGAATCTATTTTCCAGCTATTGAAGTGAGTTCAATACTATATCACTTATCAAAATCATAGTTAAACATTTTCTTTTTGAAATTTATTTCAAAATATCATTCACGATGCTTGTAAACCAAATTTAAAATCTCCCAGGATTTTAAAATCTCATATATTCAATCCAAGTTTATTTACAACACCTTTCCCACTTTTGGGAATTTTAATTCCAATTCTGATTTTAATTTCAGATTTATCTCCTCTGATTTTCATATATTACACTTATATGAATTCTGATTGGTTATATATATAATCATTTCACAATTTATAATTTAATTGGATTATAATCACAACCAACACATCCAATATATTATAATTCCAATATATATTTTTTCTCTATATCAAAATATACTTTGGGTAAAATTATTTCATTTACCCTCTTTCAAAAACATACTGTGTCGAATTATTCTGTTCAAGAGTTTAGAAACACTTATCGACACAGTTTGCATTACTGTATCGACCAGAATTCATAAACTACTCGTCAAACCAACCAACACAATATAAACAGTTTTTATAACAATTTACAAATACGCGCTCATATATATATACTCAAACTCAATCTAGGGTACTACTAACCCCATCTCTACTGAGTCACGCCACAGAGCCAAGGTAATTACTTAACCTTAAGCTCTGATACCACTGTAACGAACCGGGATTTTCGACTCCGAAAATCAACATCAAACTACCATGTTGACTATTCAGACATCGAACATTCCAGATCATTAATAGAAAGAAGTTAGAGGGTGAGAATAGATAAGATAGAAATATTAGAATAGAAGAAGAAGAAGAACACCACACAGAGTCTCACATCGCAGCGGAACAAAATATAATACAGAAATAAATCTTTATTGAGAACTTTTAAAATACTTACAATATCAGAGTACACATCTGGACAGTGATACTAATCTGTCCTCCTATAACACATAGCGGAATAATAATATCATACGTCTGGACTCTTCCAGCTCGTCCCTTCACAGCAGTCGATAACCTGAACCTGTACAACCCGGTCTAACCCGAGCATTTACAAAACACCGGGTCAGTCTGGTGAACCAGAGTGAGATAAACTCGCACAGTAATAAGGGTGAACCATCCAATCATGATTTTAGAGTTCAAAAACCTTTTCAAAGAAAAGGATAATCGTAAGACCAAATCCACACATAAACACGGACGGTTTTTACCTTACGATAACCCAAAACATTTTGAAATCAATATCTTGTCTGATATTATAATAATGTCTAAATACAAGTAAATAACAATCTAGTGGAACGCTTGCATCTCACGCTCCACATATATAGTATACAATCAAAAACCCGCAGGCGCTTATTGGAGATTGGATTCCAACTTGACAAGGTATGGGTCCACCTGCCGCACGTGTATCTCTAGAGACGAATACACTGGGTTCAACAAGAACTTCTTGCAACCCGGCCCTCACATGACCGACCACTCATTTCGCTTGGGTGTATCGAATGTATATCACCGACGGTTGGGATCAGCAACCGTCTCCCGACAAGGGACAGCATCGAATACAGATTTAAGAAGCAAATAGGATTTCCTCTAGATAGGTGATCATACACCCTAATGGGAGCGACCCACATAGCCATGTTGCCTGCCCGATTTCTGTCATTTCCCGGTTGATGAGGCTTGAGGCTTAGATTAACTTTTGAACATCTGGTCGTCATTCACTTTGAATGCCACATCGTCAGATCCGTCAGATATCACTAATTGACGTCCACAAAAATACTCTAGCCGAAAGCTAGAGAATGGCAATTCCCTGCCAACAACTATCGTACGTTTGAAGAAATCAACGTACGTGACCCTTTGGAAATACTCTGTCAGACATTCTTCCATATACGTCATCCAGGAATAGGATGAACCGAAGGCACTCTCCTACCGCATCCAATATAGGAATCACCCCATGGATCAGTAGCGAGAAGTCCTTGCAACCCGTAGATTCCAACCACGACCGAATCACAGCTTATCTCTGTTTGCCAGGCAGAGAATTATAGTGGTTCTTCCGTTTATGAAAATCCACGGTCTTCAATGCTCCATCATGATTATCTTATGATATCTTCACGTATTTGTTGGTCGGAATGGTTTTCGAATATAAATTCGATCCCGGTCTTTCCGTACCAACAATCGTATTGGGCGGGTTTGATAGTCGGTGTTTTAACTATCAAAATATACAGTGTTTCAATCATGACACTCCAATGAGTTCACTGGTTAAGTATTCAGCATCACCTGGCCTTTATCTAAACTGATTTACTTTTGTTAAATTGAAACTTCTAACTTCTGTTAATATTTAAAAATACGATATTTGAATAACTCTAATTCAATTTAACTCTAATTGATTAACTAATATTCGATTTCAGCCCATTCGCTTGACTCTAGATCACAGCGATCACAATGGTTACGCCTGATTCCCTCAGGAAACATCCGACCGCCGTAGGCTATCTGCAGCCCTGCGAATTTCGCTAGCAGTCGTACGAAATGGCAACTTAGCCCAATAATTATGTTTGGCTAATTCTATCTCGAATAAATATATTCAATTTCCCATTTTGAAATTTCATTTAAAATTCTCCTTTTTACTAGATCTCGTTTTCAAATAACGTTAATGTAAAGTTAACGCTTTACACTTTAAATCTCACTTAAAACTCTGGTTTATAATAAACCCTTTTATCGTAATCTCCTTTCACTTAATTCATATAATTGAGTACGTTTATTTCCATTCACCATTCAATTGGCTTGCATCTCACATTCGGTCACCTTTTTAAATGAATTCCCATTTAAAAATATATTCCTAAATTTATCAAACATTAATTACTTTAGTAGTTAATCCCTTTATTAACTAAATTAAATATTAAATCCCTTTTAAATCCTTATTTAAATTCAAACAATATTCATTTAACTATTTTAGTCAAAACACCTTAACTTGATAAACAATTCTAATTCCAAACGGTCGATTTAATTAACTCAAAAACTTGATTATCTCCTTAACCGATTTCAACAATCCTCGCCTTAAAATTAATTAAAAATATAATTAATTTAGATAGATTCTAATTATTTGTTTTCTTTACAAAACAATGATCAAAGTTTAACCTTTTCGATTCATTTCTTACCTTCATACTTGAAAATCTGATTAACATCAGCATATACTTTATAAAATAAACCAACCATAAATCAAGGTCTTAAATAAAATAAAATATTTATTTAATTCCCTTTTATACTTTATTCAAATAATATATTTCAAGATCTGAGTCCAGTTATAAAATAAACTTTATAACTTCACTTTTATCGACTCACCTAACGGTGCATCCATATCTATAAACCGATTGATTTTTAAAGGCCATACTCTGCCAAACACTTAACCAATATCACCCATTGGTTCAAACCAAACAGATGTTGAATATTCAATTAATAATCAACCATCAAATCAATCACACAACAGATCAGTTCATATATGAGCATATGAAAATAAATAATACATTTGAGGAATCCGGTTGGATCCCTCCAACCTGTTCTTCCCTGTATTCAAATGGTTATCTCAAACCAGACGGTTCAGTTTTGTTTAACTGATAAATTAAATAACGACCATTTAACATCAACCATAAGCAATTCAAACAATGCAACCATTTAAACATGTTTATAGATAAACGTGACCAACCAAGGTGAGTCACCTTTATTGGAACCAATCGTTAAAAATAACGATTTGGTATTTCACTGAAATTAAACACAGTTTAATTTCATCAGTTAAATCAATAGATAAATGTCTAACTAGCATAACAGTCAACCACTGGCAAGCAGAGCACACAGAATAAAAACACCCAATTTATATAAAATATAAAAAGGGTAACTGAGTGAGTTTAACTCACCTTTTTCCGTTTGTTTCTGAACCGGTTTGATTACAGTTACTTTTAGTCCTGCCCAAATCCGTTCCAACTGTTCTGTTCGTGATCATGATCCCGGTGTAGCTCGTTATGTCTGATTCCGATAACCCGACAAAACGTTATTATTATTTTAACAATCACAATTATTAAATAACTAATTTTCTTTAATAAAAATTAACCCTTATCATCAACGTTTAAAACTAACCTTAATCATATTAGTGTTATTGAGTAAATAAATTGATTAATTCTAATTTAAAACTCACCCTGCTAATTAAAATATCTAACCTTTAGATCTGAAGGGTGGCCCAAACTAATTTATCACGTTACCTTCTTTGTTTCTCTTCTTTCATATGTCCATTCAGGCAAAAGATTCTTCCAGTTCGGAACCCTACGCCTCAGCTTGCTCTACGCCTTCGCCAATGCCATCAAGCAAGTCACCGCCATCATGTCCATTCACAGTACTTCCCTTTTTCTTCCCACCCTGTTTCATCCACCACGCTACTCCGTTACTTCACCGATAAACCTCCCTTCCAACGCTCGACTTGCCGACTCCACTGTCTCCTCCTCCGACGCCTTGAATCCCCGACCATCTTGAGTTAAACCCAACCTCACCGTGATATCCAATCAGCATTAGCTTTCTTCCTTCAGCTAAAAGTGCGGTTCCCATGCAAAAGATCACCTACGGCTTCCTCATACACGTTTCCAGTTAGACCTCTTCTTCCCACTCTTCAGTAATATATCAGCTTACCCCACAGCTCTGTCTTCACCACCTCATTCCAACGCCCCATTTCCTTTCACTGTTATACCGCTTTTTGCATGATACTTCAACGTCCTCAACAACACCCGAGCCAACTCACTTCGCTTTCTTTCTGTATTGCATCCTCTGCCTTTCCTTCTTCTAGTTTTTTTTTTTTTTTTTTCCGAAAGGTACCCTAGTCCAAATGGGTACATGCAGCGCACGTCAGTACACAACATTCTTGTATTCTCCATTCCCTGACTATTCCGCAACGTCCACTTTTGTTCCCCATCATTTTTCCCAAGCTGCTCGTGAGCGGATGAAGGAAATTTTCGGTTTCAGCCATGGAGATAAAAGAAAACGAGAGGAGAAGCTCCTTTTATAAGAGAGGGGTACGTGGTGAGCAAGGCGTTTAGGTATAGGTCTGCAGATAAAAGGGAGTAGGGTTGGACTCGAGGATTTACTTGGTCGGCACGGTGTTCGTGATAGACAGACAAAGAAATGAAGTGTTGGGACATGAAGCTGCAGTGTTTTAATTAGAACAGGACTTGTGAGAAACAACATCCACAGCTATTCCGCACGTTAAAAGCTGATAAGGTAGGCTAGTGCAAAAATGTATGGTGGAAGCTTCATCAATTATTATTGTATTTCTAACGAAACTTCACGCTGAAGCAACACGCAGAAACTACCACAAACGACTTTCGTTTACTGATAAAAATGCTGTTCTTGATGTAAAACGATATTCCGGATCCAATGGAACAAGTTTCGTTGAAACCCGAGCTCATATGAAAAAATTTCCTTTATAAAACCAGAAATGAACACGCGTTTAATTTTTCCACGGTCACCAGATAAATCAAATCCACTTGAAACTGCGAACATCGACAATAACTTTTCGATACGAACCCAACGGCACTAATTTCGTCGCATTCTGAGACTGTTTGCCCGATAGGCTGTTTTTACCCCTAACCGCCCTACCCTTTTTAACGCCAAATTTCTCGATCTCTAAAAATAACAAACTATATACTTATTCTGACTCTAATCGACGATACGAACTCAACGGAACTGGTTTCGTGGTCTAATTCAATCGTTTTTTCTAGTTATGCCAAATATCCCTTTATTTATTTTAATACGCGCTATAGGAAATGAACGAGCGTTTTCGGTTACCGTGGTCACATACGATATCGGTTTTCCACGCAATTCACCACCGTACAATAATTTAGCGATACGGTTCTAATAAAACTGATTTTATCGAAATCTGAGTCCGTTTGCAAAACGGCTATTTTAAAGGCCTATAATTAAATAACGATTTTCCATAGCGACTATTTCAAAATTTGATTTGGCCATAAATATCAAACTATAACACGAAATCTGGATTTTTCTCTTTTATATGAAAATTATCGTCAATACTGTCCCAACGTGTCTGGTTTCATAGAAATCCGACTTATATTGAATCCTGTATCCTCAGTTGAAGTTCAAAACCAAATATTACGAACTGCACGTCATTTTAAAGCTCGATTTATATTATATATATAAATTATAACGTTCAACTTCGTTTTAATAACGAATTCAATATTTAATTCCATTAATATTCCAATAAAATATTTAAAACTAATTTAAATATTCATATTCAAATGGTCGAAAAACACGGGTCGTTACAAGAACCATCATGGGACCAATTCCTACATTAACAGAAAACACTGTGCAACATGAAAACAATGATGAACCCCAGATGATAATAGCTACACCAACAGTTTCTAGCACTAGATCTGGGTACAGCACAAGTGAGCACTTAAGTGATGATGACAATCTACATCAGAATTATGACAACAACAGTAACAATAATAACCAGGATCAGACTAGTGAGGGTGACACATCAGACACATGAGGTGAAGAAAACAATACCCCAAGACAACCACTAGGACATCATATGATCACAAGAGCCAAGAGTGGTATCTTCAAGCCAAAGGTCTATAATGCAACAACAGAAAATGCAGACAAAATTGAACCACTTACATATGAGGAAGCAGTCAAACATGAGTCATGGTGTAAGGCAATGAATGAAGAATATGAAGCATTAACAAGAAACAAAACATGGGATCTTGTCACTGCACCAAAAGGTCAAAATATTGTGGGATGTAAATGGACCTACAAATTAAAAAGGGATGCAGAAGGGAACATAAGCAAACATAAAGCTAGGTTGGTTGCAAGGGGTTTTTCCCAACAATATGGTTTTGATTTTAATGAGACTTTCTCTCCTGTGGTTAAACCCACAACTATCAAGATAATACTGACCATAGCCATTCAGCATGGATGGAACATCAAACAGTTAGATGTGTACAATGCTTTTCTAAATGGGGATCTACATGAAAGGGTCTACATGCAACAACCTAAGGGTTTTGTATGTAAAGGCAAAGAGAATCATGTTTGTCAACTAAACAAGGCCATTTATGGGCTGAAGCAAGCTTCAAGGGCTTGGTATATCAAATTAAAAGATACATTGGCAGACATGGGTTACACAGCCACAAAATCTGATAATTCCCTATATACCAGAATTCACAATCAAAGATATGTGTATATACTTGTCTATGTTGATGACATCCTCATAACAGGGAATGATAACACAGAAATCAACAGAGTCATATCACACTTGAACAAAGTATTTGCCATTAAAGACATGGGGGAGCTGGATTATTTTCTAGGCATTCAAGTTCAAAGGAGATCAAGGTCAGAAATTTTCTTGTCTCAGAGAAAATACATATGTGAAATACTCAGAAGAGCTAACATGGACAAAGCCAAACCCATTTCTACTCCCATGACCAGTAATTTAAGACTATCTAAATACAATGGAGATGCTATAGACAATGACAAACAATATCGAAGTATAGTTGGAGCACTACAGTATCTAACTATCACAAGACCTGAAATTTGTTTCAGCGTAAACAAAGTCTGTCAATTCATGGCCAACCCTCTAAGCGAACATTGGAAGGCAGTCAAGAGAATTCTACGCTATCTACGAGGAACTATGGACTACGGAATATCAATCACAGCTGGAAAAGACATGAATTTAAACACTTACAGCGATGCAGACTGGGCTAATGACCCAGATGACAGGAGATCGACTTCAGGCTACTGTTTATTCGTTGGATCGAATCCGGTGTCGTGGTGCACAAAGAAACAACCAACGGTCTCCAGATCAAGCACTGAAGCTGAATATAGGGCAATCGCATCAGCCACGGCTGAAGTCATTTGGGTTGAAACCCTAATCAAGGAATTAGGGATTTCGTCTACAAGAAAGCCAGTACTTTGGTGTGACAACAAGAGCACCATCGCCTTGTCTAATAACCCCGTCCATCACTCAAGAATGAAACATGTGGAAATCGATCTACACTTCATCAGAGAGCGAACGGAAGCTGGTAAACTTGCAATTAATCATGTTCCAGCCTTCTATCAGAAAGCAGACATTCTGACGAAGGCGTTATCAAGGAAAAACTTCGAGAGATTAAGATCTGAGTTAAAGGTGAATAGAGGCGGCGCAGAGATGAAGACATTGAAACCCTAGATCGGTTTGAGGCGGGGTAATAAAGCATATGGACTGATGATATACAAACCGATCATATAACATAATGTATTGGGTTGTATTGCATTTGTTTCTTCTGGGCTTCAATTGTGGCCCATTCTTCCTCTCAGCTATATTATATATATAGCGTGGATTATGTACATACTATTATCATCTTTACAATACAAACGTTCCCATGTTTTCAATATTACAATACTTGTAAAAATCTTACAAAATTGAAAAGCATGATTAATCATTAAGATATCCAAGGCATTTGACTGGATCACTTAAAAAATATTTAATCAGATCCCTTAAAAGAAAAAGAAAAAATGAAATTATTGTACAAAAGTAAAAAGAATTTAACTTTACTCTGTACATATTACCAAAGTAATAAGTAATAAAAAAATATAGTAAACATTATCACTCAATAACACACACAGTGTGTGTGTGTGTGTGTGTGTGTGTGTGTGTGTGTGTGTGTGTGTGTGTATATATATATATATATATATATATATATATATATATATATATATATATATATATATATTAACATAATTAGTACCATATAAATATAGCAAAATATCATATAATTGCAGAACTAGATTGTAGGTTTCACTATATCCACTCCTTCATCATGCGTGTAATACGTTATGTGCCTTTTAAATAGCAGGCTTATCTTTATTTTATTTTTATAATATTTGTTTTTAGGTAGATATTATGAAGCATGCAAATTTTGGTTTGCATACTTCCTATGGTATATAACTTTTTAGGTAGATTTTCCTATGGTCTACGTATATCGTATTGATTCTACATGTTCGTGTGCTCTTACGTGATGGAAATTATGCGTGCTATTTGATGCAAAAACATACAAAATGGTAGAAGTTTGCCAGTAAATATCTCATTTATTGGTTACAATATAATCTATTAATGAAAAATGTTTAATTTCATACTTACGCTAAGTTCAGTTTTGTGTGTGTTTACTATTGGCAGCACTGCATAATGTATAAAATAATAACTTCTAGATGTTTTACTGGCGCGTGTTTGTAAGTTGATTGCATGTTCTCTGTTACTTCATCTGCATTGTGAACTAAGACAATGCAAGTAATCCTAGATAAAATTGTTCAAAGCTACATATATACAGCATGCATGGTAGTTCATTAAGATGATTCCATTTGATTAACATTCAGGTTGATTGACAAGCTGAAGCTTATTTAAGGCCAGAATGTCGAAGCGAGGTCGTGAAGGGTTGGCAGGAAACAAGTTTAGAATAATGTCACTAGGTTTACCAGTGGCAGCTGCCGTGAATTGTGCTGATAACACTGGGGCAAAGAATCTTTATATAATATGTCAGTAAAGGGTATCAAAGGCAGATTGAATAGGCTGCCTTCAGCTTGTATTAGTGATATGGTGATAGCTACTTTTAAGAAAGGAAAGCCGGATTGGAGGAAGAATGTTATGCCAGTTGTTATTGTCCGGCAGAGGAAACCTTTTCGCCAAAAGGATGGTGCCTACATGTACTTTGAAGACAATGCTGGAGTGATTGTTAATCAAGGATCTGCTATTACAGGGCTAATTGGAAAGGAGTGTGCTGATTTGTGGCCTGGATTCACCAGTGCTGCTAATGCTATTGTGTAATCCGAACAAATATTTTGTACATGGTGTCGCATCCTTCAATTTTGGTATTCTCTGAAAGACGTTTGTTATTTTTTCCATGCGGCATCTTTGCAAATGCTGTGTTGTCTTTGTTAAATTTGATGATACAAAATCACAAATTGATTGGAACAAATTTGCAAAAAATTGATTGCTCCAAAATGTGACAAAATACATAATTCATGTTGACATAAAACTAAACTCAAATCTGATTGTTGCGCAACATAATTCTTACCCTACAACATCATACTCTTACCTCGCAACCTTATACTACGTCAACTGAACTTTCTATTACTCCCTACCAATATGTTAATGTTACCCAAACGCTTTTGATCCTACTGCATGACCATCACAACATAATTTCCTAATTTACCCGTGTGCGTAGCACGGGTTCCAACCTAGTGTAAATTAGATTACAGTAAAAAGGATAACATGCCTAAAATTTGCATTAAATAAGAAACTGTAACACGCTTAGACATGAGGTTAGATTACACTTGTGGTAGAAGTCTGCCTGGACCCGCCCGACATATCCAGTATCAACAAGTGGTAAATCTAATGTGAGGGGTCTAAGTGCATAAATAGAACATGTAATGGTGCTAAGACACGAGGTTAAGTTAACTTGTGGTAGAAGTCTGTCCGGACCCGCCCGGCAAATCCATCGTCCACAAGTGTAGGCTTAATGTGAGAGGTCTAGTGCATATATATATAAATATGTGTAACACCCCGTAATTTTAAAACATGACATAAGGGATAATTAAAGAATACTTAATTTATATAAGAAGAATTAAGGGAAATGGGTTGCACCATTGCGTTCGTCTCGGAATTCTGCTTGGGATAGAGTCCGAGTTTGCGTAAATCGGATATCGTATGAAGAAGTTATGGAGCTTAGAAGATTTCAAGTTTAAGCAGAATTTAAATTAAATAATAAGTAAAAAACAAAACGAATTCAAAAATCAAAATCTGGGTGAGCGGGAAGTCTCCCGCTCTAGGGTGTCGACCCCCCTATAGGGGTGTCGACCCCATCGGCCCAGATCTGGGCGTGACGTGTTTTGGTTGATTAGGGCTGACGTGGCCTTCTGGGATTGGCTGGGTGATGTGCTTTTCTGGTTTGGATGGTTTAGATGGAACCTAATTTAATCTAAAGGTCCTAATTCACCTAGTACTCCTATAAATAAACACCTAGACCTAACCCTAATGTCATTGCACTCATCCATGGCGCCTCCATGCTGCCTAAGTCTAAATTAGCCTAGCCTTTCTTCTCCATCAAAGCAAATCAGAATAGGAGTATTCAAATTGGAAGATAAGAATCAAATTCTACAACAACGGTTTAGCTAATCAAATTCAGAATTCAGATTTATTCTCTAATCTAAATCCTATCATTGTGAGTCTAAGTTACTTTCACATATAATTAATTAAAAAGTGATTGTGATTGGATTGTAAATTGGATTTTATGAACATGCATGTAAGACGAATCATATCAAGTTGTGTAAATTCTTATCTTTCAGATTCATATCCAAATTTCTGTTATCATATGCCAGTTCATATTCCATATGCCTATTAGATCTATTTTATTGTTTTATGCCAGTTCATATTCCATATGCCTATTGGATCTATTTTATTGTTTTATGCCAGTTCATGTTATATATGCCTATTTTATGCTAGTTTTGATGCCACGATTTTCTTCCCTTCTTCTTTTCCTTTTTTCTTTATGAGATTAGGCTAACTTCGAGCCTAACATATTGCGTTTTGCGTACGGATAACATTGGGATGATTGGGAAAAAGTTTGGGAAAATATTGAATAATATGTAATTGGGCATAAATTGATTTGTAATCATGTAATTGATTTGGGGCATAAATTGGTACAATTTGTATACATGGAATTATAGGCATAACTTGGTTTAGAATCATAAACATAACTTGAATTGGAAATTGTGGGCAATTGGAATATATGTTATAACTCAGAACTTGAAATTGGGTTTGAATAAAAGAAAGTGGTAATGAACGCCTAGGACACGAGGTTAGATTCAAATTGCGGTATAAGACTACCCGGAATCGCCCAGCACATCTAGCAACCACAATTTGGTAATCTAATGTGAGATGTCAAAGGCACAAATTAGATGCGTAATAATGCAAAGACACGAGGTTAGATTCGGTTTGCAGTATAAGCCTGCCCGGAACCGCCCGGCACATCCAGCACCCGCAAAACGGCAATCTAATGTGGGAGGTCTTGCAAGATTACGGTTATAATGAATTAATGAACACTTAACCAAGATAAGACCTGTGGTAATACATAGGTATGAAAAAGGGTTGAGTGGGTAACATGGGTAGCATGTGAAAAATAATTAAAGCACTTAACCAAGATGAGACATGTGATTAGACATGGGTATAAAGAGGGGTTAAGTGGGAATACCTAGTGGATACCAAGCTTAGGAGGGAAGCTTGTGTCAAGTGGGTGGACCCTTTTCAACCAGTAACCCATTTTAATATCTATGTGAGCTCGAACTAGGTCGAGGACGGGACACGCTTACTAGGGTTGATTGTAAGAGGTCAATAAAGAGTTAGCGATGGAAGTGCAAGTCCAACGGAGTCATGTGCGTGCGTGAGTCCGGGCTGGTAGGTAAGACGCTATTGCATCGTGTAGGTATAAGACGTGCATTTTAGTAGTATCGGGTTGCCACTTTAAGGAGTGATACACCCTACTGTGGGACTAGTACGACTACTAGTGAGGGAGCCGATCGAATGGGGAGGATAGTGGGTACAACTAGTGGAGATAGGAGCAGGCGACACCTATGACAACAGATAGGAGTACACGAAACTACCATCATCATCATGATTATTATTATTAGTGAGAGGGATCAACTTTCAGTATGTAACTAGTATTGGTGCGGTGTAGGAATTATCTTATAGTGATTAGAAGCGCAATCAACGTTATATCTTGTTCATCTTGTCTACCTTGTCATATCTACTTGTGTTACAGTCATCTCTTATATCCAGTTTATGTTCTTATCCTGTTACTTTACTTATTATATTGTTAAAGTCACTAGACTCGCCAGACTTATGTCTGACCCTTTTTGTTTCGCCCCTTTTCTTTCTTTTTCCCCCTAGGTCCTCAGGGTGGGACTAGTGGAGCTTGACTTGGATTTCTTTCTTCTTGAAGTGCTTGGAAGTGTTGAAAGTAATGCTCAGCTTTGTATCTTTTTCCTTTTGGCTATTTAGAGTGGGATTATGGTTTTACTTTTATGTACTCTGATAATAATTTTGTTCAAGATGGATATTTTTGTACTTTGCTCTAATATGTTGTTTTGATGTTGTAACCAGACATGTTTTGCTTTTCCGCTGCAATGAATAAAGTTTAAATTTTTAAATACCATTTTATATATCTGTCTTGTGATATTCTGTTCTATACTCTTATAATACTCCATGAAAGTTAATGCATTCCCTTAGCGAGTGACATTAATGGACGTGGGGTGTTACACGTGGCATCAGAGCTGAAGGTTACCAGAACAGATAAAAGATTTTAAAAACCATTTTCAAAAGCATTTTTTAGAAGTATTTCCAAAAACATGTTTTAAAGAAGGTGTTATATCTATCTTTTGATTCTCTGTTTTGAATCTCTTCCCTTTTCCATTCAGGATGTTTGGGGAATACGTTATACCCGAGGGCGTACAGATACTAGGCTGGTTCAGAAGGTATCTGGAAGCTAGGGCTACTGCCGCAGGGCAGACGTTCCTCCTCCCCCAGCTGCAACCGCTCCTCCTCCTCCCCGTGTAGACGATTTTTCTAAGATATGCAAAGACTTCCGTGCGATGGGAGGAAAACCATTTCATGGAACTGAGACGTTTGTTGAGGCTTGGAATTGGCTCAAGGAAGTGGAGGAATTATTTGGTATCTTTGAGATAGACGATGGAAGGAAGGTTCAACTAGCTGCTTGGTTGATGAAGGACGAAGCTTCATTTTGGTGGGAAGTGACTAATGGAGGACATGCAGTGGAGACGTGGATGGATTTTAGACAAAGGTTCGAGTTGAAATTTCTTTCACAAGCAGAGGAGAGCGTACACATGGAGAGGTTTTTGGCTTTGAAACAAGGGAGTTTGTCTGTGAAGGAGTACGTTAACAAGTTTAACCAGTTAGCAAGATTTGGTATGGAATTAGTTAATACACCACGTAAGAAGGCCTTGAGATTTGCTAAGGGTCTGAATGAACCATTACACGAGTTGGCTATGTCCCACATTCCTATGGGGGCTACTTTCGAGAATCTTGTTGATATGGCGCTGATGCATGAAGAGGAGAAAGGTGCTAATGTAGCTAAGGCGCAGGATAAGAAAGTGGATCCAAAGAAAGTACAGCAACAACAAAAGAAAGGTGGTAAGGATAACAAGGGTCAAGGGAAGAAAAGGTGCTTTAATTATGGAACACCAGGCCACTTAAGCAAGGACTGTAGGAAGAAGAAGAAGACGGGTTGCTTCCAATGTAGTGTGGCATGACATATGATTAAAGACCGCCTGAGGAGGCAAGGATAAGGGCAAGGGCAGAGGACAGTACCTACTTGTGGAGGGCAGGTTCATGCTCTCTTGGCACCAAGACAGGAGAGAGGTAGAAACATTTCTGTTGAAAGTTTGATTTTCCTTTCTGATCATCCTGTTCGAACCATGTTTGATTCCGGAACTTTACATTCGTTTATATCTGTTTCGTTAGTTAAAACATTGCACCTAAATACTAGTCTAGTTATGGATCCCATTGTAGTCTCAAATCCTATTGGGGGTACGACTCATCTTTTTATGTTATGTCGGGATTTGAGAATATTTGTGTATGCCGATGAGTTCGAATGCAACACTTATGTGCTTGGTTTCATGGGCTATGGCTTGATTCTAGGAATTGATTTGCTAGCCAGGTATGGTGCCATTCTCGACTCCGAAAAGTGGGTAGTTATACTATTGACTGGTTTGGGCAATACTCTTGATATTTCTTGTGAGCCTAAGGGTTTTGTTATGCTTAACTACCTAGAATCTCTTGACAGATCTATTAATGATTTGCAGTTTGTTCGAGTAGTCCGTGAGTATGCAGATGTCTTTGAGGAGGTTAGGGGCTTATCTCCAAAATGCAAGATAGATTTCCGTATATACTTGGTGGACAATGCAAAGCCAGTTGCATTATCTGGCTCCAAGGGAAAGGAGGGAGCTTAGTAAACAAGTGAAAGAGTTGCTTGAGAAAGGGTTCATAAGAAGAAGTTTCTCAGAGAGGGGTGCTCCTGTTGTTTTTTCCACGAAGGCTGATGGTTCACTTAGATTGTGCGTGGACCATAGGGAGCTGAATAAGCTCACAAAGAAGAACAGAAAACCATTGCCGAGGATAGATGATTTGTTCGATCACTTGGTTGGTGCTTCGGTTTTCTCGCAGTTGGACTTAGCTACATGATTTCATCAGTTGAGGGTAGCTGAGCATAGTATACATAAGACTACAGTTAGGACTCCCGACAGTTTCTTCGAATGGCTCGTCATGCCTTTTGGTTTGACGAATGCACCCGCATATTTCGTAGATTTGATGAGTAGAGTGTTAAGGGAGTTTCCAAACGAGTTCGTGGTAGTTTTTGTGGATGATATCTTGGTATTCTCTAGAAGCGAGGAAGCGCATGCCCTACATCTTAGGGAAGTCTTAGAGACACTTCGAGCACATCAACTCAAAGCTAAGTTCTCCAAATGTCATTTTTGGATGAAGGAAGTGAGGTTCTTAGGGCACGTGGTCTCTAAGGAAGGGATAGTAGTGGATCCCACGAAGGTGGTAGCAATCCAAGATTGGAAGATTCCTAAGAACGCTACAGAAGTAAGAAGTTTTCTTGGTTTGGCGGGCTATTATAGAAAGTTCATCAAGGACTTTGCTAAGATATCAGCCCCACTTCCAGGGTTGATGAAAAAGAATTTGACCTTTTCTTGGGATGTTAACTGTGATGATGCTTTCCCACGTTTGAAGAGGGCATTGACGACAACTCCAGTTTTAGTTTTGCCTGATGGGAATAAACCGTTCACAGTGTATGCCGATGCTTGGGGGACAGGGCTTGGCATAGTTTTTATGCAAGAGGGAAGGGTGATATGCTATGGTGGAAGGTAGTTAAAGGGCCATGAGAAAAATTACTCTACCCATGACTTAGAATTAGCCGCTATAGTTTTTGCGCTTAAGTCCTAACGCTATTATCTCCTTGGCATGAAGTTTGAGTTGTATACAGACCATAAGTCACTAAAATATTTGTTCTCTCAAAAAGATCTAAACTTAAGGCAACAGAGGTGGATGAAGTTCTCAGCATCCTACGATTTTGAGATTGCATATACCCCTGGAAAGGGTAACGTTGTAGCTGATTCCTTGATTAGAAAGAAGTTGACTTTGAGTCCTTTGTTTGTCGAGCGGCAGAGTTTAGAGTATATCTCTACCTTTGACTTTAGGCCCTCTATTGATTATGTACCCGGTTTGTTGGCATCGTTAGATGTGCAACCTACGCTTTTGGGATAGATTGGTGTGGCACAGCGAGATTACCCACAGTTGATGGAGATAGTTGACAAGCTCATAAGAGGGGAGTCTTTGAGCCATCTTAGTAGGTATACTATAGATGACAATGGTTGGTTGCGTAGGGATGGGAGACTTTGCGTATCACGAGACGAGAGTTTGAGAAAGGCAATCCTTGAAGAAGCACATCGTTCTAAGATGTCCATACATCTCGGCGGTGACAAGATGTATAGGGATATGAAGCGAGTTTTCTTTTGGGCTGGAATGAAGAAGGATGTGGCTGAGTTCATTTCTAGATGCTTAGTGTGTCAGCTAGTCAAGGCTGAACAAAAGAAGCCAGGTGTTCTGCTTCACCCTTTAGAGGTTCCACAATGGAAATGGGAAAGTGTTTCCATGGATTTCATCGACAGGTTGCCGAGGTCAAGGAAGGGTAATATGGGGATTTGGGTAGTAGTAGATAGACTTACAAGAGCGCCCATTTCATTCCCGTTAAGAGTAAAAGAACAGCGACATGGTTAGCATCTGTTTATCTCCGAGAGATAGTTCGTCTACATGGCATACCTTCTAGTATTGTGAGCGACCGAGATCTCATTTTCACTAGTGAGTTTTGGAAGAGCTTGCAAGAGGCGGTAGGAACGCAATTGTGTTTAAGCACCGCTTATCGCCCTCAGACAGATGACCAAATAGAAAGAGTGAATTAGATTCTAGAAGATCTTTTGAGGTTATGCATCTTGGACTTTGGAGGGGCACGAGAGGAACATCTTCCATTAGTAGAGTTCGCCTACGACAACAGCTATCAGACTATCATTGGGATGACACCTTTTGAAGCTCTATATGGACGACCTTGTCGATCACCTACTTGTTGGTGGGAATCAACGAATAAGATTTTACTTGGGTCCAATATGATTAGGGAAACTTCGGAGCAGATAGATTTGATTCGAAGACGTATGAAGACGGCACAGGACTGGCAAAAGTCATATTCTGATAAGAGAAGGACCGATCTTGAGTTAAATGTTAGAGAGATGGTCTTTATTAAAGTATCACTGTTGAGGAATGTAGTTTGTTCTGGGTCTGCAAGGAAATTGGCAGAAGGTTCGTAGGGCCATTCCCCATTGCAAAGCGAATTAGACAGATGGCCTACAGAATGAAGTTGCCCGAGAAGCTTAGTGGTGTTCATGATGTATTTCATGTGTCGCATTTGCGGTTTACATGATACCGTGGAAGTAGTAGAGCTGAGCATGTTTAGAGAAGTGGAAGTAGAGCGAGATGCCACAATTAGACGAGCTCCTACATACATCCTTGGATCGGAAGTCAAGAAGTTACGCAACCGAGAGGTCAAGTTGGTTAAAGTCCAATGGGGAGATGATCAAGGAGACGCGACTTGGGAGACTGAATACAAGATACGCACGTCGTACCCTTTCCTTTTTGAGGGTATGTTCTTAGCTTCTCCTTTTTTTACTGCTTTGTTTATACTTGTTCTGTCGTTTAGTGTATCCTCTCGATTATATCTTCGATCTTTAGGTAGAAAATCCTATGGTTGTAAACATGTGTTTGAGACATGTTATGTTTGGTGGATGCAAATGGATGCAAGTGTTTGCTAGTGGGTTGCTCGTGGATGCATTTACACACACATTAGGCACTAGATTGGCTCAATCACTTTTATATTGCATATGAATGAGTGTGCATATTTAAATTAATGGGTGTATATTGAATATGTTGTCATATGGATGCTGCATTTGAATGAATGATTGTGCACTCATATAGCAATGACATGTACCATTAGGATTCTTTTGCATACATAATGGACGCATGAAACTATCATGTTTTGCATTAAGGAGGTCAACTGAATCATTAGACCGCCTGATCTTTGCATTAGATAGGGAACATATACACACAATTTTGCATATGTTCATATAGCATTAGAAATCTTTTAAGGACAATGGATGCTTGTGGATGATGGATGAGTAGATGGACGATTGGATGGTAGGACACATTCTTCTTAACTTGAAGCTTTCGGGGACGAAATCCTTTAAGGAAGGGAGAATGTAACACCATGTAATTTTAAAACATGACATAAGGGATAATTAAAGGATACTTAATTTTTATAAGAAGAATTAAGGGAAACGGGTTGCGCCATTGCGTTCGTCTCGGAATTCTTCTTGGGATAGAGTCCGAGTTTGGGTAAATCAGATATCGTATGAAGAAGTTATAAGAGCTTAGAAGATTTCAAGTTTAAGCAGAATTTAAATTAAATAATAATTAAAAATCCAAAACAAATTCAAAAATCAAAATCTGGGTAAGCGCAAACACTACACCATAATTTCCATTTGGCGACCCTTATTTTTTTCAATTACCAACATTTATTTGTGTTATAAGGTTGTCATAGCAATAAGCGTTGTTATATTAAAAATGTGTTACCAAAAATACATATTTATAATTTTTTTAGTAGTAACGCTTATTTTCGTTGGTAATTCTGGTTTTCGAGGGCAAAAAGGTAAACACCCTTATACTTTCTGGCCATAACCCTATTTCCTTCCTCTCAATGCTTTTACTTCCATCGGTCGCTAAATTAGTTATTACCAATCCATACCAATTGCAAATCGGAAGACTTCACGGTTGATTTCCACGATTTGAAGACCTGTCAAATTTAAAGAATCAACTTAGCCTTGCTCTCCTCCAGTTCGATGTTGGCTTCAGGTGATATCCGTAGGTTTTGGGCTTTCTCCTATTTTCCTATTCTCGCAAATGAATTTTTTCGATTAACTATTCTCCTATTTTCTATTTTCGACTGTTTGTGTTGGTTGAAATCGTTCATGTTATCGAGATTGAGACGTTTGTTTTACTATATATAAAGCGTTTGGAGGCAGGACAGTAGGGTTGTGGACAGCCCGTATGTGTTTTCATGTTTACCTGTTGCTGGAACTATTATCTCATATTAATTGAACACGGTGATCAACCATTGGATGCTGTGAATTATGCACCTGCAGAATTAATGAAATTACCAGAAGTGGAACCCTTCAAGAACATGCTTAAGGTACCTTTTATATGTTATTCTGTAGCCTTATTTGTTTTTAGTGTATGCCGCAGTCTGGGTGAAACATACCTAGAAGAAAATTAATGTTACGGTTATTAGTTGTTGAAACAGAAAATTCCATGTAGAACATAAGAAGATGGGTATTTATAAGAAAAAAAATATTGGAGGAAAGAAATTTGAAGATTGTATACCTGCCGTAATAATCCTGCAACAAAGTTAGTTATGCATGTTAAATTATGATAGTTCTCTTTTGTCAACATATAACAGAAACATAAGCAGATTAATGTTTAATGCGACTGGAAAATATATAGCTGTGCTTTTTGTATCACAGTAACATTAAATATTTTGTAAGACTGTGTATATTACCAGATTTGTTGGGCAACACTTAACAATATCGGAGAGTGAAAATATAATGAAAGACATGCATATGCATCCAAATGTTCAAAAGAGAAGAAAAAAAAGATCCTATTTTAAGATAATATAATGGAGAGATCTTCTTATGTTAGTATTACCTGCTAATTCCAGGTTTTACATTTAACAATAGGAACATCTGCACTAAAATAATGAAGTGGCCTATCATGCCTGGATTGATGAATTGTTCTTATTTTACATGAGAAAAATCAGTTCACAAACGGCGCATTTGGCATAATATATGTTAAGATCATGACATCTTTTTTTCTGAAGTGTAGACTCTACTAGTAATTAAAATAACTCTGAACTGTTATAGTGATACCCGACCAAGATAGCACATGCAGAACAAATCAGTAGCCAATGGCTCATGACCATATTCAACAAACTGAGATCTTACACGAAGGTGCTAACTATTCTCATTTCTTGCATATATCATCATCATCTATATTATGTGTGCTTGGATTTTTGATTAATCTTATTCTCTCCAAATGCACTTTTTGATCACTCACCCCTTGTTGGATATGTAGTTTTAACTTGAATGACATAACACCATGGATTGAAAAAAAATGCTTCTGACTAGCGGTCAAGGCTATGAAACGCATGCTTGTAATATTGTATATAAATGATTATTTAAAAACTTATTAGGTGTGGGCAAATATTTTACCCATTGGAATTTTTCCATGTTAAGTTTACAACAATTATATATCAATATAACAAATCCTACTGGTTTATTTTCATGATACAACGCCAACCAATCAAGGTACAATCCTGCATGATCACGCCTGACCATAGCACAATTGACACAACACTAGCTGAGCATTTTTTTTCCTCCATTTTTTTTTCCATTTGAAAGATATCAGTCATAACACAACTGTTGTGATATAGCTTGGAATTTTTTTCCCATTTGAAAGATGAGATACACACACGATGATGCTTCATCTTGTTACATGCAAGCATGCAAGTCAAGTACTTCTATAGATAGTGAAACTTTCTAGTTAGCTATCTTTGTTTTTTGTTCTCTCTTATCCCTTCCAAAAGCTGTTAACTCTTGAGAAGTTAGCTATTTGACTTCTTAAATGTTTTGTTAAATGGGTATCTTTCTATTTATTCCAGGTTATCCTTAATTGAATTCATTTGTGGTATACTTACTACTATAAATACTTAATACTTTATATCATTATGGATTAATTACAGTACCAGGCATCCGTTTTTGTCAGCTCTTTATGTCCCTATGGATAACTGTTGTCAACTGAAATAAACGCAACATATTCATTTATTCTCTTACTTCATTTATAAAGAATAAAATAAAATGAAAACTATTATCTTTGTAATATAGGAATTTACATATGCTAGTTTTTTTATTTTATTTTATTGAAAAAAATTAACGTTGTTGCTGGAATTGATTTTTTCTAATTTACAGTTATTGACAACACTACTTGTCTTTGTGATTTTAAATTAACTGGATGTATTTTGTTTCGTTAAATAATGGAACATTACTATCATATATAATTCACAAATCCTCAATATCAGTTTTTTGTATAAGATCATTCTAAGTGCTAATGCCAAAAAAATTGTGATATATTCTTTAGCAATAAAATGAAATGAGCTTAATTATAGCATTAATTAATTGTAACAAAGGAGATTATAGGTTTAATGTAGACATAATATAAGAAAAATGTAATGTGCAACATTAAAAGCAGGAAGAGGAACTTTTTTGTGATCATGGCTACATGAATATTATCATTGTATTATTGTACGCATTGACCTATTAATTGATATGCAATAATATTATTAATTTTTTGAATAGCCAACGTTATACACTTATGAGGATGGAGGTCATAAGGTTATGTTACAAGATTTGGGGTAGATACAGAAGATTTGAGATGCTATACAAAATTAAGAAAACTTTGAGTTATGCTTAAATAAGAAAGCTTTGTAAAATTTATGTTAAGGGCCTCATTCTAGAAGTGCTTGGCGGCCATAATAGATTGTCTAGTCTATCAGTACTCATCTACTGTGTCTTTTGAATTTGCTTACACAGTATATACCTTGAATGGTAATTAAAATTAGATATAAATTTACATTATTGAGGTGTTAAATAGTTCACGCCCCTTTCATGCCTTTGTAATCTAAGGGTACATATAAGAACTCCCTTTAATTGCCATTCCATACAAATTTACAGTAAGGTTAGAAATTTTAGCTGAACGTTGAATGCGTTAATATTTTGCTTATGTTAGATTACTTGATATATCATTAAATTTTCAAGTATTTCATATTATATTGTTTACTTTGTCTATAAGCACATATTTTTGTGGAAATCCGGTACATACTAATTAGCTGTCACATATGTGTAGGTTGATGCAAAAGTTGGGAAACCTAGAGTTAATTTTAGAGAAACAGTAACACAGCGTTCAGAGTTTGATTATCTGCATACAAAGAAATCAGGAGGTTAAGGTCAATATGGACCGGTTTGCGGGTGAGTTGAAATTTTTATTATATTGAATAATGGTTTTATATTAGATGATCATACTAGATTGCATCCTCTGTAGATGTATTGTTAAATTGAGAAGTTATAATCAGTTTGTTGAATTAGAATATTATACATTTTACCCCCATGTAATTTAATTTTTGTTCATTTTGGCAGTTACATAGAGCCTCTTGAATTTGCTTACACCGTATATACCTAGAATGGTAATTAAAATTAGATATAAATTTACATTATCGAGGTGTTAATAGTTCACGCCCCTTTCATGCCTTTGTAATCTAAGGGTACATATAAGAACTCCCTTTAATTGCCATTCCATACAAATCTACAGTAAGGTTAGAAATTTTAGCTGAACGTTGAATGCGTTAATATTTTGCTTATGTTAGATTACTTGATATATCATCAAATTTTCAAGTATTTCATATTATATTGTTTACTTTGTCTAGAAGCACATATTTTTGTGGAAATCCAGTACATACTAATTAGCTGCCACATATGTGTAGGTTGATGCAAAAGTTGGGAAACCTAGAGTTAATTTTAGAGAAACAGTAACACAGTGTTCATAGTTTGATTATCTGCATACAAAGAAATCAGGAGGTTAAGGTCAATATGGACGGGTTTGCGGGTGAGTTGAAATCTTTTATTATACTGAATAATGGTTTTATATTAGATGATCATACTAGATTGCATCCTCTGTAGATGAATTGTTAAATTGAGAAGTTATAATCAGTTTGTTGAATTAGAATATTAGACATTTTACCCCCATGTATTTTTTTTTTTCATTTTGGCAGTTACATAGAGCCTCTTCCTACAGATTCAAGAATATGATTATTGGGCAAGTCATTCCATCAAATTTCGTCCCTGCAACAGAAAAAGGGTTCACAGAGGCAGCCAACTTGTGAATCATAATCATAAATTCTACGTTTATGATTTTGTGAGAGGAATTTTACTTAGAAAAGAAAAAAAAAATCAACTTGTTTTCAGGGGTTCATTAAGAGGAAACCCAGTTAAAAATATTCATGTAGTGTTAACAGATGGTGCAGCTCATGCTGTTGATTCACGTGAGCTTGCTTTCAAGTTAGCTTAAATTTATGCCATAGGCATGTTATCTACTATTTTATTTAGTATAAACTTCCATCAACTATATATTCCTATAACATAAATTTTGCTCTTGTTGTGGATTTAAACCTCGTGTTCTTCTTTCTTGCATTCAAATCAATTACATTATTATTACATATCAGCTGAAATGAATTTCATCAAGTTTTTTCAACCTGAACATCAATATAATCTCACATGCACCATAACTAAAAGGAAAAAAAAAAAGAAAAAAGAAAATTGCTTTGCATAATAAAGATTAAAGACAATGGATTATTTATGGAAAGTATTTTTTGTGCTCTCAGTTCTACATAGTGCTGACCTCTTCTTTTTGTATATGATATTAGTGCTATATTAAGGCAAAACCGGTTATATTGGAACCTATGATGCTGGTGGAACTGAAAGTGTCAATGGAGTTCCAAGGTCCTGTGACTGATGACATTAACAATTGTTGATCAAAACATATAATTTTGATTGAGCCATTATAAACCTTATTTGGGTTAGGAGAGCAGAAGTCAGAAAATCTTCTAATAAATGCCAACATAATTTGAAAATACAAACTAATCAAATGCCATTTAATTTCAATCCAGTAATTGGTAGGCTAAAGGGGGTTTATTTACATGCATATATAAAATCTCCATTTTACAAAAGAAGCAAAGCCTTGCATGTTTATACTGCTTTTGTACCTATGTATATACATTCCAATTTCTAGTTCGGTTTGGATACTATAATTGAATTTGGATTCCAAGCATGCGCACCAGTGTGCCATTTTATGTAAAGCGGTTCATAAATTTTGTCTATAGGCCTTCTACATAGCATCACCATGAATCTGGTTGAGAAAGGCTATAGAGCTGTTACTTCTGATAACGGAGATCCAAACAGACCCGGGTCAAGCTTCTGTTACTGGGTTTGCTAAGATTCAGGATGTAATTGTTGTTTATAAGTGGCAACACGTAGTTTGAGTTTTGACCGAATTTTGCTTGTTGGCTTTGAGTTTTGACAGGATTGTGCTTATTGGCTTATCTGCCAACTTATACGCATCTATGGGGAGGAGATAATCACATATTGTTGCTGTCATGGGGGAGTAAGTTGTGAGACAGCAAAGTAGTGGGTTGGAATGTGTACTGTAACAACCCTTATTTTTCAATAACCTGTTATAACGTAAATCGAGGCAGAATTTAATTTATAAATCTGAAACAAGGGAAACGGGCTATGCCATTTCGTTCGTCTCGGAAAAATACGCGAAATAGAGTCCGAGTTTTCGAAAATCGGAGTCCGTATGACCCGATTAAGGCCCAATGAAGTTTTCAGAAAATTTCAAGTTCAAAACATATTTGAATTTCAAGTTCAAATTTCGAATTTCGGGCCTGGAAGGCTAGGCGGGAAATTTCCCGCCAAGCCAACCAAGTCGACAGGCCTGTCGACTTGGCAGTCGACTTGGTTGGACCCAAGTCGACAGCCCTGTCGACTTGGCTGTCGACTTGGTTCAGCCGGGCAGTTTTGCCTGGTGCACCATTTTGGGGTTTTGGTTAGGTTTTGGGGCCAGATTCAGTTTTAAGGGCTGAGATTGGAATTAGGGTTAATCCTAAGGTTGAAACTAATCCTAATCTCTATAAATAAGCCCCTAACCTAACCCTAAATCATCATTATTCATTCATACAACTAAACTATGGCAAAATCATTTCTCTCATGGCCTCCACTCTCTTCATAAAATTCCTAAATAAATTTCTATGAGAGATTTTCCATGCATACAAGTGTTTTCAAGCTTGTATGAGCATCATTAGCTTGCATTCAAGTCAAGTTTCCATATTTACATCATAAAGCAAGGGTTTTTACTGATTTGGAGCTTTCATATTGGGTTTATTTGATTTCATAAGGGCTTGCTCAATCTATTAATATATTTATGTCTTCATAAGAATTTGTAAGCCCTTTTCTACTTTCATATTTAAACTCTAAAGTTAATGAATGATGCAAGTTGTGTTTGATCATTATGATATGCAAGTCTATCATGTTATGTTATGCAAGTATGCCATGTTATGATATGCAAGTTTACCATGTTATGCTATGCAAGTTTGTCATGCTATGATATGCAAGTTTATCATGTTATGTTATGCAAGTTTGCTATGTTATGATATGCAAGTTTATCATGTTATGTTATGCAAGTTTGCTATGTTATGATATGCAAGTTTGCCATATGATATGTAAGTTATGTTATGCAAGTTTGGGTTGATCATTTTGCTCATGTTATCATGTTATGCAAGCTTATCTTGGGTTTATGAGCTTAAAGCTTCAAGCTTTATGCTAAAGGTTGCATTTTGGCAACATGTAAGTTATCATATCCCTTATTATAACTTGCATGTGAGGCTAAATGCGAACTTATGGCCATTTCTACATGTCATGTAGCACCATGTATCACCAATATGCTAAGTTTGGTTTTATGCATACTCTTGAGGCCAAAAAATGTAATATGCAAGTATATGAAAATATGTATATTTCATATGCCACCATGTTAAACTTGTGGCTTCAACACCTTTTGTCATCTTTATACCAAGTTCCCTCTTTCTATCCTTTATGCACTATTGCGATTATGTAAGCGATGGGATTGCGTTTGGGGTTGGGTAAACTTAAAAGACATGAAAACATAAGATTGGGAATTTACCTATTAAGTTAGGTCTACCCATTGGGAATTTACCTATTAAGTTAGGTCTACCCAAATTCTTGAAAACTTGTAATATGTTTTGGGAACATGATGGACATGACACTTAGAAAATATAAGTGTGACCAACTCGAGGTTGGGTTGAGTTTGTAGCGTAAAACTACCCGGAACCGACCGGCTTAACTAGTTGCTACAAACAATAGGACCCAATGTGAGAAGTTGGTCATGTTGTACCTTGAACCCGAGGTTAGACCAAGTTGTGGTGTAAAGCTACCCGGACCCGCCCGGCTTAACTAGTAACCGCAACAATGTCTAATGTGAGAGGTTAAGGCACATTAATTAAGTAATGCCTCATGATTAGGGTTAAGTCATGGTCCACTTAATACTTAACCAATTTGGACTTGGTGGATTAATCGGGGTTAAGTCGTGAACCCATCGTTACACTTAACCAAGTTAATCCATGATTAGTAAAAGGGTTAAACCGTACTTAACCCACTAGAAAATCCTAGCAATGGGGGTCCACTCCAGCAGTAATCCCAAGTTTGTATCATTAAGACCCTAGGGACTAGGCTAGGGTGGGGGCACGATTACTGGACAGGTATAAGTGACCAAAATGATGGTCGAGTGGTACGCCGATGTAGTTCCGGACGGACTATGGTCGTGCACGTAGTCCGTATTTGGAGAAGTCAAGCATGAGTACCAGTAGATCGAGACTGTGCACTCATGTTTATGGTGTCCAGGGGTTGACACCCTAGGGCTTGATACACCCGAAGGGTGGACCCAACACAGTCCGACTACAATTATGTTTGGGCCGTATTGACAACAACACGTGACGAGTTAGGCTTAGGGAGCCGATCGATTAGACTGTTCGGTTGGACCTCATATTAGGGTCATTTCATGTTATTGGGTCAAAGCTTGGGCCAAGGGATCAATACTTGTTTATTCAAGTCATGTTAGCTTGCTAGTACACCTGTGGTGCAAAAACCTTAAACCTGATTATGCGATGACACCTTTATCTACCTTGTTAGTTAATCATCATGCTAGTATGTTGTTATCCTTATGTTCATCCCTGTTTCTCATGCCAGTTAACTTTATCAGTTTACATTGATTGTAGTAGGGCTTACTTAGTTTTTTGGACTGACCTGTTTTTCTTTCGCCTCTTTTCTTCTGTCCCCCCCCCCCCCAGGTTCTCAGGGTGGGAATATTGGAGCTTAGCTTGGATTTCTGATCGCTTGCTTGTGGGATTTTAGCTCATGTACGGTCTTGACATGAAGCTAGCTATGGTTATCACTTATTTTGGGGATAGTACTTATGTATTTCAGTTTTTCAGTGATGTTGTTTTTATCTAGACTTGTGTATTTGGAAAGTTGACATTATGTTGTACCAGACTTGTTTTGAAATAGTTTGAAATCTTCCGCTGTTTTACTTATCTTATTTACTCTATTTACATATATACATATGTTCTTGTTCTGCCTTAATATATCATTATGCATGTTTACCTGATTCAAACGCCCCTCCAAAGTCAGAGTGCTTGCAAGAGACACCCTGGCGGAGGTGGGGTGTTACATTTGGTATCAGAGCATATGGTTTACGAGAAGGAACAAAAAGGTTTTTAGAAAACTTTTGGAAAACTATTTTCAAAACCAAGTATAAAGTATTTTCCAAAAGAAAAGTCTAGTTTATTTTAAAGGCTATTCCCCAAAAAAGCCATTAGCAAAAATTCCTTCGTTTTTCTCCATTCTGAATCTATCCTTTTTCTTCGTTTTCAGTATGGCTGATAACTTTGCTATTCCGGAGGGAGTACACGTACCTGTTTGGTATAGGAAACTTTTGGAGGCTAGGGCGACCGAAGCGGCCCCGCAGATATTCCTCCTCCTCCTCCGGTGGTTAATGTTTCTCCTCCTCCTCCCATAGCTGATGTTTCTCCTCCCTCTCAGCCTCCACAAGCGGATTTTGCGGAAACTTGTAAGAACTTTAAGACGATGGGTGGCAAGAATTTCATTGGAACCGAGACTTATGTAGAGGCAAGGAATTGGTTGAAAGAAACCGAAGATCTTTTTGCCTTCTTTGATATAGATGACCGTAGGAAGGTTTTATTGGCAGTGTGGTTGCTAAAGGAAGAAGCTGCACGTTGGTGGGTGGTCACCACCGCTACTAGGCCAATTGAGACTTGGGATGACTTTCGGGGAAAGTTTGGACTAAGGTTCCTATCACTGAAGCAAGGGGACATGACTATTAGGGAATACATAGATAAGTTTAATCAACTGGCTCGGGTCGGTTTAGACTTGGTTAACACAGCTCAGAAGAAGGCCCTATACTTTGCTCTAGGATTAAACGAGCCATTACATGGTTTGGCCATGTCTCATATACCCTTGGGGGCAACTTTCGAGAGTTTGGTGAATATGTTCCTACTCAATGAAGAGAATAGGAGTGACAAGAAGGAGGTCAAGATGAATGAGTCTCAAAACAAGGAAACGGAGCCCAAAAAGGAAATGAAAAAGAAGGAGGAGAAGTCTGAAGATAAGAAGGAAAAGAAGTGCTTTACTTGTGGAAGCTTGACTCATCTAAACAAGGATTGCAGAAAGAGGAAGGGCACTTGCTTTGACTGTGGAGAAATGGGACACTTCACAAGGGACTGCCCGAAGAAGGGAGGGCCTACGTCGGAAGGAACGGTGAATTCCGGGAAGCAAGGCAAGAACTCCAAAAACCGCAAGAACAAGAACAAGAGTCAAGGCAACAAGGGGAACAATAGAAAGGGCAATAACGACAAGAGGAAGTGCCATTATTGCGGTTCAGTTGGGCATCTTATTAAGGATTGTAGGGAGAGAAAAAGGAAGAGTGGTGAATGCTTTCATTGTGGTGAGTTTGGACATTTCAGCAAAGATTGCCCGAAGAAGCAAGAGCAAGGTCAGACTCAGTGTGCAAGACTATCTGGAGGGTGAATTCATCCCCTCAACATCGTTCTTCCAGCTTATGATCGAGGTAGTGTTTCTGTTAAAAGTCTTGTTTACATTTCTGATTTTCCTGTTTGTACTTTGTTTGATTCTGGCACATCGCATAGTTTATTTCATCTGATCTAGTTGAAAGTTTCCACCTAAGTACTAGTCTAGTTAATGATCCCATGTGTGTTTCAAATCCAATTAGGGGTTCCGCCCATTTGTCTATGATCTGCGTGGATTTGAAAATTTCTATCTTGAGTGTAGAATTCTCGTGTGATGCTTATATTCTCGGTTTCATGGGGTATGGGTTGATTTTGGGCATGGATGGGTTGTCCAGTTTTGGAGCCATCCTTGATTTTTGAGCATAGGGTTGTGAGGCTCATGACTCGCCTCGGTAATACCCTAAAAATTTCTTGTAACCCTATGGGTCCCGTCACGTTGTGTTATCTTGAATCCCTCAACTCGTCTATCGATAGTTTGCAATCTATGAGGGTGGTCCGAGAATATCCTGATATCTTGGGTGAAGTGAAGGGGTTACCCCTAAACGCGAGATAGATTTTCGCATTTATCTGGTTGATAATGCCAAGCCAGTTACGTGGCCGGTTAGGCACATGGTCCCGCAAGATGAGAGTTAAGAAAGCAAGTCAAGGAGTTGCTTGAGAAGAACTTCATACAATGAAGCATTTCCGAGGAGGGTGCTCTAGTAGTATTCGCTACTAATGTGGACAGTTCGCTTCGCCCGTGTGTTGATTATCGTGAGTAGAACAAGAAGAATAGACAACCATTACCAAGGATCGATGATTTGTTTGATCAGCTTGTAGGAACATCTGTTTTCTCTTGATCTTGCTACTGGATTCCATCAGCTCAGAGTAGCTGAGGATAGTATAGACAAAACTGCGTTCAAAACTCCAGATGGATTCTTAGAATGGCTAGTCATGCCATTCGGTTTGACTAAAGCACCCGCCTACTTCGTGGACTTGATGAGTAGGGTGCCTAGGGAGTTCCTGAACAAGTTTGTGGTAGTCTTTGTAGATGATATCCTGACTTTCTTAAAGAACGAGGAAGAACATGCTAGACATCTCAAGGAGGTGATGGATGCGCTTAGAGCCCATCAGTGGAAAGCCAAGTCCTCCAAATGTCATTTTGGAGAAAAGAAATTAGATTTCTTGGGCACATAGTTTCTAAACAAGGCTTAGCGGTGGATCCCGCTAAAGTGGTCGCGGTTCAAGACCAGAAAGCCCTGACGAGGATAATTGAAGTAAGAAGCTTTCTCAGTTTAATTAGTTAGTTAGCGTCCCTTGAGCTTAGACCTACCCTTATGAATCAAGTAGGGACTTCGCAGAAAGAAGACCCGCAGTTAGTCGAGATCATGGACAAGTTGATTAGAGGCAGGATGTTAAGTCACCTCGCCATAGATAACAAGGGATGGCTAAGACGCGATGAGAGAAAGAAGGTTCTTGAAGATGCACATCATCCGAGGAGGTGGCCGAGTTTGTCCCAAGGTGCATGTTGTGCCAACAGGTTAAAGGCCGAGTCATATAAGCCCGGTGGGCTATTATATCCATTGGAGGTCCCCGCAATGGAAGTAGTAAAGCGTCACGAAGGATTTCGTGGATGGACTGCCTAGATCAAGGAAAGGGAATACGAGCATGTGGGTCATAATAGGTAGGCTCACGAAGAGTGCTCATTTCACTCTGGTAAAGAGCGAAAGGACTGCATCATAGCTAGCGACAGATTACTTTCAAGAAATAATGAGGTTGCACGGGGTTCCCTCAAGTATAGTTAGTAACCGTGACTCAATCTTCACTAGCCAGTTTTGGGATAGTCTACGGGAAGTCATGGGCAAGCACTGAATCTAAGTACGGCCTATCATTCGCAGGCGGATGGTTCATTTCGTTCAAGCATGAGTTATAGAAAATCACGTTAGTAAGAGCAATTGGCAACGAGGGTTGGTATTTTCAAGAAAAGTTCTGCTGCGTGGAATACTTTATAGCAAGTAAACGAGATCCAGGATTCACTAGTGAATTTTCGAGAGCTTGCATGAAACCATGAGGTCATAGTTATGTTTAAGCCAAGAATGATAGAAGAGTAAGTGAAAAAGGAAGACGAGAGGCGACAATGAAATGGGTTCCAACTCATATTTGGAAATAAGAGTTAAGAAGCCAAGGAATCATGAAGTAAAAGACGGTCAAAGCACAGTGTAGTTAAACTCAAGGAAACGTGACTTAGAAGACTGAAGGCTAGATACGCGCATCATATCTCTTTCTAAGAGTATATCCTTGATCCTTGTTTTCCGGTGGAACTTACTTGCATGTTATCTTTTACATGTATCCTCTCGGTCCCGTTCTCGATCCCATTTCTGTTGTAAACTCCATAAGGGGGTGTGACTCATCGGTTAGTAATACATGTCAAGGTTTAAAGGGGTCCGTTAGGTTGACTAAACCTTTTGGGCTTTTATAGAATATGGGTTGGGTTAGGAAGGGATTTCTTGTAATCCGAAAGGAGTATATCCTGCTTATCTTCCCGATCTCTTTGTAGCATATCTTTTGCTATCCATGTTTGTCTTGATTATCTAGTTTATCATGTTAATCTTGTCATGAGAACCTTAGGTAGAAACCCTTTAGATGAAACATGTGTTTGAAACATGTTATGCTTGATGGTTGCAAGTGGTTGCAAGTGTTTGCAAGTGGTTACTCGTGGGTGCATTATACACGTTAGGCACTAGATCGGCTCACACACTCCTCATATTGCATATGCATGAGTGTTTATGCTTATTCATGGATGAAAATTTTTGTGTTATCACATGGATGTTGCATATGGATGTATGTTATGTGCACACATATAGATGTACTACATTATGTTAGGAATTTCATACATATGGATTCATTTCACTAACATAATTTGCATTGATGGTATTTGCATTAGATAAGTACATATACACACACCTTTGCATATGTTCATACAACATTTAGAATCTTGTAAGGACAATGATTGCTCGTGGATGATGTTTTGAGTAGATGGGTGTTGGATGGTAGGATACGTTCTTCCTAACTTGAAGATTTCGGGGATGAAATCCTTTAAGGAGGGGATAATGTAACAACCCGTATTTTTCAATAAACTGTTATAACGTAAATCGAGGCAGAATTTAATTTATAAATCTGAAACAAGGGAAATGGGATGTGCCATTTCGTTCTTCTCGGAAAAATACGCGAAATAGAGTCCGAGTTTTCGAAAATCGTAGTCCGTATGACCCGATTAAGGCCCAATGAAGTTTTCAGAAAATTTCAAGTTCAAAACAGATTTGAATTTCAAGTTCAAATTTCGAATTTCGGGCCTGGAAGGCTAGGCGGGAAATTTCCCGCCAAGCCAACCAAGTCGACAGGCCTGTCGACTTGGCAGTCGACTTGGTTGGACCCAAGTCGACAGCCCTGTCGACTTGGCTGTCGACTTGGTTCAGCCGGGCAGTTTTGCCAGGTGCACCATTTTGGGGTTTTGGTTAGGTTTTGGGGCATGATTCGGTTTTAAGGGCTGAGATTGGAATTAGGGTTAATCCTAAGGTTGAAACTAATCCTAATCTCTATAAATAAGCCCCTAACCTAACCCTAAATCATAATTATTCATTCATACAACTAAACTATGGCAAAATCATTCCTCTCATGGCCTCCACTCTCTTCATAAAATTCCTAAATAAATTTCTATGAGAGATTTTCCATGCATACAATTGTTTTCAAGCTTGTATGAGCATCATTAGCTTGCATTCAAGTCAAGTTTCCATATTTACATCATAAAGCAAGGGTTTTTATTGATTTGGAGCTTTCATATTGGGTTTATTTGATTTCATAAGGGCTTGTCTCAATCTATTAATATATTTGTGTCTTCATAAGAATTTGTAAGCCCTTTTCTACTTTCATATTTAAACTCTAAAGTTAATGAATGATGCAAGTTGTGTTTGATCATTATGATATGCAAGTCTATCATGTTATGTTATGCAAGTATGCCATGTTATGATATGCAAGTTTACCATGTTATGCTATGCAAGTTTGCCATGCTATGATATGCAAGTTTATCATGTTATGTTATGCAAGTTTGCTATGTTATGATATGCAAGTTTATCATGTTATGTTATGCAAGTTTGCTATGTTATGATATGCAAGTTTGCCATATGATATGCAAGTTATGTTATGCAAGTTTGGGTTGATCATTTTGCTCATGTTATCATGTTATGCAAGCTTATCTTGGGTTTATGAGCTTAAAGCTTCAAGCTTTATGCTAAAGGTTGCATTTTGGCAACATGTAAGTTATCATATCCCTTATGATAACTTGCATGTGAGGCTAAATGCGAACTTATGGCCATTTCTACATGTCATGTAGCACCATGTATCACCAATATGCTAAGTTTGGTTTTATGCATACTCTTGAGGCCTAAAAATGTAATATGCAAGTATATGAACATATGTACATTTCATATGCCACCATGTTAAACTTGTGGCTTCAACACCTTTTGTCATCTTTATGCCAAGTTCCCTCTTTCTATCCTTTATGCGCTATTGCGATTATGTAAGCGATGGGATTGCGTTTGGGGTTGGGTAAACTTAAAAGACATGAAAACATAAGATTGGGAATTTACCTATTAAGTTAGGTCTACCCATTGGGAATTTACCTATTAAATTAGGTCTACCCAAATTCTTGAAAACTTGTAATATGTTTTGGGAACATGATGGACATGACACTTAGAAAATATAAGTGTGACCAACTCGAGGTTGGGTTGAGTTTGTAGCGTAAAACTACCCGGAACCGACCGGCTTAACTAGTTGCTACAAACAATAGGACCCAATGTGAGAAGTTGGTCATGTTGTACCATGAACCCGAGGTTAGACCAAGTTGTGGTGTAAAGCTACCCGGATCCGCCCGGCTTAACTAGTAACCGCAACAAAGTCTAATGTGAGAGGTTAAGGCCCATTAATTAAGTAATGCCTCATGATTAGGGTTAAGTCATGGTCCACTTAATACTTAACCAATTTGGACTTGGTGGATTAATCGGGGTTAAGTTGTGAACCCATCGCTACACTTAACCAAGTTAATCCATGATTAGTAAAAGGGTTAAACCGTACTCAACCCACTAGAAAATCCTAGCAATGGGGGTCCATTCCAGCAGTAATCCCAAGTTTGTATCATTAAGACCCTAGGGACTAGGCTAGGGTAGGGGCACGATTACTGGACTGGTATAAGTGACCAAAACGACGGTCGAGTGGTACGCCGATGTAGTTCCGGACAGACTATGGTCGTGCACGTAGTCCGTATTTGGAGAAGTCAAGCATGGGTACCAGTAGATCGAGACTGTGCACTCATGTTTATGGTATCCAGGGGTTGACACCCTAGGGCTTGATACACCCGAAGGGTGGACCCGGCACAGTCCGACTACAATTATGTTTGGGCCGTATTGACACCAACACGTGACGAGTTAGGCTTAGGGAGCCGATCGATTAGACCGTTTGGTTGGACCTCGTATTAGGGTCATTTCATGTTATTGGGTCAAAGCTTGGGCCAAGGGATCAATACTTGTTTATTCAAGTCATGTTAGCTTGCTAGTACACCTGTGGTGCAAAAACCTTAAACCTGATTATGCGATGACACCTTTATCTACCTTGTTAGTTAATCATCATGCTAGTATGTTGTTATCTTTATGTTCATCCTTGCTTCTCATGCCAGTTAACTTTATCAGTTTACATTGATTGTAGTAGGGCTTACTCAGTCTTTTTGACTGACCTGTTTTTCTTTCGCCTCTTTTCTTCCGTTCCCCCCCCCCCCCCCAGGTTCTCAGGGTAGGAATATTGGAGCTTAGCTTGGATTTCTGATCGCTTGCTTGTGGGATTTTAGCTCATGTACGGTCCTGACATGAAGCTAGCTATGGTTATCACTTATTTTGGGGATAGTACTTATGTATTTCAGTTTTTCAGTGATGTTGTTTTTATCTAGACTTGTGTATTTGGAAAGTTGACATTATGTTGTACCAGACTTGTTTTGAAATAGTTTGAAATCTTCCGCTGTTTTACTTATCTTATTTACTCTGTTTACATATATACATATGTTCTTGTTCTGCCTTGATATATCATTATGCATGTTTACCTGATTCAAACGCCCCTCCAAAGTCAGAGTGCTTGCAAGAGACACCCTGGCGGAGGTGGGGTGTTACATGTACAGGTGAGTATTTGCTCTCCACTATTTATGCTAATCATCAATATCAATTCTTACATAGCCTAATATATATTTATTGTTTGCATGCTTATTCATATAAGCATGGTATGGAAATCTGAGTGTGAGGGGTTTGCATGCTTATTCATATAAGCATGGTATGGAAATCTAAGTGTGAGGGGTAGGTATTCGTAACTGTTTTAGGGGACATTACTGAAAGTGAGTTAATTGTGTATTTGTGCACGGAGAGTGGGTTGAGCTAATTGCATTAATTTATATATGTGCAGGGATAGTTGGTTAATATTTTGATCAATACATTATCATGTAAACTTCATTTGCTTTTTATATGTATCTTACTAAAGTGTAAAAATATGTTTTTGGCTGTCCAGAGTTTTCCCCTGCTGCAGCACTGCTTCATGAACACTTTATGCTACTAGAGGACATGATGGGAATAAATACTCGCGGTAAGATGTTTCATTTCATGTTTGTTGGTTGATCTTTGTCGTAAACGCTTTTATGCAACCTGAGCCGAACTGAGCCTCGTAGGCTCGATTTTTCCGAGCCTGTCAGTTTAAACTGAGCCTTGTAAGGAAAAGGTATGAAGAATGTATGTTGTGCAGAAACTGTGAAAAACAATGGAGGTAGTACGTTATATGTAGTAGAAAAAAAATTATGCTACTTGTGCATTGTACAACAATATATATATATATATATATATATATATATATATATTTGAACCGATGATGGTATTGGTAATCTGACAAATTAAGCATGTATACAATTGCACATCAGTATAATTGAGCCTATCAATATAATACTCATGTTTTATTGTTTTTAACCAGGATTTGAAGTTTGAAAGTTAATGTTATATTAAATGAATGCGGGCACTTCTAGAGGAAGCAGAAGAAAAGAGAAAATTTATAGAATTTTATTTATGTGAATTTTCAGATGGAGGCTTCGTTATATGATCGGAGTTTCGTATTCGATATCTGTAGAAATTCATTTATTTATGTATTGAATTTGACAACTTAATCATGTATTGAATTTAGAAACTTAATTATGTATTGTACTTGTCTGTTGTTAATTGATATTCTATGTCGTTACTTGATTATGAATTTTGTTTGTTGGTATTCATTGAGCTCTACTTTTTAAATTGAGAATGATATTAGTTTTGGATTCATATTAAACATCCTCAATATTAAAATCATAATCATCTTAGTTATTAATTGACTATTAACAATTATATTTACCGTGAATTGAGATCTTGTAACATGGATAAGCGTTGCAAACAAAAATATCATAACATGTATAAGCGTTGGCAAAGAAAATCTACCAATGCTTATAACTGTTGCGAACGAAAATATATCAACGCTTATAAGCGTTAGAAGAGAAAATCTACCAACGATTATAACCGTTGCAAATGAAAATATACCGACGCTTATAAGCGTTGGGAGAGGAAATCTAGCAAAGCTTATATGCGTTGGAAATAAATTGTCACGCCCCCGTAACAACATTAATAAGCGTTGCTGTAATTATTTGCGACGGTTATACTCGTTGGGAATCACCTGTTTTGGTGTAGTGAAAGTCTCCTACTCTAGGGTGTCGACCCCCCCAAGGGGAGTCGACATAGGTGTCGACACCTCTATAGGGGTATCGACCCCCCTAGAGGGGTGTCGACCCAATCGGCCCAGATCTGGGCGTGACGTGTTTGGTTGATTAGGGCTGACGTAGTCTTCTGGGATTGGCTGGGTGATGAGTTTTTCTGGTTTGGATGGTTTAGATGGAACCTAATCTAATCTAAAGGTCCTAATTCACCTAGTACTCCTATAAATAAACACCTAGACCTAACCCTAATTTCATTACACTAATCCAAGGCGCCTCCATGCTGCTCAAGTCTAAATTAGCCTAGCCTTTCTTCTCCATCATAGCAAATCATAATAGGATATTCAAATTGGAAGATAAGAATCAAATTCTACAACAATGGTTTAGCAAATCAAAATCAGAATTCAGAATTCAGATCTATTCTCTATTCTAAATCCTATCGTTGTGAGTTTAAGTTACTTTCACATATAATTAATTAAAAAGTGATTGTGATATGATTGTAAATTGGATTTTATGAACATGCCTGTAAGATGAATCATATGAAGTTGTGTAAATTCTCATCTTTCAGATTCATACCCAAATTTCTGTTATCATATGCCAGTTCATATTCCATATGCCTATTAGATCTATTTTATTGTTCTATGCCAGTTCGTATTCCATATAATTGTTGGATCTATTTTATTGTTCTATGCCAGTTCATGTTTCATATTCCTATTTTATGCCAGTTTTGATGCCATTATTCTCATCCCTTCTTCTTTTCCTTTTTTTCTTTATGAGTTTAGGCTAATTTCGAGACTAACATATTGCGTTTTGCGTACGAATAACGTTGGGATGATTGGGAAAAAGTTTAGGAAAATATTGAATAATATGTAATTGGGCATAAATTTATTTGTAATCAAGTAATTGATTTGGGGCATAAATTGGTACAATTTGTATACATGGAATTATAGGCATAACTTGGTTTAGAATTGTATATGTAAATTGAATTGGAAATTGTGGGCAATTGGAATATATGTTATAATTTATAACTTGAAATTAGGTTTGAATAAAAGAAAGTGATAATGATCACCTAAGGCCTGAGGTTAGATTCGAATTGCGGTATAAGACTGCCCGGAACTGCCCGACACATCCAGCAACCGCAATTTGGTAATCTAATGTGAGAGGTCAAAGGCACAAATTAGATGTGTAACAATGCAAAGACATGAGGTTAGATTCGGTTTGCGGTATAAGCCTACCCAGAACCGCACAGCATATCCAGCACCCGCAAAACGGCAATCTAATATGGGAGGTCTTGCAAGATTACGGTTATAATGAATTAATGAACACTTAACCAAGATAAGACCTTTGGTAAGACATGGGTATGAAAAAGGGTTAAGTGGGTAACATGGGTAGCATGTGAAACATAATGAAAGCACTTAACAAAGATGAGACATGTGATTAGACATGGGTATAAAGAGCGGTTAAGTGGGAATTCCTAGTGGGGACCAATCTTAGGAGGGAAGCTTGTGTCAAGTAGGTGGACCCTTTTCAACCAGTAACCCATTTTAGTATCTATGTGAGCTCGAACTAGGTCGAGGATGGGGCACACTTACTGGGGTTGATTGTAAGAGGTCAATAAAGATTTAGCGATGGCAGTGCAAGTCCAACGGAGTCATGTGCATGCGTGGGTCCGCGCTGGTAGGTATGATGATGTTGCAGCGTGTATGTATAAGCCTTGCATTTTAGTAGTATCTGGTTTCCACTTTAGGGAGTGATACACACTACTGTGGGACCAGCACGAGTATCTACGAGTTAGGGAGCCGATCGAATGGGGAGGGTAGTGGGTACAACTAATAGAGATAGAAGCAGGCGGCACCTATGACAGCAGCTAGGAGTACACGAAACTACCATCATCATTATTATTATGATTAGTGAGAGGGATCAACTTTCAGCATGTAACTAGTATTGGTGTGGTGTAGGAATTGTCTTATAGTGATTAGAAGCGCAATCAACGTTATATCTTGTTCATCTTGTCTACCTTTTCATATCTACTTATGTTACAGTCATCTCTTATATCCAGTTAATGTTCTTATCCTGTTACTTTACTGATTATGTTGTTAAAGTCACAAGACTCGCCAGATTTATGTCTGACCCTTTTTGTTTGCCTCTTTTCTTTCTTTTCCCCCTAGGTCCTCTGGGTGGGACTAGTGGAGCTTGACTTGGATTTCTTTCTTCTTGAAGTGCTTGGAAGTGTTGAAAATAATGCTCCTCCTTCGTGTTTTCCACTTCCCTCTGATGCACAACTTTCAACCCATCCATCGAGCTCAATATGTCCTTACTACCAGCCTCAGCCAATTCCTTCTCCTTCCTAGCTACTTCTAACTGCCTCTTCAACTTGGAAACCTCCTCTTGAAGCTTACGAGTCCCCTCCTACTCAGCCTTCAACCTCTTTTTCTCCTTCCTCAGGGTCTCGCTTTCCATTTGAAGTTGGGATCCCCTTTTGTTGTCTTTCTCAAGTGGGTGTTCACCTCTACCTGCTCGGCTTTGTCCCTCTTAAGTGCTGTGTTCTCAGTTGTAAGGGAGGCCACTGTGTCCTTGAACGTCGAAGATGCGTGCTCCGCCTCAATCTTCAACCTCTCGTGAGCCTCCCTCATCACCGCTGTGTCAACAAAAAACAATTAATAGTCAAAAAGAGCATTACAAGCATAGAGGCACGCACAATATAAAGATAAGCCTCACCTATCTCGTTCCCCAGGTTTCGAATGGTCGTCCACTCAGCGTCGATAGTCAAATTCCTACTCTAAATTTCCACAATATTCTTTATAATCAGGTCTAAGAGATTGGCAGAATACTTTCTGAACTCCTCGAATTCGTGGCACGCATCTTTCACTTGCTTCTACACCTCTTCGGTGTCTTCATAAGGAATCGGGCTAATGTCGGGAAGAAACATTATCTCATCAAAATAATGCTTAGGAAAATTCCTCTTCAGCAGGGCCTTCCTCTCTTCAATACTAAGCTTTCGGGTCTCGAGCTCCACTAAATCATGTCGCTTTTTCTGTACCACCTCCTTCTTCCTCATATGGATAGCCTTCACCTTTTTACCTTAGGGAGCATGGACAGGATCCGAGGGTGCAATATGAGTAGGAACTATCGATGTGGGGTGCCTACCATATATTATGTCAAGTCCGACATCAGCCCATAGGTCCGACATCAGCCCACAGAGCGTCGATGCTTTTCTCTGTGGCGCCATTCACTACTTTCGGTCATTAAAATACGAAGGTTCGGCGAATAAGCTAGTCTCTCTTCTGATGTTGTCAAGAAATGCATTCCTCGAAGGCCGGCGACCCCTATATCTGTAACCACGACCTCTGTCTCTAGTTATATCACCTGCCAAAGGAACAACTTAAAGTTTACACTCGAACACCCCCCACATACAAACAAGTGTTGCTTTATGCAGTGTTGATGAGTGTGTGTATCCTAAGTGTTCTCTCAACAGACCAGTTAGCGGTCCTTCTGATGGAGCAAACTCCCTAACAGCCAGACCTATTTCCTTCAAGCTTGTGACACTGGGCTAGTAAAACCCCTCAAGTGGGAGTATGTTCATCTCGTCAAACTGACCCTCTTTCTCAAGCGTGACGACGATCTCAGAGGAAGTTACCAGAGACCATGACCTAGCTGAATCCTCTATCATTGCCTCACCAACCACGGGCAAATTAGGGGAAGTCGATGGATCCTCGTCTCTGGCAGCTGCCTCCTCTTCGTCAGTCTTGCCCTCACCAACTTCCTCCTGAGTCTCGCAGCCTTGCTCGATTTATACCTGACAGGAGACGCCTTCCGCTTTCGGCTCGGGAAACACGCATTTTCCCTAGCCTTCCCCTTATTTCCACAACCAGCGATTGTCGGTCTGATTATTGCATGGTCAGTAGGGAGCAATCCCGCATGACTAATTCGATCTTGATCTAAGATGCTATTAGTGGAGCAAGCCCCGGTTGGAATAGTCAGCAAAGACTCAAGGCGTTGCTGATACACCATGGCGCCTCAGGGTTCCCTATCATACAAGAGCAGAGTTAAACTTAAGTCACCAAACCCACAAGCTTCAGGCTAAAGGTGGTAGAGAAATGCTTACTTCCTTCCAACCACCTCCTCGCGTACCCAGGAGGACAACGCACGAAGAACCGATCGTGCTTGTATACAGTCAACTTGGGCCATTTCACTTCAAAGAACTTGGTGTTGGGCGATGCTTCCAGGAAATATTGAGAAGTGAGGTAGCAGCCCTCCTTTTTAATTGAAACAATTATCGAATGTGCTCTCCATTGGGATCTAACTGCAGGTACTCTCTATAGAGAGCATAGGTACCAAGAAGAGAAACGTACGCAATCGGATGGAGCTGCAATGGCGCAAGGCGAACAACATATCCCGAATAAAGTTATTAGCCAAAGGCACGCACCCGGTCACATATACCTGCTTGTTGCAGGCAATGTACCCTTTCGATGGTGCGTGAGCCCTATCATCCCTACTAGGCGCACGAACGTCTTTCGAGGGAACGCTGAACTGCCATGCAATGTGCATCACCGCTGTTTCTTCCATATGCGACAACATCGAATTCGTTTGGTTTTTGAATAAAACCGCAATCTCCAATGTTTGCGATGCCACAGATGCGCTTCCCTCAACAATGTCTACTTGCTCCACCTCCTCATGTTTAACCAGCAGGTGTTGTACTTCAGGCTGCCTCCTGCAATCAAACGCTTTTGGAAAACCTATCGCCTGGGAAGGAGTGGATTCTCTGGAAGTCACAAGCTCGCTGGCCGTCGAGCTAGCATCGCTAGTTGAGTCAGATGTGGACGATGAATGTTGCGAAGCTGCATCTTCTGAGATTTGTCGTGCCTTAGATCTTGTATCCATTTTCTAGTTATACTTTCAATATGTTTGCGTTAGACATTACATTGCATAACATGTACCCCTCGTATCGGTGCAGACTAGCATGTGTGTGCAGTGTTGTGCGGTGCCATGATATCACTAGTAAATGAAAAGATCGATATGTATGACTTAAAGGATCTATATGGATATAACGGAAATGTACATGATATGCTAACTAAATAATATGCCATAGTTATGCAAATAAAATCTAAGTTACCGAGATATATCACAAACAAAGTAAATGCGGAAAATAAAGTAAAAGAGACACCAGGAGTTTTTATACTGGTTCAGACTTCCCGCCCTACATCTAGTCTCGAAGCTCCTCTTCGGAATTCACTAACAATGCCCTCTCTTAACCCGTAGGAATAGGTCAGTACACCCGAGCCTCAACAAGTATGACTCTCGACTGAGCAACTGCACAGGCCTTCGACAATTACAAGTGTTTGAATTCTTATTTGTGTTCTTGAATCAACAAGGATACCCAATAATTTTAGTACAACCTTCCTATAATCTAATCCTCGAGTATATGATTTGAATGCGAAGATTTAAGGAAGAAGAATGCTTGTTGAATCAAATGATATTAAATTGATTTGAGGATTCGACAAGTATTTAAATTGGAGAGCTTTTATTTGCAAAGAATGTAAATGGAGAGAATAGAATGATGATCAGAAAAATCGGTATAATTCGGTAATTGTAAAGCATGATTGAACTTGTTTATATAATAGTATAAGAGTCGCAAACCTTCAGGAATAGTTTCTATAAAAAGTTACGTCCATTTCCTTTGATTAATGAAGAGGAATCTCTTCATGAAGGATGGTGACTCTTTGAAAAATAATTTCTTGGTCGAATCAGTCGACTGGTTAAAAATCATAAGTTGACTGGTAGAATTAAATCATATATATATATATATAATTTTTTTTTCAAAACTTGCCGTTATATGCAAAAACAGGATGACCAGTCGACTGGTCCATTTCCTACCAGTCGACTGGTAGGCCAGTTTCTGCATATATCTGGCTTTTGAAGGTTTATACATACATACATACATATATATATATATAACTTTGTTTAGCACATTCGTGTAGACTTGAGGATAGATTTTAACATAATTCTAACATGACTCAATGGACATATATATATATATAACCTTATCTTTATGAATTGATTCCCATAATAGCTTCATTCGTTGGTATTGATCAAAATCTTGTTATCAACATTCTCCCCCTTTATGATTGATGACAACATATTTGAATTTCCCCCCCCTGAATTTCTGCAACATTTTGTTAGTTCATAAGTTTATAAACTTACCGTTTTGAATCCTGCAACAAAATGTTTGCGCATATATATTCAATGACATAGATGGGTAAATCCATCATTATGAGCATATATAATATATTCAACTCTTGTGTCATTTTCTCCCCCTTTGTCATCGATTAAAATTATTAAATAATATGATAAACAATAGTAATAGATTTATAAATAATTAGGGCACCTTTTAGGGGATATTGGATCATGCGCATTTCGATAAGATGAATTTTGTTTTCATAAATATTTAGAGATAACGAAAATAGCATTCTTTTTGTTGTGGTGTACCTGCAACATATATGATATATATACTTTGGTACCCACTTGCTTCGTTTGGGTCCAGAGGTTAGATGGAAGGTAACCATACCCAAGAGTGTTTAATGGAACCTTTAAAGATGAAATTTTCATTATTAACTACTATATCAAAATAGTCATCAATATATTTTTGTAACAACCCGTAAAATCAGAACGAATTTAATTTTTTTATTTTAGCTATTTTAATGAATTTTGAATATTTAAAATGAGTTATTTTAAGTAATAACAACTGAAAATTTATTTAAATCGAAGTTAGAATGAATAAATTTATTTTAATTATATAACGAGCCTGTAATGGCGCGATAGTTTGAAAATTCAATTTCTAATTTCAAATGAATATACAAAATTCATTATAAGTCAGAATTGGACGAAACCAGAAACATTTGAATCTGATTAACCATATCTTTCTAAGAAGTTAAGAAACCGAGATTTCGTTTTAAAAGTTGAAAGTTATGTCCAGTTTAAAATTCAGAAAAGTCACTATGGAATTTACACACACACACATATATATATATATATATATATATATATATATATATATATATATATATAAAGCCCTTAAAATAGCCATTTTGCAAACGACCTCCATTTATGACGAAACTACTTTTGTTGGATCCGGGATGTCAAGTTATTGATAGATTCCAATTTTCATAATTTTTCGAATCAATATGTGAGCGTGGCAAAAGAAAACGTGTTTTGACTGTTTCAGTCAATTTAGATCGACCAGAAAATGGTCATTTTTCAAACGGTATTCAAATTTGACGAAATTTGTTTTGTTAGGACCATATCGTCAATACGAAGCTAGAAATAATTTTTCGGGTTGTTATAATTAGGTATCAGAGCTTTGGTTTACAAAGCTCGAGAACAAGGTATATTAGAACTGAATGAAAGAATTCATCAGAGATTGGATTAGTAATGTCCAGTAAGAATGACTCATTAGAGATAAGATTGGTAGCATCCTATAATGAGTTGGGACAGTGTTATTGCCAAAAATAAAAATGAAAACCAAATTTCTTTTGAACATTTGATCTAATTATACGTATTTAAGTATAATATTTGATTTGATTTTGAACAATCGAGTATATGAAATTTTGCATATGCGCGTCATGAACGTATATTCGAAGTCTTAATATACTGAATAGATATAGAATCACACTCTAGCCGCCCGTAGGTGTTCTAATGAGGGTTCGAAACATCATCAGCATTTATGTTCGAGCTTCGAAAGTGAGATATCTATATATTTCCAATTGACTGGTGTGAGAACCAAAACTTACATAGGATTATTTGTTGTGATTTGGCCTCAAAAACCTGATTTTTGACTATGTATTAAAGTTATGTGTTTTAAAAACTAATCAGCTACTTGATTGCTGGTTGTGTTGTTTGATAATTAGTTCACTAATTAAATTATTCAAACCCACATGATGATATAAGGTAAATTTAGTCAAATTTGAATTAAATTGCAAATTGATTGAAATTGCATGCATATACATGTATATACGATGAACAAATCATAGCAAGGGGGCTAGAGCAGAGGGATAAAATTGTGTGCCCGACAAATTGGTACATATTTACTAATTTGTTGGGTTTGGATGATTTTATGAGCCGATTGGCTTTTTCTTTTTCTTTTTGAGATGAGAGGTCCTGTGTGGCGGTTTGGGGATTTTCCCGATGCTCCCCGTACAAAGGAGGTTATGGCGAAATTTTTCGAAAATTTAGGGTGTTAGCCAAATTTTTTGAAAAATTAGAAATTCTTAGAAACTAAAAAGTTGAAGAATGAATGCCAGAATGAAAGTTGAGTTGATTAGTTAAACAACTTTCAACTCCGTTTCTTTTCGAGGACGAAAAGATTTTAAGTGGGGGAGATTGTAACAACTCGGAAAATTAGAACCAATTTAAATTTTTTATTTTAGCTATTTTAATGAATTTTGAATATTTAAAATGAGTTATTTTAAATAATAACAACTAAAAATTTATTTAAATTGAAGTTTGAACGAATAAATTTATTTTAATTATATAACGAGCCTGAAATGGCGCGATAGTATGAAAATTCGATTTCTAATTTCAAATGAACATACAGAATTCATTATAAGTCAGAATTGGACGAAACCAGAATTATTTGATTCTGATTAACCATATCTTTCTAACGAAGTTAAGAAACTGAGATTTTGTTTAAAAAGTTGAAAATTATGTCCAGTTTAAAATTCAGAAAAGTCGTTGTGGAATTTATATATTTTTTAATATATATAAAGCCCTTAAAAATAGCCATTTTGCAAACGACCTCTGTTTTCAATGAAACCAATTTGTTGGATCCGAGATGTCAAGATATTGCTAGATACCAATTTTCATTATTTTTCAAATCAATATGTGAGCGTGGCAAAAGAAAACGTGTTTTGATAGTTTCAGTCAATTTAGATCGACCAGAAAATGACCATTTTTCAAATGGTCTGCAAATTTGACGAAATTTGTTTTGTTAGGACCGTATTGTCAATACGAAGCTAGAAATAATTTTTCGGGTCATTATAATTTTCTCTATTCCTCCAATTTACAGGAACCCAAATACTTAAATAACTTCTATTGGTATTTCTTTTCGTATTTCTAGATCTATTATACAAATCTCTAGTAATAGAAGTATTTGAATTTCTAGAATAACATTACCTTCTATGTGCATTAGTACTAGCAGTGATATTCTTATTTAAAAGCATATCTAGTACTACTTCTATGATTATATCCTAAACCACTTTTGTCATGTAAAGGTCAAGATCTAGATAAAATCATATTTAAATTATTTTGACCTTTATTAAATTTCGCGTATTTATTTGTACATTTATCAAATTTAATTCCAAAGTCACGATTGACATTATTAAAAGGAATTTTGTTATTTTTTAAATCATCAATTTCCTTATTTAATTCGGAGTCCTTCCTTTTTAAAGTACCATTCTCAGTTTTAAGACCAAAAATTTGAGGTTCTGAATTATCTAAAGAAGATTGAAATTTTTCAGAATTTTCTTTTGAGTCAGAAATTTCGTTTTGCAGAAAATTATTATTAACGTTTAAAAGCTGACATTCTTTAGATAATTCTAAATTCTTTTCTGTTAAAACTCCATTCTCTTTTTCAAGAGACAAAATTAAAGAACTAGAATTATTTAAAGAATATTCTAATGATTTATTTCTACTTTGTAAATAATCAATTTCCTTTAAAAGATCATTATTTTTTTCTATTAATCAATCATTTTCTTTTTGAAGGAAATCTTTTTGGGAAACAAGTTCTTTTAAGGTATTTCCAAAACATTTGCCTTTTTTTAATAAAAAATTGTTTTCTTCTTTTAGTTTGGAATTTTCTTGCTTACAAATTTTAACTTAGCTAAAATGACTGTATTGAGTTTACTTAAAGTTTTAAAATCTTTCAATAATTTTTCATGGTCTAACAAAAGATCTTTATATAATGAATCTATACATACCGATTGGGATTTGATTAGCCATGAGACACGTGCTCTCTTGCTCCATCGATTCTGCTTTGCTTTTCTTCCACTTTCTACTTCCTTGACTAGACATCCTTATTGCCATTTGTTCTAGGATGGTGTTACAATCTCTAGAACACCAGGCACTAATACCACATGAAAAGAGTCGATGTGTACGACTTGAAGGATCTATATGGATATAGCAGAAATGTACGTGATATGCTGTCTAAATAATATGCAATAGTTATGCAAATAAAATCTAATTTACCGAGATATATCACAAACAAAGCAAATGCGGAAAATAAAGTAAAAGAGAAACCAGGAGTTTTTATACTAGTTTGGACTTCCCGCCCTACGTCCAGTCCCGAAGCTCCACTTCGGAATTTACTAACAACGCCCTCTCTTAACCCGGAGGAATATGTCAGTACAATCGATCCCCAAAAAGGATGCCTGTAGCCTGAGCAACTACACAGGTCTTCAAAAATTACAAGTGTTTGACTTCTGATTTGTGTTCTTGAATCAACATGGATAGCCAATAGTTTAAGTACAACCTTCCTATAATCTGATCCTTGAGTATACGATTTGAATGCGAAGATTTAAGGAAGAAGAATGCTTGTTGAATCAACTGATATTAAATTGATTCGAGGATTCAACAAGTATTTAAATTGGAGAGCTTTTATTTGCAAAGAATGTAAATAGAGAGAATAGAATGATGATTAGAAAAATCGGTAAAATTCGGTGATTGTAAAACATGATTGAACTTGTTTATATAATAGTATAAGAGTAGTAATCCTTAATGAATAGTTTCTATAAAAAGTTATGTCCATTTCTTTTGATTAATGAAGAGAAATCTCTTCATGAAGGATGGTGACTCTTCGGAAAATAGTTTCTGGGTCGAATCAGTCGACTGGTTAAAAATCATCAGTTGACTGGCAGAATTAAATCATACATATATTCAAAACTAGCTGTTATATGCGAAAACAGGCTGACCAGTCGACTGGTACATTTCCTACCAGTCGACTGATAGGCCAGTTTCTGCGTATATATGGCTTTTGAAGGATTATATATATAACTTTATTTAGCACATTCGTGTATACTTGAGGATAGATTTTAACATAATTCTAACATGACTCAATGTACATATATAACCTTATCTTTATGATTCGATTCTCGTAGTAGCTTCATTCGTTGGCATCAATCAAAATATTGTTATCAACAGTAAAAAGTGTGAAACTAGAGATACGACAACGATAACTGTTCGTCGCAGCCATTACCGTCGTCGTCGTCAGCTAGCCTCGTTGGGTTCATATCAACTCACGACGACTGTATGATCGGAGTTAATAAAACACGTCCAGTAGTTCGACTGTTCAGTTACAGTCAAGATATACGCTCTAAACCTTTGTGCGAGACTGAATCATCAACTGGGAATCCCACGATTCAACAAAATATTTCTATCAACTCAAAGCAAATCATGTCAAGACAAGATGCACTTTGGAGGGGAAATGTTAACATGCCTTTTGGTACGGTTCCCAAAAGTACACAAGACATGATCAACTCAACACATCGCTTGGTGTTACAGCCCGAAATGTCGCCAAAATCTAAGGAAGCAGGCCGAGACAAGTTCATGCGAGCAAGAGCCTCACAGCTCCATAATACCATGCACATACCACAATTTCGTGCCCTTCTATCCTCGAGTGCCTCAATTCTGACCCCTCCAACAGCACGTGTTCATACCCGAAGTCCACACACCTCACTAGTTCGAACCCGCTACTTTCATTTCTCATAAGTGCATGCTCGAACCCCTCAAAACTTCCCACTTCGTACCCAAGCCTATAATACAAACACACCCAAAGTAACCCATGGGGTTATGAATGTCGTACCCCATAGGGTACGAAATTCATACCCTATAGGTACAAATTTTGTACTACATAGGGTATAAATTTGTATCCCATGGGTACGAATCTCATACGACAGGGGGTACGAAATTCGTACCCCTAGAGTAGGGTACGAGTTTTAGGGGTACGAAGGGGGGATCCGAATTTTGGGGCCTACATTCTGGATCCAAAGTGAACTATTGTGGTCCCCTTCTCCTACTGACTCCTACCTAATCACTCTATTATAAATACCCCCCAAGTCCACATTTCATAAGGGTTGGAATTTAGTTCATTTGACACCTCTTGAGAGATCCAAGTGACCTTTATATTGGCATCCGTGCTTTGAGGAAGAAGAAAGACAAAAAGGACTTTTTCCAATACTCATATACGATGACCATGACTTCCAATTACATGGAAATGTTTGTAATTAAATTCCTAGAAAAGGATTATAGCTTGTAACTCATTATTGTGAATAAATTCCATGCAACTATTCTAAAGTGGACGAAGGCCCCTTACGGGACCGAACCACTATAAATCTCCCGTGTCAATTACTTCTTTTCGCACTTATTTTCTGCACGCGAAACTGCATTTCTTAAGTAATTTAGAAACTTGGGTGTTGTCGCCATACTTTAACGTCAACAGTATAATACTAGCGAAACAACTTTCTCTCCCCTGTGCATTTTCTTTTTCTCTGTTTTCACTCTTGTTTTCTCTTTTCGCTCCCGTTTTTTGTTACCTTCTACTTTCACAACTCGAAACACATTTATTTTTGCTTGAAATCGATTATCCTTACTGTCCACCGTAAAGATTAAATGGTTTGGAAATAGCGGTTATTAGGTCGGATCACGATCAAAAAGCAGATACGGCATTATTCAGTTCCTGACTGTGGTGGCTAGCGGTTCACGGTCAACCGCGGTCTGACCAACGGTCGGGTCCGGTTATTAAAGAACTGGTTAGATCTATGCAATCCAAATTGTTGGAAAGTTGATGTGTAGGAACATAAAAGAGAGAGTATAGAAGTTGTGTCGTGTATGTGACCACTACCTTGAAAGTGAAATTTGACACGACTATGATGCAACTGGAAATTGCAATTCTCTCTCAAGGTTTGCACAACTACCATTTATACATGCGCACTCAAGGTTAAACAATTGAATATCTACAGAGTACATTGGTCAAGAATTTATGTATTTTGTGAAAGAGATTAAATTTTATCAAAATTTAAGAGAGGAAGGGAAGAATGAGAACACGATTCTTTTTAGAGTTTATGGCTTATGCTGGAATAGAGGAAATAAAAAAAATTGAAAACTGAACGTGAATTCTTTAGTCTCTTAAGTTAATCAATCTTAACAATTACACCTTACATAAATTAAAACATGTTTTCTCACTAATAAAGAGTACAAGAGGTTAACTAATGGATTTTTTTATGAATTTCCCTTTCTAGGACAGAAAAAATAATATGAATTTAAATACTTTTGTTTTAGTTTAACCGTGGTATTTCTTTTTTGGTTATTTTTGGAATATGAACAAGTGACTTGTTATAAACCGATTTCCTCTTGTATAAGTTCATAAATTAAAAATAATAACCTTCATTAAATATAGAGTTTTATTTTTATTGAGCAATGCTAAAAGCCAAAATCCAAAAAACTTTAGTTTTTTTTAATTACCGAACACAAACACTTTTTACTCTGAGAATAATATTTTCTACAATAAGTGATCATTAAAAGGTCATGTAAAGTCAAGTGTCTTTACTAACTTTGTTACAAAAATAAATTATTGACTATACCAATGATTAATTAAATATAATTGGAGTTAATACTTGAGAAAACTTAAATTAATCTTTTTATTTAAAATTTCTACGTATTTGTGTGTGTGTGTGTGTGTGTATATATATATACGTATATATATATATGTTGATGTGTTATAAAAATCTCTAGCATATGTATATATGTAAAATAATAGAAAGCAATGTTTTATCTTTTATTTAACATTTTAACTAGATTTAAAATTAAGTAAAAAAGTCAATAATTTAAGTAAAATATTTCCTTACTTCATATATAAGAAAATATGTACATATGAAGATATAACCCTTTTTGTACTTAAGATTCTAATCAATCACTGAATATATTTGCCTGCACAAATATGATATTTAAAGAGGATTTTCTTTTAAAGGACAAACTTGGGAATTTTTTTAGTGAAAAGTATGAGAAGTTTAAAAATTAGGGAGAATGACACATTTACACTAAAGGTGGAATTCAGGGGGCCCAATAACATTTTCCCATTTACACTGTCATTTGGCCTTCTCACTAAATTCTAATCTTTCCATACTTTTCACCAAATTTTTTGTTAAGTTTGTCCTTCTCCCTATTTTCCACATATTTAAATCAATAGGATACATAGGCATTTAATAGCCAAGTAAGCTTGGAAACAAAGTATACATTTAAGGAACCCATTTGTACATAAACTATACAATATATATGTACATGTTCATAGCTTCTTTTCATGGTTGCACATCTAAACCATAGGAGATTTATGTCAATCAATGCTTGCACAACTAAACTATAGGTTAGTTCAAACTCTTACACAACTATAAACCTAGGCATTTAGGAGCTAAATTAGCTTGGCAAATATGTATGACTTTAAAAACCAAATTTTTGTAGATAGCCTGTTACAATTTGTACTTCATTTTATAATCGTTGTGCCTATGTATACATGGGAAAAGAGATCTAAAACAGCTAGCATCTAGCAAGCTAGAAAATGGAAACAGATATGTGTTTTGAACATGTGTTTGAGAATCAAGCCTAGCTTTTAAAACCATTTCATTCATGTGCTTTGTGTACTTCATTCGTCCTGGTAATATATCACCTAAGAGTAAAATCAAAACATGAAAAGCCATAACATAACCTTCCTTTCAATCAAACATGAAGCGGCAGCCTATAAACATTAAGTATGTTTCCATTTATAGTTTAGATTGCTTTGAATTGACGTTTGGTTTTTAAAACTATTTAACATTAGGATGTGTGTGTGTGTATGTACATACATACATACATGCATATATATATATATATACCTACTTATATAATGTGTTGGCCAAAATTTCTCTTCTGGAGCAAATTTGAATAGCTAAATAACCTAACTATTTCTCCCAATCAACTATACAACCACTTCTTTTCAGTCAAATGAAAATGCAACAATATTCTACCCTACCACCAATCTATGTTATGCAATATTTTAATCTTAAATTTCTCTTATATATACACACCAAGCCCCACTAAATCCATTCGAATTGTGACTGAACAAGAATACTGAAGTAAAAACCCAGGCAGAACATAGAGCAGAGAACTAGAAGGTAAGTAAACCCTTCACAGTTTCACCTATTTAAACCCATGACATGATCATACTGAACATTTGATGCTTATATATAAATACCTACACCTATGTATGAATGTGTTGAAACTATTTCTGAACAAATATTTGTTTGTTTATTGGATTAAAATCCTATGAAATTCCCTTAGCATAAAACTATGTATGTACTGATAAACAATTCCCTTGTAAAACTCTTTAAAAATCCATTACTTAATTTCTAGTGGATTATAGGATCTGGTTGCTGAATGATAGATGATTGTTTACATCTGGGGTATATGAAAAAATGATCTCGTCATGAAATAACTCATATATACAGGGTTTTATAATATATACATTGAAGGAAGCTTAAAATCATAATTTTTCAACCAATTTAATTTCGAGTTTAATTTATCCAAACATTTTCGTACGCTCAAAATATGAATTTAGAAAGAAAAATCACAATTTTTAGTACTGAGATGAGTGAGATTTATTGGGTTCGGCGGAAATGGGAAACATGGCTGATTCTGATGATCAAAGCGATCGTAGACCATGGAACTTGGTTTGGAGGGGCATAATATTCTATGCTAGTAGGAAAAAATGTCAAATGATTTTTCGAATAAGTGACTTTCGAGTTTTAGCCAAATTTGGATTTTAGTTGCAAATTTTGTCGAGGGTTTGGGGCTGAACTGCGGCATTGATAGTTGGTCGAGTGTGGTGATACCCGGGGAGCAGTTTGGCCTAGGTGCCAGCTTCCAGTGGTTAACATCTTGAGACGACATGAACTTCCCCGTGAAGGAAAGCACGGATTGCTTTGAGAACAAGACAGATCAGAACACAAACAGAAGAACATTTCATTGCTTATTACAACAATTTTATCAGAATACAAGAATATATAGAGTACGAATAAATATTACACATTTACCAAACATCAGAGATTTACAAGTTACTATGCAGCGGAAAATAATACAAAACACAACTGAAAAGAATATGCTGATACAGAGCTTTTCGGATATCATCTCAGCTGTAAACCAGGATCCTCTGAATATAAATCTACAAAACCAAAACTACTAGCTGCCCGTGTGAAAAATAGGGGCACCCAGAGTTTAGGTTAAAACAATAAACTCCAGGTCAGTCATGTGACTGGTGTGAGAACTAAAACAGTTATTAAACTTTATTTTAAAGTTCGGTAAATCAAGGGACCACGCCGTATAACACGGAACGGGTTTCCTCCCAAGAATACCAGTGCATAAAACAGATAGCGCAATGCTAAATAAAGAACAATGAAGCTATTATAAGACTCAGGTCCCATCACACAATGCAACGCAAGCCAGAGGATAAAGTTTTTACCTTATAATAGTCAAAAATGCTTGGTGCGTGAAATTTCATCTTTTATTATTACTATAAGTGTATAGTGTCAAAACAATTTCAATCATAAGTACCAATCATAGACGGCATAAGTGCCCCATACCAGTATGTCGCCATATATAAGACTACAACTAAAACCGAAATGTCTCGTATTGGAAATTGGATTTCCATCTGTGAACCGAGGCAAGGGATCGTCCTCACCACTTCGAGACAATCTAGCCGATGACTCAGGTAAATTCTTTGTCAAGCCTTGGATCTTCAGGGCCGGTCCACACGGAGTGGATTAAAATGCCTGAACAATGCGTTTCCCCGCCCTATGGGGCGTAAATGAGCCAAATGACTCCATCGGTCCTGGAGCGACCGATATAACCGAGGCGCCTCGCTATCCATCGTCCACATAAGTAAATTGCCAAGGCGTGTAAAGCCACTGACACCGCTCCAAACTAGAAAGAAACGCATGCCCTCCCTGTAGTCCTCTCCCATTCCTGGTTCACACCGGTGTGAGAGGCTCACGAATTAACGCTACACAAAGCTACGCTGTATTAAAGCCATGCTTTGATCATCAACCACAAGACTCTGCTTTTCAATAGAAGCCATGATCATTTGCATCTCAGCATGCCACACAGGCAATTCATGCTAGCAACCGATGTATATCAATCACACAGAATGAAACCTGACGTCAGACACACATCCATTAACAAGTCCATTCTGGGTCTGAACGAAATCGGAGGAACCTTATTCCTCGCATATCCATCGATCTCCAAGTACGTCTGGACGTTCACCGACCGATTCCCTCCTCTTGGGTGTACAGCCCAATCTAGATCATCAGTAATTATCCAAACGATATGACGACCTCCGGTCTTCTACCACCGTCTTCATCGTCGACTCATCGTCGATTCAGTTATTCAAAATGGGATAAACCCGGTCTTTCTGAATAACTCGCGTATATAATAAACAAGTGCTATAAAAACACAACATATGCCTAATTCCAATCAAGAATATTCCTTTATTCAAATATTCTTATACTTTGGGAAAGGTTCCCATTAATTTTATCAAAGATAAATTCTTTAAATTTATTCTTTAATCTTCTTTTGGATTTCAATTCCAACCAAATTATGGTTTACCCAAACTAGTTGGGGTTAACGAATCTTACCAAAGTAATCATTTGTTTTAATTTCCCAATCCCAACCTATTCATCCCATGAAGTAAAACTGGTAATACTTCATATCTAACACCCTAGTTTTATCGGTAAATTCACTTACCATTTCACATTCAAATCTAATTAAAGATTTAACTATCGCTTGGAGAAAAACTGGTGATAAACCATTCTCGATCATTTCAATCTAATTAAAAGATTCATTAAAACTCCACTTGGTTTTAATCTTCCCAAAAATCAATATTAATGATTTTTAACGTGGGAAATCCTATCCTGTCTTTAACTGGGTTAAAGAACCAGTGTCATTTAAAACACGGTTCACTATAAACCCAAAATCACATTCCATTCCATCAGCCTTTAACCGTAAATTAGCAAATGAACAATTCCCTAAGTATTAACCCTGAAGGTCGAAACCAACATCAGATCAATACCCAGGAAACCATTCAACTTAACTAATCTCCAGTTAGTTTCCGATTTGCTTAACTCCATTAGGTCTAAGAATAGTATTATTAAAGATACCATTCACGACAACTCAAAATCACATTCCATTAACGATGGAATCTTCATGGAAAACAAATCGATATATGTAATCGATATAAACTTCCATATCCGACTAATAATATAAATGGAATAACGACAAAGCCTTTTATGTAACAACCCTGAATTTTGGGATAATTTTTAAAATTTATTTTTAAGTAATTTTAATGAGGTTTTGATATTTAAAATAATTTATTTTAAATAATAATGATTAAAGATTGATTTAAATCGAAGTTAGAATGAATAATTTAATTCTAATTATGAAAGAAGTTAGAAATAGCGCGGTAGTTTGAAAAGTCAAACTTGAACTTTGACCGACCGTACAGGATGCAAAATTTAACGGATTTTAGTGAAACCAAAAATATTAGAATCTATTTAAAAATATCCTTCTAACGAATCTGAAAAATTGAAATTTCATAGCAGGAATCAAAAGTTATGCCCAAATTAAAATTTAGAAAGGTCGCTATGAAATTTACAAAGGTCAAAATGCTACTTTTTGCATACGAAGGAATTTGAACTCGAAACCACTTCCATTGAGTTCAGAATGACGTCTCTGCATTGAAAAACAGTAAGCACTTATATATTTAGAGTCTTGAAGATTATTTGTTTAAAATTGTATTTTTAATATTTATTATATACGCCTTGAAAATAGTCATTTTACAAACGACCTCGGTTTTCGATGAAACCACTTTGGTTGGAACCGGAATGTCAAATTATTGTTAACCAGAATTTTTCGAATTAATACGTGAGAGTGGCAAAAGAAAACGTGTTTTGATCATTTCAGTTAAATCGGATCGACTAGAAAAAGGCCATTTTTCAAACAGTCTCAGAATTCGACGAAATTAATATTGTTAGGACCGTATCGACAAAAGAACGCCAGAATAATTTTTCTGTAATTTTTAGAGTCCATATGTGGCCCCGGTGAATTTATATGTATAGTTAAATTAAATAATTTAATGATTTATAATTAAAATTAAAGAAAATATGTCATAACCATCGAATTAGGTTACGAAACATGTTCCATTGTGTCCGGGATGGGGGTTATTAGCTAGGGGCGACATTCGTTGGGTTCAATTCGGAGATAGTATCAACGAACAAATATTTTCTTGAGTTAAATAATTAAATAAAATTAAAAATTCGTACAATATACCTATAAGTACAGTATACAGTAAACCTAATCCCCCAATACGCGTAGCCGCCGTATTCTCTTTCTTCAATGGCCCTCCACTCTTGATTCTTCTTCCTCAATTTCTCTTCCCATCTCCACGAATTAGAACCCAATCCATACACCACTTCGAAGAGATTTCCATCCTCATTCAATCCACACGGTTATCACCTCAAACCGTGACCCGTAGCCCGAGAATTTCAACCCCAAACCCGTCGTCTTTTGACCGCCGCCGTGACCCAGTGGCACCGCCGAGTGGGCCCCCCTTGCCTCCGTGAGTGCGCCTCCCCTAGTCGGTCGAGGTGCCGCCTCCTGATCGGCCTCCAGTGCCTCGTACAGCGAGCAAAGCTCAGACCTAGGTTGAAACAAACTAGAGAAAGCACGACCGATTTTTGAAAGGTAGAAGAAGAGGGAATATTCCCTTTTGATTCCTTTTTTTTCTAACTTAAATAAATTGTAACTCATTCGTTTTCACTCAGAATTTAACGATTTCAGAAGCGTTGTAATCATGAAGCTGAGGTCTACGTTTCGATACTAAAAGGGATAAATTCTGAGCAAGTCAGATTTTTGATCAAAATTCAAACGGATCTATTCAGAATTCAATATCTGTGAGATTTCTATGTTTTATTAAACAATTAAAATTTAATTATTCTCTAGTTATTTGAAATTGATGTATGCATATAATAAAATCAGATCTGTGATTCGCGATTGAAATTTGTTGATAGTTGTTGTGGTTGAATATGATGCTCTTGTTTGTTCATCTAAATCTACGATGAAAATTTATTTGCTAGAATTCATAGTTTATTGTAAGACTTTGGTTTGAAATAGAAATCATATTTTTATTTTGGATCTAGGAATATATGGTTGTTTTATAATAAATTTTGTATCTTTTATATAGATTCATGTTTATTGATTCGTTTTCATAACAAAGATAAACTCTTTATTTAATACATGAACATTAAAAATTGTTCGCAATAAAAATATAGATCTTTGTCAAAACATGTTATTTGGAATAAAAATAACATTTTCATCAAAACGTGGTTAGTGAAACAAAAATAGTGCTTTTGCCAAAATATATATTGAAAATAGAATTTATTCTTTCATTTGCATTCACTAATGCAAATATATATTGAAATTGAAGATTATTCTTTAATCTGAATTCACAATGCAGATGTACATTGAAAATAAAAGAATATCTTTCATCTATTGGTTAAAAAGAATTAACTTCCACTTGTTTTTGTTAATTATAAAATGAACATTATTTGTACCGTTATATGTTAAGTTAGAAGGAGACATTATTTACACTATTATGCGTTAAGTTAGAAAAGAACATTATTTCACTGTCATTTAGTTGGAAATAAAAGAACATTATTTCACTGTCATTTAGTTGGAAATAAAAGAACATTATTTCACTGTCATTTAGTTGGAAATAAAAGAATATTATTTCACCGTCATTTAGTTGGAAACAAATTGGACATTTTGAGATATTAGACAATGGTTAAACAAAAACCAATATATTTGTTCATTGCGAATGTGACACCAAGTTTGACACTTATGTAAAATGGGAAATTTGTTTAGTAAAATAAAAAGAGTAGTATTTTGTTTGCATTCCTTGATGCGAACAAAATATTGAAATAAAAGAGTTACGTTTAAATAAAAGAGTTACTTTAAAATAAAATGTTGTTTATTTGCATTTCTTTTATGCAAATATATTGAAGGAAATCAAAAGGTTATTTTATTTGCATTCCCTTATGCAAATATATATATATATATATATATATAAAAGTTCTTTTATTTGCATTCTTATATGCAAATACATTTAGAAATATAAATTGTTCTTTTATTTGCATTCCTCGATGCAAATATACATAGAAAATAGAATGTAATTTTATTTACATTTTTTTATGAAATTGAATTAAAGTAAAAGTTACATTTTTCATGTGAATTATATTAGAAGTGAAAAATTACATTTTTATGTAATTAAGATTTAAAGAAATGAAAATTTCATTTTTATTATAAGAAAGGAAAATTACATTTTTATGTGATTAAAAAGATAAGATTTTGTCATTGAAATTAAAATTACATTTTTATGTAATTAAAAGATTAGCTTTTGACGCTGCAAAATTATTTACATTTTTAATGTGAATAAGATTAAAGAGGTGAAAGTTACATATTAATGTAAAAAGAAAAGTTACATTTTTAATGTAAATTAGGAGAATTAGAAAGGCTTACATTCTTAATGTAAATAATGAATTATAAAAGTTACATTTTTCTTAATGTAAATAAGAATAAGATAATTACATTTTTATATGTAATTAAAGAATAAGGATTTGCATTGTAAGAAATTACATTTTTAAATGGAATTATAGAATAAGATTTTACCATTTTAATTAAAATTACATCCTTAATGTAATTATCAGGTAAGAATTTACCGTCGTAATGTAATTATATTTTTAATGTAATTAAGAAGAAGAATTTGACATGGTAATGAGAATTACATTTTTTAATGAAATCCAAAAAGATAGAATTTTTCACTGTAATGTTAATTCCATTTTAAATGTAATTAAAAAGGGGGTTTTACCATGTACATAGATTTTCATTAAAAGAATAACGGTATGAAATTCACATATTTATGTAAATAGAATTGTACTGAAGGTTATAACGATGAAATTTACCTTTTAAATGGATTAGGTTTTCATTGAAAAGGTATAGATAGGAAATTTACATTTTTATGTAAGTAAATTAACACACAAAATCATTAATTTGTTTGTATAGAAAAGGTTAACACACAAAAATATATTCATTTTTTGTAGAAATTAAAATGACACAAAATAATCATTTTTGTTGAATTAGGAATGACGCACAAGAAATTTGCATGTTTGAGTAAATTGAGAAAAAAACATTGCATGTATAGGTTGTGTATGTGAAATAAAATAAACATTATTGTGTGTTATGTTATATATCTTTGCTTGTCTTGATTATCACAATAATGAAATGGCCGAAGAAATTGTACGTATATATAATTATATATAAAAAATTAATTAAAATTTAACGAATCGAGCGTGGTAGTTCACTTTATAGAATTGTATTTTTAATTGATTATACCGAAATATCCGACCGTCGGATTTTCCCAAATCTGAAACCGTTAGGTTCGCCTTGGGAAGATCTTTCCGACAATATGAATTGTGTTAAATTCCAATGGTTAAATTTAGAGAAATTTGTAAAACAAATTTGGGTGAAAACAGCGCCAAGGTCGCCTTTTGACTTGGAGCGTCGTTAAATGGAATTTAATTGTTTTTATATAAAAAAAATAAAGGTTGATTGTTATAAATTAATATCAACGATATGAAATGATTTTTCAATATATATATATATATATATATATATATATATATGCGAGGATCATTTGAAAAGTCCGAGCTCAATCTCATTTCAAATGATCATACGACGAATGAAAGTCGAAGAGTTGAAGACGGTGATTGAAGACAGGCGATCTTCACATCGAATGGACGACGACTGCTGAAGCCCATGATTGGAGTAGCTACCTTGAAGGGGCTACAGTGGTGACCATCCGGACGTAATGTTTATTAGTACGGATTTGGCTTTCGCTCAGACCCAGAGCATAAGCTTATAAATGGAATGTGTGTCTGACATTGTACTCCTTTATATTGTATTTGTTGATTTTCTGTCGAATGTATGAATGTTTGGTGGCGGAGAATTTATTCTCTTGCTTGACACCCTTTCATATATTTCGGCAAAGGATTGGTAGTGTGGTATGGAGTGATGATGTGGCATGCTAAGATGCATATGATCAAGGCTTTGTTGAAAAGCAGGCCTTGTGGGATGATCAAAGCATAGCCTGTTTAGGCATAGCTTTGTGTATAGCGTGACTTCGCGAGCCTCACACACCGGCAGATTCTAAAACGGGGGAAGGGAACGCAGGGAGAGTGGCACGTTTCTTTCTAGCTAGAAGTGGTGTTTGGGTTTTAACACGACCCGACATTTTACTTATGTGGATGATGGAATGAGGCGCCTCGGATGATAGGTCCTATAGGACCGAGAAACATGTGTTCAGTAATTACTAATCCACAACTCGTATGGTGGACCGGCCCTGCAGCTTTCCAAGGGTTCACTTCGGGGGATCCTGAGACATTAGCTAGAGTTTCTCGAATCGGTAAGGAGCTCCTTCCTAGCCTTGACTCATGATGGAAACCCATTTTCCAATACGACCTCATGCGGTTTTGATTGTATTACTAGTATGGAGGCATAATATATGGTACCTATGCTTCCTAGGATTGATATATTTACTTTGAAATGTTTTTGAAACATATACACACTAGCAATAATATCAAATTCGTTTTTATCGTATCAAGCATTTTTTACCATTATAAGGTAAAACCCTATCCTCCGGTTTGCGTTGCATTGTGTGATGGGACTTGGGTCTTATGATGGTTTCATTTTTCCAAAAAGCATTACGTTGTTTTACGATTTAGTTTTAATTGTGCACGGCAATCCATTGGGGGTAAACCCGTTCCGCGTTAGCGGCGTGGTCCTTGGATTTGCCTTATTACTATTAGTTAAATTAGTTAAGAATTCTCACACCAGTCCCACGACTGACACGTACTTTGTTTCACTTTGCAAACTCGGGTGCCCTCTTTTCCACATGGGCAGTCAAGTAGCTTTTTACAGGTATTAATCTTTTGAGCAGGATTCTGGATCGAAGCCTAAAGCTGTGTCCAGAGCATAGAAGTCTTCCGCTGTTTATTGTATTTAATTTATTGTAATTTATCTTCCGCTGTAATTTTATTCGATGTACTCTGATATTTTGTACTCTGATGTAACATTTTTGTGATGTTATAAAAGTATGTTGTTATTGTTCTGATGTTGTTGTATTCCCAAAGTTAAAGTATTCGTGGATTTCCAACTTTTGGGTCAGACTTGTGAGGTTTATGGTCGATCCAAAGAGCGGGAATTTACGGGTCTTTACATTTTAAATTCAATATATATTAGCATTCTTCATCCACAGAAATTCACTTCGATTATTACCAAATCGAATTTCATTCCATTCCAATTTATTTTATTAAATTGGAAAAACTTTACTTTGGAAAATCTCCTTTAAATCTTAACAAAAGATTTATAAATTCCAAATCACATATCACTGTAAATCGGGTCAAAGAATGAATGTCACTAAAACACAGTTCACGATAAACCCAATTCACATTCCATTAATCTCTAACCGTAAATTAGTAGGAGAACAATTCCCTAAGTGTTAACCCCGAAGGCCGAAACCAACATCAGATCAATACCCAGGAAACCATTCAACTTAACTGATCTCCAGTCAGTTTCTATTTTTCTTAACTCCATTGGGTTTAAGAATAGTATTATTAAAGATACCATTCAGGACAAACACAAAATCCAAATTGATATTAAATACAAGGCTCTGAATAGAAAATATATCGGCTTATATTCAATATCAAATTCTGAAATCAACAAATATCGTACTTGAAATAAATATATATATATATATATATATATATATATTTCTTTCAAATTTCCATAAAAATTTCTGTATTATTACGAAACCCAACATCGAAATATTCCGAAGACAATTTCGATTCAAATCCTTTTCCAATTTATATATTGGAAATTCGGTTATTTTTAAAACCATTTCAAATCCAATTTATTTATTTTAAAAATATTTGGATTATAATTCTAGTTCATAACTAGTTCATTTCGATAAAAATCTATTTTTGTCTTTTCAAATATGGGATTTTTCACCCAAATTCTTTCCAAAACAATTATTATGATTTTACACTAATTATTGATATATTTAATAATTTTATCAAGGCCCGTGCAGTCGATTTCCATAAACGGCCATCAAACTGCACTTACAACGACCTTTTCCATATTTGATTTGGACATAATTCAAAATCCAACCATTAGATTTGAAATCTCTAATATTTTTCAGAAAGCTCTTTTCGATACCAATCTAACGGTTTCGGTTTTAGGAGAATCCGATGGTCGGATCTCCCGTAATGTCCGTTCGAAGTCAATGGTTGAAATTCGCGAACTACCGCAGCGCGGCGCGTTCTATTCAGACCATTATATTATATATATAATATATATAACATATATTTCATCGATTTCCATTTAAAACGTATTTTATAAATCGTTTTGAATTCGTTTTCAAAGCGATTTCAACTTCGTATTTAATTTCAAATCAAAATTGAATATTCCATATCATCGATATATAAACGATAATATTTTCAAAACATTAGATTTTGAAATCAATTCCTTTTCGATATTCATTATAAAAATGAATAAAATCGATATAAATATCATTTACGTCAAAATGGCGTTAATCTAATCAACATGGCTATATATATTTAAATATATTCATGTCCATCCCAAATCGGACATCAAAATCAGATTTTGATCTTTTACTGAATATTATTTTAGAATATTCGTTACTTTAAAATAATCGTTATTTTCTGAACTGGAATCAGATGCAGTCAATTACCATACAATGTGATTATATGGATTTCGTACAACATGTACACAACAACAATCAAACACAGTCAACCATCATCCAAAGTGCATTCCACACTGCATAAGCATTAAATATAAATATTTAACGCTTACACAGCTTGTCAATCAATCGATCGACATACTACTAAATATTGGGATTAGTGTATGTCCAATTTTGTCCCAATATCCGTGTGGGGTTTCAATCAACAAATAACAAATTTTATTTGTGCAGTTGGGCGATGTGTAAAATTTATCGTCTCAATCCATATCAGTCAAATGGGTGTACATAAACTGATTTGCAAATGAATATTTATTTAATTCATATACACGTTAAAAATTATATTTTTAACGATAAAATATTTATTCAATTCATTTACACAATAATAATGATATTTTTATTGTTTTAACATATTTTAGAAAATCTTGGCGGCATAACAACGCGATACTAGAAACGGGATAAGGCCTAGCCTTATCCCAAGTCTAATAATGGCCTGCGCTATACACATACCAATCTGATAAATTCATTCAACCAAACAACCAAATAATTTAATCATCCAAACCATACAATCAAACAAGTCGTCCATGGTCTGTGGACGACGGGGAACAGTTCGTATAAGTAATTATGGTGAGGAGTTCTCATCTTTGGGATCCACTCCTCCACTCTCTATTTCTGAACGGTTCGGATTTGCCGAAAATTCCAATGCGATCTTTTCCCGCTGTTCATAGTAAGAATTGCATTTTTAATATGATGTTTATTTTAAAAATCACATTTTATAATGGCACTTCATATACAAAAATCATATATTTTGCAATGCTTCTTTTTATATAAAAATTATATTTTTATATCTTTACTTCTTATATAAAGATCGAATTTTTATTTCGCTTCATATATAATAAAAATCGAAATTTTATTTCGCTACAACATATTTAAAAATCCAATTTATTTTATAAATCAAAATCATATCTTTCTAACGCTACTACATATGTAAAGATTATATTTTTATAACGTTATTCTTATAATAAAAATCATATTTTTATTTTGCAAATATCATAATAAAAATCGTATTTTTATATACTTCTCTTCATGATAAAAATTATATTTTTATATATATAAAAATCATTTCTTTATCTAACTAAAAATCTTTTCTTTATATATTTAAAAATCTTACCTTTTCCATTTTAAATAAAACTCTCATTTTTATTTGGTTACTTTAAAAATAAAATATAATTTTTATCCTTATGTTATTTAAATAAAATCATACTTTTTCATATTAAAAATCAAAACTTTTCTAAACTAAAAATCATCTCTTTACATATACCTCATAAGTAAAAACAGAATTTATATTTTAAATTTACTTACTATAAAATCATTAAAGAAAAAAACAAAAATAATAAAAACAAATAAATAAAACTCACAGCATCAAAGGGGGAAATGTCGATCCGGGGGTGGTGCAGGTGGGGTGCTGTCGCGTCTGGGTGGTGGTTCGACTGACTGGTAGCGGTGGGCCTGGCCATTGGTGGCGGCGCGGGTTCGACTTGCTGTTCAGGGAGGGTTCGCGTTTTTAGAAAGGGCTAGCGAGGATGGAGGGCGACTGGAGGGGTGTGACGGTTTGGCGAGGTGGGCGGCTTCGACTGCGGTGGCGGAGGAGGATTCGGGAGGGCAACAGCTCGAGATTCAGAGGAGCAACGGGTTTTATTTAGAAAGTGGCGGGTTCGATATTTGCTGAAGGAGGCTAGGGCTTAGCCCTTCTTATATTAATATTCTATTTTAAACTTTTCTTTGTTTTTAAAAATTTCGCTTCTGAACTCCAAACGAGGCCCAACGACTGTCGCCCTAGCTAATTACTTCCATTCCGAACACAATGGGACATGTTTCGCAAGCCAATTCGATTGTTACGATCAGTTTCGTTGAAATTAAAATATAAATCATTATATTGAATTTTAAACTTACTTATCAATTTACTAGGGTCACATACAAACTCTAAAAATTACAGAAAAATTATTTCTAACTCGTATTGATGATACGATCCTAACAAAACTAATTTCATCAAATTTGAAGTCCGTTTGAAATATGGTCATTTTCTGGTCGATCCAAATTGACTGAAATTGGTCAAACACGTTTGAATTCGCCACGCTCACATATTGATCCCAAAAATTATGAAAATTGGAATCTAGCAATAACATGACATCCCGGATCCAACAAAAGTGGTTTCGTCGAAAACGGAGGTCGTTTGCAAAATCGCCATTTTTACGAGTTATATTTTCCATAGCGACTATTCTGAATTTTCAACTGGGCATGACTTTTTATTCCCGCTATGAAATTTGGATTTTTCGGATTCGTTGGAAAGATATTTTCAAATAGAATCTAATATTTTTGGTTACACCAAAATCCGGATTATTTTGAATCTTGTACATTCATGTGAAATTTGAAATTGGATTTTCAAACTATCGCGCCATTTTCAATTCCTTTTATAATTGAAAATAAATATTTATATTCTAACGTCAGTTCAAATAAATTTATACGTTCTAATTCTATTCAAAATTAATTTCTCATCGTTATTATTTCAAATAATTCATTTTAAAAATTTAGAATTCATTAAAATTGCCAAAATAAAAAATTTAAATTGGTTCTGATTTTTCGTTTTGTTACAATCTCCCCCACTTAAAATCTTTTCGTCCTCGAAAAGGAACTGAGCTGAAAGTTGTTTAACTAATCAACTCAACTTTCATTATTTTAATCATGGCTTAAGTTCTTCAACTTTTTAGTTTCTAAGAACTTTTCAATTTTTTCAATAATTTGGCTAACACCCTAAACTTATGAAAAATTTCACCATAATCTCCCCTGTACGGGTGCATTGGCAAAATCCCGAAATCGCCATACAGGCCTCTCCAATCCAAAAAGAAAAGAAACAGCCAAGCGGCTAGCCAATCGGCTCATAAAATCATCCAAACCCGAGAAAATAGTAAACATGTGCCTATTTGTTGGGTAAACAATTTCATTCCTCTGCACTAGCCTCCTTGCAATGACCTGTTCAATATACATGCATGTACATGTATGCAACTCCAAACAATTTTCAGTACAGTTCAATATTTGTTTCAGTTTGGCCTAAATTTACCTTTCTTTCACATAATGGTTTAAATGAATAACTACATAACACAATCAACAATCAGCAATCAATTAGTTAATTATCATTTCAAATTTATAACTTTGATACATAGTCAAAAAATCACATTTTTGATGCCAAATCATAACAATAGACCCTATCTAGTTTTGGTTCTCACACCAGTCAATTGGAAATATATAGAAATCCCACTTTCGAAACTCGAACACAAATACTGATGATGGTGCACCGATCATCAGAATCATCTCCGGGCGACTAGAGTGTGATTTCATATCTGTCCAGTATATTAAAACTTCGAATATACGTTTGCAAGGCGTATTGCAAAATCATTATACATTGGATTGTCCAAATTCAATACAAATAAAATATTCGAATACGTTGAACAAGGTTTAAATTTTCAAAACAAAAATTGTTTCCATTTTAAAAATATACTCTTCACACTTGTTCTAGGATACTACTGATCCTATCTCTAATGAGTCATTCTCATTGGATCTTACTAATCGAATCTCTGATGAGTTCTTTCATATGGTTCTAATGTGTCTAGTTCTCGAGCTCTGTAAACCAAAGCACTGATACCAAACTGAGATGACCTGAACTTCCCTGTGAATGAAAGCACAGATTGCTTTGAGAACAAGACAGATCAGAACACAAACAGAAGAACATTTCATTGCTTATTACAACAATTTCATCAGAATACAAGAATATACAGAGTATGAATAAATACTACATATTTACTAAATATCAGAGATTTACAAGTTACTATGAAGCGGAAAATAATACAAAACATAACTGAAAAGAATATACGGATACAGAGCTTTCCGGATATCATTTCAGCTGTAAACCAGGATCCTGTGAATATAAATTTGCAAAACCAAAACTACTAGCTACCCGTGTGAAAAATAGAGGCAAGCAAAGTTTAGGTTAAAATAATAAACTTCAGGTCAGTCATGTGACTAGTGTGAGAACTAAAACAGTTATTTAACTTTATTTTGAAGTTCGGTAAATCAAGGGACCACGCCGTATAACACGGAATGGGTTTCCTCCTAAGAATACCAGTGCACAAAACAGACAGCGCAATGCTAAATAAAGAACAATTAAGCTATTATAAGACTCAGGTCCCATCTCACAATGCAACGCAGGCCAGAGGATAGAGTTTTTACCATATAATAGCCAAAAATGCTTGGTACGTGAAATTTCATCTTTTATTATTACTATAAGTGTATAGTGTCAAAACAATTTCAATCATAAGTATCAATCATAGACGGCATAAGTGCCCCATACCACTATGTCGCCATGTATAGGATTACAACTAAAACCGAAATGTCTCGTATTGGAAATTAGATTTCCATCTGTGAACCGAGGTAAGGGATCGTCCTCACCGCTTCGAGACAATCTAGCCCATGCCTCAGGCAAGTACTCTGTCAAGCCTTGGATCATCAGGGCCGATCCATACGGAGTGGATTAAAATGCCTGAACAATGCGCTTCCCTTCCCTATTAGGTGTAAATGAGCCAAGGCGTGTAAAACCACTGACACCACTCCTAACTAGAGAGAAACGCATGCCTTCCCTGCAGTCCTCTCCCGTTCCTGGTTAACACCGGTGTGTGAGGCTCGCGAATTAACGCTACACAAAGCTACGCTGTATTAAAGCCGTGCTTTGATCATCAACCACGAGACTTTGCTTTTCAACAGAAGCCTTGATCATTTGCATCTCAACATGCCACACAGGCAATTCACGCTATGCAACCAATGTATATCAATCACACAGAATGAAATCCGATGTCAAGCACACATCCATTTACAAGTCCGTTTTGGGTCTGAACAAAACCGGAGGAACCTTATTCCTCGCATATCCATCGATCTCCAAGTACGTCTGGACGATCACCAATTGATTCCCTCCTCTTGGGTGTACAGCCCAATCAAGGTCATCAGTAATTATCCAAACGATATGAAGACCTCCGATCTTCTACCGCCGTCTTCATCATTGACTCATCGCCGATTCAGTTATTCAAAATGGAATAAACCCGGTCTTTCTGAATAACTCGTGTATATAATAAACAAGTACTATAAAAACACAACATACACCTCATTCCAATCCAGAAATTCCTTTATTCAAATATTCTTATACTTTGGGAAAGGTTCCCATTAATTTTATCAAAGATAAATTCTTTAAATTTGTTCTTCAATCTTCTTTTGGATTTCAATTCAAACCAAATTATGGTTTATCCAAACTAGTCGGGGTTAACGAACCTTACCGAAGTAATCATTTGTTTTAATTTCCCCAATCTCAACCTATTCATCCCATGAAGTAAAACTTGTAATACTTCATATCTAACACCACGGTGTTATCGGAAAATTCACTTACCATTTCACGTTCAAATCTAATTAAAGATTTAACTATCGCTTGGAGCAAAACTGGCGATACTCCATTCTCGATCAATTCAATCTAATTAAAGATTCATTAAAACTCCACTTGGTTTTAATCTTCCCAAAAATCAATATTAATGATTGTTTAACTTAGGAAATCCTATCCTGTCTTTAATTGGGTTAAAGAACCAATATCATTTAAAACACGGTTCACTATAAACTCAAAATCACATTTCATTCCATTACCCTTTAACCGTAAATTAGCAAATGAACAATTCCCTAAGTATTAACCCCGAAGGCCGAAACCAACATCAGATCAATATCCAGGAAACCATTCAACTTAACTAATCTCCAGTTAGTTTCTGATTTGCTTAACTCCATTGGGTCTAAGAACAGTATTATTAAAGATACCATTCACGACAACCCAAAATCACATTCCATTAACGATGGAATCTTCATGGAAAACAAATTGATATATATAATCGATATAAACTTCCATATCCGACTAATTATATAAATGGAATAACGACGAAGCCTTTTAAATTCAATATATATTATCAGTCCTCATCCACAGAAATTCACTTCGATTATTACCAAGTTGAATTCCATTCCATTCCAATTTTTTTATTAAATTGGAAAAACTTTACTTTGGAAAATCTCCTTTAAATCTTAACAAAAGATTTATAAATTCCAAATCACATTTCACTGTAAATCGGGTCAAAGAACGAATGTCGCTAAAACACAGTTCACGATAAACCCAATTCACATTCCATTAATCTCTAACCGTAAATTAGTAGGAGAACAATTCCCTAAGGGTTAACCCCGAAGGCCAAAACAAACATCAGATCAATACCCAGGAAACCATTCAACTTAACTAATCTCCAGTTAGTTTCTAATTTTCTTAACTCCATTGGTTTTAAGAACAGTATTATTAAAGATACCATTCACCACAAACCCAAAATCCAATTTGATATTAAATACAAGACTCCGAATAGAAAATATATCGGCTTATATTCAATATCAAATTCTGACATCAACAAATATCGTATTGGAAATAACGATATATATATATGTATGTATGTATTTCAAATTTCCATAACAATATCTGTATAATCACAAACCCAACATCGGAATTTTCCGAAGACAATTTCGATTCAAATCAATTTCCAATTTATATATTGGAAATTTTGGTTATTTTTAAAACCATTTCAAATCCAATTTATTTATTTTAAAAATATTTGGATTATAATTCTAGCTCATAACTAGTTCATTTCGATAAAAATCTATTTTTATCTTTTCAAATATGGGATTTTCACCCTAATTCTTTCCAAATAATTTTTTACGATTTTACACTAATTATTGATATATTTAGTAATTTTATCAAGGCCCGTACAGTCGATTTCCATAAACGGTCATCGAACTGCACTTACAGCGACCTTTTCCAAATTTGATTTGGACATAATTCCAAATCCAACTGTTAGATTTCAAATCTATAATATTTTTTAGAAAGCCCTTTTCGATACGAACCCAGCGGTTCCAGTTTTAGGAGAATCCGACGGTCAGATCTCCCGTAATGTCCGTTCGAAGTCAATGGTTGAAGTTCACGAACTAACGCGTTCTATTCAGACCATTATATTATTTATATAATATATATAATATATATTTTGTCGATTTCCATTTAAAACGTATTTTATAAATCGTTTTAAATTTGTTTTCAAAGCGATTTCAACTTCGTATTCAATTTCAAATCAAAATTGAATATTCCATATCATCGATATATAAATGATAATATTTTCAAAAAAATAGATTTTAGAATCATTCCCTTTTCGATATTCATTATAAAAATGAATAAAATCTATATAAATATCGTTCATGTAAAAATGGCATTAATCTAATCAACACGGCTATATATATTTAAATATATTCGTGTCCATCCCAAATCGAACATCAAAATCTGATTTTGATCTTTTATTGAATATTATTTTAGAATAATCGTTATTTTAAAATATTTATTCTTTTTTGAACTGGAATCAGACACAGTCAATTAGCATATAATGTGATTATATGGATTTCATACAACATGTATACAACAACAATCAAACATCATCCAAGTGCATTCTACACTGCATAAGCATTAAATATAAATATTTAACGCTTACACAGCTTGTCAATCAATCGATCGACATACTACTAAATATTTGGATTAGTGTATGTCCAATTTTGTCCCAATACCCGTGTGGGGTTTCAATCAACAAATAACGAATTTTATTTGTGCAGTTGGGCAGTGTGTAAAATTTATCGTCCCAATCCATATCAGTCAAATGGGTGTGCATAAACAAATCGTCTGATTTGCAAATGAATATTTATTTTATTCATATACACATTAAAAATTATATTTTTAATGATAAATTATTTATTCAATTCATTTACACAATAATAATGATATTTTTATTGTTTTAACATATTTTAGAAATTTTTTGCGGCATAACGGCGCGCGATACTGAATCGGGATAAGGCCTAGCCTTATCCCTAGTCTAATAATGGCCTGCGCCATACACATACCAATCTAATAAATTCGTTCAACTAAACAACCAAATATTCTAATCATCCAAACCAAACAATCAAACAAGTCGTCCATGGTCTGTGAACGAGGGGGAACAGTTCATATATGTAGTTATAAAATAAATAACTGTATAAGTAAATATGGTGAGGAGTTCTCACCTTTGGGATCCACTCCTCCATTCTCTATTTCTGAACGGTTCGGATTTGCCCAAAATTCCAATGCAATCTTTTCCCGCTGTTCATAGTAAGAATTGCATTTTTAATATGATGTTTATTTTAAAAATCCCATTTTTATAATGGCACTTCATATATAAAAATCATATATTTTTACAACGATTCTTTTGAAATAAAAATTATATTTTTATATCTTTACTTCTTATATAAAGATCGAATTTTTATTTCGCTTCATATATAATAAAAATCGAATTTTTATTTCACTACAACATATTTAAAAATCCAATTTATTTTATAAATCAAAATCAAATCTTTCTAACGCGACTACATATGTAAAGATTATATTTTTATATTGTTATTCTTATAATAAAACTCCTATTTTTATTTTGCTAACATCATAATAAAAATCGTATTTTTATATACTTCTCTTCATGATAAAAATTATATTTTTATATATATAAAAATCATTTCTTTATTTAACTAAAAATCTTTTCTTTATTTATTTAAAAATCTTACCTTTTCTATTTTAAATAAAAATCTCATTTTTATTTAGTTACTTTAAAAATAAAAATCTAATTTTCATCCTTATGTTATTTAAATAAAATCATACTTTTTCATATTAAAAATCAAAACTTTTATAAACTAAAAATCATCTCTTTAGATATACTTTATAAGTAAAAACTGAATTTATATTTTCAATTTACTTACTATAAAATCATCAAAGAAAAAAACAAAAATAAGAATAACAAATAAAAAAACTCACAGCGATAGTGGGGGAAATGTCGCTCCGGGGGTGGCGCATGTGGGGTGCTGTCGCGTCTAGGTGGTGGTTCGACTGATTGGTGGCAGTGGGTCTGGCTATTTGTGGCGGCGCGGGTTTGACTCACGGTTCAGGGAGGGTTCACGTTTTTAGAAGGGGCTAGCGAGGATGGAGGGCGACTGGAGGAGTGTGACGGTCAGGCGAGGTGGGCGGCTTCGATTACGGTGGCGGAGGAGGGTTCGGGAGGGCGGTGGCTCGAGATTCAGAGGAGAGACGGGTTTTATTTTCGAAAGGGGCGGGTTTGATATTTGCTGAAGGAGGCTAGGGCTTAGACATCTTATATTAATATTATATTTTAAACTTTTCTTTATTTTTTAAATTTTCGCCTCTGAACTCCAAATGAGGCCCAACGACTATCACCCCTAGCTAATTACTCCCATTCCGAACACAATGGGATATGTTTCGCAAGCCAATTCGATTGTTACGATCAATTTTCATTGAAATTAAAATATAAATCATTATATTATATTTTAAACGTACTTTTCAATTTACTAGGGTCACATACGAACTCTAAAAATTACAGAGAAATTATTTCTAACTTTGTATTGACTATACGGTCCTAACAAAACTAATTTCGTCAAATTTGAAGTCCATTTGAAAAATGGTCATTTTCTGGTCGATCCAAATTGACTAAAATTGGTCAAAAGCGTTTAAATTCTCCACGCTCACATATTGAACCCAAAAATTATCAAAATTAGAATCTAGCAATAACTTGACATTCCGGATCCAACAAAAGTGGTTTCATCGAAAACGGAGGTCGTTTGCAAAATCGCCATTTTTACGGGCTATATTTTCCATAGCGACTATTCAGAATTTTCAACTGGGCATAACTTTTTATTTCCGCTATGAAATCTGAATTTTTCAGATTTGTTGGAATGATATTTTGAAATAGATTCTAATATTTTTAGTTTCACCAAAATCCGGTTTATTTTGAATCCTGTACATTCATTTGAAATTTGAAATCAAATTTTCAAACTATCGCGCCATTTTCAATTTCTTTTATAATTTAAAATAAATATTTGTATTTTAACGTCGTTTCAAATAAATTTATACGTTCTAATTCTATTCAAAATAAATTTCTCATCGTTATTATTTAAAATAATTCATTTTAAATATTCAAAATTCATTAAAATTGCCGAAATAAAATTTTTAAATTGGTTCTGATTTCCCGGGTTGTTACAAATCTAGAGTTGATCGATGGTCTGGAATGTCTGCAGCAGTTGGTTATCTGATCGAGGGTTTTTGGAGTGTTCGCTTTAGAAGTTCAGTCGGTTGAGGATTTTCCGATCTAGTTGATCGGAACATGATCAAGGAGTTGAGGGTGAATCAGGTGTGGGATGCACGTGTGTGGGATTGATGAGGATCCTTTGTTGTCGGCTGGTATGTGTGTGCTTGAGCACACTATATTGTGCATGGTGGAGTTTTTTTGGCACAGACAATTGGAGAAGAAATGGGAAGCAGTTGGTAAGAACGAGTAGGCAAGAGATAAATTAGAGGGTTGGGTGAATGGTGATCGCGTTGACGATCAGTTGTAGTCGATCGATGTGGGGTTCGGCAGTAACCAGATTGAAGAAGGAGTGTGAACATAGCAGCTTCGCAACGAATAGAGAAGAAAAGAGTAAATGTGAAATAGAGAAGGGAAAGTGTAACGACCCGGAAAATCTGAACCAATTTAAAAATTTTAAATTGGCTAATTTGGTGAATTTAAAATATTTAAAATAAATAATTTAAATAATAACGATGAAAAGTTAGTTTGAATCGACATTTGGAAATAAATATAATTAATTATAATTATAAACAAGGCCTGAAATGGCGCGGCTGTTTCAAATTTTCATTTCAAACATTGACTGACTGTACCGGGTGCAAAACAAAACGGATTTTAGTGAAACCAAAAATATTTAAATCTGTTAGTGAATATCTTTCTAACGAATCTGAAAAATCGAATTTTCATAGCAGGAAGTTAAAGTTATGGCCAAATGAATTTTCAGAAAGGTCGTTGTAGAGTTTATATAGCCCATAAAAATGGCCATTTTGCAAACGACCTCAGAATTCGACGAAACCTCTTTTGTTGGATACGGGATGTTAAACTATTGCTGGTTTCAAATTTCATAATTTTTGAAGCTAGTATGTGAGCGTGGCAAGGGAAAATGTGTTTGGTCGATTTCTATTAAATTGGATCGACCAGAAAATGACCATTTTGCAAACGACCTCAGAATTCGACGAAACAACTTTTGTTGGATCCGGGATGTGAAATTATTGCTAGATTTTAAATGTCATAATTTTTAAAGTTAATATGTGAGCGTGGCAAAGGAAAACATGTTTTGGTCAATTACAGTTAAATTCGATCGACCAGAAAAGGGCCATTTTTCAAACGGTCTCAAAATTCGACGAAACTAGTTTTGTTGGGACCGTATCGTCAAAATATAGCTAGATTTATTTTTCGGAAATTTTTAGAATCAGTATGTGGCCCCGGCAAATTGAAATGTACGTTCAAATCAAATATTGAATGTTTTATATTTTAATTTGAATGAAAACTGATAGAAACAGTTGAATGGGCCTGCGAAACATATCCCATTGTGTTCGAAATGGGGGTATTTAGCTAGGGACGATAGTCGTTGGGTTTGGATTGGGGTTCGTGTGTCAAAGAGGGTATTTTAGAAATTTAAAAATATATAAATTAATAAAAAAAATCTTATTGGCCATTCACTTTTCTCTCTCCCCGAAAACCCTCTAGATCAACGACGATTAGCCCTTCCATCTTTCACATTCATTTTCTGATCAATCCACTCACTAATATCGAAAGCTCCAGTTGATGATTTTGAAGAGCTCAAGACGAGCTTCAAATCCATACCTGGTTTCGATTTTTTCATTGAGTGATTTGTGAGAACCGACGTCACGAAGTCGGGAGGTTCATTGCGCCGCCGCCGCCGCCTGGTCAACTCTAGTTCGCCGCCTCCCCCATCGATCCACGCGCCTCTCTAAGCCCTTCCACGTGGCAGTGGCCGATCGTCGTATCGAGCAACGGATTTCACGAAAAATCAAAACCTAGTTTTGAACAGATTTTGAAAGATACGGTTGATTTAATTTTAAACTATTTAATAGCATTTTAAAGCGCTACAGTTTTTGATTTCACTGTAAAAATCATATCTTTTTCGTTTTTTAACGAAATTCAGTGAAACAAGAGACAGTGGACTCCTGTGGACGTCTTCTACTTTCTAGAAGGGACCGCATATTATTCTAAGCCTTCTGCTATTTTTGGTGGAGTGGAACCCAATGTGAGATTTCTAATGCATAAACGATATGGAAAACGACGATGTATAAATTATATAGTCGATGTATGAGTTATATAAGCGTTGTACACCTCATGTATAAGTGTTGTATAAGTTGTACGTTCGATATATAAGTTATATATGCATTTTAAAAATTATATATGTGTTGAAATAGAAGTGAAATGCTTATATAAATATGTATATATATATATATATATATATATATATATACGCCCCTCGTCCACAAACCATGGACGATATTTATTGGTTGTGATTGGTGTGAAAATTGGTTGATAGCGAATGGTTGATTAGAATTGTTTGTAGTTGAAATTGATTGATGGTGGTTGAAAAATACCCGTTTGTGGTTGAGAATTATTTGGTTGAAACCACATAGGATTAGTTTGTGGTTAAAAAATATACATGCCGCCTGCGAACTAGATGCATGAAATCCCCATTGTCAAAAGCTGCGAGGCTTTAAGGTAGAGCGAGGAGCCGTACTGGGGACGGCCCCGGTTTTAACTACCCTGCCGTTATGCTGTCGAAATTTTGAATAATATTCATGTGTTAGAGTTATTTTCATGTGTTGAAACTATATTCGTGTGTTGAATAGAAATTCAAGTGTTGAATGGTATTCGTGTTTTTAATAAATTGTTTTAAATATAAAAATCACATTTTTATTGTATATATATAAACTATAGAAAACATTCATGTGTTGAATAGAAATTCATTCGTTGAATAGAAATTCATGTATTGAATGGTATTCGTGTTTTGAAATAAATTGTTTTATAATAAAAATCATATTTTTATCATCTATATGAACTATATAAAATAGTCGTGTTTTGAAATAAATTGTTTTATAATAAAAATCATATTTTTATCATTTATATGAACCACATAAAATAGTCGTGTTTTTAAATAAATTGTTTTATAATAAAAATTATATTTTAATCATCTATATGAACTATATAAAATAGTCGTGTTTTGAAATAAATTGTTTTACAATAAAAATCACAATTGTATCATATACATGAATTGTTAAAAATAGTGGAGTGTCGAAATAAATGTCTGATGGATAAAAATATCATTTTTATCAAATGTATGAAAAGAAAACGGTTTGGAAATCGAAGAATAGATCATATTTATATATATATATATAATTAAAATAAATCGAATAACGAAGCTGCAGTTCGTGTTTTAAAATCATGATTTCAAACGATTATTGCGGGAGATCCACTATCGGATTTTCCCAAAACCGAAACCGTTGGGTTCTCTTTGGAAATATATTTCCAATGAAACCAACTTTGTAAAGATCCAACGGTTGGATTGTCTGGAATGTTTAATTCAAATCTGAAGAAAAACGGCGCCAGAATCGATTATATTTATATATATATACATATATAATTAAATTAAATCGAATAACGACGCTCCAGTTTGTATTTTGAAATCGAAACTTCAAACGATTGTACCGGGAGATCCAACCGTCGGATTTTCCCAAAACTGGAACCGTTGGATTCGTTTTGAAAATATCTTTCTAATGACATAAATTTTGTGAAGATCCAACGGTTAGATTTTCAGATATGTGTAAATCAAATCTGAAGAAAAACAGCGCAACGGCCGCGTTTTGGCCTGAAGCGTCGTTTGAATAAATTGACTATTTTTAAATAATTAAAAATAGCGATAAATCGTTATAAAATATTATAAACGATATGGAATGTGAAATTTTAGAAACTAACTGAAGGTTAGCTAAGTCGAATGGTTTCCTGGGTTTTGATCTGATGTTGGTTTCGGCCTTCGGGGTTAATATTTGGGAAATCGTTCACTTACTAATTTACAGTTAATGACTAATGAATTAGAATAAGGCGTATGTTGTGTTTGTGTTGCACTTGTTTATTATATACGTGGGTTGCTCAGAAAGACCGGGTTTATCCCATTCTGAATAACTGAATCGATGATAAAAAATCGAAGATGAAGACGGTGGTTGAAGACCGGAGATCTTCACCTCGGTTGGATGATAACTGATGTCCTGATTGGGAGGCATTCCGAAATATGGATAATGAGTGGTGATCGTCCAGACGTACGTGGAGATCGATGGGTATGCGAGGTATATAGTGCCTCCGGTTTCATTCAGACCCAGAACGGACTTGTAAATGGACTGTGTGTCTGACATTGGAATTCATTCTGTGTGATTGATAACAATTAGTTACATGGTGTGAATTGCTTGTGTGGCATGCTAAGAAGCAGTGATCAAGGCTTCTGTTGAAAAGCAAAGTCTTGTGGTTGATGATCAAAGCAATGCCTGTGTGGCGTAGCTTTGTGTATAACGTGAATTCACGAGCCTCACACCCCGGTATGAACCAGAAACAGGAGAGGACATCAGGGAGGACATGCATTTCCTTCTAGCTAGAGGTGGTGTCAGAGCTTAAACTAGCTGACATTTATATTATTTTCACCCATGTGGTTGTTGCTGTTGTGAGGCGCCTCAGATATATCGGTCGATACGGGACCGATAGAGTCATTCGTTGGCTTATTTACGCCCCAAAGGGCGGGGAAACGCATTGTTCTGGCATTTTAATCCACATCGGTGGACCGACCCTGACGATCTAAAGGCTTGCCTGCGCGCTCGCCTAAGACATGGGCTTGATTGTCTCGAATTCGGTAAGGACTATCTTTTGCCTTGGTTCATGACGGAAATCCAATTTCCAAATACGACACCGTGTGGTTTTGATTGTATATATATATGGCGACATGATATATGGTACCCATGTCGTCTATGATTGATAGTTATGATTCAAAATTGTTTTTGAAACATATAAACACTAGTAATAATATCAAATACTTTTGTTTTATTCGTATCAAGCATATTTTGGCCGTTATGAGGTAAAAACTCTATCCTCCGGTTTGCATTACATTGTGTCATGGGAACTGAGTCTTATAATGGCTTCATTTTTATAAAAAGCATTGCGATGTTCAAAAGAATTATTTGTCTAAAAGCACTGGTAATCCAATGGAGTAAAGCCTTTCCTCGAAAGTGGCATGGTCCTGTGATTAGCCATTTTATAAATGTGTTAAGTAGATTTCTCATACCAGTCCCATGACTGACTCGTAGTTTGTTTCATTTGCAAACTCGGGTGCCCCTTTTTCTACATAGGCAACCTTGTATTTAGGTTTTAGCAGGCTCTTTCTGGATAGCTGGAGCTGAAGATGGATTCTATCATTTATCTTTTTTTATGCTGTTCAGCTCCTATTGTATAAATTATGTTTGTTTTCCACTATAGACATTTATGTATAGCTGAACTGTATTTGTACTAAGTATGATCCTGTGTACTGTGTAACTCTGATGATTTCGTTTATCCGGTGTATTATTTGTTCATTATCTGGTGTATTTATTTAATTCTGTTATGCTATTATCTGTTTGTGTGTTATATTCCAAAGATTACCCTTAACACCGTGGTACGGGGTTTTGGGGTCGTCACGGCGTGGAATCAGAGCTTTTGTTAAGCTTAGCTCTGGTATATAACACATTAATGAACTCGTCAGAAATAGAACCAGTAGTGTTCTTGGACGGGTAACTCATTACAGATAGGATCAGTAATATCCTAGTATGAGTATAGCAGAATAACTCGTTAGAGATGGGGTTAGAAGTGCCCTAGAACGAGTTGAGAGTTATATGTTTATAAATAATGTATTTGTGATTATATATATAGTTTGGTTCTAGAAATATGATTTTTGAATATATAAAAGATATATTTTTGAAAAGTTAAAAATAAAATTAATTGTTGTTTGTGTGGTGTGATAGTGGATTTGATTAATTAAATTATTAGAACGATAGTTAATTTAATTAATACGGGAATAAATAGTAAAATTTATTCGATTATATCACGTATTGAACTGATTTAAAAATAGATAGCAATATATACATGTGCATTATATATGTTTGAACAGGTAAATGGATTAGCTGTTGAGTAAATAATTTATTTGCGTGCCCGACAAATAGGTAAACCTTAATGAGTTGGATGCGAAATATTATTATATCAACTCTGGTGAATGCCATTGGATGCGGAGTGCTGGTTGTTATTTGTGTAATAATAAACGTCATCGTAGGATAGTAACAATTAATTTTGAACTACACTACATAGCATACATCTTGAAGATAGGTATACTTCATCATATACCACATAAGCATTTGGAGTTTGGGTGACGAGGTGGAAGATTTACCATACGAGCGAGAGGCTTGTATGGCGATGACTATATATTACAGGTTGAACTAATGACTGATATGGACCATATAAAATTGTAACGATAAATTGCCAGATTAATAAAACCCCCACACAGGTCTGGAGTTGACAATAATCACGTCTCTCTAGTTATTAGACACAGCACATGGATTATTTATTTCCCACACAGGACGAGGTGACGAGAATTTATTCTCTGGAGTAATTAAAAATACACACACCCTTAGGCTTAGGCAGGGTGACGAGAATTTATTCTCTGGAGTTATTATCTATACACGCTCCCCTGTAAACACCAGAATATATCACTATAAATATGTGTATGCTTATTAGGATTTATTGGGTACCTAATATGGCCCAATAAATTTCCAAACCCCTCCCCGTACAAAGGAGGTTATGGCGAAATTTTTCAAAAATTTAGGGTGTTAGCCAAATTTTTGAAGAATTTGAAAATTCTCATAAACTTAAAAGTTGGAGAATGGAAGCCAGATTGGAAGTAGAGTTGATGAATCAAACCACTTTCGACTTTGTTCCTTTTCAGGGACGAAAAGTTTTAAGTGGGGGAGATTGTAACGACCCGGAAAATCTGAACCAATTTAAAATTTTTAAATTGGCTAATTTGGTGAATTTAAAATATTTAAAATAAATGTTTTAAATAATAACTACGAAAAGTTAGTTTGAATCGACGTTTGAAAATAAATATAATTAATTCTAATTATAAACAAGGCCTGAAATGGCGCGGCAGTTTCAAATTTTCATTTCAAACTTTGACTAACTGTACCGAGTGCAAAACAAAACGGATTTTAGTGAAACCAAAAATAATTAAATTTGTTAGTGAATATCTTTCTAACGAATCTAGAAAATCGAAGTTTCATAGTGGGAAGCAAAAGTAATGGACAAATGAATTTTCAGAAAGGTCGGTGTAGAGTTTATATAGCCCGTGAAAATGGCCATTTTGCAAACGACCTCAGAATTCAACGAAACCACTTTTGTTGGATACGGGATGTTAAACTATTGCTAGGTTTCAAATTTCATAATTTTTGAAGCTAGTATGTGAGCGTGGCAAAGGAAAATGTGTTTGGTCGATTTCTATTAAATTAGATCGACTAGAAAATGTCCATTTTGCAAACGACCTCAGAATTCGATGAAACCACTTTCATTGGATCCGGGATGTAAAATTATTGCTAGGTTTCAAATTTCATAAATTTTGAAGTTAATAAGTGAGTGTGGCAAAGGAAAACGTGTTTTGGTCAATTACAGTTAAATTTGATCGATCAGAAAAGGGCCATTTTTCAAGCGGTCTCAGAATTAGACGAAACTAGTTTCATTGGGACCGTATCGTCAAAACATAGCTAGATTTATTTTTCGGGAATTTTTAGAATCAGTATGTGGCCCCAGCAAATTGAAATGTACGTTCAAATCAAATATTGAATGTTTTATATTTTAATTTGAATGAAAACTAACTGAAATAGTCGAATGGGCCTGCGAAACATATCCCATTGTGTTCGGAATGGGGGTATTTAGCTAGGGACGACAGCCGTTGGGTTTGGATTGGGGTTCGTGTGTGAAAGAGGGTATTATAGAAATTTAAAAATATATAAATTAATAAAATAATCTGATTGGCCGTTCACTTTTCTCTCTCCCCGAAAACCCTCCAGATCGATGACGATTAGCCCTTCCATCTTTCCCATTCATTTTCTGATCAATCCACTAACTAATATCGAAAGCTCCAGTTGAAGATTTTGAAAAGCTCGAGACGAGCTTCAAATCCATACCTGGTTTCAATTTTTTAATTAAGTGATTTGTGAGAACCGACATCACGAAGTCGGGAGGTTCATCGTGCCGCCGCCGCCGCCTGGTCAGCTCGAGTTAGCCGCCTCCCCCATCGATCCACGCGCATCTCCAAGCCCTTCCACGTGGCAGTGGCCGATCGTCGTATCAAGCAACGGATTTCACGAAAAATCAAAACCTAGTTTTGAATAGATTTTTAAAGGTACGGCTGGTTTAATTTTAAACAATTTAATAGCACTTTAAAGCGCTACGGTTTTTTATTTCACTGTAAAAATCATATTTTTTTCGTTTGTTGATGAAATTCAGTGAAATAGGAGACAGTGGACTCATGTGGACGTCTTCTACATTATAGAAGAGACCGCATATTTTTCTGAGCCTTCTGCTATTTTTGGTGGAATGGAACTCAATGTGAGATTTCTAATGTATAAACGATATGGAAAACGACGATGTATAAATTATATAGTCGATGTATGAGTTATATAAGCGTTGTACACCTCATGTACAAGCGTTGTATAAGTTGTACGTTCGATATATAAGTTATATATGCATGGTAAAAATTATATATTTGTTGAAATAGAAGTGAAATGCTTATATAAATATATATATATATATATATATATACGCTCCTCATCCACAAACCATGGACGATATTTATTGGTTGTGATTGGTGTGAAAATTGGTTGATAGCGAATGGTTGATTAGAATTGTTTGTAGTTGAAATTGATTTATGGTGGTTGAAAAATACCCGTTTGTGGTTGAGAATTATTTGGTTGAAACCACATAGGACTAATTTGTGGAAAAAAAATATACATGCCGCCTGCGTGCGAACTTGATGCATGAAATCCCCATTGTCAAAAGCTGCGAGGTTTTAAGGTAGAGCGAGGAGCCGTACTAGGGACGGCCCCGGTTTTAACTACCCTGCCGTTATGCTGTTGAAATTTTGAATAATATTCGTGTGTCAGAATTATTTTCAAGTGTTGAAACTATATTCGTGTGTTGAATAGAAATTCATGTGTTGAATAGAAATTCATTCGTTGAATAGAAATTCAAGTGTTGAATGGTATTCATGTTTTAATAAATTGTTTTAAATATAAAAATCACATTTTTATTGTATATATATAAACTATAGAAAACATTCATGTGTTGAATAGAAATTCATTCGTTGAATAGAAATTCATGTGTTGAATGGTATTCGTGTTTTGAAATAAATTGTTTTATAATAAAAATCATATTTTTATCATCTATATGAACTATATAAAATAGTCGTGTTTTGAAATAAATTGTTTTATAATAAAAATCATATTTTTATCATCTATATGAACTATATAAAATAGTCGTGTTTTGAAATAAATTGTTTTATAATAAAAATCATATTTTTATCATCTATATGAACTATATAAAATAGTCGTGTTTTGAAATAAATTGTTTTACAATAAAAATCACATTTTTATCATATACATGAATTGTAAAAAATAGTGAAGTGTCGAAATCAATGTTTGATGGATAAAAATATCATTTTTATCAAATGTATGAAAAGAAAACGGTTTGGAAATCGAAGAATAGATCATATATATATATATAATTAAAATAAATAGAATAACGAAGCTGCAGTTCGTGTTTTGAAACCGTGATTTCAAACAATTAGTCTAGGAGATCCGACCATCGGATTTTCCCAAAACCGAAACCTTTGGGTTCGCTTTGGAAATATCTTTCCTGCGACACCAACTTTGTAAAGATCCAACGGTTGGATTGTCTGGAATGTTTAATTCAAATCTGAAGAAAAATAGCGCCAGAATCAATTATATTTATATATATATAAATAATTAAATTAAATCGAATAACGACGCTGCAGTTCGTATTTTGAAATCGAAATTTCAAACGATTGTACCGGGAGATCCGACCGTCGGATTTTCCCAAAACTGGAACCATTGGATTCGTTTTGAAAAGATCTTTCTAATGATATAAATTTTGTGTAGATCGAATGTTTAGATTTTCAGATATGTGTAATTCAAATATGAAAAAAAACAGCGCCACAGCCGCGTTTTGGCCTGAAACGTCGTTTGAATAAATTGGCTATCTTTAGATAAATAAAAATAGCAATAAATTGTTATAAAATATTATAAACGATATGGAATGTGAAATTTTAGAAACTAACTGAAGGTTAGCTAAGTCGAATGGTTTCCTGGGTTTTGATCTGATGTTGGTTTCGGCCTTCGGGGTTAATATTTGGGAAATCGTTCTGTTACTAATTTACGGTTAATGACTAATGAATTGGAATAAGACGTATGTTGCGTTTGTGTAACACTTGTTTATTATATACGCGAGTTGCTCAGAAAGATCGGGTTTATCCCATTCTGAATAACTGAATCGACGATAAAAAAAATCGAAGATGAAGACGGTGGTTGAAGACCGGAGATCTTCACCTCGGTTGGATGATAACTAATGTCCTGATTGGGAGGCATCCAGAAATAGGGATAATGAGTTGTGATCGTCCAGACACACGTGGAGATCAATGGGTATGCGAGGTATATAGTGCCTCCGGTTTCGTTCAGACCCAGAACGGATTTGTAAATGGACTGTGTGTCTGACATTGGAATTCATTCTGTGTGATTGATAACCATCAGTTACATGGTGTGAATTTCCTGTGTGGCATGCTAAGAAGCAGTGATCAAGGCTTCTGTTGAAGAGCAAAGTCTTGTGGTTGATGATCAAAGCACTGCCTGTGTGGCGTAGCTTTGTGTATAACGTGAATTCATGAGCCTCACACCCCGGTATGAACCAGAAATGGTAGAGGACATCAGGGAGGGCATGCATTTCCTTCTAGCTAGAGGTGGTGTCAGTGCTTAAACTGGCTGACATTTATATTATTTTGACCCATGTGGTTGTTGCTGTTGCGAGGCGCCTCGGATATATCGGTCGATCCGGGACCGATGGAGTCATTCATTGGCTCATTTACGCCCCCAAAGGGCGGGAAAACGCATTGTTCAGGCATTTTAATCCACATCGGTGGACCGACCCTGACGATCCAAAGGTTTGCCAGCGCGCTCGCCTGAGACATGGGCTAGATTGTCTCGAATTCGGTAAGGACTATCTTTTGCCTTGGTTCATGACGATAATCCAATTTCCAAATACGACACCGTGCGGTTTTGATTATATATATATATATATATATGGCGACATGATATATGGTACCCATGCCGTCTATGATTGATAGTTATGATTCGAAATTGTTTTTGAAACATATAAACACTAGTAATAATATCAAATGCTTTTGTTTTATTCGTATCAAGCATATTTTGGTCGTTATAAGGTAAAAACTCTATCCTCCGGTTTGCGTTGCATTGTGTGATGGGAACCGAGTCTTATAATGGCTTCATTTTAATAAAAAGCATTGCGGTGTTCAAAAGAATTATTTGTTTAAAAGAACTGGTAAACCAATGGAGTAAACTCGTTCCACGAAAGTGGCATGGTCCTGTGATTAGCCATATTATAAATGTGTTAAGTAGATTTCTCATACCAGTCCCATGACTGACTCGTAGTTTGTTTCACTTACAACCTCGGGTGCCCCTTTTTCTACACGGGCAACCTTGTATTCAGGTTTTAGCAGGCTCTTTCTGGATAGCTGGAGCTGAAGATGGATTCTATCATTTATCTCTTTTTATGCTGTTCAGCTCCTATTGTACATATTATGTTTGTTTTCCGATGTAGACATTTATGTATAACTGAACTGTATTTGTATTAAGTATGATCCTGTGTACTGTGTAACTCTGATGATTTCGTTTATCCGGTGTATTATTTGTTCATATTCTGGTGTATTTATTTAATTCTGTTCTGCTATTATTTGTTTATGTGTTATATTCCAAAGATTACCCTTAACACTGTGGTACGGGGTTTTGGGGTCGTCATAGAAAGAAGGGGAAGAGGGCTGATGCCATTTGGGCGTATTTGGACTAAGGGAAAAAGAAATAAAAGAATAAAATAAAATAAAAAGGGATGGGAAAAGAAGATGGGCCTAAAGGGTTGGCCTGATGGGCTGAAGCAAAAATATATAAGAAGAAAAGAAAATATAGAAAGAGTAAGGTAATAAAGAAAAGTATAAAAGAAACGAAAGTAAGGTAAGGAAGAAAAGTAGAAAGGGAAGGAAAGGAAAGTGTATCAATGAAAAATAAAAACAAATGTGTTGTTTTAATTCTCCAAAAATTATGTAGCTTAATTTAGTTGTTTGTTTAAAATAAAATAACAATATATATATGAAGTATTATAAATGTATTGATTTCGTAATAAAAAAACAAAATAGAAAATAGAAGTTGTCAAATTAAACATGAAGTTAAACGTTTATATATATAATTTATTAATCAAATTGTGATTAATTTAAGCAATAATTAAATTATTCGTTCTGAATAATTTGAATAATAAAGAAGGGTGATTTATTCAATCATTCTCAAGACCAAGAATTTGATTCAAATATGATGTGTTGAACTATACTCGATGATATGTTGTGACTATGGAAAATCAGTTAACTGTCGGTATTGATGTAAACGATGAATTAAAATGTTTTAAAATAAACATTGAAATATTGTTTGGATTATATCCACCTAAGTCGATAATCATTTATAATCAGGAAATGAATTTCAAAATCAAATCAACAACAAATAAATAAAATATCGAATTTGAACTTGATAATCCGTTTCCCTTAAGTATCACTTGATCCTAAAAGACATTAACGTTAATCATTCTGAAGTGTCCAGAATCTATATTCCACTTTGATTCGATTATTACGAGTCAAAGATTATTGAAGATAATAGAAGATGGAGTTATGCAAGGTTGTTGTGTTAATCCAAGGGAGGAATTGCCTAAGATGAATTTACATAATACTGTTTTCGGTTTGTCCAAACCTAGGACAAGTTGTATGGACGAATATATGATAGAGTATACCTAATCAATCACATATTATGATCTCTCCGAAAGTATTTATGTTTGGTGGCGGAGAAATTCGTTTCTCTTAGAATTAAACCTATAATATATCTTTGGGGAAAGCAATTAGTGATTGACGGTTTTTGACGATGTGGCAGTCAAAGAAAATGAGGATACGATATGCCTACAGATAGGTATAATCTTAAGCTTCACAACCGGGAAATGACAAAAATCGGGTAGACAGCATGGCTATGTCGGTCGCTCCCATTAGGTTTTGTTGTCACTTATCTTAAGAATTTCTCTTGCTTCTTTGTTCTATTGTCGCTGTATGCTTCGGAAACGGTGGTTTGAGCCCAACAATTGGTGAAAATATATTCGGTACAATCAAGCGAAATGAGTGGCCGGTCATGTGTGGCTGGATTGCAAGATGTTCTTGTTGAACCCAGTGCATTCCTCTCTAGAGATACACTATCAGAACGTGGATCCATACCTTGTCATAGTTGGAAATCCATTATTCATAAGCACCTTGGGGTTTTGTTTGTAGACAATTGTAACAACCCACATATTTAATGATAATATATTTAAATATTTTGTTTGAATATAACGTCATTATTCGTTAATCGATTGTGTGTCCAAAAAGTAATAGTTTTCATACGATGAATTTAGACTCAAGACCACTTCCATTGAGTTCAAAATGTTGTTTACAATAAGAAAAATTATAAGCATTGATATGTTTGGAGTTAATGAAATTTGAGACTTTGGTTAGGGGCTTGGGTTTGTAAACCTAGCCCATTAACCCACTTCCCTATCTTAGCCCACTCCCTCTTTGTAATGTCCCATATTTTTGGTTGTCAAATATTTAATTTAATTCATTATTTTAAATATTATATTTGGAATATTAACGGATTTAAGTATTGAATTAGTTAATTTAAAACGAGTTGAACGTAAAATATATATATATATATATATATATAGTTATAAATCGAGCTCGTAATGGTACTGTAGTTCGTAATATGGAGTTTTGAACTTTAATTGAATGTACATGATCCAATATAAGTCGGATTTCTGTGAAACAAGAAACACTGGAACCTTGTTGATTATAATTTTCATACGGAAGAGGAAAATTTAGATTTCGTAATATAGATTGTTAGTTATGTCCAAATCAAATTTAAAAATAGTCGTTATGGAAATCGTTATTAAAATATAACGTTTATTAATTAATTTAAAAAGGGTTTGAATATGATTTGGATAACGGTTAACTCGAAATTGACGATATTGAGTTGTATAATTTATATTTGAGGTTGTATATATATATATTCTGTTTGGATATATATAATGAAAATAATTTATTATTATTTTATTGAATTTATTTGATATTTTAATTAATATTATATAATCGTTAAAATAGCCATTTTTACAAACGGTCTCAGTTTTCGATGAAATTAGTTTCATTGGAACCATGTCGTTAAATTATTGTAAGAAAATCAGATTTCGTGGAAAATGGATGTCGTATGTGACTTTGGTGGCGAAAAATGTCTTTGTTTTTGTTTAATTGTTTAGATTATTTTGACAGGGGTAACTTTTAGTGAATAAACGACTAGCCAAACAAACTCCAAATTTAACGAAACAAGATTAATTGGATCCGTTAGGTAGAGGTCTAGTAAAATGTCAAGGTATCATATTTTTTGGATTTTTCTGTAATTATAGGAATTTTTAACGCTTGATTTTTCATCGATATTTATAACTGACTTTTCACAAACGACCTCGGAATTCGACGAAACCTGTCCTATTGGATCATAAATATTTTTTTATGCTAGGATTACCTGTTTGTTTGTCAAAAACGGAGGGTTTATGCAGGTAATTTGACATGTTTCTCATTGCAAAGTTTGGACATAATAAAATAATAATAAATGATCCAACTTCTCTATAAAAGCATGAAGTGTAACCTAATTTTGGTCAATGCTCTTTGTGCGGTCAACCAAGAATTGTTTCCGCCGCCGCACGACACAAATGAACGAATCGTGTGCTCCCAACTTTCTCTTCTCAAATCTTTTAATCCAATCCTGTAAACCAAAATCTTTCAACTACAATATTTTAGATCTTAGTGAGATCGACATAACCAACGGCTACGATCAGAGTTGGAGGTCTGTAGCAGCCGGATCAATGGCCGAATGGGGCTGCGTTCAAGGTGCTTTTGCCGATGATCAGTGTTGACTAACGGAGCATGGCTTCAGGCGGTGTTGGAGAAAGTGTAGGCGAGGGGAGCAACGACATCAAATGGGGCGCCGGTCGAGGTATGGAGGCAGAGCAATCAATTCATGGATGCGGTTTTGGTTACAACGTGCGAATAATAGAACATGGAATTTATTTTACCATGCAAAAGTATTATTTGAACGTGAAAGAATCAATGTGGGGTTTGGAGATATTATCGGTGGGTGGCGGCACCGAAACAGGAAAGGATAGAGGAACAGACGTTTGTTTGAGGAGAGGCTTGCATACAGTTTCCAACAGTAAATAAAATAAAAAAAAGAATATAACGCAAGGAAGAAAGTGGAGTGGAGAAATGGAGGATTTCCCTCAAAACAAACAAATGGGGTGTTGCGTTTAAGTGAGTTGAATGGTAGAATGGGGAGTTGGCTGTGAGTTGGGCTGGAAAAGAGTTAATGGGCATCAGGCTTTTAAAGAAAGAAAAAAAGTAAGGAAAAATAAAATGGAAAAAAAGAGAAAAAAAACGTAGGAACAAAAAATAGGAGTGGGAGAGCACCAGGTGGGCAAGGAAAGGTGCATGCGAGAACAAGAATATGCATGCAGCAAGGGGACGTGGTTGCCTTTTTCATAGTGGACATTGGAAAAAAAAAAGAAGAAGAAAAATAATAATAATAAATAAAAATAATATGCGGTATAGTAAATACTAGGGTCTATTGCATGGCAACGGCACTGACCGCATGACGACGAGTGCCAATCTCAGCAGCTGTGGACACTAGGGGGAAAATGTAGTTATGCGAAATGTTTAGTATATAAGTCTTTAACTAAGAAAATTTAGCCGGCATTAGTTATTTTAAGTTAAATAATTAAGTTTAGTTAATTATAAAAAAAATAGTTTTAAATTGAAACATATGCAACTTTTATTTGCATGAACAGAATGGAACGCAACTAGTGACGTCGGAATCAGATTTTCGAACGTTACGTTCTACAGACAGTCTGGATGGATGTGGAAAAAACAGGAGTCGACTGGAATTTACAGTTATAATTAAACGACTGTTTAATTTAACTGTAACCGAATCGTTTCAACAACAAATAAATCAAAGTGAGTTAAACTCACTCAGTTATTCCCACTTATATTTTATGTAAGTCGGGTTTTTATTTTGCGTGTTATGGTTGCTAATGGTTGCCTGTTTGTTAATTATATATTCATGTATTGTTTGAACCGATGAAGTCAAACGTTGTTTAGTTTCAGTGAAATACCAAATCGTTATTTTAATGATTGGTTCCAATTAAGGTAACTTACCTTATTGGTCACGTTTATAAAATAAACATGTTTAAATTTAATGAATTGTGTGAATGGTTTGTTGTGTTAAATAAATTCGTTGATTAAATAGTCGTTATTTACTGTTATAAAAATAATCAGTTAAATTAAATTGACTGGATTTATGCGAGATAATCTTTTTAATGCAGAGAAGAACAGGTTGGAGGGATCCAACGGGATTTTTCAAATATATTTAATTTTGCTTATTTTCATATTAACATTATATGAACTGTTCTGATTGAATGATTGATTTGATTTGTTAACCGTTGATCTGAAATTCAACATTTATTTGGTTTAAATCAATAGGTGATATTGGTTGAGTAATTGGAAGTATATGACCTATAAATCAATCACTGTATAAATATGGATTTACCGTCAGATGAATCGACTTTAACGAAGTTATAAATTTATTTTATAACTGAATATAGATTTTTTTTAATATATTATTTAAAATAAAGTTTATAAAAGGGAAATAAACCAAACACATATATGTTGATTGTTTTAACCACCAATCACCATTTTTGTACCAAATATCAATCGTGTGCAAAGCATGTGACGGCCCGCCCCGCACCAGCCTGCATTTCCTCCGAAAGTGCGCTGTACACATGCCCGGCTAGCACGGAACGGTCGCCGAAGAAAGGAAAGAAGAGAATAAACTAATCAAGAACCTGTAGAATGTCTCACAGCGCATGGAATAAAATATAATAATAACATACTTGACATAAAACAGGTGAGGCAGTACATAAGCTGATAACTAAAACCAACATCAATATCAGAGCAGCGGAAATCCGAATACATCTTACTACAACTTTCCAAATTTACTGTCTCTAAAACAAAAGAAAAATGAAGTAGAAGATGCACTACTAATGCCCAAGCGGTGATCTTCAACAACACAGGGAGAATACTATATATATATCATATGTGAAAGCCTCCTGCTCGTCTCCGGATCATCTGCCCGTGCATCACCAGCTAACCTATCTCTAGTCTGCTCGTGTGAGCACCCAGAGTAATAAGAAGAGACATAAAACTCTGGGTCAGACCTAAAGCCTGGCATGAGCGATAAGCATCTAAACAGAACAATAACAGGTATACTAAACCATACATGAACCTGGACCTGCAACCAAAGAGTTAGCACCACATACCGTACAATACTCTAAGGTGCCATAATAAATAGTGTAGAGAATACGGGGGTGGGGTGTGTATGTCATAAGGGCGGCAAACAAATCAAGCATAACAACCATGCTCACGTCTCTCACTCAGTGCGTAAAGCATACAATGTCCACCACTCTCAATCACTAAACCCATCGAAGTAGTGACGGAGTTCAACTTGTACAACTACTGCTACTACCAAGCTTACCACGTGGAGTCATGACCAAATCTTTACAAATGATCCCACTTCACTATTCTATAGCCCTTTAGTCGTACCTAGGCCACTGCAGCCCTGAATCCGTTCACGTACCTCCCATACTTAGCGATCCAAAGTCATAGACATCGACTGCCCCTTGGCACACGTCCCACAGCAAAGCCCAATCATGAAGTGAACTCATCGGTTCCCAACTGGATCTTGAGCTCTAACTTCCCATATTGGACTACCTTTGCATCTCGGGTTATTGGTCAATACTGGATCGGGTCGGGTTCACCTTCTAGCCATCGGTTCGGGTCGGGTCCTCTACCTTGAGTTGGTTCTGTTCGTAGTCTTCTCCTGTAGCGGTTCGGTTCGGGTCCACAGCATTGCATCGGTTCGGGTCTGGTGCCCCACTTCGGGTCGGGTCGGGTCGCCATCTCCTATCCAGTCCGTGCTTCCGCTCCGATCAGCTCCCTCGTTCTTCACATGCTCCGATCCGATCTCTCCTCCTTTATCCGATCCGATCCCAGTTCAATTAGCGTGGCCTTCCTTTTTGCCAGTTTTCTCAAGTGTCAAGTTCCGATCCGATCAAATCCCTTGCCCAGTTCAACTTATCCGATCCGAGCCCCCATATACGATCCGATCCGGTCCAGAGCCTGCACTTTCCCTGCAACTTTTCCAGCAAGTGTTTTACGCCATTCGACGACGTTTTTGACCAATCTAATTATTCTAATCAATCACAAAACATGTCAAATAGTCATAGCAACATAGCAAACTAACCACAAACACCAAAACAATGAATTTACATATCAAAATGGATCAAATATACCCAAAACCCCATATTTTCCCTTAAGCATGTTTAAGCAAAACTAATCATCGGGTTAACAAAACTTAACCAAATTAAACCAAATTTCTACCAGAGGCGTAAAATATTATTTTCGAATTTATAGATATTTTTCCAGAATTTATTTGTGTATAAATTCGCTAATCTTCACTAATTACCCTTAATTAACTGTAATTAGTGTCAAAACTATGCAAGTCACTCACCTTGGCCACAAATAAAATTCTCAGAACTGAAACCTCGCTGATTTGGGTGAATACTGATGTCTAACAACAGCTCTAACCTTGCTTTCGTGTTTTCTCTCCTTAATTTGATGTAGATTAAGCCAAAACTTGATTAGAAAGTGGGTTGGGGATGTTTCTAGATGTTGGCGGCCATGGTTAGGGTTCAAGAATGAAAGTGGCGGCTGGGAAATGAGGATAAGATCATTCTCTAACTGATTTCAGTCTCGTCCTCACCCTAATCCCGAAATCCCCCATTGGGCCTAGCTGTTAATCACCCGGTTAAGCCCAATTAAGCTGTTTTTCACTATCTGAAACTTGTTTCAGCCATATCTCCCAAACGGTGAGTCCGTTTGGCTAATGTGACCACTCTACGGAATTGTAAGCCATCATCCGGCGCCAATGGAAGTGGTTTCAGGTCAAAATTCCTTTTTAGTCAAAAGTTATGGCCAAAACAGTACCGATTAGGGGTAAAATGGTCATTTAAAAATCGACAAAAATCATGTACATGGGAAATGACCCCAATAGTCGTCTCCCAAATTTACATGACTATACGACTTCGTAAGCGAAAGAAATAAATATCCTACGATCCTGTGATGCGTAGAATACGGGTCGTTACACTCTCCCCCCCTTAAGAAATTTCGTTCCCGAAATTCCTTAACCCAAAACATACAAAAGATCTCGCATGCCTAACAGCCACATACAACAATCAAACATGCAAAACAAGCAAACAAGCCTATCCTAGCATGCGGAAAACTAAATCGAAGTTAAAATCTTACCAGGCGAAGAGTTTTGGATACATCTTCCTAATACTCTCCTCTGTCTCCCAAGTACAGTCATTCTCGTTCTCGCCCCACTGAACCTTGACTAGCTTCACCGCCTTCCTTCGAAGTTGCTTCATGTCATGCTCGACAATACGGGTCGGCTTGCGGTTCCTAGCCGCCTCGGGTTCTGCTTCGAAGTCCTCTAACCGATCAGGTGAAATAGTCATATCTCGGTCGTGAACGAACTTCCTTAGTTGGGAAACATGAAATACATTGTGAACTCCCGCCATCTTCTCTGGTAAGCCAACTCTATATGCCAAATTCCCGACTAGTTCAAGAACAGGGAATGGGCCAACAAATCTTGGTGCTAACTTGCCTCTCCTGCCAAATCGTATCACGCTCTTCAATGGAGAAATCTTGACAAACACCAAGTCACCAACGGAGAATTTTAGGTCTCTTCTCCTCTTATCAGCATAACTCTTCTGTCTATCTTGGGTAGCCTTCATTCGTTGTTGAATGATCTTAATCTTATCTGAAGTTTCCCTCACCACATCTGGTCCAAGCACAAACTTCTCGCCAGTCTCTATCCAACATGATGGTGAGTTGCACGGTCTTCTGTACAAAGCTTCAAATGGAGCCATCCCGATACTGGATTGGTAGCTATTATTATATGCAAACTCTACTAGATGCAAAAGGTCATCCCATGATCCGCCAAAATCCAGTACACAAGCTCTCAAGAGGTCTTCCAATATACGATTCACCCTCTCCGTCTGACCATCGGTCTGAGGATGATACGCGGTACTGAGATGTAATTCTGACCCCAGAGCCTCTTGTAAGCTCTTCCAAAACCCACCAGTGAACAACGGGTCTCGGTCACTCACAATTCTTTTAGGTACTCCATGAAATTTCACTACCCACTTCATATATAATTCTGATAACTTAGCTGCCGTTCTGGTCGATTTGACTGGTATGAATCTTGCACTCTTAGTCAATCGATCCACGATTACCCAAATGCTATCATGTCCCGATCTAGTCCTTAGTAAACCATCGATGAAATCCATCGAGACTTTCTCTCATTTCCATTAGGGAATTTCTAATGGTTGCAACAACCCACTAGGCTTCTTTTGCTCGGCTTTAACTAGCTGGCAATTCATGCATTTGGATATAAACCGCCCAATGTCTCTTTTCATCCCTTCCCAGTAGTAGGTCTGCTTCATATCTCGATACATCTTGTTACCACCGGGGTGTATAGTCAGTTTTGAGTGATGACATTCTCTAAGCACTTCATCTCTCAATCCATTGACATTGGGTACAACAAGCTTTCCATTCTTTCTAAGCCGTCCATCTCGATCAAGCCCATACTTGTTCATCTCCTCATCGATACCCATCTCTAACTTGGAGATGATTTCCAATAGGTTAGGATCGTCCCTCTGACTAGAGCCGATCCGCTCAATCAAGGTGGGTCTGATCGTCAAACTTGCTAACATTTCTGGATCCAATTCGCACTTTGGTCTGAAATCATACCCAGCGATGTACTCCAGTTGCTTCCATTCTAGAAACATAGCCCCTAAACTGGCATGTCTCCTACTCAATGCATCAGCCACTGCATTGCCCTTTCCCGGTGTATATGTGATGTCGAAATCATAGGAAGCTAAGAATTCTAACCACCTTTGCTGTCGGAGATTTAGATCCTTCTGAGAGAAAAGATACTTCAACGACTTATGATCTGTAAACAACTCAAATCTTTCTCCCAAGAGATAATGTCTCCACATCTTTAATGCGAACACAATCGCTGCCAATTCCAAATCATGGGTAGGGTATCTTCTCTCGTGCGGTTTCAATTGCCGACTTGCATAAGCTACAACCCTACCGCGTTGCATCAATATAGCACCCAATCCGGTACCACAGGCATTCGTGTTTACCGTCATCTCTTCATTCCCCTTAGGAATGACTAACAATGGTGCGCATGTCAACTTGTCCTTTAGAATCTTGAATGCATTCTCGCACCTTTCATCCCAGACAAAAGCTTGATTCTTCTTGGTCAACTGGGTCAATGGTGCTGCTATCTTGGAGAAAACTTGGATAAACTTACGATAATATCCAGCTAACTCCAAGAAACTTCTTACATCTGTTGCATTCTTGGGTGTAGGCCAATCCTGTGCCGTAGCCACCTTCGCAGGGTCCACGGCAATACCATTCTCGGAAACAACATGGCCCAAGAACCTCACTTCCCTCCTCCAAAAGTGACACTTAGAAAACTTTGCTTTCAATTGGTGTTTTCTCAGCACCTCCATCACTATTCTTAAATGTTCCTTGTGTTCTACCTCTGTCCTCGAATAGACCAAAATATCATCAATGAACACAAGGACAAACTTATTCAACTGATCTCTGAATACTCTATTCATAAGATCCACAACATATGCTGGGGCATTGGTCAGCCCGAATGGCATGACCAACCACTCATAAAATCCAGACGGCGTTCGAAATGCCGTTTTAGCTATACTCTCAGCTTCCACTCTAAGCTGATGAAAACCTGTCGTGAGATCCAACTGAGAAAATACTCTCGCGCCACTCAACTGATCGAACAAATCATCTATCCGCGGTAGAGGATACTTGTTCTTCCTCGTCACTTTATTCAACTCGCGGTAGTCTACACACAACCGAAGGGAACCATCCGCCTTGGTAGCAAACACAACTAGTGCTCCCCATTTAGAAACACTCCTTCTGATAAATCCCTTCTTCAGAAGATCGCTGACTTGCACCTCGAGCTCTCGCTGCTCCCTTGGTGCCATACGACGAAGTGGCATCAATATAGGTCTGGCATCTTTTACCAAATCAATACGGAACTCAATCTCTCGATGTGGTGGAAGCCCGGTCACTTCTTCGAAAACATCCGGATACTGGCTAACCACGGGAAAACCTGACAACTCACTACGCGGAATGTCGAGGGAGTTTAAAAAACTAGCTAATACCCCCTCACTGGGTAGACCACCAAACACTATCCTCCGCCCATCATCCGCTCCAGCTGTCACCAAAAACCCCTCACAGTCTACCACCACCCCGTATCTTTGGAGCTAATCTACTCCCAAAATAATGCCAAACCCAGTAAAGCCCAAAACAAAGCAATCATAAACAAACATGCATCCATGACTCGATAAGACCACATTGCGACAAATCATGCTAAGGCTAGTCGAACCACCAATCGGGTTCGTCACTACTAAAGGTCTATTGACAATCTCGGGCTCCAATCCCAACCTATCTACCAGGTCACTAGATATGAAAGAACTGGAAGCTCCGGTATCAAACAAAACTCTAACAGGAACATCATAAACAGAAAGCATACCTTGAATGATGACATTCTTTCCCTTCTCCGCCGCAGTTGGGGCATTCGACGAAGAAGGAATAGCATTAAGGGCGTAGGCTTTCACCATTTACTTTTCTTTAGGGGGTTGCGGACACTTGTCCTTGTGATGTCCCATTTGGCCACAGTTGAAGCACTTCCTATCCGCTGGCTTGGCCCGACAATTACTAGCATAATGGCCCTTCTTACCACAGCTGAAGCACTCAACATCTTTCTTATTCTTTTTCTTCTGACCATCCTTAGTCTGACTCTGCTTTCTCTTATTCTAGGAACCATCCTTGCCTCCACCACTTGCTTGTGGCTTTGGCTCCTCTGCAGATGCAACCTCAGTCTTCGACTTAGGGTAGAGACTTTCTGATCTCAATGCTTTCCCCACAATCGATTCAAACGTCTCATCGATGTGGTTAATAAGCCTTTCCCCCAAGTACTGATCCAAACCAGTTATGAATTTCTCATTCTTCTTCTCGGCAGTATCATTAAGAGATAACCCATACTTCGACAAAGTATCGAATTCAGTAATATACTCCGAGACATCTCTGCTATTCTGCTTGAGCTCCAAGAATTTCTAAAACAGCACTGACTTCTGAGCAGCTGGAATGAACTTCTCGCTAAAGCGAACCTTAAACTGCTCCCAAGTAATCTGATCTTCGGGAGTAGTTGCCTTTATAACATTCCACCAATTCATTGCCCTCCCTTGCAGCTGACGGGACGCTAGCTTTCTCTTCATCGCATCCTCGATACCCAAATCCTCGAAGATACGTTCACAACTATCCAACCAATCCTGAACATCCGTAGTCGACTCCGTTCTGTGGAACGGCTTCCCACCAAGGTAGTATAATCCTTATTCATCTTGGCGAAGTCGACTCTAGGCGCCTGCACTATTGGACCACCACCATTTCCACCATTGGGAGCTGCCCTCTGCACATCTCTAAGCATCTCTCTCATGAGGTCAGTAAAAATCGTCCTCATGTCAGCGGCATTCCCATTATTGTCTCCCCTACCAGCACCTCTAGCATATCGGCTCATCGTCAATCTGAAAAAGGAATCGATTAACGACCCCATAGTGGTGCTAGTGCAGTACGACTTCATCCTTATATTAGTAATAGTATATATATATAGCTTTTAAAAACCAAAGTAATCACAAATACGCTCTCTCGTATAAGTATACTATCTCTCCCTAATAACTTCCCTAGGTTAACTACGCAACCTAGAGCTCTGATACCAAGTGTGACGGCCCGCCCCGCACCAGCCTGCATTTCCTCCGAAAGTGCGCTGTACACATGCCCGAGTAGCACGGAACGGTCGCCGAAGAAAGGAAAGAAGAGAATAAACTAATCAAGAACCTGTAGAACGTCTCACAGCGCATGGAATAAAATATAATAAAAACATACTTGACATAAAACAGGTGAGACAGTACATAAGCCGATAATTAAAACCAACATCAACATCAGAGCAGCGGAAATCCAAATACAGCTTATTACAACTTTCCAAATTTACTGTCTCTAAAACAAAAGAAAATTGAAGTAGAAGATGCACTACTAATGCCTAAGCGGTGATCTTCAACAACACAGGGAGAATACTATATATATCTATATCATACGTGGAAGCCTCCTGCTCGTCTCCGGATCATCTACCCGTGCATCACCAGCTAACCTGTCTCTAGTCTGCTCGTGTGAGCACCCAGAGTAATAAGAAGAGACATAAAACTCTGGGTCAGACATAAAGCCTGGTATGAGAGATAATCATCTAAACAGAACAATAACAGGTATACTAAACCATACCTGAACCTGGACCTGCAACCAAAGAGTTAGCACCACATACCGTACAATACTCTAAGGTGCTATAATAAATAGTGTAGAGAATACGGGGGTGGGGGTGTGTATGTCATAAGGGTGGCAAACAAATCAAGCATTACAACCATCCTCACGTCTCTCACTCAGTGCGTAAAGCATACAATGTCCACCACTCTCAATCACTAGACCCATCGAAGTAGTGACGGAGTTCAACTTGTACAACTACTGCTACTACCAAGCTTACCACGTGGAGTCATGACCAAATCTTTACAAATGACCCCACTTCATTAGTCTATAGCCCTTTAGTCGTACCTAGGCCACTACAGCCCTGAATCCGTTCACGTACCTCCCATACATAGTGATCCAAAGTCATAGACATCGACTGCCCCTTGGCACACGTCCCGCAGCAAAGCCCAATCATGAAGTGAACTCATCGGTTCCCAACTGGATCCTGAGCTCTAACTTCCCATATTGGACTACCTTTGCATCTCGGGTTATTGGTCAATACTGGATCGGGTCGGGTTCACCTTCTAGCCATCGGTTCGGGTCGGGTCCTCTACCTTGAGTTGGTTCTGTTCGTAGTCTTCTCCTGTAGTGGTTCGGTTCGGGTCCACAGCATTGCATCGGTTCGTGTCGGGTGTCCCACTTCGGGTCGGGTCGGGTCGCCATCTCCTATCCAATCCGTGCTTCCGCTTCGATCAGCTCCCTCGTTCTTCATATGCTCCGATCCGATCTCTCCTCCTTTATCCGATCCGATCCCAGTTCAATTAGCATGGCCTTCCTTTTTGCCAGTTTTCTCAAGTGTCAAGTTCCGATCCGATCAAATCCCTTGCCCAGTTCAACTTATCCGATCCAAGCCCCCATATCCGATCCGATCCGGTCCAGAGCCTGCACTTTCCCTGCAACTTTTCCAGCAAGTGTTTTACACCATTCGACGACGTTTTCGACCAATCTAATTATTCTAATCAATCACAAAACATGTCAAACAGTCATAGCAACATAACAAACTAACCACAAACACCAAAACAATGAATTTAGATATCAAAATGGATCAAATATACCCAAAACCCCATATTTTCCCTTAAGCATGTTTAAGCAAAACTAATCATAGGGTTTACAAAACTTAACCAAATTAAACCAAATTTCTACCAGAGGCATAAAATATTATTTTCGAATTTATAGATATTTTTCCAGAATTTATTAGTGTATAAATTCGCTAATCTTCACTAATTACCCTTAATTAACTGTAATTAGTGCCAAAACTATGCAAATCACTCACCTTGGCCACAAATAAAATTCTCAGAACTGAAACCTCGCTGATTTGGGTGAATACTGATGTCTAACAGCAGCTCTAACCCTGCTTTCGTGTTTTCTCTCCTTAATTTGATGTAGATTAAGCCAAAACTTGATTAGAAAGTGGTTTCTAGATGTTGGCGGCCATTGTAGGGTTCAAGAATGAAAGTGGCGGCTGGGAAATGAGGATAAGATCGTTCTCTAACTGATTTCAGCCTCTTCCTCACCCTAATCCCGAAATCCCCCATTGGGCCTAGCTGTTAATCACCCGGTTAAGCCCAATTAAGCTGTTTTTCACTATCTGAAACTTGTTTCAGCCATATCTCCCAAACGGTGAGTCCGTTTGGCTAATGTGACCACTCTATGGAATTGTAAACCTTCATTCGGCGCCAACAGAAGTTGTCTCAGGTCAAAATTCCTTTCCAGTCAAAATTTATGGCCAAAACAGTACCGACTAGGGGTAAAATGGTCATTTAAAAATCAACAAAAATCATGAACATGGGAAATGACCCCAATAGTTGCTCCCAAAGTTACATGAACATACGACTTCGTAAGTGAAAGAAATAAATATCCTACGATCCTATGATGCGCAGAATACGGGTCGTTACAAAGCACGTGCCTCATGTTACTTATTAAATGATTTATAAAGCTAATTCTTATATTACTAAGATGAATAAGCAAGTGAGCAAGGATTAATATAATGATTTATAACTGAGATTTTTTGTTTGTAAGAAACAATTAAATGAAATTATTTAAATTAGTTATATTATTAATTAATTTAAATAAGGGACTAACTGGAACTAGTTAACGAAATAACCGTGTTTTGAATTGACGAAGTCAACCATTTGAACTGGATTGATTATTTAATCAATTTGTTTTGAATTTATATAATGAAATAGTAAATGAAATTTTGTTTAAATTTTAATAAGATTTTTTTAAAAAAATTACTATTTATTTTAGTCAATAAAGAAGTTAACCACTTACACAGTAGTTAATGATGAAGTAAATTATTATTAATTGAAATAATAATTCAAGAGGTTACTTTTTAATGGGAATTCTTTTAAAAAGCGATCAAAGTTGAAATGAATCGAACCAAATGGTAGAAAGGAGTTTATGAACGAGTTTTATATTAAAACCGTGTTTTTATAGCAAAGTTATAAAAAGGATTTTAAGCGAATGTGATAGCTTAAATTAAATATTTACTGAATATTTGAAGTTAGAAAAAGGGAATTTAGAAATTGGGAAATGGTATGAAATAATGAAGTGAGATTTATTCTGAGGTTTGGCATGTGATATCTCGAAGTTCGGAATGTTAAGCGGAGTTGAGGGTATAAGAAGTAAAAAGGTTTGGAAATAACAACGAATATAAGTTGTCGTAAATGATTTACAAATGATTTTGTAAATGGATGTTAGAATTTGAAATGTAATCGAAATATTAGTTGTTGATAAAAATTTACAAATGGTATTTGTAAATGAAGTGAGAGAATTGAAAAATGATTTTTTTGTAACAATTGTTAAAAACAATAAATTGAGTTATTTGATTTATAAACTGAAGATCGTTAAAATGATCGCAATGTGATTTTAGACAATGTATAAGTTGTCGTCATGATTTGAAAAAGGTATAAATAAAGAAAGGAATTTTTTTTGAAATGAAATCTGTAACGTTTGTTATAGATGATAAGCTGAATTGTTTTGATAAAAATAAAAATACAAGGATTCGTAAGAGATGTCAATTATAAGATTTGTAAAGATATTTATACAAGATTTATAAAGATAATTATATAAGATTTGTAAAGATATTTATATATGATTTAAAACAAATATGGTATTGTTGTTACAAACAAGTGAAAGAATATTTATATAGAGATATTGAAGAAACTTTATAAAGGATTCTGTTTGTAATGAAATCGAAGCTAGAATATAATATAATGTTAGTTTATTTATTAATTAATTAAATAAACGTTGTTTAGTTTCAAACAAGGTTTTCATAGGAAACGGGTGGTTAATAAATTTCTATCTATTCTGAAGATATGAATGTTGTTGGTCAAGGTCTGAGAGGTAAATAAAATACCCCAACTTGACTGACTTCACGATTATCCAAGAATGATATTAATTTATAAACGAGAGAAATTGAAGTAAACATAAGTTATGATTTCCGTAAATAATATTATAAACCGTGTATGGAAAGTTTATAAGCGAATGAAAAGATTTTAAGAATATTCTTATTTTTAAAAGAAGTAAAAGATAAACTCCAAATATTGGAAGATTTAAAGAATATGATTAACAGATGTTTAATTAAAGAGGCCAAGTAATGTCAAGTACTGAATCAGTAAACTCATTTCATTCACATGATTATTTATTGATAGTTAAATAACCGACTACCAATCCTGGCCAAAAAGATTGTTAGTACGGAAAGACCGGAATCGAACTTATATTTGAAAACCATTCCAAATCAGCAGATACGTGAAGATATAGATTGAAGATGGAGCATTGAAGACCGTGGATCTTCATCAACGGAAGAACCACTTGTTGATTTTCTCTGGTTTAGAGGCCAAAGATATTTCGGCAGTGATTCTGTTGTGAGTAAAATCTTCGGATTGTAAGGACTGCTCGCTACTGACCCTTGGGGTGATACCTATATAGGATGTTGTAGGAGGGTGCCTTTGGTTCATCCTGTTCCTGGATGACTTGTATGGACAAATGTCTGACAGAGTATTTCTTAAGAATCACGTACGTTGATTTTTACAAACGTATTTTTTAGTCGCGGAGAATGGCCGTTCTCTTAGCTTAACAATATTTTTGTGGACGTCAATTACTGATTTGGCGGATCTGACGATGTGGCATTCAAAATGAATGGTGATCAGATGTTCTAAAATTAATAATAAAGGTAAATAAACAACTAATTAGATAAATTTAGACCTCTAGCCTCATCAACTGGGAAATGGCATAAAATCGGGTAAGTCGCATGGCTATGTGGATCGCACTTATCAAAAGGGTATATCACTACCTGATCTGGTGAAATCAAATGCCTTCGGTTGTCCCTTTATTTTTTTATGTATGCTATCAGTTCGGTTGGCTGGCCCCTAACCGTGGTAATGATATATTCGGTACTCTCAAATATAGTGATGGACCGGTCATGTTTAGCCTGGGTTGCAAGTTGTTCTTGTTGAACCACAATATATTCATCTCCGGAGGTACATTGTCGGGAAGGTGATCCCATACCCTGCCATGGAAGTCCATTCTCCAATAAGTGCCCACAGTATTGATTGTATACTATATATGTAGAGCGTGAGATGCAAGCGTTCTACTAGATTGATATTTATTTGTATTTAGACACTATAATAATATCTGAAAAGATATTGATTTCAAAAATGTTTTGGGTTATCGTAAGGTAAAAGCCATCCGTATTTATGTGTGGATTTGGTCTTACGATTATCCTTTTCTTTCGAAAAGATTTTAACTTTAAAATCAACTTGTGTGATACCCATAAACTTAGTGTGTTTTTCTCACTATGGTTCACCAGACTGACCCACCGTTTGTAATGCTCGGGTTAGACCGGGTCGTACAGGTTCAGGTTATTGGATGCTGCGAAGTCTAGAGATGAGCTGGAGAAGTTCAATCTTATGATATCTAGTATATACTCCGCTGTGTGTTGTATATGAGGACAGATTAATATAACTATCCAGATTGTTGACGTACTCTAATGATGGTAAATTTATATTTAAAGCTCTCTATTAAGATGTATTTCTATATTATATTTTGTTCTGTTGCGATGTGAGACTCTGCGTTGTATTGGTTCTTCTTCTTCTATTCTAATATTTCTTTCTTTCTTATCTCACCCTCTAACTTCTTTCTAATAACGTTCCTGTGTTTTCGATGCTTGAAAGATCGACATGGTGTTTATATGTCGATTTTAGGGTCGAAAATCCACAGGCTATTACATTGGTATCAGATCTATTGGTTTAGTAATAACCTTGGCTCTGTGGTATAACTCGATAGAGATGGGGTTAGTAATACCCTAGATTGAGTTGAGTGTATATATAAGAGAGCGTATTTGTAAATTTTATATACAAATATTTTGTATTGTGTGGTCTGATCGGTTCAAGTGTTGAAAAGCATTGAACTGACGATGAATACAATATTGTTTTGTAAAATGGAGTAAATGAAATAATTTTACCCAAAATATATTTTTGTATATAAAATAAATAATTTTCTCAAATTATTGAGATATTTGTTTGTGTGTTTAATTGATTCGAAAGGAATTCAAATTGGATTACGATTTGAATTGAGACTTAACCTGGTTAAGTAAAATTAAATCAATAATGATACTGAAATTAATTTAAAAAAATTTGGAATTCAGAATTTAAGTTAATAATAATTAATTGGAAATGAATCGGATATTAACCGATTGATGTTCAAATATGTTAAACTAGAGTAAATCTTAATATTGAATGTAAATTCAATTGTGTTGTTGATTGTGTGTTGTTTGGATTGTAGATTGTTTGAATAGAAATAATCAGCAATTTAATGGAGCTGAATGAATTATAAACTAAAGGATAAATTTCAGCATAATTAAATTGGAAGGAAAATGAATTGAAATTAATGATTTATCCCTGTATTTGTAAGTGAATGCTATATGTTTGATTTTGGGAATTGGTATGGTTATATTTGTTGATTAATGAAATATTACTTAAGATTTCAAATATTCGTTACTTACGTGTTAAAACGGGTTAAGTACAGGTGCCAGATGGCTTGAGATTTGAGTTTGGTTGCATAGCACGCACGTAAATTGAGTAGTATGCTCAATAGCGCTCGTAAAAGGTACGCCTACACGAAAATATAATTTTTGGGTTTTGGTTTTCGATTTTCCAACCGTGTGGGTCGATCTATATATATTATTTATTCCTGCGATATCGCAGATGTCACTCCGTACAGGGGAGACTCTGCCGAATTTTTTCGGGAATTTAAAGTGTTATTTTTTTCAATATTTTTTATTTTTTTATTTTACCATAATAAATTTGTTTTTGATTTAAAATAAATTGGATTTTGAAAATCTATGGGTTTGAGACATTTTTCTTATCTTAGTAATTTCGGGGACGAAATTCTGTTAAGGGGGTAAGATTGTAGTGTCCAGTATTTTTTGTTGTCAAATATTTAATTTAATTTTTTATTTTAAATATTATATTTGGAATATTAACGGATTTAAGTATTGAATTCATCTATTTAAAATGAGTTAAACATTAAATTTATATATATAGTTATAAATTGAGCTCGTAATGGCGCTGCAGTTTGTAATACGGAGTTTTGAACTTTAATTGAATGTACATGATCCGATATAAGTCGGATTTCTGTGAAACAAGAAATACCGGACTCTTGTTGATTATAATTTTCATATGAAAGAGAAAAATTCAGATTTCGTAATATAGAATGTTAGTTATGTCCAAATCAAATTTTAAAATAGTCGCTATGGAAATCGTTATTAAAATATAATGTTTATTAATTAATTTAAAAAGGATTTAAATATGATTTGGATAACAATTAACTCGAAATGGACGATATTGAGTTGTATAATTTATATTTGAAGCTGTATATATATATTCTGTTTGGATATATATAATGACAATAATTTATTATTATTTTATAGAATTTGTTTGGAATTTATATAATATTTTAATTATTATTATACAAGCGTTAAAATTAGCCATTTTTGCTAACGGTCTCCGTTTTCGATGAAACTAGTTTCATTTGAACCATATCATCAAATTATTGTAAGAAATCAAATTTCATGGAAAACGGATGTCGTATGTGACTTCTGTGGCAATAAACATCTTTGTTTTTGTTTAATTGTTTAGATTATGTTGACAGAGGTAACTTTTTACGAATAAACGACTGGCCAAACAAACTCAAAATTTAACGAAACAAGATTCATTGGATCCGTTAGGTAGAGATCAAGTAAAATGTCAAGGCCTCATATTTTTTGGATTTATTCTGTAATTATAGGAACTTTTAACGCTTGATTTTTCATCAATATTTATAACTGACTTTTCACAAATGACCTCGGAATTCGACGAAACCTGTCCCATTGGGTCCGGAATATTTTTTTACGCTAGGATTACCTATTTGTTTGTCAAAAACGGAGGGTTTATGTAGGTAATTTGACATATTTATCATTGCAAAGTTTGGACATAATAAAATAATAATAAATGATCCAACTTCTCTATAAAAGCATGAAGCATAACCAAATTTTGGTCAAAGCTCTTTGTGCGGTCAACCTGGAGTTGTTTTCGCCGCCGCTCAACACAAATGAACAAACTGTGTGTTCCCTACTTTCTCTTCTCAAATCTTTTAATCCATTCCTCTAAACCGAAATCTTTCAACTACAATATTTTAGATCTCAATGAGATTGACATAATCAACGGCTACGATCAGAGTTGGAGGTCTGTAGCAGCTGGACCGATGGCCGAAAGGGGCTGCGTTAAAGGGGATTTTGCCGATGATCAGTGTTGACTGACAGAGCATGGCTTCGGGCGGTGGTGGAGGAAGCGTAGTCGAGGGGAGCAGCGACATCAGATGGGGCGCCGGTCGAGCTATGGAGGCGGAGCAATCAATTCATGGATGTGGTTTCAGTTACAGCCTGCAAATAAAGGAACATTGAATTTATTTTACCATGCTGAAGTGTTATATGAATGTGAAAGAATCAATGGGGGGTTTGGAGCTATTATCGGTGGGTGGCAGCACCGGAACAGGAAAGGATAGAGGAGCGGACGTATGTTTGAGGAGAGGCTTGCGTACAGTTTCCACCAGTAAATAAAGAAGAAAAAAAGGAAAAAAAAAGAATGTAATGTAAGGAAGAAAGTGGGATGGAGCAATGGAGGGTTGCGTTCAAAACAAACAAATGGGGTGTTGCGTTTAAGGGAGCTGAACGGTAGAATGGGGAGTGGGCTGCGAGTAGTTGGGCTGGAAAAGAGTTAATGGGCTTCAGTCTTTGAAAAAAGAAAAAAAAGAAAAAAAAAAGGAAAAAAAAAGAAAAAAAAGAGGGAAAAAAACGTAGGAACAAATAATGGGAGAGGGAGAACTCCAGGTGGGCAAGGAAAGGTGCATGCGAGAACAAGAATATGCACGCAGCAAGGGAACGTGGGTTGCCTTTTTCATAGTGGGCCTTGGAAAAAAACAAGAAGAAGAAAAAAATAATAATAAATAAAAATAATATGCGGTGTAGTAAAGACTAGGGTTTGTTGCATGGCAACGGCACTGACCGCATGACGATGAGTGCCAATCTCAGCAGCTGTGGACACAAGGGGAAAAAGGTAGTTATGCGCAATGTTTAGTATATTAGTCTTTAACTAAGAAAATTTAGCCGGCATTAGTTATTTTAAGTTAAATAATTAAGTTTAGTTAATTATAAAAAAAATTAGTTTTAAATTTAAACGTATACAACTTTTATTTGCATGAACAGAATGGGACACAACTAGCGACATCGGAATCAGATTTTCGAATGCTACGTTGGTCTGGATGGATGTGGAAACAACAGGAGTCGACTGGAATTTACAGTTAAAATTAAACGACTGTTTAATTTAACTGTAACTAAATCATTTAAACAACAAATAAATCAAGGTGAGTTAAACTCACTCAGTTCTTCTGTAACGTCCCGCCATTTTGACCACTTCGAATTGGTGATTAAACCAACCTAAAACGTTCAAATCGACGGTTCGTTATTTAGCTTACCGAGTTCAAAATGAAATCAACACAAAAAAAAACACAGTATTGAACAACAAAATAACCTTTCATATATTAATCAAAATTTTTGATACAAAGATTTTCCTGTACAGTGGAATGTAAAAATACAGTTGAATACAATAGAAAAATATTTACTATTTTAAAAATCTCCAGAGTGTGTGTCTCCTGAAACCCCAGTTTTTGCCAATCTTCGAATCCGCTGCTGTAATATCTATATCTTAAATGCTCGGATTTGAGTCGAGCATCCCATGCAAAAACATAAAAATACTCGAGTCGGGATTGATCATTGTTCAAGTAAATTAACGTCAATAGAAACTGAAAAATAATAGTCAATTCTAACTTAAAATATGTGACAAATGAAAAATATCATGTATTTCCTATATCAGTGTTTATTAGGTGATCATGGAAGCTTGCATATACACACACGTACATGTACCTGTGTGTATTACCCCAGCGTCCCAGAAACACAAGTCCAACCAAGATTCAAGATAGTGGTGGGGTATATACAAATGGGCAGCCAAATGCTAACAAACCGCAACCACATCAACACGGTCCGCAGCGGTTCTAAATGGCAAGGACCACACACATGAGAAATCAACAATATATATACATCATATAGCAGGGCCTGATATGTTCCAAGAAACATAGTTTGAGTGGACAAATAGGGTATTTCAGGCAAGCAGGTTACTTTAGTTCCCATTATACAGATATATTTTAGTGGCCAGGCTCATAAACAAGCATATGTACTCAAGCGTGAACAGTCTAGAGAGCGACAGGGGTAACCATGAGGCGGTATGTTCAAGTTTCTATACCCATACACACATAATGCTACGCAAGGGTGTCAACAGTTCAAGAGACAACTAACAACAGCACATGCCCTATTGCTTTTTAAAAAAAATGTAGCAGGTATATGCAAACCCAGCATGACAATTTCATAATAAAAATGAGGGTGCGGCTAATTTATAACATAGATGGTAATGTGTTTAAGCAACATAAATCCTCATAACAGCCAAAGATAAAGATATAGGACTCGCAACATTCCAACAGCAGGTGTTCATGGTTTCAAGAAATGCATAAAATGTGTGTATAAAATAAGAGATTTGTAGGTGTAACTATGTCCTGAAGTTCAGTTCAAAAGTTCAGGCTTCGAGAAAAAAAAAAACCCAAAGAGGATCTAAACCGAAGTCCACTCCCCAAAACTACACACTACTGCTTTGAGAAAAATATTCACTTATTTTGGTTGCTTTACTAATGGTATAGCTGTGACGATCCCAAAATCCGTGTGACGGTATTAAGGATAATCATTCGAATATAACACATCAAACATCATAGCAGAGAACAGATAATAGCAAAAACAATAAATAGAATAATTTTACATGGATATGACAGCGGAATCATATCATGTAATAACATCAGAATAACACAACGTAGGATATAACTTAGTAAATAAAAGGGAAATGATCAGTCACCATCGCCAGAGGCGGAATATATACATGCAGTGAGACATAACAAGGGTATCAGTCTACATCGCCGAAGGCGGTACATATACATATGATAATAAGTACTGAAAGTAAAGCAGTCCGCATCGCCTGTGGCGGAATCATAATATAGATACAATAATGGCGGAAAATGTCAAAGTCATCTCGGTGAAGTCAGCCTCGCCATGAGCCAAAATGCACTCCATACAACAGTGCTGAGCCAAAAACAACCTGCCACCTGTGAACTAGGCTGCCCGTGTGAAAATAAGGGCACCCGCGTTTGAAAAGTGAAACAAACGATGAGTCAGTCATGGGGACTGGTATGAGAAATCTATTTAACAGTTTAAACAACAGTAATAAGCAAATCATAGGACCACGCCACTTTCGCGGAACGGGTTTTCTCCAGTGATTGCTGGTGCATTTAAAACAAAGTAAGTTCTTTTAAAACAACGTGATGCTTTTAAAAAGAATGAAGCCATTGTAAGACTCAAGTCCCATCATACAATGCAACGCAAGCCGGAGGATAGAGTTTTACCTTATAATGGCCAAATATGCTTGATACGTGCAAAGCAAAATCATTTGATATTATTACTAGTGCATATATGTTTCAAAAACGAATAGCATCATAAATATCAATCATAGGCGGCATAGCTACCATATACTATGTCGCTATACTAGTTTTACAATCAAATCTGTTATTTCGTATTGGAAATTGGATTTCCGTCATGAGTCGAGGCAAGGGGCAAGCTCCTCTCCGCTTCGAGACATTCTAGCAAATGCCTCAGGACTACACACTCTGGGTAACCCTTGGATCGGCTGGGCCGGTCCTCTCTTACGTTTGAGGATTAATTATTCCTGAACACACGTTTCCCGGTCCTTACAGACCTATAATCGAGGCGCCTCGCATTCCAACAACCACAAAGGTGAAAAGTAGATATAAATGTCAGGGCTAGTAGGTCACTGACACCACCATAGCTAGAAAGAAACGTCGTGTCCTCCCGGCGGTCCGTATCCCGTTTTTAACTCATACCGAGGTGTGAGGCTCGCGAATCCACACTATACACAAAGCCAGGCCACATAGACCGCGCTTTGATCATCAACCACAAGACTTTGCTTTGCAACAAAAGCCTTGATCACAGCATCTTGGCATACCACATGGGCAGTCCACTCCATACGACTGATTTCCATCGATATATAACCTCTGAGCTCGTACGTCTCAGAGAAGGGCGTTAAGCAAAAGAATAAATTATCCACCGCCAAACAGATATATATTTAACAGTGATCAATCAGTATCGAACAAAATCCAATGTCAGAAACACAGTCCATTTACAAGTCCGTTCTGTGTCTGAACGAAACCGGAGGCGTCAAATTCCTCGTATATCCGTACAATCAACACATACGTTTAGACGACTACTACTTCCGTCCCTTCATGGTAGCTACTCCAGTTAGGAACCTCAGCAGCGCCCATCCAACTGATACGAAGATCGTCGATCTTGAATCGTCTTTGTATTTTCAAATTCGAATCGCTCGATCAATTATTTGAAATGAGGGTTAGCTCGGCCTTTTCAAATAATTCACGTAATTAGAATTCAAATCAATTCTTTCCATGGTTATATTATTCGACAATCACATTTCGGTTCTTTAGTATAATTTTCGTGTCAAACACATACAACCATCAAATATCAAGCAGATCAAGCCAAATTGGTTTATTTCCAATCTATGTTGCTTATAATATTTTATAACGATTTTTCGCCATTTTTATTTATTTAAAAATGGCCCTATTTAATTAAACGACGTTCCAGGTCGTGCCGTGGCACTGGCGCTGTTTTTCCTCTAATTTGTTTTACACATATCGGAAAATCTAACCGTTGGATTTCTACAAATTCCATATCAGTGGGAAGATATTCCGAAAGCGAAACCAATGGTTCTAGTTTCGTGAAAATCCGACGGTCGGATCTTCCGCACTAGTCGTTTGAAGTTACGGTTTCAAAATTCGAATTGCAGCGTCATTATTCGATTTAATTTAATTATATTTATATTTATATATAAATATAATCGAATCTGGCGCTGTTTTTCTTCAGATTTGAATTAAACATTCTAGACAATCCAACCGTTGGAATTTTACAAGGTTGGTGCCGTTGGAAAGATATTTCCAAGGCGAACCCAGCGGTCGCGGTTTCGGGAAAATCCGATAGTAGGATTTCTCGTACCAATCGTTTCAAATTACGATTCCAAAACACGAACTACACGACTTCGATTCCTTTCAATTCTATTTATATATATATATAAATATAGTTCATTCATTTATCTCGACATCGTTCATTCATTTATTTCAACATCGTTTTCACTTCAGATATTTCACTAACGCCTTAATATTTTGAAAAATTTCACCATAACCTCCTTTGTACGGGAAGGGGTTTGGAAATTTATTGGGCCGTGTTAGGTACCCAATAAATCCTATAAAGCATCCACATATTTATAGTGATATATTCTGGTGTTTACGGGGGAGCGTGTATAGATAATAACTCCAGAGAATGAATTCTCGTCACCCCGTTCCGTGTGGAAATAAATAGTCCATGTGTCGTATCTAATGACTAGAGAGACGTGATTATTGTCAACTCCAGGCCCGTGTGGGGTTTTTATTAATCTGGCAATTTATCGTTATATTTTATATAGTCCATATCAGTCATCAGTTCAACCTGTAGTATAAAATCATCGCTATACAAGCCTCTCGCTCGTATGGTAAATCTTCCACCTCGTCACACATGCTCCAAATGGTTATGTGGAATATGATGAAGTATGCCTATCGTCAAGGAGTATGCCATGTAGTGTAGTTCAAAATTAATTGTTACTATCCTATGGCGATGTTTATTATTTCACACAGAATAACCAGCACTCCGCATCCAATGGCATTCACAGGAGTTGATATAAAAACAAAATTGCGCAGCCAACTCATCAAGGCTTACCTATTTGTCGGGCATGCAAATAATTTCTTTACTCTACAGCTAATCCATTTTCCCTGTTCAACACATGTATATATATGCAGAACAAAGCTAATAATAATATTTCTAGCAAACTATTATTTATTTCAACACGTGTGTATTTTTATCAAAGCGTATATATGATAAACAAAACATTTTTATCATCAAAAATATTTATTCAACACGTGAATGTTTTTAACACTTCATATTCACAATAAAAATGTAGTTTTTATTGCCTATTCATTTTATTTTAAAATACGATAACATTCAACACATGAATTTCAACTCGATGAACGAATCTCAATTCAACACATGAATATTCTCTATAGTTTGTATATATATATATAAATGTGATTTTTATCGTTAAATCTATTTGTTTAAATTCGAATAATATTCAACACATGAATTTCAACTCAACGAATGAATTTCAATTCAACACATGAATATTCTCTATAGTTTGTATATATATAAAAATGTGATTTTTATCGTTAAATCTATTTGTTTAAATTCGAATAATATTCAACACATGAATTTCAACTCAACGAATGAATTTCAATTCAACGCATGAATATTCTCTATAGCTTGTATATATATAAAAAATGTGATTTTTATCGTTAAATCTATTTGTTTAAATTCGAATAATACTCAACACATGAATTTCAACTCAACGAATGAATTTCAATTCAACACATGAATATTCTCTATAGTTTGTATATATATAAAAATGTGATTTTTATCGTTAAATATATTTGTTTAAATTCAAATAATATTCAACATATGAATTTCAACTTAACGAATGAATTTCAATTCAACACATGAATATTCTCTATAGTTTGTATATATATAAAAATGTGATTTTTATCGTTAAATCTATTTGTTTAAATTCGAATAATATTCAACACATGAATTTCAACTCAACGAATGAATTTCAATTCAACACATGAATATTCTCTATAGTTTGTATATATATAAAAATGTGATTTTTATCGTTAAATCTATTTGTTTAAATTCGAATAATATTCAACACATGAATTTCAACTCAACGAATGAATTTCAATTCAACACATGAATATTGGTTTCAACATATGTAATTAATTTCAACAAATGAAAATTATTCTAACACATGAATATTTCAGAAAATTTCGGCAGCATAACGGTAGGGTAGTTAAAACCGGGACCGTCCCTAGTACGGCTCCTCGCTCTACCTTAAAACCTCGCGGTTTTTGACAATGGGGATCATGCATCCAGTTCGCACGCAGGCGGCATGGTTTATTTTCAATTCCATAATCCTATTCTAATTTGTTTCCACCACAAGAGGGTATTTTTCAACCACAAAGGTATTTTTCAACCACAATATCAACCACAAACAATTATTTCCAACCATTCGTCATACCATATAATATCACGCCAATCACAAGCAATAAATATCGTCCATGGTCTGTGGACGTGGGGAGTATATATATATATATATATATATATATATATATATATATATATATATATATTATCTATAATTCACTTGCATTTCATCACAATTCAAAGCATATATGTTTCATACAACGTTGTATAATTTATACATTGCTAATATAACTTATACAACACATGTACATGAGGTATACAATGCGTATATAATTTACACTTCGCTTATATAATTTATACAACACGATTCCATTCACACAATTTAGTTTAGATTCCTCACATTGGTTTTTGTAGTGCTAAAAATCGTAGGAAGATCAGAAAAATACGGGGCTTCTGCTAGATGGTAGAGAGCCTCCCTATGGTCCCGATGTTTCCTGTTTCATCAAATTTCGTTAACACACTAAAAAGATATGATTTTTCAAAGTTTTGCAACACTTAAAAGTGTTATTTTCATTTCAGAAATTCAAAGCAGAAGGGTTTGCAAAGCTTCAAAACTAGGTTTTGATTTTAAGTCAAAACTGTACCTCGTTGTCCCGATCAGACTATACGGCGTCGAAGGTCTTCGAAATGGCTTCCTATCGACGGTGGTGGCAGCGAACTCGGTGGCTCCAGCGATGATCGGCGGCGGCAGAAAGGGGCGAACTTCCTCGAGGTAGAACGGCGCGAATACTACACGATTTCTGTCGAGGGTTGTTTTGATTTGAAGAGGGGAGGAAGGCGGTCGGAATTGCCAACTGGAGGCGGCGGCGATATTGACTGTGGCGGCGGCGATCGAGGGGGAAAGGTTTTGAACGATTTACGTCGTTCGTTCTGGGGTTGATCGGGTTTTTTGAGATGTGAGAGAAAATGAGATATATTTTCTAATATGTTATATTTTTAAATTCCTATAATATCCTTTCTAGCCAACGTACAACAATTTCAACTCAACGACTGTCGCCCCTAGCCAAATACCCCCATTCCGGACACAATGGGATATGTTTCGTTGGCCAATTCGACTGTTACAGTCAGTTATTTTTCAAATTAAAGTATAAAACATTTTATATTCAGTTTGAACGTACATTTCAATTTGCCAGGGCCACAAACTGAATCGAAAAATTCCAGAAAAATAAATCTAGTTTTGTTTTGACGATACGGTCCCAACAAAACTAGTTTCATCGAATTCTGAGCTCATATGCAAAATGTCCATTTTCAGGTCGATCCATTTTAACAGAAAATGACCAATCACATTTTCTTTTGCCCCGCTGACATACTAGCTTCAAAAATTATGAAATTTGAAACCTAGCAATAATTTGACATCCCGGACCCAACAAAAGTGGTTTCATCGAATTCCGAGGTCGTATGCAAAATATATATTTTCAAGGGCTATATATGCTATATAGCGACCTTTCTGAAAATTCATTTGGCCATAACTTTTGATTCCCGTTATGAAACTTCGATTTTCAGATTCATTAGAAAGATATTCATGAATAGATTTAAATATTTTCAGTTTCACTAAAATCTGTTATATTTTCTACCCGGTACAGTCAGACAAAGTTTGTATTCAAATTTTCAAACTGCCTTACTATCCCCAATTCATTATTTTATTGAAATGTGTTATTTCAATTGTTCAAATTCTTTGACAATAACCAATTTTAAAAATTTTAAATTGGTTCCCATTTTCTGGGTTATTACAATAGCAGTTCATGCTTTTAGGAACTTCTAAGCTCCACAAACATATGCATATTGAAATTTTTTTTGTTGTTTTGATGTATTTATGTGTAGATAAAAGGTCAGCAATATAAGTAAACATTTAGATTCTAGAATATCAATTTATGCTGAAATACCAATATGCAATATTCATAGAGTGACGCAAAAACAACAAGGCAACATGGTTATAGTAAAGGTGCAGCATGCATCCTAAAGTGAGCACTGTCAGGTGACTATATTACAGTGGCTTAGTATGTCAATAACAAACAGGGGAGCAACTAAATCATTTCATAGATGGCCATTTACCTCTAAACATATGTATATATGTTCGATTTCAGAGGATATATCTATCAATGAAGTGAGCATGCCCAGTAATAACAATACAAATACAAAACATCACATGTGCTTTATTTGCTCCTTGTATTATGTAGTTTATCTATGGCCACACAGGTGCTGTTGTAAATGAAATCAGTTGAACATGTTAAGTTAAATATTTAGCATGAGGTAGCACACATATTATTATAAGGTCAGGAAAACATATTATTACAATTATTCAATTTGGGAAAAACAAATAAAGGAATGACCCAACAGTTTTAGTAAAAAAACAAATAAATTCATAAAAAGGGGCAAAAAATGACATGTTGCATATATAAAAATGCCAAATAAACACTGCAGCGCAGGTTTACCAGTGGAACAAGTTTCACCCTTTTGTCTTTTCCCCCTTTTTTTAAAAAATGAAATAAAAATATGAATGCACAGGCCCAAATATATATGCATGTGTGCATAAACTATCTTCAGGGTATCATGCATATGTATGCATGCACACAACAGGTAAGGATATATGTTCAGTCAAATCGAACAAGAGCAGCGATATAAGTTTTTGTTGCAAATGATCAGGGAATAAGGTGAGATGCATGCTCATATACCATATATCTATGGTGGGTTTGTCCACAAACCAAGGTATGTATTTTGAGACATAAAAATGCCATATAAACTCTTTTATACGTATGTCTATCCAGAATCCATGTCAATATATCATTAAACATAGAACTGAGTTGATAAAACTGGATAGTTGTTTGAGTAACAAGCCGACCGGCAGCAGAACACAATAACATGGGCTCGGAGAACTCGAAATGTCATGAATTAGTGAACAAAATCACACAAGTGATACTCAGAAAATCAAAACGGCAACCACAATTTCTTATCTAGGTAATCAACCACTATATTTCGGTTTTCAAAGATTTTACGTTAATCTACTTGAATTAAACATCAATCATGAGTGAATGCTCACCTTCAACAGCGATGGTTGACGATAGAAAGTAGTGGCTTCGAACGGTGGACGCAATGGTCTGAGTCGCGCTAGAGCATATAGCCTGTAGAACCCGGTTGGCACACCACGGCAGCAATTTGATGATGGCAGCTTCAATTAACTTATTTGCAGGGAAACTTTGGCGATTTCAATTGGCTGGAGGATGCGGTTAATGATTTAGGGGAAAGGCAGCTTAGGGCTTCCGATCGCCAGCAAGGGAGGAAGCGATAGATTGGGGAAAACCAATTTAGGAATTCAGCCATTCGATTAGAAGAGAAAAGAAATGATTTTGTTGTTCTGAAAAAAATGGGGGTTTTGCGTATTATATAGAAGCAGAAATGAGGAAGATAAGAACGACGTTCCATCAAATAGGAATAGGGTATCTGCGTTTCTCATAATATAGGTCGGCGCGACCAAACTGAGGAAGGTTATACTTGAATATATTTAAAATGAATTCTTACCGCAAATCACCATGAAACACTCAAACTTCGTACTGTCAAAACAATCTCCAAAGACAACAAAAATTACATGTACTTCCTCGTCTTCGCGGTCTGAATCCAAAAAAATGTTTTTAATTGTAATCTGACATCGTTTATACGATATTATTATTATTTTAAACTATTTATCATTTTACTGATTTTATTCTGGTTATTTATAGACAACTCCGTTTCATTTCAGATTTGAACCGTTACCTTTAAATTTTCTTTATATACACAAACACGGACATCTCTAGACCCATTTCCATATATTGCAAAAATAAAATAAAATCTTCAATTCCTTTTAATGTTAATAACGTTTATTTTATATCCAGCTATTTATAATTTCCATTTGATTTAAAAATCCAATTAAATTATCTGATAAAATTTAAATTCAAATATTCCATAATAAATATTCGCTCCTCAGCCATTCGAAAATAAATATTGGATTCCCAATCAATCATTTTGAATTAAACAATGAATTTATACCCAAAATCATATATATTCGATTTTAACTCAGGTAAAATTGATTATTCAGAGTTATATCTTTAATTAATCCCACATTCCGATTGTCGAAATTTCCGGGACGTTACATTCTTCCCCCCCCCCCCATTTAAAACTTTTCGTCCTCGAAAAGGGAAGATCATTGGGGTTATACCAATATACATTTTTCATTTTCATATTCGTGGGTAATTTCTCCACAACACATATAAATATCGATATTTAAATTATCGACCTTCTTTGTTTAGTCATCATATCCAATTAACTCGGAAAAAAATCAAATTCTTTCCAAATTAACCTCTTCTCCCAATATTTACTTATCCATCGTTTCATAAGTTCAACCACGTCTCCGTATATTCAGTCAATTTAATCTTCTCCTCGTTGAAGAGTGTAATTATCATTTCTTCTTCAAGTTACAAATTGAAAATTTTCCAAGATCCAAAATCTGTTATAATACGAATTTCACGTAGAAAATATTTGTATATAATTGAAAATAATTCGAAAACATCTCTTCTTAACTTATTTAAATTATTGTTTCGAAAATACTTGATAACTCAAAGTTTGACAAGTATATTATCGTTCTTACATATGTTAGGCATACGCTGGCTAGGCGCACGACTAAAATCTTCAAGTACTAAATATCCTTGCTTCAACCCCCAGTGAAAATATTTCAAAAATCCTTTCTAAAAATAGATACGGAAAGTACCAATGTGATAGTTATATATTGATTGCTCATGAATCGCAGATACACAATGGTTTCGTATGGATCCCCCAGAAAACATCTGTATCCGTAGGAAATCACTTCCCTGCGAATTTCATCATGGACAGATCAACGGAAGATAATTAAGAATCAAATGACAAATCTGAGGTCATTGAGTGTTGTCTGCTCTATCTCAGAATCACGGAACAAATCATGGAATTATGAAGATTCTTCAAGTCACGAAGACAAAACAAGTCACAAAGACAAATCAGGTCACGAAGACCAATCAAGTCACGAAGACTAACTGCTGCATCAAACAGATGGCTTACAATCACTAAGATATCTCAACATTGCATGGCTCCATTCTACCTTTAGTAACTCTAGTGGTTAAACTCTTTCACGTGTAGATATGCCATGTGGACCGCAGGTATACAATGGTTACGCCTGGGTCCCCCAGGAAACATCCATACCCGTAAGCTTTCACAGCTCTGCGGATTACGCCCTCGTAATTCGACTGTAGATCGCAGTAGTCACAATGGTTACGCTTGGTTCCCCCAAGAAACATCCATCTGCCGTAGGCTATCTGCAGCCCTGCGAATTTCGCTACACGGCCGAATTCCAACGACTCTAGATCGCGGCGATCACAATGGTTACACCTAATTCCCTCAGGAAACATTCGACCGCCGTAGGCTATCTACAACCCTGCGAATTTCGCTAGCAGTCGTGCCCAATGGCAACTCATGAGTTTTATGTCCGGACAACCTATCGCCACTAGCAGCACATCTCAACTGAGCTCGAAATTCATAGATAAGGAAGGTACTTTCCTTATCTTTATTTTGAAAAACATACGATACTATATACATATAGTATTTTATTTCATATTCCTCAAAAATCATGTCAATTCATAAGATTAACTTTCAAACCTTGTTTCCAAACACCTCCTTCTTATATAAATTATGTTATATAAGATTTCATTTCAATTCTCCTACCTTTCAATCCAGTGGTTTTCAAATTCACCGTATTCTTATATATATATTTATAATCATATAAGTTCCGAAAACTTCTATATCCCATATCCAAAACCGAATATCCTCAATTTTTTTTTTAAATTTAAAAATTTAAATTTTGATCTCATAATCACTTCAGATATTTGATATCCTTTCAAACTCAAACTTATGAACCAAACTTGCTTCCAAATCTCCAATTATTAAATTCATCGCTTAATTTGCATCCTTATGCTCTCAAAATTCCCAAAATTCTCCATTCTTGTAACAAATTCCTCATACCAGCATTATTACACTTCTATATTCCCACTCTTCGACCGTCAATTAGCAAGAGAACAACTTTTCAAGTATCAACCCCGAAGGCCGAAACCAACATCAGATTAACACTCAGGAAATTATTCAACTCCACTAATCTCCAGTCAAGTTCTAAATTCCTTAACTCCATTTCTTATCAAATTATTGCTTATGCAATTCCCGAATTCAAAATTCAAAATTCAAAATCACTTCTTTTACATCGGCCGCCTTTCGTTCTCACCATGCGGCTTTTATTCTTCAGTTCTCGATATTTTGATTTATCAAAACCCGTTAGCTCCTCACGATCTTTGAAAACAATTTTCAATTATCATACTCATTTTCTACAACCTTAGAAAATCACTTATTACCATTGGAAAACATTTCCAAATATTCGCAAAACTTTATTTTCTCAAAAAAAATACTTTTATTTATCATGGGAAACATTTCTAAATTTATTATTTCGATTAAAATAGATGGTAGATAAAACATTGTTATTCTCACTTATTGTTGACACTCATTGTTTACTTTACTCAACAAACTCTTGTTATCAAATCTTAATCATTTCTTAGTCAACGATGACTAGTTCAAGTAAATTAACTTCAGCATAAATTGAATATAAGTAATTAATCCTAGCTTCTTGAGTTCGAGATATTTGTTTCATATTTATTTTCAACCCAAGGGTACAACAAGCGTTAAATAGTCATGATTAAATATATGCCTCTCGAGTCTCGACTTACAAGTCAAACAATAGTATGGCATCTATCGTACCCAAGTATACCAAGGTATCAATGCAGCATGTAAACGGCATAGCAAAGTGGCATAGAAAAGTGAAGAGCCATGGTGTCGATTATCATATGTTGGCAAGCAAACTAGCTACAGGCCTAACAAGATGCATAAAGGAAACTTTGTATTTCCCTATCAAACATTTCTTTTACGCAAACAACAATGCCTAAAGCCTATATAATACTGTCATTGTAGTATCCTTCAAACAAAAGTGTAACTATATATTCAATTTTTCACTTAACAAGTTTACTGTTTAATGTTCACTTCAGTGCGAAACAAGGTAACGAGTATTATATAATTCCTGAAAAGTAACTTAGCAAGAACAATAATTCCTGCAGGCAATCAAAACGACAGAGAAACTGGTTTGAAATCCTTAAGAAAATAAAAATGTAAGACGATAGAAGAAGTATAAAAGTGGATGACTCAAAAGTATTTTCCTTGAACCATTATCCATCACTATCAAGCAAATAATACAAGGTGTCAAACATATATACATACTTTCGTTCACCTATGTTTTAGGGCATCTTATATTTACAGGAAAAAAAAATGAAATTGAATCAACAACCCTCTAACAATAGCATAATAAAATACTGAGAGTGATTTTAGCAAAATACAAGTATAGATTATGTAACTTGAGTAGTAGGTACTAATATCACTTGTAGTCTTATTTAGTGGCCTATATTCTACACTCCATAAGCTAAGACTGATCATTTACAGGTTTAAGCTAAAATGTTATTTGGATAGACGTGTATACTTCATAAATTACCATCATACGAAATGATATTTGGATAAACTATTTTACTATTCATGCTCATAAGTTGTATATATCAGCATGGTACTATCACAGGTTTTCTGTGCTTGCTTCTTTAATTATGATTTCTCTTACCTTTTTATATTAACGGCTGAATTCAGTCTCAAGTTATTAGTAACAAAATCAACCTCATGCAACTTATTCCTAACGTAAAATAGTCTTAGCTATCCCAATCCAAACTTGTAAGCCAATTACTGAAACACAATTTTCACAACTGTCTAAACACACCCTATTTTGAGTCTTAGTTTACTTACTTCAATAAGCATATCAAGTTAAAACAAAGTCCTTTAACAACCCTTTTAGCTCAATCCTCCATAGCCTATTTCATTATCTTAAGTACATTAGAGGAATAAAATAGTCATGATCGTTCCAAATATCCAGCTACTAAACTAGTTCTTTACGTAAGTTTTAAACCAGCAAAACACTTAACATTCTTTTAGCTCTAACTACAAAAATACATGAAACTGCGTTTTACATAGTTTTTTTTTAAAAAAATTGAAGCTTACATTCTCTGATACAATTCCAACATATATATTATTCTTTTACACTAATTCAGACATCAGAATTCACAAATATAACTGTTTAATACTACACATGATAAACCATGCAACCGATCCATTTAATTTATCTGTATTCTAACCCTTTTTCCCTTTCCCGTTTACAATTCATCTCATGTTAGTTAATCAACCAATTTATAACTTGTTATCGAATTCATATAGTCGATCATACATTACTGGTTTGAAACCAATTATAAATCATCTTGCCAAGTTCTAAATAAATTAATCAAATTTAATACAAACGTATTCCAATTATAACCTTTTTCTCGATTTCATTTTCATTTACTTATATCCCGAATATCAAAATAACTTTTACCATTTATTTCTGAAACGATTCCAAGTTTCCCCTTTTTCATTCGAATTCTCATCTAAATTCTTATTTCAAATCAATTTCATTTGGCTTTCATTTCTAAAATTCACAATTTCAGAAATTTATTCGTTTATTCTCTCTTACGTATCTTCCTTTTGATACCATTCGATAACAGATTCGAGATTCAATCCTAAGAGAACTTATCGAAGAACAACTCTGGCCAATCCGGATTCGAAGACTAGGGATTCCGAAAAATTTAAATCTCAAAATAATTTTTTTTATTTCCGCTGTATTATTTTCAAATACTAGTTTTCTTCAAAATATATAATATTTCCAAAATATTTTAAAATTATTTACACTTTTCAAAATTATATTTCAGAATCTTTTTATTTCCAAAATCCTCTTTTCCAGTGTCGATTCTATTTCAAACTCGATAAGCTACACTTTAAATAAACCAAAGCTCTGATACCAACTGTAACGTCCCGCCATTTTGACCACTTCAAATTGGTGATTAAACCAACCTAAAACGTTCAAATCGATGGTTCGTTATTTAGCTTACCAAGTTCAAAATGAAATCAACACAGAAAAAAAAATAACACAGTATTGAATAACAAAATAACCTTTCATATATTAATCAAAATTTTTGATACAAAGATTTTCCTGTACAGCGGAATGTAAAAATACAGTTGAATACAATAGAAAAATATTTACTATTTTAAAAATCTCCAGAGTGCGCGTCTCCTGAAACCCCAGTTTTTGCCAATCTTCGAATCCGCCGCTGTAATATCTATGTGTGAAATGCTCGGATCTGACTCGAGCATCCCATGCAAAAACATAAAAATACTCGAGTCAGGATTGATCATTGTTCAAGTAAATTAACGTCAATAGAAACTGAAAAATAATAGTCAATTCTAACTTCGAATATGTGACAAATGAATAATATCATGTATTTCCTATATCAGTGTTTATTAGGTGACATTGGAAGCTTGCATATACACACACGTACATGTACCTGTGTGTACTGCCCCAGCGTCCCAGAAACACAAGTCCAACCGAGATTCAAGATAGTGGCGGGGTATATACAAATGGGCAGCCAAATGCTAACAGACCGCAACCACATCAACACGGTCCGCAGCGATTCTAAATGGCAAGGACCACACACATGAGAAATCAACAATATATATACATCATATAGCAGGGCCTGAAATGTTCCAAGAAACACAGTTCGAGTGGACAATAGGGTATTTCAGGAAAGCAGGTTACTTTAGTTCCCATTATACAGATATATTTTAGTGGCCAGGCTCATAAACAAGCATATGTACTCAAGCGTGAACAGTCTAGAGAGCGACAGGGGTAACCACGAGGCGGTATGTTCAAGTTTCTATACCCATACACACATAATGCTACGCAAGGGTGTCAACAGTTCAAGAGACAACTTACAACAGCACATGCCCTATTGCTTTTTTAAAAAAATGTAGCAGGTATATGCAAACCCAGCATGACAATTTCATAATAAAAATGACGGTGCGGCTAATTTATAACACAGAAGGTAATGTGTTTAAGCAACATAAATCCTCATAACAGCCAAAGATAAAGATATATGACTCGCAACATTCCAACAGCAGGGGTTCATGGTTTCAAGAAATGCATAAAATGTGTGTATAAAATAAGAGATTTGTAGGTGCAACTATGTCCTGAAGTTCAGTTCAAAAGTTCAGGCTTCAAAAAAAAAAAAAAAAAAAAAAAATCTAAAACAAAGAGGATCTAGACTGAAGTCCACTCACCAAAACTACACACAACTTCTTTGAGAAAAATATTCACTTGTTTAGGTTGCTTTACTAATGGTATAGCAGTTCATGCTTTTAGGAACTTCTAAGCTTCACAAACATATGCATATTGAAAATTTTCTGTTGTTTTGATGTATTTATGTGTAGATTAAAGGTCAGCAACATAAGTAAACATTTAGATTCTAGAATATCAATTTATGCTGAAATACCAATATGCAATATTCATAGAGTGACGCAAAAACAACAAGGCAGCATGGTTATAGTAAAGGTGCAGGATGCATCCTAAAGTGAGCATTGTCAGGTGACTATATTACAGTGGCTTAGTATGTCAATAACAAACAGGGGAGCAACTAAATCATTTCAGGTTCATAGATGGCCATTTACCTCTAAACATATGTATATATGTTCGATTTCAGCGGATATATCTATCAATGCAGTGAGCATGCCCAGTAATAACAATACAAATACAAAACATCATATGTGCTTTGTTTGCTCCTTGTATTCTGTACTTTATCTATGGTCACACAGGTGCTGTTGTAAATGAAATCAGTTGAACATGTTAAGTTAAATATTTAGCATGAGGTAGCACACATATTATTATAAGTTCAGGAAAACATATTATTACAATTATTCAATTTGGGAAAAACAAATAGAGGAATGACCCAACAGTTTTAGTAAAACAACCAATAAATTCATAAAAAGGGGCAAATAATGACATGTTGCATATATAAAAATGCTAAATAAACACTGCAGCGCAGGTTTACCAATGGAACCAGTTTCACCCTTTTTTCTTTTCCCCCTTTTTTTTAAATAAAAATAAAAATATGAATGCACAGGCCCAAATATATATGCATGTGTGCATAAACTATCTTCATGGTATCATGCATATGTATGAATGCACACAATAGGTAAGGATATATGTTCAGTCAAATCGAATAAGAGCAGCGATATAAGTTTCTGTTGCAAATGATCAGGGAATAAGGTGACATGCATGCTCATATAACATATATCTATGGTGGGTTTGTTTACAAACCAAGGTATGTATTTTGAGACAGAAAAATGCCATATAAACTCTTTTATACGTATGTCTATCCAGAATCCATGTCAATATATCACTAAACATAGAACTGAGTTGATAAAACTGGATAGTTGTTTGAGTAACAAGTCGACCGACAGCTAAACACAATAACATGGGCTCGGAGAACTCGAAATGTCATGAATTAGTGAACAAAATCACACAAGTGATACTCAGAAAATCAAAACGGCAACCACAATTTCTTATCTAGGTAATCAACCACTATATTTCGGTTTTCAAAGATTTTACGTTAATCTACTTGAATCGAACGTCAATCATGAGTGAATGCTCACCTTCAACAGCAATGGTTGACGATAGAAAGTAGTGGCTTCGAAAGGTGGATGCAATGGTCTGAGTAGCGCTGGAGCATATAGCCTGTAGAACCCGGTTGGCACACCACGGCAGCGATTTGATGATGGCGGCTTCAATTAACTGATTTGCGGGGAAACTTTGGCGATTTCAATTGGCTGGAGGATGCGGTCAATGATTTAGGGGAAAGGCAGCTTAGGGCTTCCGATCCCCAGCAGGGGAGGAAGCGATAGATTGGGGAAAACCAAATTAGGAATTCATCCATTCTATTAGAAGAGAAAAGAAATGATTTTGTTGTTCTGAAAAATGGGGGTTTTGCGTATTATATAGAAGCAGAAATGAGGAAGATAAGAACGACGTTCCATAAAATAGGAATAGGGTGTCTGCGTTTCTCAGAATATAGGTCGGCGCGGCCAAACTAAGGAAGGTTATACTTGAATATATTTAAAATAAATTCTTACTGCAAATCACCATGAAACACTCAAACTTCATACTGTCAAAACAATCTCCAAAGACAACAAAAATTACATGTACTTCCATGTCTTCGCGATCTGAATCCAAAAAAATGTTTTTAATTGTAATCTGACATCGTTTATACGACATTATTATTATTTTAAATTATTTATCATTTTACTGATTTTATTCTGGTTATTTATAGACAACTCTGTTTCATTTCAGATTTGAACTGTTACCTTTAAATTTTCTTTATATACGCAAACACGCACATCTCTAGACCCATTTCCATATATTGCAAAAATAAAATAAAATCTTCAATTCCTTTTAATGTTAATAACGTTTATTTTATATCCAACTATTTATAATTTCCATTCGATTTAAAAATCCAATTAAATTATCCGATAAAATTTAAATTCAAATATTCCATAATAAATATTCGCTCGTCAGCCATTTGAAAATAAATATTGGATTCCCAATCAATCATTTTGAATTAAACAATGAATTTATACCCAAAATCACATATATTCAATTTTAACTCAGGTAAAATTTATTATTCAGAGTTATATCTTTAATTAATCCCACATTCCAATTGCCGAAATTTCCGGGACGTTACATCTTCCTACTTATATTTTATATAAGTTGGGTTTTTATTTTGTGTGCTATGGTTGCTAATGGTTGCCTGTTTGCTAATTATATATTAATGTATTGTTTGAACCGATGAAATTAAATGTTGTTTAGTTTCAGTGAAATACCAAATGTTATTTTAATGATTGGTTCCAAATTAAGGTAACTTACCTTATTGGTCACGTTTATAAAATAAACGTGTTTAAATTTGACGAATTGTGTGAATGGGTTGTTGTGTTAAATAAATTCGTTGATTAAATAGTCGTCATTTACTGTTATAAAAACAATCAGTTAATTTGAATTGACTGGATTTATGTGAGATAATCTTTTTAATGCAGAGAAGAACAGGTTGGAGGGATCCAACGGGATTTTTCAAATATATTTAATGTTGTTTATTTTCTTATTACCATTATATGAACTGTTCTGATTGAATGATTGATTTGATTTGTTGACCGTTGATCTGAAATTCAACATTTATTTGGTTTAAACCAATGGGTGATATTGGTTGAGTAATTGACATTATATGGCCTATAAATCAATCATTGTATAAATATGGATTTACCGTCGGATGAATCGACTGTAACGAAGTTACAAATTTATTTTATAACTGAATATAGATTTTTTTTAAATATATTATCTAAAATAGCGTTTATAAAAGGGAAATAAACCAAACACAAATATGTTGATTGTTTTAACCACCAATCACCATTTTTATACCAAAAATCAATCGTGTGCGAAGCACGTGCCTGATCTTACTTATTAAATGATTTATAAAGCTAATTCTTATATTACTAAGATGAATAAGAAAGTGAGCAAGGATTAATATAATGATTTATAACTGAGATTTATTGTTTGTAAGAAACAATTAAATGAAATTATTTAAATTAATTATATTATTAATTATTTTAAATAAGGGACTAACTGGAACTGGTTAACGAAATAACCGTGTTTTGAATTGACGAAGTCAACCATTTTAACTGGATTGATTATTAAATCAATTTGTTTTGAATTTATCTAATGAAATAGTAAATGAAATTTTGTTTAAATTTTAATAAGATTTTTTTATAAAAAAATTACTATTTATTTTAGTCAATAAAGAAGTTAACTGCTTACACAGTAGTTAATGATGAAGTAAATTATTATTAATTGAAATAATAATTCAAGAGGTTACTTTTTAATTGGAATTCATTTAAAAAGTGATCGAAGTTGAAATGAATCGAACTGAATGGTGGAAAGGAGTTTATGAACGAGTTTTATATTAAAACCGTGTTTTTATAACAAAGTTATAAAAAGGATTTTAAGCGAATGTGATAGCTTAAATTAAATATTTACTGAATATTTGAAGTTAGAAAAAGGGAATTTAGAAATTGGGAAATGGTATGAAATAACGGAGTGAGATTTATTCCGAGGTTCAGAATGTGATATTTCGAAGTTCGGAATGTTAAGCGGAGTTGAGAGTATAGGAAGTAAAAGGGTTTGGAAATGACAACAAATATAAGTTGTTGTAAATGGTTTACCAATGATTTTGTAAATGGATGTTAGGAGTTGAAATGTAATTGAAGTATTAGTTGTTGATAAAAATTTACAAATGGTATTTGTAAATGAAGTGAGAGAATTGAAAAATGATTTTTTTGTAACAATTGTTAAAAACAATAAATTGAGTTATTTGATTTATAAACTGAAGATCTTTAAAATTATCGCAATGTGATTTTAGACAGTGCATAAGTTGTCGTAATGATTTGAAAAAGGTATAAATAAAGAAAGGAAAAAAATTTGAAATGAAATCTGTAACGTTTGTTATAGATGATAAGCTGAATTGTTTTGATAAAAATAAAAAATTTAAGGATTTGTAAGAGATGTCAATTATAAGATTTGTAAAGATATTTATACAAGATTTATAAAGATAATTATATAAGATGTGTAAAGATATTTATATATGATTTAAAACAAATATGGTATTGCTATTACAAACAAGTTAAAGAATATTTATATAGAGATATTGAAGAAACTTTATAAAGGATTCTATTTATAATGAAATCGAAGCTAGAATATAATATAATGATAGTTTATTTAATAATTAATTAAATAAACGTTGTTCTGTTTCAAACAAGGTTTTAAAAGGAAACGCGTGGTTAATAAATTTCTATCTATTCTGAAGATATGAATGTTGTTGGTCAAGGTCTGAGAGGTAAATAAGATACCCCAACTTGAACAACTTCACGATTATTCAAGAATGATATTAATTTGTAAATGAAAGAAATTGAAGTAAACATAAGTTATGATTTCCGTAAATAATATTATAAACTGTATATGGAAAGTTTATAAGCGAATGAAATGATTTTAAGAATATTCTTATTTTTAATAAGAAGTAAAAGATAAACTCCAAATATTGGAAGATTTGAAGAATATAATTAACGGATGTTTAATTAAAGAGGCGAAGTAATGTTAAGTACTGAATCAGTAAACTCATTTCATTCACATGATTATTTATTGATAGTTAAATAACCGACTATCAAACCTGGCCAATACGATTATTGGTACAGAAAGACCAGGATCGAGTTTATATTCGAAAACCATTCCGAACCAGCAGATACTTGAAGATACAGATTGAAGATGGAGCATTGAAGACGGTGGATCTTCATCAATGGAAGAAACACTTGTTGAATTTCTCTGGTTTAGCGGTCAGAGATATTTCGGCAGTGATTTTGTTGTGAGTGAAATCTTCGGATTGTAAAGACTACTCACTACTGATCCTTAGGGTGATACCTATATAGGATGTTGTAGGAGGGTGCCTTCGGTTCATCCTGTTCCTGGATGACTTGTATGGATGAATATCTGACAGAGTATTTCTTAAGAATCACGTACGTTGATTTTTACAAATGTATTATGTTAGTAGCGGAGAACGGTCGTTCTCTTATTTTTGTTCTCTTAGCTTAACAATATTTTTGTGGACGTCAATTAGTGATTTAGCTGATCTGACGATGTGGCATTCAAAGTGAATGGTGATCAGATGTTCTAAAATTAATAATAAAGGTAAATAAACAACTAATTAGAAAAATTTAGACCTCTATCCTCATCAACCGGGAAATGGCATAAAATCGGGTAGGTCTCATGGCTATGTGGGTCGCACCCATCAAAAGGGGATATCACTACCTGATCTGGTGAAATCAAATGCCTTCGGTTGTTCCTTTATTTTTATATGAATGCTATGGTTCGTTTGGCTGGCCCCCAACCGTGGTAATGATATGATCGGTACTCTCAAAGCATAGTGAGGGACCGATCATGTTTAGCCTGGGTTGCAAGATGTTCTTGTTGAACCCTAATGTATTCATCTCCGGAGGTACATTATCAAGATGGTGGTCCCATACCTTGCCATGGAAATCCATTCTTCAATAAGTGCCCGTGGTTTTGATTGTATACTATATATGTAGAGCGTGAGATGCAACCGTTCTACTAGATTGATATTTATTTGTATTTAGACACTATAATAATATCAGAAAAGATATTGATTTCAAAAATATTTTGGGTTATCGTAAGGTAAAAACTGTCCGTATTAATGTGTGGATTTGGTCTTACGATTATCCTTTTCTTTCGAAAAGATTTTAACTTTAAAATCAACTTGTGTGATACCCATAAACTTAGTGTGTTTATATCACTACGGTTCAGCAGACTGACCCGTAGTTTGTAATGCTCGGGTTAGACCGGGTCATACAGGTTCAGGTTATCGGATGCTGCAAAGTCCAGAGACGAGTTTGGAGAAGTTCAGACGTATGATATCTAGTATTTATTCCGTTGTGTGTTGTATATGAGGACAGATTAATATAACTGTCCAGATATGTTGATGTAATCTAATGATGGTAAATTTATATTTAAAGCTCTCTATTAAGATGTATTTCTATATTATATTTTGTTCTGTTGTGATGTGAGACTTTGTGTTGTGTTGGTTTTTCTTCTTCTATTCTAATATTTCTTTCTTTCTTATCTCACCCTCTAACTTATTTCTAGTAACGTTCCAGTGTTATCAATGCTTGAATGATCGACATGGTGTTTATATGTCGATTTCGAGGTCGAAAATCCGTGGGCCGTTACACTATTCATTCACTTCCAAACCTTTAAGAGAAAAAAAAGGAGAGTAGAAAGGGAAATTAAAACTCCCTAAGTCTAGTTTAATTCTAGAGATCGAAATTCTTGAGGAAATCAAGTGTAGAAGCCTGGGTAAGCCTCCTCTTCATCTTCTCCAACTTATTCTCTCTTTAATTTTTGAAATTTCCTAAACCTAGAACTTAAAGCATCTCCAACAGAATTCATACCCTAATTGTTACAACACGTAATATTCAGTTGAATATTACGTGTTGTGCCCAACAATTTTAAAACAAAAAAATCGCTGGGCGCATATTTTTTAGGCTCCTAGCGTTAGGAGCCTAACAAATAGGCTCCTAATGGTTTCTTCACAAATATTCAGCGTTGTAGCACACTGATAAAATAGGCGCCCGACGATAGGGCTCCGATTTTATCTGTGCGCTATGGTGCAAAAAAATAGCACGCCTAAAAAATAGGCGTGCGGGGCATATTACAAATTCAGGATACAAGCCTGATATTTTCCCTGAATATTCAGGGTACGCATTACTTTTGGGAAGCTTTTCTTCCTCAATCACTGATTCAGACATTGAATTGAGAAACCATTGGAGATGCTCTTAGGAAATTCATTTAGATGATCTTAGATTGGCAGTTCTAGTGCATTGCTTGAAGAGAGGTTGGTCTCGCTTGGTTTTGAAGCTTTTACATCCTTCCTTAAGATCAAAGGCTTGTTGTTGCAAACTCACATCTATGTTATCAAGCTATTGGGCTTGGCTAGTGTGCCTTTGTCATGTTTATGGTATGAGTATTGGTTGTATTGATTGGTTTGTGTGTTAACATTTCCAATTTATGAAGTTTGATTTCATTTTCAATGATTTCCATTGTGATTCTTGGTGTGCATGTAAATTTGGGTGTTACAAGTTGCTTTGGCAAGCCTAGGATGCTTCGTTTTTGCGTAGGAAACATTATAAGCCTTTGGGCGTTTATCGATATCATTTTAAGAATGCTTTCTAGGCAAAATTGTGCCTAGGCCCAGATTCTGACGTCTGAATATCATATGTCAGATATCTGTCCTGGTGGGAATAATTAAAAAACATAAGGAACTAAATTTAGAAGTCTGAATTTTTCCATTCAGGCGTCTAAATTTCAATACAAAAGTCTGAATTTTCCAATTCAGAAATCTGAATTTCAGACAGAGGCATAAGTCTCTGGAAACCCAACTCAAATGTCTGAATTTTTATTTCAGATATCTGAGTCCTGTTTTTGAACTGTTGACCAGTGGAGGCCACATTCAATAGTTTAGGTTGTTTTAGGCTCTTTCCAGCCGAGTTTCGGCCTGTTCGGCCTTTTTCTGTGACTTTCAGTTTCTCTAGTTCACAGATTTCAACCCTCGATTTTCATGGATTTTTGACGTATTCATTGTGAATAAATTTTATAATCGTGAGATTTGATTTACGTTATTAAAACATGAATTCTGAATTTGATTGTTATTGCAATCGATATTATACGAAATTTGGCACTTCGAGATTCAAAAGGGTTTGTATATTATTAGTCAATACCAAATCCTTATTCAAATGGTTTTTACACTATATTCCATACAAAATCGTTTTATAAATTATTTTCTAATCTATTAGTATGTATATTTACATAAACTTTTACTCACTCATATGAGAAATCCAATTCAACGTCTTAGTAAAAATAAGGACTACGAGCCCTTGCATTTGCTTTGACGGTTAATTATTGGACTCGTTCGATTGAAAATTGTGGCAATGATCATTTTATATTTTAAGTGGAAACCTACAACTTGTTCGAAAATATTTGAGTAAAGCAAGTGGTTATGGAACATGTAGCTTAACTCTTATAATTACTATCTTGGAGTAATTTACACTTTCCTTGATCAACTATGATCATTCTGAGATATAGACTAACTCTATGCAATGTCTCTGAATTGTTGAATTTATTCCATATTTTAATGATCTTCTTATCATTCTAAGAAACTTCGGTTCATTTTGAGTATTTAATGATCTTTGGATCATTTTAAGGAACTTCGGTTCATTTTGAGTATTTTGATGATCTTCAGATCATTCTAAGGAATTTCGGTTTATTTTGAGTATTTTAATGATCTTCGGATTATTCTAAGGAACTTCGGTTCATTTTAAGTATCTTAATGATATTCGGATCATTTCGAGGAACTTTTGTTCATTTTGTGGAATTGCGCTACTTTGATCAATTGTGATCTTTTCATGATTTTATGCATTTTGATGATCTTCGGGTCATTTCGAGGAACTTCGGTTCAATTTGGAGCGGGATCACGACTCGCGGTATGTTGGAGAATGGAGTTTAGATGACAACAACGTTATTTCAATATTAATTGATTACGAAATATATACTAACACCTTTATCTAGAATATATATATATATATATATATATATGCCGGATTTATATATAGGAATTATTATTGGAGATGTACAGTTTTAAAGATATTAGAGATTCAAAGTTCAGAGAAATTTCAAGGCTCACGAGTATTCAAGATTTCAAGAGTTCAAGAGTTCAAGATTAATATAATTATAGAGTCTAGATTATGTAAGACTCTAAATAGCACTCTAGGTTCAAATTCAAATTTTGATTTTCAAATTTTGTTTTCAAATTCTATCTTCAATCCTCTCTATTTTATTTTATCTCTATTTTATTTTCTATCCTTTCTATTTTCGTTTCTTACTTTACTTTTTTTTTCAAACTCAAGTTTTATAAGTTTTATATATTTATACTTTTATACACTTTATATTTATATAGTTTTAATTCTATAATTTTATAAATATGTTTATAAGGTTTATATTTATGTTTCAATATGATTTCCTACTTTATAATATTTATTTATAACACTATATTTTAATTTAAGAATTTCCAGAATTTTATTTTTATCAAAACACTTGAAAAATGCTCAAAAATTAATTTTACGCTATATGTATGTCGACATTTAAAAAACTCTATGTCGACATATAACTGTCATTTTTTCAATTTTGAAAGGAAGTGTCTTTTCACTAATTGTGACGGTTCTAAAGCGTGGCATCCTTTCATACACTATAAAAAGGGTTTGAATTCAAATATTTTTACCATCTCTTCTTCTCTAACTTCACTCTCTTCCATTAAACCGTTATTATTAATCATTTTTATGATCTCTACACTTATACTCTGCCAAATTCAATTCCGTTTTGATCAAAATTTCTTATCTTCTCACTCTCTACTCATTACTCTCTTAATCAAGTGCTACTGAAGAGTTATAGGACTGTTTGTACTTGTTTGGGTTGAGTAAAGGAATCAGTGGTATCCCTTGTAGCCATGAAATCAAGGATGGGTAATCGGTGGTATCCCTTGTAGCCTTGAAATCAAGAAAGGTGTACTTGATCAGATGTGTGGGTGGAAACGGTGGTATCCCTTGTAGCCGTGAAATCAAGGACGATTGTAATTGGATTTTGATATAGTAGTAAAACTATGCGCAATCCAGCGTTGCGTACGACTGGACGTAAGAGCAATCCGAACCAGTATAAAATCCTGTGTGTTCTTTCCTCTTTGCATGTCTATTTCTGTTTATTTTGCATCCGTGTTTGATTCTGTGTCAGTGATTGTTTCTGTGGTGTTTGATTCATATAGTTTATCACCTACATTTTAGATATTTATTAACTTTTCAAAAACATTATTCACCCCCCCTTAGTGTTTGTTTTGCCTTAACGATCCTTTCTGCAATCCCTAACATATGAAATTGGGGCAAGGTCTTTCAAAAAGTTCATAATTTGATTTTTGAAAATTTTAAAATGGCAAATTTTGAAATAATTATTAACACTAGTTTTAATTTATGTATTGCATTAGTATTAGATGAGTCTACATTCAATTTTATTCAAAAATCAAGTTACTATGATTTGATTTTTGAAATGTGAATATTAGCCTTGCGTCCCTGTTTTGAAACTTAATTAGGCTCACATCCCTCCTATGTTTTAAATGTAAAGTAGTCCCCTATTTTTCATATTTCCGCCTTTTTTGTTTTTTGGACAAAAAAGGGATCGTGAGTAATTTTTTTTTTCTAAAATCTGTAAATATTCTCAGAAATTAAAAAAAAAGTTGCATACATTTATACAACTTTTACTAATAGTTGCATACATGTGTGCAACTATTGCATAAGCTGTTTTGGCTTGAAAGTCTGGACCAAAACTTGCATACATGTGTGCAACTATTTAAAATACTTGCACACATGTATGCATGTATTTGCACGAAGAAAACTTAAGTGAAATTTAGCCTGCGAATTAATGCACACTTTTATGTAAGAATTATGCAATATGTGTGCAAGTAAATCAAACACATATGCATGACTTGAAAACATGCATAGATGTATGCAAGAAATTTCAAATACTTCATACCATTATGCATTTCACTACATTTTGGCTATTTTGCTGATTTTTTCGTTTTTGATGCCTGGTTTGATGGTTTTTATCTGAATTTTTTGTCGAGTGCATGTTTAAATTAAATATGAATTTACATATTATTATTTTTTAGTGAATTTTCAAAAAATAGGGACTAAATTTACAATAAGTTTATGACTGGATGTGAGCCTAATTTTCAAACTTAATAGGGACCTGTGACAAACGGACCCTTTCGAAATTTGAATTTTTTTAAATTTTGAATTTTTTTGTACGTGGATATGTTACAAAACCATCATGATATTATTGTTTAAAATTGTAGATTAGTTAGTTTGAAAAGTCATTTGATTATTTGAAAAGTTATTTGATTATTTGAAAAATTGTGTTGTTTTGCAGGAAAAGATATGTTATATGGCTTGTGAAAATTCAAAATTTGAAAAGATGGGTAAAGTGGCTGTTGGTGATTCAAAATCCAAAATGTGGCTATTGAAAACTCAAATTCTGAAAAGGTGACTGTTGGACATTCAAATTCTGAATTGGTGTACATGGGTGTTGAGAATTCAATTTATGAAGCACGATTGTAGAAGAGTAACGACGATTGGTGAAAAGACATCAAAAGGAAGAAATGGAAATATACAATGTAAATCAACAATGAAATGGTTACCAGATATGTAGAAACTTTTAATTCTCATCCACAAGTAGACTCAATACTGTACTTCTCTTCATTTTCATCGGAATGCCACTAGTTTCATGTAAATCCGTCAAGAATTGATCAAGTAATGATCAAATGAAGTTTTGGTGAATAAAGAGAGAAGGAAACCAAAACTGTCGATTGTTATCTAAAAATTGCATCCACAGGTTGGACTATTTTGTCTCAAATCCTTTTCCAGAATGTAGTTCTTGTCCTCACGGTCGATTTGATCGGTAGATCATCAAATTCCGATCAAAATTGAGTGATATATGACTATTTAAAGTTGGCTATGCAAAACTGAAAAACTGTTACGGGATTTCATACATACCTCTTACTGTTTCGACTATCGCACCCCAATACCATCCAAATTCATCCCCAAACTGTCACTAGATCGTAGCAATTTAATTCCTCTTCGATTTGCCGTTGATTTCGTCCAATTCCGTTAAGAAACGAAAAGGTTATGCCTCTTGAAAGTTTGATTGAAAATGAAAAACGAGAAGAAGAAGAGAAGTGGTTATGAAGAGACATGACTTTAGAGCCTTTATACAGTGACAGAAGTGTCCATTCATTCAAAATTCAAATTCAAATATTGGCATGAAGTTGGTTGAACAGCTAAATCTTCAATATCTTTCTCATACGGTGTTCAAATTTAGCAAATGAACATTGTAACAACCCGTATTTTTGAATAACATGTTATAACATAAATGGAGGCAGAATTAAACTGTATAATCTGAATCAAGGGAAACGGGCTGTGCCATTGCGTTCGTCTCGGAAAAATATGCGAAATAGGGTCCGAGTTTTCGAAAATCGGAGTCCGTGTGACCAAGATATGGCCTCGCGAAGTTTCACGGAAAATTCAAATTCAAAACAGATTCAAATTTCAGAGAAATCAGAAGTGGCGGGAAAAATCCCGCCAGACCCAGGGGGGTCGACTTGGGGGTCGACTGGGGAGTCGACCTCCCCCCCCCCCCACCCAGGTCGACTGGGGAGTCGACCCCAGGGTCGACCTGGGTGTCGACCTGCCTGGTCGGCCCAGACAACCTGGTGCACTCATCTTGGCTGTTTTGACCTGTTTTGGAGGCTTGTGACGGGATTTGATGGCTTGGATTGAATCTAGGGTTAATCCTATGGCTAATACTATCCTAATCTTCTATAAAAAGGACCTAACACCTAGCCTAAATCATCATTATTCAATCCTACAACTAAACTATGTCAAATTTGTTCCTCTCATGGCCTCCACTCTCATGCTAAAATTTCTAAGTTAATTTATATGAGAGATTTTGAATGCATACAAGTGTTTCCAAGCTTGTATGAGTATTCTTAGTTTGCATTCAAGTCAAGTTGCAACATTTCTATTTAAAAGCAAGGGTTTTTATTGATTTTGCTCAAGGGTTTTCATTTGGAGCTTGCGTATTTGGGTGATTACATAAGGGCTTCGTCTCAATCTTTTAATAACTATTTATTTGTGTCTTCATAGCATTGTAAGCCCTTTCCTACTTTCTTTCTTTGAACTCTAAAGTTAAATGAATGATGCAAGTTTGGAGTTGATCATTATGATATGCAAGTTTGGTTGATCATTATATGCAAGTTCAGTTGATCATTATATGCAAGTTTGGTTGATCATTATATGCAAGTTTGGATGATCATTATGTAAGTTGGTTTAATCATCATGTATGGCACATGTTGCTATGTTATGCAAGTTTGGGTTGATCATGTTATCATGTTATGCAAGTTAAACTTGATGTTGTGAGCATAAAGCTCCAAGCTTTATATTAAAGGTTGCATTTTGGCAACATGAAAGTTATCATAACTCTTATGATAACTTGCATGTGAGGCTAAATGCGAACTTCTAGCAACTTCTACATGTCATTCATCACCATGTATCACTCATATGCTAAGTTTGGTTTTATGCATGCTTTTGAAGCCTAATGATGCAATATGCAAGTATATGAACATATGTACATCTCATATGCCACCATGTTAAACTTGTGGCTTCAACACCTTTTTGTCATGATTATGCCAAGTTCCCTATTTTATCCTTTATGCGTTGTTGCGATTATGTAAACGATGGGATTACGTTGGGATTGGGTAACATTATGACATAAACATGGTTTTTATAACATGACGTGATATGTTAACTTGTAATTATGTTTTGGAAACATAATGGACATGACACTTAGAAAATATGAGTGTGGCCAACTCGAGGTTGGGTTGAGTTTGTAGTATAAATCTACCCGGACCCGCCCGGCTTAACTAGTGGCTACAAACAATAGGACCCAATGTGAGAAGTTGGTCATGTTGTGTTCGAACCCGAGGTTAGACCTAGTTGTGGTGTAAAGCTACCCGGACCCGCCCGGCTTAACTAGTAACCACAACAAAGTCTAATGTGAGAGGTTAAAGCACATTAAGTTAATTAATGCCTCCTGATTAGGGTTAAGTCATGGTCCACTTAATACTTAATCAATTTGGGCTGGATGGGTTAATCGGGGTTAAGTCAGGGACCTTGGGTACGCTTAACCAATTTAACCCACGTTTGGATCGGGTTAACCACATTTAACCCGTTAAGAAACCCTAGTTGCGTGGTCCTTTTCAGCAGTAACCTTCTAGATAGTATCATAAGACCCTAGGACTAGGCTAGGGTGGGGCACGATTACTGGGCTGATTGTAAGAGACTAAAAGAGACGGCTGAATGATGCACCGGTTGTTCAGGCGGACCATGATCGTGCACATTAAGTCCGGAGTTTAACACGGGGGCCGGTTGGTTTAGACTGTGCATCCTGGAATGGTGTCTGAGGGTTACACCGTAGGGCCTGATACACCCTAGGGGTGGACCCTGCACAGTCAACTACATTACATGGTTAAGTCGTATGACACCGACACTAGACGAGTTAGGCTTATAGGGAGCCGATCGACTAGACCGTGTAGTTGGACCTTGATTTAGGTCACCTCATGATATTGGGCCAAGCTTGGGCCAAGGGATCAATTCTTGTTTTTACTTGACATGTTAGAATGCTAGTACACCCGTGGTGCAAAACTTAACCTTGATTATGCGATGACACCTTTATCTATCTTGTTAGTTAATCATCATGCCAGTATGTTGTTATCCTTATGTTCATCTCAGCTTCAAATGCCAGTTAACTTTATTAGTTCATAGACGGATAGTAGTAGGGCTTACCAGTCTTTTTGACTGACCTGTTTTCTTTCGCCTCTTTTCTTCCGTTTCCCCCCCCCCCTCAGTTCCTCAGGGTGGGAACATTAGAGCTTAGCTTGGATCTTTACAGCTTGCTTTCTGGATTTGCTCATGTACAGTTTTGGACATTGAGCTAGCTATGGTTTATCACTTCACTTTGGGGATAGTACTTTATGTATTTCAGTTTTTCAGTTTATGTTTTTCTCTAGACTTTGTTGTTGGAAAATAATGACCAAGTACTCTATTGTAACTTAACTATGGTTTAGAAATGCTAGTTTTATCCGCTGCTTTATTTACTCTGTTTTACTTATATGTTCTGTCTTGTGACATTTACATGCATGTTTACCTTGTTTAAACGCCCCTCTAAAGCCAGTGTGCTTGCAAGAGTTACCCTGGCGGATGTGGGGTGTTACATTTGGTATCAGAGCATAAGGTTTACAAGATTTGAGCAAAAGTGCTTTTAAAACTTACCTTTTGAAAAACTATTTTCAAAACCAGTTAAGTATTTTCCAAGAAAAGTCTAGTTATTTTAAAAGGCTATTCCCCAAAAGCCATAGCACTATCCTTCGTTTCCTCGTTCTGAATCTATCTTTTTCTTTTTTCAGTATGGCCGATCTTAACCTTCCCGAGGGAGTGACTATTCCCGGATGGTTCCGGAGGTACTTGGAAGCTAGGGCCAACGATGTGGGCCCAGCAAATACCCCCAATATAACTGAGGTTCCTCCTCCTCCTCCCCCTCCTCAGAACCCGCAAGCAGATTTCGCTAAGATTTGCAAAGACTTTAAGGCGATGGGTGGCAAGAACTTTATTGGGACGGAGACTTTTGTGGAGGCACGAAATTGGTTGAAAGAAACCGAAGATCTTTTCGCTATCTTTGATGTGGAAGACCATAGGAAGGTTGTATTGGTGGCATGGTTATTAAAAGAAGAAGCTGCTTATTGGTGGGAGGTCACCAATGCTACGAGGCCTATAGAGACTAGGGCCGACTTTAGGACAAGATTTGGGCTTAAGTTTCTATCATCAGCTGAGGCGAATTTGCATTTGGAGAAATTTATATCTTTGAAGCAAGGGGACATGACAGTGAGGGAGTATGTGAATGAGTTTAACAAGCTCGCCCGATTCGGTTTGGACATGGTTAATACTCCCCATAAGAAGGCTTTGCGTTTTGCATGAGGGTTGAATGAGCCACTACAAGGTTTAGCCCTATCTCATATACCTAGGGGGGCCACTTTCGAAGGTCTAGTAGACATGGCATTGCTTCAAGGAGACGATAAGAATGGCAAGAAGGAAGTCAAGGCTAATGAGACTCAAGCCAAGAAGACAGACTCCAAGTGGGGAGGAAATCAGAGCAATCAGAACAACAAAAACAACAAGAACAACAAGGGCGACAAGGCCAAGGCAAAGGACCCAAGAAAATGCAACTACTGTGGGAATGTTGGGCACATAGCTAAAGACTGTAAGAAGAGGAAGAGGAAATCTGGCGAATGCTTTCATTGTGGAGAGACCGGACACTTTAGCAAGGATTGCCCCAAGAAGCAAGGGCAGAATCAGCATGCAGGACCTTCTGGAGGGCAAGTGTATGCTCTCACTGCTGCTCCAGTTCAGGACCGAGGTAGTATTTCTGTAGAAAGTCTTGTTTATGTTTCTGATTATCCTATTCGCACCTTATTTGATTCTGGCGCATTGCATAGTTTTATTTCTTCTGACATTGTTGAAAGTTTGCACCTAAGTACTAGCCTAGTTGAGGATCCCATTTGTGTTTCAAATCCAATTGGGGGTTCCGCCCATCTATCTATGATTTGTGTGGATTTGAAAATTTCTATCTTGGCCGTAGAATTCACGTGTGATGCTTATGTTCTCGGATTCACGGGATATGGGTTGATCTTGGGCATGGATTGGTTGTCCAGTTATGGAGCCATCCTCGATTGTGAGCATAGGGTGGTGAGGCTCATGACTCGCCTCGGTAATACCCTAGAAATTTCTTGTAACCCTAGAGGTCCCGTCATGTTATGTTATCTTGAATCTCTCGACTCGTCCATCGTTGATCTGCAATCTGTAAGGGTGGTCCGAGACTATCCTGATGTCTTTGAAGAAGTTAAGGGGTTACCCCCTAAACGAGAGATAGATTTCCGCATTTATCTAGTCGATAATGCTAAGCCAGTATCATTGCTTGTTAGGCACATGGCCACACGTGAAAGGAGGGAGCTCAGTAAGCAAATCAAGGAGCTGCTTGAGAAGGGTTTTATTAGACGAAGCATTTCTGAATGGGGTGCTCCGGTGGTATTCGCTACTAAGGCGGATGGTTCGCTTCGTCTATGTGTTGATTATCGAGAGTTGAACAAGCTGACAAAGAAGAATAGGCACCCGTTACCGAGGATTGATGATCTCTTTGACCAGCTTGTTGGTGCTTCTGTTTTCTCTCAACTCGATCTAGCCACCGGATTCCATCAACTTAGAGTAGCTGAGGATAGCATTGATAAAACTGCGTTTAGGACTCTAGATGGATTCTTTGAATGGCTTGTCATGCCATTCGGTTTGACTAATGCACCCGCCTACTTCGTAGATTTGATGGGTAGGGTGTTCAGGGAGTTCCTTAACAAGTTTGTTGTTGTCTTCGTGGATGATATTCTGATCTTCTCAAAGGATGAGGAAGAGCATGCTAGGCATCTCAAGGAAGTGATGGATACGCTTAGAGCGCATCAGTTGAAAGCCAAGTTCTCCAAATATCATTTTTGGAGAAAGAAAGTTCGATTTCTTGGACATATAGTTTCTAAGCAAGGCATAGCGGTGGATCCCGCGAAAGTGGTTGTGGTTCAAGACTGGAAGACTCCTAGGAATGCAACAGAAGTAAGAAGCTTTCTCGGTCTGGCGGGCTACTATAGGAAGTTCATCAGGGACTTCGCTAAGATTTCGGCCCCTCTTACTAAGTTGACGAAGAAGAACTTAGTCTTTGCTTGGGACTTGGAGTGTGAGCTTGCTTTTCAAAGGCTCAAGAGAGCCCTTACCTCAGCTCCAGTTTTGGCATTACCCGATAATGGTAAGATGTTTACCGTGTACACAGATGCATGTGGCACGGGGTTAGGGGCTGTTTTGATGCAAGAGGGAAGAGTGATATGTTATGGGGGTAGGCAACTTAAGGTTCATGAGAAGAACTATCCCACTCATGATTTGGAGTTAGCGGCGATCGTCTTTGCACTCAAATCCTGGCGCCACTATCTTCTTGGCGAAAGGTTTGAGTTGTATACTGATCACAAGTCACTCAAGTACCTCTTCTCGCCAAAAGATCTGAATCTAAGGCAGCAAAGGTGGATGGAATTCATGGCATCTTATGACTTCGAAATAGCTTATACCCCTGGCAAGGGTAATGTGGTGGCAGATGCACTAAGCAGAAGGAGGTTGACTTTGAGCCCCTTGTTCATAGAGATGAAGAACTTAGAATTCTTGGCAACCTTTGATTTCACGACGACTGTTGAGTCGATGACGGGTTCTTTAACATCCCTTGAGCTTAGACCCACACTTCTTGATCAAGTTGGGGCTTCACAGAAGGTAGATCCGCAAATAGTCGAGGTCATGGATAAGTTGATTCGTGGTGAGACGTCTAGTCACCTTGCTAGATATGCTATTGATGATAAAGGATGGCTAAGGCGTGATGGGAGATTATGTGTTCCTCGAGTGGGAGATTTAATCCATAGAGTTCTTGAAGAAGCGCATCACTCGAAGATGACCATACATCCTGGAGGGGACAAGATGTATAGGGATATGAAGCGTATTTTCTTTTGGGATGGAATGAAGAAAGACGTGGCAGAGTATGTTTCAAGGTGCATGGTGTGCCAACAAGTGAAAGCCGAGTCAAAGAAACCAGGTGGGCTATTACATCCATTGGAGGTCCCGCAATGGAAGTGGGAGAGTATTTCTATGGATTTTGTGGATGGATTGCCTAGGTCAAGAAGAGGGAACACAAGCATATGGGTCATAGTTGACAGACTTACGAAGAGTGCTCACTTCATCCCAGTAAAGAGCAAGAGGACCGCAGCAGGGTTGGCATCTATTTATCTTCGGGAGATAGTGCGGTTGCATGGAATTCCTTCTAGCATAGTTAGCGATCGTGACCCAATTTTCACTAGCCAGTTCTGGAATAGTTTGCAAGAAGCAATGGGTACACGATTGAATCTGAGTACAGCCTATCACCCCCAGACAGATGGCCAAACCGAAAGGGTGAATAGAGTGCTAGAAGATCTTTTGAGGCTTTGTGTTCTCGACTTCGGTGGTACTTGGGAAGACCACCTTCCTCTTGTAGAGTTTGCTTATAATAATAGCTATCAAGCCAGCATAGGGATGGCACCATTTGAAGCTTTGTATGAGAGGCCGTGTAGGTCACCATCCTGTTGGTGGGAGATAACAGATAGACTTATACTTGGGCCCGATATGATACGGGATACATCCGAGAAAGTTGAATTGGTGAGAAGACGGATGAAAGCGGCCCAAGACAGACAGAAATGCTATGCTGATAGACGGAGGGCAGATTTGGAATTCGAAGGGGGAGACATGGTTTTCGTGAAGGTCTCGCCTTTGCGCAATGTGGTACGATTTGGAGCAGTTGGGAAGCTAGCACCAAGGTTCGTGGGACCCTTCCCTATCATAGAGAGAATTGGAAAGATGGCCTATAGGGTCGAATTGCCCGAAAAGCTAGCCGGAGTGCATAATGTCTTTCATGTCTCGTATCTCCGAAAGTGCCTACATGAACCCGCTGAGGTGGTTGAACCAATCATTCTTGAAGACATTGAGGTAGAGAAAGAGGCAACCTTGAGAAGAGCTCTGATTCGTATCTTGGGAACAGAGATCAAGAAACTAAGGAATCGAGAAGTCAAATTGGTGAAAGTTCAGTGGGGTGAAGCCGACGAAGATGCAACTTGGGAAACCGAGGAGAAGATGTGTGGGCTTTATCCATTTCTTTTTGAGGGTACATTCTCGATCTCTTTTCCTAATTAATACATCTCTCTTTTGCTATCCATGTTTATCTTGTTTATTTAGTTATCTCGTTAATCATGTTATGAGGACCTTAGGTAGAAACCCTTTGGATGAAACATGTATTTGAAACATGTTATGCTTGATGGTTGCAAGTGGTTGCAAGTGTTTGCACGTGGATACTCGTGGATGCATGATACACATTAGGCACTAAGATCGGCTCACACACTTTCATGTTGCATATGCATGAGTGCTTATACTTATTCGTGGATGAAACTTGTTATGCTATCACGTGGATGTTGCATATGGACGAATGTTATGTGCACTCATGTAAAGATTATGAATTATGTTAGGAATTCGCATACATATGGACTCATTTCACTAACATACCTTGCATTAAGGAGTTTTACTGTATCAGTAACCGCCTGATTTTTGCATTAGATAAGTACATATACACACACCTTTGCATATGATCATACAGCATTTATAATCCTTTAAAGACAATGACTGCACGTGGATGATGTTTTGAGTAGATGGATGATGGATGGTAGGATACGTTCTTCCAAACTTGGAGATTTCGGGGACGAAATCCTTTAAGGAGGGGAGAATGTAACAACCCGTATTTTTGAATAGCATGTTATAACATAAATGGAGGTAGAATTAAAATGTAAAATCTGAATCAAGGGAAACGGGTTGTGCCATTGCGTTTGTCTCGGAAAAATACGTGAAATAGAGTCCGAGTTTTCGAAAATCGGAGTCCGTATGACCAAGATATGGCCTCGCGAAGTTTCACAGAAAATTCAAATTCAAAACAGATTCAAATTTCAGAGAAATCAGAAGTGGCGGGAAAAATCCCGCCAGACCCAGGGGGGTCGACCTGGGGGTCGACTGGGGAGTCGACCTCCCCCCCCAGGTCGACTGGGGAGTCGACCCCAGGGTCGACCTGGGTGTCGACCTGCCTGGTCGGCCCAGACAACCTGGTGCACTCATCTTGGCTGTTTTGACCTGTTTTGGAGGCTTGTGACGGGATTTGATGGCTTGGATTGAATCTAGGGTTAATCCTATGGCTAATACTATCCTAATCTTCTATAAAAAGGACCTAACACCTAGCCTAAATCATCATTATTCAATCCTACAACTAAACTATGTCAAATTTGTTCCTCTCATGGCCTCCACTCTCATGCTAAAATTTCTAAGTTAATTTATATGAGAGATTTTGAATGCATACAAGTGTTTCCAAGCTTGTATGAGTATTCTTAGTTTGCATTCAAGTCAAGTTGCAACATTTCTATTTCAAAGCAAGGGATTTATTGATTTGGCTCAAGGGTTTTCATTTGGAGCTTGCATATTTGGGTGATTACATAAGGGCTTCGTCTCAATCTTTTAATAACTATTTATTTGTGTCTTCATAGCATTGTAAGCCCTTTTCTACTTTCTTTCTTTGAACTCTAAAGTTAAATGAATGATGCAAGTTTGGGGTTGATCATTATGATATGCAAGTTTGGTTGATCATTATATGCAAGTTTAGTTGATCATTATATGCAAGTTTGGTTGATCATTATATGCAAGTTTGGATGATCATTATGCAAGTTGGTTTAATCATCATGTATGACACATGTTGCTATGTTATGCAAGTTTGGGTTGATCATGTTATGCAAGTTAAACTTGATGTTGTGAGCATAAAGCTCCAAGCTTTATATTAAAGGTTGCATTTTGGCAACATGAAAGTTATCATAACCCTTATGATAACTTGCATGTGATGCTAAATGCGAACTTCTAGCAACTTCTACATGTCATTCATCACCATGTATCACTCATGTGCTAAGTTTGGTTTTATGCATGCTTTGGAAGCCTAATGATGCAATATGCAAGTATATGAACATATGTACATCTCATATGCCACCATGTTAAACTTGTGGCTTCAACACCTTTTTGTCATGATTATGCCAAGTTCCCTATTTTATCCTTTATGCGTTGTTGCGATTATGTAAACGATGGGATTACGTTGGGATTGGGTAACATTATGACATAAACATGGTTTTTATAACATGACGTGATATGTTAACTTGTAATTATGTTTTGGAAATATAATGGACATGATACTTAGAAAATATGAGTGCGGCCAACTCGAGGTTGGGTTGAGTTTGCAGCATAAATCTACCCGGACCCGCCCGGCTTAACTAGTGGCTACAAACAATAGGACCCAATGTAAGAAGTTGGTCATGTTGTGCTCGAACCCGAGGTTAGACCTAGTTGTGGTGTAAAGCTACCCGGACCCGCCCGGCTTAACTAGTAACCACAACAAAGTCTAATGTGAGAGGTTAAAGCACATTAAGTTAATTAATACCTCCTGATTAGGGTTAAGTCATAATACTTAATCAATTTGGGATGGATGGGTTAATCGGGGTTAAGTCAGGGACCTTGGGTACGCTTAACCAATTTAACCCACGTTTGGATCGGGTTAACCACATTTAACCCGTTAAGAAACCCTAGTTGCGTGGTCCTTTTCAGCAGTAACCTTCTAGATAGTATCATAAGACCCTAGGACTAGGCTAGGGTGGGGCACGATTACTGGGCTGATTGTAAGAGACCAAAAGAGACGGCTGAATGATGCACCGGTTGTTCCGGCGGACCATGGTCGTGCACATTAAGTCCGGAGTTGAACACGGGGGCCGGTAGGTTTAGACTGTGCATCCTGGAATGGTGTCTGAGGGTTACACCGTAGGGCCTGATACACCCTAGGGGTGGACCCTGCACAGTCAACTACATTACATGATTAAGCCGTATGACACCGACACTTGACGAGTTAGGCTTATAGGGAGCCGATCGACTAGACCGTGTAGTTGGACCTTGATTTAGGTCACCTCATGATATTGGGCCAAGCTTGGGCCAAGGGATCAATTCTTGTTTTTACTTGACATGTTAGAATGCTAGTACACCCGTGGTGCAAAACTTAACCTTGATTATGCGATGACACCTTTATCTATCTTGTTAGTTAATCATTATGCCAGTATGTTGTTATCCTTATGTTCATCTCAGCTTCTCATGCCAGTTAACTTTATTAGTTCATAGACGGATAGTAGTAGGGCTTACCAGTCTTTTTGACTGACCTGTTTTCTTTCGTCTTTTTTCTTCCGTTCCCCTACCCCTCAGGTCCTTAGGGTGGGAACATTGGAGCTTAGCCTGGATCTTTACAGCTTGCTTTCTAGATTTGCTCATGTATAGTTTTGGACATTGAGCTAGCTGTGGTTTATCACTTCACCTTGGGGATAGTACTTTATGTATTTCAGTTTTTCAGTTTATGTTTTTCTCTAGACTTTGTTGTTGGAAAATAATGACCAAGTACTCTATTGTAACTTAACTATGGTTTTGAAATGCTAGTTTTATCCGCTGCTTTATTTACTCTGTTTTACTTATATGTTCTGTCTTGTGACATCTGCATGCATTTTTACCTTGTTTAAACGCCCCTCCAAAGCCAGTGTGCTTGCAAGAGTTACCCTGGCGGAGGTGGGGTGTTACAAATATATTATCCTGATCAGAAAAACGAGCCCGTCGCAATAGAGCAGATCTCATCATCAAACCGGAAGATCAATTCATAGTTCAGTGAATGTTGAAGAAATGGATTAAAAAACCGGGTACACCTTAATTAATTTTTAAATTTTATGGTTGAATGGATGTTTTTTTGCTTTGCTTTGAATTTGTCATTTAAAACTTTAAAATTCAAATTTGAATTTTGAAATTCAAAATTTTAATAAAATAATAAATACAATAATAAAATGAATTTTGAATGTTTGTTAGGATTAATATTATTTCAGGAAAAAGTTAAACCGTAAATATAAATCGATAATTTAAAACCAAAGTCACAAAACCATATGTTCTTTGAAATTTATGCATGTATGTCGACGTACATATGTCCTTATGTCGACATAAAGGCTTGTAAAATGTAATTCAAATTTTGAGTTTCTAAAGCTTAAACTTTCAAACTTCCCTCCATCTTTTAAAAATGCAAGTTCAAATTCAAGATATTAGTTTTTTCTGTTTACTTATTTTCTTATATCTTGTTTCAAAATACCTATAAATTAATAAAATTATAAATATGTTGAAATAATTTAAACTTTTCAAACATTTGATATTGTTATAAAATACAAGTTTATATATCTTTATTTTAAGCATACATGGTTTAACTTATATATTTTTTTCACATACAATAACAATTTTGGGTTACATTCTAAAAAATACTATTTGTAATTTCATGCTAATTTTTATTTATATATTTAACTTAATATTTTCCTATAAAGATATATATATATATATATGATTTTTGATGTCTTAAAAATATAATTTAAATATAAAAAAATTTAGATATATATATTACTTCATATGATTAGTTTTCATTAAAATAATTTTGTTATAGCTATAGATTTCTTTTAAAGTTTTAACATATAAATTGTTCTTTAGCAAATAAATATGTTTGGATTTTTAAAGTTTGAATTTAAAATTAATTTGTATCAAGAAGATTATTGTATATCTCGTAATGAATTTTAAGTTCTTTTTCAAAATCAGTTTTTATATACTATTATGAATATATGTTTATAGTCTATTTTATATAATTTTATATTCTCTCTATAAAGATCTTCAATTCTTAATATATTTACCCTACTAGTATTATTTAACTCCATAATTATTTTGAATATTTTACTACATATCATGATTTTTTTTAATTAAACTCTTACCTTTATTATTATTTCAATCACTTTCATTAGTATAATTAACCTAAATCTAGAAATTAACATTATCCTTGTTTGATTCAAATAGTTTGTTATATGCATAATAATTAAATATTACTTTGAGTATATTTTGTAGAAATACATATCATCATCGAATAATTCTATATATTATTACCATAATATTGTTATACATCTTATTTCATATTATACATCATTAAAGTACATCTCAAATTAAAACCGTTTACATCACAAATTGCATTTCACTCAATATACCATTTCATAAAGTTTTGCATATGTCATCACAACACCATAAAGCTTATTTTGTCACTCGCCTATCTAGTTAGAAAAGGCTTGTAGCCTAATTAGAATTTGGCTCAATATTTGACTGTATCAAATTCCTTCACTTATACATGTAAAAATTTCCCACCTAGACGTGCTCCCACCTTTTTTTTTCATTTCCCTCCACGCGATCTATTTCCCTTTTTTTTCTAATTTCCCACCTTACCCGTGCCCTCTGTCCAATATGCGATTGAAAAACTTGGTAATCAAAAAAATTCTGCTCTAATCAAATTCGAACGCGCTCAGATTTGTAAATCTGGTAAATCTTTATTTGATTCTATGATTATTTCTTTTCATACCATGTTTTAGGGTTACGTCTCGAACCTAAATATCCTGATTTGTGATTCGATGATTATTTTAGGGTTATGTCTTTGTTTATTGCGTGATTCGATGATTTTAGGGTTACGTTTTTATTTGATTTGATGATTTTATCTTATAGTTTAGGCCAGGTACCCATATAGTCGTTTACTGATCGTAAAAAAAAAAAAAATATTTTTATTGCTTCTCTGTTAATCTTATTGAAACTATATCCAGCTAACCACAACATTTGTATCTCACACCTTTCCGGTTTGGTCGTTCAAATCATCTTCAGTCTTCTACTGGTGGCGGTGTCAATTAGCACCTTTGGCCGACCATTTCTGCTCAGATCTAAGGTATTATGTATGATTCGAAGATATAATAATATTGGTCCTTTCTACGATTGAATTGCTTTGGCATTATGTATGATTTTATAAATTATGACATGTTGCCACAGTGGGTATGTTTATTCTTTTATGTTTCCTATTAATTAATGAATTAAGCCATCATTATCGATGACCCCATGAACGTGTGTCTCAATCCTATGAATTTATTGAACTTGTTTCAATCTTATGTCATAGTGGTCCATGACTCACTTCATTGGTGCTTTAGCCTTTTCGAAATCATCAGGCCAATTAAAGCACTTTACCGTTCTATCCAAATTTTGAACATATAAATCGATTTATAAGATGAGTTTTAATCGATCGATTTATAAGCTTGCATGGCAGTTACTGCGAAAACCAAGGTACAAGTAAAACTATAAATGATGATGAATAATGTGGAAACTACTTAAAGATTGGAAGTCACCAGTAAATGGTTTGTCAGTCGGTAGCTAGCTTCATGCATACAAATTGATTTTGTAATTTTTTGTATCAATGTGTTACGACATGATATGGTTATTGCAAAAATATATAATTAATTAAAAAGCAGTCGATTAATAATATTTAATCATTATTGCGTACAAACAACCGACTTGGAAATAAGAGTTGTAGAGTACTACACATCATAAAGAGTAACCCGACAAAGCAGCTTCTTTATTAGTTTGAACCGGACAAAGCAATTTGAAGAACGGTTTGTGATGCCAAGGCATTTGTTGATGACAGGAACTCCTATCTAGAACAATCTATATGAGCTTTGGGCTTTGATGCATTTCTGCATGTCCTTAATCTTTGGAACTATTGAGCAATTTATATCAACATTCAAAGAAGCTGGTAGTTCATCAAACGTGCACTCGTATGTATCCTGCTGAACAAAGAGTTTTACGGTTGCAATATGATTAGTTCGTTTCATATATTTGTTAAGCCATGTCCGATTTCATTTTATTTTATTGCCAAATCAAGACACTTATATGTATTTTCATGCTTGATATATAGGTCACAATGCCGATAAAGTTAAGCGCCAATTTCAAATTCTGAAACATGTTTTAAAACCATTTATGCTTCGAAGAACCAAAGCTTTTCTTGTAGAGAGTGGATGCTTAATATTGCCTCCCCTTACATTTATGTGTTCAATGTACATTTATTTTTTTCTCCTTGCATGTACAACATCCTGTCATCGGTCACTAAACGACATTGTACCCTTCAATTCCCTTGTCCTCTTATCAAGTTTTCCATATAATTTTTTTTCACTAAGCTAATTTTTACAGATATGATTTTTCATGTGGTATATATATCATATTCACGAAATTTTACATCATTTCATAACTAACAATCTACTACAAATTACATTCCACAATCACTTTCTTGCACCGAGGGGGAGAATGGTGTATAAAATTGCTCAATTTTTTGTATGATAAACTGGATTATGTTAAATGATTGTGTTCCATTATTTTGATTATTGATTTATAGTTCTCTCTATTGATATCCAGGTAATACGTCTTCGAAAAGAATGTAGCCATCCTTATCTATTTAGTGGTATAGTTTTCTCTATTTAAACTGAGCGTAGGGCTCAGTTGAAACTGGGCTTTACAGTTCAGTTGAAACTAAGCGTAAGGCTTAGTTTCGCTGACCCGTAATGCTTAGTTGAAACTGAGCCTTTCGGCTCAGCGAAACTGAGCCGTAAGGCTCAGTTTCGCTGAGCCGTAACTCTCAGTTGAAACTAAGTCTTTCGGCTCAGTGAAACTGAGCCATAAGGCTCAGTTGAAACTGAGCTTTACCGCTCAGCTTCAACTGAGTGTAAGGCTCAGTTTTGTGTTGTTCACCTTGATCGAATGGTTGTGAAAATTTCCCTTTATTGGCCTTGATTTAATCGGCCACGAATGGATGATTTTCTCGACAATATTATGTGATTATTACCATGTACTCACGTGATTTATGGAATCGATTTTTGTCCCAAACACGTTTGCATACTTTGGAAAAAGAGGGAAAAAAAAACTGGACTTGCTGTGTCTTTTGTAAACTGGAATATACTTGTTGCCATGAACCTCTTGTTTCATTTCAGGAATGTTAAAGTAATTCTCGCCAAAAACTGTTTGCGAATTCCTTAACCCAAACTGTGATTTTTAAAAGAAAAATAAAACTGTGTCTTTCCCAAGTATAAATAAGAAATATCTTAATTTATGTGTGCATATATTCTAGGGTATCCATGCATGTTCAATCAAAGGCACGAATAAGTACTATGTGATTTTGAACTTTTCATTTTTGTGTATGCGTATTTTCTTGTTTTACATAAATAACCACTTTTTATGATATTGTTATAAATTACGCTATTGTTATCCACATTTTACGATAAACATCACTTGATGTTAATAATGAATTGCAGTATTCTACAACCATTGTTCTAGACTATAGATTGAAGGGTACATATAGGCGTATTTTCTCGTGTTACATAAATAACCATGACCAACATATCGCGTATTTTTGGATTGAGATTTTAATCATTTGAACTCTGACTCAATTTTAGTCCTACTACTAAACAAGATTTGACAACATATTGCTGAGTTGAATTTCTCTAATGGCTGTTATGTTAAGCTTGAGTATGGAATATTAGCTTGTAGTTTTGCCCCCATACCCCCCTTTTTTCCCGGACAGGTTAATATTTAGGTGTCCCATTGGTTATATCTTGTTACGCAGCTGGTATAAGTACCTAATCATCACTTTATTGATTAAAATTATATGTACTTCAATTTATCTTAATTAAAATGGCGTATATATTACATTTATAGTGACCAGGATCAAATCACATTTGCATTTATAGACCAACGTAATCTGCTTAAGCATAATGATAAACATGAATTCAAATCGAGTTCTTAAAATTTTACCAATTTTCTGCTCATATTATCTACCTTGTTTTATTTATTTTCGCTTCCTCCTTTTCAGGGATATGGGTCCAGCATAACTCCAGAAGTATGTTGGCGGCTTAGGAGGTATTGGTGCTTCTGGTGTTGGTTCTACAACTACATATGCTTGAACAGAGAGATCACGCCGGAGAAGGTTAGTAGACCATTTCACTTTTTGGGTTATGATGTTGGCATGTTTAACTAATCATATATTTGTGTTTGGTGATGAATAATTGCACTTCCCTTTGTTTGCTTCACCCTCCTTTTGCAAATATATCTACAAATGCGACGCTATCATAGGGAAAAAAGAATGCAGTTATCACTCTCCTTTTAAATTTAGTTGCTGATTTTGTTTTTTTACCATATCACTTTTCTTTATGCTTGAGTTGTGGTTTGCATAATTATACTAAGTTCCACTATCCTTTCCAAGAATCAGTGAAACCGAGCCTTTCGGCTCAGAGAAACTGAGCCATAAGGCTCAGCTGAAACTGAGCTATTACGGCTCAGCAAAACTGAGCCATACGCTCAATTTCAACTGAGCCTTACGACACAGTTTCTCTGATATATCGTGGCTGCTCTAGCGCGTCCCTTCGTTCTCTTACATATGAGTAAAAGTATTGGTGTTTCTAATTGTTTTTATAACTTACTAACAACAGCTTCAAAATGTAGCTACATTCCATGTTACCGTTCCTTTAATATATTATATAAGCAAAAATCTACATGTAGGATGAAACATGTGATGTTACCATGAGTACAGTTAAGGTGTTATTTGTTCTTTTTTGGTATGTTTTACAAATTGACAGCATATCAATTTGGCATATGAGATTTCACATGTTCAGTTAAGGTGTTATTGGTTGTATAGTTTTAATTGTTAATGTCTCAAGTTTCTGGTTTTGGTCCTTTTTATGACCTGACAGCAGATTATTTTAGGGTATGATATTTAACGGGTTCATTTAATGGAAATTATCTTGTACAAATATTAGCAATGCATAACTTTCAATGTTAATTTTTCTTCTAAGTTGTAGGTGTGTTTGCTATTTTAAGTTGATTTATATGTATTCTCATTTCTTTGTCATAATATTTAATAAATGCGAAAGCAAACCATTTAATAAAATTACCGGATGTTATTCCGTGTGTGTACAGTCTAGCAACACTGTTGTTTTCGAATACCAAGTTGTTTTCGAATTCATGTAAACCAATTCATATACATCAAGAAATATCCACCTTTTTCGATTTCAAATGCAAATAAAATCTAATTTTTAAATTATTTCCACTGTGTATTTCATAAAAGCTCACCAAAATATTTATTTTATCTCAAGCTTTATGAGCTTTTATATTAATAACATCTATAGCTTCATATTATTTGGCAAACTAAAGTTTAAGTGCAAGCAATGGAAATGAAGTTCAAGATTTTGAAATTATACCTCAAAAATCAATTGCATATTTTATTTGCCTTTAAACATGTATGATTTAACTTAATTGACTACATATAATTTTTTTCATTTACTGGATGAAAATTCATGAAGCTAAAGATGGTTTGTTTATTATTTTGCTTAATAGGACTTGTTGTTGTGGAAGGCTTAGCTGCAATGATATTATATTTTGCTTTGCATATTTAGTGTTAGTTGTGAAATCAGGACTTGTTGTTGTGGAGGCAAAACTAAACTGATGTTTGTTATTTTAATTTCTTTTCAGGCTTTGGAACAAGCATGAGTTGTATGGGCTCGACAACTGCAATTTTGTTGTCTTTTTTTTAGAGGAAGAACTATGAACATTATGCTTTGTATTTTTTGTGTTATGCGGTTTGTATTAGCTGAAGTTATGGTTTATGTATTAATCGAATTATGCTTAGCGTATCTTCTTTATATACTGTTATATGGGTGTAGCATATCTTCTTTATTGTGCACATATATATCAATAGGTGCAGTGATTTTGTATATTGCATATATGATATACTGATTTTGATACGGCTAAAAGCCTTATCTAATTCATTGTTATCATTGTAGGAGTGAGGCATTAAACACGGTTTTAAGCCATATCAAATTTCTCGATTGATACGGCTTAAAACCGTATCAAATTGGAAGTTGGGCAGTGTCCGCATGCTAATTTGATACGGTTTTAAGCCTTATCAATTGAGAAATTTGATACGGCTTAATACTGTATCAAATTTCTCAATTGATACGGCTTAAAACTGTATCTATTTAGAAATTTGATACGGTTTTAAACCGTATTAATTTATTACGTTGATACGGTTTTAGACCGTATCAAAGAAATAGAGACGCCATTTTTTGATACGGTCCAGGACACTGCCAAATCGATTTTGATGCGGCCATGAGCACCGCGAAATTGGCATTCCTGCTGTAGTGCATATTGCATTATTACCAACACATTCCATTACATGTTAACTTTAACTCCACACGTAACAAATATACATAACATATTTACTTTGTCTTGATTAATTTGATTTACTTATTTAGCTTGATTGAATTGATTGGATTGATTGACTTGTTTGGTTTATTTGATTTGTTTGACTTGAATAACTTGACTGACTTACTTGATATGGTGAATTTCATTAGTGGTTAATAGGTGTGTTAGAAATATATTTATCAATTTAAAGTTGAGGAGATTTATAGGTTTTAGGATAAATAGAAGTTACAAAAATTGTTTGAATTTATGTTTTGTGACAACAAAACTTAAATTGATTAATTGTTTGGATTACATTGCTTTACTTATATCATAATTTTATGGATATCTTATCAGAGTGATTTTTCAGTCTAGATTAAAGTCCTTTTATAGTTCTAACGGAATTAGAATTTATGATAAATTTAGTCTTATATTAGATTAAGGGGGAGTTTTAGAGTTTCTAAGGATTAGTTGAAGGTTCAAAAATGCTTTGGTAGATTTAATTGTTTAGATTGTTTGTTTGAAATACTTGCTTGTTTGAATTGATTGGTTTTCTTAGTTTATTATCCTTCTATTTAGTTTATTAGACTAGTGTAGTCATAGATTTATGGGGAGTTATATAAATTTATAGAGAATTATAGATTAAGGGAGAGTTATAGATTTATGAGGAGTTATATATAGAATTAGGATATTATATAGGCATAAATTTAGGGCGAGTACTTTACTTTATTAGTTATAAAGATAGATATAGGATTTAGGGGGAATATTTTTAGAATTTCTTTCTGATAATGCCAAAGAGGAAGAAATTATAAAATAGAGAATTAGTTTATACTATTCAAATAGACATAGGGAGTATTATAATGATTATCATCAACGGGTATGTACAGGTATGATATTTTATAAACTAAGGTTGTCATCATCAAAAGGGGGGAGATTGTTGGAGAATGGAGTTTTGATGACAACAACCTTATTTCAGTATTAATTGATTATAAAATATATACTAACATCTTTATCTAGAATATATATATATATATATACACACACACACATATGCAGGATTTATATATAGGAATTATTACTAATGACTCTACAGTTTTAAAGATATTAGAGGTTCAGTGTTCAGAGAAATTTCAAGACTCATGGGTATTCAAGAGTTCAAGAGTTCAAGACCAATATAGTTATAGAGTCTAGATTATGTAAGACTCTAAATAGCACTCCAGGTTCAAATTCAAATTTTGATTTTCAAATTCTGTTTTCAAATTCTACCTTCAATCCTCTCTATTTTATTTTCTCTCTATTTTACTTTCTATCCTTTCTATTTTCTTTCTTACTTTACTTTTGTTTTCAAACTCATGTTTTATAACTTTTATATATTTATACTTTTATACACATTATATTTATATAGTTTTAATTCTATAATTTTATAAATGTGCATATAAGATTTATATTTATGTTTCAATATGATTTCCTACTTTATAATATTTATTTATAACACTATATTTTAATTCAAGAATTTCCATAATTTCATTTTTATCAAAACACTTGAAAAATGCTCAAAAATTAATTTTACGCTATATGTACGTCGACATATAAAAAACTCTATGTCAACATACAACTATCATTTTTCAAATTTGAAAGTGTCTTTTCACTAATTGTGACGGTTCTAAAGTATGGCATCCTTTCATACACTATAAAAAGGGCTTGAATTCGAATTTTTTATCACCTCTTCTTCTCTAACTTCACTCTCTTCCACTACACCATTGTTCTTAATCATTTTTTTGATTTCTACACTTATACTCTGCCGAATTCAATTCCGTTTTGATCAAACTTCTTCTCTTCTCACTCTCTACTCATTACTCTCTGAATCAAGTGCTACTGAAGAGTTATAGGGCTGTTTGTAATTGTTTGAGTTGAGTAAAGGAATCGGTGGTATCCCTTGTAGCCATGAAATCAAGGAAGGTATACTTGATCAAGTGTGTTGGTGGAAACGGTGGTATCCCTTGTAGCCGTGAAATCAAGGAGGGTCGTAATTGGATTTTGAAATAGTTATAAAACTCTGCGTAATCCAACGTTGCGTGGGACTAGACGTAGGAGCAATCCGGACTTCTATAAAAACCGGTGCATTTTTTTCTTTTCTGCATTTTTTTCTGTTTATTTTGCATCTGTGTTTGATTTTGTGTCGGTAATTGTTTCTTGGTGTTTGATTCATATAGTTTATCACATATATTTTAGATTTTGTTTAAATTCTGAAAAACACTATTCACCCCCTCTAGTGTTTGTTTTGCCATAACGATACTTTCCACAATCGCTAACACGGTCTTCGGACCATTCGAGGAGCTTCTGCTCAACATTATTGGCTAGCTACCTAGAGATCGCGTCTCATTCGTGGTACGCGTGTCAGTGAGTATCCGGGCTCCCAATACGAGGTAGGCTTTAACCCCCTTTTTTGAGATTTTCTGGAATTCTATTTTGTTGATTTCCGGAATTTGGGGTTTTATTTATGCTATGTTATAAATTTTGAGGTTTATTGATATTGAGTTATAAATTTTTGAGTTGATTTGATATGAGTTATCATTCCCTATGAGTAGCTATGTAACTTTGAATGAGATATTCTTTTATAGTTTTGATGTGAATTTTGAAGATATACAGTAGACTTTCTGGGTCTCACCTGTGCGTGTGACATTTTCATTAGTGCTTACACGTCTACATTTATTTATAACTCTTATTAATTCCTAGTTTATGATATAAGTACGGCTAGGCTAGCCCGTTTATTGTATATGTTTACGAAAATAATACTCGATTCAGACTGAGGTATTTTAGGTGATTCTTCTTGACTCCAGCATGGGCTATCCTCCAATTTTTTTGGCAAACTACCTTAGTGTTGTATTATTTGGGTTATATGTATATGAGACTCTTTTGTATACATATTATTTTGAGTAGCCTAGTAACTATTCTTTTGTTGTATAGTGGATCGACTATGACCAGTATCTTGTATTTACAATTATGTGTTATATTCATATCTAGTTATGCCTTAGTGATGCGAATATATGTGTCTAACTCAAATTATATAGTTATGTTATTTTATATTGATTTCCGAATTATATATAGTCATTGTTGTAGTAGATTTGGGCTTAAATTAGGTGTTTCGGATTTCCTTATGAGATTTAAAAAGTAAGATCACATCATCCGACATATTTAACACTCGTTCAAACCTAATATACAGATGGTCGCTCCTCAACCGCCTTATTCTTTGGGTTAGTTGACACCATTGCTTGTAGTGGCCTGGGCTAACGCGAGTATAGAGGTGGGGTGTTACACTTGGTATCCGAGCCAAGTTCGGAACAATATAAGATATTATGGTGAAGATCATTGTCCTAAGTCTCTCTTAGGAAATTGTGTTTAATATTTAAATCGAGCCTTAGGACCTGTCATATCCTATCTTATTTTATGATCACTTGTTCGACTAATCCAATTTATACGAGTTCACCTTTGTGAAATTTTGGCTTAGTCAAACTTAGAGTCCCGTCCTCCTTGCGAGCAGGAACTCAAAGTGATATCCAATTTTATGTTGTGATCTCTTGATCATTGAACCAAATTTATTTAAATTCATTTTGAGAATATTATTTCCTCTTATGTTTTTGTGGTTATTGACTATTATGTCTGGATGAGAGTAACCTTATTCATATGCTTGCATCGGTTGAGTTGATTAATAATTTGGGAACGTTGAAAACGAACATCTTGTGAATTTTGTTTCATGATTTGACTATGGGGTGCTTGACGATAATGTTAGATTAGAATTCAACCTGAAAGAGAGCTGTTTAAATTAAATTTAAATAAGAAATATGCATGTATAATTTGTGAACGAGATTTATAACTATGAAACAGATTTGAGTTGAAATAACTTTTGGGACTTAGTTGTGAAGTTTTATAAATTATTTTATAAAATGGTTTAATAAAATAATTTTGTCTAAGTAAAATACAAATCTGTTTGAGATTAGCTTTGCGAGGCAAAAGCGGATAAATGACTTCTGATAAGCACTATAAAATTGTTGTTTATTTATTTATGAATAAAAAATTTATTCCATGAATGAATAATTGCATCTTTAATTACTCATTTACGAATTTGCATCGTTATATGGACGTAGTTTGTTTTATTGTGTTAAGTTGCCCATTCAGTACGTTACGAATTCTGATCGAGACGTAAGATGCCACGGTATCGATAGGATTTTCTAAATACTTTGCTGAAACAAATTTTGACATAACACTTGTATTAATTAATGATTTGCATCTCCATTGAACCTTAGTATTAGTAATTTTATATAATTTGGTGGTGAAGTAAATCATTAACATTTATTGCTAATTTGCAATCATTGGAGGTGAATCTTGATATATTTAAACAAAATAATGTTGGTGATGAGTGCAGCATCATCGAGAATTATTTTCATGTTTCTAAATAAGAATTGTTCGAATTGGTTTCCATTTTTCTTATGCTCGGTTATGATGGCCATTTTGAAGTTTCTTTAGTAACCTTTGGGTTATGCCCTTTTGCAAATTTTTCTATAATCATTTTGTGTTTTATATAGTGCATCTTGCAATTTATTCATAAATATTTGAGTTAAGTCGGTGGTTATGAGACATTTGGTTAAACTCTCCTATTTACAAGCTTAATGTTAAATTACATTCGCATTTTGATCGTTGATCATCACTTTGCGGTTTTGATCTTTTGATCATTTGTGGAGTTTCAAATTTAGTGCTACAAAATATTTTGGTGAGTCTTAGAAGCTTCATTGTCATTTTGATAATGATCTAAGTCTTCACCATTCATGGGGGTTTGTCCGAAATCGTCGAATAGTGACTTTTCCTTTAAAACCATGAATTAAGTCTCTTTAGTATATATCAACTTTTGATAGTCACTTGATTTATTGGACTCTAAAAAGTCCATATTAACCGAGCATATGACCATCACATATCCAAAGTATCACTTCCAAACCCTAACTAAATCGTCTTCGTCGTGTCCGATCGTAGAAGAGATCGAACCGTGACTACCGGGACCGTGATCAAGAACACAACATTCGAGACCGGGACCGCGACTAGGGTCGTGATCGAGATCGGGAAAAGAACGGGATCGTGATCGAAGCCGATGCAAGCGCTCTCGATCTAGATCCTGCTCCCCCTCTGCTCACTGCCACCGCCGTTCCCATACGCGCTTGCGCTCTCCTGACTGTCGTCGTTCCCCTTCCGCTGAAGAACCATGCCATCGCAACAAAAGGCAAAAAAATGATAAAGTCGAGCAAGATTAAAAGAGGAGTCATAAAGACAGCAAGAAGAAGGACAATGCTAAAGAAGCAAAGAAAGAAGAGGGAGATGGTGCGGAGATGGGTGGAGATGTTGATGAAGTGGAGTTGATGACGCAGTTTGGGATTCCCACTGGGTTCGATTTTACCAAAAGGAAGCCTGTGGCTGGTGCAGATGTTAGTGGTGTGAGGGTTGTTACAAATAGGCCGCCAAGGCAGTATATGAATCGGAGGGGAGGATTCAATCGCCCTTTGCCTTTGGAAAGGAACCGCTGAGAAAGGATATCATATATCTGCAAGGTATGACATGGACAGGGTGAATTGTGCTTCTACTGATCATTTAAATTTTTTGAATGCTTATATTGGATTACATTATTTGCCATGGTCCATAATAGTTATGTTTTCCTTGTACTGTATCGTCAAAATCTCTGTATTTTATCTTCAAATTCTTCGGTGAGCTCAAAGCAAATGTTTTGCTTAGTCCTCTGTACTCCTACTTTATGTTAACCATTTTAACTTGTTTGCTAAAAAAATCACTTGATTTATTGAATATTGATTTTTCGTTGCGTGGATTCATATTTTTAAAATGCGAATTTTATGTTTGATTTTCTATAATCAACTTTGTGATTTGTCCTTTAAGGCAAAACTGCTTTGGCATGTGTAAGCAACCTTGCCGATAAGGCGAAACTGCTCGAGTTGGTGTCAGCAACTATAACACCCCACGTACGTTAATGTCACTCACTAAGGGAATGCATTACGTTTCGTGAAGCGTTATAGGTAAATAGACACGGAATAATTACAAGACAAATATAAATAAGATAGCAGCAGAAATTTTAAATTTTTATTCCAGACATAAATCATATAATACCGTGGTCCACAATACCATAAGTCACAAAAACCATTACAATGAAATAACTTCTGTCTTGCATCATCAGAGTAAATAAGTAAATAAAAAGCATAATTCCCCAATTAAAAGAGTTAAGGCATAGTAGAGACAAGAACTTGAGCCATACTTCCGAAGTAGCTCCTAGCAAGACGATATCTGAATCCTGACTAAGCCTGAGTGTTTCCTCCCCGAGAACCTGGGGGGGGGGGACGAAAGAAAGAAGGAGAAACAAAAAGGGTCAGACATAAAGTATGGTGAGTCTAGTTAATAGCAAGTAAATAAATAAAAGTAACATGATAGGCATATAAAGTGGATAAGAGAGATCACTACATAAATGGCAGGTGTGACAAGGTAGACAGGGTAAAGTGTATACACTTGTCTAATGATTACTCTGCACTATTACTAGTATAACTAAAATGAGATGATCCCTTCCACTATAAGTTGGTAGGCTTAGGGCATACGTCCAAGTGTACCCTAACCACTATCCTAATCGATCAGCTCCCTACCCGTAGATGTCCTATGTTGACCCCATAGTAGGAGGTATCACTCCCTAAAGTGACAACCCTTTATTTCCTAAGATGTGCACAACCATATCTACTGGTGTCACGGTTATCTTATCCCTTATTGCCCAGCTCATGCACGCACATGGCCCGGTCGGTTTTCGCCGCCTACACCGTCCATCTCATTTGGATCTCTTATAATCAATCAGTAAGCGTGCCCCTTCCCCGCCTAGTACGGAGTTCTTTATTTGATACCTACTCCGGGTTACTGACTTAAATGGGTCCAACACAATATGATACAAGCTCTCCCTTTTGTCTTGTATCCCCACTAGGTTTTTCACTGACTATGTATACCCTTAGGTGTCTTTAATTACATAGCCCTATGTCAGTTATGCTTACCCTAAAGGGTGTCTTTAATTACATAACTTTATTGTATTTTTCCACCAGTTATGTATACCACTAGGTGTCTTTAATTACATAACCTTATTGGGCTAAGTTCGTGGGCCTATATGTAAATATTGCCCACCCCTTCTAATTTAATTAACCCACCCACTACCCATCCAATTTTACTTAACCCTAACTTAAGTTCATAATCATACATTCCTTATGGCTTAAGGCTAGACCTCCCACATTAGGCCTACTACATGTGGATGCTAGATATGCTGGTCGGGTCCGGGCAGACTTATTCCACAGTTGGGCCTAACCTCGTGTCATAGCCCGATTCGTATTTATGTACTTAGACCTCCCACATTAGGTTCAGCATTACTGGCTACTGGATATGTCGGTCAGGTCCGGGCAGACTTCCACCACTAATGCAACCTAACCTCATGTCATAATTACAATTACAATTACAATTCCTAATTGTAATTACTAAACATTCCATTTTTATCCAAATCTTCCTATGCCATTATAGGTGATTATTTCCATGTTCCCCATTTGAATTATATGTCCAATAAATATTACATAAATTATGCCAATTATAAATCCCTTTTTCCACGTTCCTAACTAACGTATTCGCACGTATTTGGGCGGCATCTAGGCTATAAAGTTGCTTAGCCATAACAAAGAAAAGGGAATGTGACAAAGGTGATAGTTTCAACATATCTTGGCATAAACACAAACTAGCATGATAACAAGGTGAGTGGACATGTAATTAACATCATAACAAGGTGAACATAAAACTGATGAACTTGTGGCAACTACGATGTCAAAGCAAGCATAATGAGATCTAAATTAACCTTTTAGGTGTCCGACTATTTAGATCTATCATAATCAGGGTGACATAGCAACATGTTTAGATGTAAAGATGGCTCCACATGTCAAGTTTACAACATATTTAGATTGATCACAATATGACAGGTGAAAGATGATTTACATAAGGAACTAGATCTAGAAAATGTTACAACTGTCCAATTTAATAGATGTACATTCACCACAATATAGTTACAAGTCAAGATCCACATAGGCAACATAATAGAACAACCAAAATTGTTTAAATCTAGGGAAATAGATCTATCATGACATAGTATAGGATTTAGCACTAGCGCAGAATTATACTTTACACCATATCCAATTCACAGTCTTTCACAATTTACTTTAATTTATCTAAACCTGAAAACAACTTGAAACTCACAGCGTTAGGTTTTAGAGAATTGAGAAAGAACGGATCTTGAATTTCTGAACTTGATTTGCAAATTATGTTGTTGTTGAAAACGGTTCCGTCTCAGTTCATATCCCGGCAGCCTATGGCCTCAGAGATTTCCAATAAAGAAAATAGGAGAATAGGACACATATATATAGCTGCCACACCCCATGAAACCGAGTGCCACTCCAGCCCTAGGGGTATCGACACCCCTGTGGGTGGGTCGACCCATAGGTCGACACCCCTTAAGGGAGGTCGACATCTAGGTCGACACCCCTCTAGGGGGTCGACCCCCTAGAGCGGGAATTTTGCTGCTCTGACAAATTTTTCAAATTTGAATCATTCTGGATAAAATTCTGACTCATGTCTGACTCATGCGTATATATATAATTTTTCTACGCATATACAAACGTAAAACCCTCATAACTTCCTCATGTGGTGTCCGTTTTACGCAAACCAAATGTCTATCTTGACCAGAATTTCGAGATGGACGCAATGGTACAATTCATTTCCTCTAACTATGAATATTAAATTAATTATTATTTAAGTTATTCTATTTAATGCCATTAAAAAATTCGGGGGTTACATTATCCCCTACTCAAAGGATTTCGTCCCCGAAATCTCTAAGTTGAGAAGAATGCATATCCTACCATCCATCATCCTTCTACTCATCCACCAACCACTGGCATTCATTGTCCTTAAAGGTTTCCAATGCTTATATGAATATATGCAAAGGTGTGTGTATATGTCCCAACACTAATGCGAAGATCAGGCAGTCTACTGATTCAGTTGACCTCCTTAATGTAATGTATGCTAGTGCCATGAATCCAATGTGTATGCAAATAATCCTATTATATCATGTGAGTTCTCTATGTGTGCACATTCATTCATCCAAATGCAACATCCACATGCTAGTCCATCCATAAAAGAAAAGAAAATGCACACATATCCATATGTAGTATGTAAGTGATTGAGCCGATCTTAGTGCCTAATGTGTGTGTATATGCGTCCATAGGCAACCACTAGCAAACACTTGCATCCACTTGCATCCATCAAACATAACATGTTTCAAACACATGTTTACATCCATAGGATTCCTATCTAAAGGCTGAAAAATACTATGGATAAGATATACTTTATTGATAGAAACAAGCACTGATAAAACTTAGGAAAAGGAGTTAAGAACATACCCTCGAAAAGAAAAGGGTACGAAGAACGAATCTTGTCTTTGGTCTCCGAAGTCGCATCTTCCCGGTTATCTCCCCATTAAACCTTTAGCAACTTGAGTTCCTTATTGTGCAGCTTCTTATCTTCTGACCCAAGAATACGGGTAGGGACTCGTCTGATTGTCGCCTCCCGTTCCACTTCGAATTCTTCCAACATACTCGGCTTAACAACTTCTACGGTGTCATGCAGGCACTTCCGCAGATGAGAGACGTGGAAAACGTCGTGAACGCTGGATAGATTTTCTGGGAGCTTTATCTGTAGGCCATTTGGCTAATTCTCTCGGTTATGGGAAATGGTCCCACAAACCTAGATGCCAACTTCCCTGCTGATCCGAAGCGAACCACATTCCTTAGAGGTGATACTTTGATTAAAACTAAGTCTCCCACTTCTAATTCGATGTCAGTCCTTCTCTTGTCTGCATAGGACTTCTGCCTATCTTGAGCTGTCTTTATCCGCCGTCGAATAAGGTCAATCTTTTTGGACGTCTCCCTAACCATATCTGGTCCAAGTAATAATCTTTTTGTAGATTCCCACCAATAAGTTGGTGATCTACAGGGTCGTCCGTACAATGTTTGAAGGGTGCCATGTCGATGCTAGCTTGATAACTATTATTATAGGCAAACTCTACTAAAGGAAGATGCTCTTCCCAAGTCATTCTGAAGTCTAGGATACACAGCATCAAAAGATCCTCAAGAATCCTATTCATCCTCTCCGTCTGCCCATCGGTCTGAGGATGATAAGTGGTGCTTAAACACAACTATGTACCTAATGCTTCTTTCAAACTCCTCCAAAATTCGCTGGTAAAGATAGGGTCACGATCGCTCACGATGCCGGAAGGTATACCATGAAGACGAACTATCTCACGAACATAAATTGCTGCCAACCATGATGTCGTTCTCTTACTCTTGACTGGAATAAAGTGAGCGCTCTTAGTGAGTCTATCCACCACAACCCAGATACTAGTGTTTCCTTTCTTCGATCTAGGCAAACCATCTATGAAATCCATAGAGACGCTCTCCCATTTCCACTGCGGAACCTCCAATGCACGAAGTAATCAACCGGGCTTCTTTTGCTCAGCTTTGACTTGCTGGCAAACTAGACATTGACAAACAAATTCAGCTACATCTTTTTTTATCCCAGCCCAAAAGAAAACCCTCTTCATGTCCCTATACATCTGATCTCCACCTGGATGAATGGTCATCTTAGAATGGTGGGCTTCTTCTAGGACTGGTTTTATTAAGCTTCAATTTTGGGGCACATAAAGCCTTCCATCTCGTCGCAACCACTTTTTTTCATCTATGGCATATCTACTGAGGTGACTAGAAGTCTCCCCTCTTTTGAGCTTATCCAAGATGTCTAGAATCTGTTGGTCACCTTGTTGCGAAGCTCCTATCTGGTCCATAAGGGTCGGTCGTATCTCCAAGGATGCAAATAAATCAGGAAAAACCCCAATGGAGGGTCTAAAATCAAAAGATGATATGAACTCCAAGTTCTGTCTTTCCACAAACAGAGGACTTAGGGCCACACTCTGCCTACTTAGTGCGTCTATGTAACAACCCGAAAATCTGGGCCAGTTTAAAAATTTTATTTTGGCAATTTTAACGAATTTTGAATATTTAAAATGGATTATTTTAAATAATATCGACGAGAAATTTATTTTGAATAGAATTCGACGTATATATTATATACGTCATCATTAGAATATAAATATTTATTATAAATTATAAATAGAATTGAAAATGGCGCGGTAGTTCGATAATTCGATTTCAAACTTCAATTGAATGTACCGGGTGCAAAATAAACCGGATTTTAGTGAAACCAAAAATAATAGGATCTAATGGTGAATATCTTTCCAAAGAATCCGAAAAATCAAAATTTCACAGCAGGAATCAAAAGATATGTCCAGTTGAAAATTATGAATAGTCGTTATGGAATTCGGGCCCTTAAAAATTGAAATTTTGCAAACGACCTCGGATTTCGACGAAACCACTTTTATTGGATCCGCAGTGTCAAGTTATTGCTAGGTTTCAAATTTCATAATTTTTCGAATCAATATGTGAGCATGGCAAAGGAAAACGCGTTTGACCAGTTTCAGTTGATTTTAATCGACTGGAAAATGGCCATTTTTCTAACGGTCTCAGAATTCGACGAAACTAGTTTTGTTAGGACCGTATCGTCAATACGAAGCTAGAAAATATTTTTCTGCAATTTTTGGAATTCGTATATGACCCCGGTAAATTGAAATGCGCGTTCAAATTCAATATATAGAGTTATATGTTGATTTTAACAGAAACTGATTGTAACGATCAAATCAGCTTGCGATACATATCCCATTGTGTCCGGAATGGGGGTATTTAGCTAGGGGCGACAGTCGTTGGGTTTGGATTGGAGTTCGTATGTGGAAAGTGTTATTTTCCGAATTAAAAGGAATTAAATAATAAAATAAATTGTATATATCTGGTCAAAACACCTGGTCAAAACCCTAGACCGATTACATTCAGCCGCCACTTCAATTAAGGGCTAAAATCGCTCCTGATTTCCAGCCAAAAATTCTCCCAATCCCTTTCATAATTTCAGAAATTAAAATATGGAAATCGAAGAGCTTTTCTGGCCCTTCAAAATCATATGCCTATGATCAATTACTATGCATCGTCGTCATCGGAATTCGAGCTCAAAGCTCCACTGCTCACGTCGGGATTTGAGGAAGTAGGGGCCACCGAATCACATGATTTTTGGGGTGAGTGTCGGGCGGAGCAAGGCGGTTCATGGGGTGGCCAGGGATCGACGGCGGAGGGCTTGTGTGGCGACGCGCAGGTGGAAATCTCGATCGAAGATGGGTTCAGCGTTTTGATGGGATGTAGGAGAAAGGGGGTAGGGGCAATAATGTAAATAAGGGTTTAATTAATTATTTTATTTTCGTTATCAAATGTAATTAATACCGTAACTTTGTCATACGAGATCGGATTCACGAACCGTCAATTGCGTTAGGATCGCGTGGACAAGCTCTACAGCATGGAACTGACTAGGACTGAAAAGGAGCACGTTGGAATTTCAGGCAAATTCAAACCTGAAACGAACCAGAAATTCAAATCAAAACAGAAATGAAACCAACCACGGTGAGAATTCTCTCACTTTAAATTTTATGTACAGTTATTTATTTCATAACTGCATATATGAACTGTTCCCTGTCGTCCACAGACCATGGACGACTTGTTTGTTTGGTTGTATTATGTGTGAAAATTGATGTGAAATAAATTATATATATTAGGAGTGTATGAAATATATATATATACGACGTGGAATAAATAAATATATATTGAAAGTGAAAATATCGTATATATTGAAAGTGAAAATATCGAATATATTGAAAGTGAATATATATATTGAAAGTGAAAATATATATATATATTGAAAGTGAATATATATATATATATATATATATATTGAAAGTGAAAATATCGTATATATTGAAAGTGAAAATATCGTATATATTGAAAATGAAAATATCATATATATTGAAAAGTGAAAATATCATATATATTGGAAAGTGAAAATAATATATATATTGAAAGTGAAAATATCGTATATATTGAAAGTGAAAATATCGTATATATTAGAAAGTGAAAATAATATATATTGAAAGTGAAAATATCATATTTATTGAAAGTGAAAATATCATATATATTGAAAAGTGAAAATATCATATATATTGGAAAGTGAAAATAATATATATATTGAAAGTGAAAATAATATATATATATATATTGAAAGTGAAAATATCGTGTATATATATAAAATGAAAACGATATATATAAAATGAAAATGATATATATAAAATGAAAACGATATATATATATATATATATATATATATGAAATGAAAACGATGTATATGAAATATTCGAATTGAAAACGATGTATATGAAATATTCGAATTGAACTGAATAGAAAATGAATTCGAATTGAACTGAATAGAAAATGAATTCGAATTGAACTAAATAGAAAATGAATTCGAATTGAACTGAATAGGAAATGAATTAGAATTGAACTGAATAGAAAATGAATTCGAATTGAACTGAATAGAAAATGAATTCGAATTGAACTGAATAGAAAATGAATTCGAATTGAACTGAATAGAAAATGAATTCGTATTGAACTGAACAGAAAATGAATTTGAATTGAATTGAATAGAAAATGAATTCGAATTGAATTGAATTGGAAATTAATTGAAATGAATTTAAAACGAATTTACAAGGAAAAATTCAATTTGGATTTGAATTTGAATATAAAGTTGAAATCGTTTTGAAAACGAATTTAAAACGATTTATAAAATACGTTTTAAAAGGAAATCGACGAAATATATATTATATATATTATATATATAATATAATGGCCTGAATAGAACGCGCCGCGGTGCGGCAGTTCGCGAATTTCGACCATTGACTTCGAACGGACATTACGGGAGATCCGACCGTCGGATTCTCCTAAAACCGGAACCGTTGGGTTCGTATTGAAAAGAGCTTTCTAACGAATATTAGAAATTTGAAATCTAATGGTTGGATTTGGAGATACGTCCAAATCAAATTTGGAAAAGGTCGCTGTAAGTGCAGTTCGATGGTCGTTGATGGAAATCGACTGTACGGGCCTAGATAAAATTATTAAAAATATCGATAATTTGTGTAAAATCATAAGAAATGATTTATGAAGAATTGGGATGAAAAACTTCATATTGGAAAAGATAAAAATAGATTTTTATCGAAATGAACTGGTTATTAACTAGAAAAATAATCAAATGGTTATAAATAAATAAATTGGATTGTAATTGAATTGAAATTATCTTTGGATATTTTCGATATTGGATTCCGTGATTATACAGATATTGTGATGGGAATTTGGAAGATTTCGATATCGTTATTCCCGATATGATATCTGTTGGTTTCAGGATTTGATGTTGAATATAAGTCGATACTATCTCTATTCAAAACCTTATATTTAATGTCAAATTTGATTGATTGATGGTTTGGATTGTGCTCGACTAGTTTATGAGCAAAATATGCTTTTACATTTAGCATTGGGTTGGGTTGAAAATATCTATGTGCTAACGCCTTGTGAAACACTTCACGATTTGACGATAAGGTGTTTAGCGATGTTGTGTCCATTTCAAATTTAATGAATGATTGTGAAATGATATTTTTCTTAAGTGAAAAGAAATGTATTCCCGATTTTGGACAGGGAATGTTTTATAAAAATGTTTTATAAAACAGAAAGGATTTCGAGGCCCAAAACCCGATGATTTCTAAAATGATTTAGAAATGTATTATATGTTACATTGTGGTTCATCGCGTATTCGATTAGTTGCTATTGATGATGTATCTGTTTGGTGGCGGAGAATTTATTCTCTTGCTTAACACCCTTCTTTGAGACGTACGAGCTCAAAGGTTATGTGATTAATAGCGACTGATCATATGCGTGAATTACTGATGTGAAGTACTATATTTTGAAAGTACTTGTGATTATTACGTTGTGAAATGATTTTCCCTACTTCGGGATATGAAATGATTTAGTATGTGGCTAAAGAATCGGGTAACCCTGAGACTAAAAGTATGGGTGAGAGGGCGGTGTATGCTTTCCATGTGTGGGAGGTGCATCGTCGGTGTAGCCTACTCCTATGTGGGGTAGGTGCACATTTATATATCGAGTTGCGAGGTGCGTACCCTTTGCCTTGTCGATGGAGAGCACCATATTTGGTTGCATACTTGTTTGTATGCATTGTTATGTTTTGGAATTCACATTTCCAAACGATTTGATTTGAGATCCCGAAGTGAAATCTACTTTGATATAGAAAGTTAGATATGTATTTCAAATGATTTGAAATAAGAAATCGGGAATACAATCCAAAGGAATAATTTCTATAAACTGAATTGGATTTAGAAAATCTAAGTGTAGTGAATAATCTAAGTGGGTAGATTGGGATATTGCATGTTGATTGATGCATAGTAGATCCATATATCTATATTGATTGTTGTTTATACACTGGTATTCATGGGAGTAAACCCGTTCCGCGTTAGCGGCGTGGTCCCGTGATATACCATATTATCAAATAAGTTAATTATAACTGTTAGAGTTTCTCACACCAGTCCCATGACTGACTTGTAGTTTGCTTTTCCCTTGCGAACTCGGGTGCCCCTATTTTCCACACGGGCAGCCGAGTAGTTTTATTTTGCAGAAGTATTGAGCAGGATTCTGGATTGAAGCTTTAAGCTGTGTCCAGGCATTTACAGTCTTCCGCTGTGTAGTTTATATTTCCGCTGTGCATTGTATTACATTTATGTAAATTTATCTTCCGCTGTGTATTATTTTCGATATACTCTGATATTCTGTACTCTGATGTAACATCATTATGATGTTTATTGAAGTCTTCTGTTATTTGTTCTGATGTGTTGTATACCCAAAGTTAGCGTATGCGGGATTCGAACGGTCTTGGTCGGTTTAGCGATCGATTAGGTCCGGGCGAGATCCGTATCGTTACACGTCTACTATAACATTACCCTTGCCAGGGGTATAAGCAATCTCAAAATCATACGAAGCTAAGAACTCCATCCACCGTTGTTGCCTTAAGTTGAGATTTGTCTGTCAGAATAGGTACTTCAGAGATTTATGATCGGTGTATAACTCGAACTTTTCTCCAAGTAAATAATGACGCCACGTATTTAATGCGAATACTATGGCGGCTAGTTCTAGATCATGGGTGGGGTAGTTCTTCTCATGAACTCTCAACTGTCTAGCCCCATAACATATTACTTTCCCTTTTTGCATCAGAACCGCACCAAGCCCTATACCGCACTCATCAGTGTAAAAAGTAAACACTTTACTTCCATCAGGCAAGGTCAAGACTGGGGCTGTTGTCAGAGCCCTTTTCAGTCGTTGGAAAGCAACGTCACAGTCTATGTCCTTTGAAAATGCCAAATTCTTCTTTGTCAGCCAAGTGAGAGGAGCTGATATCTTCGCGAAGTCCTTAATGAACTTCCTATAATTACCTACCAACCCAAGAAAGATTCTCACCTCGGTTGCGTTTTTGGGAATCTGCAAATCTTGCACTGCAACCACCTTCATGGGATCTACAGCTATCCCTTCTTTGGAGACTACATGTCCCAAGAATCTCACCTCCTTCCTCCAAAAATGGCACTTGGAGAACTTTGCCTTTAGCTGATGGTCATAGAGAGTTTTCAAAACTTCTCCCAAATGTCTGGCATGCTCTTCTTCACTTTTGGAGAAGATCAAAATATCATCAACAAAAACTATGACAAATTGGTTTAGGAACTCCCGAAACACCCTACTCATCAAATCAACAAAATAGGTGGGTGCATTCTTCAACCCAAAAGGCATAACTAGCCATTCAAAGAAACCGTTCGGAGTTCTGAAAGTAGTCTTATCTATGCTGTCCTCAGCCACGCTCAACTGATGGAACCCCGTAGCCAAGCCCAACTGATAAAATACTGAGGCACCAATAAGCTGATCAAATAAATCATCATCCTCGGAAGTGGGTGCCTATTCTTCTTGGTGAGCTTATTCATTTCTCTATAGTCAACACACAAACAAAATGAACTATCTGCTTTAGTTGTGAATACTACTGGAGCACCCCATTCAGATATGCTTCGTCAGATAAACCCTTTTTCAAGGAGCTCCCCTACTTGCTTACTCAGCTCCCTCCTTTCCCTTGGAGCCATGTAGCGCACTGGTAATGCAATTGGCTTTGCATTTCCCGCTAGATATATGCGGAAGTCGATCTCTCGCCTTGGAGGTAAACCTCGTACCACATCAAAAACATCGGAAAAATCTCGAACCACTGAAACAGATTGCAAATAATCTATGGATGCATCTAGAGACTCTAGGAAGCTAAGCATAACAGACCCTTGGGGGTCACGAGAAACTTCGAGGGTCTTCCCAAGACAAGTCAGGAGTTTAACAACCCTCCTCTCACAATCCAGAATGGCCCTATACGTAGTAAGCCAATCCATTCCTAGAATCAACCCATAGCCCATAAACCCGAGCACATACGCGTCGCACTCAAACTCGACGCCTAACATAGATATATTCCAACCCCGACAAATCATCGATAAATGAGCCGAACCACCAATGGGGTTTGAAACAGCTACGGGATCTACTACCATACTAGTAATTAAGTGCAGAGATTCAACTATAGAAGTTTATACAAACGAGTGTGAAGCTCTAGAATCAAAAAGTATTCTAACTGGATGGTTTGAAAGAGAAGCTAAACTTTCAACGGAAATTTTTCTACCTCTTTCAGGAGCACTGATCATGAGAGCATGCACCTACCCTCTAGAAGTCCCTGCTCTTTGACCTTGTCCCTGCGATCCTTGTTTCTTCGAGCACTCTTTAGAGAAGTGTCCGACCTTTCCGCAATTAAAGCAATTAGCCTTCCTTCTCTTACATTCTTTAATCAAGCGACCCTCCTTTCCACAATTGTGACATTTTCTCTTATCCCTGTCTTTGTCATCTTTCACTCCTTTCTTCTGATGTTTCTGCGGTTGTTGCCCCTTCTTGGGCCACGCCTTCCTATTCTGCTATGTCCCTTCAGTCTTTGCTTCCTTCTTCTCTCCCTTGTCCTTCTCATGCATTAGGGCCATATCAACAAGCTTTTCAAAGGTGGCCCCCATTGGAATATGGGACATGGCTAAATCATGTAGAGGCTCATTCAGCCCTTTAGCAAACCGCAAAGCCCTTTTGTGCGATGTATCCACCAACTCTAACCCAAAACTTGCCAGCTGGTTGATCTTGTTCACATACTCCTTCACCATCAAGTTTCCTTATTTGAGTGCTAAGAACCTTTCCATCTGTGTGCTTTTCTTAGCTTGGGAAAGAAATTTCATTTCGAACCTCTATCTAAAATCTTCCCAAGTTTCCACCGGACGTCCAGCATGAGTGACTTCCGACCAAAATGAGGCTTCGTCCTTTAACAGCCAAGCAGCTATCTGAATCTTTCTTCGGTCCTCCACTTTAAAGATTATGAATAAGTCCTCGTTCTCCTTAAGCCAATTCCGAGCTTCTACGAATGTCTCGCTCACATGGAATGGCTTCCCTCCAATAGCATGGAAGTCCTTGCAGATCTTGGCAAAGTTATCAGCCCTTGGAGTGGGAGGACGAGGAGGAATGACTGGTGCAGCTGGGGGAGGAACATTCCCTTGGCCTTCGGCAAGCACCGTGGCCTCCAAATACCTACGGAACCATCCGGGTATTGTGATGCCCTCTAGGATATTAGGAATGTTTTGTTCCCCAGACATGCTGAAAAAGGCAAAAAGGAAGAAATTTAGATAAAGGACCAAAGGATACTACATATGGCTTTTTAGGGAATGTTTTTCAAAACAGACTTTTCTTTTTGAAAATGCTTTCTTTTAAAACCTTTTTGAAAAATAATTTTCAGAAACTTTTATCTAATTTGGTAACCTTCAGCTCTGATACCAAGTGTGACACCCCACGTCCGTTAATGTCACTCACTAAGGGAATGCGTTAAATTTCGTGAAGCATTATGGGTAAACAGACACAGAATAATTACAAGAAAGATATAAATAAGATAGCAGAGGAAATTTTAAATTTTTATTTTAGGCATAAATCATAATACCGTTGTCCACAATACCATAAGTCACATAAACCATTACAATGAACTAACTTCTGTCTTGCAACATCAGAGTACATAAGTAAATAAAAAGCATAATTCCCCAATTAAAAGAGTTAATCCATAGTAGAGACAAGAACTTGAGCCATATTTTCGAAATAGCTCCTAGCAAGATGATATCTGAATCCTAACTAAGCCTGAGTGTTTCCTCCCTAAGAACCTAGGGGGAAACGGAAGAAAGAAGGAGAAACAAAAAGGGTCAGACATAAAGTCTGGCGAGTCTAGTTACTTTTAGCTAGTAAATAAATAAAAGTAACATGATAGTCATATAAAGTGGATAAGAGAGATCACTACATAAATGGCAGGTGTGACAAGATTGATAGGGTAAAGTATATACACTTCTCTAATGATTACTCTGCACTATTACTAGTATAACTAAAATGAGATGATCCCTACCACTATAAGTTGGTAGGCTTAGGGCATACGTCCAAGTGTACCCTAACCACTACCCTAATCGATCGGCTCCCTACCCCGTAGATATCCTGTGCTGGCCCCATAGTAGGAGGTATCACTACCTAAAGTGGCAACCCTTTATTTCCCAAGATGTGAACAACCATATCTACCGGTGTCACGATCGTCTTATCCCCTTCTGCCCGGCTCACGCACGCACATGGACCGGTCGATTTGCGCCGACCGCATCGTCCGTCTCGTTTAGATCTCTTATAATCAATCAGTAAGCATGCCCCTTCTCCGCCTAGTACGGAGTTTTTTATTTGACACCTAGTCCGAGTTACTGACTGAAATGGGTCCCATACAATATGATACATGCTCTTCCCTTTGTCTTGTATCCGCACTAGGTTTTTCACTGATTATGTATACCCTTAGTTGTCTTTAATTACATAGCCCTATGTCAGTTATGCTTACCCTAAAGGGTGTCTTTAATTACATAACTTTATTGTATTTTTCCACCGGTTATGTATACCACTAGGTGTCTTTAATTACATAACCGTATTGGGTTAAGTTCATGGGCCTATATGTAAATATTGCCTACCCCTTCTAATTTACTTAGCCCACCCACTACCCATCCAATTTTACTTAACCCTAACTTAAGTTCATAATCATACAATCCTTATGTATTAAATTAGGTTAGGTTGTCCAATTCTTTACCATGTCCATTTACGGTTTATAATGGGCTAGACCTCCCATATTAGGCCTACAACATGTGGATGCTGGATATGTCGGTCGGGTCCGGGATGACTTATTCCACAGTTGGGCCTAACCTCGTGTCATAGTCCGATTCGTATTTATGTACTTAGACCTCCCACATTAGGTTCAACATTAGTGGCTGCTAGATATGCCGGTCGGGTCCGAGCAGACTTCCACCACTAATGCAACCTAACCACGTGTCATAAGTACAATTACAATTCCTAATTGTAATTACTAAACATTCCATTTTTATCAAAATCTACTTATTTCATTATAGATGATTATTTCTATGTTTCCCCATTTGAATTATATGCCCAATAAATATTACATAAATTATGCCAAGTATAAATCCCTTTTTCCCCATTCCTAACTAACATATTCGCACGTATTTTGGCGGCATCTAGGCTATAAAGTTGCATAGCCATAACAATGAAAAGGGAATGTGACAAAGGTGATAGTTTCAACATATCTTGGCATAAACATAAACTTGCATGATAACAAGGTGAGTGGACATGTCATTAACATCATAACAAGGTGGACATAAAATTGATGAACTTGTGGCAACTACGATGTCAAAGCAAGCATAATGAGATCTAAATTAACCCATTTGGTGTCCAACTATTTAGATCTAGCATAATTAGGGTGACATAGCAAAATGTTTAGATCTAAAGATGGCTTCACATGTCAAGTTTACAACATATTTAGGTTTGTCACATTATGACAGGTGAAAGTTGATTTACATAAGGAACTAAATCTAGCCAATGTTACAACTGTCCAATTTAATAGATGTACATTCACCACAATATAGTTACAAGTCAAGATCCACATAGGCAACATAATAAAACAACCACAATTTTATTAGATCTAGGGAAATAGATCTATCATGACATAGTACAGGATTTAACACAAGCGCAGAATCATACTTTACAACATATCCAATTCACAGTCTTTCACAATTTACATTTATTTATCTAAACCTAAAAACAACTAGAAACTCACAGCGTTAGGTTTTAGAGAATTGAGAAAGAACGGCTCTTGAATTTCGGAATTTGATTTGCAAAGTATGTTGTAGAAAATGGCTCCGTCTCAGTTCATATCCCGACAGCATATGGCCTCCATGATTTCCAATGAAGAAAATTGGAGAATAAGACACATATATAAAGCTGCCAGACCCCCTGAAACCGAGTGCCACGCCAGCCCTAGGGGTGTCGACACCCCTGTGGGCGGGTCGACCCCTAGGTCGAAACCCCTCTAAGGGGGTCGACCCCCTACAGTGGGAATTTTGCCGCTCTGATGAATTTTTTCAAATTTGAATCATTCTGGATAAAATTATGAATCATGCCTCTCTCTCTCTCTATATATATATATTTTCTGTGCATTAAAACTTAAAACCCTTATAACTTCTTCATACGGTGTCCGTTTTACGCAAACCAATTGTCTATCTGGACCAGAATTTCGAGACGGACGCAATGGTGCAGTTCGTTTCCTCTAATTATGAATATTAAATTAATTGTTATTTAAGTTATTCTCTTTAATGTCGTTAAAAAATTCGGGGTGTTACAGCAACCTTGCCAAGGCCATTGTAGTCTGTGAGGATTCACTCTATGTTATTTGTGTGATTTTGTGTTATTCGTGAATTCACCATTTTCGTAATGACTACCTTATATACGTTTACATTTCTTCGAAGTCATCGAAATACTTGTGTTTATATGCTGATTTCCTTAATACATAGGTTCTCTTTATTTATTTATGGCATGAATTACTTTTGTGTTCATTTCTGGAGGTATGTCCTCATTTACGTTTTTTTGTGGACTTTTTGTGTGTCCATTTTTGTGTTATGAGAATCATTTTTGAATAACATTTTGATTTATGGATTTATACACCCAAACTTGTTATGGTTTGAGTGTCTTTCCATTTTATATTTTCTAGATTTCTTTGCGTGATTTCTTGAACTTGGCTGATTTGAGTTTTCATTAAAAAATCATCTCGAATCTTCTTTTAGAAAAGTGATAAGCTATATTTGGCTTATTGGACTTTGTCTCTTGTTTCGGATTTTGATTCTTGATCTTCGGGCTTTCGTAAATAGGGAATTTGCATGAATTCCCACTTTTGTCTTTCGTATAGATGAACTTTGCAAAAGGTTGTTGTTCCTTTGAGAAATTATTCTTGAGACTAACTTTGGTAGATTTAAAAAAAACGTGTTTTTATGGATAATTAACTCTCTTTTATGCGGCCATTCTTTCCATTCATTGCATGTCTTGTTTATTCTACTTTCGTGGTGAGTTTTGGGCTGGATTGAATTAACCATTATGAGGCCCGAATTTTATTTTCCGGGAATACCATCCATCTTCGACCTCCCAAATCTGTTGAATAGATTTCTGCTATTCACAACGATTTTAATTTAGATTTGTTATTTCTCTTATGTTTATAAAATTTTCATAGCAATGAGATCTTTACACCTATTTTATGTTGACCATCTTGGAGGGTAATTGATTTCGAAATTGATTTTTTTATTCTTGTGGCTCAATCTATTTGTTTGATTGTTCTCCTTAGTGACCGACCATTAAGGATAAAGGGGAGACATTTTTTGGAGTGATCCCATGGAATGTTTTGGCGTAGCGAACACTACCAGCTTAGTAGATTCTTTACCTTCGATGAATGATTTATTCGATAAGTTTGTTGTGCTATATTCACTTCACTATTAGACTTAACAATAGAGTTTTAGCCAACTATTTATTTTTGTGCTTGTTTTATCCTTGGGTTAACAAATATTCCATTTTATTTTATTAACCTTAATGAATCAAAATTCTCGAGATCATAACCCAATTGGTTTGTTTCAACCTTTTTGGTAATATTTTTGTGAATTTGAAAACTAAAGTTTTCAAATTTTTTCAAAAAATTTCAACTTCTACTATTTATCATGTTCGCATGATTTAGAAAGTCGATTCTGAAATATTAGAGGACACGCTAATATTTCAAATTTGAGATTTCAGGGGTTTATTGGAAACTTAAAATTTCCAATTTATTTGTTTTTTAAATATTAGAAGATGTGCTAATATTTCCAATTTAAGGTTTATAAGCTGGATTTTACTTATGGATCGTGTTTCCCTACGGGATTGCATATCCAAGTGAATGAGATATTTATGACCATCATATACATCCTTTTCAATATATGAAAAAAAATTAGCTAGAATAATTTTAAGAAATTTTTGAGTGATAAAATTTTCTAGCTAAAAACGTGACAAGAAATGTTCGCCGATTTTGGAAAGTCGATATTTCCAATTTTTCATTTGATTGTTTAATTAGTTTATATTGAAAACGTAAGAGTATAGGTTTATAATTTATAAACATATTGAACGTTAAACGAATTAATTAAATTTTTTTTATAACGAGCTTGCCACGTGGCAGTTGTTCGTAATCTTCAACTTGAACTTTGAATGAGAGCATACAATCCAATACAAGCCAGAATTCTTTGAAATAAGAATTATCCGAATCTACCGAATTATAATTTTCTAACGGAAGAAAAAGATTTGAATTCCATATTGTATATTTATAGATATGTTTGAACCAAATTTTCAGAAAAATCACGGTAAACTAGTTCGCGATTAAAATTTAAATAATTACTGAAATTAAGGTTTAGAGTATTTCGAATTGTAGTAAAGAAAATTCTAAATTTGTTGAAAACACTTATGAGAAGAATAAGTTAGTTGCTTCTATATATTCTTGACTTTTTTTTCTCTCATCAAAAGGTGTTATTCTATAATGTTGAACATTATACATGTATAAACATAAGTTATATAGTGATTTATAATTCAAAGTTAAAATCTTATAAGTTTATTCAAAGGTGAAATTCTTATTTAACCTATTTTTATATATATATATGTATGTCTTGTTGATGCGTGGTTGTTATTTGTATTGAATTTTTCCTTAAGTAATTGTAAGTAATTGAAGGGACGCAATTTCTTTAAGTGGGGAAGTCTGTAACTACCTGCGTATTTAATGATAATATATTTAAATATTTTGTTTAAATATAACGTCATTAATCGAGTGTGTGTCCAAAAATTCATATTTTCCGTATGGATGAATTTGGACTTGAGACCACTTCTATTGAGTTCGAAATGCCATGTGCTACAAGAAAAACTATAAGCATCGATATACATGGAGTTAATGAAATTTGGGACTTTGGGTAGGGGCTTGGGTTTGTAAACCTAGCCGATTAACCCACTTCCCTATAACCCCTCTTATCCCACTCCCTCTACATTCACTTCCAAACCTTCAAGAGAAATAAAAAGGAGAGTGGAAAGGGAAATTAAAACTCCCTAAGCCTAGTTTAAATGTAGAGATCCAAATTCTTGAGGAAATCAAGTGTTGAAGCTTGAGTAAGCCTCCTCTTCATCTTCTCCAACTTATTATGTCTTTAATTTCTGGAATTTCCTAAACCTAGCTCTTAGGAAATCCATTTATATAATCTTAGATTGGAGGTTCTAGTGTGTTTCTTGGAGAGAGGTTGATCTCGCTTAGTTTTGAAGCTTCTACCTCCTTCCTTAAGATCAAAGGTGAGTTCTTGCGAACTCACATCTATGTAATCAAGCAATTGGGCTTGGGTAGGGTTCCTTTGGCATGTCCATGGTATGAGTATTGGTTGTGTTGATTGATTTGGGTGTTGACATTTCCAATTTATGAAGTTTGATTTCATTTTCAGTGATTCCCATTGTGATTCTTGGTGTGCATGTGAATTTGGGTGTTATAAGTTGCTTCGGCAAGACTTGGATGCTTCATTTTTGCATAGGAAACAAATAAGCCTTTGGGCATTTGCCGATATCATTTTGAGCATGTTTTCTAGGTAAAATTGTGCCCCGGCCTAGGTTCAGACGTCTGAATATTATAGGTCAGACTTCTGACCTGATATAAATAATTAAAAAAACAAAAGGAACTAAATTCAGAATTCAGAATTTTTCCATTCAGACGTCTGAATTTTCCAATTTAGAAGTCTGAATTTCAGACAGAGACATAAGTCTCCGGAATACCAATTCAGACGTCTGAATTTTTATTTCAGATGTGCGACTCCTGTTTTAGGACTGTTGACCGGTGGAGACTGCGGTCGATAGTTTAGGTTGTTTCAGGCTCTTTCCCGGCCAAGTTTATGCATGTTTGGTCTTTTTCTATGACTCCTCAGTTTCACTGGTTCACAGATTTCTATAGCTCGCTTTTTATGGATTTTTGATTTATTCATTTTGAATAAATTTTATAATGGATATTTATGAGTTTTGATTTACGTTATTAAAACGTGAATTCCGAGTTTGATTGTTGTTACAACCGATTTATACAAAATTTTCTAGTTCAAACTACAAAAGGGTTTTATATTATTAGTGGATACCAAATCCATATTCAAATGGTATTTACACTATATTTCATACAAAATTATTTTATAAATCATTTTCTAATCTACTAGTATATATATTTACATAAACCTTTTACTCGCTCGTATGAGAACACCAATTAAATATCTTAGTAAAAATAAGGACTATGAACCCTTGTGTTTTCTTGACAGTTAATTCTTAGAATCGTTCGATTGAAAATTGTGGTAATAATCAATTTGTATTTTGAGTGAAAACCTACAACTTGTTCGTAAATATTTGAGTAAAGCAAGTGGTTATGGGAGAGAAAGGTGTTATGGGACATATAGCTTAACTCCTATAATTACCAGCTTGGAGTAATTTACACTTTCCTTGATCAACTATGATCATTCTAAAATTTAGACTAGCTTTATGCGATATCTCTGAGCTATGGAATTTATTCGGTATTTTAATAAACTTCGGATCATTCTGAGAAACTTCGGTTCATTTTGAGTATTTTAATGTTCTTCGGATCATTCTAAGGAGCTTCAGTTCATTTTGAGTATTTTAATTATCTTCGGATCATTCTAAGGAACTTTAGTTTATTTTAAGTATTTTAATCATCTACGGATCATTCTAAGGAACTTCGGTTCATTTTGAGTATCTTAATGATCTTCGGATCATTTCGAGGAACTTCGGTTCATTTTGTGGAATTGCGCTACTTTGATCAATTGTGATATTTTCATGATTTTATGCATTTTGATGATCTTTAGGTCATTTCGAGAAACTGTGGTTCAATTTGGAGCAGGGTCGCGACCCACGGTCTTTGTACCATTCGAGGAGCTTCGGCTTAACATTATTGGCTAGCTACCTAGAGATCGTGTCTCATTCGAGATACACGTGTCGGTGAGTCTCCAGACTCCCAATTCAAGATAGGCTTTAATTTCCATTTTTGAGATTTTCTAGATTTCTATTTTGTTGATTTCTGGAATTTGGAGTTTTGTTGATAATATGTTATCAATTCTGAGATTTATTGATAGAGTTATCAACTTTTGAGTTGATTTGATATGAGTTATCATTTCCTATGAGTAGCTATGTAACTTTGAATGAGATATTCTTTTATAGCTTTGATGTGTATTTTTGAGACATACCGTAGACTTTTCTTAGTCTCACCCGTGAGTATGACATTGTTATTATTGCTTACATGTCTACATTTATTTATAACTCTTATTATATCTAAGTTTATGAGATAAGTACACCAAGACTGACCTGTTTATTGTTTATCTTTGTGAAAATAACACTACAAGAAAAATCGCATACGGCAACAGTAGTATACGCTTCTAATTCGTCGCTAAATAGGCCTTAGCGATGAATTTCCTGCATAATGTTATGGTCGGTAAAAACCATGATGGTATCTGTGTCAGATTTTTGCGACGAAATTTAGCATGAGTTCTCCGACAGTTTTCCGTCATTTTACTAATTATATAATAAAAATATAATTTTATTTATTAATTTTATTTTAATTTATTTATCAACTATTTACCGACGGATAAGTAATTTATTATAAATTATTATTTATAAAAGGCATTGGTAAACCCTTACTAATTGCCAAGGGATTAGCGTTGGAAATTAAATTGGGGTAAACTTAACCTCACTTTTTTGTTGGTAATTCGATGGTAAATGCTTTCAAATTAAGCCTATCTATAGATGCAAACAGATGAAATCCAAAATTTTAAGTCTGCAACTAAATCCGCATCCGATATCCATGGGTATTAAAGAAACAATATAAATATCCAAAAAAATCCGCATCCAAAAACGAATCCGAATATTTCCGAGTATCCGAAAAACTCCAAAATATCCACACCCAAAATTGAATAACACATATGTTATGTAGAATTTTTTCAACTAAAAAAAACAGTTCAATCGTTCACTTTCACAAACAAGATCACATGCTCAAACAAGTTCATACACAATAGTACATAAAATAGCAATACATAGAATATTAAACAAATTCATACGTTACAACAATTAAAATAAATAAAAAACTTAGAAACGACGATAAAATTTGTTCTTTCTTCCATTCCATCCAGCATAGCTTCCCAACATTTCATATCTAAGGAAAACAAGATAATAACAATAATGACAATGACAGAGAAATATGATACAAAGAAAACTGATAGAGTCCATAGAAATAAACATTACAATTGAAATTCGATGGTTTACACACCTTTCACTCTTCAAGGAAATGTCCAGACCACTAGCCCCAAGAATATGGTTTTTATTTAGACTCTTATTAGAGGAAACGACTTCAACAGTGCATTGAATCTTCTCTGCTTACAGCAAATCATTTTCAACTGTGGGATAACTTATCGTAAAATCACTACAATATTTATCAAATAGCGCAATGACAGACTAAATTATAAAAGGTGTGAATGAACAATCCATGTCATCTATAATGTTGCATTTAATACAGCTACAATGCATGAAGATTAAGGACATAATGAGTTAGGTTTCCTGTAACATTTAAGTAACTTTAAAACAAATTTGAACATATTTTCAGTACACGGTCCTTACGTCCAACCCCCACTTGCATGGAAAACCTGTTGCACGGTTGGTAGTTTTATATTGCTAAAATCTATACAAGTGATGCATGACTAATTTTTAAATTAAATTAACCCAAATCTATCAACGAACTTGAATATAATTAAATTTTAACATGAACCAAAAGACATAGGAATAACTTCAACTACATGAGGAAAATCTTGAGGACACAAAGTTTGAGCAATGCAAGATCCTTCAGTTATATGACAAAACAAAAATAAAGTTTATTTGAACATTGTTAGAACCTAAAAGAAATGACGTTGCAACAAAAGTGTCTCAAATGGCAGAAAATAACTCAAAGGCATGTACACTGGATAATTTCAGAAGAAGTACATGTAAAGAACACAAATAATGGCAAAGCAACGTACTTCTAAAAAATGTAGTACTCTAAGGGAAATAAAAGCCAATTAAGGACACAGATGTCATATAATGCAAAAAACAGTAGGTGTGTCAAAAAAACACAAATGAACAAGACACATACAACACAACCATTGTGACTGATGCAAAAAGAAACATACAGAATGTCCAAGTATAAATAAATAATTAAAGGGAGACTTGTTTATTTATAATTAACGTTTCACATAAGGGCCAAAACTGAAAGCGCCTGTACTTAACATTGATATTGAAAACAACATTATCAGCATTCACTTCTATCATAAACGGAGGTGGCTACTTGAGTTTATGATAGATTTTTGTTGATGTAATATAAAATTATAAAGCAATCAGTTAAAACAAACTGCATAGATTTAACAAGTTTTGGCAAATTAGAATTAACAGAATTGGACACATTGTTGTAATAGGAATTTGAACATGTGTAACACCCCGCATTTTTAATATAACTAGAAATGTATATATATGCATAGATAGGTCAATAATGGTGATGTACAATGAAAATTACTTAACATGAAAGATAAGGAAAGATTAATTCAATGACAGTGTACGTAACAGAGAAGATAATAAAATAAGGATACTTAATTTAAATATCAGGAAGTAAGTAAAAAGGACATCACCATTGCGTTCATCTCGAAATTATGCTTAGAATAGAGTCCAGGTTTTCGAAAATCGGACTCCGTATGAAAGAGTTATGGCCTGCAGAAGATTCAACGAAAATTCAGAATTTACATAGGAAAATACCCAGGCAGGTCGACCTGGGGGTCGACCTACCCAGGGAGGTCGACCTAGGAGTCGACCTTAGTGTCGACCTCCACTCTGATTTTTCCAGATCTAGGCAGTGATGATTTTTTATGTGCTGGATGGACCGGATGGCTTCTAGGGCGATCTAATGGCTCTAAAACACTCTCTACACCTATAAAATAGTGCCTAGACCTAACCTAATTCATAAACCATTCCTTCTAACACCTCCATGCCGCCAAACATCAACATAAAATGGCCGCCGCCTCAAAACCCTAAATTAATTTGCAAGTTCTTCATCAACTTTGGAGTTTAATCAAATCAAGGGAGCAAAATTCTTCATCAACGATTCAAGCTCTACACCAATAATCAAATAAGAAGATTAAATCATCGTTCTACATCAACAACAAATTGCTTATTTCTCTAAACCAGTTAATGTGCCTGGATTTGGACTATATTTGTTGTATAATGTTGCTTCTATCGTTTACCATTCCCCATAATGAATATGATGTTAATTTAATAAGATTTGTTATTTTATTTATGCCTACGTTTGAGTTCTCTCCTTTTCTATCCTTTCCCCTTTTTATTTTTTGATCTAGGTTATCTCGAACCTAGACGAAATCTTATTATACAATACGCACGATTGGAATATAATCTGTAATTTTGGGGTTTGTGGCATAACAATTGTTATTGCATATATTGTGCATAATCTATTTTATGCTGTCGAGGAATATAATCTATAATGTTGAATTTATGTAAGTTTGACATAATTGTCATTGGATATGGAATTGGTATAATTCAATATTAACAACATGTAATTGGATAACATAATTGGTGAAATTTATTCGTGACTTGAAAAGTAAGCCTAGAGGGTGAATTAGATTATATGTATGAACGTGAGAATGTTGGGATATATATATGTTGGAAAAATATGGGTTATATAAAATTAGGTATAATTGGATATTGCAAATTGGCATGTTTGGGTATGAATAACATGGAATTAGTGTATTTGGCCATAATTGGATAATTTGGGTAATATGAAAATTAGCTAACTATTATGTAATTGGTGTAGTGAATGGAAAATTGGAAATAATCATAAAAATGAAATGTAATTAAGTTGAATTTGGAACATATGACATGAATTTGGGGTTTGGGTGAAAGACGATTGTTAATGAATGCCTACGACACGAGGTTAGATGCGTTTGTGGTGTAAGACTGCCCGGAACCGCCCGGCAAATCCACCAACCACAAGCGGACGTCTAATATGAGAGGTCAATGGCAAGAACTAGAGGCGTAACGGTTTATGACACGAGGTTAGGCGCGTATGTGGTGTAAGACTGCCCGGAACCGCCCGGCAAATCCAGCAGCCACGAACGGATGTCTAATGTGAGAGGTCGTACATCGTTACGACATTGTAAATAAATTAAGAAATACTAACCATAATAAGACATGCGGGTGACATGGGTATGGTTAGAGGGTTAAGTGGGTGATATAAACGACATGTAAAGCATGACTAATGTGGACTTAACAGTTGTAAGACATGTGATGTAAAACATGACTAAGGTAGACTTAACCGTAGTAAGACATGTATAAGATATGGAAACGATAATAAAGGGGGTTAAGTGGGACACGTCTGACATGTGAAACAGAATTTAGACATGCTTAACCAAATGGACCCGTAACGGTATCATAAATTAATTGAATTGGGTAAAGTTGAAGTAATGTGTTAAGTAAAAGGAAGGGTTAAGTCAAATCTAAAATTAATGACATAGTAATAGGGGAATGATAATTACCCATTATAAACTTGATTTGCGGTGATGTAAAATTAAATAATAGGCAAACTTGTCATAGGGACAAGAGAACGTTATGACTTGAGATGTAATAAAAGACTTGCAGGGTGGGACGACTTATACTATGAAATAAGTCAAATCTAAAATTAATGACAGGAAATGGGGAATGATAAATAACCTTTTATGAATAAACTTGAATAAGGCAAGAAAGGATAATAGGTGGAAATTATAACTTATGGGACAAGATAAGTTATAGGAAACGATAAGGAAGACGAGATAACTTATATGTAAAGATATACTTAAATTAAGTGGTTTGGAAAGGAGAAATGTGAAATTAAAAATGATATAAGTTATATGAGTGGAAAAGAAGTAAATTAGAATCATATATGTTGGTTGGAATGAGTAATTCTCTGGGTGCCAGTCTGATGTTGATTTCGGTCTTCGGGGCTGGCGTTTAGAGGGTTATTCTCCTAATCAGTATGTATGTGGGATAAGGCATACTTAACTATGAATTAAGTATAACGTGTTGTTGTAACCCAAAAAGGGAATAATTTATGAAATTGGAAAATAACATGTTGTGGGCTTATTAATGGACTTAAGTGGGTTAAGTATAAATTGAATTATTAAGCAAGGTTAACTTGGTGAATACGAAAAAAAGGAAGCTAATGTGAATAACCAAGTTAAATGAGAAAGTTGACGAGGTGGCACAAGCGTGAAATAATTGGTTAGACTTAGGGTCTAATGACATATAAAACTAAGGCACTTGAAGCAGTCCGTACGTTGTAGGATGAATAACCCAACGAGGTCGATCATGATGGTGTCATAATGCACGAGGAGAGCGTACGTACGCTATTTTGGCAGCTCCAAAGGACTGGAAGGAGAAGCACGCTGCTTCCTGAGACGTTAAAGGTGCTCTTGGCAGTCCTATGTGGTGGTTACGCTTCGGGCTAGGATTACAGAGGTTGGGTCTGCGCGGAACTTCCAGGTGGGTGGGCCTTGACTGCACAAGTAGGGGGCAGTCAGAATGTTGTACGCGGTGGCATTAAGGGTGGTTCGGCGATTGCCTCAGGCGGAGGTGGAGGGTCAAGACCAAACGATAGCAAGATCGTCGGATGCCTGTCACCATCAGATTAAGGAATGCGAAAAGACAAGAGCTAACCCCTAGAGATCGTTAACCTTTGCTATCAAGGGACGGGTGCGGGGAGACCCCACATGTATGTTTAGATTGTTTTCCTGTTATGGGTGGTCGCTTAGCTCATGTGGTCTTTACTAGTTGACGGAGGGGCTGAGGTGGGGCCTAGCCACCATAGAAAAACCAGACCCCAGGGATATATGTACATTGGACACTCTTAGAGGCGGGCCCGTACAGATATAGAAAAGCTCCCGACCAAGTTCCGTGTTTTCTGGTGTAACCCTGCCACAAAACTTGGCTGCACAAGTAGAGATTATGTGTAGTAGAAACATCGAGTACGAATGATGATACGTACGTGGGAAAGTCTAGGTACAACCATGTCTGCTCTGTGTGGTGTATCGTAGACTAGAGGGCATTATTCGGTGATGGAACCAAACTCGATCGAATAGTTCGAGGACAGCAGTCAGTACGCTTACGTAGCACAGTGATAGTGGTTCTATGCGGATGTAGTGTTGTACGTTACTATGGCATAGGATGTGGGACTACACATATTACTGTGGCGATATGGAGGAGACCATGCGAGTGGGGTATCACGGGGTGTACCTCAGTTTGGGTGTAGCTACATATACACTATGTTAGGTTAGTCTACTAGGGGGTAGATGGGTGCGACGTGTGTGTAAGCTTTGAGTGCTAATAACACGCATGACCTAATAAATAAGAAAGTGTAACGTCCCGTATTTTCTGACCATTTGTTTGAAATATTTTATTTATTTAAAATATTGATTTGAGTATAAATAATCGAGATTAACCATTTTATTTGAAAATTATATTAATAGTATAATAATATTTTATACTCGAAATATATGGGGAAGATTTTGAATTTGCAGTTTAAGGTGATCGGGCAATTTAAAGTGGTTTAATATGGTTTACATTGAATTATATAAATATATTCGTTATTAAAACGACGTTAGAACGTTTAATTTATAATTTAATTATAAAACGAGCTGCAGCGGCGCGGTAGTTCGTAATTTGCCCCTTCGAACTTTAAACGGCTGTACAGGATCCAATATGAGTCGAATTTGCTTGAAACAAGAAGCGTCCGAATCTATTGGATAATATTTTTCTAATGAAAGAGAAAATTCGAGTTTTCGTGTTGTAGATTTTTTTTATGTCCAAATCATATTTTAAAAAGGTCGCTGTGGAATTCCTTTGTAAAATTTTATCATTATTTATATTAAATAAAGGGTTTTTAAATTTTTATAATGTCGATTTGCTTGAAATTCAACCCGGGATATTTTATGGTGGTAATATATGAAATTCTGGTCATATATGGCCAATTTCAATATTTTAATAATATTATATTGAGGTATTTTAAAATTGGTTTATTTTCTTTGAATTGTGCAGTTATAAAAGGGCCTTTATTCAAACGACCTTCGTTTTCAACGAAACAAATTTTATTGGGACCGCAACAGTAAATTATTGCTAGGTTTCAAGTGGTGCGTCAATCGGGGTTAATTTGTGAGCACTGCAAAATAAAATGCAAATAAAACGACCATTAGGACATGAACGAGCGCCGTTTTAACAAACGAACTCGAAATTCGACGAAACAAGTTTCGTTAGGACTGTATCATCAAATTATACTACGCCATCCATTTCTGTCTCGAATGGGATTTGTATGTGAGTATAGGAGCGAATAAACAGCGTTAAAAATAGCGATAGACACGAAATAAAATATCGTTAGTCACTGTCGTTCGTCAAATCAACTAAAATATAAATTTTCCCACACTATATAAGGAACCTAAGGCTGAAACCCTAATTCCCAATTCGACATTGTTCATCATATTTTGCAAATAAGTCCTCAAATCTAAATTAATTTATATCTTGAAATCTGTAATGAATTTTCCATGGGAATCTGAAGAGAAGTTGTAGATCTGGTCGAGAGAAGCAACCGACAAAAATTTGGGGTCATCGGGCGACTGAGGTGGTCGGAATCGTCCAAAAACCCAAACTGGACAGTTCCGTTCTTTTCATAAATTAAGGAGATTGGATCGATTTGAGGTGATGGGACCTTGGGGGAAATGAAGAGGGAAGGAAGTGCTTTCAGATGGTGGTGGTCTCGAATCCTCTGGTGGTCGAAGGTGACGGTGGTGGCGAGTTGAACGTGGAGTACTGTTTTGGGTTTATTTTTGGAAGTGGTGATCAGTTTTAATGGGTTTCACGGCGATGGAGGGCTTTCTGGTGTCGGGGTCTGAAGCGAAGTCGAAGGTGGAAGAGGCGGTCATTGATCGGCGGTGGTCTGGTGGGCCCTTGTGGTATGTGGCGGTAGGTTGATGGGGTTGAACGGAAATGGGTTAAGGGGGAAATCCAGCGTATTGGCGAGGTGTTAGGGTTTGGCGTGGCTGGTGATGAACGCTGGCGGAGCTGCGGTATCGGCGACGAGTTCAGGTGGGTGTCAAATCGATGGTGGCGGCGACGGGAACACGTTGATGATGAGGAGTGGCGTTTGTGTTTTGTAAGGAAGAAAGGATCGGGTTCAGGAGTACAAAATTGGGGAAGACGCGTTATTTAATGCTGACATGGACAAAGTCTTAAACAGTAATTAAGGTAAGGTAATTATAATTTAATTATTTAATTAAATTTATCGTTAAATTTATATAAACTTTGAAATGCGATAACTCTTACATACATTAACGAAATTTAACGAAAATGGATCCGTTGGGATCGTAGGGACGAGACCTAGACGATGGCACTAATTAGGCACTGTTCTGATGCAGTTGAAATTTCAGTTAATTTTGAATGCCCGTTCAAGATTAAAAGGAACAAACGCGACCACCGTCAACCGAAATAAACCGGTTAGTTAATTCTCACACCTTCTGGAATCCTGTGATGTGGTAAATTCATATTAAAATAAAATTTACCGTTAAAAAGTATAAATTGGTTGATTGGCTGCTATTGGTTGTTTATTGTTTGGTTGATTGCTGCTATTTATATTTCATCGTTTTAAATATTAGATTAGCGAAATTTATTTCATATATTATTATCAAATGTTATAACGAGCTACGGCGCAGGGAAGGACAGGTTGGAAGGATCCGACCGGATTCCTCAAATAAACTGTATTTTATTTATGTTGCATATTATTCATATATGAACTTACACCCAGACTAACACTAAAACCTGTTTTAATGTTGATGGTTGAATGGATATTCATCATTGTTGTGTTAATAATCAATCCACAGTATTGATTGAATGGTGGGCATTGAATGGCCTAAAATGTTTTGTTTTTAACCTTCGTTCTGCCGTTAGGCAGATTGACGTAGATTTTAAGTTATAAATTATTTTATAACTGAACTGGAGTCTTTAGTTATTTTATATAGATAATTAAATTAGATATTTATAAACACATATATTAGTGATAGATTGGAAATGGTAATGGTAAGGGTTTTAAAAATAAATATAAGAAGTTGTTTAAGTTGCTTAGGGGGTTATTATATGTATTTAAAGGGAAATCCATGCGAGGTTTAGAAAAGAGTTTTTAAACCAAAATGATAACTTTGAAAAGCAAAAGAATGGTTTAAACGAAACATTATAACTGGGATAAGGATTTCAAAAGCAAGGGGGAATACATATAGTGATTTTGGTTCAAAATTGGTACATGGAATTTGGAAATAAAATCTAAAGTAACAAGGTCTTATTGGGAAGAAATAGGATAAACAGATTTTAATTATATAATCCAAGATAAAAAGTATTATAAGAAATGCTCGAATGGATGAAAGTAAATTATTTGACATGTGGTTTTTATTGTAAATCCAAAGTTTACAAGTGGAATGTTGATTTTAGTTAAAAGTGGTGTTTGTGAACTTTTACTTAATCAGACAAATTAAGTAAAGAGATTTATCGAACGAAGATTTCAAATGTAAGACAAGGTTTATAAAACAAGATTTGAAATCAAGGTGGTAAATGAAATTTTAATATCAATGGTTAAGTGAAGAACTGATATTATTCTGAAATAAGAACGTTGTCGATCAAGGTCTGAGAGGTAAATAAAATACCCCAACTTGAACGGCTTCACTATTATCAAGGAATGGTATTAGTTTGAATCGAGTAAAAGGTGCTGTAATCAATGTGATATCCCATACGAGAAGTATTGAATATTAGTGCGAGATTTTGGAATATGAAACTACTAAAATGTTAATTACAATGTAAATAAGAATATTTGGTTGTAAATTATAAGTTGACATTTGCTTTTCCATATCAGAATTGGAAATTTGTTTATTACGTTAAGTACACTATATATATAGATCGAGATGTCGAATACAAGAAAAAGAGGAAAAGGGTTTTGATAAGTATATCGATATTCCCAAAGGAAATGGGAAGTTACGTATATGTATACATACTCTGAAATGTATAAACTTAGTTTGTTAAAATAAGAATAAATATAATGTTTTGAATATATAAGAAGAATTAGAAGTTTATTGACAAATTTGTTAAATATATTTAAGCAGGCCAAGTCATGCCAGGTACAGAATCAATAAACTCATTCACATTTGTTATTTGATAGTTAAATCACCGACTATCAAACTAGACTATACGATTGTTGGCATTGAAAGACTGGGATCGAATTTATATTCGAAAACCATCCCGACCAACAAATACGTGAAGAGATCAGAAGATGATCGAGATGGAGCATTGAAGACCGTTGATTTTCATAAACGGAGGAATTACAAATAATCTCTGATGTTGCAACCAGAGATAAACTGGGATTCTGTCATGGTTGGAATCTACGGGTTGCAAGGACTTCTCGCAACTGATCCATTGGGTGATTCCTATATTGGATGTGGTAGGAGGGTGCCTTCGGTTCATCCTGTTCCTGGATGACTTGTATGGACGAATGTCTGGCAGAGTATTTCCAATAGGCCACGTACGTTGATTTCTTCAAACGTGTCATAGTTGGTTAGCTCCCAACTAGGGTATTTTTGTGGACGTCAATTAGTGATATCCAGAGGATCTGACGATGTGGCATTCAAAGTGAATGATGACCAGATGTTCTAGAAGATAAATTCTTGCCTCAAGCCTCATCAACCGGGAAATGACAAAAATCGGGCAGGTAGCATGGCTATGTGGGTCGCTCCCATTAGAGTGTATAATCACCTATCTAGGGAAATTACATTTGCTTCTTTAATCTATATTCGATGTTGTCCCTTTTTAGGAGGCAGTTGTTGATCCCAACCGTCAGTGATATGCATTCGATACACTCAAGCAAAATGAGTGGTCGGTCATGTGTGGGCTGGGTTGCAAGACGTTCTTGTTGAACCCAGTGTATTCGCCTCTAGAGATACACTATCGGCAGGTGGTCCCATACCTTGTCAAAGTCGGAATCCAATTTCCAATAAGCACCTGTGGTTTTTGGATTGAATATTATATATGTGGAGCGTGAGATGCAAGCGTTCCGCTAGATTGTTAATTATTTGTATTTAGACACTATGATAATATCAGAATAAGTTATGATTTCAAAAACGTTTTGGGTTACAGTAAGGTAAAAACCGTCCGTGTTTATATGTGGGCTGGTCTTACTATTATCCTTTGATTTCGTAAAAGATTTTTCAAAGTTAAACAAGTGTTGCGCTGTGAATTTATCACTGAAAGTATTTCAGACTGACCCTGTGTATTTTGCTTTGCTTCAAATGTGCTCTGGTCAGACCGAGTATGTTCCAGGTCAGTTTTCGCTTGGAGTTTTCAGGAGCTGGAAGCAAGAGGCTTCACCGCTAGTTATATACAGATATTTTTCCGTTGTGGCAGACATATGTTGTACTATGATGATTGGTATGTATATACAGTTCTTTTGTATAAAGAAATTTGATATTATATTTTATTCGTTCCGCTGTGAGATTCTGATGTGTTCTTCTTTCTTCTATTCTAATACTTCTTTCTTTCTAATTCTCACCCTCTAACTTCTTTCTAATAACAATCTAGGATTTGACACTTGGGTTTTTGGGCAAGTAATACAGTGTTATGTATTACTGTCAAAAATTCGAGTGTCGAGTTTTTCCCCGGGTCGTTACAAAAGTGTAATTGAACGGTATATGTAGGATTATTCAAGAAGTGTAGTTTAAATTCATTCACACAGAATTTATGTTCTGACCCCCTCCTCATAATATTCGCAGGTTAGACAGAGACTTAAAGCTTTGGGAATACTGATTTAGCAGTATTGTAATTAAGGTAAAGCTATGTTTTAAATATATTATATTTTACTCCGTCCGTTGTGAGGTGTTTTCCGAACTTTGACATATCTCTTTTCGCTTTCTTTTTCTGCAGGATACCAGAGCAACCAACTCGGGTTTCGGTGGATTGGATTTTAAAAAAAAAAATCGGTCTGTCGGAATCCGGGTTGTCACATTTGGTATCAGAGCTCCGGTTTAGTGATCTTAGGGAGACATTGAGTGAACGTATTTGTATTTTCTAAAATATAAATATATTATATATAAAAACCTAAAGACATAAAGTAGCCCACTAGGTAGGGAAAGAGTTGGGATATTTAGTTTGTATACTAAAGTAATAAACATAGAAATTTTTGAGACCCTTAGGTGGTTTGGTTGAAAACTGTACAATATGAATTGGTGTTTGAGAAAGAAAGTATCCCATAGAATTAAAACTGGAATGTTATTTCAGAGTAGTGGGTTCGGAAGTGAAACCTTATAGATTGGAAAATGTTAAGATGTGGAAAATGGATTAGGAATATATATAGTCGAGAGAATTGAATTCGTGAAAGTGCCTAGGAAAGCCTAGTTGAGTTGAAGACCCGCTCTAAGTCTAACCCAATGATAAACTTTATAGAACTTGAATTTGTAAAAGGATTTGTGGTATTTCCCAAGATTTAATCTTAAAAGTATTTTGATAAATGCATGTTGGGTTTTAAAGTAAAGTGGGGTGTATTGTGTAAAACAATGATTTCTTTTTTTAAAAGAATTCTCTCATGAAAAGGTGCATATTATGGAGCATAAATAGCTTTCTAGTTTTCATATATGAAAAGAAGTTTTGAAATCTCTATTCAGTTAACAATAAATTTTGATTATTGTTTTAAAAAAGAAATTTTGTTGGGTTCAACAAAATAAGCGGTAGAGTGCAAGAATAGAGTAGATATTTGAGCCTTAACAACCAAAGTTAACATTGTAAATAGGAATAGTGTTACTCATTAGTCATCCTTGTCTACTCCAGTTTGTGATTTGAAAAAAAAAATGCAATTTTACTTTGTAACATGTTTTTATGGTTTGGCAAAAGCAAGTTTTTGAGAAAAGAATAAAAGTTTTACCACTTTAGTTAAATTTTTTTTGAAAGAAGAATGTAATAAAAACAAAGAAGGCCAAACCATGTTTTAAAAATGGAGTAGTTAAGGATTAAGGCCTAGAAAGAACGAGATAAAGTTAAAGCCATTAGAACTAACTGGGAATTGGTTGAGATGAGAAATTCTCTGAGTATCAATCTGATGTTGATTTCGGTCTTCGGGGCTGATACTTAGAGAGTTATTTTCCTTGCCAATTTACAGTCAGGGATTAGATAATATTAAACTAATGGAAAATTTCCCGTAGAATGCATAAGCATTGAGAAACCTAGGTTTGTTGCTTAAGAAAAAGAGATAAAGTATAGGCTAGTAATACACAGCAAGAACTATTAGTGACTACTAGGTAGTGGAAGGGCAAGTAAGTGTAGAGAGTTGGTGGTTAGACTTTTCTTTAGAGAAATAGTCTTATGATTCTTGGCCCTTGGTAGTAGCTGTGTGGGAAGTTGTTTAAGTTAAAGACAAAAAAGCTTATTTGGAAAATAAACTTAAGTAATTTGATTAAGTCAAATAAGCTAAGAAAGAAACTAGCCTAACTAAAAAGAAAACAACAGAATCAATCAAGTAGCAAAATGAGACAGGAAAAGAAAATAGAAATCTTAAGAAAAAGATGAATAAATATTAAATTTTTCCAAGATTAGTGGAAAAAGAGAAGAAATTTTCTTATGTGATTGTACTTGGATAGGAAAATAGGAAATCTTCATAGAATAGTCATATAAAAATCCAAGTACGATTAGAAAAGAAAAACGGAGGATGTGAATTTTTCCTTTTTACACCTTTTCGTAACATAAGAAATCGAATTTGGAAAATTAGATTTTTCTAAATTTCGAATTTAATGATGGTTGGTAGGATTTTGGATGCGAAAATTGGACGAACTATGCTCTTACTCTGTAAGAGTGTAGGAAAATGTGGATGAAAAACGTTTTGATTTTTCAAAAATATTGCATTCATATAGAACTGCAAGAATATTTAGGATGTGAGCATCATGTTTTGAAAGAGTTTTTAAGATTTGCATACATATATGTGGATCCAAATTAGGCATACATACTTTGCTATGATGTAATTCACTTTGCACATGTTCACAATGTTTGCAACAATTGGATGCACACTTGATGGATGGATGTTGCGAGGGATTATCTATTTTACTCTTATCAAATTTCGGGGACGAAATTCTTTAAGGGTGGGAGAATGTAATACCCCGCATTTTTAATATAACTAAAAATGTATATATATTCATAGATAGGTTAATAATGGTGATGTACAATGAAAATTACTTAACATGAAAGAGAAGGAAAGATTAATTCAATGGCAGTGTACGTAACAGAGAAGATAATAAATAAGGATACTTAATTTAAATATTAGTAATTAAGTAAAACGTACATTACCATTGCGTTCGTCTCGAAATTCTGCTTGGAATAGAGTCCAAGTTTTCGAAAATCGGACTCCGTATGAAAGAGTTATGGCCTGCGGAAGATTCAACGAAAATTCAGAATTTACATAGAAAAATACCCAGGCAGGTCGACCTGGGGGTCGACCTACCCAGGGAGGTCGACCTGGGGGTCGACCTACCCAGGGAGGTTGACCTAGGGGTCGACCTTAGTGTCGACCTCCCCCCTGATTTTTCCAGATCTGGGCAGTGACGATTTTTGATGTGCTAGACGGACCGGATGGCTTCTAGGGCAATCTAATGGCTCTAAAACACTCTCTACACCTATAAAATAGTGCCTAGACCTAACCTAATTCATAAACAATTCCTTCTAACACCTCCATGCCGCCAAACTTCAACATAACATGGCCGCCGCCTCAAAACCCTAAATTAATTTGCAAGTTCTTCATCAACTTTGGAGTTTAATCAAATCAATAAAGCAAAATTCTTCATCAACGATTCAAGCTCTTCACCAATAAACAAATAAGAAGATTAAATCAGCATTCTACATCAACAACAAATCGCTTATTTCTCTAAACCAGTCAATGTGAGTGGATTTGAACTATATTTGTTGTATAATGTTGCTTCTATCGTTTACCATACCCCATAATGAATATGATGTTAATTTAATAAGATCTGTTATTCTATTAATGCCTACGTTTGAGATCTCTCCCTTTTTTATCCTTTCCCCTTTTTATTTTTGGATCTAGGTTATCTCGAAACTAGACGAAATCTTATTATACAATACGTACGATTGGAATATCGGGATATTGGAATATAATATGTAATTTTGGGGTTTGTGGCACAACAATTGTTATTGCATATATTGGGCATAATCTATTTTATGCAGTCGAGGAATATAATCTATAATGTTGAATTTATGTAAGTTTTACATAATTGTCATTGGATATGGAATTGGTATAATTCAATATTAACAACATGTAATTGGATAACATAATTGGTGAAATTTATTCGTGACTTGAAAAGTAAGCCTAGAGGATGAATTAGATTATATGTATGAACGTGGGAATGTTGGGATATATATATATATTGGGAAAATATTGGTTATATGAAATTGGGTATAATTGGAAATTGGCTTGTTTGTGTATGAATAACCTGGAATTAGTGAATTTGGCTATAATTGGATAATTTGGGTAATATGAAAATTAGCTAACTGTTATGTAATTGGTGTAGCGAATGGAAAATTGGAAATAGGCATAAAAATGATATGTAATTAAGTCGAATTTGGAACATATGACATGAATTTGGGGTTTGGGTGAAAGACGATTGTTAATGAATGCCTACGACACGAGGTTAGATGCGTTTGTGGTGTAAGACTGGCCGGAACCACCCGGCAAATCCAGCAACAACAAGCGGACGCTAATGTGAGAGGTCAACGACAAGAACTAGAGGCGTAACGGTTTATGACACGAGGTTAGGCGCGTTTGTGGTGTAAGACTGCCCGGAACCGCACGGTAAATCCAGCAGCCACGAAAGGACGTCTAATGTGAGAGGTCATACATCGTTACGACATTATAAATAAATTAAGAAATACTAACCATAATAAGACATGTAGGTGACATGGGTATGGTTAGAGGGTTAAGTGGGTGATATAAACGACATGTAAAGCATGACTAATGTGGACTTAACCGTTGTAAGACATGTGATGTAAAACATGACTAAGGTAAACTAAAACGTAGTAAGACATGTGTAAGATATGGAAACTATAATAAAGGGGGTTAAGTGGGACACGTGTGACATGTGAAACAGAATTTAGACATGCTTAACCAAATGGGACCTGTAACAGTATCATAAATTAATTGAATTGGGTAAAGATGAAATAACGGGTTAAGTAAAAGGAAGTGTTAAGTCAAATCTAAAATTAATTATACAGAAATGGGGGAATGATAATTACCTATTATAAACTTGAGTTGTGGTGATGTAAAATTAAATAATAGGCAAACTTGTCATAGGGACAAGGGAAGGTTATGACTTGAGATGTAATACAAGACTTGAAGAGTGGGACGACTTATACTATGAAATAAGTCAAATCTAAAATTAACGACAGGAAATGGGGAATGATAAATAACCTTTTTTGAATATATTTTAATAAGGCAAGAGAGGATAATAGGTAGAAATTATAACTTATGGGACAAGATTAGTTATAGGAAACGATAAGGAAGACAAGATAACTTATATGTAAAGATATACTTAAATTAAGTGGTTTGGAAAGGAGAAATGTGAAATTAAAAATGATATAAGTTATATGAGTGGAAAAGAAGTAAATTAGAATCATATATGTTTGTTGGGATGAGTAATTCTCTGGGTGTCAGTCTGATGTTGATTTCGGTGTTCGGGGCTTGTGTTTAAAGGGTTATTCTCCTAATCAGTATGTATGTGGGATAAGGCATACTTAACTATGAATTAAGTATAACATGTTGTTGTAACCCAAAAAGGGAATAATTTATGAAATTAGAAAATAACATGTTGTGGGCTTATTAATGGACTTAAGTGGGTTAAGTATACGAAAAAAAGGAAGCTAATGTGAATAACCAAGTTAAATGAGAAAGTTGACGAGGTAGCACAAGCATGAAATAAATGGTTATACTTGGAGTCTAATGACATATAGAACTAAGGCGCTTGAAGCAGTCTGTACGTTGTAGGATGAATAACCCAACGAGGTAGATCACGATGGTGTCATAAGGCACGAGGAGAGCGCACGTTCGCTATTTTGGCAGCTCCAACGGACTAGAAGGGGAAGCACGCGGCTTACTGAGACGTTAAAGGTGCTCTTGGTAGTCCTCTGTAGTGGTTTAGCTTCGGTCTAGGATTACAGAGGTTGGGTCTGCGCGGAACTACCAGGTGGATGGGCCTTGGCTGCACAATTAGGGGGCAGTCAAAATGTTGTACGCGGTGGCATCAAGGGTGGTTCGGCGATTGCATCAGGCGGAGGTGGAGGGTCAAGACCAAATGATAGCAAGATCGTCGGACGTCTGTCACCAGCAGCCTAAGGAATGCGAAAAGACAAGAGCTAACCCCTAGAGATCGTTAACCTTTGCTATCAAGGGACGGGTGCGGGGAGACCCCACATGGATGTTTATATTGTTTGCTTGTTAGGGGTGGTCGCTTAGCTCATGTGGTCTTTACTAGTTGAGGGAGGGGCTGAGGTGGGGCCTAGCCACCATAGAAAAACCAGACCCCAGGGATATATGTACATTGGACACTCTTAGAGGCGGGCCCGTACAGATATAGAAAAGCTCCCGACCAAGTTCCGTGTTTTCTGGTGTAGCCCTGCCACGGAACTTGGTGCACAAGTAGAGATTATGTATAGTAGAAACATCGAGTACGATTAATGATACGTACGTCAGAAAGTCTAGGTACAACCATGTCTGCTCTGGGTGGTGTATCGTAAACTAGAGGGCATTATTCGGTGATGGAATCAAACTCGATCGAATAGTTCGAGGACAGCAGTCAGTACGCTTACGTAGTATAGCGATAGTGGTTCTATGTGGATGTAGTGTCGTACGTTACTATGGCATAGGATGAGGGACTGCACATATTATTGTGGTGATACGGAGGAGACCGTACGAGTGGGGTATCACGAGGTGTACCTCAGTTTGGGGGTAGCTACATATACACTATGTTAGGTCATTCTACTAGGGGTAGATTGGTGCGACGTGTGTGTAAGCTTTGAGTGCTAATAACACGTATAACCTAATAAATAAGAAAGTGTAATTGAACGGTATATGTAGGATTATTCAAGAAGTATTGTTTAAATTCATTCACACAGAACTTACGTTCTGACCCCCTCCTCATAACATTCGCAGGTTAAACAGAGACTTACAGCTTTCGGAATACTGATTTAGCAGTATTGTGATTAAGGTAAAGGTATGTTTTAAATATATTATATTTTACTCCTTCCGCTGTGAGGTGTTTTCCGAACTCTAACCTATCTCTTTTCTCTGCCTTTTTCTGCAGGATACTAGAGCAACCAATTCGGGTTTCAGTGGATTGGATTTTTGAAAAAAATCGGTCCGTCGGAATCCGGGTTGTCACAACAAGGATTTATGTATAGTATAGATTCACATTTCATAAAGGACGGAGGGAGAAATCAACCGATCAGATCTAAGCAAATATACCATAAATTTACATACCTCGATCCGTCTCTCAGCTGCAAAATTATATTGAAATTATTTAAAAAAAAAAGAGTGTTAAAACCCAAATTGGATCTCACTACCAATGGTACGTGAACCGTACTTCACCAATACAATTAGAAATTAAAAGAGCCACAATCGCACAATAAACGGGAAAGAGTAAGTAAAAACACAAGGGTTTTTATATTGGTTCGATCTAGGAAAGATCTACGTCCACTTTTAAACTGTTTTTCATTATCATGGAGAAAATTACATATAGCATCATCTCATGCATCTCATTTATCACACTTGTTCACTCTTTACAATGATTCTCCACTTTTTACTCTATTTCCGCTTTAGATCTCACTTGAATTTGGGAAGGAACGAATTAAATCTTGTGATTAGATAATTTCCCTTGATTCCATCATGAAAATGGCGTTAGATCCGTGCTTTAGAAAGGAGCAATGGTGGTTGGAGATCACTTGGATTGAATTAGAGTGAGAATCAGCGGTGTTTGAAGAAGTTGAGATCCACTTGATATTTGGAGGAAGGAGTGAGCCTAGAAAGCCATTGATGGAGCTTGAGAAGCTTTATAATGATGGACAAATGATTTGGGCAGCCCATCAGGGTAGAAGAATCAGTCCCTTGAATGGTGGAGAAGTGGGCTATTTATAGGTGAAGTTTGGGAGTAGTGGAAATGTTATAAATATGGTGCGCAGGGTACCGATCGATATTTTTCAATATTCACAGGACTGCCACTGGGTACAGATGTGCACAGTTGTTATTTTTGGTACCGATTGGTCATGTATTTGGAATATCGTTCGGTCATATTGTAAGACCACCGATCGGTCCATGTACAAGACTACCAATCGGTTCAAAAGATTAAGTACTGACCAATCGTGTGAAGCTCCACGCAAACATGTGTTTGCATGGCAGGATCGTTCCAGTGAAGCTTCCCATATTGGAGCCAACCTATCTCAAGAAGAAAAACCATCCCATGTAATGACGTCTTGTCAGTAAGCAAGTTCCAGTCCATGCCCATATATGCTTCTTCATATCTCAGTGAAAGGAGTGGAACATTATAAGTTAACTGATTAACTGCCCCTTATATCATACACATACGAGGGAATCGTACATGCCAATGTCTCACGTGCATAGATTGGTCCATCAAAGAGGATGTATTGCAGCGTTTAACTTCACATATGGTGCTGATCGATTATATGACGTTCATGGAGCAATGAGAAGCACCAACTCATAATTAGTCAAATGTTCCGACCAATCATTTTACAATGTAACCGACTGATTCAAAGGCATGATTGACTTGATGATACCGACCGATCCGTACGGCATTGAGACTGACCGACTAGAACGGTGTACAATTGATCTAATTTGACGCGCGTTCGATCACTACACTAGACGGTCGACGTACCAATTTCAGAACTGCGTTAATAACGGGGTTAACATTTGCCCCTTGAAGCTTATAATTTTTGCTTGTGAAAATAGCGGGCTTCGAACTGAACATTGTTAATATAGTTTGTGTTGAGATTCAATCGTATCTTTTTTATTCTCTATAGCGAATCATGCTTTGATCCCTTTGCTTGTTAATTCCATATGATACAAGCACATAACTTGACAGTTGAATTTTATACGTTTCATGACACCTGTTTTGCAATTAAAACAAGCACTTGCACGATTTTGGACTTGTACTTCGCCATCAACCTTCCATATCGATAGCGGGTTAGTTAAATCATTAAAAATGACTTATAGAGAAATTTATTTTGAATTGAATAGAGTGTTTGCATAGAAACGTTTTATTCAATGGTTCATAATCCGTCGAATATTATTTGTACAAACACGCTATTCTAATTCGAATTCGCATTAATGCTTAAAATCAACTAATTGACTAAAGCCGACTATGGATTTCAAACGTTATCATTTGATAACCTATATGGTAGGGTACGTTATTTCACATTTGGGAAATACGAAACTGTGATTTGTCTTCTGCTTCCTCTTTGAGAAGTTTTGATATTCTTGCCCCTTGTTTAGGGGGTCGTTATTAATCTTCTCCACGGGAAGTACTTTGGATTTCATGCCCTTGCTTGGGCTAAAATTTAATACTTGTTGTGTCGAAGATGTTTAGACACTACGCAAGTTAATTGGTTAATGTCCAAACTCCATTTACAGTCCAGCTTGGTTAATTCAGTCATTGGAGACTTTTGCCTCTCAATTATACTAATTAATCCAAGCATTGGTAAATTCAGAAGGAATGCCCCTAGAATGGGCTTTGGTTAAGGCCCAATGTTTGTTGTGATCGGATCAGGTGCTTCCTGATACTGATGATCAATTGGGTGCCCTCGGAGAGATCCCTGGTTAGAATCTCAATGTTTGTCGTTATCGGATCAGGTGCTTCATGATACTGACGATCAATTGGGTGCCTCCGGAGAGGACTTTGGTTAAAACCCCAATGTTTGTCGTTATCGAGTCAGGTACTTCCTGATACTGACGATTAATTGGGTGCCCCCGGTGAGGACTTTGGTTTGTGCTGGTCCTTCCAGCTTGTTTACCGGTCCTTTCGGCCTGATGTCCGTACTTACAACATCAGGTTTGTCGTTCCTTCCGACACGGTGTTGGACCTTCCAGCGTGTTTGCCGGTCCTTCCGGCCTAATGTCGGTACTTCTAACATCAGTTTTGTTGGTCCTTCCGACATGGTGCTAGTCCTTCCATCGTGCTTGTCGGTCGTTCCGTCCTGATGTTGGTACTTCCAACATCAGGTTTGTCGGCCCTTCCGACATGGTGCTGGTCCTTCCAGCGCGTTTGTCGGTCCTTCCGGCACGGTGCTGGTTGTTCCAGCTCAAGGTTGGCATCAATTCCTTTGTCGGATGCTCGACTTAACAGGCTATCTCGGATTAGGAACTGATGCTTTGAAGATCTCACTTATGGTAGTGCCCCTTCAATGAGAGTAACAACATTCTTGTTTATTTGTCATGGCGCTTGTTCATTGTTTGAATCTTTGCGACTTATCCCATTCACTTTTTGTAACAACCCACGTCCATTAAAGTCACTCACAAAGGGAATGCATTAACTTCCATGGAGCGTATTTAGTGTATAGAATAGAATATAACAAGACAGATATAAATAATGGTACTTTAAAATTTTAAAACAACTTTTATTGCAGCGGAGAAATAATTTGATTACAACAACTTCATAAACCATGTACACTTAATATCCATCTTGATAAATTGTTTCAGATACATAAAATAAAAAGCATAAACCCCAACACAAGTAGCCATAAAAGAGATGAGTTGAACTTTACTTTCAGCAATCCAAGCACTTCCAAAAGAGAGAGAAAGAGATCCAAGATCAAGCTCCACTAGTACTAGTCCCACCCTACACTGAGAACCTAGGGGGGAAGGAAGAAAAGTGGCGAAAACAAGGGGCTCAGACATAAAGTCTGACGAGTATATTAACTTTAACAATATAATTATTAAAGTAACTAGGATAAGGCACAAACCGGTAAGATAAGATATGACCATGAAACAAGTAGGCATGACAAAGAAAATAAGAGGAATATTCTGGCGTTAATCTCGTTCCTAATCACTATAGGATAAGTACTATACTGCACCACCACTAGTCACCCTAAAATTTGATCCCTCCTACAGAACTTAATAATGATAATGGTAGTTTCATGTACCCCTAGCTGCCTTCATAGGTGTTGTCTGCCCCTATCTCCACTAGTTGTACCCACTACCCCCATTCGATCGGCTCCCTAACTCGTAGTTACCCATGATGGTCCCACAGTGGGGGTGTATCACTCCCTAAAGTGGCAACCCGATACCACTAAAGATGCACGGCTTATATCTACACGATGCAACAACGTTTTACCTACCAGCCCAGGCCCACGCACGCACATGACCCCGTTGGACTTGTGTTGCCACCGCTAACCCGTTTTGACCTTTTACAATCAAATCCAGTAAGCATGTCCCGTCCTCGGCTTGGGTCGAGCTCACAAACATACTTAATGGGTTACTGGTTTGTAAAGGGCCCCTCATGCACGACACGAGCTTTCCACCTATGCTTGATCCCCACTAAGGTTTCCCACTTAACCCCATTTTTATTCAGGTCTTCTTACATGTTTCAATTTGGTTAAGTGTGTATAATCGTATTTCACTGCCACCCAAGGCACCCACTTAATTTCACATGCTGCCCAAGCCACCCACTTAACCCCCCCCCCCCCCCCATGTCCCACCACATGTTTATCTGCTTAAGTGTTACTTAATTCATTAGAACCGTAACCTTGTAAAGACCTCCCACATTAGACTGGCATTTGCGGTTGCTGTATTTGCCGGGCGGGTCCGGGAAGTTTTATACCGCAAACGAGCCTAACCTCGTGTCTTTACAACTGTTACGCATTTAATTCATGCCTTTGACCTTTCACATGAGACTGACATTTGTGGCTGTTGGATTTGCCGGGAGGGTTCGGACAGTCTTACACCACAAAAGAGTTTAACCTCATGTCTTAGGCGGTTTATTATTACACATCTTTATTTAACCCCAAATTGGATTAATATCCCTATTCAAATTTGTAAATAAATTCCAAATTTATTTATGTCCATAATTGTCTCTTAAAATTATGTCCATAAATGCCAATTATGCCAATTAATGTCTCAAATTAATTATATGCCTTTTTAAGGCCATTTATGCCAATTCACAATTTTATGTATATTCAATATTATCCCATCATCCCCACGCTATTCGTACGTTTTCATATGATATATGTTAGACTCACAAATAGTCTAACTCATAAAAAGAAAAACAACATCACATAACACATAAAATAGATCTAAGGATCATGAAATAAGATTACATAGCCAATAACTTGCATATGAATTTCATTCAAACTAGCATATGATACAAAACTAGCATAAGTGATGGAGATAAACTTGCATAACTTATGTACTGCTATAGATCCAAACATAAAGGTATGAACTTGCATATGGATCTAAATATAAATGTGTGAACTTGCATATGGATCTAAACATAAAGATGTAATCTTGCATATAGATCCAAACATAAAGATATATTCTTGCTTATGGATCTAAACATAAAGGTGTGAACTTGCATATGGATCTAAACAAATAGATTAATGTCACATAAACTAGCATATGCATATACATGTTTCATATATATTTTAACAACCCAAAATTGCATAAGATTCATATAAGAATATATGATTCAATCACCACAAACTTGCATAAGATATATGATTCAACTTGCACAGGATTCACATAAGAACTAACATATGATCCAACTTGCATAAAGCTAACATATGATTCAATACCACAAACATACATATAATTTACATCACATGATTCAAAATCATATTCTTATAATGCCAATTATATCTTATCATAATTAAATTAACGAATTATTTTGTGAAAGATATCATACTCACAATAAAAAAGAATAGTCTTGTCTTTCTGGAATCTGTATTCTGAAACTGAATCGCTCGCCTTTACTGTAGACTTAGTTGTTATTTAGATTTAATTTGATTTTGATTCAAGCCTCTATCTTGCTTTAAGGTTGAAAGTGTATGGCGGCTACTCTAGGTTTTCCATTGACAGCATGGCGGCTCTTGGTATGAATTTATGTGATTAGGGTTAGGGGTTTAGGGTGGTTTTTATAGGACCCATCGGATTAACCTAGGAATTACCAGAACCATGTAGATAGCCACCTAAGCCCTAATGACTCACGGTTCAGATTAGAACACTCCAGAAATCTGTGCAGGTTTTTAGCCCGACATGGGCGCACTTTGCAGGTGCGCCAGTGCATTTTTGTACTGGCGCACTTCACAAGTGCGCCAGTGCATTCTGGTCTGATTTCGGTTTTTCTGCCTAATTTCGTTCGTCCATATCTCCTTCATACGTTGTCCGTTTTACGCAAACTCGGACTGTATCTCAAGCAGAATTCCGAGATGAACGCAATGGCGCAACCCGTTTCCCTTAATTTCCATATTTGAAATTAAGTATTCTTTAATTTGTTAACTTTAATATTTAAAATTACAGGGTGTTACATTCTCCCCTCCTTAAAGGATTTCGCCCTAGAAATCTCCAATTTAAGGAGAATGCATATCCTAACATCCAATCATCCATCTAATCAACCATCAAACACAGGAATCCATTGTCCTTACAAGATTTCAATGTTGTATGACAAGAAGTGTGTGTATATGTTCCTTATCTAATGCAAAATCAGGCGGTCTACCGATTCAGTTGACCTCCTTAATGCAAATCATGATAGTGCCATGCGTCCATTATGTATGCGAAAGAATCCTATCGATACACATTATTTCTACATGTGTGCACAACCATTCATCAAAAATGCAGCATCCATATGATAACACAACCATTATACATCCATTAATTTAAATATGCACACACATTTATATGCAACATGAAGGTGATTGAGCCGATCTAGTGCCTAAGGTGTGTGTACATGCATCCACGAGAAACTACTAGCAACCACTTGGATCCATTTGCATCCATCAAACATAACATGTCTCAAACACATGTTTGCAACCATTGGGTTCTTCCTAACTATAGATCGAAGATGTCATAGAAAAGATAATACTAAAATATAGGACAAGTATCAACGAAGTGGTAGAAAAAGGAGAAAATAAAACACACCATCAAAATGGAAAGGGTACAGCGTACGCATCTTATCTTCCGTCTCCCAAGTCGCGTCTCTTTGATCATCTCCCTATTGCACTTTGACCAACTTGACCTCTTTGTTGTGAAGCTTTTTGACCTCCGATCCGAGAATGCGTGTAGGAGCTCGTCTGATCGGGGCATTGCGCTCTACTTCCACTTCTTCGAGCGTGCTTGGCTCTACCACTTCCGCCGTATCGTGCAAACACTTACGTAAATGCGAAACGTGAAACACGTCATGAACGCCGCTGAGCTTCTCTGGTAACTTTACTCTATACGTCATCTGCTCAATCCTCTCTGTAATTGGAAAGGGTCCTACGAACCTTGGTGCCAACTTCCCTACTGATCCAAAGCAGACTACGTTTCTCAACGGTGACACCTTAACAAAAACAATGTCCCCAACATTGAACTCAAGATCGGTTCATCTCCTATCAGCATATGACTTCTGTCGGTCTTGCGCCGTCTTCATTCGCCGTCGAATCAGGTCTATCTTCTCCGAAGTCTCCCTATCATGTCGGGTCCAAGTAAAACCTTGTCCGTGGATTCCTGCCAATAAGTAGGTGATTGGCACGGTCGTCCATAAAGAGCCTCAAAAGGTTCCATGCCAATGCCAGCCTGAAAACTATTATTATAGGCGAACTCCACTAATGGAAGATGCTCTTCCCATGTTCCTCCAAAGTCCAGGATGCATAGCCTTAGAAGGTATTCTAGAATCTGATTTACTCTCTCGGTCTGGCCGTCTGGCTGAGGACGATAAGCGGTACTTAAGCATAATTGTGTTCCAACCGCCTTTTGTAAGCTTTTCCAAAATTCGCTCATGAAAATGGGATCTCTATCGCTCACAATGCTAGAGGGTATGCCGTGCAAACGGACTATCTCTCGAAGGTAAACGGATGCTAACCATGTGGCGGTCCTTCTACTTTTAACGGGAATAAAATGGGCACTTTTAGTAAGTCGGTCTACAATTATCCAAATCCCCGTATTACCCTTCCTTGATCTTGGTAACCCATCTACAAAATCCATGGAAATGGTTTCCCATTTCCAAAGCGGAATCTCTAAAGGATGGAGCAAAAACCTCTGGGCTTCTTTTGCTCTGCCTTGACTTGTTGGCACACTAAGCATCTAGCAACGAACTCGGCCACGTCCTTCTTCATTCTGGCCCAAAAGAAAACTCGCTTCATATCCCTATACATCTTATCACCACCGGGGTGTATGGCCATCTTAGAGCGATGTGAGTCTTCAATAATTGCCTTCTTCAAACTCTCGTCTTGTGGTATGCGAAGTCTTCCATCTCTACGTACCCAACCTCTCTCATCTATAGTATATCTATTCAGATGACTCGAGGACTCCCTTCCTATAAGCTTGCCTACTATCTCAACCAATTGTGGGTCGTTTCGCTGTGCCTCTCCAACTCGACCCAAAAGTGTAGGTTGCACCTCTAACGATGCCAATAATCTGGGTACATAATCGACAGAGGGTCTGAAGTCAAAGGAAGATATATATATACTCCAAACTCTACCGCTCTACGAACAAAGGACTTAAAGTTAACTTCTTTCTAATTAAGGCGTCATCTACAACGTTACCCTTTCAGGGGTATATGCGATCTCAAAATCGTAGGATGCCAAAAACTCCATCCATCTATGTTGCCTCAAGTTCAGGTCCTTCTGTGAGAATAAGTACTTTAGCGACTTATGGTCTGTATACCACTCAAACCTCTCGCCAAGCAAATAATGACGCCATGACTTAAGCGCAAAAATTATGGCCGCCAACTCTAAGTCGTGGGTAGGGTAATTTTTTTTGTGGGCTTTCAACTGCCTTCCACCATAGCATATTACCCTTTCCTCTTGCATTAAACTGCGCCAAGCCCTGTCCCGAAAGCATTGGTATATATAGTGAATGTCTTACTCCCGTATGGCAAAACTAAAACTGGAGTGGTCGTCAAAGCCTTCTTCAGACGTTGGAAAGCATCGCCACAGTCAACGTCCCAAGAAAAAGTCAAGTTCTTCTTCGTTAATCGAGTGAGAGGGGCCGATATCTTCGCGAAGTCCTTAATGAACTTCCTATAATAGCCAGTCAGCCCTAAAAATCTTCTTACTTCTGTTGAGTTCTTGTCTGCCCCTATCCCCCCCAGGTTGTACCCACTACCCCCATTCGATCAGCTCCCCAACTCGTAGATACCCGTGCTGGTCCCACAGTCGGGTGTATCACTCCCCAAAGTGGCAACCTGATACCACTAAAGATGCACGACTTATATCTACACGATGCAACAACGTCTTATCTACCAGCCCGGGCCCACGCACATACATGACCCCATTGGACTTGCGTTGCCAATGCTAACCCGTTTTGACCTCTTACAGTCAAATCCAGTAAGCGTGTCCCGTCCTCGACTTGGGTCGAGCTCACAAAGATACTTAATGGGTTACTGGTTTGAAAAGGGCCCCCCACGCACGACACAAGCTTTCCACCTATGCTTGGTCCCCACTAAGGTTTCCCACTTAACCCCATTTTTATTCATGTCTTCTTACATGTTTCAACTTGGTTAAGTGCGTCTAATCGTATTTCACATGCCACCCAAGGCACCCACTTAATTTCACATGACACCCAAGGCACCCACTTAACCCCCCCATGTCCCACCATATGTTTATCTAGTTAAGTGTTACTTAATTCATTAGAACCGTAACCTTGTAAAGACCTCCCACATTGGACTGGCATTTACGGTTGCTAGATTTGCCAGGCGGGTCTGGGCAGTCCTATTCCGCAAACGAGCCTAACCTCGTGTCTTTACAACTATTACGCATTTAATTCATGCCTTTAACCTCTCACATTAGACTGGCATTTGTGGCTGCTGGATTTGCCGGGCGGGTCCGGGCAGTCTTACACCACAAAAGAGTTTGACCTTGTGTCTTAGGCGGTTTATTATTACACATCTTTATTTAACCCTAAATTGGATTTATATCCCTATTCAATTTTGTAAATAAATTCCAAATTTATTTATGTCCATAATTGTCTCTTAAAATTATGTCCATAAATACCAATTATGCCAAATAATGTCTCAAATTAATTATATGCCTTTTTAAGGCCATTTATGCCAATTCACAATTTTATGTATATTCAATATTATCCCATCATCCCCACGCTATTCGTATGTTTTCATATGACATGTGTTAGACTCGCAAATAGTCTAACTCATAAAAAGAAAAACAACATCACATAACACATAAATAGATCTAAGGATCATGACATAAGATTACATAGCCAATAACTTGCATATGAATTTCATTCAAACTAGCATATGATACAAAACTAGCATAGGTGATGGACATAAACTTGCATAACTTATGTACTGCTATAGATCCAAACATAAAGGTGTTAACTTGCATATGGATCTAAACATAAAGGTGTGAACTTGCATATGGATCTAAACATAAAGACGTAATCTTGCATATAGATCTAAACATAAAGATATAACCTTACTTATGGATCTAAACATAAAGGTGTGAACTTGCATATTTATCTAAACATATAGATTAATGTCACATAAACTAGCATATGCATATACATGTTTCACATATATTTTGACAACCCAAACTTGCATAAGATTCATATAAGAATAAATGATCCAATCACCACAAACTTGCATAAGATATATGATTCAACTTGCATAGGATTCACATAAGAACTAACATATGATCCAACTTGCATAAAACTAACATATGATTCAACCCCACAAACATACATACAATTTACATCACATGATTCAAAATCATATTCTTATAATCCCAATTATATCTTATCATAATTAAATTAATTAATTAATTTGTGAAAGCTATCATACTCACAATCAAAAAGAATAGTCTTATCTTTCTGGAATCTGTATTCTGGAACTGAATTGCTCGCCCTTGATGTAGACTTAGTTGTTATTTAGATTTGATTTGATTTTGATTCAAACCTCTATCTTGCTTTAGGGTTGAAAGTGTATGGCGGAGGTTCTCCATTTATGGCATAGCAGCTCTTAGTATGAATTTATGTGATTAGGGTTAGGGGTTTAGGGTGGTTTTTATAGAAGATTAATTAACTAGGAGCCGTCGGATTGACCTAGGAATTACCAAAACCATTCAGATAGTCACCTAAGCCTTAATGACTCAGCAATGACTCATTGTTCGGATCAGAACACTCCAGAAATCTGTGCAGGTTTTTAGCCCAATATGTGAGAACATGGCAACTGCGCCAGTGCATTTTTGTACTGCCACACTTCACAAGTGCGCCAGTGCTTTCTGGTCTGTTTTCGGTTTTTCTGCCTAACTTCGTTCGTCCATATCTCCTTCATACGGGCAAACTCGGACTCTATCTCAAGCAGAACTCCGAGACGAACGCAATGGCGCAACCAGTTTCCCTTAATTCCCATATTTGAAATAATGTATTCTTTAATTTGTTAACTTTAATATTTAAAATTATGGGGTGTTACACTTTTCATGGCGGTGCTTTTCTCTTTTTGCATTTTGTACAGGTTAACATTTACAACATTTAGCACTTGAACAAGTGTATTTGGGGTCGCAATGTTATGGGGACAAGCATTCGACAATGACCTGCAATATGAAATCAACTTTCTAAATAAGTTTTGATTTGACAAATAATTTTCAAGTCAGAAATTCATTCAAACAGATATGCTCTTAGTCGTAGAGCTAATATTCAGTGCATCACTTGCAGATTATTACAGACTGTATACAAGAAGTTTTGAATACAACATAAAGTAAAACAAGAAGTAAAGCATGAACTAAAGCAGGAAATGGAGCATGAAGTAAAGCGGTGGCAATATTGATCGCTTATTCTAAGCCATTGGAATAGAAGCACAATCAACGGTTATTAGTTGATGATCAGCCTTGGAATGGTTTAAACAAGAGCTTCGTTGCTTGTTGCCCCTTGGCCCTGGGGAATTGGAACAGCGTTTGTGGATTGTGGATTTTTCACATATTGTTGCAGATGATTCTTCCTAATCAACTCTTTGGTCAGTGACCTTAGATGCCTACATTCGTTGGTATTGTGGCATGTCTGATTATGGAATCGGCAAAACTTTCCGGAGTTTGCTAGATGCTCACTTATTTTCTGAGGTTTAGGTATTGGATAATCTTAAGTGTCTTTAGTTGCAGCAAAGATGTTTTATGGAGTGTTATTTAAAGGTGTGAGCTCTGATGGGTTGGAAAAACAGGACTTCTTTCCATCACGATTGTCTTTCCCGCCGCTTCCTCTTTTCTGACCTCCAGGATTTTTTTGATTGTACTAGGTAGGAGCGTTTTTGGGAGCTTCAAGAGGTTGGTTTGCATCAACGATCCAAAGAGGCACAAGATTATCATCCAATCTCATGTATTCCTCGGCCTTTTGATAGAATTTCTCAAGCGTACTTGTCTCTTTCATTTTAATCCATTTACCAAATTTACTATTCTCGTCTATGGCACCATTTAGAGACATTAAGATCATGCCAGGCTCTAGATTTCCTACTTCGGATGCAGCATCATTAAATCTTTTGAGGAAAGCTTTGACATATTCTATTGGATTCTGCCTCATTGATGAAAGAGAAATAACGTCCTTAGCCTTCGTAGCCTGCAACCGGAACTGATCTTTGAATTTTAGAATCAAATCGCTAAATCAGTCAATGGATTTGGGTGGAAGTCTTGTGAGCCATAACGATGCGACACCTTATAGGTAGAGAGGGAAGCACAAGCGTTTGACTTTGTCCATTGCCTTGGCTACATTCATGTGCCACTCGTATTTGTATAGGAAGTGATTCGGATCAGAAGTCCCGTTGTACGGAGGCAGAGTAGGATGAATGAACTTTTTGGGGAATTCAGCCTTGCGGATCCTCTTTGTGAATGGATTTTTGCCGAGGTAGAAGTCCCATTACCTTTCACTATCCATGCGAGGCATGTTATCTTTCATGATTTTCTTTACCATATCCACGATATATTCCTTCGAGCCATGTTGTTCCGGAGAGCAGACTTCGATCTCTTTTTTGGATGCTCGTCGTGGCGAGCGATCGAAAGTAGAGGATCTAGGTCCTTTACTTCTGCTATGGGAAGGTGCCCCCTTAACGGGACTTTCAACTCGTCGGTTATTTCTATCGGAATGGTTTTTAGCTTTCAACTTTGAGTCTTCGATATTAGCGTTGTCTTTTCCAACAAAACCTTCCAAGTTGTCATTATGAGGATCGGAGGTTGATGAATTTGCATTCTCTTCAAGGTTGACATGGATCTTTGGAGGAGGAGCGGGATTTGATTGAGCATTTAGAAGAGCACTTATTTTGTCCATTAATGCTTGATTAGCATCCATGAGAGTTTTATTAGCTTCAATTAAAGCTTTGTTGGAAGTTTCCATTCGTTGACTCAAGTTAGCGATGACGACATCTAATTCAGCTTTAGTCACTCCAACTCCAGACATTGAATTTTCTCCAACTTCAAAACGGTTGGTGAGTGGAGTAGTCTCATTGTTAGCAACATTGTCATTTTCTTCAATGGCTTTACTAGTGGTCTTCTTAGATTTGGCCATGATTTTGGACAAGGCTTTGAATTTTGATGAGAATTCATCGATTCGTCTATATCTTAGATTTGTAGAATCTATGGTAGAAGTAGGCCCTTAAGATTGGGAGAAGTGCGAACGCGGCCTCACAGTGGGCGCCAAAATGTTAAAATCCAAATTGGATCTCAATACCAATGGTACGTGAACTATATTTCACGAATAAGGTTAGAAATTAAAAGAGCCACAATCGCACAATAAACAGGAAAGACTAAGTAAAAACACAAGGGTTATTATAATGGTTTGATCTAGGAAAGATCTACGTCCATTTTTGAAGTGTTTTTCATTATCATGGAGAAAATTACATGTAGCAACATCTCATTTATCACACTTGTTCACTCTTTTTAATGATTCTCCACTTTTTACTCTCTTTCCGGTTTAGATCTCACTTGAATTTGAGAAGGAACAGATTAGATCTTGTGATTAGATAATTTCCCTTGATTCCATCATGAAAATGGTGTTAGATCGTGCTTTAAAAAGGAGCAATGGCGGTTGAAGATCACTTGGATTGAATTGGAGTGAGAATCAATGGTGTTTGAAGAAGATGAGATCCACTTGATGTTGGAGGAAGAAGAAGTGAGCTTAGGAAGCCATTAATGGAGCTTGAGAAGCTTTAGAATGGTGGAGAAATGATTTGGGCAGCCCTTCGGGGTAGAAGAATCGGTCCCTTGAATGGTGGAGAAGTGGGCTATTTACCGGTGAAGTTTGGGGGTAGTGGCAATGTTGTAAATATGGTGCGCAGGGTACCGATCGGTATTTTTCAATATTTACAGAACTGCCATTGGGTGCAGCTGTGTACAACTGTTATTTGGGGTACCGATCGGTCATATATTTGGACTGCCGATTGGCCATAGTGTAAGACCACCAATCGGTCCATATACAAGACTACCGATCGGTTCAAAAGATTAAGTACTGACCAGTTAAAAGAGAGCACCGGTCACTTCTAATATTGCATACCGGTCGATACTAAGTGGAATTATTTGCAGTCACCTTTTTATTAGAAACGTCATTACTTTATTCTTGTATTTTTCTGTGATTTCCTTTATGAAAATGCCACGTCACGTACACTTTTGCATGCATCCTCTTCTTTAAATGCATAGACAATGCTCCAAAATTATGCACCGGTCGGTGTATTCCTGCGTCTTCTCAGAGCATTAGTACCGGTCGGAATTCGCTTGATGACCGATCACATACATCTTGTTGCTGATTGAACTCTCTAACTACACTCTAGCCACCGTTCATTTTATGACCAGCCCACGTGGCTCTTTGTTGTTTTACTCATACATGTTTACACTTCATCATGCTCATCTCCAACCATGTTGTGTTGACGTGGTTTATTCCTTCATCTATTTCACTTCATGTTGTTGCGGCCCTTCCAATCGTGTGAAGCTCCAGGCAAACATGCTTTTGCATGGCAGGATCATTTCAGTGAAGGTTCTCACATTGGAGCCAACCTACCTCAAGAAGCAAGACCATCCCATGCAACGACGTGGTTTCAGTAAGCAAGTTTCGGTCCATGCCCATATATGCTTCTTCCTATTTCAGTGAAAGGAGTGGAACACTATATATTAACTAATTAACTACCCCTTATATCATACACATATGAAGGAATCATACATGCCAATGTCTCATGTGCATAGACTGGTCCATCAAAGAGGATGTATTTTAGCGTTTAACTTCACATATGGTGTCGATCGATTATATGACGTTCATGGAGAAATGAGAAGCACCAACTCATAATTAGTCAAATGTTCTGACCAATCATTTTACAATGTAACCGACCGATCCGAAGGCATGACCGACCTGATGATACTGACTAGTACGCACGACATTGCGACCGACAAACTAGAATGGTGGACAACTGATCTGATTTGACGTGCGTCAATCACTACACTAGACGGTCAATGTACCAATTTCTGAACCGCGTTAATAACGGGGTTAACAAAGAGCAAAAACAACAATGATTTTTTTTCTTGTTAGCAAATTAGGAATTCTACCATATGCTCCATCATGATTATACAACAGCATAACAATGTAATAAATTATTAACTGCAGTTTGGATGATAAAATTAAAATAAACAACAGCCAAAAAAATCTTAAAAATAAAAAGGAAATAACTTTTAAAGACCAATAGAGCCAAATCAGATAGATCTTCAAACGAACCAGATGTACAGGCATCGATACCTAATAATTCAATTAAAATCGATTAGAGCTTTGCAAGAACGACTAGTGAAATGAAGTATGAGTAGCATGGATTGGGCGTTCAGTAGAGGAAATCAGGATGTAATCTTTGGAGACCACATCTTCTGCAGTTAGATCTGGTTGTAAAATCGGTTGAACGAGCATTAATGAAATAAGTGGAGCAAAGTGGAAAAGAAGATTTGGGAATGAAGTTGATTTTTTGGTTTACGATTTTGGGATTTCTACGATTATTTGGTGATTCAGTGAAATTTGAGATGCTTATCGTTTTTTTCCATGGTCGTGCTTTTTTTACTTATGTCAAAGACTGTTGGATGAATAGCGATCTGAGTGAATTCATTTCGGGGCATATGAAACGTTGGATGTTATGAATTTGCAATCCTATTGTCTAACACCAGCTGCTTTGGATTGCTTTTTATGACCGTTGCTTGTTAAGGTATCAGACGGAGCTAATCAGCTCTTATTAAATATGTTGTTATCATTGCGTTAGATGACCCTGTTAGAAGTAGTAAACACATCAGTAATCCCAAGTGTTTATTAAATTTTATTACTAAATACAAAATATTACTTTATAATCATTAATTTTAATTATTAAAAGTAGTCCTAGTTATTGCATAAGTATTAAAATTTAATTATTCAATAATAATTATTAATTGATAACTACTAATATTAAAATTAGTCTTAATATTAAGAACTTCTAGAAATAATGACATGTTAAATATAATTATAAATTATAATTATTAAATGTTAAATTCTAAGAAATGAACACTAACACTTGATTATAGAATATTATTAATTAATGGTATCTCTCTTATTTTCAAATAAATAAATATCATTTGTTAATTATTAATTATTAATTATTAGCCATGCTTATTAAGTATCGCTTCTGTGTTATTTAGTAGTGATTTTAATTGTCAATTTTTTTATTTTGTAGTTTTCAAATTCTAATTCTAATTTTTTTGAATATTAATAGATTTATCTTGGAAATTTTTAAAAAAAATTGGCTTATTAAATGTTAAATATAACTAGTATTTACGTTAGCTAATACTAAAAAAGAAACAATAAATGTAACTTCTAAATTACTATAAATTACATTTTAATCCGAAATTATTAAAAATAAATTATTTAATACGTAGTAGATATTTATTTTTTGGCAGAGGGTAGATATTAATTATTAGTTATTTAGTATATTAAACTGTCAATTATTAATTACTAAATAATAAATATTAATTGATTAATACATACTAATCAATTTCTTAAAAGTAAATATTTATTAATGATTTCTCGATAATAATTTCTTTAGTTGTATTAAAGATTACATATTAATCATTGATTGTCAAAATAAATTTAATTAAACAAAAAAAATTAATTTAATTTATTAATTTTTATAACCTCTTATTTATATTTTATATTAATTAATAATTAAGCAATACTAACTATTGAATATTATTTACTTTTAATAGTAATTATTTATTATTGATATATTATTAACATTAATTATTTAAAATTTATATTTATTATTAATTACTAAGTAAAAAAACAAATTTGAATAATTTTATAAATAATAAATATAAAATTCCTTTCCAAATCTCTTGAAAAACTGCTGCAAAAATTGCTTCAAAGTTCTGATGATCGTAAACAGCCTCTATCTGCAACGAAATTTAGCGTCAAACTTTTGATGATGTTAAAACTTTCAATTTCCAATGATTTAGCGACAGAAATAAAATTTGATGCTAATAATTTAAAATAAATTGCTATATAAAATTCAAAATATTTTCTCTTACAAAGTCCACGAAAAATCGTCGCTAATTTGCGATGGAATTTTCCGCTGCTAAAAATCTGTCGCTATATACACCTTATCTTGTAGTGTAATACTCGGGTCAAACCGAGGTATTTCAAGTGATTATTCTTGATTCCAGCATGGGTGATCCTTCATTTTTAGGCAAACTACCTAAGTGTTGTACTATTTGGGTTTTATGTATATGAGACTCTTTTGTATACATATTATTTTGAGTAACCTAGTTGTAACACCCCGTATTTTTAAGATAATAAATTAAATAACTTAATTAAATATTCAGAATTGAATAATGCAGACTGCGCCATTGTGTCCTTCTTGAAATTCTGATCAAGATTGACACCTAGTTTGCATAAAACATACATCATATGAAGAAGTTATTATGCCTAGAAGTTTGTATACGTACAAGAGAGTTATATATAAACAAACAAATAAAAATATTAACAAAATCAAAAAAATTCAAAACCAACTGAAGCGCCCCATTTTAGGGGTCAACCCGAGACCCGCTGGGTCGGCCTAGGCTCTTTGGGGTCGACCCCTTGGTCAACACCCAAAGGGGTGGTCGACCCCCATACAGATTTAGGCAGAATTCGGTTATGTGAATGTGGATTCCTTTATTGACCAAATACGTAACTGATAACCTATAAATAAGAACCTAGAGCTAACCGTAAACCTCATATTTCTGGGGCTACGCTGAAGCTCTGTTGTTTCTCCTCCCTTAAAGATCTCTTCATAAAATATAAATTACTAGTTAGGAAAAATTATGAATCCAGATCTGGAAGAAAGGAACGTATGCTTGTAAATAAGTGTCCAGATCTCTAAACGAAGTAAGGTAACTTTCTAGATCCGATTTATTCAAATTCCTTCCTCTTTCTTTCCTTTCTCTTTTAAAGAAAATTAAAAATCCATGGTTGTTAGGTTGTGAATCCGATTAAGGGGGAAAAACCATGGATGCTAAAACGGGATCAGATCCAGAATTGAAAAAGCGTACGAGGTGAGTGGGTTTAAGCTATAGCATTTTAGATAATAATATGTTATCACTTACCATTCCCCATTTTGTATAATTGAATTTGCCAAAATAATTGAGAATTACTGTTACAACAAGTTGAGATGTTAATATGAATAATTCATATGTTTAATCAGTTAAAGTGTTGGAATGATTACATGTTGAAAACAAACTTGTTAGAAAATGGGTAATGACTACTGCTGTTACAATCACATGATTCACTTGTGGTATATTATTGAGTAACTGACATGTTTAACTTGTTGGATTTGAACAATTACCTGATTAAATATTTACATGTCAAAATAGAGTTAAACACATGTTAAAAAGGACATGTGCCAAAATATAGGCATAATTTGATGGCATGTAAATTGGATTACAGTAAACATATGAAAAGGACAATATGCCTAAAATTTACATAAAGTAGGAATAATTGTTAAAGAACGAACATGCCTAAATCCACAGTAATTTGACACTATAACCCTCTTAGACACGAGGTTAGATTGCACTTGTGATAGAAGTTTGACCGGAACTGCCCGACATATCCAGCATTCACAAGTGGTAAATCTAATGTGAGGGTTCTAAGTGCAAAATTAAAACATGTAATGGTGTTAAGACACGTGGTTAAGTCAACTTGTGATAGAAGTCTGCCCGGACCCGCCCGACAAATCCAGCGTCCACAAGTGTAGGCTTAATGTGAGAGGTCTAGTGTATATATACATATATATATAACAAGATATGAATAAATGGCAATGAGGCTGATTAAATGTCTAACTCAGAAAATAAGAAACGAAGGGATGTAATGGACTGAGTTAGTGCGATGCGAAGGAAAAGTGATGTGTTTCCCTAAATGACCTTTTTCTGAGAACGTGGTTGCAAGTAAGCCACAGTGAATAAAGTAAGAAAAAGGAAAGAAATTACTTGCCACCACGGATTTAGATGGGGATACGTTATGAAAATAAATCACTGATTCCTTCTATAAATCAAACTGATAAGGTGCATGAAGTGTTTTCCTTAATAAAATAACAAAAATATATTATAGTGAATGAAGAATAATGGATTACAACAGTAAAAGATTTGGTATAAATGTGGAATGATAATAACCTATTATAAATAAATAACATTAATGAAATGTTGTATAATAGGTGGACTTGTCCTAGGGACAAGTGAAGATTATAACTTAGGTTATAATACACTAGTAAGGAAATGGGATAACTGGTGAAATGAGATAAGGGACAATTAACTGTAAATTTAGTAATCAGTGAATTGGGAAAACCTGAAACCAGTTGAGAAAAGGGAGAAAATATTTGAAATATAATAAATTAAGTAATCTGTAAACTTGGAAGTGTGAAACAACTGATAAGAATAACATGTTTAGACTTATCCTAGGGACAAGAGAAAATTGTAACATAGGTTATAATAAATGGGTAGAGAAACTTATTAATGGACCTTAGTTAAGAGAACTAAGTTAATAAGTAAACAACGATAAGAAGTAGTAACGGTGTAAAATGGACCATAATCAAGAGCATAACATGTTGTGGACTTATTAATAAACTTAAATGGGTTAAGTTATATAACTAAAATTAATAAGCAAGAGGAACTTGGTAACTTGATTAAGAATTCAATATGAATGGGAATAACAAAGTTAAATGGATACCTGATAAAGTAAGGCAAGCGCGTAAAAGAATGATTAGACATAGGGTCTAACAACATATTAAAGTGAGGTGCTTAGACCAGTTCGCACGTTTGAGGGTGAATAACCCAACGGGGTAGATCATCGTGGTGTTATAAGGCACGAGGAGAGCGCACATTCATCTGATTATTCCGTCGGCTCCAAAGGACTTGAAGGGGAAGCACGCGGCTTCTTGAGATACGTAAGGTGCTCCTAGTTGTCCTCTGTGCAGTGGCATATGTTTAGGATGTGCTCGCAGAGGTTGGGGTCGCGCGTAACTACTAGGTGGGCGGGCCTTGACTGCAAAAGTGGCTATATAGTCAGAATGCTATGACGCGGTGACACCAGGGTGATTTGGCATTCGCCTCAACGGGGAGGCATAAGGTCACGACCAACAAGGATAGTAGATCGTCAGATACCCGTCATCGGCAGCCAGCGGGATGCGAAAAGACTATAGCTAAAACCAATAGACCATTCACCCATTACTATCCGGGTATGGTAGTTAAGGGAAGATGCCAACTGGATGTTTAGATTGTTTGTTAGGGGCCAGTCGTTTAGCTCTTGTAGTCTTTACTAGTTGTGGGAAGGGCCGAGGTGGGGCCATAACCGCCGTGAAAACATACCCTAGGAATATATGTATATAGAGGCTCTTAAAGATGGGCCGGTACTGATATGGAAAAGCTCCCGACCGAGTTCCGTATTTCTTGTATCGCCCTACCATGGAACTCAGGGCACATTAAAGGACGTGCGATTAAGGCATCGAGCTACAATTGACAATACGCATGTGGGACAGTCTAGATACTTGCATGTCGGCTCTGGGTGGTGTATCGTAGACTTGAGGGCATTACTCCGGTATGAAATTTGATTCGATCGACGATGGCAGTCCGTACACTTACATAACATAGTAATGACAGATATATACGAAATGTAACACTGTTATGTAGAGATCCGCATGTCACTCCGACAGAGGATGAGGGACTGCGTTCAATTCTGTGGCATTACGGTGGAGACCATGCGAGGTGTGTACCATGGGGTGTACCTAAATATTGGGGGAAGTTACATATATATTATATTAGGTTAATCCACTGGGGAGTAAATCGGTACGACGTGTGTGTAACCCTTGAGGGCTATTGACCCGAGTAACCTAATAAATAAGAAAATATGATTGAACGATAAATGTAGGATTATCCAAAGTTTATAATTTAAATCCAGTCACTAGAAATTGCGTTCTGACCCCCTCCTCATAACATACTCGCTGGTTAGATTTGTGACAGAGACATTACAACTTTAGATAATGGTTAGGCAGTATTATTAATACGGTAAGGCTATACTTTGATTATATTATATTTTATCCATTCCGCTGTGAGATATTTTCTAAGCTCTTACATGTTTTATGTCTCTGTCTTTTCTGCAGGATGCCAGAGCACAACAACTTGAGTTTCGATTGATTGGAATTTTGAAAAAAAATTGATCTGTCAGAATTCGGTTTGTTACACTAGTACCTATTTTTCTTGTATACTAGATCGACTATCACCACCATCTTGTATTTACACTTATGTGTTATATTCATATTTATTTCTGCCTTAGTGATGTGAATATCTGTGTCTGACTCTGATTATATTGTTATGTTATTTTATAATGATTTCCGAATTACATATTATTATTATTTAAAATAAATCGTTTTAAATTCTTAAAATCTATTAAAATAGATAAAATAAAACATCTAAATTGGTTCTGGAATTCCGGGTTGTTACAATCTCCCCATTTAAAATCTTTTCATCCTCGAAAAGGAACAGAGCAGAAAGTTGTTTAACTAACCAACTCAACTTTCATTTTGGCTTTCATTCTTCAACTTTTTAGTTTCTAAGAATTTTCTAATCCTCAAAAATTTGGCAAACACCCTAAATTTTCGAAAAATTTCTCCATAACGTCCTTTGTACAGGCTAATCGGTAAAACCCCAACTAGCCTCACAGGGCCCTCATCAATCCAAAAGAAAAAAGAAAAAGCCAAACGGCTTTCCAATCGGCTCATAAAATCATCAAACCCCAATAAATACAGTAAATATGTACCAATTTGTCGGGCATACAATTCTATTCCACTTCTTAACTTCCATGCTATGACATGTTTACACATACATATGTACATATTGTTAGAGTTTATGCCCTAAAGGCAATCCATTTGATGTGATTAATAACGTTATTGTTTTATCTGGAATAAAAATATTCTGTTATATCATATTTACTGCATAATACAAATAATAATTTAATAGAAGTCCTTAGAATAATAATATGGAATTATATAGTTCGAGTAAGACTGAACTTGAGATTATATAATGTGATAAGTATTATAATTCTTAAATGTCCCTAATCGAGTTTTATTGTTTATATAGGACAACAATAAAGCATTGAGACTAGTATATTGATTGACTGATGATCACATCTCATTGATCGTCAATATACGTGATATTAAAGTCAATATATAAATACGTATTGGTGAATAGCGTATTGGGCTGACCCACCGTTTGATAACTACATGGAATATAATCAACAGTATCATAAGTTGTTCTCAGTGATGGTCCTCAAACCTGAAATCATTATAATTTTATTCGAGGATATTTGTGTTTTGATATTATCTAAAGTTATTTCATAACAGATTAATAATAACGGTGATTATTGGATATCTCTCGAATCGAATGAATGTTATGAATTATCTAGATGGAATTTAACCCTACGATATATTCGTAGTGATATCCATGGGCCTCTCGATTGAGTGAGATTGTGGAATGCATGGCCGTGCTCAAATATTGATTTGTTTTAAACAGTCTACTCATCGATCAAGAAAAATGAATTAAAATTGTAAAGAGGATGATACAATCCATGTCTCAGTTTAATCTTGGATATAACGGTTAAAAGGATTAAATTATATTGATACACTATTCACAAAGGTCATATCAAATCATTGATATTGTTGTAGCTTGGGTAGCAGTAATGTATTACTAGATGTCGCTCACTGTTTACAGTTTAAATGTTTAAATTGTTGCCAATGCTACAACAACCTATTGGGTCACACATATAGGTGTTGCAAATAGAGAGAGTATTTAATTTGAAAGGAAATCAAATTAGTTTGATTAAGTCTTTTAGAACGGGTAATAGAGTGAAGAAATATCTCATAGGGTTTTCCTTTATAAATGAATAAGAGGCCGCAACTTTTATTCATTCCTTTTGAAAAACCTAAAATCGAATTTTTCTAAACCCTAGATCTCCTTTAATTCAATCGGCTAGTACCGAATCTTCAATCTCGAACTTCGATTGTCGATCTCGAGAGCATCACCCGTGGTTCTCCAATAGAGGTGCTTGGATTCAAGCACTCGATTCGATTAGATCTGGAATTTGATACAATGATTTACGTAGTTAGGGTTTCGTTTGATTCTGCTATCCAAAGAAGAAAGGTACCTATTTCGATTTAACTCTGTTTGATTTTGTTAACTAGGATTTATGATTTTGGTTGTTACCGTTGCTAAGTCGATTTTTCCTACAATGGTATCAGAGCCTTTAGGTTAAATCGATTCAAATATAAATTTGGCCATGGAATTATTACTGTAATAATTGAAATGATGTTTTGAACATTGAAAAACAAAATCTGGAATTTCATGAACATTCATTTGAGAAATGAAATTGTTGTATGATAAAAAAATTCTATTTTGTTGACATGGTTGAACCTGAATTAGTATACGATATTAATTCAGCTTTGAATCTCTGAATCTCCAGATCTTATGTATATATAATACGGTTTAATCTATATTCTTTCTGGCTTTGAAATAGGGACTAACCTGTTGCTTTCTGCATAGATGACCAAAGTCCAAAATTTTATTTAGATCTGTTACAAACAATTTGATGATATATTAGATTATAAATCTATTGTGATTAATTTTTTTTTTTTTTTGAAACATGTTATTTATTCAGTTATTATATCCAAGTTATTGAACTATGGATTTATAAATTAAATGATATGTTTAATTAAAATTATCTAGTAGATTCATTCCAGAATATAATGAGGATTAATCAGATATAGGATTAAGCATGTACATAACCCCTTTTGACACCCAGACATATATTTAATTTCTGATTTAAAATTGTAAAAGGGTGGCCTTAGTCAATTTACGAATTGGGTAAATGCTGTTTGTATCTGCTGAATCTTTGATCAAAGTGATTGTCATGTTTTAATTTTGTGTAATGCTCATCATATATATATATATATACATATATATATATATATATATATATGATACAGAATTAGACTCTGTATAAGTACATATAAACCAAAAAAAACCTGTTTTGATTAATCAGGGATATCAAATCCTTCTAGATCAGTTTTAATAAAACATTTTTTTTGTGTAATTACACTTTTGAATGGATCTAAAATAAGTTAAGGTTTCAACCAATTAAGATATAAATGTTATAAAATCTGCTTATATATTTCTAGTATTAGATATTAGATACAAATCACATAGATTTATGTGAATTTACGGAAATTGCAAAATAAGTAGAAATTTGATAAAAGGACAAGTGGACTTACGACTGGAAATGAAGCAAATGCTGTTGGATTTTTCATAAGAAGCTGATTCTTGTTCGATATACTTGCTTAATTAAATAAAATAATTGTTATTATGAAATTCCATATAAAATAAAAGTTATAATAGATCTTGTTCTGAAAAGTTTGAATTTCATTTGTAGTAGAAGAATAATTTTTATTCATTTTATTTAAATGAAATATCATATGGAATTTCACAAATAGTTAATGAACTTTATAAATCATTAACTATAATGTACTTGACATAAATAATTAATGGATTAAATTTAGTGATTTAAATCCAACATACCTTTATTATTACCAGTTAGCCCGTATAAACAAGAGAGCGTATCAAAACTCCATAACGATGGAATTTTGAGATCATTTGAATTTTTTTTTTTTTTTGAATTATATGAATAATGCAAATCTTGTTTATTAGGCAAAAATAACTAAATCACCTTACATTTGACACAGTGAATGAGTGATAAGTATTGGGTCTCATACATAATGATGTATATGGAGCAATGAATACATAAGCTGGAGGCAGGACTTATTACTTCATTATATTTACTAATGATATTAGTAGATATAGATATGTATATCTTATGAAATACATACCAAAATCCTTTGAAATGTTCAAAGAATTCAAAGTGAAGTTAGAAACAAAATTTAGTAGAAAATAAATACTTTTCGAACAATTCGAAAGAGAATATTTAAGCCAATTATTTAATGACTATCCAAATGAGTTTGAAATTGTTTCACAACTCACTCTATTTAGAACACCATATTGGAATGATGTGTCTGAAGGGAGAGATCACATCTAATAAGATACAGTACGATTAATGATATGTCATATAGATCTTCTAATAAATTAAATGTAGAACAATTGCATTTAATCCCACTAAAACAAGTTTGTAGATGCCATATAAGATATGGACTGGGAAATGTTCTAGTTTGTCTAATATGAAGATTCGGGTTGTAAGGCGTTTGTTAAACATCTTATCTTTGATTAAGATCAGTCCCAAATCAAATAAATATTTTGTGGAATATCCAAAAGGAGAAAATGGATATTAATTCTATAAATCCTCTGAGAATAAAACGTTTATTGCTCGAATTGGTATCCCTATAAAGGAGAGTCAGTCTCTAACATACCGTTGAGAATAAAATAGAATCTAAAATGTCTCAGAGACCACAAAATACCATTGAATCTTGTATAGACGAGAAATTGAGTGGGAGTGACACAATAATTGCAATGTTATATTATGATAACACATTAATTATTGTGAATAATGTTAGTTTTAAAACAAGAAATAAATACTGATTCTAAGAAAGAAAATGTCTGGATTAAAAGGTTCATATTTGAACTTAATTCATTGTTGATCCAATGATTTACATTGCGATAACAATGTGGCTATTGCTCAGGCCTAAAACTTTAAACTCGTAATCGATCCAAACATATATTTAAGAAATATAATTCTTATTTGAAATTGTTCACAGAGGATATGAACATATCTGCAAAGTTACAAAAGCTATAATGTTGCAGACCTACTGAATTAAACACAGTCACAGCAGAAGTTTAATAGTCACACTAGTTTCATGGGTATATGATACATGAATCATTGACTCTAGTGCAAGTGGGAGATTGTCAGAGTTTATGCCCTAGTGGCAAACCATTTGCTGTGATTAATAATGTTATTGTTTTATTTGGAATAAAAATATTCTGTTATATTATATTTACTACGTAATATTAATAATAATTTAATAGAAGTCCTTAGAATAATAATACGAAATTATATAGTTCGAGTAAGACTAAACTTGAGATTATATAATGTGATAAGTATTAAAATTATTAAATGTCCCTAGTCGAGTTTTATTGTTTACATAGGACAACAATAAAGCGTTGAGAATAGTATATTGATTGACTGATGATCACATCTCATTGATCATTAATATACGTGATATTAAAATCAAGATATATATACATATTGGTGAATAGCGTATTGGGATGACCCACCATGAGATAACTACATGGAATATAATCAACAGTATCATAAGTTGTTCACGTAGTGACAGTGATGTAATGGTCCTCAGAGACGAAATCATTAGAATTTTATTCGAGGATATTTGTGTTTTGATATTATTTAAAGTTATTTCGTAACAGAGTAATGATAACGGTGATTATTTGATAAATCTCGAATCGAATGATAATTATGAATGATCTAGATGGAATTTAACCCTACGATATATTTGTAGTGATATCCATGGGCCTCTTGATTGAGTGAGACTGTGAAATGCATGGCCGTGCTCAAATATTGATTTGTTTTAAGCAGTCTACTCATCGATCAAGAAAAATGGATTAAAATTACAAAGAGGATGATACAATCCATGCCTCAGTTTAATATTGGATATAACGGTTAAAAGGATTAAATTATATTGATACACTATTCACAAAGGTCATATCGAATCATTGATATTGTTGTAGCTTGGGTAGTAGTAATGTATTACTAGATGCCGCTCACTGTTTACAGTTTAAATGTTTAAATTGTTGCCAATGTTACAACAACCTATAGGGTCACACATATAGGTGTTGCAAATGGAGAGAGTATTTAATTTGAAAAGAAATCAAATTAGTTTGATTAAGTCTTTTAGAATGGGTAAAAGGGTAAAGAAATATCTTGTAGGGTTTTCCTTTATAAATGAATAAAAGGCTGCACCTTTTATTCATTCCTTTTGAAAAAACCCAAAATCGAATTTTTCTAAACCCTAGATCTCGTTCAATTCAATCGGCTAGGACCAAACCTTCAATCTCGAACTTCGATTGTCGATCTCGAGAGCATCACCTGTGGATCTCCAATAGAGGTGCTTGGATTCAAGCACTCGATTCGATTAGATCTGGAATTTGATTCAATGATTTACAAAGTTAGGGTTTCATTCGATTTTGCTATCCAAAGAAGAAAGGTACCTATTTCGATTTAATTCTATTCGATTTTGTTAACTAGGGTTTCTGATTTTGGTTGTTACCGCTGCTAAGTCGATCCGATATTTCCTACTATATATATAGCTCAGTTTCAAAGAACTTATACTTTCTAGACTTAATCATAAAAGATACCCATATTATTGATATTTAAACTGGCCAGTTTTAAACATTTTAAACTGGGCAATTTAAATATCAATAATATGGCTATCTTATATGATTAAGTCTAGATAGTATAAGTTCTTTGAAACTGAGATGTATATATGTATAACCAATTTCAAATAATTTCAATTTAATTCAATATTCGATTCGATCTGGTTAAATTTCAAATGAATGTACAGAATTCATAATAAATTGGATTTCAGTAAAACAAGAAACGTTAGAATCCATTTAACTATACCTTTCTAATGAATGTAAAAAATTGAGATTTCACTTTATAAATTGAAAGTTATGTCTAGTTTAAAATTTAAAATAGTCACTATGAAATTTATATATATTTTAATATAATATATGGCCCTTAAAATAGTCATTTTGCAAACGACCTCCTTTTTCGACGTAACCACACTTGTTGGATCCGGAATGTCAAATTATTGTTAGATTTCAAACTTCATAATTTTTGGAACTAATATGTGAGCGTGGTAAATCTAAACGTGTTTTGACAATTTAGTTTAAATTTGATCGACCAGAAAAAGGCCATTTTTCAAACGGTCTCCAAATTGATGAAATTAGTTTTGTTAGAACCGTATCGTCAAAATATAGCTAGATTCATTATTCCGTAATTTTTGGAGTCAGTATGTGGTCCTGGTAAATTAAAATGTGCATTCAAATTCAACATAAATTGATTTATGTTTTAATTTTGACCAAAACTGATCGAAACAGTCGAATAGGCTTACGAAACATGTCCCATTGTGTCCGCAATGGGGTATTTAGCTAGAAACGGTAGTCGCTGGGTTTGATTTGGAGTTCGAAGACTAAATGGATTATTTTTGAATAAAATAAAATAAAATATTTATATAAATAGAGGGTCAAAACTAGTCAAACCCCTAAATTCACTATCTCGTTTCACCGCCGCCATCTCCAAAATTCAAGGACTCTCGTTCTCAGATTTTGGATTCAAAAATTCTTCAAATCCCCTTCGATTTAATTAAAACATATAAAGCAAAAAATCATATAACTTTCAATGGCCTTCGAATTGATACCAGAAAGATGGGTTTTTATCTCGTATTTCGTTCAAATTTCGAGCTCAAACTCAGCATGTTCGAGCGGACTTTTGGAGCACCATGGACTGCCAAGTTCGGCGCTGAGCTAGGGGAGGGGGCAGCGGTCGGCTCTACGAGGTGGGGGTCATGGATCGACGTCTGGGTGTGGTGGTTGTGCATGGTGGTGATTGTTTCGGGTGAAGGTGGGTTCGAAACTGTCGGCTGCATGAAAATCTTGAGGAAGAGGAAGGCGTGGTAAGGGAACGTGGTTAGCTGACATGGCATAGGGTTTAAAATTAATTAAGGTTAATTAAAATTTAATTAAATATGGCTAATTATTTAATAAATAGTCTAATGTTTAACTGGCCATAACTTTTTCGAACAGAAACGATATCGAACAATTTCAGGTGCGGAATCTTCTTGAAGAGTACTTCAACATAGAACTGACTGGTACATAAACGGAGCATGTTAGAATCAGCAATTTCAAATCCAAACAGAACATCGTACCAACTGTTAATAGAGTTTGGGGGGATGTTCATATACCAGGGAAAGGCCGATTTAGTAAGAGAGTTGGCAAAGAGCCTCAACTTGAGGTAGTCCATGGACCTAGCTTCCCCGCACTGGACCAAGAACCAAGCTATATGCTCAATAGTCGACTTCTTCTCCTCACCGGAAAAGAGAAAAAACTCTCACTAAAATTTTGTACGGTTATTTAATTTATTTTATAACTATAAATATATAGATTTGCCACTGTAGTTTTTTATCAGTTTAATCATTATAAATTGTATACGGCGCCTGTTAGCTCACCTCCCACGTCCATATACCATGGACAATTTAATTGACTGTATTGTGTTTTGTTTGTGATGTTGGAATATTTAACATATTAAAATATTGTTAATATTATTGCGAAAATTGATATTGAAATTAAAATTATAAATATCCATTTATAATTTAAATAGTAAAATTGGAATAAATATCCATTTACAAGTCGGACGACTTGTTTATGTACACCAGTTTAAGTGATATTGATTGGGACGATAATTTTTACACATCGTCCAAATGCACAAATAATAATCAGTATTTGTTGTTTGAAAACCCCACACGGGCATTGGGATGATATTTGACATACACTAATCCCAATATTTAGTTGTATGTCAATCGATGGGTTTGACAGACTATAATGAGTGTTATTTATTTATTTTAATGCTTATACTGTTGTAGAATGTACTTTGGATGATGTTTGAATGTGAAATTATTATTTATCATTATTGTTGAATACATGCGATGTATGAAACCCATATAACTGAAATTATATGGTAATTGATTGAATCGCATTCAGATGCTGAAATAAAGAATATTTTAAAATAAAGAATAATTTAAAATAAAGAATATTTTAAAATAACGGATATATTAGAATAATATTCACTGAAGAAAAAAAATTATGATTTTGGTGTTCGATTTTGAATGGACACGAAAATATGGAAATATATGAAGCCGAGTTAAGTAGATTACGCCATTTTAACCGGAACGAGTTTATCGATCGATTTTTTCATTTTATAATGAATGTTGAAAAGAAGTGATTTCAAAATCTAATATTTCGAAAATAATATCATTTTAATATTATAATGATATGAAATATTCAATTTTGATTTAAAATTGAAAATGAAGTTGAAATCGTTTTAAAACGAATTTATAAACGATTTATAAAATACGTTTTAAATGGAAATCGACTATATATGTATATCATATATATATAATGGCATGAATAGAACGCGCCGCGCAGCGACCGTTCGCGAATTTTGACCATTAACTTCAAATTGATGTAACGGGAGATCCGACCGTCGGATTCTCCCAAAACCAGAACCGTTGGGTTTGTATCGAAAAAAGGATTTCAAATGATTATAAGAGATTTGAAATCTAATGGTTGGATTTGGAATTATGTCCAAATCAATTTCAGAAAAGGTCGTTATGAATGTAGTTCGGTGGTCGATATTGGAAACCAACTGTAAGGGCCTTAATAAAATCGTTAAAAACATGGAAAAATTATGTAAAAATCATAATAAATGATTTGGAAAGAGCTTGGGTAAAAAATTCCATATTTGAAAAGATAAAAGATATTTTTGTCAAAATGAATTAGTTATTAACTAGAATAATATTCCAATTATTTTTAGAAATAATAAATTGGATTGAAAATGGGTTTTAAAATAACTAAAGTTTTTTCATACGTATGAATTGGAATGGTTTTGAATGGAAATAATCTTCGGAAAATTTCGGTATCGGATTCCGTGATTATACGGATATTGTTGTGGGAATTTGAAAGATACAGATATCGTTATTCTTAGTACGATATCCGTTAGTTTCAGAATTTGATATTGAATATAAGCCGATATAATTTCTATTTAGAGCCTTGTATTTATTATCAAATTGGATTTTGGGTTTGTCATGAATGGTGTCTTAAATAACACTGTTCTTAAACCCCATTGAGAAAAGAATAAATATTTTAAATAATATTTAGAGAAGCTTACCAATTAATTAATATTTAATGGGAATGGAATTGAAATTGGATTTTTGGGTTTATCGTGAACAGTGTTTTAAATAACATTCGTTCTTTAACCCAATTAACAGTGAAGATATGATTTGGAATATATAGTCTTTTAAATAAGATTAATGGAGTTTTCCAAAAGAAAAGTTTTCCAATTTAATATATATTAAATTGGAATTGAATGGAATTTGATTTGGTACTAATCGAGATGAGCTTCTGTGAAGGAAGACCATTACTAAATATGGAATTTAAAAGGCCTAGTCGTCATTCTGTTTATAGTATTAGTTTGGTACGGAAATTTATATCGATTATATACTATTGGATTTCCGTGAAGATTCCATTTTTATGGAAGATGATTTGGGTTTATTGTGAACTGTGTTATTAATAACATCGGTTCTTTAACCCAGTTAAAGATAAGATTAATTTCTTAAATTTGAATAATCATAAAGTAATGATTTTTGATATTAAAACCAAGGTGGAGTTTTAAATGAATCTTTAATTAGATTGAAATGAGAATGGGATAATTAAATTTATTGAATTCGAGAAATGATCAAGAATGGAGTTCCACCAGTTTTACTCCAGGCAATAGTTAAATCTTTAATTAGATTGGAAATGAGGAATAGTAATTAATTTACCAATAACACCGTGGGTGTTAGATATGGAGTACCACCAATTTTGCTCCATGGGATGAATAGGTTGGGATTGGGATAATAATATAAATGATTACTTCGGTAAGGTTCACTAATCCCGACTAGTTTGGTAAGCCTTAATTTGTTTTGAATTGTGAAAAGAATATTTGAATAAAATAATATTCTGAATTGGAATGAGGCGTATGATGTGTTTTTAAAGCACTTGATTATAAAATACGCAATTTATTCGGAAAGATCGGGTTTATCCCATTCTGAATAACTGATACGGTGACTAAATGTCGATGATATGAAGACGATGGTTGAAGACCGGAGATTGTCACATCGTTTGGATGATTATTGATGTCTTGATTAGGATGTACACCCAAGACAAGATAATAAGTGGTGATCGTCCAGACGTACTTGGAGATCGACTGGATATGCGAGGGCCTCATTCCTGTATTGGGCATATGGAACAAGGAATAAGGTGCCTCCGGTTTCGTTTAGACCCGAAACGGACTTGAAAATGGATAGTGTATCTGACATTGTATTCCTTTATATTGTATTCGTTGATCTCTGCTAAATATATATCTGTTTGGTGGCGGAGAATTTGTTTTCTTGCTTAACACCCTTCTATGAGACATACGAGCTTAGAGGTTATATATTGGTGGAAATCAGTGGTACGGTATGGATTGACAGTGTGGCATGCTGAGATGCAAATGATCAAGGCTTTTGTTGAAAACAGAGTCTTGTGGTTGATAATCAAAGCACAGCTTTAATTAGCATAGCTTTGTGTAGCGTTAATTCACAAGCTTCACACCTGGTATGAACCAAAAACGGGATGAGGACTTCAGGGAAATGGACATATGTTAGTTTCTAGCTATGAGTAACATCATGGTATGGAGCCTGGACTGCTTACTTATGTGGAAGTTGGAAAACTTTATTGATGGAAAGCGAGGTACCTCGGATATGATTTGAGTCCCTAGAGGCTCAAATGATCGAAAACAAACAGTAGTGTCGACGTACTGACCATTTTGGAGGTTCGATAGAACCGGCTAACATATAATTTAAGGTATTACCAATCATCGACAGATGACCGGCCCTGTCGCTAACCTAAGGTTCACTGCGGAAGATCCTGAAACATTGCTAGTGAGTCTCGAATCGGTAAGGACGATCGCTTGCCTAGGTTCATAGATGGAAACCCAAATTCCAATACGTGATTTTAAGATTTTAGTTGTAAACCCATATGGCGACGTAATATAATCGTACATATGCCGCCTATGATTGATACATATATATTTGAAGTGATTTCTACACTTATAGTAATAATAAAAGATGAAATTTCGCATATCAAGCATATTTGGCAATTATAAGGAAAAACTCTATCCTTGACTACGTTCATTGTGTGATGGGACATGAGTCTTATAATAGCTTCATATTTCTCTTTGGCATTGTGCTGTTATTTTTATGCACTTGTATTCATGGGGGATAAACCCGTCTCGTGTTATAAGGCGTGGTCCCGTGATTTACCTAACTTTAAAATCAAGTTAATAACTGTTGTAGTTCTCACACCAATCCCATGACTGACTCGGAGTTTATTGTTACTACCTAAACTCTGGGCACCCATATTTTCCACACGAGCCGTCAATAGTTTTAGTTTCACAGATTTCTATTTAACATGATCCAGGATTCACAGCTGGAGCTATATTCGGAAATCTTTGTATCTGTGCATTTCTTTTAGTTGTGCTAGTATGATGTATTCCGCTGCACATTTTATTTATGTATATATTTTCCGCTATTTTGTAATTTAAATCTCTTATATTTTTCTACTGTATATTATTTGAACTCTATTATATTCTTGTACTCTGACGTAATTTTTGTAATAGCAATGAAATGTTCTATTGTTTGTGTTCTGATGTGTCGTGTTCTCAAAGCAATCCGGGTTTTCCCGTAATGGGAAGTTCGGGTCGTTTCATGTGTAGTAGATTTGGACTTGAATTAGGTGTGTCGGATTTCCTCGGGAGATTTAAAAAGTAAGACTACATTATCCGACATACTTAACACTCGTTCAAAGCTAATATACAGATAGTCGCTCCTCAACGAATGTTAACCCCGTTATCCAAACGCGACTCTAAAATTATATACTGGTTATGATACGGTATGGCGAGTCAATTTCTTCGTGCATAAATCTTGAAGAGAGCAAACAAATCATATGTATGAAAAGGATTGAATTGCTCATGACAGCATGGGCATGAGTTAGCTTTAAACTGTCAACGGGAAGCACCATAGTTTAGAAGTATGCAACTACCCGTAAACAAACAGCAGGACTTGTAGTATATTAAGTTCATATGACAATATGGAATATTAATATGACTAATATGTCATGTATTAGTGAAAGGAAGTGGATTGTTAACAACATATGAAACCGTTGTGTGAGCACGTCAGGCAAACTGCAAGGATATTGGGTCAGCTTCAACATAAAAGCTAACGTAAATCGTCAACTTCACGTGTGACCAATTACACATGTAGCTGTTACATGCGAGTGAGGGAATTATTCATGTATGGCGTATGCATGTTTATAATGTAGGGACTCTAAACTATACAATTTGCATTTATATGAACCAACAAAGTAGAATTGAAGAGCAACAGTTCATTCAAACATTACGTAGAGCAATATAAGTGCATGCAACTATATTAAACTTATATAAATAATGGCGGGTGTGTATACACGAATACAAACAAAACCATCAAAGTGATAAGACGAGCACCATTACGCATTCTCAAGCTGATTGGTCGGGCGTCAACCATGATGACAGGCCAACTAGAACGAGCAGCACCTCTGGTCGAGCAGGCCACGTCATCTCTGGACGAGCAGGCCACAGCGTCCCTGGTCGAGCAGTGCCATGGCTACTGGGTCGCTCACTTCCATTAGCTTTGGTCGGTCGAGCAAGCATCAATCATTCTTGTCGATTGTGCACTCCAACTGAAAGTTCGATCGACTATTGTTGCCACATGAGTTGAGCAACTTTTTGAGCTGTTAAGGGTCGAGCATGTTCTTCCCTATATATTAATATATGACACAACTGCATGAAAAGGGGGATAATACTGGAATGCTATATCCAAACGAGTTATCCACGTCAGCATGTTTTGGGCACGATTCTTATATGGATCAATTTCTTTAAGCAGGGACATTGTAAGCTAAGATGTTGGAGTCTGATATAATTCACGATGCATGAAATGGAGCAGGCAATTAGTTAATACGTGATGGCATTGGTGTAAATAGCAAGGATCAGTTACACAAAATACTCATGGTGGTAAAGTTGTAATATCCTGGTCGCACATGACTCCTGGTCGAGCATTATAACTGCTCGTGCATTACTTTTTGGGTCGGTCTTGCAACTTTTGTCAGTTGACCAGTGGCATTTTTGTAAATATATTTATGACCGACCCGAACCCTGCACACCTAAATTTCTGCTTTGCCACTATCCCAAACTACACCTATAAATACCCCACTTCTCAAACATTCAAGGGACATATTTGGAGACCCTGAAGGGCTGCCTAATTCATTTCTCCACCACTCTAAACTTCTTCGACCTCCATTTATGGCTTCTCAAGCTCAATTTATCCTCATCGAATAACATATCAATCATGCCTTCCTCAAACTTCATTAGAGATTTCTCAAGTTTAATTCAAGATACTCTATTCTCCAATAATTCTCTCTCAAACCTAGATTCAACACAAAATCATCATGGGACTAATAAAGATCATCTAAATGTTCAAGTGATTGAAGATCTACATAACAACGATCACAAAAGAAGAGATCTCGTTGTTTCCTTTATGAAGACAAGTGAAATCAAGATCAAAAAAGAGAGAATAAAAAAGAGACCCTTATAAAAGAGTGAAAGGAGTGAAATAAATCAAATCATGTACTTTGTAAACTCAAAGTGGTAATGAAAATTTTTACTATAGTGGATGTAGGCCGATAGTAGGCCTAACCACTCTAAAATCTCGTGTTTTTTACTTGCTTTTATATTTCATGGCTCCATATTTTCAAATCCTACTATTGTGAAGTGTTTCTAAAAACATCTTGGAGTGTTATGATCATTTTTGATTTCAACATTTTTGGCGCCCACCGTGGGGCCACGTTCACTCTCCCAAGGTTAATTGCTTTGTGATTGCGTTGAAGTACGAAGCTCGCTTCTACGATAGATCCTTCAAATCTAATATCTGGGCCAATAAACAAATTCTCTCCGAAATTCAATGCTTTGTTCGAAATAATGGAAAAATTTTAGAAAACTACAAGTAAAACCATTGGAAAAACATATACGATGATGATGTACTGGACTGTACGAAGTTATATATGAAGGCGTAAATCAGTTGATTCACTACCTTTTTGCTTCAAAAAAAACCATTGGAAAAACTTACAGCGTTGCTAACGACGAAGCTACACCACTTACCAATCGCTTTGAATTTGGAGAAAACACGATAGGTGGAGTCGAAGTAACCAAAGTTGAGTTGGATGTCGATGTAGCCAATTTAAACCAACGAATGGAGACTTCAAATAAACTTTGATGGATGCTAATGAGGATCTAATGGATAAAATGAATGCTCTTCTAAACGCTCAACAAAATCCCACTCCTCCTCGAAAGTTTCATGTCAACCTTGAAGAGAAAACGAATTCGGTGGCTTCTGATCATCATCGTAATGATAACATGTAAGGACTTGATGGTTGGGAAAGTGACAAAGGCGATGCTGATGTCCAAGACCCAAAGCCGAAGACTAAAAGCCATTCTGATTGAAATACCCGACGAGCTGCAAGTCTCGCCAAGGGGGCACCTCCCCGCAGTGGAGGCAGAAGACCTAGATCTTTTAATTGCAATCGTTCGCCAAGACGAGCACCCGGTAAAGAGATCGAAGTCCGCCCTGTGGAATGACACAACTCAGATAATTATATCGCGGATATGGTAAAGAAAATCATAAAAGATAGCATGGCTTGTAATTATAGTGAAAGGGAATGGGACTTCCCCCCTCCCCCCCCTCCAGCAAAAATCTGTTCACTAAAAAAATTCATAAAGCAGAGTTCCCTAAAAAGTTCACTCATCCTACTCTGCCTCCGTACAACGAGATTTCTGATCTGAATCACTTCATGTATAGATATGAATAGCATATGAATGCAGCCAAAACAACATATGAGATTAATTTCCTGTGCTTCCCTCTCTATCTAGAAGGTGTGGCATCATTATGCATCAAAAGGCTGCCACCCAAATCCATTGACCACTTTGACTCTAAAATTCAAGGAGCAATTTAGGCTGCAAACTACGAAGGCTAAGGATGTTATTTCTGACATCAATGAAACAAAATTCGAGATTCTATTAAAGCTTTCCTCAAGAGGTTCAACACTGCTTTGTCTGAGGTGAGGAATCCCGAATCCCACATGATATTAATGTCTCTAATCGGCGCCAATAATGAGAAGAGCGAATTTGGTAGATGGATTAAAATGAAAGAACCAAACTCGCTTGATAAGTTTTATAAATAACAGAGGAGTATATGAGAGTGGACAATAATCATGTGTCTCTTCAGATTATTTATGGTAACCAACTTCTTGAAGCTCCCAAAAATGTTGCTACTCAATACAATAAGAAGAATCCCAGAGGTCAGAAGAGAGGAAACGACGGGAAAGATAATCGAGACGACAATAAGTCTCGGCTTTTCAGCTCATCAGAGTTGGCGCGACTGAATGACACTCCTGAAAATATCTATCTTGCAACGAAGAATTCCGAAGAATATGCAGAACCAAATCCGATAAGGGTAGGCGATAAGGTAGCAAACTCGGGAAAGTTCTGTAGGTTTCACAACCAGCCTGTTTATAACACTAATGAATGTCGACATTTGAATAACCTGATAGAGGAATTGATCAGGAGAAACCGGCTGCAGCAGTATGTAAAGAATCGGCAAGCAACGAATCCTTTTGCAACTCCTCAAGGGCAGGGGACATCAAATGGTCAGTCCGGTCCAAGCAACGGAGCTCCCACTCAAACCAATACAAGGCCAGTGATCAACTGATAACCGATGGTGGTGCTCCAATTTCAATGTCTTGGAATAAGCGATCATCATCGCCACGACTTTATTTTCATGCTTTACTCGATGCTTTACTTCATGTTGTATTCAAATTCTCGTAAAATGGTCCGTAATATTTTACAAACACAATACTAAACATTAGCTCTGTGACTAAGAGCATAGCTGCCTAAATAAATCTCTTGCTTGCAAAATTTTATGTCCAACCAAAACTTGATTAAAAGATGATTTCATATCGTAGGCTACCCGTCGAGCGCTTGTTCCTTTAAAAGTCTGACGAAACATAGCGACCCCAACAACAATAGTTCAAGCGCCAAATGTTGTAAATATCCACATGCACAAATGCAAAAATAGAAAAACACCGCCTTGAAAAGTGAATCGGAAGAGTCGCAAAGATTAAAATAACAAACAAGCACCACAACAAACAAACGAGAGGGTTGTAACTTTTGTCGAAGGGGCACTTCCCCAAGTGAGAGGTTCAAAGCCCCAGTTCCTAAACTGAGATAGCCTGCCAAGTCAAGCGTCCGACATAGGAACTGGTGCTTGCCCCGTGGAATGATACAACAGTCGTCCAATCCATTTGCATAGCATCTAATTATCTCAGATGTGAAGAATGACAAAATCCATTTGCGTAGCATCTGATTATCTCATATGTGAAAAATGACGAAATCCATTTGCGTAGCATCTGATTATCTCAGATGTGAAGAATGATTAAATCGATTTGTGTAGCATCTAATTATCTCAGATGTGAATAACGATAAAATCCATTTGCGTAGCATCTGATTATCTCAGATGTGAAGAATTATGTAATACATTTGCGTAGCATCTGACTATCTCAAATGTGAAAAATGATGAAATCCATTTGCGTAACATCCGACTATCTCATATGTGAAGAATGATGAAATACATTTGCGTAGCATCTGACTATCTCAGATGTAAAGAATGATGAAATCCATTTGCGTAGCATCTAACTATCTCAGATGTGAAGAATGATGAAATCCATTTGCGTAGCATCAGATTATCTCAGATGTGAAGAATGATGAAATTCATTTGCGTAGCATTTGATTATCTCAGATGTGAAGAATGTCAGGCCTCCAATTAACTCGCGTAGTGTCTGAGTACCTCAGACGTGACAAGTGTTGGGTCTTTACCAATTAATTAGCGCTACATCTTGTCATCTCGAACACAATAAATCATTGGGCCAAAATCGAAAGTCCTCCCATAGTAAAGGCGAAATCAAAATATAAGACCTCCCCAAGCGGGGACATCAAATCCAAAGACTTCCCCAAGTGGGGGCACTAAATCCAAAGACCTCCCCGAGCGGGGACGCTAAATCCAAAGACCTCCCCAAGTAGGGGGCACTCAATTCAAAGACCTCCCCATGCGGGGGAACTAAATCCAAAGACCTCCCCGAGTGGGGGCACTAAATCCAAGGACCTCCTCAAGTGGGGGCGCAAAATATAAGACCTCCCCTAACGGGAGCACTAAATATAAGACCTCCTCAAGCAGAGGCACTAAATCCAAAAGACCTCCGCAAGTGGGGGCATAAAATATAAGTCCTCCCCAAGTGGGGGCATCAAATCCAAAGACCTGCCCAAGCGAGGGTACGAAATTCAAATTCAGAATTTGGAATCCAACTAAGCTACTACACCCGACCTAAAAATAGACAATCAATAAATTATTATTTCCCTAGAAAATTTGCGACAAATTCGGGAATGCCAAAATAAGCGTGCACTTGATAAAAGACATATTGAGTTAGCACAAAATGGCATCTTTCCGAAAAATTGTCAAGAGGACGAGAAATAACCAAAGACAGATTCGTTCACAATCTAAAGGCTGTAATCATTCTATCCTTAGAAACTCAAATCGAAGCTCTGATTTAAACAGGTACACGTTTCATAAAATACAAACCACTGTATAAGATTATATAATTCATTAAAATAATGACGCTTGAAATCCACAATCGTCTTGCGCCGATTAGTTGATTTTAAGTGTCAATGCGAATTCAAATTAAAATGTTGTGTTTGTGCAGATAATATTCAACAAATTATAAACTGTTGAATAAAATAATTCTGTGCAGACACTTCACTTAACTCAAAATAAAAATTTGCTGCAAATAAAAATTTTAAATGACTAAGTTGTTATTGATATAGGCAGTCGATAGCAAAATATTGACTCAGAAAAACGTGCAATGTTTTATTGTTACAGAACAGGTTGTAGCAGTGAAAAGGGCACGACCGTCGTTCGCTTCAGAAAACGTGTATTGCTTCCGTAAAAATTCAATGGCTAAAGGAGTTCGTAGAACAAGTAATTTAACGTGAATTGGCCGCGGCCAATTTAATGAAATCGAGCACGACCAATCCAGTGTGAATTTCACTTGTTTTAGGCACTCGAGCCCAACGTAAAACTGGGGCATTCACACGCTAGCACAACATTGACAACTACAAATTATAGAATTCAAAACTGGAGCGATTATAAGCACAACAAAATCAATGCAAGATCATTGAGTTGTGAGCGTCTCAAGCACGAATCCCTATTCAAGTCATCATCAACAATGACAAAATTCATGGAAAGCAATGAAGTTTAAGTAGCATTTTGATCGAGTATTCACAAGCCATCAAAATAGTGTGTTCATTGGTCAACCGTTAGAAACACCATAACCATATGGATATTGAAGCTCACAATTTTTACGAGGAAAAATTATAAGCTTCGGGGGGCAAATGTTAACCCCGTTATCCAAACGCGGTTCTAAAATTATATATTGGTTATGATACGGTATGGCGAGTCAAGTTCTTCGTACATGAATCATGAAGCGAGCAAACAAATCATACGTATGAAAAAGATTGAATTGCTCACGACAGCATGGGCATGAGTTAGCTTGAAACCGACAACAGGAAGCACCATAGTTCAGACGTATGCAACAAGCCGTAAACAAACAACAGGACGTGTAATGTATTGAGTTCATATGGCAACATGTGATATTTATATGACTGATATGTCATGTATTAGTGAAAGGAAGCAGATTGTTAACAACATATGAAACCATTGCGTGAGCACATCAGGCAAAATGCAAGGATATTGGGTCAGCTTCAACATAAAATCCAACGTAAATCATCAACTTCACGTGTGATAAATTACAAATGCAGCTATTACACGCGAGTGAGGGAATTATTCACGTATGGCGTATGCATGTTTATAATATAGGGACTGTAAACTATACAATATGCATTTATATGAACCAGCAAAGTTGAATTGAAGAACAATAGTTCATTCAAACATTACGTCGAACAGTATAAGTGGATGCCACTATATTACACTTATATAAATAATGGCAGGCGTGTATACACGAATACAAACAAAACGGTGATGGGATGAGCACCATCAGGCATTCTCAATCTGATCGGTTAGGTGTCAACCATGATGACAGGCCAACCAGCACGAGCAGCACCTCTAGTCGAGCAGGCCACGTCATCTCTAGATGAGCAGGCCACATCGTCCCTGGACGAGCAGTGCCATGGCTACTGGGTTGCTCACTTCCATCAGCTCTGGTCGGTCGAGCAAGCATCAATCATTCTAGATGATTGTGCATTCCAACTGAAAGTTCGGTCGATCACTGTTGCCACATGGGTCGAGCGGCTTTTTCAACTATTAAGGGTCGAGCATGTTTTTTCCTATATATTAATATATGACACAACTGCATGAAAAAAGGGATAATACTAAAATGGTATCTCCAAACGTGTTGTCCACGTCAACATGTTTTGGGCATGATTCTTATATGGATCAATTACTTTAAGCTGGGGACGTTGTAATCTAAGATGGTGGAGTCTAATATAATTCGTGATACACGAAATGGAGCAGGCAATTAGTTAATATGTGATGGCATTGGTGTAAATAGCAAGGGTCGATTACACAAAATACTCATGGTGGCAAAGTTATAATATCCCGGTCGCACATGACTCATGGTCGAGCATTATATCTACTCGTGCATTACCTTTTGGGTCGGTCTTGCAATTGTTGCCAACTATCTAGTGGCATTTTCGTAAATATATTTATGATTGACCTGAACCCTGCACACCCAAATTTCATCTTTGCCACTACCCCAAACTACACCTATAAATACCCAACTTCTCAACCATTCAAGGGATGGATTTGGAGACCCCGAAGGGCTGCCTAATTCATTTCTCCACCACCCTAAACTTCTCCAACATCCATTAATCGCTTCTCAAGCTCAATTCATCCTACTCCAACGACATATCAATCAAGCCTTCTTCAAACTCCATTAGAGATTTCTCAAGTTTAATTCAAAATACTCTAATCTCCAATAATTCTCTCTCAAGCCTAGATTGAACACAAAATCAACACGGGACTAATGAAGATCATCTAGATTGAAGATCATCTAGATTGAAGATCTACACAACAACGATCACAAAACAAGAGATCTCGCCAATTCCTTCATGAATAAAAGTGAAATCAAGAGTAAAGAGGAGAAACTAAAAAAGAGATCCTTATAAAAGAGTGAAAAGAGTGAAATGAATCAAATCATGTACTTTGTAAACTTAAAAGAGATAATGAAAATTGCTACCATAGTGGACATAAGCTGAACCACTGTAAAATCCCGTGCTTTTTTACATGTTTTTATATTTCATGGCTCCATATTTTCAAATCCTACTATTGTGAACCATTTCTATATCCACCTTGGAGTGTTGTGATCATTTTTGATTTCAACAACTGCCTTATTCTTCGGGTTAGTTGACACCACTGCTTGCAATGGCCTTGGCAAACGCAAGTATTGAGGTGGGGCATTACAACTATGTAGTGAAATGTGATGTGCAAGCAATTCGCTAGATTTTAATTTAATTTGAAAATCCTAGACACTATTATAATATCTTATTTCAATATACAAAGTGTTTTGGTTCTCATAAGGTAAAAACATGTTCTGTGCTTATGACATGGTCTTATGAGATACCTTTTATTTCTTAACTGGTTTTATAATCGTTTACACATCAGTCCCCTGAGTGACCCAGAGTTTTTTTTTCCCTAAAATCTTGGCTACTCATAACACTTGTTATGAGTAGACAAGTGAAATAGGTATTGGATAAAACTTTTGGAATAACTGGATGGGATGGTTATGCAAGCTAGTCTATCTATAATATCTATGTATAGTTATGAAGTTTGTGAGTTGGGATGGGCATATATCCGTGTATCTGATGTAATGTACTCTGATGTACAATATGATGTGATATTATTTTTTTAGTCAAGTTCCACTATGAGATTCTGATGTTGTCTTTAGTTTTATCTTCTATCTATTTCTTTTTCCTAAATACCTAGGCTTTGGGTGAGTATTGAGAGAGCGTATTTGTAATTTTATATTGATATGTATATATACTTAGGAGAATCAACTTGAGTTATCAACTTAATTCATTTTTATCTTTGATCATGGATTGTTATATATATACAAAGAGGTAGAGCTAGTGGAACTACCACTACCAATGGTCATACCACCAACAAAAATCCATTGGAAACTGTGGGAGAAGTTACACCAGTTTAAGCTAGGTCAATTTTTGCAACCATACGTAGAGATTATACTACCCTAGAAGGAAAATTTCTCAACGGAACCGAATCTTTTATAGAAGTCCAAGCATGGTTGAGGTCTTGTTAGAGAATCTTTAAAGGGTTGAAATTGAATTATGAGCAAAAGCTTCTCTTAACTTCATGGAAACTACAAGAAGCTGCAGCAATATGGTGGGATGCACAGACTGCAAGCGTTTACGAAGAGGAGTTTACTTGGGAGAATTTCAAGGAGGAATTTGAGGCACAATTCCTTCCTACCGCAGGCAAGACTAGAATGTACAGAGATTTTATAGACCTCAAACAAGTGAGCATGACAGTAGCTGAGTATGAGGATAAGTTTAACGAACTTTCTCGTTGTGGACCGGAGTTGATCAACACTTCGCTCAAAAAGAACGAGATGTTTATAGCAGGACTGAAGGATAGTTTCTAAGTTAAGATGGTTGGATATCTGAAGGTTCCATCTGTTGACTTGGTGGGCATGATACTTCGATATAAAGCATTGGATGCAAAGAAGCCAATGGCAAAGGAGCAAACTGGAGAAATTAGTGGAGGAAATCCCATTAAAAGAAAGTTTAATCCAAATTGGAAAAACAAAGAAAAAGGAAAAATGGAAGAGGAGAAGTCTCAAGATCGTTACAAGAACGTGGAATGCCACAACTGTAGATAAAATAGATACACTGATAGGTTTTGTAAGAATTCGGAGGCCTAGAAGCCATAACAACCTCAACAGCAACAATAGGGACAGGGTAATGCTATAGTCCAGCAGATTTCATGCTATAATTGCCATCAGCCTAGGAATATGGTTAAAGATTATCCGCTTATGAAAAAGGGGATGCAACCAAAGGTCTTTGCCTTAATGAATAAGCCATCAAACTCGGAGGACGTGAAAATGGAAGAAATTCTAGAAGGTACCTTACTTTTAAATAAAAGGAGTCAAATGAATTAGGCTCAGACTAAGGGTAAACTGAATAGGGTCGAATTGAACTAAAATGATATCAAATCATATTAATATAAGAGATGGAGTTAGAATTATTAATTAGAAGAAATCTGGAAGTATTAATTAAATATAATTAAAAACGACTTACCGCGACGCGATAGTCTGTAAATTGAAATTTTAAACTTCAATTGAATTTATAAGATTCAATACTAATCGGAATTCTTTGAAACAAGAACTTTACAGAACTATTGAATCGTAATTTTCTAATGAAAGAGAAAATTCAGGATTTCATTAAGCAGATCTTGAGTTATTTCTAAATCAAATTTCCAGAAAAACAACAGTATAACCATAATGTTTTATTAAAATAGATTTTAATTGAATAAAATTTGATTTTCCCCGTAATTAAATCCAAACTTAATTTATTAACTGGATAGGTTGATTTTTGAAATAAAATTAGATTTTTTGAGTTTCGAAATGAAGATAACTAATTTAAGAATTAATTGGTTAATAGAGAATGTGGATAAGACTTAACATAGTTAAGTGATTGGTGAGTTTAACATGGATTTGAGTTTAAAAAGAGAATTTGAAGCAGATAAGTATGCTTGAACTGGGTTGATTCAAATTAATGAAGTAAATAAGAATTGGAATTTATTTTCCAAATTTAATCAATGATATTTTTAAGTGAAAAATAGGGTAATATGGATTGATAAGGAATTAAGATATGGAGTTAAGAAATTGGAACCTAACTGGAGATTTGTTGAGTTAAGTGATTTAGTATTGATCTAATGTTGATTTCGGTCTTCAGGGTTGTAACTTAGAGGATTATTTTCTTATCGATTTACGGTTAAGGATTGATGAATGTTGAAGAATATCAATGCATAAATAAGAAATGGAAATGTTTTCCAACCGTAGTAACATAAATTTCTAGATATGGAAATGACTGTGATAAGTAGCAAATTGCTAATGTGTGTTGGTTGTTTATATAAGTCTATAACTTTAATTATCACTGGAATCTCCTCGTTAAGCTTTAATTTCGGGGACGAAAGCCTTCAAAGGGGTAGGTTGTAACATCCCGGCTTTGAGCTAACTTTGTTAAACAATAAATTATTGATTATATCAATGATTAATTAAATTAAATAGAATTGGAGTAAATACGTGAGAAAATTTAAATTAATATTTTTATTTAAAATTCCAATGGAGAGAGGAAAAGGCGATCCAAAAATGAAACCGCTTTAGGTTTCCAGCATATCTTCAGCAAAACTTCAACGAAATGTACATCTCATTTCGTCGATAAGCCACCAACTATTACAACTTATTACTACAACTGAAACCCAGATTTAAGAATTCTTCCACGCATCGAAAAGAAAAAAGTTCTGATTTAATCAATGTCACCGAAGACAACTGAAATGTTTTCAAATATGGATGATCAATCCATCAAGGATTTGGGTTTCGGCATGTCCGGCGTAACTGAAATGTTTTCAGTTCCAAATTCCTCTAACCGATCTTTCTGGCGTTCGAACTATTCTACTACGATCGGGGTTATTGGGTAAGATCTATTTTATTTGGGTTAATGGCGAAAGTTGATCTGTATTTGGCAAGTGGATGATTAGATCGTGGTTTTTACTTTTACATAGTGATCTGATACATGTGTGATATATTCCTCTCCGTTTAAACAAAGCTGAATTCTGCGATTACATCCGGTTGTCAGATTTGTGCATATATCAAATTTTAATAGAAGATGGTGAAGCTGTTTTGATATGCATCTTCGTGATTATATAAAGTCTACAGTTGTTACAAGTGATCCAATACTCTCTTGTGATCTTCATACTCACATCCAATGTCTTCGGTTTATTTCTATTACTGGTTTTCTACATCTTATGCCCTTTTGAGAACAAAGCGAATTTTCCGGGTATTAGATTCTAGGAGCATGGAACTATGCATTAAGTTTTGGATTTCATATCAAGAAGATGTACATGCTGCATTTAGTTACTATAACTACATTTACATTTGAGCATGACTGCTATTGCGCGAACAAAGTGGAGTAGTTGCAGGCTAGATATGAAGATAATGGGTCCAACAGTATTTCACTATCCACTATAATTTTTTTCCTTTTTGGAAAATTCAGTTATATTCACATAATCAAAGCCGGACCACTCTACCCTATTGGAATCAAACGTTGCTACAGAGGAACGAGACTGTATAAAAACAAAACATCAACCAATTTCTTCAAGAGTTGAAGTGCAGCAGGATCGAAATTGTGGATTTGGAGAAGTTGACCTCATTATGGGTCCTTTTTATTTTATCTTATGTAGTAAGTATAGTATTTCTTTTGTTTTATGTATATTTGCTTTTGTTCAGGTTAGCATGCTAACCTTTCGATGTACTTTGTTTTAAGTTAATAAAAGCGTACAAATTTTCAAAAAAAAAAAAAATGTTATAGAATCTCTAGCATATGTATATATGTAAAATAAAAGAATAAGTAATGTTTTATCTTTTGTTTTATGTCTTAGCTAGATTTTAGCTTAAGTAAAAAAATCAATAATTTAAGTAAAATATTTCCTTACTTTATATATAAGAAAATATGTACATATGAAGATATAACCCTTTTGTACTTAAGATTTTGATCAATCACTGAATATATTTTCCTTTTACAGAAATCTATTATTTAATCAATAGGATACATAGGCATTGAATAGCCAAGTAAGCTTGGAAACAAAGTATACATAAAAGAACCCATTTGTACATCAGCTATACAATATATGTACCTGGTCGTAGCTTCTTTTCATGGTTGCACAGCTAAACCATAGGATAATTATGTCAATCAATGTTTGCACAGCTAAACTATAGGCTAGTTCAAACTCTTACACAGCTACAAACCTAGGCATTTAGGAGCTACATTAGCTTGGAAACTATGTATGACTTTAGAAACAAATTTTTGCACATAGCCTGGCACAATTTGTACTTCATTTTATAGTGGTCATGCCTATGTGTACATGGGAAAAGAGATCTAAAACAGCTAGCATCTAGCAAGCTAGAAAATGGAAACAGACATGTGTTTTATACATGTGCTTGTGAATCAAGCCTAGCTTTAAAACCATTTCATTCATGTGCTTTGTGACCTTCATTCAACCTAGTCATATATCACCTAAGAGTAAAATCAAAACATGAAGAGCCATAACATAACCTTCCATTCAATCAAACATGGTGCAGCAGCCAATAAACATTAAGTACACTGCCATTTATAGTTTAGATTGCTAGGAAATGAAGTTTGGTTTTCAAAACTATTTAATACTAGTTTATGTATGTATATGTATATGTATATATATATATATATATATGTGTGTGTGTGTGTGTGTGTGTGTGTACTTATATAATGTGTTGGCCGAAGTTTCCCTTCCTGAAGAAAATTTGAATAGCTAAATAACCTAGTTGTTTCTCTTAATCAACTATACAACCACTTCTTTTCAATCAAATGCAAATGCAGCTATATTCTACCGTACCACCAATATATGCTACGCCATATTTTAATCTAAAGTTTCTCCTATATATACACACCTTTCCCTACTAAATTCATTTACAATCCATTCGAATTGTAACTGAACAAGAACATTGAAGTAAAAGACCAGGCAGAACATAGAGCAGAGAACCAGAAGGTGAGTAAACCCTTCACCGTTTCACCTTTTTAAACCCATGTCATGATCATATTAAACATTTGATTCTATATATACATGCATGCACCTATGTATGAATGTGTTGAAAATATTTTTGAACAAATATTTGTTTGTATATTGGATTAAAACCCTATGGCATTCCCTTTAGCATAAAACAGTGTATGTACGGATAAACACTTCCTGTGTCAAACACTTCAAAAATCCATTACTTAATTTTTAATGGATTATAGGATTTGATTACTGAATGATAATTGATTGTTTAGATCTAGGGTATATGAAAGAAATGATCTCGTCATGAAATAACTCATCTATTCAGGGTTTTATAATACATACAGTGAAAGGAAGTTTAAAAACATAAATTTCAACCAATTGAATTTTGAGTTTCAGGTATCCAAACATTTTCGTATGCTCAAAATACAAATTTAGAAAGAAAAATCACAATTTTTAGTATTGAGATGAGTGAGATTTATTGGGTGGGCTGGAAATGGGAAACATAGCCGATTCTGATTATCAAAGCGATCGTAGAACATGGAACTTGGCCTGGAGGGGCATAATAGTCTAGGCTAATAGGATCAAATATCATATGATTTTTCGAATAAGCGGCTTTCGAGTTTTAGCTAAATTTGGATTTTTAGTTGCAAATTTTGTTGGAGGATGGAGTTATGATGACAACAACCTTATTTCAAAATTAATCGACTATAAAACATATACTAACACTTTTATCTAGAATATATATATATATATATATATATATACATATGCAGGATTTGTATACAAGAATTAGTACTGAAGACCGTACAGTTTAAGAGATTTTAGAGATTCAGAATTTAGAGATGAATCCAGACTCATGAGTAATCAAGATTTCAAGAGTTCAAGATCTCAAGATAAATATAGTAATAGAGTCAAGATTATGTAAGATTCTGAATAGCACTCCAGATTCAAATTCAAATTCTATTTTTCAATTTCTGATTTTCAAATTCTATTTTCAATTTTTATTAGGTTTCTCTATTTTAATTTTTAGTTTAAATTCAAGTTTTAGACTTTATAAGTTTATATTTATATTTATACACTTTTATATCTTTATATTTATATAGTTTTATACTTTATAATTTTATAAATATATGTATATAAGTTATATTTATGTTTTCATATGGTTTTATACTTTATAATATTTATTTATAATACTATGTTTTAATTCAAGAGTTTCCAGAATTTTATATATGTATATGTGTGTGTGTGTGTGTGTGTGCACGCGTGCGTGCGCGTGTGTGGGTGTGACGACCCGCCCTGCACCAGCCGACATTTCCCTCAAAATGCGCTGTGCCAATGCCCGACTAGCACAGGACGGTCGTCTGAAGAAAGAAACAATGAACTACTAGGAACCTGTAGTATATCTCACAGTGCATGGAATAAAATATAATAATAACAAATTGATATAAAAAAGGTGAGATAGTACATAAGCTGAAAACTAAACCATCATAGCAGCGGAATCCAAAATACAGCTTATGATCTAAACCATCATTATTACAACTTCAAAATATTGCCTTTAAAGCAAAATAGAAAAGGTACACTACTAATGCCCAAAGCAGTGACCGACAACAACACAGGGAGAATATATGTAAATAGTACGTGGAAGCCTCCTACTCGTCTCCGAACGGCTACTCGCGCTTCAGCACCAAACCTGCCTCTAGTCTGCTCGTTTAGGAGTACCCAGAGTAATAAGAAGAGACATAAAACTCTAGGTCAGACAAAAGTCTGTATGAGGGATAGCAACAAAATAAAGCGATAATAGGTACAAACAATCATACCTGAACCTGGACCTGCAACCAATTAGTTAGCACGACAAGATGTACAGTACTCTAAGGTAACACTAACATAAAGTGTAAAGATTTTTGGGAGTGTGCATGACATGTTGATAACAAACATCAAACATATCAATCATCCTCACATCTCTCATTCAGTGCGTAAATAATACGATATCCACTACTTTGATCACCAAATCCATTGAGGCCATGATGGGTCCATGCCCTTCTGGACTCCGTACAACTAATTGCCATGACCATGCCATTCTGTTCTGTAGCCAATAACCCTTCCCAGTCCATACATACTCTGGCTCTGGTTCATCTACATGCCTCCTCTCTCATTTGTAAACCAAAGCTGTAGATATCGATAACTCCTTTGCACACATCCCGCAACAAAACTGTTAGGCTATCCTTTGGAAATCGGATCTTACCCTCCTTGACGGGCTCGCCATCCTAGGGATCTCCCTCATCCCAGGGATCGCTCCTCCCCTAGGAATCGCCCCCCAGGGATCGTTCCTCCCTTAGGAGTCTCCCCCCTTATGAGTCGCCCCCCATGGATCGTTCCTTCCCTAGAAGTCGCCCCTCCTAGGGATCGTTTCTCCCCTAGGAGTCGCCCCCTTAGGGATTGTTCCTTCCCCAGAAGTCGTCCCCCTAGGGATAGTTCCATCCCGAGGAGTCGCCCCACTAGGAATCGCTCACTTCCTTGGGTTCGCTGCCCTAGGAATCACTAACTTCCTAGGGGTCGCTCCCATAGGTTCACTCATTTCTTAAGGTTTGCTCCCCTAGGAATCTCTCATTTCCTAGGGTCGCTCCGCTAGGAATCGTTCCATGCGACCCAAAACCTGCACCACTTTCCAACAAACTATTTTTGCCTCTCAACGGCATTTTCGACCATTCTAACTTTCCTATGCAACCACAAGGCATACCAAAAAATAGTAGGAACATGTAGAATCAATTAAAAACATTAAAGCATCAATCACATGATATATTTTAGATCTAACATACGCAAAAGCATGATTTCCCCCTTAATCTCCTTAAGCATGTTTTAACTATAGAATTAGCAAACTTAATCCAAATTAACCCAAATTTTCACCAGTGACATAAATAATATTTTAAAATTTCTACATATTTTTTCAGATTTTTATGATGCATAATTTCACTAGTTATCACTAATCAACCCTAATTAGCCGTAATTAGTGAATAAAGTGCAAATCACTCACCCTAGCCACAAATAAATTTCAGATCTGAAACTATAACTGATTTGGCATGGATTCCAATGTATAGCAGCAGCTCAATCTCTGATTTGATACTAATTTGACTTGATTTGATGTATTTTTGTTTAATTAGTGATAAAAAGGTGATTTGGAGGTGATTTAGAAGATGGAGGCCATTGCTAGGGTTAGAGGAATGTTTGTGGCGGCTGAGAAAATGAAAAGGGTTCATTCTCTAACACCTTTCAACCCTCCCATAACCCTAATCCCGAAATGGGTTATGGGCCTAGCTGCTAATCACCCTATTAATTAGGCTATTTTTTCCATCTTTAAATCTTATTTCAGCCATATATCCCAAACGGTAAGTCCGTTGGATTAATGTGACCACTCTACGAAAAGGTAAACCATCATCCAAATCCAATGGAAGTAGTTTCAGGTCAAAACTCCTTACCAATTAAAAGTTGTAGGCGAAACAAGATTTTCCAAGGGCAAAACGATCATTCAAAATTTGGCAAAAATCGTGAACATGGGAAATGTCCCCAATAGTCGTTCCCCAAAGTTACACGACCATACGACTTCGTATGAAAATGAAATAATATTCTACCATCCTCCGATGCATAGAATGCGGGTCGTTACACTCCCACCCCCCCCCCCCCCCCCCCTCTTAATAAATTTCGCCCCCGAAATTCCTTACTAAGAAAATAGCCAAAAGGTCCCGCATACCTATCAACCGTTTGCATCAATCAAACATATAAAATAAACACAACAAGCCTATCCTAGCATGCGGAATACTACATTGCGATTAAGACCTTACCAAGTAAAGAGCTCTGGATATGACTTCATTATGTTCTCCTCGGTTTCCCAAGTGCAGTCACTCTCGTTATCGCCCCCACAGGACCTTAACCAATTTTATCGTCTTCCTTCGAAGTTGCTTCGTATCATGTTCGACAATACGAATCATTTTGTGGCTCCCAACTGCCTTAGATTCCACTTCGATATCATCCAACTGTCTAGTGAAATAGTCATATCAGAATCGTGCACGAACTTCCTTAACTGGGAAACATGAAATACGTTGTGCACTCCTACCTTCTTTTCTGGTAATCCAACTTTATATGCTAAATTACTCACTTTGCTCGAGAACTGGAAATGGACCAACAAACCTTGGTGCCAACTTACCTCTCCTGCCAAAACGAATCACCCTCTTTAATGGAGAGATCTTGACGAATACCGAGTCGCCAACAGAGTATTTCAAATCTCTTCGTCCTTTGTTAGCATAACTTTTCTACCTATCTTGGGCAGCCTTCATTCTCTGTTGAATAACCTTGATCTTATCTGAAATTTCTCTTATTACATCTGGCCCAGGCACAAATTTCTCACCAGTTTCCAACCAACATGATGGTGAGTTGCACGGTCTTCCATACAAAGCTTCAAATTGAGCCATACCAATACTGGACTGATAACTATTATTATACATGAACTCAACCAGATGCAAATGGTCATCCCATGAACCCCAAAATCCAATATACAAGCTCTTAAGAGATCCTCTAATACATGGTTCACTCTCTTTGTTTGACCGTCGGTTTGACGATGGTACGCGGTACTGAGATGTAATTCTAACCCTAAAGCCTCTTGTAAGCTCTTCCAAAATCCACTAGTAAATATTGGATCTCAGTCACTCACAATACCTTTAGGTACTCCATGAAGTCTCGCTACGCACTTCATATACAGTTCTGCTAACTTAGCTGTCATTCTATTTGACTTGACCGATATAAACCTTGCACTTTTGGTCAGTCGATCCACAATCACCCAAATACTATCATGACCTGATCTAGTCCTTGGTAAACCGTCGATGAAATCCATCGATACTTGTTCCCATTTCCATTCAGGAATTTCCAACGGTTATAACAAACCACTAGGTTTCTTTTGCTCGGCTTTAACTAACTATCAGTTCATGCACTTGGATATAAACTTCTCAACGTCTCTCTTCATCCCTTCCCAGTAGTAGGTCTGCTTCATGTCTTGATACATTTTGTTACCACCGGGATGTATAGTCAGTTTCGAGTGATGGCATTCTCTAAGCACTTCATTTCTCTATCCATTCACGTTGGGTACAACCAGCCTCTCATTCTTTTGAAGCCATCCTTCTCGATCAAGTCCATACCTGTTCATATCCTCACTGTCTATGCCCATCTCTAACTTGAAGGTGATTTCTAATAGGTTAGGATTGTCCCTCTAACGGGAAACAATCCGCTCAATCAAAGTCGGTCGGATTGTCAAACTTGCTAATATTTCCGGATCTAATTACACTTAGGTCTGAAATCATATCCCGCGATATACTCCAGTTGTTTCCATTCCAGAAACATAGCCCCCAAACTGGCATGTCTCCTACTCAATGCATCAGCTACAACATGGCCCTTCCCAAGTGTATGTGTGATATTGAAATCATAGGAAGCCAAGAACTCTAACCATCTATGCTGACGAAGATTTAAATCCTTCTGAGAGAAAAGATATTTTAATGACTTATGATCGGTAAATAACTCAAATCTTTCTCCCAAGAGATAGTGTCTCCATATCTTTAACGCGAACATAATCGCTGCCAATTCCAAATCATGGGTAGGATATATTTTTCTCATGTGGTTTCAGTTGCCGACTAGCATAAGCTACAATCCTACTTCCTTGCATCAGTACAAAACCTGGTCTGGTACCACAGGCATCCATGTATACCGTCATCTCTTCATTCCCTTTAGGAATAACTAACACTGGCGCGCACATTAACTTTTCCTTTAGGCTCTTAAATGCATTCTCACACCTTTCATCCCAAATGAAAGCTTGCTTGTTCTTGGTCAACTGAGTTAATGGTGCTGCTATCTTGGAGAAGTCTTGAATAAACTTACGATAATATCCAGCTAATCCCAAGAAACTTCTCACGTCCGTTGCATTCTTGGGCGTAGACCAATCTTGCACCGTAGCCACATTCGCAGGATCCACGGCAATACCATTCTCTGAAACAACATAGCCCAAGAACCTCACTTCCCTCCTCCAGAAGTGACACTTAGAAAATTTAGCTTTCAATTGGTGTTTCCTCAACACCTCCATTACTGTCCTCAAATGTCCCTTGTGTTCTTCCTCTGTCCTCGAGTAAACCAAGATATCATCCACGAACACAAGAAGAAACTTATTTGTTGATCGCTGAAAACCCTATTCATAAGGTCCACAGAATATGCTGGTGCATTAGTCATCCCGATTGGCATGACCGACCACTCATAGAATCCAGGCGGTGTCCGAAATGCCGTTTTAGGTACACTCTCAGCTGCTACTCGGAGCTGATGAAAACCGGTCGCGAGATCAAACTAGGAAAACACTCTTTCTCCATTCAGTTGATCAAACAAATCATCTATCTTGGGAAGAGGATACTTATTCTTCCTAGTCACCTTGTTCAACTCGCGGTAATCCACACATAAGCGAAGGGAACCATCGTCCTTAGTAGCAAACACAACAGGTGCTCCCCACTCGGAAACACTTCTTCGGATAAATCCCTTCTTCAAAAGGTCGCCCACTTGCACATCGAGCTCTTGCTGCTCCCTTGGCGCTATACGATGAAGTGGCATCACTATAGGTCTGGCATCTTTCACTAAATCGATTCGAAATTCGATCTTTCGGTGTAGTGGAAGTCCAGTCACTTCCGCGTAGATGTCCGGATACTCGCCAGCCATAGAGACATCTGTTAACTCATCGTACGAGATGTCGAGGAATTTAGAAAACTAGCCATCACCCAATCACTAGGTAGGCTATCCAACACCACCCTTCGCCCATTATCTGCTCTAATGGTCACCGAAGACCCCTCACAGTCTACCACCACCTCATACCTTTGGAGCCAATCGACTCCTAAAATAATGCCAAACCCAGTAAAGCCCAAATAAAACAATCACAAGCAAGCATACATCCATGACTCGATAAGACCAAATTACGACAAATCATACTAAGGCTAGTTGAACCACAGATCGGGTTCGTCACAACTAAAGGTCTATCGACAAGCTCGAGTTCCAATTCCAACCTATCTACCAGGTCACAAGATATGAAGAAATGGGAAGCTCCGGTATCAAAAATAACTCAAACAAGAATATCATAAATGGAAAGCATACCTTGAATAACGACACCTTTTCACTTCTGTGCCGCAGTTGGGGAATTCGACGAAGAAGGAATAGCATTGATAGCATATACTTTCACGATCTTCTTGTCCTTAGGGGGTTTTGGACATTCATTCTTGAAGTGTCCTACTTGGTCATAGTTGAAGCACTTCTTCTCCTCCTTCTTTGCTCGGCAATCTTTGATATAGTGGCCCTTCTTGCCGCAGCCAAAGCACTTGATATCGTTCTTATCCTTCTTTTTATTACCATCCTTAGTCTGGTTCTGTTTCCTCTTATTCAGGGAATTCTAATTGCCGTCACCGCTTTCCTGCGGCTTTGGCTTTCCCATAGATGCAATAGAAACCTCGGCCTTCATCTTAGGGTAAAGGCTTTCCGATCTCAATGCCTTCCCCACAATTGATTCGAATGTCTCATCGATATGGTCTGTAAGTCTTTCCCCTAAGTACTCATCTAAGCCTGTTATGAACTTCTCATTCTTCTTCTCTGTAGTATCGATAAGTGATAATCCATACTTCGATAAGGTATTTAATTTAGCAACATATTCCGGGACTGCCCTACCATTCTGCTTAAGCTCCGGAAATTTTCTAAACAATTCTGATTTCTGAGAAGCTGGAATAAACTTGTCGCTAAAGCAAGTCTTAAACTGGTCCCAAGTAATGTGATCCTCTGGAGTCGCCGCTTTAATAGCATTCCACCAACTCATAGCCCGTCCTTGAAGTTGACACGATGCTAGCTTTCTCTTCATTGTATCCTCGATCCCCAAATCCTCGAAGATGCGCTCACCACTATCAAGCTAATCTTGAACCTCCGTATCCGATTCCGTTCCATGGAACGGCTTCCCACCAAGACTAGTATAATCCTTGTTAAGCTTGGCGAAATCGGCCTTAGGCGCCTACACTACTGCACCACCACCATTAGCAGCTTAGGGAACTGCTCCTTGGGCATCTCTGGCATGAGGGCAGTAAACATTTTCCCTATGTCAGGGACATTCCCATTGTTGGCCCTGAACCCATACTCCTCGTATTTCGGCTCATCGTTCAATCTGTAAAGAGAAAACGATTAACCATCTCCTTAGTGGTGGCCATGCAGTGCGACTTCATCCTTAGATATACTAATAGTATATATATACAGTTTTTGAAAACCAAAATATCAAAAGTGCGTGCTCTCATATACATATACTTTCTCGCCCTGATGTCTTCCCCTAGGTTAACTACGCAACCTAGGCTCTGATACCAAGTGTGACGGCCTGCCCTGCACCAGCCGACATTTCCCTCAAAATGCGTTGTGCCAATGCCCGACCAGCACGGGATGGTCGTCAGAAGAAAGAAACAATGAACTACTAGGAACCTGTAGTATATCTCACATCGCATGGAATAAAATATAATAATAACAAACTGATATAAAACAGGAGAGACGGTACATAAGCTAAAAACTAAACCATCATAGCAGCGGAATCCAAAATACAGCTTATGATCCAAACCATCATTGTTACAACTTCAAAATACAGCCTCTAAAGAAAAATTGAAAAGTTACACTACTAATGCCCAAAGAAGTGACCAGCAACAACACAGGGAGAATATATGTAAATAGTACGTGGAAGCCTCCTGCTTGTCTCCGGAAGGCTACTCGCGCATCAACGCCTAACCTGCCTCTACTATGCTCGTTTAGGAGCACCTAGAGTAATAAAAAGAGACATAAAATTCTGGGTCAGACGAAAGTTTGGTATGAGCAATAGCAACAAAACAAAGCAATAACAGGTATAAATAATCATATCGGAACCTGGACCTGCAACCAACGAGTTATCACAACAAGATGTACAGTACTCTAAGGTAACACTAACATAAAGTGTAAAGATCTTTGGGAGTGTGCATGACATGGTGATAGAAAACATCAAACATAGCAATCATCCTCACTTCTCTCATTCAGTGCGTAAAGCATATGATATCCACTACTTTGATCACCAAATCCATTGAGGACATGAAGGGTCTATGCCCTTCTGGACTCTGTGCAACTAATTGCTATAACCATGCCCTTCTGGTCTATAGTGAATAACCCTTCCCGGTCCTTACATCCTCTGGCTCTGGTTCGTCTACATGCCTCCTCTCTCATTTGTAAACCAAAGCTGTCAATATCGATAACTCCTTTGCACACGTCACGCAGCAAAACTATTAGGTTATCCTTTTGAAACCGGATCTCACCTTCCTTGACCGACTCGCTGTCCTAGGGCTCGCCCCCTTCCTAGGGATCACTCCTCCCCTAGGAGTCACCCCTCTAGGGATCGTTCCTCCCCTAAGAGTCGCCCCCCCAGGGAACGTTCCTTCCCTAGAAGCCCCCCCCCCCCCCCGCCCCCAGGCATCGTTCCTTCCCTAAGAGTCGCCCCCACTAGGAATCGCTTACTTCCTAGGGTTCGCTCCATGAGGAATCGCTAACTTCCTAGGGGTCGCTCCCCTAGGATCGCTCATTTCCTAAGGATCGCTCTCCTAGGACTCGCTCATTTCCTAGGGGTCGCTCCTCTAGGAATCGCTCCTTGCGACCCAAAACCTGCACCACTTTCCAACAAACTATTTTTGCCTCTCGACGGCGTTTTCGACCATTCTAACTTTCCTATGCAACCATAAGGCATACCAAACAATAGTAGTAACATGCAAAATCAATTAAAAACATAAAAAAATTAATCACATGAAATATTTTAGATCAAACATACCCAAAAGCATGATTTTCCCCTTAATTCCCATAACTATGTTTTAACTATAGAATTAGCAAACTTAATCCAGATTAACCCAAATTTTCACCAGTAACATAAAATGATATTTTAGAATTTCTACATATTTTTCCAGATATTTATGATGCGTAATTTCACCAATTATCACTAATCACCCTTCATTAGCCATAATTAGTGAATAAAAGTGCAAATCAGTCACCTTAGCCACAAATAAATTTCGGATCTGAAACTCTAATTCATTTGGCATGGATCCCAATGTATAGTAGCAGCTCTATCTCTGATTAATGCTAATTTGACTTGATTTGATGTAGTTTTGCTTAATTAGTGATAAAAAGGTAATTTGGGGGTGATAAAGAAGATGGAGGCCATTACTAGGGTTAGAGGACGGTTCGTGGCAGCTGAGAAAATGAAAATGGATCATTTTCTAACCCCTTTTAGCCCTTCCTTAACCTAATCCCGAAATGGGTTATCGGCCTAGTTGCTAATCACCATATTATGGCCGACTAGGTTGTTTTTTTAATCTTCAAATCTTATTTCAGCCATATATCCCAAACGGTAAGTCTGTTTGATTAATGTGATCACTCTACGGAGAGGTAAACCATTTTCTGAATTCAATAGAAGTGGTTTCAGGTCAAAAATCCTTACCAATCAAAAGTTATAGGCGAAACAAGATTCGCCAAGGGCAAAACGGTCATTTAAAATTCGGCAAAAATCGTGAACATGGGAAATGACCCCAATAGTCATTCCCTAAAGTTACACGACCAAACGACTTTGTATGAATATGAAATAAACATTCTTTGATCCTTCGATGCATAGAATGCGGGTCGTTACAATATATATATACACACACACATACATATATATACATACATATATATACATATATGTATACAAACATATACATACATATATATATATCAAAAAACTTGAAAAATGCTCAAAAATTCAATTTTAAACTATGATATGTCAAAATACATAATTGGACATGTCGACATACAACTGTGATATTTTTTATTTTCAATGGAAGTGTCATTTCACCATTTGTAACATTTCAGAAGCGTTGCAACCTTTCAAATCTCATAAATAGTGGTTGATTTTGATTTTTTTCACCATCTTCATCCCTATTCTCTACATCATTATTATTTCTTATTTTTATGATTTCTACACTTATACTCTGCCGAATTCAAATCTATTTACATAAAACTTCTTCTCTTCTCACTCTCTACTCATTACTCTCTTAATCAAAGTGCTATTGAAGAGTTATAGGGCTATTGTAATTGTTTGGGAAGTGTTTGGGTAACGGTGTTTCCTTGTAGCCATGACATCAAGGAACCGGAGCGGTGTTAACCTTGTAGCCGCGAAATCAAGGGGGTTCGAATCGGTGTTAACCTTGTAGCCGTGAAATCAAGGGGTTGAACTTGGATATTGATATAGTAATAAAACTCTGTGCAATCTAGCATTGCGTGGGACTGGACGTTGGAGTAATCTGAACTAGTATAAAATTCGGTGTGTTCTTTCCTTTTCTGCATTTTTTTCTATTTATCTTTGTGTTTGTGTTTGATTCTGTGTATATGATTATCTCTGTGGTGTGTGATTCATATAGTAGATCACATAAGTTTTTAGATTCTGTTAGTTTTTCCTTAACGATCCATTCTGCAATCCCTAACAATTGGTATCGGAGCAAGGTCTTTCAAAAAGTTCATTATCTAATTTTTGAAAAATAGTTATAATGGAAACCAACACTAGTAATAATAATAATTCTTTTGAGTGTCAGTCCATTGTTAGACCACTACTGTTTAATGGTAGTAATTATTCATATTGGGCATGTAGAATGAAAATATATTTATAATCAGTAAGATTAAACACATGGAATAGTACACAGAATGAGTTTGTTAAACCCACAACTGCTTTTGCACAATGGACAAATGAACGAAAGGCTGCTGCACAAAGTAATTCGAAAGCCTTGAATATGTTGTTTTGTTCATTATATAGGAATGAGTTTAATAGAGCGTGAGTATGTAAAACTGTTTATGAAATTTGGAGAAAATTACAAGTTACTCAGGAAGGAACTGGTAAAGTTAAACAAACAAAGATATCAATGTTAGCTAATCAGTTTGAGTTATTAAAAATGAACAAGTATGAGTCTATCTCCGATATGTATTGCCGATTTCAAGAGATAGTGCATTCGTTAACAGCACTTGGAAAAACTTATTCTGAAGAATACCAAGTCAGAAAAATACTGAATTCATTGACTCCAGAATGGGATTAGAAAACAATAGGGATTGAAGAAGCCAATAATGTCAGTGCAATGAAGATTAAGGAGTTAATTGGAAATCTGATGTCTATTGAAGTCCAATTACAGAAAAGAAAGGAAAACAAGCCAACTAAGAAGAAATCGATCGCATTTAAAGCAACAACTAATAATTCTGAATTAAGTAGTGAAGATGATGAAGAAACAACCCTTATGACAGGGCATTTTAGAAAATTTCTGAAATATAAAAGGAAAAATTATTCTCAAAACAACAATCAAGGAAGTTCAAGAAGAAATGATGATCGATGTTATAACTGCAACAAACAAGGCTATATAAGGAGAATGTGTCCATATCTAGATAAATCGACTCAACAAATGGACAACAACAATTCATCAAAGAAGAGAAAGAAAGCATATGCAGCAACGTTAGACAATTCAGATTCATCATCAAGTGATGAAGAGCTAGAAACCGGAAATTCAAATATGTGCTTCACAACAATTCAAAATTCAGAAAAATTCGAACAAAAGGATCTAAAATTCAGGTACGCCTTAATTAATTTTTAAAATTTTATTTGGTTGAATGGTAGTCTTATTTGTCTTGTTTATTTTGAATTTAAAAAATTAAACTTCAAAATCCAAACTTGAAATTTAAAATTTGAATTTTGAAATTCAAAATAATAATAAAATAATAGTTAATAAATAATTTAAAATATTTTTTTTGGATGTTTGTTAGGATTAGAATTATTTGAGCAAATTGTTAAACCAGAAATATATATCGAAAATTTAAATCACAAGTCACAAAAACAAAATGTTCTTTGAAAATGAACGCATATATCGACATACATATGTCCATATGTCGACATATTTGCTTATAATTTGAAATTCAAATTTTAGATTTCAAAGGTTTAAACTTTCAAACTTCCCTCCAACTTTTCACCAACTCCCAAGGTCTGAAAAGGTATCATTGATTTCTGAAAATTTGTGTCTGTTCAATTGATTTCCATTCAATTTCTATATATTCATTTATTCTATCTACCTTTTCAATCATAATTCAAATCATATTCTTCATATATATACTCTTCAAAACAATCATTTTAATGGTTTCCTCAAGTTCATTTCAAATATTGAAGTTAACCAAAACAATCAAAGGTTATCTTCATAATGACAAAGAAGCTATCAAAACATATGTTAACTTTGTAGCAAATGCCGAAGCTAGTATGAGTGCTTTTGCCGTCTTTGGAGACTTTCCTTCCTATGATCTTATCTCTCTTTTCTACCGCAACAAAGTCTTGAGTCTGATTGACTCTCGGGATAACAACGAAGTGTGTATCCTAAGCTTGTCAAGATGTTCTATGCGAATCTTAATCGTGGATTTTACAAAGGCAACGAAGATCAAATTTGGAGTAGCGTCAAAGGCACGCTAATTGTTCTTGATGCCGAAATCTTGGGCACTATCTTAAATTATAGAAGCACGGGCTTGGATTTTTCTGACTTCAAAATCGATGAAACCGATTTAGAGACTTATCACGACATATTTGAAAGCGATGCTCAAATGGATTTCAAAAATCGCTTTTTCCATTCAAAAACAAGAGTTGTCAACCTTCTCCTTCAACATACTATCACTTCCCATTCCGGAAATTGTAAAAACCCAACTCTCAAGGTTCAAAAGCCTCTCTTTGGTATTATCGGTGGTTATGACATCAATTGGGCCGACATGATATTAAGAGAATTCAAGCCATTAGAAACTTCATCAAGAGAGAACACTCTTTACTATGGAGTTTATCACACCCGCATTTTCAAACACTTTGGAGTTGATCTTCATGGAGAAGAATTTGTGCCAAAGAAAAGTTTTTGACTCATCATACATACTTCTTATGCAAATTTCTCGTACTTTCCAACCATATGAGACATTTGAAGCTAAACAAGCTCAAATGCCACAAGAACAAGCACCTATGGGAGTCGAAGAAGAAGAAGAAACTTCTTTAGAAAGCATTGAGTGCCCCATCAATAATTGAACCATTCCCAGAGAGATTATTGTTCAAAATAAAGTGAAAATCGCAAACAATCAAAAGATGCTCAAAATGAATCTTTCCAAAATGTCCAACTTCATGAGCAAGACAAGAAGAAAGCTTGGAATTTCATCTTCTTCCTCATCGTCCACTGAAAACTAGCCTATCTAGTTTTATTTATTTCTAATATTTGCTTTCGAATCTCGTATTTAGTGTGTCTTAATTAGTTGGATGTATTTGGTTTTTATGAAGATATGAATGGAGTTTTATTTATGTTAAAATAATCTTTAAGTTACTACAAAAACTTTAGAATTACATATAATATAATAGAAGATCAAAAGATTCAAAAATTGAAAATTTTCAAAAAAAATTAATAGGTATGCCAACATACATAATTACATATGTTGACATATAACTGCTAGATTTTTAAAATTTAAAATTAAATAACTAACTCATGTCCACTCAAAATCCAATGAATTCTAGACCCTATTTAAGCCTATTTCTTCCAGAAAACTTCATTATTTCATTTCTCCTTCTTCTCCATTCATTTCTTATCAAAACTATGGCAAATCCAATTCATAATCTAAGTGAAAATCTTGAAGAAACATTGAATTCCTTCAAGAACGTCCTCTCTATAATTCTATGAAACCAACATCATCTTGGACTAAGTCAAATAAAGATGTTTGAACAGCAAGAGAAGCATTTTGATGCAATTCAGTGGCTAATCTCCTCTCTTTTCAGAGAAGAAGATAACAATCACGCTAAGGCACCACCAACCAAAGAAGATGAAGATTGGGAGGTCATCAAGAAGGATCCAATCTTTGGAGAAGACGGTTGGGTAGAAGTCCCAAGAAACGTTTGATTGTTTGGTATGGTTGGTTTGATTTGTTTGAATTTGTTTGATTTGGATTAATTGATTTAGAACTTGTATATATTAAACATATGGTGTGGTGTGCTTTGTTTGGTTTGTATATATGACATAATACATATGTAATTATAATACTTTGATACTCAGTATTGGTTATTGTATAATCATAAATTTAGGAGGAGTATTTTATGATTATAGGATATATATATATATAAGATTAAGGGGGGGTACTTTACTTTAGTATAGGAATTATTTTAGATAATTATAGGATTAGGGGGAGTAGTTTTAGAATTTCTTTTTGATAATGCCAAAGGGAGAGAAATTATAAAATATGGACATAGTTTATAGGATTGACGTAGACAGGGGGAGTATTAGAAGGATCATCATCAACAGGTATGTAAAGGTATGATATTTTATAAACTAAGGTTGTCATCATCAAAAAGTGGGAGACTGTTGGAGAATGGAGTTTAGATGACAACAGTCTTATTTCAATATTAATTGATTATAAAATATATACAAACAATTTTATCTAGAATATACATATATATATATATATACGAGTACTTTGACACGTGCGCAGGATGGATTAATATTAAAAACTCCCTTTGTAAGGGTTTGCTTTGGGCTACACCACTTTGACCTATTCACATATGAAAGTTGATTTTAATATATATTTTCTCTCTCTCCTTGGCTTCGCCTATACTATCGTCTTATGCAGCAAACATTTATTCTCAATGTAAAATTAATATAATTTAAAGGAAATAATAAAAAATAACAAAACTAATGAGTAAATATACTACATTTCCCTATTACATATATTCTCTCCACAAACTTATTGCCATCCTTGCCATCTTTATCTAAGTCATTAAATTTCCTATTAAATTAGTATAGCTATGAGTTTGAGAAGATTAAATAATATAATGCTACAAATTTACCCTACTATTAAAACATAAGTTTATAAAAAAAATTAGCATAAATTTGGAAGGGTATATTGGATATTTCAAAATCTACAAAAAAGGGTATTACTATTTGATGTTTTGATAGATTAGCATGCTACAAAGAGTAATGCGGTGTTATCATAGATCTAACCTAGCGGTTGGTAGTGGGCATATCAAAAAAAAAAAAAAACAAGAGAGAGAGATAACAAATATCATCGCATTTTGGGGTTGATCTTCAATGAATAGAGGGAAAATCTTATTGGGACAGCTGATGCTTTTGGAGCAACTGATTAGAACTAAAAATGCGGCTAATGTTGTTGCTCAATCAGTAGGTTGTCCGATGGTGTGGATCAGATAGCATGGATATCTCTCCTCGCTTTAAAGCAAAAGTTATAGAACTGTAATGCTTTAAGTTGTAGCTACAGGTTTGCTAAAAGTTAACGCACTTAATTACATGTTATATATTGATAAAACTGTAAGTTATTAGTGTCATTGTCTATATCTATTCCTCTATTTTTAAACTTTGATTGGTCTTAAAATTTTCTATGTCATACAGATATAACGCCCTGTCAACTTTGTATGCGTACTTGCAGAGATGGAAAATCCTATTGGATGCGCACTTACACGGACTGAACTCAGAAAAAATCACTTTTAGATTAAGTTGCTGAGTTAGAAAATCATATATCACACTTGCATGTTATCACACACACACACATACACACGCGCGCACACACACACACACACATATATATATTGTTGGAAATGTTTTTACAAATATTAAGTGAATTATTAAAAATGTTGAATAAGTGTATGAATGGCTCCTATGTTTGAATAGTCCCACATCATGGGATTATATGGAAGAGACAAGTATTTATACTTATTTATAAGAAATCATGTTGGGGCCTTGGGATCCCAATACATGCTTTATTGTGAGGAGGGAGACCATGCATCATGAACACCACACACGCGTGCGACCGACCGACAGACTCGACTCGACCCGACCTAACCCGGTCCGGTTCGGGCTCGGGCTTGGGCTTGGGCTTTGTGGTGTAGACACTTATATTTTTGGACCATAAAACTTTGCAGCTTTCGAACCGTTTTTTTTATGGAAAATTATTTTCTGCACCGATAATTTTTTCTGCAACAGTAAAAACTTTGTCCCCCGAAATTTTAGCAGATCCGATTTTTTATCCCAAACCCTAATTCTCGTTCTATATATACTTTTTATCTGTAGACAAAAAAGACACCGAATTCTATTTTCTTCTAGCCTCCGCCATTAAAACTTTCTTTCAGAAATTTCGAGCAATATTATTTTCGAAAGTGCAAATCTACACTGATTTGTTGTGCAAGCAAATCGGTTATCGGTTTAAGAGGTTGTTTTACCTTAGAGGCAGCGACAAAGGAACAAACTGGTTTGCACCTATGACCAGATCGCCGAATCGTCTTCAAGAAAGCGACCTAGTCCGCGACTCAGCCATTGTTTTCCAACAATTTGAAGACGATCTGAAACAATGGCTTTGAACTAAACCATAGACGATGCTGCTCCACCCTCTGCTTTCTAGAACCTCTTGTGACTGCTGCTCCATTCAGATTCGAAGGCTTGCATTTTAAGCGATGGCGTCAGAAGATGGAGTTCTTCCTCGATCAGAAAGGTTGTGGTTGCGCTGACTGCTAACAAACCGCAGCTACCAGATAAATCTGACGAGGCTGATGCAGCGAAGATGGCATCATGGACTGAACAGTCAAAGCAACTGCAGACCTGGACTGAACAGGATTATCTATGCAAGAACTTTATTCTGAATGGACTGAGCGATGATCTATATGATTACTATAACTCAGATGAGAAGATGGCAAAGGAGATCAGGGAAGCACTGAAAAAGAAGTATGATACAGAGGAGGCAGGGGCAAAGAAATATGCTGTAAGCCACTACGTAAAGTACCAGATGACTGACGACAGATCAGTTGAGATGCAGTCTCATGAGCTGCAGAAAATAGCTCATGAGATCATCTCTGAAGGTATGGCATTGGACGAACAATTTCAAATTACTGTTATCATTGACAAATTACCCCCTGGCTGGAAAGATTTTAAAAATGATTTACGACATAAGACTAAGGAATTTTCCTTAGAAAGCTTGATCACGCGCCTCCGTGTTGAGGAGGAGGCACGCAAACAGGACCAGAAAGAAGAGGTGTTGATTTTCAATAACAACAACACTAAAAAGACCACACCAGCTATTCTGAAACCGAATCAGAAATCTTTTAAGAATCAGAATAAGCGCAACAAATAGAATGGGAATCCGCAAGGAAACCCAAAAGCACAGCAGAAACCAGCCCAAAAGAATGATTCTGGACAGTTGTTTCTATGCTACAACTGTGGAAAACCATGTCATATGGCAGGAAAGTGTCGGAATAGGCCAAGCTCTACATCGCAGGCTAACCTGACTGAAGAGTCTCTTACGACTATGATTACTAAGATTCACCTTGTTGGTGGATCAGAGGGTTGGTGGTTAGACACTGGTGCCTCTCGCCATGTCAGCTATGATCGCGGCTTGTTCTCTACATACACGGCTACTGAAAATCAGAAAGTGTTGTTGAGAGATTCTCACACCACTAAAGTTGCAGGGATTGGCAATGTGGAAATTAAGTTTACCTATGGAAAGACTGTAATTCTAAAAGATGCTATGCATACTCCAGAGATTAGGAAGAATCTGGTGTCTGGCTTTCTCCTTAATAAGGCTGGGTTTACTCAAGTTATTGGGGCTGATTTGTATACTCTAACTTATAAGGGAACCTTTGTGGGAAATGGTTATGCTTGTGAGGGTATGTTTAACTGAATGTTGAAACTAATAAAGTGACTACTTCTGCTTATATGTTGCGTGATTTTAATATTTGGCACTCTAGATTATGTCATGTTAATAAACGAATAGTTCACAACATGAGCACCCTAGATATGATTCCTAAAATGACAGAATCTGAACTTGATAAATGTGAATTCTGTACACATGCAAAAATCACAAAGAAACCTCATATATATGTTGATAGAGTTTCTAAACCCTTAGACTTGATTCATTTTGACATATGTGAACTTGATGGTACTTTGACTAGACAAGGACATCGTTATTTTATCACTTTTATTGATGACTGCTCTTATTTCACATATGTATACCTTATGAAATATAAAAGTGATGCATTTGACACGTTTAAAACATTCAAAACCGAGATTGAGAATCTAGCAAATAGGAAAATTAGGAGACTTCATAGTGATAGAGGAACAGAATATGAATCCACTTCAATTCTGGAATTCTATATACAACATGGTGTAGAACATGAAAGAACTGCACCCTATTCTCCTGAAATCAACGGTAAAGCTGAAAGGAAAAATAGGACCTTTACCGAACTAGTAGTTGCCATATTACTAAATTCTGGTGTAGCAAAACATTGGTGGGGGGAAATTTTATTGACTGTGTGCTATGTTCTGAATAGGATCCCCAAATCTAAGAATAAAATTTCACCTTATGAAATTTTAAAGAATCATAAACCTAATGTCTCTTACTTTAGGACTTGGGGTTGTTTAGCATATATTCGCATTCCAGTCCCTAAGAGAATAAAATTGGCAAGTAAAGCATATGAATGTGTGTTTATAGGTTATGCTATTAATAGCAAAGCATACAGATTCTATGACCTTAATGCATATAATATAATTGAATCAAATGATGCAGACTTTTATGAAATAAAATTTCCTTTTAAATTAAGGAATAGTGGGGGCACTTCAAGTATGCCTATTAGAACAGAACTTAACAAAAATTCTAAAGCTGAACTAGAAGAAGTAAAAGAGCAAGAACCATAAAAGATTTTGGTTCAGATCTCTATGCTTTTACTATTAAGGAGGAACCTATGAACCTCGAAGATGCCTTATCTTCTTTAGATGCCGATTTTTGGCAAGAGGCTATAAATGATGAGATGGATTCTTTAGAATCCAATAAGACTTGGCATTTGGTAGATTTACCTCCTGGTTGTAAATCTATAGGCTGTAAATGGGTACTTAAAAAGAAATTAAAACCTGATGGTACTATTGATAAATATAAAGCACGACTAGCAACACAAGGTTTTAAACAAAAAGAAAACATAGATTTCTTCGACACCTTTTCACGTGTTACTAGAATCACATCAATTCGGGTATTAGTCTCACTTTTCTTTATTTATAATTTATTAATAAACCAAATGGATGTGAAAACCGCATTTTTGAAGGGTGAATTAGACGAAGAAATATATATGGACCAGCCTGAAGGATTTATGGTGCATGGTCAAGAATATAAAGTATGCAAATTAGATAAAGCATTATATGATTTAAAACAAGCACCTAAACAATGGCATGAAAAATTTGATAACTTAATCATTTCACATGGTTTTAAAGTTAATGAAAGTGACAAATGCATTTATTACAAATCCGAGAATGACATTTTCACTATTATATGCTTCTATGTAGATGACCTACTCATTTTTGGGTCAAACATTCATGCCATAAACTCAGTCAAATCCTTATTAAGTGCCAATTTTGATATGAAAGATCTAGGTGAGGCGAGTGTAATCCTTGGTACTAAAATTACTAGGTCAGAAAAGGGAATTTCTTTGGATCAATCTCATTACATTGAGAAGATCCTAAAGAACTATAATTACTTTGACTGTAAACCTGCAAGTACACTATATGATCACAGTGTAAAGTTATTTAAGAACACTGGTGAAGGTGTAAGACAGTCTGATTATGCGAGCATCATTGGCAGTCTTCGGTATGCCACTGATTGTACTAGACCCGACATTGCCTCTGTCGTGGGATTATTGTGAAAGTTTACCAGTAGACCTAGTATAGAGCACTGGCATGCTATTGAAAGGGTGATGAGGTACCTTAAACGAACCATGAACCTTGGATTACATTATGAAAGGTTTCCAGCTGTACTTGAAGGATATTCTGATGCAGATTGGAACACCTTATCTGATGATTCTAAAGAGACTAGTGGCTATATATTTAGCATCACTAGAGGAGCTGTCTCTTGGAAATCCAAGAAACAGACTATTTTGGCTCAGTCTACTATGGAGTCTGAGATAATAGCACTAGTTACAGCTAGTGAAGAGGCAGAGTACTTGAGAAACCTGCTAGTTAAGATTCCCTTATGGGAAAAACCGATACCAGCTGTGTTGATACATTGCGATAGCTGCGGCTATTGCAAAAGCTCAGAACCGTTATTATAATGGTAAGAGACGACAAATACGTCGTAAGCATAGAACGGTTAGAGATCTGCTTTCCATAGGTACCGTTAGAGTGGATTACGTACGTAGTGAAGAAAATTTGGCAGATCCTATGACGAAAGGACTGTCAAGAGAGAAAGTCCACAATTCTTCTAAAAGAATGGGACTATTGCCCTTAGATTGTAGAGTAACGCACAATTGTAACCAGACCTAAATGGCTGGAGATCCCAAAAACTAGGTTCAATGGGTAAAAACAAGTTGTGCAGTGATAGGAGTTGAGCATGTTATCTAATAGAACAAGAAGCTTGTATTCCTGAAGTGATTAGAGGATAAGTTAATAGAAACTCTTAATGAGATCTATACTCTATTTGGAGTGGAGTACCTACCTTCAGGAGCGTTCTTGATAGACTCACCTTTGTGAATGTGGAAACGTGGCTGTTTATATGGAGTTTTCGGCAAAACTTCTAGAGCATTTACTAAACTAGGATAGACGTGCATGGGCATAAATGCACGGGCTTATATGATTGCACTATAGAAATGGTTGTGTGTGGTTTGATGTCAGGAATAGAGTTCAAGATTACGTGTCACTCTAGTAAAAACTGAATCTTATTCACTATGCAAAGATTCAAGTCATATGACACCTTTGTTTCTAAGAAATCATGTTGGGGTCTTGGGCTCCCAATACATGCTTTGTTGTGAGGAGGGAGACCATGCATCATGAACACCACACACGCACGCGACCGACCGACTCGACTCGACCCGACCCGGCCCGGTCCGGTTCGGGCTCGGGCTTTGTCGTGTAGACACTTATATTTTTAGACCATAAAACTTCGCAGTTTTCGAACCGTTTTTTTATGTAAAATTATTTTCTGCACCGATAATTTTTTTCTGCAACGGTAAAAACTTTGTCCCTCGAAATTTTAGCAGATCCGATATTGTCTCCCAAACCCTAATTCTCGTTCTATATATACTTTTTATCTGCAGACAAAAAAAGACACCGAATTCTATTTTCTTCTGGCCTCCGCCATTAAAACTTTCTTTCAGAAATTCCGAGCAATATTATTTTCGAAAGTGCAAATTTGCACTAATTTGTTGTGCAAGCAAATCGGTTATTGGTCTTAGAGGCTGTTTTATCCTAGAGGCGGCGGCGAAGGAATGAACTGGTTTGCATCTCTGACCAAATCGCCGAATCATCTTCAAAAAAGCGACCTAGTCTGCGACTCAGCCATTGTTTTCCAACACACACACACACACACACACACACACACACACATATATATATATATATATATATATATATATATATAGCAGTTGGTTGCAATGCATTTACATAAAAGTGATACTATGGTAAACATTGGAATTGTTTATAGCGTCGTCTAAATTGGTGATTCTTGACACCATAGGCATGTATTGCATGGAAAATTCACATGCCCATAACTTGATCATTAAAACAAATCATCAAATCTGTTCAAAATCTATTTTATAATTTGTAAAACTCAACTGTCGGTTCATTGTTCATTAACATAATACCATTAGAAACAAGTTCAACTACAAAAAAGTAATGAGTACATCTCAGGGACATATTGCATAAGGAAAAAAATCAATTAGGTACATATTTATGAAAATGCAAGAGCAAACTAATGAAATAGATCAACGTATAGTCCAATGGTTTTTGAACAGGTGCCACTCCTTTTTCAACTTTCTTGCATTCTCCAAAAGCTACCTGCTTTTGCCTCAAACTCAGCTTCAGCTATCCCATATTGCCTCATTCCAGGTTGTTTCAACGCTCCCATTAACAGCTGCCTAAGGTGTTGCACATGTTAGCACCTATGTCAACTTTATGCTCAAGTTTAAACAAATTATATAATTCTCTTCTGAATAACAATAGATGCTTTTGTTGGCTCTTATAATAGCCAATCTGTAGGATGAAATATGTCAGTTCTCCAACAAACAAAAATGTGTTGCTAACAGTTGCTGCTATTTAAAACCAATTTTGCCTTTAGTGTAATAGTAGCAATGGTAATAATTGCATTTTCTTGCATTGCGAAACAATTGTTATACATAGACAACAAATTTTTGTTTAGTACTAAATTAGAGTTGAACCATGAAAATGCACTGAATTCATGAAGAAAACAAAAGTTAGCATTTGAAACCTCAAAACGACGTAAAGTCAGTATTGTAGCATAGGTCAACTTGCATGCATGTATTACAAAGTGGTGAAGATATAATTGCAAGGAACTTATGGGCCACATTTAAAAAATGTAATATATAAATAAAAAATTTACGTGAAAAAAAAATGGAAAACAAAAGCTGAACAGTAAGCATGAATTAATTTAATGAAATACAATGTAAGTAGCACGAGGGTGATATGATATATAATTGATTAAACTGTAATAACTAAAAACATTCAATTAAATGAAAACGTAATGAAAGACAATATAAATTTGATGAAGCTAAATACATTACAATCAAAAATGGAATATAAGCTATTATAGTGAGATGTCCAATAATAGTAATAAAAACAATGTTCAACTCAACGTACTATGAATCAAATAGTCATATTAATGGTATTGGAAGGTTACTTCCACATATATAAGTTGTTGTATATGTTGGAAAGCTTCAGTTTAAATAGGCCAAAAATATTTTGACTACAAATTTGTGTACCTGTACCAAACAACAGGAGTAGTCCATCAGATCCCTTTTCAAAGTCAAAGAAATAACTCCAGTATCGATTGTGTTACGTCAAGTCAATTTGTTTTCCTCTTTAGGGGCAGCAGAAGACCCACTGAGTTAATGCAATAGAAAATGTGGAAGCAAACATGCAATCTTATGATAGAAAGTATTTCAAACAAAAATTAGACCATATGGTGAAAGAGTTGTTCATAGACGAAATGTAAGAAGTTTTACTATTATTTAAGCCACAACGCATATTATAATGTAAATAATTTTGACAGAAAAGTTAAAAAATGTTGGAAATAGTGGAATAACTTATTGGATTTAGCCATTAAGCATACTTATATATCTTATAGGAAGTGCCTATCCATGTGGAACTATGCACAAACATTCGCAATTTTTTAAAAGTAAATGGAAGTCATATAAAATATTGTACATCCATACATTATTCATTTGTATTATTGTGAAGTAATAGAGTAAGTTGTAAATGTACAAATTTATGAAGTTATGAGAAAGAAATTAAGAGTGGATATAGTGTCTAAGAACAGTACAAAGAGGCAAGTACCTAAATAGGATGGATCATCATCAAGCTATATTGTCAGAAGCTCATGTAAATAACATGATACTCAAGGCGGAAACCACAAAACAGTAAATGATAAGAAATACTCACGAACACATTTGTAACGACCCAGATTTTTGATTGATTAATTATTAAATATTTAATATTGTTTTAAATATTGAGTTGATAACATAAATCGATTTTTAATTTGAGTTATCGATTTAATAATCAATATACGATTTATTTCGAATATTTAAAATTTTCGTAATATGATTTATATAATTATTTTCGAAGTTAGAACTGAACCAAAATGATTCAGATCATCAATATAAATTGCATTGGACCATATACGATAAAAATACTAATTTATTATCGAGGAATTTATTTGTCTTAAGTTCAATTTATATTGATATAAATTAATATCTTCTCCATACGATCGAATGGAGCTTCAAATCCTGTTCCAGTGGGTTCAAAATAGTGGTACAACCTTAAGAAAACCGGTTGTTGCGCTCGAATTGGAGTTCAGACTCCTGGATATATTATTATAAAATTTAATGGATAAGATTGAACTCAAATCGCAGTTAAATCAAAATCAAATCATATTTAACAACCCTGTACTTAGCCCTATCACCTATAATGTGCCTATCCTCAGGTCTATTCCTTTGCACTAAAGTATTGTTCAGTTATAAATGAATGTAATATTCTTCTCTAATTTCCTTTCATTTTGTTATTTTGATCAATTCACAAGCCCAAGGAATTAAGAATACCGATCCTCCTTGTTCTTTTTTTGATCCAGTCCCAATACTTAAAATTGAATATCGTGATAACCCCCTTTCCCTTTAGTTTTTATTTTCATTTCAGAAACCGTAAGAATAAAATTAAAATGGCTTCCTCTCCCATTTTGAACAAATCAAAAACCGAAGTGAGAGAAAAAGATAGTCGTTCCTTTCATCTGCGAATCCCCCCTTCTCCAAAATCCATAAAAAAAACCCATCTCTTCTCGTTTTATTTTCCTCGAAGTTGGGCCTCATTCAAAAATGGTAAATCGCAAATTAAGGTGTCGTGCTTGGTTTCGACGAGCCATCTAGGGCTGATAAATACCGAGATGGTGAAAATCGGAAAGGGAACAGAGAGTGTGGTTGTGATTATGGCGGTTTTGGCGCGGTCTAATTTCATTTGGGGAGTCGCGATGTTGGAGTTCAGTTCAACTAAATGTCGTGACCTGTACTGGATAACCGAAGTCGCATTTGCTTGAGGAGGATTTCGAGTATGTCGACGCTGGGTTCGATGATTGGTGGGGTGATATTGGAGCGTGTTGTATTGTAGGAAGAAGTTCGGTGTAGCATCAATTTCGGTGACAACAAGCTGCAGTTCTGGTCATTGGTAGTCTGAATGAAGTCAGATTTTTTTTATTGTTTGAGTTGAGATTTGTAGGAAGGAGTTTGGGTCTGTTTTTGGTTTGGAAAGTTGGGTTTCTATTTTGGAATGAACGGAGTAATTCTGGAGAACAATAGTAAAGTTTGCATTGGGTTAAATAAGGTTGTTGTACTTCTGTATGGAGAAGGGGACAGTGGATTAGAATGGGATGGAGGTTGCGAAGTGGAAGGTCAGTTGAGAATTTTCTAAAATAGGGTGTTGGTACGTAGATTAGGGAAGGAGGAGTTGTGCAGTATAGTAAGGTAAAATTAATTTAATTAAATTAATTAGCAGTGTTTATAATATAAACAAACTTTAAATATATATATGTGTGTGCGTGTACATATATACGTATACAAATATTATAAACAAGTATAACTTATTCAGTGAACAAGGTGCGTTGTCTTCCTATCGTCAACTACGCAATGGAATTTGAATTGGAATCAGAAACCAATCGATATTCGAAAATTAAAATCAGGTGAGTAAATCTCACTCATTTTTTATTTAGAATTATTTTTATTAATCAAAATTAATTGTTTGCTGATTGATTGGATGGGTTTAAATATTTTTGCGGCTATTTCTATATATTTATTAGTTATATAGGATTGTTATTTGTGGCTATTATATATGTATTGGGGTTTGGTTATTTCTCGCAGTACCATTAGCGGATGCCCGCGGTATCATTAGCGGATGACCCTATGCGCCCCACGCTATGATAATGGATGACCTTCTATGCCGCGATATCCTGCCTCGAAGCAGGATGGGTATTATTTATGTTGGCTAACGTCTGTGGATGTAGGGAAACAGGCTGGAGGGATCCAACTGGATTCCTTAAAAATATTATTATTTGTTTGTTTACATATATATTATCATATATGATGTGTTAGAAAACCTGTGATTGACATTTTGGTGTTTTTGAATGTTTAAATATCACTGGGCCTAAATGTTGATCTATAAAAATATCGTGAAAAGGATATTTGAGTTTAAAAGGAGAAATCTATTTTTAAAAAATACAAGTTGAATTTCGAATGGATTGAGAAATATTAACTTGTTTTGAATAAACAAAACAAGTATTGAAATTTATAAACAATATTTATAAATTAAATAATACGGGAAACTGAAGTACTAAAATTCATAAATGATGTTTATAAATTGAATAATGCAGGGGAATTGAAGTGAATTTATAAACAGTGCTTATAAATGAAATGGGAAATTTATCATTTAGATAATTTGGGAAAATGTAAATTCAGATGTGAATTTAGAAAGGGGAAATTTATTTTTCCAAAGTAGAAATTTAATTTCAAAAATGAATTTGAAATCAAGAATTGTTTAAAAATATAAACAAGTAAAATAAATGATGTTTATAAAGAAAGGTGAAAAATTATCATTGGATAATTTAAATATTTAAGTTCAAATATGAATTTAAAATGAGAATTGGGAACCGTATTAAAAAAGGGAAATGAGGAAATCTATTCTGATGTTCGGAATATAAATTAAAATAAATCCAAATGGATTTATGGTTAGAATTTGACTATGTTGAATTTATAAGAATAAATTATATCCAGAAAGAATATTTAAATTGAGTTGGAATAAATTAGAAATGGACGCATATGTGTTAAACAGGTATAGAATGAAGAGAATGAAGTTTATAAATTTAGTGCCCGACAAAAAAGGTACATGTTTAAATTCCATATGAGGTTTTATGCGCCGAATCGGCAAGCCGCTTGGGTTTTTGATTTTCTTTTTGAATGGAACGGGCGTAGAGAGGCGTTTTGTAGTTCACTACAACAAAAACACCATATTACAACTTTAATTTTACAAGGTGGTAAAAGCACCGTTGTAATAAATGTTTTTTACAACTTTTTTTCTAGAAAAGTTGTAATAAACTTATTTTTAACAATTGTTTTATTTTCACAGTTGTAATAAAAACCTATCACAACTTTTGTTTTTTGACTGTTGTAATATATGACTATATTTTAATATAATTAACAACATTTCTTCCTTGCCAGTTGTAAAAAATGCATATGTTGCAATAAGTGATATTTTCCTTTTTCTATTTAAATATTACATTGATAATTACAATTATTAAATAATAATACTTAATAGTCAATTATTAAACAATTAATAAAATTATTAATAATTAATCATTACTATCTAATAATAATTCATTTGAAAACATGCAATAACTAATATTAAAAATAAAGTAACAATTTGAAATTAAAAATGATTACTTAAATTTTTTGAATTACTAATAAGAAGTGATAAATAATAATTAAGAAGTAATATAAGTTCATTAAAAGGTAATATTTAATATTGTAACAAAAAATTTCAAGCTACTTTTATATAATGTTTTAATATAATTTTTAAAGAAAAATATAGAAAAGGAAAATCATAAATTAATTAGTAGTTATTATATATCATTTAACTTACCATATTAAATGGATTTCAAATGATATATCCTAAAAATAGTATTTAATTAGGTTATCATATTAAACCACTTTCAAAACAATTTCACCAAATCTTAAAAATTTTGCGCCATTGCTGAAAGTTCTAGCTCCAACGCCAAAAAATGTGCGCACACACCTATTCAAATTTTAAAACTTTTGTCTTCCATTGTTGAAATTAATAATAAATAACTAAATAAATATTGAATATTTAATTAATGATTGATAATTAACAAATAATCATCAATAACCACTGCTAAATAAAATAATTGATAGAAAGTGAATTTAGATGCTAAATAAAATAATTAATAGAAAGTGAACTTAGACGCTTTCCTTGAATTTAGAAATAACTTCTTTTCCCTTATATTTCGTTGCTTACAAGCTTTCAATAAAATAATTAAGGGTAACAGTGTTACTTAGCTTCCTGCTCCTCCTCGCCCCAAAATTTCGTTTCCCGCCAAGTCATTTCGTTTTAATTTTCAAATCCCTCTTATCTTCTTCTATGCAACCCTAATTTCCAAATTACACCATAGTAAATTCCCACCACCGTAAATCCCAAATTACATTCAGACAGAATCTTTGCAAACCACACAACGTCATTCAGGAGCAAAACACCACATCTCGACCAAAGCACCAGCGTTTATTCTCTTACCCAAGCTTTTCGCCTCCACCATCTTCTTTATCCAAGTGCCCAATTTTCTTGATTTCTCCAACACAGCTCCGCGTTTTTCTTCCACTTGCTCGAATCCTCCATCCTCTTTCAATCATTCTACTATTTCAGATCCAACTGCTCGAGTCCACTTAGTATCTTTCCTATACCTCTCCAAATGTGTCGCCCTGTATTCATACTGACCTCTTGAATCTTGGTTCTTGTTTTAGATCGATGTAGCTCGACAAAGCTAGGAGTCAGATTTTGTTTCATTTCTGTTTATGGTGGTTTGCTATGTTTGTTTTTTGGTTTAGGTTGTTCATCCATTGAATGGGGCTGCGTGGTTGTTTAGGCTACGACTGAAGTTGCGTGTTTCCTTCTGGCGTTCAATTTTTCTTTTGTGGGGTAAGGAGTATTTTACACTAGCCTTGCCAAATGCTTTGGTGATAAGGTCTCTGTTTTGGAATCTTACTAAGTTTGTTTTGGCTTTGATTTATATTTTGGCACCTGTTGTTATATTAACTTAGGTTTCAGATTTCGTTCTTTTTTCTAATATGCACTAATAAAAAATGGTTTGTTATATTTTTGATCTTGGTTAGAGAATGTTGGGCTTTATCTATACTCACACTGAAGAGCATATAATCATGTGATTTGTTCTCTGTATGACAGTGGATATCAGTATTCGATTTGGATTCGCCTATTAGGTAGCTGATGCAATATCTGTAATATCAAATTCACAGCCTTTTTCGTACATTTAGACATTTTTAAACGTGTAACTTATCCTAAATAACCTTATGTTAATATACCACTATGTGCTTTTCTCCAGTTGCATTGTTTAATCTCCCTTATTTCTAGCAATAGTTCTGAGCAAAGCTGGTTGTGTTGGATGATGTGTGACACTATTTTATTTGTGTTAAATATTGCCACCGTAATATGGATTATTTTAGCAGACACGTGCTGATGTAGAATGATCAATAGAACCGAGTGTGGTGGAGGTACGTACTGCTTACCTGAATGGCTTAAGACTTTTTCCTGTACTCATTTAATTTGATGTGGTATGCTTTTTTCAGTGAACTCTGTAAAGATATCAATTAATAAATTGTATTTTTACCTAAATACTAAATACACTCTCATATAAAGAGGTTATGCTTATAACTTAATAATAGCATGCAAATGCATTTATAAAGAGGTTATCTTTATGACTTATGTATTGTATCATATTTTTTAATTGTTGATCAAGAATGAAAAATAATAGAGCTGAAGATTCTGATTATGGCTGTATTGAAGATGTAGACTATGTTTGACCAGATCGATGGTACTTTTGCAAACATGTCAAGAACCTTTTTTCTTGAATAATGGTTTGAGGTTTAAATTGAATACGAAGAGTGTGAAATATTGTACTAATGAACTTCATATTCATATGCACAATCCTTTGTTTGAAATATATTTGCCAAGTTTCTTGCATATAATGGGTACTTGATATGTAGGATTGTGGAATCAAAGTTTTGAGTGTGTGTTGTAGCTTGTGTATAGAATACTAGTATGTTTGATGGTATTAAGTTTTGGGATTGTCTACTTAAAAAAACAATTTTTTTCTTTTTTCTAATAACAGACATATTTTTATGCAGCAGGTTTGATCACTGCAGTGAACTTGCACCAAAAAGATAAATGGCGTAAAGATTTCGGTGTCTTCGACTAGTGTACTCCCGTAGGATATACAATTTTTGTGGATAACTTGTGCTTGTACTAAGTTGCATTGTAATGGTCAAGTATGTAATAATGCACAAAATGTTGTCTAAAACTTATTATTTGTAATATTGAATATTTGAGTATTTTAATAAATTAGCTTGCAAATAACTGTAATATCTGATTTGCTTATAGAGTATTGCTATATTTAGTGTATTGTTCTTTTCAGTTGCAAAAGATGTCTATTTTTTTTAAAACCCAAATGTCAATCACAACGGTGCATAACAGTTGCAGTAGATATTATTACAATGGTGCATAACTGTTATAATAAAGTTTATTAAAATAGTGGAAAATGTTTTAAAATGTATATATTACAACGGTGTTGCAACAGTGCAAAAAAGTTGTAAAAGATTTTAGTCTATTACGACTTCTTAATACACGACGGTTAGCCCACCGTTGTAAAATGTATATTACAAAGGTGTTCCACCATTGTAATAGGGTCATTTTGTTGTAGTGTGTACCGAGTGATCCGTACAAAGGAGGTTATGGCAAAATTTTCTGGAAATTTAAGGAGTTAGAATATTTTTAAGAAAATTAGATAACTAGAAAATCAATATATTAATATATATATTGAATTCGATAAGGAAACGAATTTAAAATATAATATTATAAATAAAAAGGAAATCGACAATATGAAAATAGAAATAGAAAGAGAAATGTATAAACGTTTTTAAAATGAATAATTGGTTTGTATGGTATTGATTATTCGGGAATAATGGTCTTGTCTGTTTTGAAGTTAAGGATGTTTTCAGTCAAGGTCTGAGAAGTAATTTTACCCCAACTCGATTGTTTTCATTACTAACCGATAAATAGCAAGATTCAATCTCGAAGATCAATATTTGAATAAGATTTAGTTGAATACAATATTTTGGGTTGTTGTAACAATGTTTTACACAACATTCGTTTTAACCCAAATAAGTGGACTTTTGGAAATATAATAATAAATATTTCCTGAGTATAGAATTAAATAAGTCGGGAAAGAAATAAGTAATTGGAATGTTCTCCAATTATAAATAGAAAATATTTTCTAAATATAGGAAATAAAAGAAGGCGAGATATGGAAATATTTTCCAAATAGCGTAAGAGCCCAAGATGATTATTGAAAATATTTGGTTAACGGATGTTGGTAAGGAAATGGAGAAGTGATTTGATTAATGAAATATTAATTAAGGGGCCTAATGATTGTTTGATGCTTTGTATGAAATGTTTGTTTTTCTTTGATAGTTTAATAACCATCTATCGAAGTATTTGCCAATATCGTTGTCAATATAGATAAATCGGTTGGATTATTATCCGATAACCACTCCGTATTGGTAGTAGCGTTGCGAATCAGACTATATGTAGATAATCGAAGACAGAGTAAAGTGCAAGGGCTTTTTCTGTTAATCCTAGGTAGAAATTGCCTAAGATGGATTAATGGAAATAGTGCTTTCGGTTCCGTTCAATCCCAGAACGAACATTTATGGATGAATGTCTAATAGAGTATTTCCAATGATCACATACGTTGGTCTGTATAAATATATATAGTGGCGGAGAATTTATTCTCTTAGCACAATATCCAGATTATATTTATGCAAATCAATTAGTGATTAACGGATATGACAATGTGGTATTCAAAGTGATTGTGTTATCAGTGAATGGTTAGTAATCGTAGCCTTAGGCCTCAACAATCGGGAAATTACAAAAATCTGACAGGCTTCATGACTAAGTGGGTAGCCCCCAATTAGGGTGTATTATCACCTATCTAGAGAAATTCATTTCATTCTTTATTCTATTCGATGTTGTCCCATTCGGGAAACGGTTGTTGATCCCAACCGTTGGTGATATACATTCTATACACTCAAACGAAATGAGTGGTCGGTCATGTGTGGCCGGGTTACAAGATGTTCTTGTTGAACCCAGTGTATTCTCCTCTAGAGATACATATCGGAAGGTGTATCCATACCTTGTCAAAGTTGGAAATTCATTACCCAATAAGTGCTCGTGGTATTGGTTGGGTATTATATATATATGTGGAACGTGAGATGCAAACATTCCACTAGATTGTCATTTATTTGATTTAGACACTATTATAATATCAATAGAGTTTTGATATAAAGATTATCGTTTCTTTCTAAAGAATTTTGAAAGTTGAATCAAGTGTTTTGGATTCTCATAATGGTAAAACCGGTTCCGTGTTATACGGCGTGGTCTTATGAGATATTAGTTATTTTCTCAATCTGTTTTAAATTGTTTACTCATACCAGTCCCATGACTGACCCAGAGTTTATTTTGTTTTGTTTTACCTAAACTCTTGGGTGCCCAAATTTGTAAGGGCAGTCAAGTAGTTCAGGATTATATAGATCTATCTAAAGGAGCTTAGAGCAGGAGGCTTCAATGTTACATAGTTTTATTTCCGCTGTGCTGTAAGTGTTGTACTCTGATAATTGTATGTTATACAGTTAAAATTTTGTATTCTAAAAGCTGATATATATATATATATATATATATATTGTTCTGCTGTGATGTGAGATTCTGTATTGTTATTTCTGTTCTTGTTCTACCTTTTTCTTCTAAAAAAAGATTGGTTCGTATTCCTATGATATTTTGGTTGGACGTGTGATGTATGTAGTTAACTTAGATAGTACGGATTTACAGGCCATTGCAGTTGGTATCAGAGCATAGGTTGAGCGAACACCTAGGCTTTGGTGGGTTGTACTCATTAGAGAGAGGGTCAGTAGTACCCTAGAATGAGTTGAGTGTATATATATACGAGAGCGCGTATTTGTTAATTGATATAAAAATTGTTTTATATTGTGTTGTCTTGTCTGTTGAGTGGTTTATGAATTCTGATCGAATCGTGAGACGCCTCGAAGTCGATAGGAATTTACGAACGCTTGAACAGAGATATTTGACACAACATTGCTTTTAAGTGGGCGAATGAAATAATTTTACCCAAAATTCTATTTTTGATAGAAAAGGAATAATTTCCTGAAATTATTATAATATATGGAGTTGTTGGATGTTATTATTATAATCAAATGAGATTATAATAATTGGAATGGTTATATATAACTAAATAAAATTGCATAGGAATGAAGTATATACAAATGAGATGAATTAAAATTTAATTCAAACCAGAATTTGGAATTTAAATCCTGAGAAGTTGGAAAATATTTTCTGAAGTATATTATAGTAATATAGTATTTATTTTTAAAAGGGTTTTTGAATAGAATTCATTTCGGATGGATTTTGAAAGCGATAAAGCACTGAACTCACTTCAGTAGCTGGGAAACAATTCTGATGATGACTGCAACATCATCAGGGTTCATTTTCGAGTTTCCAAGTGATGGATTGCAACCTTAGAAAGGTTTTGAAGGAAATTTGTTTGTAAGAAAACAAGTTGATTTGAAAATTTAAATGTTTTGAATTTAAAATGGTTATAAATATATGTGTATATATTTATGTGATTTTAAAGGGATTTGAAATGGAAACCCTGGAATTTGAATTTTGAAATTAAAATTCAACTTAAGGCATGTTAAACAGATTGGAGTGAATAAATTGATTAAAATCAATTTGAATAAATTTAAATGAATGTAAGCATATATGGTATGCAATGTAAATGAAAACCAAAAGTTTTGGCTGAACTAAATTTGTTGAAATATGAGGAGTTCAGTTTCAACATAAATGAGTTTGAAAAGTTAATGGGTTTGTAGCATTTTTCCTACCTTAGTAATTTCGAGGACGAAATTCTTTTAAGAGCGTAAGAATGTAACGACCCAGATTTTCGATCGATTAATTTTAAATATTTAATATTGTTTTAAATATTGAGTTGATAACACAAATCAATTTTTAATTTGAGTTATCAGTTTAATAATCCATATACGATTTATTTCGAATATTTAAAATTTTCGTAATATGATTTATACAATTAATTTCGAAGTTAGAACTGAATCAAAACTATTCAGATAATCAATATAAATTGCATTGGACTATATTCGATAAAAATGCTAATTTATTATCGAGGAATTTATTTGTTTCAAATTTAATTTATATCGATTTAAATTAGTATCTTCTCCATACGATCGAATGGAGCTTCAAATCCTATTCCAATGTGTTCAAAATAACGGTACAACCCTACGAACATCGGTTTTTGCGCTCGAATTAGACTTCAGAAGCCTGAATATATTATTATAAAATTTAATGGATAAGATCGAACTCAAATGGCTGTTAAATCAGAATCAAATCGTATTTAATAACCATGTACTTAGCCCTATCACCTATAATGTACCCGTCCTAAGGTCTATTCCTTCGCACTGAAGTATTGTTCAGTTATAAATAAACGCGATATTCTTCTCTTATTTCCTTTCATTTTGTTCTTTTGATCAATTCACAAGCTCCAGGAAATGAGAATACCGCTCCTCCTTGTGCTTGTTTTGATCCAATCCCAATACTTAAAATTGAATATCGTGATAACCCCCTTTCCCTTTAGTTTTTATTTTCATTTCAGAAACCATAAGTATCAAATTAAACTGGCTTCCTTTCCCATTTTGAACAAATCAAAAACCAAAGTGAGAAAAAAAGACATTCGTTCCTTTCATCTGCGAATCCCCCTTCTCCAAAATCCAAAAAAAAAACCATCTCTTCTCGTTTTGTTTTCCTCGAAGTCGGGCCTCATTCAAAAATTGTAAATCGCAAATTAAGGTGTCATGCTCAGTTTCGACGAGCCATCTAGGGCTGATAAATACCTAGATGGTGAAGATCGGAAAGGGAACGGAGAGTGTGGTTGTGATTATGGCGGTTTTGGCGCGGTCTAATTTCATTTGGGGAATCGCGATGTTGGAGTTCAGTTCAACTAAACGTTGTGACCTGTACTGGATAACCGAAGTTGCGTTTGCTTGAGAAGGATTTCAAGTATGTCGAAGCTAGGTTCGATAACTGGTGGGGTGATATTGGAGCGTGTGGTACTGTAGGAAGAAGATCGGTGTAGAATCAGTTTCGGTGACAACAAGCTGCAGTTCTGGTCCGTCGATTTTTTTTTTATTGTTTGAGTTGAGATTTGTAGGAAGGAGTTTGGCTCTGTTTTTGGTTTGGAAAGTTGGGTTTCTATTTTGGAATGAACGGAGTAACTCTGGAGAACAATAGTGGAGTTTGCATTGGGTTAAATAAGGTTGATGTACTTCTGTACGGAGAAGGGGACAGTGGGTTAGAATGGGATGGAGGTTGCAAAGTGGAAGGTCAGTTGGGAATTTTCTAAAATAGGGTGTTGGTACGTAGATCATGGAAGGAGGAGTTGTGCGGTATAGTAAGGTAAAATTCAGTTAATTATATTAATTTGCAGCGTTTATAATATAAACAAACTTGAAATATATATATGTGTATGTATATATATATGTATACAAATCTTATAAATAAGTATAATTTATTCAGTGAACAAGGAGCGTTGTCTTTGTATCGTCAACTACGCAATGGAATTGGAATTGGAATCAGAAACAAATCGATATTCGATAATTAAAATCAAGTGAGTAAATCTCACTCTTTTTTTATTTAGAATTATTTTTATTAATTAGAAATAATTGTTTGTTGATTGATTGGATGCATTTAAATATATTTTTTGACTATTCTATAAATTTATTAATTATATAGGATTGGTATTTGTGGCTATTATATATATATATATATTAGGGTTTGTTATTTCCCGCAGTACCATTAGCGGATGCCCACCGTACCATTAGCGGATGACCCTATGCGCCCCACGCTATGATCGTGAATGACCTTCTATACCGCGATATCCTGCCTCGAAGCAAGATGGGTATTATTTATGTTGGCTAACGTCTGTGGATGCAGGAAAACAGGTAAGAGGGATCCAACTGGATTCCTAAAAAATATTATTATTTGTTTGTTTACATATATATTATCATATATGATGTGTTAGAAAACCTGTGATTTATAATTTGGTGTTTTTGAATGTTTAAATATCACTGCGCCTAAATGTGGATTTATAAAAATATCGTGAAAAGGATATTTGAGTTTTAAAAGGAGAAATCTATTTTTAAAAAATAGAACTTGAATTTCGAATGGACCGAGAAATATTAACTTGTTTTGAATAAACAAAAAAAGTATTGAAATTTATAAACAATGTTTATAAATAAATAATACGGGAAATTGAAGTACTAAAATTTATAAAGGATGTTTATATATTGAATAATGGTGGGGAATTGAAGTGAATTTATAAACAGTGTTTATAAATGAAATGGGAAAATTATCATTTAGATAATTTGGGAAAATGTGAATTCAGATGTGAATAAGGGGAAATACCAAAGTAGAAATTCAATTTCAAAAATGAATTTGAAATCAAGACTTGTTTAAAAATATAAACAAGTAAAATAAATGATGTATATAAAGAAAGGTGAAAATTTATCATCGGATAATTTAAATTTTAAATTCAGAACCCGGGATATAAACTGAAGAGAAATAAATCCAAAGGATGTATTTTTGGAATTCGATTTCATCGAATTACACAAAATAATTTGTTTCCAAAAGAAATTGGAAGTAATACAGAATTCAAATTGTAATTGAGGTTATAACTAAGTTAAATGTTGAAGGGAATAATTGATGATTTAGGAAAATTGTAATTGTTTAAATTAGATTTAGAAAACCAGTTTAATTTATATTTAAATATTAAATAATGTAGTTGGAATTTATTAAATAAACGATGTTTAACCTTTATATTTAAATATAATTAAAACAAACTCGCCGCAACGCGGTAGTTCGTAAATGGGCGCTTCGAACTTTAATTGAGTATACATAACTCAATTTGAGTCGGAATTAATTGAAACAAGATCCGTCAGGTCCAATTTGATAATAGTTTTCTAATGTAAGAGAAAAATCTGGATTTCGTCGAATAGATTTTGGGTTATGTCAAAATCAAATTTTCAGAAAAACAGCGCCATAACCATTATAAAACCATAACTATTTTTTTAATTTATAAAAGGATTTTTAAGCAAATAAAATCTAAATCTTCATTAGAAAAATCTAAACTTGAGTTATAAAATATATCTGAACTCTAGTGGAGTAATTAAATGATTTTTGAAACAAAAATCAGATTTGTTAATTATTGAATAGTATTAACTAATTTGAAGAATAATTAGTTAATAAGTTTTCAATTCAAATTGGGCTTTGAATAAGAAAACTGGGTTTGTAAATTTATATTTGAAATCGAATATGAAACTTGAATTAAAAATGGGATTCGATTGGTTTATAGGCAAGTTAAAATATATATTTGAACATGTTATGTTCAGATAGAATGTGAAATAGGCAAAAGGGCTAATATAGAGATAAATTAGCAAATTGAGTTAAAATGACCAGTCTGAGTTGGAATAAATTAGAAATGGACGCATATGTGTTAAACAGATATGGAATGAAGAGAATGAAGTTAATAAATTTAGCGCCTAACAAAAAGGTACATGTTTAAATTCCATATGATGTTTTATGCACCGAATAGGCAAGCCACTTGGCTTTTTGATTTTCTTTTTGAATGGAAAGGGCGTAGAGAGGCGTTTGGTAGTTGCACCGAGTGACCCGTACAAAGAAGGTTATGGTAAAATATTCCGGAAATTTAAGGAGTTAGAATATTTTTAAGAAAATTAGATAACTAGAAAATCAATATATTAATATATATATATATATTGAATTCGATAAGGAAACAAATTTAAAATAGAATATTATAAATAAAAAGGAAAACGATAATCTAGAAATAGAAAAAGAAATGTATAAACATTTTAAAAATGAATAATTGGTTTGTATGGTATTGATTATTCCGGAATAATGGTCTTGTCTGTTTTGAAGTTAAGGATGTTTTCAGTCAAGGTCTGAGAGGTTATTTTACCCCAACTCGATTGTTTTCATTACTATCTGATAAATAGCAAGATTCAATCTCGAAGATCAATATTTGAATAAGATTTAGTTGAATACAATATTTTGGGTTGTTGTAACGATGTTTTACACAGCATTCGTTTTAACCCAAATAAGTGGAATTTTGGAAATATAATAATAAATATTTCCTGAGTATAGAATTAAATAAGTTAAGAAAGAAATAAGTAATTGGAATATTCTCCAATTATAAATAGAAAATATTTTCTAAGCATAGGAAATAAAAGAAGGTGAGATATGGAAATGTATTCCAAATAGCGTAAGAGCCCAAGATAATTATTGAAAATATTTGGTTAACGGATATTGCTAAGGAAATGGAGAAGTGATTTAATTAATGAAATATTAATTAAGGGACCCAGTGATTGTTTGATGCTTTGTATGAAATGTTTGTTTTTCTCGATAGTTAAATAACCGGTTATCGAAGTATTTGCCAATATCGTTGTCAATGTGGAGAGCCCGGTTGGATTAGTATCCGAGAACCACTCTGTATTGGCAGTAGCGTTGCGAATCAGATTATATGAAGACAATCGAAGACGGAGTAAAGTGCAAGGGCTTTTTCTGTTAATCCTAGGTAGAAATTGCCTAAGATAGATTAATGGAAATAGTGCCTTCGATTTCGTTCAATCCCAGAACGAACGTTTATGGACGAATGTCTGACAGAGTATTTCCAATGATCGCATACGTTGGTCTGTATAAATATATATGGTGGCGGAGAATTTATTCTCTTAGCATAATATCCAGATTATATTTATGCAAATCAATTAGCTAATGATTAACGGAAATGACAATGTGGTATTCAAAGTGATTGTGTTACCAGTGAATGGTTAGTAATCGTAGCCTCAGGCCTCAACAACCGGGAAATGACAAAAATCGGGCAGGCAGCATGACTAAGTGGGTAGCTCTCATTTAGGGTGTATTATCACCTATCTAAAGAAATTCATTTCACTCTTTATTCTACTCGATTTTTTCCCATTCGGGAGACGGTTGTTGATCCCAACCGTAGGTGATATACATTCGATACACTCAAGCGAAATGAGTGGTCGGTCATGTGTGGTCGGGTTACAAGATGTTCTTGTTGAACCCAGTGTATTCTCCTCTAGAGATACACTATCAGAAGGTGGTTTCATACCTTGTCAAAGTTGGAAATTCATTACCTAATAAGTGCTCGCGGTATTGATTGTGTATTATATATATGTGGAACGTGAGATGCAAACGTTCCACTAGACTATTATTTATTTGATTTAGACACTATTATAATATCAATAGAGTTTTGATATAAAGATTATCGTTTCTTTCAAAAGAATTTTGAAAGTTCAATCAAGTGTTTTGGATTCTCATAGGGGAAAAACCGTTCCGTGTTATACGGCGTGGTTTATGAGATATCAGTTATTTTCTCAAACTGTTTTAAATTGTTTACTCATACCAGTCCCATGACTGACCCAGAGTTTATTTTGTTTTGTTTTACCTAAACTCTTGGGTGCCCAAATTTTTACGGGTAGTCAAGTAGTTCAGGATTTTACAGATCTATCTAAAGGAGCTTGGAGCAGGAGGCTTCAATGTTATATAGTATTTTAATTTCCGCTGTGTTGTAAGTGTGGTACTCTGATAATTGTATGTTATACAGTTAAAATTTTGTATTCCAAAAGCTGGTATATATATATATATATTATTTTGTTCTGCTATGATGTGAGATTCTGTGTTGTTATTTCTATTCTTCTTCTACCTTTTTCTTCTAAAAAAGATTGATTTGTATTTCTGTGATATTTGGGTTGGACGTGTGATGTATGTAGTCAATATTTGGGCTCAAAGTCTCCTACTTTTGAAAATTGTTTCGGTGTGGACGGTAGAGAAATTTTCTTAACTGCAAGTTGGATAGTATGAAATAAAATGAATTTCGAAATTATTGAAATATCAATAAAATCGATGTTAGAGTAAGAGATAGCATAGTTTCAACATTTTTTAAGTAACAGTTAAATTCTTGTGGTTATTTGTAATAAAAAGTAATTTGATCTTGAATCAAAACATGTGGTACCCACTGAAGATGCCAAAGGAGAAATATAACATACCTTAATATAGCTAACAATTTTTATTTTAAGCGACCTTGGTTATGTTATAATATGTCTTCCCCTTTGTAGTCTTTGCCTCATAAAGCGCTTCACCCTAATAATTAAATAGTTAAAACTGTATATGTAAAGATTAATTTTCCAAATATTGGACGGCTCACCGTATCAAAATATAACTCACAACAACTGAGGTAGATCTCTACTTCTCGCCTGTTGCTTTACTGACCTACCACCAAAAGAAAATCTGTAACTAATCATACATTAAAATTCAACCAATCAATAAAGATACGTTGCAAAACAAACGAAGGAATTGAAACTACTCACAACTGAAACTTTTTTTTGTCAGGAATCTCCAATGTAAACTGTTTTTTTGGAACTCCTCCCTAAAATTTCACAGATTCAAACTAAGACAAATATATAAAGAAAAAACTGTATAAGGCTCGCTCTTTCGAGATATAGCTAATGAAAGCTGACATCGATTTCCACTTCACGCTTGTGCTTTTCCGACCTACTTCACCAAACAATGAAATTTAACTAATCGACAATTAAAATTCAACCAATAAACAAAGAAACCGAGTAATTGTATCTGACTGAAATTATAAACAACAAAATATTAATTACATACTTACATATATCCTGATTAGTTGGAAAATTGAATCCAACAAATTACAAACAAAGTAACAGAATATAATATGAAAGGGTAGATTTTTAAAATCAAGTTGTAGGTCATCATTGTCGAACTAAAACGGTGATCTTCTAGCAACCCAGATGCCGCCAATCGCGAACTCCAGCTTCGCCACCTTGTCGAAAACCTAAATTCGACCACAGTAACTACCAACCATTATCTCTACAATAAAGTTGTCATCTTCATGATAATCGAGATTGATGCTTCCTCCGCATTCAGTTAGATGAGGGCGGTGCTGAAAGAGATGTTGGTATAAGATTGAGCAGTTGAAGAGAGGAAGAGGCAGATTTACTGAAAAAACATGGAAATATGGGTTGACAACATGGGCAAGAAACAGATGGGATACATGCATATGGAAAGGACAAATCTAACCTTATAGCATAAGAATTTGCTTTCTATAATCAAAGGGTAATTTTGGCAAATCTAAAAAGGCTTCAAATGGGGAAGTATTTGATTTAAATATAAGATATATGCAGGATTTGTATACAGGAATTAATACTGAAGACTATATAGTTTAAGAGATTTAGAGATTCATAATTCAGAGATGATTCAAGACTCATGAGTAATCAAGATTTCAAGAGTTCAAGATCTCATGATAAATATAGTAATAAAGTCTAGATTATGTAAGACTCTGAATAGCACTCCAGGTTCAAATTCAAAATCTATTTTTCAATTTTCAATTTTCAAATTTCAAATTCTATTTTCAATTTTTATTAAGTTTCTCTATTTTACTTTTGATTTTAAATTCAAGTTTTAGAGTTTATAAGTTTATAAACATTTATACACTTTTATATCTTTATATTTATATAGTTTTAAACTTTATAATTTTATAAATATATGTATATAAGTTATATTTATGTTTTCATATGGTTTTATACTTTATAGTATTTATTTATAACACTATGTTTTAATTCAAGAATTTCCAGAATTATTTATATATATACATACACATATATATATATATCAAAACACTTGAAAAATGCTCAAAAATTCAACTTTGAACTTTGATATGTCGACATACATAATTGGGCATGTCGACATATAACTGTCACATTTTTTATTTTCAAAAGAAGTGTCTTTTCACTATTTGTAACGTCCCAGAAGTGTTGCAACCTTTCAAATCCTGTAAATAGGGGTTGATTTAGAATTTTTTTTCATTATTGTTCTTCTCCGTCTTCATCCCCTTTCTCTACACAATTATTATTTCTTATTTTTATGATTCTACACTTATACTCTGCCGAATTCAATTCCATTTATATAAAACTTCTTCTCTTCTCACTCTCAACTCATTACTCTCTGAATCAAGGTACTATTGAACAGTTATAAGGCTGTTGTAATTGTTTGGGAAGTGTTTAGGTAACGGTGTTTAATTGTAGCCATGAAACCAAGGAACCGGAGCAGTGTTAACCATGTAGTCGTGAAATCAAGGGGGTTTGGAATTAGTGTTAACCTTGTAGCCGTGAAATCAAGGGGTTGTACATGGCTATTGATATAACAATAAAACTTTGCATAATCCAGCGTTGCGTAGGACTGGACGTTGGAGTAATCCGAACCAGTATAAAATCTGGTGTATTCTTTCCTTTTCTGCATTTTATTTTTGTTTATCTTTGTGTTTGTGTTTGATTCTCTGTCTGTGATGTGTGGTTCATATGGTAGATCATATAAGTTTTTAGATTTTGTTAAATTTCTCAAAAACACTATTCAACCCCCCCCCCCCCCCTTAGTGTTAGTTCTGCCTTAACGATCCATTCCGTAATCCTTAACAATAATGGATAAATATATTTATTTTTTGATAATACGATGAGTTGTTAGTTGAATAAATGGATTGAATTAAATGAATTGCTTGTGAGATAAAATAATTTTTTTTAATATATAATTGTAATAGTTGAAAGAAGAAAAGTAACAATTTTACTTTAATTGAATGTCCATTAAAACAAATAGATATATAAGCATTAAATCAGATGGAACTGATAATTATTGAATGATAAATTGGAAGAAAAAATAAATTGGAAGAAAAGAAAATATAGAAAGAGTAAGGTAGGAAAGATATGATATGATATATTTTTGGAAAAACCAATTAGTGATTGTCGGTTTTTGACGATGTGTAATTCAAAGAAAATGAAGATATGATATGCCTAAAGGTAAGTATAACCTCAAGCTTTACAATCGGGAAATGATAAAAATCGTGTAGGCAGCATAGATGTGTAGGTCGCTCTGTATATTGTCACCTATCTAGAGAAATTTCACTTGCTTCTTTATTCTATCGCTGATGTATGCTTCGGAAACTGTGGTTTGAGCCCAACCGTTGGTGACAATATATTCGGTACACTCAAGCGAAATGAGTGGTTAGTCATGTGTGGTCGGGTTGCAAGATGCTCTTGTTGAACCCAATGTATTCCTCTCTAGAGATACACTATCGGAAGGTGGATCCATAACTTGTCATAGTTGGAAGTTCATTATTCATAAGCGCCTTGCGGTTTTATTTGTAGACTATGTGCTGAAATGTGAGATGCAAACATTTCGCTAGATTTTAATTTAATTTGAAAACCTTAGAAACTATTATAATATCTAATTTTAATATACACGGTGTTTTGTGTTAATACAAAAAATGTACTAACACCCCAAAGGGTGTTTTAACACTTCACAAAATGATTATCATAAGGTTAGAGTAAAATAAATGTGGGGAAAATTGAACAAGAGAAAATTTATAGTGGTTCAGCCTCAGATTTGGCCTACGTCCACTTTAATGGAGTTTTTCATTATCATCTCAATTACAAGTTTTGCATTTTCAATCATTTCATACATTTTTTCTCTTTCACAATGAATATTCTTCTTCTCCAAAATTTCTCTAACTTCTTCGATCGCTTTCTATTTACAAAGTAGAAACGATCAAATCTCACAGGTATCAACGATTATTGAAGTGATTCTTCGTTAATCGTGATCAGCGATAGACTTTGATGTTTTTCTAAAATGGATTGATGTTGATGAAGAAGCTTCGATCTTATTTAAGAGAGCTTTGATGGAGTTTGAGTTGTTTTGAGATGTTGGAGAATGAAAATGGCAACATTTCGTGGTCGAAGAATTCGCCTCTTTGAATGAAGGAAATGAAGGGGTATTTATAGGAGTAGTTTGAAATGAGTGGCGATTCTGTAATTAGTTGTATACAATAATATGGGTAGGATCTGATCTATATTGTTCCAGTCAAACCATCCATTCTGGTCAAACTACACTTTTTGGTCCATCGTTTTTGATGTGTGTTCAACTTACGTGGCCTTGCTTGCTCATGCACCTTCCGATCCACAAAAATGAGTCTTTCCGCTCCATCTATAATAGCTAAAGCATCCGGTCCATACTTTATAAATTTGCTAGCTGATCGAAATCATGCCATATGTCCTACATTGTAATCACTTCCCTTGTATAAATAAGCAGATTCAATCCCTTGTATAACATATCTTTGTGTATTTTTTGATCCAACTACACAAAGGTTTCCGGTCAAACCATGAATGAAGCTTACGCTCCATGTTAAAGTATTTCGGTTCAGGCCACGTGTAACGTATATGCGGCTGTATACATGTTTTCCGACCCATGAAAAAAATGCTCCCAGTCCATGAAGTAGCTTTATCCAAGTCACGAAAGTCCTTCTGGTCAAACACTCTATTTCGGTCGCACTTATTGTCTCCGGTCCACTCTTTATTAGGTTGCATGCCTTCCACTCCAAAAGGCTTTGTACTTCTTTCAGTCCATCATTTGCATGAAGCTTCCGATCCATTCAAGTTGCTTCACACGTGGCTGACACTATACCATGCATGGCGGGCCGCATATATACATACTGTTTGTACCCATTCTTTATTCATACAATAATATGTCATGCCCTTGTTATATATATATATATATATATATATATATATATATATATATATATATATATATATATATATATTATTCACGTTATATATACCATGCTGCATATTCATCACTTGCATGTGTCCACGTGGCTATGGCTCATATATGTCCACTCCATAATAACAGCTTCAGGTCCATAATATAATATAGTTTCCGGTCAACTAAGCCTATCCGATCAAACAAGCATTTCTGGTACATGTTGCTAATTCTTGAATGATCCATGCATAATTATATGGATCGCTTCATGTTATGCAACCACGTGGAGATATGTGGTTTAAATATGACCAATCCAATTAAAGAATATGAACTGATCCAATGTTGTGTACATATTATGTATTAATACAAGGAAATGTCGACCCTTAATTTAAGCTTTGCATGGTTTAGTTGTATGTCGCCTTGTGTACGATGGAAAATGCTGTGTGAACATATTTGCTCCATCGGCTAAAACTGTGTCTGATCCATCCAAATACGACATGTCTGATCCATAGTTTGATTGAGATGTCCGATCCATCGCAAAGTGCAGATCCGATCCACCAGTATGAAAAGTATCTGATCCATTACATATGCTTTTTAGCACATTGCTTTTATACCGCGTTTCACAATGGGATTAACATTTGCCTTCCGAAATACATATTTTTACTTGTGAAAAATGTACACTTCGAAATAGATGTCATAATTCCGTGTTAAAACATATTAATAGACCTTCAACGCTTATTTTTGATGGATCAAAAATGGTATTATATATATATAAATATAATTTTAACAGTGGACCGTGAACAACCTCAATTGCTATGACTTGTCACGAATGGACCATGAATATAACACTCTAGTGGATCGGAATTTTGAAACGTCAAAGGGTCAAGTATATAACATTTTTTGATGGGCCGAATGTAGCTTAATAGATAGGTCGGTTAGCCCCTTTGAACGCAACCTCTGTATTTTCCTCGGATCCACCTTTTTCTTCATTTGCTTTTTATTGCCGGGAAATATTTTAATGGCGACACACCTTCTCAAAGAAAATTCTTCCCAACCTGGTTTCGTTCCTTTACTAGTCATCTCTACGGCGTTTCTTACAACATCGATTAAGCTTCAATTCTCTTTGGATTCAGCTCCTTGAGACGATTTCAACCGATTCAACTCGATGTTTGGCCTCTCTCTCTGCAGATCTGAAGTATTGCGCTTTATCACCATCGAGCCAATGTGTTATCACTGGATTTTAAGCATTTCTGACCTCCTTCAGCTATTGTAGGTGTCTATCACTTTTTCAAGCTTTCGTATTGTGTTGGTTTTATAAACTTTAGGGTTTGTGATTTGAAATATGTTGTCGCAACCTTTGGTTTTTTTGCTGAGCCGACAATTCATTTGAGAACTTGGATCTGATTGAGTCATGGTCTGTATTTGTATATTCTGAATTTGTCCTTGGATTCAGATTCCAAATTCATATTAAAAGAAATCTTATTTTTATAAAATAGTAGAGTTCGCTCAAAACAGTTTTGTCGTGACGAGCTCAGCAGTTAAATGCTTGATACGTCAAAATTCAATCATGGTTCGGTATATTGATTTGCAATTCGTGTGTTGATGATCATGTTTGCTAGTGGGCTTGTGCTTGTCATTTTCAAGATTGTGCCAATGTATGCATCTCTGATTTTGGCGTTGTGATGATGAATGTGAATCCAATCAGTATGTAATTAGCTCTTAATTTCGAACTTTATCCTCAAACAGATTTGGCAATTTTGTTGTTTAAGAATTTGTGCGATAACCTCGTGTTTAAATTGTCCATGTTTTGATATAGCTAAACACTTAAAATATGCCTTTCAGAATCGAATACTTCAATTTTTAATCCGTTGTGTTTTGATCAATTCAATCCTGTTGATTGTATGCTATTGATGCATGGATGCCTCATTTTGGACTTAGCAATTTTTCCGCATGTTGAATGATAGCCCTGATCACATCAAAACCAGCTAGCTTGCTGTTGAATTTGCCTTTGAAAGTGTTCGCAATTTGACAATGATACAAGAATCGATCGACGTCTTAGTTTGTGCTTGATGTGTATGTATTAGATTTGGACTTAGAAACTTTGCTTATTGATTGATGAACTGATCAGCCAAGACCGTCAGATTGCGGCTTGGAAGATTGGCAATTTCACAATGCCTTTGATTTGCCATGGATCAGATGGTTCTGGCCCATGAAGGATCGGAAGCTGTTTGATCCATAGTGGATCGGACGCATTCCGATCCATGATGGATCGAACGCATTCCAATCCATAATGGATTGGAAGCTTTCCGATCTCATGTGGATTAGAAGCCTATCCGTCCTTGTTGAAGTGCCGCATCTTTCGAGCTCGTCTCTTTGCGGATTGTAGTGCACAATAAAGCCATTTAAGTATAAAGCGATCAATGACATGAATCTGCATCTAAAACTTGAACATGCTTTTTAATTGCTACTTATATTATAACAACAAAAGCACTTTCACATATTAGGGCGAATATTTTTCTGCTGATTGCCCACATCAACACAGATTAGTTCAAACATTAAGAATAAACTACAACAAATTTTCTAACTTGGAGTGAATGAAGTGTTCATACAATATTACTTTGCTTAAACATTTAGAGTTTGTCAAATGCTGGTTGCACAGACTTAACATTACACTTCAAATTTATGACGACACTTGAGATCAACTAATCGACACATGCCGAACGTAGACTTGAAGCTTCGTCTTCATTTTGTGATTTATATAACTCTGCACAGCACCTTCCATTTAGGAAACGCGCGCGCATAATTTGTTTAAAATAAGGTTACTTGTGTAGACTACTACTAGACAGAAAGCTCGTCTTCAATCTACGGAGACTTCTACTTCTTCTCAAGTAGTAACTTCCACTCAACCTTCTGAAACTACAACTACCGTAGCTACTGAGTCGGTGCCTGATCAGCCCCGGTCCCCGCCCGCATAGAGATCCACCCATAAAAAGATGTCATTCAACATTTACTCCACGTGTCTTTAAGTTATTATGTTCTCAGTTTGACATTCCTGGGGCGGATGCAAGGCTTCGGGACCTAGTGATTTTGCTGGTAGCCCACTTGTTGGTTTGGTAACGTCAACTGTCGCATGTTAACTGTTGAGGCCATTCCTCCCTTCAACCAATTTGTATAGATGGTCCTTCAACATCTTGTCGTTGCTTCATTTCAGCTACATCCTAATGGCTATGCTATTCTATTAGGGCTCTGTGTGCTTTTCCTGAGGTTCGGATGTACTATGCCTACTGTTGAGGACGTCTGCTATTTGTGTGTTTTTAAGAGAAGGAAAGAGCACCCCTCAAATATATTCGTTGAAGGAGCTCGCCATTGCAAGCTTATTTCCGGGTTATCAGATAGTATTCGTGGATTTTTAAATCAATATTTGTATGTACGATGCTCGAATACTTTTTAGGGAACTCGGACGGAAGGAGGTGAACACTATTTGTTTAGAATTCTATAACTGTTTTTCTTAGAGTCTTGACTATTAACCCTTCCGTTTACTTTTTAGAAACGCTTTTTATCAGAGAATCCGTTGTTTGCAAATCCACTCTGAATGCTTTAAAGGTGGTCGATGATAAAGAGAAAACTAGCCATTTTCTAATCACCAATGAATTCCTTCACCAATATAGATTGCTTGATCCATCCCCTTTTTAGCATTTGGAATAATTCATGTTTCCCCTTCTATACTTGAAGCATTGGGTGCTACAGCTTCCGGGGGAGGTAATGTTATGGAAGGCTCCACAGATGAGTCTTTATTAAAGAAAAGTTCGGACCCGGCCAGCGGAGCTGAAACAACTTCTCAACTTCAAATGCCTTCAATCAAAGACGAAGGGTTTGTACAACATGAAGGCAAGGGTACCATGAAGGTTACTGAGCAAGTTAAGGAGGGAGAAATCGCAAACATAAGTGATTTGGATGTTGAAGGAACTAACGAGGGTCCCACAATCCCGGATACTTATGAGGAAGGTTCCACGGATATATACAAGGACTTGAGCGATCTCGAACTGTCAAGTGAGCTTGCTTCCAGGGATATCGTGATCTCAAAAGTATCTGAATTGGTAACAAAGACGGCCACCGATTTGGCTTCGACTTGAACTCCTCCGCTACGAAATACTTTTTCCGAGATCGGGCATGCGTTAACTTCTCAAATGCAGAGTGGTTCATTATTAGTTGCGATAGACCACACATCACATGCACTCTAAGTTGTTGATGTCTTGGATGCACTTTTTATTATGCCCCAATACTTCCTGATTTAAGTACTGAAATTCTACTTTTCCTTGTTTCAGGTCCAACTATGAATCTACCGTATATGAAAAGTTTCAAGTAGCAAACCAGTACTTACAACCCAGGGCATTACATGAAGTCTTAATATTCTCATGACTACGTGGAGACTGAGGAGCAGAGGAGATGGAGACAAGATCAAGAGACCTGGAATCAGTAGGAAAGAGATGACTGGAGTCAAGGCACTTATGGTGATCGCTATGAACGGAGTAGACGGGAAGAAGAGGACAACCAAAAAAAGAAGAGAGGGAGAGGGATGACCGATGCAAGGATCACGGTTAGGATGATTCACACAAGCGCTCCAGATTGGATAAAGATCCGATCCCTGTATTTAGACTACTCCCAGTTATTTGCCCCTTGTCGCTCCATATATTATTCCTTCCCCAGATGATATTCAGAAAATTATCCATAGGCCACACTATACTCTTGATCTTGCTCCAAGCAAACTTGCAGAACGGTTCAAACGCTGGTGCTTAAAGGGAGTTCACTTTGATATTGATATATATCCATATGAAAAAGAATGGGATGCTTAATGATCTTGACATAGTTCACTTTGAGGAGAAAAGAGATCAAGCTTTAGCCGGCAAAGCAGCTACTGAAAAAGCATATACTAAAGCTGAAGCTGATGCTTATGCCACCTTATTCAAATTTTATACCCTCAGCGTTATAAGTAGAGGCAACTGCGTTACTTGGGAGATGATTTTCCAGTTACTTTGGCTGAAGTTTGGGAAGCTGTGCTTGCCCAAGTTGGAGATGTTTATTCTGAGGAGTATCTCATGCAGAACCTTATAAATAGCAAGTCCCGCGAAGCCTTAGCTAATGGAAAGGAAGCACTTATGAGAGTGGGGGTTTACTAGATGGAGTTGGATTCTCTTGGCAGCAAACCCTGGATGTAACAACCACTGCTTTCCACTTTGCTCCCTTTGATGCTTAAGTTTCCGATTCTTAGATTCTTACTATGCCTCCCACAGATCCTTCTATCATTCATGAGGAGAAGAAAGAAACTATTGAGGAGCATGTTACTGAGGAGCATGTAGGAGATGATGATGGTGGTGACGACAACCCAAATAGTTATGAAGTGGACGTGCATAAGAATCTTCTTGCCTTATATATATATATATATATATATATATATATATATATATATATATATATATATATATATATATATATTTGAAGGAAACCGTTTTCCTATCCCATGGGGAGGAGAAATGGTGGTCCACTTGTATTTTCCAAAAACCGCTCTTTGCATCTACTGTACTGAAAATAAATCCATGAATTATTCACTAAATTACAAAGCTTCTCCGATCTGAGTTCCCTGGTTCCATCTACGCGACATCGAACATCACACTTACCTTTTAAAACCTGATTCTGAAAGTCTCCTCGCTGAGAATCAAGCCATCAGACTACAAGAGTTTGGGAGTAACCGTTTTAATTGCAACATTCAAATCCAGAATTCTTAAGTCTTCCAACCGATTCTCTTTAATTTGTATATTGTTCGACTTAGATCTGGCTCCGAAAAGGTAATTCGATCTATGTACTCTGCGGTTTGGAGTGATTTTCGCGGCTTTAAACAAAGTAATTCGATTACTCGTATTTTTGGAGCTGCATCAATTTCCCGGAGATTCCGATTTATTCAAGATTTTGTGGTTTATTAGGAAAGTATTTCTTAAGCTGTTTTACAGTTCAACGTATAAAACGAGCCACTTGTTCTGATGCATGATTTCCCGTGCATTTCATTTATTGTAAACTGTTTTACTTCTTAGAAGTAGAATGAGCCACTGTGTTGGAAATCCAAGAATATGTTGTGGGATTAACTGGCATTTCGAAAATAATTATGATGGCTTGTTTGGAAAGCCTTACTTATCAATTTCTCCTCGAGGCCCCTGATCTGAAAACGGGACTGTCCTTAACATATTGATTGGATTTCTACCGTTTAACTTCATGTTTGGATTGTTGAATTCTAACTTCTTCCTGAAACCGTTTTACACATCAAGTTGTACAACGAGCCATTGGTTTAGTGATTAAGATCATGATATGGGATTACCTGCCATGTTTTTACTTTCAAAATTCCTGACAATATATGTATTGGCTTGGTGATGTGAAGAACTTTCTTCAGCTAATTGTTCGTCAGTTGTTCAAGGTCGTGTGTGTCCAATATGATCTTGAACAGCAGGTGTGGTGACCTGAAAATCCGTATCAATTTGAGCTGACTAATATCCTACACATTCAACTCAAAGTGCACGAAAGTTCGGATCATTAATAGAAAGAAATTAGAGGATGAGATAGAAAAGATAGAACTAATAGAATAGAAGAGTAATAAGAACAAAACTGAACAGAATCGGAGTAAATACGAATCTCACAGCGGAATGAATAAATTGTATTATAACATAACTTTGAAATACAAAATCAGAATTTGTACTTACATAGCATATCAGAGTATAAATCATTTACATCACAGCGGAAATAATCTCTACATGACTAATGGTGAAGCCTCCTGCTTTGAGCTCCTCCATGTGAATCTTTAAAAGCCTGAAACACTTGACTGCCCATACAAATTTAGGCACCCAAGAGTTTAGGGAAAAACACAAACAAAATAAACTCTGGATCAGTCATGGGATTGGTGTGAGTAAACTCCAAACATATTTCTTAACTTTGAAAATCCTTTGAAACAAAAGGATAATAGTAAGACCAGCCCACACATAAACATGAATGGTTTTTATCTTACTATAACCCAAACCATTTTGATATCAAAATCAGTGATATTATAATAATGTCTAATCGATATAAATAACAAAATAGCAGAACGCTTGCATCTCACGCTCTACATATATAGTATAAAATCACAAACCGCAGGGCGCTTATTGGAGATTGGATTCCAACAGACATGGTATGGGAGCACCTTCCGATCAGTGTACTCTAGAGGGTATACACCTGGGTTCAACAAGAACGTCTTGCAACCCGGCCATACATGACCGCCCACTCATTTAGCTTGAGTGTAGCGAATATATTGCCACCCATGGTTGTTGGCCATCCAACCGTCATCCGAAGATACAGAGTCGAAAAGAAGAACAAATATGAATTTTCTCTAGATCGATGACAATACACCCTGCTTGGGTATGACCCAACTAGCCATGCTGCTTAGCTCAACTTTTGTTACTTCCTGATTACGAGGCTAGAGGCTACGTCTATCTTCAGAACATCTGATCACCATTCACTTTGAATGCCACATCGTCAAACCCATCAATTCACTAATCGATTCCCAAACATATCATGGGTACAAAAAGCTAAGAGGAACGAATTCCTCTATCACCAGATGTAATACCTTTAAGAGATCAACTATACGTGATTTGTTAGCACTACACCAGAAATGACCTTTGGTAGCATTTGAAAAACGCTACCAAAGCTTTTGGTAGCATTTTAATGAACGCTACTGCAGGTCCCGCAACTAAAAGTCTAATTTTTTTGGTTGCGTTTTAATAAACGCTACCATATGGTAAGCGTAGTTGCGTTTTCCAAACACTGCTGAAGGTCTGTACGTAGGTCACATTTTGCTTTTCTGTAGCGTTTATTTTATGCAACTAAATATTCAAATGGCATATTACATTTATTTCTGTAGCATTTCTAAAACGCTACTAAAAGGTATTGATTGTTTTGTATCATATTTTAAATGCTGCTATATATTGTTAATGGCTTATATTATTTTCAGCAACTAATTATATAATAGTCATATTAAAATCTGCAACAATCGTATAAAAGTCTAATTTAAAACAACAGCAATCAATCATATAATCATCATATTAAAATAAATGAGAACACACAAATTACATAAGTATTTTCCACAACCATTTAGATAATAGTTATTTGACAAAATCAACAAATTCACATACCACATGCATTTAGAAATAAATTTACACAATAAGTACTAATAAATACCATAATGCATACAACAATTAAAGTCATATCCATTGTTGTTGATGGTCTTCACTTCAGAAAAGCTAATTACCTGTAAACAATATTAATTGGTTATTATTAGAACAAGCACATAAACAATATAAACAAAGTGTACTTTTTGTTGCTTCAACTAAAATAAAAAAATTCTTATGGCATGCATGTGATTAGATACGTATTTTTCTATTGCTTTATCTACATCATACACCACATGAAAATAACCAAAAATATCAATTGATAACAACAGTGGATGCAATTATGCATCAAGCAGCCAAAGAAAGAAGTACAAGACGGATCATTTATATGAATACCTTTCACGATTCTGCAATGTTCATACAAAAGAAGCTTGGTTACTAGAATTAATAGAATTGTTTTCATCCAAGATCAAGAGACGCAGTAGCAGTTGCTCCTCCAAAGCAACAAGAACCTAATTTTTAGAGTTTGCAAAATCAAAGCTTCTTCGTCCTTTATCAAGAAATTGGTAAGAAGGCCCTCCAACTACAATAACAGAATACAATGAACCAAACTTCATCTCGACTTTCCTTTATGTGTTCTATATTAAAATATTGAAAAGGTGGGGGCAGTATGATCAAATCAAAAATAATGGCGAGGAAGACAAATATTGGAGTGAGAATAGGTGTTTCTTTAGTACTATTACTGCTTCACTTTGTGAAAGCATTCACTGAAGTTACTCATACATGAGGAGGTCTAGATTGCACCTTATCTTATATGGGTCAGAAATCTGGAAAGAGAGGTCCAAAAATACGATGATATTCAGTGTTTCCTATAGCCAAAGGATAAGCATATTAGAAAGTGTGAATATTTGAGGGAAAAACAGGCATTACAGAAAAAATATCTTTAATCATCATCATGTATTCAGTATTTCAACATGTTATAAATTTGGCCATAATTTGATTAGCTTTCTTTGTTATTTTTTCTACTCCCACGTTATGCATGCATTAAAATACAATGCACATGTGCTCTGCAAGTCTGCAGTAGCCAAATTAATCTAGTCCATAACTTTTTTTTGGTTATTATTGATAGAAGTACCAAGAAGCCTATTGATAAAATTAATCTAAACAATACAAAACAAGTTAGTCAACCATTTCTAATTCAATACAAATATATTTATCATAGTTAGTACCTGCTACGTATGAATCTATGGTAGTGTAATAGTGTTATGTAGACCACTAACCATTATAGTATAATAGTACATCATATGTTTTGTATTCATAATATCAATTCGTGTTCTCAACTGATGTTAGAAAGAAAAAAAAAATCAAATACCTCACCATTGAATGATTTTTATGATGAAATCTATGTGCAACGCATGACTGCACAAGTCCAATTAGGTAGACAAAAAAGAATAAACCTTTCCTGCTGCTTCGAAATATTCCACTCCATTCTCTCTGTAGCTACTCATTTTGTGAAAAAAATACCTGAATCCACTAACTCATGCCCACAAGAAAAAAAACCATGTCTAATGTCTACTTGTTTATCAAGTCTAATAATGACCAATTAGTCATCCATACTTAATAATAAAAATATCTCTTATGTAACTATGCAACCAAATATTATAGGTAATAGTTGATGTATGATATCAAATCATCAAACTTTTGCTCAAATCTGGGTTTTTTTTCTTGTAACTAAAGCTGAGCAGAATAAAATCCATGCAACTGAAACATAAGGCAAGGTGGAAATTGAAAAACCTGGTTTTTTTCTTGTAATCTGTACGGTGCATATTGAAACTGCACAATTTAACTTTTTGACAGTTGGACAAATGGTTTTTTGCAGTTTGATTTACGTGGATTGAAACTGTGCCATACATAAAATTTCCACTGTCCGACTGCATATATTGGACTGGATCTGGATATATACACAGGCGCAGACAAGCAGCCTTAGATGCTGATATCCATTGAACCTAAATGGTACAACTTCCAGAATATTCCATGAATTCCAATTGTAGCTCCCTACTACAATAATAGTTCAACTAAGATTATCATTTAAATATAATCAGGTGGTGTAAAGGAGGAAACATTTTAAATGATTAAAATCAAGTTACTTTCTCTTTTGTTTAACACCATTTAAAGCCTTTGATATCAGACACAAATTTCTATTCAATATTCCTTTTTCCACTAATGTGCTATGGACCAAACATTTCAATACAAAAGCAATATTGGGGTTTACAGATAACGTCAAATAGTTGGGTACACACACACACAAAAACACGCATGCGCGTGCGTTCACGTCCTTTATTTCAATGACATGTTCCTAGTTAAATGTATGTTTTATCTCTTCTAAAGCGATAAAAGGTAGAATGTATATTATTTATTCGGAACATGCAATTGAAATTAGAGGTGATTTTAAGGGGATGCTGTGGTGTACCAAAGAGAAGGCTTAACAAATAATCACCTGCACACACAAAGTATCAATAGCCCTCCCGTAGTCATCCAATATCAAATAAAAATAAAATTTTAACAGTTTGATTTAAGATAAAAAAATTAAATAAATTCAAAAACCCTTATAAATTCAGCTCCAAAACATATCCTTTAATTTTAGACATCCATTCCCATAATTACTTTATTATTTTTATTGCATAGCGCAATTATCTAAATCGGGATGACTAGTTAAAATTAGAGTGCTCCATTGGTGCTTTATTGAAGGCTATGGTCTACTACTCCAGGAGTAGATGACATTCATTTGCTGTTCGGAAGTGACAGCATTTAAGAATGGGGCCTTAATGATCAGTAGTTCAAACGTCATTTTCAATATTTCATTTTCACATCCAAGGACAAACTTTGGGCTACATTAGCAAATCCCAAGTATGTGATCCCGGTGGCTCTTGATTAGGTGTGCGGTGTGCTGAACATGCATAGTACATAGCCTACGCACTTAAAGGAGATGCCTTGCTTGTTAGGCCAGAAAAAACACAAGTAAAAAATGCTCATGGTTATAAACTATGAATGATATATACATACACCACAATTTGGGTTGAAACTTTGAATGAATGGTACTGAACTGTTATCAAATAGAACAGAAAGCTACTTAAAACATAGCTTAAGGAACTGACCTGCCACTTCCGTGGGACAAAATGGTGAGAGTTTGCATATAAATCTTGATCTAGATGAACTGCTGCAAGAACCAAAAGTACTTTTCAACCACATGGAATGTCATAACCTACAAAATTATACATTCATTTTCACACAAACAACGTTTTTTCGCATACTATGTTGAGTTATAGAGTTAAAAGTTCATGCCTTTGTAACGCACATATCTGGTCACCTTCTGATTAAGAAAGTTCACAACATTTCTGAATCGAAAAGCCTTGTTCATTACCTATTTCAGAATAATGTGAAAGGATTATAAATTTATTTTGTATATGTTACTGTTATACATTTTCCTACTTTAAATTTTAGAGCTTACACATTGGCTAAATTCAATTTACTTATAATCATCCAATTCAGTCCACATTGTCCTTTTTGCTTCTTGCTTGCAGCTATTTTAGAATCTTCTTCCTATAAATAAATGCATCAAAATATGAATAAATCATCAATTTTTACTACCCCTAACTCTCCTAACTGATGAATTAATGTTGAACCATATCTTGTCACCATGCATATTTCTTGCTTTCTTTTTACATATTAAAGAAGGACCACTGATCAAAATTGAGGCAATCAAGCCAACATATCAATCATTCAGTAATCTACCAACACAAATAATAAGATGATCGAGCCTATTTAAGTTTCATTAAACCACACACATATTAGCAGCAAAAAAACAAAGAGAAAAACAAAAACAGAAACAGAAACAAAACAAAAAATAGATTAGCAGCAAGATATATAAACAAACACCCAAGAAGTAATAGAATATGCTTGTAGAAGAAATTCAGTTTTAACAAAAATATGTCATGCTCTTAGGCTAGAGCTAGTGACTTTTGCAGGTATTATTTCTCTAAGAGCTACATTAGTCAGTTGAAATGATATTAAGTTTTAATCGGTCCAAACTTACTTTCAAGTGAAATATCATACATAATATCTTAACTCAAGTAAAGGTTGTGGAAGCCTCCATTGCCGTGGAGGCATACCAGAAGTTAAAACACTACTTTTGGCCATTGCACCATTAATCTCCCTTTTTTATGATATACACCACACTGAACTCAAGTTTTAAACATCAGGTTTCAAAAATTTCTTGCAAGATTAAAAATATCTTATATCAATTCAAATGGATAACATGTGGTTAAAAGGTAAAGAGTAGAAAATCCACTTGGTGGTGATGTGATTATCTGTTACAAAAGAAGTGGTATCCTGAACTGAAGTTACATTATAATCTTGTGGGGCATCTAACCTTCTTGTTTTTCAAATTGACGTGGATGCAAATCCTGGAAATATTGGTGGTTTAGTATTTCATGACAAAAAGGAGTTTATTGGACAAGCATTTCTGGTTCTCTAGTCTGAAGATACTATAAATATTGGATAAGTGATTCCAATAACAGTTGTAAACCATTTCTCAATGTTTATAAGCAAAATAGAAAATATACAGACTTTCCTAACCTAGACATATCACTTCAAAAATTAGAGAATCTGTCATTGCATTCATGCATTTCTTTAGTGAAAATATATGGAATTTCCTGGCCTAGGCATTTCTTAATGCTACATTTCACTACATGAACCGAAAATGAATGGCGGCGCCGGGTTGGTGTGCAGCAGCAGCGGAAAGGAAGATGGCGACGTAGAGTGGAGGAAGGGCATAATTTCAGTAGTCACTTCCCACTAAAATGGCCCTAGCATCCAAAAATCTAACTCAACCCAAATTAACGAGACGTCTTCCGAATATGTCCCAAATTTTATCAAATCATGGTAATACCAATTCAATGTTATGGTACTTTCTGTTGATTCGCAAAACCTTTCTAAGCTGGAAAATAAACCATTGGAACCATCCAAACAGGACGCGAAGCATGATTTACTAAAGAATCAATCAAAATGCATTGAATATTTTCATTGGACAGCCTTTCATATTTTACCAATGTATTCCTAACTCAGTGGTCAGTTAGGAGGCCCAGATCAGGAGATGAAGAAAGTTTGGACAGTGATGAAAATTAGGGAGAAGTTCCATACGTTTAATCTTTATACTGACAAAATGACACAAATGCTTTCAGGGCCTTTGGTATTTTCCAAAGTACTGACAACCATGAGCACCACCACCAACTGACATGTGGAGTATCACAGCATTAGATGTTCAAAATTTAATTTGATGAATTTATATTTCTGCTCATATTTTGGTTCTGTATTCAAATTCAAATGATTTAGCAATTACATTTCATAAGTGTAATTTAATTGAGTGACATGCAGTGGATGACATTTAATTTAGCTTTGTTTTATGAACCCAATTTAATCATATTGTGCAGTATAATTCTGCACATTTAATTTACATAATTATAGAATTCAAGAATAACATATTAAAATAAACACATGACACAAATTATGTTATATGCTGAATTTACATCATTCACTGCATTCATTTTATACACATGTATTACAGTTTGTTGATACTATTTTTTAATAACCACATAATGATATAGAATCCTAGTTTCAAAAACACATCTAGTCCACCTAGTAGTGACATAATGGTTCAACTATTTCTTCAAAAAAAAAAACTTTAGGCACTATATCCATGTATCTAATAATTGTTAATTGTAGCTTTGACCTCCACCACAATTATCTATTTACCCATTAAGATACTAACAACACTGGTATAATGCATCACGTCTAATATCAACTCTGAAATATCCACTGTTCCATATTAAGACAGCCTAAAATTCAGTAAATAAGGTACACAATAAGAGAAACCAAAGAATTTAATGATTATATATTAACCACCAAAGAATATTTACTGGAGAGTTCGTTGTAGTTGTCAGCTAGGTGAATGAGATTGGGTAGAAAGTGTAGAAGATAGGATTGAGAACTAGGAACAAAAATAGCACTGATCCTCAAAAACTAAATGAAAAACAGAATGCAGAACTGTAATAAAGCAAGATCTAACAGTAAACATAGCAGAACAGTAAATAGTGAAATGTAGCAAAGCAAGAATGCAGTTTAAATGAGATGCATAAGGTGCAGAAATAAAAATGAAATAAAATGCAAAGTTTATTTTTGAGTGATAGTTTTGAAGGTTGACGATAATGTAATACAAAACAAAATGATATTTTTAAAAGCACCAGAACAATACAATTGAAATGGATAAAATGACGCGCACACAAGCCAGTGAAGCGAACAGCAAAACTACTAATAGCTATATGTCAATTGTAAGATGGTATATGTGAATCATCCTTGTTAAGACTTAGTATCAAATAGGGAAAGAAACAAAGAGGAAAAACAAACTATCAAATCTAACTCTTACTTGTTAAGACTTAGGATGTAGTTTGTGACATCAAAACAAAGCAAACCATCAATCCATGTTTCAATAGGATCGCCCGGTGTATATGTGGTCGACTCATTAAATTCTATTTTCTTGAAGTTCCAACCTGTTATGTACACAGTAAAAAATCAATTTACACATAAGCAATGTACTTCAAATTTAATGGCTGTCCTATTTAACATTAACTAACTGGGAACATGTGTAAGATATAAATTATGCAAAAATGTGCAAGGGGCTCCCATTCAGAGATGTACATTTCAAAACAGTTCAATTATTTGGTGTGAGTTAGGAGTTTGCTTTGTTGTTTCTCCTTATTCTTGAATTAAGTCCGACTCGATATTTAGGTAAGATCATTTACTTATGATAGCTGGCAAGAAGCCATTGATTGAGTGTTCATGTTTCAAGCACTTAATTTTTTGTTTTTTCACATGAACATAACCACAAGTAAGAGTGAGTATGTGTGTGTATATGATTCAATATACAAGTTTTAAATCTACATAATCACATTCTCATAACTGCATTCACTAAAAATAACACTAATATATCCATGGGCCAAAATGTATAAATGTTCCATTCTCAAATATATATTTATTAAACTCGTGTTATAACACATGTATACTACTGCAAACACACACATATGCATCAAAATGTAATAGCAGTATCAGTATACAACTACCTAAGCATATATTCACACTTATGTGTTCCCACTACTTTGGCTTGGTTACTAATCTCTTGCCTGTAATAGTAGAGTTTTTTTTTTTCAGCCCAGGTTTTAATACCTCCATTCCACTACGGTGCTTTTCCACCATATGAGGTAGTCCCACTTCATGCATCGCATCCACAACGCTGCACCATCTTTCTGTTTTCTGCCTTGTGTGACTTTTGCAACTCCCTGCAATGCCACCTCAAAGACTTTCCCACTCTAGCATTGTTCTCTTGCTTCTTGTGCTATATTTTTACACATCCACTCTTACATCACATCTCTCTGCTCCTGAACCTATCTTGGAGCTTCTCACGTTCCTGGCGGTATTTCAAATAGTTCAATTGGATCACAAACAGTGTAAAACGTACAATCTTATTTCAGAACGAAAATAATGAAGTCCGATACTGAATCACAGTTTCAATTTAAACATCGAATCGTAAAAAAATAATCGAAAGTGATTTAGGTCAACATCGCGATCCCGATTCAGCAATTTGAAAGAAAGCAAAAGAGGAGAGAGCCCTGAGGGGCGGAGAAGGAGAAGAAGAAGAAGAAAAGTAGGAAGAGGCAGCAGCGGCAAACCCGAACTGAAGACTCTAGGAGGTAGAGGTGAACTTGGCACCATATGAGAACTAGGTCGTGGGAGAAGAAGTGAGAGGGAAGCTGAAATAGATAACGCGGAAATGAAAATTATGCGGGAACTAAAAAAATTAAGGGCGGTAGTCTGCTAAGTTCAATCTTGGTTGCGTTCCTTGGTATAAGCAAAGGTGTAAAAATGTAAATCGCGGCACTACAGTAACAAACGCCATGTTGAGCAGCCAAAGCCTATTTTCTTGTAGTGTAGGTATACTCTGTTAGACACTCGTCCATGCAAGTTGTCCTGAGACTGGACAAACAGAGAACACCATTCTGGAATAGAACGACCCTTGTATTTCACTCCGTCTTCAATTATCTTCAGCATAATTTAATTCGCAGCACTTATGCCTACACGGAGTGGTTTTCGGATAATATATCCGACCGATCTCTCCGTATTGACGACGATGGTCAAAACACTTCGATAGGTTATTTATCTATTGAAGTAAAACAACATCCATCACACACTCACTGGCCCTTTATATTTAACATTTATTTTCCAGTTTTCCATATCTTCCCATATATTTCCCAAAACCCGTTTAGCCCTTTACATCTCTTGGAAAACATTTCCGGTTATTATAAACCTTTATTCGTCTTTGTTCCTATCCTAACATAACACTCCTATATTTCTTTGGATAGCGTCGTTACTTATTACTTTAGAATAAGTGGATTTCAAACCAAACTATTTTCATTTCCTAGGAAATAATGCTATATATAATAATCACGCTTAAGCTTGGTCAACAACGTTAATTTATCGTTATGGTTCAAAACTTGCAATACGTTGCAATATTTCCCCTTTTATAACTAATGCAATACGTTGTAATATTTCCCCTTTTATAACTAATGAAATACGCTGTAATATTTCACCTTTTTTAAGATAACTAATGCCATACGCTGCCATATTCCTCTTTATAACTAATCTCGACGTCTCTGCCCGTTACAAACTAATGTCATCCCTCGATAATAGTGAAGTCGTTCAAGTTGGGGTATTTTATTTACCTCTCAGACCTTGATCGACAACGTTCTTATCTTAGAATAGATATAAGTCCGCAACTTTGAACTCCTTATTATTTCTAATCTTGTTCAAACCGTATTTCTTGTTTCATTTTACAATATAGTTTTTATAACGCCATATCCTTACTTTGAAATCTCCGTTGTTTGTGGCTATTTATATTAACTCTTCACTCTCCTGGGAAAACAGTTATTTGATTAACTCTCCTTATCTTTGATTAACTTGCTTCGAATAACTTATATTCGACTAACTCTAATTCGATTAACTCTTATTCGATTAATTCTTATTCGATTAACTAATATTCTACTAATTCTAATTTGATTCACTTTAATTCGAATAATTAATATTCGATTAACTCTAATTCGATTAACTCTATTCGATTTACTCTATTCGAATAACTAATATTCGATTAAACTCTATTTAAATAACTAATATTTGATCTAACTCTATTTGAATAACTAATATTCGATTAACTTTATCCGAATAACTAATATTCGATTAACTCTAATTTGATTCACTTTAATTCGAATAACTAATATTCGATTAACTCTTATTCAAATTTCCATTTGAATTCCTATTCCAAAACTCAATTTTCCTTGTAAATGTTTTAATTTATAAAATATTCCTTTAATCCACGATTTATATTGAATGTGAAAAATATTCCTTTTATATAATCCATTAAGTTGGATTTCGCATTTTAAAGTAATATCCCATTTCCAAATTCTATTTATACTTCTATATATATAATTATTCATATGAAATCTCCTTTGTACCTCTAACACTTAAATCTCATTTATAATTCCCTTTATAAATGCTGAGTTCGCATTCTATTTAAAATATCGGTGTCAAAACCGATTTCTACTTCTCTATATAAGTTTAGACTTATATATTCCATTTATCAAACGATAAATATTTAATTTAATTTATAAAAACATTATTTATAAATTAATCTTCTCAATTTATCTGTTAAAACAGGTTCTAAAATAAATCTTTTCCATTTATCTGTAAAAACAGATTCCCATTTAATATTTATTTTCCACATATTTCCCTTTTATAAAATTCTATTCATTTATAAAATACTTCCCTTTTATAATACCTTATTTATTTTACATAAATATTTTCATTTATAATATCCTTTTTATTTCACATAAATATTTTGTTTATAATATCCTATTTATTTCATATAAATATTTCATTATAATATCATATTTATTTCATATAGATATTTCCTTTTCCAATTCTATTTGTTTTTCCAAATATTTATTTTCAATTCTATTTGTTTCCACATAATTCTTTTTATAAAATCCATTGATTCTATAAAATCCCTAAATTCAAATATTCACCTTGAAATTCCCCTTTTTATAAAATCATTTGATTTTATATAAATATATTTCATTTCCAATATACACTTTGAAATTTCCTTTATACGTTTCAGTATTTCTTATGGTATTTAAAATACCAAACCACAGGGCTAGTGTCACCACAATCAATCACAGATTATATATATCAAATCATATATCACAATATATGAATAAAACAGTAAAATAAATATTGAGGAATCCAGTTGGATCCTTCCAACCTGTTTCCCTGCATCCATAGATATAATTAACATCAAATTCATCTTAATATGAAATATTTTGCTAAACAGAATCAATTATTTGATTAACGATATATAAATATATCGTTATCCACAGTTTCAACCATTAAATCAGCAATTCAACCAAACAACCATCACACATAAATCAATCATCATTTATCAACACTATAAAATATAAACTAAGGAGGGTTAGTGAGATTTACTCACCTTGGCGCGTTGACCGTTAAATAACGATTTGCTTCCGGATCAACTCCAGTGTAGTTTGCGATCATACGATTCCAACGTGACCAGCGGTTTGTAAAACATTTCGTCCTCGGCCCAACCCAGTTCAGTCTGCACCCTCACCTGATGCTATAGTGTCTTCCTTCTTCAAATTTAAACCCGCCAGCTTATTTTAATTTCCATGTCTTATCCTATCCTTTATTTCTATCCTTCACGTTCTATATATTTCTTTCCTTCTGGGCCTCACATTAATCAAACCGGCCCATCTCCATTTCTCGTATCAAAACCCATGCCTACTGTTCGAACTAGACCCGTCAAATGGGTCGGGTCGTGTAATAAATGGATCGGGTAGAATTTGACCCGACTTAATCAAAGCATTAAAAAACCCAACCCATCGAACCCATTTAATAAACGGGTTGACCCGATCCGACCCAATTAGTTATAGGGTCAACCCGACAACCCGTTTATCAAAAACAACACAAAAAACATAAAAAAGTGCTTTAAACAAAAAACAACACCAATTAGATATGCACAAAATACAACATTGAACAAAAAATTATGCAAAGGAGACAATGTAGTAACAGCACAGTATAATTTACAATGACAGTTATCTCAAATAACTGAGATACATGAACCAAATACTAGAAAAACAACATTATATAAATACAATTCTCCAACAGCACCAACAACAGCCCAACAGCAGCACATAAAAGAGCTCTGCAAAGAAGAAAGTGATCAAATTCATCATCTTGCAAAAATTATTACTGTCAAACAAAAAGCACAAGGAATATAAGGGAATACATGATGATACTAAAGCTCGTTTGAGTTACATAAAAAAATGAATTAACTGTTGTTTGTTACAGTTTAAGTAAACAAGGAACTAAGGCATATTAGTTTTTTGCTTATAGATGGTCAATCCTTTCATTTGATCAGTTTATGTCAATCTGACTTTTCAAAGTAATAACCAAAACATTACTTTATGGCAATCTGACTTTTCAAGTCAATAATTATAAAATTGGTCCAAAATAAACCATATGGAACAGAAAAACACACATAAAAACCTTAAAAAAAACATTTGATGCTACTAAAAGCTTAAGCATATGAAGAAAAAACTTAGATTCATCATTCGGTCTGTTGAAACTTAATTCGTCTTTATAGTTGAAAACCATTTGGAATCTTTTGTTCAAAGATACATTAGAAAACTTTGTCTATATACACAATAGGAGCTGCTTGCGTGTAAACAGTAAAACCAGTACTACCCATCTATGAATTATATTATAAACTACCATGTTTTGAAAATTCAATGTATGATTTCACTCATAACTGCTTTGCTACCAAATGTACTTATCATAGGACAGATCAGTAGTATAACCTTTTTTTTAACTATAAACTTTCATGAAATTCATAAATGCAACTATATACTAATTTTAAAAAATTACTTGTTTCCCAAGCCTGGTATCAACAATTTCAGAACTACGTTCTCAGCCTGTAGTATTTGTATCAACGATAAAGCTCCAGCGACTTTATTAATTTAGATATAAGATAAAAATATTAAATGGAAATTAGACTGTAAAAAGGGGGGATTTACAGTTTAACACGTTGCTCTTTTGCCCAAACAATATAATACTGTCTAACACTGTAGTATACATGACTAACGCAAGGATGATATGATACCTTATGCTACATTACTTGTACATTTTGGACTTACACCAGTCGAAAAGGTGGAGGTAAGCACAGAGATTGAATATGAGGTTCTTTATCATTCATTGTCATAACAACATACTGAAAGCTGAGCCTAAACAGCCAAAATTATAACAAATAATAGTCTGAAAAAAAAAAGAATGAAAAACCATCCAACTGACGGATTCTAAATTTATGGACTTGTTTGGTGAAAGTATTATTATTCTTCTAGGACCCTATAAGCAAATTACATATATGCATTTCGCTTATTTCTTACTCTAGCCAGGCAACATCACTAATACACCATACCCCTACTAACGCTGACTTGATAAATACAAATATAAATGTGGAAGTAACATTTCAAAAGACAATACCTTCCTACAATCCCCGTAGAGCAGGGAGGGTCCTTGTTATTGCATGGCCTTTCGAGCCATTAAAGTGTGACTTCTTTGGTAATGAACTAATCCAGACCAATCAATGCAACAGTGTTTCCGCATGGAACATCTTCTACCAGCTCTTGTTTCTTTCCCGTCCAAATAACGGTTCTCTGCACACTTTTGGTGTACAAATCCTTCTTATGACCAAGGATGTGGTTGGGTCCCATGATTCTCACCTTCATACCAGTTGAAACTTTTCCAGAAACACACGACCAAATGCAAAGAGCCGACCTTTGTCGAATGCCGGAATCATTTTAGACACATAAACCATGAGTGGACCCTCAAGGTCACAGTTTCTGTTGGCATTTGCGTAAATATCATCTGAAGGCCCTTCATACAGATTCTCAACACAGTATCTCTGTGCTGTAAATGGAGAAAGGAGACGAAATATCATCATCTCTAGAAGGGCAGTGCTAGAGGGGAGACATGTTTGCATCACTCTCTTCATTAGAGCTTTGCTCATCAAATCTTTTTCATCTGATTCGTTGTAACAGTAACATTAAGCTTCTTAAACATGGGCCACAGTTTATCCTTCTGATCGTTTATCCAAGTATTAACGATCAGCTTACATGGTTCATAGCAAAACTGGATGGATCCTGCTTACAAGTAGATGCACCAATATGCTTGCTAGTCCACTTTTTGCTCATCGGGTCAAAAAAGTTCTCACCTCAAAGTCTCTCTATCATTTTTGATTCATCGAATCCAAATTTGAAAGCATGCATTTTAGCAAAATTAAAAGTAAAAGCCAACCATGAAGACCAACTGAGAAAGCAACAGTTCCTTTTTCAAGATAAACCTGTACATCGCCCAGGAGTTCATCTTCGTAAGTAGCCATGATAACATTGGCATTGTCAATAACATAAGAAAAAGTTTGATCAAAAAAGTGTTACACTATGCCCCAGAATAAACATTGTATTAAATTGAGAAAAATATTTAGATTTAAAGTAATGAAGCATACTACTTGAGTTCTAAAATGTCTGTAATTTATATAATTTTTTTGTTTATTTATAAATTTTTAACAGAAGTGTATAATTTTTAGTTTAAACGGAAGTATTAACGCCTTTTAGTTTATAAAAATTCTAGTTTTGCTTACCCTGCGGTATAAATCACAAGATATAGTAACCAATCTAAGAAATAAAAATAATTAGCTAATCTTATTATTCTTAATCACAACATAATTATAATCAATGACTTCTTATATAGCTAGAACAACCCTGACAAATTGCGGATACTAATTTGTTAAGAATCAATCGGATTGAAGCTATAACGTCATCGCGCTAAAATTGATCATTGTTCCTATACAATTCGAACTATCCATGGAGTACTAGGCCTCAAAATTTGGATATTTGTGGATGAAGAATAATATACCTTTATTTACTATTATCTCATATCAAATAAATTCCTAATTCTCCTTTTGGGGCTTGTACTCTCACATAAAGTTCTTGCTTCGACAATTCAAAATTGGGCGAAAGCTTTTTAGTAATAAATCTATATTCAAAACATAAATATAAAGCAATTTTTTCCTTTTCTTTTTAGTTAATACTATATTGCATCCTTATTGCTTACTGTAAAATAGAACTCCAAACATCCAGTTACTACCTTAAATAAGAAAGCAATTATTATGTTGTAGTTCAAGTTTGTTAGCAGCAGGTATTATATAAGTTATTATATGACAAATACTTGTAGTAATGAATATAAAAATTACATTGCTATTTTTGAAAATACATTACAAACAGATGCAAATTTGTGCTTTTCCAGTGAAAAGGCAAGCAATACCCAAACTTTTTTAATTTTTTAATAAAGCTCAGATAATGGTTAAAGGATTGTACTAAATAAAGCTATAATCATGTATACTATGCGTACATGCAAATAATGAAGATTGAATCTTTTAATCTCTGAAATACATTTTTGAAAAGTGTAAATAAAATTGAGAGATTATTTTGCAATTTGTGTTTAACAACGTAATATATAAGAACACATGTAGAGATAATCACTGATGACTGATTTTTAGTAATTGTATTAAGGATATGACCGACAACAGAATAGTTCTTATCCAAATATATTACTCTCTGTACAACAAAAATGCTCTATCTATTGGCAATTGAATTGTCATCTGTATTTTACATCTTCCCTAGTGGTTAACCCTGGTTATTAAGTAAATGTTTATTTAATAACTAGAAAGACAAATTTATTATTTAATATAAATGAGTATATTCCAATAAACAGACAAACTTTGTCTCTTGTAAATTTATGGTACAAAATAACATCCAAATTCAGAAACCAAGATGCTCCTAATATTCTATTTTATACAATAAACGAAATTAGCTATGAATACCTTGAGTCTGAAAAGAGGAGTCTTCTTCTTCTTCTCCATTATTTTTCTTGGCAGCTACAACCATGGCTAATTGCTTTCTTTGGTTGTTGGCGCCTAGTGGCAATAATCTCTTGCCATGAATTTATACGCTTAAATTTATCTCTTGCCAATTTGAACCATTTGCAGTAATATCTTTTTCATGTAATTTGAACCGTTTGAGGGTCCAATTTAACCTGCTGAGCTAAATAAAGGCAGACTTTGATTAGTGGTAACAAACAAAAAGAATAAACTTTAGAAAGCATCGTAGCATAATAAATTCTTATTATCTTACATCCTAGCATAACAAAATATAACTGCAAAAGTGGAAAGCTATTTAGAACAAAATGTGGCACAGTGGATATTTTCTGTTACAAAGCAGTAATCAAATTCAACAATAAACACAACAACCGAATTCCCTTTTGGGGTTCATAAACACAACAACTAAATTATATTTTAGGGTCATCGTGTTTAGAAATAAACATAGCAACCATCTAAAATCAAATTCTATTTTATGGTGGGTATTACAACAAAAATTTAAGTTACCTGATATTTGTCGATCATTTCAGAAGAAAAGATGACTCTGGATTCAAATATTGGGAAGTAGCGACGATAAATCTTGCGCCTCTCTTCGTCGAAATCTGAAAATCAAACGCGGTTTGGGAAAGAATTCGGGGGAGAATTAAAACTAGGGTTACGTCTTTTTTGCTGAGTGCGAAATGATGCAGGGTAAATGGATTACGCGGTTTGCATCCAAGTAGAACCGTTTACTGGAATGCATACACGGATTGGGTCAAATAAAATAGAATTTTAAATGGTTCAAACCCAACCTTTCTAAAGTTAGGGTTAACGGTCCGGGTAAACGGGTTAGGGTAGAGTTTGACGGGCCTAGTTCGAACCAATCGTCGTACCATTTCTGTATGGTACTGCCTGCCCTTCATACGCTTGTGTACACTTCCCCTTCTTTACTATTTTTCCTTTTCTTAATTTATTTATTTACTCATTTCCAGCCCAAAACCCACTCAAATGGCAAGTGAAACAAATGTCTGCTCCTGTACTTCTTCCTAAAACCCATCGTTAAACAGTAATTGTTCTTCCCTCTCCAGATTATAATCGTAAATACTCACCATGAAGACCTTCCATTTCCTTCATGGTATTCACGTCCGCACCTTACTCTTCCCCTCCTTATTCACACGCAACTTCACATATATAACACGCCACCACTACAGTATTTCCTGTAGCCTCTTCTGCTGCAACCGAACTCCCCTCTCAACCGCCTGTAGCTCCAAAAATATACACCCAGCTTCCACCGTCGGATCCAACGCCGAGCTCAGCAGTCAACTCCGCCCATAACGGCCTCCCAGTACTTCCATCCGCCGCCGTCAGACGAACAGTACTGCCCACGCACAGTGACTTGTTTGCGTTTTGCGGATCCACAAGAAAAAGTGCTATATATTTTCTCTCTGTAAGTATATGCTGTTAAGATTGTAATGGAACTTGTTAATGGAGTTTCGTTGTTTCATTGTCTGCCGAGTTGCTGAAAAAAAATGAGGAAGAAAAGGGTTTTAAATAGAGGACTTAATGGGAAATCGTTTTCATAGGTTCCTAGGGTAGGTTATGGTATTCGCGTAATTTCGGAGAGTATGGGAATGCTGAATTCTCGGGCATGGCTATTCGGTAGGATTTAAAAAAGAATACCTAGGTTAGAATGGCTTCAGAAAGGGTGCTCGCGTTTTCTTTAGAAAAGAAAGGACGCAGATATTTATTTTTATATTTATTTATATATATTTGTAAATTTAGGTATGGTGCCCCCGTTTTTACGAGATGTGTTCGTTCAGAAAAAGCATGGTACATCATGTGCTCGACGCAAATTTCGCTGATGAGATAAAAGTTTGCATAGAGATATTTTTCTCCTCCTATTTCTAGCCTTATGGATTGATCGACAATAGGGTAGTGGGCACAGAATTGATTTTTGTCTTTCGAGAGAAGGAAACAATTTTTTTAATATTAGATATTTTCTAAGGGTACCGATTGCGTAAATTTTCGTCTGTGTTCAGGCTGCTGTGGACAGAAGTAAGATTATGGTCGTGTCCAGCAAGGTGTCACGATCCCAAAAATATAATAATATCGGTAGGTTAACTCATATTCTAAAAATTAAGTTGTCGCTACGTCTCAAAAGAATCTTGTCCAAATTCGCAACCAGTGTCTAATTATATCAAATAAACTGTTACGGTGGATAAACGATTCTATAGCGACTATTTGAAAATTTGATTTGGATATAACTCACAATCTGTAACACAAAATCTTGATTTTTCATTTCTGTTAGAAAAATATAGTTCAACAGATTCCAACGTTTCTCGTTTCGAAGAAATCTGACTAATAACGGGTCCGGCATACTCAGTAAAGGTTCAATACGTTAAATTATGAACTGTCACGACATTACGGGCTCGATTATATTTAATATATATTTGTATACGTTCAACTTCGTTTTAATTAATATATAAATCCACTTATATTACGAATTCAATATTTAAACTGATTTAGATATTCAAATACAAACCGATAAAAATATGGGATGTTACAGCAGGATTGGATTGTTGGTTTGATAACAAATGGAACGCTGAAACTGGGCAGAACATGGAACTTAGTTATTGGATTGGATAGGTGTTGGATTGGTACTTTAACACATCAGAACGTGGTTCATTGTAAGCGGGAATATTCTGTGATGATTCTTTCTACATTAGTTCCCAAGCATATTTGAAGCACTAGTGTTAAGGACTCCAATCCGCCCCAAACTATTCTGCGCTTCTTGTGTCTACAGGTCAAGCAATGCAATTTCGTTGGTAAACAAAAAGAAGAAGAAAGAGAAACATTGGCCACTTTAATTCCAATCAATCCATATGCTATGCTTGTTTAAAACTAGTTGTTGCTTCAGAATAGTTTTCTGATCGGTTAGGGATGCAATTTAACAAAGTAATGGAAAGGTGGAAAATTGTTTTAATCTCTGCCACTTGAAGAAAAGACTCGAAGGATAGTGATAGAGGATAAGAAGTGCAGAGAGATCGCACTTGCTATGGAGTTGGTAACCTCAACATGGGTTCAAAACTCTCTTTTAGGATTTATTTTAGTACTGTTAGAAAATTACTTTGTCAATACATGATTGTATTACAAAGTTAAATCTTTTGTCAATACATGATTGTATTGCAAATTAAACATTAACAACAAATTGTTAGAACTTTTGTCAATACACGATTGTATTACAATGTTAAATATTTTGTCAATACATTATTGTATTGCAAATTAAACGGTAACAACAAACAATGTTGTTCAATAATTGTAACAAATTCAATGTTACTAATTTATTCAACAATTGTCACGTCAAACTGTGTTCATAGTAACCACAGAAAGCGCAACCGATTGTACAACAAATTGAAGTAGTACAGAACCGTCTTCGATAGAAAAGAAGAAGGAAGTAATGTCCGAGTCCAGAGATGTTTCTGTTTCCTTGAAACAATATTGCCGTCGTATGCACCAAAAGACGTTGTTGCAATTTGTTTCCCAGGATAAAACGGACCAACTCCGTAGCGTAGTGCCAGCAAACGGAGCTCTGGCGAACTGAAAAGTTATAGAAACTAGATCAGAGAAATTACGTTGGAGAAGAAGAAGTAATTCGAGCAGAAAAGGTCAATTCTGTCTTGTTTTGGGCAGTGTATATATAGGCAAGGAGGAGTGCCTGTTCACATGCATTAGTAACCGCCTGAATAGGAAAGGTTGCGACCCTTTAACCGCCCGGTTATTAATATGCGTACGTTGAGAATTCTAATGGTTGCACTCATTCAGCTAACAGACATTCCTTTCGAATTCTGGACTGAACGGACACACCTTTAAAATTCTGAGAAAAATTATTCTCATGTCAGTGCACTAGCCCAATCAGCAAACGTCGGCCATATCCAATCAAGAGGCCCAAGGCCCTTATCTTTGACATTTTAATATATTTATTATGTCATGGCCAAGCCCACATTCATATCATCCCTCTTCCTTTTATTTTACATAAGCCTATTTGGCTTCTAGTATATTAAGAGAGATTGTGCTAATATTTCTATGATGTGGGAATTTAAATGTTGCTATCTCTTCCTCTTCCTTATCTCTTCTTCTTCCCACTTTCCTCTTTCTTTGCTCATTCATTTCCAACATTCCCCCACATGAATGAGCATTCGATCTTAGTTTCACGAACCATTTATCGCATCGGTTAAAGTAGCACATGGGCCTTGAACTTTCCTAGTGATTACCTATTTGAATCACAGGCGAATCAGTAGACATCGACTGTCCTTGAACTGTAAGCCTTTTGTGTAATTCCAAAGTAGATAACACACGATAAATGTTTCTTATAACCCTTCGTTCTCTGTTTGTGTTCGTTTTGCCTTGAACACCTGCCTGGTCTCATAAGTGCTTAGAGAATTTGGCCTTATAATTCTCTTTGAAGCGGCGCCTTCGCACTTACGTAGGTGATTCTGTAAAGGGTATTCTCTTAATTCCTCAAATACAGACATCATTAAAAGTACTAATACTTATCCTTATTCAACATTTTATGCACTGACTTATCATAGGAATGGTTTATGTATAACAGTGCCATCGAGTTTCTCTTAAACTTCGTTGTCCCTTTGAACCTAGATCTTGGGATCTCCAGTCAACTAGGTGGGGTTTCCATTTTAGAAAAACCTTTAGTATATAGGCCTTAGCCCCATTCCCTTCGATAAGGTTTGAACTTTCTCTCTTGGCATGCCTTTTGTAAATGGATCCGCTAAGTTATCTTTAGATCGAATGTAATCTATTGTGATAACCCCATTAGAGAGAAGTTGTCTTATCGTTTTATGTCTACGACGAATATGCCTAGATTTACCATTGTATAGTGTACTATTAGCTCTTCCAATAGCTGATTGACTATCACAATGTATACATATTAGAGGCATAGGTTTGCTCCAATTAGGAATGTCTTCCAAGAAGCTTTGAATCCATTATGCTTCTTCTGCAGTCTTATCTAGTGCAATAAACTCTGATTCCATCGTAGATCTAGCGATACAAGTCTGTTTGGATGATTTCCATGAAATTGCTCCATTTCCTAATGTGAACACGTATCCACTTGTAGACTTTGTATCATTTGATCCAGTGATCCAATTTGCATCACTATATCCTTCCACTATTGAAGGATAGTTTGTATAATATAAACCATAACTCTGTGTATACTTTAGGTATCCTAGAACTCTGATTATCGCTTTCCAATGATGCTTACCAGGATTGCTGGTAAATCTACTTAGTTTGATTACATCATATGCGATATCAGGCCTAGTACAGTTCATAACATACATGATACTTCCTAGTATACGAGAGTATTCCAATTGGTAAATACCATCACCAGTGTTCTTTACCCAATTTTGATTCATATCTACTGGTGATTTTGCAATAGTCACATTATATTGCTTGAATTTCTCAAGTATCTTGGTGATGTAATGCGATTGGGATAATGCATATCCCTGTGGTGTTCTCAGAATTTTTACACCCAATATCACATCAGCTAGTCCTAGGTCTTTCATATCGAATCTAGAGGATAACATATCCTTTGTAGATGTTATTGTGGCCTTGTTATTGCCTAGGATCAATAGGTCATCAACATAAAGACAAACAATGACATATCCAATATGTGTATGTTTTATATACACACATTTATCTGATTCATTTATCGTGAATCCATTTGATAACATAGTATTATCGAACTTTTCATGCCATTGTTTTGGAGCTTGCTTAAGGCCATAAAGTGTTTTTACCAGTTTGCAAACTTTATTCTCATTTTCTGAGCTTAGAAATCCTTCGGGTTGTTTCAAATAGATTTCTTTCTCTAGTTCACCATTCAAAGGTGCGGATGCAATTGCAATAAACATTATTATTGATGTTATCCTTGTTTCTAAGGAGATACGCATAACAATAACTAGTACATTCGTTAATGAATGTAACAAAGCACCATTTTCCACCTCTAGTTTGACAAAATTTCAAATCGCATACATCAGTATGTATTAAGTCTAGAGGTTTAGTTTCTCGTTCAACATGATGAAACACGGTTCTTGTCAATTTTGCTTCTGCACAAACTTGACATTTATAATTGGAATTTATCTTGCATTTTAGTATATATTCTAGATTAATCAATTTTTGCAATGTATCAAATTTTACATGCTCTAATCTAGAATGCCATATATTGGAAGATTCAACAATATAAGCAGAAGATTTACTTTTATTAATGTGTGGTACAATAGTAGTTACATTTTCTTTAAACAAACCACCGCACACATATCCTCTTCCAACATACACTTCATTCTTGAAAAATAAAAATTTATCAGTTTCAAATATTAATTTGAAACCATGATTACTCAGTAATGATCCTGAATTTAAATTTAGTTCCTTCCCAGAAGTCAGTTTCAGCACAACTTTTCCTTTGCCTTCCACCTTTGAAGTAGATGAATTGCCCATAAAAAGTTGTACATCAGCATTTGTAGTTTTATACTTGTCTATTGAACCATCAGGTTTCAATTTCTTTTCAAGTATCCATTTATTACCTAAGGTCTTGCACCCTTAAGGTAAATCAACCAATCCACATGTATGATAGGACATAATGGATTCAATCTTACTGTTAATCGCCTCTTTCAATGAGGGGCGTTGCTAGAAGACACATTTAGTTTGTATGAGAATGGATCATCTTCTAACACAAAAGTATAGAAGTGTGTTCCAAGGTTTGTAAGGTCCTTGGCCTTTTTCCTTTTCTTGGTTCTTCCACTTGCTTCTCAACACTACTTTGTTGAGTTTTATTTTGTTCAATATTCTCAAGAGAATAAGGAACTCCATCTTCCCTTGGTCTCTTTGTTTCAAGGGGAAAATATGTTCGAAAAAACTAGCATTTCTCGACTCAATGATGATATTTTTCATGAATATCATCAATTTCAGATTTGTGTACCAAAAATCGGTATACAGCACTGTTTAGTGCATATTCAATGAATACACAATTTTTGGTCCAATTTTGACCTTCTTTGATTTTGGTACCTCTACTTTGGCAAGTCACCCCCACATTTTTAAGTATTTATAGGATGGTGGTCTGTTTTTCCAAAGTTCATAAGGAGATTTACATGTTTTCTTTCGGGGTATTTTATTTAAAATATGATTTCTCGAAAGAATAGCTTCTCCCCAAAAAGTTATCTGGCAAGCCAGAAACTATCAATAAAGCATACATTTGAGAGCGCCAAGGCCCTTAGACAAATTCTGACACTAATATAATATTGTGTCATGGACTCCAAGAGTCCCTAGGCACTAGGCCCAATTTGACATCAATATAATATTGTGTCTTAGACATTAGTAGTCTCAATGCACCAGCCCAATTTGACATCAATATGATATTGTGTCTTGGCTTAGTCACACTCTAATATAGGCATTCTTCTTTTTTATTTATATAAGATTATAGAAAAGAGAGTACATATATTTCATAATATGGGACTAAAAATTGCTTTACACTCTCCATTTTGCTTTTCATTTTCTTATTGAGTTGATTCTCAACTACCACTTTGTATTGTTTAAACACATCAAATGCTACTTTTGCCCAATGAGAATTGCAAGCAACATGGCAATATTGAAAAGTCAAACATTGGAAAGCAAGCAAAAAAAATGCAACTTCATAATATAGTTCACACAATTCACACTAAGTTTTGAATATGCTAAACATATCATGCATTACAAGCCAAATGATTCATTAAGTATACTTTTAAAGCACAAGTCATTTTGAATATGAATAGTCAAATGTCAGTTACCAACATATGAATTTCATATTTAATTCACACAAGTTTCCAATAGGAAAAGACTGACAATATATATGTGTGACCTTTAAATGGTATTGCGATCGATTGATATAATATAAATGAATCATTTAATAATATAAATGAATCATTTAATACTTGAAGATGTTTGCAGCAACTGATTCTGATAAGAAGGAAAATGAACCTTTAAAATATCAGTATAGATCCAAACAAATTCAACGTATCTTAAGATTTAAATATTTCAATAATTCACATCTTAAATAAAACAAAGATTTCTCAATAGAATTAACTATGAGTGGCTCTAGTACCACTTATTGGAAATACAATGTTTTTTTTAGATCTGAACATGAAACTCAGGTTGATTTTATCCGAATCAACATCAAAACATACCCGAGTCTATAGCAATCTTATGAAGAGAAGATATGATTATAATCTTCCAAAGCAGCATACGTTCAAACAAGTAAAATATTGTTTCAAGATTGTTAGAAAATTACTTTGTCAATACATGATTGTATTACAAAGTTAAATCTTTTGTCAATACATGATTGTATTGCAAATTAAACATTAACAACAAATTGTTAGAACTTTTGTCAATACACGATTGTATTACAATGTTAAATATTTTGTCAATACATTATTGTATTGCAAATTAAACGGTAACAACAAACAATGTTGTTCAATAATTGTAACAAATTCAATGTTACTAATTTATTCAACAATTGTCACGTCAAACTGTGTTCATAGTAACCACAGAAAGCGCAACCGATTGTACAACAAATTGAAGTAGTACAGAACCGTCTTCGATAGAAAAGAAGAAGGAAGTAATGTCCGAGTCCAGAGATGTTTCTGTTTCCTTGAAACAATATTGCCGTCGTATGCACCAAAAGACGTTGTTGCAATTTGTTTCCCAGGATAAAACGGACCAACTCCGTAGCGTAGTGCCAGCAAACGGAGCTCTGGCGAACTGAAAAGTTATAGAAACTAGATCAGAGAAATTACGTTGGAGAAGAAGAAGTAATTCGAGCAGAAAAGGTCAATTCTGTCTTGTTTTGGGCAGTGTATATATAGGCAAGGAGGAGTGCCTGTTCACATGCATTAGTAACCGCCTGAATAGGAAAGGTTGCGACCCTTTAACCGCCCGGTTATTAATATGCGTACGTTGAGAATTCTAATGGTTGCACTCATTCAGCTAACAGACATTCCTTTCGAATTCTGGACTGAACGGACACACCTTTAAAATTCTGAGAAAAATTATTCTCATGTCAGTGCACTAGCCCAATCAGCAAACGTCGGCCATATCCAATCAAGAGACCCCAAGAGCCCCAAGGCCCAAGGCCCTTATCTTTGACATTTTAATATATTTATTATGTCATGGCCAAGCCCACATTCATATCATCCCTCTCCTTTTTATTTTACATAAGCCTATTTGGCTTCTAGTATATTAAGAGAGATTGTGCTAATATTTCTATGATGTGGGAATTTAAATGTTGCTATCTCTTCCTCTTCCTTATCTCTTCTTCTTCCCACTTTCCTCTTTCTTTGCTCATTCATTTCCAACAAGTACTTCGTATGTATTTTATTTTATGCTTTTCAGTTTGTATTTAGGTTATTATGCTAACCTTATTTTGTACTTTTCTAGTTGCTAATAAAAGCGAACCAATTTTCAATATATATATATATATATATATATATATATATATATATTCAACAGTGGACCATGAACAACCTCAATAGCTATGACTCGTCTCGAATGGACCATGAATATAATACCCTAATGGATCTGAATTTTGAATTGTCAAAGGGTCAAGTATAGAACATTTTCTGATGGGCCGAATGTTGCTTAATAGATAGGTCGGTTAGCCCCTTTCAGCACAGCCTCTATATTTTTCTCGGTTCCACCTTTTTCTTCATTTTCTTTTTATTGCTGGGGAATCTTTTAATGGCGGCACACCTTCTCTAAGAAAATTCCCCCTAACTTGATTTCGTTCCTTCACTAGTCGGCTCTACAGCGTTTCTTACACCATCGATCAAGCTTCAATTCACTTCGGATTCAACTCTTCGAGACGATTTCAACTGATTTAACTCGATTTTTGGCTTCTCTCTGCAGATCTGAAGTATTGCGCTTTATCACCATCGAACCAATGTGTTATCACTGGATTTTAAGCATTTTTGACCTCCTTCAGCTATTGTTCACATCAGGGGCGGATGCATTGTTTGGTGAGCTGGGGCCAAAGCCCTACTGGGTTTTAAGTATCACGTGGAAAATAGCATACAGTTTACAACATGCCACACCTGAAATTTAATAAATGCCATACCTCAACACAAAAACATGCCATTAAGGCCACAAACTTCCATGTAAAGTAACATATATATTCAAGTATACCTGAAATTTTTAGATTTATTTTATGTGATTTTTAGATTAAAAACTGTACTTTTATTAATGCCCTAGCTGACTATTTTTTCTAGCTCCGCCACTGGTTCACATTATATATATCGTGTTGCAGATTCATCTCTTGCATGCGTCCACGTGGCTATGACTCAAATATGTCCACTCCATGATAACAACTTCCGGTCCATAGTATGATATAGTATCCGGTAAAACAAGCATTTTTGGTTCACGCTGCTAATTCTTGAATGACCCATGCATAATTATATTGAGCGCTTCATGTTATGCAACCACGTGGAGATATGATCGACCCAATTTAAGAACAATGCTGCGTTCATATTGTGTATCTATTATATTATATGAAATCACAATCCTCCCGCAAAGTTCTTTTGATTCCAAATTAAAAAAAAAGACAATCAAACAAGGTACTGCCATCTGTGCACAGCCAAAATCTAACGGCTTAGCGTCCCTATAGATGTCCTCTTTCCTTTAATGAGATTTGTAAACTGAAATGAAGTTTTTGTTTATTTCTGTAATGAATCGATGATACAAAGTATACAATGTGTGTTAGCTTAAATAACTAACGTATAATGTTTGGGCTGAAACGAAATATACAGTAAGTTGGGCTTAGCCCACAAAGTATTGTAAAAAGAAAGTATAATTGGGTCGGGGTACTCACGTATTACTTAATACATTCCATACCCCCCCCCCCAAACCCTATTCTCCAGACTAGGGTTTGGAGATTAAAAATGGCCGCCGCCACAATTCAAAGCCATCTTTTTCTCTGAAAATTCTTCATTAAATCCTCTATTTGTGCTATTTCTTCTTATGTCATGGCTTTTCTCTTGAGCTTGTGGTTCTGAGATGATGAATTTGTGTCTTGTTGAGCTAGACTGACTTTCATTGTTGATTAGAGTTTGGTGTGCTTCAGTTTCTCGATTTCATTCAGATTTAATCTGAGAATTAAGACGATTGCTTGCTGCTTCACCAAGCCTGCTGGAGAATGTTCCAATTCCTTTGTTGAAAGTCAGATCTGAAGCTTTGCTGTGCTTTGAGGTGATGATTTCAGCAACGCTTAGCTTTTCTTTCAGTGCTTCAAATCTGGTTCTCGAGAGAGATTTCTTCAGAATATCAGCGATTTGGTAAGTGGAAGGTATGTGATTTACTTCTAATTTTCCTTTTTGTACTTACTCTCTGACGAAATATATGTCAAGCTCCAAGTGCTTTGTTATTGAGTGTAAAACCGGATTTTTAGTTAATGCTATGGTACTCATGTTATCACACCACACAGTAGCTTTTGGATTGTTTGAAACCTTTAGCTCACTTAATAAAGATTGAATCCAGATAATTTCTGTTGTTGTACTTGCAACACTACGATATTCAGCTTCAGTGCTTGATCTGGAAACTGTATTTTGTTTTTTGCACACCATGATATAGGATTTTTTTCGTAAAAATATACGGTAACCACTAGTTGACTTTCATCGGCTGTGTAGTTTCACGCTACACACCCGTCTTCCTCAAAAAAACCACTAGTTGACTTTCTGTCATCATAGTCATTTGCCCAGTCTGCATCTGAATAGGCATTGATATGTAGATTATTGCTTGGCTTTAGTATCAGTCCTTGGTTGATTGTACCTTTCAAATATCTAAGGATTCTTTTAACTGCCTTCCAATGATCACTTAGAGGTCGTTGCATGAATTGACTAGCCTTATTAACACTGTATGATATGTCAGGTTTAGTTATAGTGACATATTGAAGAGCTCCAATAATACTTCTGTACTGTCTTTCATTGCAAGTAGGTTCTCCTTTTTCTTTGCTTAAGTGTAGGTTGGTTACCATAGGAGTTGGTAAAGAATTAGCTTTGTCCATGTTTGCCTTTGACAGAATTTCTGCAATATATTTTCTTTGATTTAGTTGAAACTCATTGTTCTCAGTTATACACACCTCTATTCCTAGAAAATATGATAGCTCTCCAAGCTCCTTGATGGAGAATTCCCTATTTAGTTGATTTGTGATGCTTCCAATTTCAGTTTTGTTGTTGCCAGTGATTATAAAGTCATCCACATAAACTAGGATATATGTAACAGTAGTTGTAGTGAATTTTATGAATAATGAGTTGTCAGATCTTGTAGGTGTGTAGCCAAGCTTAGACAAAGTTGCCTTTAGTTTATTGAACCAGACCCTGGGTGCTTGTTTTAACCCATAGATTGCCTTGTTTAGTTTGCACACCATTCTTTTTCTAGATTTTTCTTCTAGACCTGATGGTAGTTCCATGTATACTTCTTCCTGTAATTCACCATTAAAAAAGGCATTATTTACATCTAATTGCTTGATAGTCCAGTTTTTGTATAGAGCTATGGTTAGAACTATTCTGATTGAAGTGGGTTTCACAACAGGTGAAAATGTCTCTTTAAAATCAATACCACACTGTTGTGAATACCCTTTTGCTACTAACCTAGCTTTGTATTTAGAAACTGTACCATCAGGTTGTCTCTTTATCCTATAGATCCATCTGCACTCAATAATATTTTTATTTTTGGGTGTTGGAACTAAACACCAAGTTTGTTTTTTAATCAAGGCATTTAATTCTTTTTTCATAGCTACCCTCCACTTATCATTTAATGTAGCTTCATAATAAGTGGATGGTTCTTTGTCATTAAACTCAACAGAAAAAGTTTTTGGTTTGAATATACCACTTTTTGCCCTTGTCACCATGTGATGTTGATTTTGTACCTAAGTTTCTTCACTTCTCACCTCTGCCTGATTATTGGTTGAGCGTTCATTATCACTATTGCTGGCACTTTCTTCATGTGGTTCAATATCATTTTCATTTGTAGCAGTTTCATTCTGATCACCTGATCCAGTACCTGATTGTGTGTGCTGTGGTGAACTTATATTTTGTGTGTGTGTCATGCTGTTGTTAGATTTTGGCACATAAATAATATCATTCACTTGTTCAGGAATATTAGGAATGGAGCATCTAGGATTATAGACCTTACTAGTGGGTTTGTGAACAAGATTTTTGAATGGAAATTTTGTTTCATCAAATATAACATGTCTAGATATATAAATCTTCCCATTACTGTCCATACATTTGTACCCCTTATGATTGTTAGTGTATCCTAAAAATGTACAGGGAGTAGATCTATAATCAAGTTTATGTCTATTGAATGGTCTGATATAGGGAAAGCACAGACACCCAAAAGTCTTTAAGTCACTATAACTTGGTTTTGTTTGAGTTAAGATTTCTATAGGACTTTTCATGTCTAGAACTTTGGTTGATAGTCTGTTTATCAAATAGATAGTAGTTGCAAAAGCATCTGGCCAGAATTTTAATGGCAATGATGCTTGAGCAAGAAGTGTCAGCCCTGTTTCAACAATATGTATGTGCTTTCTTTCTATTAAACCATTCGGTTCAGATGTGTAAGGACATGTTAATCTGTGAGTAATGCCCTTTTTATAGAAATATTCTTTCAGTGGTTGAAATTCTTTACCACCATCACTTTGAATAATTTTCACATTATAACCTAATTGATTTTCAGCATTAGCTATGAATCTCATGACAGCACTATAAGTATCAGACTTTGACTTCAAGAAATATATCCACACATATCTTGTACATGCATCAATAAATGAAATGTAAAATTTATAACCATAGTCAATATCAATTGGTGCTGGGCCCCAAAGATCAACAGCAATTAATTCTAATGGGTTTAAGTACTTTGTTTCAGAATTTGGAAATGGTAATTTGTGGCTATTACCCATTTGACAGTAAGTACATATAAAATTATTTGGGATATCAACAGAAATGCCGTCATCATTAAGGATTTTTTGAACAATTTTAGAACTTGGATGACCAAGTTTACAATGCCACATTTCAAAGGTCAAACAGTCACTACTGACGTTAGATTCTGAAATATTACAGAAATTATTTTCTAAGTCATTTTTTCTTGAGTTTCCAGAACCAAACTTGTACAGTCCATTTTGTTCCCTACCCTGCAATAGGATATTTTTATTCAGCATGTCCCTAACTATACAATACTTAGGGTAAAATTCAAAAGACACTTGGTTATCTTTTGCACATTGTGATACACTAATTAAGTTTTTTCTTATATGAGGTGCACACAATAGATTATTTAGATAAAGTTGTTTGGCTCCCTTAATGCTAGCATTTCCAGTGTGCGAAATGATTATAGAATTACCATTACCCATAATCAAAGATTTTTTACTTTTGCATTCACGGTTGCCAAGATTCAAGTTGCTTAAACTGTTAGTGACATGATGAGTTGCCCCTGAATCTGGATACCATGCATCATCTTGTATATCATCAATCGTAGCCACATTTGAGGTAGAGTCTTGACTGTTTTTGCTGTCAGCTTGACTGTTGACCATATTGACATTTGGATTGTTGTTTCTGTTATTATTATTGCTCTGCTGATTGACATTGAAACTGTTGTTGAATCTGAAATAACATCTGTTGGCTGTGTGACCAATTTTATCACAAATTTGGCACTTTGGTATGTTATTGGGGTTCCACCTTCCAGATCTTCCACGTCCCCTGCCTGATTGACCCACTCTCTGGTAAGAACTTTGACCTCTTACATTATTGTTTTGTTGATTCTTCTCTTTTACAGTTGTTGTATAGTTGACTGAGACATCAGTTTCTTGATCTTTCTTTCCTAAGAATCCGCCTTCATGTGCTAGTAGCATAGAATACACACTTTGTAGTGATGGTGTGGGTTCAATTGATGTGATGAAGACCCATATTCATCTTCAAGTCCTCCAACTATATATAGCACTTGTTCTTTTTCCTCAATTCTATTGCCTGTACACGCCAGTTGATCACATAGATTTTTTTACCTTCATTAGATAATCATTCATGCTAGAATTTCCCTTCTTTATAGATTGTAGTTGCTTTTTGTAGTGCAAAACTCTGGCAGATGATTGGCTAGTAAATGATCTCTCCAAAGCAGTCCATATGTCATGTGCATTTTTGATTCCAATCAGTTGTGGCATGAGAGATGGCCCTACTGTTGACATTAACCAAGCACTAACAAGATTATCTTGCCTTTGATATGTAGTGAATTCTTGGTTAACCATAAGATTGTTATCTTTGTCTCTATTGAATTTTGTTGGTATAGTTTTAGTACCATAAAGATAATCTTCTAGACCATAACCTTTTGCAGCTGTTTCAACTTGCAGTTTCCGCAGAAGATAGTTAGATTCATCCAGTTGTATTAAAATTATATTGCTCTGTGGCTTTGTAATGGCCTTGATGAAATCTTCAGTGCTTTCGCCACAGTTTGATTTGATCTTGTCGATGATCTCAGTGATGTTGGTGGTGGATCAGTTCCAGCTATAACTCACAGGTGACAGAAAAATAATTATAATTTGCGAGAAAGGAGGTAAGTATTTCAAGAAACTCTGGTTCTTGAATTGAAATGTTTGGTTGAATCCTTTAATTGACTGCAAAAGCAACCAGAAATTCCAAGGTGATGATATCTTGATATTTTGCTTTGATTTCTTTTCTGATTGATTTTCTTGGAAGGCTTTTGCTATCAGTTTTCTTTTCTGATTGATTTTCTTGGAAGGCTTTTGCTATCAGTTGAATGTTTTCACCAGACTTTTTGATCGGATTGGAGATTTTTTGAAATGATTGGCCGCTAAGCTAGTGATTGTGAAAACTGTTGCAGCCACTTGATGGCGAGGCACTGTTTTTCCGATCACGGCCTCAACCCTCAAACGATGAGATTGATTCAAATCTCAGATGAGGGGTACCCAAATGATGATACTACTCTGATGGGTGATCTATCTTTAGATAGATTTAGTAGAGGCACTATTTGAACTATCAGAATCTTGATGCAGTTAGCAGGTTGGCTCTGGTACCAAATGAGATTTGTAAATTGAAATGAAGTTTTTGTTTATTTCTGTAATGAATCGATGATACAAAGTATACAATGTGTGTTAGCTTAAATAGCTAACGTATAATGTTTGGGCTGAAATGAAATATACAGCAAGTTGGGCTTGGCCCACAAAGTATTGTAAAAAGAAAATATAAATGGGTCGGGGTACTCATGTATTACTTAATACATTCCATACCTTTCTCACTTTTTATACCTATACCAATAGAAAACCCCTCCCATTCCAGCTATCACGCTAAAAAAATAACGTTCCATCCGGTCCACCCCTTCTACTCGGCCCGGCTTCGATTGTCTCCTTTCCCTTCTTCAACCACTACAACAACATCGGCAGTTCCCAATCCTCTGCCGTTGCTTTTTTTGGTAGCTACCGTGTTCTAACTCAGAATGATTCCTTCTAGGTAGACTACGTCGTCGATTCGATGTCACTCTGCCTTCGTTAACCTACTTATCTATCCAGCTAGAAGTCCGATTAGAGGTAAAAGTTCTTATTTCTTTTCAGTTTACACAATCTTAACTGTGCCGGATCACCGAACTTGGTACTTGCTAGGTTTATTGTGTTGGTTTCCTATGGGCATAATTGTTCATCCATGTCTGGTACTCGATCCAGATCATTTCCGGCCAACATTTTGTAAGTGTGTTTTGCAGTAGATCAAAATACTTTTTGTGAAATAGATATAGTTGATTTATCATTCTAAAATAGATATACTTGACATTTTTTGTTCCACTCTTCTCCTGCACTGTATGCTTACAAAGTACAAACATATTGCTGAGGTATTATACCTATTTGGGAATTAAAATTTCTGATTTTTTGATGATCAACTTTTGTTGTTTATTTTATTTTTTTTCTTGATCTATGATATAAGTGTACTTATTTGGGAATTATTATTATTTGTGTACTTTATTACAGAGCCTATTTTGATGTGAAAAGAGTAGCATGATTCATATCATGCTTTACATCTGGAAATGGAAAGAGCAGCACAGGTCATTATTCAAACATTGTTAAACAAGGTGTGTATTCTAATATATTACCTGGTATTGTTAACCTGTGTTAGCCAGGAACTTATATTTGCAATAACCCTTCAGGTGATTATGTATTTGTGTTATCATTTTCCAAAAATTCATGGAAAAAGTGAACCCTCGTTAGTTTTTGACATCAAATAAAAAGCTTATGCTTTGCATATTGTTCTTAATTAACTATACTTTTTTTTCAAATCCTTTTTGTATTATTTAGGACTCATTTGCAAAAAGTGTTCAGAACATTTTTTGTTTAGATAGGGATTTCTCCTAGTAAATATTCTCAGTTTCCATTTGAAGTGTATAGAGTTCATACTGAGAATATATGGTGATGCCAAGTAAATGCAAGGTGATGTGATTTATCAAGTGATCTTCAATTGAGAAGCATACAGAAAATTATAAAAGGGCCAATTAGTTTCCATTCCAATTTTTACAAAATAGTTTCATAACGCTCTAGAGTCTAGCATCTCTTCTTGGCCCTCTACTTAGTTTGTTGAAGAGTTCTGGTGTTGTGGAGTAGAAAACATTTACGAGGTTGTGGTACATTATTATGATTAATTAGAAATAAATCAATATGAGGTGAACATTTACAATGTTCATGAAGTGGCATATATTTAAAATAATATTAATTTAATCTTATTGTTTTGAGTCTTTCTTTGTAGAAAGAAGAGTAAACATCTATCAAGATTGATTTTTCCAATGTATGTGATCGTGTACCAGCATCCGTAAAAGGAAAAGCCCTGTACACAATGAAGAAGAGTTCCATCCGCTGAATGTGCTACGATGGTCAATGATATATCTGAAATAATCAGTTTGGATCTGCCTTTCTAATATAAGGTAATTATTTTCCCATATCAATAGACATGCTCATTTTTGTATGGACGTAATATAATCGAAAATTTAGTTTTTTCCCCTTAAACAATGAAAATATTTAACCTTTTCTCACTGACCTAAAACACAAATATGCTGCTTGGAATAGTCTTTGTTTCTTCCCAGCCACTATTGGAGACTATCCCTCTTACGATGCAACAGTGTAATATTAACAGAATTTTCTTTCATGGAGCTATTTTAGGATTGTTGATGTGACAAAAATGTCTGATTGATTGGATATAAACTATTTTATCATTCTTCAATTATCACTTGAATGTATACCATCTTTCAACAATGAGTACCCTCCAATTAAACTCCATGTATATGCTTAGGAATGCCAATTGTATACATATGAGCATGCATCATATATGTGTTTACGCGTATTTATTAATGAAGATTACCCTTAACCTTTCATTTCTAATCCACTCAAAAATCCATGATCTTGCCACGTGTGCACATAACATATCTAAGCCATTCAATTCATGTCCACAAGGAATAGAATAAAACATGTCAGCCAAACTCATCCGTTTCAACCCCTACACTCAGAATTTTCTCTGCCACGATATTCACCTCCCTTCCCTTTCTACGTCGCACTATTTTCAATCGGACCCCTAATGTGGTTCTCGCCCTGGCACCTTCATGCCGGCTACATGGTCAACTTGCGCGCCCTTTAGCAGAAAAAGGTAGCTTCCTCTTTTCCCTCAAAGCCTCTTTCTATGTTTGTTCTTTTTCCTGCTGAACTTAACCTGTTCATGTTGACCTAGCGCTGTGAGTTCTCTTGCTTGCCGCGTCTGCTTTTGCTGTAAGCGACACTGCGATTCAACTACTGGTTTTGATTGAACCGAATCTGAATAGATAAATTCAATAATTGTACTGAAATCATTTTCCTATGAGTATTTGATGAAATATAGCAATCACTTTTGGTCAAGGATATTTTAGTAATATGCATTTGAATATGCCTATAGCCATCAAACAATGACAAATGATAATGATAGTGGCCTTAAGTAAATTAATGGTGATGATACCCAAAAACATACTGCCTATCAACAGCGGTTGTACTTGCAACACATATTATATTATAGTTTACCTTTAAGGGTAAAGCCATAAAATATCCACTGGTCCTCACATTATCCTTAACTTTGAAATGTTTTTTTCTTCTTATATTCAAAAAGCTATGCAGTTCAAGTGATATGATTAAACTTTACATTGTAATATGTGATTTTATGTTGTGTATTGCCTAGATCAAGTTATAATTTCCAGAATTGGTGAATACCTTATGATTTTGACTATGCATGCTATTGTTGTTTATTAAGTATGTCATAAATTTAAAGCTGCATTCATGCAGCGCAAAAACATATTGCTTCTGTAGTCGTTACCTCTATCCTGTGTGTTGCATTTTTTCCGATACTTCATACAACAAGCTATGTTCATAGCATTTACTGCTTTCATATAAGGAATTTATGTACTTATTTCCTATTTGGATTGGGTATTAAAAGCATGGAAGGTTGTTAAATATTTATTTTGGTGTAGCTAGGATCTTAGTTAATTTCATGTTACATTCGACCTGATTTCCCTATTTTTCAAGTTGCAGGATACATAAGCATGAGGACATGATAGGACTTTAGAAACTATGGCAACTATGATATATGACAGTTAATTTAGGAGATGTAAGGTAGTATTTCCACCATTTTCCTTTTCTCTTAATTGCGTGGAAAAGTTTTATACTTTGTTCATGTATGCACAATTTATTTATGTATAAAAATGAACTAATATTACATTCTTTTGTTTTGCATTCACTCAATTATAGAATGAAAGAATAATCTTTGCTCTAATTCATATACATATTGAATAATGAAATAGGGTTCTATTCCACTGTATATAATATTTGTGAAGTTTAATTTCTTGGTTTTGATTTACTTACGTGTCATTTTTCATAATAATGGAAGTGATGCACCCTTGCAATCTGAAATTTGCCAATGAACCTTACGACATGCTCTCCTTTACCAAATGCGGAAGGGAAATTATTTGCATCTCTAACTAAATTATCGGATATTGGTCTACCTATTTCATTTGATATTTTAGATAATCTATTTAATCATTTTGTGTTTATCCTCACTTTTTGTTTTTTGTTTTTTATCCACTATTATCATTTCATGAAACTTTTCCTACAGCGTATGAAAACCTGTATATGGTATAATAATTCACAATAAGCTTTCAAGAATCATATTCCAATGGTAAAGGATTAAGTATTTCAAGAAATACCAGATCTTTGAATTTTGCCTAAATGTATACGGTTTCTCTTTTATGTTGTTAGCTGTTCAACATGTCCATTGTTTTATTATGTTGTTTGCTGTTCAACATGTCTGTTGTTCCACATTTTCTTCAACTGCATTTTCTTCTTTGTTTCTGTATGTAATATCATTAATGATTAGCTATTCATTTCTATATTATGTAATTTACTTATTTTCTATTTGGATTGGGTTTTACGAGTATGAAAGTTGTTGAATATATATTTCGGTGAAGTTAGGGTCTTAATTAATTCGGTGTTCGATTCCAGCAGATGTTCTTCTTTTTAAAGTTGTAGGACGCATAACTATATGGATACGATGGGACTTCAAAAATTATTGCAAAGCTGGTATATGACATTCAACTCAGGAGATGTAAGGTGACCTTTCCATCATTTTCCTTTTTTTTATTTCATGGATAAGCTTTATACTTCACTCACGTCTACACAATTTATTTATGTAAAAATTTGAACTAATGTTACATTTTTTTTATTTGGTTTTCACTCAATCATTGAATGGAGAATAATCTCTGGTCTAATAATTATGAATGATGAAATTGGGTTCTTACTCCGCTTTGTAGAATATTTATGAAATTCATTTGCTTGGTTTTGATTTAGTTATGTATCATTTTTCATAGTAATGGATGTGTTGAAGCCCTTACACCTGTATAGAACGGAATTTATTGATAAATCTTGTAACATATGGTCTTCTTTATCCAAATGGAGAAGGAAAATTATTTGCATCTCTAACTAAATTATTGGACATCGGTCTACCTCTATCATTCGATATTTTGAATAATTTATTTAATCATTTTGTATTTTATCCTTGGATTTTTTTTAAACTTTTTATCCAATATTATCATCTTAGGTGACTTTTTTGACAGTTTGTGTAGACCTACAGATGGGTATAATAAGTCACTATAAGCTTTCAACATTGAAAATTTGAAAGCTTATAGTGAAAATAATAACCAACAAAACTACATGAATTCTTATAGCATCAGCTATTAATTCCTGACAAACATCTTTTTCTTGAATGTGGGTTGATAATTAAGTTATTAGACCACGTTATAAAATACAAGTTAGATTGGACATAAACATATAATAGCTTCCATTATTTTAGTTCGTAACTATGGCTATTGAAAAACAAAGAGCATTTGTTTACACAGATATATCAGTGATGATCATAGTGGAAAGTGTTAAAAAAACTTCTGCATATATATGATAAATTATTAGATTTCACGTCCAACATTTATTTATTTATTATTATTATTATTATCATTATCATTATCCTTCTTTGATTAACTCAACATAATTCAATTTTCTCTTTGAAAATATGGTATATATTTGTGTGTGTATCATAATAGTTACTGCTACTATAAAATTGGAGATCTCTATGATGTATTAAAATTTGACTTAATATCTAGCGTTCAAAATTTTGTTATTGTAAACTTAATGCCCGGTGACCTCTTGATATAAAATTGTTGCATATATAATTTACGATAGTCCTCCATGACTCACACCCACATATAATATACAAACACAATTTTAGAAAATTTATAGAGAGAGTTGTAACAAATAGTTGACATTGATTTGGAATCCATTAACATTTTGATGACGCATTTTGTGCAACACTGTATGCTCTAAGAATGCACAATGAGAGACATTAACTAAACATTTCAATATTGTTTTACTTGCTTAACCACCATTTTCGTATATATAAATTCATGTGTTAATCATTGTTCAGTCACATTGTTACCATTATTAATTGCCCCAGATATTTGGTTCACACACTACATGCACATCTTTAGTACTGCATTTTAAATATGACATTATGAAATAGCATGGCAACTGTGCCTCTGTCTTTTACTTTCCTGTAACTTGATCTTTTAAAAATGAGATTAATGACTTTATTTTACAATATAAAATATTCTATATTCATAGCATTTTAACTGTATACGTAATTTAAGTGGATCAACTATAAATAATGCATGCCGATAGTTTCAAGATAATTCAAGTATCGAAAGGAAAATACAATTGGGTACTCATTGGATAACATCATTTTTAGAGCATGTTAGAATTGACAATTCTAGCAAATTTATGTTTTTAGTGCATGCTTGAAGTCTCTCAGTCACTTACAAATGTGTATAACTTCACTTTAAGTCAAGAAGCTTATAACAATTTTGAATTAATTTTATCAATAATTTATTAGAAAAAACTGTGTAAGATATTGTGACCACTTTCATTTTAAATTCATATATTTGATAATAAATTATACAGGAAAATATTTACAAGGACAAAACTGAAGGCCTTTTTATCCATAAGGACAGCCCACTAAAATTTTACTCAGAAGGACAATACATTCAAAAATAATTCTGGTCGCTACTTTTATCTTCTCCCTCTCTTACGTCGGCCGCTACTTTCAACTTCTCCTTCTCTCACGTCGTTCTCTTTTTCATCTTAAATCACGAAATCGCAAAATCAGAAAACGCGATATTACGAATTTCAGAAAATAATAAAATCGAAATTCGAAATATAAGGAAAACATCACGAAATCAAAATCGAGAAGAAAATCATTCGAAACCCTAAAAAATAAAAAATAAAAAATAAAAAATGTCGATCAACAAAATCCAGTGGAAATCACAAGTTATCATTTTTTCTGTTTTTAATTTTAAAACATAGCAGCAGTTTTTAGTTATCATTTTTCTATTTTTCTAGTTATCATTTTTCCTATTTTAACTGTAATACATAACAGCAGTTTTTAGGTATCATTTTCTATTTCTCTAGTTATCATTTTTCATGTTTTAACTGTGTTATATGTTTTTTTCATGAGATTTTGGTTGTTGTGTTAATTTTGAAGTTATATTGTTGTATCAGCTTTGAAACTAAGTCAAACTTATTTCAATTTAATCAATCAAACTGTGATATAATTTTTTTTTCATTTTTTTATCTTCAAAGCATTGCATCAGTATTTAGGTATCATTTTTCTAATATTTTAGGTATCATTTTTACTGTTTTAGCTATGTTATGTGTTGTTTTCATGTGATTTTATTACTGTGTTAATTTTGAACTTATATTGTTGAATCAACTTTTTAACTCAGTCGAATTTATTTAATTTTATACAATCAAACTGTGATGTAAACATTTTTTTCATTAGTTTTTCTTTACAACATTGATGCAGTTTGTAGGTATCAGTTTTCTATTTTTTTAATTATCAGTTTTCATGTTTTAACTGTGTTATGTGTTTTTTTCATGTGATTTTGTTGTTGCGTTAATTTTGCAGTTGTACTGTTGCATTAACTTTGTAACTAAGTCGAACTAATTTCATTTTATTCAATCAAACTTTGAAGTAAACATTTTTTCCATTACTTTTACTTCAAAACATTGAATCAGGTTTTAGGTATAAGTTTCCTATTTTCTTTCGTATCAATTTTACTATTTTAACTATTTTAATTGTTTTTTCATGTGATTTTTTATTCTGTTATCAGTTTTATAAGTTGGTAGGGCTAAGCTAAAGTTTTTCTCATATTCACAGTTCATGGATATCAGTTTTTTAATATTGTAGGTAAAAAAAAGATGCATATAAACATAACACAGAAGTTACACTAAAAATGATAACCAGAAAAATAGAAAAATAATAACTAAAAATTGCTGCTATGTTTTTAAAGTTAAAACAGGAAAAATGATAACTAAAAACAGTTCATGGATATTAGTTTTTTAATATTGTAGGTAAAAAAAAGATGCATATAAACATAACACAGAAGTTACACTAAAAATGATAACCAGAAAAATAGAAACATGATAACTAAAAACTGCTGCTATGTTTTCAAAGTTAAAACAAGAAAAATGATAACTACAAAAATAGAAAAATGATAACTAAAAACTGCTGCTATGTTTTAAAGTTAAAAACAGGAAAAATGATAACTAAAAAAATACAAAAATGATACCTACGAACTGCTATAGTATTAACGAAAAAAAAAAAAAACATTTCCAATCACGAAAAAAATGTTTCAACAATATCGACTTCTTCATTTGTATTTTCCATCGTCTGAAAAATATTTTTATTCAATTCGCTTGCGATTTCCAATGGATTTTTGTTGTTCGAAGGCCTTTTTGGTTTTCTATGGTTTCTGTTTCGGGCGATTTATGAATTCGAATTTTTGTGTTCGATTGCAATTTCGAATCTGATGTTCTTCTGTTTTTCGGGATTTATGATTTACGATTTGAGATAAGAGCGACAGAGGAAGAAGATGGAGCGGACGAGAATCGATTGCGAAGGGAGAAAATAGAGCGCACGTGAGGAAGAAAGAAGCAGCCGATTTTTTTTTCCAGTGTATTGTCCTTTAGGATAAAATATTAGGCGGCTGTCCTTATGGATAAATTTTAGTGGGCTTTTGTCCTTAAAAATTTTTTCCCCTAAATTATATATTTCCTATGTAAGAGATAGTCTTTAATTATTTATTTTTTAGTTCCATGAGCTTAAGTTTAAAAGCTAACATAATCATTCAACATCAAAATATTATCAATCTTTCAAACAAGGATCACTCAAGCAGCTTAGGTTGAATTATGAGATAGTCGAATTTGTTTATTTGATCAGATGGCATCATTTAAATGTCTTTTTTTGACTTTATTTTATTTGATGTGGCATGTTTTTTTTATTTTGTTGCTCTAACACCACTTAGCTTGATGTGCCCTTTCTGGATTCAAGTTATGGAACATAGTTTCTATACTAGGTGTATTGTGATTTATTGGTAGTTGGTTTTAAATGGCATTATATAGAAAGTATATTACTCCAAAAATACGTGTTTCCAGTACAATCTAACACAAATTAGTAAATATATTCAAAGAACTCAACGCTATTTTTGGATGTATTTATTAGACCATAATACTTATTTCTATTAACATAACGGATCGTTGTACTAATTCACTTGAATAGAATGAAGTTATCAAAGTATTATGATCTATATATAGGTTTACTTCTATGGTTTACTGCTCCATTCTCATAATTCACCAATTCTTTAATTTATCCTCAGAATGTCACAATTAATTGCATATAATTGTTCTGAACACTTTTTGTACTTGCTGCCATGAAACATTTGTAGGCAGAGCCCAACAGAAAATGTAGAAATCAATGTTTTGTGGATCTTTTATTTCATTTTTTTTTCCAGTTTTCCAGGACTTAATCGTGTAGCAGCAGTTGGCCTTTCAATGAGGGGAATGGAGAAGACTGACAAATGAATCAACTAATCGATGGTGGCTAAAGTATTTTTGCAATATTACGTCATTTGAACTCTATGGTTTAGTTATTACACAGTTAAATTTTCTTGCCTCTTATGCATGCTTTGATAACTAGGGAAGTGAAGAAGCGTCTATCTTATGTGATTTACAATAGAAATATTTATACTTGCTTGGTCTATAAATTAAAGTAAAAATGCTGTCATCTTTGACTCATGTAAAAGATTGATTTCCACCCGTATGGTTTGTAAATCTACGATTGTGCCTTCCGGCTGACAATTGGGTTGTATACTACATTGTTTCCAGCGTGTACTTACTTTATAACTTTATAAGTTTATATAATAACCTCATTATTTGCAGATATAATTATGTTACTTGCTTAGTTTATAGGGTTTTCATACACTCTTTACCCAAACTCTTTTGCAACATTGATCTATGCTATGCGACGTCTGATGGAATGTTATATAGTTGCAGTTACATCCATGTAATCGCATTTTGTATTAAACCACATTATTCTTAGTTTTTTTGTTGAGCCTTATTAACCAAGTATTCTTAATTTTTAACCTGGGCTTTATTTTGGAAATTTTGAAGGAATTTAAGTTAAAATAAATTATTGCAAGGTCAAGAAACAAATATTGTACGGTATTTCCAGTGCAACCTTATAGCGACAACCGATGTACAACCTTATAGCGACAACCGGTGTACGTAGCACGGATTTGCATTAGTTAATATAAGAATAAGCCAACCCTTAGTTCAAGTTTTGCATGGTTTAGTTGTATGCCGCCCTGTGTATGATGGAAAGCTGTTGCCGATCCATTGGATGTGAACATGTCTGCTCCATCGGCTAAAACCGTGTCTGATCCATCCAAATACGGCATGTCGTATCCATAGCTTAATTGAGTTGCCGTATCCATCGCAAAGTGCTGATCCGATCCGCCAGTATGAAAAGTATCTGATCCATTACATATGATTGTTAACACATTGTTTTTATACCGCGTTTCATAATGGGGTTAACATTTTGGTTCTCATAACGTAAAACTCATTTCGTATTTACGGCGTGGTCTTATGAGATACCTTTTATTTCTTACTTGGTTTTAAAATCGTTTACCCACACCATCCCCTGATTGACTCGGAGTTTATTTTTTTGTGATTTTTCTAAACTCTTGGGTATTCATAACACTTGTTATGAGTAGACAAATGAACCCAGTGTTGGATAAAACTTTTGGAATAGCTGAATGGGAAGGTTCTGCAAGGTAGTCTATCTATAATATCTATGTATAATTATGCAGTTTGTAAGTTGTGATGGACATGTGTCCGATGTATTGTACTGTGATATATAATATGACGTGATATTATATTTTGTTCAATTTCCGCTGTGAGATTCTGATGATTTCTTTAGTTCTATCTACTATATATTTCTTATTTTTAAATAACGACACGACTTCCGAGAGGTTCGAAAGTCGGGCCGTTACAATTCAGCTCAACCCATCTTTGCTTGGTCAAAAGCAACTAACTTATCTTGGCATGGCCCTGTTCCTATGTTCATTGACTCCCTTCTGTAATTTCAGCTATTCTAACTTGTCTCTATTTGGTTTTCATGGTTTGATTCCTCACCATATGGAGAGTAGAATATCTTGATCTTAATAGTTGCTTCAAAGGTTTCGACAGTGAAACTATTTAGGGCCCGTTTGATTTTGAACGGGAAGGGGCATTTGGTAGGGACATTTGGAAGGATCATTTGAAGGGGAATTGTTGAGAACGGGGAATGTGTTCTTTTTACGAAAGGAGCATTTTGGAAGGGGCAGAATTATTATTTTATTGTTTTTGTATATGTTATTTTTAATTGTTTGTGTTTATGTGTGTTTATTGTTGAACAGAATAATATAATGCAGAATACAAATTGCAGAATACAAATTGCAGAAATAAAAATACATAATTGCAGAATACAAATTGCAGAATGCAAATTACGAAATTTAAATTACATAATTATTAAATACAGAAAACAAGCTACTGTGGTGGATACTGGGGTGGATACTGGGGTGCGTACTGAGGTGGATACGAAGGGGGATTCATCTTAAATTGTTTGTATCGTAGTGCTTGCTTGCGGACCTCGATTTCAAAACGCAACCAACCTCTTGCTTCGTCATCAGGAAGAATCATGAGCGTATCTTGATTATCCTACTTGTGAGAATTGATATTGCGTGGGGCACGTCAATACCATCAAATGTTCTTGCACGGTCTATTGCTTGCTTCACCTTCGGAATTTCAGTACAAAGTGGGCTTGCGTTAGAGGACGGCGAATTACTAGCATTTGTATCAGAATGTGAATTCGGACTTAGCCGTCACTTGTTCAGTGAAGATTGGGATTTCGGTCCGCGATGTAGCTAAAGATCCATTCAGAGCAGCTGTAATCCTCTTGTGTATCCATTTTTTGTTCTTTCCAGCAACTTGGTAAGCTTCAACAGCTATACGGTGAAACTCTAACAAACGAAGACCATACTTTTTGGAGGATGGCGAAATGTTGCTTTCGGACGATTTACTTCAACCATTGTCGTTGAAAAATTGATGAGTTTGCGGTGTGAATTATTGACGGAAATGGTGTGGATTGGTGCAGTGAAGAGGTTGGATTTATAACTTGGCAAAATATAGCCGTTTGTGAATGTTTCTGTTGGCGTCCAATGCCGCGTCAGCCGCGTCTGACGCGAAAGCTTCAAGTCCAACCGTTCGTCCTGAAGAGGCAAAAGTGTGGGTTCCGCTGTGGATGCGTCCGACGCGTCGGACGCAGACGTGAACTTTAACTGTCCAGTTCATAAATCAAATGCTACCTTATTGATGGTTCTCAATGCTTGTCATGTCTTCATTAAAGCATCTCACTATGACAAATGCGTTTTTAAAAGCTTCCAGAATTAACAGGCTACCTAACGTTGTCGTGATATATTTTAACTCTTGTACTATCAGTAGTTTTCCAGCCTGTCTTCCATGTGCAAACTTTACAAAACTTCCTTATAATCTCGATCTACCTAATAATTTCATAAGTCAAGATCAAGCCATCCCTTTAATTACGGTTATTTGACATAAGCTGAAGAACCCCATAAAAGGATATGTTGCTTTTATTGAATTGAAAATCGATACAAATTAGAGTTTTCAATGTAAAATAATGCTGCAAACTGATGATACAATAGTTTAGATATAACGTGTATTTAAACAATTAAAGAAATATAAATGTTGTAAGCTTTTTACTCATCTGCTAGGAAACAGGCTTCGGTCCAAGTGTATTTGTCTGTAAAGAAATAAAATCTGAATGATTACCTTAATACGGTCCCCATGCACACTGATCTACAGCAGGGTAACATGTTCAGCTCAATTCTTCAAGAAATAGCGTAGTATGTCTCATATAAAACTCTATATCACTATATATATGAGCAACTTGACTTGACAGACAAAATTCCTATCTGGGTCGGTGAAGATTTTACAGGTTTTATAGTCTTATTACTCTTATTTGAATTGATGAATGAATTGCATTGAGATAGGAAAATAATTGTAGAAATGATGAACATATTGCATTGTGTAAAGAAACTAATTGAGGAGATGATGTTCTTTTCTCATAAAGAACACTGCCAAAAGTTAGGAGAACATGGAAGGTGAAAAGGAGATGCGTGATTATCCCAAAATTTTAAGATTAAGACTACTCTTTCACTATGATTACATCTTTGATTCTTCTTTTTTTAATTTTCAAAAAAAAAAAAAAAAAAAAAAAAAAAAAAAAAACAGTGCGGTGCTAAGGACACCACACTTTTTGCTTTGGAGTACTACCGGTACCATCAAATAACCTTATTTCGAAACTTACTACTAATACAGTTCCATTTAACTGACTTGACGTCGAAATTGGCCAAAACATGCTTGAATAATTTCAAAATGCACAGATAATTTTTAATCTTCACATGTGTGTGTACACACACGCACACGCGCGCGCACGCACATTGTAAGTGCAAAGTAATCATGTTTACTTTTATTCGTTGAAGCATCCATTTTGTCTACAATTAGAACGCGTGGGCCAGATGCTCTAAAGTTGAGATTGATATGCACAAGAAATGTCCGTAGCTTTGGTCCATATTTATGTCCTTGCATCCATTAGCATCTTTGACAGTTACCTTAACAATTGAATTACAATTCATAGCACCGTGTTATGAATCTACGTGCGTGTTTTATTAATCACGCCACTAATGCCAGTCTCTTCCAATATGATTTTAGTTTAGTTCTGTACTCACTTCTATCACTGCAGTTACACTTGGACATCAAAATTTGGATGATCTAATTTTTTTTAGTTAAGTTTATCTATTATTAAATGGCACCTTTCTTTCAACGTGATCTGAGGCACACGTAGGGGGCCAAAGCATAGCATCTTAATTTGGTTTGCTTATTTTATTCAATTTCATCAAATGCTTACTCCTAGTCACCAAAGGATTCGCTTGGATTTTTTACTTATGTTCTTGCAAATCGTTATTTATCGAGTGGTACGTACCACCGATATCCGAAACGGTTTTTGCGGTTCCTTAGCGCCAAACTATAAATATATTAATATTAATTAAGCAGCATATTGCTAAAGCCAAGAAGTACATACTGCATCTTTTACATGTGAGAATACCGATGAATTGCGATGTTGGTCTTAATCGATTAACCCTGCGTTGAAAAAAAAAATTTGTACTCTGTAGAATCAAAGCTTCAGCAATTTGGTACTATAGACTTTCCTTCAGAACTTGAGAATGAAGCACAACATGAAGAAACATCAATACCAATCAACCTTCATGGCATTACACATCCATTAGGGGTACATATATCGATTAAACATGAAACATATTTCTCCTTCTAAATGTCAGTCGGCAAACTAGCGTCCAAACTGGATGCATACTTTTTCCAAGTCAACAACCGTGTGGGACCACATGTAGAAATATTGCATGGCGTGACTAGTTAAATAACATATATAAAACAAATCCGCTCCATCTATATGTTGCATTATTATAAGACCAAGCTGAATCTTAAAGAAATACATTAAAGTCTTCATTTAATCCATGACAATTCAGTCAATTCTATTTGTGCTACTGTTGCTTACTTTTCTGTTGGAACAAAGTAGCAGGGGAGTAGCTATTTCAGGCTGCATCGCAAATGAAAGAAATGCTCTTCTCAATTTCAAGAAAAGTCTTATAGATAAAAATAGCAGGCTAGCATCATGGAACGGTAATAACTGTTGTAACTGGAAAGGTATTTCCTGCAGCAACCTAACTGCTCATGTCATCAGGTTAGATCTACGCAATCCACACCCATTTACTGAGTTTGATGATGTTCTTTACAATGAGTGGTCGTTAGGAGGCCAACTCTGTTAGAAAATTACTTTGTCAATACATGATTGTATTACAAAGTTAAATCTTTTGTCAATACATGATTGTATTGCAAATTAAACATTAACAACAAATTGTTAGAACTTTTGTCAATACACGATTGTATTACAATGTTAAATATTTTGTCAATACATTATTGTATTGCAAATTAAACGGTAACAACAAACAATGTTGTTCAATAATTGTAACAAATTCAATGTTACTAATTTATTCAACAATTGTCACGTCAAACTGTGTTCATAGTAACCACAGAAAGCGCAACCGATTGTACAACAAATTGAAGTAGTACAGAACCGTCTTCGATAGAAAAGAAGAAGGAAGTAATGTCCGAGTCCAGAGATGTTTCTGTTTCCTTGAAACAATATTGCCGTCGTATGCACCAAAAGACGTTGTTGCAATTTGTTTCCCAGGATAAAACGGACCAACTCCGTAGCGTAGTGCCAGCAAACGGAGCTCTGGCGAACTGAAAAGTTATAGAAACGAGATCAGAGAAATTACGTTGGAGAAGAAGAAGTAATTCGAGCAGAAAAGGTCCATTCTGTCTTGTTTTGGGCAGTGTATATATAGGCAAGGAGGAGTGCCTGTTCACATGCATTAGTAACCGCCTGAATAGGAAAGGTTGCGACCCTTTAACCGCCCGGTTATTAATATGCGTACGTTAAGAATTCTAATGGTTGCACTCATTCAGCTAACAGACATTCCTTTCGAATTCTGGACTGAACGGACACACCTTTAAAATTCTGAGAAAAATTATTCTCATATCAGTGCACTAGCCCAATCAGCAAACGTCGGCCATATCCAATCAAGAGACCCCAAAAGCCCCAAGGCCCAAGGCCCTTATCTTTGACATTTTAATATATTTATTATGTCATGGCCAAGCCCACATTCATATCATCCCTCTCCTTTTTATTTTACATAAGCCTATTTGGCTTCTAGTATATTAAGAGAGATTGTGTTAATATTTCTATGATGTGGGAATTTAAATGTTGCTATCTCTTCCTCTTCCTTATCTCTTCTTCTTCCCACTTTCCTCTTTCTTTGCTCATTCATTTCCAACAATCCCCCACATGAATGGGCATTCGATCTTAGTTTCATGAACCATTTATCGCATCGGTTAAAGTAGCACATGGGCCTTGAACTTTCCTAGTGATTACCTATTTGAATCACAGTCGAATCAATAGACATCGACTGTCCTTGAACTGTAAGCCTTTTGTGTAATTCCAAAGTAGATAACACACGATAAATGTTTCTTATAACCCTTCGTTCTCTGTTTGTGTTCGTTTTGCCTTGAACACCTGCCTGGTCTCATAAGTGCTTAGAGAATTTGGCCTTATAATTCTCTTTGAAGCGGCGCCTTCGCACTTACGTAGGTGATTCTGTAAAGGGTATTCTCTTAATTCCTCAAATACAGACATCATTAAAAGTACTAATACTTATCCTTATTCAACATTTTATGCACTGACTTATCATAGGAATGGTTTATGTATAACAATGCCATCGAGTTTCTCTTAAACTTCGTTGTCCCTTTGAACCTAGATCTTGGGATCTCCAGTCAACTAGGTGGGGTTTCCATTTTAGAAAAACCTTTAGTATATAGGCCTTAGCCCCATTCCCTTCGATAAGGTTTGAACTTTCTCTCTTGGCATGCCTTTTGTAAATGGATCCGCTAAGTTATCTTTAGATCGAATGTAATCTATTGTGATAACCCCATTAGAGAGAAGTTGTCTTATCGTTTTATGTCTACGACGAATATGCCTAGATTTACCATTGTATAGTGTACTATTAGCTCTTCCAATAGCTGATTGACTATCACAATGTATACATATTAGAGGCATAGGTTTGCTCCAATTAGGAATGTCTTCCAAGAAGCTTTGAATCCATTATGCTTCTTCTGCAGTCTTATCTAGTGCAATATACTCTGATTCCATCGTAGATCTAGCGATACAAGTCTGTTTGGATGATTTCCATGAAATTGCTCCATTTCCTAATGTGAACACGTATCCACTTGTAGACTTTGTATCATTTGATCCAGTGATCCAATTTGCATCACTGTATCCTTCCACTATTGAAGGATAGTTTGTATAATATAAACCATAACTCTGTGTATACTTTAGGTATCCTAGAACTCTGATTATCGCTTTCCAATGATGCTTACCAGGATTGCTGGTAAATCTACTTAGTTTGATTACATCATATGCGATATCAGGCCTAGTACAGTTCATAACATACATGATACTTCCTAGTATACGAGAGTATTCCAATTGGTAAATACCATCACCAGTGTTCTTTACCCAATTTTGATTCATATCTACTGGTGATTTTGCAATAGTCACATTATATTGCTTGAATTTCTCAAGTATCTTGGTGATGTAATGCGATTGGGATAATGCATATCCCTGTGGTGTTCTCAGAATTTTTACACCCAATATCACATCAGCTAGTCCTAGGTCTTTCATATCGAATCTGGAGGATAACATATCCTTTGTAGATGTTATTGTGGCCTTGTTATTGCCTAGGATCAATAGGTCATCAACATAAAGACAAACAATGACATATCCAATATGTGTATGTTTTATATACACACATTTATCTGATTCATTTATCGTGAATCCATTTGATAACATAGTATTATCGAACTTTTCATGCCATTGTTTTGGAGCTTGCTTAAGGCCATAAAGTGTTTTTACCAGTTTGCAAACTTTATTCTCATTTTCTGAGCTTAGAAATCCTTCGGGTTGTTTCAAATAGATTTCTTTCTCTAGTTCACCATTCAAAGGTGCGGATGCAATTGCAATAAACATTATTAGTGATGTTATCCTTGTTTCTAAGGAGATACGCATAACAATAACTAGTACATTCATTAATGAATGTAACAAAGCACCATTTTCCACCTCTAGTTTGACAAAATTTCAAATCGCATACATCAGTATGTATTAAGTCTAGAGGTTTAGTTTCTCGTTCAACATGATGAAACACGGTTCTTGTCAATTTTGCTTCTGCACAAACTTGACATTTATAGTTGGAATTTATCTTGCATTTTAGTATATATTCTAGATTAATCAATTTTTGCAATGTATCAAATTTTACATGCTCTAATCTAGAATGCCATATATTGGAAGATTCAACAATATAAGCAGAAGATTTACTTTTATTAATGTGTGGTACAATAGTAGTTACATTTTCTTTAAACAAACCACCGCACACATATCCTCTTCCAACATACACTTCATTCTTGAAAAATAAAAATTTATCAGTTTCAAATATTAATTTGAAACCATGATTACTCAGTAATGATCCTGAATTTAAATTTAGTTCCTTCCCAGAAGTCAGTTTCAGCACAACTTTTCCTTTGCCTTCCACCTTTGAAGTAGATGAATTGCCCATAAAAAGTTGTACATCAGCATTTGTAGTTTTATACTTGTCTATTGAACCATCAGGTTTCAATTTCTTTTCAAGTATCCATTTATTACCTAAGGTCTTGCACCCTTAAGGTAAATCAACCAATCCACATGTATGATAGGACATAATGGATTCAATCTTACTGTTAATCGCCTCTTTCAATGAGGGGCGTTGCTAGAAGACACATTTAGTTTGTATGAGAATGGATCATCTTCTAACACAAAAGTATAGAAGTGTGTTCCAAGGTTTGTAAGGTCCTTGGCCTTTTTCCTTTTCTTGGTTCTTCCACTTGCTTCTCAACACTACTTTGTTGAGTTTTATTTTGTTCAATATTCTCAAGAGAATAAGGAACTCCATCTTCCCTTGGTCTCTTTGTTTCAAGGGGAAAATATGTTCGAAAAAACTAGCATTTCTCGACTCAATGATGATATTTTTCATGAATATCATCAATTTCAGATTTGTGTACCAAAAATCGGTATACAGCACTGTTTAGTGCATATTCAATGAATACACAATTTTTGGTCCAATTTTGACCTTCTTTGATTTTGGTACCTCTACTTTGGCAAGTCACCCCCACATTTTTAAGTATTTATAGGATGGTGGTCTGTTTTTCCAAAGTTCATAAGGAGATTTACATGTTTTCTTTCGGGGTATTTTATTTAAAATATGATTTCTCGAAAGAATAGCTTCTCCCCAAAAAGTTATCTGGCAAGCCAGAAACTATCAATAAAGCATACATTTGAGAGCGCCAAGGCCCTTAGACAAATTCTGACACTAATATAATATTGTGTCATGGACTCCAAGAGTCCCTAGGCACTAGGCCCAATTTGACATCAATATAATATTGTGTCTTAGACCTTAGTAGTCTCAATGCACCAGCCCAATTTGACATCAATATGATATTGTGTCTTGGCTTAGTCACACTCTAATATAGGCATTCTTCTTTTTTATTTATATAAGATTATAGAAAAGAGAGTACATATATTTCATAATATGGGACTAAAAATTGCTTTACACTCTCCATTTTGCTTTTCATTTTCTTATTGAGTTGATTCTCAACTACCACTTTGTATTGTTTAAACACATCAAATGCTACTTTTGCCCAATGAGAATTGCAAGCAACATGGCAATATTGAAAAGTCAAACATTGGAAAGCAAGCAAAAAAAATGCAACTTCATAATATAGTTCACACAATTCACACTAAGTTTTGAATATGCTAAACATATCATGCATTACAAGCCAAATGATTCATTAAGTATACTTTTAAAGCACAAGTCATTTTGAATATGAATAGTCAAATGTCAGTTACCAACATATGAATTTCATATTTAATTCACACAAGTTTCCAATAGGAAAAGACTGACAATATATATGTGTGACCTTTAAATGGTATTGCGATCGATTGATATAATATAAATGAATCATTTAATAATATAAATGAATCATTTAATACTTAAAGATGTTTGCAGCAACTGATTCTGATAAGAAGGAAAATGAACCTTTAAAATATCAGTATAGATCCAAACAAATTCAACGTATCTTAAGATTTAAATATTTCAATAATTCACATCTTAAATAAAAACAAAGATTTCTCAATAGAATTAACTATGAGTGGCTCTAGTACCACTTATTGGAAATACAATGTTTTTTTTAGATCTGAACATGAAACTCAGGTTGATTTTATCCGAATCAACATCAAAACATACCCGAGTCTATAGCAATCTTATGAAGAGAAGATATGATTATAATCTTCCAAAGCAGCATACGTTCAAACAAGTAAAATATTGTTTCAAGATTGTTAGAAAATTACTTTGTCAATACATGATTGTATTACAAAGTTAAATCTTTTGTCAATACATGATTGTATTGCAAATTAAACATTAACAACAAATTGTTAGAACTTTTGTCAATACACGATTGTATTACAATGTTAAATATTTTGTCAATACATTATTGTATTGCAAATTAAACGGTAACAACAAACAATGTTGTTCAATAATTGTAACAAATTCAATGTTACTAATTTATTCAACAATTGTCACGTCAAACTGTGTTCATAGTAACCACAGAAAGCGCAACCGATTGTACAACAAATTGAAGTAGTACAGAACCGTCTTCGATAGAAAAGAAGAAGGAAGTAATGTCCGAGTCCAGAGATGTTTCTGTTTCCTTGAAACAATATTGCCGTCGTATGCACCAAAAGACGTTGTTGCAATTTGTTTCCCAGGATAAAACGGACCAACTCCGTAGCGTAGTGCCAGCAAACGGAGCTCTGGCGAACTGAAAAGTTATAGAAACTAGATCAGAGAAATTACGTTGGAGAAGAAGAAGTAATTCGAGCAGAAAAGGTCCATTCTGTCTTGTTTTGGGCAGTGTATATATAGGCAAGGAGGAGTGCCTGTTCACATGCATTAGTAACCGCCTGAATAGGAAAGGTTGCGACCCTTTAACCGCCCGGTTATTAATATGCGTACGTTGAGAATTCTAATGGTTGCACTCATTCAGCTTATCTTTGACATTTTAATATATTTATTATGTCATGGCCAAGCCCACATTCATATCATCCCTCTCCTTTTTATTTTACATAAGCCTATTTGGCTTCTAGTATATTAAGAGAGATTGTGCTAACATTTCTATGATGTGGGAATTTAAATGTTGCTATCTCTTCCTCTTCCTTATCTCTTCTTCTTCCCACTTTCCTCTTTCTTTGCTCATTCATTTCCAACAATCTCAACCCATCTTTGCTTGGTCTAAAGCAATTAAATTACCTTGATTTGAGCATGAACCATTTTGATGGTTCTATTCCTAAGTTCCTTGGTTCCCTTCGTAATCTCAGGTATCTTAATTTGTCTCTGTCCGGTTTTCAAGGCCCGATTCCTCATCATCTTGGAAATTTATCGAGACTTGAATATCTTGATCTTAATTTTGGCCGAAGTGGTGATAGCAGCGATGTTATTATTGACGACTCTTATTGGATATCACACCTTGCTTCATTAAAACATCTCACTATGAAAAACGCAATATTTACCAGTTTCACAAATCAATTGAAGAACTGAACATTCTACCTAACATTGTCGTGCTATGTTTAAGCAGTTGTAATATCAGTGATTTTCCATCTTCGCTTCCATACGTAAACTTCACAAATCTTTCTTATCTTGATCTATCTTCAAATTTTATAGATCAAAAAAACCTTCCTTTATGTTATTTGACATAAAAAGCCTCACACACATTGATCTACGCCACAACCATTTCCGCTCAATTCCAGATGCACTGGGAAATCTAACTTCTCTACAGTATATGGATTTTTCAGAGAATGATTTCAGTGGGGCTTTACCAAAAGCATTAAAAAATTATGCAATTTGCACACAATGAGTGTCACATCTAATTCCTTCACCGATATGCATGAATTTAAAGAAATATTTTTCGGATGTCTCAAAGACAGTATTGAACATCTGGATTTATCTTCCAATAACCTCAATGGTTGTTTACCAAATTCGTTTCGAGAAATGCACTAGATGAAAACTTTAGATTTATCTTTTAACTTATTATTTGGTTCCATTTCAGAATCGTTTGGAGAAATGCACAAGCTGGAAACTTTAGATTTGTCATATAACTGATTATCTGGTTCCATTCCAGAATCCTTGGGACATCTTGAGGCTTTTGAAGAACTACTCCTATCAAAAAATAAATTGATTGGAACCGTTCCAAGAAGCATCGGCCAACTTTCAAATCTTGTTCTTTTGCATCTTGATGAAAATTATCTTGAGGGTGTCATTTCTGAAGTTCACTTTACTAGACTGTTCAAGCTTAAAGAGTTAACATTACAGTCAAACAACCTAATTATGAATGTAAGCCATGATTTGATCCCTCCATTCAAACTCAAAGTCATTGGCATGGGATCTTGCAAGATGGGACCATATTTTCCACAATGGTCAAAAACACAAGTAAATTTATTTTCACTAAACTTGTCTAGTTCTGATATTGCGGATTACTTACCCGATTGGTTCTGGGGTGTTTTTGTCACACACGACATAATAACATTAGATCTTTCTAACAATGGAATTCAGGGAAGTTTACCTCATCTTCTTGAGTTAAGTTTTAATCATTTTGATTTGAACTCTAATTTCTTTGAAGGTCCTTTACCACCATCTTTAAATATTACATATTTGTTTGATGTATCAAACAATTCGTTCTCCGGATCAATTCATCCCATATTAGGTAATACAACACTGGAATACATCTTTATTTCTAGAAATGACTTTAGTGGTGAAATCCCATTATCTATATGTTCGACTGAATCGTGGTGGATTGATCTTTCGCGGAATCTTTTAACGGGTGAATTACCAAATTGTTGAAATCATTTTGTGAGTGCAGATTTTCCTAACCTACATCTAGATTTCTCCAGAAACAATCTATATGGAAATATTCCTCACTCCTTGGGTGCTTTAACCGGTCTTGCATCATTGCATTTGTCCTATAACCAGTTTAGTGGTAGTCTTCCAATTAACCTAAGAAATTGTGTAAGTCTCATAACTCTTGATCTTGGTATGAATCACTTGGCAGGCATAATCCCCACATGGATTGGTGATGAACTTATAATTTTGAAAGCTCTTATTCTAAGATCAAACAATAACAATTTCATGGGGAATGTCCCTTCAAATTTGTCCAAGTTGAAAGAACTTCGAATCCTTGACCTTGCTAATAATAAACTGACAGGAAGAGTACCACTGAGTTTTGGCAACTTCAGAGTCATGATGGATATGCATCCAACCAAGGAAGATGATTTTTTAAGATATGCTGATGGAGAGATCCCCAATCTCATGGAGTATGTACAACTAACCATTAAAAACGAGACTGGAATTATGATAAGTTGTTAACTCAAATAACCATTATTGATCTCTCTTTCAACAATTTATCTGAGCATATACCAAAAGAACTTGGAAATCTTCATCTGTTATTTTCTTTGAATCTATCCAGAAATCATTTGGTGGGACCAATACCTGATGCAATTGGCTTGATGAACTCCTTTGAGTCCCTTGACTTATCAAGAAATGAGCTTTCAGACAATATACCTTCAACCATGTGCAACATGACGACATTGTATTCTCTAAATTTATCATATAACAATTTATTTGGGAGGATCCCGTCAGGAAACCAACTTCAAACTTTCTCCAATGAATCGTATATTGGCAATCCCAAACTTTGTGGTTTTCCCCTCAGTCAACCGTGTAGCACCAAGACACCGAATGTTCAAGTTTCAGTAGACGAAGTTATCAAATCAGATTACTGGTATGTGAGCATTGCACTTGGGTTTGTTTTCGGTAGTTGGATTTTTTAGGTACGTTTCTCGTGAAGAAAAGGTGGCAGGATGCATTTTTTCAATATGTCGATTATGTATATGATGCGATTTTCCACGTTACCACTGTGAACATTAACATGTTCAAAAGAAAAAGGGGCAATGAAAATGCGTTAGATTGATAAGCATTGTCAAAGTTTAGTTTGTAATAATTAAATGAAAATATTTGGTGTCCTCGGTGTACTTTAATTAGGATGTCAAACTGCTTGTAACATTCTATTTTTTGTTGTTCTATACAATTTTCATTATGAAAATTCAACACCAAAGGAATGTATTAGATAGGTTTTCAGAAATAATGTTTTGAGATTTTAGAGAGAATTGAAATATTTGCAAAGGAATGTATTGTATTCAACTTGATGAAAAGCTTACAGAGTACATGTATTTATACATGTTGCATAGAGTACGAAGCGGCAACAGGTAAAATGATTTTACATGTATTAAATGGGCTAAGCCCAATACAGTCCGATAAGAAAATAAATATCCTTTATCTTATCTTCTATTGAGTAGTAACGGCACCGATTCATTCATAAGTCGTATTGTATTGATACTTATTATTCTTTCTTTCTGCTAATAGCCTAATACACATAAAACAGTGGTTATATGTATATTTTTGTAATGGAATTGTCTTCATGATTATAAATCAGAATATTTGAAAGATGGACGCCTCATACGGGAACATGATTGTTGAGGCCAATCACGTTATTAACCACTGTGAGATTTGAGTTTTGAAATATTCTACTTACAATTATAATTAGTCGTGAGAAAGACTCAAGTATGTGGATGTTTTAGTATTATAAATAGGGTGTCGTGACATTACTACTTTTTAGTGAAAAGGCGCTTTCTCATTAATAAAGAATAGAAGAGGTCAACTAATGCAAAGACATATTTCTATAAATCCTCCTCCTTTGTAGGCCAGATAAAAGAACTTGTCTCTGTTTGCTTCTCTATGGCTTGATTCTTGGCCATCTCGTAAATCTATCGAGAGTAGAATATCTTGATCTTAATAATTGATTCAAAGGTATCGACAGTGAATCTGATTATTAAAGACAAACACGTTTTTAAAAAGCTTTCAGAATTGACAAGCTACCTAACATCGTCGTGCTATGTTTATGCTATTGAACTATCAGTTGTTTTCCAGCCTCTCTCCCCGCATGTGGAAAATTTACAAAATTTTCTTACATCTGTCTAATACTTTATAAGTCAAGAAGCCATCCCTTAATTTATGGTTATTTGACATAAATAAATTAAAGAACCCCATAAAACGAAGTATTGCTTTTATAAGTCAAGAAGCCATCCCTTTATGGTTATATATTTGACATAAATAAATTAAAGAACCCCATAAAACGAAGTATTGCTTTTACTGGAATTATAAATTGTTACAAATTAGAGTTTTCCATGTAAAATAATGCTAGGAAACTGATGATACAACAGTTCAGATGTAAAATGTATTTAAACAGATAAAGAAATAAAAGTTGTTGTGAGCTTTTCACTGATCTGCTAGAAAACAGGCTTCGGTCCAAATGTATGTGTTGCCACTCATACATATATATTGTCTTTAAAATCTGAATGATTACTTTAATACCCCATGCAATGCATGGACATTGATCTACAGGGCAATTACATGTTCAGCTCAATATAATTCAGAAGGCACCGACAAATTTATTAATTTCCATTCACAGTATTATAGATTTTCTGGATAATAATTTCATTGGGACGACTTTACCGCAAGCATTAAAGAACCCCATTAAACGAAATATTGCTTTTATTGGAATTATAAATTGATACAAATTAGAGTTTTCCATGTAAAATAATGTTGCAAACTGATGATACAATATGGTTCAGATGCAAAATGTATTTAAACAAATAAAGAAATAAAAGTTGTTGTAAGTTATTACTGATCGGCTACGAAACAGGCTTCATTTGTATTTGTTGCCACACGTATATATTGTCTTTAAAATCTGAATCATTACTTTAATACCCCATGCAATGCATGCACATTGATCTACAGGGCAATTACATGTTCAGCTCAATTCAGGCGACACCGGCAAGTTTAACTTCCATTCTTCACAGTATTATAGATATTTTGGATAATAATTTCATTGGGACTTTACCACAAGCATTAACAAAAATCTATGCAGGTTGCACGCATTGCGCAGTGGTGGTAATGCCTGGGTTGAACTTGGAAGGGATATACATGAATTTAAAGAGATGTTTCCCGGTTGTTTTAAGACGTTATTGAGAATCTTGATTTAAGTTCCGAAAACTTCAATGGTAATTGTTTGACGGATTCGTTTGGGGAAATGCACAAGCTGTAAACATTAGATTGGTTTTTTAACTTTAGACTTGTTTTATGCACAAATAATTTATATAGTATGCAACATACTACATGATAAGAAGGTTGGAATCTCTTTGTGTGATTTTAACTTGTGACGTAGCTTGCACCATTTCGAAGGGCCTTTACCGTTTGAACAATGAGCTTGTTTTAATTATATTATACATTATGCGTTGTTTAATTAATACGAATATCAATACCATACATCCAAATAGAATCCAAATATATTATAAAAAATATATAATATTTCGTCGAATAGATTGTAAGTTATGTCCAAATCAAATAAATTATATAATATTGCGAAAAATATATAATATAATATTTAATTATTAATTATAAGTAATATTACAAGTAGTATTTAATAAATAAAAACTACTAAATAATTAATTTTAAATAATTACTAGTCAATAATAAATAGTTCCTAGTCAATAATAACTATTAAATAATAAATTATTAAATTTTTCTTTTTATTTATAAATTATCAGTAATTAAATATATTGCTTAATATATATTTATAAATAATGAATATATATGTTGCAATGGCATATACGTTAAATAAAATATATAATCATGGCATATACATTAGATAAAATATATATTTTAAACATTTATAAAAATTTAGTTATATAAATTATATATTATTTAACTTAAATAATTATTGTATAAGAATATACATATTAGATTGTAATATTACTTAATTATTTATTAATATTGTAAGTATTTAATTATTGTAATATTATTGTGATATTAGTATTTAATTATTAATAATATTTAAATATTAATTTTGATGTTATACAAAGAAATATCAATTATTAACAAATATTATTAAATACAATATCAAATATTTAATAATCCTATATTTTCTGCACAAAATGCATTGGTTAGCTTTCAAAACTCGCCAATGCAAAAATGCATTGGCGAGTTTGGAAAGTTAGCCAATGCATTTTGTGCAGAAAAGGTTAAAATGCATTGGCAAGCTTTCAAAGTTAGCCGATGTAAAATGAAACAAGTCTATATGTGTAAATAAATATGAAACATAGCTAAAACTATTATACTATTTTTAAACAGGCCTAAATGGGTTAAAAGCCCTTAAATATAAATATAAATATAGTTGGCGTGAAGACTTCTATGATCAATTACATGAATACTTAGCTTATTATCTAGCTATCTTAAAAATTGACAATAAGCATTCTTTGAAATGTATATTAGCCATTGACAATACGCAGTATTGCTTTTATTGTTATACTATTTTTAAAAATTGACAATAAGTATTGTTATACTATTTTTAAAAATTGACAATACGCAGTATTGCTTTTATTGGAATTATAAATTGATACAATGAGTTTTCCATGTAAAATAATGTTGCAAATTAAACTGATAATATGATAGTTCAGATATAACATGTATTTAAAACAAATAAAGAAATAAAAGTTGTTGTGAGCTTTTTACTGATCTGCTAGGAAACAGGCTTCGGTCCAAATGTATATATGTGTTGCCACTCATACATATATATTGTCATTAAAATCTGAATCATTACTTTAATACTCCATGCAATGCATGCACATTGATCTACAGGGCAATTACATGTTCAGCTCAATATAATTCAGGAGGCACCGACAAATTTATTAATTTCCATTCACAGTATTATAGATTTTTTGGATGATAATTTCATTGGGACTTCACCGCAAGTATTAACAAAATCCATGCAGGTTGCATGCATTGCCCAGTGGTGGTTATGCCTGGGTTGGAACTTGGAAGGGATATACATGAATTTAAAGGGATGTTTCCCGGTTGTCTAAAGACGTTATTGAGAATCTCGATTTAAGTTCAAATAACTTCAATGGTTGTTTGACGGATTCGTTTGGGGAGATGCACAAGATGTAAACTTTTAGACTTGTTTTGTGACCTTTATTTTCGAATTATATACGGTACTTATAGACAAATTTATATAGTATGCAACATACTACATGATACGAAGGTTGGAATCTCTTTGTGTGATTTTAACTTGTGACGTCTTGCACCATTTCGAAGGGTCTTTACCGTTTGAACAATGAGTTTGTCAATTTGCCATATGACTTAACATTTGGCTCCATTTCTGAATCCTTAGAACATCTTGTAGCTTCGGAATAACTACTGCTTTCATAGAATAAATTGAATCATTACTTTAATACCCCATGCATGCACATTGATCTACAGGGCAACATGTTCAGCTTATTTCAAGAAATAGCGTATGTCTCATATAAAACTCTAGATCACAATATGAGCAACTTGACTTGACAGACGAAATTCCTATATGGGTTGGTGAACATTTTACAGGTTTTATAGTCTTATTACTCTTATTTGAATTGATGAATGAATTGCATTGAGATAGGGAAAGAATTGTAGAAATGATGAACAGATTGTATCGTTTAAAGAAACAATGAATGATGTTATTTTCTCACTAACGAACACTGCCAAAAGTTAGGAGAAACAGGAAGGTGAAAAGGAGATGCGTTATTATCTGAAAATTTTAAGATCAGCACCACTCCTTCACATTGATTAATTCTTTGTTTCGTTTCGTTTTTTTGGGTAATAAATAGTGTGTATTTGAACAAATAACGAAATAAAAGTTGTTGTAAGTTTTTACTGATCTGCTAGGAAACAGGCTTCGGTGCGAATGTATATATGTGTTGCCCCTCATACATATATATATATATATATATTGTCTTTAAAATTTGAATCATTACTTTAATACCCCATGCAATGCATGCACATTGATCTACAGGGCAATTACATGTTCAACTCAATATAATTCAGGAGGCACGGGCAAATTTAACTTCCATTCTTCACAGTATTATAGATTTTTTGGATAATAATTTCATTGGGACGACTTTACCGCAAGCATTAAACAAAATCTATGCAGGTTGCACGCATTGCGCAATGTTGGTAATGCCTGGGTTGGAACTTGGAAGGGATATACATGAATTTAAAGAGATGTACATTTTGTTTTCTCTAATATCCTAAGCCACGTTACATGTACATTGTATGTGCAAAGTAATCATGTTTACTTTTATATAGGGTACTTATAGACAAATTTATATAGTATGCAACATACTACATGATACGAAGGTTGGAATCTCTTTGTGTGATTTTAACTTGTGACGTCTTGCACCATTTCGAAGGGTCTTTACCGTTTGAACAATGAGTTTGTCAATTTGCCATATGACTTAACATTTGGCTCCATTTCTGAATCCTTAGAACATCTTGTAGCTTCGGAATAACTACTGCTTTCATAGAATAAATTGAATCATTACTTTAATACCCCATGCATGCACATTGATCTACAGGGCAACATGTTCAGCTTATTTCAAGAAATAGCGTATGTCTCGTATAAAACTCTAGATCACAATATGAGCAACTTGACTTGACAGACGAAATTCCTATATGGGTTGGTGAACATTTTACAGGTTTTATAGTCTTATTACTCTTATTTGAATTGATGAATGAATTGCATTGAGATAGGGAAAGAATTGTAGAAATGATGAACAGATTGTATCGTGTAAAGAAACAATGAATGATGTTATTTTCTCACTAACGAACACTTCCAAAAGTTAGGAGAACCAGGAAGGTGAAAAGGAGATGCGTTATTATCTGAAAATTTTAAGATCAGCACCACTCCTTCACATTGATTAATTCTTTGTTTCGTTTCGTTTTTTTGGGTAATAAATAGTGTGTATTTGAACAAATAACGAAATAAAAGTTGTTGTAAGTTTTTACTGATCTGCTAGGAAACAGGCTTCGGTCCAAATGTATATATGTGTTGCCACTCATACATATATATTGTCATTAAAATCTGAATCATTACTTTAATACCCCATGCAATGCATGCACATTGATCTACAGGGCAATTACATGTTCAACTCAATATAATTCAGGAGGCACGGGGCAAATTTAACTTCCATTCTTCACAGTATTATAGATTTTTTGGATAATAATTTCATTGGGACGACTTTACCGCAAGCATTAAACAAAATCTATGCAGGTTGCACGCATTGCGCAATGTTGGTAATGCCTGAATTGGAAGGGATATACACGAATTTAAAGAGATGTTTTCCAGTCGTGTTATGACGTTATTGAGAATCTTGATTTAAGCTCAGAAAACTTCAATGGTAATTGTTTGACGGATTCGTTTGGGGAAATAAAACAAGCTGTAAACTTTAGGCTTGTTTTATAACTTTTATTTTTGAATATTGGGTCCTTCTATACAAATTTATGTTTTATGCAACATACTACATAGTAAGCAGATTCGAGTCCCTTTGCAAGATTTGAACCTGAAACGTCTCGCACCGTTTTGAAGTGCCTTTACCACTTGAATATAACAGTTATTTTCGACTTGTCTTATAACTTAAATTGGCTATATTTCTGAATCCCTGGAACATCTTGTAGCTTTAGAAGAATCACTCCTTTCACAGAATGAATTGAATTGAACTACTTAAAGAAGGTTAGGACGACTTTAGAAGCTTTTTTTTTTTTTTTTTTTCATCTTGATGAAAATTCCATAAAAGGTGTCATGTCTGAGTTAAATTTTACTAGACTAACTAAGCTTAAAAGGTTATACTTACAGTCAAATGACCTAATTTTGAGTGTAAGTCCTGAATGGATCCCTTGGTATTGAAATTGGTATGGGTTCTTTCAAGATTGGACCTAATCTTGAGCGTAAGTAGGATAAGTTTAGATCCTCTAATAATTAAATAATTGGTAATTTGTCTGCTCTTTCTAAACTAAGTTTTGGTTATTTTGATTTGTGGTCTAACTTCTTCAAGGACAGTTTAATTCAAGGTTCGAAATTCCGGTTTCCGGTTACGTTCCGGTCATGTAAAAAACTAATATAAAACAAGGTTCGAAATTTCGTTTATCAAGGGCAGTGTAATTCAAGGTTCGAAATTTCGTTTATTAGTGCTGTTCGAAGTAGAAGCCCGACAAGAGCAGAGCAAATCGATGCTTCCAAGATGTTCACTTTCTGCGACTTTATGCTTCATGCTTTTTTATGTGACGAAAACCAAAACCGGTTTTCTGCTTAAATTCCGGTCCGGTCCACGTCGGAATCGGGCCGAGATTGCCGGACGGAATTTAATACCCGGTTTTAATTACGTCCATCTTTTAATATATATGATTGAATCGGTGTCTGATATATCAAACCTATGTAAGCTAGTAGAACGCTTTTATGCCTCTATCTCACAAGAAATAACTTTATTGGTGAAATCCCATTATACGCATGTTTAACGTATAACGAATGTGATATCTTTGATCTTTCATGGAATCTTTAAACATGTGAGTAAGCAAATTGTTGGGATTTCCTTGCAAGCCCGGAGTATCATACTAATATTGTCGGTGATTTTTGGTGATATTTATTTTCTCTAGAAACAAGCAGCATGGAGATATTACTCACCCCCTTGTCGTTAATTTAAACCGACCTTAGATCATTGCACTTGCACTTGTGTTACAACAATCTCGGTGGTCCTACTTCAATGACCCCAAGAAATTGTGCATGTATCATAACTCTAGATCATAATATGAACAACTTGACTGACTTAAAATTCCTATATGGATTGGTGACGATTTTAAAGGTTTTTTAGTCTTACTCTTATTAGAACTGATGAATGAATTGTATTGAGATAGGAAAAAGAGTGTACAAATGATGAACAGATTACATTGTGTAAAGAAACAACGGACGATGTTATTTTCTCATTAACGAACACTGGCAAAAGCTAGAGAACAAGGAGGGTGAAAAGTAGATGCGTTATTATCCAAAAAAATTAAGATCAAGACTACTATTTCACGTTGATTACTTCTTTTATTTTCGTTATAAATAGTGCGATGCTAAGAGAACCGCACTTTCTGCATCGAGTACTATTGGTACTATCGAGTATTTTTTATTTTTTTTAGCTACGTTCAGCGTACAACCGTCGACCGAATACTATTCGGTCAGCGGTAGCATGGTATTCACAGCGGTTTTTGGGTTTTTTAGCACCACACTATAATATATTAATATAAATGAAGCAGCATATTGCTAAAACCAAAAAGAATATGCTGCATCATTTACACATCCATCAGGTACATGCACGTGATATATCAGTTAAACAAGAAATATATGTCTCCACCTAAATATCATTTTTCCCAACCCTTTCCATTAAATTCAACTTAAGTTTACCAATTTTTTCATCTTCTTAGTTTGTCATTTGGTCACCCATACCAAACATAAATTCATATTTGCTTTCTACGATTTCTGAAAATTTACTATGGTTTAGCCCCAAACTGTAAACACCACCTCAAAACTAACAACCCCAGTACCAATCAAGTGTTCGAACACACAAAACCGAATATAGTTATGCTCAGTGTGTCAATCCGAACAGAATAGCACACTGGAAACTGATATTTAACATCATGCGAAAAAAAATGTTATTTACACAATATCAGTTATCGCTATCTTAAATCAATCATATAAATTCATTTTAATGGAGCTAGCGAAATCGAATTCGACGAAACAAACATCAACGTTTTCATCATTAACTTTTATGAGTCGACTTTAAAAAAAAAGTCATTTGTATTTTAAAAATAATATTTTAATGTCATATTATTAACTAATTCCACGTCAAAAACGAACATGTTTCGATTTAAACTTATGTACACTAATTGCATATGCTAAAGAACTACATGCAATAAAAATAATCCACTAATGATTTAGTGCTTTAAGAAGACTTCTTGGAATTTTGCTATATGCTTATTTGATAACGGTATGTGTGGCAACGGGACAATGCTGCTATAACCAGAATGGCATTGTAAGATTCCATGTGTATTATAGGGTTTCCTGGTTAATGTTTATGTGCTGAGTAGAAGATAATCGACGTATAATGTAGTTCATTTACGGATTCGTATATGTTTATTCTTCTTTATGATGTTTATGTCACATATAAACACATGATTGACAACAAAACTTCATATTAATATATTTTCATCTCCACTTTATATTCATGCTCTGATTATAGTCTCTCTTAACTAAATGCATAGGATAATATAAATAACCTTTGAATATATCAATGGGTGCTCAGATGGGGCGTGGATTGTTTTCTCCGCATCCCCCTGTGTGCCCTTTATGCCCATCCAATCACAACCCCCTGATTTCCATCTTTTACAGTTAAATCACTCAATTGTTTTCGGACTTAATTGCAAAAGGTGGAAATCAGAGAAATTTAGGCCGTTGGACACAAAGGGACGGGAGAAACGGGGACAGAAGAATTGGCCTCCTCAGACGGCATCTAAAAATCAATTAATACTAGTGTTTCCATTTAAAAAATGCTCTTGGTCAAACATAAGTGCTCAGTCGGCAAACTAGCGTTCAAACTCGATGCACGTTTTTTCTAAGTCAAGAACCGTGTGGGACCACATGTAGAAATATTGCTTGGCGTGACTAGTTAAATAACATATATAAAACAAATCCGCTTCATCTATATGTTGCATAGCATTATTATAAGACCAAGCTGAATCTTAAAGGCACTACAAGAATGAACAGAATCAGTTACGGACGCTAGCGACGGCTGGTGACGGCTAAAAAAAGCGGCCTTCACCAGCCGTTGTTAACCGTCGCTTAAAACAATAAATCGCGAGCCTACATGAAACATTCTCATTTCCATCGTCCCCTTCGCAAAACTGAAACCCCCTCCCCCCCCCCCCCCCAAAAAAAACTACCTACCCAGTCGCCTGCCACCGTCGGCCGTCTCAAGCCCACTCCACCCCTCTAAACCAAGTTATTGCTGCTTCCTCTCTAAGGTATGATTTCTAACTTAATTTCATGAATTAATTACTTAATAATGATTTAAATGTATATGTTATGTGATCATACAATGATTTTTGAATTATTGTAGTTGATTTAGTAATGATTGAAACCCTAAATTGTGGATTTAGTTGTTTATCAATGTGGTGGTTGATTTTGTGCGTACGTATGTGTTAATGAACCGTTACTTTATAGATAATAATTAATTAATGATATTGAATTTATAATATAGCCAATTATATTTTAAATTTAAAAGCTATTTAGGTGATTATCGATTAGAAACCGATTAATAAATTTTGTGAATTCAGTTGATTGGTATACACGTTGTTGTTTCTGGGTTTGATAATTGTTGGATATGCGACTGGTATACATGTTGTTGGATATAGCTATTTAAAAGTGATGGTTCTGAAATTGTTGTATATCAGTTTGGTAATCCTAGTAAATGAGTTGTTGACGCTGTTGGATTAAACCATGACTGAAACCCTAAAATGTGGAATTATTTGTCTATCGGTGAATTAGTTGATTTTGTGCTTGTGTGGTCCTGAAATAGTTGAATTAATGTTGTTGATCATGTAGTGTTGTTCATTAAACCATGATTGGAAATAAATAGTTGAAGTAAAACTATTTAAAATTGTAACAACCTAGAAAATCAAAACCAATTCAAAAAATTTATTTCAAGTAATTTTGCCAGAAAATGCATCAAAATTTAAAAATTCCGTTTTTAAATAAGAACAATGCCCTTAAAAATCAGAACCATTTTCATTGTGTTGTGAAAATGAATTGAATTGTGAAAATTATGGAAATGAAATTGTTGTAAGGTTACAAGGCCTAGGTTAGAAGAGGAGCAGTGCTCAGACATTGTGTCGGTGCTACAACACCCTGCCGTTGTAATGCCGAAATTTTCTGAAATGAACTATAAAAAATAGTTGTTGCGTTGAATAAATTCTTTTAAACAATAAAAATATCATTTTTATTGTACGCATGAACCACTAAAAATATTCATGCGTTGTATAAATTCTTTGAACAATAAAAACATCATTTTTATTGTATGTATGAACCAATAAAAATATTCATGCGTTAAAATAAATTCTTTGAACAATAAAAACATCATTTTTGTTGTATGTATGAACCATTAAAAATATTCATGCGTTGAATAAATTTTTTGAACAATAAAAATAACATTTTTATTGTATGTATGAACCACTAAAAATATTCATAGACATTGTTGGAAATTTTTTTGTTAATGGTGAAAGCCAAGTTAAGGAGAGGGGTAATTCACGTTACTCTGGTGCTACAAAATAGCGCCATTGTAATGGTAAATTTTTTAAAAACAGTTTGGTAATGCATAGGAATTTTCAGAAAGATAAGTTTTAAAGTTTATCGTTTAGTTGTGAAATCCGAAATGAAATACTGTCGAGATATAATAGTGTGGTGCGTAAAAGCTTTAGTCCCAAAAGGCTTTATAATAATATATGTATATGTTATCGAAATCACTGACATATATTTTTGAATCAGGAAAAATGTTCGATTATTACATTGACCGTAGTTCGATGTATGAAGTTAGAGTTGGAATGAAAGGCTCAGTGAAAGAACATTTCTATAATGACGTAAATGAATTTTTAGATTTGCATTATCTAATAATCGAAATTACGAGGAGCATAGTTGTTCGTGTACTAAGTGTAAACTGATGAGGTTTCGTAAACCAGACATCGTTAACGTACATTTGTATAAATCAGGTTTTGTGCCAAATTATTATTTATGGGATCATCATAGAGAACTTGTTGAGCCTACAGTAAATCCTATAGCGTCGGAGGTCGAATTAGTTATGACGAATCCAACAGAAGATATGGTGGATGATGCAGCACGGTCAATGTTCCCTACCGGTCTGGTTGACGACGATGACGTCAATATTGAAGAAGAATCGAACACGAAAGCCAAAAATATATATGATTTATTGGCTTCAGCTAAGCGACTATTGTGGAATGGCTGTGAAAGTGGAACTGAATTATCGGTAACGGCTGAGTACATTACCGTGAAATCAAAATTTAACCTTATAGAAGCTGCATTTACAGCGGTTGAACAAGCTGCAAAAAGACATATGCCACCCGATAATCCGATGTGTGATAGTCATTACAAAGTGAAAACACTAATGTCGGCTTTCGGTTTGCCGTATCAAAAAATAGATACTTGTATTAAAGATTGCATGTTGTACTGGAAAGATAATATTAATCTTAGAAACTGTAAAAAATGTGGCGGGGAAAGATATAAACCTAGAAAAAAGAAAGGTAAGGAAGTTTCGTATACAAGAATGCATTATTTACCAATCATCCCTAGACTACAACGGTTATATGCATCCCCAGTCACTGCATGTCATATGCGATGGCATAGTGTGCGAACACAAGAAGATGGAACTTTGACACATCCATCGGATGAAGAAGCATGGAAACATTTTGATAGGACGTATCCTACATTTACCGCAGAGAGCCGTAACGTCACACTTGGTTTATGTACAGATGGGTTTTCACCATTTTCTCAGTTTGGTAGTAAATATTCATCCTGGCCTATTATCGTTACTCCTTATAATTTACCTCCGTGGATGTGTATGAAAACTCCATATATGTTTCTCACTGTTGTCGTTCCTGGTCCTAACGATCCAAAATAAGGCATCGATGTTTATCTACAACTATTAATAGAAGAGTTGAAAAAACTATGGGATGAAGGAGTTGAAACATACGACATTTCAAAAAAAAAAAAAGAATTTTCGTATGTTCGCTTCTTTGTTATGGGCGATTAGTGATTTTCCTGCATATGGGATGTTTTCAGGTTGGAGTATGGCCGGTCGTCTATCTTGTCCTTTATGCATGGAAGAAACACAAGCATTTTTCTTATGGTACGGAAGGAATCATTCGTGGTTTGATTATCACAGTTGTTTTCTGCATACCAATCATACTTTTAGAAGAGATAAAAAAACTTTAAAGCTAATAGCGAAATGACGGTGCAAGCACCCAAAATTTGGACAAGTGAAGAAATATACGATATTGTAAAGGGTTATCCAAAGAACCATGAGACTGGAGAACATACAGAAATTCCGGGTAAATCTGACATTCATAATTGGTGTAAACAAAGCATATTCTAGGAGCTACCTTATTGGAAAGATCTCAAACTTCGACATAATATCGACGTTATGCACAATGAAAAAAATGTATTTGATAACGTGTTTAATACTGTTTTGAATGTCAAAGGAAAAACAAATGACGATATATATTCGAGACGTGACATAGAAGAATATTGTAAACGACCAGAACTTCATATGAAGCCCAATGAAAATAAAAGACCTAAAGCGTGCTATGAACTAGACAACAAACAAATAAAACTTGTATTGAAATGGGTTGAGGGACTGAAATGTCCGGATGAGATTTCTTCTAATCTTCGTAGATATTTTGATTATGAAAACAATAAATTGAGTGGGATGAAAAGTCATGATTGTCATATCACGATGGAATATTTATTACCAGTGGTGTTCAAAGAATTGTTGCCTGTAAAAGTGTAGGGTGTTTTAACAGAGTTAAGCTTATTCTATAAACAGTTTTGTTCGGCAACGTTAAAAATTGATCGTCTCCGTAAACTTGAAGTAGAAATTCCGATATTGATTTGCAAATTGGGGAAAATCTTCCCTCCAGGATTTTTTAATGTAATGGAACATTTACCTATTCATCTTCCATCCGAACCAATTCTTCGAGGTTCAGTGCAATATGGATGGATGTATCCTTTTGAAAGGTAAAATTTATACTTACAATTCAAAGTGACATTAGTGCATATAAATTGAATTAATTTTATTTTAGGTATTTGAATCATCTGAAGAAAAAAGTACAGCAAAAAGCACGACCTGAAGGTTCGACTTGCAAATCTTATCTTGAAGAAGAAGCTTCGTTCTTTTTTCTCATTACTTCAGTGATCATGTGAACCTATCATTTGTAAGTGGTCATCGTAATGATGAAACCGTGGAACCCAATTTTTGTTCGACAATGTTATATATTTTTAGACAACATGGACGATCTTCTGGAAAATGTGTAGAAATATGATTAAATGATAGTGATCACCATGTCGCACACACATATGTTCTTCTAAATTGTGTTGAAGTTGCACCATTTGTTAGGTACTAAATTTTTGACTTTATTACAGTTATGTGTACATCAATTGTTAGCTAGTAATTAAATCATTTATATTTGCAGTATTTACGAATCAGAAAATCCAAATGGCAATCTCAGTCAAGATTTTGCTAAATGGTTCTCGAAGTACGTTTACGATCCAATAAATTACGGCAATGACGAGGGTTTGCAACATTTTGCGCTTGGACCAAAAAAAATGTTAAGACTTATCTAATATTCTTCGCCAATGGATTTAAATTCAACACCAAAGACCATGGTACTGATAGATTAACATATAACAGTGGTGTATTTTTCAAAGGTAGTGATGATCCCGAAGAGCATATAAAAGACTTTTATGGCGTCTTGACACAGATTTTAGAGTTGACATATTATGTGTAACCCGTTGAAAAAGTTGTTCTATTGAAGTGCAACTGGTTCAGCAATGTTCCTGGTACTGGAATCAATGTGCATAAAGATCATAAGCTTATAGAAATAAAGCACACATCACATTATTATAAGTATGATCCTTTTGTATTGTCAAAGCAAGCATTACAAGTTTACTTTGCTCCGTATCCGTCCTCAAAAAGGGATAAAGAAGACTGGTCTGTTGTAATTAAAACAAAGACAAGATTTACATTTGAAGGAATTGCTATTCCAGACGATGCAACGTCAAATGGATGCAAATCAAAACGATGAAATAATAATTGCTAATGATGTTAATTTAGAGTCTTTGAACGATGAATCAAATGAATTAATAGAAGCATTTGAGAGTACAAAGGACAACGATTAGAGAATGAGACCGAGATTGAATCAGAAAATGAAGAATAATAATGTTGTTTGTATCATTAGTTATTTACATATGATATACAATGATATGTTTTATATGATGTGCCATGTTGTGAGCTATGATGTAAATTGATATGTTTTATATGATGTGCTATGTTGTGAACTTACATAATGTGCTACGATTATCTATTATTCGGTTCTTCTTCTTTTATGTAAATGGGTCTTGTAGTTGCATTTGATAATATATGTTATATGAGTTTATTTGATAATGTATGTGCATAATGATGTATGAGTAGTTATTATACGAAATAATATGTTTGTGATAGATATGCTTCCTGGACGCCGACCTACCCACAGTTCGGAGGCAGGTGCGAGCGGTATAACACCGGATACACATCAGGTCATAGAGCTCATACCCAAGACCGCTGGTAAGTTTTTAATTTCTTAAATGTTTAGTATTCAAAACTTATTAAATGCTAATATCGTACTTCCTACAGGGGGTTTGATATTATTCCTACAGAACTTGTTTTATCTGTGTCTAGAAATGCATATATCGCTAGGTGGATAGAGGCGTGAGCCTACTGGGACGATATTCCTGCGCATATTAGGAATGTCATTCTCGCGGAGGTTCTTGTAAGTATAAATATATTTCTCATTTACAAAATTATATAAAATATGTAATACAATTTGTTTGTTAATTTATAGGTTGGTGTACGGGTTAGGGAAGAAGATATGGATCTTTTCCTCACCGCATGGAATCAAAAGATGAGGAAAAATTATTCAGGCAACTAACACAAGGCCAAAAAAAAGCAGGAAAGAGGGCTCCATGGATGAGCGAGGAGGTCTACGGTGGTTTCCAGCAACTGTAGGCTACGGAAAGAGTGAAGGTAAATTAATTAAGCTTATTTTTAATTTTAATTTTGTATATCAATCAATTAATCGTATAATTAAATATACAGGAGCTTTCAGAGCGAAACCAGGCAAACAGACTCAAGAATCCTACTTTGCATCGGGGTGGGGTCTAAGTCTCGCAGCACCGTAGTGAATTGGTACGAATGATAAATCACATTTATAGATAGTTCTAATTTTTTTTAATCGTATTGATAAATTCCAAATATATATTGTATCATTTCAGATGTCGTCTCTCCATCGGGAGCCTACACTTGCTGAGGTGTTTACACGGACTCATGCTGTCGAGTGGACCGACGAGGAGGGTAACACCTCATATACATGGACGGACAATAAGTCTCCTGGAGTGATGGTTAGCATTCGTAATAATTTTTATTTCACATTGTTATTTAGAAATTGTATATTTAATGTATTCCATAATTGTTCGTTTTTGCAGGAGAAATACAATGCGAAGTTAAATGCTCGAGCGGCGCAGTTAGCTCAAGAGCCGGACCCGGAGGAGTGTAATCGTATTTGGAACACCATCATCGACCCGCCACTCAGGGGTAGACGATCCGGTTTTGGAAACATAAAGGTAATGCGTTTTGTAAAAGAATTTAAACATATCCAAGTGCTATTAAAAGTTTAAAGTGTTGACATAATTAAACATAACGAATTTATAATACATTTATCAAGTCATGCTTATAATATAATAATTACATATAGCAGAGACTCGGGCCTACTATACGAGGCGTCAGGACGAGGAGGAGATTGCCATGCTTCGACAGTAGGTGGCAGATTTACAGGATTTCCAGAAGAACAGGTTTGTGACCATGGTGGATGAGAGGATTGCTGCATATCTCCAGAAGCATGGGCATATGCCATCGAGTGAGCCTGCTACCATGGAGGAGGAGAAGGAGGAGAAGGAGGAGAACGACGACGATGACGAGGAGGAGGATGAGTAGGCACTTGTCCTCTACTTTTGATTTTGGACTTGCTTTGTATATATAAACCAGTTGTATTTTGGATGTGATGTTGTTTTTTGGACGTGAGGTGGACGTAATGTGGACGTGATGTTGTTTTTTGGAGATGATAATGGTTTGTTTATATTATGTGGACGTGATGTTGGTTTTTGGACTGTTATATTGTTTTTATTTATCGTTTACAAGCTATTTAGTCATATATGCGACGTTTAATATCATATATGTTGGTTAATGTGGTTATTTGGAGTATATATGAGGCGATGGATTGTGAAAGTGGTAGAATATAAGTTGCAAATTAGTTGGATTTGAGTTGTTGTGGCTTGGAAGGCTTATGGCTGCTGGAAAACAAAAAAATGCACTTATTTTAGCGACGGCTGGTCACGGCCTATATACCCAGTTTAGCGACGGATAGTGATGGCTTGTTACAGCTTATTTACCCAGTTTAGCGATGGCTAGTGACGGCTGATGACGTTTTATTTGCATGGTTTGGCGACGGCTGGTTACGTTGTTCTTGCTTACCATTAGTGACGACTTGTCACGAGTGTTGGAAGTCAAACGAATTGTCCACATGGCAAGTTTGTCGTCGCCAGTCGTCGTTATTCTGGAGACCACAGCCTTCACTAACGTCGTCGCTATTTTCTTAGTGTCCTGATACATAGCGACGGCTATTGGTGATGGTTGGTGATGGCTTTTTGCCGTTGCTAATCTGACATTTTCTTGTAGTGAGAAATATATTAAAGTCTTCATTTAAGCCATTAGGATTCAATCAATTATATTTGTGTTAATGTTGCTTACTTTTCTGTTGGAACAAGGCAGTAGGGGAGTAGCTAGGCTGCATAGCAAATGAAAGGATTGCTCTTCTCAATTTCAAGAAAAGTCTTGTAGATAAAAACAACAGGCCTGCATCATGGAACGATAATAACTGTTGTAACCAGAAAGGCGTTTCTTGCAACAACCTAACTGGTCATGTCACCAGGTTAGATCTATGCAATCCATACCCCTTTCCTGACATGGATGGTATTCATTACAATGAGGGGTCGTTAGGAGGCGAGCTCAGCCCATCTTTGCTTGGTCTAAAGCAACTAAATTACCTTGATCTGAGCATGAACTATTTCTATGGTTCTATTCCCAAGTTCCTTGGTTCCCTTCGTAATCTCAGGTATCTTAAATTGTCTTTGGCCGATTTTCGTGGCTTGATTCCTCATCATCTTGGAAATTTATCGAGACTTGAATATGTTGATCTTACTGTTGGCCGGAATGGATCTGACAACGAAGTTATTACTAATGACTCTTATTGGATATCGCATCTTTCTTCATTAAAACATCTCACTATGAAAAATACAATTTTGAAAAGCTTTCAGAATTTAATAGAAGCACTAAACGTGCTACCTAATATTGCTGAGCTATGTACAAGCTCATGTAATATCGGTGATTTTCCTGCCTTCCTTCCGTACGTGAACTTTAAAAATCTTTCTTACCTTGATTTATCTGATAACGTTATAGGTCAAAAAAAACTTCCCTTTGTGGATATCTGACATAAAAAGCCTCACACACATTGATCTACGGATAAACCTATTCCACTCAAATCCAAATGCACTAGAAAATCTTACTTCTCTATAGTATATGGATTTTTCAGAAAATGTTTTCAATGGGGCTTTACCAAAAGCATTACAAAAATTATGCAATTTGCACACATTGAGTGGCGGTTTTAATGACTTTACCGATATGCATGAATTTAAAGATATATTTTCCAGATGTCTCAAAGACAGTATTGAACATCTGTATTTAAGGCACAGTAACCTCAATGGTTGTTTACCATATTTGTTTGGAGAAATGCACAAATTTAATACTTTAGATTTGTCAGGAAACTTATAACTTGGTTCCATTCCAGAATCATTTGGAGAAATGCAGAAGCTGAAAAATTCAGATTTGTTGCGTAACTTATTATATAGTTCCATTCCAGAATCGTTGGGACATCTTATGGCTTTAGAAGAACTACTTCTATCAGAAAATAAATTCAATGGAACCATTCCAAGAAGCATCGGACAACTTTCAAATCTTCTTCTTTTGCATCTTGATAAAAATTCCATTGAGGGTGTCATTTCTGAGGTTCATTTTACTAGATTTGCCAAGCTTAAAGATTTGAGCTTAGACTCAAACAATCTAATTTTGAATGTAAGCCATGATTGGATCCCTCCATTCAAGCTCAAAGTCATTGGCATGGGATCTTGCAAGATGGGACCATATTTTCTGCAATGGTTAAAAACACAAGTTAAATTTTCCTTGTAAAACTTGTCTAGTTTTGACATCGTGGATAACTTACTTGATTGGTTCTGGGGTGTTTTTGTCACGTGTGACATAATAACATTAGATCTTTCTAAGAATGGAATCAAGGGAAATTTACCTCCTCTTCCTAAGTTAAGTTTTAATTATTTTTATTTGAACTCTAATTTCTTTGAAGGTCCTTTACCACTATCTTTAAATAATACATATTTGACTGATGTATCAAACAATTCATCCTCCGGATCAATTCAGCCCATATTAGGTAATAGAACACTGAGATGCATCTTTCTTTCTAGAAATAACTTTATTGGTGAAATCCCAATATCTATATGTTCAACTGAATGGTCATGGATTGATCTTTCGTGGAATCTTTTAACGGACGAGTTGCCAAATTGTTGGAATCAACATGAGAATGTGTCCTTTAATTTTGATAGTGGATATCTTAGCAAATTACATTTAGATTTCTCTAGAAACAATCTATATGGAAATATTTCTCACTCCTTGGGTGCTTTAACCGGTCTTACATCATTGCATCTGTCCTATAACAAGCTTAGTGGTAGTCTTCCAATTAACCTAAGAAATTGTGGAGGTCTCATAACTCTTGATCTTGGTATGAATAACTTGACAGCCATAATCCCTATATGGAGTGGCGAAGATCTTATATATTTGAAATTCCTTATTCTAAGATCAAACAATTTCATGGGGAATATCCCCTCAAATTTGTCGAAGTTGAAAGTACTTCGAATCCGTGATCTTGTTGACAATAAACTGACCGGAGGAATACCATGGAGATTTGGAAACTTCAATGTCATGATGGACATGCATCCAACTGAATAACTTTATCTTTTAGGATTTTATGATGGAGATAGTCCCAATCTCATGGAGTATGCATAGCTAACCAATAAAAAAGGAAACTGGAATTATGATAAGTTGTTAACTCAAATAACCATCATCGATCTCTCCTCTAACAATTTATCTGAGCAGATAACCAAAGAACTTCGAAGTCTTCATAGGTTAATTTATTTGAATCTATCCATAAATCATTTAGTTGGACCAATACCAGATGCTTTTGGTTCAATGCACTTCCTTGAATGTCTCGACTTGTCAATCATGTAGCAACAAGACACCAAATTTTGAAGTTCCCATAGTTGAAGTTATCGAATCAGATTGCTGGTGGTATGTGAGCGTCGCACTTGGGTTTGTCATAGGTAATTGGATTGTTTATGATACTTTTCTCATGAGGGAAAAGTGGAAGAACTTTTTTTTTCAATATGTTGATTATGTACATGATGCGATATACGTCGTTACCGTTGTGAACATAAACACGTACCTCCTTCACAACATTGGTTAGCAAAATCGGTCTTTTATCTTGGCCGTCCGTTTTGAGGGAGCGTGATAAGGATTGACATAATTTATGTCAATATCTGCATATATGGTATGCCATTGAAATAGAAAAAATATCATGATAAGGATTGACATAATCTATGTCAATCTCTGCATATATGGTATGCCATAATATGATGAAATATAATAAATATCATTAATGATATTTATTCCATAATTGTTGCAGTTATAATAAATATGATGAAATATAATAAATATCATGATAAGGATTGACTGCATGTATTTGTAACTTTATATATTTGTGATTCATGAATAAAAAAATGTATCATTCTCTATAACTATTTTTCACATCCAACCGAAGAACTTTATCTTTTAGGATTTTATGATGGAGATAGTCCCAATCTCATGGAGTATGTACAGCTAACCGCTAAAAAAGGAGACTAGAATTATGATAAGTTATTAACTCAAATAACCATTATTGATCTCTCCTCCAACAATTTATCTGAGCAAATGCCTAAAGAAATTGGAGATCTTCATGGGTTAATTTCTTTGAATCTGTCCAGAAATCAATTATTAGGACCAATACCTGATGCTTTTGGTTCAACGAAATGACCTTTCAAGCAATATACCTTCAACCATGTCCAACATGACCACATTGGATTATCTAGATTTATCATATAACAATTTATGGAAAGATTCCATCAGGACACCAACTTCGGACTCTCACAAATGAATAATATATTGGCAATTCCAAACTTTGTGGTTTACCCTCAGTCAACCATGTAGCAACAAGACACCAAAATTTGAAGTTCCCATAGTTGAAGTTATCAAATCAGATTACTGGTGGTATGTGAGCGTTGCACTTGGGTTTGTCATAGGTAATTGGACTGTTTGGGAGTACTTTTCTCATGAGGGAAAAGTTGAAGAATTTTTTTTTTCAATATGTTGATTATGTACATGATGCGATATACATCGTTACCGTTGTGAACATAAACAAGTTCAAAAGCAAAATCTGTAATGCAACTGCATTAGCTTGATATGCACTGTCAGAGTTTAATTAGCAATAATTCAATGAAAATTTAGGTGTCCTTGGTGTGTATTAGTCAAGACACGAAGCTGCTTTTACCATTCCCACTATTTGTTGTTGTTCTATACAACTTTCTTTTTGATAAATCAACACACAGTAATTGTATTAGTTACTTGTGATTCATTCTTTCTGCTAGTACACGTGAAACTGCAGCGTTTGAAAGATCGACACAGCAAATGACAACATGATTGCAGAGTGAAATCACATGGTTAATTAACCACTGTTCGATCAGAGTTAATTTTCTGAAAAATTCTGCCGATTGTTGTATCTACTTGTGAGAATGACTATATTTGAGTGTAAGCATGAGGATGATTAACTATTATGGATAAGGTGTAATGTGATCATAATTTTATCCCTTTGGCATGATCATTAATGAGATCTCCGCTAAAATCTATGAAAGAAAAACTGTTCGCTTTTGGTTAATCCTTTCAACATGTTAGAAATCAGTGATGATTTTTCGAGATCATTGCTTAATCTGGCTTCAATGTTGAAAAAATAATTCTCGACATTGTGATTTTATCTAACTGGTGAATCCTTGTGTGCTTTTTTGATACGTCAGAGTGAAGTGTGTTGCTATTCAAATGTGTAAGCCAACCTCTTGAGGGGTGGAAAGAGTGAAATATGTAAATACTAAGCTTGTGATGGCATGAGGGTAACAGAACTTGCATATCATAGTACATTATTAAATATAGTTGGCGTAAAGACTTCTATGATCTGCAACATGAATACTTAACTTATGATCTAACTATATTAAAAGTTGACAATAAACATTTTTTGAAATATATATTAGCCTTTGAAACATATGAAGATCATAGCATAAAAAGTTGATCAATGAACTTAGTTAACTGAACCAGAGACGAAAACCTGGGTACCATGTCCGTAGATGCGCACAAACCAACATAAGTATGAGAAAGCGGGGATCCAATGACACTATTATAATTTTCCTACAAACATGGAATTTGAATCCTTTTTTACGATAAAAGTTTGAAAATCAATCCACTAAAACAAAAAAACCGAAATATCTTAAAAGTATAATATACGAAAATTTGCCTTACCAAATCCTTGTTCAAATTTTTGTTTATTATTCATAATATCATTAAGCTTTGGCACACCTCATATTGGTTGGTAATTTTCCTTACTATTTTCATCGTTGGGCCCAGTTTTAGGATGTTTGAAAAGCAGGTGTTCAAAATTTTTGACATTTTAGATCCTATTGATGAAAATGAATGTATTTTTCATTTTTTTTTCAAAGTGATGATTCATGTATTTATTGTGCTGGTGGACTATGTCACACTATGAATCTTAAGAAGTACAGATGTAGGTGTATCTTAGAGGTTGAACCACTGTACTAACTTGGTGCAAGTTTGTTGTTGGCTTTATTTGAGTAAATTTCAGTTTTAACTCAAAACTGGTTTAGGTGATCAATTATGCGGAAATGTCTGGAAGATACATATACGAGAACTAGGCTTCGGTCATTTGAAAATCTATTTGTTATGGTTAATTTCGGTTTTGATTTCAGTTTTGGTCCAAATGTCGATTTTTTGTATTATTTTTAAAAAAGTGATAAAACATTGAATGTATTTAGGTCCACAGGCAATTTCAGGTCAGTTCATATCGAAAAAAGAAGAAGCAATACTACTATTCAATCAATTCTATTATTGCTCTTGTTACTTATGTTTCTGTTAGAATTAGGAACGGCAGAAACTTTTTTAGATTGCATAGAAAATGAGGAGAAAACTCTTCTCAATTTCATGAAAAGCCTAGAATGTAAAAAAACCAGACTTGCATCGTCGAATAGTGAAGACAGCTTTTAGTGGGAGGATGTTTCTTGCAACTAACTTAACAGGTCATGTTGTCAGCTTAGATCTACGCCATCCAAACTGTTGGAAAAATAATGTGTAGAACATAAAAGAAAGAGTGAATATGTTGTGCCGTGTATGATACCACTATCTTGAAAGTGAAATATGACAAGACTACGATGCAATCGGTAATTGCAGTACACTTTTAAAGTTAACACAACTATCATTCATACATGTGCACTTAAGATTGAATTATTAAAGATTTGTAGAGTACACTGTTGAAGATTTTAAGTATTTTATCAAAAAAATTAAATTTCTCGAAACGAAGTGAGCAAGAGGAGAATGAGAAGTTGATTTTTATAGAGTTTCCGGCTTATGAAAAAAAAACTAAGCGCAAGTTCTTCGATCTCTTAAAGTTAAACGATGCAATCGGTAATTGCAGTCCGCTTTCAAAGTTAACACAACTATCATTCATACATGTGCACTTAAGATTGAATTATTAAAGATTTGTAGAGTACACTGTTGAAGATTTTAAGTATTTTATCAAAAAATTTAAATTCCTCGAAACGAAGTGAGCAAGAGGAGAATGAGAAGTTGATTTTTATAGAGTTTCCGGCTTATGAAAAAAAAACTGAGCGCAAGTTCTTCGATCTCTTAAAGTTAATCAATCATAGTATTTACACCTTACGGTAAAAGGACGTCTTCTCATTAATAAGTCTCTCTTTTTTTAATCCTACTTTTAGCCTCTTTTTACAAAATATTGCAAATATAGCCCCCTTTTAGCCATGTAAGCCTTGACCGTGAAAGGCATGAATACTGGCGCAATCACAGATTGCGCTAGTATTTTTTAAAAAGAATTTTTATTTGGGGTGCAATCCAGGATTGCGCCCTGAGAGAATTACAAAGAGCCATCACCAATGTACTAATGTATCAAATGTATCTAAATGCTAAAGTAGTTTGCGGTAATGTAATAGTCAATGTATGTATTGCTTGAATGTACGAATGAAAGTGATGAATATAAGCTCATTGCAAATTGTTTTCATTGCGCGAAAGAAAGAAGTTCTTCTACAATCAAACATTAATACAGATAGTTCAAACATAAACTACAAAACAAAATCCTAATTTACTGATCTATATTGGCTTCTTTTATGACCAATCACTCCGCACTTACTGCATCTATTTGTTTTAGGAGCCCGCATTTCATCCATGGTTCCTTTAATTCTTGTTGATTTAGGTCTCCCAGCTGCTCTACGCACCGTTGGTGGAAGAAGAACCTGTCCCTCGAATGCAGTCCAGTACCGTTTATCTGGAATAGGATGAAATTCCGGTTTGTAAGATGCATAGTACTTCTCCACCGAATACCACTTTGAAGCAAAGTCATGATGAAATCGATTAGCGTCGTTGGTTACATTTGAACAAGCCGCCATTACATGTTCACATGGAAGATGTTGAAGCAAAGGAATTATACATGCACAGGAACATGTGTTTCCATCGATTATTACTTTGTACCGGTGACCAAAATGTGTAATCGCTCCCCGCTCGCCTGCGTTTTATCGGGCAATGCTGCAACGTGTTGCTTCATTTTCCCTTTGACATATTTTAACTCCGATTTTGGGGTTAACTTAGTTGTAGGTGACATATCTAGCTCTCTTCGTTTGCAAAAATAATCTACCGATCGGAAAAACATGTGAGCAACTAAAGCATTGACGGGCAATGATCGTGCACCTTTAAGTACACCATTAAAGCTTTCGGAGGCATTTGTCGTCACGACATGAAATCTTCCCCCGTTATCGAATCATAAAGCCCAGTTATCTTCCTTCCCACGCTCGATCCAATTATGTGCCTCAACACTAATTAGTTTAAGTTTGTCACGAATCCTTTTGTATTCAATCACCTCTGAAGTACTTGCTGCTGCATAAAATAAACCTGTCAACTTTTTATCTTTATGCCCGACAACTTGAAAATTGGCTTTTAGATGCCTTGCGCAATATCTATGTTTGTGAGGGTATCTCCAATGATCCTCTAAGGCTATATATATTCCCTTCATCCTATCAGAAATGTAAGTGATTCGTCGATTAGTAACACTATGGATGAATGTTCGAATACATGCAAAAAACCAACCCCAAATATCAGCTGATTCGGCCTCAACAATTCTATAGGCCAACGGGTACAGTGAATCATTCGCATCTATAGCAGTCGCAATTAGTAACGTACCTTTGTATTTACCATATAAATGTGTATCGTTTATGAAAAGAAATGGTCAACAATGTACGAATCCTTCAATGCAAGGCCCAAATGCCCAAAATGCTCTTACAAATATATCGCATAGTTCGGCTACTATATGAGCAACACTTCCGGGATTAGCTTTGATAAGTTCGTTGAAATACTGACGTTGGGTGGAGTGTGACTCCACCCAGTCACCATATATCCATTCGATTGCTTTGCTTAATGCTCTCCACGCCTTAGTATAACCAATGTTTATAAATAGTTGCTCCTGTATTAACACTTGCACAGTCTCAGGAGTAATACTCAAATCTGCTTTAACAAATGGCATGATCTTCGAAACCAGAAACGCGGACGTTGCTTGCTTGTGATTGGAGTTAACTGTTGGATTTACGTGACTATGTTCAGCTGTGTATTTTGTAATAATCCACCAACCTTTCTGTGATTTTTTTAGAATCTATGGTATGTATTCTCCAGAGACAGTTAGGATCTATGTTGCAAATAGCAGTGTATATCTTTTTATTCGACCGGATCGGCTTAAACGAAACCGCATGCGAAATTGACCATTCACTAAGTTGTTGAAGAAATTTGCTTTTGCTCTCAAACATCATACCGACTTTGAAACCATTCTGAACACAAGCCGATGAGAAAATTTCGTTGTTGAATTGCATATTAGCAACCACGGATCTAGCCAACATTGCACAAATCATCATCCAATGGTACGTCGAACACCGGCTCCGGCTCCTTGTCATCACTATCTTCCAGAGCGTTGCCTTCGCCTCTGAAATCAAAATTCAGGGGAGCATTGTTTACTTGCATTGACTCAACCCATGTCATGTCATTATCAGGAAGGCTAACAACAGCCATGCTATCAAGTGAAGGATCCGGATTTAACTCGCCCAGGTCTGGTTCATCTATTTCCATATCAATGTCAGGAATATTCGGTTCTACGTTGGTTTCGGCTTTGGTAGCTTGTGTCGGATACCTGAGTACGTAAGCGGCATATTTTTGAGTACATTTTAATTGTACAAAGTTTGATCCTTTCAAAACTTTTGCCGGTTTACTAGATCCACCGTTATATGTTCCACATTTATGTTCATCAACAACCAATTCTCCGTCATAATAGCATATAGTAGCAATATAGTTCGACACCATTCTACGTTAAACGCAAGTTCATAAAAACTTGGATTTGACAGATCCAAAAAAAACTAGAAAAACAAACCCATACCTTTCGATAATCTAGCAAAAGCCAAACTCCTTTCCTTCTCACTTAGATTTGCAATAAAAGATTCTTGTTTTGTTGAATAACAACGAAAGATTTGAAGTTTTTAAATTTATCTTTTGGGTTCTTTTATTGAGGAGTGTAGAATGAGAAATGAAGAATGAGAAAATAAAGGAAAAGCAAGTTTATATTCTCTCTATAAATCTCTTGGGGCGCAACCCTGGATTGCGCCCCGAGAGAAATTTAGTCAATATTCACTAAGGGCGCAATCCAAGATTGCGCCCCAGGATAGGGGATTTTACATATAGTGTACCTCTCTGTAAATCTCTCGGGGTGCAATCCTGGATTGCGCCGTGAAAAAAAATTCTTTTAAAAAAATATTGGTACAATCTGTGATTGCGCCAGTATTCATGTCTTGATTCGGTCAAGGCTTACGTGGTTAAAAGGGGGCTATATTTGCAATATTTTGCAAAAAGAGGCTAAAAGTGGGATTAAAAAAATAGGGCCAAGAATGGAAAATGATCCATTAATAAAGAATATAGAGGCCAACTAATGCATATACATATTTCTATAAATCATCACAGATAAAAGAACTTGGTAGTTTGATTGTGACTGTGACAGTGCTATTTTAACTTGTCTCTATATGCATTTCCGTGGCGTGATTCCTGGCCATCTATTTACTAATGACAAACACGTTGCTTTCAGAATTGACAAGCTACCTAATATTGTCGTCCTATGTTTATGCGATCTAGTACTACCAGTTGTTTTCCAGCCTCTCTCCCCCATGTGCAAACTTTACGAAACTTCCTTACCTTGATCTACCTAATAATTTCACAAGTCAAGATCAAGCCATCCCTTTATAGTTATTTGACATAAGTTGAAGAACCCCATAAAAGGAAATATTGCTTTTACTGAATTGAAAATTGATACGAAGAGTTTTCCATGTAAAACAATGCTGCAAACTGATGATACAACAGTTCAGATATAACGTGTATTTGAACAAATAAAGAAATAAAAGTTGTAAGCTTTTTATTGATCTGCTAGGAAACAGGCTTGGGTTCAAATCTATTTATTGCCACTCATATATATATATATATATATATATAAATAGGAGAAAGTTCAACGGCACCCCAAATAGTGAGCACCCCTTTAGCCTACCACTTTTTCACCACACATTTTCTCCCTCTCTTCTTCCACTCATTCTCTCACCTCCCATTCACTTTCCATTTACTTTTTTTATTATAAATGAGTGGCTGAGATTGGGGTGCAAATGTGGGGCTGAAATTCAGGAGGGCTCCCTGATCCTATCCCATATATATATATATTTGTGTATGTATGTATGTATGTATGTATGTATAATCTGAATCATTACTTTAACACGGTGCCCATGCACACTGATCTACAGAGACGTAACATGTTCAGCTCAATTCTTCAAAACATAGCGTTGTATGTCTCATAACTCTAGATCACTATATATATATGAGCAACTTGACTTGACAGACAAAATTCGTATATGGGTTGGTGAAGATTTTACAGATTTTAAAGCCTTGCTCTTATTAGAATTGATGAATGAATAATCGGAAGACCTTTTGGGATTCTTCTATATGCTTAATGATTTATGCGATAACCAGAATGGCATTGTTAGATTCCATGTATAGTTTCGTAGTTAATGTCTATGTACAGCTGTCCAAATTATACGATTTCATTTTAATAATGAATAGAAATATCAGTACCAGCAACCTCCATGGCATTACACATCCAGTCGGGTAGGGTACATCACGTGATATATTAATAATTAAAAATGAAACATGTGCCTCCACCTAAGTATCGTTTTTCCCAGCCCTTTCCATGCAAATACAACTTAGTTTATCAATATTTTTTTCCAAGTCAACAACCGTGTGGGACCGCATGTAGAAATACTGCATGGCATGCCTAGTTACATATATAACATATATAAAGCAAATCCGCTTCATCTATATGTTGCATATTACATGACCAAGCTGAATCTTAAACAACTTTATTAAAGTCTTCATTCAAGCCATGACCATTCAATCAATTCAATTTGTGGTACTTTTGCTTGCATTTCTGTTGGAACAAGACAACAGCGGAGTAGTTATTTCAGACTGCATAGCAAATGGAAGGAATGCTCTTCTCAATTTCAAGAAAAGTGTTGTTGATAAAAGCAGTAGGCTATCATCGTGGAACGGTAATAACTGCTGTAACTGGAAAGGTGTTTCTTGCAACAACCTAACCGGTCATGTCATCAGGTTAGATCTACGCAATCCTCACCCATTTTCTGAGTTTGATGACGTTCTTTACAATGAGTGGTCGTTAGGAGGCCAACTCAGTCCATCTTTGCTTGACCTAAAGCAACTAAATTACCTTGATTTGAGCGTGAACCATTTTGATGGTCCTATTCCTAAGTTCCTTAGTTCCCATGGTAATCTCAGGTATCTTAACTTGTCTCTAGCCGGTTTTCATGGCTTGATTCCTCATCATTTTAGAAATTTATCGAGACTTGAATATCTTGATCTTAATTTAAGAGGAATTAATATTGATGACACTTATTGGATATCGCATCTTACTTCATTAAAACATCTCACTATGAAAAATGCAATATTTACAAGCTTATAGAAATCAATTGAAGCACTGAACATTTTGCCTAACATTGTCGAGCTATGTTTAAGCAATTGTATTATTAGTGAATTTTCAGTCTCTCTTCCCTATGTGAACTTTACAAATCTTTCATACCTTGATCTTTCTGATAATTCTACAGACCAAAAAAACTTCCCTTTATGGTTATTTGACATAAAAAGCCTCACACACATTGATCTACATGGCAACAACTTCCACTCAATTCCAAATGCATTGGAAAATCTGACTTCCTACAATATATGGATTGTTCATTCAATGATTTCAGTGGGGCTTTACCAAAAGCATTAAAAAAAATATGCAATTTGCACAAATTCAGTGTTGGTTTTAACGACTTCACCGATATGCATGAATTTAAAGATATATTTTTCGGATGTCTCAAAGACAGTATTGAACATCTAGATTTAAGTTTCAATTACCACAATGGCTGTTTACCAGATTCGTTTGGAGAAATGCACAAGCTGAAAACTTTAGATTTGTCGAGTAACTTATTATTTGGTTGCATCCCAGAGTCGTTAGGACATCTTGAGGCTTTAGAAGAACTACTCCTATCAGGAAATAAATTGAATGGAACCGTTCCAAAAAGCATCGGACAACTTTCAAATCTTATTCTTTTGCATCTTGATGAAAATTATCTTGAGGGTGACATTTCTAAAGTTAATTTTATTTGACTTGTCAAGCTTAAAGAGTTAATGTTACATTCAAACAACCTAATTATGAATGTAAGTCATGATTGGATCCCTCCATTCAAGCTCGAAGTCATTGGCATAGGTTCTTGTAAGATGGGGCCATATTTTCCGCAATAGTTAGTAATACAAGTAAATTTATCTTTCTCAAATTTGTCTAGTTCGGATATCATGGATAACTTACCTGATTGATTTTGGGGTGTTTTTAGCACACATGACATGATAACATTGGATCTTTCTGACAATGTAATTAGAGGAAATTTATCTCCTCTTCCTAAGTTTAATTTTTATTTGTTTGATGTATCAAACAATTCGTTCTCCGGATCAATTCAACCAATATTAGGTAATAGAGCACTTCTATAAATCCGTCTTTCTAGAAATAACTTCAGCGGTGAAATCCCAATATCTGTATGTTCAACTAAAATGTGGTGGATTGATCTTTCAAGGAATCTTTTAATGGGTGAGTTACCAAATTGTTGTGATCAACTTCCGAACTCATCTTTGGATTACTTACACTTATATTTCTCCAGAAACAATCTATATGGAAATATTCCTCACTCATTGGGGGCTTTAATGAGTCCAACGTCAATGCGTCTTAGATCATTGCATTTGTCCTATAACAAGCTTAGTGGTAATCTTCCAAATAACCTAAGAAATTGTGTGGGTCTCATAACTCTTGATCTTAGTATGAATAACTTGACAGGCATAATCCCCGCATGGATTGGTGAAGATCTTATAAATTTGAAACTCCTTGATCTTAGATCAAACAATTTCATGGGGAATGTCCCTTCAAATTTGTCCAAGTTGAAAGAACTTCAGGTCCTTGTCCTTGTTCTTGCTAATAATAAACTGACTGGAAGAATACCACCCAACTTTGGAAACTTCAGTGTCATGATGCATCCAACCAAGGAAATTGATGTTTTAATAAATTTAATTCAATTGAGAGTCCCAATCACATGCAGTACGTACAACTAACCATTAAAAAACGGGATTGGAATTATGATAGGTTGTTAACTCAAATAACCACCATTGATATCTCTTTAAACTATTTATCTGAGCAAATACCCAAAGAACTGTTGAGATTTGTGATACGCAAATCACAAAATTGTAGGCAACAAATTTTCTATGTGGATCCATTTTTGGTGGAGATATTTGTTGCTACTTTTGTGGGATATTTGAAAATGAAGGCAAGGATTATTTGATGCTTATCCAAATAGATATATTTGAGATATATGAGGATATATTTGAGATATATGAGGATATATTTGAGATATATGAGGATAATTTGGGTGACAAGTTACTCTATAAAAGGCCTACATGATATCTTCATTATGTGGTGGAAAAATTTGCCATTGTTCTTCATTATCTTTATCCTCAAATTGTTTAGCCATTAGATATTCTCTACATATTTCTCAATAAGGTTATTGATTCAAGTTGTGTTTGTTTAAACGATAGTTGAAATCGGTTGTAAACAATATTTTGGTGAATCAATAAAGAGGGTGGTTGGGTGGAATATCGTGTGTTCATATTTCCGATATTTTTTTGTGTGGTTGTTTGTTATTCAATCACATTCATCTTCAAATGATTGGGTGAAAAAGATTCATTTTGCTTTTGGGTGTTTTGTCAAAACTTCCGCTGCGCACAAAACCCCAACAGTTGGTATCAGAGCTCAGATCACCGCATAGCTTGGAGTGTTTGTTGGATTGAAAAAAAATTGATTTTTTGTTTGAAAAAAATTGATTTTTTGATGTCGGAGATGATGATGTTGTCGAAGATGGCTATTTTGAATGGGAGGAATTGGGGTATATGGAAGCCGAAGATGGAGGACGTTCTATATCTCAATGATTTGCATGATCCCATTGATGGAAATGGGGAGAAGCCCTCGAATATGGATGAGTGAAAGTGGAAGAAAATGGACAAAAAGGCGATTGCGTTGATTCGCCAATATTTGGATGATTCTGTGTTCCACCATGTGACTAGTTGTGAATCCGCAAAGGCGTTGTGGGACAAATTAGTATCGCTGTATGAGTCAAAGAAAGCTACAAGCAAGACTTTTCTGGTTCGAAATTTGGTGCAACTTCGATTGGATGAGGAAAAGTCTGTTGCAGAGCATTTGAACGAGTTTCAAGACGTCATCAATCAATTGGCAAACATGAAGGTCAATTTTGATGATGAGTTGCAGGCTCTTTTGTTGATGAGTTCTCTTTCGGAAAGCTGGGAGACTTTAGTTGTTTCATTGAGTAATTTCAATGCTAATGGAACTATCTCTTTGGAAACGGTTCGAAGCAGTCTTTTGAATGAGGAGCTAAGGAGAAAAGGGTCGGAGTTGAAATCGGTTCAAACTGAGGCGATGGTAGCAAGGGACTTAGGCAAACATACAAGGAAGAAGAAAGGTGCTATCTTTTGTCATTATTGTGGTAAGAAAGGCCACAAGCGCAATGATTGCTATTCATATATACGAGATATGAAGAAGAAGAAGGCGCAAGGTGATAATAATAGTGATGAGGCATAGGCAGGCTTTGCTGAAGGTACCGAAGGCGATTCTTCATGTGATGTCCTATTTAGTGTTGTGGAGCCTTGGAAGATGGATTCAGAAGCCAATTTTCACATATGTCGAGATGTGAAAAGTTTTTCTTCGTATGAGAAGAGTGTTGGCATGATAATGACGGCCAATGGAGTAGAGCTACCAATTTGTGGAGTTGGAGCTGTTAGGTTTCGGATGCATGATGGAGTGGAGTGGAGTGAGAAGTTGCCGGTGTGAGGCACATACCCACTTGTTTGCATAACCTCATACTCTCGGTCAGTTAGATCGTCGCGGTTGCACTTATGAGACTCGAGGTGGAGTTTTGAGAGTGAAGAAGGGTGGTCGTGTGATGATGCGAGGAGTTTTGGAGGAGGGGAACCTATATAGTTTGGTCGGTTCAGTGGTCAACAGTGGAAGGCGGGTGACGGTTGAAGAACCTAGTCCACAGCAAGGTGGAGAGATTAATATGGTCACTGCTGATGGTCCTAAGGTGGAGGATCATGGTATCGACAAGGGTCTAGATGTTGATGATGCTCGAGGGATCCCGGAGATGAAGAGATCATGTCAAGCGGAAGACGGATGTCGAGTTGTGAAATCCACAAAGATAAGATGAAGGTCTTTGTGGTATTATAAACGCTTTTGAAGATCGCTATTGGCGTGGTGCACGATGAGGGAGGTGCACCATTAGTGGGCGATGGTGGAGGTTTGTAATGATGTTAATTGAGAAAAGAAGGTTGAAAGTGAGAGCTAAGTTGGCTAGTGTTGAGTGGAGGAGATGTTGTGATTTGGTATCAAGGTGGAGTGTTGAGATTTGTGATACGCAAATCCCAAAATTGTAGGCAACAAATTTTCTATGTGGATCCATTTTTAGTGGAGATATTTGTTGCTACTTTTGTGGGATATTTGAAAATGAAGGCAAGGATTATTTGGTGCTTATCCAAATAGATATATTTGAGATATATGAGGATATATTTGACATATATGAGGATAATTTGGATGACAAGTTACTCTATAAAAGGCCTACATGATATCTTCATTATGTGGTAGAAAAATTTGTCATTGTTCTTCATTATCTTTCTCCTCAAATTGTTTAGCCATTAGATATTCTCTACCTATTTCTCAATAAGGTTATTGATTCAAGTTGTGTTTGTTTAAACGATAGTTGAGATCGGTTGTAAACAATATTTTGGTGAATCAATAAAAAGGGTGGTTGGGTGGAATATCGTGTGTTCATATTTCCGATATTTTTTTGTGTTATTGTTAGTTATTCAATCACATTCATCTTCAAGTGATTGGGTGAAAAAGATTCATTTTGTTTTTGGGTGTTTTGTCAAAACTTCCGCTGCGTACAAAACCCCAACAAGAACTTGGAAATCTTCATGGGTTAAATTCTTTGAATCTGTCCGGAAATCATTTAGTTGGATCAATACCTGATGCAATTGGCTTGATGAACTCCCTTGAGTCCCTTGACTTATCAAGAAATGAGCTTTCAGGCAATATACCTGCAACTATGTCCAACATGACGGTATTGAATTCTCTAAATTTATAATATAACAATTTATTTGGAAAGATCCCATCCGGAAACCAACTTCAGACTATCACCAATGAATCATATATTGGCAATCCCAAACTTTGTGGTTTTCCACTCAGCCAACCATGTAGCAACAAGACATCAAATGTTGAGGTTTCCATGGTTGAAGTTATGGAAACAGATTACTGGTATGTGAGCCTTGCACTTGGATTTGTTTTAGGCAATTGGATTGTTTGGGGTACTTTTCTCATGAGGGAAAAGCGGAAGATTTTTTTTTTTTTTTTTTTTTTTTTTTCAGTATGTTGATTATGTATATGATGCGATATACGTCGTTACCATTGTGAACATAAACAAGTTCAAAAGCAAAATGGCCAATGCAACTGCATTAGATTGATAAGCACTATCAAAGTTTAATTAGCAATAATAATTCAATGAAAATTTTGGTGTCCTCGGTGTGTATTATTCAGGACATGAAGCTGCTTTTACCATTCCCACTGTTTGTTGTTGTATACAATTTTCTTTTTGATAAATCAACGCCCAGTAATTGTATTTGTTACTAGTGATTCATTCTTTCTTTGTGCTATTACACATGAAACAGCAGCGTTTGAAAGATGGACGCAGCAAATGACAATATGATTGCTGAGTGAAATCACATGGTTAATTAACCACTGTACTGAGATCAGAGTTAATTTTCTGAAATATTCTGACGATTGTTATATATACTTGTGAGAATGACTATATTTGAGTGTAAGCATGAGGATGATTAAATAAATATTATGGATAGGGTGTGATGAAATCATAATTCTATCTCTCTGGCACGATCATTAATTAAATCTCCGCTAAAATCTGGGAAAGAAAAACTGTTTGCTTCCGGTTATTCCTTTTAACAGAGTAGAAATCAGTGATGATTTATTGAGATCATTGCTTAATCTGGCTTCAGTGTTGAGAAAAAATAATTCTGGACATTGTGATTTTATCCAACTGGTGAATCCTTGTGTGCTTTTTTGATACGTTAGAGTGAAATAAATACAAAGGAGGCAAACTCCATATATATGATAAAAGGTGTGTATAATTTTTTATTTATTTATGTTATTCTTGACATCCCATCAAACTTCAAATTCACAAAACATACACTGTAGTCCAGTCTTGCATCCAAATCATATTCAGACAAGTCAACCATTTAGACATGTGATTGACCAGTAGAAAGCACAGAGAAATAACTGCTAAACTCAAATATTTAGCGAAACAAGGGAAAGAAGTCCAAAGATGGTACGGAGTTTCCAAATAATAGCCTGCACATCTCGTGTTATGTATGTACTATAAGCTTAAAAATCCATGAAGCGTACGTTAATAGTAATGGATTAGTATCATATCAGCGATTGGGGTTGATCCCTACAGGCAGCTCACCCGAATCCTTCACGTGCCACGGGATAAGATGGAGTAATTAAAGGTTAGTCCATGCCAACATGTGATGGATGGTTCGCAAGCCCATCTCAACAGGACGATTGTTGGATAAACTAAGTGCTTTTGCCCAACCTCAGGTCATTTGAAAATGACAAACATTGAGTCCGTTTGATTTTCAACAGAAAGGGGTATCTCCGCGTGGAATACTATTTCTTTACGGTCACCAAATTGGATAAATCATGTGGAGAGCCTCTCGGCGCGGAATACTATTTTGTTGACACCACATTATGTGGTGTCAACGTCATTCTACCATCTGATTGGTGAAAATGCTCTGTTAATAAAGAATATAGAGGCCAACAAATGCAAAGACGTATTTCTATAAATCATCATAGATAAAAGAACTTGGTAGCTTGACTGTGATTGTGGCGGTGCTATTTTAACTTGTCTCAATACGCTTTTCCGTGGCGTGATTCCTGGCCATCTATTTATTAATGACAAACACGTTGCTTTCAGAATTGACAAGCTAACTACCTAACATTGGCGTGCTATGTTTATGCTCAGCTTGTACTTTCAGCAGTTTTCCAGGCCTCTCTCCCCCATGTGCAAACTTTACGAAACTTCCTTACCTTGGTCTACCTAATCATTTCACAAGTCAAGATCAAGCCATCCCTTTAATTACGGTTATTTGACATAACTTGAAGAACCGGCCCATAAAAGGAAATATTGCTTTTACTGAATTGAAAATTGATACAAATTAGAGTTTTCCATGTAAAACAATGCTGCAAACTGATGATACAACAGTTCAGATATAACGTGTATTAGAACAAAGAAAGAAATAAAAGTTATCTGCTAGGAAACAGGCTTCGGTGCGAATGTATATATGTGTTGCCCCTCATACATATATATATATATTGTCTTTAAAATTTGAATCATTACTTTAATACCCCATGCAATGCATGCACATTGATCTACAGGGCAATTACATGTTCAACTCAATATAATTCAGGAGGCACGGGCAAATTTAACTTCCATTCTTCACAGTATTATAGATTTTTTGGATAATAATTTCATTGGGACGACTTTACCGCAAGCATTAAACAAAATCTATGCAGGTTGCACGCATTGCGCAATGTTGGTAATGCCTGGGTTGGAACTTGGAAGGGATATACATGAATTTAAAGAGATGTACATTTTGTTTTCTCTAATATCCTAAGCCACGTTACATGTACATTGTATGTGCAAAGTAATCATGTTTACTTTTATATAGGGTACTTATAGACAAATTTATATAGTATGCAACATACTACATGATACGAAGGTTGGAATCTCTTTGTGTGATTTTAACTTGTGACGTCTTGCACCATTTCGAAGGGTCTTTACCGTTTGAACAATGAGTTTGTCAATTTGCCATATGACTTAACATTTGGCTCCATTTCTGAATCCTTAGAACATCTTGTAGCTTCGGAATAACTACTGCTTTCATAGAATAAATTGAATCATTACTTTAATACCCCATGCATGCACATTGATCTACAGGTCAACATGTTCAGCTTATTTCAAGAAATAGCGTATGTCTCATATAAAACTCTAGATCACAATATGAGCAACTTGACTTGACAGACGAAATTCCTATATGGGTTGGTGAACATTTTACAGGTTTTATAGTCTTATTACGCTTATTTGAATTGATGAATGAATTGCATTGAGATAGGGAAAGAATTGTAGAAATGATGAACAGATTGTATCGTGTAAAGAAACAATGAATGATGTTATTTTCTCACTAACGAACACTGCCAAAAGTTAGGAGAACCAGGAAGGTGAAAAGGAGATGCGTTATTATCTGAAAATTTTAAGATCAGCACCACTCCTTCACATTGATTAATTCTTTGTTTCGTTTCGTTTTTTTGGGTAATAAATAGTGTGTATTTGAACAAATAACGAAATAAAAGTTGTTGTAAGTTTTTACTGATCTGCTAGGAAACAGGCTTCGGTCCAAATGTATATATGTGTTGCCACTCATACATGTATATTGTCATTAAAATCTGAATCATTACTTTAATACCCCATGCAATGCATGCACATTGATCTACAGGGCAATTACATGTTCAGCTCAATTCAGGAGACACCAGCAAGTTTAACTTCCATTCACAGTATTATATATTTTCTGGATAATAATGTTGCAAACTGATGATACCATAGTTCAGATGCAAAATGTATGTTAAACAAATAAAGAAATAAAAGTTGTTGTAAGTTTTTACTGATCGGCTACGAAACAGGCTTCCGTGCGAATGTATTTGTTGCCACTCATACATATATATTGTCTTTTAAAATCTGAATACAAGATTACGCCATGACGATAGGGTCAACAAGATTAGACAAGGTAATCACAAGATGTGCTAAGATAAGATAAACTGGATACGCTTTAATACTTTCGCCGCTTCGCTCTAATACTTTGTCGCTTCGCTATTTCCTTGTTATACTGATTTCTATATCTCTGCACCACCTATCTAGTGTCTCAACTAGTAACGATAACGTGATCTCAATCCCTGTATTTTCCATTGTCTTCCGGCATACATTCATTATTTATTATCTAGATCAAATCTAGGGTTTTCTATCAAGTGCTTTCTAGATTTAACTAGAGTTTACGCTATCTGCTGAACGTTTTACGAGTCCAGGGTTTATGCCACCTAGTCCAACTAGGGATTACGCTACCTGTCGAACGATGCCCCCAAGTCTAGGACACACTACCTAGAGTGGTATATGTTCCTATACTTCCCCACGCATGTATCGCGAATCGTTATCGCTTGTTTAGATGCACATGTCCTGTAATGTACGGTCCAAGTCCTGTGACAGGGCAAATCAACGAATACAAAACTCGGTCGGGAGCTTTCAGATATCTGCCGATGCAGATGCTAAGGTCTGTTTTTATTCCAGTGGCTATGGTCCCACTTGACCCCTCCCTTAACTAATGAAAGACACACCTTGTAAAATGAGAACTATACGCCGGCCCCCGGTGCCCCACTATCCTATGGTCATCCGCAACCATAACTAGATAGCAAGTATATGGTCTTTTGGAGTTCTCCGCCTTTCCGCTTCACGTATCTCGATTAACTCAAGATGGATGGTAGACGACGAGTTGCTATCACAGGGCTACCGTCTTCTTCCCGAATCACGCTGGTCCATCCTGGTCTTTAGGTTGCCATGTATTGCAACCAAGGCATACTCCTGGTTCTTCTACGCAGACCTTAACCTCTGTGAGCCCAGGAGAATCATCTGCAGCCTCACAGAGGGATACCAAGAGTACCCTCACGTCCCCTCGAAGCCTCTGGCTTCGTAACCCAATTCGTTGGAGCCTTCTTTTTTTCTCAGACGGACATTCGCACCTTCCCGTGTTATACTAAGAGTTACTACTTAGTTTTACTAACTAAGATTTACCACTTAGTTTCCAGAATCGTTGTTTTCTTAACTAAGGTTTACTACTTTGTTCCCTTTCCCGTCAATTTGGATTGGTTAAGTGTCATTAGTCAATTCAAGCCGACTTAACCCTCTTCATTTATCCTGTCAAACTGGTTAAGTGTTATCAGTAATTCATGTTGACTTAACCCCACCACAAACCAAGTTATATTGGTTAAGTATTTCTTATTACTTAACTCTACCCATTAACCCTGTATTGGTTCAGTGTTCCTTTTTAACTTAAGCTTGCCCGTCTGTTTTAGCTAACCTGTTATTAACGGTTAAGTATTATCCCTTTATGTTTTAGACTTAACCCTATTCCTTTATCAAAATTTGATGGTTAAGTGTTCAAGTTTACTTAACCCTACGGTCTAGCCCAGCTAACATATCAAATTGGCTAAGTGTATTAAATCTTACTTAACCCCAACCTCTAGTCTAGTTAACATGTTAATTTGGCTAAGTGTATTAACTTTACTTGACCCCACTTTCTAGACTAGTTAACATGTTAATTTGGCTAAGTGTTTTCTTAGTTACTTAACCTCTACAAATCTTGTCTTGTTACCATGAGTTTGGTTAAGTGTCCCTGCGGACTTAGCCCTTCGTTCTAGCTTAACTGTGCTTAAGTTGGTTAAGTGTTCCTATGGACTTAACTCTCCCATTCTAGCTTAACTATATGAACCTAACCCCACCTACCAGTCTTGTTATCATGTAGAGTTGGTTAAGTGTCTTAGTTAACTTAACCCTAGCATTCTTGTTCTAGCTTTAACTAAATAAATTAAAGCCACGACCACTCACATTAGACAGATATTGTTGCGATTACTGGATGTGCCGATTGGTTCCGGGCAGATTTACATCGCAACTCAGTCTAGCCTTGGGTTAGGCCTATTCGTGTTTTCTAGTTCAAGGGTTTTGACTAATTTTCAAATCAGGTTTTGAAAGTAACCACCCCGTCCGTCGGATCAGTTAGGGATAGCCAGGGAGAGCAGGAAACTTGTATTTTCCAAACTCAAGCCTAGACACTATCCTCTCTGTCACCCTAGAACTTTCTGGTTTATTATTGAAAGAGATGTCGTTAACAAACCTTTAATTTGTCTAAATTAACATTTCCTCATTTAGGACAAATTCTGTAAGTAAATTAATCCTAATTTACTTATTTCCCAATTACTCTTTTAATGTAAATTGTCAACATTTATTCTTACGGCCCATTTTCCCCTCTATATCATGTTTATGCTTTTTGGTATGTAAACCATACCAAATGAAGTGTCACTAACCGTGATTTTGCTAATCCTGACAATTACTCCCAATTATGTCCAATTTCAAGTTTATGCCAACATACTTATCGAGCCAAATTAGCTAATCCAATTCTGATTTAACATTCTAATTCATGTCAAACTAGACTTATTACTCTAGTTCACAATTCATGTAAATGCTAGATTTACATGTCAATACTAGATTCAAATTACACAATCCTATAATTCCTGTCAAATTTATCCCATTTGCATTTCTATGAACATGCCATAATACATGTTCCCAATTTATGCCAATTTCCAAGTTTATAACTATGTTTTAGTAAATTTCATATTTTGCCCCAAATCGCATTCCCACCGTTCGTATAATCGTGTTTCAATCTAGATTATAGATAAATCTAGATTCGTAGCAAATAGGGAATGAACCAAAGATTGCTATGAAAAGGATAGATATAACAACTGGCATAAAATGGTTTTGAATAACGACGTAGGTTCAAGAACATGGGTAGACCTAACTTAATAGGTAAATTCCCAAGGTCTAATTCCAAGAATAGACAGAGTAGGTTCAAGAACATGGGTAGACCTAACTTAATAGGTAAATTCCCACGGTCTAAAACCAAAGAAAACCAAGGACAGGTACAATAAATAATCGGGTTTAGACCCAATCTCATAATCACAAAACTTAAACAACACTTTCCTAGTCATGAATCATAGGTGTTTAGTCACAGACGTCCTTGTTATGTCATAGGTAATAGTTTATGTTTTCTAATCAAAGGCATAGGTTTAGTCAAGGAAATAATCCTCATAGTCACAGTCACAGTCATAGGCAATGTTCGTAGTCATAGGCAATGTCCATAGTCATATGCAATGTTCATAGTCATAGGCAATGTTCATAGTCATAGGAAATGTTCATAGTCATAGGCAATGGTTTTTAAGGTCCATAGTTTCATAGTCACGGTCTTATTTGTCCTCGAATCATAACAGTTCTTAATTAGGTTCAAGAGTATAGGCACTGATTCGAATAGAGAGAGAGAGAGAGATTTGGCGTATTCTTTTATTCCTTTAATTTCATGTCACGAACAGAGAAAAACGTTCAAGTCTAGAAATAACTGACTTACAGAGATTAGATTAGAATAGAAAGATGGCGTTGCTATGATTCGTAGAAAAACAGTCGTTGAAGTTGTTTGAACCTCCTCTTGAATCCTAGCTTGACTTGAATCCCTTCTTGAAGCTTTAATCTTGATTTGAATCTCCAATTAGAAGAAGAACTATAACTTGTTTTAGTGGAGAATTATATTTATTTTAATGGTGGAGGCTAGAGTAGAGAGAAGCAACATGTAAATGCCTTAGAGAATTTGTATGGAGGAACCCTTAGGTCTAGGCATTCTTTTATAGGTGTAGAGAGTGTTTTATGGCCCTTAGATCATCATAGAAGCCATCAGAATCGCGCAGGTCGAATACACATCATCCAACCACTCAAAAGGAGACACGTCAGCACAGAACACTCCAGAATTCGGTGCTGGATTAGTATGGGCGCACTTGGCAGGTGCGCCAGTGCATTTTTGTACGGGCGCACTTCACAAGTGCGCCAGTGCATTCTGGTCTGTTTCCCGTTTCTCTGCCTAACTTCTTTCGTCCATATGTCCTTCATACGGAGTCCGATTTATGCAAACTCGGACTCTATCTCAAGCAGAATTTCGAGACGAACGCAATGGCATAACCCATTTCCCTTAATTCTTCTTTTAAAAATTAATTATACCCTGATTTGTGAATCTTAGTGTTACAGGATTACAGGGTGTTACACTTTTAATTTAGAAGTTTTTACATTTTTTCTAATTGACAAGATTTCAAACTTGTATACCTTATCAAAAAAATATTTATATACATACATATATATATATATATATATAATTCAAGACTTCAGGTCCAAGACTTTGAGTTATACAACTTCCAGTATAAATATTTACTTTGCACAACTTCAGGTTGTGGTTCTATCCTTTCTTCCATAACATTAGTTATTACTAGCTAAATACATCGAATAATAATACATATGTTTTATACAAACATACATCAATTAACTTACAATGGCCAATGCATTTAATACATTTATAATAATATGATAATACAATATATATTACCATAACGGTACATATAATGCATTTATTATAAAAATAAAGGAAATAACCATTATACAGTCTAAATATATGAATCAAATAAATAAATTTAACTTAAAACAACATAACAAAATTTGGATCTAGCTACAGTATTGATCAAAACTGAAATAAACAACTTATAGTTGTACTGCATTTCCAATAATCGTATTTTCTAAAATACCATATACATGCATAATGTCTGATCCAGAATTGAGCAGAAATGCATAATTACAGAAACGAGATTTACATTCTCTAATATGAATGATTCGAAAAACTTGCAGATCTATACATAAAATTCACAACAACAAAAAAATTACATGTTTCAAATATACTATCCATACATAGATCTTTCTTTTTATATCAAAATTACCTCTTACCATCATAGAAACTGCAGGTTCTAAGTTTTCCATTTTTATAACAAATAAAAACTTTTGCATTCACTTCTGGTGTGCAAAATTAAGATCAATATTTAGATCTTAATTAATATGATCTTCGAGATGCATATTTTCTTTAGTCATTAAATTTGCATCATCATCTTTGGTATTTGAAAATATTTCAATGTAAATTCTTTTATAGACATATCAGAATATAATTTCGCTTATGGGATATTCCATAAACGTCATTTATGGAGTTTTAGTACATATTTTTTTTTCTACAAATATTTATCGCCTTTAATTGTAGAAATCTCTTCTGGAGATATTTTATTATTTTCAAATAAACAGATCTCTTCTGGAGATATTTTACCATTTCTAAATATAAAAATATCCTCTAAAGATATTTTGTTATCACCACTTCTGGGATGAACTTATCTCTTCAAGAGATAAATATATAAAACTATTGAAATGTCATATCAATATACAAAAAAACATTCAAACCTTAAATGCATTAACAAAATTAGGTGCATTAAATAAAAATAAGATTCAAGAAAGAAAAGAAATCACTACTTCTGGAGTGTATGATATTCCATCAGGGAGCATATCTTTTACTTATGTAATTGCAATGCAACAAAAAAATTATATTCTAACATCTCTTCTAGGATGTTAGATTTGCTATATAAAATTAAATCTCTAAAACATATCTTCAAGAGATTAATATGTATACTATATCTTCAGGATATTCAATTAATATAAACTGTAATGTCAGTTAAATGAAACATGTTTAGAGATTTTCTATTGAATCTAATGTTTTTGTCACATATTATAATGTGTGCGTCTCTTTTAACTTCTTCTGGAAGTACAATCTTTTTATGTCACAACTTTTAAGAAAGCTTCAAGCTTTTGTTTCATCTTTCTCATTTGCATATGAACTTCAGGTTCTTTATTTGCATATGAACTTCAGGTTCCTCATTTGTATATGAACTTCAGGTTCCTTACTTGCATATGAACATCAGGTTACTTATTAAAAAAAAAAAATGTATATGAACTTCATGTCATATGTACTTCTGGGCATTTACATATGAACTTCAGGTTCCTAATTGGTTCACATCATGAGTTTTCAATCTCACTTCAAGTGATAAATAAATATTGCTATTGAATTTAAATGCTATATCATTATATTCTATATCCATAACTCTGTTGGATATACATAAAAAAAATCATTTTTTTAAAAGGCATATTCCGTCTTTATTGGGTATACATAAAAAAAATCATTTTTTTTCAAGAAATATTCTGTCTTTAGTCTATCTAAAAAAAATTACATATGAAAAATAATAGTAAATCGAAAAGGATAAAACTAGATCTACCTCTACATCATCAATAATGTAAACAATACATATATAATCAATTCTCCATTTGCATTTGAAAAACTCAAAATTAGATCCGCAAAGAATTGAAAGAATATATCTACACATATTTAGGATTGGAATAGATAATTAGATCTAAAAAGTTAGATCCACTAAAATAGAATCTAGATCTACAAAAACTGAAAAGAAAAGTGATCTAGAAGTATGGATCACATCTAAGCAGAAGATACAAAAGTTCATATATGTAGATCTATGTGATTTCAAAACATAAAAAAAAAAATAACTTACATGATAGATCCATAAATATAGATCCAGAATATTTCAAACAATAGCTCTAATAGAGCTTCGTGCTGATAACGTGTTAGAAAATAAAACAGAACATATGTTAAACAAGAAGCCATTAGAGAGAACAGAAAAGACTGGGAAGAGACTTTTATTTCTATCACTTCAAGTGTGTACAATTTCTATTACATTGGCTCCTTTATATATAGGCTTTGGAGCTGATGTTAGATTTATTCCCATGATGTGGGACTAAATAGAATATGACAAGAGCATATTCACTTATATATATTATAACAATTATAGATTTTTTGGATAATAATTTCATTTGGACTTTACCGCAAGCATTAACAAAATCTATGCGGGTTGCACGCATTGCACAGTAGTGGCAATGCCTGGGTTGGAACTTGGAAGGGTATACATGAATTTAAAGAGATATTTCCCGGTTGTCTTCCACGACTCTTCAATCTGATTGGTGGAAATCAAATGGACCTTTATAGGCCCCCTTATTTACACCAATTAGGAAAGAAAGTCACTTTGACTCATAGTGTCAACAAACTCACTCCGGTTGCCGGGGGGGTATACTGGTTCTACGCAAGATTTGAAACAGTGACATCTCGCACCATTTTAAAGTATCCTTACTACTTGAATAATCGTGTTTGTCCATTTGTCTTATAACTTATTATTGTCTCCATATCTGAATTTTGGAACACCTTGTAGCTTAAAAGGCTATACTTACCGTCAAACGACCTGATTTCGAGTGTAAATCCTGAATGGATCCCTTCGTATTGAAATTGGTATGGGTTCTTGCAAGACTGGACCTAATCTTAAGCGTAAGTAGGATAAGTTTAGATCATCATCTAATAATTAAATAACTGTTAATTTGTATGCTCTTTCTAAACTGAGTTCTGATTATTTTGGTTAGAGGTCTAACTTCTTCAAGGGCGGTTTACCTCCATCTTTAAAAATATACGATTGAATTGGTGTCTGATATATCAAACCTATGTTAGTTAATACTTAATAGAACGCTTTTATACCTCTGTCTCACGAGAAATAACTTTATTGGTGAAATCCCATAACACGCATGTTTAACGTATAACGAATGTGATATCATTGATCTTTCGTGGAATCTTTAAACGGGTGAGTAAGCAAGTTGTTGGGATTTCTTTGCAAGTCTGGATTATCATACTAATATTGCCGATGATTTTCGGTGTTATTGATTTCTCTAAAAACAAATTGCTTCGAGTACCACCGGTATCGTCAAAAGTTTATTTTATTTTTTTGCCACGTTAGGCGTACAACCGCCGGTCAAACACCATTCGATCAGCGATAACATGGTACCTCGAAACGGTTTTTGCATTTCCTAATCAGCATCGTGCTATAAATATATCCTTAATAATAATTGTAATAACGTTGGCGTAACACTTTTTTTGTGTAACGTGAACTATAGAAAATGTCCTTATATTTATTATAAATTTTGATATTACTAAAATATAGGATCTTACAGATAAATTTCATTTACCAGTTCAAATGTCAATCCACAGATATTTGTAGATCATATTATAACTTAAAATTAGGATCTTACACATATTTTTTGCTTACAAATTCAAAACTTCTATCTATAAATAATATTAGGTCTTATTATTACTTAAATATATGATCTAATATATAGTTTTTATATACAAATCCATTTTTCATTAATGAATAATAAAAATGAGGTCTCACACTTAAAAATCACAAGATATTGCAACATTAAACAAAATCATATGATTCTAATACCAAAATATACATATAAATTGTTTTATTTTGAATAGATTAAACATATAAGATTTATAAACAAATAACTCATGTGCGAAAGCGTGTCGTAATGCTCGTTAATATAAACGAAGCAGCATATTGATAAAGCCAAAAAGAATATGTTGCATCTTCTACACGTGAGAATACCACGAAAGTGCAATGTTGGTCTTTAATGAATTAACCCTGCCTTGAAAAAAAAAAATTTATTTTGTACAAACAAAACTTCAGCAATTTAGTGCTGTAAATTTTTTTTTTAGAACCTGAGGATGAAGCAAACATTAAGAAATATCAATACCACATCCATTCGGGTACATCAGGTGATATATCAATTAAACATGAAATATATTCCACCTAAATATCAGTTTTCCCAACACTTTCCACTCAAATACAACTTAGTTTACAAACTTTTTCATCTTCTTAGTATTTCATTTGGTCACCCACGGTAGACATACATTCGTATTTGTTTTCTACGGTTTCCGAAAAGTTACTATAGTTTAGTTCAAAACTGTAAACACTGCTAGCTTCGAAACTGTAAGCATTGGTAGCCTCGAAACTAACAATGCACAGTAATAATCGAGTGGTCGAACACACGGAATCAAATACCGTTGTGGTCGGTGTATCAATTCGAACGGAGTAACGCAATGGAAACTGAAATTTAACATTCTGCGAAAAATTGGTATTTACACAGTATTGGTTATCGCTACTGTAAATCGGTTATAATGGAGCTAGCGAAATCGGAATTCTACGAAATAAACATTGAATTTTCATTTTAACTTCTCTTAATCCAGTTTAAAAAAAAATCGTATTATAAAAACAATATTTCAACCTAATATTATTAACTTCTTCGACGTCAGAAACAAACAAATTTCAATTTCAACTAATATACACTAATTGTATATTCTAGAGAAGTAAAGAACTACATACAACAAAAATGATTCAGCTAATGATTTAGCGCCATAATCGGAAGACCTTTTGGAATTCTGCTATATGCTTAATTGATGAAAGTATGTGTGGCAACAGGACAACGCTGCTCTAACCATAATGGCATTGTAAGATTCCTTGTATATTATAGAGTTTTGTAGTTAATGCCTATGTGCAGCTGTCCAAATTATACAATTTGATGTTAATGCCTATGTACAGCTGTCCAAATTACACATCCATTCGAGTACATCACGTGATATATTAATAATCAAACACGAAACATATGTCCCCGCCTAAGTATCGTTTTTCCCAACGGTTTCCATGCAAATACAACTTAGTTTACCAATATTTTTTCCAAGTCAACAACTTTGTGGGACTGCATGTAGAAATATCGCATGGCATGCAGAAAATTTACTGTAGTTTATTCCGTAACTGTAAACCCCGTTAATCCCGAAACTAGAAACGCACAGTATCAATCGAGTATCCGAACACAAAGAATCAAACACTGTTGTGCTCAGTGTGTCAATCTGAACGGTATAATGCTCTGAAAACTGATATTTAACGTTCATGCGAAAAATTGTTATTTACGCAATATCGGCTATCGCTACCATAAATCGATCATATAAACTGATTCAAATAGGGGAAACAAACATCGACATTTTCATCATTAGCCTTTTTGAAACCACTTTAAAAATAAAATCATTTGTATTTTAAAAACAATATTTCAACGTTATATTATTAACTGATTCCACATCAAAAACGAACACATTCGATTTAAACTTATATACATTAATTGCATATGCTAAAGAACTACATGCAACAAAAATGATTCAGTACTATTATCGGAAGACCTTTTGGAATTCTGCTATACGCTTAATTGATGACAGTATGTGCAGCAACAGGACAACGATGCGATAACCAGAATGGTATTGTAAGATTCCATGTATATTGTAGAGTTTCGTAGTTAATGCCCATGTGCAGCTGTCCAAATTATACAATTTAATTTTAATGCCTATGTACAGCTATCCAAATTACACATGTTGTATATAACGGTGTTGTATACACAATTATATGATTTTTGTTTGATGATAACAACCAAATATATATTATTTTAAATGCGTTTGTTATTGTTTTATTTATACATCACAGACAGGAATATAATATTTATATTTAAATAAAATAAGACTGTACAGAAATTCAAATATTCACAGTATTTTATTTAGATATAATATTTTATTTCAAACATTCAAACAGTACAGTTTTTTAGTACTCCACTATTTAGATACATTCACAGAATATTTGTACTTGTGTTTTGACTGAATAAAATAGACAAGTTTGTTTGACAACAATAAAATAATATTTTATTTCAAATGAATTTGTTTACTACAAATAACAGTACAATTCATATATACATACATTTTCACTGTCTGACTCATATACAGTTCACTCTACACTCTTTGCACATTCAATTACAATTTCATTTTACACTCATTCACATTGTCTTCATCTTCAATCTTCTGTCTTCACAGCCCAGTCAGTCCAGTCTTCTTACCTGTCACAATGAAACACACACACAGTACACTGCAATAGAATTTAAACTGAATATATGCGAATATAAATTTTATTTTTAAAATTTTATTTGCCTCAGATTTCTGATGTGTTTCTCATCATTTTTCATGACTTGATCAAATTAATCTGTGTCTAGACAGACAGTTTGTATATGTACATGGATAGGAAATTTTCTGATCGACTGCATATACACACGTGTATAAATATACACGTGTGCACTGCCTCGCCAATCAGCAAGCAACTGAGGAGTAGCTACGTGGACCATCTCGACTCAGTGCACAACAGTGAAATAAAAGAGTCGCAAGAAATGTTCAAACTTCCAATATGGCCGAGCACAAGAAAATGTATGCAAGCCAGCAAATGAAAAAGTCAAAGTGCACAATTGCACAAACAAGTTTCAGCAAAACCTCAAAGTCAAATGGCACAAAATCAGCTCAGTAAAGGTGATAGATCAAATATCATGGCAGCAAACAACACGAATGTGAACAGCATGAATGGTGGCATTCTTGTTTTCAAGTGATTCAGCAAATTACAAATGGTTAAGTGTATACAGCATATATACATGGTGTTATAACACACACAAACGGGATGTACAATACAAAGTGACAATGCAATCATGAATGTCAGCATGTTTATATATGGCATGAATAAGCAGATTTTAGCTCAGCATGGTGATATCAGATAGTTCTAACAGGTGCAACAGAAATGAAAAATGCAACAATATATGGTCAAGTCCATGACAACATGGTTAGCAGGTGTGGCATGTATATATGGGCACTGCCTGCTCAAGTTTAAAGCATCAAGGAAGTTTCTAGTGTAGCATGAAACATGGCAAAGCAAAACAGTGAAGGAGCATAAGTGAGCAAGTATAAGCAAATGGTCAAAGCAATGTTCTTGCATGGTGGCATGTGTTCATAGCAAGTCGGAGTGAACATGTGGTGCAACAGTCATAAACACAAGCAAGAAATGATACATGTACATCACACAACATAAATGAACAACATGTTAAAATAATGAGTTATCAGTTTCAAAGCAATGTGGTTTAGAAAATACAAGAGAAGTCATATGCAAGCAGACTCAAGTTTTCATGAATGTACATAGCAAGGATTGTGAGCAAGTTCGAGAAAATCAAAAATGTTATGTTTGTCAAAGTTCTGTTTTTAGCACTCAAGAGGCGCAATTTTTTTTCCAGAAATGGCTAAGAGCATAAAAGGCAATTATTGGCAAAACAATTTGGCAACATTTCATCTCGGCAACAAATTAAATGAAGCAGCAAGGATTTGATTTCCAGATATTCAAATATGAAATTTCATTTCAGCAATCTTTGACAAGTAATCAATCAATTCCAGATTTAGACGAATGCAGAAATGGTTTATGGCATAACAAGAGCATATCAGAAATTGTTTTTAGTCATTCAGTTCTTTCCTGTTTTTGGCCAAATCATTTACAGAGAACCACAATTCATTTTGGTCAATAAAAAAATTATCTTGTTTCCAGTTTTACAGAGAAAATCACAAAAAAAATATTTGGCAAGTTATATTGGCAAATTAAATCACCAGTTTCACTGCTGGGGCAAAGAACTTTTTATATCTTTCCAGAAATAATACGAGAATCACGCAACAAAAGAGTCAAGGCCAAGGAATTCAAAATTGGCAAGAGTATAACTCACAGTATATATGAAATCAAATTCAAGCAATCAAGTTTTTTTTTACAGAGGAAATTAAAACCGAGATTTTCAAAAGGGAAAGTAGCCAAATCAAATCAAGTCACATGTTTTGAAATCAGAGATGTTTAAGCATTTCTAATCCTACTTAACAACCTTATCATCATAGGCATGAAAGCATCGAAAATCAACCCAACAATTCAGAGCAAGAATTAAATAAATTCATGAGCAACTCACAAATTTCAGTGCGTTCGATCGCAACCCCAAATCAGAGTAATCGAAGAAGGAGAATCAACCAATTCGAGCTTCATGAGAATTTCAAGAACATTTTTTTAATCACGATTTGATTTTGGAGGATTCACAGAGAAACCCTAGTTCAAACCGCCGCCATATTTGTTTCTCCAGAGAAATAGAAGAGGACGGGACTAAAGTGATGGGTGCAACGCAAAATGAAATGGGTCGGCCAACATTAAGGAGTTAATTTGAAAAGGGGATAACCTTTATTATTAAAATCCTTTATTCATTTTACAAGGGCTCTTTTATTTTCATTTTTTTTTTGTTGTATTTTAAATTTCTTTTGTAAAACGAATCAAACAGTTTTTCTAGTGTCTGAATAAACTAGGGGAATCAGTCAGGGTATTGACTGACAGTTGCTAGAGTCTGTAAAATCTAGGTTACTGGTTATGAGGTCGTAACTAGGGGAAATATGATCGAGTGGATATCGATCAGTCTAGGGTTTTGAGCATAGGATTAGTACAGGAGCAGGGAGTGCGAGTTTACATGGTCTTGTAAGCGGGATCTGTAACAACTCGAATTTTTATAACATGTTAAAACAAGAAATCAGGGCAGAATTAGATTATAAGTTAAGAACCAATGGAAACGGATTACGCCATTGCGTTCGTCTCGGAATTCTGCTTGAAATAGAGTCCGAGTTTGCGTAAAACGGATACCGTACGAAGAAGATATGGACGAACGAAGTTAGGCAGAAAAACCAGAAACGGGCCAGAATGCACTGGCGCACCAGGGAAGTGCGCCAGAACAAAATTGCACTGGCGCACTTGGGAAGTGCTCCCATGCAATTTTGCACTGGCGCACTTGGGAAGTGCGCCCAGGCCGAGCAGCAGGCCTGCACAGCTTTCTGGTTTGACCTGGCTGGCCTGATGCACCTGTTTGGTTCTCTGATCTGGTTGGTTGGCCTGTGACGATTTTCAGTGGTCTAGATCTAAACTAGGGTTAATCCTATGGCCTAAACTACTCCTAACTTCTATAAAAACACCCTAAGACCTAACCTAAATCACTAAAAATCATTCTAGCAAATAAGTGCTGCCAAAATCTATCTTGATCATGGTCTCCATCTCCAACTTCAAGGGCTTGAGCATTCAAACTAGATCCATGACAAAGGAGCAAGCTTTCTACATCAAATCAAAGAAGTAGAGCACCATCTCAACATCATTCTGTGACGATTCTTGCTCTTAATCCTCTAGCCACGATTTGTAAGTTCTAGATGCTTTTTGATTGAAACGATAGCATGAATACGACATGTGATAAAGTTGAAATTGGATCTATGCATGACATTCAATCCATGTTCTTTCTTGTTCATTTTTTGATCTTGACCTTTGGGGATGTTGCTATAGCATTAATTTGAACCTATGCATGTTGCAAATCACTCTTTCATGTCCTTAGCATGCATGTAATGATGTTTTACTCTCGGATCTTGTTTTATGCGAAGTTTCTACCATCCCCTATTTATTTTCTTTTGATGAACCTTGGTCCATTTCGGACCTAGGCCTAAACTACGATTTACATGTGATTTGTATACAGGGAAATTTGGGGTATTGCCAATGTAATTTGCAAGTTTGGGCATACATGAATTGGCATATGAATTAAATCACGGGTTTTGAGACTATGCAAGTTAAATCAAGGGATTGAGCTTATGTAAATTATGCATAAGGGGGATTGGGAACATGAACCATGATGTGGGTTTATTTGGGCATGAACTTGACAACACGTAACTTTGGCTAGAACTTGGTAGGGTTGGGATGTCATAAACTTGGCATACATGCAAATAGGCGAGAATTAGACATATGTAAAGTGGCTAGAATTGGGTACACATTTTCATAGGCATGTAAGGTGGAACTTGGGCATATGCTTAGTAATATGTAAAGTGGAGATCTTGACTTAGATGACACATGTAATTAATAATCTAACGGATGCCTTCGACACGAGGTTAGACTTGAGTTGTGGTTTAACTCTGCCCGGAACCGCCCGGCATATCCAGTGACCACAACAATAGTAGTCTAATGTGAGAGGTCGTAGGCAAAGATTAGATTGTGGTAATGCATGAACCCGAGGTTGGAACGGATTTGCGGTGTAATTCTGCCCGGAACCGCCCGGCATATCCAGTGACCGCAAATAAGTCCAATGTGAGAGGTTGATGCATTAGTAAATAATAAAAGAATATGACATGGACGGGTGGGTTAAGTAACTTGACTAGACTAATGACACTTAACCAATATGACATGGACGGGTGGGTTAAGTAACTTGACTAGACTAATGGCACTTAACCAATATAACGTGGATGGGTGGGTTAAGTAAAACCGGACTTGATTTCTAGATGACACTTAACCATATAACATGATTAGAGGATGGGTTAGTTTAACCTGAATGGGTCGATAACACCCGACTAGTATAACGCGAGGCATGGTAAGGTTAAGTAAACTCACGAGGGTAACACTTAACCATTATAATTTGACTAGTGGGTGGGGTTAAGTTATGAATCACTTGAATATACTTAACCAATCTAACATGATAACTTGACGGGGTTAAGCCATGAATCACTTGAATATACTTAACCAATCTAACATGATAACTTGATAGGGTTAAGTCATGAATCACTTGAATATACATAACCAATCTAACATGATAACTTGATGGGGTTAAGTCATGAATCACTTGAATATACTTAACCAATCTAACATGATAACTTGATGGGGTTAAGTCATGAATCACTTGAATATACTTAACCAATCTAACATGGTAACTTGATGGGGTTAAGTCATGAATCACTTGAATATACTTAACCAATCTAACATGATAACTTGATGGGGTTAAGTCATGAATCGCTTGAATATACTTAACCAATCCTACACGGTAATTTGATGGGGTTAAGCTTAAATATACTTAACCAATTTGACACGATGACTTGGATAGGGTTAAGTCATGAACCACTGGAATACGCTTAACCAACTTGACACATGATTCGTAGGGCTAAGTCATGGACGTGAGTGACAACACTTAGCCAATCTTGACATGACATGTAGACGGGTTAAGTCACGAACTTGAATGACCACACTTAACCAATTGGACATGCTAGACTAATAGGGGTTAAGTCTTGAAGTTAGATGACAACACTTAACCTGCTGGACGGAAACCCTAGTTACGCGGTCCTTTTCAGCAGTAACCCTCTTGGATGTATCACGATACCCTATGGGACTAGGCTAGGATGGGGCACGATTACTGGGCTGATTGTAAGCGACCAAAACGACGGCTGAGTTTGGTGCGCCATTGTAGGTTCAGGCGGACTATGATCGTGCACGTAGTCCGGAGTTGAAAAAGCAGGCATGGGCACCAGTAGTTTTACACTGTGTGTGCTTGGAATGGTGTCAGTGGTTGACACCCTAGGACTTGATACACCCTAGGGTGGACCTAGCACAGAGTAGCTACATTCGTGATTGGGCCGTATGACACCGACACACGACGAGCTAGGTCTTGTAGGGAGCCGATGGACTAAAGCGTGACGTAGGGCGTTGTTCGATAGGTAGCGTAATCCCTAGTGGCCCTAGGTGGCATAAACCCTAGTCGAAAACGTCCATTAGGTAGCGTAATCCCTAGTGGTCCTAGGTGGCATAAACCCTAATTAAATCTAGAAATAGTTCAATAGGTAGTATAATCCCTAGTGGTCCTAGGTGGCGTAAATCCTAGTTGAACACGTGATAATTCATGATAAGGGAATCTGGCCAGAACAAGGATGGCAGTCCAAGCGACTTCAATGATGTGACACTACGTTGTAGTAGTATAGAATAACGTGATGGAACCCGTACGATGTACGGCAAGGGTCTATACATACACATGGAAGGGATGATACGAGTTAGGATGCTAGTACGGTTGGTGCAGAGGACGTTAGACATGCGATGCTATTCCGAGTTTATCTTGTTATCTTGTTACCTTGGTTATCCTGTTACCTTGGTTATCTTGTTACTTGGGTTTATCCTGTTATCTTAGTTTGATCTGTTTACCTTCTCATCATGCTTATATTTACTTTCGGTTTATACATGTCATGTTACTCTTACCTGTTTTTAGGCTGAAAGTCACTAGGACTTACTCAGTCTTTATGACTGACCCTGTTTTTTTTGCCTCTTTTTCTTCCGTTCCCCCCCCCCCAGGTTTACAGGGAGGAAATGTTGCTACTTAGTGCGGATCTTTCTGTTTCAAGATTATCATCTATGGCTTGGACTTTTCTTGGCTATGGCTATTTTACTGCTTTACTTAGGGAATAATTTATGACTATGGTTTTATGCTTCTTTAATATTGCAAGACAGGTCATGATGTAAGTAATTTAATGGCACTTTGATGTAAAAGGTTTTAAGAAATGAAATCATGTTTTCTTCCGCTGTTTTTATATGTTCTGTCTTGTAATATTTCTGTGCATGTTTACCTAGATAATACTCCACCAAAGCTAGTGCATTCCCTTTGTGAGTGACCCTAGCGGAGGTGGGGTGTTTACATGATCTGTTCTATCACCTAGTAGAAACCTTAGGAATGCAGCAGTAGGCAGGCTATTTACTTTCTACATTTCTTTTTCTGCTATATTCTGTGATCTTTTTATTATTATATATCCTGGTAGATTTTTAATTTAGCTAAAAGCTGTGATAAACCCTATTCACCCCCCTCTAGAGTTAATCTAGATCCAACAAGTGGTATCAGAGCAGGTTATTTCATTAACTCTAGAAATGGTGAATCCTAGTTGTCAGTACATAGGGAGTAAGTCCAGTTTATTTCCAACTATTTTCGATGGAACAGATTTTTCAAACTGGAAATCCAAAATGGAATTTTATTTAAAGTCTATTAAATGTTGGGATGTTGTTATCAATGTGTTTAATAGTGTAGATATTATTTTCAATGCTCGTGTTATGAAAATTATATTTGATTATCTTAGTACTGAACATTTCAATGCTATCTGTCACTGTTTATCTACACAGGAAATTTGGAATACTCTCAATACAAAGTATGGACAATTTGACAACAGCTGCTCAAAATCCCAGAAAGTCAACTCAGCTTCAAATCTATGCTTAACAAGTCATGTAGATGAAACTTTAGATGAATCAGACGATGGAGAATCAATAAATGCTGAAATAGAAAATTTCTCATATGAAGATCTGGTTTACATGTGTCTTGATTTAACGAAATCTGTTGATAAACTCCAACTGAAAAATAAGTCTCTGAAATCTAAGAATTCTGAGTTAACCAGCAAAATTGATAATTTGGAATCACAACGTGTATATTTTAAAAACCTTTCAAATTCAGATTGCAAAAATCGTTTGAAATTGGAAACCAATCTTGTTCATCTCAATAAAAATATTCAAAGGTTTGAAAATGAAATTCTGATCTTAAAAGAAAACTAGATTGATTTATCAAATTTGAACAATTTTCTACAAAAGGAATTTGAAGTTTTTAAGACTGATATAAATTCCAAATTTGAAATGCTGAAAAAGAAAATTTGTTCAAAAGTGATTCGATTTTGAAAGAACTTGAAAACGAAATTGAAAAGTCCAAGAAATTTGAATCTGAAAGCCAAAAACATTTTGAATTTGAGATTTTTGGGTCCCAAGACAAAATCAAATTACTTGAATTTGAAAATTTGGTTTTAAAACAACATGATATTGAAAGAAAGATCACTAATAATCGATGTTCTGATTTAATAAAAGAAAACAGTGATCTTAAATCCAAAATTCAACGATTAGAATCAACTTTGGATAAATTTTCTAATGGGGAGAAATCGTTGAACATGTTGTTGCAAAATCAAGTTTCTATTGGAAATAAATATGGTATTGGCTTTAGGAAAAATAATGTTTTTGAAAATGTCAATTCAATTGATTTTAAAAATCCTTCAAACTGCTTTGGAAAGAATCGATTTGAAAATTCTAACTCTGATAATCTCAAAGGATTTTTGAATCATAAACATGATGTGAATTTGTTTTATAATAATCCATTTGAACAATCCTGGATCCCAAAAAGAAATAAAACAAAATTCGTTAACTTCAAACAGATCTGGGTTCCTAAAGGTACAAAGGTAAATTCAGATGAGTTGTTGTATAAACAAGTCTGGATACCAAAATATGTGAATAAAAGTGTGAGTGGTTTTACAAACTTTGTTAGACCACTCGATTCTATAAACTGTTAGGTACCGGAGGAGGCTGAGTAATTGCTTTGTTAAAAAGAGATTTGACTACAAGCTGGTCTACAATTTTATATCATTCACAGTTCCTTAGCTAAGCATGCTGAGTTAGAGATTCATTTGTTTACATGGATTTCAGGCATATCTCCATACTCATTCCTTTTGTATATTCTCTGTTTTTTTTCCTATTCCAGTTATTTTTTTTTATTTTTTTTTGATTTGATTTGTCACTGCAATATTTTTTCTGTTTCTTTGTTCTTGGGCTTCATTAACTTCCAATTGCAGTATTCATGGCCTTCTGGAAATTCACATTATTTGAATAGAACTCTGATGTCTTTTTTTTTTTACTTTCCAGATCTTGAATTTTAACTTTTTAAATATCTGCAATTGTTTTAAAGTTTATTTTCTGATTTCTGAATTCATAACAGTGTTGATGTATTCTTGCCATATCTTGAACACTATTAATTTGTATTCTAAAATTTTGAAGATCTGAAAAACAATTGAAATTTCACACAAATCTGCTGTTGTGAGTTCCTTCTAATTCATTATAGAAAAGCTTGAAATAATATACTCATTACAGCTCACTACTACTTCTCAGTTGTGATAATTTCATTGATTTTCAGATTGGCTTGGAAATGTTAAATTGTCTTGAATTACAGTGATACATCTTGAAATCCTTTTTATATTCATGATCAGTATGGTTGAAATTTGTTTATTTGAAATCATCTGAAATTCTTGATATTTTCAATTTCACACACCTCATAAATTTGAAATTATCAACCTTGTGTGAATAATTCATTATATTTCAAACTTAACATTATTTTAAGTGATTTCAAATAAATTATTTTTATTTTTTTTCATGAATACCTCTCAAACTTGATGTATATGATCCGAAATTACTCTTGTACTTGTCAGAAATTCTTGTGAAAAATTCTTTGAAAATCCGGTCTTAAATCTCTCTGTTTTTCATGATGATTTGATTGAATACTAGTTTGTTTAAAATCATTTGAAATTATTGATTTATTGAATCTCACACATATCTTGAATCTAAAACTTAATCTGGTGTGATTGATTCATTGAATCTTAAGATCTTCATATTTTCTCAAATGACTTCAAATAAACTGTATTGTTAATCTTGAATCATCTTATGTGACCGTCATCGTGATAAGTATGATTTGAAAATATTTTCTGTGCTGCTCTAATACTGTTTTGAGAAATGTTTGTTTTGAAATCATCTGCTGCTCTGATTAAAAGAAATTGATTTGTAAATATTTTTGATGATTGCTTGATTGGTTAATCTTGTATGCTTGGGTCTTGTGTTTAAAAAAAAAAGATCTATTGTCAGTGATATTCTGTTTTGTCTCCAGTGTCGTCTTACAATCCTCATTAATAGAGACACCATTTGGTATCAGTAGTGCTGAATTTTTTTGTATGTATTCTCACTAATCCCGCTTGTGTTGTATAGATCTTTTTAATTTCCTCTTGTAATTGATTTTCAATTTTAAAATTATTTATTGATTATTCATTCGGAAATTGAAATCAATATCCAAATTGAACTGTATTTATAATTCATCAAAATTATTATCAGTTTTTTAAATTGTGATGAATTGTGACTGCAGTATATTTCACAACAAGAGGAGACTTTATTTAAAATTTTCATGATGGTTGAACATTTATTATAATATCTTTGAATTGGCAATTATTTCACGATCATCTCCTTTATCTATCATCTTTCTGCCATCCATGATAATTTTACATTAATTTGTAAAGTTAATATGTTTTTAAAATCTTTTTTAAACAGTGGAAGTGTTTGTGATAGAAATGGAACTATGTTATTTTTCAGAATTAGTGACAATTGAAATTTTTCAATGATCTCGGTACAGTTGATCATATGTCATAATATAATTAATTTAGAAATTTATTTCATAGTCCATTTCTGTAACTACCGCATTTCTATCATTCATACTGGTTTTATATACTGAGGAGTTTTTCTATTTTGAAGCTGAAAATAATAAATATAATTAACTCATAAGTGTGTCTCTAACCACATTTAAAAATCCAAGCTCTGGTCATGCATGGTTATGAGACAACTTATAATTTAAGTTGCGACTGACCTCATTTAAAAATCCAAGATTTGGTTATGTATGGTCAGTGTGCTCTTAAATAAAAATAAAAGAAAAGGAAATAATATGCTAAATTGAAATTAATCTGAAATTCTCCTTGGTGTATAAAAACCAGCCTATCAATCAATCTTTCTAATCTGTGAAGTGTGTTAATATTTTATGACGTATTATGATTTGTTGTTTGATAGTTACTAGGATTTGAGAGTATTTGATTTTTGTCACTTAAATTGAATTATTAATTATAGTCCAAAATTCATCACTGTTTTTGAACCTCTTTTTTATAAAAATTCTTTGGAAAATAATTGGAACTCATTTTTTTTAAACTCTCCCATTTTTTATAAAATTCGTCGTAAATCCGCCATTCTCTACAATGTGAAATATGCCACATGTTCTCAGAATATTATGATTTTTGTTTGACTGATTGTGATTTATGATGACCGCTCTTCCTCTTAAGCTGAAACTACATCTTTAGTCATATTTCATCTGTATTTTAAACTTTGTATCCTTTTGATGATAACAAAAGACGGAGAATGGATCGAGATTTTGATTTATGGGTAAATATTTTATAAATACTTTTAATTTTGAAAATTCATTATTATTCATTTCACTCATGCACAATTATAGGGGGAGTCTCTGTTGTAGGGGAGCTTTTAAATAGGGGGAGTTATGTTCTTTACTGTCAAACACTTTTACTGTATTCAAAATCTTAATATTTGTTTGTCATCATCAAAAGGGGGAGATTGTTGTATATAACGGTGTTGTATACACAATTATATGATTTTTGTTTGATGATAACAACCAAATATATATTATTTTAAATGCATTTGTTACTGTACTGTTTTATATATACATCACAGACAGTAATATAATATTTATATTTAAATAAAATACGACTGTACAGAAATTCAAATATTTACAGTATTTCATTTAGATATAATATTTTATTTCAAGCATTCAAACAGTACATCTATTTAATACTCCACTATTTAGATACATTCACAGAATATTTGTACTTGTATATTGAATGAATAAAATAGACAAGTTTGTTTGACAACAATAAAATAATATTTTATTTCAAACCAATTTGTTTATTACAAATAACAGTACAATTCATATATATTTACATTTTCACTGTCTGGCTCATATACAGTTCACTCTACACTCTTTGCACATTCATTTACAATTCATTTAAATTCACTCTGTACAATTTCATTTTACACTCATTCACATTGTCTTCATCTTCAATCTTCTGTCTTCACAGCTCAGTCAGTCCAGTCTTCTTACCTGTCACAATGAAACACACACACAGTACACTGCAATAGAATTTAAACTGAATATACGCAAATATAAATTTTATTTTTAAAATTTTATTTGCCTCAGATTTCTGGTGTGTTTCTCATCATTTTTCATGACTTGATCTGATTAATCTGTGTCTAGACAGATAGTTTGTATATGTACAGGGACAGGAAATTTTCTGATCGACTGCATATACACACGTGTATAAATATACATGTGTGCACTGCCTCGCCAATCAGCGAGCAACTAAGGAGTAGCCACGTGGACCATCTCGACTCAGTGCACAACAGTGAAATAAAAGAGTCACAAGAAATGTTCAAATGTCCAATATGGCCGAGCACAAGAAAATGTATGCAAGCCAGCAAATGAAAAAGTCAAAGTGCACAAACAAGTTTCAGCAAAACCTCAAAGTCAAATGGCACAAAATCAGCTCAACAAAGGTGGTAGATCAAATATCATGGCAGCAAACAACATGAATGTGAACAGCATGAATGGTGGCATTCTTGTTTTCAAGTGATTCAGCAAATTACAAATGGTTAAGTGTATACAACATATATACATGGTGTTATAACACACACAAATGGGATGTACAATACAAAGTGACAATGCAGCCATGAATGTCAACATGTTTATATATGGCATGAATAAGCAGATTTCAGCTCAACATGGTGATATCAGATAGTTCTAACAGGTCCAACAGAAATGTAACAACCCAGAATTTAGGGCCAATTTAAAATTTTCATTTTAGAGATTTTAAAGGAATTTAAATAGTTGAAATGAATTATTTTAAATAAAAATGACTAGAAATTTATTTTGATTGAATTTAATGCGAATATATTTAATTTAATTATAAAAGGAATTAGAAAAAGGACGGTAGTTTGAAAAGTCAAACCTGACTTTGACTGACTACACAGAATGCTGAATAAACAGGGTTTTGGTGAAACGAAAAGTATTTAAATCTGTCAATGAATGTCTTTCTAATGAATTTGAAAAATCGAAGTTGCATAGCGGAAATCAAAAGTTATGGCCAAATGAATTTTCAGAAAGGTCGCTATAGAGAATATAACGCCCTTGAAAATAGACATTTTGCATACGACCTCGGAATTTGACGAAACCACTTTTGTTGGATCCGGGATGTCAAATTATTGTTAGGTTTCAAATTTCATAATTTTTGAAGTTAATATGTGAGCGTGGCAAAGGAAAATGTGTTTTGGTCAATTATAGTTAAATTGGATCGACCAGAAAATGGCCATTTTACAAACGATCTCAGAATTTGATGAAATTAGTTTTGTTAGGACCGTATCGTCATAAGAAAGCCAAAAATAATTTTTCTGACTTCGTATGTGACCCCGGTAAAATTAGTAAGTACGTTCAAATTTAATATAATAGAATTAATTTGAAAATAAAGAAAACATACGGTAAACTTCAGAATTGGACTTCGGTAATAGCACCATCGCGTTCAGAAGACGTCAAAACATATTGTTCGAAAGTCGTTGGGGTTTGTTTGGAGATCGGATGGAAAAACCCTAATTTTGGATTTAATTAATTAAAAAATATATAAAGAAAAAACCCTAGTATACCTTATAAATACGGTGCTACAGTCCTTCTTCCTCTTCGTATTATCAGCCGCCGAACCCATAAATAGCTCAAAACATTGAGCTTCGATTTCTCCAAATCCATGGCAAATTGACATATGCCCCTTTGGACTTTTTTGAAGAACTTTGAACTCTCTTCCATCTCAGACAAACCCCGCCCCTCCTCGTTGCCCGAGCCGCCGCCGCCACCTCTGCGAAGTCCAGCCGAATGCGGGCCCACCACGCCACCCACGAGCCGCCGCACCTCCCCCATTTCCGGCGTTCAGGCGCCTCTCCACCCCCTTCAACCTCCAGCAACCGGTTCCTGAAAACATCAACTAAAGCTCGCGAATCCTTGATTCAAAGTTTTGAACAAACTGAAATTTTAAAGGTAAAATTCAACTCAGTTTTGCGACGCTTTTAATCGTTACAGTGACAGTTGTAATAAGTCAGTTTTCTAATTTATATATGAACTTCAAATTAAAATCTTTTAGATCCGAAACCACCGTGACTTCGAACACGAGATCTGATCGAGTTTGGACCTTCATTTCAGTCCCAAGCAATGTGAGAATTTATTTTTAATTAAATTTAATTAATTTAATTATTATCCTAGCGTTATGTGAAGTTTGAGTAGTAAATATCATGCTTACGATACAGATCTATTTTGTTTTGTCATATTTGACGATGGTTGGTATGTGTTTGTGATGGATAGTTTAGCTCTGTATGATTATCACCTCGTATGCAATCACTTGTGTTGCTTTGGATTGATCAAATTTATCAATTCAAAATAATAGAAATATGATTATAACATTCTTATGTTATCACTTTTGTATGATTTGAATTAATCAAACTTATCGATCCATAATAAAAGAGACATGGTTTGTCATCGTTATGTTAGTGCTTTGGTTTTATTTGAATTGATCTAGATTATCAATTCAACATAGAAAATAAAGATTTGTCCTTTTATTTGAATTGATCTAGATTATCAATTCAACATAGTAAATAAAGTTTACATTCTTTTTTTTTATATGATATAAAAAGTAGGAATGTTGCATGTATATAAATTTACATTTTTTTAATGTAAATAAAAGTTAGGAATTTGTAGTGAAATAAAATTTACATTTTTATAATGTAAATTTAGACATGAATTTGCATTAAAATAAACGTTACATTTTTATATGTTGTTTAGATGTAAATTAGAATGATTAAATAAAAATTACATTTTTCTATGTAATTGAAATGTGAATTTACACCGTATGATAAAAATTACATTTTTCTATGTAATTGAAATGTGAATGTACACCGTATGATAAAAATTACATTTTGCTATGTAATTGGAATGAAAGTTTGCATTGTAATTAAAAATCATATTTTTACAATGTAAATAAGAAGTAGAGTTTGCATCGTAATTAAAAATCATATTTTTACAATGTAAATAAGAAGTAGAGTTTGCATTGAAATTAAAAATCATATTTTTACAATGTAAATAAGAAGTAGAGTTTGCATTGAAATTAAAAATCATATTTTTACAATGTACATAAGAAGTAGAGTTTTCATTATAATTAAAAATCATATTTTTACAATGTAAATAAGAAGTAGAGTTTGCATTGAAATTAAAAATCATATTTTTACAATGTAAATAAGAAGTAGAGTTTGCATTGCAATTAAAAATCATATTTTTACAATGTAAATAAGAAGTAGAGTTTGCATTGTAATTAAAAATCATATTTTTACAATGTAAATAAGAAGTAGAGTTTGCATTGTAATTAAATTTACATTTTTATATGTAAATTTAGAATAGGATTCACACCGCAAATATAAGTTACATTTTTATTATGTAACTAAGATGAGAATGTACATTGAAGTTGAAATTTACATTTTTATATGTAATTTAAAAGTAGGATTTTGCAGTGTAGCAAAACTTACATTTTTACATGTAAATAGAAAATAGGAGTTTACGTAGGAAATAAATTTACATTTTTACATGTAAATGAAAAGGATGGAATTTACATTTTCAATGTAAGTAAAGAATGAATTTAGGATGCTGTAATATTATCATCATTTTCAAATGAATTAAAATTTAATGAGGATCGGTAGTTGTTTAGAATGTTGTTTAAATCAAACGACGTTATTACGATTAAATGATTATATATATAAATATAATTAAAATTAAACGAATGGAGCGCGGTAGTTCGCGTTTTGGAAATCGTACCTTTAAACGACTATACAAGAAGATCCGACCGTCGGATTTTCTTGAAACTGAAACCGTTAGGACCATCTTGGAAAAATCTTTCCAGCGATATACATTGCGTTAAGATCCAACGGTTAGATTCTGAGTAATGTAAAAATCAAAATTGGTAGAATGCAGCGCCATAGTCTCCCATTGACTTAAGGCATCGTTATTGAAATTTAATTATTTTAAATAATTAAAATTGGAAATAATCGTTATAAAATGATGTCAGCAAGTACAAAGGAATATATATATATATATATATATATATATATATATATATACCAGGATTATTTGGGAAGTCCGAGTTCTCTCATTCCAAATAATCAAACGACATTAATTGAAGTATGAAGATGGCGTATAAAGACCGTAAATCTTCCCTCAAATGGACAACGATCGAGGCCCTGATTTGACTTGCTCCCAATTCAAGGGTCATGGTCATTGCCCAAACGTACATGTTGATTTCACGGGTTTGGTTTTCGCTCAGACCCAGAGCATAAGCTAATAAATGGGTTGTGTGTCTGACATCGTACTCCATTAAATATCATGTTATTAATCTTCTGTCGAATGTATGGATGTTTGGTGGCGGAGAATTTATTCTCTTCCTTAACACCCGTTCATATATTTCGGCAAAGAATTGGTAGTACGATATGGAGTGATGATGTGGCATGCTAAGATGCATATGATCAAGGCTTTGTTGAAAAACAAGCCTTGTGGGATGATCAAAGCATAGCCTGTTTAGGTATAGCTTTGTGTATAGCATGACTTCGCGAGCCTCACACACCGGCGGAGTCTAAAACGGGAGAAGGGAACGCAGGGAGAGCAACACGTTTCTTTCTAGCTAGAAGTGGTGATTGGGCTTTAACATGGCCCGACATTTTACTTATGTGGATGATGGAATGAGGAGCCTCGGATGATAGGTCCTATAGGATCGGGAAATGTGTGTTCAGGAATTGCCAATCCACGAAGCTGTATGTGTGGACCGGCCCTGCAGCTATCTAAGGTTCACTGCGGGGGATCCTGAGACATTAGCTAGAGTGTCTCGAATCGGTAAGGAGCTCCTCCCTAGCCTTGACTCATGATGGAAGCCAAAATCCAAATACGACCCTACGGATTTGATTGTATTACTAGTATGGAAGCATAGTATTATGGTATCTATGTGTCCTAGGATTGATACATTTATTTTGAAATGTTTTGATATATACTAATAATAATATTAAACTCGTATTTGCCGTATTTAGCATGTTTAATCACCATATGGTAAAACCCTATCCTCTGGTTTGTGTTGCATTGTGTGATGGGATTTGGGTCTTATGGTGATTCCATTTTCTCAAAAGCATAGCGTTGTTTTACGATTTACTTATTATTTGTTCTGACACTTTGAATTATGCACGACAATCCATTAGAGCAAACCTGTTCCGCGTTAGCGGCGTGGTCTTTGGATTTGCCTTATTAATAGTGATTAATTAGTCAAGAATTCTCACACCAGTCCCACGACTGACCCGTTGTTTGTTTCCACCTTTTTTGCAAACTCGGTGCCCTCCTTTCTACACGGGCAGCCAAATAAACAGGTTCATTCTTTGCTTGGAGTCTTTTCTTTGGAGCTGCTTATTATCTTTCTTGGATTTGCTTTCGGGGAGAGGTGATGACTTGGAGCTTGAAGACATCTATCATTTGCTGCTATTGCAGTTTTCTCTTTTTAATTCCAGACATCAAACTTGTTTCATTTCATGTTGTTTATTTTGGGAGTTGGAACTTATTTCATTTTCTGCAAACTTGATGTAATAATTTAGAGTTCTATGACTGTGGATTTTCTGTGGTTGATGACATTATATTTCCGCTGCTATGATGTTGTTACTCTATGAATTTCCTATGCTATGTTGTATCTGTGATCTGTATTATTGTATTTATGCTGTATTCCAAATGATTATTCCTTACTTTCATTCCATGGAAGTTTGGGGTTATCACAGTTGGTAACAGAGCTTTGGTTAAACTTAGCTTTGGAATATAACATATTTATAATAATTCATTTACATAGAATCACAATATTCTATGGCGAACATTTCATGTGAATACATAATAGTCAGTCATTCTATCATCATCTTTTCATCCGTCCTTTCGTCTTTATCATTTCTTCACCATTATAGTTGTTCTGACTCTTTCCTTGATCGTACAGAACTAACTAGAAATGAGTACCGCTGCTGCTGGAGCTGCTAGAGCTAGGAGAAGGCAAAATACTACTGAAACCGAGGATCCCACTGTCCAACAACAGCCACCACCACCACCACCGCAGCCCTTTGATTTGGATAAGGTGGCGAAGAAGTTCAAAAACCTGAGAGGAGTGCCTTTCAATGGTACTGAAACTGTGACACAAGCTCAAGCTTGGCTGACGAACAGCGAAAAGATTTTTGGAGGATTGGAGCTGGAGGATCAGAGGAAAAGATTAGTGGCTTCATGGCTGCTACAGGAGGAAGCTCAAAATTGGTGGGACACAGTCATGTTTGGAGGGATTGCAGACAATATGACTTGGACGAGGTTTAAGGAGCTTTTCAATGACAAATACATTCCAAGGCAGGAGGTAGAAAGACTACATGACGAGTTCGCCAATCTGAAGCAAGGAGACAAGACCATCTCAGAATATGTATGAAGATTTGAAGACCTCTTCCGCTATGCCCCTAAATTGATTCAGGATGACTTTTAGAAGAACAAGAGATTCATAAATAGGCTTGCGAGAAAATATATTGATAGAGCCACTGCCCACATCGACCTTTCTTTTAATAGGTTGGTGGAGTTTGCTTGTCGATATAAGGAAAATGATAAGAAGAATTCCCAACAAGACAGAGAAAGGAGCTTGGCCAACAATAAAAGGAAGCAAACAGAGAAGAAGACGGAAGGAAGCAGTTCTGGAGCTGCTAAGACTCATGATAAGTCTAAGGTGCAATGCTACAACTGCCAAAAGTTTGGACACTACAGCAAGGACTGTAGAAATCCAAAGAAGGCCCGAAGCGACGACACCAGGAATGCTATAACTGCCAAAAGAAGGGTCATATCAAGCCTAATTGTCCGCTGTTGAAAGGAGCACAGATTGCACATGTGTATGAGGGGGCAAGTGCACCATCTTCTTCCGCTCCTACTTCTTCCGAAGGAGCAGGTAAGCCTGATGGTTTAGATGGTACCATTTCTGTTGAAAACATTCCTGTTACTTCCTTGTTTGATACGGGTGCATCAAGAAGTTTTATTTCTAGCAACACGGTCCAGAAATTGAAACTAAAACAAAGAAATCTTAAAGAGCCGATTAATGTTCATAATCCTGTAGGAGGTTCTATCGTCCTTGATTTGTACTGTCGGGTGCCTATTTCCTACTCTTACTTTCAGTTTCCTTTTGATTTGACCATTATGAATTTTTCCGAATTTGATATCATCCTCGGTCTTGATTGGCTAACCAAATATGACGCTGAAGTGCTATGCTCAGAAAGAGTGGTTAAGGTGAAAACGGGATTTGGGAACACTGTTACTATACCTTGCCATGGGCCAAAATCTGATAGAAAGGCGTTTTGGTCTTCCCTGGAGATCACTCCTATTTCTATAGAAAAGATCCCCGTGGTCAAAAATTACGCGGATGTATTTGAAGAAGTAGACAGTCTACCCCCGCGAAGGGAAATCAATTTCAGGATTGATCTCGTTCCAAATGCAAGACCTGTAGTTCATGCTATCAGAAGGATGACTCCTAAAGAAAAGGAAGAATTGCAAACCCAAACTAAGCAGCTCTTATGGAAAGGACTCATCCTGCCTAGCTTTTCTAATTGGGGTGCAGCTGTGGTGTTTGTCCCCAAATCCGATGGTACTCTAAGACTCTGTGTTGATTACTGCGATCTAAACAAGCAAACATTGAAGAACAAATACCCCTTGCCCCGCATAGATGATTTAATGGACCAATTAAATGGAGCCAAGGTGTTTTCAAAGACGGACTTGGCCATAGGTTTTCACCAACTCCGCATAGCCGAAGAATGCATACCTTTAACCGCCTTCAGAGGGCCTGACATATTCTACGAATGGTTAGTGATGTCGTTCGGCCTATGCAATGCTCTAGCCTACTTTATTGACTTGATGAATAGGGTCTTCCGTTAGGTCCTAAATAAATTCGTCCTAGTCTTCATTGATGATATTCTAATCTATTCTAAAACTAAGGAGGAGCATGAAGGGCATTTAAGGGAAGTGTTGGAGATTCTGCGAAGAAATGTTCTAAAAGCAAAATTTTCCAAATACACATTTTGGCAAGAGGAAATAAAATTCTTGGGCCATGTAGTGTCAAAAGAAGGAATTGTTGTTGACCCAAGTAAAATTGCCGCCATTCGAGATTGGAAGCAGCCCAGTACACCCACTGAAGTAAGAAGCTTCCTAGGATTGCCTGGGTATTACAGGAAGTTTGTCAAAGACTTCGCCAAGCTGTCTAGCCCATTAACAAAGCTCACCAAGAAGCATACCAAGTTCAATTGGAATCGGATTGTGAGGAGGCATTCCAAAAGCTAAAAGTGAGTTTGACCCTTGCACCCGTACTAACCATCATCGATGGCAACCAAGACTTAAAAGTTTATACGGATGCTTCTCAAAGTGGTGGTCTTGGAGCGGTACTGATGCAAAGAGGCAAAGTTGTTGCATATGCAAGTCGTCAATTAAAGCCGCATGAGAAAAATTATCGTGTCCACGACTTAGAGTTGTTGGCCATAGTCTTTTCTTTAAAATTTTGGAGACATTATCTTTTGGGCGAAAAATTTGAATTATTCACAGACCATCAATCTTTGAAATATCTCTTCAATCAAAAGGATCTGAATTTAAGGCAGCAACGATGGCTAGAATTTCTAGCGGCATACGTTCTTGACATCTTGTATACGTCGGGGAAAGCCAATGTTGTGGCGAACGCGCTTAGTAGAAAGGACGTCATTATCGGAAGCCTCATCATTACCCCTTCCTTGATTGATAAAATTTCTACTCTTCAAAAGGATGATAAATTCATTCAGATAATGATTAAGAGAATTGAAGCAGGTGAAAACACGAACTTCCAAATAGATGGCAAGTGAATTCTTAGATTTCAATGGCGGATTTGTGTTCCATATATCAAAGACCTCATAAGGGAAGTTTTGGATGAGGGTCACAAATCAAAGCTTTGCATCCATCCCGGTGTGAGCAAGATGTATCAAGACTTAAAGCGCACATTTTGGTGGAGATCTATGAAGAGGGATGTAACAAACCGCATTCTACGTATATAGGATCGTAGAATATTTATTTCTTTTTCGTATGAAGTCGTTTGGTCGTGTAACTTTGAGAGACAACTATTAGGGTCATTTCCCATGTTCATGATTTTTGCCAATTTTTAAATGACCATTTTGCCCCTAGCCGATATTGTTTTGGCCATAACTTTTGATTGGAAAGGAATTTTGACCTAAATCAACTTCCATTAGATTCGTTTGATGGTTTACCTTTCCGTAGAGTGGTCACATTAGCCAAACGGACTCACCATTTGGGAGATATGGCTGAAACAAGTTTCAGATAGTGAAAAACAGCTTAATTGGGCTTAACCGGGTGACTAACAGCTAGGCCCAAAGGGGAATTTCGGGATTAGGATTATGAGAGGGTTGGAAGGGTTAGGAAAATCATTTCATTTCAGTTTTCTCAGCCGCCACAAACCTTTCTTTAGCTCTAGCAATGACCTCCATCTTCTAAAACACTCCAAAACACCTTTTTGTCATCCCTAATCACATATTTGCCTAATCTACATCAAATCAAGGCGGATTAGCATAAGGATTGGGATAGAGCTGCTGGAACACATAGGGATTGGATCCAAATCAGAGATTATTTTAGATCTATAGTTTACTTTGTGCAAAGGTGAGTGATTTGCATTGTTTTTCACTAATTACGGCTAACTATGGTAATTATCGAAGATTAGCGAAATAATAACTCAGAAAAATCTAGAAAAATTTCTAAAATTCTAAAACATCATTTTGTGACTCTGATATGAATTTGGGTTAATTTTGACTAATTTTGCTAATCCCGGAATTTAGAGGATTAAGGGGTGATTAGTGATAATTAGCGAATTTATGCATGATTAAAATCTGGAAAAATTTCTAAAATTCTGAAATATTGTTTTAGACCTTTGTAAGAAAATTTGGTTAGTTTGGTTAAGTTTTGCTAATCCTATCATTAATTATGCTTGAACATGCTTTAGGGAAAATATGGGGTTTCGGCTATGTTGATCCATTTTAACCTATCATATTGATGTTTTGGTGTTTGAGGTCACTTTTACTTGTTGCTATGACTGTATGGTATGCTTTGTGATTGATTAGGATAGATAGAATGGTGGGAAACATCGTCGAATGGCATAAAATGCTCGCTGGAAAAGTTGCAGAAAAACAGTGCAGGTTTTCGGATCGGATCGGAGGAATGAGCTCGGATCGGATAAAGGACTTGGAAGGGGATCACCGATCCGAACCGAGGCTGGCACAAGAGGAAAGTGTGGCAAAAAGGAAGGCCAAAATGGTTGAACTGGGATCGGATCGAGCTAGAGAAGGGGGGATCGAATCGGAGCGGATGGGAATAGGAATGGGGATCGGATCGGACCAGAAGATCAAGCAAGGGACGGAAGGAAGACAGTTGGCGAACCGACCCGATGCGACATGGAGTACCCGAACCGACCCGATGTGACATGGAGGACCCGAACCGACGTACTACTAAGGGACTTGGAGACCCCCGACCCGGACCGAAGCATTTGGAGGATACTGATCTGAACCGACAGAGAAAAAGGACAGAGAACCGAACCGATCCAGTGATGACCAATAACCCGAGATGCAAAGGTAGTCCAAATGGAAGTTAGAGCTCAGGATCCAGACGGGAACCAATGAGTTCACTTCATGATTGGGCTTTGCTGCGGGACGTGTGCTAATGGGTTATCGGTATCCGTAACCTTGGTTCACTATTGAGAGATAGATTAGGGGCTTATAGTGATAGTTGTACGGGATTGGATTCCGTCATGGCCCAAAGGATTAGGTGACCAAAGTAAAGGATATCGTATGCTTTACGCACTGAGTGAGGGATGTGAGGATGATTGTTATGCTTGATTGTTTGACATCACTATGACATGCACACCCCCACCCCCGTATTTCTTACACTGTTTGTTAGTGGCACCATAGAGTGTTGTACAGTATGTAGTGCTAACTCTTTGGTTGCAGGTCCAGGTTCAGGTATGATTGGATTATACCTGTTATTGTTTTGTTTGTTGCTCATCGCTCATACCAGACTTTTTGTCTGACCCAGAGTTTTATGTCTCTTCGTATTACTCTGGGTGCTCACACGAGCAGACTAGAGACAGGTTAGCTGGGTATGCACGGGTAGCTGATCTGGAGACGAGCAGGAGGCTTCCATGTATGATATATATAGTATTCTCCCTGTGTTGTTGAAGATCACTGCTTGGGCATTAGTCATGCATCTTCTACTTTAGCTTTCTTTTGTTTTAGAGAAAGTAAATTTGGAAAGTTGTAATAAGCTGTATTTGGGTTTCCGCTGCTATGTTGGTTTAAGGTGTGTTCTTTGCAAGCGGAAGCGGAGATTTTGAGCGGAGATTTTGAGCTGAGAATGTTAGCGGAGAATTGTAGTTAGCGGAGAATGTGTTCTACGCGTTAAGCGGAGAATTTAAGCGAAGCATTTAAGCGGAGTATTTTTTTTATTTAGTAATTTAATTACTAAATAATTAAAACTTAACAATATGATTAATGCAAAATAACACATTTAACCATAAATAACAGTTCAGTACATAATAATATTTCAAACCAGTTCATTACATAATAACAGACACATGCGAGCAACTACCTATTTCAAACCGGTTCACTACAAACTACCACTATCTGCGGAATCTAGAAAGATGATAACTCATGTACCCCATCAACTCCAAATCAGACAAGGTCTCAACCACCTCTAAAATAGACCTATCGCGATGAAAAATCTCAACGATCTCCCATCGGCTTACATCACTGATGGGCGAGAGATGGGCATAGCATTTCTCCACTGCCGCGGAGAAACGCTCTGTCTATACGAAGGCCGGTTCGGGAGGAGCGGGTTCGGACGGAGCTGCCCTACTAGATGTGGCGCGCGTCGACTGCCTCCGGGCAGACTGAACCGGCGGTGGACTATCTGAGGCGGCCTCTGGAGCAGGGGGGATCTCATATCTGCAAGTTCCTGTGCCAATGCAGCCCCTAATAAGCTAGTCCTGCTCACGAAACTTTAGAGGTGGATGTCTCCTAAACTTCTGGTACAAGCGTGCAAGCCCATGCCACCAGTCGTATGATCCGTCCAAGCGGTCCTGCGAATCATCCCAAAAACCGCCAGGAATATGTAAAAGTGCATTCCATGAAGTCCATACCCTCTTTAGATTATCCCATTTGTTTTTTATTTGTATCTGCGTCACCTCGTCTTCAAACATCTCATTGAACTCATCCTGCACCGCACTGAAGAATCTGTTGGTTCCTCAAAGACCAATATTGTTGAGGCAAATATCTATAAAAGCCTCTGTGCGATCCACTGGCCATAAAGCATTTGGGGCGTTGGAAGAGCCAGAAGCAGAAGCAGACGAATGTGCCATTAGACTTGAAAAAGGAAAAAAATGAACATAAAAAAGAATAAATAATAATAAAAAAAGAGCACCTGATCCTAAGCTGAAAGCAGAAGAAGGTAGGAGAAGTGAGGAGAAAGAAGGAAAGGGAGGTTATGATGGCAAGGAGCCAACGGCTCAAAATTGAGCCGTTGGCTCAACGGTCCAAATAGGACCGTTTGCCAATGGACACCTCCGACGCGTCGGAGACGTCAGTTGGCCAAACGGTCCGTTTGGACCAAAAGAACGCCCCCTTACTTTTCAGCTTACGCACTGTCTCGCCTGTTTTATGTCAGGATTATGTTATTACTATATTTTGTTCCATGCGCTGTGAGACATTCTACAGGTTCCTTGGTTAGTTCATTCTCTTCTTTCTTTTCTTCTGACGACCGTCCCGTGCTAACTGGACATGTGTACAACGCACTTTTGGAGTAAATGTCGGTTGGTGCGGGGTGGACCGTCACATTTGGTATCAGAGCTCTAGGTTGCGTAGTTAACCTAGGGAAAGACACTAGGGAGAGGTAGTACGTATATGAGAGCGCGTATTTGTGACTTCTTTGGTTTTCAAAAGCTATATATATATATACTATTAGTAGTATAAAGATGAAGTCGCACTGCACCAACACCATTGTGAGATCGTTAATCGTTTTCTCTTTACAGATTGAACGATGAGTCGAGATACAAGGGGTGCTGGTAGAGGGACCAATAATGGAAATGCTCCTGACATGAGGACGATGTTCACTAGCTTCATGAGGGAGATGCTTAGGGATGTTCAAGGGGCAGTTCCCAATCCCGGAAATGGTGGTGGTCCAGTAGTGCAGGCGCCTAGGGTCGATTTCGCCAAGTTGTGTAAGCATTACACTAATCTTGGTGGGAAGTCGTTCCACCGAACGGAGTCGGCCACGGATGTTCAGGATTGGTTGGATAGCTGTGATCGTATCTTCGACGACTTGGGTATCGAGGATGCGATGAAGAGAAGGCTAGCGTCTCGTCAGCTGCAAGGGCGAGCGATGAATTGGTGGAATGCTATTAAGACAGCCACTCCAGAGGACCAGGTTACTTGGGATAAGTTTAAGGCTTGCTTTAGCGACAAGTTTATCCCAGCTGCTCAGAAGTCGGAATTGTTTAGGAAGTTTTTGGAGCTTAAGCAGAGTGGTAGGGCAGTCTCGGAGTATATTGTTGAGTTCGACACATTGTCGAAGTATGGATTATCCCTTATCGATACTCCCGAGAAGAAGAACGAGAAGTTTGTAACAGGCTTGGATCAGTACTGGGGGGAAAAGCTTATTAACCACATCGATGAGACGTTTGAATCGATTGTGGGGAAAGCATTGAGGTCAGAGAGTCTTTACCCTAAGCCAAAGACAGAGGTTGCTATTGCATCTACAGGGGAGCCAAAGCCGCAAGCAGGCGGTGGAGGCAAGAATAATTCCCAGGACAAGAGGAAACAAGACCAAACCATGGATGGTCAGAATAAGAAAAACAAGAAAGTTGGCGAGTGCTTTATTTGTGGCAAGAAGGACCACTATGCCAGAGATTGTCGAGAACATCCTGGGGAAAGGAAGTGCTTTTATTGCGGCCAAGCGGGACATCGCAAGGATGATTGTCCACAACCTCCTAGGGAGAAGCAGATTGTGAAAGCGTATGCTATCAACGCTGTTCCTTCTTCGTCGAATACCCCAACTGCGGTGCAGAAGGAAAAAGGTGGTATTATTCGAGGTATGCTTTCTATTTAAGATGTTTTGATCGGGTTTTGTTCGACAAAACCTGAGTTAGTCGATAGACCTTTAGTAGTGACGAACCCGATTGGTGGTTCGACTAGCCTCAGTATGATTTGTCGTAACGTGGTCTTATATAGTTATGGATGTATGTTTGTTTGTAATTACTTTATTTTAGGCTTTACTGGGTTTAGCATTATTTTGGGGAGTCGATCTACTTTAAAGGAATAGGGTGGTATTAGGTACCTACCAAGTGATGGCAATAGTAACTGGAGTCAGGGAAGCCGAGAGGTTATCGTTGTAATAAGTTCTAGTTATCTCTGGGAGGCAAATTGTAACACCCCACCTTCGCTAGGGTCACTCACAAAGGGAATGCCATAGTTTTGGAGGGGTATTATCTAGTAAACAGGCATAGAGATAACACAAGACATAACATAGATAAAATAGAGTATATAAAGCAGCAGATATAAACTTTAAAACCAAATCTCATTACTGAAAAATAGAGTCAAAACCTCTTACATCAAAATGCCAAGTCATTATTTCATTACATCAAGTTCTAAAGAAGCAAAGTACTTAAAACAACATAAGTAAGATATTATTCCCCAAAAAGTGCATGAGTGCAGCCATAGCATAGCTCAAGACCAAGCTGTACATGAGCTGTCAGAAAGCAAGCAAAGTCCAAGCTAAGAGCTAGAGTTTCCTCCCTGAGAACCTGGGGGGGGGGGACGAAAGACAAAGAGGCGTAAGAAAACGGGTCAGTCAAAGAGACTGGTAAGCCCTAGTGACTATCAGCATAGAAACTTTTAAAGTTAACAAGACATGAATAAACTGGAATTAAACATAGGAATGATGATAAGTCTGACATGATAACTAAGCTAGCAAGATAACTCAAGTCTAACATTGCGTATTCAAGGTTCACCGTACCAACTATATTGGTATACTAATCCCGTGTCAACTATAAATCAAGAAATAATCCCTTGGCCGAATATCGTGAAGTGACCCAATTCGGGGTCCAACGGTATGAACTAATCGATCGGCTCCCTACAAGTCTAGCTCGTCGTGTGTCTGTGTCATACGGCCCTATCACGAATGTAGTCACCTATGCTAGGTCCACCATAGGGTGTATCAAGCCCTAGGGTGCCAACGACCGACACGAATCAAGAATGCACAGATAATCCTACTGATGCCCAATGCCTGCTTTTTCAACTCCGGACTAAGTGCACGACCCTAGTCCGCCTGAACCTACAATGGCACACCAACTCAGCCGTCGTTCTGGTCACTTACAATCAGCCCAGCAATCGTGCCCCACCCTGCCTAGTCCCAGGGTACCATGATACATCTAGTGGGTTACTGCTGAAAAGGACAGCGTAACTAGGGTTTCGTTCAACAGGTTAAGTTGTCATTTAAAATCGGGACTTAACCCTATCTACGTGTCATGTCAAATTGACTAAGTGTGTCGTTCTAGTTCAAGACTTAGTCCTACGAATCATGTGTCAGGTTGGTTAAGTGTGTTCAAGCGGTTCATGACTTAACCCTATAAAATCAACGTGTCAAATTGGTTAAGTATATTCAAGTAGTCCATGACTTAACCCTATCCAGTGGCATTAATTTACTTAATGCACCCCTAACCTCTCACATTAGACTTGGTTATGGTTACTGGATGTATCAGGTGGGTCCGGGCAGTTTTACACCATAACCTAGTCTAACCTCGGGTTTCGAGTGCGATATGACCAACTACTCACATTGGGTCCTATTGTTTGCAGTTACTGGATTCACCGGGCGGTCCCGGGCAGATTTATACTGCAAACTCAACCCAACCTCGAGTTGGCCACGTTCAAGTTATCTAAGTGTCATGTCCCAAATTCATATTTTCAAGTATAATTTCATGTCAAGTTCATGTTCCTATCCAAGCTAAAGTTATAACGATATTCATGTTCTCAAGTTCATACTAAATTCAGGTTTTCCTAAACTACCCAAATCGCATCCCCAACGCTCGTGAATTCGAATCAAGGCAATAGATGTAACTAGGGAATAGCATAACAAGGATGTGTATAAAGTGGCAAAGGTGATTTCAAGGCAAGCATGGTGTAACTTGAGATATGATCATAACATCAATGGCATATGAAATAGGGTGATAAACATAGCAATAAATGACATAAGATGATAATCCTAAACTTGTGTCTAGCAATAGTTTCAACATCACAACATCACAGGCATGTTAAAATAATGATAGGGTTTAGGTTATGACATGAACAGGCCCCTAAATCAAGTTCTTATCAGTATTCCACAAATCAAGGTTCAATATGAACGGTACTTGGTTCAAGGTGAATATATCTAGGGTGAACAAGAGTAGATCTAAAATAATAGATCAAAAAGGAATAGTCATAGATCAAAGATATACAAGAGTAGGTCTCAAGTAGTTATCATGTTTATGTTCAACTTCAATTTACACATGTCCATATTAAGTTTAGAGTATAGATCTAAGAGTAACTGGGGCTTACAGATCGTGGTTTTTGAGAACTAAGAATAGAAATTGTCGTAGGATCGTTGTTGAGATGTTGATCTATTCCCTTGAATTGTTGTAGAAACGTTGGCCTTCGATTTGGATCTAGTTTGAATGTTTAAGCTTCAAGTTGGAGGCGGCGGCCATGGTTCAAGAGGAGACTTAGCAGCATAATGGTGTTAGAAAGATTTGTTGTCGATTAACCTAGGTCTTAGGGTGTTTTTATAGTTGCAACAACTAGTTTAGGCCATAGGATAAACCCTAGAATCGATCTGAACCGCCAAAAATCGTCATAGGCCCTCAAACAAGCCAACAGGGTCAAGCAGGAGCAACCAGGCCCAAACCAGGTTCGGGGACTAGGTCAACACCCAAGTCGACTGCGTAGTCGATCTGGTCCTGGGGGTGTCGACTGCGCAGTCGACTCCCCAGTCGACTTGGGGTGCTGGGCGGGAAATTTCCCGCCCAGTCTATCTGTGTTTTGAAATTCGAATTTGAACTTGAATTCAAACTGTTTTGAACTCTGAAAATTTCTGAAACTTTGGGGAGCCATAACTTGGTCATACAGACATCGATTTTCGAAAAATCGAGCTCGATTTCATGCAGAATTCCGAGACGAACGCAATGGCGCAACCCGTTTCCCTTGGTTCTTATTTTAAAATTTAATTCTGCCTAGATTTATGGTTATAACACGTTATCAAAATACGAGTTGTTACATTCTCCCCTCCTTAAAGGATTTCGTCCCCGAAATCTCTAAGTTAGGAAGAACGTATCCTACCATCCATCATCCATCTTCTCAAAACATCATCCACAAGCAAACATTGTCCTTAAGGGATTTCTAATGTTGTATGAACATATGCAGAAAGTGTATGTATATGTTCCTTGTCTAATGCAAATGATCAGGCCTGATTGATCTTTCTAATGCAAAATATGTTTAGTGTCATGAATACAACATGTATGCAAATAATCCTAGTCACGTAAGCACTATATGTGTGCACAAACATTCATCCATATGCAACATTCATATGATAACACATTCAATTTCATCCATAAATAAGTATAAACACTCATGCATATGCAATATGAAAATGTGTCTGAGCCGATCTAGTGCCTAATGTGTGTTATGCAACCACGAGCAATCACTTGCAACCATTCGCAAACATCAAGCATAACATGTTTCAAATACATGTTTACATTCATAGGATTCTACCTAAGGTTCTCAAGATAGGATTGAAAGGATATACAAGATAAAACAGAGTATCTAGGGAAAAGAAGTTAAAGATGTACCCCTAGAAGGTCCTTCTTACGGGGCTTGCCCTTGCTTCTTAGGGCAGTTCTTGCTGATGTGTCCAGTTTCACCGCATTGAAAACATGCTCCTATCTTCATCTTCTTCTTCCTACAGTCCTGGACTATATGCCCGTCAATACCACAGAAGTTGCATTTTCTTTTCTCACGTGACTTGTCATTCTTGTTGTTGCTGTTCTTTCCTCCTTTCTCGGAGTCTATCTTCTTGTCTTGAGACTCATTCGCCTTGACCTTCTTCTTGCCATTCTCGTCTTCTTCATGAAGTAGGGCCATATTCACCAAGCTTTCAAAGGTCGCCCCCATGGGTACATGAGTCATGGCCATAGTGTGGAGTGGCTCGCTCAATCCTCGAGCAAAGCGTAGAGCCTTCTTCTCAGCCGTGTTGACTAAGTCCAAACCAAACCGAGCAAGCTGATTAAACTTATTCACGTATTCCCTAACTGACATGTCCCCTTGCTTGAGTGCCAGGAACCTCTCCATCTGAAGGCTCGCTTCTGCGGATGATAAAGACTTAAGCCCAAACCTCTCTCTAAAGTCTGCCCAGGTCTCAATTGGCCTAGTAGCGTTGGTGACTTCCCACCAAAATGCAGCTTCCTCTTTCAACAACCATGCTGCCAACTGAACTTTCCTATGATCCTCCATATCGAAAATAACAAACAAGTCTTCAGTCTCTTTTAGCCAGTTTCGCGCCACAACGAAGGTTTCAGTTCCAACGAAGTTCTTGCCGCCCTTTCCTATAAAGTCCTTGCATATTTTGGCGAAGGCGGTACCCGAAGGAGGAGGAGGAGGAACCGTGGCCACCGGGGGAGGAGGAGGAGGGATATCTGTCGGGCCCGCGTTGTTGGCCCTAGCTTCCAAGTATCTTCGGAACCAGCCAGGTATGGGTACTCCCTCAAGAAGGTTAAGATCAGACATGCTGAAAAGCGAAAAGGAAAAAGATTCAAACGAGGAAACAAAGGAAAGTGCTAATGGCTTTTGGGGAATAGCCTTTTCTTAAAAATGAAACTTTTCTTGAAAAATGCTTCTTTACAAACGGTTTTGAAAATAGTTTCAGAAAGTTTTTAAAACTTTTGCCCAGTCTGGTAACCTTCTGCTCTGATACCAAATGTAACACCCCACCTCCGCTAGGGTCACTCACAAAGGGAATGCCATAGTTTTGGAGGGGTATTATCTAGTAAACAGGCACAGAGATAACACAAGCCAGAACATAGATAAAATAGAGTATATAAAGCAGCGGATATAAACTTTAAAACCAAATCTCATTACTGAAAAATAGAGTCAAAACCTCTTACATCAAAATGCCAAGTCATTATTTCATTACGTCAAGTTCTAAAGAAGCAAAGTACTTAAAACAACATAAGTAAGATATTATTCCCCAAAAAGTGCATGAGTGTAGCCATAGCATAGCTCAAGACCAAGCCGTACATGAGCTGTCAGAAAGAAAGCAAAGGCCAAGCTAAGAGCTAGAGTTTCCTCCCTGAGAACCTGGGGGGGGGGGGGGGAACGAAAGACAAAGAGGCGAAAGAAAACGGGTCAGTCAAAAAGACTGGTAAGCCCTAGTGACTATCAGCATAGAAACTAGTAAAGTTAACAAGACATGAATAAACTGGAATTAAACATAGGAATGATGATAAGTCTGACATGATAACTAAGCTAACAAGATAACTCAAGTCTAACATTGCGTATTCAAGGTTCGCCATACCAACTATACTGGTATACTAATCCGTGTCAACTATAAATCAAGAAATAATCCCTTGGTCCAATATCGTGAAGTGACCCAATTCGGGGTCCAACGTTATGATCTAATCGATCGGCTCCCTACAAGTCTAGCTCGTCGTGTGTCTGTGTCATACGGCCCTATCACGAATGTAGTCACTGGTGCTAGGTCCACCATAGGGTGTATCAAGCCCTAGGGTGCCAACCACCGACACGAATCAAGAATGCACAGATAATCCTACTGATGCCCAATGCCTGCTTTTTCAACTCCGGACTAAGTGCACGATCCTAGTCCGCTTGAACCTACAATGTCGCACCAACTCAGCCATCGTTCTGGTCACTTACAATTAGCCCAGCAATCGTGCCCCACCCTGCCTAGTCCCAGGGTACCGTGATACATCTAGTGGATTACTGCTGAAAAGGACCGCGTAACTAGGGTTTCGTTCAGCAGGTTAAGTTGTCATTTAAAATCGAGAGTTAACCCCATCTATGTGTCATGTCAAATTGACTAAGTGTGTCGTTCTAGTTCAAGACTTAGTCCTACGAATCATGTGTCAGGTTGGTTAAGTGTGTTCAAGCTGTTCATGACTTAACCCTATCAAATCAACGTGTCAAATTGGTTAAGTATATTCAAGTGGTCCATGACTTAACCCTATCCAGTGGCATTAATTTACTTAATGCACCCCTAACCTCTCACATTAGACTTGGTTATGGTTACTGGATGTGCCGGGCGGGTCCGGGCAGTTTTACACCATAACCTAGTCTAACCTCGGGTTTCGAGTGCGATATGACCAACTACTCACATTGGGTCCTATTGTTTGCAGTTACTGGATTCGCCGGGCGGTTCCGAGCAGATTTATACTACAAACTAAACCCAACCTCGAGTTGGCCACATTCAAGTTATCTAAGTGTCATGTCCCAAATTCATATTTTCAAGTATAATTTCATGTCAAGTTCATGTTCCTATCCAAGCTCAAGTTATAACGATATTCATGTTCTCAAGTTCATACTAAATTCAGGTTTTCCTAAACTACCCAAATCGCACCCCAACGCTCGTGATTTCGAATCAAGGCAATAGATGTAACTAGGGGTTAACATAACAAGGATGGGTATAAAGTTGCAAAGGTGATTTCAAGGCAAGCATGATGTAACTTGAGATATGATCATAACATCACTGGTATATGAAATAGGGTGATAAACATAGCAATAAATGACATAAGATGATAATCCTAAACTTGTGACTAGCAATAGTTCAACATCACAACATCACAGGCATGTTAAAATAATGATAGGGTTTAGGTTATGACATGAACAGGCCCCTAAATCAAGTTCTTATCAGTATTCCACAAATCTAGGTTCAATATGAATGGTACTAGGTTCAAGGTGAATAGATCTAGGGTGAACAAGAGTAGATCTAAAATAATAGATCAAAAAGGAATAGTCATAGATCAAAGATATACAAGAGTAGGTCTCAAGTAGTTATCATGTTTATGTTCAACTTCAATTTACACATGTCCATATTAAGTTTAGAGTTTAGATCTAAGAGTAACTGGGGCTTACAGATCGTGGTTTTTGAGAACTAAGAACAGAAATTGTCGTAGGATCGTTGTTGAGATGTTGATCTATTCCCTTGAATTGTTGTAGAAACGTTGGCCTTCGATTTGGATCTAGTTTGAATGTTTAAGCTTCAAGTTGGAAGCGGCGACCATGGTTCAAGAGGAGACTTAGCAGCATAATGGTGTTAGAAAGATTTGTTGTGGATTAGCCTAGGTCTTAGGGTGTTTTTAAAGTTGCAACAACTAGTTAAGGCCATAGGATAAACCCTAGAATCGATCTTAACCGCCAAAAAGCGTCACAGGCCCTCAAACAAGCCAACAGGGTCAAGCAGGAGCAACAGGGTCGAGTTCGATTAGGATGGTTCGCGTAAGAGATAAATAGTTGTTGTGATTTTTCATTGGATGATATCCTGGTTTACTCGAGGAGTACTGGGCTGCTGTGACAGGATAAGACTATTCAGTGGTATGGACTGCCCGAGTTAGACTCAATAGGATTATGAGATGACTCGAGTGGGACTCGATAAAGATGCAAAGTAATGGATTGTTTAGGACCTTTTGTTGATGTTCTTTTTGAAGAAATAGGATGTATTCGTCGATCATGGAAGATGCAACGAAGATTAGGACGATTCAAGTTGGACTTGAACTCGTAAAAGAAAATGGGTGTTCGTTGATCTTGGAGATGCAACGAATAGGGAGACGACTCACGTTGGACTGGGGTCTGTAGGTAATGGATACTCAAGACTGGGTCTAAGTATATGGGTAATACATTGACTTGAGTTGGACTCGAGGAGGCTGCAAGGAATTGGATTGGCTCGAGTTTGACTCGAGAGGGGAGCAAGATAATGGATAGACTTGGGTGGGACTTGAGTGTTTCAGGCGGACTAAAAGCAGGGGTTTCTGGGGACGCCCGTTACCTTGGATCCGTTGGACGTGATCTAGTTGTCCTTGGAGGATAAACGTACGTTGGACGTACGGTAGTCCGTTTGGAGGCAGAGTTTCCATTAGTTATTGATGTTGGTTGGACCAGACATATAGGTATTGACGTATTCATGGCTTTAGCAGGTGATATATAGGATTTGTTTGATGGATGCTATGGTTGTTGTGTTTGTTCCTATCTTTCTTCTCTTGAGTAGACTATCACCTGTAGGATCCTATTAAATGGAAATAGATAAGTTCGTTGATCATGGTGATATGACGGGTGTATGAGACTTTACGTTAGACTTGAAGTAAGTTGGGCATTGTGGAGCGTCCGTTGTCTTGGAGATTCAGCGGATATAGGAGTTTCAGTTGGACTTGGACTCGTAGGTAGAGTACCTAGATTCATTGGATGAGTCTAGTTCACCTTTGGATGATGAATGTACGTTGGACGTACAGTACAGATATAGGTAGAGTACCTAGATTCATTGGATGAGTCTAGTTCACCTTTCGAAGGTGAATGTACGTTGGACGTGCAGTATGAATATGGGTAGGGTACCTGGGTTCATTTGATGAATCTAGTTCACCTTTAGAAGGTGAATGTACGTTAGACGTACAGTACAGAGGTTGGTGTAGTGCCTATGGTCATTGGATGGGTCTAGTCTACCTCTAGGAAGTGAATGTACGTTGGACGTGCAATACGAATGTAAGAAGGACTCAAGTTGGACTTGAAAGGACATTTGGAATGTAGTTGAAAATTTGGCATATAGGTTTGGATTACCTACGAAAATGACACTATAAATGAATGCCATAGTATCAGACTGGGTGCGATAGTTGATGCATTGAGTAAGAGACGTGCCAGTTTAGTGGCTATTTTTCTGGAATGGAAGCAACTAGAGTATATCACGGGATATGACTTCAGACCTAAGTGTGAATTGGATTCAAAACGCTAGTAAGCTTGACGATTAGATCGATCTTGATTAAGTGGATCGGTTCCAGTTAGAGGGACGATCCCAACCTATCAGAATTTACCTCTAGGGTAGAGATGGGAATCGATGGCGAGAGAACGACTGTACTTGGGAAGTAGAGAATGACATAAGAAAGTCGTATCCAAAGCTCTTTGCCTGGTAAGATTTTAGCGGCGATGATTCTTCCCTTGTTAGTAAACCGCATGTTAGGGCAGAATGGTTCTGTTTATTTTGCATGTTTGATTGTTGTATATGGTTGGTAGGCATGCGGGATCCTTGTATGTTTTGGGTTAAGAAATTTCGGGGACGAAATTTCTTAAGGGGGGAGAATGTAACAACCCGCATTGTACGTATCTAGGATCGTAGAATATTTATTTCTTTTTCGTATGAAGTCATATGGTCGTGTAACTTTGGGAGACAACTATTGGGGTCATTTCCCATGTTCATGATTTTTGCCAGTTTTTAAATGACCATTTTGCCCCTAGCCGATATTGTTTTGGCCATAACTTTTGATTGGAAAGGAATTTTGACCTGAAACCTCTTCCATTAGATTCGTTTGATGGTTTACCTTTCCGTAGAGTGGTCACATTAGCCAAACGGACTCACCATTTGGGAGATATGGCTGAAACAAGTTTCAGATAGTGAAAAACAGCTTAATTGGGCTTAACCGGGTGATTAACAGCTAGGCCCAAAGGGGAATTTCGGGATTAGGGTTATGAGAGGGCTGGAAGGGTTAGGAAAATTATTTCATTTCAGTTTTCTCAGCCGCCACAAACCTTCCTTAAGCTCTAGCAATGGCCTCCGTCTTCTAAAACACTCCAAAACACCTTTTTGTCATCCCTAATCACATATTAGCCTAATCTACATCAAATCAAGGCGGATTAGCATAAGGATTGGGATAGAGCTGCTGGAACACATAGGGATTGGATCCAAATCAAAGATTATTTCAGATCTATAGTTTACTTTGTGGCAAAGGTGAGTGATTTGCATTGTTTTTCGCTAATTACGGCTAATTATGGTAATTAGCGAAGATTAGCGAAATTATAACTCAGAAAAATCTATAAAAATTTCTAAAATTCTAAAACATCATTTTGTGACTCTGATATGAATTTGGGTTAATTTCGACTAATTTTGCTAATCCCGGAATTTAGGGGATTAAGGGGTGATTAGTGATAATTAGCGAATTTATGCATGATTAAAATCTGGAAAAATATTCTAAAATTCTGAAATATTGTTTTAGACCTCTGTAAGAAAATTTGTTTAATTTGGTTAAATTTTGCTAATTCTATCATTAATTATGCTTGAACATGCTTAAGGGAAAATATGAGGTTTTGGCTATGTTGATCCATTTAAACCTATCATATTGATGTTTTGGTATTTGAGGTCACTTTTACTTGTTGCTATGACTGTATGGTATGCTTTGTGATTGATTAGAATAGATAGAATGGTCGAAAACGTCGTCGAATGGCGTAAAATGCCCGTTGGAAAAGTTGCAGAAAAACAGTGCAGGTTTTCGGATCGGATCGGAGGAATGGGCTCGGATCGGATAGAGGACTTGGAAAGGGATCAACGAACCGAACCGAGGCTGGCACAAGAGGAAAGTGTGGCAAAAAGGAAGGCCAAAATGGTTGAACTTGGATCGGATCGAGCTAGAGAAGGGGGAATCGGAGCGGATGGGAATAGGAATGGTGATCGGATCGGGCCAGATGATCAAGCAAGGGACGGAAGGAAGACAGTTGGCGAACCGACCCGATGCGACATGGAGGACCCGAACCGACCCGATGTGACATGGAGGACCCGAACCGAACCGACGTACTACTAAGAGACTTGGAGACCCCCGACCCAAACCGAAGCACTTGGAGGATACCGATCCGAACCGACATAGAAAAAGGACAGAAAACCGAACCGATCCGGTGATGACCAATAACCCGAGATGCTAAGGTAGTACAAATGGAAGTTAGAGCTCAAGATCCAGATGGGAACCAAAGAGTTCATTTAATGATTGGGCTTTGCTGCGGGACGTGTGCAAAGGGGTTATCGGTATCCGTAACCTTGGTTCACTATTGACAGATAGATTAGGGGCTTATAGTGATAGTTGTACAGGATTGGATTCCGTCATGGCCCAAAGGATTAGGTGACCAAAGTAAAGGATATCGTATGCTTTACGCACTGAGTGAAGGATGTGAGGATGATTGCTATGCTTGATTGTTAGACATCACTATAACATGCACACCCCCACCCCCGTATTTCTTACATTGTATGTTAGTGGCACCATAGAGTGTTGTACAGTATGCAGTGCTAACTCTTTGGTTGCTGGTCCAGGTTCAGGTATGATTGGATTATACCTGTTATTGTTTTGTTTGTTGCTCATCGCTCATACCAGACTTTTTGTCTGACCCAGAGTTTTATGTCTCTTCTTATTACTCTGGGTGCTCACATGAGCAGACTAGAGACAGGTTAGCTGGGTATGCACGGGTAGCTGATCTGGAGACGAGCAGGAGGCTTCCACGTATGATATATACAGTATTCTCCCTGTGTTGTTGAAGATCACTGCTTGGGCATTAGTCGTGCGTCTTCTACTTTAGCTTTCTTTTGTTTTAGAGACAGTAAATTTGGAAAGTTGTAATAAGCTGTATTTGGATTTCCGCTGCTATGTTGGTTTAGTTTTCAGCTTACGCACTGTCTCGCCTGTTTTATGTCAGAATTATGTTATTACTATATTTTGTTCCATGCGCTGTGAGACATTCTACAGGTTCCTTGATTTGTTCATTCTCTTCTTTCTTTTCTTCTGACGACCGTTCCGTGTTAACTGGACATGTGTGCAGCGCACTTTTGGAGTAAATGTCGGTTGGTGCGGGGCGTCACAAGGAATATATCCATTTATGTGAGTAGATGTCCTACATGCCAACAAGTAAAAAGTGATCAACAAAAGCTTGCGGGGTTGTTGCAACCATTGGAAGTTCCAGATTGGAAGTGGGACCAAATCTCCATGGATTTTATAGATGGTCTGCCTCGTAGTAGGAAAGGAAATGACAGCATATGAGTGATCATGGATCGCTTCACAAAATCCGCTCATTTCATACCTGTCAAGTCTACTAGAACTGCTCAAAGTCTGGCGCAAATCTATTTCAAAGAAATTGTCAGGCTACATGGGTAATAAAACTAAATCTTCCCTTTTCATCATAATCTGAATGAAAATTTTCATTTTAAATTAAATAATAATCTTTTGTTTTAAACAGAGTTCCTAGTAGCATTGTTAGCGACCGTGATCCTATCTTTGCTAGCAAATTTTGGGAAGCATTCCAAAATGAGTTAGGAACGAAGTTAAATCTCAGTACCGCATATCACCCTCAGACTGACGGCCAAACTGAGCGGGTGAATCGCATTCTTGAACATCTATTGCGAGCTTGCATACTCGATTTTGGAGGTTCTTGGGAGGATCACTTGCATTTAGTTGAATTCTCATATAACAATATCTATCAAGCAAGTTTGAAAATGTCTCCATTTGAAGCCTTATATGGTAGGCCATGTAGATCGTCAGCGTGTTGGGTGGAAAAAGGGAATCGGCTTGTATTGGGTCCATACATGGTCCGAGAAGCTTCAGACAAAGTTGATTTTATTAAGAAGCGATTATTGGCTGCCCAAAGTAGACAAAAGAGCTATGCAGATGTAAGAAGAAGAGAGTTGGCTTTTAAAGTGGGTGACTATGTCTATTTGAAAGTTGCTCCAATGCGAGGTGTAATCCGTTTTGGAAAGACAGGAAAATTAGCACCTAAATTCATCGGCCCCTTCCCTATTCTTGAAAAGATTGGCACCCTAGCCTACAGAATTCAAATGCCCGAGTGGTTTCCTGGAGTGCACGATGTATTCCATGTATCTCAACTTCGAAGGCATGTCCATGATCTGTATCTAGTTGTGGAGGAAGCTGCACAGCAAGATTTGGAGATTACCCCAAGCCTTGCAGCGAGAAGGGAACCACTGAAAATTATTGGCAAGGAGACTAGGAAGCTGAGAAATAAAAGTATCAACCTAGTCAAGGTGCAATGGAGCGGTGATCCTAGAGACTGCACTTGGGAAACCGAGGAGAGTATCAAACAAGCCTATCCCAAATGCAGAGTGGATATCTCCGATTAGATTTTATTTTGAGGTACCCTTAAAATATTTCACATTCTTTGAGTTGGTTCCTACTCTTCTATTTTCCTTTTTCCTTTTCGAGGACGAAAAGTTCTTAAGCGGGGGAGATTGTAACAACCCAGAATTTAGGGCCAATTTAAAATTTTCATTTTAGAGATTTTAAAGGAATTTAAATAGTTGAAATGAATTATTTTAAATAAAAATGACTATAAATTTATTTTGACTGAATTTAATGCGAATATATTTAATTTAATTATAAAAGGAATTAGAAAAAGGATGGTAGTTTGAAAAGTCAAACCTGAACTTTGACTGACTACACAAAATGCAGAATAAACAGGGTTTTGGTGAAACGAAAAGTATTTAAATCTGTCAATGAATATCTTTCTAACGATTCTGAAAAATCGAAGTTGCATAGCGGAAATCAAAAGTTATGGCCAAATGAATTTTCAGAAAGGTCGCTATAGAGAATATAACGCCCTTGAAAATAGACATTTTGCATACGACCTCGGAATTCGACGAAACCACTTTTGTTGGATCCGGGATGTCAAATTATTGTTAGGTTTCAAATTTCATAATTTTTGAAGTTAATATGTGAGCGTGGCAAAGGAAAATGTGTTTTGGTCAATTATAGTTAAATTGGATTGACCAGAAAATGGCCATTTTACAAACGATCTCAGAATTTGACGAAATTAGTTTTGTTACGACCGTATCATCATAAGAAAGCCAAAAATAAATTTTCCAGATTTTACTGACTTCGTATGTGACCCCGATAAAATTAGTAAGTACGTTCAAATTTAATATAATATAATTAATTTGAAAATAAAGAAAACATACGGTAAACTTCAGAATTGGACTTTGGCAATAGCACCATCGCGTTCAGAAGATGTCAAAACATATTGTTCGACAGTCGTTGGGGTCCGTTTGGAGATCGGATGGAAAACCCCTAATTTTGGATTTAATTAATTAAAAAATATATATAAAGAAAATACCCTAGTATACCGTATAAATACGGTGCTACAGTCCTTCTTCCTCTTCGTATTATCAGCCGCCGAACCCATAAATAGCTCAAAACTTTAAGCTCCGATTTCTCCCAATCCATGGCGAATTGACGTATGCCCCTCTGGACTTTTTTGAAGAACTTTGAACGCTCTTCCATCTCAGACAAACCCCGCCCCTCCTCGTTGCCCGAGCCGCCTCCACCACCTTCGCGAAGTCCCGCCGAACGCGAGCCCATCGCGCCACCCACGAGCCGCCGCACCTCCCCCCTTTTTCGGCGTTCAGGCGCCTCTCCACCCCCTTCGACCTCCAGCAATTGGTTCTTGAAAACATCAACTACAGCTCGCGAATTCTTGATTCAAAGTTTTGAACAAACTGAAATTTTAAAGGTAAAATTCAACTCAGTTTTGCGACGCTTTTAATCGTTACAGCGACAGTTGTAATAAGTCAGTTTTCTAATTTATATATGAACTTCAAATTGAAATCTTTCAGATCTGAAACCACCGTGACTTCGAACACGAGATCTGATCGAGTTTGGACCTTCATTTCAGTCCCAAGCAATGTCAGAATTTATTTTTAATTAAATTTAATTAATTTAATTATTATCCTAGCGTTATGTGAAGTTTGAATGGTAAATATCATGCTTACGATACAGATCTATTTCGTTTTGTCATATTTGACGATGGTTGGTACGTGTTTGTGATGGATAGTTTAGCTCCGTATGATTATCACCTCGCATGTAATCACTTGTGTTGCTTTGGATTGATCTAATTGATCAATTCAAAATAATAGAAATATGATTGTCACATTCTTATGTTATCACTTTTGTATGATTTGAATTAATCAAACTTATCGATTCATAATAAAAGAGACATGGTTTGCCATCGTTATGTTAGTGCTTTGGTTTTATTTGAATAGATCTAGATTGTCAATTCAACATAGAAAATAAAGATTTGTCTTTTTATTTGAATTGATCTAGATTATCAATTCAACATAGTAAATAAAGTTTACATTCTTTTTTTTATATGATATAAAAAGTAGGAATGTTGCATGTATATAAATTTACATTTTTTTTAATGTAAATAAAAGTTAGGAATTTGTAGTGAAATAAAATTTACATTTTTATAATGTAAATTTAGACATGAATTTGCATTGAAATAAACATTACATTTTTATATGTTGTTTAGATGTAAATTAGAACGATTAAATAAAAATTACATTTTTCTATGTAATTGAAATGTGAATTTACACCGTATGATAAAAATTACATTTTTCTGTGTAATTGAAATGTGAATGTACACCGTATGATAAAAATTACATTTTGCTAATTTTTATATGTTGTTTAGATGTAAATTAGAACGATTAAATAAAAATTACATTTTTCTATGTAATTGAAATGTGAATTTACACCGTATGATAAAAATTACATTTTTCTGTGTAATTGAAATGTGAATGTACACCGTATGATAAAAATTACATTTTGCTATGTAATTGGAATGAAAGTTTGCATTGTAATTAAAAATCATATTTTTACAATGTAAATAAGAAGTAGAGTTTGCATCGTAATTAAAAATCATATTTTTACAATGTAAATAAGAAGTAGAGTTTGCATTGAAATTAAAAATCATATTTTTACAATGTAAATAAGAAGTAGAGTTTGCATTGAAATTAACAATCATATTTTTACAATGTAAATAAGAAGTAGAGTTTGCATTGAAATTAAAAATCAAATTTTTACAATGTACATAAGAAGTAGAGTTTGCATCGTAATTAAAAATCATATTTAAATAAGAAGTAGAGTTTGCATTGTAATTAAAAATCATATTTTTACAATGTAAATAAGAAGTAGAGTTTGCATTGAAATTAAAAATCATATTTTTACAATGTAAATAAGAAGTAGAGTTTGCATTGTAATTAAAAATCATATTTTTACAATGTAAATAAGAAGTAGAGTTTGCATTGTAATTAAAAATCATATTTTTACAATGTAAATAAGAAGTAGAGTTTGCATTGTAATTAAATTTACATTTTTATATGTAAAATTAGAATAGGATTCACACCGCAAATATATGTTACATTTATTATGTAACTAAGATGAGAATGTACATTGAAGTTGAAATTTACATTTTTATATGTAATTTAAAAGTAGGATTTTGCAATGTAGCAAAATTTACATTTTTACATGTAAATGAAAAGGATGGAATTTACATTTTCAATGTAAGTAAAGAATGAATTTAGGACGCTGCAATATCATCATCATTTTCAAATGAATTAAAATTTAATAAGGATCGTAGTTGTTTAGAACGTTGTTTAAATCAAACGACGTTATTACGATTAAACGATTGTATATATAAATATAATTAAAATTAAACGAATGGAGCGCTGTAGTTCGCGTTTTGGAAATCGTACCTTTAAACGACTATACAAGAAGATCCGACCGTCGGATTTTCTTGAAACTGAAACCGTTAGGACCGTCTTGGAAAAATCTTTCCAACGATATACATTGCATTAAGATCCAATGGTTAGATTATGCGCAATGTAAAAATCAAAATTGGTAGAATGCAGCGCCATAGTCGCCCATAGACTTAAGGCGTCGTTATTGAAATTTAATTATTTTAAATAATTAAAATAGGAAATAATCATTATAAAATGATGTCAGCAAGTACAAAGGTTAATATATATATATATATATATATATATATATATATATATATATATATATATATATATATATATATATATATATACGAGGATTATTTGGAAGTCCGAGTTCTCTCATTCCAAATAACCAAACTACATTAATTGAAGTATGAAGACCGTAAATCTTCCCTCAAATGGACAACGATCGAGGCCCTGATTTGACTTGCTCCCAATTCAAGGGTCATGGTCATTTCCCAAACGTACGTGTTGATTTCACGGGTTCGGTTTTCGCTCAGACCCAGAGCATAAGCTAATAAATGGATTGTGTGTCTGACATCGTACTCCATTAAATATCATATTATTAATCTTCTGTCGAATGTATGGATGTTTGGTGGCGGAGAATTTATTCTCTTGCTTAACACCCGTTCATATATTTCGGCTAAGGATTGGTAGTGCGATATGGAGTGATGATGTGGCATGTTAAGATGCATATGATCAAGGCTTTGTTGAAAAACAGGCCTTGTGGGATGATCAAAGCATAGCCTGTTTAGGCATAGCTTTGTGTATAGCGTGACTTCGCGAGCCTCACACACCGGCGGAGTCTAAAACGGGAGAAGGGAACGCAGGGAGAGCAGCACGTTTCTTTCTTGCTAGAAGTGGTGATTGGGCTTTAACACGGCCCGACATTTTACTTATGTAGATAATGGAATGAGGCGCCTCGGATGATAGGACCTATAGTATCGGGAAACATGTGTTCAGGAATTGCCAATCCACGAAGTTGTATGTGTGGACCGGCCCTGCAGCTATCCAAGGATTCACTGCGGGGGATCCTGAGACATTACCTAGAGTGTCTCGAATCGGTAAGGAGCTCCTCCCTAGCCTTGACTCATGATGGAAACCAAAATCCAAATACGACCCTACGGATTTGATTGTATTACTAGTATGGAAGCATAGTATTATGGTATCTATGTGTCCTAGGATTGATACATATATTTTGAAATGTTTTGATATATACTAATAATAATATTAAACTCGTATTTGCCATATTTAGCATGTTTAATCACCATAAGGTAAAACCCTATCCTCTGGTTTGTGTTACATTGGGTGATGGGACTTGGGTCTTATGGTGATTCCATTTTCTCAAAAGCATAGCGTTGTTTTACGATTTACTTATTATTTGTTCAGACACTTTAAATTATGCACGACAATCCATTATAGTAAACCCGTTCCGCGTTAGCGGCGTGGTCTTTGGATTTGCCTTATTAATAGTGATTAATTAGTTAAGAATTCTCACACCAGTCCCACGACTGACCCGTTGTTTATTTCCACCTTTTTTGCAAACTCGGGTGCCCTCCTTTTTACATGGGCAGCCAAATAAACAGGTTCACTTTGCTTGGATTTTCTTTGGAGCTGCTTATTATCTTTCTTGGATTTGCTTTTGTGGAGAGGTGATGACTTAGAGCTTGAAGACATCTATCATTTGCTACTATTGCATTTTTCTCTTTTTAATTCCAGATATCAAACTTGTTTCATTTCATGTTGTTTATTTTGGGAGTTGGAACTTATTTCATTTTCTGCAAACTTGATGTAATAATTTAGAATTCTATGACTGTGGATTTTCCGTGGTTGATGACATTATATTTCCGCAGCTATGATGTTGTTACTCTATGAATTTCCTATGCTATGTTGTATTTGTGATCTGTATTATTGTATTTATGCGGTATTCCAAATGATTATTCCTTATTTTCATTCCATGGAAGTTTGGGGTTATCACAAGAAATGAGAAATGCAACAATATATGGTCAACTCCAAGACAACATGGTTAGCAGGTGTGGCATGTATATATGGGCACTGCATGCTCAAGTTTAAAGCATCAAGGAAGTTTCTATTGTAGCCTGAAACATGGCAAAGCAAAACAGTGAAGGAGCATAGGAGAGCAAGTATAAGCAAATGGTTAAAGCAATGTTCTTGCATGGTGGCATGTGTTCATAGCAAGTCGGAGTGAACATGTGGTGCAACAGTCATGAACACAAGCAAGAAATGATACATGTACATCACACAGCATAAATGTACATCATGTTAAAATAATGAGTTATCAGTTTCAAAGCAATGTGGTTTAGAAAACACAATAGAAGTCATATGCATGCAGACTCAAGTTTTCATGAATGTACACAGCAAGGATTGTGAGCAAGTTCCAGAAAATCAGAAATGTTATGTTTGTCAAAGTTCTGTTTTTAGCACTCAAGAGGCGCAAATTTATTTCCAGAAATGGCTAAGAGCATAAAAGGCAATTTTTGGCAAAACAATTTGGCAATATTTCAAATCGGCAACAAATTAAATGAAGCAGCAAGGATTTGATTTCCAGATATTCCAATATGAAACTTCATTTCAGCAATCTTTGACAAATAATCCATCAATTACAGATTTAGATGAATGCAGAAATGGTTTATGGCATAACAAGAGCATATCAGAAATTGTTTTTAGTCATTCAGTTCTTTCCTGTTTTTGGCCAAATCATTTACAGAGAACCAAGATTCATTTTGGTCAATAAACAATTTATCTTGTTTCCAGTTTTACAGAGGAAATCACAAAGAATATATTTGGCAAGTTATATTGGCAAATTAAATCACCAGTTTCACTGATGGGGCAAAGAACACTTTTTATATCTTTCCAGAAATAACACTAGAATCACGCAACATAAGAGTCAAGGCCAAGGAATTCAAAATTGGCAAGAGTATAACTCACAGTATATATGAAATCAATTTCAAGCAATCAAGTTTTTTTTACAGAGGAAATTAAAACCGAGATTTTCAAAAGGGAAAGTAGCCAAATCAAATCAAGTCACATGTTTTGAAGTCAGAGATGTTTAAGGATTTCTAATCCTACTTAACAACCTTATCATCACAGGCATGAAAGCATCAAAAATCAACCCAACAATTCAGAACAAGAATTAAATCAATTCAGGAGAAACTCACAAATTTCAGCGCGTTCGATCGCAACCCCAAATCAGAGTAATCGAAGAAGGAGAATCAATCAATTCGAGCTTCAAGAGAATTTCAAGAACATTTTTTTAATCACGATTTGATTTTGGGGGATTCACAGAGAAACCATAGTTCAAGCCGCCGTCATATTTGTTTTTCCAGAGAAATAGAAGAGGACGGGACTAAAGAGATGGGTGCAACGCAAAATGAAATGGGCCGGCCAACATTAAGGAGTTAATTTGAAAAGGGGATAACCTTTTTTATTAAACTCCTTTATTCATTTTACAAGGGGTTCTTTTATTTTTCATTTTTTTGTTGTATTTTAAATTTCTTTTGTAAAACGAATCAAACAGTTTTTCTAGTGTTTGAAAAAAACTAGGGGAATCAGTCGGGGTATTGACTGACAATTGCTAGAGTCTGTAAAATCTAGATTACTGGTTACGAGGTCGTAACTAGGGGAAATCTGATCGAGGGGATTTCAATCAGTCTAGGGTTTTGAGCGTAGGATTAGTATAGGAGCAGGGAGCACGAGTTTACACGGTCTTGTAAGCGGGATCTGTTCTATCTCCTAGTAGAAACCTTAGGAATGCAGCAGTAGGCAGGATTTTGCCGAAGCTGGGTATATCTTGTGTTATTTACTTTCTACATTTCTGTTTTTGCTATATTCTGTGATCTGTTTATTATTATATATATCCTGCTAGATTTTTAATTTAGCTAAAAACTGTGATAAACCCTATTCACCCCCCTCTAGGGTAAATCAAGATCTAACAACACATCCATTCGGGTACATCACGTGATATATTAATAATTAAATATGAAACATATGTCCCACCTAAGTATCGTTTTTCCCAACCGTTTCCATGCAAATACAACTTAGTTTACCAATATTTTTTCCAAGTCAACAACCGTGTGGGACCGCATGTAGAAATATCACATGGCATGTAGAAAATTTATTATAGTTTATTCCGAAACTATAAACCCCGTTAATCCCGAAACTAGAAACGCGCAGTATCAATCGAGTATCCAAACACATAGAATCAAACACTGTTGTGCACAGTGTGTTAATCTGAACGGAGTAATGCACTGAAAACTGATATTTAACGTTCATGCGAAAAATTGTTATTTACGCAATATCGGCTATCGCTACCATAAATCGATCATATAAACCGATTCAAATGGAGCTAGTGAAATCGAAGTTCGACGAAGAAAACATTGATGTTTTCATCATTAGCCTTTTTGAAACCACTTTAAAAATAAAATCATTTGTATTTTAAAAACAATATTCCAACTTTATATTATTAACTGATTCCACGTCAAAAACGAACACATTCGATTTAAACTTATATACACTAATTGCATATGCAAAAGAACTACATGCAACAAAAATGATTCAGTGCTATAATCGGAAGACCTTTTGGAATTCTGCTATATGCTTAATTGATGACAGTATGTGCAGCAACGGGACAACGATGCGATAACCAGAATGGTATTGTAAGATTCCATGTATATTGTAGAGTTTCGTAGTTAATGCCTATGTGCAGCTGTCCAAATTATACAATTTCATTTTAATGCCTATGTACAGCTGTCCAAATTACACATCCATCTAGGTACATCACGTGATATATTAATAATTAGACATGAAACATATGCCTCCACCTAAGTATCATTTTTCCCAGCCCTTTCCATGCAAATACAACTTAGTTTACCAATATTTTTTCCTAGTCAACAACCGTGTGGGACCGCATGTAGAAATACTGCATGGCATGCCTAGTTAAATGTATAACATATATAAAGCAAATCCGCTTCATCTATATGTTACATATTACATGACCAAGCTGAATCTTAAACAAATTTATTAAAGACTTCATTTAAGCCATGACCATTCAATCAATTCAATTGGTGGTACTTTTGTTTGCTTTTCTATTGGAACAAGACAACAAAGGAGTAGTTATTTCAGACTACATAGCAAATGAAAAGAATGCTCTTCTCAATTTCAAGAAAAGTGCTGTAGATAAAAGCAGCAGGATAGCATCATGGAAAGGTAATAACTGCTATAACTGGAAAGGTGTTTCTTGCAACAACCTAACCGGTCATGTCATCAGGTTAGATCTACGCAATCCACACCCATTTTGTGAGTTTGATGATGTTCTCACTACAAAAGGAACAGTGAATAGCAACGGCAAATAGGCGTTGGCGGCCGTCGCACCCCGTCGCAAGCCGTCGCGAGAGGAAAAAGTGACGGAAAAAGCGACGGCTCCGTCACTCGATTAGCAACGGCTTGCAACGAATACTTGCCACGTGGCATCATCAGAAGTCAGGTGGTTTTTTTTGCCGTGAAGCCGTTGCAAAAGCCATGGCTATTTTTGTCCAAAACGCCATCGCTATTTGTCGCTCTTCTGTGTTGTTAGCCGACGCTTTCCGTCGCAAGCCGTCGCAAAGTAATGACCAAAATTCCGTCGCTACCCGTTACTAGCCGTCGCAAATCTGGAGCATTTTTTCTGCACTACACAGCCATACCTTTCCAACAAGCCTCCACATCAAACCCAATCCACTACCAATCCATCAATATCATTCCAAATCCATCAATATCATTCCAAATCCATCAATATGTCCAAAACATTACTAAATTCATCACAATACCATAACATACCATCGTCATACATCCAAAAAACAATATCATCACCGTATATCATCGTCCCATCATCACAAAACATCAAAATACATCAAACTACACACTACCGTCATCAAATATCATCGTACGTACATAAAGCAAATAAAAAAGTAAGTGTATATACATACCCAAGCACAAGAACAAACAAACCACTCGTCGTCTTCTTCTTCTTCGCTTGTAGCATCCCTGCCATCGTCCTCGTCTGGCATCGATCCATGCTCGTCATAATAGCGTGCAATGTGCTCGTCTATCTCCTGAGCCAGCTGGCTTCTTCTCCAATCGTTCATCTCTTCCAGTTGCTCCTTCAACTGAGCTATAGTCTCCTGCTCCATGGACTTCCAATATCCTCGCTGAAAATCAATAGCCTGTAAAATAGTTCAATTTCACATTTATAAATGGACTTGTAATATATGCATGGACTTTGAAGATCAATACACATGTCAATTTGAAGCTTCTATATTTATAATGTCAATTTAACATGTTAATATAAAAAGAAGGTAAAAGGATGCATGTTAATTGAATACATTTTAAATGTAAACTTAAATTAAAAAAGGTACCTCCTGATTGCCGAAGCCGTATCGCCTATTACGAGTAGGCAGCTTAATAATAGCATCCCAAATACGATCGCACTCTGCAACCGTAAGCTCATTTCGTCCACTGGACTGCGTCACTCTAGCTGACTCTGCATCATATCTCTCCTACAATACCAATATAATTTCAATACAAATGTCATATAATTTAATAATATAATGTGATATGAACGAATATGAAATATTTTAATTATTAATAAGCATATTTACCATTACGCCTGCAGCCTTGTCATCCGCCCAATCATATGTCACGTTCCCTTCATCATCAGTATGCTCCACCGCATGAGTACGCCTGAAAACCTCTGTCATCGTAGGCTCCCTTCTATACTTTGCCATCTGAGTATATATACAGTAATAAATTTACTAAAAATAAAAATGAATGATATGCACTCAATTTTTACGTGAACATATGCTAAAAACTATTTCAAATTTATACCAATTCTCTCCTATGCTGCTGGAATGATTTTGAGCCACCGCGATGTAAACCAGGATTCTTAGCTCTATTTTCTTTATTCCTTTGTGCTACTTCCTATTAAATTTGATACATTATTAAATAAAAGAATGCAATCAACATAAATGTGATTATTTTCATTATATCTTACTTTCGCTGCTTCAGTATCCCAATATGCTAGAAATCCAGCCCAAACATCGTCAGCCATCCATTTTGGCTTCTTCCCTGATGTCTTCGCCCTGGAAATTGTTTCTCGGTAATTCTTTCGCATTTTGATATTCCAGTGTGCGATAACCAGAATGGTATTGTAAGATTCCATGTATATTGTAGAGTTTCGTAGTTAATACCTATGTGCAGCTGTCCAAATTATACAATTTCATTTTAATGCCTATGTACAGCTGTCCAAATTACACATCCATCTAGGTACATCACGTGATATATTAATAATTAGACATGAAACATATGCCTCCACCTAAGTATCGTTTTTCCCAGCCCTTTCCATGCAAATACAACTTAGTTTACCAATATTTTTTCCAAGTCAACAACCGTGTGGGACCGCATGTAGAAATATCGCATGGCATATAGAAAATTTACTGTACTTTGTTCCGAAACTGTAAAACCCGTTAACCCCGAAACTAGAAACGCGTTGTATCAATCGAGTATCCAAACATAAAGGATCAAACACTGTTGTGCTCAGTGTGTCAATCTGAACGGAATAATGCACTGAAAACTGATATTTAACGTTCATACGAAAAATTGTTATTTATGCAATATCGGCTATCGCTACCATAAATCGATCGTATAAACCGATTCAAATAGATCTAGTGAAATCGAAGTTCAACAAAACAAACATCGACGTTTTCATCATTAGCCTGTTTGAATCCACTTTAAAAATAAAATCATTTGTATTTTAAAAACAATATTTCAACATTATATTATTAACCGATTCCACGTCAAAAACGAACACATTCGATTTAAACTTATATACACTAATTGCATATGCTAAAGAACTACATGCAACAAAAATTATTCTGCTAATGATTTAGTGCCATAATCGGAAGACCTTTTGGAATTCTGCTATATGCTTAATTGATGACAGTATGTGCAGCAACGGGACAACGATGCAATAACCAGAATGGTATTGTAAGATTCCATGTATATTGTAGAATTTCGCAGTTAATGCCTATGTGCAGCTGTCCAAATTATACAATTTCATTTTAATGCCTATGTACAGCTGTCCAAATTACACATCCATCTAGGTACATCACGTGATATATTGATAATTAGACATGAAACATATGCCTCCACCTAAGTATCGTTTTTCCCAGCCCTTTCCATGCAAATACAACTTAGTTTACCAATATTTTTTTCCTAGTCAACAACCGTGTGGGACCGCATGTAGAAATATCGCATGGCATGTAGAAAATTTACTGTAGTTTATTCCGAAACTGTAAACGTCGTTAACCCCGAAACTAGAAACGCACAGTATCAATCGAGTATCCGAACCCAAAGAATCAAACATTGTTGTGCTCAGTGTGTCAATCTGAACGAAATACTCCACTGAAAACTGATATTTAACGTTCATGAGAAAAATTGTTATTTACGCAATATCGGCTATCGCTACCATAAATCAATCATATAAACGGATTCAAACGGAGCTAGTGAAATCGAAGTTCGACGAAACAAACATCAACGTTTTCATCATTAGCCTTTTTGATTCCACTTTAAAAATAAAATCATTTGTATTTTAAAAACAATATTTCAACGTTATATTATTAACTGATTCCACGTCAAAAACAAACACATTCGATTTAAACTTATATACACTAATTGCATATGCTAAAGAACTACATGCAACAAAAATGATTTAGTTAATGATTTAGTGCTATAATCGGAAGACCTTTTGGAATTCTGCTATATGCTTAATTGATGACAGTATGTGCAGCAACAGGACAACGATGCGATAACCAGAATGGTATTGTAAGATTCCATGTATATTGTAGAGTTTCGTAGTTAATGTGTATGCACAGCTGTCTAAATTATACAATTTCATTTTAATGGATAGAAGATAATTGATATATAATGTAATTAATTTAAGGATTTGTATATTTTTATTCTTTGTTGTGATTTATAAGTCGCATATAAATTATAAACTATAAACGCATCATTGACAACAAAGCTTCATATTAATATATTTTCATCTCTACTTTATATTCATGTTCTCTCCTATGTACACACCTAAGTGAAACATGTATAAGAAAATATAAATTAATGTAACGAAGTTAAATTGAAGTTCTATCATGCATGAGTCATGACTAACAAAATTTTAATTCAAAATTAACCTTCAAATACATCAATATGGCTGCTCAGATGACATCTAAACTAGTGTTCCATTTCTAAATGCTCTTGGTCAAACTAAGTGCTCAGTCGGCAAACTAGCATTCAAACTCAATGCATATTTTTTCCAAGTCAATAATCGTGTGGGACCGCATATAGAAATATTGCATGGCATGACTAGTTAAATAACATATATAAAACAAATCTACCCCATCTATATGTTTCATCATTATAAGACCAAGCTGAATCTTAAAGTGTATTAAAGTCTTCATTTAAGCCATGATGATTCAGTCAATTATATTTGTGCTACTATTGCTTACTTTTCTGTTGGAACAAGGCAGCAGGGGAGGAGCTACTTCAAGCTGCATAGAAAATGAAAGGAATGCTCTTCTCAATTTCAAGAAAAGTCTTATTGATAAAAACAAAAGGCTTGCATCATGGAACGGTAATAACTGCTGTAACTGTAAAGGTGTTTCTTGCAACAACCTAACCGGTCATGTCATCAAGTTAGATCTACGCAATCCACACCCCTTTAGGTTATATGAAGTTCTTTACAATGAGCGGTCATTAGGGGGCCAGCTCAGCCCATCTTTGCTTGGTCTAAAGCAACTAAATTACCTTGATTTAAGCACGAACCAATTTGATGGTCATATTCCTAAGTTTCTTGGTTCCCTTCGTAATCTCAGGTATCTTAACTTGTCTTATGATGGTTTTCAAGGCTTGATTCCTCATCGCCTTGGAAATTTATCGAGACTTGAATATCTTGATTTTGATTTTGATTGGGATATTGATTACAGCAGCGAAGTTAATATTGATGACTCCTATTGGATATCACATCTTACTTCATTAAAACATCTCACTATGAAACACACAATTTTTAAAAGCTTTCAGAATTCAATAGAAGCACTGAACATGCTACCTAATATTGCTGAGCTATGTATAAGCTTCAGTAATATCGGTGATTTTTCTACCTCTCTTCTGTATGTGAACTTTGCAAATCTTTCTTACCTCGATGTATCTGATAATTCTATAGATCAAAAAAACTTCCCTTTATGGTTATCAGACGTAAAAAGCCTCACGTGCATTGAACTACAAAGCAACAATTTACGCTCAATTCCAGATGCACTAGAAAATCTAACTTCCCTACAGTATATGGATTTTTCAAACAATGATTTCAGTGGGGCTTTACCAAAAGCATTAAAAAAATTGTTCAATTTGCAAACATTGAGTGGCGGTTTTAATGACTTCACCGATATGCATGAATTTAAAGATATATTTTCCGGATGTCTCAAAGACAGTATTGAACATCTGGATTTAAGGCAAAATAACCTCAGTGGTTGTTTACCCGATTCGTTTGGAGAAATGCACAAGCTAAAAACTTTAGATTTGTTACGTAACTTATTATTTGGTTCCATTCCAGAGTCATTGGGACATCTTGTGGCTTTAGAAGAAGTATTCCTATCAAAAAATAAATTGAATGGAACCATTCCAAGAAGCATCGGATCAGACAACTTTCAAATCTTCTTCTTTTGCATCTTGATAAAAATTCCCTTGAAGGTGCCATTTCTGAGGTTCATTTTACTAGATTATCCAAGCATAAAGAGTTGAGCTTAGACTTAAACAATCTAATTTTGAATGTAAGCCATGATTGGATTCCTCCATTCAAGCTCGAAGCCATTGGCATGGGATCTTGCAAGATGGGACCATATTTTCCGCAATGGTTAAAAACATAAGTAAATTTATCCTTGTTAAACTTGTCTAGTTCTGACATCGTGGATAACTTACCTGATTGGTTCTGGGGCGTTTTTGTCACACATGACATAATAACATTAGATCTTTCTAATAATGGAAGTAACGGAAATTTACCTCCTCTTCCTAAGTTAAGTTTTAATTATTTTTATTTGAAATCTAATTTCTTTGAAGGTCCTTTATCACCATCTTTAAATATTACATATTCAATTGATGTATCAAACAATTCGTTCTCCGGATCAATTCAGCCCATATTAGGTAATAGAATACCGGGACACATCTTTCTTTCTAGAAATAACTTTAGTGGTGAGATCCCATTATCTATATGTTCAATTGAATGGTCCTGGATTGATCTTTCGCGTAATCTTTTGATGGGCAAGTTGCCAAATAGTTGGAATCAACGTGAGAATGTGTTTTTTGATTTTGATAATGGATATCTTAGTAAATTACATTTAGATTTCTCCAGAAACAATCTATATGGAAATATTCCTCACTCCTTGGGTGCTTTAACTGGTCTTACATCATTGCATCTGTCCTATAACAAGCTTAGTGGTAGTCTTCCAATTAACCTAAGAAATTGTGGAGATCTCATAACTCTTGATCTTGTTATGAATAACTTGACAGGCATAATCCCCACATGGATTGGCGAAGATCTTATATATTTGAAATTCCTTATTCTAAGATCAAACAATTTCATGGGGAATGTCCAGAAAGTCCAACATCAAGGCTCTATCCTAACTGTTCAGAGTTTTATAGTGACAAGGCGTTGATTAAAGTCTGAAATTTCTTCATATCGTCAGCTATGAGTCGGATCGCGAAGCAGAGGGATCGCCCCTTTCGGATCGCAGGACGGGGGGATCGCCCCCATCGAATCGCCGGGCGAAGGGATCGCTCCTTCACGAACCGTTGCGACCCCCACGATACGTCCCTTTGCTGCCACCTCGATCTTTCGTCTCGCCATTCGCTTTCGTCTTCTATCCTTGACCACGATCCGAGACGGCTTTCCATCTCCTTCTGCCTCCTTCGTTTTCCTCCTCTCCTTCCCATACTCGAATTCCGAGCTCTACGCCCGATGGCCATGGCAACTTGGTGATTTCTTCAGAAAATTGCGGATTTCCACCGTTTCTTCCTCTAATCAGTCTTAAAAATTCAGGAAAGTGCTGCGTTTACAAATGAGAATGTTTTCTGTGAAGTTACCTTTCTAAAAATTGAGAGAATGCTCGGATTTTTGAAGGTTTGGAAAATTTGGGTTCGTTCTTCGATAACGCGAGACGATTCGGCAGAGAGAAAGAAGAAGGAGAATGAAGAGGAGAGGGTCGGCTTATATAGGCAAAGAGGGCGACCGTTTGTCTCCCTTTCTTTGTCCTATTCGGTCCACGAAACGTCATGCAGGCCACGATCCAAAGCTTGTATCGCATAGAAGCCCACGGACCGCCTCAAACGATGGCCCACCAAACTCAAAGCCCGACACGACTCGAAGAAAAGCCCGCCTCGTTTCGCACAAAGGCCTAGATACTCAGCTCGAGACGAGCACGTGAACACTCGGACCGTGACGCTTTATGGCGATCCGATGCATGCATGCGTTGATTTGAACCAATGCGACTGTTGATTTACGTCCCTTCAAGAAAAGGTAGATTAGAATCTTCGAAGCATGTTCCATCATCGATAAAACATACTTCGAGGGGGCAAAATGTTGGCTCGCTTTTTGACCAAGCCACCCAGGATCATTCGTAAGAGGAAAGCAGGAAACCACGATATTTAAGGACATGAAGGAATGGATCGCGCGCCATCGTCTCGCCCAATATCGATTCGCGCACCACCGTCTCGCCCAATATCGGATCGCCCCTTCTCATCAGCGAACGACACAGCCGGGCGATCCGATCCAAACTTAAGTTGTTATCCCGAGCGAACCGATCCGATCCCCTGGTGCATGGCGAACCCTCTGACCTGTTCAAGCACGAGCTAGTCTTCAGCGATCCGAATCGCACGGATCTGGCGACGCGTGTCCCTAACCGTCACTTGGACCGATTCTCCCCATCTGCACGATCCGATTTTCAAGCAGATCACGACACCTGTCCACAACGGCTAATTTGACTGTTTCTCCAACGATGGCGATGCGATCCGATGCTCTCGGAATTCGTGCCACGTGTCCACGATTCGCCTGATAAAATCGGCTATAAATAGCCCAGAGCTTGGCATTTTTCGGGATCTTTTTGGCAATATTGAGGACTGAATCGGCCATTGTTGTCAAACTACTGAAATATTGAGAGAAATCATTGTTGTACCAGCTTTTAAAGCATAATCAATAATATATAAAGTGGACGTAGGCTCGTTAACGCCGAACCACTATAAATTTTGAGTGTTCTTTTCTTTTTCCTTGTTCTTCACTTGAAATTCTCTACTGTTCATAACAATTTGGGTGTTAGGTCCAAATTTCGATCTAACATTTTTGGTAACAATAAACTAACCGGAGTAATACCATGGAGCTTTGGAAACTTCAATGTCATGATAGACATGCATCCAACCGACGAACTTGATCTTTTAGGATTTTATGATGGAGGTAGTCCCAATCTCATGGAGTATGTACAACTAACAATTAAAAAAGGAGACTGGAATTATGATAAGTTGTTAGCTCAAATAACTATCATTGATCTCTTTTTTAACAATTTATCTGAACAGATACCCAAAGAACTTGGAAATCTTCATGGGTTATTTTCTTTGAATCTGTCTGGAAATCATTTAGTTGGACCAATACCTGATGCTTTTGGTTCGATGCACTTCCTTGAATGTCTCGACTTGTCAAGAAATGAGCTTTCAGACAATATACCTTCAACCATGTCCAGCATGACTACATTGGATTATCTAGATTTATCATATAACAATTTATCTGGAAAGATTCCATCAGGACGCCAACTTCAGACTCTCTCCAATGAATCATATATTGGCAATCCCAAACTTTGTGGTTTTCCACTCAGTCAACCATGTAGCAACAAGACACCAAATGTTGAAGTTTCTGCTGACGAAGTTATCGAATCAGATTATTGGTATGTGAGCATTGCACTTGGCTTTGTTTTAGGTAGTTGGATTTTTTGGGGTACGCTTTTCTTAAAGAAAAAGTGGGAGAACGCTTTTTTTCAATATATTGATTATGTATATGATGGGATATACGTCATTACCATTGTAAACATAAACAAGTTCAAAAGCAAAATGGGCTATGCAACTGCATTAGATTGATAAGCACTGTCAGAGTTTAATTAGCAATAATTGAATGAAAATTTAGGTGTCCTCGGTGTGTATTAGTCTGGAAATGAAGCTGCTTTTACCATTCCCACTGTTTGTTGTTGTTCTGTACAATTTTCTTTTTGATAAATCAACACCCAGTACTTGTATTAGTTACTTATGATTCATTCTTTCTGCTAGTCACACGAAACTGCAGCGTTTGAAAGATAACCACTGCGAGATCTGAGTTAATTTTTTGAAAATATTCTGCCGATTGTTATATCTACTTGTGATATATATATATATATATATATATAAGCATGAGAATGATTAACTATTATGGATAGGGTGTGTTGAGATCATAATTTTATCTCTCTGGCATGATCATTAATTAGACCTCCGCTAAAATCTGGGAAATAAAATACATACACTGTAGTCCAGTCTTGCATCCAAATCATATTCAGACAAGTCAACCATTTAGACATGTGATTGACCAGTAGAAAGCACAGAGAAATAGCTGCTAAACTCAAATATTTAGCGAAACAAGGGAAATTAGTCCAAAGATGGTACGGAGTTTCCAAATAATAGCCTGCACATCTCGTGTTATATATGTACTATAAGCTTAAAAATCCATGAAGCGTCGTTGATAGTAATGGATTAGTACCATATCAGTGATTTGGGTTGATCCCTACAGGCAGCTCACCCGAATCCTTCACGTGCCACGGGATAAGATGGAGTAATTAAAGGTTAGTCCATGCCAACATGTGATGGATGGTTCGCAAGCCCATCTCAACAGGACGATTGTTGGATAAACTAAGTGCTTTTGCCCAACCTCAGGTCATTTGAAAATGACAAACATTGAATGTGTTTAGGTCCATATGCAATTTCAGGTCAGTTTGTATTAAAAAAAAGGCAATACTACCGTTCAACAACATATTACATATGCAAATTCAATAGGACGTGCAATGGATTGGATGTAATGCCAAAAAAATAAGCCAGTCAGAGTTTGAGTGTAGACATCTATTACCTAGATAAATTTAAAAAAACAAAGAGATAACCCATTCATCAGTCTTCTACCCTGACCAGTAAATTTTCTCACGAGAAGGAAAACAGAAATAAGAGCGCATAAAAGAAAAAACGATGACAGTTGTTGACACACTTTTTGGTCAAAGCTGTCACACATTAAGTTTTCAACTAGAAATGCATTCAAGCGTCAGAAACATCGTCGAAAACTAAAACAATTTGGTCAAAGTCACGCCGCGAACGTAAAAATGGCCCAAAACTCCTTTAGATGACCCTTTTTGGGTTCAAAACAATCAATTATGGTGCTTTGCACGGTAACTCTTATAGCTCTCGGAACTAGCTTCAGGTACAACTTTCGCTTGACTAAAAACAGACTTATGATTTGAAAGTTATGCCCATTTTCGTGAATGCATGTCAGTTAACTCAAGAATTTTGAATCCCTCTCTACTTTTGGATCTCTCATCTCCAAATTCATATACTTCGGATCCCTCAGGATTTCGGCACTGCTTCCTTCTTTCTCGTATCCCTTAGAGAGATACAAAATTTCATATCACCTGAAGGGGTATAAAATTCGTTTCACTTAGGAGATACAAATTTCGTACCTGTTGAGGGATAAGAATTTCATGTTCCGCACCCGAGAGATATGAATTTCCTGTTTTTTTTGGCTCTTTTAGGATCTGAATTTTTGCTGCATGGTCCCCACGTCATACGTACTCCACTACCAACCATCATCTATAAATAGCCCCAAACTTGGCCTACATTTGGATCTTTTTCCCTTAGAATTTTGGACTTCTAGAGCTCCAAAAGCCTCATTAATGGCAGTTACCCTCTCCTCCATGGCCATTGGACATGGCATGGAACATTAAAATGTTGCCCAAACGTTTTTCATCACTTTTTGGACATCTATAAGGACAAAAACACCACTCTTGGACCATTTTGTATTTCTTGGACATTGAAGCTAATTTTGGACATAGTTGACCAAGTCAACCCATCTCAACGAAGAAGAAGAAGGAGATATTAGTTGAAGTTCAGAATTAACAATCTTTTTGTTATTCTATTATAACGCTTTGTACTTATACATTGTCCGACTTGTAAAATACTTTAATCGACAAGTATATGACGAATAATTACTATGAAGTACACGTAGGCGTTAGTGCCTAACCATTATAAAGGGCCCTGTCTCCCGCATTTACATTATTATATTTTTGGATTACTGTGCAACAACACACATATTGAATGTTGGTGTGTGACAATTTTCCACCACAATATTTTGGCGTGCTAGGAAGAGGACGCACAACCTCGAATTCAGTCTTCAGCTTAATTCGTGACCTCAGACCTCAACTTTGGTCCTCGGTCTTTAGAATTCAACCTCAACTTTTTCTCAGAAGCTAACTTCACTCGCTTCCCGTCATGGTTAAGCGAAAACAAGTTATTCGCTTGGAAGAAGCAGGTGTCGAGGAAGAATAAGAACTTTCCTCGATCGGGAACCCATCTAACTACGTCACCCAAGATGACATCGACGGAGTCGTCAAAGATCTGACCAAAGATCTTACCTCCCGCTTGGAACAATAGGCTGAACACTTCCGTCGCCAGAAGGCCTCCATGGCCACTCTTCTCGCTTGACTCGAAGGATTTACAAGGCAGTCAGGCCAAGGAAATCTTATTGGAACCAGTGCTAGTGTTCCGCAAGGCTTAGCTCGGGACTTGGGGTCAATTCTTGAAGAACAACCCCATGCCAGATATTCTAATCTTGGATTTGTGCCCGCCGAGGCACCTCAGGCTAGGATCGAGCCAAATATTCTACTTGGCATTCGACCTTTTGATAACTTTGGACTCAATGCTCGGGGCATCGGCGTCAATGTACCTAACCTAAAACCATTTCTTGGCTTGGGCAGCAAAAGTCAAGTCGCCGATGTCATCTGACCCTACACCCGTGGCGGGGCACCTCATGCCAGATTGGACTGCGTCACTCTCTTCCCCTTCACCCCAGACATCAAAAACTCTTAGAACCCACCGGACTTCAAGTTGCCGGTGTTGGATCCTTACGACAGTAGGAAAGACCCTGCTGTTCATCTCATGTGCTACATGCGCCACATGGAAGCGCATTCAGCCTTAGAAGGCGTCATGGCAAAGTGCTTCCGCTTTACCTCACCAATGTCGGAACTCTATGGTTCAGACAGCTAGAACCAAAATCAATTAACAGCTGGAATGTCTTGGTCTCTAGGTTCGTCGAGCAATTCAGAATTCATATCTCCCAACCAAGGAGCATCATGACTCCGACGCCCATCAAACAGAGAACAGGCGAGACACTACACAAATTCCTCGAACGATACAATGCAGCGGTGGCCTCTGTTGACTGGCCAAATCCATCTATGGTCTTAATGGCCGCCGTCTCTGGTACTCTCGACAAAACAGACTTCCGAACTTCATTACGATGGGACATACCAAGGGACCTCGTTGAATTCTACTTTAAACCTGGGAGATTCCTCAAGGAGGAAGATTCCCACACGAAAAGCCAGTGCAAGGAACCAACTCCACCACAAATTCAGGGCCATCCGTGCTCGACAAAGGCAAGGGGAAACCTCGGGACGACCAAAGATCACCGCCTTGTTTCCCAGTCTACAGGGAGCTCAACCAAAGCCTGGAAAGGATTTACTTAGACATGCAAGAGACTGCGCCTTTCCCAAAGCCTATCAGGAGATAACCAACACTGCAGCAAGCAGCCTCCGATAGATACTGCCTCTACCATGAGTTGTCGGGTCATGACGCTGACCACTGTAGAGTGCTCCATGATCACATTGAAGCCCGCATCGGGAATGGTGAGCGATGACAATATGTCTTGATTCCTACTGCAACAATAGCTGCAACACCAGCTCTACCCCTACTACATCTCAGGATAGAGGTAGAACTGGTCATCAGGGCATTTCCATCAGCTGATCCCGCTCAATGGATCTTCCTGGCTCCCGGATCCTGGTTTGTTACCTTTGCTTATTCTTAATATTGGCGACTTCCCGCCTTGGTTTTTCCTTTTTCATGTAATCAAAGCGGCAATGTCGCCCCACACGCACAGAACCAACTTGTGGTCTCCAATCGTGTACGGGGTTGAAATAACGACCGTTGTACTCACGAGGAATTAACAAAATGCTATTTTCAAGCTCCGGCTCACACTGGATCAGTCCAGTGTAAATAAAGTTCACATTGGATCAGTCCAGGATAAATAAAGTTCAAGCTGGATCACTCTAGGATAAATAAAATTCACGTTGGATCAGTCTAGGAAAAATAAAGTTCACGCTGGATCAGTCCAGTGTAAATAAAGTTCACACTGGATCAGTTCGGTATAAATAAAGTCCCAAACTTCGGTCTCCCCCTTCCTTATAAGTAAGGTATGAGCTTTGAACTTCGTTTCTTCGCTTCGGACTCAGGTCCATGACCTCCCCCAAAGGTTGGTATCATTGGTTTTTAAAATTCCATGAATAAGTTTTCCTAACATAAGAACTACCCGACTTGGTCCGCCGAGCAAGGGGTTTCCTTATCACAACTCTCTCATCACAGAAACTTTAACAGCCTGGTCCTCCATACACTTAACATTAAGTAACTTGGTCCGCCAAGAGCATAACCCTTTTTTGTAGGTACATATTTGCTGTAGCAAGATTCGACAAGCCCATGGCTTCTTATTTTCTTGATCTCAAGCATCCCGGACTCGACAGATCATCCTAAATACGATCCCCGCGATCATCGGACTTCTATCACTATTACGATCTCAATGATCGTCTACTTCCAACGGATTTCTAATTAATACGACCCGACGTGATTATGGCTCTTCAGCTTTCTGATTACAGAAGTTCACTTTGGACTTCTCCTAGATTTTGGTTTTCTGGATTTCTGGTTTTCTAGCAAAACACATCTTCCTCCTATCAAGCAAGACATGTTTTGGGGGGCAAATGTTGACACACTTTTTGGTCAAAGCTGTCACACATCAAGTTTTCAACTAGAAATGCGTTCAAGCATTAGAAACATCATTAGAAACACAAAGCAATTTGGTCAAAGTCATGTCACGAACGTAAAAATGGTTCGAAACCTCTTCGGATGACCCTTTTTAGGCCTGAAAACATCATTTACATAGCCTCACACTATAACTCTTGTAGCCCTCTTAATTAGCTTCAAGTACAACTTTTATTTGACCAAAACGGACTTACGGTTTGAAAGTTATGCCCGTTTCTGTGAACAAATGTCGGCCAACTCAAGAATTTCGGATCCCTCTATACTTTTGGATCCCTCACCTTCAAGTTCATATACTTCGGATCCCTCAGGATTTTGGCTCCCCTTTCCTCTTTCTCATATCTCTTAGAGGGGATACGAAATTTCGTATCCCCTAGGGGGATGCAAAATTTCATATCCCTCAGGGGATACGAATTTTCGTATCCCTTGGAGGGGTACGAATTTCGTTTCCCTCAAGGGATACGAATTTCATATCCCTTGAGGGATGCGAATTTCGTGTCCCTCACCAGAGGGATACAAATTTCTTGTTTTTTGGCTCTTCTGGGACTCGAATTTGTACTGTATGGTCCCCACTTCCTACCTACTCCACTACCAACCCTCACCTATAAATACCTCAAAGCTTGGCCTTCATTTGGATCTATTTCCCTTGGAATTTTGGCCTTCTAGAGCTCCAAAAGCCTCATTATTGGCATCCACCCTCTCCTCCGTGGCGACTGGACATGACATTGAGCATTAAAGCATTGCGCAAACGTTTTTCATCACTTTTTGGACATCTACAAGGATAAAAACAACACTCTTGGACTATTTTGTACTTCTTGGACATTGAAGCTAATTTTGTACATAGTTAACCAAGTTAACCCATCTCAACGAAGAAGAAGAAAGACATTTTAGTTAAAGTTTTGAATTAACAATCTTTTTGTTATTCTATTATAACGCTTTGTACTTAGACATTGTCCAAGCTTGTACAACATTGTAATTGACAAGTATATGACGAATAATTATTATGAAGTGGACGTAGGCGTTAGTTTCGAATCACTATAGAAAATTGTGACTCCCGCATTTACTTTATTATGTTTTTGGATTACTGTGTTCACGCCACATACACATAAGGTGTTGGCGTGCGACGATTTTCCACGTCAACAACAGTAATGGAATTTTAGGGAAAATTGAAAATTCACCTACGTTGAAATCGACTGTCGATTGCAAACTGAAGCTCGATTTCACATGCATAGTTTCTGCGAATGCGAAGATTGCTGAAGCATGAGTATTTGATTGTGGAGGCTGCTGAAGATTGTTGAAGAAGTTATGGTAAGTTATTATCTTCGATCGTTTCTTTATGGGCAAATTTTTGCGAATTCTGATTTCTCGCGTTCTATTGATCAATTTCGTTATACAAATTCCTTTTCCTCCTTATATCGACTGTTAAAATAGGACAAGATTTTTCTATAACCCCATCCTGATGACTGCTAGAACTGGCACGAGATCAGCACGATCTTGTGGTTCCAACTGAAACCTCAAACAATCTTTATATGATTAAATATCATGATTCATTATTGCCTAAATGTTAATGAAAAATGAAAGTTATTAAATACAATGACTTAATTCTAAAGTTAAGTTCAATTATATTTGTGTTGGTTTGTATTATACGTGATATTTTACAATCGACGACGATGGCATTGAATTTTGAAACTATATAGTAGTAAACATTAAACTCAGAGATGAAGCAATGCGAAGCGCTATTGCAAATACCGTTTATCCCATTTGAGATCTTGCTCAATCTCTCATTTTCAAACTTGAACAAGGCGAGATTTATTAAAATGAAACATTAAATATTTAGCAAAACGTGACATTACATATTATTTGTACTATATTTAACACTCATTTTATCTAAGATATTAAGACCCCAAAAAGAAATTTTCACTAAGATCATATATGAAGTTATCCTTTTTCATTTACATATTTTTTCTTCTTCCTTCGTGGGTTAAAAAATAAATCCCTCTCTAATATTAATAAAAAATGAAAGATATTTTAAAATATTATTTATATTAAGTATTCTGACAAGGAGATTTCATCCAGTCAACGCCAAATCTACCATGCTAGCATTCTCCTTTAAAGAAATTATATAATTCTTTTATATATGATATGCATGTTAAAAGCTTTATATTTAGATAACGGTTATTGTAAAAAAACTTTCAAATGTTAATTTTATATGCTCAAGTTACTATGAGATAGTCTGGAGATGGACATTAAAATTTAAGATGTCAATTTAAGTTGTACGCTTGAGATACACTAATCTCATCCCAGTTTCGTCTGATAAAGATATTATGGGAAAATTTCTCGAGACGAAACACAACTAAAATTCAATATTTGAAACATTGTTGCAAAGTAAAATAAGATCTTATTTTTTGAGTTCATCAATTAGTACCAATGCGTACGATTTCATCAGTTCTCCTGATTTATAGATAATATATGGGCGGATTTGACTTAAAAATGTAATAGAAGGCAAACATTTGAAGCAAAAAGAAATATGCCAAAGGACCAGAAGTAGAGCAATTAACATCATGGATCAATACCGATCTATTGAGTTTCGTCAACACTAACAAGTTCTCCATTCTATTCCCATGGGTCTTGATGTATAGTATTTTCTAAGGAAGATGGTAAAGAAGAACAACGATTTCAAGCATAATATAAACTAACTATAATTATTAACATGTGTATTCATGAAACAAGAAAATTGATCAAGAAGAAGTGTTACTATCACTGTTAGAAATTGCGTTTATTTCGACAGGGTAGGGCAACGGTTTTCGACGGCTTTCGATGGGCCGTCGACGGTCGTCGGAAGCCGTTGGAAACTATCGAATTATATAGCACAGCCGAGAACTCTTTCTTCCCTAGTTTCATTTTTTCCAGCTCGGGTTCTAAACCCTCACACCCCAAATCCGAGAATTTAACCTCCAAACGCCTTTCTTCATCTTTGAAACTCCCCGGCTTCAATTTCAACGTTTAGAGTGAGTAATTTCAGGTATAATCTCTTATTTTCCATAAAAATCAAGTTTTTACCTAAACCTATATATGCTTAAATTGAAAAGTTAGGGTTATCAATTGATTGCAATTGGCTCCAATAGAGTTGTAGTGGACTATAACATCCTCTTATGTGTATATTTCATATAATATATCGAAATAGAAATTTTTTATGTACAATGTTTAGTTGTTTGTGTATATATCCCATAGTGTGTTTTTGGCCCATTATATAATTGTGGTTATTTGATTATATATTCACTCATTTTTATGTGTAATTATTGTATTGTGTCAGTTGAAATATGATAAACTGAATGCACAAGCTAAGAATAGTATATTGTGCATGTTTTGACTTATGCACAAAAAAAGCATGAGTCTGAAATCTAATTGAGCCTATAGAAATGACACTAATGGTAAATCAGCTTTAAGTTGATGTGGTACGTCGAACAAATGTGATAAATTTAAATATGTTTATGTAAATGTAAACATTTAGTAAAATTGTATTTTTCTAGTAAAATGCGCACATCTAATTGGCTAATGTCCCTTAGAGAGTTTTTGGCCCCGTCCGATGGGTGTTGTACAATATATATATATATATATATATATACTCGTTTTTGTCAAAAAACAACCATTTATATTCATCTGGTATAATGTTTGTTGAATTTATCCCTATATTAAATAATTTATAAATATAGTAAGCATTTAAAATTTGTATACTACTTCATTTCAAACAGTTCACAAAATTTCGTTTTATCTTTTCTTTTTGTTTTCTACGTACATGCATTTGTGTACAATGCAGGAAACAAAAGGGAAATGTTGTTGAAATTTTGTTGAATCATTTGAGACGAAGTAATATATGAAATGTAAATGCTTACTGTGTTTATAATGGGAAGTAGGATGCTTGACATGGAAAATAGTAACGTTAAAAATGTGTCATATTTGAAAATATTTTTAAATTTATGAAATTTTTATTTATTTTCAACTATTATACATGTCTTGTACGACCATGAAAATAGGCTTTTTGGAATTTGTATTCTTGAAAATAAATATTAATTTTTGAACTGAAAGACTAAATTTCTCACATAGGAAAAATGATTGATTATTTTGTTGATCGACCAGATGGACGTATCAAAGAAGAGGACTGAGAGGTTCAATAAAAGAATATTTTTATAATGATATAAATATCTTTGTTGAATTCACTTTAAGTAATAACGGAGACGATCCAAAAATTCGTTGTTCGTATAGCAAGCGTAGACATTTGAAGTATTTATTACCTTATAATATGAAAGTCCATCTGTGCAAAAACCGATTCGTATCTGGGTATTATTTTTGGGATCGTCATGAAGAAGTTGTAGCAAATACTTCTGTAGAGTCAAAGGTAATAAGTGCTTCTAATAAAAATGTTAATACGACCCGTATTGAAAATATGGTCGAAGATGCATCACGATCAATGTTTCTTATGGTTGAAGTTGATGACGATGATGGAAATGTCGAAGAAATGAATATTAAAGGCAATTTTTTTTATGATTTACTGGATGCTGCTAAGAAACCTGTTTGGGATGGTTGTAAAAGCGACACTCAGCTGTCGGTAATCACATAATACATTGCGATGAAGTCAAAATACAACATCACTGAAGCCGGGTTTACAGCTATTATACAAGCTATAAAAAGACACATGCTGCCCAATAACTTAATGTGTGAAAATTACTATGAAGTTTAAAAACTTATGTCATCTTTTGGTTTACTTTATCATAAAATAGATACACGTTTAAATGGATGCATGTTATTTTGAAAAGAAAACATAAACCTTAAAAATTGTAAAATATGTTATCAGTAAAGATACAAACCAGGAAAAAAGAAGGAAAAGGAAGTTCTGTATAAGCGTGTGCACTACTTACCCATTACTACAAGGTTTCAAAGATTGTATGCATCTTCTGTAACTGCATCTCATGTGAGATGGCATAGTGTGAGATCGAAGGAAGAGGGTACTTTGACCCATCGGCCGATGGAGTAGCATGGAAACATTTCGATGAAACTTGTTCCAATTTTGCAGGGAGAGTCGTAATGTCAGACTAATATTATGTACGGATGGTTTTTCACCATTTTCTCAGTTTGGTGCTAAATATTCATCATGGTCTATTATCATCACACCTTATAATTTATCTCCATGGATGTGTATAAAACACAATATATGTTTTTTACTGTTGTTGTTCTTTGCCCCGACGATCCGACATAAGGAATTGATGCTTATTTACAGCCGCAGATTGAAGAATTAAAAACATTGTGAAACGAAGGAATAGAAACATACGATGTTTCAAAGAAGAATTTTTTTCATATGTTTGCTTCTTTGTTGTGGACTTAAGTGATTTTCCTCCCTATGAAATACCTTTAGAATGGAGTACCACTAGTCGTCTAACATGTCCATATTGCATGGAAGAAACACGAGCGTTTTCTTTGCCACATGATAAGAAAATTTCATGGTTTGACAGTCATCGATGTTTTCTCTATATAAATTATCCTTTCAGAGGAGACAAAAAACTTTTTAGCTAATAGAGTAGAAACCAGACAACCACCAACGATATGGTCTAGCGAAGATATATATGAACTAGTTAAAGATTATCCAAAGATATATGAAACTAGAGTGCAAACAGAAATTGAAGGTAAATCGATTGCTCATAGTTGCTGCAAATAATAAATTTTCTGGAAGTTGCCATATTGGAAACATCTTCTGCTTCATCATAATATTAACAAAATTTTGAATGTCAAATTGAAGAATAATGATGATTTGAAATCTAGACATGATATAGAAGAATTATACAAACAACTTGAGCTTCATATGAAATCAAATGATAGTAGAAAACCCAAAGCATGTTATGAATTAGATAGTAATCAAGTTAAAGTTGTGTTAGAATGGGTTGAAGGATTAAGAGTTCCTCATGGGATTTCATCAAACCTTCGTAGATATGTTGACTTTAAAAATGGTAAATTGAGCGGAATGAAGAGCCACAACTGTCACATAATAATGGAAAATTTATTACCCGTTCTGTTCAAAGAATTACTACCGTTAAAAATTTGAAAGGTAGTAATGGAGCTTAGCATGTTTTATGTAGAGCTTTGTTCGACTATTTTAAAAGTGAGACTTTACATAAACTTGAAGTAGATATTCCTATATTTCTCTATGAATTAGAAAAAATATTTCCTTTAGTTTTTTTATGTAATGGAGCATTTACTTTTTCGTCACCCATCCGAGCACAACTTCGAGGTCTCATCCAATATAGATGGTTGTATCCATTTGAGAGGTATATAATGTTACGTATTAATTTAATTGCATTTAAAATATAAAGTTAATGTAAATTTATTTTACATAGATATCTGAATCATGTATAGAAAAAAGTGAGACAAAAAGCACAAGTTCAAGGTTCGATATGTAAAACTTACATCGAAGAATAAGCTTCGTTCTCTTTCTCTTACTATTTCAGTGATCATGTGAATATATCATTTGAAAATGTTCCTCGTAATGACGGAGGCAATGAACAAGAATCATCTCAAACAATGTTATCTATTTTTAAACAACATGGTTGACTTCTGGGAAATATATACACATATGGCTAGACGATAGAGGTCTTCATGTAACATACACTTATAATCTTCCAAATTGTGCTAAGGTTGCACCATTTGTTAGGTAATCTGAAATATCAATTTGTGTTTAATTCATTTCTATATTTCTTGCATGTGTATAATCTAATGTAATATTTTATTTTTATATACATTGTTTATGAACGTGAACATCCGAATGGAGATCTCATTAAAGAATATACAAATTACGTTTACGAATCGAGAAATTGTGTTGTTGATGAAGGGTTAGAACATCTTGCAATGGACCAAAAAGAGCGGTCAAGACATATCCAATATATTTTATTAGTGGATACAAATTTAACACCAAAGAATATGGTGTTGAAAAATTAACGAGTAATACATGTGTATTCGTTAAAGGCAGTGACTATCTAGAAAATGACATAAATTATTTTTATGACATTTTGATAAAAAATTGCAACTGACGTATTTCTCAGGATCGGCGGAGGAGGTGTTTCTATTTAAATGCAATTGGTTTAACAATGTTCCAGGTTCTAGGACTAATGTGCACAACGATTATAATCTGATTGAAATAAAACATACATCGCACTATCACATGTATGGTCTTTGTGTACTAGCCAAACAAGAATTCCAAGTCTATTATGCTCCTAATCCGTCTCTAAAAAGAGATAAAGCAGATTGGTTGGCAGTTTTTAAAACAAAGTCCAGATTTATGTTCGATGGGAAGAATATTCCAGACGAAGAAGCTTATCAGGAAGATCTTTAGCAGAACATGAAATAATAATTGAAGAACATCATACACACTTTGCACCTCTGATCGATGAATCAAATGTTATGGTAGAAGCGTTCGAGAGTATGGAGGAAAATAGCGTAGAATATAAGACTGGTTCTGAATCAAAAGACGATAACGACCGATGTAGGTGATCATGAGTATTATATTCCTATTTATAGTATAATTATGCAATATACAATGTATATTTTGTTATTCATGTAACTCTGTTGAATTCTTGAGTATTACTAGCTCATCACTATTTATATATTTTATGTCATATGCAGTTTTTCCTATTTATTTATGTTAAAACCGTAATATAATATGTTTCTCCTCATAATATGTGACCAAATCTAATACAGGTATAAATTTCATTTTCTTTTATGTCATTTATTTAACATCTTATATAGTTTATATCGGTTAACTGTAAAATATATTTTAATATCATATTATTGTTATCTTTTAAAATGATCTATATGTGACAGGTACATACATATGTCGTTGAGAGGGAGGAGTTCTTCTCATTCTTCAGGCGATGGTTGTGGTCCATCGCAGCAGTCACAGGGTCCTGTCATTTCCTTCGTGCCTAGAGCCGAGGGGTAAAAGATAAACTTTATTCAGTATGTTATTTTTTTATACCAAATATACACTTATATATATCATATTTAACATAGGGGTTTCGACCCATAACCTTCAAAGGTTATTCTAGATGTTTCGAAAGCGACATACATGGCTAGGATGTCGGCCTGCTGGATGAAGTGGGATACCATCCTACCTCACATTATAGAATGCATTTGGCAGCACGTCCTTTTAAGTATATTCTTCTATATATTTTCCTTTTTTTATCGTTGATATACTGTACATATTTTACTGCTTAATGTTTGTTTTCCATGAAACATAGGTCGATCTGGATATACAGACCCACACGAATTACAGCTAGACTGATTCTATTGGATACAAAAGATGAGAAAGAATTATAAGGATTCTATATCATCGATAAAGAAAAGAATTGAAAAGCCTAGCTGGATGGGAGCGGGCATGTAGGAAGATGGCTCAAATATTGGGATACTACTGAGACGAAGTATAATGTACTAATTTTTTTTTACATGTCAAAAATATTGATCGATAAATAATGTATCAAATTTTGAATGTACAGGCAGATTCGGAAAGAAACTCTGCAAGCAGGAATATGAATCCAGTCATTCATCGAGGAGGATCAAAATCATTTCAGTAGCATCAACAAGATTAGGTAAATTTTATAAATGCGAATTATAAGAAGTTAATATGCTATATAATTTTGAACGTATAATAATTGTATGTAATAATCAAATTTAGGAGGCCGAAGGGCAGGGTCCAGTCTCATATATGGACATGTTCACTCGTACGCATGCCATCGAGCATGTAAATCCGGATGGGACCATCTCTTATACATGGCACAACTAGAAATCTAGGAAGAACCATATAAAAGTATTTCATTTTATGTAGTAATATTTGTAATAATTGTTAAATTATAATGAAATAAGATATCTTAATATTAATTTTATGTACATTCATATTTTGTTATGCAGGCAAAGTTTATGGAGCAGCGCCAGTAGCTTCTAGCTGATACGGGGCGAGAGGAACTCAAAATAGATGAGAAGAATGTTATTTTCTAGTCAGTTATGGGTCAAGTGTCGCGGAATAGGCATTATGAATTTGGAAATCAAGTGGTAATCAATTTTTTCTGTGATTTAATTTTTAGTTTAGAAATAAAATAACATTTACGAGTTATAGGTAATTAATATAATCGCACATGATTAAAGGATTATTAAATAATTGTTACATGCTTGCACTCAAAGACAGAGCAGGCAGAACAAAGCCGATATTGACTGAGCAGAGATCGAGGACTTGAGGACTAGGGTGGCACAACTGAAGGACCAAATTCGCCGCCAGGCGATTGAGATGACACAGCTTCTGGAGCAGCATATAACCGAGTTCATGCAGCAGCATGGCCGCTTTCCATCTTCAGTTGGCACTTCAGATTATGTAGATGATCAATGACTTGGTGTAAGGTATGTTTTTTGTGTGTAGTGCATGACTCTATGATTGTCTAGACAGTGTGGCTTGATGTTTTGTACATATTATCTGATGGTAGACTTTGATATTGTATGGTAGACTCGATGTATTTACTGTTATTTGATGGTAGACTATGTGGTATGTACAAATTTATGTACTGTATAACTAGTGGTTTGAGTTAGTGGTGAAATTTATGTTGATTTTGCCTTTTTTCGATATTGAGTTCGGATTGGTTTGATTTTGGTATTTGGTTGATATATGGTATACTGGGGTTAGATATTGTTGTAGAAATAGAGATTTGTGTGAGAAATGTTGTAACATCCCCATTTGGACCATCCCGAACCGGTGATTAAACGGACTCTAAATGCTCCCAAAATAAGATTGTTAGGGGTACTTAAGCATTATTATAGAAACAAAAAGACTTTTTCATTAATACCATCACTATATTACATCAGAGTATAACAAATATCAGAGTACACAAGAAAAATACATATACAACGAAAAAATACATAGCAGAATAATATCTTAATTCAACGGAAGAATACAAATCCTTCGATAAAAATAGCTTCAGCTAAAATCCAGCACCCTCTTTATAAAATGTTTGCAAACCAAAACTACTAGGCTTCCCATGTGAAAAATATGGGCACCTAGAGTTTAGGGAAAGATAAATGAACTCCGAGTCAGTCATGGGACTGGTGTGAGAACTAAAACAGTTATCTTACGTCTATTTTAAAAATGGATAAATCATAAGACCACGTCGTATAACACGGAACGGGCTTCCCCTTATGAATAACAGATGTAAAATAACTCAAAATGCTTTTTGAAAAAAAAGCTACCATAAGGTCTCTTGGCACTTGCACAATGCAATCGTAGACATGGGAAAAGTTTCTCCTTATGATAGTCAAACATGCTTGGTACGAAAAATTTTCTTTTATTATCACTAGTGCATAATGTGGATTTTACAAAATAAATGTATCAATCCTAGACAACATAAATATCCCATACCACTATGTCACCATATAAGTTTACAACAAAATATGTACAAAATCGTAGTGGAGAATGGATTTCCATAAAATAACCATGCTAATGAACTACCTTACCGAATTTGAACACCTCTAGAGGGATGCCACGAGAATCACACTATTCTCTGCCAACACAAGTCCGGGATATCCTTTCTTGGTCAAGCTAGAGTCTGTCATCTCTAGGTTATTACCAACCTATAAACCGAGCCCCTGCAACATCAACAACCACATAAAAAGTAAAAGTCGACACTAAGGTAATACATCGGCTTCATACCATGGTACACCTTTCTATCTAGAAAGAGATGATAATTATAACCTTGCTACACTTTCCTATTTTGGTCATTTACCGGGGTATGAGGCTTGTCGAAGTCTCGTTACACAAAGCTACGCTTCACTAAGCCTTGCTTTGATCATCAACGCACATCTCTTAGTATGCTACACTGTCATTCCATAATATATAATTGATACTCACTAACAATATAATCTTTGAGTTCGCACGTCTCAAAGAAGGTTGTTAAGTTGAGATAACCTCTTAACCACCATGGAAATATGTTTAGTAAGATCAATCACACACTACAAAATACAATGTCAGACACACATCCATACAAGTTCGTTCTAGGACTGATCGAAATAGAAGGCACTTATTTCTCGTCCAATAAAGGAAAGAATCCCTTGCAAATCCAGAAAATTCTCTAAGTACGTCCGGACCACTACTGCTATAACCTCATAATGGGAGGCCTCCCGAGGCATCAACAAGCAGCCCCTTCTATGTGAAGATTTCTAGTCTTCAACCATTGTCTTCAATTTTTCAATTTTGTCGTATCATTATTCGAAATGGTTTTCAGATAAAAATAAAATCTTGGACTTTCCGAATAATGATCGTCATTCAAACTCATATGGAATATAAAGGATTCGCCAAGTCTCTTTCCACTTTAGTTGGTTTATTAAAACCATTTATTAACTTCATAAAATCTTTTATTCATTAACTATTAAATTAGTAATTTTTAAAACTCATTCCCATTAAATATTTAACAAAGATTCATTAAATCTCAATAAAGATTTATAATTAAACTCAACTTTGGAAAAAACTCCGTTAATCTTAATTAAAAGATTTGTTATTAGTTTTTATTCCAAATCACATCTTAGTCATAGTTGGGTTAAAGAATAACCTTATTTAAGGCGTCATCCACAACAAACCCAAAATTCAATTGATATCAAATATAAGATTTAAATAGGAATTACATCAAATTATGCTGAACACCAATTTACGAAATCAATGAATACTATAAGTGGAATAGCGATATAAATGTAACAACCTGCGTAACTAACGATAATATATTTAAATATTTTATTTAAATATAACGTCGTTAATCACTAATCGGTTGTGTTTCCAAAAAGTCACATTTTGCATACAGATGAATTTGGAATCGAAACCACTTCCATTGAGTTCAAAATGCCGTTTATGTGGTCGAAAAGTGTAAGCATCGATTCCAAAATTCATAATTTTGGCACCTTGGTTGGGGCTTGGTTAGCCAACCTAGCTCACTCACTTAAGAGCTCCATCAGCCCTTTCCTCTTCATTCACTCAAAACACTTAATCAAAAATAGGAAATAAGGGAGAGGAAATAGAAATTAAAATTCCCTAATCCTAGTTAATCCTTGAAGCTCCAATTCTTCTTGAAATCAAATGCAAATCCTGTGCAGAAGCTTTGGTAAGCCTCCTCTTCCTCTTCTCCAACTCAACTCCTCTTTAATTTCTGAAATTTCCTAAACCTAATTCCTAGGAATTTCATTTACATGAGTTTAGGTTGGATATTAGAAAACTATGTTGGAAGAGAGGTTGATTGAGCTAATCTTTGGATTGATTTCTTGCTTCTAACAAGCAAAGTTGAGTTCTTCATGAACTCACATCTATGCCACAAGCCATTGGGTTGTAAAGATGTAATTTAGCGTTCATTTGAGTTTGCATATGCTAGTGAATTGGTTTGGTTAGCGTAACTGTAACGACCTGCATTCTACGTATCGGAGGATCGTAGAATATTTATTTCATTCTTATACGAAGTCGTATAGTCATGTAACTTTGGGGAACTACTATTAGGGTCATTTCCCATGTTCACGATTTTTGCCGAATTTTTACTGACCGATTTGCCCTTGATAAATCTTGTTTTGCCTATAACTTTTGATAGTTCAGAAGTTTTGACCTGAAACCACTTTCGTTGGATTCAGACGATGGTTTACCTTTCCTTAGAGTGGTCACATTGGTCAAACGGACTTACCGTTTGGTAGATATGGTTAAAACAAGGTTTGGAAGGTGAAAAACAGCTTACCCGGGCCTAATTAAGGTAATTAGCGTATGGGACCATAACCCATTTCAGGATTAGGGTTATGGGGACGCTGATAGGGTTAGGAAAATTAGTTTTTATCATTTTTCTAGCTGCCATTTACATCTCTTGAGACCTAGCAATGGCCTCTACCTTGTAAATTCATCCTTAATCACTTTCTAATCACATATTAGCCAAACCAACATCAAATTAAAGCGGATTAGCATAGGAATCAAGATAGAGCTGCTATGTTGCATAGAGATTCGACCCCAATCAGAGATATTTTAAGATATGAGATTTATTTATTGCTAAGGTGAGTGATTTGCATTGTTTTTCACTAATTACGGCTAATTAGGGGTGATTAGTGTTAATTAACGAAATTATGCATTATAAAAATATGGAAAATATGTAGAAATTCATAAATATTATATTATGCCTCTGTTAGAAATTTGGACATGTTTTGCTGATCGTTTGGTTAAATCATGATAAAAGAGATTAAGGGGAAAACATGGGTTTTGGGTATGTTTGATCCATATTAACATGTTAAATTGTTGTTTTGGTGTTTATGGTTGATTATACATGTTACTATTACTGTTTGGAATGATTTGTGATTGTATAGTCAAATTAGAATGGTCGAAAACGCCATCGTACGGCGTAAATAGCTTGCTGGAAAAGTTGCAGAAATTGGTTAGACCAGACCCGTTCGTGAGGCACCCCCCCCGGATCGTCACATTATTTCCAAGAGCCGCCACAAGTGTGCACTCACGAGCCGACCTCCACCAGCTGAGAGCAGGACCACGAACCGGGTCATCAATAGCGAGTCATGAACCAGACAAGGATCACGAGCCGATAGCCTGGAGGCTTGAGCATGAACCGGAGTGCCACAACCAAGAACCCCGAACAGTGGTGACGATTCACGAAACAAAACTTGGTGCACCCATGAGTCGACCAGGAGGTTGCGAACCACGAACCGTGCCAGTAGGAGGACCCACGATCTGAGTTGGTCACGAACGAAATGGAACGGCCCGAAGCGCTCGAACTGAAGAGTCACGAACTGGGTAATGATGACCAAAAACCGAGATGCAAAGGTAGTCGAAATGGGAAGTTAGAACTCAGGATCCATACGGGAATCGACGAGTTAACTTCATGAGTTGGACTTTGCTGCGGGACGTGTGCAAAGGCGTTATCGACGTCTATAGCTTTGACTCACCACTGAGAGACGGATCATTGGCTATGGATCAGTGTAGTGGAGTTGTCGTGACTCCATGGGGAAAAGTGATTATAACTAGGCTATGAGCCAGTGCAGTGGAGTTTCCATGACTCCATGGGGCAGAGTGGACATAGCAAAGGATTAGTGATTATGGATCAGTGCAGTGGAGCCGTCATGACTCCATGGGGCAGAGTGATCTTAGCAAAGAATTGGGTGATCAAAGTAGTAGATATCGTATACTTTACGCACTAAGTGAGAGATGTGAGGATGATTGCTATGTTTGATGTTTGCTATCACCATGACATGCACACCCCCTCCCCAGTATTTTCACACCATGTGTTAGTGTCACCTTAGAGTATTGTACACCCTGTTCTGCTAACTCTTTGGTTGCAGGTCCAGGTTCAGGAATGGTTATGTATACCTGTTATTGTTTTGCTTTTGCTGCTCATCGCTCATACCAGATTTTTGTCTGATCCAGAGTTTTATGTCTCTTCTTATTACTCTGGGTGATACTAAATGAGCAGACTAGAGACATGTTAGGTTGTTATGCATGAGTAGCTGTCCGGAGACGAGCAGGAGACTTGCACGTATCATTTCCATATGTTCTCCCTGTGTTGTTGTTGGTCGCTACTTTGGGCGTTAGTAGTGTACCTTCCTATTTTTCTTTGGAGACAATTTTAAAAGTTGTAATAAAGATGGTTTGGATCGTAAGCTGTATTTTGAATTTTCCGCTGCTATGATGGTTTAGTTTTCAACTTATGCACTATCTCACCTATTTTATATCAAGTTATGTTATTATTATATTTTGTTCCATGCGCTGTGAGATATACTACAGGTTCTTGATGATGCATAGTCTCAAACCCTTTTCCTTTGACGACCATCCCGTGCTGGTTGGACATCGACACGGTGCGTTTCATTGGAAATGTCGGCTGGTGTGGGGTGGGCCGTTACATTTGGTATCAGAGCTCTAGGTTGCATAGTTAAACTAGGGGAAGACATCAGGGAGAGATAGTATATGTAGACGAGCGCGCGTATTTGTGATATTTTGGTTTTCAAAAACTATATATATATACACACTATTAGTATATGTAAGGATTAAGTCGCACTGCACTGCACTACTAAGAAGATGGTTAATCGTTTTCTCTTTACAGATTGAACGATGAGCCGATATACGAGGGGTACGGGTTCAGGGGCCAGTAATAGGAATGACCCTGATATGAGGACGATGTTCACTGCCTTCATGCGAGAGATGCTTAGGGATGCTCAGGGAGTAATCCCCAATGCTACTAATGGTGGTGGTGCAGCAGTGCAGGCGCCTAGAGCCGATTCCGCCAAGCTATGCAAGGATTACACTAGTCTTGGTGGGAAGCCGTTCCATGGAACGGAGTCGGCTAAAGAGGTTTAGGATTGGCTTGATAGTTGTGAGCGCATCTTTGAGGATTTGGGAATCGAAGATGCAATGAAGAGGAAGCTAGCATCTCGTCTGCTTCAAGGACGGGCTATGAATTGGTGGAATGCTATTAAAGCAGCTACTCCTGAGGATCAAGTTACTTAGAATCAGTTTAAGACTCGCTTCAGTGACAAGTTTATCCCAGCTGCTCAGAAATCAGAATTGTTCAGGAAATTTTTGGAACTTAAGCAGAATGGTAGGGCAGTCTCGGAATATATCGCCGAATTCGATACTTTATCGAAATATGGATTATCCCTTATCGACACTGCCGATAAGAAGAACGAGAAGTTCATAACTGGCTTAGATGGGTACTTAGGGGAAAGGCTTATAAAACACATTGATGAGACGTTTGAATCCATTGTGGGAAAGGCATTGAGATCGGAGAGTCTTTACCCTAAGTCGAAGACCGAGGTCGCTATTACATCTGCAGGGGAGCCAAATCCGCAAGCAAGCATTGGAGGCAAGAATAATTCCCAGAATAAGAGGAAGCAGAACCAAGCTAAGGATGGTCAGAAAAAGAATAAGAAAGATGTTGAGTGCTTTAGTTGTGGCAAGAAGGGCCACTATGCCAAAGAATGTCGAGCAAAGAAAACGGACATGAAGTGCTTCAACTAGGGCCAAGTGGGATATCATAAGGATAAATGTCCACAACCTCCTAAAGAGAAGTAGTTTGTGAAAGCATATGCTATCAATGTTGTTCCTTCTTCGTCGAATGCCCTAACTGCGACAAAGAAAGGAAAGAATGTCGTCATTCAAGGATGCTTTCTATTTATAATGTTCCTGTTCGAGTATTGTTTGATACCGGGGCTTCCCATTCCTTCATATCTAGTGACCTGGTAGATAGGTTGGGATTGGAACCCGAGATTGTTGATAGACCTTTAGTGGTGACGAACCCGATTGGTGGTTCGACTAGCCTTAGCATGATTTTTCGAAATTTGGTCGTATCGAGTCATGGATGTATGTTTGCTTGTGATTGCTTTGTTTTGGGCTTTACTGGGTTTGGCATTATTTTGGGAGTCGATTGGCTCCAGAGGTACGGGGTGGTGGTAGACTGTGAGGAATTTTCGGTGACTATTAGTGCGGATGATGGGAGGAGGGTAGTGTTTGGTGGCCAAAATAGTGATGAGGTGATGGCTAGTTTCTAAATTCCCTCGGCATTCCGCAGGACGAGTTATCAAGGGTTTCCATTGTTGGCCAGTATCCGGATATCTTCGAGGAAGTGACCGGACTTCCACAACACCGAGAGATTGAGTTCCGGATTGATTTAGTGAAAGTTTCCAGACCTATAGTGATGTTACTTCGTCGTATGGCACCAAGGGAGCAGTGAGAGCGCGGGATGCAAGTAAGCGATCTTTTGAAGAAGGGATTTATCAGAAGAAGTGTTTCCGAGTGGGGAGCACTAGTCGTATTTGCCACTAAGGCATATGGTTCCCTTCTTTTATTTGTGGACTATCGTGAGTTGAATAAAGTGACTAGGAAGAATAAGTATCCTCTTCCACGGATAGATGATTTGTTTGATTAACTGGAAGGAGCAAGAGTGTTCTCCTAGTTGGATCTCACGGTAGGATTTCATCAGCTCCGAGTGGCAGTTGAGAGTATTCCTAAAACGGTATTTCGAACGTCGTTTGGATTCTATGAGTGGTTGATCATGCCATTCGGTTGACCAGTGCACTAGCATATTTTGTGGATCTTATGAATAGGGTATTCAGGGATCAATTGAATAAGTTTGTTCTTGTGTTCGTGGACGATATCCTTGTTTACCCGAGGATAGAGGAAGAACAAAAGGAGCATTCGAGGATAGTGACGGAGGTGTTGAGAAAACACCAATTGAAAGCCAAATTTTCTAAGTGTCACTTCTGGAGGAGGGAAGTGAGATTCTTGGGCCATGTTGTTTCAGAGAATGGGATTGTCATGGACCCTGCGAAGGTGGCTACGGTACAAGTTGGTCTGTGCCCAAGAATGCAGCAAACATAAGAAGTTTTTGGGGTTAGCTTTTGTCTGGGAAGAAAGGTGCGAGAATGCATTTAAGGGTCTAAAGGGGGAGTTGACGAGTGCACCAGTGTTAGTTATTCCTAAGGGAAACGAAGAGGTGACGGTATACACGGATGTCTGTGTTACCATACTAGGTGTTGTATTGATGCAAGGAGGTAGAGTCGTAGTTTATGCTAGTCGGCAACTGAAACCGCATGAGAAAAGATATCCAACCCATGATTTGGAATTGGCGGCGATCGTGTTCGCATTAAAGAAGTGGAGACACTATCTCTTGGGAGAAAGATTCTAGTTGTTCACCGATCATAAGTCATTATAGTATCTTGTCCCTCAGAAGGATTTAAATCTTCGTCAGCAAAGATGGTTAGAATTCTTGGCTTCATGTGATTTCAATATCGAATACACACCCATGAAGGGCAATGTAGTAGCCGATGCATTGAGTAGGAGACATGCCAGTTTGGGGGCTATGTTTCTGGAATGGAAGCAACTGGAGTATATCGCGGGATATGATTTCAGACCTAAGTGTGAACTAGATCCAGAGATGTTAGCAAGTTTGACGATCAGACCGACTTTGATTGAGCGGATTGGTTCCAGTCAGAGGGACAATCCTAACCTATTGGAAATCATCTCCAAGATAGAGATGGGTATCGACGGTGAGGTGACGAACAAATGTGAACTTAACAGAGAAGGATGGCTTCGAAAGAATGGGAGACTGATTGTACCCAATGTCAATGGATTGAGAGATGAAGTGCTTAGAGAATGTCATCACTCGAAACTGACTATACACCCCGGTGCTAACAAAATGTACCGAGACATGAACAAGACCTACTAGTGAGAAGGGATAAAAAGAGATGTTCGGAAGTTTATATCCAAGTGCACGAGCTGCCAGCTAGTTAAAGCCGAGCAAAAGAAGACTATTGGTTTGTTACAACCACTGGAAATTCCCGAATGGAAATTGGAACAAGTCTCAATGGATTTCATTGATGGTTTACCAAGGACTAGATCGGGTCATGATGGTATTTGGGTGATTGTGGATCAACTGACCAAAAGTACAAGGTTTATACTGGTCAAGTCGAACAGAACGGTAGCTAAGTTAGCAGAACTGCATATGAAGTGAGTAGTGAGATTCCACGGAGTACCTAATGGTATTGTGAGTGACTGAGATCCGTTGTTTACTAGTGGGTTTTGGAAGAGCTGACAAGAGGCTTTAGGGTCAGAATTATATCTCAGTACCGCATACCATCCTCAAACCGACGGTCAAACAGAGAGGGTGAATGGTGTATTAGAGGATCTCTTGAGGACTTGTATAGTGTATTTTGGTGGATCATGGGATAACCATTTGCATCTGGTTGAATTCGCGTATAATAATAGTTACCAATCCAGTGTCGGTATGGCTCCATTTGAAGCTCTGTACGGAAGACCGTGCAACTCACCATCATGTTGGTTAGAGACCAGTGAGAAATTTGTGCTTGGGCCGGATGTAATATGAGAAATTTCAAATAAGATCAAGGTTATTCAACAGCGAATGAAGGCTTCCTAAGGTAGGCAGAAGAGTTATGTTGATAAGAGACGAAGAGAATTGAAATTCTCCGTTGGAGACTTAGTATTCGTCAAGATTTCTCCATTGAAAAGTGTTATTCGATTTGGTAGGAGAGGTAAGTTAGGACCAAGATTTGTTGGTCCATTTCCAGTTCTAGAGAAAGTGGGAAATTTAGCGTATAGAGTTGGATTACCAGAGAAGATGGCGGGAGTTCACGACGTATTTCATGTTTCCCAGCTAAGGAAGTTCATGCACGACCTTGATATGACTATTTCACCAGACCAGTTAGACGATATTGAGGTAGAACCCGGGGCGGTTGGGAATCGCAGGCCGATTCGTATTGTCCAGTACGATACGAAGCAACTTCAGAGGAAGATGATGAAACTAGTGAAGGTCCAGTGGGGTGATAATGAGAATAAATGTACTTCGGAAACAGAAAAGAACATAAGGAAGTAATATCCAGAACTCTTTGCCTGGTAAGGTTTTAATATTGATATGGTTACTCACTTGTTAGTAAACCACATGCTAGGATAGTCTTATTGTAATGCTTTGTATGTTTGATTGTTTGTAAATGGTTGATAGGCATGCGGAGCACCTTTGTATGTTTTGGTTAAGGAATTTCGGGGGTGAAATTTCTTAAGGGGGGAAAATGTAACAACCCGCATTCTACATATCGGAGGATCGTAGAATATTAATTTCATTTTTATACGATGTCGTATAGTCGTGTAACTTTAGGCAACGACTATTGGGGTCATTTCCCATGTTCACGATTTTTGCCGAATTTTTAATGATCGTTTTGCCCCTAGCAGATCTTGTTTCACCTAGAACATTGACTAATAAGGATTTTAGACCTAAAACCACTTCCATTAGATTCAGATGATGGTTTACCTTTCCGTAGAGTGGTCACATTGATCAAATGGACTTACAGTTTGGGAGATATGGTTAAAACAAGGTTTGGAAGGTGAAAAACAGCTTAATCAGGCCTAATTAGGGTAATTAGCGTATGGGACCATAACCCATTTCGGGGTTAGGGTCATGGGGAGGCTGATAGGGTTAGGGAAATCAGTATTTATCATTTTCTAGATGCCATTTACATCTCTTGAGAACTAGCAATGGCCTCCACCTTCTAAATTCATCCTTAATCACTTTCTAATCACGTATTAGCCAAACCAACATCAAATTAAAGCGGATTAGCATAAGAATCGAGGTAGAGCTGCTGTGTTGCATAGAGATTCGACCCCAATCAGAGATATTTTCAGATCTGAGATTTATTTATGGCTAAGGCGAGTGATTTGGATTGTTTTTCATTAATTACGGCTAATTAGGGGTGATTAGTGTTAATTAACGAAATTATGCATTATAAAAATCTGGAAAAATATGTAGAAATTCATAAATATTATTTTATGCCTCTGTTAGAAATTTGGGTTAATTTGGACATGTTTTGCTAATCGTATGGTTAAATCATGATTAAGGAGATTAAGGGGAAAACATGGGTTTTGGGTATGTTTGATCCATACTAACATGTTAAATTGTTGTTTTGGCTTTTATGGTTGATTATACATGTTGCTATTACTGTTTGGAATGCTTTGTGATTGTATAGTCATATTAGATGGTCGAAAACTCCGTCATATGGCGTAAATAGCTTGTTGGAAAAGTTGCAGAAATTGGTCAGACCAGACCCGTTCGTGAGGCACCCCTCGATCGTGACACTATCTCCATGAGCCTCCACAAGCGTGCACCCATGAGCCGACCTCCACCAGCTGAGAGCAGGACCACAAACCGGGTCATGAATAGCAAGTCATGGACCGGACAAGGATCACGAGCCGATAGCCTGGAGGCTTGACCACGAACCGGAGTGCCACAACAGGAACCCCGAATAGTGGTGACGATTCACGAACCGGAGCTTGGTGCACCCACGAGCCGACTAGGAGGTTGCGAACCACGAACCGTTCCAGTAGGAGGACCCACGAGCCGAGTTGGTCACGAACGGAATGGAACGACCCTAAGCGCCCGAACTAAAGAGTCATGAACTGGGGGATGATGACCAAAAACTGAGATTCAAAGGTTGTCCAAATGGGAAGTTAGAACTCAGGATCCAGACGGAACCGACGAGTTAACTTCATGAGTTGGACTTTGCTGAGGGACATGTGCAAAGGGGTTATCGATGTCTATAGCTTTGACTCACCACCGAGAGACGGATCATTGGCTATGGATCAGTGCAGTGGAGTTGTCATGACTCCATGGGGCAAAGTAATCGTACTAGGGCTATGAGCCAGTGCAGTGGAATTTCCATGAATCCATGGGGCAGAGTGGACATAGCAATGGATCAGTGGCTATGGATCAGTGCAGTGGAGCTGTCATGACTCCATGGGGCAGAGTGATTGTAGTAAAGAATTGGGTGATCAAAGTGGTAGATATCGTATACTTTACGCACTGAGTGAGAGATGTGAGGATGATTGCTATGTTTGATGTTTGCTATCACCATGACATGCACACTCTCTCCCCATTATTTTCACACCATGTGTTAGTGTCACCTTCGAGTATTGTACACCCCATTGTGCTAACTCTTTGGTTGCAAGTCCAGGTTCAGGTATGGTTATGTATACCTGTTATTGTTCTGTTTTTGCTGCTTATCACTCATACCAGACTTTTGTCTGACCCAGAGTTTTATGTCTCTTACTATTACTCTAGGTGCTCCTAAACGAGCAGACTAGAGACAGGTTAGCTAGTTATGCACAAGTAGCTGTCCGAAGACGAGCAGGGGGCTTACACTTATCATTTCCATATGTTCTCCCTGTGTTGTTGTCGGTTGATAGTTTGGGCAATAGTAGTGTACCTTCCTATTTTTCTTTAGAGACAGTTTTAAAAGTTGTAATAAAGATGGTTTGGATCATAAGCTGTATTTTGAATTTTCGCTGCTATGATGGTTTAGTTTTCATCTTATGCACTGTCTCACCTATTTTATATCAAGTTATGTTATTATTATATTTTGTTCCATGCGCTGTGAGATATACTACAGGTTCTTGATAATGCATAGTATCAAACCCTTTTCCTTTGAAGACCGTCCCGTGCTGGTTGGACATCGACACAACGCGTTTTATTGCAAATGTCGGCTGGTGAGGGGCGGGCCGTCACAGTAACTTAGCTGATTTCCATGTGTTTATGTTTCATTGAGTTGAAATTGTAGTTAGGGTTGTTCATGCAATCTAATTCATATGCTACGAGTGGATTTGGTGATCTTGTGAAGCTCCATTGCTGCCTCGACAAACTCCGAAGTCTTCACAAGTCGCTTGAATCACTTTTAATTGCTTTGGTTAGAGAATTTGTTTGTTCTAGAATATATAATTGAAATTATAGTAATCTCATATATATATATATATATATATATGTTTGTGCATGTTAGTTGTGTGTTGTGAGTTACTTCGGCGAGCTATAGAGGCTTCATTTTCACTTAGAAAACGTTATTAGCCATCACCATTGATCTAGGCTCGCCGGAGGCCGATTGCACATTCATTGTAACGTAAAATAATTAATTGCATCAGGTTAGACATCTGATCAAATTGGTCAGAAGTCTGTTCAAACTCTCTGGAAAAATTAGAAAACCTACTACTGTGAGCTCAAACGTCTGTCAGACGTCTGAGGATAGAAATTCTGCTGTTGACCAGTGGAGACCATGGTCAATAGTTTAGGTCCATTGGAACTCATTCCCAGCCGAGTTTCGGCCCATTTCAGCTTTATTTATGACTTTTTAGTTTTTTTGCTTCATAGATTTCTGCATTTCGATTTGATGGACTTTTGATCGATTTGTGGTGAAGAATTTATAATTGATAGTCGTAAGATTAAATTTACATTATTAAAACGCGAGTTCTTAGTTCGGTCATCATTTCGATCGCTATTACATGAGATTTGCCGCTTCGAAATATGTAAAAGGGTTTTAAATTATTAGTAGATACCAAATCTTTTACTACACGGTTTCTATCTCTACTTCGTTATATGAAGTTATTTTCCAAATTGGTTTCTAATCCGACTTCATTATATGAAGTTATTTCATAAATTGATTTACAAATCTACTAGTATATATTTGATAAACCTTTTTCTCGTTCGTATGAGAAATCTAATTAAACACCTTAGTAAAAACAAGGACTATGACCTCTTGCGTTTGCCTTGACGGTTAATTCTTGGACTCGTTCGATTGAAAACCATTGCAATGATCATTTCGTATTTCTAGTGGAATATACAACTTGTTCGTAAATATTCGAGTTGAGCAAGTGGTTGTGGGACTTGTAGCTCGACTCTTATATTTAATAGATTGGCGTAGTTTACACTATAAGTGATCAATTTTGATCGTTGAGGATCTTCAGATCAATCCGACCTTCGGGTCACTCGGATGATCTTCGGATCATCACATCTCAGGAACTTCGGTTCTGGGCGATCTTCGGATTCGAGGGGAGTCTATCTTGTCGGCGATCTTTGAATTCGCGGGGAACTTCGGTTCATGTTGTTTGGCGATCTTCGGATTCATGGGAAGCGATCTTCGGATCCGCAAGGAACTTTGGTTCAACTTGTATGTAGTGTGTATGATGTGTGGGTTGTGTAGTGGGGATCTCTTTGAGATGCGGGTTAGACATTTTTGGGTTTGCATACTTATGCGTGAACATGATTGTTATTGCTTACATGTCATTATCTACCTATGTCTCTAAATCTATCCCGGTTTATTATGTTAAGTACAGTTAGGCTAATCTGTTTATTGTTTATTTTCTTATAAATAATACTCGGGTCAGACCAAGGTATTACAGGTGTGTAACACCCCACGTCCGTTAGTGTCACTCACAAAGGGAATGCACTAAGTTTTGTGGAGCATTATGGGTAAAAGATGCAGATAAATTACAAGATAGACAAACATTTAACAGCGGAAAATAAAACTTTGCTTTATTGACAAAACAGTTTGTACAAGCTTCCTTTACAATATCAGAGTATCATCTGTCTTTACAAAATAAAGAAGCATAAAAATACATTTTATATTCCCCAAGTTTAGCAAGAGCCAGCCATAGCATCTGAAAAGAGAATCCAAGCAACCTTCGACAAATCTTCAAGCTGGGAAAGAGTGGCAGTCCAACTTAACCTGAGCTAAACTATTCCCTCCTTTACTACCTGGGGGGGAAACGGAAGAAAAGAAGACAAAAGAAAAACAGAGTCAGACATAAAGCCTGAGTAAGTTCAGTAACTTCTAGCATGTGAACATAGAAAAAAAAACGACATGAATTAACTGAATACAAGATTACACCATGACGATAAGGTCAACAAGATAAGACAAGGTAGTCACAAGATATGCTAAGATAAACTGGATATGCTCTAATACTTTCGCTGCTTCGCTATTTCCTTGTTATACCGGTTTCTATATCTCTGCTCTGCCTAACTAGTGTCCTAACTAGTAATGTTAACGTGATCCCAATCCCTGTATTTTCCATCGCCTTCAGGCATCCATTTATTAGTTATTCCCTAGGTCTAGTCTAGGGTTTACGCTATCTTCTGAACGCTTCTCGGATTTAGTAATTATGCCACCTAGGTCTAACTAGGAATTATGCAACTTGTCGAACGATGCCCTTTAGTCTAGGATACACTACCTAGAGTGGTATATGTTCCTAGACTTTTCCCACGCATGTACCGCGAATCATTATCGCTTGTCTTATGATCGAATGTACTATCGTACCCCATATTAATCTTTTCCCACGCATGTACCGCGAATCATTATCGCTTGTCTTATGATCGAATGTACTATCGTACCCCATATTAATCTCTGTACCCCTTTGTACTAGTTCCCAACTGGTATCCCATAGTCCGGGTGTAGTGATCCTTTTTAATGATCGGCTCCTACCCGCATAGTTACATGTGTCCTACGGCCCCCGATGTCGTAGCAACCTATGCTGGTCCCACCATGGTGTGTATCAAGTCCCATGGTGGCGGCCCGACACAATCCTAGAATGCATTGGTATACTACTGGTGCCCAGTGCCTTATTTTTCTGTGCCGAAGTGTGTGCACGCCCGCACTCCGTTAGAACCTACACTGCTGCACCACCGCCGTCGATTTGACCTCTTACAGTCAGCCAGTAATCGTGCCTCACCCTGCCTAGTACAGGGTATCCTGATACACCTTGTAGGGTTACTGCTGAAAAGGGTCCCCCGCTGCTAGGTTTTCTATCTCTTGCCAACATGCTAAGTTGGTTAAGTGTTCTGTATAAACCTAACCCCCAGTCGGTCTGTATAGTTTAGCATGTCCAATTTGATTAGGTATTAATTCAATTTACTTGACCCCACCTTCCCACGAAGCCTCGGGCTTCGTAACCCAATTCGTTGGAGCCTTCTTTAAAATCTGATGCTCCTTCTCGTGTTCTACTAAGAATTATTACTTAGTTTTGTTAACTAAGACTTACCACTTAGTTTCCAGAATCCTCAACTAAGTTTTATTACTTAGTCCCTCTTAGTTTTCTTTCTCATCAAGTTGGATTGGTTAAGTGTTCCTTTTTAACTTGACCAAATCCTGTCACTATTGGTTAAGTGTTATACTTTAACTTAACCCTATTCATTTATCATATTCTGGTGGTTAAGTGTTCAAGTTCACTTAACCCTACGGTCTAGTCCGACTAACACATTAAATTGGCTAAGTGTATTTCTTAACCCCAACCTCTAGTCTTATTAACATGTTATATTGGGCTAAGTGTATTAACTTTACTTAACCTCGCCTTCTAGCCTAGTCAACATGTTAATTTGGCTAAGTGTTCTCATGGACTAAGCCTTCCCATTCTAGCTTTAAATGTGTTAAGTTGGTTAAGTGTTCCTATTGTCTTAACCATCCCATTCTTGTTCTAGCTTTAATAAATTAAAGCCGCAACCTCTCACATTAGACAGATATCGCTGCGGTTACTGGATGTTCCGGTTGGTTCCGGGCAGGTTTACACCGAAATTCGGTCTAACCTCGGGTTAGGCATATTCATGTTTTCTAAGTTCAAAGGGTTTTCTGATTAATTTCCAAATCTGGTTTTGAAAACAACCATCCCGTCCTTCGGATCAGTTAGGGATAGCCAGGGAGGGCAGGAAACTTGTATTTTCCAAACCCAAGCCTAGACACTATCCTCTCTGTCACCCTAGAACCTTCTGGTCTATGTGTTATAAAAAGGGATGTTATCAAAATACTTTTCTTTTGTTTATAAATTGTTAACAATTTATTTCAAAAGCCCATTTCCCCTTTTTAGACAAATTTGGCCTATATTTATTTTGTCAAGCCTACTAGTATACTTATATTCTAGGCCCAAGTCCTAACCCAACATGCAGTTTAGGCCATTTCCTATTTCATTGCCGAAACTAGATTAAATATCCTAGTTTATAATTTATGGCCAAAACTTAACCAAGTTACATATTTTGCGGTAAATGAACAATTTGACATTTATGACGAATTCTATAAGTCAATTACTCCTAATTTACTTATTTCATTACTACTCTTTTAATGTACATTATTATGGCCCATTCTCTCTTATTTATCATATTTATACTTTTTGGTATGTAAATTATACCAAATTTAGTGTCGCTAACCATAATTTATTCTAAACATGACAATTGCTCACAATTATGAATAAATTCAAAATTGTGCTAATATACTTATTCCAAATCAACCTTAATTATCCCAATCTTGGTTTAACATCCTAATTCACAATTTATGGCAAAACTAGAATTATTTTTCTAGTTTACATTTTATGCCTAAAATTTAGCTTACTTGCTAACGCTAAATTTAATATGTCAAAATCACATATTCCCTAATCCATGTCAAATTTCCCCGTTTTCATTTTAATATGCATGTCATAATACATATTCCAAATTATGCCAATTTCCAAGTTTACAATTACGTTCATATTCATTTCCATGTTTTTCCCCAAATCGCATTCCCACCATTCGAATAATCGTGATTCAACCTAGATTATAAATAAATCTAGATTCGTAGATAAAAAGGGAATGAATCAAAATGACAAAAAGGAATAATTGGCATAAAAAGGTTTGGATAACAATGTAGGTTCAAGAATATGGGTAGACCTAACTAAATAGGTAAATTCCCACTGTCTTAAAACCAAAGAATGGGCAAAAATAGATTCAAGAACGTGGGTAGACCTAACTTAATAGGTAAATTCCCACTGTCTTAAAACCAAAGAAAAACCAAGGAACAGGTAGAATAAATAATTGGGTTTAGACCCAACTTCTCAATCACAAAACTAAAGCAATATTTTCCTAATCATAAATCATGGGTGTCAAAATCACAGTTGTCCTCATTATGTCATAAGTAATAGTTTATGTCCAAATCAAAGGTATAAGCCTAGTAAAGGAAATAATCCTTGTAGTCACAGTCATAGGAAATGTCCATAGTCATATGCGATGTTCATAGTCCAAAAGGGAAAATAATTCCCATAGTCATAAGTCATTGTCATATGCAATGTTTATATGTCCCAAAATCAAAGGCTTATGTCAGAGTCCAAAGGCATATGCTTTCAAAGGCCACAGTTCTGTAGTCATAGTCACGGTTACAGTCTTATTTGTCCTCGAATCATAACAGTTCTTAATTCAGTCCAAGAGTATAAACACAGATTCGAAGAGAGAGAGAGAGAGATTTGGCATATTCCTTTATTCCTTTAATTTCATGTCACAAATAAAACAAAATATTCAGATCTAGAAATAACCAACTTACAGAAAATAGATCTAGAAAAGAAGGAAAGCGTGGCTATGATTCGTGCGTCGTTGCTTGAAACTTGTTTGAGCTAGCCTTTGAATTCTTCACTTGAAACTTTGATTTGAATCTCTCCTTAAAAGTCTTTTAGCAGCATCTCCTCGTCTTGAATCATATTTTATTTTATTTATTAATTTAATTAAAGAGGAGAGGAAGAGGCCATGAATCTAAGCAGCATAAGGATAGAAGAGAATTGGTGCAAAGAGAATGAAGACTAGGGCTGTTTATATAGCTGCTCAAGACCTTATCGTACACGCAGCGCTGAGTCAGCATTGAACCCGGTAAAGAAAATAGTCCAGGTACGTAGATGAATCTAGCCAAACCTTATCATACACGCAGTGCTGAGTCAGCATTGGGTCCCACAAGCTATTTTGGCGTAGAAATTTGAATTTCAAATGAATTGTTTTAGCGTAGAAGTTTGATTTTCGAACTTTTGAATTTCTGGAATTTATTTAACTGTTTTATTCACATGAAATATTCTTATATGTATACAATTCCTCTAACGACCATTTTACGCGTATATATATACGCACAACTTTCATTTTATTTTCAAAATTCAAATGATGTTGCCATATTTCATTGACTGTAGCCTTATCTTGAATTTTATCTTTCGTATACATATATTTTTGCATTTATATATATATATTTATATTTATATTCTCATATGTATATATATTTTTTCTTTATTTCCTTATATGTACGTTCTTATCCTTTCAAATTTTGAATTTGTATACGTACATATATTTGCATGTTCAGTTGGCCCTCTCTAAAACAAAGATAAAAAATTATGCCGCCGCCAGGGTTCGAACCCCCCGACCTCCATGCTACAAATCCAATGCCTTAACCAACTGAGCTACTGAGGCTTTTGTTAATAAGTCTTAGAACAATAATAATTATTGTTTTCTCCTTACTTCTCTTTTTCATGTTAGTTACAATACTTAAATTAAACAACTGTGTAACACCCCACTCCCGCTATGATCACTCACCAAGGGAATGCCATAGCATCGGTGGAGTATTTTAGTGAATATAGAACAGAAAAATTACAACAAGACAGATATAAATAGTACTTGAAATTTTAAAACATCATCTCATAACAGCGGAAGTAAAACATGTCTGGTTACATCATAAAACCACAATAAAGGTCAAGTACAATATCCATCAAAATAAAGAAGTACATAATCCCACTCTCATACAATAGCCAAACAAAAGAAAAGATAACTGGATAACTGGAGCTTTACATCTATCCAAGCTCCTAAAGACTGGAACAACAATCCGATCAAGCTCCACTACTGCTAGGATCCACCGTAGGACCTGAGGGTTGGGAAAAAGATAAAAACAACAGGGTCAGACATAAGTCTGAGCGAGTCCTATAACTTTAACAATACAATCGTTAAAGTAACCAGAGAAGACATAAACTGATATACGGTAACATATAGGGATGAATGGCTACCCTAAGCAGTCAACTAAACGAAGATAAAGGATAAAGACGCATCTACCCTCCCTAAGGTAAATTACTAAACTGCACCACACCAGTCGTTCCTAACTTAAAGGTTGATCCCACCCAAGGACTTATAAAATTTACTAATTAGTACCTGCGTACCCCTAGGTGACCAAGTAGGCGCCACGGGGCCCTACAATCCACTAGGTGTACACACTACTTCCCATTCGATCGGCTCCCTAACGTAGATACCCGTCCTGGCCCCACCGTGGGATGTATCATTCCCCAATGTGGCAACCTGATGAAACTAAAGGTGCACGGCTTATATCTACTCGATGCAACAACGGCTTACCTACCAGCCCGGGCCCACTCACGCATATGAAGCCCGTTGGACTTGCGTTGCCACCGCTAACCCGTTTGCCTCTTACAGTCAAGCCCAGTATGCGTGTCCCGTCCTCGACATGGGTCGAGCCCACAAAGATACGTATGGGTTACTGGTTGAAATGGGCCTCCACAAGCTACCCACCTAAGCTTGTCCCTTTTTCTAGTATATCCCACTTAACCCTTTAATCATGTTTTAATTACATGTTCTATTTTGGTTAAGTATTCTAATCGTATTTTCTATTGCCACCCAAGGCAACCACTAGATTTTCTCATGCCACCCGAGGCACCCACTTAACCCCTCATGTCCCTCTACATGCTAATGTGGTTAAGTGTTTCTTAATTAATTAATTAAGAACGTAACCTTTGTAAAGACCTCTCACATTAGACTGTCTTTTATGACCGCTGGTTAAGCCGGTTGGGTCCGGGCAGCCTTATGTCATAACAGAGTCTAACCTCGTGTCTTTACATTAATTACGTATTTAGTTTGTGCCTAAGACCTCTCACATTGGGCTAACATTTGTAGCAACTGGTTAAGCCGGTTGGGTCCGGGCAGTTTTACGCTACAACTGAGTCCAACCTCGTGTCTTAGTCAATTAATTACACCTAATTAATCACCCTCATAATTTTATATTAATTATCCCTAATTAATCAAGTTTTCTTAACATGGGTAGACCTAACTTAATAGGTAAATTCCCATGGGGTAGACCTAACTCAATAGGTAAATTCCCAACACATAGTATGGGTACACCTAACCAAATAGGCAAATTCCCATACTATGTTTATTTATTTTGTGTTATGCATAATTATATTAATTTCACACAATCTTATTAACTTATGCATTTAATTACCCCATCGTTCCCACGTAATTTCGTTCATGATATAACACATATAAAAGGTGTCAACTTGCATATGAATGAACATGTTTCAAAGGTGCCATCTTGCATATTAACAAACACATAACTTGCATATGAACTTGCATAACATGTCACATAACTTGCATATAATATGTCACATAACTTACATATTCATTTTGCATAACAAACTTGCATATTAGCTTATAGACTTGCATAATGTGTCATCATGAACTTGCATATTAATAAACATGTAACTTGCATATTTACATACATGTAACTCGCATATTAACAAACATGTAACTTGCATATAAAGAAACATGTAACTTGCATATTTACATACATGTAACTTGCATATTAACAAACATGTAACTTGCATATTAACAAACATGTAACTTGCATATTTACATACATGTAACTTGCATATTAACAAACATGTAACTTGCATATTAACAAACATGTAACTTGCATAGCATATTACCATGAACTTGCATAACATGCATATGATTACATAGCCCACAACTTGCATATTTAGCATCATGCAAACATAACATACATCATATTAAACTTGCATAAGCTTACATACTCAACATGCATAAACATAAGATTAATGCTAACATCATATCATATGATTCAAAGCTCATTAACCCACATACAAAACCATAAATCTCATCACATCTCATCTAATTAGTTTACCAAAAGATCATCAAAGTGATAGAAACTCACAACTAGCAACTTTGAACACCAAATGAAGAAGATTAAGATGCTAAGAAGGGATTAGAAGTTGATTAGAGAGTGATTAGTATGCAACCCTCTTCATAAAATTAGTGGAGGCCATGAGAGCTAGCATTTTGCCATAGTTTAGTCACTAGGTTTAATTATGAATGAATTAGGGTAGGTTAGGGTCTTATTTATAGATTAGGCAAGTGTTTTAGGCCATAGGATTAACCCTAGATTCAATCCAAGCCATCAAAGCATGTCTTGGGGAAGAAGTCAAGTGTAGGAACCATCTAGGGCCTTTAGATCAAAGATGGACCATGAGAACCATTCAAATGCAAAATCTGCACTTGAGCGAATCGGCCCACGGGTTGACAGCCAAACACCCTGGATTAACCCCTAGTCGACCCAGCGGGTTCGGGTCGACTTCAAAAATCGGCCGGTTCGGTTATTCCCCTCTCCCAATTCGCTGTTTTGAGCATTTTTGCATATTTATTTATTAAATTTTCAATTATATATATATATATATATCAATATATATATATATATATATATATATCTACACAACCCATTTCACTTAATTAAGTATACTTTAATTTGGGAATTTTCGTGAAACTTCGCGAGGCCATATCTTGGTCATACGGACTCCGATTTTCGAAAACTCGGACTCTATTTCGCGTATTTTTCCGAGACGAACGCAATGGCATAGCCCGTTTCCCTTGATTCCCATTTTAGAATTAAATTCTGCCTCGATTTATGTTATTACAGGTTATTGAAAATACGGGTTGTTACATTCTCCCCTCCTTAAAGGATTTCGTCCCCGAAATCTTCAAGTTAGGAAGAACGTATCCTACCATCCAATCATCCATCTACTCAAAGCATCATCCACGAGCAATCATTGTCCTTACAAGATTCTAAATGCTGGATGGATATATGCAAAAGTGTGTGTATATGTACTTACCTAATGCAAAAATCAGGCGGTTACTGATACAGTAAACCTCCTTAATGCAAACCATGATAGTGCCATGCATCCAATATGTATGCGAAACCCTATTGACACATACAAATTTCTACATGCGTGCACAACCATACACAAAAATGCATCATCCATATGATAACACAGCCATGATACATCCATCAATCTAACTACCACATCCATTTATGCAATATGCAACATGAAGTGACTGAGCCGATCTAGTGCCTAATGTGTGTGTATATGCATCCACGAGCAACCACTAGCAAACAATTGCATCCATATGCATCCATCAACCATAACATGTTTCAAACACATGTCTCAACCATAGGTTTTACCCTATCTAAAGGTCATAGGTATTAGCGAGAGGATATACTAAAGATAAGATAAGTACTAGACAAGCAATAAAGGAGAAGTTAAAAGACATACTCTCAAAAAGAAATGGATACAAAGAACGCATCTTTGCTTCCGTCTCCCAAGTAGCATTGCTTTCGTCATCTCCCCATTGCACTTTAACTAGCTGAACTTCTCTGTTCCTCAACTTCCTAGTTTCTGACCCAAGGATGCGAGTAGGAGCTCGTCGAATCGTCGCATCACGCTCTACCTCTACATCTCTAAGCAAGCTCGGCTCTACCACCTCCGCGGTCTCATGTAAGCACTTCCTCAAATGTGATACATGGAATACATCATGAACACCACTAAGTCTGTCGGGCAACTCCACCCTATATGCCATCCGTCCAATCCTTTCCTTAATAGGAAACGGCCCAACAAATCTCGGTGCTAACTTCCCTACGGACCCAAAGCGAACAACATTTCTCAATGGAGATACTTTGACAAAAACCATGTCCCCAACCTCAAACTCAAGATCCGTCCTTCTCCGATCCGCATAAGATTTCTGTCTATCTTGCGCTGCTTTCATCCTTTTTCGAATTAAATCAATCTTCTCTGAAGTCTCTCTAACCATATCCGGCCCAAGCAAGATCTTATCCGTAGATTCCCACCAACATGTAGGAGATCGACAAGGCCTTCCATAAAGAGCTTCGAAAGGAGCCATACCAATACTGGACTGAAAGCTGTTATTATATGCGAACTCCACCAAAGGAAGATGTTCTTCCCATGTACCTCCAAAATCCAAGATACAAAGCCTCAAAAGATCTTCTAAGATACGGTTCACCCTCTCGGTCTGACCGTCCGTCTGAGGATGATATGCGGTGCTCAAACACAACTGAGTCCCTACCGCCTCTTGCAAACTTCTCCAAAACTCACTAGTGAAAATAGGATCTCGATCACGCACAATGCTGGATGGTACGCCATGCAATCTAACAATCTCTCTAACATAGACTGAAGCAAGCCATGGAGCGGTCCTCTTACTCTTTACGGGTATAAAATGGGCACTCTTGGTAAGTCTGTCTACCACAACCCAAATTCCCGTATTGCCCTTCCTCGATCTCGGTAACCCGTCGATGAAATCCATCGAGACACTATCCCACTTCCACTGTGGAACTTCCAATGGGTGTAGCAACCCACCGGGTTTCCTTTGCTCCACTTTAACTTGTTGGCACACTAAGCATCTAGCCACATACTCGGCCACATCTTTCTTCATACCGGCCCAAAAGAAAACTCTCTTCATGTCTTGGTACATTTTGTCTCCACCGGGATGAATAGTCATTCTTGAACGATGTGCATCATCCAAAATAGCCTTCTTCAAACCCTCATCTTGCGGTACACAAAGTCTACCGTCTCTATGCAACCATCCCTTATCATCTATGGTGTATCTACCCAAATGGCTGGACGACTCCCCTATTATAAGCTTCTCTACCAACACAACCAACTGTGGGTCGTCTCGCTGAGCCTCGCCAATCCGTCTCAAAAGAGTAGGTCTAACCTCCAAGGATGCCAACAAACCAGGTACAAAATCAACAGAAGGTCTGAAGTCAAACAAAGAAAGAAACTCCAAGCTTCGTCGTTCCACGAACAATGGACTCAAAGATAGCCTTTTTCTACTTAAGGCGTCTGCCACCACGTTACCCTTACCAGGGGTATACGCTATCTCGAAATCATAGGATGCTAAGAACTCCATCCACCTTTGCTGTCTTAAGTTTAAATCCTTCTGAGAGAATAAGTACTTCAATGATTTATGGTCGGTGAACAACTCGAATCTCTCACCAAGAAGATAATGGCGCCAAGACTTAAGTGCGAAAACAATCGCGGCCAACTCTAGATCATGGGTAGGGTAATTCTTCTCATGCACTCTCAATTGTCTCCCTCCATAGGCTATTACCCTTCCCTCCTGCATCAAGACTGCGCCTAATCCTGTTCCACAAGCATCGGTATAAACAACAAACGGCTTACTCCCATCTGGAAGCACTAAAACTGGAGCGGTGGTCAAAGCTCTCTTTAACCGTCGGAAAGCATCATCACAATCTACATCCCATGAGAAAACCAGATTCTTCTTCGTCAAGCGGGTTAATGGGGCTGATATCTTCGCGAAGTCTTTGATGAACTTCCTATAATATCCTGCCAACCCCAAGAAACTTCTTACCTCGGTAGCATTTCTAGGAACTTTCCAATCCTGGATAGATACTATCTTTGCGGGATCCACAGCTATCCCTTCCTTAGAGACCACATGCCCTAAGAATCGCACTTCTCTTCTCCAAAAATGGCATTTAGAGAATTTAGCTTTAAGACTATGCGCTCGAAGAGTCTCCAACACTTCCTTGAGATGTAAGGCATGCTCTTCTTCATTCATGGAAAAGACCAAGATGTCATCCACAAAAACTACTACAAACTTATTCAGATACTCTCTGAACACTCTACTCATGAGATCAACAAAGTATGCGGGGGCGTTTGTCAACCCAAATGGCATCACTAGCCACTCATAAAAACCATCCGGAGTCCGGAAAGCAATCTTCTCTATACTGTCCTCCGCCACTCTTAACTGATGAAACCCTGTAGCTAAGTCCATCTGCGAAAATACTGACGCGCCAACCAACTGATCAAAGAGATCATCTATCCTCGGTAATGGGTGTCTATTCTTCTTCGTGAGCTTATTAAGTTCTCTATAATCCACACAAAGTCTGAGGGACCCATCCGCCTTCGTGGCAAACACTACTGGAGCTCCCCACTCCGATATACTTCGCCTTATGAACCCCTTCTCAAGCAACTCCCCTACTTGCTTATGAAGTTCTCTTCTCTCACGAGGAGCCATGTGGCGTACTGGCAAAGACACTGGTTTGGCATTATCCACCAAATAAATTCGGAAATCTATCTCCCGCTTCGGAGGCAAACCCTTTACTTCTTCAAACACATCCGGATATTCCCGGGCTACTCTGACAGAACACAAACTTTCGACCGAAGCATCGAGCGATTCAAGATAACTTAGCAAAACAGATTCCATGGGATTGCAAGAGATCTCGAGAGTGTTACCCAAGCGGGTCATGAGCCTGACAACTCTCCTTTCGCAATCAAGAACGGCACCATTACTGGATAACCAGTCCATGCCCAAGATCAACCCATAGCCCGTGAAGCCCAATACAAAAGCATCACATCTAAACTCAACGCTAAGTATAGAAATCTTCAAACCCAAACATATCATAGACAGATATATGGAGCCCCCAATTGGGTTTGAGACAACCAAGGGATCATCAACTAGACTGGTGTCTAAGTGCAGTGACTCAACTAACGATGATGAGATAAAAGAATGCGATGCGCCAGAGTCAAACAAAGTACGAACTGGATGATCAAACAGAAAAACCAGACTTTCAACGGAAATAGTTCTACCTCTCTGCTGAATCGGTGGAACTGAGAGAACCTGAACTTGCCCCCCTGACTGAGGTGGTGCTATAAGAGCTTGCACCTGGCCTCCTGAGGTAGACCCCGTCTTCTGCCCCTTCTTTGGGCAGTTTTTCACAAGATGCCCTGCTTCACCACAATGAAAGCAACCGGTCTTCTTCTTTTTGCGACAATCCTTACTGAGGTGTCCTGGTGTTCCACAATTGAAGCACTTCTTCTTCGTCTTCTTTTTGTCACCATTGCCTTTTCCGCCCTTGCCTTGTTGTTGCTGTTGCGGTTTCTTCTGATCCCCCTTTTTCTCTGGTGCCTTAGAATTCTTATCATCCTCATGCATAAGTGCCATGTAGACAAGCTTCTCAAAAGTGGCCCCCATAGGAATGTGAGTCATAGCTATTCCTTGCAATGGTTCGTTCAAGCCTCTAACGAACCTCAAAGCCTTCTTCTCCGGTGTATTCACCAACTCTATGCCAAACCTTGCTAATTGATTGAATTTGTTGACATATTCTTTCACCGTGAGATTCCCTTGCTTCAAATTCAAGAACTTCTCCATAAACAGATTCTCTTCCGCCCTTGAGAGAAACTTAGCCCCAAACCTTTGCTTAAAATCTGCCCAAGAGTCAACAGGGCGTTCTCCATTAGTGACCTCCCACCAGAATGAGGCCTCTCCCTTCATTAACCAAGCCGCCAACTTGACTTTCTTTCCCTCTTCCACTTCAAAGATATCTAGCAACTCTTCCACTTCCTTAAGCCAATCTCTAGCCTCTACGAAAGTCTCTGAACCAAGAAAAGGTTTTCCTCCTATAGCCTTGAACTCCTTGCAAACCTTAGCAAAATTATCCACTCTAGGCTGAGGAGGAGGAGCGGTTGTCTCTGGTGTAGTAGCATTGGCCGGACCCGCAGCCGCGGCCCTAGCCTCTTGCAACCTCCTATACCATAGTGGTATAACTAAACCCTCCGGGATGTTAAGATCTTCAGCCATGCTGAAACGAAAGAGGAAAGATTCAAAAAGGAGATTCCGAAAGATAAAGATATGGCTATTGGGGATTATGCTTTTCTTTTTCAAAAACTTTTTCTCTTAGAAGACATGCTTTTAAAAATACTTTCTTCGAAAATACTCTTAGAAAGTAGTTTTTCTCAAAAATTTTATCTGTTCTGGTAACCTTAAGCTCTGATACCACGTGTAACACCCCACTCCCGCTATGATCACTCACCAAGGGAATGCCATAGCATCGGTGGAGTATTTTAGTGAATATAGAACAGAAAAATTACAACAAGACAGATATAAATAGTACTTGAAATTTTAAAACATCATCTCATAACAGCGGAAGTAAAACATGTCTGGTTACATCATAAAACCACAATAAAGGTCAAGTACAATATCCATCAAAATAAAGAAGTACATAATCCCACTCTCATACAATAGCCAAACAAAAGAAAAGATAACTGGATAACTGGAGCTTTACATCTATCCAAGCTCCTAAAGACTGGAACAGCAATCCGATCAAGCTCCACTACTGCTAGGATCCACCGTAGGACCTGAGGGTTGGGAAAAAGATAAAAACAACAGGGTCAGACATAAGTCTGAGCGAGTCCTATAACTTTAACAATACAATCGTTAAAGTAACCAGAGAAGACATAAACTGATATACGGTAACATATAGGGATGAATGGCTACCCTAAGCAGTCAACTAAACGAAGATAAAGGATAAAGACGCATCTACCCTCCCTAAGGTAAATTACTAAACTGCACCACACCAGTCGTTCCTAACTTAAAGGTTATAGCCCGTTTCCCTTGATTCCCATTTTAGAATTAAATTCTGCCTCGATTTATGTTATTACAGGTTATTGAAAATACGGGTTGTTACAAACTGCATGGATCTTTTTCTTTTAATTTTTCTTTTAAAAATTAATTATACTTTAATTTGAGAATCTTAATGTCATAGAATTACGGGGTGTTACAAGGTGCTTCTTCAATAATTCTAACAGGACAAATTTTTGGCTTTTTGTAATCTACATTAGAGTTATAGATCTTGATTATACATGTATCTTAGATTTTCATGTATATATATTCTTTTGGCAAGAACTTGTACCTATTCTTTTGTTGTATTGTGGATCGACTATGACCACTAATTGTATTTATACTCAAGTGTTATTATTCATATCTATTTCTGCTTTAGTGATATGAATATATGTATCAAACTCAGATTTTATTGTTATGTATTTTATATTACTTTCTGAATTATATATAGCCATTGTGTAGTAGATTTGGACTTGATTTATATTTGTCGGATTTTCTCATGAGATTTAAAAAGTTAGACCACATTATCCGACATATTTAACACTCGTTCAAAGCTCATATACAGATGGTCGCTCTTTAATTGCCTTATTCTTTAGGCTAGTTGACACCATTTCTTGTAATGGCCCTGGCTAACGTGATTATGGAGGTAGGGTGTTACACGTGTTATCGAAGCCAAGTTCGAAACAATATAAGAAATTATGGCGAGGGTCATTGTCCTAAGTCTCTCTTAGGAAATCGTGTTTTTGGATTTAGCTCGAGTATTAGGACCTGTTATACCCTATCTTATGTCCTGATCCTCGTTTGACCAATCAAAATTATTTGAGTACATCTTTATGACATCTTGGCCTTGACAAACCTAGAGTCCCATCCCTTTCCTTGTGTAGGAATTCGTTTTATTTCTAATTTTTGGGTTGTAATAACATTTGGGACTATTGTTGATAATTTCTAGATTATTTTATAAAATTGTTTAGTAAATAATTTTAGCCAAGTAAAATTACTAAACCACTCGAGATTAGCTTTGCGAGGTCGAATCCCGACGGGTTTAACCTCATCTATGTTGTTGATATTTTTGTGTATTTGAAAACCAAAAGTTTTCAAGCTTGATGGAATTCTTTCAACTTCTACCATTTATCTTGTTCGCATGATTTAGAAGTTGTTCATGAAATATTAGAGGACATGCTAATATTTCAAATTTGATATTTTGGGTTTTTTTGAAAACTTAAAAGTTCAAATTTATTTTTTTTCGAAATATTAGAGAACGTGCTAATATTTCCAATTTAGGGTATATAACCCGGATTTTTATTTTATGATCTTGTTTCCCCAACGGGGTTACTTACCCTTGTGAGTGGGATATATATGACCATCATATATATCCTTTTCAATATAAGAAATTATGTAAGCTAGAATACTTTTGAGAAATATTAAAGTGATTAAATTTTCTAGCTAAAGCATGATAAGGAATGTTCGACAATTTTGGATAGCCGATATTTCCAGCTTTTTAATTTGGTTGATTAATTAGTTTGTTTTGAAAACGTAAAAGTATAGGTTTATAATTTATAAACTTATTGAACGTTAAATGAATTAATTAAGTTTAATTAAAACAAGCTTATCATTTAGCGGTAGTTTATAATTTTTGATTTGAACTTCAAACGAGTGTGTAGGATCCAATACAAGTCGGAATTCTTTGAAACAAGAATTATCCGAATCTATTGGATTATAGTTTCCTAATGAAAGAAAGATATTTGAATTTCATCTTTTAGATTTTGAGATATGTCTAAACCAAGTTTTCAAAAAAATCACGGTAAGGCAGTTTGGGATTAAAATTTAAATAATCATTGAAATTGAGGTTTAGAATATATATAAATTAAGTAAGAAAATTCTATTTTATTAAAACCACTTATGATTGAAATAAGTTAGTTGCTCGTATATGTTTGTGACTTTTATTTGAACATTATATGTGTATAAACTTAAGTTATATAGTGATTTATAATTCAAAGTTTAGAATTTGTGTAATAATTCATAAGTGAATTTCTTGGTTCAATATATTTTTGTATATCAATTCTTGGTTAATGCTTGGTTGTTACTATATGGGTTTTTCTTTAATTAATTGCGGGGATGCAATTTCTTTAAGGGGGGATTCTGTAACAACCCGCATATTTATATTTAAATATTTACTTTGAATATAACGTCGTTAATCAGTTGTGTGTCCATAAAGTCACATTTTGCATAGGATGAATTTGGACTCGAAACCACTTCCATTGAGTTCAAAATGCCATTTACGTGGTCGAAAAGTGTAAGCATCGATATATTACGAGATTCGGAATTTTGGTACCTTAGTTAGGGCTTGGTTAGCCAACCTAGCCCACTGACTTAAGAGCTCCATCAACCCTCTCCTCTTCATTCACTCAAAACACTTCATCAAAAATAGAAAATGTGGGAGAGGAAAGGGAAATTAAATTTCCCTAAACCTAGTTAATCCTTGGAGCTCCAATTCTTGTTGAAATCAAGTGCAAATCATGTGTAAAAGCTTGGGTAAGCCTCCTCTTCATCTTTTCCCACTCAACTCCTCTTTAATTTCTGAAATTTCCTAAACCTAATTCCTAGGAAATTCATTTACATGAGTGTAGGTTGGATATTAGCAAGCTATGTTGGAAGAGAGGTTGATTGAGCTAATCGTTGGATTGATTTCTTACTTCTAGCAAGCAAAGGTGAGTTCTTCATGAACTCACATCTATGCCACAAGCCATTGGCTCGTAAAAGTGTAACTATTGTTCTTTTGAGTTTCAGTATACTAATGAATTGGTTAGTTTAGTGTAACTTGGCTAAATTCCATATGTTTATGTTTCATTGAGTTGAAATTGTAGTTAGGGTTGTTCATGCAATCTAATTCATATGCTACAAGTGGATTTGGAGATCTTGTGAAGCTCCATTGCCACCCTGGCAAACTCCTATGTCTTCACAAGTTGCTTGAATCACTTGTAATTGTTTTGGTTAGAGAATTTATTCATTCTAGAATATATATTCGAAATCATAACAATCTCATATATATGTTTGTGTTGTGAGTTGCTTTGGCGAGCTATAGAAGCTTCATTTTCACTTAGAAAACGTTATAAGCCATCATCATTAATCCGGGCTCGTCCGAGGACGATTGCACGTTCATTGGAAAGCAAAATAATTAATTGCATCAGGTCAGATGTCTAACTAAATAGGTCAGACATCTGTTCAAACTCTCGGGAAAAATAAAATAACCTGCTACTATCATCTCAGACGTCTGAGGACAGAAATTCTGCTGTTGACCGATGGATACCACGGTTAATAGTTTAGGTCCATTTGAGCCATTCCCGGCCGCGGCCCATTTCGCCTTTATTTGTGACTTTTCAGCTTTTATGCTTTACTGATTTTTGCATTTCTATTTGATAGACTTTCGTTCGATTCCAGGTGAACGAATTTATAATCGATAGTCATGAAATTAAATTTACGTTTTCATCACTGAATTCTTGGTTCGACCATCATTTTGATCGCTATTGCATTAGATTTGCCACTTTGAAATTATATAAAAGGGTTTCAAATTATTAGTAGATACCAAATCTTTTACTACACAGTTTCTATCTCTACTTCATTATATGAAGTTATTTTCCAAATTGGTTTCTAATCCGACTTCATTATATGAAGTTATTTCATAAATTGATTTACAAATCTACTAGTATATATTTGATAAACCTTTTTCTCGTTTGTATGAGAAATCTAATTGAGCACCTTAGGAAAAACAAGGATTATGACCCCTTCTATTTTCTTTGACGGTTAATTCTTGGACTCGTTTGATTGAAAACCATGGCAATGATCATTTCGTATTTCTAGTGGAATATACAACTTGTTCGTGAATATTCGAGTAGAGCAAGTGGTTATGGGACATGTAGCTTGACTCTTATATTTTACGTAGTTTACACTATAAATGATCAATTTTGATCATTGAGGATTTTCAGATCAATCCGACCTTTGGGTCACTTTGATGATCTTTGGATCATCACATCTCGGGAACTTCAGTTCCGGGCAATCTTCGGATTCGCGGGAGTCATCTTGTACCTTGTTGGCGATCTTTGGATTCACCGGGAACTTCAGTTCATGTTGTTTGGCGATCTTAAGATTCGCGGGAAACTTTGGTTCGTGTTGTTCGGCGATCTTCGAATTCGCGGGGAACTTTGGTTCATGTTTTTCGACGATCTACAGATTCTCGGGGAGCTTTGGTTCATGTTGTTTGGCAATCTTTGGATGCGCGGGGAACTTCGGTTCATGTTGTTTGGCGATCTTCAGATTCACAGGGAACTTTGGTTTATGTTGTTTGGCGATCTTTGGATTCGTAGGAAGCGCTCTTCGGATCCGCGGGAAAATTCGGTTCAGCTTATATGTGTTGTGTTTGATGTGTGGGTTGTGTAGTTGGGATCTCTTAGAGATTTGGGTTAGACATTTTTTGGGTTGCATACTTATGCATGGACATGATTGTTATTGCTTACATGTCATATCTACCTATGTCTTTATTTCTATCCCCGTTTATTATGGTAAGTACAGCTAGTCTAATCCGTTTATTGTTTATTTTCTTACAAATAATACTTTGGTCAGACCGAGGTATTACAAGTGCTTCTTCAAGGCTTCTAGCTAGGACCAATTCTTGGCTTTTTGTTATCTACATTAGAGTTATAGATCTTGATTATACATGTATCTTAGATTTTCATGTATACATATTCTTTTGGCTAGAACTTGTAACTATTCTTTTGTTGTATAGTGGATCGACTATGACCACTATCTTTGTATTTATACTCATGTATTATTATTCATATCTATTTATGCCTTAGTGATATGAATATATGTATCCGACTCTGATTTTATTGTTATGTATTTTATATTGCTTTCCGAATTATATATTTCCACTGTGTAATAGATTTGGAATTGATTTAGATGTGTCGTATTTCCTCATGAGATTTAAAAAGTTAGACCACATTATCCGACATATTTAACACTCGTTCAAAGCTAGTATACAGATGGTCACTGCTCTATAGCCTTATTCTTCGGGCTAGTTGACACCATTGCTTGCAATAGCCTTGGCTAATGCGAGTATAGAGGTGGGGCGTTACATAAATATCTTTCAGATTCCTCAAATAGCATAAGTTTAACTGTAGAATTCAATATAAAATATCCTCTTTAATTCCAAATCATAACTTAACTTAGCTGGGTTAAAGAATGATGTTAGTTAAGACACCATTCACAACAACCCAAAACCAGTTGGTATAAAAATATAAATTTTAGAGAGAAATCATATTAGACCATATTCAATATCAACTTCGCATATTCAACAGATATTATAAGTGTAATAGCGGCATATCCACCGTTAAAATTCCTCGAATAGTTCATCAACGGAATTAATACCAATTACTTGACGATTAATTCCAATCAAATCTAATAAGTTAAAAATTGAAAACTTAAGTTTATTTAACTTAAATTTCCAAACAGTCAATTTACCGTATCCAGTAAGTTACGCTGAAAATACATAAAATCATAATAAAGTTCAAAACGTAATATTACGAACTACCGCACCACGGTGAGCTCATTTTAAATTAAATTATAAATTTATATGATCAAATTCGTTTAATTCGAGTCATATAAATTCCAAATCTTTAAATCTCAAAATAATTTGTTTTAAATATTTAAATAAATTAAATATTTTTTCTTAAAAAACAGGATCGTTACATTCTTCCCTACTTAAAAAGATTTCGTGCTCAAATCGAAGACAGAACTGAAGGTCGTTTACTTAACCAATAAGGCCATTATTCTAACTAACTTAGCCTGTACTTTACCCTATTTTCCCAATTCTCAATTTTTTTTAGCGCCTTAAACTTTTGAAAAATTTCGCCATAACCTTCTTTGCACGGCTCGATCGGTATAACCACAACTCATCTCCCTAGGCCATCACCAATCGAAAGGAAAATAGAAAAGCCAAATGGCATGCCAACTAGGCTCATAAAATAATCAAACCCAATTAATACAGTAAACATAAACCTTTTTGGTGAGCATTCAATTTTATTCTTCACCTTAGCTTCCATTCAATAAATTGTTCAATATACATATGTCCAAATCCGACTAATTTCCAAGCCAATTCAACACTAACATTCAATTTATTAATTATTTCTTAATTAGTTCACTTTTAATTTTGCCCAATTTCTTTTTTATTCCTTACCAAAATACCAAACCATCCGTAGACTGGTGTAAACCTGCCTTTTGGTCCGGTTCTCAAAAGTACACGAGACACGCTCGACTCAGCATATCGCGTAATGTTAAAGCAGGAGTGTTGCCAAGGAATTAAGGAAACAAACCGAGAAGGGATCACGCAAGTGTAAACCCCACAATTCCTAAAAACCATGCCTGCGCCATGTTCCCAAGCCTCGTACTCAAAACCCTTGAAGAATATACCAAAACAAGCACAGGCTTCATACCCCTCGGGGTATGAATTTCGTACCCTATAAAGTACGAAATTCGTACCCCGGGGTACGAGTTTCATACCCCTCCAGGGTACGAAACTCGTACCCCTTGGGGGTACGAAACTCGTACCCCTCTGGGTATGAATTTTGTATCCCATAGAGGGGTACAAAGTGCATGATTCAGAGGGGATCCGAGCTTTACAAGGCTTGCATTCTGGGGTCCGAGATTTCGTGATGTGGTCCCCTACTCCTACCTACTCCCACCTAACCACTCCACTATAAGTACCCCCCCAACCTCACACTTCAAAAGAGTTGGATTTTGTTGGATTAGACATCTCTTGAGAGCTCTACATTACCTCATTAATGGCATCCATGCATTGAGGAAGAAGAAGGACCACAGAATCTTTTCCCCGATAATCATATATAACAATGACGACTTCGAATAACTTAGAAATAATTGTAATGAGATGTTATGAGATAGTACTATGCTTGTAACTCTTCATATCCAATAAAATACTATCAATGGCTTCAAAGTGGACGTAGGCCCTAACGGGACCAAACCGCTATAAACATCTAGTGCGATTTACTGCTTTTCGCACTTATATTTTCATGCGAAACTACTATTCATAAGTAATTAAGAATCTTAGGTATTTACGACATTTTTTGACATCAACATTCTGGTGCTTTCACTGAGAACTGTACTCAAATAACGCTTATTTGTTGCGTACTACCATCTGAACTCCGACGTGCTCTAGGTTCTTTCTCTAACCTTCCACTAAGTCTGCTTACGATGGTTAAGCAAACAAAGAGAACACAAGTCGGCTCCTCTGTTGCAGCCGAAGCTGAAACATCTCAGCAACCTCTGCCCGCGTATATCCCGGCCCAAACAGACATGCTTCCTCTTACGGACCCAAGGCACCCGAAACTCAAGTGCAACTCTTCAAGCTCACTAAGAGGCATGATGGTACGGCTATCGAACTCAACAAAGCCTTGAAGGCCAACATTGACCTCATGCTTCATCTTCAAGAGAGTTAATGCATAGTCGCTAAGCCCAAACTAGCTCAAAACAACTCCCGAGCAAGGCGTGCCACCTCTAAAACCTCTTCTTCCAGGTATCGAGGCCCGCATTAGCGGAGGAGGTTTAACCTTAACAACAATGTACTTGTCTGATCCGATGCTAATACAACCGGCCATAATAATGACAACGACAACGGAAACGGGAATGGTAATAGACCCACTGTCACCTACAGTGGGGGCACACCCCGCCGTGATCGATCCCGATTATACATCAACGATGAGGCGGGACCAAGTAAACGACCCCCTCCATGATAGAGCCCAGCTGCCGTCGCTAAGAACTTGGCGCCCCTGCTTCCACCAGTTCAACAGGCCCAAGTCCCTCAGGATCGGGACGCACATCAACCCGCTCAGCCTCAACAACCATATCAAAATCAGACAATTAATGTCGAAGATATGGAAGAGGATGACCCTGAGGTTCACCATAGACGGCATCCGTGGAACGGAACTCCCGAAATCCGCCGAAATTGGATTCCACCGGAAGACCCACATCCAACATAACTCTCGGGCATGGTCCGAAGGCTCATGCGAGAATTATGAGGGAACGCCAATGACTCATGAGAAGCTCAAATACGGCGCAACCCCTTCACTAGAATCGTGAATGAATCCAAATGGCCACACCGCTTCAACATGCTACAAATGGCACTCTATGACGGCACAACCGTTGCTTGTGCCTTTTTAAACCACTATGGGTGGCAAATGGAGTCCAGTTCGGCCACCGACCAGGTCAAGTTCAAGTGCTTCTCGGTTTTCCTATTAGGCACTGCTTTACTCTGGTTCTCTCGGCTCCCGCTCAATTCTATCAATAACTTCGGCCAACTGGACACGGAGTTGGCTAAGCATTTCAGAATGCATGTCCCGACTCCGAAAAATGCCCTCACTCTGTCCAATCTTTATCAAGGATCCACCGAGTCGCTCAAGAGCTACCTATCATGGTTTAACACCGCCCTTGCAGGGGTCGACGACCCGGAGCCTCGCATAGTACTCTTCCAGCTGACTAAGGATGCCCTCCTCACTTCTGAATTTGGGGCCTGGATTGACCGAAAACATCCGAAAAGCCTCAACGCTTTCTACGAAAAGGCTGGACAATAGTTATGTTTGGAAGAGGCAAGGCACAACCGAATTGCCCGGATCAACCACTCTAACAACCCGCACGCCGGCACCATCAATGACAATGCTGAAGGGAAACAAGTTGGAGGAGCCTACGGCAAGGATAAGTGGGCAGTTTCCTATAGATCAAAGTCGAATGATGGCCAGCAGGGCGGTCGTAATAATAACCAATCCCCAGCGGATCCCAAAAAACCAGGCCCCTACCGGGCTTATGAGGCCTACATTTCGCTGAACGAAGACTTGGAAATAATCTACTTGGAAACGTGTAACACGCTTCAGTATCAGAAACTGAACACTGGCAAGTACTGCCGATACCACAACATGTATGGGCACAATACCAACGGTTGTTGTCAACTCAAGGACGCAATCAAAAACCTCATGTGAGGGAAGCACCTTAAGCAATACGTTTAAGAACATTTTCCTCCCAAAGAAACCTCAGGTTCTCCAGCACTCGCGCCTCCAGAACCTGCCAAAACCGATCCTGGTCCATCTAACCAAAAACGGGAAATTATGATCAACACCATTTATGGCAGGCCTTACCCCATGCACGAAAGCTTCCGGAAAAAGGAAAAGTATGCGTGCTCTATAAAGCATGCCACCTATAAAGCTTGCTCCACTTTGGACGAGTCGGTCCCCACTAAACTTCAGAAAACAATGCAGGACGACATTATCATTCGAGCGAGAGAGTCTACAAGAATTAACATCCCAACCACAGACCCTCTCGTGATCACAGCTCAAATTGGTTCTGCCTCCATCAAAACGTTATTGATCGACTCAGGAAGCTCAATCAACATCATCTTCAAAGCTGTCTACGATCAAATGAGGTTGGAAATAAAGGACTTGAAACCTTGTCATGCCATGATCCATGACTTCAGCGGATATTTTAACCGCCCCATTGGTATAGTCGACTTACCTTTCGAACTTGGAGACAGCGATCGAAGCCATGTCAGAATCCTCACTTTCATGGTTATCGACATCATCCCTCCCAACAATGTCTTCCTCGGGCGTCCCTTCCTTGTCAAATTCCGAATTTGCATGTCGCCATGGTCTCTCCTAATGAAGTTCCCAACGGCGAACGAGATCGGGATAGTGAAAGGTGACCAAGCAACCGTTCAAGATTGTTACGTAACGGAATGGAAAAATGCGCAACAAGGACAAGGGCAAGGCCATGCACTAGCCTTCTTGTGCCAAGACCATATCCGCGTAGTAATCAAAGGCATCTAAGTCCTGGCTCAGGCACCACTGCCGTCTTTCTGACGACCTCGATCCGAGGAAGGACGAAGAGCCCAATTACGAGAGGGCTACTCCGGTTGAACCTACTATAGATATTTCGATCAGTCCTGATGACCCATCAAAGGTTCTGAAAGTTGGATCACAACTTCACCCAGCAATAAAAGAAGATCTTGTGGATTTCTTGAGGGCTAACCTCGATGTATTCACATGGACCCAATCGGACATGCGGGGCATCGGCCCAGCAATCGCTAGCCACCAGCTAACTCTCGACCCTCGCTACCTCCGGTCAAACAGAAGCGCCGCTTCTTGGGAACTGAAAGATCTAATGCGCTCAACGAAGAGGTAGACAAGTTACTAAAAAAAAATCATCCACGAGGCCGACTACCCCGAATGGGTCTCTAACCTGGTTCTGGTCAAAAAAGAAAACAGAAAGTGGCGAACGTGCGTCGACTTCTCCGACTTGAACTAGGCATGTCCCAAAGATAGCTTTCCACTCCCGAAGATCGACCGGCTTGTTGACTCACCCACCGGGTACCAGCTTTTATCCTTCATGGATGCTTATTCGGATATAATCAGATTTTGATATATCTTCTTGACCAGGACCATACCTCGTTCATAATTGATCTGGGGCTCTACTACTACCGCGTCATGCCCTTCGGCCTCAAGAATGCAGGAGCCACTTATCAATGAATGGTTAGCCATCTGTTTAAGAATCAAATCGGGAAATCCATGGAGGTATACTTGGACGATATGCTGGTAAAATCTAAAATATCGAACGACCACGTTCATGACCTCTCCAAAATGTTAGATGTCCTCCGCCAATACGACATGAAACTCAATCCCCTGAAATGCTCCTTCGGAGTAGCTTCGCGAAAATTCTGGGGTTTCATCGTCAACTCGTGAAGCATCGAAGCTAACCCAGAAATGATCCAAGCTATCCGTGATATCCAAACCCCTCGAAACATCAATTATGTTTAAAGTTTAAACGGGAAGGTCGCCGCTTTAAGTCGGTTCATCTCAAGGCCACCAATAAGTGCATTCCTTTTTTCAATTTACTTCGGAAAGGGAAGCACTACTTCGAGTGGACATCAGTATGCATCTCTGCATTCAAAGACCTTTTGAATCACTTAGAGCGACCACCTATCTTGTCTAAACCGATGGATCATGAGGACTTATATGTTTGTTTTGCTGTTTCCGTGCAGGCAGGCAGCTCGACCCTAATATGCATCAAAGATCGTGCCCAGCGACCCGTTTATTGCATCAGCAAAATATTGACAGAGGCAGAAAAGAACGGTCCGAAGCTTGAGAAATTTGCCTACTGCCTATTGATCTCTTCTCGGAAGCTGCGATCATACTTTTAGTCTCACCCCCATTAAGGTCTATATAACTAGCCACCGCGACAGGTTCTACAATGACCTGAAGCATCATGACCACTGCTCAGGTGGAATATAGAGGTGAGTCAGTTCGAGATAACATTCATCCCCCATCGAGCAATCCTCAGTCAATCCCTTGCTGATTTCATAGTGGAATTCACTACCCTCGAGGATTCTCCTCCAGAAAATGTCGAAGCTCCAGACATCTAATGGAAGCTATTTGGAGACGGATCTTTGAATAGCAAATGCTCGGGAGCCGGGGGCGTGCTCATCACTCTAAAAGAGCACTTGATATGATATGTCTTAAAGCTCAACTTCCCCGCTACCAACAACGACACAGAGTACGAGGCCTTGATAGCCGGACTCATAATCGCAATCGAACTCAACATCAAGGCCATCGAGATCTTCTCTTATTCATAACTCATCGTCCGTCAGGTACTGGGGGAATACCAAGCCAAGGGGGCATGGCTTGCTCCCTATCTTGCCCAGGTTCAGGATTTGCTCACCAACTTCGACCACTTTGTCATCACACATATCCCCTAAGAGCAGAACGAAAAGGAAGACTCACTAGCTAAGTTGGCAAGCTTTGAGGACCCACAACTCATGGGACTCACTCCAGTCGAAGTACTTGATTCACCAAGCACTAGCCGGATGCAAACTAATTCGGTAATGGATACCGAGGCTGAACCGGAATCTTAGATGACACCAATCAGAAAATACTTGCAACACGGAATCCTCTCGGGTGTTCCAAAGAAAGACGAGCGCTCACTCGCCAATCATCCCGCTACATCATCATGGATGGAGTGCTCTAATGTAGAGGTTTTTCCATCCCGTTCCTTCGGTGTGTAGCCCATAACAACGCCGACCGCGTGTTAACAAACGTGCACGAAGGCGAGTGCGGCGACCACACTGAGGGGTAAACCATAGCAAGAAAAATCATTAGGAACTGCTACTTCTAGCTTACGCTCGATCAAGACGCCGCGAGTTATGCCTGCAAATGTGACAAATGCCAGCGCTTCTCAAAGATCCCAAGAGCCCTGCCTACCGAGTTGACACAAATGGTCAATCCTTGGCCGTTTGCCATGTGGGGAATATACATCGTTGGGACTCTTCCAATGGCTAGGGGAAGGGCATGTTATGCCATTGTCGCAGTTGATTACTTTACCAAATGGGCGGAAGCTGACGCTCTCTCTACAATCATCACCAAGAAGTTAATCAGTTTCGTTGTCCACAATATCAATACCAAGTACGGGGTCCCCCAGGCCATCATCTCAGATAAAGGAACCCAATTTGAGAGCGCAGAGTTCAAGACTTTCTGTCAGCGGCACAACATCGAGAAGACATTCTCTACGGTGGCTTACCCCTAGGCTAAGGGCAAGTCGAGGCTATCATCATAGTTATTAAGTCCATTATCAAGAAGCGTTTGTAAAAAGCTAGAGGCTTATTGGCTGACGAACTCCCTCTAGCCCTATGGGCCTACCGGACCATCCACTAGTCCGCAACCGATCATACTCCATCCACCCTTGCCTATGGATCTAATGCCATCATCCCTATCGAGCTAAAGCTTCAATCTCATTGAATCAATAATTATGATCCAAAAACTAATCAATATTTACTCTTGGAATCGCTCGACTTACTCGAGGAGAAAAGAAACGAAGCTGAGATCAGGGCAGCCGCCCAACGCCAACGAGTAGCCTGATACTTCAACTTTAGAGTCCTCTCTAAAGACCTTAACATCGGTGACCTCGTCCTGAAACGGGTCTTTCCCCCACCAACCTGAATCAGTCCTCGTTGGGAAGGCTCATATGTCATACAACGAAAGCTCAGAGATGGAACTTTCAAGCTTGCAACCGCAGACGGAGCCGAGCTCCCAAGGGCATGGAACAAATAACATATCTGTCACTACTTCACACAACTTAGTGTACAGTTTTCTGCATTCCAACAATGTTCTGTTTTCTTGAAATTTAAAGCATTTTAAAGGCTATTACTGCCAAAGTTATTAAGTAAAGATGATGTTCATTTTTCTGTGTCCTCTCCATGTTTGCTTCTTGCATACTACGTTTGATTAACCATCGCAACTGACTTGCGGACACAACGCTCGAATACCGCATCGGCATCCCGAGCACGAGAGCTGTAACACCTCGTAATTTAGAACACACTTTAATAATAATTAAGGAATACTTGAATAAATGTTCGGAATTAACTAAAACGGACAACGCCATTGCGTTTGTCTCGGAATTCTGGCCATGATAGACGTCTGGTTTGCGTAAAACGGACATCGTATGAAGAGGTTATTATGGTCAGAAGTTTGTTTACGCATAAAAGAATATATATAAACAAATTAATCCAGAAATTCAATTTAATTCAAAAATCAAACGAGGTGGGAGGACGTGGGAAATCGGCCCGTTGGGGGTCGACCCCGTGCCGCTAGGGTGTCGACCCATGGGTCGATCCCTCAACAGGGGTGTTGACCTCAGGGTCGACCCCCTGGGCGCACCTGGACGTTTTTCTGGCTATGTTCATCGGCCGATGGATATATAAAGGACCCTATACCATTGTTTTATTCATCTAAATCAATGGAGACAACGCGGTGCTGCCCTAACTTAGTTTGATCTTTGCCTATTCTTCTTCAAGAAGAAGAGCTATACGAATTCAAAGATCCGTGCTACATCATCTACAAATCAAATCTCTATACTCTCGATCCAACCACAGTGAGTTTAAGTTATTTTTAGATATAGACACCTAAAATGTAATCTTGGCATGTATATGAATTTGGATCTAAAACTACGCCCAATCAGTTCTATTATCACATGTTCATCGGATCTGTTCTTATATTGTTGACGGCAAAAAATGTCGTAAACACCAAAGATTCCCAATTACTAGGAATTATAAATATTGTCGATAGGCAAGAACATAAAATAGAACATAAGCAGTAAATAACACAAGAGATTTATAGTGGTTCGGCCTCGGTGAGGGCCTACGTCCACTTTGAAGAGTTGTTGGAATTTTATTGATCACTTGAAAGATTACAAGGTTGAGACCCTCTCATTACATTTGTTGACTATGATACACAAAGTTACAATAGTTATATTTGCAAGAAATAGTAAAATTGATAACTTTTCCCTTCTTCTTCCTCAAAGAGGAGATGCCATTAACGAAGATCTATGGAGGTCTCAAAGCTCAAGAATCTCTACTTTTTGAAGTGTAAGGCCATGGGGTATTTATAGGAAGTGATTAGGTAGGGGTTAGGTAGGAGTAGGCAGAAATGGGGATCATCTACAGAAAATTCGCGCCTCCAGCATTCGGCCTTGGAAAATTCGCACCTGGGTCGAGCTGCAAAATTTCGCACCTACTAGGTACGAAATTTCGCACCGGCTAGCTGCGAAATGTACTTAGTGAGGGTCGTTGGTCGAGGCTTGTTGGCTCTTCCGGGGTGTTGACATGATGACGTGATGGTGACGTGGTGAGGTCCTTCTTCAGCCTTCCTCCTGTGCTCCCCGAATTTCGCCCTTGGCCCTGACTTCATGCGATGAGTTGAGTCGAGCATGTCTTGAGTACTTTTGGGAACCGGACCAAAAGGCCAGGTAATATATATGCCTATGAGTTTGGATTTAAGCCTACACCTATTAGTAATCTGAATTATAACAAATCCGCCATTATTTGTTTAGATCTCATGTGCCTATCTTGTCATTATCCCCAAATTTTGTCACTATATGCTTATTCAGTTGCTATGCCTATTTTTTCCATCATATGCCTATCTTGTTATTACGCTTACTTCTGTTTTTTTCCCTCCTTCTTTCCCTTTTTAATTTTATAGCCAAGCTACCTTCGAGCCTAGGCCTATCGCTAAAATACGTGAACATACAAAATTGGGAACTATTGGGAATGGTTAATTTGGGGCATAATTCATATTGTAAAACATGATTGGGAATTTTTGACAAAAATTTACCTTGAGCCAAAATTTGGGATTTGGGGCATAATCTATATTTTGATCTAAATCTAGGCATAACTTGTATCGAAGAACGAACGGGGATTTTGGGCCTAATAAAATGTGAAAATTTGTTAGTAATGAAAGTGACTAGATTAACAGTAATTAGAAACTGTAACTGCGCTTGGACACGAGGTTAGATTACACTTGTGGTAAAAGCCTGCCCGGAACCTCCCGGCATATCCAGCGTCCACAAGTGGTAAATCTAATATGAGGGGTCTAAGTGCATAAACGTGTAATGGTATTAAGACACGAGGTTAAGTCCGACTTGTGGAAGAAGTCTGCCTGGAACCGACCTGCATATCCAGCATCCACAAGTGGTTGACTTAATGTGAGAGGTCTGGTGCATTACTAACCACAAATGAATGAATGGTAATACTTAACCAGTTTGAATCTGCGGGGGTTACATGAACCTGTTAAGTTAAGTATGGGTTAAGTAAACTTTTTTGAATCAGTGGGAGGGTTAAGTAAATCTTGTGGTGGTGGGTAATATTTATATATAGGCCCACAAACTTATCCGGGGGTTATGCAATCTTGCTAAACTGGTAGGCATAACATGTTGGAATCCTAGTAGTGGGGATGCAAGCTTGGGGGAAGCTTGTATCATCTAGTGTGGGACCCGTTTCAGTCAGTAATCCATATAGGTATCAATCGAGTACTCCAAACTAGGACAGGGGCGGGGCATGCTTACTGAGCTGATTATAAGAGGTCACTTGGGCGACGGTGTGGGCAGCGCATTCCGAAGCAGTCATGTGTGTGCATGAGTCCAAACTAGGGAGGATTAAGATGATGTGACACCTGTAGATATGGTTCTGCACATCTTGTAAACAAAGGGTCGCCACTTTAGGAAGTGACAGATCGTACTGTGGGGCCAGCACATGGTATCTATGAGTTAGAGAGCCGATCGATTGGGGGTAGTAATTAGGGTACATCTAGTCTTGCTTGTTTAGGAACCCGTTATTATCGTTGGGGGTAACACCTGTCAGTTCTGTTGGGCTCCCTGTTATTGTATAGGGTAAAACCTCTCACTAGAAGTACACCAAAGCCTACCATCTTGAACTTGTAGGAATCATCTTGTTCTGTGATACTAGTATTGGTGCAGAGAAAAGTACTAAAGAAGCGCAATATGTTATATCATGTTCATCCTGTTTACCCTGTTATACATGCCTTATGACTCTGTTATCTATCTCTCCAGTTTATATGCCTGTCATGATGCTTTTACTTATTTAGATGCTAAAATTTGTTTTCTGAAAGGTTTTAAAAGAAAGAATTTTCAAAAGAAAAGCCTGTTTTGAAAAAAAACCTATTCCCCCAAAGCCATATGAAACATCATTCGATTCTCTGTTTGAATCTCTTTTTCCTTTTCTTTCATCATGTCTGGGGAACCGAATATTCTTGAGGGCATTCAGAAACAGGCTTGGTTTCGTATGCATCTGGAAGCTACGACACCGGCCGAAGGCCAAGGAAACACTCCTTCCCCAGCTACAATCGTTGTTCCTCCTCCTTCGTGTGCTGATAATTTCTCTAAGATATGCAAGGATTTCTGTGATATGGGGGGAATGCCATTCCGAGGGACTGAGAGTTTTGTAGAAGCAAGGAATTGACTTAAAAAGACGGAGGATCTGTTTGGAATTTTCGAGGTGGACGATCGTAGGAAGATTCCGTTAGCCATTTGGCAGCTGAAAGATGAGGCCTCGTTCTGGTGGGGAGTGATGAATGCAGGAAGTCCAGTCGAGACTTGGTTTTATTTCCGATGGAGAATTGTAATGAAGTTTCTTTCTTAAGCCGAGAAAAGTATGCAAATGGAAAGGATTTTGGCGCTTAAGCAAGGAGGCATGACTGTTAAGGAGTATGTGAATAAGTTTAATCAACTGGAAAGGTTTGGGTTGCAGCTAGTGAATACCCCGCACAAGAAAGCTTTGAGGTTTGCTAGAGGACTGAATGAACCCCTCCATAGGTTGGCTATGTATCATATTCTGATGGGAGAAACTTTTGAGAAACTCGTTGATATGGCATTGATGCATGAAGAAGATAAGGGTGAAAAGAAAGAGGTTAAGGCAAAGGAAACACAAAATAAGAAAGTGTGGCCCAAGAAAGAACAAAAACAACAAAAGAAGGGTGGAAAGAACGACAAAGCTCGAGAAAAGAGGTAGTGTCATAATTGTGGACGCGAGGGTCGCCTGATAAAGGACTGCAAAAGAAAGAAGAATGCTTATTTCCAGTGTGGAGAGTTCGGACACTATGCGAACGAGTGCCTGAAGAAGGAAGGACAGGCCTAAGGGCAGGATCTTTTGGAAGGCAAGTGAATGCTCTCGTGGCTAGTGCACCAGATAGAGGTTGGAAAGTTTCAGTTGAAGGTTTTATTTTTCTTTCCAAATATCCAGTTAGAACTCTTTTTGATTCTGACGATTCGCATTACTTTATATCTGATTCTGGGGTTGAGTCTCTGCACCTTAGTACTAGTATGGTTTTGGATCCCGTTGTTATCTCAAACACCACTGGTGGTATGACACATTTATCTATGATTTGTCGGGGTTTGAGAACATCTGTGTTAGGCATCGAGTTTGAATGCGACGCATATGTGCTTGGTTTCATGGGCTACGGTTTGACTCTAGGGATGGATTGGCTAGCTATGTACGGTGCCATTCTAGATTGTGAGAGGAGGGTCGTTAGACTTGTGACTTGCCAATGGGAGGACCCTCGAGATTTCTTGTGACCCTAAAGGGTTTGTCATACTTAGCTTCCTAGAGAAGCTTGATGCATCTATCGATGATCTACGATCTGTATCAGTAGTCCGTGAGTATATTGATGTTTTTGAGGAGGTTCGGGGAATACCTCCAAGGGGCGAGATTGATTTCCGTATATACTTGATGGACAATGCAAAGATAGTTGCATTGCCAGTGCGCCACATGGCTCCAAGAGAAAGGAGGGAGCTTAGAAAGCAAGTAAGGGAGCTACTTGAGAAAGGGTTTATTAGGCAAAGCATACCTGAATAGGGTGCTCCGATGGTACTCGCAACTAAGGGGGATGGTTCGCTTCGCTTATGTCTGGATTATAGAGAGTTGAACAAACTCACTAAGAAGAATAGGCACCCAATCTCGAGGATAGATGATTTGTTCGACCAGCTTGTTGGTGCCTCTGTTTTCTCCCAGTTAGACTTGGCCTTGGGGTTTCATCAGTTGAGGGTGGCCGAGGGCAGTATAGACAAGACCGCTTTTAGAACTCCAGATGGTTTCTTTGAGTCTCGTCATGCCATTTGGGTTGACGAATGCACCCGCCTATTTTGTTGATTTGATGAGTAAGGTGTTTCGGGAGTTTCTAAATAAGTTCGTTGTGGTCTTTGTTGATGACATCTTGAATTTCACAAAGAATTAGGAAGAGCATGCATTACATTTGATGGAAGTTTTGAAAACTCTCCATGCGCACCGGCTTAAACCAAAATTCTCCAAATGTCATTTCTGGAGAAAAGAAGTAAGATTTTTAGGGCATGTAGATGTAAAGATGGTAAAGCAGTTGGTCCTGCAAAGGTAGTTACAGTTCAAGATTGGCAGGCCCTAAAGAACGCAAATGAGGTGAGAAGCTTTCTTAGTTTTGCTGGCTATTATAGAAAATTCATTAAGGACTTCGCAAAAATATCAGCCCCGCTCACCAGGCTGACAAAGAATAATCTGACATTTTCTTGGGATATAGATTGTGAGGATGCTTTCTAGCGATTGAAGATGGCTCTGATAACAGCCCCAATTTTGACTTTGCTTGACGAGAATAGAGTGTTCACAATATACACTGATGTCACTCTATTTTTTATTATATATATGTGTGCTCTCTTCCCCTAGGAAGATCACAAATTTTTTGCTCAAAAAAAAAAAAAAAAAACAATATACACTGATGCATGTGGTACAGGGCTTCGTGCGGTTCTGATGCAAGAGGGAAGGGTAGAAGAGGCAGACAGTTAAGTGTTCATGAGAAGAACTACACTACCCATCAATTAGAGTTAGTTACTATAGTATTTGCGCTTAAGACTTGGCGCCATTATTTTCTTGGAGAGAAGTTCGAGTTGTGCACTGATCATAAATCTCTCAAGTACTTGTTTTCGCAGAAGGATCTTAATTTGAGGCAACAAAGATGGATGAGTTCCTATCATCCTATTATTTTGAGATTGCTTATACCCATGGCAACAGAAATGTGGTGGCAGATGCGTTGAGTAGGCAGAGGATGACTTTGAGTCCTCTGTTTGGGGAGAGGAAAGCTTGGAGTTTATATCGACTTTTGACTTTAGACCCTCCACCGAGTTTACACCTGGTTTATTGGCTTCATTAGAGGTGCCACCTACTCTGTTGGATCAGATAGGAACTTCACAGCGAGAGGACCAAGAACTTGCAGATATCTTGGATAGGCTCAGTAGAGGGGAGATTTCTAGTCACCTCAATATATATTCCACGGACGATAAAGGGTGGGTGTGACGAGATGGGAGGCTTTGTGTTCCCCAAGTTGGGATTTTGTTGAAGACAGTCCTTGAGGAAGCCCATCATTCTAGGATGACCATTCATCCAGGCGGTGATAAGATGTATCGAGATATGAAGAGGGTTTTCTTTTGGGCTGGGATGAAGAAAGATGTAAGGGAGTATGTTTCTCAGTATTTGATTTGCCAGCAAGTCAAAGCTGAGCAAAGGAAGCCCGGTGGTTTACTTCATCCTTTGGAGGTCCCATAGTGGAAGTGGGAGAGCGTCTCTATGGATTTCATTGATGGCTTGCTTAGATTGAGAAAAGGCAACACCAGTATTTGGGTTATAGTTGACAGGCTTATTAAGAGTGCTCATTTCATTCCGGTTAAGAGTAAGAGGACAACATCATGGTTGGCAACAGTTTATCTTCGTGAGATGGTCTGTCTACATGGAGTACCTTCCAGTATTATGAGTGATCGTGACCCCATTTTCACTAAAGAATTTTGGAAGAGCTTACAGGAGGCATTAGGGACACAGTTGTGTTTGAGCACCACTTATCACCCCCAGACCAATGGGCGGACGGAGAGAGTGAACAGAGTTCTTGAGGATCTTTTAAGACTGTGTATCCTAGACTTCAGAGGAACTTAGGAAGAGCATCTTCCTTTGGTAGAGTTCGCCTATAACAACAATTATCAGGAAAAGATTGGCATGGCACCATTTGAGGTACTTTATGGACGATCGTGTAGATCACCGACTTGCTGATGGGAGTATACAAATAGGCTTCTACTTGGACCTGAGATGATTAGGGAAACCTCGCAGAAGATTGATTTTATTCGAAGACGCATAAAGACAGCTTAGGAAGGCAGAATTCCTACGCTGATAAGAGAAGGACAGCTATTGAGTTTGAGGTTGGAGACATGGTTTTCATCAAGGTATCACCTTTGAGGAATGTGATCCGTTTTGGATCTGTAGGGAAATTGGCACCAAAATTTGTAGGGCTATTTCCCATAACAGAAAGGATTGGCCAAATGGCCTATAGAGTAAAGCTACCAGAGAGACTGTCTGGTGTTCATGATGTTTTTCACGTTTCTCATTTATGGAAGTACTTGCATGATACCGTAGAAGTAGTTGAGCCGAGTATGCTTGAAGAAGTAGAGGTGGAACTAGAGGCGACAGTTAGATGAGTACCTACCGTATTCTTGGATCAGAGGTTATGAAGTTACGCAACCGAGAGGTCAAGTTGATGAAGGTCCAGTGGGGAGATGACCAAGAGGATGCAACTTAGGGGATTGAAGACAAGATTCATGCTTCGTACCCTTTTCTTTTCAAGGGTATGTTCTTAACTTCCTTTCCAAAACCATTATTTTAACGTTTAGGTGTATCCTATCGGTCGAGTCTTCGAACATTAGGTAGGAATCCCATGGAAGTAAACATGTATTTGAAACATGTTATGTTTGATGGATACAAATGGATGTAAGTGGTTGCTAGTGGTTGATCGTGGATGCATATACACACACATTAAGCATTAGATCGGCTCAATCACTCTCATACCGTATATGGATGCATGTGCATTTTTCTTTTCTTTTATGGATAAAAGTGGGTGTATCATCATATGGATGTTGCATTTGGATGAATGACTGTGCATGCATATAGAATTTATATGACGTATTAGGATTATTTGCATACATTTTGGATTCATGGCACAAACATACATCGCATTTAAGAGGTCGACTGAATCAGTAGACCGCCTGATTTCTCGCATTAGTGTAAGGACATATACACACACCTTTGCATATGTTCATATAAGCATTAGAAATCTTTTAAGGACAATGTATGTCAGTGATTGGTGGATGACTAGATGGGGGATGGATGTTAGGATATACATTCTTCTTAACTTGGAGATTTCGGGAATGAAATCCTTTAAGTAGGGGAGAATGTAACACCTCGTATTTTGAAACACACTATTAACAATAAATTAAGGAATACTTCAATAAATGTTCGGAATTAACTAAAACGGACTGCGCCATTGCTATCATCTCGGAATTCTGGCTAAGATAGACACCTGGTTTGCATGAAACTGGCATCGTATGAAGAAGTTATTAAGGTCAGAAGTTTGTATACGCATAAGAGAAATATATATAAACAAATTAATCCAGAAATTCAATTTAATTCGAAAATCAAATGAGGTGGGAGGACGTGGGAAATCGACCCGTTGGGGGTCGACCCCTCAACAGGGGTGTCAACCCCAGGGTCAAACCCCTGGGAGCACCCGGGCATTTTGTGGATTTGTTCGTCTGTTGATGGTTATACAAAGGACCCAATACCCATTGTTTTATTTACCTAAATCAATGGCGACAACGAGGTGCTGCCCCAACTCAGTTTGATCTAGCCTATTCTTCTTCAACAACAAGAGCTATACGAATTCAGAGATCCATGCTACATCATCTACAAATCAGATCTCTATTCTCTAGATCCAACCACAGTGAATTTAAGTTATTTTTAGATATAAACACCTAAAATGTAATCTATGGCATTTATATGAATTTGGATCTAAAACTATGCCTAATCAGTTCTATTATCACATGTTAATCGGATCTGTTCTTATATGCCTGTAAGTTTGGATCTAAGCCTATACCTGTTAATAGTCTGAATCATAACTGGTCCGCCGTTATTTGTTTAGATCTCATATGCCTATCTTGTCATTATGCCCAAATTTTTTCAATATGTTTATTTAGTTGCTATGCCTATTTCTACCACCATATGCCTATTTTGTTATTATGCTTATTTCTATTCTTTTCCTCCTTCTTTCCCTTTTTATTTTTATAGCCAGGCTACCTTCGAGCCTATGCCTATCGCTGAAATACGCGAACGTACAAAATTGGGAATGATTGGGAATAGTTAATTTGGGGCATAATTCATATTGTAAAACATGATTGGGAATTTTGGGCATAAATTTACCTTCAGCCAAAACTTGGGATTTGGGGCATAATCTATATTTTGATCTAAATCTGGGGCATAACTTATATCGAAGAACGAACAAGAATTTCAGGCATAATAAAACATGAAAATTGGTTAGTAATGAAAGTTCCTAGATTAACAGTAATTAGAAACTGTAACCACATTTAGACACGAGGTTAGATTACACTTTTGGTAGAAGCCTGCCCGGAACCGGCCAGAACCGCCCGGCTTATCCAGCGTACACAAGTGGTAAATCTAATGTGAGGGGTTGAAGTGCATAAATGTGTAATGGTACTAAGACACGAGGTTAAGTCCGACTCGTGGAAGAAGTCTGCCCGGGACCGACCGATGCATCCAGCATCTACAAGTGGTAGACTTAATGTGAGAGGTCTAGTGCATTAATAATCACAAATGAATGAATGGTAATACTTAACCTGTTTGAATCTATGGGGGTTACATGAACCTGTTAAGTTAAGTAGGGGTTAAGTAAACTAGTTTGAATCAGTGGGAGGGTTAAGTAAATCTTGTGGTGGTGGGTAATATTTATATATAGGCCCACAAACTTAACCGGGGGTTATGCAGTTTTTCTAAATATGTAGGCATAACTTGTTGAAATCCTATTAGTGGGGATGTAAGCCTAAGGGGAAGCTTGTATCATCTGGTGTGGGACCCGTTTCAGTCAGTAACCTATATAGGTATCAAACAGGTACTCCGAACTAGGTCGGGGGCGGGGCACACTTACTGAGCTGATTATAAGAGGTCACTTTGGTGACGTTGTGGGTGGCGCATTCCAACGGAGTCATGTGCATGCATGGGTTAGGACTAGGACAGATTAAGACGCCGTGACACCTGTATATATGGTTGTGCACATCTTGTAAACAAAGGGTTGCTACTTTAGTAAGTGATACATCGTACAGTGGGGCCAGCACAGGGTATCTACGAGTTAGGAAGCCGATCAATTGGGGGTAGTAATTAGGGTACATCTAGTCTTGCTTGTTTAAGAGCCTGTTATTCTCTATTATGGCTATGTTTTGGGGATTATGCTCTTTTTTTGTATTATTGTACTCTGATGATAAATTTTGTATGAGGCAGAAGTTTTATGTTTTGCGGTATTCCACACTTGTTATGTAACTGGGTTTGAACCATGAAGCTTTTCTATTTGATAAAGTTTTAAATTTCGCTGTAATTTTATATCTATCTTGTAATGTTTCTGTTTTCGTTTACCCATAACGCTTCACGAAACTTAATGCATTTTGTTAAAGAGTGACATTAACGGGCGTGGGGTGTCACAAAGCCAATGCCGCCATTCGAACTTCGAACCAACATCGAGGATAAACTCTTGAACACCGCGTCGGCACCCCGAACCCGGGAACTGATGATGCCTTTCGAGCCTCGAACCAGCGTTGAGGACAAACACTCGAACACGCATTCGCACCTCGAGCACAGGAGCCGATGCCGCCATTCAAGGCTTAAGACAACATCGAGGATAAACGCAAAATGGCGCCGATCGGCACCCCGAGCATGGGAGCCGACGTCGCTACTCGAGTCCTGAGCCCGTGACGCGACCGAGCATAAATAAACCTAACTTGAATCTCGGCCCAACACTGAGACCGAGCATAAATTGTTCCACCCCCAGTCTCCGGACTTGGGGCCACCCCAACAGCCACGCAGCTACGGGCCCTGTCGAATCTCGGCCCAACATCCACGCGGCTACGGATACATGTCGAGACCGAGTTTAAATCTTTCTGCTCCTAAGCCTTGGTCCGGGCTTGGGGGAAGCCCAATGACCACAATCCAACCCCAGGGTCTGGATCTGGGCAAACTAGGCGAATAAACGACGCCCACATGCTCTAGCCCTGAATGAATGACGAGAGAGCCAAATATCTGACGAATTGCAATGTCCCAGCTTTCACGCGACTTCGTACTAGCAAGTTTTTGGAAATCCAAGTTAGAAGGACCCTAATATTCTCTCCACATGCGGGGACACCCCTGATTCAGATACTCCCAAACACATTTCAGTTAATGTAACAATAAGTAGGTTCGTGCAAGTACAAGACACCGGAAAACATGAGACGAACATTCAAACATTTAACATGAAATGCGACTTAGATAACTAATATTTCCTTTTTACACACACAGGAAACAAACTACTGTCTAATATCTTTCTTTCTAATGACAGGGTGTACTTTAAAACACACCATGTCCTTAAAGCAACCAAAAGCGAGTATGGGTATCCTATCGTCCTACATAACCAAAATATCAGTAACATCTATACTAACTACTGATGCTACTCATGTTTCCTTTTTTTCTTCTTCTTTTATACAGATTCAGCATTGGACGGACAATCAGTAATGGGTTTTCTCTTTCCTGATTCGCTCCCGCTCTTTCTACCTTCGCTTTTCGGAGGAGTGATCGACTCATGCGAGGCAGAAGTGTGCCTCCCACCTTCCTCCTTGTCACTCATGATCTCCATGATCTCAGCAGGGGCAATGATTTGCATTGGCTTAGGGACGGCGATAGAAGCGAGAGCCAGCACAGTGGCACCTCCTCCCGGAGCTTTCTGAGCCTCTTGCTTTGCCTTCTTCTTGGCCTCTTTGGCGGCCTTCCAATCAGCCAGCGTCTAGGATTTGAACTTTGCAAGATCATCAGCTTTGAGCTTCTCATAAGTTGCCATGGATTTCTGTTTAGAATCATCGGTTGCCTTCTTCCTAGCTTCCTCAGCAACTCTTGCCTTCTCCGCCTCGGCGTTAGCTTTCTCTTTCGCCACTACAGCAGCGGCCCTTGTTTGTTCCTCTTGCCTAGCCTTATCCTGCGCCTCTAGAAGGGTACCCTCGTCTTGCCTCCTCTTCTCCTCCTACTCCTCCGCCTTCTCCGCCTTCACCACCATCTGAGCTTTTTGGGCTTCCACTAGTGCTTGCATGGTCGGATCATTCGCCTCTACAGGGCCTGTTACGTGGGCACTCTGGCCATCCATGACCTCTCCCTCTTCCAGTAGGCCCTTATAGATGTGGGACCCAAAATCAACATCGAAGAACGTATCAATAGGACCACTTCTGTAGTGTCCCGAAATTCCGGTACAATTTGAGCTGACCAAATAACACAAGTCCAACCCTAATTACACTGGAAACCAGAAAACTAATAGAAAGAAACCAGAGGGTGAGGATAGATAATATAGAAACTTAGAATAGAAGAAGAAGATACAACATCTGAGTAACACGAATCTCACAGTGGAACGAACAACATATAATAGATAATATATCCTTGAAATAAATCGGCATATGTATACAGTAACATTATAAGAGTACAACACTTACAACACAGCGGAAATAACTATAGCTATATAATCCTGAAGCCTCCTGCTCCAAGCTCATCAAGTATATCTGTAAAATCCTGACTACTTGACTGCCCGTATAAAATTGGGCACCCAAGAGTTTAGGGAAAACAAAACAAAATAAACTCCGGGTCAGTCATGGGACTGGTATGAGTAAACCAGTTTAAAACAGTTTGAACCATTAAATGATATCTCATAAGACCACGCCGTATAACGGAACGGGTTTTTCCCTTATGAGAATCCAAAATAATCTTTATATTAAAACTCATTGATATTATAATAGTGTCTATCAACCACAATATAATAATCATCTAGCAGAAATGCTTTCATCTCACGTTCTACATATATAGTATATAATCCAAACCGCGAGCGCTTATTGGATAATGGATTTCCAACTATGACAAGGTAGGGAACCACCTTTCGCTAGTGTACCTCTAGAGTGGAATACACTGGGTTCAACAAGAACATCTTGCAACCCGGCCACACATGACCGACCACTCATTTCACTTGAGTGTATCGAATGTATATCACCAACGGTTGGGATCAGCAACCGTTTCCCGGAAAGGGACAGCATTGATAGATTAAAGAAGCAAATGAATATTCTCTAGATAGGTGATTATACACCCTAATAGGTGCGACCTACATAGTCATGCTGCCTGCCCGATTTTTGTCATTTCCCGGTTGTGAGGCTAGAGGCCACGCTTATCTCTGACAGATCACGCATTTATTAACTTTGAATGTCACATCGTCATACCCGCCAAATCACAAATTGATTTCCCCAAAAATACCACGGGTATACAGCTAAGAGAAACGAATTCCTCTGCCACAAAACGTAAATACGTTTAAAGAGATCAACTTACGCGATCTGTTAAATATACTCTGTCATACATTTGTCCATACAAGTTGTCCTGGGACTGGACAAACCGAAGGCACTATTCAGTACATCCCTCTTAGGCAATCTCTACCTAAGATTTATACAATAGCCCTTGCACTTTACTCCATCTTCAATATATTCAGCATACTTGGTTTGCAATGCTTATGCCAATCGTAGTGGTTCTTCGGATAATAATCCAACCGGTCTCTCCATATTAACAACGTTAAAATGGTCAAACTTTGATAGTCAGCGATTTAACTATCAAATGAAAAATGTCCGTGTACACACAACACTCTTATTTCCAAATTTAATTATCGATCAAATCATTTACCATATATATATAAATATTCATTCATATTTCCTTATTTTCTATGTTTAGAAAATATACGTTATTAATCACTGGAAAACATTTCCATACTTATTCTCATTTCTTATTTTCTATATTAGAAAATATTTCTGATTCTTATTTGGAAAACATTTCCAAATTCCTTCATTTGGTTGAAACAGATGTTTAAATAAAACATCACGACGCCAACTCAAACCATTACACTCATTACCTAAATTCACTTAACCTACCTTCACTATCAAAATTTAACCATTCCTTAGTTAAGAAGGAAGTCAATCAAGTTGGGTATAATTACCTCTCAGACCTTAACTGAACAACGTTTTAACTTCGGAATAGACAAAGTATATCTTTTAAACCTTTAACAAACTTCCTTACGTAACTCTCGGATTTTATTTACTAATCCACTTTTTTATTGGAAACATTTATTATACTATGGTGTTATAATCCCTTCTTCTGAAGTATCTAACCTCAGAATATAGCCTTTATTCCTAAATTTGAATAAATAAATAAACACCTAATTATAAATAAATAAATCATGATTTAAACACCGGAAAGTATAAGTACTTTCCCGAATTCGATAAAATTGAATTCGACGTATAACTCTCTTCCGAGTAATCTCTATTTGATTAACTCTTCTTCGAATAACCTGTATTCGATTATCTCTCTTCGAATAACTTATATTCGATTATCTCTCTTTGAATAACTTATATTCGATTAACTCAGTTCAAATAACTTATATTCGATCTCTTTCTTTCGAATACGCTATATTCGATAATCTCCTTTCGAATAACAATATTCGATAATTCTCTCTTTTCAAATAACTAATATTCAATTAACTCCTTTCGATTAAACTATAATCGATAACTCCTTTCGGTTAAACTAACATCGATTAACTCCTTTTGATTAAAATATAATTGATAACTCCTTTCGATTAAACTATAATCGATTAACTCCTTTCGATTAAACTAACATCGATTAACTCCTTTCGATTAAACTATAATTGATAACTGCTTTCGATTAAACTATAATCGATAACTCCTTTCGATTAAACTAACATCGATTAACTCCTTCCGATTAAACTATAATCGATAACTCCTTTTGATTAAACTATAATCGATTAACTCATTTCGATTAAACTAACATCGATTAACTCCTTTCGATTAAACTAGCATCGATAACTTCTTTCAATTAAACTATAATCGATAGCTCCTTTCAATTAAACTATAATCGATAACTCCTTTCGATTAAACTATAATCGATAACTCCTTTAACTATATTCGATAATCCTTTAACTCTATTCGAATAACTAATATTCGACTAACTCCTTTAACTCTATTCGAATAACAAATATTCGATTAACTCCTTTAACTCTATTCGAATAACTAATATTCGACTAACTCCTTTGGATTAACTAATTTGGTTTAACTCGGTTTGATTAACTCATCTTGACTAACTTAACTTAATTAACTCGACTTATTTTACTCAACTTGACTAACTCGACTTATTTAACTCAACATGACTAACTCGACTTATTTAACTCAACTTGATTAACTCGACTTTTTTAACTCAACTCGTTAACTCGACTTATTTAACTCAACTCGTTAACTCTAACTGGTTAACTCTAACTGAATATCTCTAATTCCATTTATAATCCTACTTACTTTCCCAAGTATTTCCTTTTATGATATCTTATTTATTTTCTAAATAAATATCCTTTTATCTTTCTATTTATTTAACAAATATTTTTTTTTCCTTCTATTTATTTAACAAATAAATAGTTCCTTTTTTATTCCATTTGTGAATGTTTTACAAATATTTCCTTTTCGATTACATTTGTAAATGTTTTACAAATATTTGTCTTTTAAATTTTATTTATTTTCTAAATAAATAATCCCATTATACTTCTATTTATTATCCCAATAAATATTCCTTATATGATTTTATTTATTATCCCAATAAATATTTCTCTTTATAAAACCCTTTTGATTTTATAAATAAATTCCCTTGATTTTACAAATATTTTCTCTTTAATAAATTCTACTTCATTTTATAAACAATTATCCTTTTATAAAATCCTTTGATTTTATAAATAAATTTCCTTTTATAAAACCCTTTTCCTTTTATATATAAAATCCATTGATTTTATATAAATAAATTTATTTTCAAAATACACTTTGAAAATCCCCTTTTCTACATTCCAGTCTTACGGTATTTACAATACCAATTAACAATGGTCGATATCATACAAACACACATAATCAACAGCAGATTATATAGCACATCATATATCACAATATATGAAACAAAACAGTCATTTATATATTGAGGAACCCAGTGGGGTCCCTCCAACCTGTTTCCCTGCATCATAGATGTTAAACAATATAATTAACATCGATTTCATTTCAATATAAAATATTCTGCTAAACATAATTAATATTTGATTAACGATTTATATATTTATCGTTATCTATAATTTCAACCAATACAAAAGCAATTCAACCAGACAGTTAACACACAGCAATCAACAGAAAATTATCAGTTCTAAAAATATGTTGTAAAATTTTAACTGTTTATAGTTGGTGAGTTTTACTCACTTTGGCAGTTCATCGTTAAAGAACGATAAACCGTTTGTTTGATTTGAATCAAACAATTTATTTCACCTTAAATTCAAATGAGCTCCAATCCCCTTTTAGTCAGTTCCATTGTGAAGCGCTTGTCCATGCGATCCCAACGGATCTTGTTTCGTCTGATTCTGATTACGTATGATAAAGTTACAGTGAATTAAAGTTAATACATTCTTTAGATTTAATATAAAACGTTAATTTATATTACCACTGGGCTTACTATTTAAATCAGGCCCATTACCCTCTCTTACTTCCCAGGCCCGCCAAATCAACCCTTCTTCCCCAACAAAGCACCGCAACTCTAGTATCCATTCAGGACAACTTCAGACAATCTGCCAACCCCTTTTTCCTCAACGAAACCATATTCTGAATTCACCAAAGTTCTCCTCTTCCTGACACCGTCCTCTCCGTCACCTCCAAACCAAGCTCGCGCCAATCCTCCACGTTCTATTCTCTGATCGAAACTGCAAGTCTTCAGGAAATGGTGCGACATCGGTTATCATCGAAATGCCCAAAAATCCGCGAGCTTATACTAATTAAATCCAGAAACTCCAAAACGAACTCCATTTCTCGAATCGAAGCCTAAATCTCCCAAAAATGCGGACCCTAGTACCTCGCTGGAAAATTTGAGTTCATGAAAGAAAAACCGCACTCTTCATAAGGCATACAGAATTGAAGAGGAACCCAAGGCGAACTCAAAGAACTCATCTTTCGGATTTATAGAATTTAATTCGATTTTACATTGAATTTCCAAGCAACGAAATTTGGTTTCTGTAAAAATGAACACGGCGGCTCAAAAGAAGATTATATAATGGGGATTATAATTTTGTGTGGCTGAAAAAGGTGAGTGCGTGGCCTTTTCTAGGCCTTAGAAAGGGTTTGAGATATTTTATTTTCATCATTTTATATTCGTTTTTGCCTTCTAAAAATACGTGTGATCACACACGACACTCAAAAATCATGAAAATTGGCATGCAGCTACAGTTCGACATTACGATCCCAACGAAACTGGTTTCGTCAAATTCCAACTCCATTTGCTCACACAGCGTATTTTTAAAGGTCAAATTATCGACTGTATTTCACATTAAAATCCCATACGGCCACATATTGACTTCAAAAATCACAAATATTGAAATCTAGCAATAATTTAATATTGCGGATCCAACAAAATTAGTTTCGTCGAATTTTGAGATCGTTTGCAAAACTGGCTATTTTTAAAGCTATAAATAACCCTTTTAAATATTAAATATGTTTGAAACAACCAAATTAAATATTTATAAATAAATATTTATCGTATATATTCCCATACGATATTATACAGCTCCACAATACTCCTATATGAATTTCTAACTCGATATTTCAAATCCCGATTAAATCGATATTCGATTTATAATGAAATTCCTTTTATAAATATAAATAAATCGTTATAAATTATAAAGGAATTCCATAGCGACTTTTCTAAAATTTGATTTGGACATAAATTAAAATCTACACGATGAAATCTCGATTTTTCTCTTCTATTAGAAAAATATACTTCACCAGCTTCGAACGTTTCTTGTTTCATAGAAATCTGATTTAAAACGGCTTCTGTTTATTCGTTTAAAATTCGAATCGCCATTTTCCGAACTGCCGAGCCATTTCGAGCTCGATTATATTTATAATATAATTATACGTTCAAACTTCGTTTATATAATATATTCATGAATATAATTCAACTCTAAACTGAATTATATATTTTAAATAATCCAAATTACACAATATTGTGAATTCCACCATTTTTGATTATTTCTGAATTATATATATTATTCTATTATTATTTTAATTAAATATTCAAAGTTATTTAATTAACGACCATTAAATTCTCTAAATCACTATTTAAATAATTAAATTAATTAATTATTATACCGCTGAAAACACGGGACATTACATTCTTCCCCCCTTAAAATAATTTCGTCCTCGAAATTGCTAAGGTAGAAAACAAACCCTATTGACTGGTTAGAACTTATTTGTTCACTTTTTAACTTCAGTTTCAACTGAACCAATTTAATTTCAATTAAATATTAATTAATTTTTATCAATGAATTTTTTTAAAAAATCCTAAAAAATTTCTAACACCCTAACTTTTCCAAAAATTTCGCCAGCACCTCCTTTGTACGGGTCAATCGGTACAACTACAACTCGCCTCTCTAGGCCTTCTCCAACTCAAAGAAAATCAAACAGCCAAGTGGCATGGCAATTCGGCTCATCAAAATCTCAAACCCATATATAATATAAACTTGTACCATTTTGTCGGCATACCATTATATCTTTTCCTTTCGTTACCAACAATTCAGCATATACCAATGCACTCCAATCAATCTCTAATCGATTTATCCTCAAATCCAATCATTCGCTTATATCCAAGCCAAATTTCATTCAAACTCCAATATCAAATTTCAAACTCTAAACCCATCAACTCAATATGCTTAACTTTGTTAAGTTCCATCCACAAATTACATTAACTGGTTAATTTCTCAAATCAATTATCTTTAATTTAATTCCAGTTTGCTTTCACAAGTATTATTTAACTTGTTTTCAATTCATCAATCTCTCCTTGGGAGTTTCAAACAGCTTCGCTTTTCTCTAAAAATCAAACTTTCCTATTCAGGATTCAAAACAACTTGTTTTTTTTTCAAAAAAATTCAAAACAATCTCTTTGGTAGTAATCTGTTACTTACAACTCGAAAACGAACACTGATGATGTGACCAGCATCATCAGAGTTATTTCCCAGCGATCAAAGTGAGTTCAATACTATACACTTTTCAAAAACCATTTCTAAACATTTCCACTTTGAAATATATTTCAAAATACTGTTCACACTACTTGTAAAACAATTTAAAATCTCCCAGGATTTTAAAATTCTCAATTCAATTCATAACACTTATACGAATTCTACTTGGTTATTTATATAACCATTTAATTTATAATCTTACTCGATTATAATCACAACCAATATATCGAATATATATTTTATTTATATCAAAATATATTTGGGTAAAATTATTTCATTTACCCTTTTTCAAAACATATCATGTCGGTTCATCGTATTCGAGTGTTTAGAAACTCCTACCGATACAGTGGATCAAACTGATCGACCAGAACCCATAAACAACTCTACCAATAAATCTCCATGGTATAAAATCATTTAATATCAAATAACAAATACATTCACACGTATATATACACTCAACTCAATCTAGGGTATTACTAACCCCATCTCTACTGAGTTACTTCACAGAGCCAAGGTAATAACTTAACCTTAAGCTCTGATACCAACTGTAGTGTCCCGAAATTCCGGTACAATTTGAGCTGACCAAATAACACAAGTCTGACCCTAATTACACTGGAAACCAGAAAACTAATAGAAAGAAAACAGAGGGTGAGGATAGATAAGATAGAAACTTAGAATAGAAGAAGAAGATACAACATCAGAGTAACACGAATCTCACAGCGGAACGAACAACATATAATAGATAATATATCCTTGAAATAAATCAGCATATGTATACAGTAACATTATAAGAGTACAACACTTACAACACTGCTGAAATAACTATAGCTATATAATCCTGAAGCCTCCTGCTCCAAGCTCTCCAAGTATTCTGTAAAATCCTGACTACTTGACTGCCCGTATAAAATTGGGCACCCAAGAGTTTAGGGAAACAAAACAAAATAAACTCCGGGTTAGTCATGGGACTGGTATGAGTAAAACAGTTTAAAACAGTTTGAGCCATTAAACGATATCTCATAAGACCACACCGTATAACAGAACGGGGTTTTCCCTTATGAGAATCCAAAATAATCTTTATATCAAAACTCATTGATACTATAATAGTGTCTATCAACCACAATATAATAATCATCTAGCAAAAACGCTTTCATCTCACGTTCTACATATATAATATACAATCAAAACCACAAGCGCTTATTGGATAATGGATTTCCAACTATGACAAGGTATGGAACCACCTTTCGCTAGTGTACCTCTAGAGAGGAATACAATGGGTTCAATAAGAACATCTGGCAACCCGGCCACACATGACCGACCACTCATTTCGCTTGAGTGTATCGAATGTATATCACCAACGGTTGGGATCAGCAACCATTTCCCGATAAGGGACAGCATTGATAGATTAAAGAAGCAAATGAATATTCTCTAGATAGGTGATTATACACCCTAATAGGTGCGACCTACATAGCCATGCTGCCTGCCCGATTTTTGTCATTACCCGGCTGTGAGGCTAGAGGCCACGCTTATCTCTGACAGATCACACAATTATTCACTTTGAATGTCACATCGTCATACCCGCCAAATCACAAATTGATTTCCCCAAAAATACCATGGGTATACAACTAAGAGAAACGAATTCCTCCGCCACCAAACGTAAATATGTTTGAAGAGATCAACTTACGCGATCAATTAAATATACTCTGTCAGACATTCGTCCATACAAGTTGTCTTGGGACTGGACAAACCGAAGGCACTATTCAGTACATCCCTCTTATGCAATCTCTACCTAAGATTTATACAATATTCCTTGCACTTTACTCCGTCTTCAATATATTCAGCATACTTGGTTTGGAACGCTTATGCCAATACGGAGTGGTTCTTCGGATAATAATCCAACCGGTCTCTCCATATTAACAACGTTAAAATGGTCAAACATTGATAGTCGGTGATTTAACTATCAAATGAAAAATGTCCGTGTACACACAACGATCTTATTTCCAAATGGAATTATCGATCAAATTATCATCCATATAAATATATATATATATATGTATTCATTCATATTTCCTTATTTTCTATGTTTAGAAAATATACGCTATTAATCGCTGGAAAACATTTCCATACTTATTCTCATTTCTTATTTTCTATATTAGAAAATATTTCTGATTCTTATTTAGAAAACATTTCCAAATTCCTTCATTTGGTTGAAATAGATGTTTAAATAAAACATCACGACGCCAACTCAAACCATTACACTCATTACCTAAATTCACTTAATCTACCATTACTATCGAACTTTAACCATTCCTTAGTTAAGAAGGAAGTCAATCAAGTAGGGGTATAATTACCTCTTAGGCCTTAAATGAACAACGTTTTAACTTCGGAATAGACAAAGTTTATCTTTTAAACCTTTAACAAACTTCCTTACGTAATTCTTGGATTCTATTTACTAATCCAATTCTTTTTATTGGAAACAAATATTATACTATAGTGTTATAATCCCTTCTTCTGAAGTATCTAACTTCAGAATATAACCTTTATTCTTAAATTTGAATAAATAAATAAACACCTAATTTATAAATAAATAAATCTTGATTTAAACACCGGAAAGTATAAGTACTTTCCCGAATTCGATATAATTGAATTCGACGTATAACTCTCTTCCCAGTAATCTCTATTTGATTAACTCTTCTTCGAATAACCTATATTCGATTATCTCTCTTCGAATAACTTATATTCGATTATCTCTCTTCGAGAAACTTATATTCGATTAACTCACTTCGAATAACTTATATTTGATCTCTTTCTTTCGAATATGTTATATTCGATAATATCTTTTCGTATAACTATATTCGATAATTCTCTCTTTTTGAACAACTAATATTCGATTAACTCCTTTCGATTAAACTATAATCGATAACTCCTTTTGATTAAACTAACATCGATTAACTCCTTTCGATTAAACTATAATTGATAACTCCTTTCGATTAAACTATAATAGATTAACTCCTTTCGATTAAACTAACATCGATTAACTCCTTTCAATTAAACTATAATTGAATACTCCTTTTTATTAAACTATAATCGATAACTCCTTTCGATTAAACTAACATCGATTAACTCCTTTCGATTAAACTATAATCGATAACTCCTTTCGATTAAACTATAATCGATTAACTCCTTTCGATTAAACTAACATCGATTAACTCCTTTCGATTAAACTATAATCGATAACTCCTTTCGATTAAACTATAATCGATTAACTCCTTTCAATTTAACTATAATCGATAACTCCTTTCGATTAAACTATAATCGATAACTCCTTTAACTCTGTTCGAATAAACTATATTCGATACTCCTTTAAATCTATTCGAATAACAAATATTCGACTAACTCCTTTAACTCTATTCGAATAACTAATATTCGACTAACTCCTTTAACTCTATTCGAATAACTAATATTCGACTAACTCCTTTAACTCTATTGGAATAACTAATATTCGACTAACTCCTTTAACTCTATTCGAATAACTAATATTTGACTAACTCCTTTAACTCTATTCGAATAACTAATATTCGACTAACTTCTTTGGATTAACTCATTTGGATTATCTCAGTTTGATTAACTCATCTTGACTAACTTAACTTAATTAACTCGACTTATTTAACTCAACTTGACTAACTCGACTTATTTTAACTCAACTTGACTAACTCGACTTATTTAACTCAACTTGATTAACTCGACTTATTTAACTCAATTGGTTAACTCGACTTATTTAACTCAACTGGTTAACTCTAACTGGTTAACTATAAATGAATATCTCTAATTCCTTTTATAATCCTACTTACTTTCCCAAGTATTTCCTTTTATGATATCTTATTTATTTTCTAAATAAATATCCTTTTATCTTTCTATTAATTTAACAAATAAACATTACTTTTTTTCTTCCTTCTATTCATTTAACAAATAAATAATTCCTTTTTGATTCCATTTGTGAATGTTTTGCAAATATTTCCTTTTCGATTTCATTTGTAAATGTTATACAAATATTTCTCTTTTATATTTTATTTATTTTCTAAATAAATAACCCCTTTATACTTCGATTTATTATCCCAATGAATATTCTTTATATGATTTTATTTATTATCCCAATAAATATTTCTCTTTATAAAACCCTTTTGATTTTATAAATAAATCCCCTTTTTATAAAATCCCTTGATTTTATAAATATTTTCTCTTTAATAAATTATACTTCATTTTATAAACAATTATCCTTTTTATAAAATCCTTTGATTTTATAAATAAATTTCCTTTTATAAAAACCTTTTCCTTTTATATATAAAATCCATTGATTTTATATAAATAAATTTATTTTCAAAATACACTTTGAAAATCCCATTTTCTACAATCCAGTCTTACGGTATTTACAATACCAATTAACAATGGTCGATATCATTCAAACAAACATAATCAATAGCAGATTATATAGCACATCATATATCACAATATATGAAACAAAACATTATTTTATATATTGAGGAACCCTGTGGGGTCCCTCCAACTTGTTTCCCTGCATCACAGATGTTAAACAATATAATTAACATCGGTTTCATTTCAATATGAAATATTCTGCTAAACAGAATTAATATTTGATTAACGATTTATATATTTATTGTTATCTATAATTTCAACCAATACAAAAGCAATTCAACCAAACAGTTAACACACAGCAATCAACAGAAAACTATCAGTTATAAAAATATGTTGTAAAATTTTAACTGTTTCGAGTTGGTGAGTTTTACTCACTTTGGCAGTTCATCGTTAAAGAACGATAAACTGTTTGTTTGATTTGAATCAAACAATTTGTTTCGCCTTAAATTCAAATGAACTCCAATCCCCTTCTAGTCAGTTTCATTGTGAAGCGCTTGTCCATACGATCCCAACGGATCTTGTTTCGTCTGATTCTGATTACGTATGATAAAGTAACGGTGAATTAAAGTTAATACATTCTATAGATTTAAAATAAAACATTAGTTTATATTACCACTGGGCTTACTATTTAAATCAGGCCCATTACCCTCTCTTACTTCCCAGGCCCGCCAAATCAACCCTTCTTCCCCAACGAAGCACCGCGACTCCAGTATCCATTCACGGCAACTTCAGACAATCCGCCAACCCCTTTTTCCTCAAGGAAACCATATTCTGAATTCACCAAAGTTCTCCTCTTCCTGACACCGTCCTCTCCGTCACCTCAAAATAAAGCTCGCGCCAATCCTCCAGGTTCCGTTCTCTGATCGAAACTGCAGATCTTCAGGAAATGGTGCGATATCGGTTATCATCGAAATGCACAGAAATCCGCAGGCTTATACTAATTGAATCCAGAAACTCCAAAACGAACTCCATTTCTCGAATCGAAGCCTAAATCTCCCAAAAATGCGAACCCTAGTACCTCGCTGGAAAATTTGAGTTCGTGAAAGCAAAACCGCACTCTTCATAAGGCATATAGAATTGAAGAGGAACCCAAGACGAACTCAAAGAACTCATCTTTCGGATTTATAGAATTTAGTTCGATTTTACTTTGAATTTCCAAGTAACAAAATTTGGTTTTCTGTAAAAATGAACACGGCGGCTCAAAAGAAGATTATATAACGGGGATTATAATTTTGTGTGGCTGAAAAAGGTGAGTGCGTGGCCTTTTCTAGGCCTTAGAAAGGGTTTGAGATATTTTATTTTCATTATTTTATATTCGCTTTTGCCTTCTAAAAATCCATGTGATCACACACGACAATCAAAAATCATGAAAATTGGCATGCAGCTACAGTTCGACATTACGATCCCAACGAAACTGGTTTCATCAAATTTCGACCCCGTTTGCTCACACAGCATATTTTTAAAGGTTAAATTATCGATTGTATTTAACATTAAAATCCCATACAGCCACATATTGACTTCAAAAATCACGAATATTGAAATCTAGAAATAATTTAATATTGCGGATCCAACAAAATTAGTTTCGTCGAATTCTGAGGTCGTTTGCAAAACTGGCAATTTTTAAAGCTATAAATAACCCTTTTAAATATTAAATATATTTAAAACAATCAAATTATTTATCGTATATATTCCCATACGATATCATATAGCTCCACAATACTCCCATATGAATTTCTAACTCGATATTTCAAATCCCGATTAAATCGATATTCGATTAAAAATGAAATTCCTTTTATAAATATAAATAAATTGTTATAAATTATAAAGGAATTCCATAGCGACTTTTCTAATTGGACATAAATCAAAATATATACGACGAAATCTCGATTTTTCTCTTAGAAGAAAAATATACTTCACCAGTTTCGAACGTTTCTTGTTTCACAGAAATCCGATTTAAAACGGCTTCTGTATATTCGTTTAAAATTCGAATCGCCAATTTCCGAACTGCCGCGCCATTTCGAGCTCGATTATATTTATAATATAATTATACGTTCAAACTTCGTTTATATAATATATTCGTGAATATAATTCAACTCTAAACTGAATTATATATTTTAAATAATCCAAATTACACAATATTGTGAATTCCACCATTTTTGATTATTTCTGAATTATATATATTATTCTATTATTATTTTAATTAAATATTCAAAGTTACTTAATTAACGACCATTAAATTCTCTAAATCACTATTTAAATAATTAAATAAATTAATTATTATACCACTGAAAACATGGGACATTACAACTTCCTACTCCAAACTATATTCCCTACGGTCCCAATCCCGACTCTGTGGTCTGAGAAAGCACGGGAGCAAAGCCAGGGGTCACTTCTGCTCCAGAAGGGGCTGTGCAATAAAAACAAAACTTTTAGTCCATGATTGGATAACCAAATCATCTTCAGGTATTCGCAGTAGTAAAGGTTTACCTCTAGAAAGGAATGACACGGGTACGCTACATAATGCGCTCACGACAACAGTAAGAGTAGGTCCGGCCATTCCCAATCCCGGGTGCTCGGGATCGTACTCTGCTGAGGCATGAGCCAGAACCGTAGGACCACTAACTGTGGTAAACTCTGAGCTCGGCGGATGATAAGAGCTTCCCTCTGTAAATGTTTCGGTAACGACTATGCTCTCAGTAATCACAGACTTTCCCATCTCCACAGCCTGCCTCGCCAGCCTCTCCCTCTCGATATTCTCTTAACAACCTCCTTCCGTCTTCCAGCTTCCCACGCTCTTCCTCGGTCGGGAGATCAGTCATCAACTGGCCCTCGTTCAAAGAATCTACGTCCACCTGATGTAGCCAAGCCTCATAAAGCACCAGCCGTTCCCTAGTCTGGGCTAACATCCGAGGGTAATCTTCAACCCACGAGATTCCACAAAATCTCAAGGCCTTAATGTACATATTGCGGATATGCTCCTTTAATGATGCCTCCACCTGGGCCTTGGCATCCTCGATCTCCTCCTTCAGACTTTCCACCTCCTTTAGATGCTCAGCTTTTAAACCATCTACCGAGCTCAATACATCCATACTACCGACCTCAGCCTCCTCTTTCTCCTTCTTGACCGCCTCCAACTGCCTCCTCAGCTCGGCCACCTCATCCTTAATCTTCTGAGTCCCCTCATTCTCAGTTTTCAACCTCTCATTTTCCTTTTTCAGGGCCTTATTCTCCGACGAAAGCTGGAATACTCTCTCGTTTGCTTTCTCTAAGTCTGCATTGACTTTCACTAACTCTGTATTGTCACGCTTAAGAGCGGTGTTCTCCGTCGATAGCGAAGCCACGGTATCCTTAAAAGTAGAAGAAGCATATTCCATCTCCTTCTTCAGCCTCTCATACAACTTCTTCAGCTTTGCTGCGACAATGATGATAAGAGTTAGCATTTTTGGGGGAATACTTGCAAACAAAGGAATGGTTATGCCACGAGAAAAGGCTTACCTAAATCCTGCTCCAAGTTACGGACAATGGTCCGTTCAACATCGATCGTTAAGCCCTGACTCTGGATCTCCACATTCTTCTTCTTGATCAATTTCGGGAAGTGATAGGAATACTTGGTGAACTCCTTAGCCTGGTAGTAGGCAGCCCTCACTTGCATCCATACCTCCTTAGTGTCTGACCGTGGGATTCGACTTATATCAGGGAGAAACACTAACTCAACAAAGTAGCGGTGGGGGAACTTCTCCTTCAACAATGCTTTCCTCGCATCCACGGAAAGCTCTTGGGTTTCAGGCGTGACTAAATCCTTTTTTTCTTCATTATCACCTCCTGCCTCCGTGGCTTGACTCCTTCCCTTCCCCTCCGGGGGCGGAAGTAGGGGTCAAAATTGTAGTATGAGGAGGAACTGCTAATGAAGAATGTCGGGTTCCCCTACATCAAATCAGGACTCTGTCCCGAATGTTCGAACAGGAGGTGGAGGAGTCAGACATCGTCGAGATCGATCCCTATGGAGATATTCGCTGCTACGTTCATGCGGTGGTGGAGAGTCACTAAATAGGCTGGTCTCTCTTCTAAAGCCCTGAGAAAGGTGTTCCTTGGGGGCCGATAATGCCCCAATCCATAGCCACGACTTCGACCTCTACCAATGGCCATATCACCTGTCAATGAAATGATTTAAAGATTGGAATCGAATATCATACGCATGCAAACGAATGCTGTGTCATGCAGTATTGGTGAGTGTGTGTATCCTAACTGTCTCCCAACAAACCAGATAGTTGTCCGCCCGAGGAAGTAAACTCCCCCGCAACTAAAGCAAGTTCTTCCATGCTTGTCGTACCAAGCCAAGAAGACAAATCTAATGAGAGCTTATTAAGCTCGTTAAGTTGACCTCCACTCTCAAGTGAGACGGCGGTCTCTGAAGGAGCCGCCGGGGACTGCGACCTTGTCAACACCCCTGTCCCTGCCACATTTGACATAAGCGGAGTAGAAACGTTCGACGGGACTTCATCTCCAGCAACAACCTCCTCACCACTGATCTCACCCCCGCCAGTTTCCTTCTGAGTCTTGGCAGCTTTTTGCGGTCTAGGCCCGACAGAAATCACTTTCCTCTTCCAACTCGGAGAACCCGCTTTCTTTCCGACATCCGCCGCACTGTCACCACCAGCGATAGCTGGTCTAATTATGGCTCTATCACTAGGAAGCAACTCCGCACGGCGGAGACGGTCTTGACTTAGAACGCTCTTGGCGGAGCGCATGTCAGCCGGGGTTGCCAATAAAGCTCTGAGAAGCTATTCGTACTCAACATTCGTAGGCGCCTCAGGATTTCCTATCACATGGAAACAAAGTCAGAAATGGTCACCAAACCAAAGAGCCTGATAATATACACAAAGTAGAACGCTTACTTCCTTCCAACCACCTCCTTGCGAATCCAGCGGGATAGCGTCTGTAGGACCATTCATTCTTGTATACTGTAAGCTCGGGCCATTTTCTGACAAAAAACTTGGTGGTAGGAGAAGCTTCTAGGAAATAAAGAGATGGCGAAATATTAGCTCTCTTCTTCAACTGAATCAAGTACCGAATGTCCTCTCCGGTGAGTTCACGTTGCAGATACTCTCTATAGAGAGCATAGTAATCTAAGAGGGAGGCATACGAATTTGGATGAAGCTGCGATGGTGCAAGGCAAAAAAAAGTATAACATATACCCAATAAAGCTGTTAGCCGGGGTAATGCACCTAATGAGGCAAACTTGCCTATTCCAGGCAGTGTACACCTTCGGCGGTGCATGAGACCGATCTTCCTTTCCGGGCTCGAGAATGTCCCCTTTGGGAATACGAAACCTCAAAGCCATGCGCCTCACCGCCGTTGCATTCATATGAGAGGGCACAAAATCCGGTGGGTTGTCAAATATAACCGCATCCGCCAATGTATTCGGCGCCACCGGCGCATTTCCCTTGACAATATCCACATGCTCTACTTCTTCATGCGCCACCGCATAGTGTTGTCTTTCTGGTTGCTCTCCACGATCAGACGCTTCCGACAAATTTGCCACCAGGGAAGGTGTGGACCCTGCAGAAGTCTCAAACTCGATGCCTGTCGAGTTAGCCTCATTAGTTGAGTCAGATGTATAGGACAAAGGCAACGAAGCCTCGGCTTCCAAAGTCTGCTCCGTCATTGACCTTGTCTTCATTGCTAATTATACTTTCAATATACTAGCATTACACATCATAGTTGTATAACCTGTACCCCTCGTATCGGTGCAGACTAACATGTGCGTGTAGCATTGTACAATATCAGAATAACACGATTTATGAGTTGAAGACTTGAGACACGGCGACAACCACAAGTCCATGCGACTGTAATCGTCGTCTTGTTCAGCCAACTTCCCAGGTTCACACCAAATCATGACTACGTCACAATTGGGATCAACAAAGCGTGATCACTTGTTCCGTAAGTTCGGTCATAGTCCAGATGTATATGCTCTAATCCTATATGCTAAGCAAGAACTTCGTCCCAATTGTTCAAAGTCGCGAAGATAACGTGGTCCCAAAGGCGATGCATATGAAAGTCAAGTCCTGAGCAGGGAGGGAAAGATGAAGACGAAGGAGGAGGCAAAACACTCGAGCCTTCGGAGAAATTCGTACCCCGCGAGCACGAGTTTCGTACCCCTTGGGGTACAAAATTCGTATCTCTTAGGGATATGAGTTTTGTACCACTCGAAGGGGTACGAGACCTTGTACCCCGCTTAGGGGCACAAATTTATGCCCTTGGCCTTGTTTTTTCGCCCCCTTGAACATCTATGTTCCGCTACTTCCTCCGCATATGACTTGACCACCACGCCTCTTCCTCATATCCATCCATGTCCAAAGTGGACCCAAATTCTGATCTTAATTCACATCGAACACGAGATTCGAGCTCGACAGTGGAGCCCACCACCACGCTCGAACCACAACCCCCACGAACGCATCAGAATCCCATGCTCACCCTCTCACCTGTTTACGAGTTTTAGGTTCGAGTGCGTAGGGTTCGAATTTTCAAAGCTTCGAAGTTCAATGGCGGTGTCGAATAAAACAATGAGAAAGAAGAGAAGGTGGGGGGCCCTTATTTATAACTACAATTCGACACCTCGCATTCAAAAAATTCGTACCTTTCGTACCGGGGTACGAAATTTCATACCCCAAGTTGGGATACGAAATATCGTACCCCAGTTGAGGTACGAAATCTTTGTACCCCGAATGGGGTACGAGTCCGAGAAACCAAAAAAAGAAGAAAAAATCACAAACACGAATACGTTCCTTCGTGTGCATGTATACTCATATATGCTTATACGTGTATCTACCTCGCAACGTACCGAGCAATGCCAAGCATTTACATACGGATGTATAAACATAAACACGACGTTAAATCAACGATGACTCGTTTATGATTGTAAAGTAAACAAGCCCGTTACCTAACGTGTACTTTCATGAGTTTACAGGAAAATCGACGACTCAACAATTACATCTATCAGCACAAAGCACATCATGCTGAGACAAGACGTACTTTGGGGGGGAAATGTTAACCGACCTTTTGGTCCGGTTCCCAAAAGTACACGAGACACGCTCTACTCTGCATATCACGTAATGTTAAAACTCGGAGTGTCGCCAAGGAGTAAAGAAACAAACCAAGAATGGATCGCATAAGTGGAAACCTCGCAACTCCTCAAAACCATGCCTACGCCATGTTCTCAAGCCTCGTACTCGAAGCCCTCGAAGAACATCCCAAAACAAGCACAGGCTTCATACCCCTCGTGGTACGAATTTTGTACCCCATAAAGTACGGAATTCATACGCCGGGGGTACGAGTTTCGTACTCCTCGGGGGTACGGAACTCGTACCCCTCGGGGTACGAATTTCATATCCTAGAGAGGGGTAAGGGGATCCGTGCTTTACATGGCTTGCATTCCGGGGTCCGTGATTTCGTGGTGTGGTCCCCTATTCCTACCTACTCCCACCTAACCGCTCTATTATAAATACCCCCAACCACACACTTCAAAAGGTTTGGATTTCCCTCGAGGTACAAAACTCGTACCCTTCGGGTACGAATTTCGTATCCCAGAGAGAAGTACGAAGTGCGTGATTCGGAGAGGATCCGAGCTTTACATGGCTTGCATTTTGGGGTCTGAGATTTCATGGTGTGGTCCTCTACTCCTACCTACTCCCACCTAACCATTCCACTATAAATACCCCCAATCTCATACTTCAAAAGGGTTGGATTTTGTTGGATTAGACATCTCTTGAGAGCTCTACATTACCTCACTAATGGCATCCATGCATTGAGGAAGAAGAAGGACCAAAGAATCTTTTTCCTGATAATCATATATGACATTGACGACTTCGAATAACTTAAAAATAATTGTAATGAGATGTCATCAGATAGTACTATGCTTGTAACTCTTCATATCCAATAAAATACTAGCAAAGCCTTAAAAGTGGACGTAGGCCCTTACGGGACCGAACCACTACAAATTTGTTGTGTGATTAACTGCTTTCTGCACTTATATTTCCGTGCGAAACAGCTATTCTTAAGTAATTAAAAATCTAGGTTGTTTCTGACATTTATTGATGTCAACAACAGGTTTTACCATCTCATTATCCTTACCTAATAGGTTTTAGAATTTATCGACTATTGAAAATCATCGATAATTCCAATTTCTAATCCAAATTCTTTATAATTACGATAACTGTAAAATTTTAATCATAAAATAATAGGATTTCAAAATCCAATGATCTTGATTTTTAAAATCATCTAAATTTTAATCGACCATATTTATTTCAATAATCATTTCTATTAACATCCAAAATATAATCTTTCAAAATTCAATTTCTATATCGCAATTACGCTCTCTCGTATAAATAATGCTCTTAACTCATTCTAGGGCATTACTAGTCCTAACTCTATTGAGTCCTTATAGGATGTTACTAATCCTATCTCTAATGAGCCTTTTCCTTCTGTTCTAACGATTTGTACCCTAAAGCTTTGTATAAACCAAAATTCTGATACCACTTTGTAACATCCCCTTTCGGGACCATCCTGAACTGGCGATTTAACTGACTCAAAACTCTTTCAAAGACGAATTGTTAGGGCACTTACATTATCACAGAAACAAAAGACTTTTTCATTATTATTTACATCAGAGTATAAGAGTATATCAAAGTACAACAAATATCAGAGTACACCAGAAAATTACATACACAACGGAAAAACACGCAGCGGAAAAATATCTAAGTACAATGGAAGAATACGAATGCTCCAATAAAAATAGCTCCAGCTAAAATCCAACACCTGCTTTATAAAATATCTGCAAACCAAAAATGATATGCTCCCCATGAGGAAAATATGGGCACCCAGAGTTTAAGGAAATAACAATAAACTCTGAGTCAATCATGGAACTAGTGTGAGAACTAAAATAGTCATCTTACGTGTATTTTAAAATTGGGTGAATCATAAGACTATTCCGTACAACATGAAACGGGTTCCCCTTATGAATGCCAGTCATAAAATAACTCGAAATACTTTTTGAAAATGAAGCTATCATAAGGTCTCTCAGAACAAAAACAATGCCATCGCAAACATAGGAAAGGTTTCTCCTTATGATAGCCAAACGTAAACATAGGAAAGATTTTTCCATATGATAGCCAATCGTGCTTGGTACGAAAATTTCTCTTTTATTATTACTAATGCATTGTGTGGAAATCAATTTCACAAAATAAGTGTATCAATCCTAGACGACATAAATGTTCCATACCATTATGTCGCCATACAGGTTTACAGCTAAAGCCATAAAAACTCGTAGTGGCAAATGGATTTCCATCAAATGACCGAGCTAAGGAACTTCCTTACCGAATTCAGACACCTTTAGAGGGATGCCACGAGAATCACACTATTCTTTGCCTACACAATCTCGGGATATTGAAACACCCCGTAATTTAAAAGACACTTTAACATTAAACTAAGAATTACTTAATTAAATATTCATAATTAAGTGAAATGGACTGCGCCATTGCGTTTGTCTCGGAATTCTGATCAAGATAGACACTTGGTTTGCATAAAACAGACGTAGTTTGAAGAATTTATTAAGGTTTGAAGTTTGTATATGCATAAGGGAAATATATAAAAACTAGTTAATCCAGAATATTAAAAAGAATTCGAAATCAAAAGCACGGGATGGGGCGGGATTTCGGCCCGTTAGGGGTCGACCCCGGTCCCCACGGGTGTGGACCCTTGGGTTGACCCCACAACGGGGTGTCGACCCCTGTGCCGATCCCCGGGTCGACCCACCAAAGGAGGGTCGACCCCCATACAGATCTGGCAGCCGAAAAGATTCTGAACCTGGACGATTTTCTGGCTTTGTTCATTGGCTGATGGCTATATAGAGGACCCTATACCCATTGTTTTATTCATTTAAATCAAAAGTGACGACGAGACGCTGCTCCAACTCATTTTAATTTAGGCTTTTCTTCTTCAACAACAAGTTATTCATATTTAGAGATCCGTGCTACATCATTTACGATTAATTCTCTGTTCTTTAGATCCAATCATAGTGATTTTATGTTGTTTTCAGATATAAACACCTAAAATGTAATTTTGAGATGTATATGAATTTGGATCTAAAATTATGCCTAATCAGTTCTATTATCACATATTCATCAGATCTTTTCTTATATGCCTATCTTGTCATTATGCCCAATTCTATCACTACATGTTTATTCGGTTGCTATGCCTATTTCTGCGATCATATATATAGCTTGTTATTATGCTTAATTCATGTCCTCTTCCCTTTTTCTTTCCCTTTTTATTTTTATAGCCAGGCTACCTTTGAGCCTAGGCATATCGCTGAAATATGCAAATGCATGAAATTGGGAACGAGGGGAAAACGTTAAAAATTGGGGCATAACTTGAATTAGAAACATGAATATGGATATGGGGCATATACCAAAATGCGATTAAAAACCTTAATTTGGGGCATATGTTACAAGATGAATATGACATGAGAAAGGGGCATGAAAACATGTAATAAAATAGGAATAACTGTTAAAGAATGAATATGCCAGGATTTACAGTAATTAGTAACTGTAACCGCGCTTAGACATGAGGTTATATTACACTTGTGGTAGAAGTTTACCCGAAACCGCCCGGAAAATCCAGCGTCCACAAGTGGTAAATCAATGTGAGGGGTTTAAACGCATAAACAACGCTAAGACACGAGGTTAAGTCCGACTTGTGGAAGAAGTCTGCCCGGACCCAACCGACATATATAGCATCCACAAGTGATAAACTTAATGTAAGGGGTCTAGCGTGTGAATAACCATTAATGAATGAGTGGCAATAAATACTTAACCTATTTAAATATATTGGGGGTTATATGAACCAGTCAGTTGAATAGGGGTTAAGTAAACTTGCTTGAATCAGTGGGGTTAAGTTAATCTTGATAGTATGTGGGGGCGGGCAATATGTATATGCATACCCGATAACTTAACCTGTTGAAATCCTAGTAGTGGGGATGCAAGACAAAGGGGAGAGCTTGCATTATCTTGTGTGCGGGATCCATATCATTCAGTAATCTATCTTGGTATCAAACGGAGTACCCCAAACTAGGTCGGGGTCAGGGCAGCTTACTAGGCTAGTTATAAGAGGTCACTTGGGAGGATGGTGTCCGACGGCGTGTTCCATCGGTCTCATATGTGTGCATGGGTCCGCTTGCTTGGGAAGACAAGAAGCTGTGACATCAGTAGGTATAGCCATGCATCTTGGAAATTACAGGGTTGCCACTTTAGGAAGTGATACATCCTACTATGGGGCCGGCACGGGTATCTACGGTTAGGGAGCCGATCGATTAGGGTAGTAATTAGGGTACATCTAGTCTTGCCTGTTTAGAAGCCCTTTATTATCGTTGGGGGTAACACCTGTCGGCTCTATTAGGCCACCTGTTATTATATGGGGTGAAAATTTCTCACTAGAAGTACACCTAAGTCTACTATCTTGTTCTTGTTGGGATCATCATGTTATAATTATACTAGTAGTGGTGCAGAGAAAAGTACTTGAGAAGCGCAATATATCATGTTCAGTTTATCTTGCTTATCATGCTCATTTTGATATACATGCCTTATATACTGTTATCATGTTCATCCAGTTTATATGCCTGCCATTTTGCTTTTACTTATTTACATGCTAAAAGTAATTATATTACCTAGACTTTATGTCTGACCCGTTTTGTCTCCTTTTCTCTCACTTCCTTTCCATCCCCAGGTTCACAGGGTGGTAGTGCTCAAGCTTGATTAGGATTCTCTTGCTTTAGCTTGTATCTTAGATTTGCTTTGATGTACTGCTTTGGTTACTCATCCCTTTTGTTATGGCACTTTTTGGGATTGCGATTTTATTCTACTGTACTCTGATGATTTAAGTACAAGACGGATATTTTATGTAACTGGTATTCAGTATTTCAGACTTGTGATGTAACACTATTTTGGACCACTATGTTTTTATGTTAAATAAAGTTTTTTTTTAAATTCCGCTGCTATTTTATATGTCTGTCTTGTGATATTATGTTCTTGTTTACCTATAACGCTTCACGATACTTAATGCATTCTATTAGAGTGACATTAACGGACGTGGGGCGTCACATATATCGTTTCCTGGTCATACCAAAGTCTATCATCTCACGGTCATTATCAACCTATAAACTGGGTCCCTGCAACATCAACAACCACGTTAAAAGTAGAAGTCGCCACTAAGGTAATATTTAGGCTCCATACCATAGTACATCTTTCTATCCAGAAAGAGATGATAACTTATAACCTTGGTGTATCCTTCCTGTTTTGGTCATTTATTTGGGTGTGAGGCTTGCTGAAATCTCGTTACACAAAGCTATGCTTCACTAAGCGATGCTTTGATCATCATAGCACATCACTTAGTATGCCACACTTGCATTCCACAATATATAATTTATAATCACTAGCCATATAACCTTTGAGCTCGTATGTCTCAAAGAAGGTTGTCAATTTGAGATAACCTCCCAATCACCACAGAAATATGTTTAATAAATATCAATCGCACAGTACAATATACAATTTCAGATACACATCCTCGTCCAATAAAGGAGAAAAGCCCTTGCAAATCTGGATGTTTCTTCAAGTACGGCTAGACCACTACTACTATAACCTCATAATGAGAGGTCTCCTGAGGCATCTACAAGCAGCCCGTTCACTGTGAGGATCACCAGACTTCAACCATCATCTTCAATTTCTGTAACGACCCGCATTCTACGCATCGGAGGATCGTAGAATATTTATTTCATTTTCATATGAAGTCGTATGGTCGTGTAACTTTGGGGAACAACTATTGGTGTCATTTCCCATGTTCATGATTTTTGCCTAATTTTAAATGATCGTTTTGCCACTGGCGAATCTTGTTTCACCTATAACTTTTGATTGGTAAGGAGTTTTGACCTGAAACCACTTCCATTAGATTCGTATGATGGTTTACCTTTTCGTAGAGAGGCCACATTAATCAAACGGACTTAGCGTTTGGGAGAAATGGCTGAAATAAGGTTCGAAGATGGAAAAACAGCTTACATGGGCTTAATTAGGTGATTAGCAGCTAAGCCCATAACCCATTTCGAGATTAGGGTTATGGGAGGGCTGAAAGGGTTTGGGAAAACATTTCATTTCAGTTTTTTAGCCGCTACTTACATTCCTCTAACCCTAGTAATGGCCTCCACCTTCTAAATCCATCTTTAATCACTTTCAAATCACATATTAGCCAAATCTACATCAAATTAAGGCGGATTAGCATAGAAATCGAGATAGAGCTGCTGGAATACATTGGGATCCATGCCAAATTAGTTAGAGTTTCATATCTAAAATTTATTTGTGGCTAAGGTGAGTGATTAGAGAGTTTTTACACTAATTACGGCTAATTAGGGGTGATTAGTGATAATTAGCGAAATTATGACTCAGAAAAATATGTAAAATTTTTGGAATATTATTTTATGTTATTGATAAAAATTTGGGTTAATTTGGATTAAGTTTTCTAATCCTATATTTAAAACATGGTTAAGGGGATTAAGGGGAAAATCATTGATTTTGGGTATGTTTGATCTAAATAACCTATATGCTTGATGTTTTGACCTTGTTGATTGATTACACATGTTATTACAACTGTTTGGAATGCTTTATGATTGCTTAGTAAAGTTAGAATGGTTGAAAACACCATCGTATGGCGAGACAGGATGATACAAGGTTGCTGGAAAATTTGCATTGTTCCGGATCGGATCAGATGGGGTCGAACCGAACAGGCATAGCCGAACCGACCTGGTTCTTGAGCACAAGGAAACATTGAAAAAAGGAAGGCCGCTTGCATTGAGTTGGAGTTGGGATTGAACCAAAGCTTGGCATGGGATCGGATTGGATCAGCTGGAGGAAAAGAGGACCGAACTGAAACCAGACAGAAGGACCGAACCGAACCCAGATAGAAGGACTGAACCGAACCGAGACTGGAGCACCGAACCGAAGCGAGGGAAGGAGTTCAAGCCGAACAGGGAGCTTGAGCACAATATACCCGAACCGAATTGGAGGACCGAACCAGACCGGATGTGTGCTTCTATTTCTACGCCATGACTCTTCTGAAGACCAACTCCAATTCAACCAAAACCCGAGATGCAAAGGAAGTCCAAGTGGGAAGTGATTACTCCGGATCCAGATGGGAACCAATGAGTGAACTTCAAGGGTTGGACTTTGGTGCGGGACATATGCAAAGGGGTTATCGATATCTATAACATTGATTCACTATTGATGGAAGGGGCATTGACTATGGACTAGTGCGGTGGGGTCAGAGTTGTATGGAGTTGAACTCCATTAGGGCCCTAAGGGCAAAGTGGTCGTAGTAAGGTTTGGATGGATCTGGGCTCCGTTATGGCCCCAAATGGTTCTGGTGACCAAAGTGGTGGATATCGTATGCTTTACGCACCGAGTGAGAGATGTGAGGATGATTGCTATGTTTGATGTTTGCTATCACCATGACATGCACACTCCCATTTTACACTTTATGTTAGTGTTATCTTAGAGTAATGTACATCTTGTTGTGCTAACTCTTTGGTTGCAGGTCTAGGTTTAGGTATGATTATTTATACATGTTACTACTTTATTTTGCTGCTATCGCTCATACCAGACTTTTGTATGACCTAGAGTTTTATGTCTCTTAATATTACTCTGGGTGCTCCTAAACGAGTAGACTAGAGACAGGTTAGGTGGTATGTACGAGTAGCTGTCCGGAGACGAGCAGGAGGCTTCCACGTACTATTTACATATATTATCCCTGTGTTGTTGCTGGTCACTACTTTGGGCATTAGTAGTGTACCTTTTCTATTTTGCTTTAGAGAGAGTATTTTAAAGTTGTAATAATGATGGTTTGGATCATAAGCTGTATTTTGGATTCCATAGCTGTGATGATTTAGTTTCCTACTTATGCATTGTCTCGCCTGTTTTATGTCAAGTTGTGTTGTTATTATATTTTATTCCATGCGTTGTGAGATATATTACAGGTTCTTTGGTGATACATAGTTTCAAAACCCTTTCTTTTGAAGACCGTCCCGCGCTAGTTGGGCATTGACACAGCGCATTTCGGGGAAATGTTGGCTGGTCCGGGGCGGTCCGTCACAGTTGGTATCAGAGCCTAGGTTGCGTAGTTTAACCTAGGGGAAGACATAAGGGAGAGATAATACACATAGATGAGAGTGCGTATTTGTGATATTTTGGTTTTCAAAAACTATATATATACTATTAGTATATCTAAGGATGTAGTCGCACTACACTGGCACCACTAAGGAGATGTTTAATCGTTTTTCTCTTTGCAGATTGAACGATGAGCCGAAATACGAGGAGAACAGGGTCAGGGGTCAACAGTAGGAATGTCCCTGGTATGAGGACCATGTTTACTACCTTCATGCAAGAGATGCTTAGGGATGTTCAGGGGCCAGTCCCAAATGCTGCTAACGGTGGTGGTGCAGCAGTGCAAGCGCCTAGAGCTGATTTCGCCAAGCTTAACAAAGATTATACTAGTCTTGGTGGGAAGTTGTTCCATGGAACGGAATTGGCTACGGTGGTTCAAGATTGGCTGGATAGTTGTGAGAGCATCTTCAAGGATTTGGGGATCGATGATGCAATGAAGAGAAAGTTAGCATCACGTCAACTTCAAGGACGGGCAATGAATTGGTGGAATGCCATTAAAGCAGCTACTCCTGAGGATCAAGTTACTTTGAATCAGTTTAAGACTCGCTTCAGTGACAAGTTTATCCCAGCTGCTAAGAAGTCCGAATTGTTCAGGAAATTTTTGGAGCTTAAGCAGAATGGTAGGGCTGTCTCAGAATATATTGCTGAATTCGATACCTTATCGAAGTATGGATTATCCCTTATCGATACTGCCAGGAAGAAGAATGAAAAGTTTGAAACCGGCTTAGATGATTACTTGGGGGAAAGACTTATAAACCACATCGGCGAGACTTTTCAATTTGTTGCGGGGAAAGCATTGAGATCAGAAAGCCTTTACTCTAAGTCAAAGGCCGAGGTTGCAATTGCATCTGCAATAGAGCCAAAACCGCATGCAAGCGGTGGAGGCAAGAATAATTCCCAAAATAAGCGAAAACAGAACCAACCAAGGATGGTCACAAAAAGAGGGATAAGAAAGATGTAGAGTGCTATAGCTGTGTCAAGAAGGGCCATTATGCCAAAGAATGTCGAGAAAGGCCAGCGGACAGGATGTGCTTCAATTGCGGCCAAGTGGGACATCACAAGGATAAATGTCCACAAGCTTCTAAAGGGAAGCAGATTGTGAAAGCATATGCTATCAACATTGTTCCTTCTTCGTCGAATGCCCCAACTGCGGCGGAGAAAGGAAAGGGTGTCGTCATTCAAGGTATGCTTACCATTTATGATGTTCCTGTTCGAGTACTGTTTGATACCGGGGCTTCCCATTCCTTCATATCTAGTGATCTGGTAGATAGGTTGGGATTGGAACCCGAGATTGTCGATAGACCTTTAGTTATGACGAACCCGATTGTTGGTTCGACTAGCCTTAGTATGATTGGTCGTAATTTGGTCTTATCGAATCATGGATTTATGTTTGCTTGTGATTGCTTTGTTTTGGGATTTACTGGGTTTGACATTATTTTGGGAGTCGATTGGCTCCAAAGATGTGGGGTGGTGGTAGACTGTGAGGGGTCTTCGGTGACCATTAGAGCGGATGATGGGTGGAGGGTACTGTTTGGTTTCCTACCTAGTGATGGGGTGATGGCTAGTTTTCTAAATTCCCTCGACATGCCGCATGATGAGTTGTCAAATGTGCCTATTGCTGGCGAGTATCCGGACATCTTCGGGGAAGTGACTGGACTTCCACCACACCGAGAGATCGAGTTTTGGATTGATTTAGTGAATGATGCCAGACCTATAGTGATTCCACTTCGTCGCATGGCACCAAGGGAGCAGCGAGAGCTCAAGGTGCAAGTGAGCGATCTTTTGAAGAAGGGATTTATCTGAAGGAGTGTTTCCAAGTGGGGAGCACCTGTCATATTTGCTACTAAGGCTGATGGTTCCCTTCGCTTATGTGTGGACTACCGTGAGTTGAACAAGGTGACTTTGAAGAATAAGTATCCTCTTCCGCGGATAGATGATTTTTTTGATCAGTTAAGTGGAGCTAGAGTATTCTCCCAATTGGATCTCGCGACAGGATTTCATCAACTACGAGTAGCAGTTGAGAGTATTCCTAAAACAACATTTCGGACGCCGTCTGGATTTTATGAGTGGTTGGTCATGCTATTCGGGTTGACTAATGAACCAACATATTTTGTGGATCTTATGAATAGAGTTCTCAGGGATCAATTGAATAAGTTTGTCCTTGTGTTCGTGGATGATATCTTGGTTTACTCGAGGACATAGGAAGAATACAAGGAACATTTGAGGATAGTGATGGAGGTGTTGAGGAAACACCGATTGAAAGTAAAATTTCTAAATGTCACTTCTAGAGGAGGGAAGTGAGGTTCTTGGGCCATGTTGTTCCAAAGGATGGTATTGTCGTGGATCCTGCGAAGGTGGCTACAGTGCAAGATTGGTTTACGCCTAAGAATGCAATGGACGTGAGAAGTTTCTTGGGGTTAGCTGGATACTATCGTAAGTTTATCCAAGACTTATCCAAGATAGTGCCACAGTTAACTCAGTTGACCAAAAAGAATCAAGCTTTTGTTTGGGAGGAAAGGTATGAGAATGCATTCAAGAGTCTAAAGGAGAAGTTAACATGCGCACCAGTATTGGTTATTCCTAAAGGGAACGGAGAGATGACGGTATACATGGATGCCCATGGCACCGTACTAGGTGCTGTATTGATGCAAGGAGGTAGGGTTGTAGTCTATGCTAGTCGGCAACTGAAACTACATGAGAAAAGATATCCAACCCATGATTTGGAATTGGCAGCGATCGTGTTCGCATTAAAGACGTGGAGACACTATCTCTTGGGAGAAAGATTCTAGTTGTTCACCAATCATAAGTCATTAAAGTATCTTGTCCCTTAGAAGGATTTAAATCTTCGTCAGCGAAGATGGTTAGAATACTTGGCATCATGTGATTTCAATATCGAATACACACCCGCGAAGGGCAATGTAGTAGCTGATGCATTGAGTAGGAGACATGCCAGTTTAGGGGCTATGTTTCGGGAATGGAAGCAACTGGAGTATATTACGGGATATGATTTCAGACTTAAGTGTGAACTAGATCCAGAAATGTTAGCAAGTTTGACGATCTGACCGACTTTGATTGAGCGGATTGGTTCTAGTCAGAGGGACAATCCTAACCTATTGGAAATTATCTCCAAGATAGAGATGGGTATCGACGGTGAGGTGACGAACAAATGTGAACTTGATAGAGAAGGATGGCTTCGAAAGAATGGGAGACTGATTGTACCTAATGTCAATGGATTGAGAGATGAAGTGCTTAGAGAATGTCATCACTCAAAACTGACTATACACCCCGGTGCTAACAAAATGTACCGATACACGAAGCAGACCTACTAGTGGGAAGGGATAAAGAGAGATGTTGGGAAGTGTATATCCAAGTGCATGAGCTGCCAGCTAGTTAAAGCCGAGCAAAAGAAGCCTAGTGGTTTGTTACAACCACTGGAAATTCCTGAATGGAAATGGGAACAAGTCTCAATGGATTTCATTGATGGCTTACCAAGGACTAGATCGGGTCATAATGGTATTTGGATGATTGTGGATCAACTGACCAAAAGTACAAGGTTTATACCGGTCAAGTCGAACAGAACGGTAGCTAAGTTAGCAGAACTGCATATGAAGTGAGTAGTGAGATTCCATGAAGTACCTAAAGGTATTGTGAGTGACCGAGATCCATTATTTACTAGTGGGTTTTGGAAGAGCTTACAAGAGGTTTTAGGGTTAGAATTACATCTCAGTACCGCATACCATCCTCAAACCGACGGTCAGATAGAGAGGGTGAATCGTATATTAGAGGATCTCTTGAGAGCTTGTATGTTGGATTTCGGAGGGTCATGGGATGACCATTTGCATCTAGTTGAGTTCGCATATAGTAATAGTTATCAATCCAGTATTGGTATGGCTCCATTTGAAGCTTTATACGGAAGACCGTGCAACTCACCATCATGTTGGCTGGAAACCGGTTAGAAAATTGTGCTTGAGCCAGATGTAATAAGAGAAACTTCAGATAAGATCAAGGTTATTCAACAGCGAATGAAGGCTGCCCAAGATAGGCAGAAGAGTTTTGTTGATAAAAGATGAAGAGAATTGAAATTCTCCATTGGTGACTTGGTATTCGTCAAGATTTCTCCGTTAAAGAGTGTGATTCGATTTTGTAAAAGAGGTAAGTTGGCACCAATATTTGTTGGTCCATTTCCAGTTCTCGAGCAAGTGGGGAATTTAGCGTATAAAGTTGGATTACCAGACAAGATGGCGGGAGTGCACAACATATTTCATGTTTTCCAGCTAAGGAAGTTCGTGCACGATTCAGATATGACTATTTCACCAAATCAGTTGGATGATATCGAAATGGAATCTGAGGCAGTTGGGAGCCACAGAACAATTAGTATTGTCGGACATGATACGAAGCAACTTCGAAGGAAGACGATGAAACTGGTTAAGGTCCATTGGGGTGATAATGAGAATGACTGTACTTGGGAAACCGAGGAGAGCATAAATCATATCCAGAGTTCTTTACCTGGTGAGGTTTTAATTGCAATATAGTTATTCCGCATGCTAGGATAGGCTTGTTGTGTTTATTTTGTATGTTTGATTGTTGAAAATGGTTGATATGCATGCAGAGCCTTTTGGCTGTTTTCTTAGTTAAGGAATTTCGGGGGCGAAATTTCTTAAGAGGGGGAGGGGGGAGTGTAACGACCCGCATTCTACGCATCGGAGGATCATAGAATATTTATTTCATTTTTCATATGAAGTCGTACGGTTGTGTAACTTTGGGGAACGACTATTGGGGTCATCACCCATGTTCATGATTTTTGCCGAATTTTAATGACCGTTTTACCCCTAGAGAATCTTGTTTTGCTTATAACTTTTGATTGGTAAGGAGTTTTGACCTGAAACCACTTCGATTGGATTCAAATGATGGTTCGCCTTTCCGTAGAGTGGTCACATTAATCAAACGGACGTACCATTTGGGAGAAATGGCTGAAATAAGGTTTGAAGATGGGCTTAATTAGGTGATTAGCAGCTAAGTCCATAACCCATTTCGGGATTAGGGTTATGGGAGGGCTGAAAGGGTTTGGGAAAACATTTCATTTCAGTTATCTAGCCGCCACTTACATTCCTCTAACCGTAGTAATGGCCTCCACCTTCTAAATCCATCTTTAATCACTTTATAATCACATATTAGCCAAATCTACATCAAATTAAGGTGGATTAGCGTAGAAATCGAGATATAGCTGCTGGAATACATTGGGATCCAGGCCAAATCAGTTAGAGTTTCAGATATGAAATTTATTTGTGGCTAAGGTGAGTGATTAGCATGTTTTTACACTAATTACGGCTAATTAGGGGTGATTAGTGATAATTACCGAAATTGTGACTCAGAAAAATATGGAAAAATACGTAAAAATTCTGAAATATTATTTTATGTTACTGATAAAAATTTGGGTTAATTTGGATTAAGTTTGTTAATCCTATAGTTAAAACATGGTTAAGGGGATTAAGGGAAAAATCATGGATTTTGGGTATGTTTGATCTAAATAACCTATATGCTTAATGTTTTGACCTTGTTGATTGATTACACATGTTATTACTACTGTTTGGAATGCTTTATGATTATTTAGTAAATTTATAATGGTGGAAACACCATCGTATGGCGAGAATGGACGATACAAGGTTGTTGGAAAATCTGCAGTGTTCCGGATCGAATTGGATGGGGCCGAACCGAATAGGCATAGCCGAACGGACCTAGATCTTGAGCACAAGGAAACGTGGAAAAAAGGAAGGCAACTTGCATTGAGTTGGATTTGGGATTGAACCAAAGCCTGGCATGGGATCGGATCGAATAACCTGGAGGAAAAGAGGACCGAACCGAACCCAGACAGAAGGACCGGACCGAACCCAAATAGAAGGACCGAACCGAGACTGGAGCACCGAACCGAAGCGAGGGAAGGAGGTCGAGCCGAACAGTGAGCTTGAGCACTATATATCCGAACAGAATCGAAGGTCCGAACCGGACCGGATGTGATGCGTGCTTCTATTTCTACGCGACGACTCTTCTGAAGACCAACTCCAATTCAACCAAAACCCGAGATGCAAAGGAAGTCCAAGTGGGAAGTGATTACTCAGGATCCAGATGGGAACCAACGAGTGAACTTCAATGGTTGGACTTTGCTGCGGGACATATACAAAGGATTTATCGATATCTATAACTTTGATTCACTATTGATGAGAGGGGCATTAACTATGGACCAGTGCAGTGGGGTCGAAGTTGTATGGAGTCGAACTCCATCAGGACCCCCAAGGGCAAAGTGGTCCTAATAAGGTTTGGATGGAGCTGGACTCCGTCATGGCCCCAAATGGTCCTGGTGACCAAAGTGGTGGATATCGTGTGCTTTACGCACCGAGTGAGAGATGTGAGGATGATTGCTATGTTTGATGTTTGCTATCACCATGACATGCACACTCCTATTTTACACTTTATTTTAGTGTTTTCTTAGGGTACTGTACATCTTGTTGTGCTAACTCTTTGTTTGCAGGTCTAGTTTCAGGTATGATTATTTATACCTGTTATTGCTTTATTTTGCTGCTATCGCTCATACCAGACTTTTGTCTGACCCAGAGTTTTATGTCTCTTCTTATTACTCTGGGTGCTCCTAAACGAGCAGACGAGATATGTTAGGTGGTATGTGCGAGTAGCTGTCCGGAGACGAGCAGAAGACTTCCACGTACTATTTACATATATTCTCCCTGTGTTGTTGTTGGTCACTACTTTGAGCATTAGTAGTGTACCTTTTCTAGTGTGCTTTAGAGATAGTATCTTGAAGTTGTAATAATGATGGTTTGGATCATAAGCTGTATTTTGGATTCCGCTGCTATGATGATTTAGTTTCCAGCTTATTCCCTGTCTCGCCTGTTTTATGTCAAGTTATGTTGCTATTATATTTTATTCCATGCGCTGTGAGATATACTACAGGTTCTTTGGTGATACATAGTTTCAAAACCCTTTCTTTTGACAACCATCCCGCGCTAGTCGGGCACTGACACAGCGCATTTCGGGGAAATTTCGGCTGATCCGGGGCGGGCCGTCACAGTTTCTCCATTTCATCATATCATTATTCGAAATGGTTTTCAAATAAAAATCCAATCTCAAACTTTTCGAATAATGATAGTCATTAAAAATCTTATATATGTTCAAACATAATTCTATATAACTTCCAAACTAAACTACTTCCAATTTCAAACATTTGAATTCCCAGTTAAAACGATCTTAAATTTATAATAAACTTTCTTTATATTTTATTAAATAAATCGTTATGGTTTATAAACGATTTCGTGGCGATTTTTGAAATTTTGATTTTGACATAACTCACAGTCTACAAGATGACATCTCGGTTTCTTTCTCTCATTAGAAAATTATAATCCAATAGATTTGAATGTTTCTTAATTCAATGAATTCTGACATATATTGGATTCTATACATTCATTTAAAGTTCAAAATGTAATATTACGAACTACCACGCTGCTGCGAGCTCGTTTTAAATTAAATTATAAATTTATACAATCAAACTCGTTTAATTCAAGTTATATAATTCCAAATCTTTAAATCTCAAAATAAATCATTTTAAATATTTTAATAAATTAAATATTCTTACTTAAAAATTAGGATTGTTACAAATGTAGTTGGAAGGCTATATAGCAGTTGTAATATAAAAAAAATTATGGAGGTTTTCCGATGGCTTTCGACGGTTAGCAATGGCCTAATGGCACTTGTATAAGTAACGGTTTCCGACATCTGACTCCAACTGTCGGATACCGTCACGATCCGCCTAGAGCCATGGTAAAATGAAACGATGGGCTATGTCGAGAGTCATTGAAAACTCGGTTCCTCAACGCCTTGATTTGCGATGGTTTCTGACGGCCGACGTCCATTCTGAGACATCGGGAAATGGCTTTTATTCTTGTTGTGTATTATCAATTTCTGTTAGATTTTCTATTAAAATTCGAGAGAAACATTTATAAAATGCTAACAAAACATAATGAGAGTGGATATAGACAAAGTTGGACCACTATATTTGTTTATGTGACTCCTCGACTGCAGTGACCACATGCCCAAAGGGAGTAAATCGCCTGTAGCTTGGATTAAAACCCTAGAGAAGAGCAAGCTCTAATGTACACTACTTTGGTTAACAGAAATATATTATTAGTACTTGATACATACATACATACATACATGCGTAGTACACTTCCTTTCTTGACACAAAACAACAAAAACCAGTTGCCTAGATTATGTACTGCATGGTTGGAGACATATATAGAAACAACCCAGAGTGAACAATACAAAGGTGGATACAAATAATAGATATTATATATCATATCTTAAATATTGATCAATATTAAATAAAAATACATGGCTAAAAAACATAAGTGAATCATGCCATACAACAAAACAAAGCCTTAACACATTAACATGTAATCACGTCATATGAGATAGTCAATACTAGGAAAAAGGAAATTTATTATGCTTCTTGACTCCATCTTCATGCCATAGCCTACATGTAACACCCCAAAAATTGAGTACACTATAATTTTTCTCCAACGAATTTTCTATCGATTAGAAATCCATCGCGAAGTGTAATAAACTATAAGCGCACGACGTACACTTGTAGTACATTAGCGAATACGAGTCGATCCACGGGAAAATAAATAATTTTAGATTCTACTCAATCAAATTAAAGCAATGTCAAGAGAGATGCTAGCTACAACTACAACTAAAGTATATTAAAAAACTAAGTTAAATGAAACTATGAGATTAAACGACAATATAGGAATAATTCCACTCTCTAGATCACATGAATCAACATAAAATGAAACCATGATCTTTTTTTTTGGTCATTTGTGAATTTAGTTGATATGATTATTATAAGTATAGCTTATTTATGTTATTAATTAGCACAAAATAAACTATCAAACTATAACATACCCACTAAATCACTTTACTAGTTCTAATGAAAAGTGACAACAAGATGAAAGTGAAATATACTTTAAACATGGCCTATGATAGAACTATAGACCATCAAATTTTTATTTCAACCCCCACTTAATCACCATCCGCATATAAAGATGAGGAGGTAATTAGTGAATATATGACTAAACATAGCCTATTTGTGTAAAAAACATAGGCTATCAAACTCAATAATGGACACATAAAACCAATAACATCAACATGACATAAAGCACAAAAAGAGAGCATGAATAAACAAATTATGCTGCATCTACATAATCAAAAGAGCTTCATTACCCCTAAGATGAAAGGGATTAGCCTCTAATATGTGTAATCATGACAACAAAAGTAGATTGCAACATTAAAAATAAAGGAAAAGAAAGCAAAATGAAAGAAAATATAAATAGAACAAGAAAAGAACTAAACTAAGTGCATGTAAATAAATCTAGACTATGAACATAAAGTAAAGAGCATGTAAATTAATCTAAGCTATAAACAACAAAAGGAAAGCATAGAAATTAAAATAAGCATAAGAATGACATAAGAGAAAGAGGCTCAGAAACCATTTTTATTAACTTAAGTAACTTACACTTCATATCATAAAAAGAGGATAAAAAGGAGGATCGAGAATACATGAAAGAAAGGGGTATATATACAAGAAATAAAAACCTAAAACCCTAATCACTCTTCTTGGAAATTCCTCAAAATGCCCACTTTATGAAGCTTCTAATCCTATCTTTGGCCATAATAAATCATGTAGAATGCATGAAGCCTTTTTTATCTCATCTAATTAGTCTCTAATATGAAGCTCAAGAGTAAGTGGGTTAGTTGAGAGGTGGTGTCCTCCACCTTTCATAGAATGAATTATTTCTTTGCCTCCGCTTGTGTATATGCATGTGTTTCTGCGTATCTTCTTGTGTATGCATCATTTTTGCTCCTAAATTCCTATAAGAAACAACAATAAGGAACAAATAAATGATATCACAAATTAAAACATGCACATTTTACCGTTAAGCCCCTCCAATTGAGTGATGATTTTGAAAACATTCAAAACATGGGTTGATCATACAAAATACCCAAAAATGTTCATTTATTTAACTAAACAAGAATAAATATATGAATATAAATGTGCATTTTTACGTGTACATTAAATACCCCCACACTTATCTTTTTATTCATCCTCGAATAAAGTGAAAAATTAAGATAAATCCGTTTTCGTAGGGAGCACGACTTATCTTTTTATTCATCCTCGAATAAAGTGAAAAATTAAGATAAATCCGTTTTCGTAGGGAGCACGATTCCATTGAGTGTATGCAACAAGTCGTTAAACCTCTAGGTGTCCCCAGTAGGACGAGTGTTGTCTCGTGAAGGTTTTCAACGAATACTACCCACAAAATTCAAATGTTAAATGCAAAAAATATTTACAAAATGCAAGATTCGAAAATATTTACAAGATGAATTGAAGTTTTAAAAGAGTATTTGCAAATGGGTAATTTACCTTTCAATTCAACACAAAGGAATTAATACAAGTTGGGTCGTCATTATGAAATTTAAGTCCGTTACTAATCAAAACTTCAAACAAAAGTCAGGTTATCGTTACAAACTCCTCCAGCTTGGCCAGTTGTCACTACACCATAATGGTCATTTGGCAACTCTTATTTTTTTTCAACTGCCAACACTTATATGTGTTGTAGACTAGTGACACTTATATATGTTGCTATAGTAAAAATGTGTCACCAAAAATGTGCTAACACTTATTTGTGTTAATATGCCTGGTCAACCCTTATATTTTGAGGGCAAAATGGTAAGTTCTCACCCATAACCCTATTCGTCACCTCAATCTTTCTCCCTAACACTTGTTCGGTTGTTCCTCTGAAGGCCGCTTCGTAGGCAAATAAAAATAAAATGGACTTCGAAAATTGATATCAATGACTCTCTAATCGATATCGATATCGGATTTTGGATTCTCAAATCGTTATTAGTCTCTCGAATCCTCCCTTCACCCGTTTCTCAATCATCAACTTTGAATTAGGGCTTCTAGGAATTACGACTTCAAGGAATCACGATAATAGGTAAAAAAGTCGATTTCACTTTCGTTGTGTTTGGACTATAGATATGAAATTTTACTGTAGATTTCTAAAATAAAATAGATGTATAATGTACAAAGTTGTGGTTACTGTGATACTATGAATGAGTGTGTGATTGTACGGTTTAAATAGAGTTTCTGAGCTCTTACTTCGTTGCTTCCGAATTTACTTTCTTCGTAACATCATTTTGTGAGCTTGCTAACAAGCGTACTGTTGCCGAAGCACTTGCAAGGTCCATACAAGGTAGATATTACCCTCTAATCTTTATTTATTTATTTATTTTCCAGATATTATAACAATAGTTTTTTGATATCTTACTCTCTTTTTTTGCAGTAGCATCAACTGAATCATCATATCAAAATGATAATCTAGAACGGCTAAGAGGGTAACTCGAATGACTGAGATTGAGGATCCTCAAGCTTCTCAAAAACCTGCCTTTGTAGTGCTCTTCATCAAGATGTGAAATTTCTCATTTTACTTTCTATTAAATTCATACTGGTTTCATGCTGGCAATCTCAAGGCAGAGAGGATTTCTCTTCATTATCTAACCCTGCTAGCAAATCTCTTTTTATTATTCTCTTAGTGAAGGTTTCCTTTGTGATGTTATTTTATTTTTGGCAAATAGGAGTGATTTTTTATTGAAACAATAAATTTTTTGCTGCATGCATCCCAGGTTAATCTTTACATGCTAAATTGTTTACTGGTCAAATTCATACTTTTGGGTTTTTAATATTTTGTGGAAGTAGTGATTATAAGACATTATACATACACATAATCTCAAAGCGTATTACAATGTTACAATTAGGTTGTTTTTAAAATTTTAAAGTGTTGCTTCATGCATTTTGGGTTTACTTAGCTGCCTGATAAAAAATTACTACTTTATCTGTATATGTTCTGTTGTTCATGTTTATTTAATTATTTTAATATTTTTCTAGCAAATGGACTACAATTTTGAAACAGTAAATTATTTGCTATCATGTTCTTCCCATGATATTTTCATGAGATATTACTTTAGATTCTACCTTACAAGAAAACTATACAACAACGATATCCAGAGCTCCTCAAATAGAAAAGACCTCATGTTATTTTGTTTTCATAGATTTGAAGATATTTCACAATTCCGGTTTCCCCCTATATGATTATATTCTAACTGCTAAGCTTAGATGAGAGTTTCTTTCACATGTTAGCCTTATATACATTTCTATATGAAAAGGATGGAAATTAACTATGTGACTAAATAATTGCCTGTGATGTTTTTACTCATACTCATGTCATACTTATTGTTCCGCCCGCAATATATATCTAAGGCTAACACTTTTTTTTCTTATCTGTAAGCTTTCTCTTAATCTGAATGTTTTTTCATTTGTTTTATTTTTAGTTTTTTTTCTTTTCAAAAAAAACTATACACCATTAAATAAAAATTCATTAGTTATGGCTTTTTCTTGAGATATTTAGTCAATTGGTTGCTCGGTGTATCTATAGAGCCCTAACAAATTGGATGTACTAGATTGCCAGGTGAACTTTTTGCTGTTTATTATTATAAAACTTCAAAAACTATTATATTATTAGACCTTCTATTCAAATTTGTATTTAGATCGCTACAATTATTTCGTTGTTCCAAAGTTTATATTTTCCTTTTGGTAATTTATTTATGCTGTTAAAATAATCAATTATCTCATAATTTTTTTTAACCATTAGCTTAATGCAATAGGTACGGGAACCGACTTCAGACGAAAAAAAAGTTTGGATTTTTTTTTTTGGTTTTGGAAATAGTATAAAGAGAAGAAGACATAGTAGTTCATATAATGATAAATTTTTCATGCTATTTGGCTGATTATCATATTATGTGCTTCTAATGTTAATGATCTTGATGACTAAAAATGTTGATTTAGTTGTATTAGCACTTTAGATAGATATGGATCTTATTGCTATATTCTTAGGTAGTATCGTATCCAAATTCTAAGATTTCATGTGCATGGCTTTGTTCCCAGTACTTCTTTGAAAATTTGTGATATAGAAGTACAAGGAGTAACAACAAAAATAATAATGTAATGAAAATGGTAGGAGCATCCAATGATGAAAAGTTAAAGTGAAAAACAATAGTTTAGTATCTTTATTGACATAAAATTGAATAACTTGCCATTAGTTTTTAATTGCTATTAAAACAGTCAATCATCTCATAAAAAAATTTGTGACCCTTACCTTGACGCAATAGGTGCAGGATCTGACTTCTGATTAAAACAGGTTTGGACTAATTTTTTTTGGAAATCATATGAAGAGACGAATACGTAATAGTTCATATGATGATAAATTATTCACATTATCTGGATGCTAGACACTTATCATTTTTGGTGCTTCTAATGTTATTGATTTTGATGATAGTAAATGCTGGTTTTGTTGTATTAGCATTCTAGATGGAATGGAGCTTATTGTTATATACTTTGGTTGCATGATATCTAGATTCTAAGATTTAATGTATGCGACTTTGTTTGCATTACTTTTTTGAATTTTTTTGATATAAAAAGTACAAGGAATAAAACTAAAAATAAAAATGTAATGAAAATGGTGGGAGCATCCAACTATGAAAAGTTAAAGTCGGTATTTTTGTCAACCACTGTACATAAAATTGAATAACCTACCATCATTGTTGTCGCCTCTTATTACATCCGATTCTGAATATTATTTTTAATTAAGGTTCATTATACTTCTTAACCAGAAAATGTTTTATTATTCCTGGATCATAAGAATTAGTAACCTATAAATATATTTGTTGTTTTAGCTTAAGCTATATAAAAGGTTCTATCATTTCTTTAAATGAATAACAAATTTCAAAAAAAAAAAAAAAAAAAACTCATTAATTCAGATCATCTTTGCATCACAATCCCATGCTTTTGGAGCCTGATTTATTCAAATACAGTATTTCATCATGCCTAAGTATGTGTGATCTTCATCTTTCACCAAGTCAAACCTATAGTTTTTCTGTTTGGCAATTTCTAGGTTTCTCAAGTTTATAGTCTCTTTCTCCTTAAAGGTTGATAATTTATAGATGATTGTTAGTGTTTCTCATTTTTAGGAAAACCGTAATTTGTGCTTATTTTTTGTTGTGCGGCCCACAAGTACTAGTCAGCCTTATTAATTCATCTTCTATTATTTTTGCTGCTTTTATCAGGTGTCTAACATTTTTACTATTTCTACACTTGAAAATAAAGTTCATACTTTTTTGTACACTGAGAATTGAAAAATATTTTGCTTTGTTTCTTAACACAGAAACATCACAATGATACATATTTTGCTGGCCTGCTTGAGTACCTTATGCGTTGACATATAGGGATTCCATTTTAACTATTTAATTTAACTATTTAACTTGTATATGTACTGTATATAATTTTCTGGAAGTAGCATTTGGAACCAGATTACTTTGCCAGCAAGATCTTGAATTTTGACTTTGGTATTTTGGGAATTTTTGTTTTGAAAGCTTTTATAAATGATTTCATTCTATTCATCGGTATGATTATTATTACCAAGGTTCCATGTCAATTAATCATGCAGACTGAGGTAACATAGCTATTGGAAAATAGTATTTTAGTAAACCTCAATACGCAAGGTATTTGCATAATATTTTCTATGTGTTGTGGGTCAGGATCACTCATTTTCTGCATATTCATGAGATTTCTAATGCACATTCTCTTTGAAACTCTTTTATATAATTGTTAAATATGTAGAATTCCCTAAAAAAGTGAACTTAGGACTCTTTTCTTTTGGAAGTCTAAGAAGTCATAACATAAAACAAAGAGATTGAAAACAAAAACTAAACAAATTATCATGGAAAAATTATATCTTAGCTTTGTCTTTCACAGTATCAAAATAATTGTATGAATTTGAATAAATTTTCCTCGGTTGTTAGCAAGATCAAACAATGAATTCACAAATGTTGCTCTAATCCCTATACCATTGTCCAATAGTAAACATGCACTATAAAAATATCAATCTTTTTCTAACTTGCAATCTATAGCTCACTTCCATATTTGGTGCACAAAAAGTCTAGCAATAAAATTCATTTTTTTCATTAACTCATTTCATGTCTATTGTACATCAAGTTATATTGTAGAACCAACGATTTTTGAACAGTACTCAATAAACATATATCTAATATTCCATCCATCATACAATTGGCCTTACCACCTAAAGTTTCCATGATGGAATCTACATGATGCAATTAACAATTTTCCCAAAATTTGTTTGCAGCAACCGGTATACAAATGTCGAACTTAATGGAGCGATTCTGTAGCACCAGTGAATTGGATGAATCAGTGAGTTTAACCGCAAATTTTGCGGTCGACATAGCATTTTCCATTGGAAAAACCGAGTCCTCATGCTTAACCTGGTCAAGTTGAGCTCTCGAGCCCAGCTTGGCCAAACTGGGTTCGCGTGGCTCAGTTTTGCCAAACTGAGCACGCGTCGCTCAGCTTGGGCAAACTAAGCTAGCGTACTCAGCTTGGACAAGTTGAGCTCGCGTCTCAGCTTGCCAAGCTGAGCACGCGAAGCTCAGGTTTGCCAAGCTAGTTATGGTTAACTGAGCTCGTAGGCTCAGTTTTGGCCAAACGGAGCTCCCAGGCTCAGCTTGGCCAAACTGAGCTCGCAGGCTTAGCTTGGCCGCGAGCTCACTTGTCCAAACTTAGCATGCGTGCTCAGGTTGCCAAAACTGAGCTCGCATGCTCAGTTTTTCCGAACTAGTTTGGGATAAAAGTAAATTTGGGAAGTGATAATAATAATAGTAAATGTTGGGATGAGTAAATAATAAAAACATCATTGGGTATTTAAAACATCAAAATATAATGCAGTAAGATTTCCAGTAACTCAAAGTGCTGAACTTGGGAAAAAAGTTTGAAATAGAATAAAATAGAATTATAAATTATGAGGAACTTATATATTTTAAATTCTAGTTTAAGGTTTAGTGAATGGTATTTATTGGGCTAAAAATAAGTAAAAGTTGAGTTGATGACGTTCAACAATAAAAGGTCATAAACATAAAACTTTGGTTAACAGTCTGAACTGTCATATATTGGCAATTATAAATCCCTAAATGCAATTATTGTCATTATTGTCATTCTTTATGCCATCATCAATAAGAGATAATGATCCATACTTTGTATTTGGATGTATAATCTTTTTTCTTTTACTTTTTAGTCAGTATATTGATTTCTGAACACCTGTAATAAAAATTTCTAATTACTTGAAAGAATCTCATTGCGGGGCATGCATGTTTTTCGAAGTAATGGTGCAAATGGTCATTAATGCAATTCATTCTAATTTAACATACAGTGGTTGAATATTTGAACATGGTTTTTAATTATGACAGTTTTTCTTTTGAGTTGTGAGAATTGTGACTATTTAGCGTGACATATATATAGGTATATATACCATTGATTTTTGAACTGTGTCTTACCCTTTACAGTTTGTCACTCAATTGGCAGCGAAACTTAAAGCATTATTGATATTGGACTTAGCATGACTAAAGACGGTATGTAATCCCGTTTATTTTTTAACTCAGAAAAAACATATTTATTAATAAGTGCTTGATATGTGGATATGTCGTTGTAATGATCGGTTTTTGATTGTGGATACATGTATGTATCACATTAGTGAAAAATATTTCATTGCAACTTGTTATTTCTATTTTTCTCTATGAAAATAGATTCATTTATATTTTGTAGGTACTTGAGGAGGAAGAGGGAAAAAAAACAGAATTCGGAATGTAATGGCAGCGAGGGAGCAAACACGTGTGACTTTGACAATTTGTTACTTATCAGTTTTGCAATTTGTTATTTCTATAAAAATGAGTGCATTTATATTTTGTAGGCACTTGTGGAGGAGGAAAAAACAGAATTTGGAATGTAATGGCAACGAGAAAGTTGTTTGAATACCTGAAGTTTTAGATGCGGAAGCACCGGTTTACGATGGTCCTCAAAACGGACATTACAAGCTTTGTGAATTTTCGGATGGAGGCTTTGAGATATGGTCCATGTTTCGCCTTCGTAGTATCTAAAATTCTGTGTATCTTTCATAAAACTTTGTATTGCTTTTTATAATTTGAAATTGATATTATGGTATTTTGAAATTGAAAGCATGTAACAAATATTTGAGCATTATGCAAATGTGACATTATTGAATTTGAAATATGGAAGTGTACCAAATCTTATATTGAATTGATATGTTTATATTGAATTGATATGTTGAATTATATATGTGACTGGAAATCATAAAGACATGTTATACTCATTTATAAGTGTTAGCAATTTATGTATGCCAACATTTATAAGTGTTAGTCTGATTATTATACTGACACTTATAAGTGTTATTATATCTTATGGTTCCAACATTTATAAGTGTTAGCAATGAATATGTTTGTAACACTTATAATTGTTACCATATCTTATGGTTCCAACATTTATAAGTGTTAGCAATGAATATGTTTGTAACACTTATAAGTGTTACAATATCTTATGGTTCCAACATTTATAAGTGTTAGCAATCATTTTGTTTGTAACACTTATAAGTGTTACAAATATGGCTGGACAATCCCTCACACGTCGTTGGCAACACTGAAAAGTGTTACAGAAATTATTTGTAACACCTATTCTTGTTGGGAATATCATGTTTTGGTGTATTATGTTTCGGTTGAAACATAGTGCAATTATGAAATGAATTCTATAATCAATTATCAACAACCGTAAAATGACATCTTAATTTCCTTTTAGTTAACAAGTTAGGTCAAACAAGTGAAGATAGTGCTTGGATTTCAAGTGCTTACTCTCTCTTTATTTTGAAAAATATTTACATTATTATTACTTACAAACACCTAACTGAAAAGACTAAGGTATACCACCCCTACACTGCATTATGACTTACGTGAGGGTTAGGGCAGAGCTCGGAGGATTGTGCAAACTGACTCTGACTTTGTTAACAACATGTCGGCAATCCTTAGGTGTCCAACTCATGAAATGAGATGAAGATATATCATCAATGCACTGCATTACGGCTTATGTGAGAGTTGGGACAGATCTTGACGAGTTTGCACACCAACGCTAAATGTACAACAATGTTGGATACACTTAGATTATTATTATTATATATATATTCTTGTTATTTTTAAGAGAGAGAGAGTTAAGTGAGAATATCATAACGCAACTTAATTTAAAAGATCTAAAATGTTATAGCAAGTAGTCTAAATACAACATTATATTAATCAGATTACAATTTAGAAAACATTTCATACTCATCACCTACGAATCCCCCAATATACCAGTTACAATAAATTTGCTCATAATTCAAACTTTTCTTTCGTTATCCGACTAAGACAAGTGATTTTCTGAATAATTTAATCATACGACGAAAAATGTATGCTTACACCATCATGCCTTATTTAAAAGTAAATAAAAATGCAAATCTTTTTTTCTTTTGGTTTTGAATTTTTTTTGAATGAAAAAGAAAGAAAAAAGAATTTAATGCAAAACCACAATAAAATGAAACTCCCTCCACACTTGATTTTGACTATGTCCTCTCGGGCAACCTAAGTGGAAGGAAAAAAAGGAAAAGAAAATTTTGTAAATATGCCCTATATTTACAAAAAAGAATTATTATTTACATTATATGAGAAAATATATTGACAAGAAGTAAATGAAACAGTCTTCTAAAGACCGATTCATTTGTCTCTTCAAGTATGAGAGACACAGCTTAAGCACGAAAAACAAAATCGTAAAAGATTTCGAAGATAAACGTTTATTGGGAAAAACGAATGTCGTTTTATTAAATATCGAATGAGTTAAATTTTTTTTTTGATGGTTTTTGGGGTAGATTGAATAAATGGTTGAAATTCATGTTTAAATTCACCAATTTGAATTTCAAATTTGTCATTGATTTTTTTTTTCAAAATTATTGATTTCAAAATCCAAATGGTGATTCAAATCTACACTTTCACAATTCAACTCATCTTCGAAAAGACCAGACATTTCGTGTTCATCAAATTCATCTTCCTTTGAATTATTCATAACTTCATTGCATAAATCATTTTCAAAGGATAAAATCATAGTTTTAAATTCTTTATTTTCAGAAAAAGGAAGATCGAATTTTAAATTTGGTTCCACCCTCTCAAAAGAATTAAAATCCAACTCAATTACCATGTTTTCAACAACTTTATTAAGATCGTTATCTTCCATTTCAAAAGTTATTATTTGGAAATGGTCGATTGTGGTAAAAGATGGATTACCATTCGAATCATCACACGTTCGATTTTGATTATTTTGTTTTTCACGAAAATTCAAGTAGTTTTGAAACAACAAATTCGTGTGATTATCGTGAATTTCATTAATTTGCTCAACAAACTCAAACGTATAATTACTTATTTGAGAATTTTCAATTTGAAATTGTTGAGAACAAAAAATTTCATTTGTACCACAATTGAAATTATTTCCATTGCCAAAATTATTTGAAAAATTGTTCACATTTCCATTTTGAATTTGAAATTCATTTTGGAGTTGACATTGAATTAGCAAGGGTTATAATCAAAATCATTTGAATTTGGAAGTGCATTTAAATTTTAATTATTTTGAAAACTTTGACTTGAGTTGTTACACAAGTATGAATCACACCATTCATTTATTCTTTTATTTTGTTGTATTCTCGTTTCAAGTAAAGATTCAGTTATTGTTTCTAAAGTGGAGGGTTGATCATTATTTTGGAAATTTTATCGTGAAAAATACGAATTGTTTGTACAATAATCATGATTAAAATATCCATATGAATTTTATGTGAAATTATATGGATTATATTGATTTTCACAACTATCGTAAATCCATAGGAACAAGGAAATTCAGACATTTTCAAGAGTTTTTTTTTAAGAAAGGAATTGATTATTCATAAAAAAGAAAGCTTTTTTTTCGGATTTTTATTTTTATTTTGGATTTTTGAATGGTTTTTTTAAAAAACAAAATGCTTAAATAAAAGGAAAGAGATTATTTACATTTTTTTTGGAAAAATTTGTTTTTTGTTTTTGTTTTTTTATATATGCATGCATGAACCTAATGCAACTATATAAATGCAAATTGCTTATTTACAAATTTTCTAAAATTATATAATGACGGTTTGATTAATTTCAACAAAAGATTTCTCAGCCAGTTAACGGACAGGAGTTATCGGTGTACCAAGAATCACACTAGTAATGAAACCGAAGGTTTAAGTACCTTCAGAGGAACAACCCATATAATATTTATGAATCACTATAATATTTATAAACGACCATTACTTTGCCGTTGTCTAGACACCGAGAAATAATTCGTTGAAAATAAATCAATTTGTCAAAATATAATGATGTCCTTAGAAAGAAAACAAAAATAAGATGAATGCAAAACAGAAATTAAACGTGAATTACCAATGCAACTATGAATATATATTTTTTTGGATTTTTTTTTTGTGAATGCAAATGCAAATGCAAGCAAACAACAATGCAAGGAAATAAAAACAAGGGAGAAAAGCACAATACCAGAGCAAGCTGATTTTATTAGCAAATTATTTAGCGACAATTTTTTTTAGCGCGACAGATAAGAAAATAATGTAGTTTCTAGCAAGCAGTTCTTGAGAATTTTTGCAACCTGAAATGGAGTTGCAAACAATTTTTTTTCAAGGTATACACACGCATGAAGACATAAAATCAAAAGAAAAGCACACAAATATAAACACTCACACAATTTCAAAAATTAAATTATAAAACTGTTTTCTTAAAGCGAACTAAATATTTCTTTGGAAACAAACGTAAACTAAACGTAGTAAACTTGGCCCACCAGCCCACTAAACAAAACGCAACCCAAAGAGAAAATAACCGAGCCCACTGAAATGCTCAAAATTAGAGCACTCCACAATTACAAAGCTAGGGCCATGAACTAGAATGATCCAGCAAAATAAAAATAGAAACAAGTTCTCAAAAACTTGTTCACCAACGAATTTTCTATCGATTAGAAATCCGTCGCTAAGTATAATAAACTATAACCGCACGGCGTACATTTGTAGTACGTTAGCGAATACGAGTCGATCCACGGGGAAAGAAATAATTTTAGATTCTACTCAATCAAATTAAAGCAATGTCGAAAGAGATGCTAGCTACAACTACAACTAAAGAATATCAATAAATTAAGTTAAATGAAACTATGAGATTAAATGACAATATTGGAATAATTCCACTCTCTAGATCACATGAATCAACATAGAATGAAACCTTGATCTCTTTTTTTGTTGGTCATTTGTGAATTTAGTTGATATGATTATTATAAGTATAGCTTATTTATGCTATTAATTAGCACAAAATAAACTATCAAACTATAACATACCCACCAAATCACCTTACTAGTTCTAATGAAAAATGACAACAAGATGAAAGTGAAATATACTTTAAACATGGCCTATGAACTATTAATTAGAACTATAGACCATCAAATTTTTATTTCAACCCCCACCTAATCACCATCATCGTATAAAGGTGAAGAGCTAATTAGTGAACATATGACTAAATATAGCCTATTTGTGTAAACAACATAGGCTATCAAACTCAATAATGGACACATGAAACCAATAACATCAACATGACATGAAGCACAAAAAGAGAGCACGAATAAACAAATTATGTTGCATCTACATAATCAAAAGAGCTTCATTACCCCTAAGTTGAAATGGATTAGCCTGTAATATATGTAATCATGACAACAAAAGTAGATTGCAACATTAAAAATAAGGGAAAAGAAAGCAAATGAAAGAAAATCTAAATAGAACAAGAAAAGAAAAAACTAAGTGCATGTAAATAAATATAAACTATGAATATAAACTAAAGAGCATGTAAATAAATCTAAGCTATAAACAACAAAAGGAAAGCATAGAAACTAAAATAAACATAAGAGAAAGAGGCTTGGAAGCCATTTTTATTAACTTAAGAAACTTACACTTTCATATCATAAAAAGAGGATAAAAAAGAGGATAAAAAATACATGAAAGAAAGGAGTATATATACATGATCTAAAACCCTGAAACCCTAATCACTCTTCTTGGGAATTCCCCAAAATGCCCACTTCATGAAGCTTCTAATCTTGTCTTTATCCACCAATAAATCATGTAGAATGCATAAAGCCTTTATTATCTCATCCAATTAGTCTTTAATATGAAGCTTAAGAGTACGTGATTAGCTAAGAGGTGGGGTCTTCACTTTCCATAGAATGAATTATTTCTTTACCTCCTCTTGTGTATATGCATGCATTTCTTCATATCTTCATGTGTATGCATCATTTTTGCTCGTAAATTCCTATAAGAGACAACTACAAGGAACAAGTAAATGATATCACGAATTAAAACATGCACACTTTACCGTTAAACCCCCAATTGAGTGATGATTTTGAAAACATTCAGAACATGGTTTGATCATATAAAATACCCAAAAATGTTCATTTATTTAACTCAACTAGAAAAAATATGTGAATATAAATGTGCATTTTTACGTGCACATCAGTAACCATTCTTAAAGATAATAAATTGGGAATAACTTAATTAAATATTCAGAAATAAGTGAAACTGGCATTACCGTTGCGTTCGTCTCAGAATTTTGGTTCATATAGACCCTAAGTTTGCGTAAAGCGGATAATGTATGAAGAAGTTACAAGCATTAGAAGTTTGTATACATATAAGGAGGTTATATATAAATATAAGACTAAAATAATTCCATAATTTTCAAATGAAATGAGGCGGGAAAAGAAGCGGGAACCAGCACCGTTGTAGGACGACCCACACTCGGCCTGGGTCAACCTATGGTCAGCTGGGTCAACCCCATGGATGCGTGAGTCAACCCACTCCAGATCCGGGCGGATTCTAAGTACGAATCTAGACTATTTTGCGACCATATTCGTTGCTGACTCGGCATTACTTATAGGGTTAAGATTAAAACCCTAAGATCTAAAGTCTGAGGTTGACTCTGTTAATCTATAAATAAGTGACTTCTCCCATTCTGATTTACACCATTTCTTCATAACTTTTTCTTCTGTAAATCTATTCTGAAAATATAAACATATATGGGGGGAATGCTGCTGAGGAGTGGATAAAAGAGAGATAACATCAGGACTTTCATACATACAATTGGTATTCGACATTTTCTACGACATAGTGTTATATATATAAGAGATTTATTCTCTTCTTCGCCAAGACCGACTGTGAGTTCCTGTCATTTACAGGTTTGATTTTTTAGACTATAAACTTGACATTTAAATAAAATTGGGTTAGGATATACAATGTTAGTAAGATAAAAGTTATACATGTTTTCACTGTTAATCACCTATGCCGTTATGATCAGTAAAACAAATTCCTTTGATGTTGCATAATTAACAAGTTATAGGTATCTATCTTCCTTTTCCCATTATCTATGTTTTATGTTGATTTCCAGTAATGCCTATATGCCTATGTGATTTGATTCTATTCTCCTTCCTCTGTTTTCCTTTTCTATTTTACGCCAAGCCTAGGCCTTTTGGAAGCCCAGGCTATACCCGATTAGAGTGTTTGTATAATTGGGGGCAATAATGAATGACATAAAAAGAGGAATTTAGGCATGTTGCTAAATAGGGACTGTTTGAATATAATTTGGGGAAAAGGGACAATATACATATGTTTACACTTGCTGTAAACTGATAAAAAGGGATAATACTTATATACTTGTTGTAAATGAATAATATGCATAAACCTTTATATGTTGTAATTTAGGAATATAGTTGATGAATAATATGCAAATGAATTGGACATGTTAGATTTGACTTAAAACAGACATTAAGTAAATGTCATGTTAAGAACATGGTAAGCACCAGATGTAAGTTAATAAACAGAAATGTGGTGGGAATTGTATACATCTGGGTAGGTGTTTTGGGGAAGGGTTGTACACACATAATGACATGTAATATTTACAACCATGCTTATTAGTAAAACTAAACTGGCTCGTTAAACATGAGTATTAATAAGCTGAGAGGTCCTTCGTTCTTCTATTGTGTCTAGTTTTGGGGACTCTTAAATCCTAGTTTTATAAGCACAACCTTAGGGGACCTTCTTGTGTCAATCTGCTATTTAGAACCCATATCAGTCAGTATCCCTGTTGGTATCTTTTTAGAGGGGGCCTCACACTAGGTAGGAGCCATGACACGCTTTACTGAACTGGATAGTAAGAGGTTTACATGGGGGTGGGTACAGGCACATTTCGCCGGAGTCATAAGCATGCATGGGTCCGACTAGGGAAGATAAGCCGCTGTAACACCAGTAAATAGGTCTGCATTATATAGCTGTCGGGTTAGGGAGTGATACACCCTACTGCCCGGGCTGACACGGGGTGTTTACGTAGTAGGGAGCCGATTGTTTGGGTAGTAATTAGGGTACACCAAAATCTGCTATTGTTTAATTAGGTTAACACCAAATATGGTTATCTAATTAGGGTACGCCTAATCCTGCTATTTAATCATGTTGCTTATTTCTGCTGTTAATTCTGCTGATATGTAATTAGGATGAGAACCTAATCCTGTTGAACTTGTTATACTAGTATTGTTGCAGACATTACCTGTTTTTGGATATAAATGTGAAGCATTACTCGATCATAGTATATTCCTGTTATTCCTGTCCATCACGTTGTTCTGTCTGGTTCACCTGATACCTTTTATGACACTGTACCTTCCTCATCTAGTCTTATTTACCTGTCTTGACATTTCTATTTTATGCACATTTGTAAATCACAAGAACTCGCCAAAATTTATTTCTGACACTTTTCCTTTCTCCTCTTTCTTTCTTTCCCACCAGGTCCTAAGAGTGGAAGCACTCAATAGTGATCAGGATTTCTCTTACAGCTTGGACTTGGATTTCATGTGATGTACCGTTTAGACTTGCTCTCTACTTTAGTATGGCTTATGGCAAGGGATATGATTTTATGTACACTGAAGCTTTGGTTTTTGATATGTTTTTATGAGATAGATTTAATGTAACTGGTTTTATTGTAACTTGTTTGAAACTACGCTTTATTTTTAAATAATGAAGTTAAGAATTTTCCGCTGCTTATTACATTTATCTTGTAAATTTTCTGTAATGTTTACCTATTGCACTTCACGAAACTTAATGCATTCTCTTATAAGTGACATTAACGATAGTGGGGTGTCACATTTGGTATCAGAGCTGAAGGTTACAAGATCAGAGAAATAGTTTTTAAAATTGGTTTTAAAAGAAAATTATTTTCAAATAAAAATCTGTTTTTGAAAAGCAAATCCCCTCAAGCCATAGTCAATATTCTCTCGATCTCTTGTTGAATCCTGTTTCTTTTCTTTTCAGCATGTCTGGGGAACCCAATCTTCTTGGGGGCATTCTGTTACTGACATAGTTCATTAAGTATCTTGAGGCTACGACACCTGCCGGAGGTCAAGGGGATGCTCCTCCCCCAGCTGCAGCCGCTGTTGCTCCACCTCCACGAGTAGATAACTTTTCTAATTTATGCAAAGACTTCTGGCGCTTCACGTTCATTTATACCCAGTTCTTTAGTAGACAGACTGCACCTTGATACTAGTATAGTCTCTAGTCCTGTAGTGGTCTCAAACCCCATTGGAGGATCGGCTTATTTATCCATGATGTGTATGGGTTTGAGAATTTCTATCTTGGGCGTCGAATTTGAATGAGGCGCATACGTTTTGGGCTTTATGGGCTATGATTTGATTCCAGGGATGGATTGGCTAGCCATGTATGGTGCCGTCCTTGATTGCGAAAAGAGAGTGGCTAGACTTCTTACTTGCCATGGTAGGACTCTCGAAATTTCTTATGACCTATGGGGATGGGTGATGCTTAATTTTCTAGAATCATTTTATACTTCTGTTGACGATTTTCTATCTGTGCCCATAGTTAGAGACTACCCGGATGTGTTTGAGGAGGTTAAGTGACTACCTCCAAGGTGTGAGATAAACTTCTGAATTTACTTGGTAGAGAATGCGAAGCCAGTTGCTCTACCGGTATGCCACATGGTTCCTAGGAGAAGGAAGGAGCCCGGCAAGAAAGTAGGGGAGCTATTCGAGAAAGGTTTTATTAGGCAAAGCATTTCAGAGTGGGGAGATCCAGTCATCTTTGCAACTAAGGTGGATGGCTCACTTCGTTTATGTGTGGATTATAGGGAGTTGAATAAGCTCACTAAGAAGAATAGGCACCCACCACCGAGAATTGACAACCTGTTTGATCAGCTAGTAGGCGTACCAGTTTTCTCGGAGATGGATTTAGCCATGGGGTTTCATCAATTGAGAGTGGCGGAGGATAGCATTGATAAAACTGCATTCAAAACTCCAGACGGTTTCTTCGAGTGGCTGGTTATGCCTTTTGGGCTAACCAATGCACCAACCTATTTTGGTTGACTTGATGAGTAGGGTGTTTAGGGAGTTCCTGAACAAGTTCATGGTAGTCTTTGTGGATGACATTCTGATATTATCAAAGAATGAGGAGGAGCATGCACAATACATAGGAGAGGTTCTACGTACTCTTAGGTCACATCAGCTCAAGATGAAGTTTTCTAAGTGTCACTTTTGGAGAAAGGAAGTAAGGTTCCTAGGGAATGTGGTCTCCAAGGAAGGGATAGAAATGGACTCCGCGAAAGTCGTTTCAGTTCAAGATTAGAGGGCTTCAAAGGATGTAACAGATATGAGAAGTTCCCTAGGGTTGGAGGGCTATTATAGAAATTTTATAAAGGACTTTGCAAGGGTATCAGCCCCGCTCACCTGATTGACGAAGAAGGACTTGGCTTTTTCATGGAGTATCGATTGTGAGGATGCCTTTTAGAGATTGAAGAGGGCTCTGATAACAGTCCTAGTTTTGACTCTCCCAGATGGAAGCAAGATGTTCACGGCCTACAAAGATTCTTGTAGCATAGGGCTTGGTGTTGTTCTAATGCAAGAGAGAAGGGTAGTGTGCTATGGAAGCAGATAGCTGAGGGTTCATGAGAAGAACTACCCTACACATGATCTAGAGTTGGCTGCTATAGTGTTCGCATTGGAGTCTTGGAGACACTATCTTCTTGGATAAAGATTTGAGCTATATATGGATCACAAATCGCTCACGAACTTGTTCTCATAGAAGGATCTCAACTTAGGCAGCAACAGTGGATGGAGTTCCTAGCATCCTACGACTTCGAGATAGCTTATAACCCGGGCAAGGGTAATGTAGTGGCAGACGCATTGAGTAGGCAAAGGATGACTTTGAGGCCTCTCTTCGTAGAATGGCAAAGCTTGGATTACATCTCGACCTTTGATTTTAAGCCATCTACAGATTTCACTTTGGGATTGTTAGCATCGTTGGAAGTGCAACCTACTCTATTGGAGCGAGTTAGATCTATGCAGTGGGAGGACCCGCAGATATTAGACATCTTGGATAGGCTTGGTAGAGGAGAGACTTCTACTTACCTTGCTAAAAACACCATGGACAATAACGGTTGGCTGAGACGTGATGGAAGTCTATGTGTCCCTAAGATTGGGGAATTGCTTAGGGCAGTGCTTAAGGAAGCCCATCATTCTCGGATGACTGTACATATGAGCGGCGACAAAATGTATCGAGACATGAAGAGAGTTTTCTTTTGGACTGGCGTGAAGAAAGATGTGGCAGAATTTGTAGCTCGTCGTTTGACTTTCCAAAGAGTAAAGGCTGAATAAAAGAAACCGGGCATATTGCTTCAGCCCTTAGATGTCCCACAATGGAAGTGGGAGATCGTCTCTATGGATTTCATCGATGGAGTGCCATAATTAAGGAAGGGAAATACAGGCATTTAGGTGATAGTGGATAGCCTTACAAAGATCACCATTTTGTTCCTGTTAAGAGTAAGAGGACGACGGCTTGGCATGCATTAGTATATCTTCGAGAGATAGTTCAATTGCATGGGGTACCTTCTATTATAGTAAGTGACCGTGACCCCATCTTTACTAGGGAGTTTTTGAAGAGCTTACAAGAGGCGTTAGGTACACAACTTCATTTGAGCATGCCATACCACTCTTAAACAGATGGACAATCTGAGAGGGTGAATAGAGTTCTTGAGGATCTTCTAAGACTATGTATCCTAGATTTCGGAGGAACTTGGGAGCAACATCTCCCTTTGGTAGAGTTCACCTACAAAAACAGTTACCAATTAAGCATAGTCATGTCACCCTTCAAAGCGTTATATGAACGACCTTGTGTATCGCCGACTTGTTAGTGGGAGTCCATGGACAGACTTCTGCTTGGACCAGAGATGATTCGAGATACTTCCAAGAAGATTGATCTTATCCGTCGAAGAAGGACATAAATCCTACGCTAATAAAAGGAGGACCGATTTGGAATTCGAAGTGGGAGGTATTTTCTTTATCAAAGTGTCACCGATAAGGAATGTAGTTCGCTTTGGTTCGGTCGGCAAGTTGGCAGCGAGATTTATAGAACCATTCCCTATAGTAGAGAGGATATGTCAGATGGCATATAGGATCAAGCTACCAGAAAGACTGGCGAGCGTACACGATGCATTTCACATTTCCCATTGAGGAAATGTCTCTATGATACGACAGAGATAATAGAGTTGAGCACTCTTAAGGACATAGAAGTTGAGAAGGAAGCATCAATGAGACGAATTTCTACTCATATCCTTGGATCAAAAATCAAGAAGCTACGTAACAAGGAAATCAGATGGGTTAAAGTGCAGTGGGGAGAAGACCGCTAAAACACGACGTGGGAACCCAAAGATAGGATTCGCGTTTCTTATCCTTTTCTTTTTGAAAGTACGTTCTTGACTTCTTTTCCAAGCTTTTACTTTTCATTTGATTCTATCATTCGAGTTTATTTATCCTATCGTTCTAACCTTTCGATCCTTAGGTAGAACCCAATGGTTAGAAAGATGTGTTTGAAACATGTTATGATTGATGTTTGCAAGTAGATGCATGTACATACACTAGGTACTAGATCGGCTCAATCACTTACATATTGCATATGGATGTGTGTGCATTCTAATTTTCTATGGATGGAAATGGGTGAATCATCATATGGATGTTGCATTTGGATGTATAATTGTGCACACATATAGAGTTTGTATGTTATACTAGGATTATTTGCATACATTTTGGACTCATGGCATAAACAAATATTGCATTAAGGAGGTCAACTGAATCAGTCGACCGCCTGATTTTCGCATTAGTGTAAGGACATATGCACACAACACCTTTGCATATATTCATACAAGCATTTGGAATTTCTTAAGGACAATGGATGTCTGTGGATGATGAATGAGTTGATGGTTGTAGATGGATGTTAGGATAATAACATTCATCTTAACCTGGAGATTTCAAGGATGAAATCCTTTAAGTAGGGGAGAATGTAACACCCCAAAAATTTAATACACTATAACTATGCTTAAGGATAATAAATTGGAAATAACTTAATTACTTATTCAAAACTAAATGAAACCGGCATTACCTTTGCGTTCATCTCAGAATTCTAGTTCAAATAGACCCCAAGTTTGCATAAAAGGGATAATGTATGAAGAAGTTATGGGTATTAGAAGTTTGTATACATATAAGGAGGTTATATGTAAATATAAGATTAAAATAATTCCATAATTTTCGAATGAAACGAGACGGGAACCAGAACCATTTTTGGACGACCCACACTCGGCCTAGGTCGACTCATGGTCGACTAGGTCGACCGCATGGGTGTGTGGTTCGACCCACTCCAGATTCAGGCTGATTCTGAGTACGAATGTGGACTGTTTTACGACCGTATTCATTGTTGACTAAGCATTGCTTGCACGGTTAAGATTAAAACCCTAAGATCTAAAGGCTGAGGTTGACTCTGTAAATATATGGCTTCTCCCATTCTGATTTACACCATTTCTACATAACTTCTGCCTTTGTAAATCTATTCTAAAAATATAAGCATATAACGGGGGAATGCTGCTGAGGACTGGATCAAAAAGAGACAACATCAGGACTTGCTTACATACAACTGGGATTGGACTTTTTCTACGGCATAGTGTTATATATATAAGATATTTACTCTCTTCTTCTCCAAGACCCACTGTGAGTTCCTGTCATTTACAGATCTGATTTTTTAGACTATTAACTTGGCAGTTAAATAAAATTGGGTTAGGATACACAGCGTTAGTAATATAAAAGTTATACATGTTTTCACTGTTAATCACCTATGCCGTTATGATCTGTAAACCATATGCCTTTGATGTTGGATAATTAACAGTTATATGTATCTATCTTCCTTTTCCCATTTTCTATGTTTTATGTTTATTTTCAGTCTTCCCTATATGCCTATATGATTTGATTCTATTCTCCTTCCTCTATTTTCCTTTTTTATTTTACGCTAACCCTAGGCCTTTTGGAAGCCCAGGCAATACTCAATTAGAGTGTGCGTACAATTAGGGCAATAATGAATATCATAAAAAGAGGAATTTAGGAATATTGTTAAATAGGGGCTGTTTAACTATATTTTGGGAAAAAGGGATAATATACACATGTTTAGAATTACTGTAAATTGATTAAAAAAAAGGATAATGTGTGTATACTTGCTGTAAATAAATAATATGCATAAACCTGTATATGTTGTAATTTGAGAACGTAGTCGATGAATAATATGCATATGAACTGGACATGTTAGGTTTAACTTAAAACAAATATTTAGTAAATGACATGTTAAGAACATGGTAAATACCAAATGTAGGTTAATAAACTGAAATGCTATGGGAATTGTATATATATGGGCAGGTGCTTTGGGGAAGGGTTGTACACACATAATGACATGTAATAGGTACAACCACACTTATTAGTAAACCTAAACCTGCTTGGTTAAACATGAGTTCTAATAAGCTAAGAGGTCCCCCGTTCAGCTGTTGTATCGGGTTTTGGGGACTCTTAAATCCTAGTTTTGGTGGCACAAGCTTAGGGGGTTTGACTTGTGTCCATCTGCTGTTTGGAACCCATATCAGTCTGTATCCCTGTTGGTATCTTTTTAGATGGGGCCTCGCACTAGGTAGGGACTGGGGCATACTTTACTGAACTAGATAGTAAGAGGTTCACATGGGGGTGGGTACGGGCGCGTTTCGGTGGGGTCATGAGGGTGCATGAGTCCGACTAGGGAAGATAAGACATTGCAAAACCAGTAAATAGGCCTGTGTTATATATTTGCCGGGTTAGGGAGTGATACACCCAACTGCCGGGGCCGACACAGGGTATTTACGTAGTAGGGAGCCGAACGCTTAGGTAGTAATTGGGGTACACCTAATCCTGCTATTGTGTAATTAGGTTAACACCTAATATGGTTATGTAATTAGGGTACGCCTAATCTTGTTGTTTAATATTATTATTATTATTTATTTTTACTATTAATCCTACTGATATGTAATTAGGCTGAGAACCTAATATTGTTGAACTTGTTATACTAGTATTGGTGCAGACATTACTTGTTTTAGGATATAAATGTGAAGCATTACTTGATCATAGTATATTCCTATTATTCCTGTCCGTCATGCTGTTCTGTCTAGTTTACCTGTTACCTTTTATGACACTGTACCTTCCTCATCCAGTCTTATTTACCTGTCTTGGCATTTCTATTTTGTGCACATTTGTAAATCACTGGAACTCGTCATATTTTATGTTTGACCCTTTTTCTTTCGCCTCTTTCTTCCTTTCCCACCTCCCCCCAGGTCCTCAGAGTGGAAGCACTCAACAGTGACCAGGATTTCTCTTACAGCTTGTGCTTGGATTTCGTGTGATGTACCATTTCGACTTGCTCTCTACTTTAGTATAGCTTATGGCAAGGGATATGATTTTGTGTACTCTGATGCTTCAGTTTATGAGATATTTTAATGAGACAGATTTAATGTAACTGGTTTTATTGTATCTTGTTTGAAACTATGCTTTATTTTTAAATAATGAAGTTAAGAATTTTCCGCTGCTTATTTCATCTGTCTTGTAAATTTTCTGTAATGTTTACCTATTGCGCTTCACGAGACTTAATGCATTCTCTTACGAGTGACATTAACGGACGTGGGGTGTCACACAAAAATTACATATAATCATACTATTCACCTCGTTTTTTAATCATTACCTTGTCTCCATCAATGTGATTGCCATTATCATTATCTTTTCCACTTTACCCGTTTTTATGGTTATGTTCATGTTATAGATCTTTTTGCCAAGTGACGCAAGACTATTTAATTCAGGTAGCGATCCTAAATCTATCTACCACGTTATTAATATATATAGTCATACCAATCCCAATAATGAATTTTGCACTTGCATATCGTTATCCTAATGTCTTCATGGATCTTTGACATTTATCGTACATGGCATATCATATGTGCATCATCATAACATCATTTAACATATAAATATACATAATGTGATACTTAATATTTGTCATTGACATATAATCATAATAAGGCAACTAAATCATATATAAAAACATCCATTAGGTAATGCGCGTTATATACATTAAGGTACTACAGTATCAAAATCCATATATATAAGGATTAATTGACAAGAATAATCCGAAGTTTAACGTGTCCGTCCTTATTAATCTCAAGTTTGCGTTATTTATTAATAATACCAAGTTTAGGAGGTGTCTTCCCAAATTGATCTCATTACCTTGTTAACTTGCAATAGCAGGTTAATTGTTTTAACTTTCCCAAATCTAACGTTCCTCTCCATCCATCTGCTCCCTCCTTCCCAATTCTATTGATTCACGCTCAAACAAATAAAAATACGCGATGCCTATCGCCCCTTCTCAGGACTCTTCCGTCCCAAACTCATGAGACTCGTTGTGAATCTCTACGCGTAGCTCATCGGCACCCGAAATCGCCTAATAACCAATTCGTGTGGAGGAGAGTATTAAAAATAAGAGCATCTCATAATAGCAAGCAATACTGGTCTCAGAACACAAACTGATTTCAGTATCACTTAACAGCTCTAAGCTGACAGTTCTCTCCTTTGGGAATTTGTACAAGCCAAAGACCGATCTAGAAATTACACTACCACTTTCTTAGCAGATTCGAAGGCAAAGACCTAAGAATTGGATTTTTTTTGGCTGATTCGAAGCCACCGTCAAAATTCGATTTTTTGGCAGATTCTAGATTCTGGATTGTGGTGTTGCATATGATTTTGGTTTCAGGATTTGTTCGGTGTCATGGAGAATTCTTTCTTCGATTGAGCAAAAGGAAGAGGCAAAAGGTAACGAGAATCATGTGAAAAATATTAGAGAGTATAGGAAAATCTGAACTTTCTGGAATTTGCACTGATATTATGACTGTTATCAACGGGCATCTGAATCCATCTTCTTCAACACGAGAATCTAATGTATTTTATTACAAGATGAAGGCTTTGGATTTCTCACTGGAAATCTAGCAAAGGTATGGATGATTCATCTTACTTTGGATTTCTCACTAATCAAAGGCTTTGGATTGCTCACTAATCAAAGGATTTGTATTTCTCACTAGAAAGTATACTACCACTTTCTTTAGAAATACGGCAAAGGATGAAGGGGTGACAGTGGTAAGTTCAGAGATGTGCCAATGGAATTCATCGATGCCTATGGAGCCTACCATCATTTCATGCCAATACAGTTGGCATTTGGAGAATGAAATTTAACATTGTTGATTGAATTTGGTGTTTGCGTTTTGTACTGGTAGTTCGACAGCAGACTTGTGTGGGGAACAATGTATGTAGAAGGCGTTCAAGTAGTGATGGTTGCACAGCAGTAAGGATGAAGGATTATTTTGTGACCTCTTCCATCTCCTACGCAGCTCAATCCCAAACAAGCCACTTTAATCTCTTTTAATTTCGGGTGCAGATTGATTTCATTTGTGAATTGGGAATTTTGGTTGTGTTTTTTTTTTCTTTTCTTCTGCTGAAATTCAAATCAGATTATGCGAAAGGGGAATTGTTGTGCTGAGAAATTATGTGAATTTTGAAGGAGGAGGAACTAATGAATTGTGTTGGAGTCAGTAACGAGCAAGAAAGAAGAACCAACTGTTCATGACATAGAAACCTGCTATGACAGGTCATCGGGGAAATGGGATCAATTTGGGAAGACATCCCCTAAACTTGGGATTATTTTTAAATAACGCAAACTTGGGATTAATATGAGCGGAAACGTTAAACTTCGGATTATTCTTGTCAATTAATCCTATATATAATCTATACTATATTATATTTACTGATCTCAATGGAGCGCTCACAGGCCTGCTCGCAAACTTAAACTGAACCGTCTTCCGCAATAAATCAAAGACAAAAAAGGCGTCGCTCCTTCCACTTGAACAATCTATCTCTCTACCCTACTGCCGCTGAATTATCAAGATCATCCCTCTTTTCCTTCAGCTGCTTTCTGCCATCTACCCACCGTCTACAACCTAGCCCTAAATCGAAGGCGATCAGATTTGCTTCCACCGAAGCCTCGCTCCACTGCCGTGAATTTGCTAGCTCTTCTCCCGACGTAAGCACCTATTTACTACTTATTTTCTGCGCTAGGTTTAGATTAGTTAGGTTTCTCTTATTTTCATATTTTCGTCGATAAGGTTTGTTAATTTCTGTTCTCAGAAACAAAGTTCTCTTCGTTAGGGTTTTCGATTAGGGTTCACCATTTAGGGTTGCCGATGAGGGTTCAAAACATGATATATTATGCAACAATTAAATTCAGGAATTATTTGGGCATGGAAATTGAGTAACAATACATTATGTATTTCTTGGTTTAAGTGAGAAATATGAATCGGCTGTAACAGTTGTGATTAGCCGTATAAAAATTCATTGAGTTTTAGCCTTCTGTTTTTCTGAAATTTGTTGCGTATTCATATTTATTATGATTCTAAACAATACTTATATCAATTCAGATTATACTTCTATTGATGTAAGTCAATTTCAGGCAGAACATAGTAGTATAGTTTCTTAATAAAGAATTGAGAAATGCCTTGGTTTGTCTCTGTTGCCATAACTTACTCTGTTGCATCATCTTTCTTGAGCTTATTACAGTTAGTCAATAATTATATTTTCTATTAAATAAAAAACTTATTTATTTTCGTTCCCTCAAAATATGGGTTAATTGTTCTTCAAACATGTTAAGGCTTACCATTTAAAATCAATTCACTCACCCTATTGATAAAATTAAAGTTTTTGGAGTAATTTTATTTTGTCGTATAAGCATTATATTTAACACAAAACTATGATTTTAATCATATAAGCATTATATGAATAAAATAATGACCCAATAAAATATATGATTTTATTGATTAGAGTCATATCCTTTATTATTAATGTTACAATAATAAGTTTAAATGCTTATATGATTAGAAGTTTCTTAACCATTTGAACAATCATATAAGCATGGCTAAAAAGTTGTAGACAATGTCTGGTTTAGAGTAATTCGAAGAAAATTAACGTTACATATGTTATTTCCGTCTGTAGTAGGGTAACGCCTATCACACATAGAACAGGTATTCTCGATTGCAAGTTTTTACATATTCCCAGCAAGTGTATTAAATGCATGAAAGTTTTTAGCCATTACAATGAAATATGGTGAAATTTTTTAATTAGATCATTTTCTTTTATGTGCGAGTAATTTGATCGTTTTTTAATTAAATTAGTTAATATGTTCAGTAGTAAGTTCGCCCCATTAATTACAGTGTCATTCATGAAATTATGAATCTTGGTGAACAGTTTTTATAATATTAGTTTAGCTATCAAAAGTGCCTATTACCTAAGCTTAATGAGCACTTGAATAGATATTAGTATACTTATTTCTGAATGGAACACATTTTCAGGGTTTTTTTTTTTTTTTTTTTTTATATATAGAAGACAATATTTTAAGCAATGTGTGGTTTAGAGTAGTTGGAAGAGAATTAATGTTACATATATTATTTCCATCTGTATTATGGGAAGACTACACATTGAACGAGTATTCTCAATTGCAAGTTTTTTACATGTTCCCAGCAAGTGTATTAATTGCATGAACATTTTTGGCTATTACGATGTAATATAGTGATAAATTTTAATTAATCAAATTCTAAATGTTAGAAACTCGACTGGATAGAAAAGATTTCGGTTTCATAATTTTATATACATGTAATTTGAACTTTTTATCACATTAGTGAGTAATTCAGCAGTTAGCTATTATCCTCCAACGTAAACTGCAACGTATCTTTTATAAAGCTTTGAATTTTGGTTGTTACTCTAAGATTAGTTTAGCTACGACCAAAATGGCCTCTATTACCCTGTTGTGATGAGCATTTGAATAAATATTAGTGTTCATATCTATGAGTAGAAATAATTTTTTAGGGTTATTTTAATACGGATTTCAATATTGTAAACAAAATAAATTTGTAAACCTTCATTAATCAACGTTTATGTTTGATCTTTTAGGATATTGTTACATACATAGCAAATTAAATGCTATTCGCTTTGCCTAGCTATAGGTTACCCTTGTGTGACTACGACATGTTTTTTTTTTTTAAAAAAAAAAAAAAATCTTTTGTCTCTTTTAGCTAGTAAATTATTGTTAGCCTCATACCAATTTAGACAAGTGGATAAATGAAACTATGACTTTATTATTGTTAGGTTTCTAACAAGAAGGCAGCTTCTCTTATTTTTTTTTTTATTGTGCATTCATTTTTCACTATAGTTTGTCGTGTTCCCTATTTATTTGGCATATGCCTGCTTTGGGGTAGTTCAAAGAAAATGAACATTACATATGATATTTCCATGTACATATAGGAAGGCAAGCTGCACTTTGAATGGATTTTCTCAGTTGTATTTTTTTCCATCTTTAAAATCCCATTAGCTAAATTTTACCACTATCTTTTGTCATAACGACCAAAAACTTCCATGCAGTTAATACACTTACTACGAATATGAGCTCTACTAGATGAAAAGATATAGTTTTCATCATCTTTTTTTGTACATGCAATTTGAACATTTATTGTTAAGTTAGTTATTATATTCAACAATAAGTTGTGATCCACCCCCTTTGACCACAATGTGTCTTCATTAAGTTTTGAATTTTGGTGAACTATTATTCTAACATTAATTTAGGTAACGATCGCCTTTGTCATCTAAGCGTAATGTTATTATCCATGATATATATTTCATTTTACACATCTGAGAACTATTAATTTGATTTATCAATTTGCGTATGTTCGAATGGACACGTGCTTGATAACTCCAAATTCTTTCGTTTCGGCCTACGCTAAATGGTAATGTTTGAATTTGATAATGCTCGAGTCTATAACAAGGTTCCGCTGCATATTAATTTACTCAAATTCATATGTGGCTAACTACATTTATAGACTTATAATGCAAAATTTCCCGATCCTAACTAGATGTTGTTTTAGAAGATGTTTTTTTGTGTGTTTGTGTTTGAAGCATCTCTTCTGCATACAAATAATTAAAAACCCTGAATGTACATAATGCACTTTTCCTCTAAATATTTTATTAAATGAAAATTCTGTTAGATTTTTGTTCAAATGTCGTGTAACTTTATAATGAGAGAGGTTAGGCAATCATTTTAAGATTTCCAGCAATTTATGTTTTCACCAAGTCAGTTAGGGATTATTTTATGCAATGTATATGGTGTGAACTAATTGGAGCAAGCGAAGATGGTTAAAGCAGGTGATTTGTTTTAGACATTGAATCTTTTAAGGCTTGATCATGATATGACGTCTATGAAGAATTATTTCATTAAGCATATTTTGTTGTTTCTGTTGGGTTATGAATATGTCTGACATAATTTCCATCTTCTTGATGATGTGTCCATTATGCGTATAGTGGTAATGATTTTTCTTTTTCTTAAAAAAAAGGCATGGTTCTTTCACCTTTTTACGCATTTCTTTGAATAAATGCATGTTGACTTAATATTACTAAATACTGTTTTCTCTATGCATGGGGCATGCTGCTCTAATGTTTGCTGAAGCAAACTAAAGGCATCCAGTGGAGCCACCTGAATTATACTTTACTCATTGGGATTTTGGTTTTCAAAATGAAATTTGTTAATAAAATACTGAAATATTTTTTAACAAATATTAAGAAGCTATGGATTTGTTTGTACTTTATGTTTTTTTGGTCGCTTGAGACTCAAAATGATAAGAAGTTCTCTAATATATTGTACTACCATGTTTATTTATCTTATGCAGCTTCTGCAATATAACCAATGCTTTGTTTCTATAGGTACAAGCTTATGATAGGTGATTGAAGTTCTCATGGTGTACGATAAGTATGGACTTCAAGTGCTCTCCTTGGATAACCATATTATATCAGGAACAAAGAATAGGACCCTGACATATGTAAGATCCTGATTCTGTTTTGAGTTAACACCATGCAAAATTATTGCTACAACTGAGAATATAAAGATGGAACTATTTTAACAATTGTACGCATGGTTTGTCCAATTACTGTGCCATGTCTCCATTAAATTGTACAAAGATTTTGTAGGTAAGTTGCTTTTTAATGGGTGAACTTGCACTGATCGATAACAAAAAATTGCAGTTATATTTCTAAGGTTTTTGGTCTATCTGTATAAACCTGAAGTTCATTGATCAGGGTAAAAAAGAAGTAGGAGGGTTCTTAAATCAAGATTATATGTAAAGTAGAGTCATCCTTCATGGAAGCAAAACTATTAAGCTAAGACAAATGCTTTTATAGACTAACTCCTTTTCTGTTTGTCTATGTGTCTTATGGTATGAAACATCCGAACATGTTATTTTTAAACTATGTGTGCATATGTTTATTTTTATTTTTATTTAATTTTAAGCAGGACCAACTCCTCTTTCCTTTTTTGTTTGGAGAAGACTCAAGATAGAAGCAACCATAATGCATTTGGTATATGAATAAATGGAGCTGGGTTACATGCGTTTCAAACCCAGGTGTGGTTGTAACTTAGCACAACCAATTCCTTTTTGTTTTGTTTTTTTGTTTGAAGATGTTGTGGGATAGAAGCTACAATAATCTATTGCCACCTTGATGATTAAATCGAAATTAATAAACACCCGTTAAACAAAGAATATATCTTCAGTGTTATTTTTATTTGACTATGTTAATGTATACATCAATTTGGCTTAATTCTGGGAAATATTTGTTAATAAAAATATATAACGTGTTTCCTAACTTCCCGCCATCTCTAAATTTGTATTGTCAAGATGTACTGTGTGCGCGCACACCTAAATTTTCAGGTATAGTTGTTACATGATTACAGAATACCACACCTGATCATTTTTAGATTTGTGTGGTTATGATTTGCAGAATACCATACCTGATCCAGCAATCCGTCTCGGGTAAATTTATAGACTTGGACCTTTTTTACTTTATCTTTTCACTGCTTGGTTTAGTACTATTGAATTCTCATGGAATTATGTACATTTCTTAATAAGTCCTTTTATGCAACTAGGGAATTTGAATTAATCTTTTTTATTTGATACACATAATCCATTCTTTGACCTTCGAAATTGAGCAAAAAATGCAATCTGGTATGCTACCACGTTAACTTATGGTCTTTTCATTAATTTATATATGCCAACAATTGTATTGCTACCTATTAGTTTTCCTTTAATGATTGAAATGAACAATGTAAAATAAAGGACGTTCACTTTTAATCAAGTATATGTCAGCCTGATGATGGATTATTTATGGTAAAAATATGGCAAACTATATCTAATGCGCCCAATGAATTTGTGCCGTGTTAACATGTTACCTACTTTGTACAAAGGCGTGATACTTAAAAAGGCTCATGTCTTTCATAATTTCTAATTAAGGTTTAAATTATGTTTCTAACATGGAGAAAAATATTTTGATTTTATAATTTTGGAGCTCCTAAATCAAAATACTTCAGCAGGAATGGTTATTTGAAACCAAGGTTTCTTAAGCCAATAAAATAACATGGATTATGTATATTGAAAATGCATTGAAAAATCAATCTTTTATTAGTGTCTATATCATGGGCTGGGTACCTTTATGACCTTTTTCAATAAAAATCTGTCAACTTATCATTACGTTTTAAATGTCTTAAATGTCACATAAGAACATATTTTCAGAGTCTTCATCAATATATGAATAATTCAAATGGTTTGTTATGATATACACTCATTACTTTGATATATCTCTTAGTATTCCTGGTGAATGTGTAATAGTTTATGACCATTGTTTTCTTTATTTAACCTTTCAACTATGTTAATTTCAAATAATGTGATGTAAATATAACTAAACAAATTCAACCATTGACAACATAGCTTAGATACAATATGTAATCATGAAATATAATAAATTGCATATAAATTTGTCGATAGCTCCTAATATTTATTTATTAGACCATGCTTTATTTAGTACCTGTCATGTAGAATAGAGGAGTCTCTGCTATTTATTATAATCTGATGGTATATGAATTGTAGAATCTGTCTTTTTTCAATTCTTTTAGTTAATTTTAGGTATGTGGTCCAGACTTATTTCACGTCATAATACACCACAACAAGTATATGAGATATGGTATTATAATGTTGGGTAGTTTAAGCAATGGTGGTTATTTCGTTTTGAAAATTGACACTGCATTTTCATGTTAAATATATATATAACTACCAATAGTCTCTCAGCAAAACACAGAAGGAACACAGCAGAAAAGATAACAAAACTTTACTTTTTTTATTACTCTCTGTTTTCGTAATACCTTTCTGAACACAGTAGCTATTTATATAGCTTTATGGATGCAACAAAATAGGATAGTATATTTGAATCATTATTTATTACGTCAGAATAGGACTTGGACTCTTTCTATCTTCTCTGCTCCTAAAAACTTAGTCTTATCACGCCAGAGTAGTACTCTTTCTATCTCCTCTGCTCCTAAAAACCTGGTCAAAATGCTGAGATTAATTTATCAACAAATCCCTCCTTTAAGCTCAAGCATTTACCATCCTTTATTCCAAGCATCTTCATGCAATTTTCGAACAACAACTTTGGTAAGGGCTTAGTGAAGATATCTGCTACCTGATAACGACTCATTACATGATTCAGCTGAACATCTTTTTCCTTAACATGCTCTCGGATGAAGTGAAAACGAACATCTATGTGCTTGCTCCTTTCATGATGAACAAGATTATTTGCTAACTCGATCGCAGACTTGTTATCGACCCGTATCTCGGTGGACTCGTGTTGTGGGAGCTGTAACTTGGATAGCAATTTTCTTAGCCATATTGCATGGCACACACAGGAAGAGGCTGCAATATACTCTGCTTCGCAGGTTGATAGTGCCACTATCGACTGCTTCTTTGAGAGCCATGTAAAAGCTGTGTCGTCCATGTAAAACACATACCCGGATGTACTTTTCCGATCATCAGTATCACCACGCCAATCACTATCTGAATAACCGATCAGTCTATGCTCATTTGTTTTCGAGTAAAATAACCCAAGTGACTTTGTTCCTTGAATGTATCGAAAAATTCTCTTGATAGCTTTCCAATGCGAGTAGCACGGATCTTCCATAAATCGACTTACAATGCCAACGCTGTATGCTATGTCCGGTCTTGTACTCACGAGATATCGCAGACTTCCGACTAGACTTCGATATATGCTTGCATCGACTTTTTCTCCTCCCTCAAATTTTGAAAGCTTTGCACCAGGTTCCATTGGCGTTCCAACTGGGTTGCAATTCTCCATTTTGAATCTCCTCAAAATATCATTAGCATAAGCTTCCGGCGACACAAAAATTCCTGATTTTCCTTGTTTGATTTCAAGACCAAGGAAATACTTCATTAGGCCCAAGTCCGTCATCTCAAATTCACGAGTCATGGCGCTTTTAAAATCTTTGATCATCTCCTCATTATTTCCTATGAAGATGAGATCATCAACATAAAGAGCAACAAAAAATTATTATTATTCTTTTTCACATACAACGCATGCTCGTAAGGGCATTGCATAAATCCATTCTCCTTGAAGTAAGTGTCAGTTCGAGTATTTCATGCTCGCGGTGCTTGCTTCAGTCCATATAGCGCCTTCCTCAACTTCAAAACTTTTCTCTCTTCGCCGGCTTTCATGTACCCGGGTGGTTGCTCTACGTATACTTCTTCTTCGAGCATACCGTTCAAAAATGCAGATTTCACGTCCATCTGATAGATCGGCCATTGAAACTGTGCTGCCAGAGATATAAGAAGTCGAATTGTTTCCAGCCTTGCTACTGGAGCAAAAACCTCGTCATAATCAACCCCCGCCTTTTGCCTATAGCCTTTAGCAACAAGTCGCGCCTTATATCTTTCTATCTCACCTTAGGCATTCATCTTCTTCTTGTATACCCATTTTACTCCGATCGGTCTATGTCCTTCCGGTAACTCGACCAAGTCCCAAGTTTCATTTTTCTGAATGGATTTGATTTCCTCATCCATCGCTGTCTGCCATTTCTTGTTCCGCACTGCCTCTTCAAATGTAATATTTTCTGCATCTGCCAAAAGACATACTAAGTGAACCTCTGGCGTTGATTCATACAGATCTTGCAAAGTCCGCATTCTTGGTTGTCTTTGCTGATCCTCGTCATCGGATGTACATGGGCTGGCAGGTGTAAATGTCGGTACAGGAACCAATGCTTCGGCTTTTTCTTTCTTGCGCATTATTTCCTTTTGATTATTTCTATCCCACGCACTTTCTTCATTAACATGTACATCTCGGCTTACGACTGCTTTATTCTTGATCGGATCAAACAACTTAAAAGCCTTTGTCTTTGTGTCATATCCGATAAACACAAACTTCTTGCTTTTATCATCTAGCTTGGTTCTCTTCTGATTTGGTACATGTGCATAAGCTACACTGCCAAATATCTTTAGATGTGACACAGTTGGCTTTTGTCCACTCCAAGCTTCCTGTTGTGTTTGATTCGCCAATTTTGCATGTGGGCAACGATTTTGTACGTACACAGCACACTGTACCGCCTCAGCCCAAAACTCCTTCGGCATGCCTTTAGTTTTCAACATTGACCGAACCATATCAAGAATAGTCCGATTCTTCCTCTCGGCCACACCGTTTTGTTGTGGTGAGTAGGCTGCAGTCAAGAACCGCTTTATGCCTTGCTCTTCGCAGAACCTTATGAACAATGTTGACATGTACTCTCCTCCTCTGTCCGATCGTAAAGCCTTTATATAACAGCCGGTTTCCTTCTCTACGGACAACTTGAACTTCTTGAATGCCTCCAATGCTTCAGACTTTTCTTTCAGAAAATAAACCCATGTCTTTCTCGTGTAGTCATCTATAAACGTGATAAAATATCTCTTCTCGCTAAATGACTTAGTTGTGATTGGACCACATATGTCGGTATGTATTGTCTCAAGAGGTTTTCGTGCTTGATATCCCGCCTTCCTTTGGAAAGTACTCCTCGCATGCTTGCCAAGCACACATCCTTCACAAAATTTTCCAGCATAATCCATGGCAGGTAGCCCATGAACCATGTCCTTCTTGACTAATTCTCTTAGTCCACCAAAGTGTAAGTGCCCAAACCGCAGTTGCCATAACAAAGATTTGTCCTCTAGGTCAACTTGTAGGCAATTTTCTCGTATGCTTCTCAAGTTGAGTTTGAACATACGATTATTGGCCATTTCTACACGCGTGATCAATCGTTCTTTCTTGTCCTTCAAATACATAAACCTGTCTTTCATGATAGCTAGATATCCCTTTTCAAGTAGTTGCCCCATGCTGATAATATTATTCTTCATGTCTGGAACATAATATACATCATCAATCAATAATACTCGGCCGTCTTCTTGGAAAAAAACGAATTTTTCCTCGACCCTTTACTTGGACCTTTGAAGCGTCTCCGAATGATACTTCTCCGCACTCTATGTCTTGCATCTCCATAAATAGATGTTTGTGTCCACACATGTGATTGCTCGCTCCGGTGTTTAGATACCAGACTGTGTCGCTGAATTGATCGGTATCTCTATAGGCCATCATCAGAACACCATCTTCTGTTGTCTCCTCTTTCTCGATTAGATTAGCATCTTCTTTAACCTTCTTATCTGACCAGCACTCTCTAGCATAATGTCCATACTTTCCGCAATTATAGCATTGAATATTTGATCGATCCGACTTGCCACCATTTCCACGTCCGCGTCCTTGATTATGCCAACTTTGTTCACTCGGTTGTCCCCTTTCCTCATAATTGTTGTCTCCACGTCCATGGCCACGGCCTCTCCCGCGACCAAAACTATATCCTCCACGGCCGCGTCCTCTTCCTTGGTTCTGCTGTGCGAGTAATGACTCCTCATCTTTGATTTTCACCTTGGTCTGTAAAGCTTCCTCAAGTGACTCATGTTTCTTCTTTTTACGTTGCTCATGTGCCTCAAGAGAACCCGCGAGTTCATCGATGGTTAACTCTCTTAAATTTTTGGACTCCTCAATAGCACAGACGACGTTCTCAAAATTCTCGGTTAATGACCGCAAGATCTTTTCCACAACTCGAGCATCCGTCATAGTCTCTCCATTACGTTTGAGTTGATTCACCACCGTTTGGACTCGGGTGATGTAATCGGATACTGCTTTAGACTCCTTCATCTTCATAGTTTCCAATTCTCCTCGAAGAGTTTGAAGTCTAATTTGTTTAACACGATCGGCACCCTTGTAGGCCTTTTGCAAAGTCTCCCATGCTTCCTTTGACGTCTTTGCACCGGCAATTTTTTCAAAACCCGACTCATCCACTGCTTGATACATGATATAAAGAGCCGTTTTGTCTTTCATACGTGACTCTTTCAATGCGGTTAATTGGGCTGCCGTGTAGTTAGCGGTATTCTCCGATTCCGTGTAGCCATTCTCCACTACCTCCCATGCATCCTGTGCACCGAGCAATGCTCGCATTTGTATACTCCAATTGTCATAGTTTGTCTTTGTAAGCCGAGGCAGCGGCATATGCCCCAACGACGTGCCCCCGGAACTTGCCATCAGCTCTGATACCAATTTGTTATATATATATATATATATATATATATATATATATATATATATATATATATATATATAACTACCAATAGTCTCTCAGCAAAACACAGAAGGAACACAGCAGAAAAGATAACAGAACTTTACTTTTTTTATTACTCTCTGTTTTCATAATACCTTTCTGAACACAGTAGCTATTTATATAGCTTTATGGATGCAACAAAATAGGATAGTATATTTGAATCATTATTTATTACGTCAGAATAGGACTTGGACTCTTTCTATCTTCTCTGCTCCTAAAAACTTGGTCTTATCACGCCAGAGTAGGACTTACTCTTTCTATCTCCTCTGCTCCTAAAAACCTGGTCAAAATGCTGAGATTAATTTATCAACATTTCAATGATTAATCTAACACATTTTAACTTTTTCTTTTAAATACACAGCTATCACAAATAATTGGTAATGCCAAATAATTGTTCCATATCAATGTTTAGTTAATTATCTGGCATTTATGCTGATTCCGATTATTATACTTTTTATTGACTCCTCATTTAAAAATTTCCATATCTTATGGAAATTCAACAATATTGACGATCAAGCGCCTAAGCTGTAGTGAACAAGTAAAATAGAATAAAGAAAACAGATTAATTGCTAGATTGTGGTTAGTGTCTTAAACAACCTAAAATATTTTATGACTTTCCTCATATTCCAGTGAGGACTTCAGCTTATTGCATGTCCCATGCAATGTATTTTTTACTCTACATATATACAAGCAACACTCCCTTACTTGATTATATATTATTTTGTAGGTGTATGATGTAATCAGTTTTATACATCAAAATAGGTAAAAGTTGAGTGGTTGATAGAAAAGTGAGCACTATAATGGTCATCAAGATAGGTAATAAATTTTATCCGATTAACTTTTTAGTGCAGCAATAAAGAACAATGTATACTAGAGCATCCCACATTATAATTGAAATTAGCACCTTTACATGGTATGTCTATAATTCATTTATTAATTCTTATACATCTGCATTATGATAATGTAATAATTCTTTGTATATTAGTCAACCTATCTTCTACCAATGTGATTTTAATAATGCTCTTTCTAATGTATGTTTTGGTATTTCCTTATATTAGAATATATTTTATTCCATCTTTGTAATAAAAAAGCAAGGCAAGGCAACCCACTAAAGTGGTGAACTATTCTCGGGTTGGAATCTTTAATAACTCAACCGAACTATACATATGGTATACATTGTAATACAAATATAGAGGTGATATTTTGGCTTCACTCATAAATTGCATTTATGTTTTTTTGGAGTTAAGGAAATATAATTTAGATAAATTATATTCCAAATCTTTAATACATGCAATAAGGGTCTTTTATTTTATTTGATGAGCCATGATTTTAGCTTTATAGATTTATTTGTTTACTAAAGTAGGACATAATAAATATAATACCGTAGTGTTTATATTGATAACACAATTTTGAACTATAGATTACTGAGTAAATCTAGCTTTTTGCGTTTTTCATTAAAGATTTGGACTAAGCAGCCAAAATTTTGAGTTTTTAATGAAACTGTGCAAGTAAGGATCATGGCAAAAGTTGTTAACATGAAAAATACTTCACATGAAAATTTCTTTCATTAATATCATTGATTGTATTCTGACAAACTATATATCTTTTCTATAATATTAAAATCCAAGCGCACGTATATCTCTTACTAAAAATGCATGCATGTGCTTTGTGATCTTAAAATAAAAGTATAGTTTTTTTAACTTAAATAGTAGAGAGAATTAAATATGGCCTTAACAGATGGAAACTGGAGCAACTTAGATGTAAGGTATGGAAGAATGAATGTATTCATTCTTCTTTCGTGTTTATAAGATTATTTAAATTATTCTGCTAAAGGTTATAAAAAGTGACATTGATAGAGATATGATAGTTTTTTAATCTGTATAATGATCATTAACATTTTTGTCTTATTTTACTTCCAAATATTCAATTATGTCAACATATCCAATTAATCTGCAGGAAAAGGGCATCATTGGGATGAAGAAGTTTTTTTTTTTTTTTTTTTTTTTTTTTTTTTTGGGGTGTGGGAGGGCTCCATTTTCTACCATAGACACTTCACTGGTACAAAAGTTACGGTGCAAACTTTTATTTGTTTACATGCTACTGATTGAATATTAGTTCTGTACCTTGGTTCTTTAATTTCATTCACATAGTTGTTGTGCCATGCGTACATGTATATTTCAGGTTCATAAAATGATATTTGTGTTCCATTCTTTAACCAAATGAGAACTCAGCAATACGGACCAATCCCATGCACTATCCTTTTGTCCCCTTTTCAATTATATTCAATTGCCTTCGGCTATGCTATTTTAGTTTGTTCAAATATTACATTTTTTTCAGCAAGAGGCTTTAGCAATCACTTTGCCGAATTGCTATCCAATATATAGCTGATTTGGTTTCTATTTGCATTTTATTTATCAGCTATTTGGCTTAAACAAAAACACTACATTGTCAAGTTGCTCAACTTCTTCAGTGTATACAATGTACAGGTAAATTGGCTTCATTCAACTATATACATTTTTGCACTTACTGGTTCATTCCACTTAACCTGTGCACACAAATTTTCCTACATTAATCAAATTTCATACAAGTGATAGATGTAGTATATATTCATTTCAAGTCTCACCATTAAAACAGAGTGTCTTCATCCCAACCAGCTTATTAAACTTCAATTATGATAACTCTTCTTAACTAATATACAGTGCAAGAAAACCAGTTTCTTCATTGGTCCACCTATTTTTATTTACAGTAAATTAATGTTTCGTTTACTGTTTCAAAATTCATGTGATTTTATGTTTTACTTTTATTTTCAGTAATCGAATATTTAGTTTTAGTAAATAAACATGTCGATTGCTCATTTATGTTTTTATCTTTGTACAGAACCAGATAATGTACACTGGAGTTGACATGCAATAACGTTGGACTCAGAGTACTGGAGAATGGAACCTGCAATTTGTAACTTTGCAATAACGTAGTATTATTGAGTTAATGTATTCTTCATAATTCGTTTGTTTGTGTGTGTGCACGGTTTCTGCATTGTGTAGAAATTGTTTTTTGTGAGCCGTTGGAAAATGACTCACAATTCTGTTTTAACTTTATATATTCCCTAATGCATGTATTGCTCCTGTAACAGCTTGCTTAATCCGGCGACAAATTTGCTTTCATTCTACTGTCAGGTTATCATATATATGTATAAAAAAATTTGACATGCTGAAAACGAATGGCATGTTCACTTATATCAGGAGTTTATAAATCTATCTAGCTATTTTTAGGGGAAAGGATTTTTTTCTATCGGTCCAATTGCTCAAGTGCTGCATATTTATCTAAGACCATAACCAACCATCCGTTCTGTTCAGTTATTCTCTCTCATGTTCTGAAACTGGTCCAACGAGCCGAGCACCCAGAAGGGGAGAACCAGCCACAGACTGATTGGGGAGTGGGGATACAACGGCAAAGATATTGCCGTTATAATATTACAACGGCAAATTCTTTGCCGTTATAACATTATAACGGCAAAGTGTTTGCCGTTATAATGTCTCCCCCCCCAAAAACCCTCGCCGCCTCCCCTTCTCTGCTCCATTTCCCTTTCTCCTTCTTCAAACCCGAAAACTCATATTCCTCTCCTATTTTTCACCAAATTTTCTCCACCAATTCACCAATCCGTCAGTTTTTAACCAAATTAACTAGCTTCTGTGAGATATTAGTTCGAAAATATGGCTAGATTACTAAAAAATTTCGCCAAAAAATTCGTGCACGGCGACGATCGTGGCGCCGGCGGGAGTGGTGAAGGTGGTAGTGGCCAACAGCCAGTGCTCGGAATAGAAGACTTACTTGTAGCCGCCGAAAACATGGAGAACGAAGAAGCAGAGGTGCAACAGGGAGGCGGCCATCGGGGACGTGGCGGGCGTAGAGGCGGACGAGCAGGCAGGGCGCGTAGGGGTGTTGGACCAGTTGTCGCTAGAGAGGGCCAACTCGATGGCTATGTGGATATGAACCTCAGCGCCGCGAAGCCTCCTGCGCTATCCAACTTTCGCATTCTTCCAGATGACGAAGTACACGTTAGCACGCAGTCGAGTTTGGCTGTAAGTATTTTTAATATTATTTACATAATATTCTTTGAGTGTTAGATATTGGGTAGATGGTATAACATTTTGTTGAACCGTTAACAGTTGCGGAATATACGTCCACGTGGTTCGTTAGCGACCACACTCAGATATTATCATGCACACTTGGCGGGTAAGGAGGGGGTCGCAGGACTGTTACATGCTCTTGGATTTCAATTTTTTCTAGGTAATATTATAGACCTTTTAATTAAATAAGTGGATAATTTAGTAGTCATATTTTATCTTATTGTGCGATTTGCTATTTTAGGAATAAACCATGTTATAAATGCCGATGTCCAATTGTGTGCGGCCATTGCTCTACGGGGGTACAAAACCACCCACACATTTCACTTTCCTTGTGGTGAGTTAGGACTTACACCGCTTGATTTCTCCATGCTTACTGGTATTAGCATTGGAGTAAGTGCTTATCCCCAACTGCCTTATGACGATGGTCGATGGCGTGATCGTGCACTTGTTCATGATCTACTGCCTCATTTGGATGTTTCTGCTACGTCGTATCAGACAGAAGGCGCTATTAGAGTGAGCGCGATCCGTGCGGCTATGGACAGGATACTCGAGCACTACTCTGTTGATGACGACTTGAAGCTTGCTCGATTATTTGTGTTATACCTTATGGGTAACCTTTTCTTTAGTTCTTCGAGCAGTAGCGTTCCTGTGGGGTTTTTTGCGGTCGCGGCTGAGATAAATGCCGATGGGGCGATTTTATATGATTGGGGCACACCTATCCTTGCATACCTATACAGATGTCTCGACATGCAGTGCACCATCACTGATTCTCAGGTTTCTTTATTTGGATTCTGGGAGTTGTTACAGTATTGGTACTTTGAGTACTCTAGGAACTTTCATTTTATCACCCGTATTGCAGACCCATCGACCTTTTTCCCCCGTATATGCTTTTGGACTGCGGACAACCGGGGTCCCAGAGATAATGAGTCACGCCATGTGTTTCCCGTTGCCCATAACCAGATCGAGCTGAGGATGTATAGGGATCAGATTCTATGGCATCCATTTGAGCAGAGTACATCCATCGATCTTGAGACCATACAGATTGCTAGGATGCTTGCCGGACGGAGATTTCCACTTATATCTTCTCCCGTGGCGCTAGGTGCTTATTGGTATCTTGGTGAGAGGTGCTGGAGACAGTTGTATGACTTCGATGCTATTCCGGATGATCCACACCCACATACTTATCGGTGTATGATTTACCCGACGGAGCAGCTAGATATAGCCAGGACAGCAGGCTGGTGGACGGCTGAGAGCTTTGTTATTATCGGGGAGTGTTACCTTACCTTCTGGCGTAGATTTTTCACCTGGTCCTCAGATACGATTACGCATGCAGCATCGATTGATTTAGTAGGTCCATCTGCTATACGACACGGCATACGTCCACCTGTTGTCGAGGATGTTATCCAGCCCAGTCAGAGTTTTCGTGCAGCTGATCATGTGGCGGCCGCCAGTCATTTTGGATGGACCATGGCAGTGCCCACCATTGGACCGGATCGTTACGTTGACGTGTTTCATCCTCCGGCCCATCACGATTACCCGGATCCTACACAGATATCATATCATGATCTGTATGATATGCAGATGGGGATTAGGCATACGGGCTATATAGAGCATAGGCGTAGCCTAGATTACTATGATGGTGAGCTACGTCGTGTTGCAGAGGAGGCACGACAGCAGCAGGCGCATTTAGAGGCCCAGCTTGAGGCAGAGCGCAAGAGACTTCAGGACTTGCAGATGTATTACCACCATAGGTCTAGTGTTGGGTCCAGTCAGCCTCCAGATGTTGGTGATGATGAGAGACGTCATCGACGCCGCACACGTCCACGTACACATTCAGATGACTCGGACGAGTGAGTTACTATCACTTTTATGTACTTTCGCAGTTGTTAGGTGTATGGTCCTACTGTTGGAGTAGACATTCTGCATTTTTTGAGTACCAGTGTTATGTACTTTTGTTGTATTACCACTGTTATGTACTTTTGTTGTTCTACGTATTCCTAGTTGATAGTTGTCTGTTCTTGTTGTTTGAGTAGACGTTCTGTATTTGTTCACTACCATGATTATGTACTTTCGATGTTTTACGTTTTCGCAGTTGTCAGTCGTATGTTCCTATTGTTTGAGTATGCGTTTTGTATTTGTTGACTACCGCTATTATGTGCTTTCGATGTATTTTGTGTACGTTTTGATTATGTTTCTGTGTAGAGACTACATTTGGTTATGTGTAGAGACTGTATTTATGTGTAGAGAATGTTTTTGTGTAGAGCCGGTATCTTCTGTTGTTCTAGTTCCTGTAAGTGTTATTTGGAATGTAATAACGTTTGAATTTGATGTTGAACAAGGTTTCCCTCTTCTCGTGTAGAAATGCAAAATTCTTAAACAGCACGCCAACATAACAAGGTTTACAGATAACTCCATATTCTACGCACAAACAGCAAAGTAAATAGACAGTAAAACAACAATAAAATCACAATACCATAAGCCTACTCAGTTCCATAGCGGGTCAACCAACTGTAGCGTAGTTTATACGCTTCGTAACCAACGAACTCCTCACCATACTCGAAAAGGTAACGAGAATCATATGTTGCTTGATTTGTTTTAAATATGTTCTCGTCTTCAACAGTTTCGATAATCTTTGTGTACCGATCACAAGCGTCTGCAAAATGACGATTAGCCATTTGGATTTCAACCGATGTTCGTGTAGTGGGCCGGGAACGATGGTTGTTGTATAGCCTCGTGATCATTGCCTATCTTTCTTCATATGTTAAACCCCCTCCACTTTGCATTAGCAACTCATCTCTCTTTTCAACCTCAATATAGGATTTTACGAGGGCCAGCAAATCCTTAGACGAAAAATCTGGAGTAGGAGAATTATTACAAGCACTATTACTAGGTCGTTGATTTACTGGAGAAGGACGCGGAGCTGTAACCGCTCGATGCTGAATCGCGACGGGCACCTCTTCAATTTGTGTATCATGAACTAAACCCTTTTCGTTATCGTTCACTAAGTTTCGTTCGTACTCATCAAAAATCCTTCCCATTTCTTCATCACTTATTTTTGAATTGTCCATGTAACCTGTGCATCAGTAGAATTAGTAGAGTAACTAGAAGTACGAATTTTGTTGATAATAAACGTTACCTTTAAGAAAACAAGAAAATAAAATTTCTCCCTTTACTCTACAACGGTGCTGCTTGAAGCTGTAGAAGGTATGAGATGGATTATCAGATATGGAGTACTTATAAGGGCAATGTACGACCAACAGTTACAATTCAACATACTTGAATACGGTTTACAGGGTTCTCGTGTTATTATGGTTGATTCTGTACAATGTCCGGTCACATCATTGCAGCACGAAAAATGGTGCCATCACATGAAATGTTGGCATTTACTATTAATCTCATGATATTACGTTAGATTTCCTACAGTGTCCGGTCACATCATTGCAGCACGAAAAATGGTGCCATCACATGAAATGTTGGCATGCACTATTAACCTCGTGATATTATGTTAGATTCTCTACATTGTCCAGTCACATCATTGCAGAACGAAAAATGGTGCCATCACATGAAACGTTAGATTCCCAACAGTGTCCGGTCACATCACAACAAATGTGGGAAATTACTATTAATTTCGTGTACTGTTGTCATTTAATTCGGAAGAGACTACCAGCACCAAAAAAAGGGTCGTCCACCAGTGCTTTAACCATTTCAATTCACGAAATGGTTACGAAAAATGGGCCGTTCCCAGGTGCCTTATTTCTGCTTGCGACAGAATGAAAACAACTATAATATCACGACAACTAGTAGAACTATTGACAAACCATAATCATACAAACTTCAACAACTAGTACAACTATTGAGCAATTAAAACAACTGGAACAACGACAACTAGTAGAACAGAAGGAAATGCCAAACCATAATCATACAAACTACAACAACTGAGCACACCAGCATCAAATTCAAACACGTACACCTACCATGGTTTAGGGAAAGGACCATCTCTTGTCTTACCGGCATTAATCTTGCTCAAGCGTCTTATTTCTGCTTGTGCTTCGAGTGCATATTGACGTCCACGTTCGCAAATGGGAGGGTCAATCCACTCCTTAAAGCAACAACAATCAATGGCATCAGGATAATTCTTGTGGTCGTTGAAGGCTTCACAACCGAAAAATGGACGACCGGCATTTGTTTCGGTCTCGTCAACAACAACGACCGACACTTGTCCACAATAGCAAACAGGGTTGGATCCAATCGTCCCTAGTGGCTCGGAAACCTTCCCTTCGAGTACAATTTCTTTTCCAGCTCTTTGATAAACGGAATGAGCATCGTCATTTGAATACTATTGGGGTTGGACTGGACGTTGCAAGGGATATGACGACGAGTGCTGTTGGGATAGGGGTTTCTTGCTTACACCCTTTTTTCCGCTTCGCTTGGGTGCAGAAGAAGACATTTTTTGGGTTGTACAACTTGAAGTTGAAAAGGTAGTGTGTTAGTGTGGAAGAAGGAGGAGGTAGGTTGATATATAATGGGAGGGATTGCAACCGTTTAAGTAGCCGTTGGGGCGCAACGGCTATAAAATAAAAAGGCAAACAATTTGCCGTTATATTTTTATAACGGCAAACAATTTGCCGTTATATTTTTATAACGGCAAACTCCTTTATGCATTGGTAACTGCATCTCCTCCTACATATATCGAATGTCGTTTCACTAAAACCCTATCCATCTACTTGGAGCGTAGTCATGCCAATTTCTTATCCATCTTCTTACAATTACACGGACCTTATTTCTGGACCATCAAATCCTAATCCGTCCGCATCTAGAGAACCAACCGAGTGGTATATTGAAATGGAAGAGCAACACAATGACGAGGTGTGACAATTAGAGCTCGAAGCAGGAATGCACGAAATGGAAATAAGCAATCAACAAGACAATCCAGCACGACAACATGACCGTAGGGCTAACCTTGTAATTCCTCGTGTAAGAGCCACGGTTGAAGAAGGCGAGGTGCAATCTGCAAATATTGTATGCTTTTGTGGTTTTGAAGCACCACAATTAGTCGTCCGTCATGGAAAAGACGTTGGACGACGATATTATACTTGTCCAGTACGAAACAACGGATGCGAGTTCGGATAGTGGATAGATGATCGCTTTCCCCGTCGAGCAATTACGTATGCTTTGGAACTAGAGGAAGAAATAAGAAAGCTGCGAAATCAAGTTAATGACCTAAGTAATTCAAATTATCGACTCCAACGTGGATTAAATTAGGATTTAAATATTTTATGTTATGCTAATATGTACCGTATCGTTACACGTCCTATCACTTGTATCGTATCGCTTGTATCGTATCACTTGTATCGTTATTTGATGTTACTATGTTCTGCTGTTCTAGTCCCTGTATGTGTTGTTTGAAATGTATTAACATTTCGTAACCATCTGTAGTTGGTCGACGGACTGTAGCACATTGACTGGTCACGTCTTGCACAGTTCGCATAGTGCAGTCATCTTTTATGTGACAGTGGCGTCATGTCACTCTTTGTCGAGAGTTATTGGAATATAGTCCAGTTCTCAGTCTGTAGCCACAGGGGGTCGTCCTCGATACACTTTATCACTAAAAAGCAGATTCCCTACAGTGTTCCCTACAGTCGTACCAATGACCGGTTACATCAGTATTTTGTTGGTTTACCTACACAAGCTTTGAAAATCACAAAGTGTAGCTAGTGACCATTCACACCATAACTAATATTACAGATATATATATACATATGTTACTTAGTCACAACTTACCGCACTCAAACACCTTCGTTCTCATTCTTAGAGCACATCCTTCTATTAGAACTCACTGAAGATGTCTTCGTGGTCATCTTCTACAGACTCCAAGGAACAGGCGTACAACGAAATGAGGCTACAGGAGCTTGAAGACGAATTCCAGTTCCTAAACCAAATTAGACCGCAAACTGAACCGTCGTACGAACAGCTGAACGTTCAACCTCCATATGAAACTCAAGTCCCACCTGTTCAAGTATCATCTGAACAAGCTGTCACTCAGTCAACTCAGGAAGCAGATTTCTTTCGTGTACCACTGCAGGAACAAATATTTGATTCCTATCCAGTTCATTGCTACTGCGGGTACGCAGTTGAAGTTGTGGTTCAAGCAGAGGGAAACAATATAGGTCGGCGCATTCAGCGATGCCCAGCCTTTCCAAATGGTTGCAATTACACGGAATGGATAGACCACCCTTTGTGTCCTCGGGGAATAGCATATTGTAACGAACTCGAACGGGAAAATAGACGTGTTCGAAGTGATAATGAGCAGTTGCGATTGAACATCAGGCGACGCCCGTAAGACTAAACGTAAAATGCATTTTAATGAAGTTACTAATTCCTACTCCATGCTTTGATTGAGCTAGTTCGCATGTACTATCGTCAGTTGTTGTGTCTGTATGAACTATTTCAATCATAAATATAAACCGTTTGAAAAATGACTATTTTCCAGTCGATTAAAATCAACTGAAACTGGTAAAACACGTTTTCCTTTGCTAAGCTCACATATTGATTCGAAAAAGTATGAAATTTGAAAGCTAGCATTAACTTGACATCACGGATCCAACAAAAGTGGTTTCGTCGAAATCCGAGGTCGTTTGCAAAATTTCTATTTTTAAGGGCCTGAATTCCATAGCGACTGTTCAGAATTTTCAATTGGACATATCTTTTGATTTCCGCTATGAAATCTTGATTTTTCAGATTCGTTGGAAAGATATTCTCGATTAGATCCTAATGTTTTTGGTTTCACTAAAATCCGGATTGTTTTGCACCCGGTACATTCAATTGAAGTTTGAAATCGAATTATCGAACTACCGCGCCATTTTCAATTCTATTTATAATTATATATAATTATTTATATTCTAACGACGACATATATAATATATACGTTCGAATTATATTCAAAATAAATTTCTCGTCGATATTATTTAAAATAATCTATTTTAAATGTCCAAAATTCGCTAAAATCGCCAAAATAAAAATTTTAAACTGGTTCAGAATTTCCGGGTTATTACAGTGACATTGATTGTTAGTTATGTTTGTTTTAAATTTTAAAATAGTCGCCAACCTTTCACATCACAACAACTGTCCGAATTGACTACTCAATGACAGAGCCATTATTGGCAACCAATTAGTGCCAACCTTTCACATCACAACAACTGTCCGAATTGAGTACTCAATGACAGAACCATTATTGCCAACCATTTAGTGCCAACCTTTCACATCACAACAACTATCCGAATTGACTACTCAATGACAGAACCATCATGTTGGAACCATTATTGCCACCCATTATTGCCTACATGTACTCTATGTCAGAGATATTTAGTTCACCATCCCTGCTTATATATATCTCTCGTTCGGATACGCTTAGAGAGAACAACGAAACTCAACTTATAAAAAAGCAAGCAATGGATCCAAATCTATACTACCATTACTACAAAAACAAGAAGAATCAAACTGATAATTCCGAACTAGAAGTGGAGCAAGAGACGGAGGAGGAGCTGGAACAGCACGCAATGGTTGCGTATTCCAATTATTTCGCTGAAGGCTCAACTAGCAACCATCGGGGTAGCATGCATGGCCGGATTGACCGACGGTATAAGAGAGACTACAAGGATGGACATGAAAGACTAATGAGGGATTACTTCATCGACAATCCAACCTTTGATATAACTTTGTTCCGCCGTCGTTACCGTATGAGTCCGGCTATTTTCTCAAAAATATATCTTAAACTTCACCAGTCAAATCCATATTTCACTTATAGACTGAACGGAGCACAAGAAATCGACCATTCACCACACATCAAAATCACCTCGGCGTTGAGGATGTTAAGCTATGGAACATCTGGTGATCAAATGGATGAATATTTCAGAATCGCAGCATCAACAGCAATAGAGTGTCTGAAAGAATTCTGTAAAACAGTTGTTGCAGAGTTTGGGAAGGAGTATATACGGACGCCTGGACCTAACGATATAACTAGGATACTACGCAGGGCAGAAGCCAGAGGATTTCCAGGTATGATTGGAAGTTTAGATTGCATGCATTGGGCTTGGAAAAGCTGCCCAACGGGATGGAAAGGAATGTTCACCGGACATAAGAAAGTGCCATCAATGATCCTTGAAGCAGTAGCAACAGACGATTTATGGGTTTGGCATGCTTTTTTTGGAGTCCCAGGTTCATTGAATGATATAAATGTTTTAAAACAATCATATCTTTTCACAGAACTTGCTAACAGACTGTCAACATATGTTTCATATAAACTTGGTAATATCGAACACAAAACTGGGTACTACCTAGACGATTGAATATACCCAAAGTGGAGAACTTTGATGCAAGGGTACAAAGTTCCATCAAATGATAAAGAAAGGTATTTCAATGAAAAAGTAGCTAGCTACAGAAAGGACATCGAACGTACGTTTGGTGTTTTACAAGCCCGATTTCATATTTTACGAAATCCTGCTCGTTTTCATGATGCAAGAGTGCTTTCAGAAATCATGTATGCTTGTATAATAATACATAACATGATTGTGGAGTCTGAAAGAGGCGGATATAAGAATCAAAAGTCTAATTATCCTGACATGTTTACGGGCTCAAATGCAAAACCACATAAAGATGTAAACTCAGTGGAAGAATATGTTGATACGGTTCAACACATTGAAGATCAAGCTGCACACTTCCAATTGCGTGACCAGTTGGTGGAACATTTGTGGGCGCATAAAGGAAGGAATAGTCGGAATCAGTAGTTGGTACTAGAACTATGTATCAATGTGTAGTCGTGTACTATGTATCATTTGAACTATCTATCAGTGCGTACTTGAGTCAATAAATCTGGTTTCCAATCATATTGTAGATTGTATCATTATTTCAACTCAACCCAACATATATAGCTCGTACATAAACAACAACTACTACATTAATACTAGAAACAATGTCACAATCATATTACAACTCACCCCAACATATATAGCTAGTACATAAACACCCACCAGTACATAAATACTACAAACAGTTCACAATCATATTACAACTTAACCCAACATACATAGCTAGTCCATATACGAGCCACTAACGCTTCCGCTTCTGCTTCCTTTGTTTTTTCTGTACTCTCCAATCTGCTCGGCTACTAGTTCTTGCTGTAGAGGGGTAAGCTTACTAAAATCACATGTAATCATTTTAACATAATTATTCTCTCGCGCCAAAGCTTTCTGCTCCTCCAGCTTCTTTTCTTCCATGGCTTGTTTCTCCGCATGTTCTTGTCTGCGGAGCTCTCGATCATCCCTAACTGCCTTTTGGAAATCTTCGTCGCTACGGTTTCTTTCCACCGAAAATCGAGCTCTATGCTCTTTTGTTGCCTTAGATGAACTCTCCATTGTTTCCATAAATCTAGCAAACTCTGCACCTCGTTGCTCCAGCTGAATTGCCTTGGATCTGCCGACAGGTTGTCCATCACTACTTCCAAATAAAGGGTTTCTTTCTTGCGAACTCGGGTCACTTCCTGGACTAGAATCAGAGTAGTTCATCCTTCTAGCTTTGTTCTGCTGCTCAAACATGAAGTTGCTGGGGTTCTTCCACTTCGGCAACCTAGATAGAAGCTCATAACAGTCTTGAAATTTAAATGGATGACCATACTTTTGCTGGTAGGCCTTTCGTGACTCTTCAATCTGTAACACAAAGTGGATATTGTATGAGCTTATGTCATTTCTAAATAATCGATCATAGTATAGTAAGTTATTTTTCAAAGTAATCTACGGTACTTACAACGTCATAAGGTGCAGCACCGCTTTGCTGTCTGTTCTCCAAGGCTGTCAGTATTGCAAGATAGTTCTGACATGCGGCATTCATAACTCTATAACCGCCTCTAAGTGATGCCCATGTTCTATTCCTCGCTTCCAACGAATTGTAGAACTCTGCTACTCTTTCCCAAAATTTCTCACCTTTCATATTATTTCCAACAATGCTGTCTTGTGAAATGCGTATCCACGATTTAGCAAGTGAAACGTACTGCTCGGAAGTAAACTTACATTGTTTTCTTCTTCCATCCGCTGGTATATCTTCCCGTTCAGCATTATCATCCCCAATATCTTCTATTCCGTGATTCGGCTCCGATTCAACTTCGGTTTGGTGTCGTTTACTGAAAATGCTCCTTAAAGACTTCACCTTCTTCTTCTTCTTTTGGTTATATTCGGGACTGATAGGTGCAACGTATTCTTCATTCAATTCTTCAAAATTTATAACATTTACTTCCTCATTTGCATCTTCCTCCTCCTCCTCCTCCGTAGAAGTCCCAACATTTTCTTCAGTAGTAGGAGAGACATACCCATACGAAAACTGTCTTTGCAGGTTTTGCATCGCTTCGCGGTCACGAACCTCGGTCTGTTGCGGAGTTAGGTGAGGTTGTTGACTTTGCTCGGTCTGCATCATCATTGACATATACGACGAATGATCGTCGTACACGCCTACCCCGGGCGGTCGTTGGTAAAACTGTGGCGGGACGGACGATTGGATGGGAGGAAAATTAGGAGGACCGAGCGGTTGGTACGGTGGACGGTATGGATAATTTGAATACGGCGAGTAGCCATATTCGTGAGATGGCTGCAACGGTTGCTGTTGTTGGATTGACCGTTGCATGGCATACGATGACGAGTGCGGTTGGGACATGAGTTTCTTGTTTATGGTTTTTTTCCGCTTCGCTTGGGTGTAGACGAAGACATTTTGTTGATGAAGAAGTTGGGAAGGTGGAGTGGTTGTGTGGAGGAGGAAGAAGAAGGAGGTAGAGTAGTTTATATGGAGGAAGTGAACTAGCCGTTGGTGTTGCAACAGCTAGTAACTACAACGGCAAACTGTTTGCCGTTATAAGATTATAACGGCAAACACTTTGCCGTTATAATCTTATAACGGCAAAGTGTTTGCCGTTATAATCTTATAACGACAAACAGTTTGCCGTTATAAGAACAGTCTCTGTTGGGTGAACCAGCCACGGAGGAGCTCAAAACTAGCCACAGACCAGCCACGGGTGAGTGAACAAGCCACACCTGGTTGCTCCGTGGCTTGTTTAGTAACTGAACATGTCATTGTTGGTTGTGCTCTAATATGCATGTGCCATTATATAACATTATTATTACTAGGCGGTTATTCATTGTTTAAGTACTATTTTCATCCTCTGCGCGTTATCTGCAGCTTTTTTCCTCGAAATTTTTATTCTATCCAAACTTACGAAACTAACATAATCTACCCTGTCTATGCACAAAACTAAAATTATCATTATAAGCCAGATAACACCACTACTACAGGTTAGTTATAAATGAATATTATGATTATTTTGAGCAATTACAATGTAAGGATTACAACGATAGAAATTTATTTTAACGAATGAGAATGTTACTTTTGACTGAAGTTCAACGTTGACATGAACTCTGGGAAATGACGTGTATTCCACACGTTCTCATTTGACACCAAATCAATTACTTTGTTGTACTACTGCATGATAGATCATATAGAAGCATTGCTTATAGAAGTTTGATGTTAACATTAATTGAAACATAATAAACTACCATCAAACTAATGAATGTCTTACTCATATATGCTTGCTAACAATGCAAAAAACAATCCTTTGATAATTCATTACATGATTCCACCAATAACCCAATGTTGGCAGCTTTAAGGACTTACTGTGCTTTCAAACCTTGCACAAGTTTATATATGTACATGTATCATGGTGAAATAAACCTGCAATTTTATGTAATCACGAGGAGTAAACAAATTTGACTTTGTACAAATTTATTGTATAACTAAAGCAATTAAAAGAAATACAAGGTGTAGTAAAAAAGGAAATTCAGTATTTTTAAACATATATTTCTCATTTTTCTCTGCCTTTCCAATATATTGGACTGTAATAACATTTACATAAATATGTAGACGTCTATTTCGTATAAACCGTATGCGAAGCACGAGTTCGCACTTGTCTATACTATATTATAATTACTGAGTTTGGTTTCAGAGGCTCACAGCCATTCTCAGAATTCTTGAACTCAACAGTCACGACTTTTTCTTTCTTTTTAATTCCTCTTTTACCGTGCCTCTTCTGTCATATCCTTCAAATCAAAAGAAACAAAGCTTCTTCGTTCCCTTCAGATCTAAACTATGTCATCCTCCTGAATCTCTTCCGTTCGCCTTCAATTTCTTCTCATGTTCTCCTCTTCATCCGATCTATTCACGAGATTCTTCCTTTCGCTCTTTTTTTCTAGTCGTATTTTTATTTTCTATCTAACGCAGTCTAGGTAACCGCCGCCTTGCTTTACTCTTCTCCTCTTGCGAGCGATTGTTCCTGTTTCTCAAGCTCCTTCCAAACACACAGCGCTCCTTTTTCCTACGCGCTTGAGCTATTTGCGTTTCCACCTCTCAGATCCAACTCCTGTACCGATTCTGCTTCACTTAGGTTATGACTTGGTTTCCTGGCTTCTCGGTGGTTGCGTTTGTTTAGTGGTTTGCATTCTTCGTCTTCTGTTAGCCTTCGATTTGTTTGTTATTTGCTTTTTGGATTCCTGTGTGTTCAGATCATGTTCATTTGGAAGTTTGATTTTATTTTGATGTTCGGTTTGCTCTTGCTAGGGTTTGTTATGCATACGTGTATGCTGCAACTTACTGTATTTTGGTTGCGTTTTTGTATGCTCTTCAGATATGGTGTTTTTGGAGTCTATTACCTCCTGGTTGATGCTTGGCAACTGCTAAAAAAAAGTTGTTCTGCCATTGGCTAGGTTTTCGGGTAACTTATAAATGTCAGATATCATCAAAATTGTTTAAGCCCAATCTTTAATTCTATTATTTTGCTTTTCATATATGAAATTATTTTGCTTGAGAGCAATAAAAGTTTTGTGTATGCAATAGCGTAATATTCAGTTCTTCAAAGTGAAAGGTTAGGGCTGTGGATTATTTTGTCAAAATTTTGTACCCATATCTGGAATATGAAAAACATATTGCTATGCATGTTTCATGCATAATCCATGTGAAAATGTAATGTTTTATTTGATTGTAACAAGTTTTATTCTTCTTTTTCTAACTGTTCTTTCAATTTCATTCCAGTTGAATCATCTGGTGGTTTAATTTGAATCCTTTAATTTTAATTTATTATTACAATTCCAATTATCTGTTTTATTTTAATTTTTATTATTTAACGATCCTGTAATTGGCTCTTATTTCAGAAACTCGATATTTGACAAGAAATATATCAAGGTCAATTTTACTTTCGGCTGTACTTCCATCTTAATTTTCACGTATTGATTTCATTGAACTTCCTATATAATTTCATTTATTACATATCGCATTCATACTAGATATGAAAGGTGCAATACGGGCTGTATTTATAAAGAACAAATTTATGATAATCTAATGATGCTATCTAACCATACTCTTATGTCATGACTCACAATGTGTTCCTATGTATAGCATTGATCTTACCAATTATTCTTTTTTCATTTAAGAGTTCAGACATAAAATATATATGTAGTAAAATCTTAAAAAATTACGTTTGACGGAAAATTTATCTTCTTGCATTTGCAGACTTTGATATAAATTGAGTTCATAATGTCACAATGGAGGTTTCCACTCATATATGATGATTCTGTAGCAAACATCATCTCATAGGCTTAAGGCCCATTGATTGGGTAAGCGAGGTAAAATAAATATTTTTTTGCAACATTTGTTCCCGTGCCTTTTTTACATTGAAGTAGGCTTTCCTTAAATGTTCTCAGTAACTTCCTATATGCTATACAAGCAAATTGTAATATAACTAATCGAATAAGGCACCGAAAGTTTTTTAGGTGATGTTTGATAGAGTAACGAGTAAATGCTTACTGTTATTCAGATGCATTATTTTTTATAGAGCGTGTGTATGTGCATATGTGTGTACGTGTTTGCGTTATATGCATAAAATAGTTGGGCCATAAATTTATATTTGAATTGGAAATCACATTTTACTGTTTTACCAATATATAAACTAAGAATAATCTACTCGAAATATACCTTAATAATTTATATCTGTTAATCTTTCTAATTTATACATTTCATATTTAGCTTTGAATATAAATTTTATTTTCTTGAAAGAAATATGATTTCTAAAGGAAAAAAAGCAATACGCAAATAAACACTTACTAATGTTTACTTTTAGAAGAAAAGGAGTTAAAATTGAGCCTTTATGCTGAGTTTAACGGATCCCGCGCTGCTCGGTTTTAACTGAGTCAGAAGGCTTAGTCAGAACTGAGCCTCCGGGACTTGGTTTTGATGACCATTAGTCATTCTTTTTTTAGTATAATTTCAATTTATTGTGATATTGAATGCCATGTATGCAATTCTACAAGAAGCGGAAGAAAGAATATATTTGTTGTACATCAGTTTTGATGAAACATTTGCTGTTTTAATTTTTTGATCGCAACCAAACAATTCAATACTATAGCAACGTATATTATTTGTGTTTATGTAACCAGCGGTCAACTCTTTGTTGTTTTTTAACAAGTAAACAATTATTGTACGTCAGAAATAAGTTTATCTAAATGGTTTTGAATTGTAGGGTATTGCTTGAATTGAACACCTCCTAGCTGCTTCTTGAGGTGCTCTCATTGTCAGCTAGGCAGTAGGAAGTTGTCGGAGTTGGAATTCTGCAACAGATTTACGTCTCTGCATTCATGTCTTATTACATGTTCAACTGCAGTTATTCATCTATGGGTACTTGGGTAGCACTTGCTTAATGGTAAGCATTTTCTCAATTCTATTTTTTATTAATATTTTCTGTAACTTATTTGATGGTAAGCATTGGACATATCGGTTAAAATAACTTCATTAAAAGCACGGAGTACCTGCTGGAGTCAGTTACTGGTTTTTGATTATTTATGCCAAAATAAGTTGTTTCAATTAATTTATATACTTAGGAGTTAAGTAAAAAAAAGCATAAAAGTTAAAAATAAGATATTGAGATAAATAAATGATGGCATAACCATTGTTTTTTGTTATCAAAGAATAAATGATAGTTTAACCAGTCTTACTTGAATGCCTTTTTTTTATTATGTTTTAACATTGAATTCATCACTATATAGAGATATAAGCCGGAATTCCAACCAATCAAGTATTTATTAATGATAAGTAAGATAGTAGCTAGAGCATGAGAAGTGATGAGAGGTAGTTTGAAACTTCACAAAATCGGTTATGGTTGAAGAAAAATAATAAGCTATAACCAAAATAATGTACATATCGTAGCTTCATTTTCTGATATAATGACTTCTTCAATCCAGTGTCTCAATAGCATTAATGGTGTTTTTTCACTACACCTTGAGTGGAAAATTCTCTGTCAGGTAGAGCCACAACACCATTATCCTATAGTGACAATCTACTCTAAGTTAGCAATAATTTCTAATAAAATCTGCTAAAAACTCCAGAATATTCATTTCAGTAAAATTTCAAAAATGGTTTATTTGTTCAGTATTAAATCTAGTCATAGATTTGAACAAGTGATTAAATATTTTGTTAGTTTTTTAAGTATCAATACCAAACAAAAAATATCATAGGGACATTAGACAAACTAAAACTTGCACGATTGAAGATTAATTCATTATAAAATTGAAAATAGATGGATACCTTGCTAATTAGCACGAATGCACTTGCATATAAAAGTTCAAAACAAATAGAATCATTTGTAAAGTATAGATATACTGTTACTTGGGTTACCTTTGGCTTAGCTTGACTTTCAAATATCACATTAAAATACAGTTGTCAGAAATATCCTACCATTGCGTAAGAACCTATTCGTATGTGATGGAAAATAGCTAATTTGTATTGCTAAATGCTAACAAGGATAATGTTACTTTAGCATCGCACAACAATGAACTTTAATACAATGGATTAAACTATAAGATGCAATACACCAATACTTTGTATGAATTTTTTTTAGTTCGCTTTGAACCAACACATCATAATTTGAAGGAACATAACATTTTATAATATTGCTTCGTGTAAGTTTTCTCTGATTTGAGTATAATACTTCTTTCAATAGTTACAAATTGTCAACATATTTAGTAATGTTTAGTGAATCAGTGCTTCTTTACAGTTATGGTTTCTCCCAATTTTAAATTCATTTTAATTGAATTGATACACATTGGATTCATGAAGCTTATGCATAAAAAAAAAATTACTTTAAAAAATGCAAACATTATATACAAGTTAAGTTAATGTATCAATATCTTCTTGAACCAAGATATATGCTTCTGAATCAGAAGCATGTATGCGTTGCTCAATAGTGCTTAATTTTTTCACGGTTTAAGTAATTGAACCGTTCATCAAATATTGCGATCTGGAAAATTATACATACAAGTTGTTTACGAAGAACACATGTTGTGTGCATAATCGAGCTTTCAAAATATCTCTGTTTAACCACTAGAATTCCATAACGTCTACAATTTAACATTATATTCAATACTTAATTTTTAAATCAACTCTATTACCCCCATGGTTTTATTATCATCCTAAGATTTATTTCACTATCTAAACCCGGATAAAATGGTTTTTTGTTGTTGTTGCTTCTATTTTATGCACAATGAGGAAAGACTGATCCTTCTTTTGACCAAACAATATAATATTTATTACATACCAAAATTCAGTTTCCCATTATGTATATATGTAGAGCACTGACTTGCGACTAAAGAATCTAAACTACTAATTTTTCCTTATACGTAGGTGTTATAGTAAAACATTGTTGGACTGCAGGGTGGCTAATCCAATCTAGCAGCAACGATATTTTGTTTTCGGTCTAGCTCAAACTACATGTACCACAAACTATCACGAACGTATTGCCCATCATTTTTAATTTGGTCATATATGTTTTTCTTTTCAACAATGCATGTTGCACCCTTCTATTTTCAAACTCAATGCATCTTGCATTCTTCCACATTAATTGCACGTAAAGGCTTATTGTATAATATACAGTTGTACTGCCACTTCACTATATCTTCCTTCTGTCCAATATACTTTCCTCGCTCTGAGCACTGCTTTATGCCCTGCTCCTGCTCGCTTTTTGTACTCCACGTCCTCCCCTTCTGCCGATGCTTTGCCTCTGAAGGTGATTACTCTTTGGGTTTTGTTTGTTTTTTTGTTCGTGGTGGTGATTGTTCTCATGGAAGATTTACTCATTCCTATTTTTTTTATATTAGTTTACTGCATCAGCCCAGGTCTTTAGCCTACTATCCTTATTTATGTTCCTTAAAACCTGCCATTTATTTTTAGTTTAGATGAAATTTTCACTATATATCCTTACAATGAGCTTCAACAAACTCCATCAGCTACTTCTGGCCGATCTTAATCAGTCAGGTAGTAGTATTTCTATTTTTGTTTGATAAGCTTCAAGTTTCAAATTATAATATTACTGAGTATAGATTTTGAAGTTTGATTCATTATACGGAGTGACTTGGTTGAATTATGTTATTTTGCATGCTAGGTATGTTCAGATTGTTTTAATTTATAATTTCTTCAGTTATAGATATTATGAAGTGGGATTGAGGCACCAGTCTAATCCAATCGAAGTTGAGCCATAATATTTGCCAATCATGTCCTTTTTGGGCATAATCTAGGTTGTAGGGTTGCATGAAAAATCAAAGCTCATTAGAACCATGCAAGCGTGCTCAGGAACCTGTGAGGTTTACATTCACAGTTAGTCATTAAACTAAGTATTCGTCCATTTTAGGCACAAACTCGCAAATTTTAATGTAGGTTGTAGCACTGTAATTCTTACTATTAGTGTCATATCTAATGATTACAATATCTCTAACAGATAATGTTACTGTATTGGTCCATTTGCCATTACTATAAACCTATTATATTCGGCATGTTATATCGACTTTTGCTCATTACAATTCTTCTATTAATTTTACAGATTGATGGCATTATGTATGGATTGGGCTAGCTATACGTATAGAGATTGATGACGTATTTGTGAAATTTAAAATTCAAATTCTATCTGGAAGTTCGTGATTATTTTTTGTATACTGTCAGAAATTAATACACATATCAACGGCTGTGTTGTTCACATGGTTTGTATTATATGTGATTTTGTATGTAATAATTTAAAATGATCAATGGTGAGCAGATGATATTTTATAGATCAATTCTATTGGATGTTCCTAGGGTATATAATTCACGGTGGTAGAGTTGTAGTTAAGTTCTGGCTATATGGAACAATCATCTATGTATATTTTAAATTAGTTGATATAGGCTGTAAAAGTTTCAAGAGTTTGAACACGTTCAATTCTTCCTAGGAGCAATTTTTACAACGGAAATGTTATCCTCAAACCTTAGAGTCCATTAAGTGATTTTTTCCGTTTTTATTTTAAAGTGGAAATGTATCATTGTTTGTTAATCAATCTTCTTTTATATTTGGTTTTCTGCGTCCGAGTAATACAGCAGGTATCATATTCATGTTGCATGCTTATTTTCACATATCAGCTTTGACTTGGGACGATAATGGGACAAGTGTAGGATCCAAATCCAGTTAGCCCATTTAGACCAGCCTTATTGGGTCTTCGAGGTAAGTTGAGTCGTTGCTCGCTTTGAAAGGTTCGGGTCTACGGTCGGATTTGAGGCACGGTTAGCCTGTCTCAACTCTACACGCATTTGCGAAACGTCATTTAACTATTTTATAATTATAATGATTATTCGCTGAACTCTTTAAGCATACGTGGTCATGGCATGAATATTATATATTTTCAATAATTAAACTATAAAATTTTCATAGTATTCAGTTGCATCAATGATAATTATATAATTACAAATGCATACATCCTCAGCTGTTATCATACAACTCATGTTCTATATTCTCTTATCATTGTAAACAAATTATTAGTTGTATTTAATGTATCATTTAGTGATAAAAATTATAAATAAAACTGTATATATTCATACATGTTTTGAGTACAAGATAAAATTCTAGACTCGCACTGGATCTATAGGGTGAGTTTAGAGCAAGGTTCAAAAACCCCAGGGCAGGTTTGAGGCACAAAATGCCCACCCTAACCCATCCCATTGTCATCTCTAGCTTTGATTGTTCATGGTATGAATTGTTAGGATTAAGTATATGCAAAGGCTATGATAAATAGTACTCAGGTACCATCAATGACTTTACAAGATCTGCAAGCTTCTTTTTTACAGACTGCTTTTACATGCATGTATGGAACACAATAATTTATACCAACCAGTGCTCTAAAAGCTGCAACTATAGTATGAGATATATTGTTCATGTTGCACTTTACCAATTACTGCGATTGGCATTCCAGCACAAATCGAGATGGTAAAGACTGCCCTGAATTTTCAAACAAATAAAAGAAACGAAATAAAATATATTCATATACGGATATCTACAGTGACAAGATATGGCGGTTCACCTTCAGATATGCCCAAAATATGTACGTATTCTATTGATTTTGATGTGTTTTAGTTCACGAGACCTAAAATGTTCCTAATCTTTCAGGCCTACTCAATTGTTCTTCTACTTTTCAATTAGAGGTTCAATAATACATATTTTTTATGATATTATATTCAAATTAGTAGCATTACAAAAAACATGTATGACGAACTCCCGTGTGCGAAACACGGGTTCGCACTTGTATATTATAATCATTAGGTTTGATTTGGAGAGCACACAGACATTCACACCAAAGTTAAACTGAACGATCGCGCATGTCTTCCCATATATGAATCCACTTATCGTTCAACGCCTAAAATATTAGTTGTACCCTAAATTTGTGGCTCTACCGACATCGACCTCTCCTTCTCTAATTATCGCAAGCCTCTGCTTTGACTCTCCGCCTGAACCCTAAGTCGCAAATTCCTCACCCGATCTACTTCCTCCCTTATTTATTTGGCATTTGATATGGTCTCAAGGCCGTATCTAGCGGGTTCAGTTCACTGTATCAAGGGTTTTGGAAAGAATTTATGGAGTGCTTATTCTTCTATTATAATAGATTTGATTCTGTTTATCCAGCTAATAAATTGACAATTGACTCACCTACTATCTGTTCTTATTCTTACCCAGTCTAAGATGAATAACAGTCTTCTTCGACCATCCGAACAGTTGCAGGCAAGGCGATGTGGAACCGTTGTTCTGAAAGGTACCTTTTCTTCTTCTGATTTATGTACTTATTTACTTTTATGCAATCTAGAGTTGGCTTTTGCTTTACACTACCGTTCAGTCCAGTTAACGGTAACGATATCCCTATATCAGCATTTGTTAAATCCTTATTTACAACAATCAGTTTTAAATTCGCAAGTTGATTTCTTCAATCTGAAGATATCTCACATAATTGAAGCTAACTAAGATTAGTCACCTTGATCTACGTATTACATGGAATAAAGCTTAAAAGCTTGATTCATGATGTACTAGTATTTTCAAAAGTACTTTAACAACACCATCAAGATTACTAGAGAAGCCATCATAAAAAAGTTTCTTCATAAACGTATGAATTTGAATTTGCTGACTACTATCATAATGAGTTGGTTTATGAGTTTATGCGTCTTCATTTGGATAGGTAACGGTACGTGAATTTTATACCATTTGCCTTATCTGCACAGCGGAAATAATTACATGTAGTTTAATAAGGTATGTAGTAGTCTCTTCTTTGTACATACACTCATATATCTGACAACTCTATAACTTACTTTGGTGGGTATTTCTTTCCAGCTACTGTAAAGTAGGTGTACTCAGCACAGATTAAAAAAAAAAAAAAAAAAAAAAAAAAAAAAAAAAAAAAACCATTTCCAGCACCTTTTACAATTAAAGTGTAATGTGCTTCTCAATTGGAAAATAGGAAAGAGAACTATATTCTTGTATAAGTTAGCAAAATTCTTCAACTAATGCATTAACTATGTTTTGTCCTGCTACGGTTGGTGACAGATGAAAATATAGATTGAAAAATATTCAAGTCAACATATCTTTCCTTGAACTATATACGAAAATTAAAAGCTCTGAAATATGGAATGAATTTTATTTTAGAATAGTTTTCCATAAGGAAACAATGTTTATTCTTGGCCTTTTTCTGTGGTGAAGTGATTAAAACATGAAGTTCTGAGTGTACATCAACTCTAACATTTTCAGTTCAAGCCTTACAACTTATGATGATTGTTAGTTATGGGCCATAATTTCTTATAAGAAATTTTGAGTTAAAGTTTCAATCACTATCAGGGAATGGATGAAGGGATGAGGTAAGGAGGAGACTTCAGGATATAATTTTGATGTAAGTTCTATATTTTAGAGCATCATGTTAACAAAGGTGAATTATATGTTTATGAATCTTTTCTTTAAGAGATTTCTTACAATATGACAATGAATTATTTAATAAGAAAATTATTTAATATGATTAGTGCAATTTGAATATGTGCACAAAAATATGTATATAACAACGTTCTTCACTTTAAAAATTGTTCTAGTTCAAGCAATTCAAGAAATATAAGGAGCATGAAATAGAGATGAATGATAATGGTAATGGAATGATGTAATGTATGGTGCTTATTTTGGTTTCAGGTACCATTTCTCAGCGTACAATTATAATGTGTGCTTATTATGTATCCTTGGGTCTCCATTATTTTATAATTAGTTTTAAGAGTTTTTCAAAAAAAAAAAAAAAAAAAAATTGTTAATATATTGCTCATGCATAAATAAAGAACAATGGAGTCTTGGGCCAGTGAGCATATGACATGTTTATGTTTTGGCAGTTAAAAGTAAGGGCTAGAGATCGCTTGGTTAACTAGGATAACAACTTTGATTCTTTTCCTTAACATACAAAGAATAGTAATTTATATTGATGTATGCTTGATATTCCATTAGTTGTTTGATTCTTTTAACTATGGCTTTGATTATTTCTACGGGGAAGACTATTTGTACACAAAATTAGACACAAATAGAGAAACATAAAATTTGAGCCGTTGGAATAGTTTTTCTTTATGTGAGGGTCGAAAATAAGGGGCAATCTGGCTGTAATAACCCAAATTTTATTAAGGAATATTTAAATTTATTGAAATATTTAAAATGATTTATTTTAAGAATTAACGACATGAAATTTATTTAATTTAAGGTTTGAATGCATAATTTATAAAATAATTAAAAATGAGCTCGCAACGGCGCGATAGTTAGTAATATTATGTGTTGAACTTTAAATGAATTTATAAGATCCTATATAAATCAGAATTCGTTGAAACAAGAAACATTCGAATCTATTGAACTGCAGTTTTCTAATGGAAGAGAGAAATTGATATTTCATCTTATACATTGTGAGTTATGTCCAAATCAAATTTCCAGAATGTCGCTATGAAATCAATTTATATTTTATAGATCTAATTCAATTTTAGAAAATAGCCATTTTGCAAACGACCTCGGATTTCGACAAAATCAGTTTCATTAGATCCAGAATGGTAAATTATTGTAAGATTCCAAATTTTATATTAATCGGAGTTAGTATGCGACCGTACGAGCTATAAACGTTCAGTGTAAAAATGTATGAATACAAAATCAATAATTTGAGTCCAAACTAGCGTTACTTGAGCAAAAGAACTTGGATTTTGACGAAACAAGTTTCACTGGGACCGTAATGTCAAACCATAGTTGTCTATCCATTTTCACCACGAACGGAGTTCACATGTGATCGTGTGAATTAATAAACGTCGGACGAAAGAGCGATTAGCACGAAATAATATAATAATCGAACAAAATATTATTAAACCAAAATATCTTCCCTATACAATATCTTTAACTCCCTAACCCTCATTCATTACTTCTTCTCCACATTATGTAGCAACCACCCTCCAACAATTCTATATTTGCAAAAACAACCTTTTTAATTTTAATTCCCAAACGAGTGAGAGTTAGAGGAAGTTTCCAATATGAAACTTGTAGTGCTCGAGGAGCTTGACCTACTGCTAAAATTTGATGGCCAACGAACACCCGAGGTGGCCGAAAATCACCCATGACCGCGAAGGGTTGAGTTTCAGATTTTATGGTTTTTGGTGAAAACGATGGGGAGTTCGGTGAATGTGTCAACTGGGAAGTTGTACAGGGGAGAGAGGTCAGCAAGTTTCAGGTTGGGAGGTTGGCCTGAAATGGCCTGTGGTTCCCGTGGTGTCGAGATAATTGAAGCCGAACTGTAGGATGGAGTAGCGGTAGTATTATTTCGTTTTGCGTGTACTAGGGGCGTTGATAGACCGAGGCTTCAACTAGGAAAATTTGCGTGGTGGTGAGGTCGAAGTGCTAGTCAAGTTTGGTGGTGATTGGAGGTGTGTAGTGGTCTGAATTGCATGCGAATGGGATTTGGGTTGGGCACGAATTTCGAGGTAACGGTGGGGCTGTGGGGTCGGCTCTGCCTGGCGAAGGCGCATCGCGGAATAACCGAGCCGGTTGTGGGTTCGGGATGGTCTGGAAGTGCCTGTAGCGGCGGCGGCGAAGCTCAAATCATGGTGAGCAGTAACGAGCGAGGAGGAAGATGATGATTTAAAGCTTATTAATATTTAATTAACTCGCTAATGACATCATTAGTTTGTTCAAGTTTAAACAATTGTATCTCACTCGTATGAACTCAGAATCTGATGAAACAAGATCCGTTGGGATCGTGTGGACGTAGGCTACTCGATAACTGATTTGGATGAGATAGGATCTAATTGGAATTTTGAGTTAAATTAAACCCACATTTAATTTAATTTAAGACGATCGGTATTGCAATGTTCAAACATCAGTGTGAGAAATCTTTTGATTCAACTTGAGAATTTATTTATAATCGTCAACTGATTATATATTGATTACATTTGGTTGCTATAGTTGCTTCGTGGATGATTTATGTTTATTACAGTTATAACAGTTAACAATTATAATGCTTATATTATAACTGTTGATTTGCAGATGATAACTGTTGTGGTTGTTATTGTAATTGTTCACACAATTTACACCACGAATATGGAAATATTTGGAATTGATTGAGGCTTATTCCATTGGGAATTTTAAATAAACACTACATATATATAAGTGAAATAAGACATAAAATTGGAAATTGAATTTTTATATTTGGAACGATTTGGAAATGAAGATAAGACGATTTCAAACAACTTTTGAAAAGGTTGAAATGGATTTGAGTGAGTTTTGAATTGGAAATGGCTTGTTCAAATTCAAAATAAAATTTGAATAGTAAATTCAAAAGTGAATTTGAGTTATATATAAACGAAGTTTTTAACTCGAATTGATTATTCCGTTATTTTTATATAAAATTTAAATGGATTTCTTTAAAGTTTGGATTTAAAACGATTTAATTTTGAAAATTATTATTATTTTAATATAATAATATGATATTCAATTTTAATTTATAATTGAATTTGAAGTTGGAATTTGATGATATCGCTTTTAAACAAGTTTATAAACGCTTTATAAAATATATTTGGACTGAACTAGAAGAGTTTTATTTTAAATAATGATATGGTTTGAATAAGACATGTCGCGCAGTGGTAGTTCGCCAATTTTGACCACAAACTTCAAACAACCATAACTAATGTAGTTTAAATCTGATTTATCCGAAATAAGAAACGTTTGTTTTCTATTGATAGTGACTTTCAAACAAATGAAGAATTTTTGAATTTCGACTTATAGATTTCAATTTATGTTTAAATCTATTTTTGAATAGGTCGGCGTAAACGCAGTTCGATGTCCGTAATTGTTAATCGATCGAAATGGTCATATTTTTTTTTAAAAAATATGAAATTTTTTATGATAAATTATAATAAATGATTTTAAAGTGATTTGAGAAATATGAAGTTATAAACTATATTTCGATTTTTATTCTTTCAGCCTAACTCGTTGAATACGGTAAAACGACGTTTTGGGAATTTAAGTTAAATGAACTTAAGTTATTTGGTTTTGCAAATGTAAATGCCATTTCAAAGGATATATTTTAGTAAATCTTTTGATTAAAAAAAGTTTTCCAATTTGAATAAATTGGATTTGGATATTGATGATCCTAAGATATTTGGTATTGATTTCCTTGTGTAGGCGTTAGCTATTTGAGGTATTCGGAAAATATTTATATCGTTATTCTACTTATAGTATTCGTTAATTACGAGAACTGGTGTTAAATACAAGTTGACGTAAATTCTAAAGAATCTTATATTTGATGCCAATTGGATTTTGTGTTTGTTGTGAATGACATATTAAATAACGTTATTCATTAACCCAACTATGACTAAGATATGACTTAGAAAGTAATAAAAAACCTTTTAATTAAGATTTAATGAATTTTTCCAAAGTTGACCTTTCCAATTAGTAAATTAAATTGGAATTGAATGAAAATCGATTTAGTGATAATCGAGATGAGTCTATATATGTGGATGAAGTCCTTTACTATTTAAGGAATTTAGAAAAACTTTGCCGCTATTCAATTTATAATATTAGTTCGATACGGGAATTCATATCGATTATAAATAGATATGATTTCTGTGAAGATTTTATATAAAATGAAAGAATGATTTTGTGTTTATCGTGAACGATGTCTTAACTAACATTATTCTTCAACCCAATTAGGAGAAGATGATTTCCCAAGATTAGTTGAAGATAAATCTTTATTAAATTTGAATATAAAGATTTAATGAAAGAGTTTTCCCGAGGAAACGATAATGGGAACAAAAATTTAAAGATCGTTTAAAGGATAAGCGATTTTTTCCCTAACGATAAGATTAAGAAACTGAAAGTGCGATTTTGTGCCAAAGATATGATTTGGGAGAGTTAAAATGCTTTACCATAATTATGGATAATGAATGATTTGGATTTGAGTAAGCATGTTTTCACGTAATGACCAAATTTAATCTTTAATTAGATTTGAAAAGAAAGAATGAGATTAATGAGGGTAATCTACTTCAGGATCTCACAACCTGTAATGAGACGAAACAGGATGAAGTACTCAGAGTTAAGGACTAATGTTTCCTTCTTGTTAAGAAAGTGGTGTTATGGTATGGAGCCCAGGTAATTTACTTAGTGAATGATGGAATGAGGCGCCTCGGATAAAGGTCGACAACGACCATAGGACATTATGTATAGGAAAAACCTGAACCGCACCTGGTATAGGTGGGCCAGCTTTGCCGCGATAGAAAGGAGCATTTATTGATTCTTGGACATACGCCATTAGAGGTGTTATGGATCACGGTTAAGGAAGATCATTTGCCTTGGTCATTGATGGAACCCAACTTCCAAAACGAGCCTTTTGCGGTTTTTAGTTGTACTCTATGTATGTAGACATGGTATATGGTACATATGTCTGCTAAGATTTGTACATTTTCTTCCGAAAGTGATTTCCACACTATGCACTAGTAATAATAAAAGAGGCTTTCATGTACCAAGCATATTTGGTTAACATAAGGGAAAATTTCTCCTTTGGTGTATGTTGCATTATGTGATGGGATGCGAGTCTTATGGTAGCTTCATTTTCAAAAAAGCTTTGCGAGTTTGATGACTGGTATTCATAAGGGGAAACTTGTTCCGTGTTTTACGGTGTTGTCTTATGATTTACCCAACTTTAAAATAAACGATAATAACTGTTTTAGTTCTCACACCATTCTCATGACTGACTCATGGTTTATTGTTCTTTCCCTAAACTCTGGGTGCCCATATTTTCCATATGGGCAACCTAGTAGTTTTGGTTTGCAAATATTTTAGAGAGTAGGTGCTGGATTGAAGCTAGAGCTATGTCCAGAGCATTTTATTTCTTCCTCTAAGTTTAGCATCATTGTGTATTTTTCCGTTGTGCATGTATTTATTATTGTACTCTGATATAAGTTGTACTCTGATGTAAAAGTTACTGCAATGATAATGAAAAGTTGTTTTGTTCAGTTCTTATGCGTTGTAACCCCAAGCGATATGTCTTGTTGATCGGTTTAAGTACGTGTAAATATCGGTTTGAATCAGATAAGAGGGCGGGTCGTCCCACGTGGTATCAGAGTTTTGGTTTATACAAAGCTTTGGGGTACAACTCGTTTGAACAGAAGGAAAGGACTCTTTAGAGATAGGGTTAGTAATACTTAGAAGAATGACTCATTAGAGATAGGGTTGGTAATGCCCTAGAATGAGTTCGAAGAGTAATATATATAGAAGATATCGAATTTATGAAAATTATTCGGTTTTGAAAGATTATATTTTTGAAAAGGGGGCTTAAAAAGCACATATGGTTAACCTACCCGATTAACTTGTAATACAAGTTTGAGCATTTTATTTGATGTTGAGGTTGGACTATTGAGTATAAGAAGATTTTGAATATACGCATAGCTAACGTATGTACGAAGTCTTAAATATACAAGATAAATAGAGAATCACATTCTAATCACTTGAGGATGATTCTATTGATAGTTGCGACATCATCAGTGTTTATTTTCGAGTTTTGAAAGTGGGATGACTATATGATTCCAATTGAGATGTCAAGATAGACATAAACCCACTTAGATAAGTGTTTGAAAATGATTTGAATAGCCAAGGTAAGTGAAAGAATAACCTTAATTTTTTTAATGAACTTGGTTAAAATTTAATGTTTGTGATTCGGGAAATTATTAAGATGATTTGAGCTTTAAATTTAACTAGTACGAGTTTAATCGATTGAAAGGATGACAGTTGTAACGACTCAAAATTTTGGCAGCCAAATATTTTATTTATTTTATTATTTTAAATATTATACTTGGGGATATTAATGGAATTTAATATTGATTTCGTTTATTAAAACGAAGTTTGAACATTATATATTTATATAATCTAAATCGAGCTCGAAATGGCGCGGCAGTTCGTAATATGGAGTTTTGAACTTTAACTGAATATACAGGACCCGATATAATTTGAATTTCTGTGAAACAAGAAACGTTTAAATTAATTTGATCATATTTTTCTGATGGAAGAGAAAAATGGAAATTTTATATTTTAGATTGCTAGTTATGTCCAGTTCAAAATTTTGAATAGTCGCCATGAAATTCCCTTATAAATAATAAGGTTTTATTTAATAAAATAAATAAAGGGGATTTTACATACGATCTCCAAATTTTGACGAAACCAGTTCCATCGTGTCCAATATTTTATTATTGTACGATTTCAAATTTTCATTCCAATCGGATGTTGCATATGCTTGTATGAATTAAAAACGTCGAACACTAGCTGCGTGTTAAGTAATAAAGCTAGGGATTGTTTTCAACAAAATCAAAGCAAATTCTTTACTGGATAATCTGCACGTTAGTATATTCTAACCGGGACCTTATATATAAAAATAATAAAAATAAAAATAAATTCAAAATCGATCTTTTCTGAATCACAGTACGAAAAATCAATTCAAACATGTGCAAATTTAAACTTGTATTCACTTATACCAAGTTATGTACTTTAAAGCATGTTCTGGTGGGCGCCGGATTCATGTATTTTAAAACATGTGAAAAATCTTGTTTTAGTTGTAGAAAAGAAGGATATACATATCTATGATAATGACATTTCAAAGCACTGCAAATCCGCGCAAGATCTCTGCAACGTCTAAACAAAATCTTGCTGTAAAATTTGATTTAATCTTCTGAAACAATCTTAGTCAAATTCTAAACAACCTGGCCGCATATCTTAATAGGATTTTGCTGAAAGTGATGAGCATTTCATATCTCATCTACGAACTGGAAAATAGCGTGTATTAAACACTAAAGTACCCTATTTCCTCCCATGTGTTATGCAACATCCTGTTCTCTACTTCTCCTACCTAAAGGCTAGCCTAAAAACAATGGCTATGTATTTTTCCATCAAGCGAAATCAATGAAAGAAAATATAAAATGCACCCTATCCCAAAATCTATGGTACAAACGCCTGGAACCAGTTTTCTTTCACATGCAAAGTCCTTTCATTTTTATACTTATGCCGTGTGTTTTCATATTCTACATCTCCCTACCCCTCTGAAGCCACCGCCCTACACATGCGTTAGCCAACCCCTATTCTTCTACAAACAAAGGATTAGACAGCCTATGTCTTGTGTTTTCAAAGGGTAAATCACCAGCTACTCCCTAAATTAAAAATACACAGCTACCATGCTAATAGTACCCATTGATCCAATCCCATTTCTTTGCAAACTTGCACAGGCTATGTTCAAATCAAATAAACAATCAGAATAGAAAAATCACTGCTAATCTACATGCTGTCCTCCCTTGTGCGTTAGCCTGTTTCATTTGCACATGCACCGTGTACCATGTTGGAAAGTGACCCTCTTCTTATCCTCCCCACCTTTCACTATAAATAGGTACCGCCATTTCCATTTGTGTTCAACAAGCTTTCAGTCCATTCAAGATTTTAAACAAAAAACTCTGCTCACAAAACAAACTGAAGTCGAGCACCATTTTCATATGCAAAGATGCAAACGTACCCTCCTCCCATTATGAACGCAGCCTCCATTAGATCGAGCATGGAGCTGAGTGGTTCAGGTCAGTGGGTGTCGGATGGAGGTGGTGTAACCGAGGTATAGGGAGACAGTACGAGGAAGTTAATGGCACAGTGGTGTGGACTCTGGTGAGAGGAGTGACGCGATCGTTTGCGGAGTGGGGTGCTGATGATTGTTGGAACCATGAAGCTGCGGAAAGAATGAAGGAAATATGGGATGGTGTGAGGTTTATTTCGCGCATGGGATGAATCACGAGGGGCATTGTTGATGGTGCACGACATGTATATGGTAGGAGCTTCAGGAAATTAGTTGAAGAAGGAATCTGCGGATGGGAGTAAGCAGAGAAGTTAAACAACGGTCTGATTTATATCCTCAAATTAAGAAATTAAACTAAGTCTATAATAAAGAATGTAATTTGTAAATATAATTGTATATTTATGATATGTATAAACGGTGCAGGGTTTGGCATATTGGGTGAACTGTGCGTGATGCCAAAGTACAAGGCAGTGTTGAACGAAGAACAGAGCTTCGGGAGGAAGGAATTAAAAACGGATTTGGCCGATAACTGTTGTGAACGTAATTAATTTAAATAATCTATGATTATTATTTAATAATGGGAATTGAAGTAGGTCAACTAAAAAGTAAATTTCCGTGCAGGCGTCGGTTTGTTATATGGAGAGTAATAGGGAACGAATCACATTAAAGAAGAAAGGAAGGAGTAGAACTGATCGGACCAAAGTAATTACAAAATAGTTTGACTTAATTCTAATACACCACATGTTTACTGATACCATGAATTTTCTACAGGCAACAGGAACTGAAGTAGTCAATCAGCCCGAGTGTTCTCCGAACAAAATGTTTGGTTTAAATAAATTAATTAAGGATTAAGTATTAATTAAATTAGGAATTAGTTTTAATTTAAGTAATAAATTTGTTAGTAATCAGTATATATATATATATCGACAGTAATTTGGGAGTTTTAATCGTGAATGAGCAGGAAAGAAGGGTGAAAACGTGAAGAAATGTTTGTTTTAACTATTGTTTGCTAAATGCTACAGAACTACATATTAGGTACAAATTAATGGTATATTACAAAGATGATTTCACATTCAAATGTCACGGATCAAAGTATGAATGGTGCTAATGAAAATGCTAAACGCCCAATGCAGTTTTAATCTTTTTATTCTTTGCTCAACTATGATTTGTTATTTGGTTTTAATAAATGTGATTTTCGAAATATATTATACAATTTTCTATATACAATTAAGAACAAAATGTTGTAATAAAAGAACATGAGCAGTGGGATAGAATGAATGTCGGCCAAGTATTGAAGGCAGAACATGTTGGAATTGAGAGTCAACCATCCTAGCATGTCACGTTACGTTTTAAAAGAGGCAGAACTCGGTGGCTTGAACCGTAATGGGAAGAGAATCATCGACCGAACTAATACATAATTGGACGAGACAAGTTACTCTGGACTCGTGGTGACAAACACAACCTTATGGAATTTATCTAGACAGAGGCGGAGACAATGGAAATCCACAGTAAAAATTAAACGACTGTTTAATTTAACTACAACCGACCGTTTCAGGATAATCAAATCAAGGTGAGTTAAACTCACTCAGTTTTTCCCATTTATATTTTATATAAATTGTTTTTTTATTTTTGTGTGCTCTGATTGCTGATGGTTGACTGTTTACTAGTTATTTAATTATTGGTTGATTTAACTGATAAAATTAAACCGTTGTTTAATTTCAGTAGAATACCAAATCGTTATTCTAACGATTGGTTCTAATAAAGGTAACTCACCTTGGTTGGTCACGTTTATAAAGTAAACGTGTTTAATAGTTTGAATTGTTTGATCTGATTAAATTGTTTAGTAATGTGGTTGATGTGAAATTATTGTTATTTACTATTATATATCAGTTAAATAGAATTAGCTGATTGGTTTGAAGATAACCATTTGAATACAGGGAAGAACAGGTTGGAGGGATCCAACCGGATTCCTCAAATATATTATTTATTTTCATATTATCATACATGAACTGTCATGGTTGAGTTATTGATTTTAGTAGTGATCATTGACTGAAAAGTCAATGTGTGTTGTGTTCTAACCAATGGGCTATATTGGTTGAGTAATCGGCAGTAAATGACCTAAAAGTAAATCGTTTTGTTTATATTGATTCACCGTAAGTTGAGTCGATAGAGATGAATTTATAAAATTTATTTTATAACTGGAGATAGATTTTAAAATATATTCTTTTGTATAAAGGTTATAAAGGGAACAAATATTTAATATTTATTATTTAAGTTATAATTAATGATAATTGATTTTATAATGTAACTTTTGACGTTAATCAGATTTATGAACTCGCGAATATAAATTTACCTAGCGGCTAAAGTAAATAACTGTTTGGTTAAGAAATAGTTACATGGAATAATTTAAATTAATTATATTACTAATTAATTTAAAGTGAGAATAATTGGGATCGATTAATGTGACAACCCTGCCTTGAGTTGACTAACTCAACCATCGTAACTAAAATTTGATTATGAAATTGGTTTTGTTTTGACTTAATCTAATAAGATAGTTTAATGAATATGGGTTTAAAATTTTAATAAGGGTTTTAAAAAGGAAATTCAGATGAAAGAGTTTGATGATAAACCAGAGTTATATAAAAGAGATTTGAGGTGTTATATCGTTAATTCTAAATTAACGTTATTTAAGAATGTGATTAAGTGGGGGAATTGAAACAAGATTTCCAAAGCATGAAAACATTGAATAGATGTGAAAGGAGATTGGTAAATGTGAATATGGTTAAAGATGTGGGCTGTCGGATTTGATAACCAAATCCAAATTAAAGGAGTTTGGTTAAAGAGGTCGAGTTAAAAGTGGTGTGTTATAAAAGAGTTATTTAATTGAATTAAGAAATGATGGTATATTAGAAAAGGAGATTTTTAAAAGGATAATAAGGTTTATTAAACCGTATTTTGAATTAAGTCGTTAAATGGAATCTGAATCGATTTAGAATGAAATATTGGGTTTTGGATTATAACTTGTATATATCTGAAGATACGAACGTTGTTGGTCAAGGTCTGAGAGGTAATTAAAATACCCCAACTTGAACGACTTTAGGATTATCTGAAGATGATATGAGTTGTAATGGTAAAAATGTTAGTATGAGTTTATTATTTCGTTTGAGAAATAATAATACGAAAGTTTATTATTTCATAATATCGAAGTGTTGTAAGTTTTAAATTTACATTTGTTTAATTAAAAGGCCAATTGATGCTGAATATTGAACCAGTGAACTCGCTGGATTGTCATGATTGAATCACTGATTATTTTGATAGTTAAATCACCGACTATCAAATCTGTCCAATATGATTGTTGGTATGGAAAGACCAGGATCGAATTTATATTCGAAAACCATTCCGACCAACAAATACGTGAAGATATCAAGAGATGATCAAGATGGAGCATTGAAGACCATGGATCTTCATTAAACGGAAGAACCACTAACAATCTCTGGGATTGCAACCAGAGATAAATTATGGTTCTGTCGTGGCTGGAATCCACGGGTTGCAAGGACTTCTCGCTACTGATCTGTAGGGTGATTCCTTGGATGCAGTGGCAGAGTACCTTCGGTTCATCCTGTTCCTGGATGACTTGTATGGACAGATGTCTGACAGAGTATTTCCAAAGGAATTACGTATGTTGATTTCTTCAAACGTATCATAGTTGGTGGCGGAGGACGACGGTTCTCTTAGCTTAACCACTAGAGTATTTTTGTGGACGTCAATTAGTGATATCAGGCGGATTTGACGATGTGGCATTCAAAGTGAATGGTGATCAAATATTCCAAAAGAAAATTTAAAACCTCAAGCTTCACAGTCGGGAAATGACAAAAATCGGGCAAGCAGCATGGCTATGTGGGTCGCTCCCATTAGGGTGTATAATCACCTATCTAGAGATATTCATTTTGCTTCTTTGATCTATTTCGATGCTGTCCCTTTTCGGGAAACGGTGGTTTGAGCCCAACCGTTGGTGATATACATTCGATACACTCAAGCGAAATGAGTGGTCAGTCATGTGAGGGCCGGGTTGCAAGAAGTTCTTGTTGAACCCAGTGTATTCACCTTTAGAGATACACTATCGGCAGGTGGTCCCATACCTTGTCATAGTGGGAATCCAATCTCCAATAAGCGCCCGTGGTTTTTGTTTATATACTATATATGTGGAGCGTGAGATGCAAGCGTTCCGCTAGATTGATATCTACTTGTATTTAGACACTATTATAATATCAGAAAATATATTGATTTCAAAAATGATTTGGATTACCGTAAGGTAAAAACCGTTCGTATTTATGTGTGGATTTGGTCTTACGATTACCCTTTTTCTTTGAAAAGATTTTAACTTAAAAATCAAGTTGTGTGTTTCCTTAATACTGTGCGAGTTTATTTCACTCTGGTTCACCAGACTGACCTGGTGTTTTGTAAATGCTCGGGTTAGCCCGGAGTGTACTGGTTCAAGTTATCGATTGCTGTAAAGAGACGGGTTGGAAGAATCCAGATGCATGATATTATATAGATACTATTCCGCTGTGTGTTGTATATGAGACAGATTATTATAACTGTCCAGTGATGTTGATGTACTATGATATTGTAAGTTTTATCCAAAGCTCTCAATAAAGATTTATTTCCGTATTATATTTTATTCCGCTGCGATGTGAGATTCTGATTCTGTGTTGTGTTGGTTCTTCTTCTTCTATTCTAATATTTCTTTCTTTCTTATCCCACCCTCTAAATTCTTTCTAATAACGTTCCGCTGTTTTCGGTGTTTGGAAGGTCGGCATGAGGTACGGGAAATGTATTTATGTCGATTTCCGAGCCCGAAAATCCCTGGGTCGTTACAGTGTATCAGAGATATTGGCTTAGTAATAACCTTGGCTCTGTGGTGTAACTCGATAGAGATGGGGTTAGTAATACCTTAGATCGAGATTGAGTGTATAGATATGGGAGCGTATTTGTAAATTTTATATACAATTGTTTTGTATTGTGTTGGTTGATCAGTTCAAGTGTTGAGAAGCGTTGAGCTGGCAATGAATATAGTACTGTTTTGAAAAGAGGGTAAATGAAATAATTTTTCCCAAATTTATATTTTTATATATAAAAGAAATAATTTTATCAAATTTTTGAGATATTTGTGCGTTTGATTGATTTGAATAGAATTCAAATTGAATTGAAAACTTAACTTTGTTAAGTGAAATTAACTTAAGAATGACATCAAAATTTAATTAAAGAGACTTGGAAATTGGAAGTTTATTGAATAATAATCAAAAGAAAATTGATCGGACATTAATCGATTAATGTTCAGTTATGTGAAACCAAAGTAAAATATTAATGTTGCGTGTAAATTCAATTGGTTTGATTAAGATTGGTTGGATTGATTTGGTGTTGTTTGTCATTTGGATGTTAAATATCATGAATAAAATTCATCCATGGTTAATAAGAAATTCAATGGATTGAAACTAAAGAATAAATGTAATGACACGGGATTTTGGCAATTTGGTTATCCGATATACAACACATATCGAACATCCAAGGATCGAAAATACCGGTCATTAATGAAAGAAATTAGAGGGTGAGGAAAGATAAGATAGAAACTTAGAATTGAAGAAGAAGAAGAACACAAAATCAGAGTAACACGAATCTCACAGCGGAACGAAACAACATATAATAGATAACATATCATTTAAATCAAATCATTATATGAATACTTGAAGCCTCCTGCTCCAAGCTCTTCCAATATATCTGTAAATCCCGACTACTTGACTGTCCGTACAAATTTAGGCACCCAAGAGTTTAGGGAAACAACAAAATAAACTCCGGGTCAGTCATGGGACTGGTATGAGTAAAACAGTTTAAAACAGTTCAAGCAGGTAAACGATATCTCATAAGACCACGCCGTATAACGGAACGGGTTTTTCCCTTATGAGAATCCAAATTATCTTTATATCAAAAACCTTTTGATATTATACTAATGTCTATCAACCACAGTATTATAATCATCTAGCATAAACGCTTTCATCTCACGTTCTACATATATAGTATACAATCAAAACCGCAAGCACGTATTGGGTAATGGGTTTCCAACTATGACAAGGTATGGAACCACCTTTCGCTAGTGTACCTCTAGAAAGAATACACTGGGTTCAACAAGAACATCTTGCAACCTGGCCACACATGACCGACCACTCATTTCGCTTGAGTGTATCGAATGTATATCACCAACAGTTGGGATCAACAACCGTTTCCCGAATGGGACAACATCAACAATAGATTTTTAGAAGTAAATGAAACTCTAGATCAGGTGATTATACACCCTACTTCGGTGCGACCGACTTAGTCATGCTGCCTGCCCGGTTTCTGTCATTTACCGGATGTGAGGCTAGAAGCTACGTTTTATCATCACATCAGATTCACTTTGAATGCCACATCGTCAAATCCATCAAATCACCTATTGACATCCTCAACCATACATTATGTGTTAGCTAAAAGAAGTTTCCTTCTCAGCTTCCACTCTTGGTACGGTTGGAGAAATCAATATACGTGATCGTTTGGAAATACTCTGTCAGACATCCGTCCATACAAGTCATCCAGGAACAGGATGAACCGAAGGCACTATTCTGTTAACAGGATTGCCCTTGCATAACTCCGTCTTCAATTTCCTTTGGCATATATGATTCGCAACGCTTATGCCAATACAGAGTGGTTCTTTGGATAATAATCCAACCGGTCTCTCCATATTAACAACGTTAAAATGGTCAAAACTTCGATAGTCTGTGATTTAACTATCGAAGAAAAACAGGTGTGTAAACAACGATATTATTTCCAAAATGGAAATATATATCGATTAAACATCATTCAACATTTGTCTCTTTATTTCATTAATTTGCTTATCTCCTGTTTCCCTATATTCAATATTTCTTATTTTCTAAATTTGGAAAATATACGTTATTAACAATGGAAAACATTTCCGTTTCTTGTTTTCTTTATTAGAAAACATTTCTGGTTTCTTATATGGAAAACATTTCCAAAGCTTCTTCATTGGACTTAGACAGATGTTTAAACAAACAATCACGATGCCAACTCAAACCATTTCCTTTAATTACTAAATTCACTTAACCATCCTTTACTATCGAACCTTAACCATTCCTTAGTTAAAAATGAAGTCAATCAAGTTGGGGTAATACTACCTCTCAGACCTTAACTGAACAACGTTTCTAACCTTGAAATAGACAAAGTTCACCCTTCTAATTCTTTAACAAACTTCCTTACGTAACTCTCTTTCAAATCTTTTCTATTCGATAATTCTTTCCTTCGATAAGGTATATTCGATAACTCTATTCAATTTATTCTATTCACTTAACTCTTTTGATTTAACTATAACTCTATTCACTTAACTCTTATCGAATAAACTATATTCGATAACTCTTTTGATTCTATTTGAATAAACTATATATTCGATTTACTCCTTTTACTCTATTCAAATAAACTATATTCGAATAAACTATATTCGATTAACTCCTTTATTCTATTTTAATAAACTATATATTCGATTAACTCCTTTATTTTATTCGAATAAACTATATTCGATTAACTCCTTTATTCTATTCGAATAAACTATATTCGATTAACTCCTTCTACCTATTCGAATAAACTATATTCGATTAACTCCTTTATTCTATTTGAATAAACTATATATTCGATTAACTCCTTTATTCTATTCGAATAAACTATATTCGATTAACTCCTTTTACCTATTCGAATAAACTATATTCGATTAACTCTAATCAACTGACCCGACTCGGCTAACCCCTTTCGAATAACTAATTCGATTTACTACTTTCGAATACCATATTCGATTTAACTCCTTTCAAATACCATATTCGATTTACTACTTTCGAATACCATATTCGATTTAACTCCTTTCGAATACCATATTCGATTTACTACTTTCGAGTACCATATTCGATTTAACTCCTTTCAAATACCATATTCGATTTACTACTTTCGAATACCATATTCGATTTACTACTTTCGAATACCATATTCGATTTAACTCCTTTCGAATACCATATTCTATTTACTACTTTTGAATACCATATTCGATTTACTACTTTCGAATACCATATTCGATTTAACTCCTTTCGAATACCATATTCGATTTACTACTTTCGAATACTATATATTCGATTTAACTCCTTTCGAATACCATATTCGATTTAACTCCTTTATTCGCTTTATAAAGGTTTCCTTTTTAACAACATTTATTCATTTTAAAGATTTACTTTTAGTTACGGTTCTCCACTTTAAAATGATTTCCTTCTTATAACAGTTTCCTTTTTATAACGTTATCCCTTTTTCTAAATATCTCCTATTTATAAATATTCCAATTTATAAATATTTCTTATTTATAAATATTCCATTTATAAATATTTTATTTTCAAATATCACTTTGAAAATATTCCCTTATCAACATTTCAGTATGTTATGGTATTCAACATAACAAATCACGATGATCAGTATCGTTCAAACAGATATAATCGACAACAGATTATATATCACATTATATATCACAATATATATATATATATATATATATATATCACAGTAAAATAAATGTTGAGGAATCCAGTTGGATTCCTCCAACATGTTTCCCTGCATCACATATGTTAGACAATATAAAATCAACATCACTTTCAGTTCCATATGATACATTCTCTGTTAAACAGAATCAATATAGAAAATCAACTAACTGACTAGTAGTTCAATCAAACAATCAACACACAGTCAATCAACCAATATTTAACAGTTCTAAAAACACAATATGGAATTATAAACTGTTCAGAGTTAGTGAGATTTACTCACATTTGCAGTTCATCGTTAAAGAACGATAAACTGTTGTTTGATTGGAATCAAACAATTTATTTCACCGTAAATTCATACGAGCCCCAGTCCACTTCCAGTCAGCTTCATTGTGAAGCTCTCGTCCATACGGTCCCAACGCAACTTACGGTTCGTCAATCTGATATCGTATGATGAAGATGTGTACTATATAAGTTTATACACTATATTAAACTTTTAAAAAAAACTCAATTTTTTAAATGGGCTTAACTTTAAAATCTCCGGCCCATTACCCTTCTATATTCCCAGGCCCGAATAACCTTTCTTCCCAAAAACCACCGTGAACTACTGTAAAGCGATGGCTATTTCTTCTTCTTCAATCTCCACGTTCTCTCCCCCGTTCATCACCGAACTCGAAACTGTTACCACCATTCATCATCTCCTCGTCTCCTTTCTCTCCTCATATACACATCTTTCACCTCGGCATCATCCTATGAATCCCGTCACTTACTCCTCACGTTGTCATCAGGTGAAGGTTGCGACACCCAACAGTGTCGAATCACTCCAACTTCCTCTACCAAACATTAATCGACCCACTGAAACCCGAAACAACATCTGAATCGTGAATTGATCCCTCCTATACCTCAAAATCTCGAACCCTAAACGCACGGCTATTCGCTGGAAAAAATACCGCACCACAAAACTCCATCGAGTTCAATGAAAACCCTCATATGTTGAAGAGAACGAGAGCAGGCATCCATATATATCAATATAGTGATTTTAGGATTTTAATCTGATTTTCTACAGATTTTTGAAGAAGGGGTTTTCCCTTTTTGCATTTGAGAACCGACGGCGCAAAAGTTTTTGCCAAGAGGGAATGAAATTAGGTTTTGGTAGTTAATGACATTATATAGGAAAATTTTAAATCTTTTTATATTCATTTTTATATTCATTTTTAGTATAACGCTATTTGTACTTATCATTCAAAAATCCCTATGATCACATACAATACTCAAAAATCATGGAAATGGACATGCAGCTACAGTTTGACATTACGGTCCCAACGAAACTGGTTTCGTCGAATTCCGACTTCATTTGCTCACAAAGTGTATTTTTAAAGGTCAATTTACAGACTGTTTTTCACTCTGAAAATCCGTACGGCCACATACTAACTCTACAAATCACGAAACTTGACATCTAGCAATAATTTGACATTGCGGATCCAACAAAATTAGTTTCGTCGAATTCCGACTTCGTTTGCAAAACTGGCTATTTTTAAAGCTCTGCATGACCCATTTAAATATATAAATATATTTAAATATAATTAAATAAAATATTAATAAATTAATATTATCGTATATATTCGCAGTGGAATACCATACAGCTCAGAAAAATCCTATATGGGTTTCTAATTCGATATTTCAATCTGGGTCAACCTAATATTCAATTTATATTGAAATTACTTTTTAAAATATAAATAATTCCTTTATAAATTATAAAGGAATTCCACAGCGACTTTTCTAAAATTTGATTTGGACGTAAATCAAAATCTACCCGACGAAATCCATATTTTTCTCTTCCACTAGAAAGATATACTCCACCAGCTTCACACGTTTCTTGTTTCACAGAAATTCGGCTTAAAACGAATCATGTACATTCAGTGAAGTTCAAATCGCCAATTTACGAACTGCAGCGCCATTTCGAGCTCGATTTTAATTATAATATAATTAAACGTTCAAACTGTCGTTCAAATAATATATTCGTTATTCTAATTCAATTCTGAACTGAATTAAATATCATAGATGATCCAGTTCACACCATATCGCCATTTCCGCCAATTCGGATTATTTCAGAATTTAATATATTATTTAATATATTATTTTAATTAAATATTCATCATTATTTAATTCAACGACCATTAAATCCTTTTAATCACCATTTATATAATTAAATTAATTAATTATAATACCTCTGCCAGTGCGGGTCATTACAATCTTCCCCACTTAAAATAATTTCGTCCTCGAAATTGCTAAAAGGTAGAGGACGACCCTATCGACTGGTTAGAACATATTTGTTCATTTCTTAACTTCAGTTTCAACCAAACCAGTTTAATTTCAATTAAATATTAATTAATTCTTATCAACGAAAATTTTCAAAATTCCTGAAAATTTCCTAACACCTTGACTTTTTGAAAAATTTCGCCAGCACCTCCTTTGTACTGGTCAATCGGTCAAACTCCAACTCGCCTCTCTAGGCCATCTCCAACCCAAAGGAAAATCAAACAGCCAAGCGGCTTGCCAATTTGGCTCATCAAAATCTCATACCATATGAAATATAAACTTGTACTTTTTTGTCGATATATCATTATATCCTTTCCACCTGTTATCACTTCAGCGGATACAAGGGTCATCCCAAATCAAATTCCAATCTGCTTTTATCGACAACACAACTATTCGCTTATCTCCGAGCCAAATACCATTTCAAACTCGAGTTTCAATCTCGATTCCCAACTCTTAACTTGATTATCAATTTACACTTCAAATTCAAATCTCACAATCCAATTTGTCTTGATATCATTCTAATTCAATCTCAGTTACCACTTTACTGGCTTTACTTTAATTCAACTTTGCTTTCACAAATTTCTATTGAATTTGTTTTTAATTCAAACAGTCTTTCCCTGAGAGTTTTTAAACAGTTTACTCTTTTCAAAAATCAAATTTTCCTTTTGAACATGTAACTGAGCCCTTAATTAATATTCCATTAGTTAAATCACTTCTTTATTTCTTTATCAATATTTGTTAACCAAATATTTTCAATAACCATATTGGCCTTTTATGTTATTTGGAAAGCATTTCCGAATATCGCCTTCCTTTATTTTCTAAACTTTTAGAAAATATATGCTATTTATAATTGGAAAATATTCCAATTACTTATCTCTTTTCCGATCTCGTTTATTTCTATACTTAGGAAATATTCTTTATTCTATTTCCAGGTTTACACTTATTGGGTTAAAACGGATGTTGTGTAAAACCTCATTACGACAATCCAAATACTATATTCAACTAACTCTTATTCAACATTGATCTTCGAGCCTGAAATCTTACTATTTATTTGTTAATAATGAAATCAATCAAGTTGGGGTATAACTACCTCTCAGACCTTGACTGAATAACATTTATAACATCAAAACAGTTATGACTACTTACTCAAATAATCAATACCATACAACTACTTATTCACTTTTAAACACGTATACGCTTCCTCTTTCTATTTGTAACAACCCGAAAATCTGGGCCAGTTTAAAATTTTTATTTTGGCCATTTTAGCGAATTTTGATTATTTAAAATGGATTATTTTAAATAATATCGACGAGAGATTTATTTTGAATAGGATTAGAACGTATATATTATATACGTCGTCGTTAGAATATAAATATTTATATATAATTATAAATAGAATTGAAAATGGCGCGGTAGTTCGATAATTCGATTTCAAACTTCAATTGAATGTACCGGGTGCAAAACAATCCGGATTTTAGTGAAACCAAAAACATTGGGATCTAATTGATAATATCTTTCCAACGAATCCGAATAATCAAATTTCATAGCGGGGATCAAAAGATATGTCCAGTTGAAAGTTCTGAATAGTCGCTATGGAATTCAGGCCCTTGAAAATAGCCATTTTGCAAACGACCTCAGATTTCGACAAAACCACTTTTGTTGGATCCGTGATGTCAAATTATTGTTAAGTTTCAAATTTCATAATTTTTCGAATCAATATGTGAGCGTGGCAAATGAAAACGCGTTTGACCAGTTTCAATTGATTTTAATCGACTGGAAATTGGCCATTTTTCAAACGGTCTCAGAATTCGATGAAACTAGTTTTGTTAGGACCGTATCGTCAATACGAAGCTAGAAAATATTTTTCGGGAATTTTTAGAGTCTGTATGTGGCCTCAGTAAATTGAAATTTGCGTTTAAATTGAATATATAAAGATTTATATTTTAATTTTGATAAAAACTGATCATAACAGTCGAATTGGGTTACGAAACATATTCCATTGTGTCCGGAATGGGAGTGTTTGGCTAAGGGCGATAGTCGTTGGGTTTGATTTGGGATTAGACGAAGTGGAATCAATTCAAAAAAAGTAATATTAATAAAATAATATATATATATATATATAAATACTCAAATCCTATTGGTCAAACCCTAACTAATTCCCACCGAAGTCAACCCGCTGTCAAAATGTATATCGCGCCTCCAGTTCATACGGTGGAGCCTCTTCAATCTTTCTCCCTCAAAATTCTTCGAATCCATCTCGTTAAATCCAAACTCAATGAACGAAAACTCAAGAGCCTTCAGAGATCTTTAATCCATATAAAGAGGATCGAATTTCGTTAACTGTGGGGCTCAATTTCAGGCTAGGAAGACCGCCGCTTTGGAGCGGATTTCGAGGAAGAAGGGGTGCGCGAGCGGCACAGTTTTCCAGGTGTGGGAAGGAGGTGGAACCGGCGACGAGGGGAGCGCTTCCGATCGGCGTCAAGACCGACGAGGGCGACGGAAAATCGAACCCTAGTTCGAATCAGGGTTCAACGACGGTCTGTGAAGAATAAGATTAAAAGAAAGGTTTATTTCTTTATTTAATTTTACAGATTCTTTTATTTAACATATACATGTTATTTTAAAAAAAAAAAAATATTATCTTTCCTCTTTAACTCATCTGGCCTCCCCCCCCCCCACGTTCAGGAATCATTCGAGCAGAAACAAAAAAAAAAAAAAAAGTGGGAAACCTAAATCTAAAATCGTGTCGCCCACCCATCGACATCGCCACCGCCGCCTCGCGTCAACGCCGCCCCACCCCAGCCCAGCTGCGCCTCCTCCCAGACCCGCTCCTCCGATTCCCCTTCCTTCGATCGATCACCAGCAGCGCCCAAAAGCCCCTGCCGCCTTGCAGCGCCTCGCAGCACTCCCTCCGACGATCTTGAGCCACCCTCCGACGCTGGCGCACAGAAGCCCCCCCCCCCCTCTTCGCAGGTAAAAGTAAGTTGTTTTTATTTTATTTCATTTTTATTTTTAATCTGAAAATTTCGATTTTAAGGATTTAAAACTGATTTTGTAAAACTGATTTTGTAAAAAAGAATTTGAAAACTGATTTTTGGTTTAGTTTAAAAATTGAATTTTGTTAACTTTAAAAACTGATTTTTTTAAAGTTTTAAAACTGTTTTTTTTTAAAAAAAAAATAAGTTTTAAACTGTTTTTTTTAAAAGGGTTTAAAAACTGATTTTATTTTGAGATTTAAAAAGAAAAAGATTTGAGATTTTAAAAAGGGGAAAGACGAGATTTTTGAAAAGTAAAAATCAGATTTTTATATATTGAAAGTCAAAGTAAAAATCAGATTTTTATATATTGAAAGTCAAAGTAAAAATCAGATTTTTTATATATTGAAAGTCAAAGTAAAAATCAGATTTTTATATATTGAAAGTCGAAGTAAAAATCAGATTTTTATATATTGAAAGTCGAAGTAAAAATCAGATTTTTTTTTTATATTGAAAGTCGAAGTAAAAATCATATCTTTATATATTGAACTTCGAAATAAAAATATGATTTTTAGATATGGAACTTCGAAATAAAAATATGATTTTTATATATTGAACTTCGAAATAAAAATATGATTTTTATATATTGAACTTCGAAATAAAAATATGATTTTTAGATATGGAACTTCGAAATAAAAATATGATTTTTATATATTGAACTTCGAAATAAAAATATGATTTTTATATATTGAACTTCGAAATAAAAATATGATTTTTAGATATGGAACTTCGAAATAAAAATATGATTTTTATATATTGAACTTCGAAATAAAAATATGATTTTTACATATTGAACTTCGAAATAAAAATATGATTTTTAGATATGGAACTTCGAAATAAAAATATGATTTTTATATATTGAGTAGCGAAGTAAAAATTCGATTTTTTACATAGGTAGTGAAAGCGGGCAACGAAGGTGATAAAAAGGCGGGAACGAAGAAGATTTATATCAAAGAAGAGCCAAGATGATTGGATAGCTATCTGTGAGAATTTCTCACCTTTCAATTTCTTTTCTAATTATATATATATATATACTAGGATGCAGACGGTGCTTAGTAGCACCCGACACAATCGTCCACAGACCATGGACTTGTTTGTTTGGTTGCATAGCTTAGTTATATGATTTGATTTGAATTTGGTTGTTTGGTGAATTTGATTGATGTGTGAATGGCGTGGGCCTTCACTAGACTGGGGATAAGGCTAGGCCTTGTCCCGTTTCTAGTATCGTGCCGTTATGCCGCCGAAATTTTCTAAAATATGTTAGAAAATAAAAATATCATTTTATTTGTGTAAATGAATAATAGAAATTCATATGTTGAAATAAAATGTTTTATCGTTAAAAATATAATTTTTAACGTGAATATGAATATAGTGAAAGTGAATAAAATAAATATTCATTTACAAACCAGACGGTTTGTTTATGTACACCTATTTGAAGGACATTGATTGGGTCGATAAATTTTACACATCGCCCAACGGCACAACTAAAATCTGTGTTTGATTGTTTGAAAACCCCACACGGGTGTTGGGATGAAATATGAATCTCACTCATCCTGATTGATTAAATATGTCGATCGATTGATTGACAGGCTGCTATAAGCGTTAAATGTCTATATTTGATGCTTATACAGTGTAGTGCACTTTGGTTGATGGTTGATTATTTTTCAATGCTATTATATACATGTGTTGTATGAAAATCCATATAATTAATTTTATATGGTAATTGATTGGGCCTCATTCCAATTTGAAAAATAAAGAATATTATAAAATAAAGGTTCATGTGTTGACAGTACTCATTCATGAGATTGGTCATGTGTTGAACGAAATATTTTAATAATAGAAATATTTCAAATAGAATATTTGAAATTAGAAATATATGAAGCCGTGTTGATTAGATTGACGCCATTTTGACGTGAACGATATTTATATCAATTTTAAACGATTTCGAAATGAATTGAATTGAAAACGATTTCAATATGAATTGAATTGAAAACGATTTCGAAATGAATTGAATTGAAAACGATTTCGAAATGAATTGAATTGAAAACTATTTCGAAATGAATTGAATTGAAAACGATTTCGAAATGAATTGAATTGAAAACGATTTCGAAATGAATTGAATTGAAAACGATTTCGAAATGAATTGAATTGAAAACGATTTCGAAATAAAATGAATTGAAAACGAATGAATTGAATTGAAAACGATTTCGAAATGAATTGAATTGAAAACGATTTCGAAATGAATTGAATTGAAAACGATTTCGAAATGAATTGAATTGAAAACGATTTCGAAATGAATTGAATTGAAAACGAATTCGAATTGAATTGAAAGCGAATTGAAATGAATTCAAATTGAATTGAAATTTGAATTGAATAGAAATGAATTTTAAAACGAATTTATAAAGAAGAATTCAAATTTGATTTGAATTGAAAAGGAAGTTGAAATTGCTTTTGAAACGAATTTAAAACTATTTATATAATTCGTTTTAAATAGAAATCGACGAAGTATATATTATATATATTATATATAATATAATGGCCTGAATAGAACGCGTCGCGCCGCGGCAGTTCGTGAATTTCGACCATTTATTTCAAACGGACATTACGGGAGATCCGACCGTCGGATTCTCCTAAAACCGGAACCGTTGGGTTCGTATCGAAAAGAGCTTTCTAACGAATATTAGAAATTTGAAATCTAACGGTTGGATTTGGAGATACGTCCAAATCAAATTCGAAAAAGGTCGCTGTAAGTGCAGTTCGATGGCCATTGATGGAAATCGACTGTACAGGCCTTGATAAAATTATTAAAAATAGTAATAATTTGTGTAAAATCATAAGAAATGATTTAGAAAGAATTGGGATGAAAAAATCCATATTTGAAAAGATAAAAATAGATTTTTATCGAAATGAACTGGTTTTGAACTAGAATTATAATTCTATTTATTTTTAAGTAAATAAATTGAATTTAAAAAGGGTTTTAAAAATAACCAGAATATCCAATGATTGCATTGGAGTGGATTTGAATCGAAATTGTCTTCGGAATATTTCGATGTTGGAATTCGTGATTATACGGATGTTGTTACGGAAATTTGAAAGATATATATTTATATCGTTATTTCCAATACGACATTTGTTAATCGTAGAATTTGATATTGAATATAAGCCGATATATTTTCTATTCAGAGCCTTATATTGAATATCAAATGTGATTTGGGTTTGTCGTGAATGGTGTCTTCACTAACACTGTTCTTGAACCCAGTTGAGAAAAGATTAAATCTTTTTATTTAGATTTAATGAAGTGTACCAATTAAATAATATTTAATTGGGATTGAATTGATATTGATTTTTGGGTTTATCGTGAACAGTGTTTTAAACAACACTCGTTCTTTAACCCGATAATTAATGAATGTGATTTTGGGTTTATCATGAACTGTGTTTTTAAATGACACTGATTCTTTAACCCAGTTAAAGATTAAAACTAAGTGGAGTTTTAATGAATCTTTAATTAGATTGAAATGATCGAGAATGGAGTATCACCAGTTTTGCTCCAGGCGATAGTTAAATCTTTAATTAGATTTGAACGTGAAATGGTAATTGAATTTACCGATAACACTGTGGTGTTAGATATGAAGTATTACCAGTTTTACTTCATGGGATGAATAGGTTGGGATGGGGAAATTAAAATAAATGATTACTTCGGTAAGGTTCGCTAATCCCGACTAGTTTGAATTGAGATTCAAAAATAGAATAAACAATAAATTCAAGGAATTTATCTTGGATAAAATTTATGGGGACCTTTCCCTTTGAATGTGAAATTTAGAAACTAACTGTCGGTTAGCCAAGCAGAATGATTTTCTGGATATTGATCTAATGTTGGTTTCGGCCTTCGGGGTTAATATTTGGGGAATTATTCTCTTGATTAATTTACGGTTAGTGACTGATGAATTGGAATGAGGCGTATGTTGTGTTTGTGTAACACTTATTTAAATATACGCGAGTTATTCGGGAAGACCGGGTTTATCCCATTCTGAATAACTGATACGACGATAAGTCGAAGATGAAGACGGTGGTCGAAGACCGGAAGTCTTCACGTCGTTTGGGTGATAACTGATGATCTTGATTGGGCTGTACACCCAAGAAGATGGAAACAGTTGGTGATCGTCCAGATGTACTTGGAGATCGATGGATATGCGGGGTACTAGGTGCCTCCGGTTTCGTTCAGACCCAGAACGGACTTGTAAATGGACTGTGTGTCTGACATTGGATTTTAGTCTGTGTGATTGATCTCTATTAAATATATATCTGTTTGGCGGCAGAGAATTTATTCTTTTGCTTAACGCCCTTCTCTGAGACGTATGAGCTCAGGGGTTATATATTGATGGATATCAAACGCATGGAGTGAATTGCCTGTGTGGCATGCCTAAGTGGCAATTGATCGAGGCTTCTGTTGAAAAGCAAAGTCTTGTGGTGATGATCAAAGCAAGGCCTTTGTGCCTTAGCTTTGTGTAACGTTTGCTTCGCGAGTTTCACACCCGGGATGAACCAAAAACGGGAGACGGACCTCAGGGAGGACTTGCGTTTCTTTCTAGCTAGAAGTGGCGTCAGTGGTTTTACACGCCCTGACGAGTTTGACTTATGTGGTTGTTGCTGTTGCGAGGCGCCTCGGTTATATCGGTTTCGGCCGATGCTTCTGGTCGGCTGACGGACCAGACTTACACCCCATAGGGTGGGGAAACGTAGTGTTCAGGCATAATAATCCACATCGGTGGACCGGCCCTGACGATCTAAAGGCTTGCCTGCGCGCTTGCCTGTGGCTCGGGCTAGAGAGTCACGAATCGGTTGAGGACTATCTTTTGCCTCGGTTCATAGATGGAAATCCAATTTCCAAATACGTGACATTTGCGGTTTTATTTGTAAACCTATATATGGCGACATAGTGGCATGGGACGCTCATGTCGCCTATGATTGATACTTATGATTTGAAGTTGTTTTATACACTATGCACTTATAATAGTATCAAATAATCTGTTTTAAACGTATCAAGCATTCTTTGGCTGTTATAAGGGAAAACCCTATCCTCGGCTGCGTTGCATTGTGTGATGGGACCTGGGTCTTATAACAGCTTCATTTTTCTTTATTTAGCATTGCGCTGTTTGTTTTATGCATGTTTATTCTTGGGAGGAAACCCGTTCCGTGTTATACGGCGTGGTCCCTTGATTTACCTAATGATTTAAAATAAAGATTAATAACTGTTTTAGTTCTCACACCAGTCCCATGACTGACCTGGAGTTTATTGTTTTAACCTAAACTCTGGGTGCCCTTATTTTGACACGGGCAGCTAGTAGTTTTGGTTTTGCAGATTTATATTCACAGGATCCTGGTTTACAGCTGGAACGATATCCGGAAAGCTTTGTATCCGTATATCTACTTCTAGTTGTGTATTGTATTATTTTCCGCTGCGATGTATTTAAATGTAATTTGAATCTCTGATATTTCTGTGTAATATTTATTTGTTTATGCTCTGTATATTCTTGTAATCTGATGTATTGTTGTAATATACAATGAAATGTTCTTCTGTTTGCGTTCTGTTTTGTCTTGTTCTCAAACGATAGGGCGTTTCGAACGGTCTGGGTCGGTTTAGCGACTGGTTCGGACCAAGCGAGATTCCTTGCCGTCACACTATTCTTACTAGATTTTATTCTTAGTCTTCCTTTTTGATTTTACTATTTTATTTCTAAGTTCGTTTCCTTATCGACTTCTATATATATATATATATATATATATATATATATATATATATATCGATACGTTGATTTCTAACTATCAGATTATCTTAAAAATATTCTAACTCCTTAAATTCCCGGAAAAATTCGACATAACCTCCTTTGTACCAGGAGCATCGGGATATTTCAAATAGCCTCCCATGGCCTTCACCAATCCAAAAGAAAAAGAAAAAGCCAAGCGGCTAGCCGATACGGCGCATAAAATCTCATATATGAATTAAATACATACCTTTTCGTTGAGCATTCTATTTATATACCTTCATACGTTATACATACCTATCTCATGTATATTTATACCTGCCCAATCTATTTTAACTATACCTGATTGTTTTAACTCAATTCGCTAATTAATCTGTTAATTAACTCTTTAGTCTATTTCACTTTTATATTTGAACATGACATGTTCAAATATATTTTAACTTGCTTATTAAATAATTTGAATCCAAATTTCAAATTCAAGTTCTATATTCGATTTTGAATATCCATTTACAAATCCAATTCACCTTTCAAAGTTCAACTTCAAATTCAAAACTCGATTAACTAATTCCTCTTCGACTTAGTTAATTCTATTCAATTTCTATTCAAATTTTATATCACTGTAAATCCCATTTGAATTTCTATATTCAAATTCTATATATTCAAATTCTATATATCAAATTCTATATTTTAAATTCCATTTGAATTCTATATTCAAATTCCATATATTCAAATCCTATATTTGAATTCCATTTGAATCCTATGTTTAAATTCCATTTGAATTTCTATATTCAAACTCTATTTCAATTCCATTGAATTTCATATATTCAAACTCCCTTTTCAAATTCTATTTTGAAATTCTATTTCAATCTATTTGAATTCTATATTCAAATTTCATTTCAAACTATTTGATTTCTATATTCAAATTTCATTTCAACTCTATTTGAATTCTATATTCAAATTCCATTTCAACTCTATTTGAATTCTATATTCAAATTCCATTTCATCTCTATATGAATTCTATATTCAAATCTATTTGAATTCTCTTTATTTCATTTCAATTCTATTTGAAACTTCTATATTCAAATTTCAAATTCAATCTATACATTATAAATCCTATTTTGAAATTCAACACAACTTGTCTTTCCCAAAAAAATTCAAAACAGTATCTCTGATAGTAATTCGTCACTTACAACTCGAAAATGAACACTGATGATGCAGCTGTCGTCATCAGAATCGATTTACCAGCGATCGAAGTGAGTTCAATACTATAAAACTATTTCTAAACATTTCCACTTTGAAATTCATTTCAAAATATAATCCACACGGCTTGTAAAACAATTTAAAATCTCCCAGAATCTTAAATTTTCCTTATTTTTAATCCCAATCCATTTACAAACACTTATCCCATTCTCCAGAATTTTAGTTAAATTTCTGGTTTTAATTTCAGATTTAACTCATCTGATTTCACGTATTTCACTTATATGAATTATGATTGGTTATTTACATAACCATTTAATTTATAATCTTACTTGATTATAATAACAACCAATATATCCACTATATTATAATTTTGATATATGTATCTTCTCTATATCAAGATATACCTTGGGTAAACTTATTTTAATTTACCCTCTTTTCAAAACATATCGTGTCGACCCATCGTATTCGAGTGTTTATAAACTCCTACCGATACAGTGGATCAAACTGATCGACCAGAACCCATAAACAACTCAACCAATGAATCTCCACTATATAAAACAATTTTTATATCAATAACAAATACATTCACTCGTATATATACACTCAAACTCAATCTAGGGCATTACTAACCCTATCTTTACCGAGTCACGCCACAGAGCCAAGTTAATCAATTAACCTTCTGCTCTGATACCAACTTTAATGACCCGGGATTTTGGCGATCTTGGTTATCCGATATACAAAACATATCGAACATCCAAGGATCGAAAATACCAGTCATTAATGAAAAAAATTAGAGGGTGAGGAAAGATAAGATAGAAACTTAGAATAGAAGAAGAAGAAGAACACAAAATCAGAGTAACACGAATCTCACAGCGGAACGAAACAACATATAACAGATAAAATATTGTTGAAATCAAATTATTATATGAATACAATAACATTATCAGAGTACATCACTTACAACGCAGTGGAAATAACCTATAGCTATAATAATCTTGAAGCCTCCTGCTCCAAGCTCTTCCAGTATATCTGTAAATCCCGACTACTTAACTGCCCGTACAAATTTAGGCACCCAAGAGTTTAGGGAAACAACAAAATAAACTCCGGGACAGTCATGGGACTGGTATGAGTAAAACAGTTCAAGCAGGTAAACGATATCTCATAAGACCACGCCGTATAACGGAACGGGTTTTTCCCTTATGAGAATCCAAATTATCTTTATATCAAAAACCTTTTGATATTATACTAATGTCTATCAACCACAGTATAATAATCATCTAGCAGAAACGCTTTCATCTCACGTTCTACATATATAGTATACAGTCAAAACCGCAAGCACGTATTGGGTAATGGGTTTCCAACTATGACAAGGTATGGAACCACCTTTCGCTAGTGTACCTCTAGAAAGGAATACACTGGGTTCAACAAGAACATCTTGCAACCTGGCCACACATGACTGACCACTCATTTCGCTTGAGTGTATCGAATGTATATCACCAACAGTTGGGATCAGCAATAGTTTCCCGAATGGGACAGCATCAACAATAGATTTTTAGAAGTAAATGAAACTCTAGATCAGGTGATTATACACCCTACTTCGGTGCGACCGACTTAGCCATGCTGCCTGCCCGATTTCTATCATTTACCGGATGTGAGGCTAGAAGCTACGCTTTATCATCACATCAGGTTCACTTTGAATGCCACATCGTCAAATCCATCAAATCATCTATTGACGTCCTCAACCATACATTATGTGTTAGCTAAAAGAAGTTTCCTTCTCCGCTTCCACTCTTGGTACGGTGGAGAAATCAATATACGTGATCGTCTGGAAATACTCTGTCAGACATCTGTCCATACAAGTCATCCAGGAACAGGATGAACCGAAGGCACTATTCTGTAAACAGGATAGCCCTTCAATAACTCCGTCTTCAATTTCCTTTGGCATATATGATTCGCAACGCTTATGCCAATACAGAGTGGTTCTTTGGATAATAATCCAACCGGTCTCTCCATATTAACAACGTTAAAATGGTCAAAACTTCGATAGTATGTGATTTAACTATCGAAGAAAAACAGGTGTGCAAACATTGATATTATTTCCAAAATGGAAATTTATATCGATCAAACATCATTCAATATTTATCTCTTTATTTCATTAATTTACTTATCTCCTATTTTCTATATTCAATATTTCTTATTTTCTAAATTTGGAAAATATACGTTATTAACAATGGAAAACATTTCCATTTCTTGTTTTCTTTATTATAAAACATTTCTGGTTTCTTATTTGGAAAACATTTCAAAAGCTTCTTCATTGGACTTAGACAGATGTTTAAACAAACAATCGCGATGCCAACTTAAACCATTTCCTTTAATTACTAAATTCACTTAACCATCATTTGCTATCGAACCTTAACCATTCCTTAGTTAAAAACGAAGTCAATCAAGTTGGGGTAATACTACCTCTCAGACCTTAACTGAACAACGTTTCTAACCTTGAAATAGACAAAGTTCACCCTTCTAATTCTTTAACAAACTTCCTTACGTAACTCTCTTTCAAATCTTTTCTATTCGATAATTCTTTCCTTCGATAAGGTATATTCGATAACTCTATTCAATTTATTCTATTCACTTAACTTTTTTGATTTAACTCTAACTCTATTCACTTAACTCTTATCGAATAAACTATATTCGATAACTCTTTTGATTCTATTTGAATAAACTATATATTCGATTAACTCCTTTTACTCTATTCGAATAAACTATATTCGATTAACTCCTTTTACTCTATTCGAATAAACTATATTCGATTAACTCCTTTATTCTATTTGAATAAACTATATATTCGATTAACTCCTTTATTCTATTCGAATAAACTATATTCGATTAACTCCTTTTACCTATTCGAATAAACTATATTCGATTAACTCCTTTATTCTCTTTGAATAAACTATATATTCGATTAACTCCTTTTTTCTATTCGAATAAACTATATTCGATTAACTCCTTTACCTATTCGAATAAACTATATTCGATTAACTCTATTCAACTGACCCGACTCGACTAACCCCTTTCGAATAACTAATTCGATTTACTACTTTCGAATACCATATTCGATTTAACTCCTTTCAAATACCATATTCGATTTACTACTTTCGAATACCATATTCGATTTACTACTTTCGAATACCATATTCGATTTAACTCCTTTCGAATACCATATTTGATTTACTACTTTCGAATACCATATTCGATTTAACTCCTTTCGAATACCATATTCGATTTAACTCCTTTCGAATACCATATTCGATTACTACTTTCGAATACCATATTCGATTTACTACTTTCGAATACCATATTCGATTTAACTCCTTTCGAATACCATATTCGATTTACTACTTTAAAATACTATATATTCGATTTAACTCCTTTTGAATACCATATTCGATTTAACTCCTTTATTCGCTTTATAAAGGTTTCCCTTTTAATAACATTTATTCATTTTAAAGATTTACTTTTAGTAACGGTTCTCCACTTTAAAATGATTTCCTTCTTATAACAGTTTCCTTTTTATAACGTTTTCCCTTTTTCTAAATATCTCATATTTATAAATATTCCAATTTATAAATATTTCTTATTTATAAATATTCCGTTTATAAATATTTTATTTTCAAATATCACTTTGAAAATATTCCCTTATCAACATTTCGGTATGTTATGGTATTTAACGTAACAAATCACGATGATCAGTATCGTTCAAACACATATAATCGACAACAGATTATATATCACATTATATATCACAGTAAAATAAATGTTGAGGAATCCAGTTGGATTCCTCCAACCTGTTTCCCTGCATCACAGATGTTAGACAATATAAAATCAACATCACTTTCAGTTCCATATGATATATTCTCTGTTAAACAGAATCAATATAGAAAATCAACTAACTAAATAGCAGTTCAATCAAACAGTCAACACATAGTCAATCAGCCAATATTTAACAGTTCTAAAAATACAACATGAAATTATAAATTGTTCAGAGTTAGTGAGATTTACTCACATTTGTAGTTCATCGTTAAATAACGATAAACTGTTGTTTGATTGGAATCAAATAATTTATTTCGCCGTAAATTCATACGAGCCCCCAATCTACTTCCAGTCAGCTTCATTGTGAAGATCTCGTCCATACGGTCCCAACGCAACTTACGGTTCGTCAATCTGATATCGTATGATAAAGATGTGCACTATATAAGTTAATACACTATATTAAACTTAAAAAAAAAACTCAATTTTTTAAATGGGCTTAACTTTAAAATCTCCGGCCCATTACCCTTCTATATTCCCAGGCCCGAATAACCTTTCTTCCCAAAAAGCACCGTGAGCTACTGTAAATCGATGGCCATTTCTTCTTCAATCTCCATGTTCTCTCCCCTATTCGTCACCGAATCCGAAACTGTTACCACCATTCATCATCTCCTCGACTCCTTTCTCTCCTCATATACACATCTTTCACCTCGGCATCATCCTATGAATCCCGTCACTTACTCCTCACGTTGTCATCAGGTGAAGGTTGCGACACCCAACAGTGTCGAATCACTCCAACTTCCTCTAACAAACATTAATCGACCCACTGAAACCCGAAACAACATCTGAATCGTGAATCGATCCCTCCTATACCTCAAAATCTTGAACCCCAAACGCATGGCTATTCGCTGGAAAAAATACCACACCACAAAACTCCATCGAGTTTAATGAAAACCCTCATATGTTGAAGAGAACGAGAGTAGGCATCCATATATATCAATATAGTGATTTTAGGATTTTAATCTGATTTTCTACAAATTTTTGAAGAAGAGGTTTTCCCCTTTTGCATTTGAGAACCGACGGTGCAAAAGTTTTTGCCAAGAGGAAATGAAATTAGGTTTTGGTAGTTAATGACATTATATAGGAAAATTTTAGATCTTTTTATATTCATTTTTAGTATAACGCTGTTTGTACTTATCATTCAAGAATCAATATGATCACATACATTACTCAAAAATCACGGAAATGGACATGCAGCTACAGTTTGACATTACGGTCCCAACAAAACTGGTTTCGTCGAATTCCGACTTCGTTTGCTCATACAGCGTATTTTTAAAGGTCAATTTACTGACTGTTTTTCACTCTAAAAATCCGTACGGCCACATACTAACTCTAAAAATCACGAAACTTGACATCTAGCAATAATTTGACATTGCGGATCCAACAAAATTAGTTTCATCGAATTCCGACTTCGTTTGCAAAACTAGCTATTTTTAAAGCTCTGCATGACCCATTTAAATATACAAATATAATTAAATAAAATATTAATAAATTAATATTATCGTATATATTCGCAGTGGAATACCATACAGCTCAGAAAAATCCTATATGGGTTTCTAATTCGATATTTCAATCTGGGTCAACCCGATATTCGATTTATATTGAAATTCCTTTTTAAAATATAAATAATTCCTTTATAAATTATAAAGGAATTCCACAGCGACTTTTCTAAAATTTGATTTGGACGTAAATCAAAATCTACCCGATGAAATCCATATTTTTCTCTTCCACTATAAAGGTATACTCCACCAGCTCCACACGTTTCTTGTTTCACAGAAATCCGGCTTAAAACGAATCCTGTACATTCAGTTGAAGTTCGAATCGCCAATTTACGAACTGCAGCGCCATTTCGAGCTCGATTTTAATTATAATATAATTATACGTTCAAACTGTCGTTCAAATAATATATTCGTTATTCTAATTCAATTCTGAACTGAATTAAATATCATAGATGATCCAGTTCACACCATATCGCCATTTTCGCCAATTCTGATTATTTCAGAATTTAATATATTATTTTAATTAAATATTCATCATTATTTAATTCAACGACCATTAAATCCTTTAAATCACCATTTATATAATTAAATAAATTAATTATAATACCTCTGCCAATGCGGGTCATTACAATAAATTTTCGGTATAATTAAAATGGAATGAAGCTGCTTATGAGTTGGAATTAATGATTAAACCCTGTATTTGGAATAAATGGACATTTATGTTTGATTCTAGATTTGCTGTTGATATCTTTGATGATTAGTGAAATATTACTTAAGGAATTCATGTAATTATTACTTATATATGAATTGAGTTGAGTACAGGTGCCAGATGACTTTGAGAATTGAATATAGTTGCGTATACTGCACATATACATTGAGAAAATATGCTCAATAGCGCTCGTAAAAGGTACGCCTACGCGAAAAAATATAAGATTTTGGGTTTTGATTTTTGTTTTTCCGACCGTGTGGGTCGATGTATATATTATTTGTTCCTGCGATATCGCAGATGTCACTCCGTACAGGGGAGACTCTACCGAATTTTTCCGGGAATTTAATGTGTTAGAAAATTTTCGATGTTTTTGAAAATATTTATTTACGATATTGAATTGGTTTTCTATTTAAAATGATTGGATTTGGAAATTAATGGAATTTATAGCATTTTTCTTACCTTAGCAATTTCGAGGACGAAATTATTTTAAGGGGAGGAGAATGTAAAGACTCGAAATTTTGGCAGTCAAATATTTTATTTAATTTATTATTTTTAATATTATATTTGGTATATTAATGGAATTTAATATTGATTTCGTTTATTAAAACGAAGTTTGAACGTTATATATTTATATAATTTAAATCGAGCTCGAAATGGTGCGGCAGTTCGTAATATGGAGTTTTGAACTTTAACTGAATATACAGGACCCGATATAATTCAAATTTCTGTGAAACAAGAAACGTTTAAATTAATTTGATCATATTTTTCTGATGGAAGAGAAAAATGAAAATTTTATATTTTAGATTGCTAGTTATGTCCAATTCAAAATTTTGAATAGTCGCCATGAAATTCCCTTATAAATAATAAGGTTTTATTTAATAAAATAAATAAAGGGGATTTTACATACGATCTCCAAATTTTGACCAAACCAGTTCCATCGTGTCCAATATTTTATTATTGTACGATTTCAAATTTTCATTCCAATCGGATGTTGCATATGCTTGTATGAATTAAAAACGTCGAACACTAGCTGCGTGTTAAGTAATAAAATCAGAGATTTTTTTCAATAAAATCAAAGCAAATTCTTTACTGGATAATCTGCACGTTAGTATATTCTAACTGGGACCTTATATATAAAAATAATAAAAATAAAAATAAATTCAAAATCGATTTTCCTGAATCACAGTACGAAAAATCAATCCAAACATGTGCAAATTTAAACTTGTATTCACTTATACCAAGTTATGTACATTAAAGCATGTTCTGGTGGGCGCTGGATTGATGTATTTTAAAACATGTGAAAAATCTTGTTTTAGTTGTAGAAAAGAAGGATATACATATGTATGATAATGACATTTCAAAGCACTGCAAATCCGCGCAAGATCTCTGCAACGTCTAAACAAAATCTTGCTGTAAAATTTGATTTAATCTTCTGAAACAATCTTAGTCAAATTCTAAACAACCCTGCCGCATATCTTAATAGGATTGTGCTGAAAGTGATGAGCATTTCATATCTCATCTACGAACTGGAAAATAGCGTGTATTAAACATTAAAGTACCCTATTTCCTCCCATGTGTTATGCAACATCCTGTTCTCTACTTCTCCTACCTAAAGGCTAGCCTAAAAACAATGTCTATGTATTTTTCCATCAAGCGAAATCAATGAAAGAAAATATAAAATGCACCCTATCCCAAAATCTATTGTACAAACGACTGGAACCAGTTTTCTTTAACATGCAAAGTCCTTTCATTTTTATACTTCTGCCGTGTGTTTTCATATTCTACATCTCCATACCCCTCTGAAGCCACCGCCCTACACATGCGTTAGCCAACCCCTATTCTTCTACAAACAAAGGATTAGACAGCCTATGTCTTGTGTTTTCAAAGGGTTAATCACCAGCTACTCCCTAAATTTAAAATACGCAGCTACCATGCTAATAGTACCCATTGATCCAATCCAATTTCTCTGCAAACTTGCACAGGCTATGTTCAAATCAAATAAACAATCAGAATAGAAAAATCACTGCTAATCTACTTGCTGTCCTCCCTTGTGCGTTAGCCTGTTTCATTTGCACATGCACTGTGTACCCTGTTGGAAAGTGACCCTCTTCTTATCCTCCCCACCTTTCACTATAAATAGGTACCGCCATTTCCATTTGTGTTCAACAAGCTTTCAGTCCATTCAAGATTTTAAACAAAAACTCTGCTCACAAAACAAACTAAAGTCGAGCACCATTTTCATATGCAAAGATGCAAACGTACCCTCCTCCCATTATGAACGCAACCTCCATTAGATCGAGTGTGGAGCTGAGTGGTTCAGGTCAGTGGGTGTCGGATGGAGGTGGTGTAACCGAGGTACAGGGAGACAGTATGAGGAAGTTAATGGCACGGTGGCGTGGACTCTGGTGAGAGGCATGGCGCGATCGTTTGCGGAGTGGGGGGCTGATGATTGTTGGAACCAGAAGCTGCGGAAAGAATGAAGGAAATATGGGATGGTGTGAGGTTTATTTCGCGCATGGGATGAATCACGAGGGGCATTGTTGATGGTGCACGGCATGTATATGGTAGGAGCTTCAGGAAATTAGTTGAAGAAGGAATCTGTGGATGGGAGTAAGCAGAGAAGTTAAACAACGGTCTGATTTATATCCTCAAATTAAGAAATTAAATTAAGTCTATAATTAAGAATGTAATTAGTAAATATAATTGTATGTTTATAATATGTATAAACGGTGCAGGGTTTGGCATACTGGGTGAATTGTGCGTGATGCCGAAGTACAAGACAGTGTTGAACGCAGAACAGAGCTTCGGGAGAAAGGAATTAAAAACGGGTTTGGCCGATAACTGTTGTGAACATAATTAATTTAAATAATCTATGATTATGATTTAATAACGGGAATTGAAGTAGGTCAACTAAAAAGTAAATTTCCGTGCAGGCGTCGGTTTGGTATATGGAGAGTAATAGGGAACGAATCACATTAAAGAAGAAAGGAAGGAGTAGAACTGATCGGACCAAAGTAATTACAAAATAGTTTGACTTAATTCTAATACACCACATGTTTACTGATACCGTGAATTTTCTATAGGCAACAGGAACTGAAGCAGTCAATCAGCCCGGATGTTCTCCGAACAAAATATTTGGTTTAAATAAATTAAATAATGATTAAGTATTAATTAAATTAGGAATTAGTTTTAATTTAAGTAATAAATTTGTTAGTAATTAATATATGTATATCGACAGTAATTTGGGAGTTTTAATCGTGAATGAGCAGGAAAGAAGGGTGAAAACGTGAAGAAATGTTTGTTTTAACTATGGATTGCTAAATGCTACAGAACTACATATTAGGTACAAATTAATGGTATATTACAAAGATGCTTTTACATTCAAATGTCACGGATCAAAGTATGAATGCTACTAATGAAAACGCTAAACGCCCAATGCAGTTTTAATCTTTTTATTCTTTGCTCAACTATGATTTGTTATTTGGTTTTAATAAATGTGATTTTCGAAATATATTATACAAGTTTCTATATACAATTAAGAACAAAATGTTGTAATAAAAGAACATGAGCAGTGGGATAGAATGAATGTCTGCCAAGTATTGAAGGCAGAACATGTTGGAATTGAGAGTCAACCATCCTAGCATGTCATGTTACGTTTTAAAAGAGGCAGAACTCGGTGGCTTGAACCGTAATGGGAAGAGAATCATCGACCGAACTAATACATAATTGGACGAGACAAGTTACTCAGGACTCATGGTGACAAACACAACCTTATGGAATTTATCTGGACAGAGGCGGAGACAATGGAAATCCACAGTAAAAATTAAACGACTGTTTAATTTAACTACAACCGACCGTTTTAGGATAATCAAATCAAGGTGAGTTAAACTCACTCAGTTTTTCCCATTTATATTTTATATAAATTGTTTTTTTATTTTTGTGTGCTCTGATTGCTGATGGTTGACTGTTTGCTAATTATATAATTATTGGTTGATTTAATTGATAAAATTAAACCGTTGTTTAATTTTAGTAAAATACCAAATCATTATTCTAACGATTGGTTCCAATAATGGTAACTCACCTTGGTTGGTCACGTTTATAAAATAAACGTGTTTAATAGTTTTGAATTGTTCGATCTGATTAAATTGTTTAGTAATGTGGTTGATGTGAAATTATTGTTATTTACTATTATATATCAGTTAAATAGAATTAACTAATTGGTTTGAAGATAACCATTTGAATACAGGGAAGAACAGGTTGGAGGGATCCAACCGGATTCCTCAAATATATTATTTCATATTATCATACATGAACTGTCATGGTTGAGTTATTGATTTTAGTAGTGATCATTGACTGAAAAGTCAATATGTGTTGTATTTTAACCAATGGGCTATATTTGTTGAGTAATCGGTAGTAAATGGCCTAAAATTATGTTTATATTGATTCACCATAAGGTGAGTCGATAGAGATGAAGTTATAAAATTTGTTTTATAACTGGAGATAGATTTTAAAATATATTATTTTGGATAAAGGTTATAAAGGGAACAAATATTTAATATTTATTATTTAAGTTATAATTAATGGTAACTGATTTTATAATGTAACTTTTGACGTTAATCAGATTTATGAACTCGCGAATAGAAATTTACCTAACGGTTAAAGTAAATAACTGTTTGGTTAAGAAATAGTTACATGGAATAATTTAAATTAATTATATTACTAATTAATTTAAAGTGAGAATAATTGGGATCAATTAATGAGACAACCCTGCCTTGAGTTGACTAAGTCAACCATTGTAACTAAAATTTGATTATGAAATTGGTTTTGTTTTGACTTAATCTAATAAGATAGTTTAACGAATATGGGTTTATATTTTTAATAAGGGTTTTAAAAAGGAAATTCAGATGAAAGAGTTTGATGATAAACCAGAGTTATATAAAAGAGATTTGAGGTGTTATATCGTTAATTCTAAATTAACGTTATTTATGAATGTGATTAAGTGGGGAAATTGAAATAGGATTTCCAAAGCACGAAAACATTGAATAGATGTGAAAGGAGATTGGTAAATGTGAATATGGTTAAAGATGTGGGCCGTTGGATTTGATAACCAAATCTAAATTAAAGGAGTTTGGTTAAAGAGGTCGAGTTAAAAGTGGTGGGTTATAAAGGAGTTACTTAATTGAATTAAGAAATGATGGTATATTAGAAAAGGAGATTTTTAAAAGGATAATAAGGTTTATTAAACCGTATTTTGAATTAAGTCGTTAAATGGAATCTGAGTCGATTTAGAATGAAATATTGGGTTTTGGATTACAACTTGTATATATCTGAAGATATGAACGTCGTTGGTCAAGGTCTGAGAGGTAATTAAAATACCCCAACTTGAACGACTTCAGGATTATCTGAAGATGATATGAGTTGTAATGGTAAAAATGTTAGTATGAGTTTATTATTTCATTTGAGAAATAATAATACGAAAGTTTATTATTTCATAATATCGAAGTGTTGGAAGTTTTAAATTTACATTTGTTTAATTAAAAGGCCAATTGATGCTGAATATTGAACCAGTGAACTCATTGGATGTCATGATTGAATCACTGATTATTTTGACAGTTAAATCACTGACTATCAAATCTGTCCAATACGATTGTTGGTATGGAAAGACAGGGATCAAATTTATATTCGAAAACCATTCCGACCAACAAATACGTGAAGAAATCAAGAGATGATCAAGATGGAGCATTGAAGACCGTGGATCTTCATTAAACGGAAGAACCACTGACAATCTCTGGGATTGCAACCAGAGATAAACTGTGGTTCTGTCGTGGCTGTAATCCACGGGTTGCAAGGACTTCTCTCTACTGATCTGTAGGGTGATTCCTCGGATGCAGTGGGAGAGTACCTTCAGTTCATCCTGTTCCTGGATGACTTGTATGGACGGATGTCTGACAGAGTATTTTCAAAGGAATTACTTATGTTGATTTCTTCAAACGTATCATAGTTGGTGGCGGAGGACAACGGCTCTCTTAGCTTAACCACTAGAGTATTTTTATGGACGTCAATTAGTGATATCTGGCGGATTTGACGATGTGACATTCAAAGTGAATGGTGATCAAATATTCCAAAAGAAAATTTAAAACCTCAAGCTTCACAGCCGAGAAATGACAAAAATCGGGCAGGCAGCATGGCTATGTGGGTCGCTCCCATTAGGGTGTATAATCGCCTATCTAGAGAAATTCCTTTTGCTTCTTTGATCTATTTCGATGCTGTCCCTTTTCGAGAAACGTTGGTTTGAGGCCAACCGTTGGTGATATACATTCGATACTCTCAAGCGAAATGAGTGGTCGGTCATGTGAGGGCCGGGTTGCAAGAAGTTTTTGTTGAACCCAGTGTATTCACCTTTAGAGATACATTATCGGCAGGTGGTCCCATACCTTGTCATAGTAGGAATCCAATCTCCAATAAGCGTCCGCGGTTTTTGTTTATATACTATATATGTGGAGCGTGAGATGCAAGCGTTCCGCTAGATTGATATCTACTTGTATTTAGACACTATTATAATATCAGAAAAGATATTGATTTCAAAAATGATTTGGGTTATTGCAAGGTAAAAACCGTTCGTATTTATGTGTGGATTTCGTCTTACGATAACCCTTTTTCTTTGAAATTTTTTTAACTTAAAAATCAAGTTGTGTGTTACCTTAATACTATGCGAGTTTATCTCACTCTAGTTCACCAGACTGACCCGGTGTTTTGTAAATGCTCAGGTTAGCCCGGAGTGTACAGGTTCAGGTTATCGATTGCTGTAAAGAGACGGGTTGGAAGAATCCAGATGCATGATATTATATAGATACTATTCTGCTGTGTGTTGTATATGGGACAGATTATTATAACCGTCCAGTGATGTTGATGTACTCTGATATTGTAAGTTTTATCCAAAGCTCTCAATAAAGATTTATTTTTGTATTATATTTTATTCCGCTGCGATGTGAGATTCTGATTCTGTGTTGTGTTGGTTCTTCTTCTTCTATTCTAATATTTCTTTCTTTCTTATCCCACCCTCTAAATTCTTTCTAATAACGTTTCGATGTTTTCGGTGTTTGGAAGGTCGGCATGAGGTACGGGAAATGTATTTATGTCGATTTTCGGGCCCGAAAATCCCTGGGTCGTTACAGTGGTATCAGAGCTATTGGCTTAGTAATAACCTTGGCTCTATGGTGTAACTCGATAGAGATGGGGTTAGTAATACCCTAGATCGAGATTGAGTGTATAGATATGAGAGCGTATTTGTAAATTTTATATACAAATGTTTTGTATTGTGTTGGTTGGTCAGTTCAAGTGTTGAGAAGCGTTGAACTGGCAATGGATATAGTATTGTTTTGAAAAGTGGGTAAATGAAATAATTTTACCCAAATTTATATTTTTGTATATAAAAGAAATAATTTTATCAAATTTTTGAGATATTTGTGGGTTTGATTGATTTGAATAGAATTCAAATTGAATTGAAAACTTAACTTTGTTAAGTGAAATTAACTTAAGAATGATATCAAAATTTAATTAAAGAGATTTGGAAATTGGAAGTTTATTGAATAATAATCAAAAGAAAATTGATCGGACATTAATCGATTAATGTTCAGTTATGTGAAACCAAAGTAAAATATTAATGTTGCGTGTAAATTCAATTGGTTTGATTAAGATACGTTGGATTGATTTGGTGTTGTTTGTCATTTGGATGTTAAATATCACGAATAAAATTCATCCATTGTCAATAAGAAATTCAATGGATTGTAACTAAAGAAAAAATTTCCGGTATAATTAAAATGGAATGAAGCTGCTTATGAGTTGGAATTAATGATTAAACCCTGTATTTGGAATAAATGGACATTTATGTTTGATTCTAGATTTGGTGTTGATATCTTTGATGATTAGTGAAATATTACTTAAGGAATTCATGTAATTATTACTCATATATGAATTGAGTTGAGTACAGGTGCCAGATGACTTTGAGAATTGAATATTGTTGCATATACTGCACATATACATTGAGCAAATATGCTCAACAGCGCTCGTAAAAGGTACGCCTACGCGAAAAAATGTAAGATTTTGGGTTTTGATTTTTGTTTTTCCGACCGTGTGGGTCGATGTATATATTATTTATTCATGCGATATCGCAGATGTCACTCCGTACAGGGGAGACTCTACCGAATTTTTCCGGGAATTTAATGTGTTTGAAAATTTTCGATGTTTTTTGAAAATATTTATTTACGATATTGAATTGGTTTTCGATTTAAAATGATTGGATTTGGAAATTAATGGAATTTATAGCATTTTTCTTACCTTAGCAATTTCGAGGACGAAATTATTTTAAGGGGGGAAGAATGTAAAGACTCGAAATTTTGGCAGTCAAATATTTTATTTAATTTATTAGTTTAAATATTATATTTGGTATATTAATGGAATTTAATATTGATTTCGTTTATTAAAACGAAGTTTGAACGTTATATATTTATATAATTTAAATCGAGCTCGAAATGGCGCGGCAGTTCGTAATATGGAGTTTTGAACTTTAACTGAATATACAGGACCCGATATAATTCGAATTTCTATGAAACAAGAAACGTTTAAATTAATTTGATCATATTTTTCTGATGGAAGAGAAAAATGAAAATTTTATATTTTAGATTGCTAGTTATGTCCAGTTCAAAATTTTGAATAGTCGCCATGAAATTCCATTATAAATAATAAGTTTTTATTTAATAAAATAAATAAAGGGGATTTTACATATGATCTCCAAATTTTGACGAAACCAGTTCCATCGTGTCCAATATTTCATTATTGTACAATTTCAAATTTTCATTCCAATCGGATGTTGCATGTGCTTGTATGAATTAAAAACGTCGAACACTAGCTGCGTCTTAAGTAATAAAATCAGGGATTGTTTTCAATAAAATCAAAGCAAATTCTTTACTGGATAATCTGCACGTTAGTATATTCTAACTGGGACCTTATATATAAAAATAATAAAAATAAAAATAAATTCAAAATCGATCTTTCCTGAATCACAGTACGAAAAATCAATCCAAACATGTGCAAATTTAAAATTGTATTCACTTATACCAAGTTATGTACTTCAAAGCATGTTCTGGTGGGCGCCGGATTCATGTATTTTAAAACATGTGAAAAATCTTGTTTTAGTTGTAGAAAAGAAGGATATACATATCTATGATAATGACATTTCAAAGCATTGCAAATACGCGCAAGATCTCTGCAACGTCTAAACAAAATCTTGCTGTAAAATTTGATTTAATCTTCTAAAACAATCTTAGTCAAATTTTAAACAACCTGGCCGCATATCTTAATAGGATTTTGCTGAAAGTGATGAGCATTTCATATCTCATCTACGAATTGGAAAATAGCGTGTATTAAACACTAAAGTACCCTATTTCCTCCGATGTGTTATGTAGCATCCTGTTCTCTACTTCTCCTACCTAAAGGCTAGCCTAAAAACACTAGCTATGTATTTTTCCATCAAGCGAAATCAATGAAAGACAATATAAAATGCACCCTATCCCAAAATCTATTGTACAAATGACTGGAACCAGTTTTCTTTCACATGCAAAGTCCTTTCATTTTTATACTTTTGCCGTGTGTTTTCATATTCTACATCTCCCTACCCCTCTGAAGCCACCGCCCTACACATGCGTTAGCCAACCCCTATTCTTCTACAAACAAAGGATTAGACAGCCTATGTCTTATGTTTTCAAAGGGTAAAGCACCAGCTACTCCTTAAATTTTAAATATGCAGGCACCATGCTAATAGTACCCATTGATCCAATCCCATTTCTCTGCAAACTTGCACAGGCTATGTTCAAATCAAATAAACAATCATAATAGAAAAATCACTGCTAATCTACATGCTGTCCTCCCTTGTGCGTTAGCCTGTTTCATTTGCACATGCACCGTGTACCCTGTTGGAAAGTGACCCTCTTCTTATCCTCCCCACCTTTCACTATAAATAGGTACCGCCATTTCCATTTGTGTTCAACAAGCTTTCAGTCCATTCAAGATTTTAAACAAAAACTCTGCTCACAAAACAAACTGAAGTCGAGCACCATTTTCATATGCAAAGATGCAAACGTACCCTCCTCCCATTATGAACGCAACCTCCATTAGATCGAGCGTGGAGCTGAGTGGTTCAGGTCAGTGGTTGTCGGATGGATGTGGTGTAATCGAGGTACAGGGAGACAATACGAGGAAGTTAATGGCACGGTGGCGTGGACTCTGGTGAGAGGAGTGACGCGATCGTTTGCGGAGTGGGGTGCCGATGATTATTGGAACCATGAAGCTGCGGAAAGAATGAAGGAAATATGGGACGGTGTGAGGTTGATTTCGTGCATGGGATGAATGACGAGGGGCATTGTTGATGGTGCACGACATGTATATGGTAGGAGCTTCAGGAAATTAGTTGAAGAAGGAATCTGCGGATGGGAGTAAGCAGAGAAGTTAAACAACGGCATGATTTATATCCTCAAATTAAGAAATTAAATTAAGTCTATAATTAAGAATGTAATTAGTAAATATAATTATATGTTTATAATATGTATAAATAGTGCACGGTTTGGCATACTTGGTGAACTGTGCGTGATGCAGAAGTACAAGACAGTGTTGAACGCAGAACAGAGCTTCGGGAGGAAGGAATTAAAAACGGGTTTGGCCGATAACTGTTGTGAACGTAATTAATTTAAATAATCTATGATTATTATTTAATAATGGGAATTGAAGCAGGTCAACTAAAAAGTAATTTTCCGTGCAGGCGTCGGTTTGATATATGGAGAGTAATAGGGAACGAATCACATTAAAGAAGAAAGGAGTTGAACTGATCGGACCAAAGTAATTACAAAATAGTTTGACTTAATTCTAATACACCACATGTTTACTGATACCGTGAATTTTCTACAGGCAACAGGAACTGAAGTAGTCAATCAGCCCGAGTGTTCTCCGAACAAAATGTTTGGTTTAAATTAATTAATTAAGGATTAAGTATTAATTAAATTAGGAATTAATTTTAATTTAAGTAATAAATTAGTTAGTAATAAGTATATATATATATCGACGGTAATTTGGGAGTTTTAATCGTGAATGAGCAGGAAAGAAGGGTGACAACGTGAAGAAATGTTCGTTTTAACTATGGTTTGCTAAATGCTACAGAACTACATATTAGGTACAAATTAATGGTATATTACAAAGATGCTTTTACATTCAAATGTCACGGATCAAAGTATGAATGGTGCTAATGAAAACGCTAAACGCCCAGTGCAGTTTAATCTTTTTGTTCTTTGCTCAACTATGATTTGTTATTTGGTTTTAATAAATGTGATTTTCGAAATATATTATACAATTTTCTATATACAATTAAGAACAAAATGTTGTAATAAAAGAACATGAGTAGTGGGATAGAATGAATGTCGGCCAAGTATTGAAGGCAGAACATGTTGGAATTGAGAGTCAACCATCCTAGCATGTCACGTTACGTTTTAAAAGAGGCAGAACTCAGTGGCTTGAACCGTAATGGGAAGAGAATCATCGACCGAACTAATACATAATTGGACGAGACAAGTTACTCTGGACTCGCGGTGACAAACACAACCTTATGGAATTTATCTGGACAAAGGCGGAGACAATGGAAATCCACAGTAAAAATTAAACGACTGTTTAATTTAACTACAACCGACCGTTTTAGGATAATCAAATCAAGGTGAGTTAAACTCACTCAGTTTTTCCCATTTATATTTTATATAAATTGTTTTTTATTTTTGTGTGCTCTAATCGCTGATGGTTGACTGTTTGCTAGTTATATAATTATTGGTTGATTTAACTGATAATATTAAACCGTTGTTTAATTTCAGTAAAATACCAAATCGTTATTCTAACGATTGGTTCCAATAAAGGTAACTCACCTTGGTTGGTCACGTTTATAAAATAAACGTGTTTAATAGTTTTGAATTGTTTGATCTGATTAAATTGTTTAGTAATGTGGTTGATGTGAAATTATTGTTATTTACTATTATATATCAGTTAAATAGAATTAACTATTTGGTTTGAAGATAACCTTTTGAATACAGGGAAGAACAGGTTGGAGGGATCCAACCGGATTCCTCAAATATATTATTTATTTTCATATTATCATACATGAACTGTCATGGTTGGGTTATTGATTTTAGTAGTGATCATTGACTGAAAAGTCAATATGTGTTGTATTTTAACCAGTGGGCTATACTGGTTGAGTAATCGGCAGTAAATGGCCTGAAAGTAAATCGTTTTGTTTATATTGATTCACCGTAAGGTGAGTCGATAGAGATGAAGTTATAAAATTTATTTTATAACTGGAGATAGATTTTAAAATATATTATTTTGGATAAGGGTTATAAAGGGAACATATATTTAATATTTATTATTTAAGTTATAATTAATGATAATTGATTTTATAATGTAACTTTTGACGTTAATCAGATTTATGAACTCGCGAATAGAAATTTACCTAACGGTTAAAGTAAATAACTGTTTGGTTAAGAAATAGTTACATGGAATAATTTAAATTAAGTATATTACTAATTAATTTAAAGTGAGAATAATTGGGATCGATTAATGAGACAACCCTGCCTTGAGTTGACTAAGTCAACCATTGTAACTAAAATTTGATTATGAAATTGGTTTTGTTTTGACCTATTCTAATAAGATAGTTTAATGAATATGGGTTTAAAATTTTAATAAGGGTTTTAAAAAGGAAATTCAGATGAAAGAGTTTGATGATAAACCAGAGTTATATAAAAGAGATTTGAGGTGTTATATCGTTAATTCTAAATTAACGTTATTTAAGAATGTGATTAAGTGGGGGAACTGAAATAGGATTTCCAAAGCATGAAAACATTGAATAGATGTGAAAGGAGATTGGTAAATGTGAATATGGTTAAAGATGTGGGCCGTCGGATTTGATAACCAAATCCAAAGTAAAGGAGTTTGGTTAAAGAGGTCGAGTTAAAAGTGGTGTGTTATAAATGAGTTATTTAATTGAATTGAGAAATGATGGTATATTAGAAAAGGAGATTTTTAAAAGGATAATAAGGTTTATTAAACCGTATTTTGAATTAAGTCGTTAAATGGAATCTGAATCGATTTAGAATGAAATATTGGGTTTTGGATTACAACTTGTATATATCTGAAGATATGAACTGTAACACCCCACACCCGCTACGGTCACTCACTAAGGGAATGCCATAGCATCGGTGGAGTATCTTAAGTGAATATAGAACAGAAAAATTACAACAAGACAGATATAAGTAATACTTGAGAATTTAAAACATCATTTCATTGCAGCGGAAAGTAAAACATGTTTGGTTACATCACAAAACCATAAACAAGAGTCAAGTACATAATATCCGCCTTGATAAACAAAAGTACATAATCCCACTACATAACTAATAGCCATAATAGAAAAGATAAGCTGGGCTTTACATCACGGTCCAAGCTCCAAAAGATAGATAAAGCAATCTGATCAAAGCCCACTAGTGCTAGGCCCACTCTGAGAACCTGAGGGTTGGGGAAAAAGATAAAAACAACGGGGTCAGATATAAGTCTGAGTGAGCCCTATAACTTTAACAATACAATCATTAAAGTAATTAGGGTATGATATAAACCTGGTACGGTACGACTGGGGATAAATGACTACACTAAGCAGCCAACTAGAGTTAGGATGAACTAAGATAACGGTAAAGACACGCCTATCCACCGAAGGATAAATACTACACTGCACCACACCAGATCTATCCACCCAAGGGTAATTCCCACACTGCACCACACCAGATCTACCCACCCAAGGGTAATTCCTAACTTAGAGATTGATCCCACTAAGTGTACTTAGTAATCTTAATAGTAGTCTCGTGTACCCCTAGCTGACTACATAGGTGCCGTCTGCCCCTATCTCCACTAGGTGTACCCCAGATAACGGTAAAGACGCATCTACCCACCCAAGGGTAATTTCTAACTGCACCACACCAGTCATTCCTACTTAAAGGTTGATCCCACCCAAGGACTTAGAAAATTTACCCAGTAGTTTCGTGTACCCCTAGCTGACTACATAGGTGCCGTCTGCCCCTATCTCCACTAGGTGTACCCACTACTCCCCAAGCGATCGGCTCCCTACCGTAGATACCCGTGCTGGCCCCATAGTGGGGTGTATCACTCCCCAAAGTGGCAACCCGATACAATCAATGGTGCATGGCTTATATCTACACGATGCAACAACGTCTTACCTACCAGCCCGAGTCCACACACGCATATGAAACCCGTTGGACGTGCGCTGCCACCGCTAACCCGTTTTGGCCTCTTATAGTCAAGCCCAGTACGCGTGTCCCGTCCTCGACATGGGTCGAGCCCAATAAGATACATATGGGTTACTGGTTGAAATGGGCCCCCACAAGCTACCCACCTAAGCTTGTCTCTTTTTCTAGTGTATCCCACTTAACCCTTTTGAATAATCATGTCCACTTACATGTTTAAAGTTTGGTTAAGTCATCTAATCATATTTCAATTGCCACTCAAGGCACCCACTAGATTTCCCATGCCACCCAAGGCACCTACTTGATTTCCACATGCCACCCAAGGCACTTACTTAACCCTTTAATCATGTTTAATTACATGTTCCACTTTGGTTAAGTATTCTAATCTTATCTTCTATTGCCACCCAAGGCAACCCACTAGATTTCCACATGCCACCTAAGGCACTTACTTAACCCTTTAATCATGTTTAATTACATGTTCCACTTTGGTTAAGTATTCTAATCGTATCTTCTATTGCCACCCAAGGCAACCCACTAGATTTCCACATGCCACCCAAGGCACTTACTTAACCCTTTAATCATGTTTAATTACATGTTCCACTTTGGTTAAGTATTATAATCATATTTTCTATTGCCACCCAAGGCAACCCACTAGATTTCCACATGCCACCCAAGGCACTTACTTAATCTCCACATGCCACCCAAGGCACCCACTTAACCCTTCATGCCCCACTACATGCTTATCTGGTGAAGTGTTTCTTAATTGATTAAGAACGTAACCGTTGTAAAAACCTCTCACATTAGACTATCTTTTATGGCAGCTGGATTTGCCGGTCGGGTCCGGGCAGCCTTACGCCATAACCGAGTCTAACCTCGTGTCTTTACACTTGTCACGTATTTAGTTTTTGCCTAAGACCTCTCACATTGGGTCAATCATTTGTAGCTGCTGGATTTGCCGGTCGGTTCCGGGCAGTCTTATGCTACAAAAGGGTCCAACCTCGTGTCTTAGTCGATTAATTACACCTAATTAATCACCCCCATAATTTGTATTAATTATCCCTAATTAATTACAAATTTAACGATGTACATAATTGACTCAATTATGTCCATCCACTTTATGGTATGCATAATCATACCAACTTCACACCATTTCATTAACATGAATATTAACCCCATCGTTTCCCACGTAATTCGCTAACATGACATACTTAAAAGGGAAGATTCATCACACATACAATGGGTTCAACTTGCATAACATTAGCATCAACATGGGTTTAAAAGGTGTCAACATGCATATAGCATCAAACCCAACTAGCATAAATAATCAACCCAAACTTGCATGAATCACATATGTCAAAAAGAGGGTAACTTGCATAAGCTACTTATGTCATACAAAGGGGTAAACTTGCATATGTATGTATGACATACAAAGGGGTTAACTTGCATATGTATGCATCTCATACAAAGGTGTAAACTTGCACATGTTACTTGCATATAATCAAACACCAAACTTGCATAACATGTCATATATGAACTTGCATATAATCAAACACCAAAATTGCATAACATATCATATATGAACTAGCATATAATCAAACACCAAACTTGCATAACATATCATATATGAACTTGCATATAATCAAACACCAAACTTGCATAATCATGGTGTCATAATGGATCAATGTTCATCATAGCGATTTGCATAACTAGCATCATGATAACATAGCCTAAAACTTGCATAACTTGCATAACATCATGATCACATAGCATATGACTTGCATAACTTGCATAACATCATGATCACATAGCATATGACTTGCATAACTTGCATAACATCATGATCACATAGCATATGACTTGCATAACTTGCATAACATCATGAACACATAGCATATAACTTGCATAACATCATGATCACATAGCATATGACTTGCATAACTTGCATAACATCATGAACACATAGCATATAACTTGCATAACATCATGAACACATAGGATATAACTCGCATAACTTGCATAACATCATGAACACATAGGGTATAACTTGCATAACATCATGATCACATAGCATATGATAGCATAACTTGCATTGATCCACATTCATAGCCATAACCTCATTATATCCTATCATAATCATTTCAACAATTGGTCATTAAGGCTATAGAAACTCACAACTTGTTGATTAGCACTTCAATGAAGAAGATTAAGTTGCTAGGGTTGATTAGAAGTTGATTTGAGAGGCTATCTTCTTCTACAATTTGATGGAGGCTCCTTCAAGTTGCATTTTGACGGCATAACGACGTTGTCTCCAATTTTAGTATGAATTAGGGTAGTCTTAGGGTGTATTTATAGATTAGTTAAGTGTTTTAGGCCATTAGATTAACCCTAAATCAGATTAGAGCCGTCAGATCTCGTCACTAGCCACCAACCCTAGCCCAAACCCCTTCAGGTTGCACCCAGGTCACACAGACCGACAGGGGGGGTCGACCCCTGGGTCGACCCCTAGGGAGGGGGTCGACACCCATGTCGATGCCTGGGTCGACTCCCTCAGCTTGGCGGGAATTTTCCCTCCTCTTCTGAAACTTGAAATCTTTATATTTAAATCTATTTTGAATTTTCTGAAAACTTCTACGGGCCTTAACTGGGTCATATGGACTCCGATTTTTGAAATCTTGGAATCTATTTCGCGTATTTTTCCGAGACGAACGCAATGGCCTAGCCCGTTTCCCATGATTCAGATTTTAAAATTTAATTCTTCCCTGTTTTATATTATAGCAAGTTATTCAACATACGGGGTGTTACATTCTCCCCTACTTAAAGGATTTCGTCCCCGAAATCTCTAAGTCAAGAAGAACGTATCCTACCATCCAAACAACCATCTACTCAAACCATCAAACACTGGCATCCATTGTCCTTAGAGTTTCTAATGCTGTATGAACATATGCAAAGAGTGTGTGTATATGTTACCTGTCTAATGCAAAATCAGGCGGTCTACTGATTCAGTTGACCTCCTTAATGCAAACCATGATAGTGCCATGCATCCAATATGTATGCGAAAGAACCCTATCGACACATACTATCTCTACATGAGTGCACAATCATTCACCAAAATGCATCATCCATATGATAGCACAAGCATTATACATCCATTAATATTGCTACCTACACACAATTATATGCAATATGCAATATGAAGTGATTGAGCCGATCTAGTGCCTAGAGTGTGTGTATATGCATCCACGAGCAACCACTTGCATCCACTCGCATCCATCAAACATAACATGTCTCAAACACATGTTTCAACCATAGGTTTATCCTATCTAAAGGTCAAAGGTACTAATGAGAGGACATACTGAAGATAAGATAAGTACTAGACAACCGATAAAGGAGAAATTAAAAGACATACCCTCAAAAAGGAATGGGTACAATGAACGCATCTTCGCTTCTGTCTCCCAAGTAGCATTGCTCTCATCCTCTCCCCATTGCACTTTGACTAGTCGAACCTTTCTGTTTCTTAACTTCCTAATCTCTGACCCAAGGATGCGGGTAGGAGCTCGTCGAATAGTCGCATCACACTCTACCTCCGCTTCTCTAAGCAAACTCGGCTCTACCACCTCTGCGGTCTCATGTAGGCACTTCCTCAAATGTGACACATGGAATACGTCATGTACCCCACTAAGTCTCTCGGGTAAATCCACTCTATATGCCATGGAGCAGTCCTCTTGCTCTTCACGGGTATGAAATGGGCGCTCTTAGTAAGTCTGTCTACCACAACCCAAATTCCCGTATTACCCTTCCTCGATCTCGGTAACCCATCAATAAAATCCATCAAGACGCCATCCCACTTCCATTGCGGAACTTCCAATGGGTGAAGCAACCCACCAGGTTCCTTTTGCTCCGCTTTCACTTGTTGGAACACCAAGCATCTAGCGACATACTCGGCCACATCTTTCTTCATACCGGCCCAAATGAAAACTCGCTTCATGTCTTGGTACATCTTGTCCCCACAGGGATGAATGGTCATCTTTGAACGATGCGCATCATCAAGTATAGCCTTCCTCAAACCCTCGTCTTGCGGTACACAAAGTCTACCGTCTCTACGCAAGCACCCCCTATCGTCTAGGGTGTACCTACTCAAATGGCTGGACGACTCCCCCCCTTATGAGCCTCTCTACCAACTCAACCAACTGTGGGTCGTCCCGCTGTGCCTCGCCAATCCATCCCAAAAGAGTAGGTCTGACCTCTAAGGATGCTAGAAAACCGGGTACAAAGTCAACAGAAGGTCTGAAATCAAACATCGAGATAAATTCCAAGCTTCGTCGTTCTACGAACAATGGACTCAAGGACAACCTTTTTCTACTCAAGGCGTCCGCCACCACGTTACCCTTGCCAGGGGTATACGCTATCTCGAAATCATAGGATGCTAAGAACTCCATCCACCTTTGTTGTCTTAAGACTATGCGCTCGCAGAGTCCCCATCACTTCCCTAAGATGTAGGGCATGCTTTTCTCCACTTCTAGAGAAAACCAGGATATTCTCCCATGCAAAATCATCACAACTATCCATCTCTCACGCAGACCATCCTAGTCGAACTCGACATCCCCCAAGTGCCAGACCCAAAGGCCTAAACCAATATCAGACAAACACCCAAGGGATACCTCCTTCGAATTCATACGACCTACGTGAGATGATACTAGTAAAAATGGCTAAATAATTAAGCACTTGTCCAACTCTGGATGTCCTTGCCAGTCTCGCTCCAAAACCACCGTTGATCAAATAACTGGCTTTGCTTAACCTATTAAGCATATACGAAAACTTATTTCGCTCTTAGAAAAGACCAAGATGTCATCCACAAAGACCTCTACGAAGTTATTTAGGTACTCCCTGAACACCCTACTCATCAAATCAACAAAGTATGCAGGGGCGTTCGTCAAACCAAATGGCATCACAAGCCACTCATAGAAACCATCCGGAGTCCTAAAGGCAGTCTTCTCTATACTATCCTCAGCCACTCCCAACTGATGAAACCCCGTGGCTAAGTCAAACTGCGAAAACACTGAGGCGCCAACCAACTGATCAAAGAGATCATCAATCCTCGGCAATGGGTGTCTATTCTTCTTTGTGAGCTTGTTGAGTTCTCTATAGTCTACACAAAGTCTGAGGGACCCATCCGCCTTCGTGGCAAAAACTACTGGAGCTCCCCACTCCGATATACTTCGTCTTATGAACCTGTTAACGAGCTGGAAAGCTCGTTTACACATTCTGTCAGACAATATATGTGCATCGCATCAACATCACCTGCTCAGTCACGAGAGCATCATCTGGTCGAGCACCAACCTCTGTCAGAGCTCCAGGGACGATCAGCCTTGTCTAGCCGAGGGGTCGTTCAAGTACAACCACCAGACCATGGTCGAGGTTGCCACCTCCAACTCGTATGGGCAACAACATCGCCTCTGGTCGGGCAAGAAGCTCTGATGGGGACTCCTAAATTCCATACCTGGTCGGTCCAAGCTTCATGAGCTGATCGGTCTTGGAAGCAAGTGGTGCTAGTCGGTCCAAGCTTCATGAGCTGATCGGTCTTGGAAGCAAGTGGTGCTGGTCGGTCCAGGCTTCTAGTGCTGGTCGGCCTCGAAGTCTAAGCACTAGTCAGTCGAGCCTCAAATGCTGGTCGCATGGATGACAATCACTGATCGGTTCTATTTCTATGACTGAGTCAGTACCATGTTATTCTAGAAAGTGGGATGGCACATAATGATTGAGTGATAGCTTTTTATTTAATAAAAGTAGTAGACACTTTTATTATTTAGCTGCAGTAAGTCATGAAGTCCTCCACGTAAGTTAGCATTCAGAAGTTAACCTGGTCGTTCAAATGATAGAATACACGTGGTTGGTACATTGAAACAATCTGGTCGATCCGTTTTTATCATTCCTGGTCGGTACTGTGAAGGCAAGAGCAGCATGTCAAGGAGCTGGTCGGTATATACATGTTTGGGCGGATCGGTTTCGTACGCCAACTCACCGCCATCTCGTCGCCAACCAAGCGCCAACCATACACCATATATTTACAAGACTGCCACTACCCCTTATCTCCAACTATAAATACCCCCTTTTCTCCACACTTGGGGGGGGGGGAATTCGAACACCCCGAAGGGCTGCTAAAATCATTTCTCCAAGGCATTCTCAAGCTTCATCCATGGAAATCCATTCAGGCTCCACTTAAGCAACACAAGTCTCCATTGAATTCTCTCTAGAAACTTGGATCTACTATCAAAATGCTATGGAATCGAAGAGATCTACCTCTAAAGTGAAGCATTGAAGGCTTTTCATCCATTTCAATCAATACTTGGGGAGATCTAACCGATCCACTAGCTAATTCAAGTGCGATTCACATCAAAGAGGGAGAAATGAGAGATTCATTGTAAATTGAGGGAGATTTGTATGGAATTGTACTTGGAATCGTAATGGAAAATGTTTGCATAGTGGACGTAGGTCACGTTTGACCGAACCACTCTAAAAATTGTGTGTTCTTCCCTCTTATTGCTTTGTTTTTGCGAATTGCGGTCTCACATTTCTTCATACATGCTTTTCATGGTGTCTCTCCCCTAATTTGGAAACGTGCTTTCTTAGCACCTTGCCACTGAACGGGCGACGCACTCTTTAGAGCATCGTATTTGGTGTTTGATCATTTTTTGATTAAAACATTAGGCGCCCACCGTGGGGCCGCATTCGCACTTCTCCCAAACTCGACAAGGTTAAGAACTTTGCACGTAAGATCTAGGCTTGCTTCAACCATAGATCTCGCAAATCTCAGATCTGGGCCAATCGACGAGCTATCTTCCAAAGTCAAATCCATGTCCGAGATAATGGCTAAGTCCAAGAAAACCGCAAGTAAAACCGTTGGAGAAAACGACAACAACGACGACGTCAACAATGTTGCTAACAACGAAGCTACACCTCTTACTAACCGCTTCGAGGCTGGTCAAAATTCCATAACTGGAGCTGGAGTAACAAGGGCCGAGCTAGATGTCGTTGTCGCTAATCTACACCAACGGATGGAAGCTTCCAGTAAAGCCTTGTTGGATGCTAACAAAACTCTTGTGGATGCTAATCAAACCTTGATGGATAAAGTGAGCGCTCTCCTAAATGCTCAAGCCAATCCCGCTCCTCCTCAAAAGGCTCATGTCAACCTTGAGGGAAACACAAGTTCATCAACTTCCGATCATTATTGCAATGATAACATTGAAGGATTCAACGGAGTCGACATTCATGCTTCCAAGCTGAAAGCCAAAAGCATTTCCAATCGAGATGCCCGGCGAGTCGCAAGTCCTGAAAGGGGAGCACCTTCCCTTGTTGAAGGAAAAGGACCCATGCACTCTAATCGCGATCGAGCATCCGGAAAGGAAATCGAGGTCCGCTCTCCCAAGCGACACTACTCAAAAGGGGACATCGAGGACGTGGTGAAGCGGATGATGAAAGACGGCCTAACCCGCAAAGATAGCGAAAGGGAATGGGATTTTTCTCTGAGCAGAAACCCATTCACCAGGAGAATTCGCAAAGCTGAGCTTCCGAAGAAGTTCGCACATCCCACCTTGCCTCCATACGATGGGACTGCTGATCCAAATCACTTCCTATACAGATATGAGTGGCACATGAATGTGGCTAAAGTGACGGATGAGATTAAGTGCTTGTGCTTCCCGCTCTATCTAGAAAGCGTCGCATCTCTATGGTTTACAAGGCTCCCGCCCAAATCCATCGACCGCTTTAATGATTTGACTCATAAGCTCAAAGAGCATTTCAGGTTGCAGGCCACAAAAGCTAAGGATGTCATCTCCCTCACATCAATGAAGCAGAATACTGGAGAGTCAATTAAAGCTTTCCTCAAGAGGTTCAATACCGCTTTAACTGAAATAGGGAATCCTGACCCCCGCATGATCTTAGCATCTCTAATCGGCGCTATAGACAAGAATAGCGAATTCGGTCGATGGATCAAAATGAAGGAGCTGAACACGCTGGAAAAGTTCCAGAAGAAAGCCGAGGAGTATATGAGAGTGGGAGATCATCCTGTGCTTCATCAGACTGTTGATCCTCCCAAAAGCGCTGACATTCAGCTTAATCAGCACGATATCCAGGGGCAGAAACGAGCCAATGATGGGAAAAACAGCAAGGCAAACAAGAAGTTTCGCTTCTACAACCCATCAGAACTCACTCCTCTGAATGATACCATAGAAAACATTTTCCTTGCCACCAAGGATACCGAGCGCTATCCAGAGCCACCAAAGTTCAAGGTTACACAGAAAACTCTGGACTCTGGAAAGTACTGTCGACTCCACAAGCTGCCGGGACATGATACAAATGAATGCAGAATTCTCCAAAGCATAATTGAGGAAATGATTCAGAATGGCAAACTGCAACAGTACATCAAGAATCTACAATCCTCAAACACTACTCAGACTCCTCAGGGGCAAGGCTCTCTCTTGGTTCAACCCAATAACAGGCCAATCATCAACTGAGGGCTGATGGGAATCTCATTTCAACAACTCGGAATAAGCGATCATCATCGCCTTTTCTTCACTTACTGCTCTATTACTTGCTTTACTTTACATTTTGCTTTCTGTTACATTCAGAACTTCTTGTAAAAAACTTGTAATATTGCATAAGAACTGTACTGAACAATATCTCTATGGATAACGTCCTGCTTACTTGTGCGAATATCTTACTTACAAGATCTTCGTTAATTCAAGACTTGCTAAAAGACGATTCTCTATTACAGGTTATAGGACAAATGCTTGCTTCCTCGAAACCCGATGCACTATGGCGAACTCCACAACACTTGCTCAAGCATGGGATGCACAAAGTGTCAACACATCTAAGTGCGATCATAAAAACACCATCTTGAAGGGTGGTTAGAAGGAATGGCCAAAGATCAGACGGTGGAGAGGTCAAAAAGCATATCTAAAATCAACGCCGCAGGTTGTAAGTTCCAAGGGGGAACTTGCGCTCAATCACGAACACTTGCCATGATCAAGTGCTTCCAGTACAAGGCCAATGTTCGCTCCACGGAATAACGCAAACCTCGCAAATCCCAAAGGAGTATGACTTCTTGATCTGGTTGCAATTGCTTATCATGACTAAGCACATCCAACGCGACTGTTAGAGTCTACCTCATGGGTTCCAAGCTTCACAAAAAAGGGCAGATCCCTGACAGCTTGATTAAGTCCCTGTCTCCTGATGTGGTGCAATTCACAAGCATGGATCACCCGATACATCAAGAGGGCTCACCAGGTCGAGGACCCATAGCGGAATAGCCGACTTCATAAGTCGCAGCTTCCTTAGCGAGGTCCCGCAAGCGTTGACCACAAGATTCATCGAGGTGACTCACTAAGTTGAACAACCCATGAAGGAACAAGCGACTACTTATGGCCCAGATTCCTAAATCGAGATCGTTTTCCATGCCAAAGCATCCAGTAAAGGAACTGACGTCTGTCCCACGGATTCAAATATAAGACCTCCCATGGGGGGCACAAAAAAGTCTAGCCTCTCTTCGTGAGAGCAACGGCGAAAGACCTCCCCATGCGGGGGCATAAAAAAGTCTAGCCTCTCTTCGTGAGAGCAACGGCGAAAGACCTCCCCATACGGGGGCATAAAAAAGTCTAGCCCCTCTTCGTGAGAGCAACGGCGAAAGACCTCCCTATGAGGGGGCATAAAAAAGTCTAGCCCCTCTTCGTGAGAGCAACAGCGAAAGTCCTCCCCATGCGGGGGCATCAAATCCCAAGTCCTCCCCTAGTGGGGGCATCCAACATAAAGTTCCCCCCCATGCGGGGGCATCAAATCCCAAGTCCTCCCCTAGCGAGGGCGTCCAACATAAAGTCCTCCCCGAGTGGGGGCATAAAACCCAAAGTCCTCCCCTAGCGGGGGCACCTCACATAAGACCTTTTCAAGCGAAGGCAGAAAGATACAATGACTTCTCCACGTAGAAGTCCAAATTAATCAGTTAAATACAAAAATGCTGATCCATCCAACGGCCACAATCGCCTTGGCATCAGAAGCACAAAGCAAAGTATTGATCCGATCAGGTACACGTTTCATAAAACGTAAACCGTTATATGAGATCACGTAATTCATTGCGAAGGCGTAACTTGAAATCTGCAACTCAGAACTCAAGTGCCATTGTGAATTCAAAATCGAATACCATGTCTATGCAAACAATGTTTAACAAATCATAACTGTTAAGTAAAACGATTCTTCATAGATATGACATTCAATTTATTATACATCGTTCATTAATGATTAACTAACCTGTTATTGATGTGGACGATCAATAACAACGTATAAGTCCAAAACCGTGCAAGTGCTTGTTTTCATTACAGAACAGGTGCTACAGAACATATATGTCCAGTCAACAAGTTCATAACTTGGATCGTTCGGAATCAACTAGTCAAGACATTAAATCAAGATTTGCCATAGCAAACAAATAAACCACGACTGGATTCCAACGCAGACTGTGATAGCAACGTTCTTTTCGAAGCCCGTATTTCTCATAAGTGAAAAATACAAGCTTCGAGGGGCAAATGTTAACTAGCTGGAAAGCTCGTTTACACATTCTGTCAGACAATATATGTGCATCGCATCAACATCACCTGCTCAGTCACGAGAGCATCATCTGGTCGAGCACCAACCTCTGTCAGAGCTCCAGGGACGATCAGCCTTGTCTAGCCGAGGGGTCGTTCAAGTACAACCACCAGACCATGGTCGAGGTTACCACCTCCAACTCGTATGGGCAACAGCATCGCCTCTGGTCGGGCAAGAAGCTCTGATGGGGACTCCTAAATTCCATACCTGGTCGGTCCAAGCTTCATGAGCTGATCGGTCTTGGAAGCAAGTGGTGCTAGTCGGTCCAAGCTTCATGAGCTGATCGGTCTTGGAAGCAAGTGGTGCTGGTCGGTCCAGGCTTCTAGTGCTGGTCGGCCTCGAACTCTAAGCACTAGTCAGTCGAGCCTCAAATGCTGGTCGCATGGATGACAATCACTGATCGGTTCTATTTCTATGACTGAGTCGGTGCCATGTTATTCTAGAAAGTGGGATGGCACATAATGATTGAGTGATAGCTTTTTATTTAATAAAAGTAGTAGACACTTTTATTATTTAGCTGCAGTAAGTCATGAAGTCCTCCATGTAAGTTAGCATTCAGAAGTTAACCTGGTCGTTCAAATGATAGAATACACGTGGTCGGTACATTGAAACAATCTGGTCGGTCCGTTTTTATCATTCCTGGTCGGTACTGTGAAGGCAAGAGCAGCATGTCAAGGAGCTGGTCGGTATATACATGTTTGGGCGGATCAGTTTCGTACGCCAACTCACCGCCAACTCGTCGCCAACCAAGCGCCAACCATACACCATATATTTACAAGACTGCCACTACCCCTTATCTCCAACTATAAATACCCCCTTTTCTCCACACTTGGGGGGGGGGGGGAATTCGAACACCCCGAAGGGCTGCTAAAATCACTTCTCCAAGGCATTCTCAAGCTTCATCCATGGAAATCCATTCAGGCTCCACTTAAGCAACACAAGTCTCCAATGAATTCTCTCTAGAAACTTGGATCTACTATCAAAATGCTATGGAATCGAAGAGATCTACCTCTAAAGTGAAGCATTGAAGGCTTTTCATCCATTTCAATCAATACTTGGGGAGATCTAACCGATCCACTAGCTAATTCAAGTGCGATTCACATCAAAGAGGGAGAAATGAGAGATTCATTGTAAATTGAGGGAGATTTGTATGGCATTGTACTTGGAATCGTAATGGAAAATGTTTGCATAGTGGACGTAGGTCACGTTTGACCGAACCACTCTAAAAATTGTGTGTTCTTCCCTCTTATTGCTTTGTTTTTGCGAATTGCGGTCTCACATTTCTTCATACATGCTTTTCATGGTGTCTCTCCCCTAATTTGGAAACGTGCTTTCTTAGCACCTTTCCACTGAACGGGCGACACACTCTTTAGAGCATCGTATTTGGTGTTTGATCATTTTTTGATTAAAACAGAACCCCTTCTCAAGCAACTCCCTTACTTGCTTATGGAGTTCCCTCCTCTCACGAGGAGCCATGTGGCGCACTGGCAAAGATACTGGTTTAGCATTGTCCACCAAATATATTCGGAAGTCTATCTCCCGCCTCGGAGGTAAGTCCTTCACCTCCTCAAACACATCCGAGTATTCCCGGACCACTCTAACAGATCGCAAACTCTCGACCGAAGTGTCAAGCGATTCATGATAACTTAGCATAACAGAATACATGGGATTACAAGAGATCTCGAGAGTGTTACCCAAGCGGGTCATGAGCCTAACAACTCTCCTTTCACAATCAAGAACGGCACCATTACTGGATAACCAGTCCATGCCCAAAATCAACCCATAGCCCGTGAAGCCCAAAACAAAAGCATCACATCTAAACTCAACGCTAAGTATAGAAATCTTCATACCCAAACATATCATGGACAAATAAGTGGAGCCCCCAATTGGGTTTGAAACAACCAAGGGTCATCTACTAGACTGGTGTCTAAGTGTAGTGACTCAACTAACGATGATGAGATAAACGAATGCGATGCGCCAGAATCGAATAAAGTTCGAACAGGATGATCGAGAGAACCAAATTTCAACCTAGACGGTCCTACCCCCATCAGGTATACCAGCCGTGAGGGAATATATCTACCCTCCAAAAGATCCTGTACTTTATCCTTACCTCTTTGGACAATCCTAATAAGGTGTCCTATTTCTCCAAAACAACTAGCCTTCTCCTTCACATTCTCCTTTCGTGACCTCCCACCACGATGAGGTTTCGTCCTTTATTTACCTAATAGCTATTTGAACCTTCCTCCCTCGTCCATCTTAAGGGTACCCACAAGCCCTCCACCTCCTTGGACTAACTCCTTAGCCTGACAAACGTCTTAGTCCCTTGAAGTGGTTCTTCCGTCCTTCATACGGAAGTCCTTATTTATCTTAAAAAGACATCTATACGCGGAGGGAAATTTAAAAAGAGGTAGAGGAAGAGATTCAAAACGGAGAATCGAAGGAAGGATATATGGCTCTTGGGGATTATGTTCTTTTCTTTCAAAAACTTTTCTCTTATAAGACATGTTTTTGAAAATACTTCTTCCAAAAATGGTTTTAGAAAAATAGTTTTTCTAAAAGTTTTATCTGTTCTGGTAACCTTAAGCTCTGATACCACGTGTAACACCCCACACCCGCTACGGTCACTCACTAAGGGAATGCCATAGCATCGGTGGAGTATCTTAAGTGAATATAGAACAGAAAAATTACAACAAGACAGATATAAGTAATACTTGAGAATTTAAAACATCATTTCATTGCAGCGGAAAGTAAAACATGTTTGGTTACATCACAAAACCATAAACAAGAGTCAAGTACATAATATCCGCCTTGATAAACAAAAGTACATAATCCCACTACATAACTAATAGCCATAATAGAAAAGATAAGATGGGCTTTACATCACGATCCAAGCTCCAAAAGATAGATAAAGCAATCTGATCAAAGCCTACTAGTGCTAGGCCCACTCTGAGAACCTGAGGGTTGGAGAAAAAGATAAAAACAACGGGGTCAGACATAACTCTGAGTGAGCCCTATAACTTTAACAATACAATCATTAAATTAATTAGGGTATGATATAAACCTGGTACGGTACGACTGGGGATAAATGACTACACTAAGCAGCCAACTAGACTTAGGATGAACTAAGATAACGGTAAAGACGCGCCTATCCACCCAAGGATAAATACTACACTGCACCACACCAGATCTACCCACCCAAGGGTAATTCCCACACTGCACCACACCAGATCTACCCACCCAAGGGTAATTCCTAACTTAGAGATTGATCCCACTAAGTGTACTTAGTAATCTTAATAGTAGTCTCGTGTACCCCAAGCTGACTACATAGGTGCCGTCTGCCCCTATCTCCACTAGGTGTACCCCAGATAACGGTAAAGACGCATCTACCCACTCAAGGGTAATTTCTAACAGCACCACACCAGTCATTCCTACTTAAGGTTGATCCCACCCAAGGACTTAGAAAATTTACCCAGTAGTTTCGTGTACCCCTAGCTGACTACATTGCTGCCGTCTGCCCCTATCTCCACTAGGTGTACCCACTACTCCCCAAGCGATCGGCTCCCTACCGTAGATACCCGTGCAGGCCCCACAGTGGGGTGTATCACTCCCCAAAGTGGCAACCCGATACAATCAATGGTGCACGGCTTATATCTACACGATGCAACAACGTCTTACCTACCAGCCCAGGTCCACACACGCAAATGAAACCCGTTGGACTTGCGCTGCCACCGCTAACCCGTTTTGGCCTCTTATAGTCAAGCCCAGTACGCGTGTCCCGTCCTCGACATGGGTCGAGCCCAATAAGATATATATGGGTTATTGGTTGAAATGGGCCCCCACAAGCTACCCACCTAAGCTTGTCTCTTTTTCTAGTGTATCCCACTTAACCCTTTTGAATAATCATGTCCACTTACATGTTTAAAGCTTGGTTAAGTCATTTAATCATATTTCAATTGCCACTCAAGGCACCCACTAGATTTCCCATGCCACCCAAGGCACCTACTTGATTTCCACATGCCACCCAAGGCACTTACTTAACCCTTTAATCATGTTTAATTACATGTTCCACTTTGGTTAAGTATTCTAATCTTATCTTCTATTGCCACCTAAGGAAACCCACTAGATTTCCACATGCCACCCAAGGCACTTACTTAACCCTTTAATCATGTTTAATTACATGTTCCACTTTGGTTAAGTATTCTAATCGTATCTTCTATTGCCACCCAAGGCAACCCACTAGATTTCCACATGCCGCCCAAGGCACTTACTTAACTCTTTAATCATGTTTAATTACATGGTCCACTTTGGTTAAGTATTCTAATCGTATTTTCTATTGCCACCCAAGGCAACCCACTAGATTTCCACATGCCACCCAAGGCACTTACTTAATCTCCACATGCCACCCAAGGCACCCACTTAACCCTTCATGCCCCACTACATGCTTATCTGGTTAAGTGTTTCTTAATTGATTAAGAACGTAACCGTTGTAAAGACCTCTCACATTAGACTATCTTTTATGGCAGCTGGATTTGCTGGTCGGGTCCGGGCAGCCTTACGCCATAACCGAGTCTAACCTCGTGTCTTTACACTTGTCACGTATTTAGTTTGTGCCTAAGATCTCTCACATTGGGCCAATCATTTGTAGCTGCTGGATTTGTCGGTCGGTTCCGGGCAGTCTTATGCTACAAAAGGGTCCAACCTCGTGTCTTAGTCGATTAATTACACCTAATTAATCACCCCCATAATTTGTATTAATTATCCCTAATTAATTACAAATTTAACGATGTACATAATTGACTCAATTATGTCCATCCACTTTATGGTATGCATAATCATACCAACTTCACACCATTTCATTAACATGAATATTAACCCCATCGTTTCCCACGTAATTCGCTAACATGACATACTTAAAAGGGAAGATTCATCACACGTACAATGGGTTCAACTTGCATAACATTAGCATCAACATGGGTTTAAAAGGTGTCAACATGCATATAGCATCAAACCCAACTAGCATAAATAATCAACCCAAACTTGCATGAATCACATATGTCATAAAGAGGGTAACTTGCATAAGCTACTTATGTCATACAAAGGGGTAAACTTGCTTATGTATGTATGACATACAAAGGGGTTAACTTGCATATGTATGCATCTCATACAAAGGTGTAAACTTGCACATGTTACTTGCATATAATCAAAGACCAAACTTGCATAACATGTCATATATGAACTTGCATATAATCAAACACCAAACTTGCATAACATATCATATATGAACTTGCATATAATCAAACACCAAACTTGCATAATCATGGTGTCATAATGGATCAATGTTCATCATAGCGATTTGCATAACTAGCATCATGAACACATAGCCTAAAACTTGCATAACTTGCATAACATCATGATCACATAGCATATGACTTGCATAACTTGCATAACATCATGATCACATAGCATATGACTTGCATAACATCATGATCACATAGCATATGACTTGCATAACATCATGATCACATAGCATATGGCTTGCATAACTTGCATAACATCATGAACACATAGCTTATAACTTGCATAACTTGCATAACATCATGATCACATAGCATATGACTTGGTATAACATCATGATCACATAGCATATGACTTGCATAACTTGCATAACATCATGAACACATAGCATATAACTTGCATAACATCATGAACACATAGGATATAACTCGCATAACTTGCATAACATCATGAACACATAGGATATAACTTGCATAACATCATGATCACATAGCATATGATAACGTAACTTGCATTGATCCACATTCATAGCCATAACCTCATTATATCCTATCATAATCATTTCAACAATTGGTCATTAAGGCTATAGAAACTCACAACTTGTTGATTAGCACTTCAATGAAGAAGATTAAGTTGGTAGGGTTGATTAGAAGTTGATTTGAGAGGCTATCTTCTTCTACAATTTGATGGAGGCTCCTTCAAGTTGCATTTTGACGGCATAACGACGTTGTCTCCAATTTCAGTATGAATTAGGGTAGTCTTAGGGTGTATTTATAGATTAGTTAAGTGTTTTAGGCCATTAGATTAACCCTAAATCAGATTAGAGCCGTCAGATCTCGTCACTAGCCACCAACCCAAGCCCAAACCCCTTCAGGTTGCACCCAGGTCACACGGACCGACAGGGGGGGTCGACCCCTGGGTCGACCCCTAGGGAGGGGGTCGACACCCATGTCGACCCCTGGGTCGACTCCCTCAGCCTGGCGGGAATTTTCCCGCCTCTTCTGAAACTTGAAATTTTTATATTTAAATCTGTTTTGAATTTTCTGAAAACTTCTACGGGCCTTAACTGGGTCATACGGACTCCGATTTTCGAAAACTTGGACTCTATTTCGCGTATTTTTCCGAGACGAACGCAATGGCATAGCCCGTTTCTCCTGATTCAAATTTTAAAATTTAATTCTGCCCTGTTTTATATTATAGCAAGTTATTCAACATACGGGGTGTTACATGAACATTGTTGGTCAAGGTCTGAGAGGTAATTAAAATACCCCAACTTGAACAACTTCAGGATTATCTGAAGATGATATGAGTTGTAATGGTAAAAATATTAGTATGAGTTTATTATTTCATTTGAGAAATAATAATACGAAAGTTTATTATTTCACAATATCGAAGTGTTGGAAGTTTTAAATTTACATTTGTTTAATTAAAAGGCCAATTGATGCTGAATATTGAACCAGTGAACTCACTGGATTGTCATGATTGAATCACTGATCATTTTGATAGTTAAATCACCGACTATCAAATCTGTCCAATACGATTGTTGGTATGGAAAGACCAGGATCGAATTTATATTCGAAAACCATTCCGACCAACAAATACGTGAAGATATCAAGAGATGATCAAGATGGAGCATTGAAGACCATGGATCTTCATTAAACGGAAGAACCACTAACAGTCTCTGGGATTGCAACCAGAGATAAACTGTGTTTCTGTCGTGGCTGGAATCCACGGGTTGCAAGGACTTCTTGCTACTGATCTGTAGGGTGATTCCTTGGATGCAGTGGGAGAGTACCTTCGGTTCATCCTGTTCCTGGATGACTTGTATGGACGGATGTCTGACAGAGTATTTCCAAAGGAATTATGTATGTTGATTTCTTCAAACGTATCACAGTCGGTGGCGGAGGAAGACGGTTCTCTTAGCTTAACCACTAGAGTATTTTTGTGGACGTCAATTGGTGATATCTGGCGGATTTGACGATGTGGCATTCAAAGTGAATGGTGATCAAATATTTCAAAAGAAAATTTAAAACCTAAAGCTTCACAGCCGGGAAATGACAAAAATCGGGCAGGCAGCATGGCTATGTGGGTCGCTCCCATTAGGGTGTATAATCACCTATCTAGAGAAATTCCTTTTGCTTCTTTGATCTATTTTGCTGCTGTCCCTTTTCGGGAAACGGTGGTTTGAGCCCAACCGTTGGTGATATACATTCGATACACTCAAGCGAAATGAGTGGTCGGTCATGTGAGGGCCGGGTTGCAAGAAGTTCTTGTTGAACCCAGTGTATTCACCTATAGAGATACACTATCGGCAGGTGGTCCCATACCTTGTCATAGTGGGAATCCAATCTCCAATAAGCACCTGCGGTTTTTGTTTATATACTATATATATGGAGCGTGAGATGCAAGCGTTCCGCTATATTGATATCTACTTGTATTTAGACACTATTATAATATCAGAAAAGATTTAAAAAATGATTTGGGTTATCGTAAGGTAAAAACCGTTCATATTTATGTGTGGATTTGGTCTTACGATTACCCTTTTTCTTTGAAAAGATTTTAACTTAAAAATCAAGTTGTGTGTTACCTTAATACTTTGCGAGTTTATCTCACTCTGGTTCACCAGACTAACCCGGTGTTTTGTAAATGCTCGGGTTAGCCCGGAGTGTACAGGTTCAGATTATCGATTGCTGTAAAGAGACGGGTTGGAAGAATCCAGATGCATGATATTATATAGATACTATTCTGCTGTGTGTTGTATATGGGACAGATTATTATAACTGTCAAGTGATGTTGATGTACTCTGATATTGTAATTTTTATCCAAAGCTCTCAATAAAGATTTATTTCTGTATTATATTTTATTCCGCTGCGATGTAAGATTCTGATTCTGTGTTGTGTTGGTTCTTCTTCTTTTATGCTAATATTTCTTTCTTTCTTATCCCACCCTCTAAATTCTTTCTAATAACATTCCGGTATTTTCAGTGTTTGGAAGGTCGGTGTTTTCGGTGTTTGGAAGGTCGGCATGAGGTACGGGAAATGTATTTATGTCGATTTCCGGGCCCAAAAATCTCTGGGTCGTTACAGCAGTTAATCAAATGAAGTAAAATTTAACTTAAGTGAAGTTAAATAAAATTGGAATATTGTATGGCAAAACCACTATTAGAATGGTTTGGTATTTTGGTAAAGAATGAAGATTAGTTGGAATTGGATAAATATGTATTGAACAGATAATTGAATGGAAGCTAAGATGAGGAATAAAATTGAATGCTAGACCAAAAGGTACATGTTTACTTTATTAGCTGGTTTTGATCATTTTATGAGCCTAGATGGCAAGCCGCTTGGCTTTTCAGATTTCTTTTTGATTGGTGAGGGTCTAGAGAAGCGAGTTGTAGTCGTAACGATTAAGTTGTACAAAGGAGGTTATGGAGAAATTTTTCGAAAATTTAAGGCGTTAGAAAATTCGAGAATTGGGAAATTTTTAGGAAACTAAAAAGCTAAATAAATTAAGTTAGTTGGAATAAAGGCTTTATTGGTTAAGTAAACGACCTTTAGTTCCATGATCGATTTCGAGGACAAAATCTTTTTAAGTGGGGGAGGTAGTAATGACCCAGATTTTATTAAGGAATATTTAATTTTATTTAAATATTTAAAATGATTTATTTTAAGAATTAACGACTTGGAATTTATTTAATCTAAGGTTTGAACGTATAGTTTATAATATAATTAAAAACGAGCTTGCAGCGGTGCGGTAGTTCGTAATATTATGTTTTGAATTTTTAATGAATGTATAAGATCCAGTATATGTCAGAATTCGTTGAAACAAGAAACATCGAATATATTGAATTATAGTTTTCTAATGGAAGAGAAAAATCGAGATTTCATCTTATAAATTGTGAGGTATGTCCAAATCAAAATTTCAGAAAGTCGTGATGGCATCGGCTTATATTTTATCGATTTAAATTTAATATTAGTAAATAGCCATTTTGCATATGACCTCATATTTCAACAAAATAAGTTTCATCATATCTGGAATAGTAAATTATGGTAAGATTCCAAATTTCATGTTAATCGGAGTTTGTAGGTGACCATGCGAGCTATAAACATTCAATATAAATACGTATGAATGTAAAATCAATAATTTGATCCCAAACTGGCACTATTTGAGCAAATGGACTTGGATTTTGACGAAACAAGTTTCATTGGGATTGTATTGTCAAACCATAGTTGTATATCTGTTTTCACCGCGAACGGAATTCGTATGTGATCGAGCAAATTAATAAACGTCGAACGAAAGAGCGATAAGAGTGAAATAATATATTAATCAAATAAAATATTATTGAACCAAAATATCTCCCCTATATAATTTCTTTAACTCCCTAACCCTCATTCATTCCTTCTTCTCCACATTTTGCAGCCACCACACTCCAACAATTCTATACTTGCAAAAACAACCTTTTTAATTTTAATTCCCAAACGATTGAGAATTAGAGGAAGTGTCCAACGTGAAAGTTGTAGTGCTGGAGTAGCTCGACCTAATGCTAAAACTTGTAGCCAAAAAACACCCGAGGTGGTCGGAAATCACCCACGATCGCGAAGGGGTGAGTTTTGGATTTTCTGATTTTGTGTGCAAATGATGGAGAGTTAGGTGAAGGTGTCAACTTGGAAGTTGTCAAGGGGAGAGAGATCGATAAGTTTCATGTTGGGAGGTTGGCTTGGAAAGGCCTATAGTGGCCGTGGTGTCGAGTTAATCGGAGGCGAACTATAGGGTGGAGCAGCGGTCATATTATTTTGATTCGTGTGCACTAAGGGCATTGTTAGGCTGAGGCTTCAAATAGGAAAAGTTTCATGGTAGTGAGGCTGAGATGCTGGTCAAGTTTGGTGGTGACCAGAGGTGTGATGGTTGGAATTGCATGTGAATGGGTTTCGGGTATGGCACGAATTTCTAGGCGACGGCGGGGCTGTGGGCCAACGCTGCCAGGCGAAGGTGCTCCTCGGAACGGTCGAGCCGATGTTATGGTCACGATGGTCTGGAAGTGCCTGTAGCGGCGGCGGCGAAGCCCAAATCATGGTGAGCAATAACGAACGAGGAAGAAGAAGATGATTGTGATACCCCACGTCCGCTAATGTCACTCTTTAACAGAATGCATTAAGTTCCGTGAAGCGTTATAGGTAAACAAAAAAAGAAAACATCACACGACAAATATAAAACAAAAGTGGAATTTAAAACATTATTTTTCAAACAGAAAACATCGTGGTCCAAAATCCAGTTACAACATAAGTCTAAAATACAGAAAACCCATTACATAAAATTAAATATCTTCCTTGTACTAAAATCATCAGAGTACGGTAATATAAAATCATAATCCCCAAAAAGAGCCATAGCAAGGTAGAATCAAAGCGGTACATCTAGCAGCTCCAAACAGAAACAGAAGAGAGTTCTAATCAAGCCTGAGTATTCCCGCCCTGAGAACCTGGAGGGGGAATGGAAGAGAGAGAAAAGGAAACAAAACGGGTCTGACATAAAATCTGGCGAGTCTAATTACTTTTAGCATACAAATAAGTAAAAGCATCATGAAAGTCATATAAACTGGATGAGAGAGATAACTGTATCATAAGATAGGTATAACAAAATGAGCAGGATAAGCAGAATAAACAGAATAAGTTACGCTTCCCAAATACTTTTCTCTGCACTAATACTTGTATAACAGAAAGAGAATGACCCCAACAGAAACAGACTGGTAGTCTTAGGTGTACTTCTAGTGACGGGTTTTACCCCCAACGATAATAACAGGCAGCCCAACAGAAATGACAGGTGTTACTCCCAACGATAATAATAGGCTACTAAACAAGTAGGACTAGATGTATCCTAATAACTACTCCAATCTATCGGCTCCATATCCCATAGATACCCTATGATGGCCCCACAGTAGGATGTATCACTACCTAAAGTGGCAACCCCTTTCCCCGATAGGCACAACCATATCTACTGGTGCTATAGCGTCTTATTTTCCCAGGAAAGTGGATTCATGCATGCACATGGCTTCGTCAGAACGTGCCATCAGACACCTCCACCCATATGGACCTCTTATAATCAGCTCAGTTAGTGTGCCCTTACCCCTACCTAGTTCGGGGGTCCCCATTTGGATACCAGTATGGGTTACTAACTGATATGGGTCCCACACAACAGATGATACAAGCTACCATCTAGGCTTGCATCCTCACTACTAGGATTATGACAGGTTATGCCTAACATATTTACAGGACTGCATAACCCCAACATATAAAACAGGTTAAGTTTGTCGGGTTTCTATAACTCCCTATAGATTTACTTAACCCCTCATCAATTAAAATGAGTTTACTTAACCCTTACACGATTTGACATGTTCATATAACCCCCATAGATTTAAACGAGTTAAGTACTACACGTTAACTGGTTATTATCATTTCCAGTTTATGCATGTTAATGCACCAGACTTTCATATTAAGTCGACCACTTGTGGATGCTGGATATGCCGGGCGGTTCCGGGAAGACTTCTACCACAAGCTAGACCTAACCTCGTGCCTTAGCATAGTTACGTGTACATTTCCGCACTAGACCCCTCACATTAAATTAACCACTCGTGGATGATGGATTTATCGGGCGGTTCCAAGCAGACTTCTACCACAAGTGTAATCTAACCTCGTGTCTAAGTGCGGATACAGTCTCTATTTACTAAATTTTAGGCATATTCATTCTTAATCAATTATTCATGTTCATCATAGTTTTTTCATGCCCCTACCCTCAAGTCAAAAATCATCATGTACGATATGCCCCAAATTTAAGTCTTAGACCACGGTATAGGTTATGCCCGCAAATCCCATTCGTGTTTTTAACACAAGTTATTCCCCAATTTATCATTCCCAACAATTCCCAGTTTCATTCGTTCGCATATTTCAGCGATAGGCTTAAGCTCGAAGGTAGCCTGGCTATAAAAATAAAAAGGGAAGCAGGAAGAGAAGAGAACATAAATATGAATAATAACAAAACAGGTATATGATGACAGAAATATGCATACTAGCAGAATATGCAAATGGTGACAGAAATAGGCATATGATAACAGAAATGGGCACAATAGAGATAGCCATGTAAGGACTGAATAGTAGATCAGGTGTGCAAGTAGTGCAGATCTATTTAGTTATGATTCAAGTTATTAACAGGCCTAGGTTTAGATCCAAACTTATAAACATGTCAGGATTACTTATTAAATTTTTATATCTAAAAGCAACATAAACTCACAGAGACTAGATCTGAAGAACGGAGAAATGAATGTTGATGTTGAAGCAGAGATTCTTGAATACATATAAGTCATTGTTGCAGAAGAATAGGCTAATTAAATCTGAGTTGGGGTAGCATCACTTTATCTCCATTGTTTTTTATGAATAAAACAATAGAAATGAGGTCCTATATATAGCCTCAAGCTAACGAATCTCGTTCAGAAATGCGTCCAAGTGCAAGGGAGGGATCTGCCCTGGATCTCGGTGGGGTCGACTCCCGGGGTCGACACCCCCTTGTATGGGCCGACCCCAGGGTCAACCCCCATGGGGCATGGGTCGACCCCCAACGGGTCGATTTCCCGCGTGTTCCCGGGTCTTCCTGCTCTCCGATTTTTGATTTATTTTGAATATTCTGGGTTGGTTTGTTTACATATATTTTTCTTATATGTATACAAACTTCAAACCTTAATATCTTCTTCATACGATGTCAGTTTTACGCAAACTCGGAGTCTATCTTAAGCAGAATTTCGAGACGAACGCAACGGTACAGTTTGTTTTACATAATTCTTAATATTTAATTAAGTATTCTTTATTTCATAGATATAATGTCCTTTAAAATTACGGGGTGTTACATTCCCCCCTATTAAAGGATTTCATCCCCGAAATCTCCAAGTTAAGAAGAATGTATATCCTAACACCCATCATCCATTTGCTCATCCACTAATCATAGACGCCAGTGTCCTTAAAAGATTTCTAATGTTTATATGAACATATGCAAAGGTGTGTGCATATGTCTTTATACTAATGCGAAAGATCAGGCGGTCTACTGATTCAGAAGACCTCCTTAATGCAAAGCATGTTAGTGCCTTGAATCCAATATGTACGTAAATAGTCTTAGTATATTATGTAATGCAATATGCGTGCACAATCATCCATCCAAATGCAACACTCATGTGATGATACACCTATTTCCATCCATAAAGAAAAATATGCACACGCATCCATATGCAGTATGAGAGTGATTGAGCCGATCTAGTGCCTAGTGTGTGTGTATATGCATCCACGAGCAACCACTAGCAAACACTTGCATCCATCAAACATAACATGTCTCAAACACATGTTTACATCCATTGGTTCCATACCTAAAGGTCGAAGATTCGATCGATAGGATATACTTAATGACAGAAGCAAGTACGAATAAAAGCTTTTGGAAAAAGAAGTTAAGAACATACCCTTGAAAAGAAAAGGGTACGAAGCGCGAACCTTTTCTTCAGTGTCCTATGTTGCATCTTTGTGGTCTTCTCCCCATTGAACTTTCGTCAACATGACCTCTCGGTTGTGTAGCTTCTTTACCTCTGATCCAAGAATACTGGTAGGAACTTGTCTAACTGTCGCCTCCCGCTCCACCTCTACTTTCTGAAGCATACTCGGCTCAACCACCACTACTATATCGTGCAGACATTTACATAGATGAGAAACATGGAAAACAACATGAACACCCACTAATCTCTCTAGTAGCTTAACCCTATAAGCCATTTGGCCAATCCTTTCTGTTATGGAAAACGGCCCTACAAACCTTGGTGCCAATTTCCCTATAGATCCAAAGCGAACCATGTTCCTCAAAGGTGATACCTTGATGAAAACCATGTCTCCCACCTCAAACTCAATATCAATCCTTTTCTTATCTGCATAGGACTTCCGCCTGTCCTGAGCTGTCTTTATGCGTCTGCGGATAAGATCAATTTTCTCTGAAGTTTCTCTAATCATCTCAGGTCCAAGTAGAAGCCAATCTGTAGACTCCCACCAATAAGTCGGTTATCTACAGGGTCATCCATACAATGCCTCGAAGGGTGACATGCCAATACTATCCTGATAACTGTTGTTGTAGGCAAATTCCACTAATGGAAGTTGTTCTTCCTAATTCCCTCCCAAGTCTAGGATACACATCTTAAAAGATACTCAAGAACTCTATTCACCCTTTCCGTCTGCCCATCGGTCTGAGGGTGATAAGCGGTGCTAAAACACATCTGCTTACCTAATGCCTCCTGCAAACTCCTTCAAAACTCACTGGTGAATATAGGGTCATGGTCACTCATTATACTGGAAGGTACTCCATGTAGATGGACTATCTCATGGAGATAAACTGTTGCTAACCATGTTTCCGTTCTCTTACTCTTAAGAGGAATGAAATGAGCACTCTTAGTAAGCCTGTCCACTATAACCTAAATAATGTTGTTGCCTTTCCTCGATCTAGGTAAACCATCAATGAAATCCATAGAGACGCTCTCCCACTTCAACTATGGGACCACAAAGGATGAAGTAACCCGCCAGGCTTTTTTTGTTCATCTTTAACTTGCTGGCATATCAAACATTGAGCTACGAATTCGACTACATCTCTCTTCGTCCCAGCCCAAAATAAAACCCTCTTCATATCTCTATACATCTTGTCGTCACCCGGATGGATGGTCATCCTAGAATGATGGGCTTCCTCAAGGACTGTCTTCAACAGACTCCCAAATCGAGGAACATAAAGCCATCTCGTCGCATCCACCCTCTATCATCCATGGAATATCTAATGAGGTGACTAGAACATAAAGCCATCTCGTCGCATCCACCCTCTATCATCCGTGGAATATCTAATGAGGTGACTAGAAGTATCCCCTCTACTGAGCTTATCCAAGATGTCTATTATCTTTGGGTCCTCTCGCTGCGAAGTTCCTATATGACCCATAAGAGTTGGTCGCACCTCTAAGGATGCCAACAAAACAGGTATAGGATCCGCAGATGGCCTGAAATCAAAGGTCGATATATACTCCAAGCTCCACCTCTCTAAGAATAGCGGGCTCAAAGTCATCCTCTGCTTACTCAATGCATCCGCGACCACATTACCCTTGCCAGGGGTATATGAAATCTCAAATTCATAGGATGCTAAGAACTCCATCAATCTCTGTTGCCTCAAATTGAGATCCTTCTGAGAGAACAAATACTTGAGCGTTTTATGATCGTTATACAACTCGAACTTCTCTCCAAGTAGAAAATGATGCCAAGTGTTAAGCTCGAATACTATAGCAGCCAACTCTAAATCATGGGTAGGTTAGTTCTTCTCATGAACTCTCAACTGTCTACCACTGTAACAGAATACCCTTCCCTCTTGTGTGAAAACTACACCAAGCCCTGTGCCACATGCATCAATGTGTACTGTAAACACCTTGTTTTCGTCTGGCAAAGTCAAGACTGGGGTTGTTGTCAGAGCCCTCTTCAATCGGTGAAAAGCATCTTCACAGTCAATATCCCAAGAAAAGGTCAGATTCTTCTTCGTTGGTCTGGTGAGTAGGGCTGATATCTTTGTGAAGTCCTTAATGAACTTCCTATAATAGCCTACTAAACCAAGAAAACTCCTCACCTCCATTGCATTCTTTGTAATCTCCCAATCTTGAACTGCAACTACTTTCGCGGGATCCATTGCTATCCCATCCTAAGAGACCACATGCCCTAGAAATCTCACTTCCTTCCTAAAAAAATAACATTTGGAGAATTTTGCCTTAAGCTGATGCGCTCGGAGAGTCTTCATAACCTCCCTTAAATGTAGGGCATGCTCTTCCTCGCTCTTCGAGAAAATCAATGTGCCATCCATAAATACCACAACGAAATTATTCTGAAACTCCCTAAACACCCTACTCATATGATCCACAAAATAGGCGGGTGCATTCGTCAACCCAAAAGACATGACGAGCCACTTGAAGAAACCATTTGGGGTTCTAAAAGCGGTCTGTCTATACTGTCCTCGGCCACCCTCAACTGATGAAATCCGGTGGAAAGTCTAACTGGGAGAAAACAGATGCACCAACAAACTGGTCAAACAGATCATCTATCCTCGGAAGTGGGTGCCTATTTTTCTTAGTGAGCTTATTCAACTCCCTGTAATCCACATATAAGCAAAGTGAGCCATATGCCTCAATCGCGAAAACGACTGGAGCACCCCATTCCGATATGCTTCGCCTAATAAACCTTTCTCAAGTAGCTGCCCTACTTACTTGCTGAGCTCCCTCCTTTCTCTCGGAGCCATGTGCTGTACATGCAATGCAACTGGCTTTGCATTGTCCACCAAGTATATCTGGAAATCAATCTCACGCCTTGGAGGTATGCCCTGAACCTCCTAAAAAACATCTAGATACTCATAGACTACAGGTGAAGATCGTAAGTCATCAACAAAAGCATCAAGCAATTCTAGGAAACTAAGCATGACAGACCCTTTTGGGTCACAAGAAATCTCGAGGGTCCTCCCATGGCAAGTCAAAATTCTAACGAACCTCCTCTCACAGTCTAGAATGGCACCATACATGGCTAGACAATCCAACCCCAGAATCAAACCATAGCCCATGAAACCAAGCATATATGCGTCGAACTCAAACTCAACGCCCAACACCTTTTGAAAACAATTTTTAAGACCTTTTATCCAATCTTGTAACCTTAAGCTCTGATACAAAATGCGACACCCTATGTCCGCTAATGCCACTCTTTAATAGGATGCACTATGTTCCGTGAAGCATTATAGGTAAACAAAAAAAACATCACAACATATATATAAAATAACAGAGGAATTTAAAACTTTATTTTTTAGAAAACATCGTGCTCCAAAATCCAGTTACAACATAAGTCTGAAATACAGAAAACCCATTACATCAAATTAAAATATCTTCCTTGTAAAATCATAGTCAGCAAAAAAAGCCATAAAAAGATAGATAGGAAATCAAAGCGATACATCTAAGCAGCTCCAAGCAGAAGCAGGAGCGAGAATACAAATCAAGCCTGAGTATTCCTGCCCTGACAACCTGGGGGGGAATGGAAGAGAGAGAAAATCAAACAAAACAGGTCAGACATAAAGTCTGGCGAGTCCAGTTACTTTTAGCATACAAATAAGTAAAAGCATCGTGATAGGCATATAAACTAGATGAGAGGGATAATAGTATCATAAGACAGGTATAACAGAACGAGCAGGATAAGCAGAATAAACAGAACAAAATAGGTTATGCTTTGCAAATACTTTTCTCTGCACCAATACTAGTATAAAAGAAAAATAATGATCCCAACAGAAACATAATGATCCAAACCAAACCTCGCTAATTGATTGAACTTATTGATACATACTTTGATAGACATGCCTCCTTGCTTAAGTACGAAAAACCGTTCCATTTGCGTACTCTCTTCTGCTTAAGAAAGAAACTTCATTTCGAATCTCTGTCGGAAATCATCCCATGTCTCAATTGGGCGCCCTGCTTGCGTCACTTCCCACTAGAATGAAGCCTCATCCTTCACCTAGCAAACGGCCAACTGAATCTTCCTATGGTCGTCAACCTCAAAAGTACCAAACAAATCCTCCGTCTCTTTAAGCCAATTCCTTGCTTCTACAAAAGTCCTAGTCCCTCGGAAAGGCTTTCCTCCCGTAGCACAGAAATCCTTGCATATCTTGTAGAAATTATGCGCTCGCGGAGGAGGAACAGTGGCTGCAGCTGGGGGAGGGGTGTCTACTTGGCCTCCGGAAGGCGCTTTAGCCTCAAGATACCTACGGAACCAAGCCGGTATCGTAATGCCCTCGGGAAGATTCGGTTCCCCAGACATGTTGAAAAGAAAAGGAAAAGGGGATTCAAACAGAGAATTGAAAGATATTTCATATGGATTTGGGGAATATGTTTTTCAAAAACAGACTTTTCTTTTGAAAACGCTTTTTTTTAAAACCTTTTGAAAACAATTTTCAAAACCTTTTATCCGGTCTTGTAACCTTAAGCTCTGGTACCAAATGTGACACCCAACGTTCGTTAATATCACTTTTTAACAGAATGCATAATGTTCTGTGAAGCGTTGTAGCTAAACAGAAGCAGAAAACATCACAACATAGATATATAACAATATCGGAATTTAAAACTTTATTTTTCAAACAGAGAACATCGAGGTCCAAAATCCAGTTACAACATAAGTCTGAAATACAGAAAATCCATTACATCAAATTAAAATATCTTCCTTGTACTAAAATCATCAGAGCACGGTAAAATAAAATCATAGTCCCCAAAAAGAGCCATAACAAGGTGGACAGGAAATTGAAGAGGTACATCTAAGCAGCTCCGAGCAGAAACAGAAGAGAAAATCCTAACAAAGCCTGAGTATTCCCACCTTGAGAACCTGGGGGGAAAATGAAGAGAGAGAAATGGAAACAAAACGGGTCTGACATAAAGTCTGGCGAGTCCAGTTGCTTTTAGCATACAAATAAGTAAAACCATCATGACATGCATATAAAATGGATAAGAGAGTTAACAGTATCATAAGACAGTTATAACAGAATGAGCAGGATAAGAAGAATAAACAGAACAGAATAGGTTATGCTTCCCAAATACTTTTCTCTGCACCAATACTAGTATAACAGAAACAGAATGGTAGATTTATGTGTACTTCTAGTGACAGGTTTTACCCCCAACGATAATAAAAGGCAGCCCAACAGAAATGACAGGTGTTACCCCCAATGGTAATAATGGGCTCCTAAACAAGCAGGACAAGATGTACCCTAATTATTACCCCAATCGATCGGCTCCATATCCCGTAGATATATTGTGCTGGCCCCATAGTAAGATGTATCACTTCCTAAAGTGGCAACCCATTTCCCCGATAGGCACAGCCATATATATTTTTGCTATAGCGTCGTATTCTCCCAGGCAAGCAGATCAATGCACACACATGGCTCCGTCGGAACGTGCCATCAAGCACCTTTACCTATATGGACATCTTATAATCAGCTCAGTAAGCGTGCCTTGACCCCTACCTAGTACGGGGCTCCCCCTTTGGATACCAGTATGAGTTACTGACTAATACGGGTCCCACACAACAGATGATACAAGCCACCCTCTAGGCTTGCATCCCCACTACTAAGATTGTGACAGCTTATGCCTAACAGATTTACATGCCCGCATAACTCCAACATATAAAATAGGTTAAGTTTATGGGTTCGTATAACCCTCTATAGATTTAACAGATTTACTTAACCCCCCCATCGATTCAAACGAGTTTACTTAACCCTTACCCGATTTGACAGGTTCATATAACCCCCACAGATTTAAACAGGTTAATTACTATAGGTTAATAGGTTATTATCATTTCCCGTTCATGCATGTTAATGCACTAGGCTTCTCACATTAAGTCGACCACTTGTGGATGCTGGATATGCCGGGCGGTTTTGTGCAGACTTCTACCATAAGTTGGACCTAACCTCGTGTCTTAGCACCGTTACGTGTACATTTCCATACTAGACCCCACACATTAAATTAACCACTCGTGGATGCTGGATTTGCCGAGCGGTTCCGGACAGACTTCTACCACAAGTGTAATCTAACTTCGTGTCTAAGTGTGGTTACAGTCTCTATTTACTGTAATTTAGGCATATTCATTCTTAAACAATTATTCATATTCATCATCGGTTTTTCATGCCCCTACCCTCAAGTCATAAATCATCATGTACGATATGCCCCAAATTTAAGTCTTTGACCACAATATGGGTTATGCCCCAAATCCCATTCATGTTTTTAACACAAGTTATGCCCCAATTTATCATTCTCAACCATTCCTAATTTCGTTCGTTTGTATATTTCAACGATAACCCTAGGTTCGAAGGCAGCTTGGCTCTAAAAATAAAAAGGTAAGGAGGGAGAGAAGAGAATAGAAATAGGTATAATAACAAAACACGCATACGATGACAGAAATAGGCATACTAACAGAATAGGAAAATGGTGACAGAAATGGGCATAATAGAGATAGGCATGTAAGGACCGAACAGTAGATGAGGTGTACAAGTAATGAAAGATCTGTGTAGTTATGATTTAGGTTATTAACATGCATAGGTTTAGATCCAAACTTATAAACATGTCAGAATTACTTAAGTGTTTATATCTAAAAGCAATATAAACTCACAAAGACTGGATCTAAAGAACAGGGAAAGAAATGTTGATGTTGAAGCAGAGATTCTTGAATACGTATAAGTCGTTGTTGCAAAAGAATAGGCTAATTCAATCTGAGTTGGGGCAGCATCTCATTGTCTCCCTTGTTTTTAACGAATAAAACAATAGAAAATGAGGTGCTATGTATAGCCTCAAGCCAACGAATCTCATTCAGAAATGCGTCCAAGTGCAATAGAGGGATCTGCTCCCGGGTCTGGGCGGGGTCGACACCCCCTTGTATGGGTCGACCCTAGCGTCGACCACCATGGGGCATGGGTCGACCCCCAACCGGTCGATTTCCCGTGTCTTCCTTCTCTCCGATTTTTGATTTATTTTCAATATTCTGGACTGGTTTGTTTATATATATTTTGCTTATATGTATACAAACTTCAAACCTTAATATCATCTTCATACAATGTTCGTTTTACGCAAACTCGGAGTTTATCTTAAGCAGAATTCCAAGACGAACGCAATGTACAGTTCGTTTTACTTAATTCCCCATATTTAATTAAGTATTCTTTAGTTTATTTATATAATGTCCTTCAAATTTACTGGGTGTTACATTCTCCCCTACTTAAAGGATTTCGTCCCCGAAATCTCCAAGTTAAGAAGAATGTATATCCTAACATCCATTGTCCATCTACTCATCCACCAATCACAGGCGTCCATTGTCCTTAAATGATTTCTAATGCTTATATGAACATATGCAAAGGTGTGTGTATATGTCTTTATGTTAATGCGAAAGATCAGGCGGTCTACTGATTCAGTCGACCTCCTTAATGCAATGTATGTCAGTGCCATGAATCCAATATTTATGCAAATAGTCTTAGTATATCATGTAGTGTTGTATGCGTGCATAATCATCCATCCAAATGCAACATTCATGTGATGATACACCCATTTCCATCCATAAAGAAAAATATGCACATGCATCCATATGCATGAGAGTGATTGAGCCGACATAGTGCCAAGTGTGTGTGTATATGCATCCACGAGCAACCACTAGCAAATACTTGCATCCACTTCCATCCATCAAACATAACATGTCTCAAACACATGTTTACATCCACTGGTTCCCTACCTAAAGGTCAAAGATTCGATTGATAGGATATACTTAATGACGGAAGCAAGTACGAATAAAAGCTTTTGGAAAAAGAAGTTAAGAACATACCCTTAAAAATAAAAGGGTACGATGCGTGAATCTTGTCTTCAGTCTCCCAAGTTGCATCTTCGTGGTCTTCTCCCCATTGAACTTTCATCAACTTGACCTCTCAGTTGCATAGCTTCTTAACCTCTGATCTAAGAATACGGGTAGGAACTCATCTAATTGTTGCCTCCCGTTCCACCTCAACTTCCTCAAGCATACTCAGCTCAACTACTTCTGCTGTATCGTGCAGACATTTCCGCAAATAAGAAACATGGAAAACATCATGAACACCTGCTAATATCTCTGGTAGCTTCACCCTATAAGCCATTTGGCCAATCCTTTCTATTATGGTAAATGGCCCTACAAACCTTGGCGACAATTTCCCTACAGATCCAAAGCGAACCACATTCCTCAAGGGTGATACCTTGATGAAAACCATGTCCCCCACCTTAAACTCAATATCAGTCCTTCTCTTATCTACGTAGGACTACTGCCTGTCCTGAGTTGTCTCCAAGCATCTGCGGATAAGATCAATCTTCTCTGAAGTTTCTCTAATCTTCTCAGGTCCAAATAGAAGCCTATATGTAGACTCCCACCAACAAGACGGTGATCTACAGGGTTGTCCATACAATGCCTCGAAGGGTTCCATGCCAATACTAGCCTGATAACTGTTGTTGTAGGCGAATTCCACTAATGGAAGATGTTCGTCCCTAGTCCCTCCGAAGTCTGGGATACACAATCTTAAAAGATCCTCAAGAACTCTACTCACGATTGTGCACCTAATGCCTCCTGCAAACTCCTCCAAACCTCACTGGTGAATATGGTGTCACAGTCACTCACTATACTAGAAGGTACTCCATGTAGATGGACTATCTCACCAAGATAAACTGTTGCCAACCATGCTGCCATTCTCTTACTCTTAATAGGAATGAAATGAGCACTCTTAGTAAGCCTGTCCACTATAACCTAAGTACTGGTGTTTCCTTTCCTCGATCTAAGCAAACCATCAATGAAATCCATAGAGATGCTCTCCCACTTCCACTATAGGACTCCAAAGGATGAAGTAACCTGCCAGGCTTTTTCTATTTGGCTTTAACTTGTTGGCATATCAAACATTGAGCTACGAATTCCGCTACATCTCTCTTCATCCTAGCCTAAAAGAAAACCCTCTTAATATGTCTATACATCTTATCGCCACCTAGATGGATGGTCATCCTAGAATGATGGTCTTCCTTAAGGACTGTCTTCAACAGACTCCCAATTCAGGGTACACAAAGCTTTCCATCTCGTTACGACCACCCTCTATCATCCGTGGAATATTTACTGAGGTGATTAGAAGTCTCCCCTCTACTGAGCTTATCCAAGATGTCTTCTATCTATGGGTCCTCTCGCTGCCAAGTTCCTATATGATCTATAAGAGAAGGTCGCACCTCTAAGGATGCCAACAAACCAGGTGTAGGATCCGTAGATGGCCTGAAATCAAAGGTCGATATATACTCAAAGCTCTGCCTCTCTACGAATAGTGGGATCAAAGTCATCCTCTTCCTACTCAGAGCATTTGCGACTACATTACCCTTGCCAGGGGTATATGAAATCCAAAATCATAGGATGTTAAGAACTCCATCCATCTCTGTTGCCTCAAATTGAGATCCTTCTGAGAGAACGAATACTTGATAGATTTATGATCGTTATACAACTTGAACTTCGCTCCAAGTACATAATGACACCAAGTCTTAAGCGCGAATACTATGGCAGCTAACTCTAAATCATGGGTAGGGTAGTTCTTCTCATGAACTCTCAACTGTCTACCACCGTAACATACTACCCTTCCCTCTTGCATCAAAACAACATCGAGCCCACATGCGTTAGTGTATATTGTGAACACCTTGTTTCCATCAGGAAAAGTCAAGACTGGGGCTGCTGTCAGAGCCCTCTTCAATCATTGAAAAGCATCTTCACAGTCAGTATCCCAAGAAAGGGTCAGATTCTTCTTCGTCAGTCTGGTGAGTGGGGCTGATATCTTCGCGAAGTCCTTAATGAACTTCCTATAATAGCTCGCTAAACTAAGAAAACTCCTTACCTCCGTTGCATTCTTTGGAATATTCCAATCTTGAACTACAATACTTTCGTTGGATCCACTGCTATCCCATGCTTAGAGAACTCATGCCCTTGAAATCTCACTTCCTTTCTGCAAAAATGACATTTGGAGAATTTTGCCTTCCTTGATGCGCTCATAGAGTCTTCAAAACCTCCCTTAAATGTAGGGCACGCTCTTCCTCGCTCTTCGAGAAAATCAGAATGTCATCCACAAAGACCATAATGAACTTATTCATAAACTCTTGAAACACCCTACTCATCTGATCCACAAAATAGGCGGGTGCATTTGTCAAACATAAAGGCATGACGAGCCACTCAAAGAAACCATCTGGTGTTCTAAAAGCGGTCTTGTCTATACTGTCCTTGGCCACCCTCAACTGACGAAACCTTTGACCAAGTATAACTGGGAGAAATCATATGCATCAACAAGCTGGTTAAACAGATCATCTATCCTCGGAAGTGGGTGCCTATTTTTCTTAGTGAGCTTATTCAACTTCCTGTAATCCACACATAAGCAAAGCGAGCCATCTTCCATAGTCGCGAAAATGACTGTAGCACCCCATTCTGATATGTTTCGCCTAATAAATCCTTTCTCAAGTAGCTCCCCTACTTGCTTGCTGAGCTCCCTCTTTTCTCTTAGAGCCAAGTGGCGCACAGGAAATGCAACTGGCTTTGCATTGTCTACCAAGTACACACGTAAATCAATCTCACGCCTTGGAGGTATACCCTGAACCTCCTCAAAAATATCTGGATACTCACACTAAAAGAAAAGCTGTATATGACGACAAATTTTTAGCAACGGAAAATTCCATCGCAAATTAGCGACGGATTTTCGTTGACTTTGTAAGGGATAATATTTCGAATTTTATATGTCATCTTATTTTAAATTATTACCATCGAATCTAATTTCTATCGCTAAATCATTGGAGATTGCAGCACTTTACTGTCATAAAAAATTTAACGCCAAATTTCGCTGCAGATAGAGGCTGTGTACCGTCGTCAAAATTCTAACACTATTTTTCAGCTGTTTTTCAAGAGATTTGAAAAGGACTTTAATATTTATTATTTATAAAATATTTTACATTTGTGTTTTTTGTTAGTAATTAAGAAGTAAATATAAATTTTAAATAATTAATGTTAATAATATATTAATAATAATTAATTAATAATTACTATTAAAAGTAAACAATATTCAATAGTTAGTATTGATTAATTATTAATTACTATAAAATATAAATAAGAGGTAATAATAATTAATAAAATAGATTAATTTTCGTTGTTTAATTAAATTTAATTTGATAATTAATGATTAATAAGTAATCTTTAATACGGCTTAAGGAATTACTATCGAGAATTAATTATAAATATTTACTTTTAAGAAATTGATTAGTACGTATTAATTAATAAATAATTAGTAATTTAGAAAAACAAAATGTTCAAAGTTTAAAAATAAGAAATTGAATAAATATTAATGAATTGCGAAATTCAAAAAATCAAAGCATTACCATACAAGTTATTATTTTCATGCATATTATTGTATTATTAAATAATTAATAATTGATACGTGATAGCTAATATTAAATATATAATAGTTAGTAATTAATATCTCCTATTAATAATTAGTATTTGGTAATTTATAACTAATTATACATATTTAATAATTGATGAATTACAACTAAGAAAAAGTTATTGGTTGTGAAACCCAAAAAGAGTTATCTGCAACTACTAGATATATTGCAATCAGAGCAAAATATAATAGCTCAAAAAATGAATTTGATGAGTATCTTAAAATCAATAAGGAAATGTTGCCTCATGATTATGTCTTGGATGACAGTTATTACAAGATGAGAAATTGGTGACTGCATTTGGTTTGCTATATCAAAAAATAGATACATGTCAAAATGGTTGTATGTTGTTCTTGAAAGACGACAAAAAACTTAAAATTTGCAAATATTGTTCTGCTAGAAAATACAAACCGAAGAAAAATAAAACAAAAGAAGTCCCATACTCAAAGTTGCATTACATGCTGCATATTCCTAGGTTACAAAGAAGTAATAATTAATTATAAACAAGTAATAATCAATGATTAATTTTTGCCTATTAGTTCAAATTTATTATTTATTGTTCACTAACTACAATTGAAAATTATAATAATTTATATCTCAAAATTTTTGAAAGTCTCAAATTTGTTAATATAAATTTTGGAATATTCATAGAATTCTGAAACTATTTATATTTTTTTAAAATATATAAATTTAGATAATTGTAAACTTAACTATTCAAATTTAAGAAAACACATAAATGTTAAAAATTAATTCAAAATTTGAAAATTATGTTGTAAAATATTACTTCTATATGTATTTTGAGTTTTTCTTTAGTAATATTTTTACTTAGTACATACGAGTACTCGTTCATTTTAAGTGGAAAAAATTGTCATTAACCTACCATTTTCCCTCCAAATCGAAATTTTCCTACATTGGCTCCAAAACAAAGTTTCCCTCCAAACTGAAAATTTTGCCGCTCTTCAGCTCCTTGTTTCCCTTCTTCCACTGTTACTTTTTATTTCTCCTACCCATCCATTTGTTCCAGTTCCCCAAGTCCTTGATAATAAACAAACCCTAAAAATTTAATTTCCAGTTAAAATAGATTCCCCAACTCCTCTTTATCCATCCACTCGTCTTCCTCCTCCTTCTATCCTCTTCAACTAGTCTCGTCTGATTTCCTCCCTCAATTTCTCCATTTCAAGTCTCTCTCATCGCAAGCTTTCTCCGTTGTTGCCATTTCAACTTTTTCTCACTCTCTAGCTTCCTATCGCGTCCTTCTTTCCCTTCAGATCCAAATTCATCCCGATTTAAACTCAGATTTATCGCTCTTTTTCGATCTATAACTTCTCCTATTTGACTTCCCTCCAATGTTGTTTCTTTTCCCTGGCCTCATTGACCCATTTTCTTGTTGTTGCATGTCCATGCGTTTTACTCCCTAGCATTGAAGATATTGGATCTGGTATGTAGTTTTAGTATTTCCTACTTATTGTGTTGTTTCTAATTTCGATCTGTGTACGGTGATGTCGGATTTATCATCTGAATGCTGCTGTTCAGTCGCCATTGCTGCTATAGTGGATCTTATGGGTGGATTAAAGGTTGCAGAATTGGGAAGAGCATCAACATCCTACATAGATGGTGATAAGGCTACTTACTACAAACATGATACTTCAGTTTTGGATAGTGTGTAGGCTACTGTTGTTGATATGGGCAGTGCTGCAAGTGGAAGGAGCGCTGGTATGGTTCCAGAATTGGGTGTTGTATTGGTTACTGATGTTGCTAGTGTTAAATTGGATTGATTTTTAGTAGTAAATGTCTACAGTCTTAAAACTTTATAAGGTGAGCTTCTAAGCATATCTTGTGTTGTGAGAACAAGTCCTGCGTTTATTCTCTCCACGAAGTGGTATTATCCGATGTATATAGGAAGTAATGATTGGTTTTATGTTTAAATAGGTTCTCAAGTGTATTTCTATGCCTATTGATAATGGTAGAATGGAGATACATTTTATTACACCTGAACATCTTTAGGTAAATACTACTAGCTTTTACTCTGATTTGAATTTACCCTTATTTCATATGGTTCTAAATTAAGTTGTTGATGCGCGTGTAGAAAATTGAATAAAATTATCTTTAATTCCTTTGTCAGCTTATTCATATTTTATAAAAATAGGTAGGAAAGCTGTATTATAAAATGAAGTATTATAAAAATTCTTCTCGCTGAGTTTTTTCCATTATAAAAATTGGTTGTATCAGTTGTACTAGAAGGTGTATACAACATGAAATCTCATGTGATTCGTTGTCTAATGAAACTGGTAAACGATTTTAACTAGTCTCTAATGTTTTTTCTCTAGCCAGTGTTTATTATATCGCAATACCTATATTTTTTTATATTAGTTTTATTATAAAGCATGATTTAGAGAATTATCGACATTTTATGCGAGATGTAGAATTATCGGACTAGATGTAATCCTGTTTCTATCTACTGATGTTGCTAGTGTTAAATTGTTGATTTATTCCTTTTATTTCCGAGTAGAGGAGTTTTGGTGAGTATGCTCACCACTAAATTATAATTTTCAAACTTGAACGTGTAATTCCGTTTAAGGAATTTAGATTCACCATTTCATGATTTATTTTGGTGTATTAACAACACACAACATCCTTGTTTCTTGTTATCTATCTCATACGCCACCAACAATGAGATCACTCTACAAAACAATACTAACTTTTGCGTTTTTGACATTATTTCAGCTACTGTCCTAACTTCACCTTCAGTACATCAGGTAGAGCTTCAGTAGACTGCTTAGAACAATGTGATGGTGGGCTTTGAAACTATTGATGTTGGGATCATCTTTACAATATTCCACTAACTCCTAAATGCAACTGGAATTTTTTTGCTGTTTTTTAGAGTTAGAAATTTGTTTTGCAACCTAATCCGAAAATCCTACTTATTGTTGTTTATTGTCGTCATATTGTAAACTAAATAATGTTATGTTTTGTATGTATGCAAGATAAGTGAGGTCTACCACTTGATATAAAAAGTACATTTCACAAGGCTAGTATGCATCTTAGCTTTATGATTTTGTATTGTACTACATTTATAACGGTCACTTGTATATGTGTTATGTCAATGTGTTGTGTGTTTTAATATGTTAGGAGTTTGATTGTAACTTTATCAAATATGAAATGTGTAATAAAAATTAATGTATGTATTTTTAACCTGTGTAGCCATTTAGAAATGTGTTTTTTATTATTTCATTGTGATATTTATTTTCAACTGTGAATTATATGGTAATGGTGAATTATAATATGTACTAGCCAGTCTATAGTGGTGCAGCCTACGAATTTAATTTCCATCGCTAATCCTTTGCTGAATGTAAGGGTTTTACATCAAAATATTTCAAATAGTTTTTTTGGTCAAAACTTTCCTTCGCTAATCCTTTGGAAATTAGTAAGGGTTTACCAACTCCTTTTAAAAATAATAATTTATTATAAATTAAACTAATAAAGAAAATTGTATTTTTATTATATAATTAGTAAAATGATGGAAAACTGTCAGAAAACTCATGCTAAATTCCGTCGCAAAAATCAAACACAATTACCTTCATGGTTTTTACCGACCACAGTATTATGTTGGAAATTTGTCACTAGGGCCAATATAGTGACATATTAGAAGCGGATATTGTCGTTGCTGTATGCGGTTTTTCTTGCAGTGTTATAGACTACAGGTACAGATCGTAAGTCATCAACATAAGCATCAAGCAATTCTAGGAAACTAAGCATGACAGACTGTAACACGCTGTATTTTCTGTATTTATTAAAGTAACTAATTAAAGAATACTTAATTTTAAATGTGAAAATTAAGGGAAACGAGTTATGCAATTGCATTCGCCTCGGAATTCTGCTTGAGATAGAGTCCGAGTTTGCGTAAATTGGACTCTGTATGAAGAAGTTATGGCCTTTAGAAGTTACAGGAATTTAAATACAGCTCAAATTAATGTTCAAAATTCGAATTCAAACATAGAAGCGAGCTGGGCAGGAATTTTCCCACCCAAGGCCAAGTCGACCAGGGGGTCGACCTCCCCTATACACGTCGACCTACCCCCCCCCCCCCGGGCAGATCTGAAATGTTACGATTCTGACTCTTTGCTGAGTCATTAGGGCTTATGTGGCTGTTCTGGATAAATCTATCTTGTCTGGATAGTCTTGATTGTTCCCAGGTTGATCTAACGACTCTTATTAAATTGAAATTCTATTTACGCAACTCCAGTCCTCAAACCCTAAACCACACAAATTCATTCCAAAGTCGTCATGCTGTCAATGGTCAACCTAGAGTAGCCATCATTCTCCTTCAACTAGAAAGCAAGATAGAAGCAATGAATCAAATCAAATCTAATCTAAATTAAGAAGAACAATTAGTCTACATCAAAAGAGAGCAATTCAGTTTCAGAAAACAGATCACAGAAAACAAGATTTTCCTTTTGTTTGTAAGTTTAATTGTCTTTTAGATGTGAAAAAGCAAAAGTCATGATTTGTAATAAAGCGATAATAGAACTGTACCTATTATGTTGTATGATAATAGTGATGCTGATTTATGTCTATTCTTGTGACAAATTCTATCATGTATGCATATGAGATTATTGCGGTTTATTGAACCTATCATGTTACATAGAATTTGGTGAATATAACTATTATGTTGTATAGCAATTTGGGGATAAAACGACCATGTTATATATGTTTGGTAATCCTTCCATGTTATCTTACATGCAAGTTTATAGGCTAAGTCATGATTATGTAAGCCTATATGTTTAGATCTACAACCTTATATCTTTAGACCCATGTTAATTAGATCAAATTCAATGCAAGTTCACATTTACATGACTAATTGGAATTGTGTAGTTCTATGTAAACTCTCATTTATATGCTTATGGTTCATGTTGATTAGGTTCAAAATTGCAAGTTCATAATTAAATGTTGATTCTATGCCAAACTTATGTGACATATGTTGGATCCATATTATGCTTGTTTGAATGCTACATGTTTCTTCCTTTTCCCTTTTGATTTTGAGTTAGGCTAAATTGCGAAGCCTAACATTCTATGGAGTTTTATGCGAACGTTTAACGGGGGTAACGTTCGGAAAAACATGAAGTTACATGTTATTGGCATATTTTAAATGATTAGTGGCATTGAAATGGTATAATTTTTATACCAAAAATTATGAACTTGATTTAGAGGGTAAATGGGGCATGACTTTAATGACAATAATTTACATTTAAACATGAAGGATAAATATGTAAATTTAGTAAAAGACGAATATGCCTAACCCAAGGTTAGATTGAGTTACGGTATAAGACTGCCCGGAACCACCCGGCAAATCCTGCAACCGTAACAATATAGATCTAATGTGAGATGTTAGCGCATTAAGCCCAAAAGAACCCGAGGTTAGACTGAGTTGCAGTGTAAAACTACCCGAAACCGACTGGCACATCTGGTGACCGCAACAATACATGTCTAATGTAAGTGGTTGGTGCTTTAATGAATGAATTAAAGCTAAGACAGGAATGGTAGAGTTAAGTTAATTAAGGTAACACTTATCCAATTCAACATGTTAAATAAACTGATGGGTGAGGTTAGGTTAATTTGGACACTTAACCAATTTAACATGTTGATTAGGAAACCCTAGTAACGGGGACCCATTTCAGCAGTAACCCACATAGATGTATCATGGTATCCTGAACTAGGCACGGTGGGGGCACGATTACTGGGCTGATTATAAGCGGTCAAAACAATGGCGGGTGGTGCATCAGTGTAGGTTCCGACGGAGTACGGGCGTGCACGTACTCCAGAGTGGAAAAAGAAGGAATTGGGCATCAGTAGTCATACACTGTGCATCTTTAATCGTGTCGGGTTGCCACCATAGGATTTGATACACCCCATGGTGGGACCAGCACAGGTATCTACAACCAAGCGGGGGCCGAATGAAACACGTGGTAAATGCATGCTAGTAGGAGCCGATCGATAAAAGGGATTATGTTATCATGAACACGTGGTGCTAGTTGGAACAAGTATAAATAGGTGTAGAGAAATAGAAATGGGAGCGATAGTATATTCAGTTTAACCTGCCTTATCTTGGTTTTAGTTATCTTGCTATTCTGGTACTGTCCTATTTTCAGTTTATTCATGTCATGTTCCTTTTCCTTGTTCACATGCTGAAAAATCACTAGACTTATCAGACTTATGTCTGACCCATTTTTCTTTCGTCTTCTTTTCTTCCGTTTTCCCCCTAGGTCCACAGGGTGGGAACACTCCAGATTAGTTCAGACCTTTCGCAAGCTTGAAGAAAGTTGATGTATTGCTTGGATTCTCTTTTCTTGGGCTATGGCTTTGGATACACTCTCAATGGGGATTTATGCTATTTTATTATTGTTCTATGCTTCTTTATGTTTTAAATCAAGACAGAGATTTTGATGTAATGATTTGGAAGTTGTTTTGAGATAGTTTGTTGTAATGTTTTTGATTGAACCACGTATGAAATAAATTTAGTTTTTCCGCTACTTATATGTCTGTCTTGTAAATTACCTGTATCTTTTACCTATAAACGCTCCACCGAAGTTAAGGCATTCCCTTTGTGAGTGACCTTAACGGAGATGGGGTGTTTCACTTGGTATTAGAGCAAAGGTTTACCAGATCAGATAAAAATTTTGAAAACTGTTTTTCAAAAAGAAGTTTAAAGAGGCATTTTTCAAGCAAAAGTGTTTTAAAAGGCATAATCCCCAAAGTCATATGCACTATCTTTCTATCCTTTGTTTTGAATCTTTCCTTTTTCGTTTCGGCATGTCTTGGGATCTTAACCTTCCAGAGAGCATGCCGGTACCTGGCTGGTTCAGAAGGTACCTAGGGGCTAGGGCTAATGACGTGGGCCCAGCAGACGTTCCTCCTCCCCCAGCTACAGCGGTTCCTCCTCCTCCTCCGCGTGCAAATGCTTTCTCGAAGAAATGTAGAGACTTTCGAGCCATTGGTGGAAACAACTTTAATGGAACTGAATCATTCGTGGAAGCAAGGAACTGGCTCAAAAAAACCGAGGATGTTTTCGTTATCTTTGAAGTGGGCCATAGGTAGAAGAAACAATTGACGGTGTGGTTGCTTAAAGACGAAGCTTCTTATTGGTGGGAGGTTACCAATGCTGAGAGACCAGTTGAAACTTGGGAGGATTTCAGAATGAGGTTTGAAATGAAATTCCTCTCACAAGCTGAATGTAGCCTACCGGTGGAGAAGTTCTTAGCTCTCAAACAGGGAAGTATGTCGGTCAAGGAATACGTTAACCAATTCAATCAGCTGGCCAGATTCGGACTGGAGTTAGTAAACATTCCACATAAGAAGGCTCTCCGCTTCGTTAAAGGGTTGAATGAGCCACTACACAGCCTAGCTATAACCCATATACCCATGGATGCGACTTATGAGAGATTGTTGGACATGGCACTGTTACACGAGGAAGACAAGGTTGGCAAGAAAGTGGTAAAGGTGGAAGAACCTCAAGACAAGAAAGCGGAGGGATCGCAGAATAAGAAGACGGATTCAAAGAAGGGCGGGAAGAATAACAAACCCCGTGACAAGAGGAAGTGTAATTTTTGTGGCATTCCTAGACATCTAATTAAGGACGGCAGAAAGAAGAATAGGAAGATGGGTGGTTGTTTCCATTGCGGCGAGACATGACACATGGCTAAGGACTGCCCAAGGAAGCAAGGCCAAAGACAGAGGACTGGGTCTACTTCTGAAGGGCAGGTTCACGCTCTCATTGCACCTCCGTAAGAACGAGGTAGAAACATTTCTGTTGAGAGTTTAGTTTATCTTTTTGATCATCCTGTTCGTACACTCTTTGATTTTGGCGCATCGTACTCTTTTATATCTACTGCTTTAGTTGAATCTCTGCACCTAGACACCAGTATAGTAGAGGATCCCTTGGTTGTTTCAAATCCAATTGGGGGCTCAGCTTATTTGTCAATGATTTGTTTGGATTTGGAAATTTCTATACTAAGCATTGGGTTTAGATGTAATGCCTATGTTTTGGGCTTCACGCGCTATGGGTTGATTCTAGGCATGGATTGGCTATCTAGTAATGGTGCCATCCTCGATTGTGAAAAGAGAGTGGCTAGACTCATGACTCGCCTCGGTAACACTCTCGAAATCTCTTGTAATCCTATGAACTATGTTATTCTTAGCTATCTAGAATCTCTTGATGCGTCTGTTGAGAATTCGCAGTCTGTTAGAGTAGTCCGTGAATACTCGGATGTCTTTGAAGAGGTGAAGGGCTTACCTTCGAAGAGGGAGATAGACTTCCGCATATACCTCATTAATAATGCAAAACCCGTTGCTTTACCCGTTAGACACATGGCTCCAAGGGAGAGGAAATAGCTCAGCAAGCAAGTTAAAGAGTTGCTTGAAAAGGGGTTTATAAGGCGGAGTATTTATGAATGGGGTGCTCCAGTAGTATTCGCAACCAAAGCAAGTGGTTCACTTCGCCTATGCGTTGATTATAGGGAGCTAAACAAGCTGACCAAGGAAAATAGGCACCCACTTCCAAGAATAGATGACTTGTTCGATCAGCTTGTAGGTGCATCGGTTTTCTCCCAAGTAGATCTGGCTACCGGGTTTCATCAGCTAAGAGTGGCTGAAGACAGTATTGATAAGCCCGCGTTCAGAACCCTGGATGGTTTCTTCGAATGGCTTGTCATGCCTTTCGGCTTGACAAATGCACCCACTTATTTCTTTGACTTGATGAGCAGGATGTTCCGGGAGTTCCTTAATAAGTTTTTGGTGGTCTTCGTAGACGACATTTTAATCTTCTCGAAGAGTGAGGAAGAGCATGCTCTGCATTTAAGGGAAGTCATGGATACTCTTCGTGCACATCAGTTGAAAGCCAAATTCTCCAAATGCCATTTCTGGAGAGAAGAAGTAAGGTTTCTTGGACATGTGGTGTCCAAAGAGGGGATAGCTGTGGACCCCGAAAAAGTAGTTGCAGTGCAAGATTGGAAGGTTCCACGAAATGAAACCGAAGTCCGAAGCTTTCTCGGGCTAGCGGGCTTTTACCGAAAGTTCATTAAAGACTTTGCGAAAATCTCAGCTCCACTTACAAGGTTGACGAAGAAGAACTTAACTTTTACTTGGGATTTGGATTACGATGTTGCTTTCCAACATTTGAAGAGGGCTCTAACAACAGCCCCAGTTCTGACATTGCCTGATGGGAGCAAGATGTTTACAGTATACATGGATGCATGCGGTACGGGACTAGCCGTTGTCTTGATGCAAGAAGGGATGGTAGTAGCTTATGGTGGAAGACAGTTGAAAGTACATGAGAAAAACTACCCAACCCACGATCTAGAGTTGGCTGCCATTGTTTTTGCGTTTAAGTCTTGGCGCCATTATCTCTTAGGTGAGAATTTTGAATTGTATACTGAGCATAAGTCGTTGAAGTACCTTTTCTCGCAAAAAGATCTTAACTTGAGGCAACAAAGGTGGATGGAGTTCTTAGCATCCTACGATTTTGAGATTTCCTATACCCCTGGCAAGGGCAATGTAGTAGCAGACGCGTTGAGTAGAAAGAAGCTAACCTTAAGTACTCTCTTTATAGAAAGGCAAAGCCTAGAGTACATAGCGGCTTTTGAATTTAGACCCTCTGTCGATTATGTGACTAGTTTGTTAGCATCGCTAGAGGTGCGGCCTACTCTTTTGGACTCAATAGGAACCGCACAACATGAAGACCCTTAGCTAGTTGATATGATGGATAAGCTAATTAGGGGTGAAACTTCTAATCACCTAAATAGATACTCCATCAATGACAAGGGTTGGTTGAGGCAGGATGGAAGACTATGCGTCCCATAAGCAAGGGATTTGGTGAAGAAGGTTCTCGAAGAGGCACACCATTCTAAGTTGACCATACACCTAGGTGGAGACAAGATGTATAAAGACATAAAAAGGGTTTTCTTTTGGAATGACATGAAGAGGGATGTAGCTGAGTTCGTCTCTAAGTGCATGATATGCCAGCAAGTCAAGGGGGAGCAGAAGAAGCCCGGTCGTCTGCTTCATCCTCTAGAGGTCCCACAGTGGAAATGGGATAGCATTTCGATGGACTTTATTGATGGGTTGCCTAGGTCAAGAAGGGGCAATACCAGTATTTGGGTAATAGTGGACAGGCTCACAAAAAGCACTCACTTTATACCCGTCAAGAGTAGGAGGACTGCTTCATCCTTAGCATCCCTTTATCTTAAAGAAATAGTTCGAATCCATGGGATACCCTCCAGCATAGTGAGTGATCGAGATCGTATCTTTATGAGCGAGTTTTGGAAGAGTTTGCAGGAGGCTGTAGGCACACAGCTATGCTTAAGCACGGCCTATCACCCCCAAACCGATGGTCAGACGGAAAGGGTGAACAGAGTACTGGAAGATCTTTTGAGACTGTGCATTCTTGGCTTTGGAGGAACATGGGAGGATCATCTTCCTTTGGTGGAATTCGCTTACAACAATAGCTACCAAGTCACCATAGGCATGGCGCCCTTCGAAGCTTTATATGGAAGACCATGCCGATCACCAACTTGTTGGTGGGAGTCTACAGACAAGCTCATACTTGGGCTAGACATGATTAGAGAAACTTCAGAGAAAGTGGACTTGATACGAAGGCGAATGAAGACCGCACAAGATAGACAGAAGTTCTACGTAGATAAAAGAAGGACCGACCTTGAGTTTGAAGTTGGAGACAGGGTTTTCTTTAAAGTGTCTCCTTTAAGGAACGTCGTTCTCTTTGGATCCGCTGGAAAGTTGGCACCAAGATTTGTAGGGTCGTTTCCTATCATTGAGAAAATTGGGAATATGGCTTATAGAGTAGAGCTGCCAGAAAGATTGGCCAAAGTTCATAATGTCTTTTATGTTTCTCACCTACGGAAGTGCTTATATGAGTCTATAGAAGTGGTGGAACCAAGCATACTAGAGGAAGTAGAACGAGAAGCAACTGTGAGAAGAGTTCCAACTCGTATCTTGGGAACAGAAGTCAAAAAGCTATGCAACCGTGAAGTCAAGCTTGTTAAAGTTCAATGGAGTAACGCCGAGGAAGACGCGACTTAGGAAACTAAGGACAAAATACGTGCAGACTACCCTTTTCTTTTTGAGGGTACATCCTTGATCTCTTTTCCTTAAGATTATGCATGCTTGTATCTACCTTTTTAGTATATCTCCTCGGTCCTATTCTTTATCCTTAGGTAGAAACCAATGGATGTAAACATGTATTTGAAACATGTTATGATTGATGGTTGCAAGTGGTTGCAAGTGGTTTCTAGTGGTTGCTCGTGGATGCATATACACACACACTAGGTGTTAGATCGGCTCAATCACTTTCATATTGCATATGCATATATGTATTTGTATATGATTGAAACTTGATGTGTTATCATATGGACATTGCATTTGTATGAATGATTGTGCACTCATATATAAGGTATGGTTAGGGATAATTGCATACATAATGGACTCATGGCACATACATAATTTTCATTAAGGAGGTCAACTGAATCAGTAGACCGCCCGATTTTGCATTAGATAAGGACATGTACACACACTATGCATATGATTATGAAGCATTAGAAGTCTTTTTAAGGACAATGGATGCCTGTGTTTGATGGTTGAGTATATGGACGATTGGATGGTAGGATATACGTTCTTCTTGACTTGAAGATTTCGGGGACGAAATCCTTTAAGGAGGGTAGAATGTAACACCCTGTATTTTCTGTGTTTATTAAAGTAACTAATTAAAGAATACTTAATGTTAATATGAGAATTATGGGAAACGGGTTACGCCATTGCGTTCATCTCGGAATGCTGCTTGAGATAGAGTCCGAGTTTGCGTGAATTGGACTCTGTATAAAGAAGTTATGGCCTTTAGAAGTTTCAGTAATTTAAGTAAATAAAAAAAGCTCAAATTAATGTTCAAAATTCGAATTCAAACACAGAAGCGGGCTGGGCGGGAATTTTCCCGCCCAAGGCCAGGTCTACCAAAGGGTCAACCTCCCCTATACAGGTCGACCTAGGGGCCGACCTACCCCCCCCCCCCCCCGGCAGATCTGAAATGTGATGATTCTGACTCTTTGCTGAGTCATTAGGACTTATGTGGCTGTTCTGGATAACTCTATCTTGTTTGGATGGTCTTGATTGTTACTAGGTTGATCTAACGGCTCTTATTAAATAAAAATTCTATATAAGAAACCCCAATCCTCAAACCCTAAACCACACAAATTTATTCCAAGAGTCGTCATGCTGTCAATGGTCAACCTAGAGTAGCCGTCATTCTCCTTCAACTAGAAAGCAAGATAGAAGCTACGAATCAAATAAAATCAAATCTAAATTAAGAAGAACAATTAGTCTACATCAAAGGAGAGCTATTCAGTTTCAGAAAACAAGATTTTACTTTTGTTTGTAAGTTTAGTTGTCTTTTAGATGTGAACAAACAAAAGTCATGATTTGTAATAAAGCGATAATAGAACTGTGCCTATTATGTTGTATGATAATAGTGATGCTGATTTATGTCTATTCTTGTGACAAATTCTATCATGTTTGCATATGAGACTATTGCGGTTTATTGAACCTATCATGTTACATAGAATTTGGTGAATGAATCTATTATGTTGTATAGCAATTTGGGGATAAAACGACCATGTTATATATAAGTTTGGTAATCCTTTCTTGTTATGTTACATGCAAGTTTATAGGCTAAGTCATGATTATGTAAGCCTATATTTTTAGATCTACAACCTTATATCTTTAGATCCATGTTAATTTGATCAAATTCAATGCAAGTTCACCTTTGCATGACTAATTGGAATTGTGTAGTTCGATGTAAACTCCCATTTATATGCTTATGGTTCATGTTGATTAGGTTCAAAATTGCAAGTTCATAATTAAATGTTGATTATATGCCAAACTTATGTGACATATATTGGATCCATATTATGCTTGTTTGAATGCTACATGTTTCTTCCTTTTCCCTTTTGATTTTGAGTTAGGCTAAATTGCGAAGCCTAACATTCTATGTAATTTTATGCAAACGTTTAACGGGGGTAAATTTGGGAAAAACATGAAGTTACATGTTAGGCATATTTTAAATGATTAGTGGCATTGAAATGGTATAATTTTCATACCAAAAATTATGAACTTGATTTAGAGGGTAAATGGGGCATGACATGAATGACAATAATTTACATATAAACATGAAGGATAAATATGTAAATTTAGTAAAAGACGAATATGCCTAACCCGAGGTTAGATTGAGTTATGGTATAAGACTGCCCGGAACCGCCCGGTAAATCCAGCAACCGTAACAATATAGATCTAATGTGAGAGGTTAGCGCATTGAGCCCAGAAGAACCCGAGGTTAGACTGAGTTGCGGTGTAAAACTGCCCGGAACCGACCGGCACATCCAGTGACCTCAACAATACATGTCTAGTGTGAGTGGTTGGTGCTTTAATGAATGAATTAAAGCTAAGACAGGAATGTTAGGTTTAAGTTAATTATGGTAACACTTAACCAATTCAACATGTTAACTAAACTTATGGGTGAGGTTAGGTTAGATTGGACACTTAACCAATTTAACATGTTGATTAGGAAACCCTAGTAACGGGGACCCATTTCAACAGTAACCCACATAGATGTATCACGGTATCCTGAACTAGGCAGGGTAAGGCACGATTACTGGGCTAATTATAAGCAGTCAAAACAATGGCGTGTGGTGTGTCAGTGTAGGTTCCGATGGAGTACGGGCGTGCACGTACTCCGGAGTGGAAAAAGCAGGCACTGTGCATCAGTAGTCATACACTGTGCATCTTGAATCGTGTCGGGTTGCCACCATAGGATTTGATACACCCCATGGTGGGACCAACACAGGTATCTACAACCAAGCGGGGGCCGAATGAGACACGTGGTAAATGCATGCGAGTAGGAGCCAATCGATAAAGGGGATCATTTTATCATGAACATGTGGTGCTAGTTGGAACAAGTATAAATAGGTGCAGAGAAATAGAAATGGGTGCGACAGTATATTCAGTTTAACCTGCCTTATCTTGGGTTTAGTTATCTTGTTATTCTGGTACTGTCCTATTTTCAGTTTATTCATGTCATGTTCCTTTTCCTTGTTCACATGCTGAAAAATCACTGGACTTACCAGACTTATGTCTGACCCATTTTTCTTTCGTCTTCTTTTCTTCCGTTCCCCCCAGGTCCATAGGGTAGGAACACTCCAGCTTAGTTCAGACCTTTTGCAAGCTTGATGAAAGTAGATGTATTGCTTGGATTCTCTTTTCTTGGGCTATGGCTTTGGACACACTCTCAATGGGGATTTAATCTATTTTATTATTGTTCTATGCTTCTTTATGTTTTAAATCAAGACAAAGATTTTGATGTAATGATTTGGTAGTTGTTTTGAGACAGTTTGTTGTAATGTTTTTGATTGAACCACATATGAAATAAATTTAGTTTTTCTACTGCTTATATGGCTGTCTTGTAAATTATCTGTATCTTTTACCTAAAAATGCTCCACCGAAGTTAAGGTATTCTCTTTGTGACTGACCTTAATGGAGGTGGGGTGTTTCACAGACTCTTTGGGTCACAAGAAATCTCGAGGGTCCTCCCATGGCAAGTCAAAAGTGTAACGACCCTCCTCTCACAGTCTAGAATGACACCATACATTGCTAGCCAATCCATCCCTAGAATCAAACCATCGCCCATGAAACTAGGCACATATGCATCCACTCAAACTCGATGCCCAACACCGATATCCTCAAACCCCGACAAATAATAGACAGATGAGCCGAGCCCCTAATGGGGTTTGAGACAACAACGGGATCCAAAACCATACTAGTACCAAGGTGCAGAGACTCAACCACAGAATCAGATATAGAAAAATGTGAAGCGCCAGAATCAAAAATAGTTCTAACAGGTAGATCAGAAAGAGAAATCAAACCTTCAATAGAAACTTTCCCACCTTCGTCTGGAACAGTGGCCACGAGAGCATTCACCTGCCCTCTAGAAGATCCTTCCCTTTAGCTCTGTCCAGGCTTCTTCGAACAGTCCCTAGTATAGTGTCTGACGTCACCACAGTGAACACGCATGCTTCCTTTTTCTGCAATCTTTGCTCAAATGACACGCGCGTCGACAACTATGACATTTCCTCTTGTCTTGGGCTTTGTCGTTCTTTCCACCCTTCTTTTGCTGTTGCTGTTCTTTCTTGTCCACACTTTCTTGCTTTATGTCTCATCAATCTTAGCCTCTTTCTTTTTGCCTTTGTCTTCTTCGTGCATTAATGACATATCAACGAGTTTCTCAAGAGTTGTCCCCATCGGAATATGAGACATAGCCAACCCATGGAGGGGTTCATTTAACCCTCTTGCAAACCTTAAAGCTTTCTTATGCGGGGCATTCACTAGTTCCAAACCAAAACTCGCCAATTGATTGAACTTATTGACATGCTCTTTGACAGACATGCCTTCTTGTTTACGCGCCAAAAACCTTTCCATTTGCATACTCTCTTCTGCCTGAGAAAGAAACTTCATCTCGAATCTCCGTCGGAAATCATCCCAAGTCTCAATTGGATGCCCTGCTTGCGTCACTTCCCACTAGAATGAAGTCTCATCCTTCAGCTGCCAAATGACAAACTGAATCTTACTACGGTCGTCAACCTCAAAAATCCCAAACAAATCCTCCGTCTCTTTAAGCCAATTCCTTGGTTCTACAAAGGTCTCGGTTCCTCGGAAAGTCTTTCCTCCCATAACACAAAAATCCTTGCATATCTTTGATAAATTATCCGCTCACGGAGGAGGAGGAGGAGGAATGGCGGCTGCAGCTGGGGGAGGGGCGTCTGCTAGGCCTCTGGTAGGCGCCGTAGCCTAAAGATACCTATGGAATCAGGCCGGCATCATAACGCCCTCGGGAATATTCGGTTCCCCTGACATGCTGAAAAGAAAATAGAGAATCGAAAGACATTTCATATGGCTTTGGGGTATATGTTTTTCAAAAACAGACTTTTCTTTTGAAAATGCTTTCTTTTTAAAACCTTTTGAAAACAATTATCAAAATCTTTTATCCGATCTGGCAACCTTAAGCTCTGTTACAAAATGTGACACCCTATGTCCGTTAACGCCACTCTTTAATAGAATGCATTATGTTCTGTGAAACGTTATACGTAAACAAAAACAAAAAACATCACAACATAGATATAAAATAACAGCAGAATTCAAAACTTTATTTTTCAAACAGAAAACATCATGGTCCAAAATCCAGTTACAACAGAAGTCTGAAATACAGAAAACCCATTACATCAAATTAAAATATCTTTCTTGTACTAAAATCATCAGAGTACAGTAATATAAAATCATAGTCCCCAAAAAAATCCATAAAAAGGTAGATAGGAAATCGAAGCGGTACATCTAAGGAGCTCCAAGCAGAAATAGGAGCGAGAATCCTAATCAAGCCTGAGTATTCCTGCCCTAACAACCTGGGGGGGGGGAATGGAAGAGAGAGAAAATGAAACAAAATAGGTCAGACATAAAGTCTGGCTAGTCCTATTACTTTTAGCACACAAATAAGTAAAAGCATTATGATAGGCATATAAACTGGATGAGAGGGATAATAGTATCATAAGACAGGTATGACAAAACGAGCAGGACAAGCAGAATAAACAAAACAAAATAGGTTACGCTTCGCAAATACTTTTCTCTGCACCAATACTTGTATAACAGAAACATAATGATTCCAACAGAAACAGAATGGTAGACTTATGTGTACTTCTAGTGACGGGTTTTACCCCAACGATAATAACAGGCAGCCCAACACAAATGACAGGTGTTACCCCCAACAATAATAACGGGCTCCTAAACAAGTAGGACAAGATGTACCCTAATTACTACCCCAATCGATCGGCTCCCTATCCCGTAGATATCTTGTGTTGGCCCCACAGTATTATGTATCACTTACTAAAGTGGCAACCCCTTTCCCCGATAGGCACAGCCATATCTATTGGTGCTATAGCGTCGTATTCTCCCAGGCAAGCAGATCCATGCATGCATATGGCTCTGTTAGAATGCACCATCAGACACATCCACCCATATGGACCTCTTACAATCAACTCAGTAAGCGTGCCCTGATACCTACCTTGTTCGGGTGTCCCCCTTTGAATGCCAGTATGGGTTACTGACTAATACGGGTCCCACACAACAGATGATAAAAGCTACCCTCTAGGCTTGCATCCCCACTACTAGGATACTGACAGGTTATGCCTAACAGATTTGCAAGCCCTCATAATCCCAACATATAAAACTGGTTAAGTATGTCGGGTTCATATAACCCCCTATAGATTTAACAGATTTACTTAAGCCCCCATCGATTCAAACAAGTTTACTTAACCCTTACATGATTTGACATGTTCATATAACCCCCACATATTTAAACAGGTTAATTACTATAGGTAACAGGTTATTATCATTTCCCGTTCATGCATGTTAATGTACCAGATTTCTCACATTAAGTCGACCACTTGTGGATGCTGGATATGTCAGGTGGTTTCAGACTGACTTCTACCACAGGCTGGACCTAACCTCGTGTTGTAGCACCGTTACGTGTACATTTCCACACTAGACCCCTCACATTAAATTAACCACTCGTGGATGCTGGATTTGCCGGGTGGTTCCGGGCAGACTTCTACTACAATTGTAATCTAACCTCGTGTTTAAGTGCGTTTACAGTATCTATTTACAATAATTTTAGGCATATTAATTCTTAAACAATTATTCATGTTCATCATAGGTTTTTCATGCCCCAACCCTCAAGTCATAAATCATCATGTACGATATGCACCCAAATTTAAGTCTTAGACCACGGTATATGTTATGCCTCCAAATCCTATTCATGTTTTTAACACAAATTATGTTCCAATTTATCGTTCCCAACCATTCCCAATTTCGTTCGTTTGCATATTTCAGTGATAGATCTAGGCTCGAAGGTTGCTTGGCTATAAAAATAAAAAGCGAAAGAAGAGAACAGAAATAGGAATAATAACAAAACAGATAGAGACTGGATCTAAAGAACAGAGAAATGAATGTTGATGTTGAAGCAGAGATTCTTGAATACGTATTAGTCGTTGTTGTAGAAGAATAGGCTAATTCAATCTGAGTAGGGGCAACATCTCGTTGTCTCCATTGTTTTTGATGAATTAAACAATAGAAATGTGGTCCTATGTGTAACCTCAAGCCAACGAATCTCGTTCAGAAACACATCCAAGTGCAGGGGAGGGATCTACCTCGGATCTGGGTGGGGTCAACCCCGGGGTCGACCCCCTGAGGCATGGGTCGATCCCCATCGGGTCGATTTCCCGCGTCTTCCCGATCTCCGATTTTTTATTTATTTTGAATATTTTGGACTGGTTTGTTCATATATATTTTGCTTATATGTATACAAACTTCTAACCTTAATATCTTCTTTATATGACTGATTTACGCAAACTCGGAGTCTATCTTAAGCAGAATTCCGAGATGAACACAATGGTACAGTCTGTTTTACTTAATTTCCCATATTTAGTTAAGTATTTTTTAGTTTATTGATATAATGTCCTTTAAAATTATGGGGTGTTACAATGATTTAAAGGTTAATTAATAATTAATTAACTCGTTAATGACATCATTAGTTTGTTTAAGTTTAAACAATTTTACCTTACTCGTATGAACTCAGAATCTGATGAAACAAGATTCGTTAGGATCGTATTGACGCAGACCAGGAACTAGTTTGGACGAGATTGGAGCTGTGACACCCCAAGTCCGTTAATGTCACTCATTAATAGAATGCATTAAGTTTCATGAAGCGTTATAGGTAAACAGACAAAGAATATTACAAGACAGATATAAAAGATAGCAGCGGAATTTTTTTTTTTAAAAAAAATATAATTCATAACATCGTGGTCCAAATTATCACAAGTCTGGAACTACATGAAAACCATTACAGTAATATAAAGCTCCTATCTTGTAAAATCAGAGTACATAAATAAAAGAAAAAGCTTAATTCCCCAAATGAGACAAAGCCATAATAGTAAAGACAAGAACTTGGGCAATACTTCAAAAGCTGCTCCTAACAAGATGATAACCGAGTCCTGATTAAGCCTGAGTATTCCCACCCTGAGAACCTGGGGGTGGGGTAACGGAAGAAAGAAGAGGAAACAAAAAGGGTCAGACATAAAGTTTGGCGAGTCTAATTACCTTTAGCAAGTAAATAAGTAAAAGTAGCATGACAGGCGTATAAAGTGGATAAGAAAGATAACATCATAAAAGGTAAGTATGACAAGGTAAACATGATGGAGTGTGTACGCTTCTCTAGGGATTACTCTGCACTAATACTAGTATAACTAGAATAAGATGATCCCAACTACTATCAAATGGTAGACTTAGGCATACGTCCAGGTGTACCCTAACTACTACCCTAATCGATCGGCTCCCTACTCCGTAGATACTCTGTGCCGGCCCCACAGTAGGAAGTATCACTTCCTAAAGTGGCAACCCTTCGCTGATGTGCACAGCCATACCTACTTGTGTCACGGTCGTCTTAGCCCCCTCTACCCGGCCCATGCACACACATGTCCCCGGTCAGTTTGCGCCGCCCACACCGTCCTCCTCGTTTGGATATCTTACAATCAGCCATGTAAGCATGCCCCAACTCTAACCCAGGGCGGAGTCCTCATTTAATACCGTTAGATGGGTTACTGACTGAAACGGGTCCCACACACAATACGATACAAGCTCTCCTCTTTGTCTTGTATCCCCACTAGGATTTCCACCGGTTATGCTTACCACTAGTTGTCTTTAATTACATAACCCTATCATTTCCACAAGTTATGCTTACTTTAAGGGGTCTTTAATTACATAACTCCAACATTTCCACAGGTTATGCTTACCTAAAAAGGTGTCTTTAATTACATAACCCTGTCAGATTAAGTTTGTGGGCCTATATATAAATATTACCCACCCCCCTCAGATTTACTTAACCCACCCACTGTCCAAACAAGTTTACTTAACCCTTATTCAAGTTTATGTTCATACAATCCCTATGGATTCAACTAAGTTAAGTATTCCAATTCATTACCATGTCCATTTATGGTTATAATATGCTAGACCTCCCACGTTAAGCCTGCCACTTGTGGATGCTGGATACGCCGGTAGGTTCCGGGCAGACTTCTTCTACAAGTCGGGCTTAACCTAGTATCTTAGCACGTCTCGTATTTGTGCACTTAGACCCCTCACATTAGATTCAACAATTGCGGTCGCTGGATATGCCGGGCGGTTTCGGGCAGACTTTCACCACAAATGCAACCTAACCTCGTGTCTAAGAGCGGTTACAGTTTCTAATTACTGTAATATTAGGCATTTCATTATTAGCCAATTTTTACCTATGTCGTTATAGGTTTTCATGCTCTTTTTTCCCCAATTATATTCATAATGAATTACATTCCCAAACTCATGTTTATATTCATTATTCAAGTTATGCCAAATTTCCCCTTTTCAAGTTATGCCCAATTTTAATGTTTTTCCCCTTGTTCCCAAACTAACGCATTCGCATATTTTTAGCGACATGCCTAGGCTCGGAAGTAGCCTGGCTATATAAAATAAAGGGAAAGGTCGAAGGGAAGATGACAGCAAGGATTATACTAACGAAACTGACATAAACATATAGTGGCATATTGATAAGATGGACATAAGAGAATAGATTTGGTGAACATAAGATGATAGAATTGCTTCTAACATAGTAGGGATGTCATAATAAGCATGATAATATCTAAATAATAATTTAGATGTCCATCTTGTTCAGATCCAATTTAACCACAACATGATAGGTACAAGGTGATCTAAATAGTAAGTTGATCTAAAGTCAAAAGTAGATCTGACATGATAAACGTTAAGGTCCAAGTCATAGTATGTCAGAATATCATAGATTCACAAGTTATTACAGATCTCAAACGATTCAAGGATTCACATGCATAGATCCAAATTACAGTAATATCATGTTTTACTTTTTAATTATTTTTTTCTAAAAGTAACTTAAAACTCACAGTGTTCGGATCTAGAACAATAGAAGGAGAAAATCAGTTGATGAATCACAGTTCTACACTTGAATCTCTAAACTTGATTGTAGAAGAAGAAAAAGTATTTGATTCAGTCTAGGCACTGATAGCATCTAGACCTCCATTGATTTTCAATGAAGAAAACAAGAGAAATGAGGCTATATTTATAGCTGCCTGCCCCGAGAAACCGACCTGCCACGTCATCCCTAGGGGGGTCAACCCGCCCCTTAGAGGGTTGACTCAGAGGTCGACACCCCCCTTGAGGGGTCGACCCAGGGGTCGACACCCCCTTAAGGGGTCGACTCCCCTGAGGCAGAAATTTTGCCGCCTCCAGAAATTTCGATTTTTGAATGGTTTCTGATTTTCTGATTAATTATGCATATATATTATTTTCTTGCGCGTATACAAACTTCAAACCTTCATACTTCTTCATACGGTGTCCGTTTTGCGCAAACCAAATGTCTATCTTGACCAGAATTTCGAGACGGACGCAATGGCGCAGTCTGTTTCCCTTAATTATGAATATTAAATTAATTATTATTTAATTTGTCCTCTTTAATGTTGTTAAAATACGGAGTGTTACAATCTCCTCTAGTCAAAGGATTTCATCCCCGAAATGTCCAAGTTAATAAGAATGTATCCTACCATCCATCAACTCATCCACCAACCACAAGAATCCATTGTCCTTAAAAATTTCTAAAGTTTATATGAACATATGCAAAGGTGTGGGTATATGTCCCAATACCAATGCGAAAATCAGGTAATCTACTGATTCAGTTGATCTTTTTAATGCAATGTATGTTAGTGCCATGAATCCAACATGTAGGTAAATAATCCTATTGTAACATGTAAGTTCTATATGTGTGCACAATCATTCGTCCAAATGCAACATCTATATGATGATATATCCATTCTTATCCATTAAAAGAAGAAAATTGCACACACATCCATATGCAGTGTGAGAGTGATTGAGCCGATCTAGTGCCTAATGTGTGTGTATATGCATCCACGAGCAGCCACTAGCAAACACTTGCATCCATCAAACATAACATGTTTCAAACACATGTTTACAATCATGAGACTCCTACCTAAAGGTCGAAGATTCGATCGATAGGATGTACTTAAACGATAGAAACAAGCATAGATAAAAGCTTTGGAAAAGGAGTTAAGAACATTCCCTCAAAAAGAAAAGGGTACGAAGAACGAATTCTATCTTCGGTTTCCCAAGTCGCATCCTCTGGGTTGTCTCCCCACTGAACCTTCATCAACTTGATTTCTTTATTGCGCAGTTTCTTAACTTCTGATCCAAGAATACGGGTAGGAACTCGTCTAACTATTGCCTCCCGTTCCACTTCTTCTAATATACTTGGCTCAACAACTTCTGCGGTATCATGTAAGCACTTCTGCAAATGGGAAAGGTGGAAAACATTGTGAACGCCGGATAGTCTCTCGGGTAGCTTTACTCTATAGGCCATTTGGACGATCCTTTCTGTTATGGGAAATGGCCCTACAAATCTTGGTGCCAAATGCCCTACAAATCCAAACCGAGCCACATTCCTCAAAGGTGACACTTTAATGAAAACCATGTCTCCTACTTCAAATTCAATGTTAGTTCTTCTCTTGTTTGCATTGTAATTCTGCCTATCCTGAGTGGTCTTCATTTGCTGTCTAATGAGATCAATTTTCTCGGACGTTTCTCTAACCATATCTGGTCCGAGCAGTAGTCTTTCTGTAGATTCCCACCAACAAGTTGGTGATCTACAGGGCCGTTTGTATAAAGCTTCAAAAGGTGCCATGCCAATGCTAGCTTGGGAATTGTTGTTGGCGACGAATTCTACTAAAGGAAGTTGCTCTTCCCAAGTACCTTCGAAATCTATGATACATAGTCTCAAAAGATCCTCCAGAACTCTGTTTACACTCTCCGTCTGTCCATCGGTCTGAGGATGATAAGCAGTGCTCAGACATAACTGTGTACCTAACGCTTCTCGCAAGCTTATCCAAAATTCATTGGTGAAGATGAGGTCACGATCACTTACGATGCTGGAAGGTATTCCATGAATATGGACTATCTCATGAACATAAACTGCTGCTAACCATGTTGTCGTCCTCTTGCTCTTAACCGAAATAAAATGAGCGCTCTTTGTATGTCTATCCACTACGACCAAAATACTGGTATTGCCTTTCTTTGATCTTGGAAAACCATCTATAAAATCCATAGAGACGCTCTCCCATTTCCACTGCGGAACCTCCAAAGGATGAAGCAAACCACCGGGCTTCTTTTGCTCAGCTTTAACTTGCTGGAAAATCAGACATTGAGAAACAAACTCCGCCACATCTTTCTTCATTCCAGCCCAAAATAAAACCCTCTTCATATCCCTATATATCTTATCGCCACCTGGATGAATCGTCATCTTAGAATGATGGGCTTCTTCTAGGACTGTCTTTATCAAGCTCCTAATTCGAGGAACACAAAGCCTTCCATCTTGCCGCAACCACCCTTTATCATCTATGGAATATTTACTGAGGTGACTAGAAGTCTCTCCTTTACTGAGCCTATCCAAGATGTCTGAAATCCATGGATCATTTCGCTGCGAAGCTCCTATATGATCCATAAGAGTAGGTCGTATCTCTAGCGATACAAAAAAACCAGGTAAAAGCTCGGTAAAGGGTCTAAAGTCAAAAGTCGAGATGAACTCCAAGCTTTTCCTTTCCACAAATAGAGGACTTAAAGCCATCCTCTGTCTACTCATTGCGTCTGCCACTACATTACCCTTGCCAAGGGTATAAGCAATCTCGAAGTCAAAAGATGCTAAGAATTCCATCCACCTTTGCTGCCCCAGATTAAGTTCCTTTTGCGAAAACAAGCACTTGAGAAATTTATGATCAGTGTACAACTCGAACTTCTCTCCAAACAAATAATGGCGCCACGTCTTAAGTGCAAATACTACGACAGCTAGCTCTAAGTCATGGGTAGGGTAGTTCTTCTCATGTACCCTTAGTTGTCTTCCTCCATAACATACTACCCATCCCTCCTGCATCAGAACCGCACCAAGTCCTGTACCACATACATCAGTGTATACCGTAAACACTTTGTTTCCATCGAGCAAGGTTAAGACTGGGGCTGTTGTCAGAGCCCTCTTCAGTCGTTGGAAAGCAACATCACAATCTATATCCCATGAAAACCCCAAGTTCTTCTTCATCGGCCAGGTGAGTGGGGCTGATATATTTGCGAAGTCCTTAATGAACTTCCTATAATAGCCCGCTAACCCCAGAAAGCTTCTCACCTCCGTTGCATTCTTTAGAATCTGCCAGTCTTGAACTGCAACAACCTTCGCGAGATCTATTGCTATCCCTTCTTTAGAAACCACGTGCCCTAAGAATCTCACCTATTTTCTCCAAAAATGGCATTTGGAGAACTTTGCCTTAAGCTGATGCGCACGAAGAGTTTTCAAAAATTCTTTCAAATGTTGGGCATGCTCTTCCTCGATCTTCGAGAAGATCAAGATATCGTCAACAAAGACCACGACAAACCTGTTTAGGAACTCCCGAAACACCCTACTCATCAGATCAACAAAATAGGCGGGTGCATTCATCAACCCAAATGGCATAACGAGCCATTCAAAGAAACCATCTGAAGTCCTAAAAGCGGTCTTGTCTATACTGTCCTCAACCACCCTCAACTGATGAAACCCCGTAGCCAAGTCTAACTGAGAAAATACTGACGCACCAACAAATTGGTCAAACAAATCATCTATCTTGGGAGAGGGTGCATGTTCTTCTTAGTGATTTTGTTTAACTCTCTATAGTCCACACATAAGCGAAGCGAACCGTCCGCCTTAGTTGTGAATACCACTGGAGCACCCCATTCAGATATGCTTCACCTAATAAACCCTTTTTCATGTAGCCCCCTACTTGTTTGCTAAGCTCCTTCCTTTCCCTTGAAGCCATATGATGCACGGGTAATGCAACTGGCTTTGCATTATCCACCAAATATATACGAAAATCTATCTCGCGCCTTGGGGGTAAACCCCGAACCTCATCAAAGAATCAGAATATTCACGGACTACCGGTACCGATCGCAAATCATCAATAGATGCATCAAGAGACTCTAGGAAACTAAGCATGACGGACCCTTGTGGGTCTCGAGAAATCTCGAGGGTCCTGCCATGATAGGTCAGAAGCCTAACAACCCCCCTCTCACAATCTAGAATGGAACCAGACATGGCTAGCCAATCCATTCCTATAATCAACCCATAGCCCATAAACCCGAGCACATATGTATCGCATTCAAACTCGATGCCTAACACATATATTCTCAAACCCCAACTAATCATAGATAAATAAGCTGAACCAACAATGGGTTTTGAGACAACAACGGGATCCACTACCATACTAGTATTTAAGTGCAGAGATTCAACTACGGAACTAGATATAAATGAATGTGAAGAGCCATAATAAAAAAGAGTTCTAATAGGGTGACTAGAAAGAGAAATTAAACCTTCCACGGAAACTTTCCTACCTCTATCTGGATAACTGATCACGAGAGAATTCACTTGCCCTCCAGAAGTTCCTTCCCTTGGGCCTTGTCCTTGCCTCTTCGGGCACTCCCTAGTAAAGTGTCCGACTTCCCCACAATTGAAGCAAGTATTCTTCCTTCTTTTACAACCTTTGACCAAGTGACCCTCACGTCCACAACTGTGACACTTCCTCTTATCTTTAGCCTTGTCATTTTTTCCGCCTTTGTTTTGTTGTTGCTATTGTTGTCCTTTCCTGGGCCATACCTTCTTGTTTTGCATTGTTTCCTCAAATTTAACTTCCTTCTTCCCTCATCTATCTTCCTCATGCATCAAGACCATATCAACGAGCATTTTTGTTAGCCTACTTTGTGAAATAGGCTACACAAAGATAAAGGATCAAACATTGAAGAATAATCTACCAATGAACCAGACCGGATTGGAGTTCATTAGAGAAGAACAAACCAATACAAAGCAATGAAAAGTTTAATGCATTCCGGTTCAGATCTGAAATGGCATAGCCGATCCGACCCCCTATACAAGTCCATCCGATACAAGCCCAGAACATCCAACCGTTTTTGCCCACGATCTCCTTGATATTCGGGGTAGTTATATCCACTTTCTGCCACGTTCACCACTAACCGAATGCGTTGTCATTACCATATTCCATTAGAACCCGAAAACAGTGGAAAAGAGGACACGTGGCTTCGATCCGATCCAATCCGAATCCAGGAAGAATTTTCGCCTATAAATACCCCACCAAGAGGCATTTGAAAGGATCTTTTTGGCACTCTGAGAGTTCATATACATTTGAGAACCGAATTCCAGCACTCCCAAACAATCCAAATCATCATACAAAGTGTATTTTGAGATAATTGAGTGAATGTATATGAAAAGTGAGTGAGATTGAGTGAATATCTTGTTGTATTTTCATCTACATCGTCAAACAAAGTGATAAAAAGTGGACGTAGGCTCTTTAACGTCGAACCACTATAAATCTCATGTCTCTTTTCTGTTTTTGATCTCATTTTATCGAAATTTTAGTCAATTTGGGTGTTAGAACCACTTTTTGGTCTAACATTTTGGTGCTTTCACTGAGAGTCATTTGAATTCTTTGTTTTTCTGGATTATCATTCTACTTTTTGGACCGTTGAGTTCGAAGAAGTTAATCCCCACTTTTCGACACTTTTAAGTACTTGTTGGTTGATTGTTGAACAATTATGGCCAAAGGAAAAGACAAGGAAGTTCAAACCAGTCGAGGGAATGAAGTTGGTGAAGATCAGCAAAATCCGGTCGTGACGAGGTCTCGTGGGCAGAGTTCGGGAGCGGATCGGACAGGTTCAGGAAATCCGAACCGATCGCATAGGGAGAGCTCCGATCCGAACCTGATAGATGACGTTGAAGAAGTGCACTCCCCCAACCCGAACCGATCCGGCCAAGTCACCTTGCTCAGCTCCGATCCGACCTGACTCTAGGTGATGCTGGAACCTCTACTCGAGCCCCTCCAAATGCTCCGACTCCAGCCACCAGGACCAATGACCAGATCAATCCGTCTGCGCCTGTCACTCAAGGAGATTTTTTGCGCCTTCTTGACATGCTTGAGAGCACTAGGGAGGCTATGAGAATCCATGAGCGCACCAACCTTATGATGCAAGAGAATATGAGAATCATGAGTAGGGAAATTGGCGAGCTTCGCAGGTAGAGGATCCCTTCCCCAATTCATCATACTGCAATGGATCAGTCTTCTCCATCAGAGGAAGAGCGACCTCGTGAAAGAAGGCCGCTCGAACGACCTCAGAATTTGGAACAAATGACTTTCGGATCTCTGGGATCCCGTGAAGACGCTGCTCATGTGTTAGGACCCGATGACCCGAGTTTGAGAGAGCCTATGCTGTTGCCAATGCGAGGGTACCATGTTCTGCTTAGAGATCCTAATCTTATCAACCCCACTCGGGGAAAAATGCTTCAGCCCCTTCCTCCCGAGATCGACCGGGAACGTAGGGAGCAAAGCAGAGCAGAAGCCGCCAGAAGAAGGAGAATGTCCCCTGATCAGGTGCCTAGAGGAAACCTGAACAACAGAGCCAGGGAGCCTGAACGGCCTTTAACCAATGCTGATGTATGGGCTATGGTGCGCCAAATCATGTCTGAGAGTCGAAATTACACCAATGAAGATTACGGTATTGAGCGAAGCCATACTCCCTTTACTGATGACATTCTTGACTTTCAGTTCCCCCGACGTTTTAATCTGCCGCAGATGGATAAATATAACGGGAGAACTGACTCGGGACAACATTTGTTGCGATACGCATGGCTTATGAATGTTGCCGCTGCCCCTGACGTTGTAAAGTGTGAGGCTTTCCTGATCTACTTAGAAGACGTAGCATTACTATGGTTTACCTGACTTCCTCCTCGATCGATATCGAATTTCAAAGAACTGAGTGAACGTTTTATGAATCAATTCCGACTTCACGCCCGAAAGTCTATGACTGTTATCGAATTATCGAGAATTAAGCAAGCACCGGGTGAGTCCTTGAAGTCGTATCTAGACCATTTCAATTTAGCTGTAAAAGAAGTCAGCGACCCTCATGAGCCTACGATCTTGATGGCCTTAATGGAGGGAGTTGATCCTGATTTGGAGTTTGGAGATTATCTTTCTGGGAAGCCACCTCCCACAAGAGAGTTGTTTTATGAGAAGGCAATTATTTAGTTAAGACGGGAGGAAGCAAGGTCAAACAGAAAGAGGATGTCCGGAGCGGCCTCAAAAGAAGCTGTTCAGAGTAATGTTGTTGTAAAGCAATCTAGAGAAAGTTCTGGGAGAGTTGAAGTGAACGTTGGAAACAAGAATGGAAACAATAACAATGGAAACGGGGGCAACAGCAACCGTAATGCAAATGGTAATAGGAGAAACATGAACCGAGGAAGTAATTCTGACAAAAGGACCCGGTTCTAGACTTTTGAGAATTATTCACCATTGAATGACACTTTGGAGAACATTTATTTGGATACGTACAATGTTTTGCAATATAAAAAACCGCCACCACGAGATTCAACAGAAAAAGAAATTGCTACCGGAAAATTTTGTTTATTTCACGGAACCCACGGACATTCAACAAATGAATGTCAACACCTGAGAGATGTGGTTGAGAAGTTGTTGCGTGAAGGTAAGTTGGATGAGTATAAGGCTGCCCCAAGGGACATGGGTAAGGAGGACATGCCCCAAACCAGAGTCAGCCTGCTCCCAAGCCTACAGCACAACAAAAAGGAAAAGGGATTGTCATTAACACCATAGTAGGTGGACTCCATCCGGCTATCCAAAGTTTCAGAGTAATGGACCAATACGTTAATGCAGTTAAGCACATAAATGTGGACGAGTGCAATGATTTGGAAGATATCACCCCCATGAAACAGTAGAAGACAATGTTCGATGATGTAGTGTTTCGTAGCAGAGACGACACCGGAATCCAATCACCTATCGAAGATCCATTGGTTATTACCACTACCATTGGGCCGGCACTAGTCCATAAGGTACTAGTAGACAATGGAAGCTCTGTCAACATTTTGTTTAAGAAGTCGTTTGATCAGATGAAACTCGAGTCTGAAGATTTGAAGCCCTGTGAGGGTTGGATCCGAGGCTTCAATGGGGCATCAACAGCTCCAATGGGGTATATAGAATTGCCCGTAACATTGGGACAAGGGGATCGTCGAAGAGTACGAATGCTTCAGTTCGTAGTGCTAGATATCGATTCGCCCTACAACGCATTTTTGGGAAAGCCTGCCCTTGCAGAGTTAAGGGCTTGTATTGCACCATGGTGCTTATTGCTAAAGTTCCCAACTGAAGCCGGAACAGGAGTAATGAGGGGAGACCAAGTCTCCGGGCGAGCTTGTTATATTACTGAATTAAAGATGCTGATGACGGGACTTAACATCGATACTAAAAGTACTTCACCTCCTCCGAAGGAGGGTTCTGCGTAGCAATTAGAGGGATCAGCCTCGAAAGAGTTTCCCAAGGGAATGCCTGAACACCTGGATCCCAGAGAAGATGAGGAACCTGAGGATAGAAAAGCAACTCCTAATGAAACAACAATGGACATACCCATTGATGAAGCTGATCCAGCAAAAGTTTTGAAGATTGGATCCCAATTGGATCCGCATTGAGCCAAAGAACTCGCTGACTTTTTGAAGGCAAACCTGGATGTGTTTGCCTGGACACACGCTGACATGTGTGGGATATCACCATCCATCATGAGTCATTCGCTGAGTATAAACCCGAACCACCCGCCAGTAAAGCAAAAGAGACGTGTGTTGGGCCCAGAGAGGTCGGCAGCTTTGAAAGAAGAAGTGGAGAAGCTGAAAGACAACGGATTTATTAGAGATTCGACATATCCCGACTGGATATCGAATCCTGTTTTTGTAAAGAAGTCAAACGGAAAGTGGAAGACATGTATTGATTTTTCAGACTTGAACAATGTCTGCCCGAAAGATAGCTTCCCACTCCCCAGAATAGACCAGCTTGTGGATTCGACGGCGGGACATGAACTTCTTTCTTTTATGGAAGCATATTCCGGATACAACCTGATTCCCATGCATGTGCCCAATCAAGAGCACACGAGCTTCATTACAAATTTGGGGTTGTATTGCTATGTGGTCATGCCGTTTGGATTGAAAAATGCTAGAGCTACCTACCAACGCTTGGTGAACAGGATGTTTTATAACCAAATAGGGAAGACTATGGAAGTTTATGTGGATGATATGCTTGTGAAATCGAGACATTCCTCTAGCCATACGCAAGACTTGGCAGAGGTGTTCGGTATCCTGCGAAAGTATCGAATGAAGCTAAATCCTTTGAAGTGCTCGTTTGGGGTGGCATCTGGAAAGTTTCTAGGTTTCATCGTGAGCTCTCGAGGAATTGAAATTAATCCCAGTCCGATAGCAGCGATAAGGAACATCGAGGAGCCACGAAGAATCAAGAATGTCCAAAGTCTTGCAGGGAAAATGGCTGCGTTGAGTAGATTCATCTCCAAAGCAACAGACAGATGCATCCCTTTTTTGACCTAATAAAAAGGGAAAGAAAAATTTTGAATGGACTCCGGACTGTTTCGAGGCCTTTTGAAATCTATTGGACTTACTAGAGAGACCACCGATTTTGTCGAAGCCGGTGGATCATGAAGAGTTGTTTGTTTATCTAGCAGTATCGGCTCATGCCGTTAGCACCGCCTTAGTCCGGGAAGAAGACAAGGTGCAAAGGCCGATATATTACGTAAGTAAGAAATTGGCATCTGCAGAGTGCAACTACCCAAGGATTGAGAAGCTTGCTTACAGCCTTCTGATCGCCTCCCGAAAACTTCGCCATTATTTTCAAGCTCACCCAATAACCATATACACTGATCAGCCTCTGAGACAGGTGTTGCAAAGACCCGAAGCATCAGGACGGTTGATCAAGTGGAATATTGAATTAAGTCAATTTGATTTAAACTTTCAGCCACGGAGATCGATCAGGGGGCAAGCTTTGGCTGACTTTATAGCAGAGTTCGCAATTCCGGAGGAGGAGACGATCAATGATAAGGTGGTCAGATCAGAGGAAGAGTTAGAATTAGGTCCATGGAAGTTATACGCAGACGGAGCCACGAACGACAGAAGGTCCGGTGCTGGAGTCGTCTTAGTTACTCCCGAAGGACGATCGTTATATTATGCTCTACAACTAGAAATTTCAGCGACCAACAATGACTCTGAATACGAATCCCTGATTGCCGGGCTGAAGCTTGCTAAGGAATTTGGAATAAAGGCATTAGATATATTCTGCGATTCCAAAATAGTCGTCTGCCAAGTGCGAGAGGAGTTTGTGGCCCGGGGACCTCGACTTATTACCTATCTTGGAAAGGCGAAGGAGCTGTTGAGCAACCTAGAACGGTATAACATAACGCATATCCCAAGAGCTGAAAACCAGAAGGCAGACCGGCTAGCGAAGCTGGTTAGTTCCGACAATCCGGAGGAAACCGAAATGGTTCCAATTGAGACGTTGGAATCGCCAAGCTTTGAGTTAATGGAAATTGAATTAGCTTTCGAAGCAGAACCGGAGAGGGAGTCGAGGATGACCCCAATCAAGAATTTCCTTAGAAATGGAGTACTCCCGCCAAAGAAGAGTGAGAGGCGAGCCATAGTTCGCAAAGCTACCAAATACATCCTTCAAGATGATACCCTTTACCGGCAAGGATTTTCTATGCCTCTGTTACGATGTATAGCGCACGACGACATCAAGCGTATGCTAAGAGAAGTACACGAAGGTGAGTATGGAGATCATACGGGGGGTCAGACTTTAGCAAAAAAAGGTATTGCGGTATGGGTATTTCTGGCCTATAATTAATAAAGATGCAGCTGATTACTCACGATGCTACGACAAATGCCAGAGGTTCGCTAAGATCCCCAGAGCACCACCGACCCAGCTCAAGTCGATGGTGAGTCCGTGGCCGTTTGCCATGTGGGGGAATTGACATCATCGGAGTTCTACCGATTGCCAAAGGAGGAGCGAAGTATGCAATGGTCGCCGTGGACTAGTTTACGAAGTGGGTGGAAGCCGAGCCCTTAACTAAAATCACAGCGAGAAAGGTGATAAGTTTCGTGGTTAGAAATATCATATGCCGATTTGGGATTCCAAGGACCATTATAATCGATAATGGAACCCAGTTCGATGGTGCCGAATTCAGAAATTTCTGCCAGAAATACAAGATCGACAAGCGATACACCGCAGTCACCCATCCACAGTCAAATGGGCAAGTAGAAGCAATAAATAAAGTCATAAAGTCCATCCTCAAGAAGCAATTGGAACGTGCAAAAGAAAAATGGGTGGATGAATTGCCCTTGGCTTTATGGGCATATCAGACAACGTTCAAGACAGCTACCGGTCATACTCCTTTCTCTCTCTCATTTGGCTCAGAAGCAGTAATCCCGGTAGAGCTTGAAGTTCCCTCTCACAAGGTGACATATTATGACCCGATGACGAATCGGGCACTCCTCCTCGAGTCCCTTGATGAAATCGAAGAGAAAAGGGACAAGGCAGACTTGCGTGCGTCAAGACATTGACGTCAGATGGCACGCTATTATGACAAAAAAGTTCGTTTTAGCACCTTTGAACCAGGAGATTTGGTGCTAAAGCGAGTTTTTCCATCCCTTCCCCACCTCGGTCCAAAGTGAGAAGGACCATTCGTCATCCAACGGAAACTTGAGACAGGAGCCTTCAAGTTAACGACCGTAGATGGCGAAGAAGTGCCTAGGGCTTGGAATGCCCAACACTTGATGCGATATTTGAATTAGGGATGTTGTATTTTCTTTTGTTTTTCTTATGAACCCTGTAAAAAGGAACGACTTGCCTTAGAAAAGTCTGTTGATGCAAACAAAGAACTATAAAGTGGATGTAGGCTACGACTTAGCCGAACCACTATAAAAATATCGTGTGCCATTTACTTTCCTGCATTATTTCTATCTTTAACTATTATTCTATTGTGACTGTGGAATGCGAGATGTTAAATTAAAATCTGGAAAGTTGAAGATGGCTTATATGCAGGAACAAACACAACGACTGTTTGTACAATAAGACATAAAAGAATGGGAAGACGACATTCTTAACTCTAACTCTCAAGAATTGAGAGAGAGTATAAGGGACGGGAAGACGACGTCCTCCGAGGTGTGAAGATGCATCCAGATGAGAGACCGCCTCCGCAAGAATGCTAACCTGAATATAAGACAGGAGAGTATAAAAGATGCCAGAAAAGAACAGGCATCAATGACAAAAGGAATGTGACCCGCGTCATAGAATCGGGGACATTCGGACTTTTTAATTTAATCTTGAATAGTTTTTCAAGACTGACTGGGGGCATATATGTACACACATATTCCCCCCCACTATGACTCCATTACACAACTTGAGTAGGACATGCATTTGCATTTTTACATAAGTAATGAACTGACGACTAACAGGCATTGCAGGAGATGAATTATTTTTATTTACATTTGTATGAATTTGTACAGGAAAACCGACAAAAAGAAGATGCGAAGGCCACACTCGCTGCAACAATTGTGGGCCAATTAAATGCTAAAATAAAGCAAAGCACTTCATCACTTAGACTTTGAAGTGGACTTGGATTTCTTAGCAGCCTTCTGAGCATCCTTCGCCTCTCTTTCAGCATCAGTTAAGATGTGCCTTGGTTTTTTCTTCCCTGAGACTGAAGTGCTGGAATCGGTTGATTTTTTCCCGGGAGTCGGAACGCTGGAATCAGGAGAAGACTTTTTAGAAATTTCGTCTGTGATAGATCTAGTCGAAATCTTAACAACTAACCTTGATCCAGCATCCACTACTGCGAGAGGCTTAAGGCTTTCGGGGTCTAGTTCTTCAACTTTAAGCTGCATGCATTTGTCTTTATCGGCTTTCAATGCAACCAAAGTGATGTCATCAGCGCTTTTTGACTCCCCAACTATAGCCACCTCAGGGTCTTCCTCGTGTCCCTCGTTGCCGCCATCATCTTTCAAGGCATCTATCATTTCGTCATCGTGAGGAGCATCAGCCTTAGACGGTTCAGTTCCTTCTCCTGAATCAATAGTGGCAGCCTTGTCCTTCCCCCCTTTAGCCTTCTCCGTAGGTTTTTCTCCAGCGGTGGTACCCTGGGACACATCTGTCTTTTCGGATGGTTCAACACCTACAGAGTGAGAAGCAACAGTTGTCAACTCAGGAGAAAATAAAGGGTCCTTCATTGATTGCCCGATTATGTGATGAAAAGTAGAGATAGCTTTGACGAATTGAGGTGAAAAGGTAGAGATACCTTCCGATGACTTCTCAGCTGGAGTGACCGCCGTCTCGACGCCGTTTCGGGTATGGGGGATAAAAGAGATGCCCGAGGGATCCCCGGGTTTTCGGGGTCATATCCCTCTATTTCAGAGGTTTCAGAGGCAGTGGAAGAAGAACTAGCCTCAGGGATGTTCTTTTGTGTAGCCTTCCGCTTCTCTTCCTCCATAGTAGCAGCAATGAGGCGGCGTCCCTCGGCTAGGCGTTCTGGTTCATCATCTCTTAGATATTTTTCCATAAGCTTGTCTTCGTCAATGGAATCAACCTTGAGCTCCTCTTTCTCCCACTCAACGATTTGACTCCATACTTGGACCAAGGTAGATGGATAATCTTCAGTCCAAGAGATGTTCCGGCGGTGGATTATATGCACAAAGAATTCAATCATTAATTCGCCGAAACCATGCACCTCCTCCTCAGCCTCTAACAGCTGCTTGCGGGTCTCTTCGGCGGATTTAATAACACTTTTGACATTACCCTCAGCTAGGGAAGCCCTGTTCTCAGCCTCCACCAACTTGGAAGCCAAGTCAGCGTTTTTCTTCTCCAATTCGGCATTTTTCTTCACTAACTCGGCCTTCTCGCGCTCAAGGTCAGCGTAAGTGAGTTGCATTTTGGCAGCATCTGACTTGGCGTCTTCTGCTTTCTTTTTCAGCTCCGAACGCTTTTGAGTATGGGACTCAAGCAAGTCATGGTAGCGTTTTTGTAGGTCCTCAAATTGTTGCCTGAAGCTAGCAGCATCCCATTGAGCGATTGCAAGTTGGGCCTGTGTATCCTCAAGGTCTTTCCCTAAATTTTTCAAGGCCTTTGCGTCGTCTTTTGCGGTCTTCTGCATCGAGTCAGTATTCGTGATTAGATTTCGGATGATTATGGAAAGATTACGCGAACAGTTGAACATCTCTGAATATTGTTTCTCGACCGCATCAATTTTTGCTTTGGCCTCATCTGCCCACCTCGAGGAAATAGGCTCAAGAGCAGGTAAGAAAGTCAAGTTTTCGAAGTAGTGTTCGGGAAATTGCTCCTCCAGATACGCCCGCTTAACTGCAGTTTCAGCATCCAGTAGTGGAGGTGCAGGGAATGTCAGCTCGGCATCCTTATGTGTGGAGGGCTCAATGGCCTCCTCATCCCTTCTAGGCCGTTTAGCAGGAACCTTGCGCTGGCTTCGTGAGTCGGTATCTCTCGGCGGGCTCCTTTCCCTACTGCGCTTTTCTTGAGAAAAAATTGGGTCTTTTGACTGCGGCTTGTCATCTTTCGACGACCTTGGTAGCCCTTATATCGCTCTGGATCTGATCGAACGGGGGATCGAGAGCGCGAGGACCGCGACTGATAAGAATCATAGGGCCTTCTATCCTCCCTACCGCGGCTTTCGCGACGATCATGCTCAGCATCAGAAGGGGGTCTAGATATACTACGACGAAGTTTCCTGATTTCAAAATTGGAGTGAGACATTGTACCTGCGCAACAATGCAAGTGGAATTCAGAATCAGTGTTCTCACAAAAGGAAAGTGCTGTGAAATGTGGTGCTATTGTGTTAAGTGCATCCTAAGTGGTGTTTTCCCCCCAACACACCCGAGTCCGAGGCCAGACTAGTGCGAGTGGGCTCTTTGGCCTTAGCAGGGGTGGTCTGTTCTGAAGAAGTGAAAACTAAAGGATTTGTTCCAAAATCCTCTGAAGTGTAAATAGTTTCAGGTAAGGGGAGATCCCCCAAACCCTGAAATGTTGGATCATCGGTACTAGGGGCATCTCCCGGGGAAGCATCAATTGGCGGTTCTTTGGAAGACATCGACTTCTCCGGAGAAATAGCATCCTCAGGAACGATGTACCCCACTCGGTGCTTTTCAGCCATTTTGGCCAGCTCATCGTCTTGAGTCGAAGATGGAGAAGGTGAAGTTTGAAGCGGCATTGTAGGAGTTTTAGAGCTTTTACTCGTTTCTGGAATTACGTCCACTGGGGGGATGTATACATATGGACCCGACCCGTGACCTATGCTACGGGTAATGGACAATAACCCGTGAAGATGAAGGTATTCATCCTTAAGAACACTGTCGATGGTCAAGAACTTTTGGTCACCTTTGAGCAACTGGTGCAAACGATCAAAGTATAATTGACCTGATATTTGCTTTGGGTTGCCAACTGCGTATAAGAATGAAAGCAAGTTAGTATGTCAACATGAATGCTTAAAGCTGGAGTCTGGAAAATAGATGTTTTACTTGATTGGGTCCATCTCCTAGCACATCCCAGTTGTTGTTTGATATAAAACCATTCAGGTTTTGGATCGCCAGCTTTACTGCTAAATGGAACAGTGATGATCTTTCTCTTTGGAACTGATTCAAAGTACGAGAAGGAGGGAGTCTCTTGGGTTCGATGTTTAAAATTATAAAAGAAATGGATATTATCGAAGGTTGGTTCTATGCCTAGATTCTCTTTGTATGCTACATATAAGGTATATAGGTAAGCATAGGAGTTGGGATGCAGCTGCATGGGGGCAATCCACATCTGTCTTAGAAAGTTGACAACAAACGGAGAAAACGGTGGAATAGCCGCAACCATGCACATCAATCGGGTGATTGCCATAAATCCTTCTGGAGGATTGTGAGGACGGTCAATTTTTGACGGCACCAGGGTATCCCATTTCAGTATCCCGTGCTTTAGGCGTATTTGAATAAGTCTGTCATTATCAATCGTCGATTCAATAGAATCTTGAGGTGATTCCAATATGATGGCAGACTCAAATTCGTCAGGAGCTCGATTATCTCCAACCCCTCCTTCCTCTTCATAACCCAGAGAAACTTCACTGTCAGAAGGCGTTCCGCTATTATGCACCCCTACTCCATAATCTGATCCCTCGTCATCCCATTCAGGGTCTGAGGAAGAAGATATGTCGTCAAGAGTGATTTTGTTGGATGTCTCTGGGATCTCTTTCTTCTCTGCTAATCTAGATGCACGTCTTGCTGTCATGGTCACTAAACTATTGAAGAAGCAATGGCATAACTTAGAGTAAATTAGCCCATATCCCCCCGTGCATGTGTATGAACTAAAGTGTGTACAGTGTGTGCAAAAGATGTAAAGTTAACACTCGAAAGTGTAATGCAAAATCTTGGCAAAGCAATGTCCAGAGTAGTTCTTGATGTTCGTTTTGTTCACAAGGCATTATCTTAACTGTCCATTAAGTTGAAGGTTATGTCCAGCATTGATTAAGTTAGTTGAATAAACTCTTGTGCATGGGGATGAGCCATTTCGTTTCGGTTCGGATGTATATATCAGGTTCAGATCGGATAGGCAAGGTCATGTGTCGGTTTAAAGCAGAGGCTCACACTCAGTGAGTCATGTCCGGATCGGTTCGGGGGTTGACTTTTGGAGCGGATCGGATTGACCTGAACAACCTTGCCTTCTTCCCCTTTTGTCTTTTGCTCCGACCCGACCTAGCCGGGAAGGCTCTGATTACCTCATTCCCTTTTTTCCCGATCAGATCCGATTATGTGAGCTCCTCTCCTTTCCCAACGCTATGACTTTTTCTTCCCCCGATCCAATCCTAGCTTTCCTCCTTCCCTTCTTCTTCTCCATTTTCCATCTAGTACAACCAGCACCGAACCCATTCACCATCAAAAAATCCAGTAAAGACTTAGCACCCATATGCTACAGAGTCCAATGATTAAACGAAACCCCATCTCCCGACGCCTCGAGGTGGCGACAGAATCACCAGCGACGATGGCGACAAGAGGGGGAACCATGGCGTCGAGGCCGAGCAGAGGTCATGACGAAATAACTCGATTTGATCGTGAATTTCAATTAAAATCAATTATTACAGGGAAAATTGGAGTGTTAAACCTACTTACGAGCTTATTTGAAGATTAACAAGAAGGATCTCGAGGTTTCAAGAGCTAGGGTTTGGTTTAGAGTTTGATAAGCACCGGCGATAAAGGAAACGAGATAAAGAAAGAGAAGGATTGTTGGGTTTATATATAAAGTTAGAATGGCTCCTCATATTCCGGGCCCAAAATTCCGTTTGGACCAGAATCAAAGCCCGTGTGAACATACCAGGCCCATCGGCTCAGTGGTGATGGATTAAAGGAAAAGCCATTCGGATCAACGAGGCTTTCCTCTGTGGCCTCAACCCGTTCGGATCGAAAATTAAGCCTATGAAAGTATTCTGGCTTGTTAATTCTATATCAGGCAAGACAAGGTAAAATCTGTTCGGGTCGGATTCCGAACCGAATAGAGTTTTACATACTGGCTTAACACACAAGTCAAATTCAAAAGAAGATAAAGAAAAATGATTACCTGGAAGGATCGCTGGACATCAATAAGAATTCTTAAACTTGCTAAAGAATGAAGAAAATAATTCACACGCTGCGTGAGGTATATATAGACATTGGGAGATGCGACTTCCTGAAGCAGCATATCCCTATACAATCAACAGAAATGACTTCTCAACGATTCAAATTCAAAGACTAGCGAACAGACGACATCAAAGCACGCTCTATCTTTAACAGAAGCATCCTTTGAGGGGGCAAAATGTTAGCCTACTTTGTGAAATAGGCTACACAAAGATAAAGGATCAAACATTGAAGAATAATCTACCAATGAACCAGACCGAATCGGAGTTCTTTAGAGAAGAACAAACCAATACAAAGCAATGAAAAGTTGAATGCGTTCCGGTTCGGATCGGAAATGGCATAGCCGATCCGACCCCCTTCACAAGTCCATCTGATCCGAGCCCAGAACACCCAACCGTTTCATCCCACGATCTCCTTGATATTCGGGGTAGTTACATCCACTTTCGACTCACGTTCACCACTAACCGAATGCGTTGTCATTACCATATTCCATTAGAACCCGTAAACAGTGGAAAAGAGGACATGTGGCTCCGATCCGATCCGGATCCAAGAAGAATTTTCGCCTATAAATACCCCACCAAGGGGCATTTGAAAGGATCTTTTTGGCACTATGAGAGTTCATATACCTTTGAGAACTGAATTCCAGCACTCCCAAACAATCCAAATCATCATACAAAGTGTATTTTGAGATAATTGAGTGAACGTATATGAAAAGTGAGTGAGATTGAGTGAATATCTTGTTGTGTTTTCATCTACATCATTAAACAAAGTGATAAAAAGTGGACATAGGCTCTTTAACGCCGAACCACTATAAATCTCGTGTCTCTTTTCTGTTTTTGATCTCACTTTATCGAAATTTTAGTCAATTTGGGTGTTAGAACCACTTTTTGGTCTAACAATTTTAAAAGTAGCTCCTATCGGAATATGAGACATGGCTAACCCATGAAGGGGTTCATTCAGTCCTTTAACAAACCGCAATGCTTTCTTATGCGGAGTGTCTACCAACTCTAATCCAAATTTCGCCAGTTGGTTGAATTTGTTCACATATTCTTTAAAAGTCATGCTTCCTTGTTTAAGAGCCGAGAACCTCTCCATTTTCATGCTTTTCTCAGCTTAAGAAAGAAACTTCATTTCAAACCTCATCCTAAAATCATCCCATGTCTCCACCGGACGTCCTGCTTGGGTTACTTCCCACCAAAATGAAGCTTCATCTTTCAGTAGCCAGGCAGCTAACTGAATCTTCCTTTGATCTTCCACTTCAAAGATTACAAACAAGTCCTCAGTCTCCTTGAGCCAATTCCTCGCCTCTATGAATGTTTCGGTTCCACGGAATGGCTTCCCTACCATGGCACAGAAATCTTGGCAGATCTTAGCGAAATTATCTACTCTTGGACGAGGAGGAGGAACGACGGGTACAGCTGGGGGAGGAACGTCAGCTAGACCATCGACAGGCGTTGTGGCCTCTAGATACCAACGGAACCAGCCTGGCATCGTAGCGCCCTAAGGAGTATTAGGTTCCCCAGACATGTTGGAACGAAAAGCAAAAAGATTTAAATAAAGGATCGAAGGATATTACATATGGCTTTGGGGGAATATGGTTTTCAAAACAGACTTTTCTTTTTAAAAAATGTTTTCTTAAAATCCTTTTGAAAATAATTTTCAAAAACTTTTATCTAATATAGTAATCTTCAGCTCTAATACCAAGTGTGACACCCCACGTCCGTTAATGTCACTCATTAAGAGAATGCATTAAGTTTTGTGAAGCGTTATAGGTAAACAGAAACAGAATATTATAGGACAGATATAAAAGATAGCCGCGGAATTTCAAATTTTATTTAAAACATAATTCATAACATCATGGTCCAAAATATCACAAGTCTGGAACTACATAAAAACCATTACAATAATATAAAGCTTCTGTCTTGTACCATCAGAGTACAGAAATAAAAGAAAAGGCATAATTCCCCAAATGAGACAAAGCCATAGTAGTAAAGACAAGAACTTGAGAAATACTTCAAAAGTAGCTCCTAGCAAGATGATAACCGAGTCTTGATTAAGCCCGATTATTCCCACCCTGAGAACCTGGGGGTGGGGTAACGGAAGAAAGAAGAGGAAATAAAAAGGGTCAGAGATAAAGTGTAACGTCCCACTTTTCCGTACAATTTAAGCTAACATTTAACAACCACAGTCAACCCAAATTATACAGGAAAGCGGAAAGTTAAGAGGGAAATTAGAGGATAAGAGAGAAAGAAATATCAGAATAGAAGAGTAGAAGAACATCAGAATTTCACAGCGGAACGAATAAAATATAATATAACATCTTTTTACATAATAGAAAATTGTATATACATACCAATCATCAGAGTACATAATATATTAGATACAACGGAACACTTTAGATATCTAACGGTGAATCCTCCTGCTTCCAGCTCCTGAAACTCCAAGTGAAAACTAACTTAAAGAATGTTCCGTCTGACCCGAGCACATTTTGAAGCAAAGCAAAAACACTTGAATCAGTCTGGAATACTATCAGTGGTAAATTCACATCAAACCATTGGCTTAACTTTACAAATCCTTTTTGAAATAAAAGGATAATAGTAAGACGAGCCCACACATAAATACGGACGGTTTTTACCTTACTATAACCCAAAATATTTTTGATATATGAAAATCCAGTGATATTATAGTAGTGTTTATCAAACCACAAATAAATAATAATCTAGCAGAACGCATGCATCTCACGCTCCATATATAATATAAAATCAAAAACCGCATGACGTTTATTGGAGATTGGATTCCAACTATGGAAAGGTATGGGACCACCTTTCCAATCAGTGTACTCTGGAGGGATGTACACTGGGGTTCAACAAGAACGTCTTGCAACCTACGCTAAACATGACTGGTCTGTCATTTAACTTGAGTGGACCGAACGTATTACCACCCACCGGTGGGAGCTAACCACCGTTCCCGTGGGACAACATCGAAAGATTTAATAAGGAAATGGAATATCTCTAGATGGTGATAATACACCCTGCTTGGGGATGACCCAACTAGCCATGCGACCTACCCGATTTTTGCCATTTCCCGGTTGATGAGGCTTGAGGTCACGTTTCTCCTTTTTGAACATCACACTATATTCACTTTGAATGCCACATCGTCAGATTCGTCAAATCACTAATTGACGTCCACTAATACACTCTGGGTGTTAAGCAAGAGAATTTCTCCACCACCAAACTTGGTAAATTTGTTAAAATCAAAGTACGTGAAATTCAGGAAATACTCTGTCAGACACTCGTCCATATAAGTCATCCAGGAACAGGATGAACCAAAGGCACCCTCCTACCGCATCCTAGGAATCACCCTACAGATCAGTAGCGAGAAGTCCTTGTAAATCCGTAGATTTCAACCATGACAGAACCACAGTGTATCTCTGGTTTCACGTCAGAGATTGTAAGTATTTCTTCCATTTTATGAAGATCCACGATCTTCAATGCTTCATCTTTATTCCCTGCAAGTTAGTTTCATATGAAACGTTGATTCGAAGTGGTTTTGGGTCTAGTTTCCATCCTGGTTTCTTCGAAACAACACGTTAAAAAGATCCAACAATATTTTATTGATAGTCGGTGTTTTAACTATCAATCTTAACAAAACCATCTTCCAATCAGATTGGTCAAACAGTACGATCAAGTATATTGGAAGTTCAAGTCCTCATTAGTTAAAATAATTCATTAACACTCTTTATCGAATCATTTGGAAATCATTTCATTCATTTAAAGTTGATTCCATTTTCATATCTGGCCAGCTCATCTTCCGTTTCGTCATGTGATAACAGTATGTCCACTTTATTCACTCTCTGCTTTATTTTCCTTAAATCCAGAAAATATTTCTGTATTTTAATAAACCATTTATTTCCTTAAATTTGTAAGTGTCGATATATTGTTAATTCCAAAAGTATAATCCAATTTCCCATTTCTTATGCGCCAAAACCCATGTAAAATGACAGACGCTCTCTTATTAAAACTCAATAGCTTTGATTCACTTTTACTTGAAGATTTTATATACTTAAATTCTAATTATTTATTCCTGCTTCCAAAACTGATATAACCCTTTCCATTTCTAATTACTTATTATATTTCAAATCTATTACTTCCATTACCTGGAAATGGTATAAACATTATCACTTTTCAAGTTGGCCAAAAAAAGGTTAATTTATTCATTGTTTATTGGAAACCAATAGTTAAATTTTCATGTCAACACCTTACAAATAAGTTAAGATATGTCTCTTACGAAAGTAATAAACCGACTCAACATCTTTACCTATTACAAACTGAAATCATCCCTTGATAATAGCGAAGCCATTCAAGTTGGGGTATTCTAATTACCTCTCAGACCTTGATCGACCACGTTCTTATCTTGAGATAGACAAAAGTTCGAAATTCAGAACTCATCTTACTTATAATATCAACCTGATCTTATTTCTATTTTATTTAACCCATGGTTTTATTCTTTCTTTTGAAAATCTCAATCGGTTATAACCATTTTATTTAATATATTTATTAAGTAAATCATTTTCTAAAATATTAACCTTTCTCCTTAAAACTTATGTATAATATTCTATTCATAACTCGGATTCATTTACTAATATTTTATCTCAAAAACTCTTTTAACATCATTAAGATAATAGTTGTATTTTACAACCAAAACCCTTCTCCGTTTTAAACATGGTTTTATACATCATTTCTTATATTTGAAAAACTCATTTTACAATCATATACATTTTCACTTGACCTTTATGATTACGTAAACTTCTTTTGTGATTACAATCTTATAACTTAAATTTTCTTATTAACACTCCTTATATAACTCAATTCCCTTTCTTAAGCCTTTATCATCTCTGAAGTACATGTATATTACTTCATTATTAACTAACAATGGATTAGCTAATATCATTATGGTAATAATTTATTTTATAAATGATAACTATTTAATAATAATCTTAAATACAATTACTTAAGATTAATTAGCTCTTATAAACAATTGTTGTATTAGAATAATAAATGTCATTTAATTGTTTCCCTTGGAAACAATTTTCCTATATTATTAACCCTTCGGTTAATATCCGACTTCTTTATGAAATAAAACTATATAAATTATTTTAACATCCCTTTTTATCAAACAAAGCCGTAAATATCATTTTATTTAAAACTTTTTATTTCAATAACTAAAATAAAATTGAAACTTCGATTCAGTTATAAAAATAGATATAATTTAAAATACGTTAATTCGCCTGACGGTAAATTAATATCTCAAAACGATGGTTTTTAGACCATCTGCTGCCAATTACTTAATCAATACTGCATATTGATTAAAACACGACGATTTGGTTCACCAAACAATATCCATTTAATTATCGATATCTAAACATGATATAATATATAAATTTGAATAAACAACTCATAATTAACAACAGATAATATACAGTTTATTTGAGGAATCCGGTCGGATTCCTCCAACCTATCCTTCCCTGCACGACAACTCAAATATTGTTTCACACTAGCATATGGGATGAAAATTATAATTTAATGCATTTGAATGACAAACTAATAAACATAGACAAACAATTAATAAGTAAAAATCATCCATAGCATCCATTCAACCAATTTATTCTATTTAATGGTAAATATGAATTTAACACATCACAGAATTCCAGAAGTGTGAGAATTAACTCACATTGTTTTGTTTTTGATGATGTTGTGTTGTTCTATATAGTTTCAAACCTATGTTTGAAACTACATAAAATTCCGATGGCCTCAGAGTCACTCCATTCCAGCTCGTATACGTCGGCACCATCGATATGATCCCACCGGCACCAGTTTCGTTCAATTCTGTTTACGGACGCAATAGTTATTCGTATTACACTATTTGATTTAAATTTAATTAATTAGTAAATTAACTACCATTCATAATATTAATTATAAACATTAATTAACCCCGATTAATTACCTTTCTTTTGAAAAACCGGATTGCCATCTTTTTCTCAAAAACAAATCCTTTCCTTTGATTCTTAATCTCTTAATTCCTGCCACATCATCTGTTTATACCCCGAACCATGTGTTCTCTCCCTCTCTTCTATAAAGAAAGCTGGATGTCCTTCTTTCTCGTTCTTTGTTCTTCCGTCAACTGCTCCTATAAGCTCCCTTCCACGTTAACAATTCTTTCCAGTTCTCTCCGACAACACCTTCCCCTCCAACTCCTCCACCATACTGTCGGTCGCCGCCATCTACCTGTAGCTCTATAAACCCACCGGCCTCACCTCTTCATGCACCACACAAATTCATTCCCGTTCCTTGATGCCGAACTCCACCTCCCCTGACTGACCTGCTGCCACACCATCCCAGGAGTACCGCCTCCGCCCACCACCTTCATTAGTCTGCACCACCTCAACCACTTGCCAGCGTACCCGACATCGAACTCAATAACTCCAGCAAACCATGGACTGCTGCTAACGTTCAGATCACCACCCTGTCACCATGCCACTTAGACCACGTCGAGCCTCCCTTGAACAAATTTCGTTCATCCCTTTTTCTCCGACACTCTCACCCCAAACTCGACGCAGCCTCAAAAGAATTCGATCCTTTTTCTTGCATACCCTGCTAAAGTTCCATGGTGCACGAGTGTGCTGATTCTTAGCTTGTTTTGTTTTTAATTTAGTCGAAAAAGCTTTCATTTTATTTTATAGGATTTGTAGTGATTCCCTAATAACGAACCTTTTCTGAGCTTAGAAAGAGGAAATTATTTTTAAGGCTTGCTGAGAGTTTGAAGGAATGACCATCGAATATTTATATAGCAAAGAATGAGAAGACGAGGACACTTTGCTTTGGAATAATACAAAGTAGGGTGAGAAATTTTCAAAAGGTAGCTGTGTGGTTTGCATGGGTAAGAGCATGGACTGGCATTAATACAAAGAGAAAGATTAAGGTGTAGGCTTACCTCATTTAGAATAGATAGGCTGCTGTAGGCACCTTACCCATTAATTTGATTTGGCAGCGCAAGCTTTATTTAATTTGAAATGAAATGTTATATAGGTTGTAGTGTTTGGCAGTATGTTTCCCACTAGACAATTGGTAGGTAGATTTGCAGATAGGAGGTGGCCTTATGGTAGGAATGGGTCTTGAAAATATTAAACTAACTTTCGGTATGGTCTCATTAATTTGATTTGATATTTTTTTCCCTTATCTTATTGTAGAGCTTCTCAGCTAAGGGATAGAAATCGTATGGATTATTTTAATAAATATATCCATATTTTTATGCTAAGAAATATTGTACTCTGCTACGTAAGACCCCGTTTGCATACGAGCCGCTACAGACAAAAATGGAAATACGGTCGCGTCGCGTAATGTGCCATGATTCCAAAACTACAATAAAATGGGTCAGTTAACTTATTTTTGATCCCGCATATTCAATTAAAGTTCAAATCGAAAATTACGAATTACCGCGGTGTTTCGGGCTCATTTTTTTATAAATATTTTAAATTATTTATATTCGAACTCCATTTTATAAAATAAATTCGGTATATAATCCTTTATATTTCCAATATAATATATAGTACACATTTAAATATTGCAATTTAAATGGTAGAAAAATCTAGGACGTTACATTCTTTCCTCCTTAAAAGAATTTCGTCCTCGAAATTACAAGGTAAGAAGAATGCTCTGAACATAATTATTTTTTAATTATCAAAACAAATTAAATTTAACTCTTAAAGATTTCGAAAATTTCATGGGCACCTCCTCTGCACATTTTGATCAGAACAACTACAACTTCCACTGTAGGGCTCAACTTCTCCAAAAGAAAAACCAAAGCCAAATGGTATCCAATTCAGGGGTATAAAATCAATCACCAACCGATAATATTAAGGTTTACCTATTTGTCGGGCAATTCAATTCCAATTTCGCATCAAATCAACTAATTGCTCTTTGTATGTACTTCCAATCTGTGTAGCCAAACCATCTCCATAACCTTCAAGATTATGCACTTAACTCCACTTACAATTAAAGTAATAATTGCAAGGTTAAATCATTCGGTTTTATTTTATAACCGAATTTATTTCCAATTAATTTTCAATTCATTTAACTTCTTTATTGCCCCATTCGATGGATTTTATTTAATCAATCCAACATCCAAATAACAAACAGCTGGATCATTTGAATTATATTCAACATTATACTCATTTGTTCTACATTCATTTTGGTTTAATATTAATCGATTAATATTTGATTCATTTCCCTTATTATCCATTCGATTTCAAAATTTTCAAATTTGTATTATTCCATTTGAATTCCAACCAAATCAAGCAAAACAACCACCCAACCAATATTATTATACTACAAAAAATTATTTCCTTTTTCTATAAAAATATAATTTAGGTAAAATTATTTCATTTACCCACTTTATAAAACAATATCGAGTCAACTGCCTGTTCAATATGGTTTCCCAATACCTAAACCGATCAATCAACACAATATAAAACATTTTTTTATAAAACCAACAATTACGCTCTCTCGTATATATACTCAAACTCAATCTACGGTATTACTAACCCCGTCTCTATCGAGTTACACCATTGAGCCAAGGTTGTTAGTAAACCAATAGCACTTATACCACGTTGTAACGTCCCACTTTTCCGTACAATTTAAGCTGACATTTAACAACCACAGTCAACCCAAATTATACAGGAAAGCGGAAAGTTAAGAGAAAGAAATTAGAGGATAAGAGAGAAAGAAAGAAATATCAGCATAAAAGAGTGGACGAACATCAGAACCTCACAGCGGAACGAATAAAATATAATATAACAACATCTTTTTACATAAAAGAAAATTGTATATACATACCAATCATCAGAGTACAACATATATCAGATACAACGGAACACTTTAGACAACTAATGATGAAGCCTCTTGCTTCCAACCCTTGAAACTCCAAGCGAAAACTAACTTGGAAAAAATGTTCGGTCTGACCCGAGCACATTTTGAAGTAAAGCAAAAACACCCGGGTCAGTCTGGAATACTATCAGTGGTAAATTCACATCAAACAATCGGCTTAACTTTACAAATCCTTTTTGAAATAAAAGGATAATAGTAAGACCAGCCCACACATAAATACGGACGGTTTTTACCTTACTATAACCCAAAATATTTTTGATATATGAAAATCCAGTGATATTATAGTAGTGTCTATCAAACCACAAATAAATAATAATCTAGCGGTACGCTTGCATCTCCCGCTCCATATATAATATAAAATCAAAAACCGCATGACGCTTATTGGAGATTGGATTCCAACTATGGCAAGGTATGGGACCACCTTTCCAATCAGTGTACTCTGAAGGGATATACACAGGGGTTCAATAAGAACGTCTTGCAACCCAGGCTAAACATGACCGGTCTCTCATTTAACTTGAGTGGACCGAATGTATTACCACCCACCGGTGGGAGCTAACCACCTTCCTGCTGGACAACATCGAAAGATTTAAGAAGGAAATGGAATTTCTCTAGATGTTGATAATACACCCCGCTTGGGGATGACCCAACTAGCCATGCGACTTATCCGATTTTTGCCATTTCCCGATTGATGAGGCTTGAGGTCACGTTCCTCCTTTTTGAACATCACACCATATTCACTTTGAATGCCACATCATCAAATCCATTAAATCACTAATTGACGTCCACAAATACACTCTGGGTGTTAAGCAAGAAAATTTCTCCGCCACCACACTTGGTAAATTTGTAAAAATCAATGTACGTGAAATTCAGGAAATACTCTATCACACACTCGTCCATACAAGTCATCTAGAAACAGGATGACCCGAAGGCACCCTCCTAACGTATCCTAGGAATCACCCTACATATCAGTAGCGAGAAGTCCTTGTAAATTCGCAGATTTCAACCACGACAGAACCACAGTGTATCTCTGGTTGCAAGTAAGAGATTATAAGTAGTTCTTCCGTTTTATGAAGATCTACGGTCTCCAATGCTCCATCTTTATTCCCTACAAGTTAGTTTCATACGTAACGTTGATTCGAAGTGGTTTTGGGTCTAGTTTCCATCCCGGTTTCTTTGAAACAACACGTTAAAAAAGTCTAAAAATATTTTATTGATAGTCGATGTTTTAACCAACAATCTTAACAAAACCATCATCCAATCAGATTGATCAAACAGTACGATCAAGTATATTGGCAGCTCAAGTCCTCATTAGTTAAAATCATTCATTAACACTCTTTATCGAATCATTTGGAAATCATTTCGTATATTTAAAGTTGATTCCATTTTCATATCTGGCTAGCTTCTCTTCCGTTTCGTCATGTGGTAACAATATCTCCACTTTATTCACTCTCTTCTTTATTTTTCTTAAGTCCAGAAAATATTTATATATTTTCATAAACCATTTAATTCCTTAAATTTGTAAATGTCGTTGTATTGCTAATTCCAAAAGTATAATCCTATTTCCCATTTCTTATGCGCCAAAACCCATGTTAAACGATAGATGCTCTCTTATTAAAACTCAATAGCTTTGATTCACTTCTACTTGAAGATTTTATCTACTTAAATTCTAATTATTTATTCCTGCTTCCAAAACTGATATAACCCTTTCCATTTCTAATTACTTAGTATATTTTAACTTTATTACTTCCATTACCTGAAAATGGTATAAACATTATCACTTTTAAAGTTGTCCAAAACAAATGTTAATTTATTCATTGTTTATTGAAAACCAATAGTTAAATTTTAATGTCAACACCTTACAAATAAGTTACGATATGTCTCTTACGGAAGTAATGTACCGACTCAACATCTTTACCAATTACAAACTGATAACATCCCTTGATAATAGTGAAGCCGTTCAAGTTGGGGTATTCTAATTACCTCTCAGAACTTGATCGACCACGTTCTTATCTTGAGATAGACAAAAGTTCGAAATTCAAAACTCATATTACTTGTAATATCAATCTGATCTTATTTCTATTTTATTTTACCCATGGTTTTATAAACCATATTCTTTCTTTTGAAAATCTCAAACGGTTATAACCATTTTACTTAATATATTTATTAAGTAAATCATTTTCTAAAATATAAACCTTTCTCCTCAAAACTTATGTATCATATTCTATTCATAACTCTGATTCGTTTACTAATATTTTATCTCAAAAACTATTTTAACATCATTAAGATAATAGTTGTATTTTATAACCAAAACCCTTCTCCATTTTAAACATGGTTTTATGCATCATTTCTTATATTTGAAAAACTCGTTTTACAATCATATCCATTTTCACTTAACCTTTATGATTTCGTAAACTTCTTTTCTGATCACAATCTTATAACTTAAAATTTCTTATTAACACTCCTTATATAACTCAATTACCTTTCTTAAGCCCTTTATCATCTCTGGAAGTACATGTATATTACTTCATTATTAACTAACATTGGATTAGTTAATATCATTAAGGTAATAATTTATTTTATAAATGATAAATATTTAATAATCATCTTAAATACAGTTACTTAAGATTAATTAGCTCTAATAAACAATTGTTGTATTAAAATAATAAACGTCATTTAATTGTTTCCCTTGGAAACAATTTTCCTATATTATTAACCCTTCAGTTAATATCCGACTTCTTTATGAAATAAAGCTATATAAATTATTTTAACATCCCTTTTTATCAAACAAAGCCGTAAATATCATTTTATTTAAAACTCATTATTTCAATAACCAAAATAAAATTGAAACTTTGATTCAGTTATAAAAATAGATATAACTTAAAATACGTTAATTCATGAGACGGTAAATTAATATCTTAAAACGATGGTTTTCAGACCATCCGCTGCCAATTACTTAATCAATACTGCATATTGATTAAAACACGACGATTTGATTCACCGATCAATATCCATTTAATTATCGATATCTAAACAGGATATAATATATAAATTTGAATAAACAACTTATAATTAACAACAGATAATATAAAGTTTATTTAAGGAATTCGGTCTGATTCCTCCAACCTATCCTTCCCTGCACGACAACTCAAATATTTTTTAACACTAGCATATGGGATGAGAATTATAATTTAATGCATTTGAACGACAAACTAATAAACATAGACAAACAATTAATAAGTAAAAATCATCCATAGCATCCATTAAACCAATTTATTCTATTTAATGGTAAATATGAATTTAACACATCACAGAATTCCAGAAGTGTGAGAATTAACTCACATTGTTTTGTTTTTGGTGATGTTGCGTTTTTCTATATAGTTTCAAATCAATGTTTGAAACTACATAAAATTCCGATGGCCTCAGAGTCACTCCATTCCAGCTCATATACGTCGGCACCGTCGATACAAACCCATCAGCACCAGTTTCGTCCAATTCTGTTTACAAATGCAAAAGTTATTCGTATTACACTATTTGATTTAAATTTAATTAATTAGTAAATTAACTACCATTCTTAATATTAATTATTAATTATTAACATTAATTAACCCCTATTAATTACCTTCCTTTTGAAAAACCGGATTGCCATCTTTTTATCAAAACTAGATCCTTTCCTTTGATTCTTAATCTCCTGATTCCTGCCACATCATCTGTGTATACCCCGACCCACATGTTCTCTCCCACTCTTCTATAAAACAAAGCTGGACGTCCTTCTTTCTCGTTCTCTGTTCTTCCGTCAACTGCTCCTATAAGCTCCCTTCCACGTTAACAATTCTTTCCAGTTCTCTCCGACAACACCTTCCCGTCCAACTCCTCCACCATACTGCCTGCCGCCGCCATCTACCTGTAGCTCTATAAACCCACAGGCCTCACCTCTTCATGCATCGCAGAACTTCATTCCCGTTCCTTGACGCCGAACTCCACCTCCCCTGACTGACTTGCCGCCACACCATCCCAGGAGTACCGCCTCCACCCACCACCTTCATTAGTCTGCACCACCTCAACCACTTGCCAGCGTACCCGACATCGAACTCAACCACTCCAGCAAACCATGGACTGCTGCCAACGTTCAGATCACCGCCCTGTCACCATGCCACTTAGACCACGTCGAGTCTCCCTTGAAATGATTTCGTTCATCCCTTTTTCTCCGACACTCTCACTCCAAACTCGATGCACCCTAAAAAGAATTCGATCCTTTTTCTTGCAACCCTGCTAAAGTTCCGTGGTGCATGAGTGTGCTAATTCTTAGCTTGTTTTGTTTTTAATTTAGTCGTAGAAGCTTTCATTTTGTTTTATAGGATTTGCAGTGATTCCCTAAAAACAAACCTTTTCTGAGCTTAGAAAGTGGAAATTCTTTTGAAAGCTTGCTGAGTGTTTGAAGGAATGTCCATTGAATATTTATATAACAAAGAATGAGAAGATGAGGACACTTTGCTTTGGAATAATACAAAGTAGGGTGAGAAATTTTCAAAAGGTAGCTGCATGGTTTGCATGGGTAGGGGCATGGACTAACATTAATACGAAGAGAAAGATTAAGGTGTAGGCTTACCTCATTTAGAATAGGTAGGCTTTTGTAGGCACCATACCCATTAATTTGATTTGGCAGCGCACGCTTTATTTAATTTGAAATGAAATGTTATATAGGCTGTAGTGTTTGGCAGTATGTTTCCCACTAGACACTTGGTGGGTAGATTTGCAAATAGGAGGAGGCCTTATGGTAGGAATGGGTCTTGAAAATATTTAACTAACTTTCGGTATGGTCTCATTAATTTGATTTGATAAATTTTTTCCTTATCTTATTATAGAGCTTCTCAGCTAAGGGATAGAAAACGTATGGATTATTTTAATAAATATATCCATATTTTTATGCTAAGAAATATTGTACCCTGCTACGTAAGACCCCGTTTGCATACGAGCCGCTACAGACAATAATGAAAATACGGTCACGTCGCGTAATGTGCCATGATTCCAAAACTACAATAAAATGGACCAGTTAGCTTATTTTGGATCCCGCATATTCAATTAAAGTTCAAATCGAAAATTACGAATCACCGCGGTGTTTCGGGCTCGTTTTTTTATATTATAAATTATATATATTCGAACTCCATTTTCTAAAATAAATTCGATATAAAATCCATTATATTTCCAATATAATATATCATACACATTTAAATATTCCAATTTAAATGGAAGAAAAATCTGGGATGTTACATAAAGTCTGGCGAGTCTAGTTACTTTTAGCAAGTAAAAGTAGCGTGACAGGCGTATAAAGTGGATAAGAAAGATAACATCATAAAACGTAAGTATGACAAGGTAAATATGATAGAGTATTTACGCTTTCCTAACGATTACTCTGCACTAATACTAGTATAACCAGAATGAGATAATCCCAACAACTATCAAATGGTAGACTTAGGCATACGTCCAGATGTACCCTAACTACTACCCTAATCGATCGGCTCCCTACTCCGTAGATACTCTGTGCCGGCGCCACAGTAGGAGGTATCACTTCCTAAAGTTGTAGCCCTTCGTTGATGTGCATAGCCATACCTACTGGTGTCACGGTCGTCTTAGCCCCCTCTACCCGACCCATGCGCGCACATGTCCCTGGTCGGTTTGCACTGCCCACACTGTCCTCCTCATTTGGATCTCTTACAATCAGCCCAGTAAGCGTGCCCCGACACCGACCTAGGGTGGAGTCCTCGTTTGATACCATTAGATGAGTTACTGACTGAAACGGGTCCCACACACAATACGACACAAGCTCTCCCCTTTGTCTTGTATCCCCACTAGGATTTCCATCGGTTATGCTTACCACTAGGTGTCTTTATTTACATAACCCTATCATTTCCACAAGTTATGCTTACACTAAGGTGTCTTTAATTACATAACTCCAACATTTCCACATGTTATGCTTACCTAAAAAGGTGTCTTTAATTACATAAGCTTATCAGGTTAAGTTTGTGGGCCTATATATAAATATTACCCACCCCCCTTAGATTTACTTATTCCACCCACTGTCCAAACAAGTTTACTTAACCCTTATTCAAGTTTATGTTCATATAATCCCAATGGATTCAACTAGGTTAAGTATTCCAATTCGTTACCATGTCTATTTATGGTTATAATATACTAGACCACCCACATTAAGCCTACCACTTGTGGATGCTGGATATGTCGGTCGGTTCCGGACAGACTTCTTCCACAAGTCGAGCTTAATCTCGTATCTTAGCACGTCTCGTATTTGTGCACTTAGACCCCTCACATTAGATTCAACACTTGCGGTCGCTGGATATGCCGGGCGGTTCCGGGCAGACTTTCACCACAAGTGCAACCTAATCTCGTGTCTAAGTATGGTTAAAGTTTCTAATTATTGTAATCCTAGGCATTTCATTATTAGTCAATTTTTACCTATGTCGTTATAGGTTTTCATGCCCCTTTTTTCCCAATTATGTTCATAATGAATTATATGCCCAAACTCATGTTTATATTCATTATTCAAGTTATGCCAAATTCCCCTTTTCAAGTTATGTCCAATTTTAACGTTTTTCCCCTCGTTCCCAAACTAACACATTCACATATTTTTAGCGACATGCCTAGGCTCGAAATTATCCTGGCTATATAAAATAAAGGGAAAGGTCGAAGCGAAGATGAAAACAAAGATTACACTAACAAAACTGACATAAACATATAGTGGCATATTAATAAGATGGACATATGAGAACAAATCTGGTGAACATAAGATGGTAGAATTGCTTCTAAAATAGTAGGGATGTCATAATAGGAATGATAAGATCTAAATAATAATTTAGATGTCCAACTTGTTCAGATCCAATTTAACCACAACATGATAGGTACAAGGTGATCTAAATAGTAAGTTAGATCTAAAATCAAAAGTAGACCTGACATGATAAAGGTTAAGGTCCAAGTCATAGTATGTCAGAATATCTTAGATTCACAAGTTATTACAGATATGAAACAATTCAAGGATTCAAAGGCATAAATCCTAATTACAGTCATATCATGTTTTACTTTTTAATTATTTAAATCTAAAAGTAACTTAAAAATCACAGTGTTCAGATCTAGAACAATAGAAGGAGAAAAGCAGTTGATGAATCATAGTTCTATACTTGAATCTCTAAACTTGATTGTAGAAGAAGAAAACGGATTTGATTCAGTCTGGGCACCGACAACATCTGGACCTCCATTGATTTTCAATGAAGAAAACAAGAGAAATGAGGCTGTATTTATAGCTGCCAGCCCCAAGAAACCGACCTGCCATGTCAGCCCTAGGGGGTCAACCCACCCTTTAGGGTGTCGACCCAGGGGTCGACACCCCTCTTGAGGGGTCGACCCAGGGGTCAACTCCCCTAGGGCAGGAATTTTGCCGCCTCCGGAAATTTCGATTTTTGAATGATTTCTGATTTTCTGATTAATTATATATGTATATAATTCTCTTGCACGTATACAAACTTCAAACCTTCATAACTTCTTCATACGGTGTCCGTTTAACGCAAACCAAATGTCTATCTTTCCCAGAATTTCGAGACGGACGCAATGGCGTCCTTAATTATGAATATTAAATTAATTATTATTTAATTTTTCCTCTTTAATGTTGTTAAGATGCGGGGTGTTACAGTAGCTAACTAGAATTTTGAGTAAATTAAACCCACATTTAATTTAATTCAAAACAATCGTTATTGCAACGGTCAAACATGAATGTGAGAACTCTTTTGATTCAACTTGAAAATTTATTTATAATCGTCAACTGATTATATATTGATTGCTTGCGTTTGCCATGGTCGCTTCGTGGATGATGAATGTTTATTACTGTTTATGTTCATATAAGCACTAACGATTATTACACTTATATTATAACTGTTGATTGATGGATGATAATTATTATGGTTGTTATTGTAATTGTTCACACAATTTACATCACAAATATAGAAATATTTTGGAATTGATTGAAGCTTGTTCCATTGGGATTTTAAATGAGCACTACATTCATTTAAGTGAAATAAGACATGAAAATGGAAAATGGATTTTTATATCCGAAACGATTGGAAACGAGGATAATATGATTTCAGACAACTTTTGAAATGCTGAAATGGATTTGAAAGAGTTTTGAATTGGGAATGGCTTGTTATAATTCAAAATAAATTTTAAATTCAAAAGTGAATTTGAGTTATATATAAACGACCTTTTTAACTCGAAATGATTATTACGTTATTTTTATACAACATTTAAATGGATTTCGCAAAGTTTCGATTTAAAAAGATTTAATTTTGAAAATATTATTATTATAATAATATAATATTCAATTTGATTTATAATTGAATTCAAAGTTGGAATTTGATGATATAGCTTTTAAACGAGTTCATAAATGTTTTACAAACTATATTTGGACCGAATCGGACGACTTTTATTTTAAATAATAATATGCTTTGAATAGGACATGTCGCGCAGCTACTGTTCACGAATTTCGACCATAAACTTCAAACGATCATAACTAATGCAATTTAAATCAGATTTTCCCAAAAAAAAGTTTGTTTTCTATTGATAGTAACTTTCAAATGAAAGAAGAATATTCGAATTTCAACTTATAGATTTCAAGTTATGTTTAAATCTATTTTTGAAAAGGTCGCTTTAAAGGCAGTTCGATTCCCGTAATTGGAAATCGATCGAGATGGCCATAATTTTTTTATTACAAATATGGAAAAATAATGATAAATCATAATAAATGATTTTACAGTGATTTGAGAAAGAAATGCGAAGTTATAAACTATATTTCTCCTTTTGTGATTTTAGCCTAACTTGCTGTATACGGTAAAACGACATTTTGGAAATTTAAGTTAAATGAACTTAAGTTGTTTGGTTTATCAAATATAAATTCCATTTCAAAGGATATGTTTTAGTAAATATTTTAATTAAGAAAAGTTTTCCAATTTGAATAAATTGGATTTGAATAGATATGATCCTCGGATATTTGATATTAATTTCTGTTGTTGCTATTTGAGGAATTTGGAAGATATTTATATCGTTATTCCACTTATAGTATTTGTTGATGACGAGAATTGGCGTTAAATACAAGTTGATGTAAATTCTGAAGAATTTTATACTTGATGTCAACTGGATTTTGGTTTGTTGTGAATGACGCCTAAATAACGTTATTCTTTAACCTAGCTATGACTAAGATATGATTTAGAAAGCAATAACAAATATTTTAATTATGATTTAATGAAGTTTTCCAAAGTTGAGTTTTCAAATTAATAAATTAATTTGGAATTGAATGGAAATTGATTTAGTAATAATCGAGATGTGTCTCTGTGTATGAAGACCTTTATTATTTAAGAAATTTAAAAGGCTTTGCCGCGATTCCGCTTATAATATTACTGCAATACGGCAATCCATATCAATTATAAGCTGATATGATTTTCGTAAAAAATCATTTAAAATGAAAGAATGAATTTGGGTTTAACGTGAATGATGGCTTAATTAACATTGTTCTTTAACCCATTTAAAGGAGAAGATGATTTCCTGAGATTAGTTGAAGAGAAATCTTTATTAAATTTGAATATAAATATTTAATGAAAGAGTTTTCCTAGCAAAAGATAATGTGAACAACAAATTAAAGATCGTTTAAAGGATAAGCGGGTTTTTTCCTAACGATAAGATTAAGAAATTGAAAGGTGTGTTTTTGTGCCAATGATATGATTTAGGAGTGTTAAAAGTACTTTACCATAATTATGGTTAATGAATGATTTGGATTTTAAGTAAGCGTGTTTTCGCATAATGACAAGATTTAATCCTTAATTAGATTTGAAATGAAAGAATGCGATTAATGAGGTTACCAAAATACTAGGGCAATTAGATATGGAGTACAGCCAGTTTTGCTTCATGTGATGAACAGGATGGGAATGGGATAATGATTTGGGAAATTACCTTTTTGTGTGATTCAACAATCCCGATAAAGCATAGAAACCTTGATATGGTTAAATTGGTGAAATAAGATTTTTTTTAATCTTTTGAAATGATTTCCAAGGAAAAGATTTAAATAAGAGTTTAAAGAATATAATTTTTTGATAAGATTTAAATGGGTATTGTTAACGATATTTTTCGTCAATACCCAAATTACAAAGTGTAATATTGTATCCACGAAGCTTGCCTCGGACATGACTCAGAATCCTCAGGCAATGATCCTGGATCCGGTATGGATAGGTTTCTGGACCATGGCAACTGCTCTGTATATTTCAATAAGAAGAAAACAGGCTAACGCCTCCCTTGAGTTCAGGGATGAAAGCCTCGCAATACTCATTAACTTCAATCGATCCTTTGTACTAGACCTTCCCGAGGGAGGAGTCTGAATTACAATGGAGATCGAGCTAGGAACTCATATGCGATTTTGTCACATCGATGCTTGGGGAAGTGTTAGGCTTAGTATGAGGGCATGGATCAATCATGGCGGTTCTGTGAGGTGAAGAGAAAAGGGGGGTTTCATATTTCTACAAAGTCCCCTTCCTTCGCTACTGGAGCACCTTGATTGATCCCCTCATCAGAAAGATTAGTGTTAACTCCCTATTTCATCATTATGAGACTACAAGATTATCAAATCGCAGGATGTATGGGACTCCGAATTCTCCATTTATAAATTGTAGATATCTTACATGAATTGATGATTTGCTCTCCTTGAGAAAGAAGGAGCTAAATTGAGAAATGAAAGGTTCATCCTCCATTACGGAGTATCTGGAGTCCTATTTATAGAGAATCCGATGTCTTTCCATTGATAGGTTGTTGGGCCTGGGCGATCCCTGTCGGCCGCCTTTTTCTTGGGTTTCGGGTATCGGCCTGTTGGTCCTCTTCGCGATGCCATTTATAGCCTTCGAAGGGATGGTCCCAGGTGAATTGGCCTTTCTTCTAGGCGGAAGGGGCTTGTTACCGCAACAGATTGCGGGGGCATTTCGGATGTCTTGTCGAATGCTCTCTGTCTCGGTTCATTGCTGCGGGCTTCAGGATGTAGGCTTTCGGCTTTATTGTGGGTACTTGGAGGGGCCTGCCCTCATGCCGTATGTAAATGTCTATCGATTTAGAACCGTTGATGGTTCAGGTACTAAGTGGATTAGTAAGTAGCCTATATCCTTGCTTGAGTCTCGGTTTAGCCTTCCGGTTTGGCTCCCGGGAGGGTAGCTTTCGGTGATATTTGTGTTACTTATGAAAGTAACCCCTTTCTATATCCCTGAAGTCGTTCTTCGAGGATTGGTTCCAAATCATCTTGATGTTCCGTCCCAATGCTCTTCCTCTTTTACTGTATTGGTGTCCATTGGTTGATTCTTGGCGGATAGACCCCGTCAGATGAACCTTTGCCGATACCTGGTAGGTTTCAGGTCCCTTTTCTTCAGAGGGGGTATCAACTTGAATTGCTTTCGTGTTCCTTATTCCCTCCTTATATTTACTTAACATCCCTGCACCCGCTATTTTGTGCCAAGATAATTTTTATAGTAACATTTTCCCTCCCCCTTTTGTGAAGGGGTGTCTTCGACTTTTCAAGTCAAGCTTCTTTCGGCTGGCTCTTTCCTGTTTGCTTGCCAATTATTTTCCAATGTTAAGTTACGTCACGGGTCTCGCTAAAGAGATCTGTATTCAACGCCGTGCGGAAGAATGAAGTGTCCTAGATTCAGGTTTTGATGGAGGAATGAAAACCTTTTCTGATAATGATGTTGAGCCGAACACTATCCAGGTTCGGATGAACTAAGATGGAAGAGCTGAATTCACCCAGATTTAGGAACTTAAAGGCTGAAGGCCGGGAACCTTCTCGATATTAATGGATGGCCGAATCTACCCAGATTCGGGTGTTTTTAGATTAAGGACTGGAAACCTTTCCGGCGTTAATGAAGAGCTGAATCCCTCCAGATTCAGGTATTAGTATGGAGAACCAGAACTTCCTCCGGTATTAATAGAACGACGAATTGGCCCAGATTCGGGTATTAGTATGGGGAACCGAAACCTCTTTTGGTATTATGAAAACGCTGAATCGACCCAAATTCGTGTATTAGCATAGAGAACTGAAACCTCTTTCGGTATTAAGATAATGCTGAATTAACCCAGATTCAGGTATTAGCATAGAGAATTGAAACCACTTTCGGTATTAATAGAGAACGCCGAATCGACCCAGATTAGGGTATTAGTATGGAAAACCGAAACCTCTTTCGGTATTAAGAGAACGCCGAATCGACCCAGATTCGGGTATTATCATAGAGAATCGAAACTTCTTTCGGTATTAGGAAAACGCCGAATCGACCCAGATTCGGGTATTAGCATAAAGAACCGAAACCCCTTTCGGTATTAAGAGAACGCCGAATCGACCCATATTCGGGTATTAGCATAGAGAACCGAAACTTCTTTGGTATTAAGAGAATGCCAAATTGACCTAGATTCGGGTATTAGCATAGAGAAACGAAACCTCTTTCGGTATTAAGAGAACGCCAAATCGACCCAGATTCGGTTATTGGCATAGAGAACTAAAACCTCTTTCGGTATTAAGAGAACGCCTAATCGACCCAGATTCGGGTATTAGCAGAGAGAACCGAAACCTCTTTCGGTATTAAGAGAGCGAGTATCCCCCTTCGGATTTGATTTTGAATGCAAAGGTTGTACGTGCTTCGTGAGCCTCCCCATGGGCTTTCGTAGTCAAAGCAGAGGATGTACGTGCTTTGTTGGCCACTCTCTAGGCATGTGCGTCCGGTGCGCTTGGCTAGCTTATCCACAAGCAGGGCCCAAGGACTTACCCGACCTCCCTCTAGGAGGCGCCTTATCCTGACCATCGTAGGCGATGATAAGGTCTTAGAAACTTAAACGGGGCCATCGTAGGCACAAAACTAAGGTTTACTCTTTTGACGCTCTACACGGGCCATCGTAGGCACTAATAGAGGCTTATACGCCACCCCCTCCAAGGGGTGCCCTATCCTGACCATCGTAGGTGATGATAGGGGTTTGCGCTCCCTTCTGCGGATAATGCAGAACATAAGCAGAGGTAGGACGTGCTCTTCTGTGAGCACAGGTAGGACGTGCTTAGTTCGAGTAGAGGCAGGGCGTGCTAATTTTTAGATGCACCGCAACGACCATTTCTGGTGTGAAACGGCGGCTTACTCTTTCGATGCTTTAATCCTGCCCCCTCTGGTTTGGGCAAGGAGAAAGACTAACACAATAATCCCCATTTCGGGGGGATGCCTTGCCCCGACCAATTTGGTGATTACGAGGGATTCAATCCTTTTTCCAGCTCGACCCCCTTTTGGGTTTCTTACGAGCCATCGGGAGGGTTTCCATTCCTCTAGTTGTTCGATGATTTCTAGGGGAAAAGACCTTATCCTCTATTCCTTTATGGTTGGAAAATATGACCTCAAATGTTTCTAGTTCCATGTCCTTGGAACAAGATCGTCGTTGGGCCTGCACAGCCGATATGTGCTTGGTATGATTTCTTGATGGACAATCAGGGGTCCTTCCCCGTTTGGGCCGAGAGGGCCATTATCCGGATCTTTGGTGTTATCCATTACTCTTCGTAGAACTAATTCGTCCTTAGCGAAGGTTCTTACTTTGACCTTCAAATTTTAATATTTTGTGATTCTTCTTTGGTACTCGGCATTTCTTACTGCAGCCTCGTCCCTTAGTTCCTGTATCAAATCTAACGACTCCTTTCTTAATTGCTGATTGGGGTCAAAAGCATATTCTATTCTTCGATATGACGGAACTTCGACCTCAACTGGAAGCATAGCCTAGCAACCATATGTTAGGGTAAGGGGGTGTGTCCTGTAACTGTTTCGCGGAAGTTCTGTATGCCCATAGAACTAGAGGAAACTCCTATGCCCAATTATCTTTAGCCTGATTTAGGCGTTTCTTAAGGATTTTCTTAATGGTCTTATTTGCGGCTTCCACAACTCCATTAGCTTTCGGATGGGCCACTGAGGAGAAACTTTTGATGATTCCATTTTTCTCACAGAATCGGGTGAATTCTTCACTCTCGAATTGTGTTCCGTTATCCGATATGATCTTATGGGGAATCCCAAAGCGGGTAACAATATTCATTATTACGAATCTTAACACTTTCTTGGATGTGATAACCGGAAGGGGTTCTGCCTCCATCCACTTGGTGAAGTAGTCGATAGCTGCTATGACATATTTCGCTCCTCCCTTGGCGAGTGGTACGGGCCCGATCAAATCTATCCCCCATACTTCGAAAGGCCAGGGCCTCGATATAGTGGTTAGATTACTAGGAGGAAGTCATGGTACCTTACAGTGCTTTTGACATTTGTCACATCTCTTGACGTATTCGACCGCTTTACTAACCATCCATGGCCAATAATAACCATGTCGCATGACCCTTTTGGCCAGTTTAATCCCAGTGGAATGGTCCCCACACCATCCTTCATGTGCTTCTTTTAAAAGGTTGAGTCCATCTTCGAAACTTATACACCTTAGATAAGGAAGTGAATTTCCCCTTTTATAGAGTACACCGTTTATGAACGTGAACGTGGGAGCTTGGTGTTTTACCTTCCTTGCATCTTGCTTATCAAGGGGTAACTTCCCTTTTAAGAGGTAGACCGCTATGGGAGTCATCCACGTAGTTTTCTATCGGGGGCATGTTTCCGCCATGGGAAATTCCCTCTTGGGGTTTCCTTCTTGGCCTTCTCCTCTTCTCAGGGCTTGGGATCGGGCCAAGACTAACGACTATTTTCCTACTTCCATTCTTCCTGTTCGATGTTGGGCATCTCCTGATACCCACCGGCACTATCCGGGTTTTGTGAGCTCCTCGGGAGCTGGCTAATTTGGATAGCGAATCCGCTTGGGTATTCTCCCCACGGGGTATTTGATGAAATGAGAAATCCTCAAACAAGGAAATCATATTTATTACCTTCTTCATGTATAAGATCAACCGCTTATCTTTGGTTTGATATGCCTGTTTTATTTGGTTTACTATTAGTTACAAGTCGCTGAAGATTTCTATCCTTGGTATCTTCAACTGTAATTCCAGATTCAGACCAGCTATCATGGATTCGTATTTCGCCATATTGTTGGTTGCCGGGAACCCTAATTTCATGGCGTAGTGCAGGCGGTGTCTGTCAGGGGTGATTATAACATAACCTGCCCCCGCCTCCTGTTTGCTGGAAGCTCCATCTACAAAGAGTTACCATTTGGCCTTCTGTAACACCCCGTAATTCTATAACATTAAGTTTCACAAATTAAAGTATAATTAAATTTTAGAAGAAAAATTAAGGGAAACGGGTTACGCCATTGCGTTCGTCTTGAAATTCTGCTTGAGATAGATCTGAGTTTGCGTAAATTGGACTCCGTATGAAAAAGATATCCTTAAATTAAATATTGCAGCAAAACATGAAAAAAGAAGAATGAGAAAAGAATAATGTTTAGCATTGTTCTAACTCTTTTAAGCAAAAGAATTAGTAGCTTGTTTGGTTGGAACACATGACTTGCATACAAGAGGTACAAAGTTTGATCCCCGCCAGCGCCCTATTTTTGTTTTAGGGGAATGGCTTAAAATAGCCTAGTGTGAACGCAGTTCAAAAAGTAGTTTAGTGTGAAAATGGGTAATTGGGAAGATAGTTAAAAAGAAAAAAAAAATGATGAATATATATATATATAATATATAATATATATATATATATATGACGTGTACGCATCATGTAGCGTACGTTGCGCATTTTTGGTTGTCAAGGATTGTTTTTTTTAAATGGCCTTCCCCAATTGGATTTATGACAAATTAAAAGTAAGAAAAGATTTATTCATATATATATATATATTTATTTATATGGGTAATTAATGTAAACGGTAAAGGGAAAATGTATCTATTAAATACGTATTTATGTTTGAATTGATTGACAATAAATAATAAAAAGAAAAGATGAACATTAGAATATCACTTTTGTTATGTTAACATTAGAATAACATTTCGTTAGGAAATGTATATTTAGATTAAAATGTTTATTCAGATTAAATTGACATTTCAGTTAAGAAATGTTCATTTAGCTAATGTTTTGTTTTAAATAAAAAATGTCCTTTTGGTTATGATATGTTAGGAAAGAATCAATGTGTCATTTATGAAAAAAATGAACATTTAATATGCTGAGTCAAGGCTAAGTCATTTCTGACCCATTGCTGAGTCAATAGGATAATTCTATCTTGATTGAACGGTTGTGGTCATTTCTAGGGTTAATTAAATGGCCTAAATTAATCCTAAAATTCTATATATACAACCTAGCTCTTAACCTAATTCACACTATTAAACTTGGAGCCGTCACGCTGTTGTAAGATAGCTTGGAATGGTCGCCGCTTAAAGATTAAAGACAAACAAAGCTAGAACAAATCTAATTCAAAACTAAGAATCAAAACAACGCCTACCTAAAGGAACGCAGCTCAATTTCAGAATCTCAGATCTCAGAAAACAAGACCATCTTGCGTTGTAAGTATAGTGGCTCTTTAGATGGGAATGCGATTAAGACATGATTTGATGTAAATTGTAATATGGAATTATATCAGTGTTGGTGATGTTGTTTTATATTTGTTATTTGTGATAATTTGAATGTTGTGGTGATTGAATCTTTTATGTATTGTGAATCAAACAATCAACACCTTATGCGAATTGTATGTATACAGTTAGATCTAAATATATACTTATGCAAGTTATAGGTTGCAAGTTAGATTTACACAAATATTTATATAATTCATGTAGGCTCTATGTATATATGTTTTAAACCAATTGTGCCTACATGACTAGAATAGATCTGTATTCACATGTTCTCATGCATGTGAGAACTTATAATCGGATCCATGTCAAGATCCGTTTAGGATTGATATGAAAGTTTATTGTTAGATCTATGTTTATACATATGTGTTGCAAGTTCACACCCTTAAGTGGTTGTCAAAGTTATACATATAGTTTTGTCTTACGCCAGTTTTATGTTTGAGGTTATGCCTAGACCTATGCATTAACATGTTATACCATGTTGTAGTGGATTCATATGACACCTATTAGATTATACTATGTTATACCTATATGTTTGGCTAAAACTATATGATTCATGTGACACCTATTTATCTAGGCCCAATATTTATATGCAAGTTTATGGCATGTTATGCAATGTTATGATATTCATGTCGATTATTTTGCAAGTTCACACCTATGATGTTCATATTGACTATGTCGAGAATGCCAAGTTTACACCTATGACATGTTTATGTTAATGAATTATTTTTATGCCAATTTTGTGTACGCTAAATTAGGCTAAGTTTTTAGCCTAATATTATGTGTCAAAATCATGTGGACGGAAAATTAGGCTAAGATTGTTAGCCTAATATTTAGACGGGGTAACGTTGGGTAAAATTGGTAATTATAGGAAGCTTGACATAAATTGGTTAAAAACCACATAAGTGATTTATGGCATAAAATGGTATTAATTATATACCTAAACTAATGAGATTGATTGGAAACAAATTTGGCAGTAACTTGAATTTGAATAATTTACATAATTAAAATGTAAATTAGAAAATACGAATATTCTTAACCCAAGGTTGGATTGAGTTGTGATGTAAACCTGCCCAGACCCGCCCGGCTGTCCAGTAATCACAACAATACCTATCCAATGTGAGAGGTTAAGGCATTGAGCCCAATAAAGACCCAAGGTTAGACTGAGTTGTGGCGTAAGGCTGCCCGGAACCAACCGGCATACAGGCAGCCACAACAATACCTGTCTAATGTGAGTGGTTGGTGCTTTAATAAGACAATTAAAGCTATGTTAGGATTGGTAGGGCTAAGTTAACTAAAACACTTAACCAACTTAACATGTTAACCAGACAAGACGTGTAGGGGTTAAGTAACTAAGAAAACACTTAGCCAAATTAACATGTTGACTAGATTAAAAGGTGGGGTTAAGTAAAGTTAATACACTTAGCCAATTTAACATGTTCACTAGACTAGAGGTTGGGGTTAAGTAAATTTAATACACTTAGCCAATTTAACATGTTAACTAGACTAGAGGTTGAGGTTAAGTAAATTTAATACACTTAGCCAATTTAATATGTTAGCTGGACTAGAGGGTAGGGTTGAGTAAACTTAGAACACTTAACCATCATAGTGTGATAAATGAACAGGGTTAAGTTAAAACATGAAGGTACAATACTTAACCATTAGAACATGTTAATTAAACAGATGTTAGGGTTAAGTTAACTAAGGGAACACTTAACCGTTATAACATGTTAGTTAAAACAGATGGGCAAGGTTTGGTTAAAAGGGACACTTAACCAATACAAGATGAATGGGTAGGGTTAAGTAATAAGAAATACTTAACCATTGTAACTTGGTTTGTGATAGGGTTAAGTCAACATGAACTACTGATAACACTTAGCCAGTTTAATATGACAAAGGAATGGGTTAAGCAAACTCGAATTGACTAATGACACTTAACTAATCCAACTTGACGAGAAAGAGGGCTAAGTAGTAAACCATAGTTAAGAAAACAACGATTCAGGAAACTAAGTGGTAAACCTTAGTTAGGAAAACTAAGTAGTAATTCTTAGTATAACACGAGGAGGAGCGAACGTCCATCTAATCTTAAAGAAGGCTCCAACGAATTGGGTTACGAAGCCCGAGGCTTCAAGGTGACGTGAGGGTACTCTTGGTATCCCTCTGTGAGGCTGCAGATGATCCTCCTGGGCTCACAGAGGTTAAGGTCTGTGTTAGGAGAACCAAAGGTATGCCTTGGTTGAAATATAAGGCAACTTAAAGACTAGGATGGACCAGCGTGATTCGGCGAGACCAATAGCCCTGTGATAGCAACTCGTCGTCTACCTACCATCTTGAGTCAGTCGAGATACGCATGCGGAAAGGCAGAGAACTCCCAACAGACCGTATACTTGCTATCTAGTTATGGGTGAGGCCGGCCAATAGGAAAGTGAGTCATAAGTGGCAGGAGTATATTTCTCGTGCTTGATTTTCTTGGATTGCCTTTCATTAGTTGAGGGAGGGGTCACGTGGGACCATATCCATTGGTAGAAAAACGGACCTTAGCATCTACATCGGCAGAAACTTAAAGCTCCCGACCGAGTTCCGTGTTTTCTTGATTCAGCCCTGTCACGGGACTCGGGCCGCACATATAGTGGACATGTGCATCTAGACAGTGATAATCGATTCGCTACACATACGTGGGGAAAGTCTAGGAACATATACCACTCTAGGTAGTGCGTCCTAGACTAGGGGCATCGTTCGACAGGTAGCATAATCCCTAGTTGGACCTAGGTGGCATAAATCCTGAATCCGAGAAGTATTAGATAAGTCGCATAAACCCTAGTAGAATCTAGGAACCGCTCGATAAGAAAACCCTAGATTAGATCTAGGTAATAAATAATAGATGTACACCTAAAGGCAACCGCAATTACAGGGATTGGGATCACGTTATCATCTTTATACAAATTACTAGTTGGGATACTAGTTAGGTGGTGCAGAGATATAGAATGGGGTGTGATAGTATATTCGGTTTAAACTGTCTTTCTTTGGTTTATATTAGTCTGTTATTCTGGTACTGTCCCATTTTCCAGTTTACTCCTGTCATGAACTTTATCCTGTTCACATGCTAAAAGCCACTAGACTTACTCAGGCTTTAAGTCTGACTCTGTTTTTCTTTGGTCTTTTTTTCTTCCGTCCCCCCCCCTCCAGGTAGTCAGGGAGGGAATAGCTCTGCTTAGTATGGACTGTTACTCTTTCCAAGCTTGAAGACTCTTGGATATATCGCTTCAGACTCTCTTTTCCCCTGCTATGGCTGGCTTATGCTACATTGGGGAATACAAATGTTATTTTATGCTTCATTATTTTGTAAGACGGATGGTACTCTGGTATTGGAAAGCAATTGTTGTACAAACTATTTTATCAATAAAGTAAAGATTTATTTTCCGCTGTTTTAATTTTTTTCTGTCTTGTAATTTATCTGCATCTTTTACCTTAAATGCTCCACAGAACTTAATGCATTCCCTTAGTGAGTGACACTAACGGATGTGGGGTGTTACACGTTGTATCAGAGCTGAAGGTTACCAGATCAGATAAAAGATTTGAAAAATTATTTCAAAACGGTTTTAAAAAAAAAGAAGCATTTTCAAAAGAAAAGATTTGGTTTAAAGGCATATTCCCCAAAGCCATACGCATTATCTTCTGATTCTCTGTTTGAATTCTTGTCCCCTTCTTTCTTGAGTCTTCGGGGCTCCTGGCTTTCTGTGAGGTAACCTCATCACAACATGGTTCCGTAAGCTTGATAAGACTAGGATACCTATCGAAGGGCGAAGCAGTGCCCGACTTCCATCTATAGTCGTGGTAGTTTCACCTGCGACTAGTTTTCTTCCAAGCTTTGTTGGGTTCTTTGTGCGATAGAGGTAGCTTTAGAGAGCACTGTAAACATGTTACACAAGGATGGTAAAGGTGGTAGATGAATAATTGTGGCAGGTGCCCTAGGTAGGAAGAAAGACTGACCTTAAGAGAGGTAAAAAGTACATAGCAACCTTTAGCTTTAGACCCTCAGATTTGTAACATGATGGATAATCTAAGTAGAGGAGAGACCTCTAATCATCTTAGTATATACACTAGTATCAAGGTTAACATCTGTTTATCTTGGAAATGGAGGAGAAGAAGCTTCGCAATCATGAAGTTAAATTAGATAAGGTACCGTATAGTGAAGCTCGAGAAGGTGCGACATATAAGACTAGAGACTAGACACGAGCATCATACCCTTTTTCTTAAGGGTATATCCTTGATCTCTTTTTCTAGGAATTTTATGCATACTTTCTAGCTTTTAAGGTATATCCTCTAGGACGTATCATCGATCCTTCGGTAGAAGTCAATGGATGTAAACATGTATTTGAAACATGTTATGATTGATGGTTGCAAGTGGTTGCTCGTGAATGCATATACACACCATAGCCACTAGGACAACTCAGTCATTTTCATATTGCATTCGCATATATGTATTTGTTTACAGATTGAACTCAATGTGTTATCATATGGACGTTGCATTTGAGTGAATGGTTGTGCACTCATATAGAAATGATACGTATCATTAGGATTGCATACATGATTGGACGCATGGCACTGACAAAATTCGCATTAAGGAGGTCGACTGAATCAGTAGACCGCCTGATTTTGCATTAGATAAAGACATATACACACACTATGCATATAAATATGAAAGCATTTAGAAATCTTTTTAAGGACAATGAATGCCTGTGATTGAATGGTTGAGTAGATGGGTGATTGGATGGTAGGACACATTCTTCCTAACTTGAAGATTTCGGGGACGAAATCCTTTTTAGAAGGGGAGAATGTAACACCCCGTAATTCTGTAACATTAAGTTTCACAAATTAAAGTATAATTAAATTTTAGAAGAAAAATTAACGGAAATGGGTTACGCCATTGCGTTCTTCTTGAAATTCTGCTTGAGATAGAGTTCGAGTTTGCGTAAATTGGACTCCGTATGAAAAAGATATCCTTAAATTAAATATTGCAGCAAAACATGAAAAAAGAGGAATGAGAAAAGAATATTGTTTAGCATTGTTCTAACTTTTATAAGCAAAAGACTTAGTAGCTTATTTGGTTGGAACACATGACTTGCATATAAGAGGTACAGAGTTCGATCCCCGCCAGCGCCCTAGTTTTGTTTTAGGGGAATGGCTTAAAATAGCCTAGTGTGAACGCAGTTCAAAAAGTAGTTTAGTGTGAAAATGGGTAATTGGGAAGATAGATAAAAAGAAAAAAAATGATGAATATATATATATAATATATATATACGCATATATATATATATATATATATATATATGACGTGTACGCATCATGTAGCATACGTTGCGCAATTTTGGTTGTCAAGGATTGTTTTTTTTAAATGGCCTTCCCCAATTGGATTTATGACAAATTAAAAGTAAGAAAAGATTTATTCATATATATATATATATATATTTATATATGGGTAATTAATGTAAACGGTAAAGGGAAAATGTATCTATTAAATACGTATTTACGTTTGAATTGATTGACAATAAATAATAAAAAGAAAAGACGAACACTAGAATATCACTTTTGTTATGTTAACATTAGAATAACATTTCGTTAAGAAATGTATATTTAGATTAAAATGTTTATTCAGATTAAATTGACATTTCAGTTAAGAAATGTTCATTTAGCTAATGTTTTGTTTTAAATAAAAAAATGTCCTTTTGGTTATGATATATTAGGAAAGAACCAATGTGTCATTTATGAAAAAATGAACATTTAATATGCTGAGTCAAGGCTGAGTCATTTCTGACTCATTGTTGAGTCAATAGGATAATTCTATCTTGACTGAACGGTTGTGGTCATTTCTAGGGTTAATCAAATGGCCTGAATTAATCCTAAAATTCTATATATACAACCTAGCTCTTAACCTAATTCACACAATTAAACTTGGAGCCGTTACGCTGCTGTAAGATAGCTTGTAATGGCTGCCGCCTAAAGCCTAAAGACAAACAAAGCTAGAACAAATCTAATTCAAAACTAAGAATCAAAACAACGTCTACCCAAAGGAACGCATCTCAATTTCAGGACCTCGGATCTCAGAAAACAAGACCATCTTGCGTTGTAAGTATAGTGGCTCTTTAGATGGGAATGCGATTAAGACATGATTTGATGTAAATTGTAATATGGAATTATATTAGTGTTGATGATGTTGTTTTATATTTGTTATTTGTGATAATTTGAATGTTGTGGTGATTGAATCTTTTATGTATTGTGAATCAAACAATCAACACCTTATGCGAATTGTATGTATACAGTTAGATCTAAATATATACTTATGCAAGTTATAGGTTGCAAGTTAGATTTACACAAATATTTATATGATTCATGTAGGCTCTATGTATATATGTTTTAAACCAATTGTGCCTACATGACTAAAATAGATCTATATTCACATGTACTTATGCAAGTGAGCACTTATAATCGGATCCATGTCAAGATCCGTTTAGGATTGAAATGAAAGTTTATTGTTAGATCTATGTTTATACATATGTGTTGCAAGTTCACACCCTTAAGTGGTTGTCAAAGTTATACATATAGTTTTGTCTTACGCCAGTTTTATGTTTGAGGTTATGCCTAGACCTATGCATTAACATGTTATACCATGTTGTAGTGGATTCATATGACACCTATTAGGTTATACTATGTTATACCTTTATGTTAGGCTAAAACTATATGATTCATGTGACACCTATTTTACTAGGCCCAATATTTATATGCAAGTTTATGGCATGGTATGCAATGTTATGATATTCATGTCGATTATTTTGCAAGTTCACACCTATGATGTTCATATTGACTATATCGAGAATGCCAAGTTTACACCTATAACATGTTTATGTTAATGGCAGTCTTACGCCACAACTCAGTCTAACCTCGGGTCTTTATTGGGCTCAATGCCTTAACCTCTCACATTGGATAGGTATTGTTGTGATTACTGGACAGTTGGGCGGGTCCGGGCAGGATTACATCACACCTCAATCCAACCTCGGGTTAAGCATATTCGTATTTTCTAATTTACATTTTAATTATGTAAATTATTCAAATTCAAGTTACTGCCAAATTTGTTTCCAATCAATCTCATTAGTTTAGGTATATAATTAATACTATTTTATGCCATAAATCACTTATGTGATTTTTAACCAATTTATGTCAAGTTTCCTATAATTACCAATTTTACCCAACGTTACCCTATCTAAATATTAGGCTAACAATCGTAGCCTAATTTTCTGTCTGCATGATTTTGACATATAATATTAGGCTAAAAACTTAGCCTAATTTAGCGTACACAAAATTGGCATAAAAATAATTCCGGAACCGACCGGCATACAGGCAGCCACAACAATACCTGTCTAATGTGAGTGGTTGGTGCTTTAATAAGACAATTAAAGCTAAGTTAGGATTGGTAGGGTTAAGTTAACTAAAACACTTAACCAACTTAACATGTTAACAAGACAAGACTTTTAGGGGTTAAGTAACTAAGAAAACACTTAGCCAAATTAACATGTTGACTAGATTAAAAGGTGGGGTTAAGTAAAGTTAATACACTTAGCCAATTTAACATGTTAACTAGACTAGAGGTTGGGGTTAAGTAAATTTAATACACTTAGCCAATTTAACATGTTAACTAGACTAGAGGTTGTGGTTAAGTAAATTTAGTACACTTAGCCAATTTAATATGTTAGCTGGACTAGAAGGTAGGGTTGAGTAAACTTAGAACACTTAACCATCATAGTGTGATAAATGAACAGGGTTAAGTTAAAACATGAAGGGACAATACTTAACCATTAGAACATGTTAATTAAACAGATGTTAGGGTTAAGTTAACTAAGGGAACACTTAACCGTTATAACATGTTAGTTAAAACTAATGGGCAAGGTTAGGTTAAAAGGGACACTAAACCAATACAAGATGAATGGGTAGGGTTAAGTAATAAGAAATACTTAACCAATATAACTTGGTTTGTGATAGGGTTTAGTCGACATGAACTACTGATAACACTTAGCCAATTTAATATGACAAAGGAATGGGTTAAGCTAACTTGAATTGACTAATGACACTTAACAATTCCAAATTAACGAGAAAGAGGGCTAAGTAGTAAACCTTAGTTAAGAAAACAACGATTCAGGAAACTAAGTGGTGAACCTTAGTTAGGAAAACTAAGTAGTAATTCTTAGTATAACACGAGGAGGAGCGAACGTTCATCTGATCTTAAAGAAGGCTCCAACGAATTGGGTTACGAAGCCCGAGGCTTCGAGGGGACGTGAGGGTACTCTTGGTATCCCTCTGTGAAGTTGAAGATGATCCACCGGGCTCACAGAGGTTAAGGTCTGCGTTAGGAGAACCAAAGGTATGCCTTGGTTGCAATATAAGGCAACCTCAAGACTAGGATGGACCAGCGTGATTCGGCGAGACCAATAGCCCTGTGATATCAACTCGTCGTCTACCTACCATCTTGAGTCAGTCGAGATACGCATGTGGAAAGGCAGAGAACTCCCAACAGACCGTATACTTTCTATCTAGTTATGGGTGAGGCCGGCCAATAGGAAAGTGAGTCATAAGTGGCAGGAGTATATTTCTCGTGCTTGATTTTCTTGGATTACCTTTCATTAGTTGAGGGAGGGGTCACGTGGGACCATATCCACTGGTAGAAAAACGGACCTTAGCATCTGCATCGGCAGATAACTTAAAGCTCCCGACCGAGTTCCGTATTTTCTTGATTCAGCCCTGTCACGGGACTCGGGCCGCACATATAGTGGACATGTGCATCTAGACAGCGATAAACGATTCGCGACACATACGTAGGGAAAGTCTAGGAACATATACCACTCTAGGTAGTGCGTACTAGACTAGGGGGATCGTTCGACAGGTAGCATAATCCCTAGTTGGACCTAGGTGACATAAATCCTGAATCCGAGAAGTATTAGATTAGTCGCATAAACTCTAGTTGAATCTGGGAAGCGCTCGATAAGAAAACCCTAGATTAGATCTAGGTAATAAATAATAGATGTACACCTAAAGGCAACTGCAATTACAGGGATTGGGATTACGTTATCATCTTTATACTGATTACTAGTTAGGATACTAGTTAGGTGGTGCAGAGATATAGAATGGGGTGTGGTAGTATATTCGATTTAAACTGTTATGCTTTGGTTTATATTAGTCTGTTATTCTGGTACTGTCCCATTTTCCAGTTTACTCCTGTCATGAACTTTATCCTGTTCACATGCTAAAAGCCACTAGACTTACTCAGGCTTTAAGTCTGACTCTGTTTTTCTTTCGTCTTCCTTTCTTCCATCCCCCCCCCCATGTAGTCAAGGAGGGAATAGCTCTGCTTAGTATGGACTGTTACTCTTTCCAAGCTTGAAGACTCTTGGATATATCGCTTCAGACTCTCTTTTCCGCTGCTATGGCTGGCTTATGCTACATTGGGGAATATAAATGTTATTTTATGCTTCTTTATTTTGTAAGATAGATGATACTCTGGTATTGGAAAGCAATTGTTGTACAAACTATTTTATCAATAAAGTAAAGATTTATTTTCCGCTGTTTTAATTTCTTTTCTGTCTTGTAATTTATCTGCATCTTTTACCTTGAATGCTCCACAGAACTTAGTGCATTCCCTTTGTGAGTGACACTAACGGATGTGGGGTGTTTCACCTTCGAATCATTTTCTTTGACCGATTGTTCTGAAATGAATTTTGTACACTCGTTCACGAAATCTGCGAGAGTCTGCCCTTTAATTGCTGCTCAAGGATGGAACTCGATTTCATATTAGCTGGGCTCAATACCCCATTTAATTAGCCTCCCTGAGGTTTCCGGTTTGTTGAACACTTGTTTGAGCGGGAAGCTAGTTAGGACTTTAACAGGGTGTGACTGGAAATAACCTTTAAGCTTTCGTGAAGTGAGGATTAAGCAATACACTTATTTCTCTATGATAGGGTATCGAGTTTCTGCCTCTTTTAGCCTCCGGCTAACATAATAAATGGGGTATTGAGTCCCCTGACTCTCTCTTATTAGTATTGAGCACACTGCATATTCAGAGACTGCCATGTACAGATATAGAGTTTCTCCCTTCTCGGGACTGGACAGAACCAGAGGTGTTCCCATGTAAAAATTCAATTCTTGGAATGCCTTCTTACATTCTTCGTTCCATTCAAAATTCTTCTTTTTCCTTATGACATTGAAGAAATAGACGCATTTATTGATGGCTTTAGAAATGAACCTGCTGAGTGCCGCTGCCTTCCCGTTCAGGCTCATGACTTCCTTGCTGGTTTTAGGTTCCTCCATGTCCTTAATGGCCTGTATTTGGTCGGGACTAGCTTCAATTCCTTGCTCGCTTACTACATATCCCAGAAACTTCCCAAATTGAAATCCGAAGGAACACTTTTGAGGGTTCAGGTTCATCTGGTAGCTTCTTAGGATACCAAACATCTCCTCTAGGTCCTTTAGATGATTCTCTATTTCGGTGGACTTCACTAGCATGTCGTCGACGTACACTTCCATATTGCGCCATATCTGCTCTTGGAACATCCTGTTCAATAGCCTTTGGTACGTCGCCCCTGCATTCCTTAAACTGAAAGGCATTACTTTATAACAAAATGTTCCACAGTCGGTAATAAAGCTCGTATGTTCCTCGTCGGGTTTATGGATTGAGATTTGGTTATACCCCGAATAAGCGTCCATAAGAGATAGTATCTTGTGTCCACTCGTAGCTTCGACCAACTGATCGATTCGTGGAAGAGGGTAACAGTCCTTCAAATAGGTTTTGTTTAAATCCGTGTAATTGACACACGTCCTCGACTTCCCGTTAGACTTCTTCACTAGCACGGGATTGGCTAACTCTTTCGAGTACTGGACCTCTTGGATAAACCCGTTAATTTCCAACCTTTTAACTTACCCCTTCAAGGCTTCAATCCGGTCCCTATTATATTGCCTCTTCTTCTGTTGAATCGAGGTTATAGAGGGGTCAATGTTTAATGCATGGCTCATGATTGAAGGGTCAATACCAACCATGTTCAAATGGGTCCAGGCGAAAACGTCTTTGTTGAGCTGCAGAAAGTGGATTAATTCGCCTCAGAGAGGTTCCGTTAGCCTCTTCCCTATGTTGATGACCTTCGATTTATCTTTCGGGTCGACCTTTACTTCTTCTATCGGCTTGATCCTTTCAACGTCTCCTCTAGAGTCTAAATCTGTGATTATTTCTTCCTCTTCAGTCGAGTTCAACCTCATTGGACCTTTTCATCTTCCTTTTCAGAGAAGCGTACCTACCATAAGTGCGTTTGTTAGTCTTATCTATTTTTAACTTGGCTTCAAATGAGGGACATAAGAATCCCTTGTCTGAGGGCATAAAAACAGTGGAAGAATCAAAATACGAAGAATACTCCCTTTTGTATTTTTCGACCGTGGCAAAGTACAACTATCGGTAGGTAAATTTTCTCCCCGGATGGTGCCCCATCACTGTTTGGTCAGAAATTTTAACATGAGATATTTGGAAGAAACGAAAGCATCCATCTCCTCTAAAGCTGGTCGCCCAAAGAAGGCATTGTAATAGGACGGCTGGTCAATTACGATGAAGAAAGTTTCGAAAGTACTATGAAGAGGAGACAACCCTACTTGAACCAGGAGGTTGATTTGGCCTACTGGAGTTGACCCTTTATTGTTGAACCCGAAAATCGGGTCGTTGCTAGGCACCAGCTTCTTTTCGGAAATTCCCATCTGATCGAAGGCGTGCTTGAAGATGACGTTGACAGCGCTTCCGGTATCCTCTAATTTTTTTAGAAACGACCGAAAGTCCTATCTATGCCGTTATCATGAGGGGATCGTTATATGGGCGACGAACCCCTTTCTTCATTTCTTCTGGAGAAACCACGAGGTTATGCATTTTGAGGGCGTAACGCGCATTCTTCAATGATGGTTCCTCTTGGATGGAGAAGATTTCCTCCAAAGCTTCTTTCACGTATTGGTCCCTGGATTTGGGACAGCTTCCAGCAGGATGTGGTCCCCCATGAATCACACTGATTCGGTTCACGGGAGGACCCAAATCAGGGTTATTCTCCTCTGTAATGGCTCTCGTCATGTTTACCGAAACCTTCTGCTGTCCTCCTGCATGTTGAGCTGGTGCTGCTTTATTTGAAACAAACTCCTTCAGGTGCTCCTCTCGGGTTAGTTTCTGGATAATCCAGTATAAGACCTTGCACTCGTCTGCCTTGTGCCCGTTGGTTTTATGGAATTCGTAGTATTTACCGCCGGCACGAGGTTCGGGGCAATTTTTGGCTTTGAACGAGACCGCGAAATTATTGATTCTTTCTTTTGCGATAGGATACACATACGAGATGGGCTTATTCAGGGCAACCGAGTTTGTGTTAGAGTTTTCCCATCTCGATCTCCTCTGATTCCCTTCCGGGAGCTTTTGTCCGAAGTTTGGCCTTCGTCCTTCTCTTCGAGTCTCGAACTTCCTTTTTGTGAAGTATAGTTCATCCATGTGGATAAACTTGTCGGCTTGGAAATGGAAATCTTGTAAATCCTTGCAGCCATGGATATATAACTCCTTCCAGAAGGTGGTATTTTCTATCAACCCTGAATGCATGGTAATCAACTTATCACAGTCATTCATATCTTTGGCTTTTAAGGCCTCGACGTTGAACCTTTTGAGGTAGTCCCCGAGTGACTCCCCTTGTCTCTGTTTGATGTTAGCGATGATCGTATAATCTACGGTTGGATCTTTGTAAATGTAGAACTACACAGAGAATTCGTAGGAAAATTGTTTCCATGAGTAAATGGTGTTTTCCTTGTACTGGCGATACCATTTCGTCGCTGCACCTTGGAAGGTTACCGGGAAGAGGCGGCATCTGACAGCTCCGGAAGCATTTTAAAGATCCATCCGGCTGTCGAAATCCTTCAAATGGTCGTCCGGGTCAGTGGTTCCCAGATATTTCATGGTTGGGACTTTGACTTTGGACGGTATCACGGTGTTCATAATCTTATCAATGAACGGAGATACCCTCTCGTTGTCGTGAACCTTGTATCTTGGGTTCTCTTTCCCTTTCTTCCCAACAAGTCCTTGACGGTCTTCTGAGTGACATCTCTGATATAGGCCTCCGTGTTGTCATAATCTTCTCTCTTAGGGTCATAGCCTTTGGAGGTGGAGCTCCCGGGCTGATCCTGCTTGCAATGATTTCCTTGATGATCTACTCCTGTCAGATGAGATTTCCTTTTCTTGGAAGAGGTTGCTTTGGGCCTCGCTTCTGACTATTGAACGGGAGCCTTCCTTTTTAGAGATTCATTTGTCTCTTTCAAGCTAGATCTGGTGAGCCTCGAGGACTTCTGTGCCAGTAGTGCGTCGACCTGAGCCCGCATTTCTTGGTGTTGCTCTTCCAAGGCTAAGATCCTTGCGATATTTTCCCTCGTGGCATTTGGATCTGGTAGCAGCTGTGGGTTGGGCGTGGTCTCTTTCTCGTTATTATTTGGGTTGGGTGCTGGGACCTCATTTCCTTCAAGGATGACATTGGGGTCCAGTTCTTTGTTTTGCTCCTTCAATTTCTTCATCTTCATTGTTTCCTATCATGTAACGATGAATTCAACCATTTAGTTTAAACAAATTAACCACAAGGCCGGAGGTTCAAGCCCTCCTTCTAGCGCCAAAATGTTAACGATATTTTTCGTCAACACCCAGATTACTGAGTGTAATATGTGTATCCACGAAGCTTGCAGCGACCATAACTCAGAATCCTCATGCAATGATCCTGGATCTGGGATGGATAGGTTTCTGGACCATGGCAACTGCTCTGTATATTTCAATAAGAAGAAAACAGGCTAACGCCTCCCGTGAGTTCATGGATGAAAGCCTCGCAATATTCGTTAACTTTGATGATTCCTTTGTACTAGACCTTCCTGAGGGAGGAGTCTGAATTACAACAGAGATCGAGCTAAGAACTCATACGCGATTTTGTCACATCGATGCTTGGGGAAGCGTTAGGCTCAGTATGAGGGCATGGTTCAATCGTGGCAGTTCTGTGAGGTGAAGAGAAAAGGGGGGTTTCATATTTCTACAACGTCTCCTTCCTCCGCTACTGGAGCACTGTGATTGGTCCCCTCATCAGAAAGATTTGTGTTAACTCTGTGTTTCATCAATATGAGACTACAATATTATCAAATCGCAGGATGTATGGGACTCTGAATTCTCCATTTATAAATTTCAGATATATTACAAGAATTGATGATTTGCTTCCCTTGCGAAAGAAGGAGCTAAATTTAGAAATGAAAGGTTTGTCCTCCTTTATGGAGTATCTGGAATTCGATTTTTAGAGAATCCAGTGTCTTTCCATCGATAGATTGTTGGGCCTGGGTGATCCCTGCCAGCCGCCTTTTTCTTGGGTTTCGGGTATCGGCCTGTTGGTCCTCTTCGTGGTGCCATTTACAGCCTTCGAAGGGATGGTCCCGGGTGAATTGGGCTTTCTTACAGGCGGAAGGGGCTTGTTGCCACAACAGATTGTGGGGGCATTTCGGACGTCTTGACGAATTCTCTTAGTGTCGGTCCATTGCTGCGGGCTTTCGGATGTAGGCTTTCGGCTTTATTGTGGGTACTCGGAGGGGCCCACCCTCATGCCGTACGTAAATGTCTGTCGATTTAGAACCGTTGATGGTTCAGGTACTAAGTGGATTAGTACGAATAGCTTGTATCCCTGCTTGAGTCTCGGTTTAGCCTTTCGGTTTGGCTCTCGGGAGGGTAGCTTTAGGTGATATTTGTGTTACTTACGAAAGTAACCCCTTTCTATATCCCTGAAATCATTCTTCGAGGATTGGTTCCAAATCATCTTGATGTTTCATCCCAATGCTCTTCCTCTTTTACTGTGTTGGTGTCCATTGGTTGATTCTTGCCGAATAGACCCAGTCGGATGAACCTTCGCCGATACCTGGTAGGTTTCGGGTCCCTTTTCTTCAGAGGGGGTATCAGCTTGAATTGCTTTCGAGTTCCTTATTCCCTCCTTATATTTACTTAACATCCCTTCACCTGCTATTTTGTGCCAAGATAATTTTGATAGTAGCAGGTATACCCCATATAAAGAATGATTTGTGTAACAGCCCGCACCTCCGTTCGTGCAAGATATTGTCCCCAACTTAGCCACCGTATAGGTGTGGGGTTTTGTTCCTCAGAAGGCCTCGGCATTAGTAAGATATGGGCTCTACTATATAAGTACCCACTTCACATAGGCTTCCACGATGCGGGACTTAGGGGTGTTACATTCTCCCCTCCTACAGAGCCCAACGTCCCCGTTGGCTCACAAACACATCACCCAGGCGTTGTGGTCCACACAGGAGCCACAATTCCAGCTGGTATTAGCTCTGATACCACTGTAACAGCCCGCACCTCCGTTCGCGCAAGATATTGCCCCCAACTTAGCCACCGTATAAGTGTGGGGTTTTGTTCCTCAAAAGGCCTCGACATTAGTAAGAGATGAGCTCTACTATATAAGTACCCACTTCACACAGGCTTCCACGATGTGGGACTTAGGGGTGTTACAATTTGAGTAGAAGAATATTTCAAAGTGGACTGTGTAACACACTGTATTTTCTGAGAACATTAAAATAACAAATTAAAGAATACTTAATTTTTATAAGAAGAATTAAATAAAACGGGTTACTCCATTGCGTTCGTCACGAAATTCTGCTTGAGATTGAGTCCGAGTTTGTGTATAATGGATACCGTATGAAGGAGTTACAGACAATGGAAGTTTGGCAGAAAAATCAGAAATGGGCCAGAATGCACTGGCACACTTGTGAAGTGCGCCAGAAGAAAAATACACTGGTGCACTTGGGAAGTGCGCCCATACTGAGGACTAGAAACTGTAGAATTTTGAAGTGTTCCCTGATAACGTGTCTTGCTGGGATTGGCTAGATGACGTATCTTTTGAGCTGTATGGTTTTGATGGCTCCTAAGCTAATCTAAAGGCCTTTATTCATCACATACCTATATAAACATACCTAGACCTAAACCTAATTCACAATACACAAATTCATGGAGCCACCATGCTGGACAAATCTAAACTAGTCTTTCTTCTACGCTAAAGAAAATCAGGATAGGAGTATTCATATTGGAAGAGAAGAATAGATCTACAACTATAACACTTATTTCTCTTCTATTAGATCCAACCAAGGTGAGTTCATGTTACTTTCAGAAATGAAATTTAATTTCGATCCTGGCATTGTTAATAAATCAGAATATGAGGTTATGCCTATTTCTGTTTAGATCTGTCCTTCTATACCCATTGGATCTACTTTATTGTTCTATGCCCGCTCATACTTCATATATCTATTTTATGCCAGTTTTGATGACTCGCTTCCCTTGTCTTCTTTTACTTTTATTTATGAGATTAGGCTAACTTCGAGCCTAATTATATTTTACGTTGAATTATACGTACGAATGACGTGGGAAAAGTTTGGGAAAATATTGAATGATATGCAAATGGGGCATAAATTGAATTGTGAGGGGTAATTACTTGTGTCATCTGTTGTGTGGGACCCATATTAGTCAGTAACCCTTTCTGGTATCAAAACTATGACCCAACGCTAGGTAGGGGTCCGGGCACGCTTACTAAACTAATTATAAGAGGTTCATTCTGATAATGGCGAGGGGTGTTGATGGCGCATTCCAACCTGGTCATGTGCGTGCATGGATCCGGTCTGCTCTAGGGAAGTTAAGACGCCGTGACATCTGTAAATAGGTCTGTGTCTTTCTGTAGGTTGCCACTTTAGGGAGTGATACACCCTTCGGTGGGGCCGACACAGGGTATTTATTTATTAGGGAGCCGATCGCTTGGGGTAGAATTTAGGATACACCTAGTTCTGTCTGTTTCTGTTGGGGTACCATCTATTTCTGTTGGGGTGGTAACACCTATCTGTTTCTGTGTGGTACCGTCTGTTGGGGTGGTAAAAGCCCATCACTAGTGTACACCTAATTCTATCATTTTGTTTCCGTAGGGATTATTTTGTTTCTGTTTCTAATTCCGTTTCTTCTTCTGTTTCTGTACCGTCTATCTCTGTTGGGGTGGTAAAGGCCCATTAGTTGGGGTGGTAAAGGCACATTACTAGCATTTTGTTTCTGTACCTCCTGTCTCTATTGGGGTGGTAAAGGCCCATTAGTTGGGGTGGTAACAGCCCATTACTAGCATTCTATTTCTGTACCGTCTGTCTCTACTGGGGTGGTAAAGGCCCATTACTAGCATTCTGTTTCTATAGAGATCATTCTGTTTCCGTTTCTGTTTCAGTTTAGACATTAGGGTAACACCTAATCCTGTTATACTAGTATTAGTGCAGAGAAGTGAAAAGTAAGTAAGAAGCATAGCTTGGTCTAGATTATTCTGTTCTGTTCCGTTTATCCTGTTTATACCTGTTATTCTTGTTCCTGTTATCTCTCATCCAGTTTTATTTACATGTCATGATACTATTGTCTGTTTATATGCTGAAAGTAACTGGACTTACCAGACTTATGTCTGACCTAGTTTGTTTCGCCTCTTTTCTTCCGTTTCCCCCCCAGGTTCTCAGGGAGGAAATACTCAAGCTTAGTTCGGATATCTCTTTCTTCTAGCTTGAAGTTGAAAGATGTATTGCTTGGCTTTGATTCTGCTTATTTAATTTATGGCATTTTCTGTTGGGGATTATGGCTTTAAAGTTATGTACTCTGATGGCTTTTGTACAAGACTGATATTATGTACTTGGTTTTGTGGTTTTGAAGATGTAACCAAACTTATTTCTGTTATCGCTGCAATAAAATTATAAAATTTTCAAGTACTATTTTATCTGTCTTGTAATATTCTATTCTGTTTACTCATAACGCTCCATGAAACTTAACGCATTCCCTTTAAGAGTGACATTAACAGACGTGGGGTGTTACAGACTGAGAATCATGATATCCTTGTATATCTATATTGATTTTAAAGATGCGCTAGTTATTTCGAAAAGACCGAGTTCCAACACATTCTGAATAATTATATGACGAGCATTGTAGATATTTGAAGACGATGGATTAAGACTGTGGATCTTCACATCTTTAGATTAATTGCTGATGTCTTGATCGGGAGGTACACCCAAGGCGAGGTTATATGTGGCACTGTCAGGGTGTACTTGTTGATTGTCTGGATATGCAAGGGTCTCTCTCCTTTATTAGATGAGGAATAAGGTGCCTTCTTTTTCATTCAAAACCCAGAAAGAACTTGTAAAATGATGTGTATTTGACATTGTATTTTACGGCATAATTAATTGGTTTTTATTGATAATATATCAGCTTGGTGGCAGGGGATCTATCCTCTTAGCTCAATAACCTCCTCTGAGACTTATGTACTCAGAGGACTATATATTAATAGACACTGATTACATGTTGTGAATTGACAATGTGGCATGCTAAGTAATGAGCTATTATGATCAAAGATTTTTGTGGAAAAGCAGAGCTTTGTGTGAAAGCGTAACTTCAGGACCTCACAACCGGTAATGAGCCGAAACAGGATGAAGTACCTCAGAGTTAAGGAGTAACGTTTCCTTCTAGTTAAGAAAGTGGTGCTATGGTATGGGGCCCAAGTAATTTTCTTAGTGGATTATGGAATGAGGCAACTCGAATAAAGGTCGACAACTACTGGGGAACGTTATGTTCAAACAACTACACATATATCAATTAAAAATGATATTTTTATCTTAGTAAACATCATTAAACATCATAATAAACTTGTATTATCAACCAATAATCATTATATAACTCAAACTAATTAACTAATTATAACTAGTCCCTTTCTAGTTTTGGTTTCTCACCGTGGGTTCCACTTCGTCAGTCTTTCAGGCGAATGGAATGCAGACTCTTTTGTGTGACTCCGGTAGGCTCCCGACATCTATGAAGATTTCAAGAAGCCAATTGGGCAGAGTAACGACGCTTTAGGATTTTCAAATCGATAGACGAACAAAACAGACACAGATTAGGATATTCGGGATAAACATGACATGGTATAAGGGTCCAGGGGATTCATCTTTTGGGAGAGGAGCTTGAAGTTTGCTAGGGGTGTTGTGGGGCCTAGGCGTGGCTGATAGGGGTGGAAGGAGGTGTAGATGTGGCAGTTATTTTGGGCTTAAAGTGGAAATTAGTGATTTAGAGGGGGTTTTGGGTGTTTGGAAGGAGGAGGAGGTCACAGCAAGGGGAGGGGAGTTAGTGGGGGCTGATATAGGTGGGAACGAGGGTGGAGAGGGGGCAGATCAGGTTAAATGAGAAGGAAGGAGGTGGCAGCCATGGCTAAATGGTAGGAAGAGGAGAAGATGCTTAGGAGAAAAGGAAAGTGAAAAGGAAGTGAAAGAAAGGAAGAAACGATGAGGTTTAATAAGAAAGAGAGGGATCAAGATTGATGAGTTGTCGATGGGAGATGGAGGAGGAGAAAATACCACAAGGGGGTTTGGATGGTTGACACTTCAAATGGTGCTTCTTGCCTTTAAGGCTTGTATAAAACTAAGAACGTGTTTTAGTTTCATCTTGTGTTTATTGCTTGTGTGATCAAACGGTAAATCAGCGCTAACATAATTCATCATTACGGATCTAATGAAATAGGTCCCGTCGAGTTTGGAGTTCGTTTGACTGTCCATTTTATTATTCTATTACGTTTTCGCTTAATTTTGACCAGTTGACCCGGTATACGTTTATTTTTCGTACACTCACATACTAACTCCGAAAATTATGAAATTATGAAATTATGAAATTTGAAATCTTACCATTTTCAACGTTCCGGTTCTGATAAAATTGATTTCGTTGAATTCCGAGATCATTTGAAAAATGTTCCTTTTTAAGCTATTGAAATAATATTAAATTATCGAATTTTTAAATTTGGCTATACATCCTTATAAATCAATTTAAAAATCAAACTCAAATTGGTTTAAAATTTTCAGGTTCTTGCAGTAATACTTTAAACCGCTATTTGTTGGATTTTCAATTCACTCTTATCAAACTTCACATCGGGTTTTTCCGCTTGGGAGGCAGTTTCTTGTTCATGCTAGCTTGAGAAAGAATTTCATTACTAGTTTTTTCCTTCTCAAAAGTGGAGGGATTCCTTTTTGTAGATTTTTGATGTTTGGCTAGCTTGTTATTTAATTTTTTCTTACTACCTACTGGTCTACCTTTGTGCTTCTCTATTTTCGATTGCAAAGTAGATGTCGGGGTCGACAAACCAATTTATATTAGTTTCAATGGTAACCCTTTCCTCACGTCACTGTGCTTGAATCAAAAAGTTTTTTATGTAAACAAACTCAAGTGTATGAATAAACTCCAGTGACTCTTCAACTAATGGAATATAATTTAATTGTCTTCAATGTTCATCTACTAGTTCAATCAGGATTGGAAGACCATCAATGTGATATTGATTTATTTCATATGCACATGGAAAACCATATACTAGTCGGCTCAAATGATTACAGACGGAAGCATCCAAAGCAACACAACTTATTTTTTCCATTTCTTTCACAACCAAATCTAATGCAAAAAAAGATGTCTTATCCCGTAGACATTTTAACAATGGAACTTGATACCCAGTCCGCACGACCCTCAAACTTCGTTCAATGGTGGCTTTTATTTCCACATGTTGTAAACACAACATATTACCCGTCTTCGACCATACTACAGCAAATGTTCTATTGACGTTCCAAGATGTTTTTTCAATTGAACATGGGAAAATTCAGCTCTAATTATTGTTCAACTTTCACAGTTGGTTGTTGCAGGGCTGCGCTAAAACATACTACTGTATTTGTATTTGTATTTGTATTTGTATCTGTATTTGTATTTGTATATGTATTTTTATTTGTATCTGTATTTGCATTTGTATTTGTAGTTGTAACTGTATCTGTATCTGTATTATCTTTATTATTTAAAATTTACCTCGCTCAAATATCTCGTTCAAATACCCCGTTCGTAGTCAAAAATGTATTCTCCATTTACAAGAGTGCCCCCTCAATTACTCAACTCAAATGCCTCGCTAAAATAACCGTTACCCTTCGCCAAAAACGCAACGCATCCTTGGTGTCACAGTCCAGAAATAGCCCGCCCATTTAGCGATATTTCAAGCTATGTTCTCTTCATTAAATAGGTCGCCCCTTCCTTTTTACCGATCCAATGTCGTGCTCTCCATCAACTTTGTCCTTCTCTCCGCTAAGCGTCCAATAAATCTTGCTCCATAAAACTTCTGAGGAAACGCTAAGGTAAGGCGTCTTCGGAAATTTGAAACAGTTACTACTTTTTGTAGTGAATGTGTATAATTTATGTGCGATGTTAAATTGATTGAAATATGAGTTATGTTTTACATATTAGCTTATATATTTCTAAAAATTATGAGTGAACTGTGGCTTCTTTTGATTTTATTTTAAATCCTTAGATAGAAAGTTTAAAGAGAACTATTTTGCAAATGTTCTTTGACCAATGAAATAATACTGAAATAAAATACGTATGCTAGATTTACTTATAGAATACTTGTGATCAGTAACGAAGTTAAATTTACTAACTTCTTTGTTTAACCTGCTCAACCTTCTGCAGTTTAGATTCAGGCAAGTATATTGTACATATATTTGTTAAAATGAAATTTGTTACTGTAGTGTAGTTTAGGATAACCATCTAGTCCTAAAAGGTTATTAAGTAAGAGTGTAGGCTCGTAATGTTAGTTTTATGAAATTTGCACAATTGTTCATTATTTATTTCTGAAAACTAGTTTTCTTTTAATGATTTTATTTGGTACCAATTATTACTCATACCTCATAAATATCAGCAAAAACCACTTTGGTATTGTTATTTTTGAAATTACTTTTGGATGATTTTGTGTCTTTATCAGATCTCGTTCTTCCACAAGGGGGAAAATGTATTGGAAATTCTTTGTAACTTGCTTATGATGATAAATACTTTTGTATTTGATCCTATCTTAGGAACACTATTTGTGTATATTCTACTTCCTCATTTGTGTGGTAATATTATGGACATTAAGCTCACAATATCACTAGTATGGATTTACTTTTTACATCATTTTTAAAAGCAGTAACGTTCCTGGTGTAACCTTCAATGTATGATGCATTGAGAGGTTCATTGTTGAACATATTTTCTTATGCACATCAGTATATTATATGAATAGTCATAATTAAGATTGGTTCATTGATTAGAAAAAATGGTCTTAAGTTGATTTCTATCTCGCAGCAAATATCTACTAACCATTCGCCATTGTCACTGTAGCAGAGATTATGGAGAGCAATGTTTTTGTTGTCGAAAAGGGTGAGACTCCTAAACGTCTATTTCAACCGAAAAATGAAAATAATTAATGTTTCTTAGTTTATGATTTTGCAATTAATTGTTATTTTCATAGCGATCACTCATCAGAAATCTTAAAATAAGAAATGAACTGAGATTGATTTTGTTATTTGAATAAAATGATTTTGATGATGATTTTGTACATAGTGTGTACATATTTATATACATTGTATACATTGCACAGCCGATGATGGGCTTAATGTATTAATTTTGAACTATTGGGCTAAGCCCACTTTATTGTAACAGACTAAAACAAGGTGCGGGATATTAAGAGCGATGCTCTTCATACCCCCCCCCCCCCCGTAAACCCTATAATATCAGCTACGGTTTGAGCGTGTAAAAATGGCAGCCGACAACGAGAATTTCCCAATTATTTCTCTCGACAATTGATGCTATTCTTCTCTTCTATTTGTCTTCTCCTCCAAATTTCAACTTTAGTTTGATCTCGAGCTTTCTCAGAATGATTATTGACATCTAATTTGGTCTTTTTGACATCGTGTTTACTTTCGTTGGCAGATTGACCGATATTCTTGTAAAGTTTGCTTGAAGCTTCAAGCTTTATGGCTGATTTCTCCTTGGAGCTTTTCGATCTGCTATCTTGGTTAGCTAGGTTTTGTTCTGAGCTTCCGCTGGTTGGAGAATTACGATTTGTAGTTTCTGATACACACAGCTTGTCTCTAACATTTCAAACCTGGGTCTCGACAGTGGCTTGGTTAGAATGTCAGCAATTTGGTAAGTAGAAGGTACGTGACTAACCTGAAGCTTTCCCTTTTGCACTAATTCCCTTACGAAGTAAATATCCAGTTCTAGTTGCTTGGTTCTTGAGTGTAAGACATGATTAGCTGTTAGCGCTATAGCACTCATGTTATCACACCATATAGTGGCTTTTGCACTTGAGTCGATTTTTAATTCACTTAGAAGTGACTGTATCCACATAATTTCTGCTGTAGCACTAGCAATAGTGCGATATTCTGCTTCTGTACTTGACCTTGAGACAGTATTTTGCTTCTTTGCACACCATGATATAGGATTTTTGCCCAAGTATATACAATAACCACTTGTAGATTTTCTGTCATCGTAGTCACTTGCCCAGTCAGCATCTGCATAGGCACTAATATTCAGATTGTTGCAAGTCTTTAGAATTAACCCTTGATTGATTGTGCCTTTTAAGTATCTTAAAGTTCTTTTTACTGGCTTCCAATGATCACTAAGAGGCTTTTGCATGAATTGACTTGCCTTATTAACACTGTATGATATGTCTGGTCTGGTTATTGTTATATACTGTAGCGCTCCAAGGATACTTCTGTATAATTTTTCATTGCATATTGGTTCTCCTTTTTCCTTGCTTAAGTGAGAGTTAGTTGTCATTGGAGTAGGTAGAGGGTTAGCCTTGTCCATGTTTGATCTTCGCAGAATTTCTTCAATGTATTTCTTTTGACTTAGCTGAATTTCATTGTTGTTTCTGATGACTTCAATTCCTAGAAAGTAGGATAGATCCCCTAGGTCCTTGATAGAAAATTCATTGTTCAATTGATTTGTAATATTTCTGATTTCAGATTCAGAGTTGCCAGTAATTATGAAATCATCCACATAGATCAGCACATATGTTACTGTTCCATTGATGAATTTTGTGAATAGAGAATTGTCTGATTTAGTAGGACTGTACCCAAACTTTGACAGATTTGCCTTTAGTTTATTAAACCATACACGTGGTGCTTGCTTCAGTCCATAGATTGCCTTGTTTAGCTTACACACCATTCTTTCATTTGTTTTCTCCTTAAGTCCTGGTGGTAGCTCCATATAAACTTCTTCCTGCAATTCACCATTTAAAAAAGCATTATTAACATCAAGCTGCTTGATGGTCCAATTTCTATGCAAGGCTATAGTTAATATTATTCTGATTGTAGTAGGTTTCACAACAGGTGAAAATGTTTCACTAAAGTCAATTCCCCACTGTTGTGAATATCCCTTTGCTACTAGCCTAGCCTTGTATTTAGAAATTGTACCATCAGCATGTCTTTTAATTCTATATGTCCATCTACACCTAATGATATTTTTGTTTTTGGGTGGTTGAACAAGAGACCAAGTTTGTTTTTTACATAAAGCCTCTAATTCTTCATTCATTGCTGATATCCACTTATCATTCAACTTAGCTTGCTGATAAGTGGATGGCTCAGTTTCATTGAATTCAGTGCAGAAAATTTTTGGTTTGAATATACCACTTTTTGCCCTTGTCACCATGAGATGTTGATATTTAGTTTGAGCTTCTTCTCTGTTCTCTTCTGACTGAGTGCTTTCACTGTCATTGTTTTCATTCTGAACCACACTATTGTGTGAAGAGTCATCACTGTTGTCATTTACACTGTCTTCAACTTCATTTCTGACCTCTGTTCTGAAGTTTGATTGCTGTGGTACACTAGTGGTATGTGTATTTTGTGTCTATGTTGTGTCTTGGTTAAAGTGCTTCACATACACAGTTTCACTACTTTGTTCAGGAAAGACTGGAACTAAAACTCTTGGGTTATAGACTTTTTTTGAAATTTTGTGTTGAGACACGAGAATTTCGATTGATAACAACAAAATAAAGATCAATGGAAATCATGACATGGAGCTAAGATTATGGATATGTAGATGTTTAAAGGGAGACAGAGCTTATATACAGGGGGGAGATAGCAATAAATATTAAAATATCAAGCTGTATTGTCATCAATCAAAAAGGGGGAGAATGTTGAGTCAATGGTTTCAATGCTTATTTTGATTTATGACAAGAAGAAGCTTCTACATCGACAAAAAGAAGACGAGATGCCTTCATAGGTTAGAAGTTGATTATTTAGAGTCATAAATGTTAAAATCTATCCTCAAATAATCATACTTCTTTTTGGCTTTCAAAAATTACTTATAAGACCTTTATTATGCATATCATCAAAAACATGTCGACCTACACTTTTTTATAGGTCAACAGGTTCTCAAAATATAACGGTCGAAAAAAGGTCGACCTATAATTTTTTATAGGTCAACAGGTTTTTAAATTACAACGGCTAAAAACATGTCGACCTATAAATTTTTATAGGTCAACAGCTTTTTGAAATTTTGTGAAAAGTCATCTTCTTCCTTTAAGAGTTGCATCCATTTCTCTTCATGAATAATCACTTATTTTAGATGCAACTTTTCATCAACAATTGCAACCTCTCGATTTCTATAAATACATGAGTTTGCAATCATTCAAATCACCGAATCTTCTTCTATTTTCTGATCTTAACTCTATACTCTCTTGCATTCTAAAAGCTCTCTCAAATAGTCAATACTTGTTGAATCCTTGAATCAGTTTTATATCATTTGATTCAACAAGCAATCTTTCTTCCTTAAATCTTTGCATTCAAATCATATACTTGAGGATAAGATTATAGGAAGGGTGTACTCAATCGTTGGCAAATCAGTGTTGAAAGAAGAACACAATCAGAAGTCAAACTCTTGTAATTGTCCTGTGTGGGTAAGCTTGTAGCCCGTGAAATCAAGTGGGTAAGCTTGTGGCCCGTAAATCAAGTGGGTAAGCTTGTGGCCCGTGAAATCAAGTGGGTAAACTTGTAGCCCGTAAATGAAGTAGTTGTGAACCTGTTCCTCCGGGTGAAGCGAGGGTGTTGTTTAGTGAAAAGCCGAAGAGAAGCTTCGGGACTGGACGTAGGACTGGAGGTCCGAACCAGTATAAAAATCCTGGTGTCGTTACTCTACTTTACTTTACTTTACTGCATTTATATCTATTAGTGATATATTTCTTGTTTGTGGATTTTTACTTGTGAAACTATTGAATAGCTTAAGTTATCACATACATTCCGCATAGCCATATTATAGATCCTGCACAAGTCGCGTACACACCCGACTTTTCAATTGGTATCAGAGCCTGGTGTTCTAGAGATCGTAACAACATCTTAGAACAAATGGCAATAAAGAAGTCTAGTCAAGGGATTAGAAAGTGGAAGAGCAACAAAGCCGAATCAAGAGAGCAAGGAAGCAAATGTCTCATGGCTAAAGTCAGATCACAATCGGTATGTGTAGATTCATTATTTAAAGATCTTTTGTTAGACCATGAAAAATTATTGAAACTCCATACAGTCGTTTTAGCTATGTCAAAAAAGTACAAGGAAGAAAATTCCAAATTAAAAGAAGAAAACAATCGTTTGGTAAAACAAGCCAAATGTTTTGAAGATACCTTAGAAGAGCTTGTTTCTCAAAAAGATTTCCTTCAAAAAGAAAATGAGCAACTAGAAAATAAAAACAATGTTCTTTTAAAGGAAATCGATCTTTTGCAAAATAGAAATATATCATTAGAAGATTCTTTAAATAATTCTAGTTCTTTAATTTCGTCTCTTGAAAAAGAGAATGGAGCTTTAACTGAAAAGAATTTAGAACTATCTAAAGAATGTGAGTTTTTAAAGGTGAATAATAATATTTTGCAAAATGAAATTTCTGACTCAAAAGAAAATTTTGAAAAGTTACAATCTTCTTTAGATTATTCAGAATCTCAAATTTTAGGTCTCAAAACTGAGAATGGTACTTTAAAAAGGAAAAATTCTGAATTAAATAAGGAAATTGATGATTTAAAGAATAACAAAATTTCTTTTGAAAATGTCAATAGCGGCTTTGGAAATAAATTTGATAAAAGTGCAAATAAGTTCGCAAAATTTAATAAAGGTCAAAATGATTTAAATATGATTTTATCTAGATCTCGACCTTTACATGACAAAAGTGGTTTAGGATATAATAAAACTAATCTTAGAAATAGTACTAGATATGCTTTCATGTACAATAAAAATATTACTGCTAGTACTAATGCTCATCCTAGATCCAATTATTATAGAAATTCGAATACTTCTATGACTAGAGATCTGTATAATAGATCTAGAAGTATGAAAAGGAATATCAATAGAGATTACTTAAGTATTTGGGTTCCTGTAAATTGGAAAAACAGAGAAAAATATATTGATGATTATTTTGATTCAGTAGTTAATAATGAAAATTATGTTTTTAAAGGTTCCATTAGACCCTCTTGGGTATGGTTACCTTTCATCTAACCTCTGGACCCTAATGAAGTAAGTGGGTACCAAAAGTATACATGTCATATAATTTTTGCAGGTACACCACAACAAAGAGAAGGCTATTCGGTATCTCTAAATATATTTGAAAACACAATTCAGTTTATCAAATTGCACATGATCTTCCGAAGGTACTTTAAATTATGTCTTATATTCGATTACTGTTCTATCATGATTTTTATTCTTTTTAATCAATAACAAAGAGGGAGAAATATGCATATATAATAATAAGTATTGTTGGAGTTTGAAAATTTAAAAGAGAAACCAGAAAAACAAAAGTATTCAGCACCTGTCGACCGCCCAGTTCTATGCTGTCGACCGGTCTAGTCTTTTTTGGTTTTTTTATTTTCAACCAGAGAATTAACCTGTCGACCGCTCCAAAAAAACTCTGTCGACCGGTTAGGCTAAAAATTTAATTCAAATTTCTTCCAGAACTCTTACCTGTCGACCGTCCCAAATACTCCCTGTCGACCGATCAACATACAAATGGTGGCATATATTCTTCCAGAACTTTAAGCTGTCGACCGCCCTAATTTATCCTGTCGACCGGCCTCTCTGAATTTTTTTTTTTTTAAAATTATACAAATCTTGATTATTGAGGTTATCATGATATTTATTCTTTTTAATCGATGACAAAGGAGGAGAAATGTTTTACATATACTATTTAAAATATATGTGCTTAATATGGTAAAAGTATATGTGTGCTAACATTTGTTAATGCAGGAATCAAAAGGTAAGATTATTTACTAACAAATGTTGCAGAAATTCAGGGGGAGCTTTATATTCAAAGGGAGAAAATCCAAGGTGTTGTCATCAATCAAAAAGGGGGAGAATGTTGAGACACGAGAATTTCGATTGATAACAACAAAATAAAGATCAATGGAAATCATGACATGGAGCTAAGATTATGGATATGTAGATGTTTAAAGGGAGACAGAGCTTATATACGGGGGAGATAGCAATAAATATTAAAATATCAAGCTGTATTGTCATCAATCAAAAAGGGGGAGAATGTTGAGTCAATGGTTTCAATGCTTATTTTGATTTATGACAAGAAGAAGCTTCTACATCGACAAAAAGAAGACGAGATGCCTTCATAGGTTAGAAGTTGATTATTTAGAGTCATAAATGTTAAAATCTATCCTCAAATAATCATACTTCTTTTTGGCTTTCAAAAATTACTTATAAGACCTTTATTATGCATATCATCAAAAACATGTCGACCTACACTTTTTTATAGGTCAACAGGTTCTCAAAATATAACGGTCGAAAAAAGGTCGACCTATAATTTTTTATAGGTCAACAGGTTTTTAAATTACAACGGCTAAAAACATGTCGACCTATAAATTTTTATAGGTCAACAGCTTTTTGAAATTTTGTGAAAAGTCATCTTCTTCCTTTAAGAGTTGCATCCATTTCTCTTCATGAATAATCACTTATTTTAGATGCAACTTTTCATCAACAATTGCAACCTCTTGATTTCTATAAATACATGAGTTTGTAATCATTCAAATCACCGAATCTTCTTCTATTTTCTGATCTTAACTCTATACTCTCTTGCATTCTAAAAGCTCTCTCAAATAGTCAATACTTGTTGAATCCTTGAATCAGTTTTATATCATTTGATTCAACAAGCAATCTTTCTTCCTTAAATCTTTGCATTCAAATCATATACTTGAGGATAAGATTATAGGAAGGGTGTACTCAATCGTTGGCAAATCAGTGTTGAAAGAAGAACACAATCAGAAGTCAAACTCTTGTAATTGTCCTGTGTGGGTAAGCTTGTAGCCCGTGAAATCAAGTGGGTAAGCTTGTGGCCCGTAAATCAAGTGGGTAAGCTTGTGGCCCGTGAAATCAAGTGGGTAAACTTGTAGCCCGTAAATCAAGTAGTTGTGAACCTGTTCCTCCGGGTGAAGCGAGGGTGTTGTTTAGTGAAAAGCCGAAGAGAAGCTTCGGGACTGGACGTAGGACTGGAGGTCCGAACCAGTATAAAAATCCTGGTGTCGTTACTCTACTTTACTTTACTGCATTTATAGCTATTAGTGATATATTTCTTGTTTGTGGATTTTTACTTGTGAAACTATTGAATAGCTTAAGTTATCACATACATTCCTCATAGCCATATTATAGATCCTGCACAAGTCGCGTACACACCCGACTTTTCATTTTGCATGTGTCACTTTTAAATGGAAACACTTTCTCGTTAAATATGACGTGTCTGGATATGTAAATTCTTCCATTGTTACTTAAACACTTGTAACCTTTATGGTTTGTGGAATAGCCAAGAAAAGTACAAGGAATTGATCTATAATCTAGTTTATGTTTATTGAATGGTCTGATATGTGGGAAACACAAACATCCAAATACTTTTAACTCCTTATAATTGGGCTTGATTTTATTCAACACTTCAGCAGGACACTTTAAATCAAGTACCTTTGTAGGTAATCTATTGATAAGATGTACAGCTGTTGCAAATGCATCAGGCCAGAATTTTAAAGGCATTGATGCATGTGCTTACAGTGTAAGTCCAGTCTCAACAATATCTCTGTGTTTCCTCTCAATTAATCCATTTTGTTCAGAAGTATGAGGACATGTTAGTCTATGAGTTATACCTTTTTTGCAAAAGTAATTCTTTAATGGTAAAAATTCCTTACCACCGTCACTTTGCACAGTCTTGACCTTGTGACCTAGCTGATTCTCAATACTAGATATAAACTGCACTACTATGTTACAAGTGTCTGATTTTGATTTCATAAAATAAATCCAGACATGTCTTGAATAAGCATCAATGAATGAAATATAGTAATTGTACCCATAATTAGTATTAACTGGTGCTGGACCCCAAAGATCAGTAGCAATTAATTCTAGTGGATTTAAATATTTAGTTTCAGAATTTGGGAATGGTAGTTTGTGACTTTTTCCCATTTGACAGTAAGTACACACATAATCATTTGGCATATCAATAGAGATATTATTGTTAACTAGAATTTCTTTCATAATTTTTGAACTTGGGTGTCCAAGTTTGTAATGCCACAAATCAAATAACATGTGCTCATTGCTACTGCCTAATTCAGTCACATTACAACAATTGCCTTTAGACTCAAAATTTCTGATGTTTCCAGAATCAAACTTGTATAGGCCATTTTGTTCTCTACCTTGCAATAAAATTTTCTTAGTTAGCATGTCCCTAACTACACAGTGATTTGGGTAGAATTCAAATGACACTCTATTGTCTTTAGCACACTGTGACACACTGATTAAGTTTTTCCTAATGTGTGGTGCACATAGTAAGTTGTTTAAATAAATCTTTTTGGCACCCTTAATTCTAGCATGCTCAGTGTGTGAGATGATTATTGAATTGCCATTACCCATAACTAAAGATTGTTTACCTTTGTATTCTCGATTGCCAAGATTCAGATTGCTTAGATTGTTGGTAACATGATGTGTAGCCCCTGAATCTGGATACCATGATTCATCTTGAATGTCATCTACAGTAGCAGAGTTTGAAGCAGTTTCTTGATTGTTTTTAGCATCTGCTTGACTGTTTACCAAATTAGCCGTAGGATTGCTATTCTTGTTGCTGTTATTTCCTTGTTGATTGGTGTTAAAGCTATTATCAAATCTGAAATAACATTTGTTAGCCGTGTGTCCAATCTTGTCACAAATCTGGCACTTGGGTCTGTTGTTAGAATTCCATCTACCAGCTCTACCTCCTCCTCGGTTTGACTGACCTCCTCTTTGGTAAGTGCTTTGATTTCTTGAATTATTCTGTAGATTCTTGTTTTTTCCTGTAGTGATATAGTTAATTGAGGGGTCTGAAATCTGTTCTTTTCTTTGCAACAACCTGCCTTCATGAGCTAGTAACATAAAGTGTACGCTTTGTAGTGAGGGTGTCGGTTCAATTGATGTTATAAATGCAACTACTGCTTCATATTCATCCTCTAATCCTCCAACTATGTAAAGAACTTGTTCTTTATCTTCAATTTTGTTGCCAGTGCAAGCAAGTTGATCACATAGATTTTTTATCTTCATCGGGTATTCATTCATATTGGAATTCTCCTTTTTTATGCTTTGTAGTTGCTTCTTGTAGTTTAACACCCTTGCTGATGACTGACTAGTAAAAGATCTTTCTAAGGCAGTCCATATATCATGGGATGTCTTAACGCCAATTAGTTGTGGCATTATTGATGAACTTACCGTTGACATTAGCCACGCACTCACTAGATTATCCTGTCTTTGATATGATGCATGTTCTTGATTGGGAATTAAGTTGTTATCAACTCCTCTGATATATTTTGCTGGAACAGTTTGAGATCCGTAGAGATAGTCTTCAAAACCATAACCCTTTGCTGCTGTTTCTACTTGCAGTTTCCATAGAAGATAATTTGATTCGTCCAATTGAATCGAGATTATATTGCTCTGCGGCTTGATGATGGATTTAATAAGATCTTCAGTGCTTTCAGCACCGGTCTGATTTGATCTGGCTGATGATCTAAGAGAATTTGGTGGATTTGTCTCAACCATGACTCTCAAAGTGCAGTAAGCAGTAGTAAAATCAGGAGTACTACTATAAAAACAGGTAAGTTTCTTTTGAACTCGCTTTCTTGAATTGAGATCTTCTGCAAGATTTCTTTATTTGAATTTAATGGCAACCAGAATTGCTAAGATGAAGATTTTTTGAGAAAATATTTGAATTAGAGTATCTGATTAGCAATCTAGGATGGCTATTGACTTCAGATGAATGATATCTTCAGAATTTCTTGATCGAAACTGAGTTCTTGAGAAAATTTTACCGCCAAACTGTGATTTGATAACTGATACAGCCACTTACAGTAGGCAAGGCACAGTTTTTACAATCACAGTCTCAACCTTCAAAGGATAAGATGAAAATCTTGGATGAAGGGCATCCAAATGATGAGATTTTATCTGATGGATGATCTATCTTTCGATAGATTTGTAGAGAACCAGAGTATTGGATCCAATATTACTGCGATTAGCAGTTTTGAAGGCTCCGATACCAAATAAGAAATGAACTGAGATTGATTTTGTTATTTGAATAAAATGATTTTGATGATGATTTTGTACATAGTGTGTACATATTTATATACATTGTATACATTGCACAGCCGATGATGTGCTTAATGTATTAATCTTGAACTATTGGGCTAAGCCCACTTTATTGTAACAGACTAAAACAAGGTGCGGGATATTAAGAGCGATGCTCTTCATACTTAACATCTACAATTAGCTTGAAGGACGAATATAAAGGTAGACCTCATCAGAAGGCTAAGGTCAGTTCTAAGCTCGTGCTATTTTAGTTCATTGGCCGTAGTTATATTTAACCAGCACAATAATTATTTTCAATGGTGTATTATCAAACAAAGCTTCCTTTGAAAACTTGCACCAGTTATAAGAAATTTTACACTCCTTCAGTATTTGGAAGTTTTGACTTGAAAGCAATGTCATTCTTTTAAGCAATAATGATATTGTGTTGTGCAATGGAAATTAGAAAAGAAATTATGAGATCATATAGGATTTACTATCTCATACGGCGTAAATTATGAGTCATATAGGATTTTACTATGTATGAACTATCTCATACGTCGTTTACTATGTATATAGAAACTGTTACCTCATGCAAGGTTGCTCTACAAAGTACAAACATAGTATAATAACGTCCAAGGTTCATATTACTGTGTCAAAATAACATCACAATGCGTACTAAACATTCATTTGTTATTTGGTATTGGCAGAAGAAAACTGTGAAAAAAGAAATGTAATTAAATTGGTTGCTCAACGGCCAGAGTTTGTAACTTCAGTTTCATTCTAGAGTTCGATCAACTAGTAACAGTTTGATGATCCAATGTTATACGTTCAGATTTCAATAACAGTTAGATATATTCAAAATAAAAGCTTGCACGTTGGGAAAGATGTTATTTCTTCAATATTGTACTGAAGTGCATTAATAAAAATATGCGCCTTTAATTAGGAAAGAAGAACTTCATTTTATCTGAGCCCAATTTTGAAACCGAATCCAGACTGAGCTTAGTATTGGAACAAAAACCAGAGTTCAGCGCTCAGCTTCAATTTCAAAACTGAAACTGAGTACTGGACTGAGTTACGGTTCCGGAACTGAAACCGAATATGGTACTCATTTTCAGTTTTGAAATTGAGTCTGGACTTGGTTTTGAAAACGAATTTTGATTTAATTTAATGCATGCCTCTAAATTGTACATAAGAAAGAAAATTAGCAGCATGCCGTATAAATTTGATGTTTGCATAGGAAATTCCAATGTTAATAAGTCCAAAATTTTGGGTGTACTGAAAGAACAATGAAAAAAAATCAATTTCAATTGGAATGGATATAAATTTCCTTTGATATGGCTTGTGATACTCCAAAACCATCATCAAGTTATTCTGAATAGAATAAATTGCAACAGTTCCGACCTTCAATGCTTGAGTTAATAGCTAATTGACTTAATTTGACATCACCTTGTAAGAAATATTCCTCAGTTGGCTACACATTGAATGAACGATGGTTCTTAACAAAGTCAAATGAGTTTTCTTCTGTTTTACTTTCCCTTTTGGCTCTATATCAGATGAGAAAAAAATATCTTATTTTTCGTAGGAGTTTCTTCTGATTTCTTGATGTGAGAAGCCACTATCTTGTGCAACTCTAAAAGAATCGATTCCAGATTGGCTTATTCTCCCACGGGAAACATCAGTGGTGTATTTCCCGCTTTATTTGTATGCTTCTATATGTTCTTCATAATTATCCAGTCCCATATATGTCCTGCATCTGTTTAGAAGTGCTAGGATGCTTTGATTTTGTACTTTATTTTTAAAATGGATTTGATTTTCAGCTTAAACCACTTTCCACTTTTGCAAACTATCTGTTTTCCTGATTTTATGCAATCTTGTGTACCTTTCTTTCCATATTTAACATATCACTAGTGTTACCATGACAAGTCGAACCCTTTATACTTAACTCTGAATTTTTGTTGAATGCACTTTGTTTTAGATTTTATGCTCTACAATGCTTCCCTGGCTGGATTTTAACTTTGATTTGGTTATTAAACATATATGGTATGTGCACATGCGATCAAAGTGCATTCAACAAAAATTTAAAATACGTGCAGTTGTTGCCGCATACACATACTGTAGTCATAAAATAAAAGTAAAATTACTAGATCCTATCCAAACCCTGTAATCATGGTGCATATACTACTTACTGCCTTTACTAAAGAAAAAGAAAAGTAACAATGATAAAATATAATATATATCAAAAAATGAGAAGTGATAAATAAAGCATCAAGCGTTGATTACTTGAATTTAATATACACAATGTAAATAAAGCATCAATTACTTTTAAAATCGTAGAAACTTAGAATGATGGTTGAGAAAAACAGATTCTAAAAGCTATCTTATTATAAAAAATATGTTAGTTTGATTTAAAAAGAACTCTTATTCAAATGTGACAAACTGTTGTTATTTAAAAATTTGATGCCATGCCTTGCCGGTTAATTTAAAAATGCGATAAACTGTTGTTGTCTATGGTCAAGTTGTTACCACTTCGTAGGATGCATTTATAATGAAAATCTATCAAGCCATGCGCCATGGTAGTACCATATGATGTCACTGAAAATTTTCTTATAATATCAAACTTCAACTTCTACATTCCTATACGTTTAACTTTATTTTATATGTCCTATTGTGGTCTTCGTAATCTATACCATGTACTTACAGTTCTACAACTATTTTGTACGGATCTAAAGTTTATTCTCCAGCGTGTCATCATGTTTTTTTGAGTTATATGAAAGTCTGTATGTATCAATGTTGATATTATATTTTTATCATGCATGATAGATGACTGTCAGGTTCTAAGATTACATCGGTTTAGTTGTTATACAAAAGGAATAAACATAGTTTTCTATAGAGTATATGTAAGACCTAATATGTAAAAAACTAGTCATAGTTATAAAACGGAATAGACATTTTTTTTATCAATGTTGGACATTTTGATTATATGCTTTGTAATAAGAATGTTGTCGTGTTTGCATTTCCATAACAATTACATTATGTAAAGAAAAATATTTAAATGGTTATATTGCTTATACACAATGTTTTATTTATTTTTTAAATCTTTTAAATATGAAATTATGAACTGTTTTGAATCAAATATAATATTTATTGGGGATTGGCTTTTGTTACATCCGATATAATATTAGTCTTTTCGATGATAATCCTTCAAATTTTATTTCAGTTTATTTCAAAACCCCTAAAATGAAAAAACATTCAATTCCATGACGTATTTTTATAATCGAGATTTAAACAAATTCTTTTAAAAATATGATTAATTCAGAATTTGAGTATTACGAACAATCATATACAATGATATGAAATCGAATTGGGAGATTCCTCCCAATAACAAAGCCAAAGAGTTACATTATATCAAATTAAATGAATCAAACAAAGTATTATGTCGATAAATATTTAAAAACATTCGATAAATTCGTAAGCAATTCCTAAGCATTTAAAAATATTCGTAAGCATTTTGTAACTCTTAATGTTGATAAATTTCCAAGATTATTGAAAAATTATTTCTAATTCAATAAAGTTTACGTTAACCGGCTTTTTGGTTCGGTTCTCAAAAGTACAAAAGATACGCTCGATTCAGCGCATCGCGTGAAGTCAAAGCCGAGAGTGTCACCAAGGAGTAAAGGAAATGGACCGAGAAGGGATCGCGCCAACGAGAACCTCATCGCTCCTCAAAATATTGCCAAACCAAGACCCTGGAGAGCATCAAGCATTGACCTCGACCTCCCTTGCCATTTTCACCTATTGTTCGTACCCTTAGGGGTACGGAATTCGTACCCCGGGTAGGGGTACGAGTTTCAGGGCTCAGGCAAGGCGGGGTCCGAAATTCTGGAGCTTGGTACTACGGGATACAAAATTTCTAGTGTGACCCCCTACTTTTACCTACTCCTACCTTCTCCCACCTAACCACTCCACTATAAATACCCCTTGACCTAACACTTCAGTAGAGTTGGAATTTGGTGACTTGACACCTCTAGAGAGCTCCAAATAACATATTTAATGGCATCTCCACTTTGAGGAAGAAGAAGGGAAAAAGTGTCTTTTTCCAAAATATATTAATATATGATAATTATGACATCATATAACCTAGAGATGTATGTAAAGAGCGTTATGTTATGTTCTCAACCTTGTAACTCTTGGTTATTAATAATATTCCAACGCTTCTTCCAAAGTGGACGTAGGTCTCTTACGAGGCCGAACCACTATAAATCTCTTGTGTTATTTATTGGTTTTTGCACTCACTTTTACATCCAAAACTATAATTCTGAAGTAATTGGAATCTCAGGTGTTTAAGACATTTTTCACCATCAACATTTTGGTGCTTTCACTGAAAAAACTCGGATTTGCTTCTTTGTCGCGCATTACCATCTCGACTCCGATGCACTTTAGGTTCCTTCACTAACCTGCCGCCTAATCCGCTTATGATTGCAAAGCGACCAAAGTATGCAATGACCCGCTCTTCAGCCGCAGCCGAAGATAGAACAACCCAATAGGCTCAACCGACGGATATCCCGGCCACTACGGAAACCGCTCCTCGTGTGGACCCCGAAGCTCCTGCAACACAAGCACAGATCCGTGCACTTAGTGAAAAATATGAGAACACAGTCGTCCAGCTCAATCAGGCATTAAGAAATAACTTCGACCTTATGCAATAACTTCAGGAAAGTCAACGCATCGTCGCTCGACTTCATCTTGCTCGGAACAACTCTCGACCACGACTTACTATCTCGAAAATATCCTCTTCCGAGTCGAGGGGCCCACATCAAAGAAGGAGATTTAGTCTCATCAACAATGTGCCCGTCCGCACCAATGCCCTGGACAACGACAATTGGAACGGAAAGGGCGACCGAACTACAGTCACTTATAGCGAAGGGGCATAGTACCGAGATCACTCCCAATTAATTATCAATGATGGACCGGGTCTGAACAACCAAACCCTTCCTCGATAGAACCCAACTACCGCCCCCCAGAATGATGGACCTACTCTCCCAGTGGCCAGCGCTCTTCCAGAACAAGATGTGTATCAACCCACTCGGCTTCGTCCTCAATACCAAAACCCAATCATAGATGTTGAGGATATGGAAGAAGATGACCCGGACATTAATTATAGGTGACGCCCTCGTAACAGGACTTTTGAACTTCGCCAAAATCCATGGAATTCGATGGAGGATCCCCATACAACTTATCTTCCCGACTTGGTTTGCAGGATCATGAGGGAAATGCGAGGGAATGTAAATGACTCATAGAAGGCCCACATTAGGCGTAACTCCTTCACAAGAAGGGTAAACAAAGCCAAATGGTCGCGACGCTTCAACATGCTGCAAATGCCACTCTATGACGACACGACTGATCCTTGTGCCTTCCTGAATTGATACAAATGGCAAATGGACTCTAGTTGGGGGAACGACCCAGTCAATTGCAAGGGCTTCCCGGTCTTCCTGTCAGGGACAGTGTTACTACCAAAATAAACTCCGGGACTAGCTGACGGTGAAGGGGTGTCGAAAGAACATAAGCACAGAAAAGTCTTCCTGAAGCAGAAAGGCAAGCAATAGAAGGAACAGAAAGCCGGAGAGGATAATTGAAAGTAGCATAAACCATCATCTTCCCGAAAGGAAGAAGATTAAAGCCTACAAAATGCAAACAAAGCGCATCCGACAGGGTCCCTCCGACAGAACCTATTCGATAGGAAATTCTGCCGCGATAGGCCACCTAGGATAGGAGCTAAGAAAGACGAAAGCAAGAGATCCATCATTTGGGACCCGAAAGGACCATCAATATTAACCTGCTTAATACCGATACGACAGGTGGTTGAAACACCAAGGGCATCAAGCTAGAGACACATAACGATTACCTAGAACCATTTTCCAAAAATCAACTGCATAAACGCCGAAAGGTCACATTGATAAGTATCAGACAAATCGTCTAAAGCCACCTTTTGAAGAATCAGGCTATACCTGGAACTCCCACCGAAAAGCAGACCGGAACCCCGGAAGGGAGACAAACTATCCACATTAGTCTACTTAGCACAAACATCGACGGTGATGCCGAACCGACAGCTACCCACGTACATAGTAAGGACAAGATCCTCTAAGTACTCACGGTAAAATGGGGGTCCTATTTCCGATGGTCTATCACCAAAAGTATACGGCCGGAGACTCGAGATACCTCCCGACAAAGAAACTGTATCAATAGACTCATTCCAATCTCAAGGAAACTCCCGACCAGCCGAGACCTTCATTATGGAAGCTTTGATTAACACAACAAAGCGGCCGGAAGCAAAAGCATCTGAAACCCAGGAGAAAAGCAGTTGACAAAGGCCCTTGCAGGTCCAGCGGCCCAATAGCAGAAGGGGCTCCAGATCCACTATAAATAAGATCCCAGGGGTCACACTTGAGAGGGAACTACGTTTTGGATTTTGAGGTTCTCCACTCTAAAGAAAATCCTAATTCTAAAATTAGCTAGAGACCTTGGCTCGAATTATTGTACTCATCCTCTTTAAACCGTAGCATTGAAATAGATCAATAAATTTCTTAGATTTTGTTCCTGTATTAAAAGTGAAGAGATTAATAAAGAGAAAATCTACATACGTGATGTTTCCTTAATTATTTTGGTTATAATTTACTATTTGCTACTTTTGTATGCATGGACTTTATCCATGTCTCTACCGATGATCGGAAGAAGCATCCCCTTCTATCAATTTAAATCCTCCCAACAAGCTTAGGTCCCATCTATAGTATCGAATTCCTCTACGAGATCGATTCGGATATTCAAAGACATTGACATAATTCGAACTCATGTCGCGTAAACGACCTAGTTCTCTCATAGATCCCTTTCCATCAACCTATTTACTGGTGTTGACGAAAAATATCGTTAACATTTTGGCGCTAGAAGGAGGGGCCTGAACCTTCGATCCTTTGGTTAACCCTACCACATACCTACCTGTGTTGTTCTGCCCCGGATTGGACTAAGGCCTTGAAGAGGCGAAGATTATGTACCAATTACTAATGGATTTCCCATGGTTGGTCCGAGTATTGGCAAGCCATGGGCGATCAAAAGGTTAAAGTTAGAAACACTGCGTATCAAAGTAAAAGAGAAAGATGTAGAACCTTATGACCCTGATCGGTGGAGCATTAACCCCTTCCACTTAGGACAACTCCAATTTTTGCCCTAAATCAGCCCTTCAGGGAAGGATATAACTCCTTTCTCCACATTAAAGAAGCTATCCTAACACAGTCTAAGGGAACCATATTCGAGCAGAAGGTTGAGAAGGCTCCTACACCTCCTACCAACAAAAGGTCTGAAAAAGATATACCCCTATATCGAAAGGCGATTAAAAGAAAGTTTAGAAACGAAGAAGGAACAGCAAAATCAAGTGGTAAAAAGGCCAAAATGCAATAACGAAAGAAGGCTTTTGATTCCATATTGCCAAAAGGTTGTTAGCTCAAGACGTCAATTGAGGGCATCTACTTCTTCACTAGACGCGAGTTAAACTTTTGGCCATCATTAAAGAAGAAACCCAAAAACAAAGCTAAAAGGGAGGGGTCATATTGGTACTACCATATAGTAAATGGACACGAAAGCAACCAATGCAGAGTCTTAGAGCTAATGATCATCAACTTCTTAAGCCAAGGAAAACTACAAAGATATGTAAAGAAGGCATAGGAAATTGCGCCGATAATATTTTCTAGAAAGGAAAAAGATCTCTTCCTGACTGCAAAGAAAAGATCCTTACAAACTTGAAATGATCAAGGATAGGTCAGGCCACAAATGGATAAAAGAAAAGGAAAAACCCTCATCACAACCAAAAATTGGCTTGGGCGAGGCATCCCCCGGAGGGGGGGGGGGTGGTGGTGTTAGACTTTCTCCATACCTGAATTAGAGGGGGATAGGTTAAAGCATCAAAACCATAAGCCTCGGTTTCACACCAGAAATGGTCGTGGCGGCGCATCTAAAAATTAGCACGCCCTTCCTCTACTCGCAGAAGAGTACGCCCTGCCTCTGCTAGAACTAAGCATGTCCTACCTCTACTCACAGAAGAGCATGTCCTATCTTTTCTTAAGTTCTGCGCTACCCGCCGAAGGGAACACAAACACCCATCATCACCTACAATGGTCTGGATGAAGCACCCCTCGGAGGGGGGGGGGGGGGTTGGAGTGTAAGCCTCTATCAGTACCTACGATGGTCAATATAGAGCATTAAAAGAGTAAACCTTAGTTATGTGCCTACAATGGTCCCGTATAAGTTTCTAAAACCTTATTACTACCTACGATGTCTGATTAGCTAGTTGTTGAGGCAATAGCTTACCAAGGCGATGATCAGTAGCTGGTCCGAGAGGATGATTAACCTCCGGATAAGGCGCCTCTTGGAGGGAGGATGGGTAAGTCCTTAGGCCCTGCTTGTGGATAAGCTAGCTGAGCGCACCAAACGCATAAGCCCAGAGAGTGGCCAATAAAGCACATACATCCTCTTCTTTGACATCAAAAGCCCGGGGAGTGTCTCAGGAAGCACGTACAACCTCTGCTTCACATCTAAGGGGACACCCGAAAAACAAATGCTGGAAGGGTTTCCGGTCTTCCAATTTTAAATACCCGAATCTAGGTTGATTCGGCTCTTCACAAATGCTGGAAGGGTTTTCGGTCTTCAAACTTTAAATACCCGAATCTGGGTTGATTCGGCTGTTCACAAATGCCGGAAGGGTTTCCAGTCTTCAAACTTTAAACACCCGAATCAGGTTTGATTCGGCTCTTCAAAAATGCCGGAAGGGGCTTCCTGTCTCCGAACTTCAAACATCCAAATCTAGTTAATCCGGCTCACATCAAACGCTGGAAGAGGATTCCCGGTCTTACACCGACATCTGAATATGAATAACCATGAATTAAAATGGATTCGAAAGATGATAATTCACCAACAGAAAAGCTCCTAAGTAATTATCTTGAATTGGAACAATCATATATGAATTCACAGGAGAAGGGTTATCTCTCCTCTTTTTCAGGGAAGCTTTTAACTCATATATATGCAAGCAATTGTTGTTCAAGTTTTATATCGGCAGCTATTTTACATATAATCGTTGGCAATACACAATTTCATTCACAAAAGTCGCATGCTCAATGGCCCAAATAAGAATATAGCTACATATTGCTATTACAAAATATCATCACGTAGCTAGGTCCTCTGCATCATCAGGTGAAGGAGGGTCAATGGCATGACGAAGCGCGATGCTTAGTAGTTTATTAAGCTTTCGACTTTTCTACTCGTTTCATCTTGGTGATCGGAAGGCTTGATATGAAGCTTCAAAGCTCTGTTATGAGCCTTACACATGGCCCTAAGGTATTTGTGTTCTTTCTCCCACTCGAAAACATTCATTCACAAATCATGATTTTCTTCTTACAAATGCCAAATTTGATCAGCATTCCTGACAACACGGTCGTGAGAATCGTTACTTAACTTAGTATCATAAATCCCTTTCATCTTAGCTACCACTCTTTTACACCACTCAGAAATAGCTAATTCCTTTAACCCTGGAGGAGGGTTATTCAAGTAATAATACTTCTGAAGGGCGGGAGTCTTGCGAGCTATCGCAACTCCAGAAGATGAAGATCCCATCATTATAGGAATATTCTTGAAACAATGTTCCCACGTCCCGCACTTTGCAGTAACACTATTTAAGTCAGTTTTCAAGTCAACAACATGTTGACCTAAGCTCCTTAGCTCATCCTCGAGCTCGATAGAGGGTTTAGTGCTTACGTATGTCCTCAATCCAAGAATAGTCCTACCCCTTACTCCTAACAGGTCTTTCAAGGCATTCATTCTCTCGTTAAAATACTTTATAGTTAAGCTCTGATGAAAAATCTTCCTTCCTCGAGATAGAAGTTTGCTCTTTTGACGAGGGCGCTTCACCCCGAGGTGGCGAATCTTCACGATGATCTACCTACTTGCAAGAACAAAGGAAAATAGCCTTGGTTATGTCCTTTTCGATCTACAAAAAGTAAAACTCTATTCTTATATAAAAACTCTGTGAAACCAATCTACCATAGCATACAGATAAAAGGAAAGTTACAAAAAGGTCATTTCCACTTGATCGACGCATTTATTATTTACATAGCATCTCGGCATGTTTAATCCTTAAACTCTTTAGTATTGCTTCACTACCTCAACTCAGAAAGTAGAAAGATAATTGGGGAAATTTAGTGTACAGACTCTTAAGTTCTTCAAGAAAACACTTTTTCCTGAAAGCCGTGAGTAGATATTGTTAGAAACACCTTTTTCAGTCTACAAGTCACACGTAAGGCATCTTCATAGCAAATAGAGTTCTGTCATGATGCAAATAAGTGTATTAGCCCTTGCGCATGGTGAAAGGGACTACACACAAATGTTGTAAAGATCGTTGAATAAAGTTTGCAAGTGTGCTTCCTACTCTTCATAAGAACGATTTAAACCCTTTTGTCTGTTATCTAACTCTACTTAAGGCAGGAAACAACTTTTCTCTTGTCTATTGTAATAACAGGGGATTAATTATAGTCAAGTATTCAAGGGAAAAGAAAAACACTGCCGGAGTAAGGATTATACCCGACGAAAAGGGGTTTCAGGACCAACAGCCTTCTTTCCTCCCGAAAAATAGGAAGAGCCACCTTCTTTAGGCAGAAATGATTCAGGGTCGCAGAAAAAATGGGAACCTCCTACCTCAGAACCATTCTTAACAGAGTCATGGAAGGCTTCAGCACCCAAAGGAGGATCGTTTTTATCCCAATCATGTTTGTCCTTGCGATCACAACCTCCGGAAACACCACAGCCATTCTTCCCATCTCTACCAACAAAGGCAAAAGTCTCCCCTCCTTCATCTAAATCATCTGAAAGATTATTAATGTATAAAAGGTCTTCGACTTTAGATTCGCTCCTCCATGGTACCTCAATGCCTTGTTTGCCTAACTTAATCCTTTCCATATCTCGATCCGTGATGAAAGGAGGAACATTGGCGGTTCGAAGCTCAGGAAAACTTTGAAAATTATCGGAAAGAAGATGAAACAAGGCATCTTCATAATAGTCTGACTTAATCTGCAGAAGATGAACTTGCGAGAAATTAGAAATCCTATCTTCAGCTACGTAGATTATCTGCGCAGCACGTGGAAGCTTCTCGTCCTTCTTCTGTAGCTCTTCGGCATGAGTAACCACACCTTCCGCTATTTGATGTTCTAAGGTCGACACTTTGTCAGGGATTACGTCCATGATTTGCCTTTCTTTCTCTAAAGCGGTCTCGGCATGTTCCAAGGAAGCTTTCAACCTCTCACACTCGTCACTCAAAGCCTTATTTGTCTCTCAAAGCTGAGCGATTTCAGTAGCAGAGGAAGAAAGAATTGGCTTAGACAAGTGTCATTCCTTGGTAATCTGGGGAATTAGAAGCATTCAATATACAATCTCAACAAATTGAAAGTCCAAATTAAAAGGAAATTTTATACCTTAAGCTGTCGGGAGATCAAGTGCTGATAGAAATCCACTGTGCTTGAAGAAGAGGAGGGTAACGAGATGTTAGAAAATTCTGGACTAGAAAGAATAAGCTTCACAAAATCAGTAAAATTCGCCGAAAGATCAAGAGACCTCGAAGACTCAAGGGGCTGAGGTGTTAGAATACGCGGCATAACGTATGCACCCGCTCCTGATGTACTGGGAAGTGATGGCGAAAGAACACTACCTTTTGCTTCACAATCGGAAGCACCCTTGGGAGTTACAGAAGCGGGAAAACCCAACTTTAGTTTTTTAGCTGGCGGGTCGAAAGGTAACTCAGCCAACCTCTTAACAACAATAGTAGTAGATTGATTCAAAACGTCAGTGAGGGAAGGTACTTCCGAAGTCAAAACTCCTAGCCAAACAAAAAAATTCGAGAATGCAGAACTTGGGCATCAAAGAGACCTCGACAAAAGAAATCGGATCAATGAAACATACCAGGAAATAAGGGAGTAAAGGGAGCAAACACTTCTGAGCTTGACAACAAGCGCTTAGAGCCTAGAAAGCGAATATGTGGATGCTTTAAAACCTTCTATCCGTTTGGAAGGAGGTCATAGTGACACAACTTGTCCTTGGTTAATAGAGCAGACCAACCTAACCGCTTTTCGAGTAGCTCCAAAATAAGCTCAAATGCACAGGATTCGCTTTCGGTCAGGGGCATTCTCCTAGAAGCGGGATCTGAAAGAAAACGGTTAAAGATAAATGACCGATGATAAGAATAGCCACTTACAAAGGGTTAGGGTATTCAACATAATCGTTATATTTTCCTGTAATGCCGAGAGAGCATCTGATGAAGAAGAACTGATCCTCCCAAGATATAGCATTGGTCGTACCATCATTAACGATTTTCCGCAAGGGAGTAGCATGGAATATAGGGAAGTCAGCACCTCTTGAAAAATGCATCAAGTGTTGAAGAAGGTTAGGAGTAAGAGTAGCCTGGCCCGATTCAAGAGCCAGTACCTTAAGAAATAAGAGCAATGTATAAGTGCTTGGTAAAAGTTGGATGGGCGCAATCTCCAAGTTCTATAGAATTCGAAACATGAAGGATGGAAAAGGGAAGAACTCTCCATGCCGATATGTGCACCCGAGTAAGCAAAGTATCCTCCGGAAGGATTCATGATATTATCACAATAAGCAGCAGGGACGGCGTCCACATTGCCTATTCCAAAGCTGGCGAGGGTGGAGTTTACTTCATCTTGGGAGGAGATCAAAGAATTCTACAAAGTAGAAAATTTACTCTTCTGAGAAATTCCATAAATACCAGTTGATGATGGACCGGATTTCCTTTCGGAAAACATAGCACTGCCAGGTGATATAATTCCATTAACATGTAAAACTCATATTCTTCTTATTGGAATATCATGGAATGATAACACATAAATCTATGAACAATAAGTGACCAAAATAGTGCATAATAAAATGATTCTAGATACCAATTTAGATAAGGCACACAACATATATCACATTTGCCAAAAAAAAAAACCTTAGCAATGACGGAATCATTTTATTTCCTAAGGCTGACACTTAAAAGGTTTAGAAGAAGAGAAATGACTGAACCAGAGTCAACAACCCCCAAATCAACACCACAGACCTGATTGATTCTCGGCGCCAGCAGAATCGGTGGAGCCAACAACACCAGTTTCGACATTTAATTTTGAAAAAAATTGTTTTTTCGATGTAAATTTCATACCTTGAACCCAAAAATTTAACATTTGGGGAAAAGATTGTCTATGTAGCCCTCAATGGATGCTAACCCCAATCATTAACATTCTAATGACATACATTTGACCCCCAAGGCAAAAAATAGACTAAGCAGAACGATGCAACACCTAATTAAAGTTTAAAGCAGAAGTATTTACCAGAAGCTCAATCGAGAAATTCTTGAGACAAATTTCCAGTCCTCAGTGAACAAATAATCTAGTTCAAAAAATTAATGTTTCAGGTAAAAGTTGAAGAAGAAGCGATAGTAATTGCACAAAAATTACTTTAGATCCATACTGTACAAACATAGAGCAATCAGCGCATCCAATCAAGGGAAATCAACAGATACAGAAATGAAGCTTCGAAAAGACAAAAGAAAAAAGATTGACCTGAAAAGTCGAAAACATCCCTTCAACAAGGGGGAAATGTTACCACCAAAATTAGCTCTGGGACAAGGTGACCGTGAAGGGGTGTCGGAAGATCACAAACACACAAAATTCTTCCAGAAGCGGAAAACCAAGCAATAGAAAGAACCGAAAGCCGGAGAGGATAACTGGAAAGTAGCATAAACTAGCATCTTCCCGAAAGGATCCCTCCGACAGAACCTATTCGATACGAAATTCTACCACGAAAGGCCTCCTAGGACAGGAGCTAAGAAAGACGAAAGCAAGAGCTCCATCATTTGGGACCGAAAGGACCTTCGGTATTAAGCTGCTTAATTCCGATATGACAGGAGGTTGAAACACGAAGAGCATCAAGCAATAGACACTTAACGATTATCTAGAACCAATTTCCAAAACATCAACTGCATAAACGCCGAATGGTCATGTTGATAAGCATCAGATAAATCGTCTAAATCCACCTTTTGAAGAATCAGGCTATACCTGGAACTCCCACAGAAAAGCCAACCAGGACCCCGGAAGGGATACAAGCTATCCACATTAGTCTTCTTAGCACAGACAGCGACGGTGATCCCGAACTGGCAACTACCCATGAATATATTGAGGTAAAGCTCCTCTAAGTACTCACGGCAATAGGGGGGTCTATATACGATGGTCTATCACCAAAAGCATACGGCCGAAGACTCGAGATACCTTCCGACAAAGCAACTGTATCAATAGACTCATTCCAATCTCTAGGAAACTCCCGACTAGCCGAGACCTTCATTATGAAAGCTGTGATTAACACAACAAAGCGGCCTGAAGCAAAAGCATCTTAAACCCAGGAGAGAAGCAGTTGACAAAGAACCTTGCAGGTCCGGCGGCCTAATAGCAGAAGGGGCTTCAGATCCACTATAAATAAGACCCCAGGAGTCACACTTGAAGGGGAACTACTTTTTGGATTCTGAGATTCTCCAATCTAAAGAAAATCCTAATTCTAAAATTAGCTGGAGACCCTGGCTCGAATTATTGTATTCATCCCCTTTAAACCCTAGCATTGAAATAGATCGATAAATTTCTTCGATTATGTTCCTCTATTAAAAGTGAAGAAATTAATAAAGAACGAATCTACATCCATGATGCTGTCTGTGAGTTTATCATGATTTCCCTTAATTATTTTGGTTATAATTTACTGTTTGCTACTTATGTATGCATGAAATTTATCCATGTCTCTATCGATGATCGGAGGAAACATCCACTTCTATCAACTTAAATCCTCCCAATAAGCTTAGGTCCCATCTATAGGATTCAATTCCTCTACTAGATCAATCCGGATATTCAGACATTGACCTGATTAAAACTCGTGTAGAGTAAACGGCCTAATTCTCCCCTAAATCCCTTTCCATTGACCTATTAACCGGTGTTGACGAAAAATATCATTAACAGACAGCTTTGGTGTGGTTTTCTTGTCTTCCACATGATTCCATCAACAACTTCGGCCATCTAGCAATAGAATTGGTCAAGAAATTTAGAGTACACATCCCGACTCCAAAGAGCGCCCTCACTCTGTCCAATCTATACCGAGGGCCCACCAAGTCGCTTGAGGGCTACCTTTCCCGGTTCAACACTGCCCTTGCTGAGGTCGAAGACCTGGATCCTCGCACCATACTTTTTTAGCTAACAAAAGGTTCCCACCCTACTTCCGAGTTCAGGGCGTGGATCGATAGAAAGCAACCTAAAATCCTTGACGCTTTCAATGAAAAGGCAGGGCAGTACTTGTGCTAGGAAGAAGCGAGATGGAACCGACTCTCTGAAACCAGTCACCCCAATAATCTGCATACGATACCATGAATATCAGTGTCAAAGGGAAAAAATCGGAGAGCCCTTCGATAAGAACAAGGGGGAAGTTCCCTACAGACAAGGGCTGAATAATGGTAGGCAGGGTGGCCGAAACAATGGCCAGGTCCAGACGGAGTCAAGAAAACCCGACCCTTACCATGCTTTCGAGACCTACACCCCACTGAATGAAGACATAGAAACAATTCACTTGGAGACATGTAACCCACTGCCTAGTAAGAATCCACACACCAGAGAAACCACTGAATTCGAGAAAAACACCGGTAGGTACTGTCGATACTACGACATGTATGGGCATAATACCAATGAATGTCGCCAGCTCAAGGACGCAATTGAAAAACTTATTTGTGAAAAGCACCTCGAGAAATATGTCCAAGAGCACTTTCCCCCTGAAGCGAACTCAAAGCCTCCGGCGCTAGCACCTCCAGCACCCATCAAAGCGGCCCCTAGTGCGTCTAACCTGTGGCGGGGGATCGTGATCGGTACCATTTGTAGTGGGTCTTACCCCACGCACGACAACTTTTGGAAAATGGAAGAATACGTAAGTTCTATAAAGCATGCCACTTATGAGGCCTGCTTCGCTCCAGAGAATCCGTCCCAGCCAAGCTTCAAAAATCCATGCGGGACAACATCGTTTTCCGCGAAAGAGATTCCATGGTAATTGAGATCTCGACTACAGATCCTCTCGTTATCACAGCTCAAATCAGTGCTACTTCTATCTGAATAGATTTGATTGATTCATAAAGCTCAGTTAACATCATTTTCAAAGTCGCCTACGACCAAATGAAGTTAGAGACAAACGACTTAAAACTGTGCTGGGCCACGATCGACGGCTTCAATGGGGCTTCCACTCATCTAGTAGGAATGATCGACCTACCTGTTGAACTTGGTGACAAGGACCAGAGCCGGGTCCGAGTCCTCACCTTCGTGGTTATCGACATTGTATCCCCTTACGACTTCTTATTTGTACATCATTTCCTCATAGAATTTCGGATCTGCATGCCACCGTGGACCCTCTTAATGAAATTCCCGACTGAGAACGGGATTGGAACAGTTAGAGGTGACCAAGTAAATGCTAGAGAATGTTACACAATAGAGTGGAATAACACGCGCAATAAGAAAAAGGGCAAGGCTGTGCCTACGCCTTCTTGTGCCAAGACCATTTCCGCATAGCAATCAGTGGCGTCTAGGCCTTAGCTCAGGCGCCAATGTCATCTTTTCGACGACCTCGATCCAAGGAAGGACTAGGATCCTGAGTACAAGGGGATACTCTGGTTGAACCTACAGTGGACGTTCTGATCAACCCTGACGATCCATCGAAGGTACTAAAAATCGGATTGCAACTCCGTGATTGCTTGCCACTATCTAAGTATTGATCCTATAATGCCTCCAGTCAAGAAGAAATGCCGCTTCTTGGGACCCGAAAAATCCAAAGCACTCGAGGAAGAGGTAGATCGTCTGCTTAACAATAACTTCATCCTCGAAGCGGACTACACCGAATGGGTCTCAAACGCAGTTCTGGTCAAAATTGCCAACGGTAAATAGCGAACTTGTATTGACTTTTCCGACTTAAACGAGGCATGTACCAAAGACAACTTCCCTCTTGTGAAGATCGACCAACTTGTTGATTGGAACTCTGGATATCAGCAATTATCTTTCATGGACGCCTATTCGGGTTACAATCAGATACCATTGTGCCTTCGCGACCAAGATCATTACTCTTTCATAACCGATCTTGGACTCTACTGCTATCGCGTAATGCCTTTTGGTCTCAAGAATGCCGGTGCCACTTATCAGCGAATGGTTAATCGCCTCTTTAAAAACTAAATTGGGAAATCCATGGAGATGTACGTGGACGATATGTTGGTAAAATCAAAGATATTAGGCGATCACGTCCACGACCTCTCTGAAATGCTCGATGTCCTCCGCCAATACGACATGAAACTCAATCCCCTGAATTGCTCCTTCTGACTTACCTCAGGAAAATTCTTGGATTTCATAGTCAACTCCCGAGGCATCGAAGCTAACCCCAAAAAAATCAAACCTATTTGGGATATTGAAGTCCCTCAGAGCATCAAAGATACCCAAAGTTTAAACGAAAAGGTCCCCGCTTTAAGTCAGTTCATCTCTAAGGCCACTGACAAATGCATTCCTTTCTTCAATTTACTTCAAAAAGGGAAGCGCACCTTCAAATGGACTTCAGAATGCATTTGAGCATTCGAGGACCTTCTGAATCACTTAGAGTGACCACCTATCTTATCTAAACCCGTGGACCATGAGGACTTATACATTTATTTGGATGTTTCTATGCAGGCAATCAGCTTGGCACGGGTACGCATCGAAGACCGTGTCCAACGATTCATCTATTACATTAGCAAAAGATTAACGAGGGCAGAAAAGAATTATCCAAATTTCGAGAAATTGGCCTTTTGCCTATTGATCTCTTCCCGAAAGCTGTGGCCATATTTCCAATATCACTCCATAAAAGCCTTCACTGACCAACCGCTGCGACCCTTGCAACGGCCTGAAGCATCAGGGCGACTATTGAAGTGGAACAAATACCTGAGTTAGTTCGAGATAACTTTCATCCCCCATCGCGCCATCCTTGGGCAGGCCCTTGCCGATTTCATAGTAGAGTTCACCGCTCCAGAGAAAACGCCCCCCCAAAGACATCGAAGCCCCGAATTTCCAATGGAAACTATTTGTGGATGGATCTTTTAACTGTAAGTCCTCTTGAGCCGGAGTAGTGCTAATCACTCCAGAAGAGCGCTCGATATGCTGCGCTTTAGAGCCAATTTCCCTGCTACCAGCAACGATGCAAAGTACAAAGCCTTGATAGTCGGACTTAGAAACTCAATCAAACTTAATCTAAAATCCATCCAGGTCTTTTCAGACTCTCACCTCATCGTGCGCTAGGTACAAGGATAATTCCAAGCAAAGGGGCGAAGACTCACACCAATCTCGCCCAGGTCCGCGAATTTCTTACCAACTTCGACCACTTCGTCATAACACTCATCCCCCGAGAACAGAATGAAGAAGCCAACTCATTGGCTAAGTTGGCAAACTCCGAAGATGCACAGCTTATGGGACTCACCCCAGTCAAAGTACTCGACTCGCCAAGCATTGGCCATATAAAGACTGATACAGTCATGGGAACTGAAATCGAACCCGATTCCTGGATGATCCCAATAAAGAAATATTTGAAACCCTGTAACAACCCGTATTTTCAATAACCTGTAATAATGAAAATCGAGGCAGAATTAAATTATAAAATGTGAATCAAGGGAAACGGGCTATGACATTGCGTTCGTCTCGGAAAAATACGCGAAATAGAGTCCGAGTTTTCGGAAATCGGAGTCCGTATGACCCAGTTAAGGCCCATTGAAGTTTGCAGAAAATTTCTAAGTAAAAACAGATTTAGATTTAAAATTAGAAACAAGGGTTTGGGCCAGCTGGGCCAAGGCGGGAAAAATCCCGCCCAGGACCCCATGTCGACAGGCCTGTCGACAGGGGTCTAGGCATGTCGACTGCCCTGTCGACAGCCCTGTCGACAGGGGGTGCACGGGCTGCTTAGCCTGGTGCACCATTTCCGATTGGGGTTGGGTCTTGTGGCTTGTTTCTAGAGAGTTCCGGGATCTGATGGCCCTAATTCAATCTAGGGTTAATCCTATGGTCCAAATCACTAACCTAATCTATAAATAAGACCCTAACCTACCCTAAATCACTCATTATTCATCCTAGTAATTAAACTATGCCAAAATCAAAACTCTCATGGCCTCCACCCTCTTCATACAATTCCTAATCAAATCCCTAAGAGATTTCCATGCATACAAGGGTATTTAGGCTTGTATGATCCTCCTTAGCTTGCATTAAAGGCTTGTTTTTCTATTGGCATCATAAAGGAGGAGTCTTGATCAAGTTTGCTTGCATTTGGGGGCTTTAATTAGTTGCATAAGGGGTTTCTTGCATTTGTTGTACTCATTTGAGTCCGCATAAGCATTGTAAGCCCTCTTACCCTCATTTTAGAAACTATAAAGTTAATGTGTGATGAAAGTTGGGGTTTATGTATGTTTATTGAGTTGTGCATGTTATGCAAGGGTACTAAGCCATGATTTGCAAATCTATTAAGTTATGCATGTATACTAAGCCATGATTTGCAAGATTTATAAGTTATGCATGTTTATGCAAGTTTGCTAAGCCATGATTTGTATGTTTATTAAGTTATGCATGTTTATGCAAGTTTGCTAAGCCATGATTTGTGTGTTTATTGAGTTATGCATGTTTATGCAAGTTTGCTAAGCCATGATTTGTACGCTTATTGAGTTATGCATATTTATGCAAGTTTAAAATGACAAGTTGTGCATGTTTTGACAAGTTGTGCATGTTTTGGCAAGTTGTGCATGTTTATGCAAGTTTAAAATGACAAGTTGTGCATGTTTTGACAAGTTGTGCATGTTTTGGCAAGTTGTGCATGTTTATGCAAGTTTAAAATGACAAGTTGTGCATGTTTTGACAAGTTGTGCATGTTTTGACAAGTTGTGCATGTTTATGCAAGTTTAAAATGACAAGTTGTGCATGTTTTGACAAGTTGTGCATGTTTATGCAAGTTTATAATGACAAGTTGTGCATGTTTGACAAGTTATGCACGATTATGGTAATATGCAAGTTCATTATGCTAAGTTATGCAAGTTTAACATGTTATGCATGTTTTATGGTAATATGCAAGTTCACTACGCTAAGTTGTGCAAGTCTAACATGTTATGCATGACTGTTATGCAAGTTTATGTTGTGCCAAGTTCCCTCTTCCTATCCTTTATGCGTTACTACGAATATGTAAGCGATAGAATGACGTTGGGGGTTTTGGGGTAAACTTAAAATACATAAAAATATAAGATTGGGAATTTACCTATTAAGTTAGGTCTACCCCTTGGGAATTTACCTATTAAGTTAGGTCTACCCAAGTAATTGTTTGACTTGTGATTATGTTTTGAAATAAAGTGGACATGACACTTAGAAAACATAAGTGTGGCCAACTCGAGGTTGGGTTGAGTTTGTAGCGTAATTCTACCCGGAACCGACCGGCTTAACTAGTGGCTACAAACAATAGGACCCAATGTGAGAAGTTGGTCATGGGGTGCCAAGACCCGAGGTTAGACCAAGTTGTGGTGTAAAGCTACCCGGACCCGCCCGGCCTAACTAGTAACCACAACAAGGTCTAATGTGAGAGGTTGAGGTGCATTAAGTTAATTAATGCCTCATAATTAGGGTTAAGTCAGGGTCCACTAATACTTAACCAATTTGGGGATTCAAGGGATGAAAATGGGGTTAAGTTACACTTAACCAATTTAATCAATTTGGGAGTTCAAGGGATTAGAATGGGGTTAAGCCACACTTAACCAGTTTAATCCAGGATTAGTGAAGCGTTAAATCACACTTAACCCTCTTAGAAACCCTAGCAACGTGGTCTGTTCCAGCAGTAATCCCAATTTGGTATCATTCACAACCCTAGAGGCTAGGCTAGGGCGGGGCACGATTACTGGACTGATGTAAGCGACCAAAGCGACGGCTGAGTGGTACAGCGGTGCGGGTCCGGCGGGCTACGGACGTGCACGTAGTCCGATGTTGGACAAACTCGAGGCACGGGTACCAGTAGGTTAGGGCTGTGCATTATTTCTTAAGTGTCCGGGGTCGACAACCGAGGGCTTGATACACCCAAAGGTGGGCCCAGCACAGACTACCTACATCCATATGCGGGCCGTATGGACACCAACACTTGACGTGTTAGGCTTATAGGGAGCCGATCGACTAGACCGTTGGGTTGGACCTTATACTAAGGTCACTTCATGTTATCGGGCCAAAGTTTGGGCTAAGGGATCAATACCTGTTATGTTGGTTTGCTAGTACACCGTGGTGCAAAACTTTACCTTGTTTTATGCGATGATACCTCTATCTATCTTGTTGGTAATTTACCATCCCAGTATGTTATCTATGATCATCTCAGTTTCCATCATGATGTTAACTTTATTAGTTTATAGACTGATCGTAGCAGGGCTTACTCAGTCTTTTTGACTGATCCGTTTTGTTTCGCCTCTTTTCTTCCGTTTCCCCCCCCCCCCAGGTCCTCAGGGAGGTAATACAGGAGCCTAGCTTGGATCTTGGCTGCTCTCTTTGATAGCTCATGTATGCTTTGGACTTGGGCTTGCTATGGTTTCTTCCACTTTGGGGATAGCTACTGTTATGTTTTCCTTTTTCAGTTTCAGATGATGTTACTTCATGTACTAGACTTGTTTATTTGGGGAAATTGACATTTTGATGTACCAGACTTGTTTTTGAAATAGTTTAAAAATCTTCCGCTGTTTTATTTACTTACTCTGTTTATTTACATATATATATATATATATATATATATGTCATGTCCTGCCTTGCTATATCATTATGCATGTTTACCAATAATGCCCCTCCAACGCTAGTGCATTCCTTTGCGAGTGACCCTGGCGGAGGTGGGGTGTTACATTTGGTATCAGAGCATATGGTTTACGAGAAGGGATAAAAAGGTTTTAAAAACTTTTGAAAAACTATTTTCAAAACAAATTTAAAGTATTTTCCAAAGAGAAGTCTAGTTGTTTTAAAAGGCTATTCCCCAAAAGCCATTAGCACTATCCTTTGACTCCTCGTTTGAACTCTTTTCTTTTTGTTTCCAGCATGTCTGATAATCTCATCTTGCCCGAAGGAGTAACGATACCCGATTGGTTTCGTCGGTACTTGGAAGTCACGGCACCGGTCCCGGGTGTCCCTAATGTTGTCTCCCCAGTCGAGGCCGCTGTTCCTCCTCCTCCTCCTCCCGTAGCTGATGTTCCTCTTCCCCCTCAGCCTCCACAGACGGATTTTGCGGAAACTTGCAAGAACTTTAAGAGGATGGGTGGCAAGAATTTTAATGGAACAGAGACCTTTGTAGAAGCAGGGAATTGGTTAAAAGAGACCGAAGATCTTTTAGCCACCTTTGATATAGGTGACCGCAGGAAGGTTTTATTAGCAGTATGGTTGCTAAAGGAAGAAGCTGCACGTTGGTGGGTAGTCACCACCGCAACCAGGCCAATTGAGACTTGGGATGACTTTAGAGGAAGGTTTGGACTGAGATTCTTATCACTGAAGCAAGGGGACATGACTATTAGGGAATACATAGATAAGTTTAATCAACTGGCTCGTGTCAATTTAGACTTGGTTAATACAGCTCAGAAGAAGGCCCTACACTTTGCTCTAGGATTAAACGAGCCATTACATGGTTTGGCCATGTCTCATATACCCTTGGGGGCGACTTTCGAGAGTTTGCTGAATTTGGCCCTACTTCAAGAAGAAGACAACAATGACAAGAAAGAGGTCAAGGCAAATGAGTCTCAAGGCAAGAGAGTGAATTCCGGGAAATGGGGCAAGAATAACCACAACCGCAAGGACAAGCCAAGAGGGAATATGAAATGTAACTTCTGTGGTACAGTTGGACATATAGCCAGGGAATGTAGGAAGAAGGAAAAAAGAAAGCGGGGCGAATGCTTCATTTGTAGTGAGTTTGTACATTTCAGCAAAGATTGCCCGAGGAAACAAGGGCAAGGTCAGACTCAGTGTGCAGGACTATCTGGAGGGCGAATCCATCCCCTCAACCCCGTCCTTCCAGCTCATGATAGAGGTAGTGTTCCTGTTGAAAATCTTGTTTACATTTTCTAATTTTCCCTATTCGAACTTTGTTTGACCCTGGCACATCGCATAGTTTTATTTCATCTGATCTAGTGGAAAGTTTTGCACCTAAGTACTAGTGTAGTTGATGATCCCGTATGTGTTTCAAATCCAATTGGGGGTTCTGCCCGCCTGTCTGTGGTCTGAGTGGATTTGAAAATTTCTATCTTGAGTATAGAATTCTCGTGGGATGTTTATATTCTCCGTTTCGGGGGATATGGGTTGGTTTTGGGCATGGAATGGTTATCCTGTTTTGGAGCCATTCTGGGTTTTTGTATATAGGGTTGTGAGGCTCATGATCCGCCTCGGTAATACCCTAGAAATTTTCTAGTAACCCAGTGGGTCCCGTCATGATTGTTATCTTGAGTCCCTCAACTCGTCCATCGATAGTTTGCAATCGGTGAGGGAGGTCCGAGAATATCCTGATATCTTGGGGGGAAAGTAAAGGGGTTACCCCTAGACGTGGGATAGATTTCCGCATTATCTGGTTGGTAATACCAAGCCAGTTTCGTGGCCGGTTAGGCACATGACCTCACGAGGAGAGAGTAAGAAAGCAAGTCAAGGAGTTGCTTGGGAAGAACTTCCTGAGACGAGGCATTTCCGAGTAGGGTGCTCCAGTAGTATTCGTTACTAATATGGATAGTTTGCTTCGCTTACATGTTGAAAAGAATAGACAACCGTTACCAGGGATCGATGATTTGTTTGATCAGCTGGTAGGAGCATCCGTTTTCTTTCGACCTAGCTACCGGATTCCATCAGCTTAGGATGGCTGAGGATGGAATTGACAAGACTGCGTTTAGGACTCTAGATGGATTTTTAGAATGGCTAGTCATGCTATTTGGTTTGACTAAGGCACTCGCATATTACGCGAACTCGATGGGTAGGGTGTTTAGGGGGTCCTTGAACAAGTTTGTCATGGTCGTCATAGACGATATTTTGATCTCCTCAAAAGAACGAGGAAGAACATGCTATACATCTCAAGGAGGAGATGGATACGCTTAGAGCCACCAGTGGAAGGTCAAGTCCTCCAAATGTCACTTTGGAGGAAAGAAGTTGGATTTCTTAGGCACATAGTTCTTAAGTAAGGCTTAGCGGTGGGTTCCGCTAAAGTGGTTGCGGGTTAAGACCGGAAAGCTCTGAGAAGGGCAATTGAAGTAAGAAGCTTCCTCCGTTTGGCTAGTTAGTTGGCATTCCTGGGGGCTTAGACTTACTCTTCTGGATCAAGAAGGGGGTTCCACAGGAAGAAGACCCGCAGTTAGTCAAGTACATGGACCGGTTGATTCGAGGCGAGATGTTAAGTCACCTCGTTAGTTATATTATAGATGACAAGGGATGACTAAGGCGCGATGAGAGATTATGTGTTTCTCGAGTGGAGGACTTGGTAAAGAAGGTTCCTGAAGATGCGCATCACTCGAGGAGGTGGCCGAGTTGGTTTCAGGATACATGCTGTGCCACCAGGTTGAGGCCAAGTCATAGAAGCCCAGTGGGCCATTACCTCCATCGGAAGTCTCGCAAGGGAAGTGTGAAAACATCTCGATAGATTATGTGGATAGACTACCTAGATCAAAGAAAGGGAATACGGGTATGAGGGTCATAATAGGAAGACTCACGAAGAGTGCTCATTTCAGTCCAGTGAAGAGCGAGAGGACTGCATCATGGTCAGCAACGGTTTACCCTCAAGAAGTTGGCCAGTTCTGAAATAGCCTACAGAAAACCATGGGTAGGCAACGGAATCTAGGTACGGCCTATAGGCAGATGGTTCATGTTGATTAAGCCTGAGTTATAGGAAATCACGTTTATAAGGGCAATTGGCAACGTGGAGTGGTATTTCCAAGAAAAGTTTTGCTGCATGAAATACTTTATAGTAAGTAGGCGAGATCCAGGATTCACTAGTGAATTTTGGAGAGCTTGCATGAAATCATGAGGTTATAGTATGTTTACGCCAAGTATACAGAAAAAAGAATAAGTGGGAAAGAAAGACGAGAGGCAATAATGAAATGAGTTCCAACTCGAATTTGGGAAATAGGAGTTAAGAAGCCAAGGAATCATGAAGTGGAAGATAGTCAAAGCACAGTGGAGTTAAGCTCAAGGAAACGTGACTAAGAAGAGTGAAGACTAGATACGCGCATCATATCTCTTTTTAAGAGTGCATCCTTGATCCTAGTTTTCCTGTGGAGCTTGCTTGCAAGTTATCTTTCGTATATATCCTCTCGGTCCCATTCTTGACCTTATTTCTGTTGTAAACTCCATAAGGGGGTTAAGACTCATCGGTTAGTACTATATGTCAAAGTTTGAATGGATTTCTTGTAATCCAAAAAGGAGTTTGTCTAGTTTATCTAGTTTATCTAGTTTATCATGTCTATCTCGTCATGAGAACCTTTGGTAGAAACCCTTTGGTTGAAACATGTGTTTGAAACATGTTATGCTTGATGGTTGCAAGTGGTTGCAAGTGGTTACTCGTGGATGCATTATACACATTAGGCACTAGATCGGCTCGCACACTCTTCATGTTGCATATGCATGAGTGTTTATGCTTATTCATGGTTGAAACTTGTTGTGCTACCACATGGATGTTGCATATGGATGAATGTTATGTGCACTCATATAGATACTATGAATTATGGTAGGAATTTGCATACATATGGATTCATTTCACTAACATACATATGCATTAAGGAGGTTTACTGTACCAGTAACCGCCTGATTTACATACATATGCATTAAGGAGGTTTACTGTATCAGTAACCGCCTGATTTTTGCATTAGGTAAGTACATATACACACACTTTTGCATATGTTCATCCAGCATTTAGAATCTTGTAAGGACAATGATTGCTCGTGGATGATGCTTTGAGTAGATGGATGATTGGATGGTAGGATACGTTCCTCCTAACTTGAAGATTTCGGGGACGAAATCCTTTAAGGAGGGGAGAATGTAACAACCCGTATTTTCAATAACCTGTAATAATGAAAATTGAGGCAGAATTAAATTATAAAATGTGAATCAAGGGAAACTGGCTATGCCATTGCGTTCGTCTCGGAAAAATACGCGAAATAGAGTCCGAGTTTTCGGAAATCGGAGTCCGTATGACCCAGTTAAGGCCCATTGAAGTTTGCAGAAAATTTCTAAGTAAAAACATATTTAGATTTAAAATTAGAAACAAGGGTTTGGGCCAGCTGGGCCAAGGCGGGAAAAATCCCGCCCAGGACCCCATGTCGACAGGCCTGTCGACAGGGGTCTAGGCATGTCGACTGCCCTGTCGACAGCCCTGTCGACAGGGGGTGCACGGGCTGCTTAGCCTGGTGCACCATTTCCGATTGGGGTTGGGTCTTGTGGCTTGTTTCTAGAGAGTTCCGGGATCTGATGGCCCTAATTCAATCTAGGGTTAATCCTATGGTCCAAATCACTAACCTAATCTATAAATAAGACCCTAACCTACCCTAAATCACTCATTATTCATCCTAGTAACTAAACTATGCCAAAATCAAAACTCTCATGGCCTCCACCCTCTTCATACAATTCCTAATCAAATCCCTAAGAGATTTCCATGCATACAAGGGTATTTAGGCTTGTATGATCCTCCTTAGCTTGCATTAAAGACTTGTTTTTCTATTGGCATCATAAAGGAGGAGTCTTGATCAAGTTTGCTTGCATTTGGGGGCTTTAATTAGTTGCATAAGGGGTTTCTTGCATTTGTTGTACTCATTTGAGTCCGCATAAGCATTGTAAGCCCTCTTACCCTCATTTTAGAAACTATAAAGTTAATGTGTGATGAAAGTTGGGGTTTATGTATGTTTATTGAGTTGTGCATGTTATGCAAGGGTACTAAGCCATGATTTGCAAATCTATTAAGTTATGCATGTATACTAAGCCATGATTTGCAAGATTTATAAGTTATGCATGTTTATGCAAGTTTGCTAAGCCATGATTTGTATGTTTATTAAGTTATGCATGTTTATGCAAGTTTGCTAAGCCATGATTTGTGTGTTTATTGAGTTATGCATGTTTATGCAAGTTTGCTAAGCCATGATTTGTACGCTTATTGAGTTATGCATATTTATGCAAGTTTAAAATGACAAGTTGTGCATGTTTTGACAAGTTGTGCATGTTTTGGCAAGTTGTGCATGTTTATGCAAGTTTAAAATGACAAGTTGTGCATGTTTTGACAAGTTGTGCATGTTTTGGCAAGTTGTGCATGTTTATGCAAGTTTAAAATGACAAATTGTGCATGTTTTGACAAGTTGTGCATGTTTTGACAAGTTGTGCATGTTTATGCAAGTTTAAAATGACAAGTTGTGCATGTTTTGACAAGTTGTGCATGTTTATGCAAGTTTATAATGACAAGTTGTGCATGTTTGACAAGTTATGCATGATTATGGTAATATGCAAGTTCATTATGCTAAGTTATGCAAGTTTAACATGTTATGCATGTTTTATGGTAATATGCAAGTTCACTACGCTAAGTTGTGCAAGTCTAACATGTTATGCATGACTGTTATGCAAGTTTATGTTGTGCCAAGTTCCCTCTTCCTATCCTTTATGCGTTACTACGAATATGTAAGCGATAGAATGACGTTGGGGGTTTTGGGGTAAACTTAAAATACATAAAAATATAAGATTGGGAATTTACCTATTAAGTTAGGTCTACCCCTTGGGAATTTACCTATTAAGTTAGGTCTACCCAAGTAATTGTTTGACTTGTGATTATGTTTTGAAATAAAGTGGACATGACACTTAGAAAACATAAGTGTGGCCAACTCGAGGTTGGGTTGAGTTTGTAGCGTAATTCTACCCGGAACCGACCGGCTTAACTAGTGGCTACAAACAATAGGACCCAATGTGAGAAGTTGGTCATGGGGTGCCAAGACCCGAGGTTAGACCAAGTTGTGGTGTAAAGCTACCCGGACCCGCCCGGCCTAACTAGTAACCACAACAAGGTCTAATGTGAGAGGTTGAGGTGCATTAAGTTAATTAATGCCTCATAATTAGGGTTAAGTCAGGGTCCACTAATACTTAACCAATTTGGGGATTCAAGGGATGAAAATGGGGTTAAGTTACACTTAACCAATTTAATCAATTTGGGAGTTCAAGGGATTAGAATGGGGTTAAGCCACACTTAACCAGTTTAATCCAGGATTAGTGAAGGGTTAAATCACACTTAACCCTCTTAGAAACCCTAGCAACGTGGTCTGTTCCAGCAGTAATCCCAGTTTGGTATCATTCACAACCCTAGAGGCTAGGCTAGGGCGGGGCACGATTACTGGACTGATGTAAGCGACCAAAGCGACGGCTGAGTGGTACAGCGGTGCGGGTCCGGCGGGCTACGGACGTGCACGTAGTCCGATGTTGGACAAACTCGAGGCACGGGTACCAGTAGGTTAGGGCTGTGCATTATTGCTTAAGTGTCCGGGGTCGACAACCGAGGGCTTGATACACCCAAAGGTGGGCCCAGCACAGACTACCTACATCCATATGTGGGCCGTATGGACACCAACACTTGACGTGTTAGGCTTATAGGGAGCCGATCGACTAGACCGTTGGGTTGGACCTTATACTAAGGTCACTTCATGTTATCGGGCCAAAGTTTGGACTAAGGGATCAATACCTGTTATGTTGGTTTGCTAGTACACCGTGGTGCAAAACTTTACCTTGTTTTATGCGATGATACCTCTATCTATCTTGTAGGTAATTTACCATCCCAGTATGTTATCTATGATCATCTCAGTTTCCATCATGATGTTAACTTTATTAGTTTATAGACTGATCGTAGCAGGGCTTACTCAGTCTTTTTGACTGATCCGTTTTGTTTCGCCTCTTTTCTTCCGTTTCCCCCCCCCCCCCCCCCAGGTTCTCAGGGAGGGAATACAGGAGCCTAGCTTGGATCTTGGCTGCTCTCTTGGATAGCTCATGTATGCTTTGGACTTGGGCTTGCTATGGTTTCTTCCACTTTGGGGATAGCTACTGTTATGTTTTCCTTTTTCAGTTTCAGATGATGTTACTTTATGTACTAGACTAGTTTATTTGGGGAAATTGACATTTTGATGTACCAGACTTGTTTTTGAAATAGTTTAAAAATCTTCCGCTGTTTTATTTACTTACTCTGTTTATTTACATATATATATATATATGTCATGTCCTGCCTTGCTATATCATTATGCATGTTTACCAATAATGCCCCTCCAACGCTAGTGCATTCCTTTGCGAGTGACCCTGGCGGAGGTGGGGTGTTACAAACCCGGAACCCTCCTAGGGCGTTATAAGGAAAAACGGGCTGTCACTCGCCAATCAGCTCGCTACATTCTCATGGATAGAACACTTTACCACAGAGGCTTCTTTGTCCCACTACTGCGATGTGTAGCCCTCGACGATGCCGATCGTGTACTCTCAGAAGTGCGCGGTGGCGAGTACGGCGACCAAACCGGGGGGAAGACCCTAGCAAGAAAGATCATCAGGCATGGCTATTATTGGCCCACAATCGATCAAGATGCTGTGGAGTACGCGCGAAAGTGCGATAAGTGCCAACACTTCTCGAAAATTCCAAGAGCCCCGCCTATTGAACTGACACAAATTACCAGCCATTAGTCGTTTGCCATGTGGGGAATCAACATCAATTGGAACTCTTCCAATGGCTAGAGGTGGGGCACGCTATGTTGTCATCGCAGTTGATTACTTCACCAAATAGGCAAAGGCTGAAGCTCTCGCCATAATAACCACCAAGAAAATGATCAACTTTGTCGTTCATAACATGATGACCTGATATGGGGTCCCTCAAGATATCATTTTAGACAACGGCACTCAGTTCGAGTGCGTTGAATTCACAGCCTTCTGTCAGCGACACAAAATTGAAAAATGATTCTCAACGGTGGCTCATCCTCAAGCCAATGGGCAAGTTAAGGCTATTAACAAAGTAATTAAATCCATCATCAAGAAGCGTTTGGTAAAAGCCAAAGGCATGTGGGCAGACGAACTCCCTCTGGCCCTATGGGCCTACAGAACCACTCACACAAGTCATCAACCGGACACACTCCCTTTGCCCTTGCTTATGGACCGAAGCCATCATTCCCATTAAGCTAAAGATTCAGTCTCATCGAGTTACTTACTATGATCCAAGGAAGAACCAAGACTTACTTTTGGAGTTGCTCGATATACTAGAGGAAAAGAGGAACAAAGATGACCTCAGGGCCGCCACCCAACGACAACGAGAAGCCCAATACTTCAACTCCAGAGTCCTCCATAAGGACCTCAACATCGGCGATGTTATGCTAAAACGGGTCTTTCCTTCACCAATAGGCCTCGCTCCTCGTTGGGAAGGCCCGTACTCCATACAACGAAAGCTCAGCGATGGTACTTTCAAACTCGCAACCGTGGACGAAGCCGAACTCCCAAGGGCATGGAATGACGAACATCTCCGATGTTATTTCACATAACTTAGTGTACAGTTGTATATGCTTTCCAACGATGTTTTGTTTTCTAGAAATTCAAGGCATTGCAAAGGCTATTACTACTAAAGTTATCCATAGAATGATATTCAGTTTCCTATCTACCTTCCGTGTTTACTCCATGCATCACATGTTTGATTAATCCTGACAACCAGATTGCATACAAACATTCGATCGTCGCATCGACACCCAGAGCACAAGAGATTGTGCTGCCATCCGAACCTCGAGCCAACATCAAGGGCAAACAACACTGGCTATGATCGGTGCCCCGAGCACGGGAGCCGGCAACGCTACTTGAGTCCCCGACCCGTGACGCGACCGAATATAAATAACCACTAACTCCAATCTCGGCCACGCACTGAGACCGAAAATAAATCGTTCCATGTCCAAGTTTCAGGACTTGGGGCCGCCCAACTGCCAATCTAGTGTGATGCAAACTTCTCACCTGGCTACGGGTGCCGGTCGAATCTCGGTGCAGCACTGAGACTGACCTTAAATAATTTTCTCCCCTAAGTTCTCAAGGCTTAGGTGCATCCTATCTAACGACTGGACCCTATGGGCTGATAATCCGGGCTTACTCCGGCGAATAAACGACGCCTGCGCTCATAACCCGAATGAATGACGAGAGAGACCCCACCGGACGAATCGACCTCCTGCGCCCTTCGCTCTACTTGGGACAAACTCTGGGCAACCCAAGACAAAAGGAAACTAGCCTGGTTTCGCAACTACGGGTTTCCTGAGCTGAGGGAAACTTATTGAAACCAGCGCTCAATCTTACACATCTGGAAACGACCCAGAGCATGACCATTGATCACATTTGTATTAAGTGTAACGGTAAGTACGCTTGTGAAAGAACAGGACGCTGGAAAACACAAGAAAAACATTCAAACTTTTGACATAAATTGTGATTTCTACTAATTCATATTTCATTTTCACACACAAACACACACTGAACATAATACATGTCTAACATCTTTCTTTTCTAATAGCAGGGTGTATATGAGAACTACACTATGCCTTTAAAAACCAGAAGAAAGGGTCGTACTCGTGTCTGCTATCGGCCTACACTACTAAAATACCAGTAACATCTACTACACTTACTAATGCTAATCATTCCTTTTCTCTTTGTGCTTCTTCTTTTTTTGCAGATTTCGCACTCGACGGCTCTCCATCCGTGTTAGGCCTCTTCTTTCCTGACTGGCTCTTTCCTCCTCTGGCCTTATGAGGATTTGTCGACTCATGAGAAATTGAGAGGCGTCTCTCGCCTTCGCCATCACCACTCGAAATCTCCGTTATATGAATGGGAATAATATGCGCCAATAACTTGGGTGCATTCCCCGTAGCAAGGGCCACCACAACGTCACTTTTTCCTGGCACCTCCTTGGCTTCCCGCTCCGCTTTCTCCTTCGCCCCCTTGGAAGCTCGTTGGTCAGCGAGCTTCTGGGACTTAAGCTTTGTATCATCATCATCTTTGAGCTTCTCAAAGGTATCAGTGGCCCTCTACTGGGTTTGGTTATCCTCCTGCTTCTTATGGGCCTAATCAGCATCCCTCTTCCTCTCCGCCTCCTCATCGGCCTTCCTCTGCTCGGCCGTAGCCATGACTCTCTTCTCAGCATCATGCCTAACCTTCATTAGGTCCTCCTGTCTAGCAGCCTCATCCTGCATGCTCTTCTCCTCTATCTCCTCGCACTTAACCACCATTTGGGATTTTTGGGCTTCCACCATAGCCGACATCGAAGGCACATCGGCATCACTGTGCCCCTGGCATGTGCACTCTGACCATCGACCACCTCTCCTTCCTCAATAAGGCCTTCATAAATATGGGTCCCTAGCTTGATATCCGAGTAGGTGTCCAACTGACCGCAGCCTTCTCCAAATTGCGTTCCCGTAGGTCCTGGCCCATATTCAGTCGTTTGTAGAATCACAGGGGCAAAGCCCGATGTCACAATAGATCCAGGAAGGGCTGCACAGTACACTACAACAACATTGCCATATTACAACTTTAATTTTACAACTGTCACGAAGTGTCAGTTGTAAAAAAGATCTTTTACAATTGTCATTTCCTATTAGTTGTAATAAATATATCTTTAACAACTTTTTTATATTGTCCGTTGTAGTAGATGCCTATTACAACTTTTAATTTATGCCAGTTATAATAAATGGCTATTTTAATATAAATTTATAATTTATAATTATTGATTCTATCTTATAATATTTAAGGTACATATGATTACTAATATATAAATTTGTACCTAAATTTTCAAAAAAGATTTAAATTTTGAATTTATTTTTAGTTAAAATTCAATATATTCGTAAAATTTTCATATTTTCTTAAATTCAAGAAATAAGAAATAAAGATTTAAATTAATTTTGAAACTTTATAAAACATTGAAAATTCCAAAAAACTTGTAATTTCTCTCTTTTGAAGAATTGATTTAATTATGGAGAGAGGTTAACCAATCACTACAAGAAATTAAATTATAATTAAAAGGTAATAAGAAATGGTTAATAGCAATAATAGGTAATAAATAAGAAATGCTAATTAATAAATATTATCTATCATATAGTCGAAAATACAACCCTGTCGAAAGTTGCTTTTTCATTTAATGTGGTTGTACTGTAAACTGTCAATTCCATTTAAATTTTCGATTGTGCTGCAAATCTTCTTGATTTCCACCGTTAAAGTTCAAATTTGTTTTTACTTAGTATTTTTAGGTATCGCAACAGCTTCAATTATATGTTATTTTGAATGGTTAGCAAGATAATTTCTCTTATTTTTCACATTATTTCTTGATGATCTGTATTTCTTACTTATTTGAGTTTTTCTTTGATTGTGAATACCATCATATGGAAAAATATAAAAACAAAATAAGTTATGTGCGTTTGGCTCTATATTGAAATTGTTGGCTCCAAATGCAAAAATTTCCCACTAAATAAAAAAAATTGGCTTCAAATTTTTGTTCCTTCCCAAGGTTTTCAATTACAGCTGTCCCTAGAATTCTCTTTCTTGCCATCGCGTTTCCCCTTCCATTGGCAATGAAGAAAGAGATACCCCCACAAATTCCTCATTTTGAATTCACGGAAGAAGAAAAAAACTACGATTTGTTGCTTTCGAGCACAGTTATGAATACTGGACCGTCATCTCAGCCGTGGTGGCGCACGGTCACCGGCATCGGTGGTCCGGTCGGCCGGACCGTTGGTCCTTGACAGGTGAAATCGAAGGTTAAATCAGGTTATTTGAAGATTATCTGGTCAAATAGCTTGTAATTTGATGCGGCAACTGAAATTATAGGCTGAATCAAGCATTGCGAATTAAATTCGATTCAAAATTAGGGTTATATTCTGATGATGGTGGAGAAGTGAACAAGGAAGGAGATGGAACGGCCGCGTTACTTTGCAATTTTAGAGACAATTCGCTAATGGTTTTTAGGCTTTGACAACGGCTTTGAAAAAATTGCGGCTGCCATCGCCTCCGGACCAGACCGATCATCTATCGACGGTATTTGAGGTTGAATCAGAGGCTCGGTCCGGTCTTGATAACAATGCTTTCAAGTGATGCAAATGTTTTTCTTTCCACAGTTTGAATTCCTTGTTTCGGATGTAGATTTGCTTTCAAGTGATGCTACTATTTTCTTTCCTCATTTTGAATTCCTCATTTCATCAAGGATAATTCTTCTACTGTTTTTTCTTTCAAGTGATGCTATTGTTTTTCTTTCCTAATTTTGAATTCCACATTTCGGATGCAGATTTGCTTGTTTTCAAGTGATGCTACTATACAAAATTATAGTCTTGAAACGCGATTTGTTGCTTGGCCTTTTTCCTTATTATATATAGTTTTTCCAAATGGAACCCATAACTGCAAACATGGAAACAACAAAAGAAATCGAAGCTCGAAAAATGTAAGTGGTTCAGTGGGTCATGAACTTACCGGATCGTTCATCGTTGTCCGTTAAATCCCCTACTTCAGATTTAATTAACAAGTTGGAAATCATTCTTAGTAAAAGTTCCTCCAATTGTAGATGTTTAGTATGAGGAGTTACAGCTTGCTACCAACTACTTTTCGAAAGGTCTTTTTCTACAAATTTCGATTTTGGCATGTTTTTAAAAATCTTTTTTTTTTGTTCTTATAATAGTTTCTGTGATATTTTGAATAGATTATTTGATTGGAGAAGGTGGCAATAGTCGAGTTTACAGAGGATGTCTAGCGAAATTGTAAGTTAAATTACATTCTAATCAATTACCAGTTTTTTTTTAAACTACCTCATACATATTAAACGAGGAATTTTACGTGTGTGTAGTTGCCTTATTTTGGACTGGCTGTATGGGTACCAAAGAATTCTTTGTCTGATACTCAAAATGGAATTGTAGTGACTTTTTGGTATATCATTTTGTTGATTTTATCATTATATTAGCATGCATTTTTCCCCGCTACCTAATTGACAATATATTTTTAACTTTTTGATAGATATCTTGCGCCTGAATATTTCATGTATGGCAAAGTCAATAGTAAGAATGACGTCTATGCATATGGCGTTGTTTTGCTTGAATTATTGACTGGTAGAAAACCAATTTCCGATGACAGTCCTAAAGGCCAAGAGAGTTGAGTTATGTGGGTATGATATATCTTTCATTGTTAATTATATTTCTTGGTATTGTAAGTCTGAATAGAGTTAATTTTGTGCATGTTGTTAATGTCAGGCCATACCAAGTCTAGAAAGAGGAGATCTGAGCGAGTGTTTGGATCCAAATATTAATGGTATTTTTGAAGAGAAGCAAGTAAGAAGAATGATAAAGGTTCCATTTCTGTGTGTTACATGTACAACACGACTTAGACCACAGATGAGTCAGGTACTCAGCCTTTTAAAAGGGGAAGAGGAGGAGGAGGTTCGGACATGGCTAAACTCAAAATCAATCATCGAATGCCAAGACGACGAAGCATATCCTAGCTTGAGCATCAGATCAGATTTAGGACTAGCATAGCATGATGTTGAAGAAGACGGCGCTTTTGAAATTAGCTTCGAACAAAACTAACTAAACTCTTTAGATGATTACTTGAGAGAGAGATGGAGCAGATCTTCAAGTTTTGATTCTACAGTGTGCAAACTTAGGCATGAAATAGAGGAGCAAATCTTCAAGTTTTGATTAGTTGGTGATGTTAATCACTACTTTAGATTGTTTTATTGGGTATGTATTGTATTTTGATCGAATACTATGATTATTAATATATATGAATGAATCCAAGTTAGTTATATTTGTTGCATTGGGATATGAATTATATTTTAATTATTGTTATATATGAATAACTGGTTATATGTTATGTTTTGGAATTTAAAATGCAATTTACAATTACAGCTCTAATTAAATATATCACAACTGTTATAAACAGTTGAAAAAATTATAACAACAACGATGCATAACAATTTTAATATATTTTATTACAATGGTGAAAACCTATTGTAAAATATACATATTACAACGGTGTCGCAACGGTGCAAAAAAGTTGTAAAAGATTTTAATCTATTACAACTTCTTAATACACGACGGTTACCCCACCATTATACAAAGTATATTATAACTTTTTCCACCATTGTAATATGGTCGATTTGTCGTAGTGGTAAAAACACAACCTTTTAGTCTGCAAATTTGATAATAACATCATCTTCGAGAATACACGCTAACGGGAATTTACCTTCGTTCAGTGTTAGATCCAAAAATGGCTCTAACACCCAAACTAGGAACAATTTTTAATGAAATGAAACTAAAAATGAAGAAAACACACAATTTATAGTGGTTCGGTATTAAATAGCCTACGTCCACTTTCTACTCTTTGAATTGATGACTTGAATGTAGATACAATAGTGATTCTCACTCACTTTCACTCATACCATACATAGGTTCACTCAATCTTCTCTAAAATGTACTTTACAAGATGATTGTAATATGAAAATGGTGATGGAATTCGGTTCTCAAAAGGGGGTTTCAACTCTGAAAAATGCCTAAAGATCCCTTGAAATGAGCCTTGGAGGTGTATTTATAGGTGGAAAATGCCTCTGAAGCGGCTCCGGTTCAAGTACACGTGGCCCTCATCTCATAGAAGTCGGGTTTGGATAGAGTATGATGGTGACAGCACATCAAGTTGGTGGTGAACGTGGGGAGAACGTGGGTAAAGTGGTTGCTTAACCGCTCCGCTTCGTGAGGAAATCATGGGATGTAACTGCTGTCTATCGGTATGCGGTTCGGATTGAATGAAATGACAGAAGGAAGGGAGCGGATCGGGCTTCCTCGACCCGACTCGAAGCTATTTCCACTTCTCCATCTCCTAACCTTCCATATTTTGTTTCGGATAGTGTCCCCGACCCGATCCGGTCATCGGATGCATGTTCTTCTAATCATCTTCCTTTACCTATATGGCTTCTCATCTTTTTGTGGCCTAGTTCACAAAGTAGGCTAACATTTTGCCCCCTCGAAGGACACTTCTATTGAAAATGGAGGGTGCTTCCACATTGTCTAACTGTTGGTCTTTGAAATTAATCATCGAACAATTGCATCTATTCATTTGTAGGGTTGCTTCACTTCGTAGAGTCACAACACTTACCATATATATATACATCATAGAGTGCACAAACTGCTTTCTTTGTTTTAAATTATTTCAAGAGCTTTACTTGATGTCTGACAGGTCCTCCAGGTAAGATTTTGTTTGTTTTACTTTGGGTTTGTTTTATATGTTGAGATATTAATGATCCTGCTTTGGGTTCGGGTCGGTTCCATCCGATCCCGCTGGGCTTTAATGCCTTCATGCCACTGAGCTGAATGGCAATGGGCCTGTTTTCAGGTCCGAGCGGAGCCACGTTGGCAGGAATACAAAGGACCGCTGTACACTTATATAAATTCACTTTCTTCTTCACTTCCGCTTTCTTCTTTTCACTTCCATCGTTTCTCCAGAAATCGAACTGAAGAAAAACAAAAACCCTAGTTCTTAAAATTCTAATAATTCTCCTTTAATCCTCAAATCGATTACATAGGTGGGTCAGAACTTCGATTAACTCTCTTTTTAATTGATTCTCATTCGAATTTTAGAAGTAATTTGAGTAAATTTGTGCTTGACGTCGTACCAAGCATGGCGCGGTGTCTTCTCTCCCCTCGCCGACGTCGTTGGTGACATGGTCACTACCTCGAGGCATTGGTGGATGAGATTTGACTTGGTGGTAGGCATATTGGCTCATGGGTGTTTTGTTGTGTCGTACTCCTCAAAAACGCATGAGTTCTTAGAAGGAGATAGGTTCGGTGCTGATGGAGAAGTGAAGGAGAAGAAGAAAGAAAGGGATGGGATCAGACCGGAATGGGAGATACAAGAGGGAGAAGAAATGGTTTCATCCAACCGGGTCGGATCGATAAGTGAAGTATGCGCATGAAAACTTGTAAGAGGTTTAAAGTCATGAGTACAGTTCGTCTCGATGTCGGCTGACCCATTCCTGGACACCTTCTACTAACTTCATTCGATCCATTCCGAATAGCTGAAACATTCAAGACAGACTGTTTGATGGCTTGGACATCCGAACCAACCCCACGCTGCCCAATTTAAGGACGCAAACCGATTGATATAGGATAAAGAACTTAAGCTTATCTAATCATGGCACGCACATCCAAACTGATCCCATACCTCCTAGGGCTAACGAACCGATCCGAAGCGACTTTGCTAAAAGTGACTCAACTAACTTAATCAATACTGGCCGTGGCCTATGACTTTATGGACAGTTAGGATAGAGCCTTATGATCATGACTTAAATTCCAAGATTATCCTGAACACATTACTGCTTAGTCAAACTTTTGCATCGTGCTCTTATGTATTTACTTTTTATTTCTTGCACTTAATTCATACACTTTAGTTCACACACATATATGGGGGGATACGGGCAACTTTACGTTAATCCTTGCTATTTTTTCTTCAATAGTTTATCAGATATGACCGAGAGATGCTCATCTAGATTAGCAGAAAGAAGGGAGGCTACAGGGACAGCTGAAAACCCTACTATTGAAGTTGTATCTTATACTTCCGATTCTGGTTGGAATAGAGAAGGCCCAGATTATGAGATGGGAACTCATGGTAGTGATGCATCATCTGGAGGTGTTGTCTCTCACGGTGAAGAGGAAGAAGGAGGGATAGGAGATAACCGTGATCCCGATGAATTCAGGGATGCAGTTATCCTGGAATTGCCTAAAGATTTAGTTGATTCGACAATTGATAATGATAGACTAATACGGATATGCCTCAAGCATGGGATTCTTTAAGGAGATACCATTTTACCCTCAAGAACAGATCGTCCCCATAATCCACTAGAAGGATATATGTCTTTTTCCAGACTAATTTGTGTTGTTGGAGCGATACCTCCATTTCCACCATTCATCGTTGATTTCCTAAGGCAGTTGAGGACTGCCCCCATGCAGCTTCTTCCCAATTCTTATGCCTATTTATATACCCTGTACATAGCCTATAGAGAAATTCTTGGTGAAGAGTTGACTATTGAAGATGTTCATTTCTTTTACAACTTCAAACATCAAACTAATGACACTCCGTCCTTTGTATATTTCGAATATGTGCCAAAAAGAAAGATTATCACCATTCCGTTTAGCAGCAATGCTGGGGATCCAAAGCCTGAATGGTTTTACATTAGACAGCAGCCGGGGTGTGCCATAAGGTGGCTCAAATCAAGTAAGGACATCAATGTTTTAAATTTCAAACCTCGAAAACATGCTAACACCGCTTGTCTTTTCTTACAGTTCCTAACCCGCCGCAAGAAAAACAACCAATACAATTCGATCGCTTGAATCGGCTACTCAACGGTGACCAGAAATTCTTGACCATCAAAGAGTGTTTAGTGGATGACTATCTTCATCGGCATTGTCTCGTTGCTATAACTCGTAGCATAGGGCATGGCGAGGGACCTTATGTGTATATACCTCCTGTTGAAGGGCTAATTAAGGCCTTACCGGGGCGTGGAGGTAGCCCGAAGGATCCTCCGGTGCCTTAAAAGATTCCTTCTCCTTCGCCTTCTGCAACTCAAGATGACATACTAGCAAACATACCTGCCGCTGACAGGGACAAATATATTACTCCTGATGATGCAGCCACTCCTGAGGGGCCAATTCCTCCAAAGGGGTTGCCGTCAGTTATTCCTCTTGGATACACTCCCATAGCCGATAAATCTACATTTCGGGTCTTGGGGGACCTTCCCCTGCCTGAAACATTTTATTCTTTAGAGGATTTCCCAACGAATCCCCTAATTTTACTTTTCGAGGAAGAGATCACTCCTGTAAAGGCCAGGGATACTATGTAACACCCCGCCTCCGCTAGGGTCACTCGCAAAGGAATGCACTAGCTTTAGAGGGGCATTATTGGTAAACATGCACAGAAACATCACAAGACAGAACATATAAAATAGCGGAAGTAAAAACAAACTTTCATAACATTAATAAATGAGGTCAAAAGCCTTTTTACATCAGAGTACATCAAAACCTGTCTTGCCGAAATAAAGAAGCATGAAACCTTTTTCATAAATTATTCCCCAATTAAAACAGTAAAGTAGCCATAGCCAAGAGAAATCCAAGCCATCCATGATGACCTTCAAGCAGAAGAAGCCCGAACTAAACAGCATTGTTTCCTCCCTGAAACCTGGGGGGGAAACGGAAGAAAAGAGGCGAAACAAAACGGGTCAGTCAAAAAGACTGAGTAAGTCCTATCTACTTCCAGTATAAAAACAGGTAAAGGTAACATGACATGCATAAACTGAAAGTAAACATAAGGATAACTACAAGATAGATAAACCAGGGTAGCCGGTTGAACTACTGTGGCAAGGTAAACTAAGGTATCATGATAAACTACGGTGTTATGATAAGTCAAGTCATCACATCGTCAGATTTCTATCGAGTACATTATCCCAAGGTATCTACCCCGTCTAACATCCCACGGTATCTATTATGTATATTCTTCCTAGTTCTAACATGTATATTTGCTCTGCACCTCTCGTACTAGTATCCCTACCCGCGTCATGTGTTAACCATGAATGTCCCTTGCCCAAAGTCGTGTAATGGTCCATGTCAACCTAATATACCGCATATATAGGTTACTCAAAATCATATGTTTCTTTCCATGTGTATAAGTTCAGTCCTTTGCCGTACCTCGTACGGGCTTCCTCATGTCGTATTTTCCTTGAAATCGTTTGGACTGTCACCCTTGCTCTAGCTAGGCTCTTCCATATGAATCATCGTTTGAACTACTAGGACTTACGCCACCTAGCACCACTAGGGATTACACTTACCTATTGCACGCTTTCGTATTTCGGTTTGGGTTAAACCACCTAGGCCACTAGGGATTACGCTAACCCTCAACCGCGCCCTTTTTCCCACGCATTCATCGTGAATCGTTTTTCTATAACTATATGCACATGTATCACATCGTGCCATCCGAGTCCTGTCACAGGGCAAAACAAGAAATACAGGACTCGGTCGGGAGCTTTAGATTTATCTGCCGATGCAGATACTAAGGTCTGCTTTTCTACACGTGGCTATGGCCCCACGAGACCCCTCCCTCAACTAGTGAAAGGCAACACAAGAGAAAATCTTGCATGAGAACTACACTCCGGCCAGCCCACATCCTACGGCCTACCTCACCCATAATTAGATAGCAATTATGGTCTGTTGGATGTTCCCTGCCTTTCCGTACGTACACGCTTGACTCAAGATGGTAGATGATCGACAAACTTGCTATCTAGGGCACTATCATGTATTCGTTGACTCACTGCTATCCATCCCAGTCTTTAGGTCGCTCGTATAGCAACCAAGGCATACTCTTGGTTATTCTAACGCAGACCTTAACCTCTTGTGAGCCCAGGATGATCATCTGCGACCTCACAGAGGGATCCCAAGAATATCCTCACGTTCCCCGAAGCCGCTGCTTCGTTACCCAGTCCGTTGGAGCCTTTATCTAAATCAGATAGCCTGCTCCTACACGCATACTTAAACGTTGACCTAACGTATCGGGTTACTAATCTATCTAAGAAGTGGTCCAAATTTCTTTGACTAAGAATTATTACTTAGTTTCCCTTAACTAAGGTTTACCACTTAGCCTTATTTCCATTATCCTTGTTAACTATGGTTATTTACCTAATCCTCCGAATTAGGGTTTATCTAATGGGTTAAGTGTCACTTAAGTTCACAACTTAACCCGTCTACAAAACATGTAGAAACTGGCTAAGTATCCAAGTCCAAGACTTAACCCTACAGACCATGTGTCAAGTTGGTTAAGTATATCAAGCAATCCATGACTTAACCTCGTCTAATTATCATTTTAGATTGGTTAAGTATATATTAATTTGACTCTATCAAATTACCGAGTCAAATCGGTCAAGCGTATTCGAAACGATTCGTGACTTAGCCTTATCATGTTTTTACGTTAGATTGGTTAAGTATAGGTTAACTTAACCTCATCAAATTAACGAGTTAGATTGGTTAAGTATAGGTCACTTAACCTCATCAAATCATCGTGTTAAATTAGTTAAGTGTTTAACTTAACCCCATTAAAGTACCAAGTTAAGTTGGTTAAGTATGGGTTACTTGACCTCATTGAATTACCAAGTTTAAATTGGTTAAGTGTTTTACTTAACCCCATCGAATTACCGTGTTTAGATTAGTTAAGTGTGGATTACTTAACCCCATCTAATTACCGTGGTTAGGTTAGTTAAGTCTTAATTACTTAACCCCATCTAATTACCCAGTCGGATTAGTTAAGTGTAAATTACTTAACCCCATCTCCTAATCATCTTGCATGGTTAAGTGTCATTAAGGAATCAAGTCCGGTCCCACTTAACCTACCCATTCGTGTCATATCGGTTAAGTGTCATTAGTCAAATTTACTTAACCTTATCATGTGGCATTAATTCAATTAATGCACTCTTAACCTCTCACATTAGACCTTGTTGTGGTTACTAGTTAAGCCGGGCGGGTCCGGGTAGATTTACACCACAACCTAGTCTAACCTCGGGTCTTAAGCGCGACATGACCAACTTCTCACATTGGGTCCTATTGTTTGCAACTACTAGTTAGGCCGGTCGGTTCCGGGTAGTTTTACGTTGCAAACTCAACCCAACCTCGAGTTGGCCACACTTATATTATCTAAGTTCATCATGTTTCCAAAACATGTTACAAGTTTTCAAGCATTTGGGTAGACCTAACTTAATAGGTAAATTCCCAAAGGGTAGACCTAACTTAATAGGTAAATTCCCAAGCTCATGTTTTTATGCATACTTACATGCCAACTTCCATGTTATCTTCCAAGTCATATTTTCAAGTATAAACACATGTCATAATCAAGTTAAGATTTCGCGACATGTTCATGTTTATCTAACTACCCAAAATCGTGTTTTCCCAATGCAAGCAAAGCGAGTCAACATAGTAAGGATACTATGTCACATATTGGTCTCAAAACATGCATGATGCTAAAAAGGGCTTGGCTTCCACATGCATAACATCATAAAGGGATTGGCCATAAACATGCATAGTGTCATAAGGTAATTTGGCCACAAACATGCATATTATCAAAAAGGGTTTAGCCATAAACATGCACAACTTAAAAGAGGGGATTGGCCACGAGCATGCATAATCTCATAAAGGATTTGGCCACAAACTTGCATGTTACCATAAGGGGTTTGGGTTCATAAACATGCATAAGCCCCAAAATCTTGTCTTAGCCAATGTTTCACACATAAAGTGGTTCCTAAAGGTTCATGCTAGCATTTCATGCATAAAGATCCAAACTTGCAAGTTAAACTAGGCTATGCATAGCATGAGAGGCATGATTAAGTCACTCACATGGCCTAAAATCATAATCATGAACACAAGAGGCAAGGTAAGGTTCATATAGGTTCGCATAATCATGTTTAGCCTCATTTTATCCCATGTCATTATCAAAACTACCGTTTCCATCTAAAAGTAGCTAGAACTTACATAGTTAAGCCTAGGGAAAGAAGCATGAATCATCTTGGCTAAGAAAGGTGCCTCCTTTGTTGAAGAATCGTCATGGAACTCGCATAGCAACGTTGATTTTGCCTCTCTTTGGTGTAGCAAGCTTGCATCTTTTGATTGGAACCCGATTTGAATGCATAGGCTCTAGGGATTTGAGATGGAGGCCATGAGAGTAGAAATTTGGCCATAGTTTAGTTACATGAGTGAATAATGAGGGTTTAGGGGTAGGTTTAGGGTCTTTTTATAGAGATTAGGATAGTTTTAGGCCCTTAGATTAACCCTAGGACCAACCTGAACCGTCAGATTTCAAACCACGCCCAAAAACCTAGCCAAGATAGAAAATAGGTGCACCAGATCAGAATCAGCCGACAGGGCAAGTCGACAGCCCTGTCGACATGCCTGTCGACTTGTCTGGGCGGGAATTTTCCCGCCTGGCCCCATTTCTGCATGTTTCGAAATTCAAATTTCCCGAAAACTTCTTTGGGCCTTAACCGGGTCATACGGACTCCGATTTTCGAAAACTCGGACTCTATTTCGCGTATTTTTCCGAGACGAACGCAATGGCATCGCCCGTTTTACTTGATTCAGAATTTAAAATTAAATTCTGCCTTGATTCTCGTTTTAACATGTTATTGAAATACGGGTTGTTACATTCTCCCCACCTTTTAGGATTTCGTCCCCGAAATCTCTAAGTTAGGAAGAACATATCCTACCATCCATCATCCATCTACTCAAAACATCATCCACAAGCAACCATTGACCTTAGATGATTTTTAATGTTGTATGAATACATGCAAAATGTGTGTGTACATGTTCCTTAGCTAATGCTAATGATCAGGCCTGGATAATCTTTCTAATGCAAAAATATGTATAGTGCCATGAATCCAACATGTATGCAAATAGTCCTAGCCATATAGATACTATATGCGTGCACAATCATTCATTCATATGCAACAACCGCATGATAACACATTCGATTTCATCCATAAACAAGTAAAATACTCGTGCATATGCAATATGAAATGTGACCGAGTCGAGCTAGTATCTAATGTGTATTCGCGCATCCACGAGCAACCACTTGCAACCACTTGCAACCATATCAATCATAACATGTTTCAAATACATGTTTACATCCATAGGGTTCTACGTAAGATTCCCTGAAACAGGGTCGAGAAGATAAACAAAACAAACTCCGTACGGGGTTTGTAACAGAGACAGGACCGAGAGGATATCCATAAAAGATAGCCTACAAGCAAGCTCAACAGAAAAACAGGGATCGAGGATATATTCCCAAAAGAGATATCATGCACGTATTTAGTCTTCAGTCTCCTGAGTCGCATTACCTTGAGCTTAGTTCCTTCGTGCCTTGACCGCCCCTTTTACTTCACGATTTCGCAGCTTCTTATTTCCTATTTTCATAACATGAGTTGGAACTCATTTCCTCGTCGCCCCTCGTTCCACTTGCACTTATTCTCCTTCTCGAATACTTGGCGCAAACAGGACTGCGTACTCATGATTCCACGCAAGCTTTCCAAAATTTCATTAGTGAATCCTGGACCTCGTACCACAAGGTATTCCACGTAGAAAAACTTTCCCTTGCAAGTAAACAGGTTACCATGCGCACTTACTAGGGTAATTCCCATAACCCATACATAAGCGAAGTAAACCATCCGTTTTATTAGCGAACACCACTCGATCGGGTTTCTAATTCCCAACAAAGGCATCTAGGGATTCTAAGTAACTAATCATGACAGACCCCAAAAGGTTACGCGATACTTCAAGGGTATTACCAAAACAAGCCAAGAGTCTAACTACCCTCCTTCTAAAACCGAGAGTGGCACCCCTTACTGGATAACCACTTCATCCTTAGAATCCATCCATAGCTTATAAACATAAGCATTATTTCCAAGCTCAATACTTGGCATAGACATTCTCAAATCCAAACAAGTCATGAATAAATGGACCGATCTTCCAATAGGACTTGGGACAAAAACGGGATCCCCTACTACGCTAGTACTAAGGTGCAGAGACTCAACTATCGAAGCGGACTTAAAAGATGCGGTGATCAAAACAAAGTCCCGACATGATGATAGAGAAGAAAAGCTAAACCTTTAACAAGATCGTTACCCTCCTTCTGAGGTACCCTAGAAATGAGAGCATACTATTGCCCTCCCGATGATCTTGTCCTTGTCCCATGATACTTAACTATCTATCCCGTTTCACTGTGCCAAAGGTACCCTCTCGTCATGGGTTTCATTGTTCATCTTTCTCCCTCCTTTTAGGACTCAGCCATACCAACATGTTGCTTATCCCTGAACTCGTATCCTTTATCCTTGTTCTTACTATCCTTTCATGCATAACTCTGCAACGGTCTCTCGAGAACCACCTCCATCGTACGGGAAACACTTACGCAGCTAGAAAGACTAGTCGCAGTCAAAACCACTGTGACTACAGATGGAGGAAAGAAAGGAAAAGAGATTAAATCAAGGAAACAAGGATAATGCTAATGGCCTTTGGGGAATAGTTTTTTTTTTCTTAAAAGAAAATTTTCTTGAAAAATGCTTCTTTGTAAACGGTTTTTCAAATACTTTTCAGAAGGTCTTTAAAAAAACTTTTGCCCAGTCTAGTAACCTTCTGCTCTGATACCAAATGTAACACCCCGCCTCCGCTAGGGTCACTCGCAAAGGAATGCACTAGCTTTAGAGGGCATTATTGGTAAACATGCACAGAAACATCACAAGACAGAACATATAAAATAGCGGAAGTAAAAACAAACTTTCATAACATTAATAAATGAGGTCAAAAGCCTTTTTACATCAGAGTACATCAAAACCTGTCTTGCCGAAATAAAGAAGCATGAAACCTTTTTCATAAATTATTCCCCAATTAAAACAGTAAAGTAGCCATAGCCAAGAGAAGTCCAAGCCATCCATGATGACCTTCAAGCAGAAGAAGCCCGAACTAAACAGCATTGTTTCCTCCCTGAAACCTGGGGGGGAAACGGAAGAAAAGAGGCGAAACAAAACGGGACAGTCAAAAAGACTGAGTAAGTCCTATCTACTTCCAGTATAAAAACAGGTAAAGGTAACATGACATGCATAAACTGAAAGTAAACATAAGGATAACTACAAGATAGATAAACCAGGGTAGCCGGTTGAACTACTATGGCAAGGTAAACTAAGGTATCATGATAAACTACGATGTTATGATAAGTCAAGTCATCACATCGTCAGATTTCTATCGAGTACATTATCCCAAGGTATCTACCCCGTCTAACATCCCACGGTATCTATTATGTATATTCTTCCTAGTTCTAACATGTATATTTGCTCTGCACCTCTCGTACTAGTATCCCTACCCGCGTCATGTGTTAACCATGAATGTCCCTTGCCCAAAGTCGTGTAATGGTCCATGTCAACCTAATATACCACATATATAGGTTACTCAAAATCATATGTTTCTTTCCATGTGTATAAGTTCAGTCCTTTGCCGTACCTCGTACGGGCTTCCTCATGTCGTATTTTCCTTGAAATCGTTTGGACTGTCACCCTTGCTCTAGCTAGGCTCTTCCATATGAATCATCGTTTGAACTACTAGGACTTACGCCACCTAGCACCACTAGGGATTACGCTTACCTATTGCACGCTTTCGTATTTCGGTTTGGGTTAAACCACCTAGGCCACTAGGGATTACGCTAACCCTCAACCGCGCCCTTTTTCCCACGCATTCATCGTGAATCGTTTTTCTATAACTGTATGCACATGTATCACATCGTGCCATCCGAGTCCTGTCACAGGGCAAAACAAGAAATACAGGACTCGGTCGGGAGCTTTAGATTTATCTGCCGATGCAGATACTAAGGTCTGCTTTTCTACACGTGGCTATGGCCCCACGAGACCCCTCCCTCAACTAGTGAAAGGCAACACAAGAGAAAATCTTGCATGAGAACTACACTCCGGCCAGCCCACATCCTACGGCCTACCTCACCCATAATTAGATAGCAATTATGGTCTGTTGGGTGTTCCCTGCCTTTCCGTACGTACACGCTTGACTCAAGATGGTAGATGATCGACGAACTTGCTATCTAGGGCACTATCATGTATTCGTTGACTCACTGCTATCCATCCCAGTCTTTAGGTCGCTCGTATAGCAACCAAGGCATACTCTTGGTTCTTCTAACGCAGACCTTAACCTCTTGTGAGCCCAGGATGATCATCTGCGACCTCACAGAGGGATCCCAAGAATATCCTCACGTTCCCCGAAGCTGCTGCTTCGTTACCCAGTCCGTTGGAGCCTTTATCTAAATCAGATAGCCTGCTCCTACACGCATACTTAAACGTTGACCTAACGTATCGGGTTACTAATCTATCTAAGAAGTGGTCCAAATTTCTTTGACTAAGAATTATTACTTAGTTTCCCTTAACTAAGGTTTACCACTTAGCCTTATTTCCATTATCCTTGTTAACTATGGTTATTTACCTAATCCTCCGAATTAGGGTTTATCTAATGGGTTAAGTGTCACTTAAGTTCACAACTTAACCCGTCTACAAAACATGTAGAAACTGGCTAAGTATCCAAGTCCAAGACTTAACCCTACAGACCATGTGTCAAGTTGGTTAAGTATATCAAGCAATCCATGACTTAACCTCGTCTAATTATCATTTTAGATTGGTTAAGTATATATTAATTTGACTCTATCAAATTACCGAGTCAAATCGGTCAAGCGTATTCGAAACGATTCGTGACATAGCCTTATCATGTTTTTACGTTAGATTGGTTAAGTATAGGTTAACTTAACCTCATCAAATTAACGAGTTAGATTGGTTAAGTATAGGTCACTTAACCTCATCAAATCATCGTGTTAAATTAGTTAAGTGTTTAACTTAACCCCATTAAATTACCAAGTTAAGTTGGTTAAGTATGGGTTACTTGACCTCATTGAATTACCAAGTTTAAATTGGTTAAGTGTTTTACTTAACCCCATCGAATTACCGTGTTTAGATTAGTTAAGTGTGGATTACTTAACCCCATCTAATTACCGTGGTTAGGTTAGTTAAGTCTTAATTACTTAACCCTATCTAATTACCCAGTCGGATTAGTTAAGTGTAAATTACTTAACCCCATCTCCTAATCATCTTGCATGGTTAAGTGTCATTAAGGAATCAAGTCCGGTCCCACTTAACCTACCCATTCGTGTCATATCGGTTAAGTGTCATTAGTCAAATTTACTTAACCTTATCATGTGGCATTAATTCAATTAATGCACTCTTAACCTCTCACATTAGACCTTGTTGTGGTTACTAGTTAAGCCGGGCGGGTCCGGGTAGATTTACACCACAACCTAGTCTAACCTCGGGTCTTAAGCGCGACATGACCAACTTCTCACATTGGGTCCTATTGTTTGCAACTACTAGTTAGGCCGGTCGGTTCCGGGTAGTTTTACGTTGCAAACTCAACCCAACCTCGAGTTGGCCACACTTATATTATCTAAGTTCATCATGTTTCCAAAACATGTTACAAGTTTTCAAGCATTTGGGTAGACCTAACTTAATAGGTAAATTCCCAAAGGGTAGACCTAACTTAATAGGTAAATTCCCAAGCTCATGTTTTTATGCATACTTACATGCCAACTTCCATGTTATCTTCCAAGTCATATTTTCAAGTATAAACACATGTCATAATCAAGTTAAGATTTCGCGACATGTTCATGTTTATCTAACTACCCAAAATCGTGTTTTCCCAACGCAAGCAAAGCGAGTCAACATAGTAAGGATACTATGTCACATATTGGTCTCAAAACATGCATGATGCTAAAAAGGGCTTGGCTTCCACATGCATAACATCATAAAGGGATTGGCCATAAACATGCATAGTGTCATAAGGTAATTTGGCCACAAACATGCATATTATCAAAAAGGGTTTAGCCATAAACATGCACAACTTAAAAGAGGGGATTGGCCACGAGCATGCATAATCTCATAAAGGATTTGGCCACAAACTTGCATGTTACCATAAGGGGTTTGGGTTCATAAACATGCATAAGCCCCAAAATCTTGTCTTAGCCAATGTTTCACACATAAAGTGGTTCCTAAAGGTTCATGCTAGCATTTCATGCATAAAGATCCAAACTTGCAAGTTAAACTAGGCTATGCATAGCATGAGAGGCATGATTAAGTCACTCACATGGCCTAAAATCATAATCATGAACACAAGAGGCAGGGTAAGGTTCATATAGGTTCGCATAATCATGTTTAGCCTCATTTTATCCCATGTCATTATCAAAACTACCGTTTCCATCTAAAAGTAGCTAGAACTTACATAGTTAGGCCTAGGGAAAGAAGCATGAATCATCTTGGCTAAGAAAGGTGCCTCCTTTGTTGAAGAATCGTCATGGAACTCGCATAGCAACGTTGATTTTGCCTCTCTTTGGTGTAGCAAGCTTGCATCTTTTGATTGGAACCCGATTTGAATGCATAGGCTCTAGGGATTTGAGATGGAGGCCATGAGAGTAGAAATTTGGGCATAGTTTAGTTACATGAATGAATAATGAGGGTTTAGGGATAGGTTTAGGGTCTTTTTTATAGAGATTAGGATAGTTTTAGGCCCTTAGATTAACCCTAGGACCAACCTGAACCATCAGATTTCAAACCAGGCCCAAAAACCTAGCCAATATAGAAAATAGGTGCACCAGATCAGAATCAGCCGACAGGGCAAGTCGACAGCCCTGTCGACATGCCTGTCGATATGCCTGTCGACATGCCTGTCGACTTGTCTGGGCGGGAATTTTCCCGCCTGGCCCCATTTCTGCATGTTTCGAAATTCAAATTTCCCGAAAACTTCTTTGGGCCTTAACCGGGTCATACGGACTCCGATTTTCGAAAACTCGGACTCTATTTCGCGTATTTTTCCGAGACGAACGCAATGGCATAGCCCGTTTTACTTGATTCAGAATTTAAAATTAAATTCTGCCTCGATTCTCGTTTTAACATGTTATTGAAATACGGGTTGTTACATACTATCAATCCTGGCTCTGGTATGTTTGGGGGGAAGCATCACTTAGGATACACATAACACTCTAGCACTGCACGTCACATCACTTAAACTTTATGTTAATATTGATCTTAACATTCATTCATTTCTCTTCTACAGGACAAATGGGGAGACAAAGATATCATATGCAAGATGTTCATTCAAGCATGCCCCCAATAGGTCCCAACGATAAACACGATCAGTATGAGAGTAGGGGTAGACACGACAGGAGGGATCGACTTCCAAGGTCTTATCGAACCTCCCGTTCTTGATCCCCACATCACAGAGACTCAGAGAAACACAAGAGTCATCCTTCAGATTATGAGAAAGACAAACACAGTGGCAAGCCTCCTACTCCATCTAAGGGCACGATTCCCCAATATGATAGTTTGCAAAGGGTTTCTGATCCCAAACGGAAACAACCTGAATCGGGGAAAGATGCCGGGAAGAAACGACCCATCACGAAGCTATCTCGTCGCACTATCGACATAACTACCACAAGATCGATCATTCTAAATGACGAGAATCAGGTTAGATTAGAAGTTCTGAGGCAGCAATTTCCCGAACACCATTTCAGGCACTTGCACTTTGTCCTAAAACTCCAACCAGTAAAATCTGATTGGGTCAACGATGTCAAGGCTACTATAGATTTCGTGGATGAACAATATAAAGAGATGAAGAAGTATGCCAAGACTCTTTCTAAAATCATTAGTGATCTGATGGCAGACATAAAATCCATGGCTGACGTTGTTGAGTATGATGCAAGGGCCATCAAAAACTCTGAGAAAGATCTAGAGGATGCCCAAGCTAAGCTTGCTCTTGTACAGTGCAATGCAGATAACTATAAAAAGCAGCTCGAGGAATTACAAAAGTGCTATCATTCCGAGCTTGAATCTCACAGTCAAGAGCGAATAGATTTAAAGAAGCAAGCCGAGGATACCAAATCTGAGAATGTTCGTCTTGCTCAAGAGAAGGCAGATTTAGCCAAAAAGAATGCAGAGCTTGAGACTAAGTTATCGAAAGCTGAAACGAGGTCGGCTCTTGCTGAAGGAAATGTAAATACTGCTTTACAGCAAGTTGAGGAGGTCAACAAATAGTTGAAATATGCTCAAAGGGAGATTGACGAGAGTGATGAAACCATGGTCGGATTTTTTGCTCAGATGATTCGTCATCGAAACCTTGCCTAGCTGAAAGACTATCCCACTCCCCTTGTGTATGCATGGGACCAGCTGGTCGAGTGGGAGAAAGAAGAATTTGGAGTAGATTCGATTGACGAAAATAAGCTTATAGAGAAATTCCTTAGAGGTGAGGAACCATTGCATTTGGTCGAAAGGCGTAGACTTATCGCTGCTGCTATGGAGGAAGAGAAACGTCAAGCCAAAGGAAAAAATATCATCGGAGCCGGCTCTTCTTCTACTACAGCTGAGATCACTGGAGTAGAGGGATACGACCGAGAAAGACCAGGAATTCTCGAGGCTTCTCTTTTGTCTCCTATAACCGAGTCTACCTCCGACGTTACTGCCACTCAAATCGAGAAGTCTGCTGAAGGTATTTCTACCTTTTCGCCTCAATTCATCAAAGATATCTCAACCTTTGGTTATACTATCGGACAGACTATTGAAGACCCCATGTTTTCTCCTGAGTTAATAACAGTTGCTTCTCGCTCTGCAGGTACTAAGCCAGTTGAAAAGGCTGACGATTCGCAAAGGACCTCTCTGGGTAAAAGGTCTACTGAAGAGACCCGGGAGAAACAAGATAAGGTCGCTACTACAGAACCTGGGAAAGATGACGAGGGCAGGAGAAAGGAAACTGTCAACAAAGCTCCCGTACCACCTAACACCGAAACTCCTCATGATGATGAAATAATAGCTGCTTTGAAAGATGACGGTGGTAATGATGGGCATGAGGAAGACCCCGATGTTACTATAACTGGAGATACAGGAAATGTTGATGATCTGACTTTGGCCGAGATGAAGGCCAAGCAGGATAAACGCATGCAATTGAAAGTTGAGGAGACAAATCCTAAAAATCTTAAACTTCTTGCGATATTACATCCGGGGTCAAGGTTAGTCGTTAAACTTTCAGCTAGATCGATCACTGAGGAACTTGCTAAAAAAATCTTCTATTAATCCTAGTGTCACTGTTCCGGGGGAAAAGAAACCGAAGTGTATTTTTACGGAGACTGAGAAAGAGGAGAAGGAAAAGCTCAAGGATGCCAAAAAGGCAATGTCTACTCCGAAGTCCAAGTGAAAACGCATTCTGTCTTTTGTTTTGATATTTCACCATTCCGTTATTGTTGTAGCGGGTGCAACCCTCGCATCTTTTGCTTAGTCTTTCATTGTAAACTCACGTACTTGTGAATAAAGTAGTTTGTTCCCTGCAATGTCAAATATTTGTGAATCTATTATTTAATTAAAAATGCAGATAAACAACATAACGTATCACAGCTATACAATAAAATCATGACAAAGGGAACACGTGTATGTATATGCCCCCAATCAATCTTGGATAGACTGATTAACCAAGACTTATGCCAGATTGATTAAATTCAACATCCAGTTGCCCCCGACTCTCTGGCGGGGCTAAATTTCTTTTGTCGTTGATGCTTATTCTTCTGGCATCTTTATACTCTCCTGTCTCACAACCAGGTTAGAGTATTATTGAGGCGGTTATCGGGGTGCACCTTCACGCCTCACGGGACGTCGTCTTCCCGTCCTTTATACTCTCTCTTGATTCATGAGAGTTAGATTTAGGAATGTCGTCTTCCCATTCCTTGTACTTATCATGCAAACGGTAATTTCGTTCGCTCCTACACATAGATTATCTCCAATGTTCCAGATCTAATTTAATGTTTTGTGTTTCATAGTCGTAATAGAATAATCGTTGAAGATAGAAATAATGCAGGAAAGTAAATGACACATGATATTTTTATAGTGGTTCAGCTAAGTCGTAACCTACATCCACTTTATGATCCTTTAGCCAAGTCGTGCCTTTTTACATAGTCTATAAAAGTAAAAGGAAAAGACCGCATGTTTAACCCAGATATCGCCGCAAGTGCTGAGCATTCCAGGCTCTGGGAATCTCCTCGCCATCCACGATCGTTAGCTTGAAGGCTCCTGTATCAAGTTTCCATTGGATGGCATATGGTCCTTCCCACTTTAGACCCAATTGGGTTGAAGGCGGAAAGATTCGTTTTAACACTAAGTCCCCTGGTTCGAAAGTTCTGAAGCGAACTTTTCGGTCATGATAACGTGCTACTTGGTGTCGATGTCTTGAGGCACGCAGGTCAGCTTCGTCTTTTTTTTCTTCAAGCATGTCAAGAGACTCAAGGAGGAGTGATCTATTCGTCATCGGGTCATAGTATGTCACCCTATGAGAGGGGACCTCGAGCTCCACCGGGATTACTGCCTCCGACCTAAAGGAGAGTGAAAAGGGAGTATTGCCAGTTGTCGTCTTAAAGGTTTCCTGTAGGCCCACAAGGCTAGTGGCTGCTCATCCACCCACTTGGCTTTGGCTCGTTCAAATCGCTTCTTAAGAATGGATTTAATAACTTTGTTTATTGCCTCAACTTGCTCATTTGTTTGTGGGTGGGCTACAACGGTATACCTCTTATCAATCTTGTATTTCTTACAAAAGTTTCTGAATTCGACGTTGTTGAATTGTGTCCTATTATCAGTTATAATGGTCTTCGGTATCCCAAATCGGTACATAATGTTTCTGACCATAAAACTTATCACCTTCCTTTCCGTGATCGTGGTTAAGGGTTCGGCTTCCACCCACTTCGTGAAATAATCCACGGTGACTATCGCATACTTTGCCCCTCCTTTGGCGATAGGTAATACTCCGATAATATCGATTCCCCACGTGGCAAACGGCCATGGGCTTACCATTGACATAAGCTGGGTTGGAGGTGCTCTGGGAACTTTGGCGAATCTTTGACATTTATCGCAGCGTCGTGAGTAGTCAGCCACGTCTGTATTCATGGTAGGCCAAAAATATCCATACCGTAATACCTTTTTTGCTAGGGTTTGACCCCCGGTGTGATCTCCACACTCACCTTCATGTACTTCCTGCGGTACACATTTGATGTCGTCATGTGCGATACATCGCAGTAAGGGCATGGAAAATCCTTGGCGATAAAGTACGTCGTCCTTTAGCAAGTATCTCGCAGCCTTACGTGTTACAACTCGTCTTTCGCTTTTCTTCAAAGGGAGAATTCCGCTCTTGAGGAAGTTCTTGATTGGCGTCATCCACGACTCCCTCTCTGTCTCGATCTCCAGGGCTGGTTCCACTTCCATTAGTTCGAAACTTGGTGACATCAATATCCCTATTGGGACCATTTCGGTTTCTTTAGGGTTGTCAGAACTCACTAATTTTGCCAACCGGTCTGCTTTCTGATTCTCTGCTCTTGGAATATGTGTTATGCTGTAATACTCCAAATTGTCCAATAACTCTTTTACTTTTCTACGATAAGTAACAAGCCGAGGTCCTTTGGTAACAAACTCCTCCCATACCTGGCAGACAACTATCTTGGAGTCACAGCATATATCCAGTGTCTTTACTCCTAGTTCTTTGGCGAGCTTCAGCCCGACAATCAGGGCTTCATACTCGGAATCATTATTGGAAGCAGCAAATTCTAATCGCAAGGCTTAGTAAATAGATCGTCCTTCAGGAGTGATTAAAACAACTCCGGTGCTGGACCTTCGATCATTCTTGGCCACGTCCGTATATAACTTCCACGGACTAAGCTCTAGCTCTTGTTCTGAAGTAACCACCTTCTCACCCACCATTTCCTTTTCGGGAATCGTGAATTCAGCTATGAAGTCGGCCAAGGCCTGCCCCCTTATTGATCTCCGTGGTTGAAAATTCAAATCGAATTGGCTCAACTCGATGTTCCATTTAAGAAACCGCCCCGATGCTTCGGGTTTTTGCAACACTTGCCTTAAAGGTTGATTGGAGTATACAACTTTCAGGTGAGCCTGAAAGTAATGACGAAGTTTGCGGGAAGCAATCAGGAGGCTATAAGAAAGTTTTTCTATTTTTGGATAATTACGTTCTGCAGCTGCTAGCTTCTTGCTTACGTAGTATACATGCCTCTTGACTTTATCTTCTTCACGTACCAACGCTGTACTGATAGCATGAGATGATACTGCTAGGTAGACAAACAAATCCTCATGTTCCACGGGTTTTGACAATATTGGATGCTTCTCTAATAATTCTAACAGATTCTGGAAAGCCTCCACACAATCAGGAGTCCACTCAAAATTTTGTTTCCCTCGTTTTATCAGATCGAAGAAAGGTATACACTAATCTGTGGCTTTGGAGATAAACCTGCTCAATGCAGCAACTTTTCCGGTCAGGCTTTGAACATCCTTAATCTATCGTGGTTCTTCAATATTTCTTATGGCTGCTATCTGACTAGGATTTAACTCAATCCCTCGAGAACTCACGATAAACCCAAGGAATTTCCCAGATGCGACCCCAAACGAACATTTTAAGGGGTTTAACTTCATTCCATACCTTCTAAGAATGTCGAACATTTCAGCTAAGTGTTTTGTATGGTCGGAAGATTATCTATACTTCACAAGCATGTCGTCCACATAAACCTCCATGGTTTTTCCGATTTGATTATAGAGCATGCGGTTGACCAAGCACTGATATGTGGATCCTGCATTCTTTAATCCAAATGACATTTCCACGTAATAATTAAACTCCAAGTATGTGATGAAACTTGTGTGCTCCTGATCTGGTATGTGCATGGGAATTTGATTGTACCCCGAATAGGCATCCATAAGGATAAGAGCTCGTGTCTGGCTGTCGAGTCCACTAGTTGATCAATCCTGGGAAGAGGAAAGCTATCTTTTGGACAAGCCTTGTTCAAGTCAGAGAAGTCAATACATGTACGCCACTTCCTGTTAGATTTTTTGACGAGGACAAGATTTGATATCCATTCGGGATATTTCGAATCATTAATGAATCCATTATCCTTCAATTTCTATACCTCTTCTTTCAAAGCTGCTGGCCGCTCTGGGCCTAACATCCATCTCTTCTGCTTGACCGGCAGGTGCTTTGGATTGATGCTTAAAGAGTGGATCATAATAGTAGGCGAAATCCCACACATGTCGGCATGAGTCCAGGCAAACACATCTAAATTTTCCCTTAAAAAATCAGCCATCCTTTTCACTCAAATTAGATCTAGCTGCGAAACGATCTTTAGTACTTTTATCGAATCTGCATCATCAATAGATAAATATATTGTCATCTCGTTGGGAGTCGCCTTTCTGTCCTCGGGTTCTCTATCCTCTCTGGAATCTATATCCTCGAGTACATGTAAGGGCGAATTTCCTTGGGCTGGACCCCTTAATTGCTATGTTGAGTTTTCCTTCAAAGGGGGAGAAACGTCCTTAGAGTCTATATTCAACCCCTTCATTAGCATCATCAACTCTGTCATGTGACAAGCTCATCCCGAGCTTGGTCACCTCTCAGCAGCCCTACTCTTGCGTCAGTCGGGAATTTAAGCAGTAAGCACCAAGGTGCAATATATGCCCTAAACTCGGCGAGGGTCGGTCGACCGAGGAAAGCATTGTAGGGTGACTCAACATCCAAAACTACAAATGGAAGGATTCTCACTCTTTGGCGATCACCTTGTCCTAACATCACTGGTAATTCTACATAGCCCATCAGAGTCGTTGATGCCCCGTTGAAGCCCCGTATCCATACTTCGCAGGGCTTTAAATCTTTTGCTTCGAGTCTCATTTGTTCAAAAGCTTTCATAAAGAGGATATTTACCGAACTTCCGTTATCCACCAACACTTTATGGACTTAAGCAGGACCAATGGCTATCGTAATTACCAGCGGGTCTTCAGTGGGTGATTGAATTGCGATGTCGTCTCTACCACGGAATATGACGTCATCTGACATCGTCTTTTGTTGTTTTACTGGAGCAATGTCTTCGAGGTTACTGCATTCTCTGACCTCAAAGTGGTTGGCGGCCTTAACGTACTGATCCATTGCTTTGAAACTATGGCTAGCTAGATGTGGTCCGCCTACAATTGTATTGATAACGATCCCTTTACCTTTCTGCTGGGCTGTGGGTTTAGAAGTAGGCTGGTTTTGGTTCGGGGCTTGACCTCCTTGCCCCCTGTCCCGTGGGGCAACCTTGTACTCGTCTAACTTCCCTTCCCGCAGAAATTTCTCAACTACATCTCTCAAATGACGGCATTCGTTGGCAGAATGACCGTGGGCTCCATGGAACAAACAAAACTTTCCCGTTGCGATCTCTTTTTCAGTGGAGTCTCTGGGTGGCGGCTTCTTATATTGCAATATGTTGTATGTGTCCAAATAAATGTTTTCCAAGGTGTCATTCGATGGCGAATAGTTCTCAAAAGTTTGGAATCGAGGTCCTTTGCTGGAATTGTTCCCTCGGTTCTTATTCCTCCTATTGTCGTTTCCATTCCTGTTGTTATTACCTCCGTTCTGGTTGCCAACGTTCACCTTAACCTTCCCCGAACTGTCATCGGATTGCTTAACAGCAACACTACTTTGTATACCTTCCCTCGAGGCCCTTTTAGACTTTCTCTTTCTATTTGCATGAGCTTCTTCTCGCCTTAAGCGGATATTGGCCTTTTCGTAGAACAATTCCCTAGTGGGGGTTATTTCCCGGATAGATAATCCCTGAATTCTGTGTCTGAGTCAACTCCTTCTATTAAGGCCGTTAGAATAGTGGTTTCATGAGGGTCACTAACTTCGGTGACAACCGGGTTGAAGCGGTCTAAATATGATTTCAAAGATTCACCTGGAGCCTACTTAATCCTTGAGTACTCTATGACGCTTTTGGATTTTCGAGCGTGAAGTCGAAACTGGTTCATAAAGCGTTCACTCAATTCTGTGAAATTTGATATTGACCGTGGAGGGAGTCGAGTGAACTACATTAACGCCACGCCTTCTAGATCAATCGGGAAGGCCTTGCATTTTACAGCATCTGGAGCTGCTGCAGCATTCATGAACCATGCATACCTCATCAGATGTCGTCCTGGATCGGTTCTCCCTGAATATCGATCCATCTGTGGCAGGTTGAACCGCCGAGGGAACTGGAAGTCCAATATATCATCTGTGAAGGGGGTATGACTTCGCTCAATGCCCTAGTCTTCATTAGTGTATCATCGGCTTTCAGACATGATTTGATGCACCATTGCCCATACATCGGCATTTGTTAACGTTTGCACAGGTTCTCCAGGCCTGATATTCAGATTACCCCTATGTTCCTGGTTAGGGGATAACCTCCTGTTTCTGGCGGCAGTTGCTCTACACTGTTCCCTATGCTTCCGGTCGATCTCAGGAGGAAGGGGTTAGAGAAGTTGTTGTTACGTAGGATTAGTTATATTAGGATCCCTGGGTAGAACATGGGATCCACGCATGGGCAGCAGCATAGGTTCTTTCAGGCTCGGGTCATCAGGTCCTAACACATGAGCAACATCTTCATGGGATCCTAAAGATCCAAAAGTCAACTGATCAAGATTTTGAGGTCGCTCAAGTGGCCTTCTTTCATGAGGATGTCCTTCATCCAAAGAAGATGAATAGTCTACAGCAAGGCGGCATGTCAGGGAAGGTGTCTTTTGCCTCCGAAGCTCATTGAGTTCCCTACTCATGGTGATCATGTCCTCTTGCATGCGAAGACTGTCATGTTTACGGGCTTCCAACGCATTTCTAGTACTCTCAAGCATGCCAAGAAAACGCGAAAAATCCCGGTGCGCGATGGGTGCAGATGGAGCAAGTTGATCATCAGTCGTCGCAGCCGACATCAGAGCACTAGTAGGTGCTCGAGTAGATGTACCAGCTTCAGTCTCATTCAGTTCGGATCGGAGTAGGGTGCCGGAGTCGGATCAATTCGGAAGGTGGGTTTGAGCAGTTCCAATGCTTCCTAGTCGGATTGGATTCTCCAGGCCAACTCCATTCGGAACATCCGGTTCGGATCGAGTTGGTCCAGAGCTTTGTCCCCGTGACCTCGTCAATACGATGGCTTGTTGATCTTCTCTAGCATCGTTCTCCCTAGTGCCTTGCACTTCTTTTCCTTTTCCTTTAGCCATAATGTCCAATGCTTCAGTAATTAATCAACAAATTGTTGAAAGTGTTGGAAACAGAGGATTAACTTCTTTGAACTTGAAGGTCCAAATAGTAGAACGATAATCCCAAAAAGTGAAGAATTCAAAGATTTCTCAGTGAAAGCACCAAAATGTTAGATCCAAAAATGGCTCTAACACCCAAACTAGGAACAATTTCTAATGAAATGAAACTAAAAATGAAGAAAACACACAATTTATAGTGGTTCGGCATTAAATAGCCTATGTCCACTTTCTACTCTTTGAATTGATGACTTGAATGTAGATACAATTGTGATTCTCACTCACTTTCACTCATACCATACATAGGTTCACTCAACCTTCTCTAAAATGTACTTTACAAGATGATTGTAATATGGAAATGGTTTTGGAATTCGGTTCTCAAAAGGGGTTTCAACTCTAAAAAATGCCAAAATATCCCTTGAAATGAGCCTTGGAGGTGTATTTATAGGTGGAAAATGCTTCTGAAGCAGCTCCAGTTCGAGTACACGTGGCCCCCATCCTATAGAAGTCGGGTTCGGATAGAGTATGATGGTGATAGCACATCAGGTTGGTGGTGAACATTGGGAGAATGTGGGTAATGTGGTTGCTTAACCACTCCGCTTCGTGAGGAAATCATGGGATGTAATTGCTGTCTATCGGTATGCGGTTCAGATCGAATGAAATGAGAGAAGGAAGGGAGCGGATTGGGCTTCCTCGACCCGATCCGGAGCTGTTTATACTCCTCCATCTCCTAACCTGCCATATTCTGTTTCAGATAGTGTCCCCGACCCGATCCGGTCACCGGATGCATGTTCTTCTAATCATCTTCCTTTACCTATTTGGCTTCTCATCTTTGTGTAGCCTAGTTCACAAAGTAGGTTAACAGTCAGGTATGGTGCAGAAAGGACAGGAAGTGTGCTTGTCGTAGAAGATAGAGTAAATCTAGTCTCTCCTAGCCCCTAATACTCAGGATTATAATCAGTTGATGCCCGAGCCAAGGCTTCCGGATCACTTGTCATGGAGGATTCAGAGGCCAATAGCTGATAAGAGCTTCCTTCTGCTAATGTCTCCACTACCACCACACTCTCAATCATGGTGGACTTCCCTTTTTTAGCAGTAAGCCTCACCAGCCTCTCTCTCTCTGTCTCTGCATCCTCTTGCAACAACTTCTTCCCCTCCTCTAGCTTTTCACGCTCCTCAACAGTAAGGATGTCAAACATAAGGTGGCGCTCATCCAAAGACCCGACATCCACTTGGCGCAGATAAGCTTCATAAGGCACCAGCCTATCCTAGGTTCGATTTAGCTCTCGAGCATAGTCCTTAACCCACAAGAGCCCGTGAAAGCCACAGAACTTCAGAACTTTGACAAACATATCCCAGATATGTTCCACCAAGGACTCCTCAACCCGAGATTCGGTAGCCTCGAGGTCCTCTCTTAACTGCTCCACCTTGATCAGGTGCTCGGCCTCCAGTCCATCAACCATGCTCAACACATCTCTATTGTTGGCCTTGGCATCCTCCTTTGCTTTCCTCATCTCCTCAGGCTGCCTCTTTAGCTTAACAACTTCTGCATTCTCAGACGTCGGCCTCTCGTTCTCTGCTCTCAAAGCATCATTATCATTCTGGAGCTTGGTTACTCTTGCATTATCCTTTTCTAGATTGGCACACGCTTTCTCCATCTCGGTCTTGTCCCTTTTTAGGGCCGTATTCTTAATGGTTAACTTAGTCGCGGTCTACTTGAAAGATGAGTGGGCATGCTCTACCTCTTTCTTTAATAACTCGTATGCATGCTTCATCTCCACTGTAACAACAAGGCCTGTAATTAGCGTTCTAAGGTACAAAAGTGAACGAAAGAATGTTTACAACACAAGGAGCGGACCCACCTATTTCCTTATTCAAATTACAGAAGGTGGTCCGCTCGGCATCAATAGTCGGCCTCTGATTAATGAACTCCAAGTTTTTTCTCCTAATCAGTTTCGAAAGATGATAGGATTACCTAGTAAGCTGGTCGACCTGGTGGTACGTGGCCCTCACATGCATCTAAATCTCCCCGGACTCCCTGGCGGGGGTGGATTGAGATCAGGAAGGAATATCAGCTCATCAAAATAATGAACTGGAAAATTTTGCTTTAATAAGGCTTTTCTTTCGTTAATGGAAAGATACAGCCTCTCAGGCTCTACCGGATATTGCCTCCTCATTGTCGTTGCTCCCGCTGGTCTCGAATGGTTGAGCGCTGACTCCTTACCCTTAGTTGTTTGAATAGGGACTAATGGTGTTGTGCGTGAAGGAGCTATTGAAGACGAGTGCCTTGAGCCTCCTAAATCAAGTCGAGAGACTACCACAGATACCCGAATGGGAGGAGGAGTCGAAGATTGTCGGGATCGATCTCTACTTCGATGTTCCCTGCTGCGATCTGGCGGGGGCCGAGTGTCACCATAAAAGCTAGTCCTTCTCTTAAAGATGTCGAAAAAGGGATTCCTGGGATATCGGCGGCTTCTGTGCCTATAGCCTTGTCCTCCGCATCCTTTCGACATTTCACCTGTTAAAGAAACAAGGACGGAATCAGATACTTCGCACGTACATGCAATATCTATGCTATGCAGTGTTGATGAGTACGCCCTATATTTTCTCTCAACAAACCAGATTATGGTCCGCTCGAAGGAGTCAACCCCTCCGCAGCTAAAGCTAGTTCTTCCATACTTGTCGTACCAAGCCAAGGAGACAAGACTGGGGGAGTTTATTAAGATCGTTGAACCGGCCCTCCTATTCGAGCGAAGCGGCGGTCTCATAACGAGTCACAGGAGATCGTGGTATGTCTGACGCTTATACCCCCGCCTCTCCTACCGGAGATGGGATCAGAGCACTCAATAGACCCTTATCGATAGCAACTATCTCCTCACTGCCAGCCTCGTCTCCACCAATATCTCCCTGGGGATTAACATCATTTTTTCGGTTTGGGCCCGGCATATGGCATCTTTCTTTTCCGACTGGTAGTTGATTTGTTTGCCACCGCTCTCTATTTTGGCACACCGCTTGTGATAGCAAGCCTGATTATCTCTCGATCGTCGGGGAGCAGCCCTGCACGACATAGGTGATCCTGACTAGTAACAGTATCAATAGAGCGTGCCGCAGCCGCAGTCACTCGTAGAGCCTCAAGGCATTGTTGGTACTCGATGCCAGTGGGCGCCTCAAGATTTCTTTCCATGATTAAAACGAAATCGAGTACAAGACATTGGATCCGCAAACTTTACAGTAATAAGCAAAGTTCAAGAAAGCTTAATTCCTTCCAGCCATCTCCTCGCAAATCCAAGAGGGCACCACATGAAGAAACATTCATTTTTTAACACCGACGGCTTGGGCCACTTCCCGAAAAAGAATTTAGTGGCATGCAATGCTTCAATGAACCACTGGGAGGGCGATATATTGACACTTCTCTTGAGTTGAAAGAAGTACCGAATATCCTCCCCGGTAGGTTCCAAATGCAAGTACTCTCGATAAAGAACTTAAGTGCGTAGAAGCGAGGAATAAGCATTTGGATGTAGTTGCAACGGTGCAATACGGAAATAGCATAACATTTCCGGAATGAAGTTATTAGCTGGTGGCACACGTCCAGTAACGCACACTTGTTTGTTCCAAGCAATCAAAGCCTCGGGCGGCACATGAGCTCGGCCACCCTCTCCTGGTGCATGGACGTGATCCATAGGAATACTAAATTGCAACGCCATTTTCCTAACTGTCATGGCATCCATGTGCGATGACACCGGATCTATCGGGTTTTCAAGGATAACTGCATCGAGCAGCATATCCGGGGCCACTGGAGCCGCCGGTGCATCCCTTACAATGATGTCCACATTCTCAACCTCTTCGTATACGACCGGAGAATTTTGTCTCTCAGTTTTCCCTCCATGTTCGGATGCTTCAGGCAGACTTGCCGTTTGGGAAGTGGTGGATCTTTCTGTAGTATCAAGCTCGCTGCCCGTCGAGCTAGCATGGCAAGTAGAGTCTGATGTAGGCGACAATGGAAAGGAAGTCTCGGCTTCTGAGGTCTTTCCACTCATCGATCTTGTATGCATCGCTAGTTATACGTTAATATACTAGCGTTAGATAGCGCAATAGAATAACCTGTACCCCTCGTGTTGGTTTAAACTAACATGTGTGTGCAGTGTTATGCAAAATCAAGATGTGAAAAAGAAGATCAAACAGTCAAACAGTTTGGTTAAATTTCAAGTTTATGCACAATCCTATGTGAAAACTCAAGTTATTGTCCATGTGATCATTTTTTTATACGTTAGTGCAATCTCCCAAGCAACACAAAAGAGACATGCACTCGAAAGCAGGTAGTCAAAAATTCATGGTTCCGTAGAATGCGCGCTTCACGATGACAAGGGTCGGGGTTCTCGGAGAAGCACAAACTCTTTGTACCATGGTAGGAGTAAGGAAATTCGTACCCCAAGCTGGGTACGAAATTCGTACCTCGTTGGATACTAATCTCTACCTCGTTCGATACGGGTTTCGTACCTGGTTAGGGTACGAGCTCCTCCGGGGTCTCCCTACTTTCAATCGTTGGCAAGGCGCTCTTCTCTCCCTTCCTCTTCTCTTCTCTTCTTGGTCGTGAGCCTCCGAGTCCTACCTTTTCAAAATTTTCAAAGTATGAAAACTTGGAGCTCGATATCAATGGCGGCCGAGAGAAATCAGTAAGGAAAGAGAAATAAGAGGGGCTATTTACAAGGAAAAGGGAAATGTTCCTTTGTATTCACACCTCTTCGTACCCCGGCGGGGTGCGAAATTTTGTATCCATCGAGGCACCGAAATTTTGTACTAGGTAGGGTACGAAATTTCGTACCCCAGAGTACGAAATTTCATTCCCGAACCAGGGGTACGAAATTTCGTACCCATACCAGGGTACACAAAAAAAATATGGCGATGAATGACTATGAAAAGTAAATGACAATATGCACGCCTGTACATACTCCATGCATGTATATACAAATCACTATGAGCGCGCACACGCAAGGCAACGCAAGTACTTAGCGACGTAAAAATACCGTTGTGCCCACCATGACTCGTTTTTGGCTCTACGGAAAGTGAGCTCGACAACTAACGTCTATGTTCTCAAGTTCACAGGAAAAGTCGATGACTTGACAACAACTTCAACCAACACAAAGCACATTATGTCAAGACAAGATGTACTTTGGGGGGCAAATGTTAACCGACTTTTTGGTCTGGTTCCCAAAAGTACACAAGGCACACTCGATTCAATACATCGCGTGAAGCCAAAGCCAAGAAGGGATCACGCTAACGAGAACCTCAATGCTCCTCAAAATATTGGCAAACCAAGACCCCAGACCCCGGAAAGCATCAAGCATCGACCTCGACCCCCCTTTCCATTTTCACCCATTCTTCATACCCATCGGGGTACGAATTTCATACCCCACGAGGTACGAATTTCGTACCCCGGGGAGGGGTACGAGTTTCGGGTCTCAGGCAAGGTGGGGTTAGAAATTCTGGAACTTGGCACTACGGGATACGAAGTCCTGGTGTGGTCCCCTACTTCTACCTACTCTTACCTACACCCACATAACCACTCCACAATAAATATCCCTTGATCTCAGACTTCAAAAATGGTGGAATTTGGTGACTTGACACCTCTAGAGAGCTCCAAATAGCCCTTTAATGGCATCTCCACTTCGAGGAAGAAGAAGGGAAAATGTGTCTTTTTCCAAAATATTAATATATTATAATTATGACATCATATAACTTAGAGATGTATGTAAAGAGATGTCAAGAGATGTTCTCAAACTTATAACTCTTGGTTATTAATAATATTCCAATGATTCTTCCAAAGTGTACGTAGGTGTCTCATGAGGCCAAACCACTATAAATCTCTTGTGTTATTTATTGCTTTTCGCACTCACTTTTATGACCAAATCTATAATTCCTAAATAATTGGAATCTTGCGTGTTTACGACATTTTTTTCTGTCAATATTTTACAATATCAACATAATATTAGAAGAGCCTCGTTTGTTTATATCATCTTTATAAATTAAATATATTTCATATATAACTTCGAAAATTCTTGATTTCAAATATTCTTATCATATCAAATATTGCCATTAAATTTAAACAATTCGATACCATTATTTCAAATCACTTTATAATTAGAATATCAATTGGAAATCATTTAAACTTCACATTTTAAAGTAGATTTAAACTGCAATTTAAATTAAATGTAAATATTGAATTAAATGAATTCATACTTCCAATTCATTCAAAATAAATTTATATTTCATTTCTAGTTTTAAACAGATTTATGATTCAAAACTAAGTTAAAGTAATTCAAATCTAGTTTAAAATTAACTTAAACCAATCTAATTTTCAGCTCAATTTAAAACAGGTTTAAATGCCAAATTATTTATTAATCAGATTTAGATTTTCAAATCTAAGAGAGCGTAACTCCTGTAAATGGTGCCCGGGCGATTTTTCCTTTCTTCCTCTTCTTCGATTTCCTCCTCTCTACCTGTTATGCTTGCTCACCTCCCAAATTCGATCCATAACATTTCTTCTTCTCTCTGTTTCTATCCGGCTTTCGCGTACGTAGGAGTTGCTTTACGAACCTTTCAAATCTTTTTATGTGCGGGATCTGAGCTCCTCCGCTCCAAAAACCACCTTTTTCCTTTTCCTTCGTCCCTCCTTCCTACCCAGTGCCCTAATAAGCTTCAGCCATCCTTTCACTCCATATTGTGGTGTCACTTCTAGGCTGCAGATTTTTCCACGTCGCTGTCATTACTGGTTCGCTCGCGACTTCCCCGACCTCCTTTTTCTTCCTAGATGTTATCATCTTCAATGCTAGGTATCTAAGCGAGTTTATTATTCATTGCTTAGTGATCTTTTGTCCGGCATTGTCAGACCTTGTTAGGCCGAGTTGTGAGATTTTTGCTTTTTATAGTGCATTCTGGTTTTGATTGTGTTTGTGGGAAAATTTTGTAGTCCGTCTATGTTCGACTTGCTTGGTTGTGTCGCACTGATGCCTTCGCAGAGTTATTGGTTTAATATTTACAGTTGTGTCCCTTGTCTTGTTTATGCGACACACCTCTCCTTTACTTCTGGATTGTCGGCCTTCCATTTTTCAACTAAGTAAGTTTTGGGTGAATGGATTATGTCTCTAGCTTGGAGAGCCAAGGGTAAAAAATTCCCGTACTCTAGATGTGGTCTTTGTTGGGCTTTGCTGGTACATAATGAGGTATGTTACTGTCTTGTTTAGGTTTGGAGTCATCTTGTTGGTGGTTAAGTTGTTGTCTGTGTTGCTGCGTTGGGGTATTTTGATGTGTAGTTTTGGTATGGTTGTTCTTTTGGTTTTGGGAGTTGGAATTGTTGTTGAGCTGATGTCGGGTTTGCTAATGGTGGATCAATAGGGGTTTGCTTTGGAGTTGGCGATGGTAAAGGAATACTTTGATGGAATTGTGGCTCTCATATGCTCTATACTCATCGGCTATTGGGTACGGTCATGTGAAGTGAGTTGTTGCTTGTGATCTGGCTGAAGTGAGATGTTGCTTGTGCTGATTTTTGGTGCAGCATGTGTAATTGCAATTTATTGTTATGTGTTACTATATTATGTAATGTAATATGTTAAGTTGCTTTTGCAATGTATTAGTTTCCTTGTGTGGATACTTTTTTAGTAGTCTAAAAATATTATCTAGCTCTAGCTCTTTAATCTAGATAGGAAATAGTGGACGATCCACTTTAGAAACCATATGTGGTGAGCGGTCCAACTTAAAAACCGAATGCAGTAGGTTGGTAATCTATCATTCTCCTGGAATTTTTGTAATTATTATTTGTTATAATAATTAATGTTTGCATTCACTTTAAAATCGGACGGTATAACATCCCCCGATTTCGACCGTCCCGAACCGCTAGTTAGACCGACTCGAACCATTTGAAATCGCGGATTGTTATGGGTACTTACACATTATCACAAAAACAAAAGGATTTTTTTCATTAATATCATTACGATATTACATCAAAGTACAAAAAATACCGGAGTACGTTCGATATAAGAGTACATCACAAAAAATGCATACACAGTGGAAAAAGTCTCAGCGGAAGACTTAGAAATAATCCAGAGTATAGCTCCAGCCATAACCCAGAATCCTGCTCTAAAATGACTCTAAGGATAAATCTGCAAGGCCTAAACTACCACGTTGCCCGTGCGGAAAATATGGACACCCAGAGTTTAGGTGGAAGAACAATAAACTCTAGTTCAGTTATGGGACTGGTATGAGAAACCAAAATTGTTGTCATAAGTTTATTGTAAAGTTAGGTAGTCCATGGACCATACCTGTAACACCTCGCATTTTATGATAATTTAATAATGCATAGACATAAATATATATAAGAAGAATCAAATAAAGATAATATGTGATTGCATGTAATAAATACATGCACTGAAAAAGAAGAAAAGATTAAATGCAAATAAAAATGCAACACATATGTCGAAAGAAAGAAAGATTCGGTTGCATGTATTGTAAATATGTTGCATGCAATGATTTACAAATATTATGCATTACTAATAAAAGAAAATGAAATATAAAGATGCATGCAAAATGATAAAGTTACATGCAATGGTTTAAATAAAAGATTACAACAAATATGAAAAAGAGTAATGAGAAAAGAACAATGACCACCCTTGTTCTAAGCCTTATTAATAATAGCCTTAGTAGTCCGGTTGGTTAGAGCATGTGGTTTGCATATAAGAGGTACAGAGTTCAATCCCCGCCGACATCATATTTTTATTTTAAGGGAACGACTGAAATAACACATGTTCTAAAGTGAAAATATGTATAAACACACATATAAGGAAAAATATACATATAAGGAAGTAAAGAAAATATATGTATATATGTATATGAGAATATATATGTATATATGTGCAGAAATATATATATATATGTATATATATATACAATAGAAAAGTTCAAAACAAGGCTACAACCGAAGAAATATGGTAAGAATCCAACAACGGTACAACACCATTTGAAATCGAAATAAAAGTTGTGCATATATATATATATATATATATACGGGTAAAATGGTCATTAGAAGATTTGTATACATATAAAGAGATTATATGTAAATATAATATTTAAATAAATTATAGAAATTCAAAAGTTCAAATATAAAACTTTTGCGCACAAACGGCTCGCGAGACCTATATAGGGGTCAACCCAGGAGTAGACCCACCTACAAGGGGGTCGACCCAAGGGTCGACCCCACCCCAGATATGGGCAGATTCATCAATGAATCTGGACTGTTTTCTTAACGACGTTCGTTACTGACTCAACAATATGTGTACGATAAGACCCTAAACACCAATAAATAGGCTAGTAGAGCCTAGCCAAAATCTCAAATTTACGGAGACGACGTCTATACTCTGCCATTCTTCTTCCTCCTCAAATCTCTTCAGAAAAAAGAATAATTAGTTTAGGAATATTTTGATTCAAGATCTGGAGGAAAAGAATGAATATTAATAGAGAAGGTGTTCAGAATCATATTCGTAGTAAGGTAAATTCTTGGATCTGGTCTATTTAATTTTCTCCTCTTTCTTCCCTCTTTCTTTTAGTAAGAATTGTGGGTCCATGGTTGTTAGGTTCTAAATCCTGTTAGGGGAACCATGGAATGCTAGATCTGGACCAGATTCAGGTTTTGGAAAGCAAATTAGGTGAGTGGATTTAAGTTATATCATTTTTGATAATGATATATTATCGTTTGACATTCCCCGTTAATATGCCATGTAAATTAGCCATAATGTTAATATAACATGTTGAAATGTTAAATTTAATGCATTGAAATGTTAAAATGTTGAAAATGATAAACCTGTGAAAATATATGGAAACTATCAATGTTGTATGCATGTATGTTTTAGTAACTTGTTAATTTTACAATATGAGTTAAGTTACAGTGAAATTGGAATATTGCATGTTAATTTGTGGCATATTATGTACTTGAACCTTTAACTGTAAGAATTAGTACAGTTACATGTTAAATTGTTAAGTGAGGATGAATATATGATTGATAGATGTTATTAAATACATGTTAGGGAGAACATGTGACATGATAGTTAGAAATAGACTTAATATGATATTAAGAGTGACATGTGAAAATAGATTACAGTAAAATTTAGAAAGAATGAATATGCTTAAACTTATAGAAATTAGAAAACTTTAATGCACTTGTGGTAGAAGTCTGCCCGGAACCGCCCAGCAAATCCAACATCCACAAGTTGTTAATTTAATGTGATGGGTCTAGAGCGTAAGTAAACATGCAACGTTGCTAAGACACGAGGTTAAGTCAACTTGTGGAAGAAGTTTGGCCGTAACCGCCCGGCAAATCCAGCATCCACAAGTGGTATGCTTAATGTGGGAGGTTTAGTACATAAACATATATATAAATAAATGTATATAAAAAGATAAAATAAATGGAACTAATTGTGATTAACGGGAATGAATGGAAATGAATAAGGAAATAGATGAAAGTTACAACAGTAAAAGAATTGGAATGAACGAGGAATGATGAACCTATTATAAATAAATTACATTAATGAAATGTTATATAATAGATAGGCTTGTCCTAGGGTAATTGGAAATTATAACTTAGGTTATAATAAACGATAAAGAAAAGGGAATAACTTATATAATGAGATAAGTTATACTTAATTGTAAATTAAATTGTCTGTAAGAACGAGAATTTGAAATCTACTGATAAGGACAACATAAGTTATATTAATGGAAAGGAAACTTATTAGTAAACCTTATTTAAGAGAACTAAGTTAATAAGTAAACAACGATAAGTTGTAGTGACAATGTAAGATGAAATTATGAATAAATAAGAAAGAATGAGGCAAACTTATGAAATGAAATAAGTAATATTTAATCATAAATAATAAGTGACATGTTAAATAGAAAACATGCTTAATTACATATTTAGTTGAACATGTTATTGTAACTATGAAATTAGATAATTAATAATATAAAGAGATCGTAGATTACAAACCTTGAATTACATTCTAGAGAATAACATGTTATGGGCTTATTAATAAATTTAAATGGGTTAAGCTATATGAATGAAATTAATAAGTTAGAGGGCCCATTCCTTAAAGATATAAGGGGCTCGGAAAGAACTTGGTAACTTGAATAAGAAGTTAATATGATTTGAAATAACCAAGCTGAATGGAAATCTGAAAGGGAAGTGCAAGCGCGTAATTAAATGATAATACATAGGGTCTAATAACACATTAACCTTCGGCGCTTGGACCAGTCCATATGTTTGAGGGTGAATAACCCAACGGGGTAGATCATCGTGGTGTCATAAGGCATGAGGGAAGCGCACATCCATCTGATTATTCTGTCGGCTCCGAAGGATTAGAAGGGGAAGCACACGGCTTCGTAGGACTTGGAAGGTGCTCCTGGTAGTCCTCTGTGGTAGTGCAGTGTTCGTGCTGTGCTCACAGAGGTTGGATCTACGCGTAACTACCCGGTGAGTAAGCCTTGAGTGCAAAAGTATCTTTGCAGTCAGAAAGCTATGACGAGATGATGCCAGGGTGATTCGGCGATCACCTCAATAGGGAGGCGGGGTCAGGACCAACAAGGATGGTAGATCGTCGGGTACCCACCATCGGCAGCTACTGGGATGCGGAAAGACTAGAGCTAAACCCAAGACGCCATCCACCTTTCACTATCGAGGCACGGTGGTTGAAGGAGACACCAACTGGATGTTTAGATTGTTGCTAGTGGCAAGTCTCTTAGCTCTTGTGGTCTTTACTAGTTAAGGGAGGGGCCAAGGTGGGTCCATAGCCCCCATGAGAAACAGACCCCGAGGGATATCTATATTTTGAGGTCCTTAAAGGTGGGCCTGTACAGATATGGAAAAGCTCCCGACCGAGTTCCGTGTTTCTTGTACAGTCCTGGCACGAAACTTGGTGCATAGTAGAGAATATGTGCGGTTAAGGCATCGAGTACGATTTACGATACGTACGTGGGAAAGTCTAGATATATGCATGTCTACTCCGGTTGTTATATCATAGACTCTAGGGAATTACTCTGTTATTTGATTCGATCAAGGTGGAAGTTTGTACGCTTACGTAGCATGGCGATAGCGGTTCTATGCGGAACGTAGCATTATTATAAAGAGGTTTGTACGTCACTCCGGTGTAGGATGAGGGACTGCGTATATTTTAGTGGCGTTACGGTGGAGACTGTGCGAGTGGGGTACCATAAGGTGTACCTTAATTTGGGGGTAGCTGCATTTATACTGAATTTGGTTAATCCACTGGGAGTAAATGGGTACGACGTGTGTGTAAGCCTTGAGTTCTGCTAACCCAAGTAACCTAATAAATAAGAAAATATAATTGAACGGTATAAGTAGGGTTATCCAAACTGTGTAGTTTAAATCCAATCACCAGAACTTGTGTTCTGACCCCCTCCTCATAACATACTCGCAGGTTAGATTTGTGGTAGAGATATGATAGCTCTGGATACTGGTTAGGCAGTATTATTACTACGTTAAGGCTATATTTTGATTACGTTATATTTTAACCATTCCGTTGTGAGATTTTTTTTCTGAGCTCTGATATATTTCATATCTCTGTCTTTTCTGCCGAATACCAGAGGAAACCAATTCTAGTTTCGGTAGATTAGAAAAAGAAATCGTCTATCGGAATTTGGGTTGTTACAACACCGTATAACAGGAACGCGTTTTCTCCTTATGAATACCAATAAATAAAAACTCGAAATGCTTTAGGAAAAGGAAGCTGCCATATGGTCTCTCGTCACACAAACCATGCAAACGTAGAGTAAGAGAGGTTTCTCCTTATGATACAAACAAGCTTGATAGGGGAAATTTTCTCTTTTATTATTAGTGCATAGTGTAGAAATCATACGGAATAGGTACCATACATTATGTCACAATATAGATTTACAACTAAAACCGCACAAACTCGTAGTGGAGAATGTATTTCCAACACATGACGAAGCTAAGGAACGTCCTTACCGAATTTTGAACACCTCTAGAGGGATGTTCGAGAACAACACAAGCTCTCTGCCAAAACAAGGTCAGTCCATCCTTTCCTAGATGAGTTTGAGTACTCCTAAGTATGTCGTCTCTCGGTCGTTACCAACCTTTACCTAGGCGCCCGCAACATCAACAACCACAAAAAGTAGAAGTCAACACATAAGTAAGACCTGGACTCCATACCATGGTACACTTCTTATTTAGAAGGAGATGACAACCCACCTGCTTTTGTCATTTACCAAGGTGTGAAGCTTGTCGAAGTATCGTTACACAAAGCTATGCCATCTAATCCATGCTTTGATCATCAATGGCACATCACTCAGTTTGCCACGCTATCATTCCATAATAGAATAATCACCAACCACAACACTTTTGAGCTCGTACATCTCAAAGAGTGGTGTTAAACTAAGAGAATAAATTCTCCGCCATTAATAGAATTATGTTTAGTAATGATCAATCAACATATCACAAAATACAAATGTCGTATACATGTCCATACAAGTCCGTTCTAGGTCTGAACAAAATTGTAGACACTTTATTCCTTGTCCAATAAAGAAAAGAGGCCCTTGCAAATCCGGAAATTCACCAAGTATGCTCGGACTGCTATCACAATATAACCTCATAATAGGTAGCCACCTATTTGAGACATCAACAAATAGTCCTATAATGTGAAGATTCCCAGTCTTCAACCACCGTCTTCAAAGTCTTCATTTTTCTTATTTCATCGTATCATTATTCGAAATAGTATCAGGATAGAATTCTATTGTCGGACTTTCCGAATAATAATCGTCATTTTGAAATTATATGGAATAAGAAGGATTTTCCAAGTCTCTTTCCAGCTTACTTGGTTTTTTAAAACCGTTCATTATCCTCCTAAAATCCTTTATTCAGTAATTCCAAATTAGGAATTTAAAAAAACTCATTCCCTTTAGTCTATGTCAAAGATTCATTAAATCTTAACGAAGTTTTATAAACTCAACTTTGGAAAACTTCATTAAATCTTAAAAAAAATTCATTATTTTCTATTCTAAATCATATCTTAGTCATAGTTGGGATAAAGAATAATGTCATTTAAGACGTCATGCACAACAAACCAAAATCCAATTGATATCAAATATAAGATTTAAATACAAATTATATCGGCTTAAATTCAATACCAATTCACGAAACCAACGAATAATATAAGTGGAATAACGATATATATATATATCTTCCAAATTCCTCAAATAGTAAACGTCTACACAATGAAAATCAATACAAAATATTCGAGGACTATTTCCATCCAAATCCGACTAATTAAATTTGGTAAACTTTAAATTTAACCAAAAGATTAATCAAAACACATCGCTCAAAACAACATCTATTTGGTAAATCAATTAACTTAACTTGTTGGGTTAAGGATGATGTTATTAAAGACATCGTCCACAACAACCCGAAATTAGTTGATGAAAATATAAGATTTAAAGAGAAATCATATCAGCTCATATTCAATATCAACTTCGCATATTCATTCGATACTATAAACGGAATTGCGGTGTATCCACCTTTTAAAGTTCTTTAATATTATGGGTCTCATCTATGGAATTAACACCAAATACTTGACGATTAATTCCAATCAGATCCAATAAGTTAAGATTTGAAAACTCTAGTTCATTTAACTTAAGTTTCCAAAACGTCGTTTTACCATATTCCGTAAGTTAGGCTGAGAGAAATAAAATAAAAATATAGTTCAAAAGTTCATATTGCTTTCTCAAATCACTTTGAAATCATTTATTATGATTTATCATAATTTTTCCGTATTTTTTATAATTTTTATAAAGCCGTTTTGACCAATTTCCGATTACGGTCACCGAACTGTGTTTATAACGACCTTTTCAAAAATAGTTTTAAACATAACTTGAAATCTGTAAGTTGAAATTCAAAATTTCTTCTTTATTTGAAAGATATTATCATTTGAAAACAAAAATTTTCCGTTTCGGTAGAATACGATTTGAATTTCATTAGTTATAGTCATTTGAAGTTTTTTGTTGAAATTCACGAACGGTCGCAGCGCGACTAGTCTTATTCAAACCGGAACTAATATCAAATTGAAATTACTTCGTTTCACTTCAAAATAAGTTGAAAATAAAATCAATTCTTTTTTAAAACAAAGTTTCCATTCCTTAGCCTTTTTACAAAAAATAATTCAATTAAATGAATATTAGAATATTATTTCATTAATATCATAATTTCTCAAAAATTCACTTCTTACTAATTTTATAAACTTTATAAACATTTATAAGTTCATTTGAAACGATATGGAAAATTTTAACTTCGAACTTGATTATTAGCAAAATTAAACATTTTTAATATTATAATATCAATATAATATTTTTTATTATTCAAAACTTAATCTTTTGAAAACCAAACTTTGCAGAAATCAAATTAAATGTTATATTAGATATTAGGAATAATCAATATAAATTAAAAGCATTATTTATATATCTAATTCAAATTCAATTTTTAATTTATTATTCAAAATCAATTTCAACTTCGAACAAGCCATTTCCAATTCAAAACTCTTCCAAATTGGTTTCAACCCTTTCAAAAGTTATTTATAAACACTTTACTTTCGTTTCCAAATCATTTCAGATAAAACAATCCAACTTCCATTCTCATGTCCAATTTAACTTAAATGAATATAATATTCATTTAAAATTCCAAATGGAACGAGATATAACCAATTCCTAAATGATTCTTAATACGTGGTGTAAAATTTTGTGTGAATAACCATAAACACAATCACATTAATCAACATCCGTCAAGCAACAGTTATAATATAAGCGTTATAATCGTTGATGCTTATACTTACATAAACAATAATAATAAATTGTAATAACATCCATCAACCACGAAGCAACCATAGCCACCACAAACAATCAATATATAATCCGATAATGATTATAAATAACTTTCTAAATTCAGTTAACGGGTTTTCACATTGATTATTCATTGAAATAACGACCATTTTTTAAATTAAATTAGGTTTTATTTAACTCAAAATTTCAACTAGCTCCAAATATGTCCAAATCAACTTATACACGTAATATTTGTCTTCTCGATTCAATAACAACTCGTTTCACTTGATTATGTTTTCATATGCGTAAGATATAATAGTTCGAATATAATTACATTAAATAGGGTCATTAACTTAAGTTAATTAAAAATTAATTAACATCTCCCCTCCATGTTACTTCTCCTCCTCCCTCTCTCCTCGTCGCGTGTTCCACATCCACCTAGACCGTCGACCAGCACAATCACCGGATCCGCCCCAACCCCAGCTCCAATCGCCGCCAGCGTCGAGCCCCACCTCGCCTTCAATCATCGAAATTTCACCCACCCATAACCCAAAAACTCTTAAACAATCGCCACCTCCGACCTCCGATGGTCACGAAACTTTATCACCAACCCCGTTTGGACATTCCGAGCAATTTTGTAGTTCATAAATTTTTCTAAAAACGCCTCCGTCTCCCCAAAAAATGCAAGATACGAAAACTGGACAGCTAACTTTAAGGCCAAATCTATGACGATCTGTATCTCTAATTGACAACTTATCCCCGTGGATTTAAGGAGGAGGAGGAAGACTACAACTTTCATGTTGGGGGTTTTTGCAGAAATTGGACGGACTGGAAGTGATTAACAAATATTTAATGGCCATTTCCAGCCATCTGCGGGTGGCGACTGAAAATGAGGAGGGTTAGGGTACTAAGGGTATTTATAGTGGGATTATATTATTATTTTAATCTTAGGTTACTTACTTTTGTAGTTTAGTACTTCGAACCCCAACAATTATCGTTGCTAACCAAATACCCCTATTCAAGACGTAATGTAATATGTTTCGAGGCCAATTCAATTGTTTTCATCATTTTTCATCAAAATCAAATTATAAGTTATTATTAATTTTCAAATCAATTTTCGGTACGCATTTATATCGAGCACATTCACATACTAACTCCGATTGACACGAAATTTGAAACCTTAAAATAGTTTAACGGTATGAATCGATGAAACTGGTTTTGTCAAAATCGATATCGCTTGCAAAATGGCTATTTTCTTATATTAAATTAAATTGATAAAATAAAATTTAATTTCAAAACATTCAAAAACATAAATGATTATCATATATGTATATATATTCAAATAGAATTTCATATAACTTCAAAATTAACAATTCGGATTTTAATTTCAACATTTTCGATTTTAATTTAAATTAACGTTTAAGTCTTAATTTAAATAAATTCCAAGTTGTTAATCCTTAAAATAAATCATTTTAAATATTTGAATTTATTAAATATTCTTACTTAAAAATCTGGATCATCGCATTCTCCCCTCCTTTAAACAATTTCGTCCTCTAAATTGAAAAGATGGTAGTTCTGCTTCCAAATTTATTAACTTTTCAAAAATTCACTCAGCTGAATTTCCAATACTTCGCATACGTCTATATTTATGTAATAATTTAAATCTGGATTCTATTTTGAAGTTTTATACTTACTTCTTTTAATTTAATTCGACTTAGCTCAATTTATTTTTCATTCTTTAACAAAGTACCAAACATACTTATATTAGTATTATCATTCCATTTTCCAATTTATGAACTATGAATTTTAATTTCCTCAAAAATTCTTCCAATTTATTTAATAAATTAGTATAGTTTATAAACTACTTCACTGCAATTTTTTTGAAATTTTACTTTTGAAATAACTTAAATTTTATCAAATGAAATTCATATTAATTTTCTTTTCCATTAGGAAATTATAATTCAAACGATTCAAAAGATTCTTGTTTCAAAGAATTCCAAATTATGTCAAATCTTATATATTCAGTTGAAGTTCAAATCAACTAATTACGAACTACCATTATGTGATAGCTCGTTTTTAACTAAATTGTAAATTACATTCAACTTCATTTAATTATGTTTATGTAGTTTGATTTTGGGGTCGTTGGTGTTGCCTGCTGTCAGCTTGATGATTTTGTAGTGTGTTTTACATGTGTTCCTAAGTTTGGTTTCGACTTGGCGGTTTGTCACTTCTTGAGAGCAAGTGTGAATTTAGTTCTTTTTGATGGGACGCTTGTGTAGTTTTGGTGTTCGGTTTGTCTCTCATCGATGTTGGGTGGTTTGCTAAGGAACTATAGATAAGTAATTTTTGCGGCTACTTCATGTCAGATCTTTCATGGATTTTTAACCTGAAGAGGCTTTCTCCTACTACTATGGAAATCTTGTGCTTGTGCTATGCTTCTATCATGATTCTTTGGTTGATTATGTCAAGGTCATCAACGCGTTAGAAGGCGATATACGGGAAGCTTTGGCTCTTATCTTCGTCATTATTTTTGGTGGTGGTCCATTGATAGTTTCGACCAGAAGGATGGGTAAAGCTATATCGGTACTTGGTAGGTACCACATCACGTTACAACTTGCTATGCTAAGGGACACTTCGGTGTGTGTTATGAGTTGAATGGGTGCAGCAACATTATGTTGTGGTGCTCAAGAAACTATGAAACAGTGTCTTACTGTTTTCCTACCTTGTCATGTCTTAGGTGGATTTGGGTGCAACTAGTTGTACGCCTCATCATGGATTTACGGCTACAGTACATCATGCTACTTGGTCCTTTGTACCTGGCTTTTTAATTTAACTTGTAAACAAAAATGCATTCTTTACTTTGTAGAATTAGCAATCTTGTAAATTTACAAGCTCTTGTACTGTAATTTAGGATATATTCATAGTGGATGGAACACCATAAACTCCGCAGACGGTGGACGGTCCACCTTAAAAACCGAATTAGTTGATTATAACTACAATCACCTATATTATACTGTATTTTTATTATTGTTTATAATACAAATGTGTTACGAAACACTATAAAAATCGGTCGGCTATGCCAAAAATTATTATATTCAATTCCACTCGATATTATTTCAAATCCAATCCAATTTTATTTAACTTCACTTAAGTTAAATTTTAATTTATGTAATTCACTTTTATCTTTTCAGTCTATTTAACTTGTACTAGTTAAATTTAAAGCTCAAATCATCTTGATCACTTCCCAAATTACAAACATTAAATTTTGACCAAGCTCTTAGCTTAAGGCTACTCTTTCCTTTATCTTGGTAATTCATATCATTCTACCTTTTTAAACTCGCATTAGATCTAGTTAATTAATAAACCATAATTATAATTCTAAATGAATCGTTTATTTAACTAAAGATGTTTATAATTAAAATCTTTAACCATGTTTATAATTAACTATATAAGTTTCTAATTATCAGAATTCACAAGTTATGAACTTGTTTCCTTACCTAACAACTTTTAACAATTTATCAGCAATTCAAAATCGTCAATAATTCCAATTTTTAATCCAAATTCTTCATAATTACCTTAATTGTGAAATTTTATTCACAAAATAACTTTATTCAAAATTTAATGATCCTTATTTTTAAATCATCTAAGTTTTAATCTATCATATTTATTTCAATAATCTTTTCTTTTAATATTCAAAATATAATCTTTCCAAAAAATCAATTTTGTATTGCAAGTACACACTCTCGTATAAACAGTACTCTCAACTCATTCTAGGGAATTACTAACCGTATCTCTAATGAGTTCCTCTTATAAGGTGTTACTAATAATATCTCTAATGAGTCCTTTTCTTCTGTTCTTTTGAGTCATACCCCAAAGCTTTGTGTTAAAACCCGAATTGGATTTCAACACCAAAGGTTTATGAAAACACTTCACCAAATGGTTACATTAAAATATGAAACCGCGCAATTATAAAACAACGATCATAAAATGAAGACAAAGGAATTTTTATAGTGGTTTGATCCAAAATGGATCTACGTCCACTTTTCAATCACTTCTCATTACGATATTTCGTTTACAACATGCATGAATTCCCTTTTTACGTTCATTTCCCTCTTTCCTCTCTTTTTGCTCTCTTTATGATCTAAGTTACACTTGAATTGGCAAAGGAATTGAAGAGATCTCTTGCTTTGTGATGGTGAAAGTATAAATCTTCAATCACTTTAGTAATCGAACAATCTTCATAGATTCCATAGCGATTTAGTGTTAGATCTAGGCTTTAGAGAGGATCAGAAGCGGACGAATTGAGTTAGGGTGATTTTCCATGGCGCACGAAGGAAATTAGAGGAGCATTGATTGAATTGGAGAGAACTCTAATGTTTATTGGAATGGATTTGATCGACATGAAGTCGGAGAGAAATTGTTTGATCCTTGGAAGCCATTAATGAAGTTGTGGGAGAGCTTCAAATTTAGAGGCACTTCGTCGTAGGAATGAAATTGGATCCCTTGAATGGTGGAGAAGTGGGCTATTTATAAGTGTGATTTGGAGGGAATGGCAACGCTGTAAATAGGGTGTTCAGGGTACCGATCAGTATTCTGCAGTATTTACAAAACTGCCACTGGGTACAGCTATGTACAGCTGCCATTAGGTACCGTTCAGTAGGGGACCGATCGGTATACAAATGAAGACCACCGACCGGTCTGAGAATTATGCACCGTCCAGCTCCTTTATCATATACCGTTCGCTACAATGAAACAACCGACCGGTTCGTATAATTATATACCGATCAGTTTTTCCTAACTAGCAAATACCCATTTTGCCACGTGTTCTTTTCATGTTTCATTTGCAGTCAAGAAATATGGGAACATTATTTTACCTTTGTGCCATTCTTGTCCTCTAGTGTTGAACCTCTTTTTCACAACACGTGCACTTCTTACTATATCATCCAAATTCATATTATGGGTTTAACATTTACATGGATGCCATTGTCTTTTCCTGTATCGTCCTGCTTGTTCTATTTAACCAACCGTGAGTATGAGGAACCGATTGGTCCTTGGAAAACAATACTGACTGGTCACCTGGAGGAGCTGAGCTACCACATCATGCTCCATTTGCAAAGCATATCGGTCGAGTATCTACAGCTTGGTATCTACAGCTATGCCATGCATATACTTTCATAACCGATCAACTTCATTTTAGTAATGTTGATTCACGTGTATTGGCATGGATACAAAGGTGCGGATCCCTTGCATGAATTATATTGATTCCTTCATTGCTGACGTGTTATGCTCCATCCCCTTAGCAGCTAATTATATGAGCACGGTATATCCTTGAAGAGTGACTTAGGAACATCATTGCAAAGGACCTAACCTGCTTCACTATGTGTACACCATGAATCACGCGTTCATATGTTTAATTAACATGGAACCGACTTATGTAGGTATGACCGACCAGTGTATAAGCACTACTGCTAATATGTGCACATCTCATATGGTGTGAGATGTCATCCCATGTAAACATTGGTTCACTAATCCATGCTTATTACCAAATGTGGCATGTGTGCACTGATCCAGGTTTGTCTTATGCTATGTCATGCCGTCATAACATGTCCAGTATATTTTGTAAAGCATATCTTGCTCTCGTGAGTATTCCATGCAAGAAGTACAACGTTAGTACCCAAGGGCGGATCCAGGAATTAACAAAAGAGTGGGCTGATTTTTATATTTTAATTTTAACTTTTTATTTACAATGTTTTCAATATTATTACTATAAGACACATTAAAAGAAGAAGAAAATACTTTATAATGAAGCAAGGAGCAATGTCATCTAATTTAGACAAATAAATTTTACAATGAACCAAGGAGCAATGTCATCTAATTTACACGAAAAAAGTTCAAATTGAAGCAAGGAGCAGTGTCATATAACCAAAGTTTGCCCAATTTTTTCAAACAAATTATAGCAAATCAAATAGCAATGTCATCTAACCAAAGTTTTCATAATTTACAGCAAGCATCAACATTGATTTACAATAATCTACTCAAGTTTTAAAAAAATCAAACTGATTTTTCCAGTATAGAAAACACCGACGAAATTACTACCCAAAATAAAAATAAAAAAATCGAACACCAATTCAATATCATTATGCTTCTTGAAAAGAAAAAACAAATCAAACCTAAATTCCCCAAACCAGCACAAAGCAAGATCCGCCGGTTCCACGCAAAACTCAAGGAAGGAAGGACCTGAGCTGAACTTCACCAACTCGATGCAAAGCAGCACTGCCGAAAACTGATCTTTGATAGCAACAACTCATTCATTGATTTTCCTTGTGATTTTTTCTTAATTTTTAACGGGGATGGGATTGAATTTTTACTAAATTGACATAATTTTGATCTAAAGTTTAAGGGTTTCCGCGGAGTTTGATTTCTGAATCTGAGGCGGTTAGTTGGGAAGCGAATTGATAAACACGAAGAGGCATGCGACTGAAAATTAAAGAACAAATACTGCAACTTTTTTTTTTACCCTGGGCTGAAGCCCAGGCCGGCCCAGGGCCAGATCCGCCTGTGTTAGTACCAATACATATAAATGAAATAAGTCGATCATATGTTGACGTTAATTTGATACCGACCGGTGCATTGCGTCTGATACCGATCAGTTGCATCATATATACATGGACTGATCCATCTACATGCTTGCGGACCGATCACATTACTTTGCATTTGTACGCAACCGATCGATCGGTAGCATAATGTAGATCGACCGAGCTGGTTACGACTAGTCCGATATCATGACGCTCGACTGATCGCTTCACTCATACAATCGCTGTATCAATTTCTGAAACGCATTTATAACGGGGTTAACACTTTGTATAAACCAAAGCTCCACTCTGTAACATCCCCCAATTCCAACCGTCCCGAACCAGTGTTTAGAATGACTCGAACCATTCAAAATTATGGATTTTTAAGGGTACTTACTCATTATCACAAAAGAAGACTTTTTCATCAATATCATTATAATATTACATCATAATACAAGAAAATACTAATGTACAATAGATATTAGAGTACATCATAAAAAAATACATACAAAGCGGAAAAACTCTCAGCGGAAAACTAAGAATGATCGAGTGTATAACTCCAACCATAATCCAGAATTATGCTCTAAAATGACTCCCAGGCTAAATCTGCAAGACCTAAACTACCCTGCTAGCTATGTAGAAAATATGGGCACCTAGAATTTAGGTGGAAGAACAATAAACTCTAAGTCACTCATGAGACTAGCATGAGAAACAATAGTTATGTTAAGTTTAATTTAAAGTTAGATAATCAAAGGACCACGCCGTATAACATGGAACAGGTTTTATCCTTATGAATACCAATGAATACGACACAAAATGCTTAAGGAAAATGAAGCTACCATAAGGTTTCGCGTCACACACACCCCCCCCCATGCAAATGCAGATTATGAGAGGTTTCTCCTTATGTTAGCCAAACATGCTTGATAAGTGAAAATTTCTCTTTTATTATTATTAGTGCATATCATGGAAATCATTTTTTTAATAAATAATGTATCAATCTTAGATGTCGCAATATTGGTTTACATCTTAAGCCGTACAAACTAGTAGTGGAGAATAGAATTCCAACAAATGGCCAGGCTAAGGAACTTCCTTACTGAATTTTGAATACCTCTAGAGGGATGTTCAAGAACAACACAAGCTCTCTTCCAACACAACGCTGGTCCATCCTTTCCTGGATGAATTCGAGTACTCCTGAGTATGTCCTCTCCCGGTCGTTACCAACCTTTACCCGGGCACCCGCAACATCAACAACCACAAAAAGTAGAAGTCACCACAAAAGTAATACCTCGACTCCAAACAATGGTACACATCTTATATAGAAGGAGATGAAAACCCATAACCTCACCACACCATTCCTGTTTTTGTCATTTACTGGGGTGTGAGGCTTGTGAAGTCTCGTTACACAAAGCTACGCTCTCCAAGCCATGCTTTGATCATCAATAGCACATCACTTAGTGTGTCGCACTGTCATTCATAATACATAATTAATAATCACCAACCACATCACCTTTGAGCTCATAAATCTCAAAGAATGGTGTTAAGCTAAGAGAATAAATTTCTGCCACTAATAGAAATATGTTTAGTAAAGATCAATCAGCATATCACAAAATACAAATGTCAGACACACGCCCATATAGGTCCGTTTTGGGTCTAAACGAAACCGAAGACACCTTATTCCTCGCCCAATAAAGGAGAGAGACCCCTGTAAATCCGGAAAATCTCCAAGTACGTTCGAATTGCTGTCACAATATAACCTCATGGTAGGTGGCCTCCTATTTGAGACATCAACAAACAGTCCTACGATGTGAAGATTCCCAGTCTTCGACCACCATTATCAAAATCTTCATTTGCTCCATTTCATCATATAATTATTCGAAATGGTATTTGTATAGAATTCGGATCCCGAATTTTCTAAATAATGATCGTCATTTTGAAACCATATGGAATAGAAAGGATTCGCTATGTCTCTTTCCATTTTATTCGGTTTATTAAAACCGTTCATTATCCTCATAAAATCCTTTATTCATTAATTCCAAATTAGGAACTTATAAAACTTATTCCCTTTAATCATTAACAAAGATTCTTTTAATGAAGATTTATACTTAAACTCAACTTTGGAAAACTTCATTAAATCTTCATTAAAAGATTTGTCACTTTTTCATATTCTAAATCACATCTTAGTCATAGTTAGGCTAAAGAATAACGTTATTTAAGATGTCATTAACAACAAACCCAAAATCCAATTAATATCAAATATAAGATTTAAATAGAAATTATATCAGCTTATATTCAATACCAATTCATGAAATTAACGAATTATATAAGTGAAATAACGATATAATTATCTTCTAAATTTCTCAAAATAGTAAACGTCTACACAACAAAAATCAATATCAGATATTTGAGGATCATTTCCATCCAAATCCGAATAATTAAATTTACAAAACATTAATCTTAACCAAAAGATTATTAAAACAAATCTTTTAAAACAACATTTATTAGGTAAATCAATTAACTTAACTTGTTGGGTTAAGGATGATGTTATTAAAGATATCATCCACAAAAACCCAAAATCAGTTGATATAAAATATAGGATTTATAAAGAAATCATATCAGTTCATATTTAATATCAACTTCGCATATTCAGTTGATACTATAAGCGGAATAATGGTGTATCCACCTTTTAAATTACTCTAATAATATGAGTATAATCTACTAAATTAACACCAAATACTTGATGATTAATTCCAATCAGATCCAATAGTTAAGATTTGAAAATTTTAGTTCATTTAACTTAAATTTCCAAAACGTATTTTTACCGTATTTGGTAAGTTAGGCTGAAAACACAAAAATCATAAAATAGTTCAAAACTTCATGATACTTTCTCAAATCACTTTAAAATCATTTATTATGATTTATCATAATTTTTTCATATTTTTATAAAGCCGTTTCGATAGATTTCCAATTACGGTCACCGAACATCATTTACAATGACCTTTTCAAAAATAATTTATAACATAAGTTGAAATTCAAAATTTCTTCTTTCATTTGAAAGTTATTATCAATAGAAAATAAATGTTTTTCGTTTCGGAAAAATACGATTTAAATTTCATTAGCTATAGTCGTTTGAAGTTTATAGTCCAAATTCGCGAACTACACGACTAGTCCTATTCAAACTGGAATTAATTTAAAATCGAAATTAAATCATTTCACTTCAAGATAAGTTTAAAAATAAAATCAATTCTATTTTAAAACAAAGTTTCCATGTCTTAACCATTTTACAAACAATTATTCATTTAAATGAATATTCTAATATTATTTCATCAATATCATATTTTCTCAAAAATTCACTTCTTACTTACTTATAAACATTTATAAGTTCATTTGAAACGATATGGATAATTTTAAATTCAAACTTGAATATTAAAAAAAATTCAATATTATAATATCAATATAATATTATTATTTTTCAAAACTTAATCTTTTTAAAACCATGCTTTACAGAAGTTAAATTAAACGTTATATAAGATATTTGGAATAAACAATTTGAGTTAAAAAAATCGTTTATATATCTAATTAAAATTCAACTTTGAATTTACTTTTCAAAATCGATTTTAAAGTAGAACAAGCCATTTCCAATTCAAAACTCTTTCAAATTTGTTTAAAATTAATTCAAGCAATTTCAACCCTTTTAAAAGTTATTCATAAACGCTTTACTTTCGTTTCCAAATCATTTCGGATATCAAAATCCAACTTCCATTTTCACTTCTTATTTCACTTAGGTGAATGTAATATTCATTTAAAATTCCAAATAGAACGAGAGTTAACCAATACCTAAATGTTTCTGAATAGGTGGTGAAAATTTTGTGTGAATAACCATAAACACAACCACAATAATCATCATTTGTCAAACAATAGTTACGGTACAAGAGTTATAATCATTAACACTTATACATATATCAACAGTAATAATAAACTGTAATAACATCCATCAACCATGAAGCAACCATAAGTAATCAATATTTAATTAGATAATAATTATAAATAACTTCCTAAATTCAGTTAAAGGTGTTTTCACATTGATTATTCGTTCAAATAACAATTGGTTATTAAATTAAATTAATTAGGGGTTTAATTCAACTTAAAATTTCAACTGGCTCTAAACTTGTCCAAATCAACTTGTACACATTGTATTCATCTTCTCGATTGCATAGTAACTTGTTTCACTTTATTCTGTTTTTATATGAACAAGATATAATAGTTTGAATTTAATTACATTAAATAGGTTCATTAACTTAAGATAATTAAAAACTAATTAACCTTAATTTCTCTCCTCCCTCAACGGTATTGCTCCTCCTCCCTTTCTCCTCGACGTGTGCGCCATACCCACCCAGAAAGTCGTCCAACACCACCACCGGATCTGACCTAACCCCAGCTCCACTCGCCACCAGGGTCGGGCCCCATCTCGCCTCCAATCGCTGGAATTTCACCCATAACCCAAAGACTATAAAATAGCCTCCACCACCACCTCCGACCTCCAATGGTCGTGAAACTTCATCACCATCCCCGTTTCCACATTCCAAGCAACTATGTAGTTGATAACTTTTTCTAAAAATGCCTCCCTCTCCTCGAAAAATGCGAGATTCGAAAAACTTGACCACTGACTTTGAGGTCAGATCTACAATGATCCGTAACTCCAATCGATAACTTCTCCATATGGATTTGAAGAGTAAGAAGAGGGAAACAATTTTCATGTTGTTTTTTTTTACTGAAAGTGGATGGATTAAAAGTGATTAACAAATGTTTGAGGGCCATTTTTGGCTATCCGTGGGTAGCGGCTGAAAATGAGAAGAAGGTTAGGGTTTTAGGGGTATTTATAGTGGGATCATATTATTATTTTAATCCTAGGTTGAAGTTTAGTGCCACAAACTCGAAACAAACCTCAACGACTATCGTTGCTAACCAAATACCACTATTATGGACGCGATGGAATATGTTTTGGAGGCCAATTCAATTGTTTTCATCAGTTTCCTCAAAATAAAGTTATACGTTATTATTAATTTTCAAATCAATTTTCAACATGCGTTTATATCACGCACGCCCACATACTAACTCTGATTGACACGAAATTTGAAACCTTACAATAATTTAATGTTTCGGATCTGATGAAACCGGTTTTGTTGAAATCCGAGATCGTTTGCAAATGGATATTTTCTAATATTAAATTAAATCGATAAAATATAATTTAATTTTAAAACATCAAATACCATTAATGATTATCATCATATATATACATATATCTTCAATAGAATTTCATATAACTTCAAAATATACAATTCGTATTTTAATTTCAACATTTTCAATTTAAGTAAAATTAACGTTCAAATGTTAAATTAAATAAATTCCAAGTCATTAATCCTTAAAATAAATCGTTTTAAATATTTAAATTTATTATATATTCTTACGTAGAAATCCGGATCGTCACAGTCGGCTTTGCCAAATAGGTTTTCGTATTGAACTTCTACAAATTTCATTAACCAATTCAAATATTTAAATTCAAATTATTTATATGATTTCATTTAAATAATTCAATTAACTGTGTTTATATCATTTTAACTCATTTTAGTTTTCCAGTTCAAATCATGGTATATAACCATCCAATAATAACATCATTTCGATAATCTATAATACAGTGATAATGATATATCACAACAAACGATACAATATCATCATGAATAACAATCAACCAATTCATGCATGCAATCAATGTATATGTCAATATATCACATAAAAGTCATATGTTAATGGTTTCGACTATCAATAAGCTTCGATTTTAATATCAGATAAAAATTCAATCAATGGATTCTCAAATTCATGGAAATTTATCTCTTCCAATACAATATAAATGTCAATAAATTTAATTCAAGTTAAATTTCTAATTTCGATTAGGATGATTTTTTTTTAATTCTAATTCATTCTAAATTCAATATGATAATTTCAATCCAAATTCATTAAATATATCAATAACCAATCAATAAGAATCCAATCAATTTAATTTCAATATAGGATGTCGATTTTATATAGTGTCAAATGTCAATGTTGATTTTAAATAATTTAATGACAATTTAATAATTTAACTTGCATAACAATATATGTATCGTGAAATGAATAAATCTAATTAATAAAGAATATAAGTTGTGAGAAACTCACCTTTGTTTCTACAAATCAGGAAATTCCTTCGAATAGAATAACGAGGTAATGAACTAAAAAGGCAAACATTTTTATGCACATAAGAAATGTACACGAACATGCACATAATCAATGTTTCTAGTCCAAGGAAGCTACTCACGCACGATAGTCCAAGCTATCAAATTTGGCACTTGAAAGGAGACTATTCAACGGGTGAAACTGGAGATCTTAAGTTTAGACTCAAAATAGCACCACATGGTTGGTCTAAAAGGGAAGGAAATGAAACTCATGTATCTACACTATGGAACACACATGAAAATCAACTACGCCAACTGTATTCTGCTTCAACGCGAAGATACTTAGCATTATACTTGACTGGCTTTGGAAGTATTATAGGCGTCATGATGCTTTCATTTAAGAGCAAGAGTAAAGTAAGAAATCACATGCAAACCCAGGTACTCATGTAAGATACATGATTCGCCTTTCGATTACGCAACAGTAGCTTTCAAATATATTTTTCCTTATAGATGTGGGATTAGCTGATGCGTGATGGTTGCTACATAAAAGAGGGTCTAAGTTTTGTGTAAAGGGCAGTAGAGGTCGAGGAGGTGGACTTCTTGGTTGTTTAGTACTAACATGGGCAGTGATAGGTGGTATGGGAGTCGGCCATTAATGGCAGAGGGAGATTGAAGGCAATGGACATTGGTGGGCTGGGTGCGGGTTTCTAGAATCCGAATAGTTGATATGGCATGATTGGGTAGTTTTGATGTGTAGTTTGATGGGGGTAGAAGAGCAAGTTGTGTGCAGGGGCATAGCCAGGAATTTTACATGGGGGGAAAAGATAATAATTTGGGGGTTAGAGGGTGGTAGCACCCGATTTGTTTTCCCACGTTGACCATTTGATTATGTATATGAAGATAATTTCACACCATCAAACAAGCACAACTAAATATATTTATATCATTATATTCGATTGAAAAACGATCAATTATTTATCTTTCAACAAAACAAAACATGCATATATGGTACTACTTTAAAGTTGCCCACGTCGAGTTCTCGTGTTTTGAAAGCGATCGAGAATTGTGTTGTTGCTAATCACTTTGAATATATCTTTTTCAATGTATGCAACACAACTATCATTCAACTATTCATCTCCTATTCGATTCCGTATGTCATTTTTCACTATATTCATAGCAGAAAATGCTCTCTCCACAGTTGAAGTTGAAACCATTAAGATAAGTGATAATGTTAAGATAGGATTACAAAAAAGAACTAAAGGACTGAACAATGAATCTTAAACTAGAGATGAATCTATATCACATCTTGTTGTTAGATCCAAAAGCAAAACTTGTGTGTGAACTTTAATACATTCTTCTAGTTTTTCTGTCAGTAACAACTTCGACCAAGATACTCACACAAATTAATAAAACGAAAATCAATTTCAGTTGTTTAAAAAGTTAAGCACAGGACAAAAATAATCCAATTCCTCACACAATAGAACTTGAAAAATAAAAAGTTAAGTACAATTCGATCCGATAAGCTACAGTACAACAAAATCGCAGATAATGAATTAGAGTAAACTAGCGAAAAATGAAATGATTAAAATAACACCTAGAAATGCATACCAATTTATGGCATATCGTTGAGAAACTTCTGTAGAGAGAGTGTAAGTACTAGGGATTAATTTTGAAGGAACAATGATCAAGAGGGAGCAGGAGGCGCTTATCGCTGGAGGCTGCGGTCTGAGGCTTCTTAGGATTTTCTCGTTTCTTCCCCGAAAGTGATTTCATTTTTTTTCTTTTATGTAATTTGTTGGGAGGGGCACGTGCCCACCCCAGCCTAGACGTGCCTCGGCCCATGGCTGCGTGTGGTGATCAGGGTAGTAAGGCGGAGGGAGTAAAGAGAGGTCGAAGGTTAGGTTCAGGTGGGTGAAAGCGGTGGAAGGCGAGTGGGTTAGGTTAGTGCGGATGGAGGCAAAGCTAAACGAAGGGGATGCTAATTAGGTAGGCACGTGGACTGAGGGCAGTCGGCTAGTCGAGGAGTGGAAATTAATATGTTTTTTAATGCTACGGGCCTGTTGATGTCAAAAATGGACAACAACACCCAAGGTGTTTTTTCAACACTTCACAAACAAATTATATCTAGAAAAGTGGTACCCACAAACACAAAAGGCAGTAAAAGCAGTAAAAAGACAGGAATTTATAGTGGTTCGACCTAGATCTGGCATACGTCCACTTTGAAGAGTGTTTTCATTATCATATTCAATATAACAAGGTACATGATTTCTCTAACTTCACTCATTTTCTCTTTTCACAATGATTTCCCTCTACTTCTTCTCTTTAATCTTTGGATTCATTCAATTTCACCATGGAAATTAGGGCTGTAATTTTCCTACACTACCCGGAACCCACATGGAAATTAGCAGGTTAACCCAACCCGTTTAGCTAGCGGGTTATTTTTGGGTCAACCCAAATTTGACTCGTTTATAAACGGGCGTTTAGGGTTGACCCGCTAAACCAGATTTTGACCCGCACAACTTGATTATATGTTATATCACCTTCATACTGTTAGTCTTCTATGTATGTCGTTAGCGTTAGTCCTTTGTATATGCAGCAATCAATATGCTCTATATTCTTTTGTAAGTTGTTATATTTTACTAATTTATTCTTGTATGTTGTTAGTTATATTTAACTTATAACAAATGTATCTCTTCCATACTTTTAGTATTTTATATGTGCAGTATGATAGTACATTCTTATGTATGGAGAATGATTTTTGGATAAGGTGATTTCATGCTTTTTATATGTGCTACCTGTAGGTAATTTTGTAACTTGTTGTCGCACGTCGGTGATTTTGTAACTTGCCGCCTGTTGGTGATTAAATAATAGTATTTCTTGTTGGTGATTTGGTTCTTTTGTTGTTTATCTTAATGGGCAATATTTATCAATAGGTCAAATGGGTACCCAACCCGACACGACCCGACCCTACACGACTATACACGACCCGTTTAGTTAAACGGGCTACACGGGTCAGATCGGGTCAACCGTTTATAAACGGGTCGGGCTAGGGTTAGGAAAAAATGACCCGTTTAATAAATTGGTTAGCCCGACTCATTTATAAATCAACTTATACCTGACTTGACATGACCTGAACCCGACCCGACACGACCCTCTGACAACCCTAATGGAAGTGATGAGATCTATAACACCCCACCTCCGCCAGAGTCACTCACAAGAGAATGCACTAGCTTTGGAGGGGCGTTGTCAAGGTAAACATGCATAGAAATATTACAAGACAGAACATATAAAACAGCGGAAGAAAAACCAAATTTCATTACCTCATAAAATTATAAGGTCTAAAGCCTTTTACATCAAAATGCCTTTAAAAGCCATTACATTGGAAACCTGTCTTGCAATAGTTAGAGAAGCATAAAACCACAGTCATAAAATATTCCCCAAGTAAAACAGTAAAGCAGCCACAACCAAGAAATATCCAAGCCATACATGATGACCTTGAAGAAGAAGAAGTCCGAGCTAAATAACAGTATTTCCTCCCTGAAAACCTGGGGTGGGGGGGAACGGAAGACAAAGAGGCGAAAGAAACGGGGTCAGTCATAAAGACTGGTAAGTTCTATCTACTTCCAGCATAAAAACAGGTAAAGGTAACATGACATGCATAAACTGAAAGTAAACATAAGGATGATGATGACAAGATAGACAATCTAAACTAAGGTAACAGGATGAACTACTGTATAGAGATAAACTATGGTCACTATGAATCAAGTATAACATCCTAACACCCCAAGGTTCTATCAAGTATATTTGCCCTGCACCTTCCATACTAGTATCCCAACCCGTGTCATGTGTTAGCTACAAAATGTCCCTTACCCAATGTCATGAAATGGTCCATGTCAACCTAATGTAGGTTTTCCCAACTCTTATGTTTCTTTCCATGTATATGTTTAGTCCTTTGCCGTAAATCCTACAGGCTTCCTCACGTAGTTCTATACTACTTCAACGTAATTCCATTCCTTGAAATCGTTTTGGACTGTCACCCTTGATCTAGCTTTATTTTCTTACCATGAGTTCTCGAATGTTCGACTAGGATTTATGCCACCTAGGACCACTAGGGATTACGCTACCTACTAAACGTTTTCATAACCCGGTTTGGGTTTAAGCCACCTAGGACCACTAGGGATTACGCTACCTACTAAACGTTTTCGTAACTTGGTTTTGGTTTAAGCCACCTAGGACCGCTAGGGATTACGCTACCCGTCAACCACGCCCTTTTTCCCACGTATGTATCGTGAATCGTTTTTCCATGTCTAGATGCACATGTATCTCAATGTGCCATCCGAGTCTCGTGCCAGGGCTAATCAAGAAATACAGGACTCGGTCGGGAGCTTTAGGTTATCTGCCGATGCGGATATTAAGGTCTGTTTTTCTACCGGTGGTTATTGTCCCACATGACCCCTCCCTCAACTACTGAAAGGCAATCCAAGAAAATCGTGCACGAGAATTATACTCCGGCCACCTATGCCCCACTTTCCTATTGGCCAACCTCACCCATAACTAGATAGCAAGTATATGGTCTGTTGGGAGTTCTCTGCCTTTCCGCATACGTACACGATTGACTAAAGATGGTAGTTAGTCGATGACGTGCTATCACAGGGCTAAACTAGATATCGCCGACTCCACGCTAATCCACCCCAGTCTTTAGGTTGCTCGCACAGCAACCAAGGCATACCCTTGGTTCTTCTACCGCAGACCTTAACCTCTGTGAGCCCAGGAGGATCATCTGCAACCTCACAGAGGGATACCAAGAGTGACCTCACGTCCCCTGAAGCTACCGCTTCGTCACCCAGTTCGCTGGAGCCTTTATCTAAGTCAGATAAACATTCGCTCCTCCTCGTGTGTTCGTTTTAAACGATGACCTACTGTATCAGGTTACTCATCTATCTGTGAACTGGTCCAATTTTCTTGACTAAGAATTATTACTTAGTTATCCATAACTAAGGTTTATCACTTAGTTCCCCTTCACGTTATCCTTATTAACTACGATTTTCCACTTAGTCCCCTGAACTAGGGTTTTGTCTAATGGGCTAAGTGTTGTCATTCGAGTTCATGATTTACCCCGCCTACGTATCATGTCAAAATTGGCTAAGTATTCAAGTTCAAGGCTTAGCCCTACAAACCATGTATCAAGTCGGTTAAGTATATCAAGAAGTTCATGACTTAACCCTAGGTTATCGTGGCATATAGGTTAAGTATAGGTTAACTTAACCCTTTCAAATTACCATGTCAGATTGGTTAAGTATAGGTTGTCTTAACCTCATCAAATTACCGAGTAAAATTGGTTAATTGTAGGTTAACTTAACCCCATTAAATTATCGAGTCGGATTGGTTAAGTATATTTAAGAGGTTCGTGACTTAACCCTATCAAGTCAGATTGGTTAAGTGTAAGTTAACTTAACCCTATCAAATTTACAGAGTCAGATTGGTTAAGTATAGGTTAACTTAACCCCATCCACTAGTCGTATTTATAATGGTTAATTATCATTCTTGTGGGTTTACTTAACCCTACCACCCATCGCGTTATCCCAGTCGGGTGTTATCAACCCATTTAGGTTAAACTAACCCATCCGTTAATCATGTTATATGGTTAAGTGTCTTTAAGTAATCAAGTCCGGTCTTACTTAACCTACCCATTCATGTCATATCGGTTAAGTGCCATTAGTCAAACTAACTTAACCTTATCATGTGGCATTAAGTAAACTAATGCTCCCCAACCTCTCACATTAGACTTTTTTGTGGAACTGGTTACGCCGGGCGGGTCCGGGCAGCTTTACACCACAAGCTAGTCTAACCTCGGGTTTTGAGCGCGATATGACCGACTTCTCACATTGGGTCTTATTGTCTGTAGCTACTGGATTTGCCGGGCGGTTCCAGGCAGATTTATGCTACAAACTCAACCCAACCTCGAGTTGGCCACTTTCATGTTTTCCTACTTATCATGTTCATGTCAACTTTAGGCTACGACAAAGTCCACGTTTTACACTTATGCCCATTTTCCCATTACTTAATTCATGTTAAATTTCATAGCCCCTCTCACGTTTGCCTAAACTACCCAAGGCGTATTCCCCAACGCAAGTGAAAGCGAGTCAACATAGTAGGAATCATATGACAACATATTTGCCACAAATATGTATGATAGCATAAAGGGATCGGCCTCAAATATGTATGATAACATATGGCCTCAAATATGTATGATAGCCAAAGGGATTTGCCTCAAACATGTATAATAGCATAAAGGGATTTTCCTCAAACATGTGTGATAGCATCGTCATAGGCATGTAAATGGTCATGAGGGGTTTAGGTTCTTTTACATGCATAAGCCCCCAAGTCAAGTTCATATGAATGTTCCACAAGTCAAATTGTTTTAAGGGTTCATGCCAAAATTCCACAAGTAAAGATTCAATCTTGCATGATAAACTAGGTCAAACACAACATGAGTGACATGATTTAATCACTAAGAAATAGCCCAAAGTCATAGATTCAAAAGAGAGGCAAGACTAGATTCACATAAACTAACATACTTAGGCTTCATCTCATTTTATTCCATGTCAACATTAAAACTACCGTTTAGATCTAAAAGTAGCTAGAACTTACAAAGCGTGGCTAGAGATTTATGAGAAAGCATTGTCGTACAACGGTGTAGGAATGATGCTCGACTCCCTTGATTTGATGTAGAAAGCTTGCTCCTTTGACATGGATTTAGTTGAATGCTCAAGCCCTTGAAGTTGGAGGCCATGATCAAGAGAGATTTAGGCAGCACTTTGTTGCTAGAATGATTTTTAGTGATTTAGGTTAGGTCTTAGGGTGTTTTTATAGAAGTTAGGACTAGTTTAGGCCCTTAGATTAACCCTAGTTTAGATTTGAACCGTCAAAATCGTCACAGGCCCCCGAATCAGAGCCAAAAGACCATGCAGGTGCACCCAGGCCGACCTGGCTCGACCAGGTAGGTCGACCCCCAGGTCGACTGGGCAGTCAACTTGGTCCCTGGGGGGTTGACTCCCCAGTCGACCTGGGGCTGGGCGGGAAATTTTCCCGCCCAGTCTGTTTGGGGCTAAATTCGAATTTCGAAAATCTGTTTTCGATTTCTGATTTTTCATGAAACTTCTAGAGGCCATATCTCGGTCATACGGACTCCGATTTACGAAATTTCGGACTCGTTTCCAACCAGAATTCCGAGACGAACGCAACGGCGCAACCCGTTTTGCTTGATTCTTATTTTAAAATTTAATTCTACCTCGATTCTTGTCTTAACACGTTATTAAAATTTTGGTTGTTACATTCTCCCCTCCTTTAAGGATTTCGTCCCCGAAATCTCTAAGTTAGGAAGAACGTATCCTACCATCCATCATCCATCTACTCAAAACATCATCCACAAGCAAACATTGCCCTTAAGAGATTTCTAATGCTGTATGAACATATGCAGAAAGTGTGTGTATATGTTCCTTATCTAATGCAAATGATCAGGCCTGATTGATCCTCTAAATGCAAAATATGTTTAGTGCCATGAATCCACATGTATGCAAATAGTCCTAGTCACATAAACACTATATGTGTGCACAACCGTTCATCCATATGCAATATTCACATGATAACACATTAAAATTCATCCATAAACAAGTATAAACACGTATACATATGATGTGACTGAGCCGATCTAGTGCCTAGTATGTATTCGCGCATCTACGAGCAACCACTTGCAACCATATCAATCATAACTTGTTTTCAAATACATGTTTACATACACAGGGTTTTACCTAAGGTCCTCAAGATAGGACCAAGAAGATAAGCAAGATAAACTCCTTTGGGATTACAAGGAATCCCTTTTTAAACCCAACCCATATCCTATAAAGCCCAAAAGGTTTAGTCAACCTAACGGACACCTTCAAACCCTGACATGTATTATTAACCGATGAGTCATACCCCCTATGGAGTTTGCAACAGAAATAAGATCGAAAATAGGACCGAGAGGATATGCATAAAAGATAGCATGCGGGTAAGCTCCACAGGAAAACAGGGATTAAGAATATACTCTTAAAAAGAGATATGATGCGCGTATCTTGTCTTCAATCTTCTAAGTCGCATTTCCTTGAGCTTAATTCCATTGTGCTTTGACCATCTTTAGCTTCATGATTTCGTAGCCTCTTAACTCCTATTTCCAAATATGAGCTTTAACTCACTTCATTGTCGCCTCTCGTTACACTTTTACTTATTCGCCCTCTAGTATACTTGGCTCAACCATCTCCATGCACTCATGGTTTCATGTAAGCTCTCCAAAATTCACTAGTGAATCATGGATCTCGTTTTACTCGCTCTACGGCATTCCACGCAGAAGAACTTATCTCTTGAAAGCAAACAGATGCCAATCATATTACCAAGTGTACTTACTAGAGTGATTTCCATAACTCATGCACAAGCGAAATGAATCATCCGCCTTAGTGGCAAACTCTACTCGAACGGATTACCAACAAATGCATCAAGAGATTCTAGGTAACCAATCATGACAGAACCCTAAAGGTTACACGAGACTTCGAGGGTATTACCGAGGCAAGTCAAGAGCCTAACTACCCTCCTTTCAGAACCAAGAATGGCACCCTTATTGGATAACCACTTCATTCCTAGAATTCAACCCATAGCTTAAAAGCATAAGCATTATTCCCAAAAGTCATAGGCGTCCTCAAATCCAAACAAGTCATGAATAAATGGAACGATTTCTCAACAAGATTTGAGACAAAAATGGGATCCTCTACCATGCTAGTACGAAGGTGCAGAGACTCAACTATCGAAGCAGACTTAAATGCTGCGGTGATTAAAGCAAAGTCCTGACGGGATGATAGAAAAGAAAAGCTAAACCTTTCAAAGAAACGTTACCATCCTTCTTAGGTACGCTAACAGTGCGAGCATACAATTGCCTTCTCGATGATCTTGTCCTCATCTCATAATACCTGACTATCTTTCCATTTTTACCCTACTAGAGATACTCTATCCTGTCATGGGTTTTATCATTCACCCTTTTCCTCCTTTGTGGATTGAGCCATACCAACAAGTTGCTTGTCCTTAAGCTTGTATCCTTTATCCTTGTTCTTACTATCCTTTCTTATAACGCGGTAACAAGTCTCTCGAGAACTGCCTCCATCGTACCGAAAACACTGACTTAGTTGAAAAAGGATTAGTCGCAGTTCGAACCACTGTGACTACAAGTGCAGGAAAGAAAGGAAAAGAGGTTCAATCAAGGAAACAAAGGATAATGCTAATGGCCTTTGGGGAATAGCCTTTAAAAATAAAACTTTCCTTGAAAAATGCTTCTTTGTAAACGGTTTTCAAATAGTTTTCCGAAGGTTTTAAAAACTTTTGCCCAGTCTGGTAACCTTCTGCTCTGATACCAAATGTAACACCCCACCTCCGCCAGAGTCACTCACAAGAGAATGCACTAGCTTTGGAGGGGCGTTGTCAAGGTAAACATGCACAGAAATATTACAAGACAGAACATATAAAACAGCGGAAGAAAAACCAAATTTCATTTCCTCATAAAATTATAAGATCTAAAGCCTTTTACATCAAAATGCCTTTAAAAGCCATTACATTGGAAACCTGTCTTGCAATAGTTAGAGAAGCATAAAACCACAGTCATAAAATATTCCCCAAGTGAAACAGTAAAGCAGCCATAACCAAGAAAAATCCAAGCCATACATGATGACCTTGAAGCAGAAGAAGTCCGAGCTAAATAACAGTATTTCCTCCCTGAAAACCTGGTGGGAACGGGGGAAACGGAAGACAAATAGGCGAAAGAAACGGGTCAGTCATAAAGACTGGTAAGTTCTATCTACTTCCAGCATAAAAACTGGTAAAGGTAACATGACATGCATAAACTGAAAGTAAACATAAGGATGATGACAAGATAGACAAGCTAAACTAAGGTAACAGGATGAACTACTGTATAGAGATAAACTACGGTCACTATGCATCAAGTATAACATCCCAAGGTTCTATCGAGTATAACAATCCCAAGGTTCTATCGAGTAACACACCCCAAGGTTCTATCAAGTATATTTGCCCTGAACCTTCCGTACTAGTATCCCAACCCGTGTCATGTGTTAGCTACAAAATGTCCCTTACCCAATGTCATGAAATGGTCCATGTCAACCTAATGTAGGTTTTCCCAACTCTTATATTTCTTTCCATGTATATGTTTTGTCCTTTGCCGTAAATCCTACGGGATTCCTTACGTAGTTCTATACTACTTCAATGTAGTTCCATTCCTTGAAATCGTTTTGGACTGTCACCCTTGATCTAGCTGTATTTTCTTACCATGAGTTCTCGAATGTTCGGCTAGGATTTATGTCACCTAGGACCACTAGGGATTATGCTACCTACTAAACGTTTTCGTAACTCGGTTTGGGTTTAAGCCACCTAGGACCACTAGGGATTACGCTACCTACTAAACATTTTCGTAACTCGGTTTGGGTTTAAGCCACCTAGGACCGCTAGGGATTATGCTACCCGTTAACCACGCCCTTTTTCCCACATATGTATCGTGAATCGTTTTTCCATGTCTAGATGCACATGTATCTCAATGTGCCATCCGAGTCCCGTGCCAGGGCTAATCAAGAAATACAGGACTCGGTCGGGAGCTTTAGGTTATCTGCCGATGCAGATATTAAGGTCTGTTTTTCTACCGGTGGTTATGGTCCCACGTGACCCCTCCCTCAACTACTGAAAGGCAATCCAAGAAAATCATGCACGAGAACTATACTCCGGCCACCTATGCCCCACTTTCCTATTGGCCAACCTCACCCATAACTAGATAGCAAGTATATGGTCTGTTGGGAGTTCTTTGCCTTTCCGCATACGTACACGATTGACTAAAGATGGTAGGTAGTCGACGACGTGCTATCACAGGGCTAAACTAGATATCGCCGACTCCACGCTAATCCACCCCAGTCTTTAGGTTGCTGGCACAGCAACCAAGGCATACCCTTGGTTCTTCTACCGCAGACCTTAACCTTTGTGAGCCCAGGAGGATCATCTGCAACCTCACAGAGGGATACCAAGAGTACCCTCATGTCCCCTGAAGCTACCGCTTCGTCACCCAGTTCACTGGAGCCTTTATCTAAGTCAGATAAACATTCGCTCCTCCTCGTGTGTTCGTTTTAAACGATGACCTACCGTATCGGGTTACTCATCTATCTGTGAACTGGTCCAATTTTCTTGACTAAGAATTATTACTTAGTTATCCTTAACTAAGGTTTATCACTTAGTTTCCCTTCACGTTATCCTTATTAACTACGATTTTCCACTTAGTCCCCTGAACTAGGGTTTTGTCTAATGGGTTAAGTGTTGTCATTCGAGTTCATGACTTACCCCGCCTATGAATAATGTCAAAATTGGCTAAGTATTCAAGTTCAAGGCTTAGCCCTACAAACCATGTATCAAGTCGGTTAAGTATATCAGGAAGTTCATGACTTAACCCTAGGTTATCGTGTCTGATAGGTTAAGTATAGGTTAACTTAACCCTTTCAAATTACCGTGTCAGATTGGTTAAGTATAGGTTGTCTTAACCTCATCAAATTACCGAGTAAAATTGGTTAAGTGTAGGTTAACTTAACCCCATTAAATTATCGAGTCGGATTGGTTAAGTATATTTAAGAGGTTCGTGACTTAACCCTATCAAGTCAGATTGGTTAAGTGTAAGTTAACTTAACCCTATCAAATTTACCGAGTCAGATTGGTTAAGTATAGGTTAACTTAACCCCATCCACTAGTCGTATTTATAATGGTTAAGTATCATTCTTGTGGGTTTACTTAACCCTACCACGCATCGCGTTATCCCAGTCGGGTGTTATCAACCCATTTAGGTTAAACTAACCCATCCACTAATCATGTTATATGGTTAAGTGTATTTAAGTAATCAAGTCCGGTCTTACTTAACCTACCCATTCATGTCATATCGGTTAAGTGCCATTAGTCAAACTAACTTAACCTTATCATGTGACATTAAGTAAATTAATACACCCCAACCTCTCACATTAGACTTTGTTGTGGTTACTGGTTATGCCGGGCGGGTCCGGGCAGCTTTACACTACAACCTAGTATAACCTCGGGTTTTGAGCGCGATATGACCAACTTCTCACATTGGGTCTTATTGTCTGTAGCTACTGGATTTGCCGGGCGGTTCCGGACAGATTTATGCTACAAACTCAACTCAACCTCGAGTTGGCCACTTTCATGTTTTCCTACTTATCATGTTCATGTCAACTTTAGGCTACGACAAAGTCCACGTTTTACACTTATACCCATTGTCCCATTACTTAATTCATGTTAAATTTCATAGCCCCTCTCACGTTTGCCTAAACTACCCAAGGCGTATTCCCCAACGCAAGTGAAAGCGAGTCAACATAGTAGGAATCATATGACAACATATTGGCCACAAATATGTATGATAGCATAAAGGGATCGGCCTCAAATATGTATGATAGCATAAAGGGATTGGCCTCAAATATGTATGATAGCAAAAGGGATTTGACTCAAACATGTATAATAGCATAAAGGGATTTTCCTCAAACATGTATGATAGCATCATCATAGGCATGTAAATGGTCATGAGGGGTTTAGGTTCTTTTACATGCGTAAGCCCCCAAGTCATGTTCATATGAATGTTCCACAAGTCAAATTGTTTTAAGGGTTCATGCCAACATTCCACAAGTAAAGATTCAATCTTGCATGATAAACTAGGTCAAACACAACATGAGTGGCATGATTTAATCATTAAGAAATAGCCCAAAGTCATAGATTCAAAAGAGAGGCAAGACTAGATTCACATAGACTAACATACTTAGGTTTCATCTCATTTTATTCCATGTCAACATTAGAACTACCGTTTAGATCTAAAGGTAGCTAGAACTTACAAAGCGTGGCTAGAGATTTATGAGCAAGCATTTGTCGTAGAACGGTGTAGGAATGATGCTCTACTCCCTTGATTTGTTGTAGAAAGCTTGCTCCTTTGACATGGATTTAGTTGAATGCTCAAGCCCTTGAAGTTGGGGATGGAGACCATGATTAAGAGAGATTTGGACAGCACTTCGTTGCTAGAATGATTTTTAGTGATTTAGGTTAGGTATTAGGGTGTTTTTATAGAAGTTAGTACTAGTTTAGGCCCTTAGATTAACCCTAGTTTAGATCTGAACCGTCAAAATCGTCACAGGCCCCCAAACCAGAGCCAAAAGACCATGCAGGTGCACCCAGGCCGACCTGGCTCGACCAGGTAGGTCGACCCCCAGGTCGACACCCAGGTCGACTGGGCAGTCGACCTGGTCCCTAGGGGGTCGACTCCCCAGTCGACCTGGGGCTGGGCGGGAAATTCTCCCGCCCAGTCTGTTTGAGGCTAAATTCGAATTTCGAAAATCTGTTTTCGTTTTCTGATTTTTCGTGAAACTTCTAGAGGCCATATCTCGGTCATAGGGACTCCGATTTACGAAATTTTGGACTCGTTTCCAACCAGAATTCCGAGACGAACGCAACGGCGCAACCTGTTTCGCTTGATTCTTATTTTAAAATTTAATTCTGCCTCGATTCTAGTCTTAACACGTTATTAAAATTCGGATTGTTACAAGATCTCTTTGATTGCAATGATTGTTGGAGTATATCTTCAACAATTTGAGCACTTAGATGATCTTCGATGATTTCATAGTGATTAAGAAGTTGAATCTAAGCTTGAAAGAACTTTAATGGAGTTTGGAGTGATTTGTAGTGGCGGAGGAATGAGTTTGGCAGCACTCTGTGGAGAGAAAATGTGGTCCTCCTCAATGTAGGAAGTGTGGGAGTATTTATAGGTGTTGCTTGAGTGGAGTGGCAGTTCTGTAATTTAATGTGTACAGGGTTTTAGGTCGGTGAACGACCTAACAAGAATAGACGACCTGAATGCTTCAAACGGTCTGAATACGCACGTACGACCTAAATGTTTGTTGCGAATCAATATATTGCTAACGACCTGAATTTATATAATACACCCACATGACTATAGCTCGCAGTCCATGTTCATATTAGACGATCTGTCCGTTTATACTGGGAACGACCTGAGCATCATCGAGAATGACCTGGTTTTGTCAACGTGGCTTTGTCTCAGCCAATTGCAATCCAAACTGAAACATAACGAGTCACTCTCACGACCTAGTATGTACAGAATGACCCAAATGTTGCCATTAGAAACACGATCTATCTATATACTACCGTGGCAAGATGTACGACCTACGGCCTGACTTGTAGTACTGCTGAACCATGTATTTGCATGTGGCTTCCTGACCTAATAGTACTCAGCTGACACCATTCCTTTACTCACAATCCACGTGGCAAACTTGTAATACAGTCAAAATGACCTATGCACAAAGAAGAATGCACGACCTGTTTGCTTCGTATTGTCAACGACTTGATGGTGCAACCAACGATCTGCGAGATGACTGTGCCAACAATACATACAAAAGCGATGCCACGTGTCTCCTCTCAAGCACGTTATGCTCATAACTGATTTCATGAATTAGATTACAGTTGACCCATATTATTGTGTGTGTGTATATATATATATATATATATTGATATATACAAGAATGACCTGACTTTATTAAACGATTTAATTAACCTTGTACGGTCTTAACGACCTGAATATGAGGGTCTTAATGACCATCTTGTTGACGAGTTATCTTGGCAATAGAACGACCTGATGTATATTTATGTTTGCATGTACGTATAGTCCCACGTAGCCACGTGTGCTTTTGCATATTGAATTTGACAAGCCAAGTTTGTGCCAAGCGATCTACACACTCAATGTTAGCCGACCCTAAGCTAATGTGTAAATGTGATGTGCCCCATTCATTTAACGACCTGGCCATGATACTTATGTGAGCAACAACCTGGTTTAGGTTGTGTTAAGACCTGACTGCGACCTCTGTATTGTTGCTATTAATATGAAACCGTCTACGGCTTGTCTTTGGGGATTCCAGGCCATGCAAATATAGCTTGCCACATAATATTGCACAATACTAAACTATCTTATGCAGTTCATTTTTTATTAACATAATAGCATCGAGCCTTTTGTTGCAGCTGAAACTACTAAATCTGCTGCTTTATTTTTGGTACCAACTATTAAAAAGGTTTTCCTCGACTTGCTGCATCAAAAATAAAATCACAGGCTTCTGATAAAAAACGACAAGTTCCATCCATCCATATTTCTAAAAAAAAGTATTTCTTCTTTTTAATTTCCATCTGTATAAGAATGAATACTACGAACGATAAAAGCAAAAAAGAAAATTTCACAAGTTATAAGAGTTTTCAAAGAAAGAGGAAATGGGGTTCTAAAAAAAAAAAAAAAAAAAAAAAAAAAAAAAAAAAAAAAAAAAACAAGATGGGTCGTCAAAATAATTCTATTTCTGAACCAAATAATGAAAGAACTTGAAAATGATCTTTGCTCTATATTATAAGCTGTTATAGTCAATGCATATACACATATCCATGAAATGTTTATACTGGCCTATAGCTGGAACGGGCGCAATCCGATGAGCATAGTTCACCGTATTTAACGTGGATAACTCACTACGTTCGAACCGCGTTTCACAACGGGTTTAACATTTGCCTTTCGAAGTTTATATTTTTGCCTGTGAAAAATGTAGACTTTGAAATGAGTGTCATATTCTTACGTTAAAACACATCGATGTACCGTTAATTTTTGCTGTTGATGGATCGGAATAAATTTTAGCTAATGGATCGATGCAAACATCCTCAGCGGGCGGTGAACAATTGATCGTTGGGTCCTTAAGGCCCATTCAAAATTGCTTTTGCGTTTCTTCCTTCGGAACTAGGCGCTTCACATTCTTTCTTTCCTCTATATTTGCTAAGAAACACTTTAATGGCTGCCACGCAACTTTAGAAGGATTCTTCGATCTCATACTCCTTTGCATATTATCCTTGCCGTCATTCTTCAGAGTTTCTCAACCCCTTTCAGAACTTTATCGTCATCGCAACTTTGTTCGATTTAGGGTAATTTGGAGCTTTTCTTTCACATCTGAATTTTAATGGTCATTCTGCACCTACTCAATCTAAATCAGTTCGTGGTTCAATTCCATATTTGCCGAATCTCTACAGATTTTCATTGCCAGAATCGAATTATTTCCGACCATTGTTAGTGGTCACAGGTCCGATTTTACTTCAAATTTACATACGAACCAATGTTGCCATGACACCAGTGCGAGTTTCTCGGGCATTAGATTACAGGGCTCGGATATCCATGCATTTTGAACTATCGTATTTCAGATCCAAATCTAGAGGTTCCGGGTTCAAAATAGCGTGTAACTCTGCCTCCGATTAGTTGTGCATTTGACAAATTATGGGTTTGAAACTCTCCGTGCATTGATTCATGTTACCTTGCAATTTCAACAGCTTGCGCTATGGTTTGAATTTAGGCAATATGATGTGCAAGATGACAGAGCTTGACAGTGATGCTGAAGGTTTTGTGCTCATGGCCTGCTCCGATGAATTTGCAGCTCGCACTTTATGTGTATAAGCTTGTACTTTAACATGAACTTGTATTCAACAGTATTCCAGTATCACATTAATACCCTTGAAGAACGTTGGGCGCTTTGTTTTTATTGAGGTTGACTACAATTTATGAACTTCTAAATCGGCTTGTACCATAACATTGGTTATGTACTCTAACAGTTCATTGTTTTTAATTTTTAATTGTTGCTGTGACAATGCTCCTTTGCCTTATTGATTGTATTTTTGCAATTGAGCATTTAGATCTCGGATTGTGATGTACACCTTGATTGTTTGAAGTTAATGAACTGTCAAATGCGTGGCCGTCTTAATTTTGCTTACCGACCCTGCATTCTGATCATGATTTTGCCGGATTTTTGATGCTAAGTGATTTGAAATTGGACTTGCAACACCATTTTTTTCTCTTGAAATAAGCGAATTCCCTTGGGTTAATCTTCCTTGGGAAATACTTTGAATTCTCAGTGTGATGATCCGTGCGTTCTGACGAACTTCTTTTCAAGTATTACACTCACTAATTTTTGGATTGGGGATTTTAATCGCCTCTGTTTTGATGATGACCCGCACATTCATGCTAATACACAATCTGATTTTTGGATCAGCAGGCGTCCTGGATCTTTAGGTTGGGTCGATGAACGCACTGGGCCTTTGGGTTGTTTGAACGATCTGAACTCTTGGGTCATTTGAACGACCTGTGCCCTTGGGTCATTTGAACGACTTGAGCTCTTGGGTCGTTCGAACGACCTGAGCCCTTGGGTGTGCTTACTCGACCCATTGATCCCAAATGCCCAAAGCACATAACTTGACAGTTAAATCCGTAAGCTTTATGTCACATGTCCTGTAACTAAAAGAAGCACTTGCACATTTTTGGAATTTATACTTCGTCAATGGCCGTCCACATCGACAACGGATTAGTTAATCATTGAAGAATGACCTATCGCGAATTTTCAGACTTGAACTGAATGACGTACCTTCACAGGACTAGTTCGTACATCAGTTAAATTTATAACTTGTCTAACTGTGCATTTTATGAAATGTGTACCTATACGTTGCTTTTTAAAACGAGATTCCATGTGTAGAGTGAATAACAAACAGACGAGCAGTATTGTTCTAGAAAGGAGATCACTTTTGCTTAAACTGGAGCGTTAACTTGAGTTTCTGAGGCTAGATCGACTGCAGAGTTTTTAAATTGTAAATGAATCAATGCTTGACTATTCCCCGTCCTCCCGACAATCCACGAGAGAATTGTCATTATGTGCTAACTCAATTTGTTTTTAATCAAGCGCGCAATCAGTTCGAAATTCCCGAGTTTGACGCAAAAATTGCTAGGGAAAGAGGAATTTGCTTACTGTTCATCTTTAGGCCTACTGCAGCAGCCTAGTTGGCGCCTTCTAGTATTTGTCGGACTTGGAATTTTGGAATTTGAATTCGTACATGGCTTTTGAACCAACCGATGATGTACACTGCACTCGTTTGGGCCTTTTGCCTTATTTCGATGAATAGTGGTGCAACATTAACCCAATTTCTTTGGAGTGTTTTCCTTAACACATGTGCCCTTCCTGAGAAACTGATAATTTGTTTGATGAAAATTTCAGGTATAGCCTGGCTTGTACAATTATTAGCGATGCCCTAGTCATCCAAACTCATTTTCTCTGCCAATCCTTTTGGGTAGCAATGACCGCAGGATTTTCGGGAAGCTGAGTGACTTATGTTCATTGCTTAACAAGTTATACTAAGTTGCGTTTGTTTGCATTCTGCCTTTGCAGCATCCATCCCGATAACTCCGAGTCTGGGAGCCAGGTTTTGGAATTTAAACGTTGTGCAGAAATGGATTGCTTCTTGCATTATTCCTGCATACACTCATATATTGACTTTCTCCATATTTTGGGATGCTTTTTTTGTTATACTGCAGCCTCGCTGTATGGTTGTCTCTTCGAATAGTGTTTGATATTGTGGATCATCCCGAGCTGTATAAAATTTTTGAATCTCTACTGCACAACGGTTTGCCCCGTTGCATGACTAGTGCTCAACCTCCTTTTAGTATCTTACATTGACACCATTGATGGACATCGGCTTCAATTCCTTGGGAAACGTTACTGCTTTACGGGATTCGAACTATTCCATATTAGCACAATCTCCTTTTAAGCATCACTTATCCTTAGGTTTGAAGCAGAATACTATTGGGTTCTTTGAGTCATTTATGATTAGAGCTTTGTAGTCAGGGAAGCTTTTGTGTTAAGGGATTCTTGGTTTGCTTAGCGAAGGAATTCATTCTCATAAGAGACTGCTTTTGATTTGATTTGACCGATGTATCTACCTCTTCTTCTTTATGAGATTCACAACTAATTACGGATAACCAGTTGGATATCCAAGGTTGATCTTTATCGGTGTAATGAATCTTATCGATGTTTCAAGCGTATCGATGTCAAAATTTCAAGTACCCTACTTTTGAAGTTAACGTGAGATCTCTTGTTCGCTGTACACTTTGGCTCATATACCTTCAAGTGCGTTTATTTCTTTGTCGAGTGTGAGTCGATATCTTCTTATTGCAATGTCGTGATGGGCCCGTGGTATGTTTTCTGAACATTGTCCAATCTTAATGTGGTTGTGTTGCCCCCATACCAATGGGTCATCACGAATTGCATAAGAAGAACGCGATAGACTTTGCTGAATTTCCTTGATTCAAATTGTCGCACTAGAAGCTTCTAACTTGGTTGGTAGGTCTTTTTGTTTTTACCAGCTTATTTAGAGTTCTGAGATTTCCAATATATCTAGGAAACCTGGCTTTATTAGTTGATAATATGTTTCTTCTTTGGAGAGGTTTTTCTCTTAATTCAACTCTTGTCTCTTCCGACTTAATAAATTATGCTTTAGAGAAACTATATTGATTGCCCCCGGGTAAGGAGGCCCTTGGTTCATTCCAACATTTATCTCATTCATCCGAGTAATGGCGTTGGAGGCTTGATTGGTTGCTTTCATATAAGGAAGTCTTTAGCTTACCCCTAGTGTTCGTCTCCTATGGGGGAGTAGTGGCGTCAGAGACTCGACTAGGTGCCTTCGCATAATAAAGTTTCTGATTTGTCTTTGCATAAGAAAAACCTTCGTTTCACCTTCGTGTAAGGAAGGTCTTGGTTTGGTTTTCGCGTAAGGAATACTCCTAGTTTTCCCCAGCATTCATCTCATCTGGCCAAGTAATGGCTTAGGGGATTCGACTGAGCACCTTCGCGTAAGAAAGGATTCTAGATTTCGCCTTCGCGTAAGGAAGACATTTTAATTCACCTTCGCATAAGGAAAGTTTTTAGTTTCTTCTTCGCGTAAGGAAGACGCTGGTTTTGCCTTCACGCAAGGAAGGTCTGGCTTTGGTCTTCGCGTAAGGAAGACTCCTAGTTTGCCCCCAACATTCATCTCATCCGGCCAAGTAATGGCGTCGGAGATTCGACTGAGCACCTTCGCATAAGGAAGGCTTCTAGATGTTGTCTTTGAGTAAGGAAGATGTTTTGATTCACCTTCGCGTAAGGAAGGTTTTTGATTTCGTCTTCGCGTGCGGAAGACGTTGGTTCCGCCTTTGCGTAAGGAAGGTTTTTGGTTTCGTCTTTGCGTAAGGAAGATGTTGGTTCCACCTTCGCGTAAGGAAGGTTTAGGGTTTCGCCTTCGCATAAGAAAGACGTTAGTTTGCCCAAGTGTTCGACTAGGCGCCCATAATGTTCTGTATTTTTAGTGGTTAGATATTTAAATAATTTTATTATTTTAAATATTTTATTTAAAATTATAAATGGTGTTATAATATATAATTCTATTATATAATGATGTTTGAACGTTAAATCTGTCTACCTATTACTTATACTAGAAAGGAGAAACCAAACAATTCTTATAATGACATCGGTCCATTTTTTGGTTAGCAATGCTTCCATAACCATACCTTCTCGAGTAACTACATCATCTGCCAATACTGTTCTTCCTTTCCGGCAAAAATTTTGAAGACTGTCACCATTTCTTTTCCTCCCCTTTAATTCTTCGACAAATTTGGGAGTGTCAAGATCCTCCACTACCTCATGGACGATTTTTAAACTCAGGTATTTTTGCAATTTTGGGGATTTTCACATTTATACCTAAATTTAGATCTTTTGCTATTCGAACCATCTACTTCATGATTATGACTTCTTTACATCATACATCTTTGATGTATTTTAGTTTCAACACTTTCAGAAGATTTATAAAATTAGGGGTTTTCCACGTCTGTCATTTTGGCGTTTGTATATAAATTCTGGTTTTTCTCTATAATCAGAAAAATATGGAAGAAAAACGTACACTACCTCTTCGAATGAGTCATTTGCACCCAAAAATTCTTGCAATTCTGCAGATCCCTGGAGACAATTATTTTATATAATGTATTAAAAAATTATACATTTATTTTATCACTATCTAATTATTTTATGGTTCCAGATTTGGTTCAACCACTTCACAGTTGATTGCTGCAAAACTACTCTAGACCAAAAAGAGGTATAAATCTACCATCTTGGTTTTTTTTACAATAATAGTTTTTATTACTCAACCTGTTGCGGATCCACAGTTTATTTGGCCATTAGAAACCAAATCATCTCCTTAGTCCCATTACTCTATCTCTCTTTGCATGTTTCCGTTTTCTCGCTTCCTTTCTTTCACTTCCATGAAACTTTCTTGATCTGAAAGCTTGACAATGGAAACCGATTACTTATTGAATGAAATTAGAAATTCTTAACATAAATCCCATCGATTTTGATCTCCAAGGATATTCTGCACTTTAAGAAAAAAGTGAGAAAGTGCAAAATGTTCGATTTGAAATAGGTCAAGGTGAAAAATATAAATTTTATATATCAATATGCTTTGATTTTTTTTTTACCTACACCATCCAGTTTTCGTTGAAAACAAAATTGGAGCGCGGTTCTTTATTGATTGAATAGAATTGCTACTGATTACTTAGTTGAAAAGATTATACCGCTGAATAGCGTTTCAGCTACATTCCATCGTGTAATATTTTCATTTAGATCCTTTTCTTAAATGTGTATAACTCCACACAAATGCTTTAATATTTACAACCATAACTTAGAAATTCACATAATATATTTGCAATTTTTCAATTCCCTTTGTTTCAGTAGAAAATAGTTGTGTTAATCCCTTCAGAAATATTTGATTGAAGATGTAGTTGTGGATGGGGTTATGCTGCACATACTGAGTAATGACTGTTAATTGTAATATTGAATAACGCTTTGATGATTTTATTTGTATAGCATGGTAGATTGCACCAACTTAAGGCTATCAGTATCTTTGAAGCAGATAGTAGGGAATAAACTTACAAAGGCCGGTGGAGATTTCCTTACTATCTAATTTTTCCACTACATATAGCAAGGTTATTATATCAAATACACTTGTAGTACGCATTTTATTTTTATGTTTGGATTGAATATTTTTTTCCTCATGGATTATAGAATAATACATGTACAGATAAGCATTTGTGTGCAGGACAAGGTACATAGATTGATTTTAAAGAAGTAAAAAGGTGGTTGTTACATGCTAAGTCAGTTGTTTCTTTACATTATGCAAACAATTGTGCATTATATTAATAGATGTTATTGTTCTATAGGAAGGCCTTCCACAAGGTTTCATCAATGTTGTTTCCGGGTTATACTAAGTATATAGATATTGACCATGAAAGACGCGTTTCCTACATAATTCAATTTCACAACTGTTATGAATTTGATAGTGTAGACTAAAAATCCCTGGCAGAAATTATAGGAAAACCCGCAAAAGTGCTCTATGGTATTTTTCAAATATAAGTTCTCTATCTTACTTTTATAATTATATATATAGGTTTTTGTTTTCATTCTTTTAGGATCCGACATCAGTTTGTCGATTATATATTTGGAGAAGTATGTGCAAATTTGACTCATTTACTTTCTTTTTCTCTTTTCAAACTTATAATTCGTGACAGAGACAGAGTATAAAAGAGATTGGAAAGGCAGTCGATTTTGTGAAAAAGAGGCATGGTTTAATTTTCCTTTACATGGAAGAATTAGTTATTTCCTTTGAATTTTTTTCTTGAATCTGATTTTGTAATTGATGTATGAATTACAAAATACACACAACAGATATAGATAAAGAATCAGGAAACCCTATCAATATCTTTCCAAAATATACATGAACTCCAATTACTATCATTTTCATTAATTTTTTTGTGTTCATTTCAAATTTTTCTGTAATTGTTAAATTATTATTGGTTTTCTTTTAATAGTGGATCACAATATTTTGTGTTAGCTGCCTCTTTTGTCTTATTAATAACAAATGATTCATAACACTTGACTTGAATTGAGCTACTTTTGGTTAAGTGTGGATTATAGTATCTTATGCTAACATCTTATATTTCTTTTACTTTTCGAATTTCATCAAATAAAATCGAAGATTGTACTTCAGTTGTGGTTGAATTGTGATGTGATGACCGATGAGTGGCCGATTGGTATGCACTTCAGTTATTCGATTAGTAAAGTTGATTCACTAAATAATTTAGTCAGGTTATTAATCTACTTTGTGCCTTTTAAATCATAAATTACTGGATCAAAATAAGCATTAACATTATTTTGATTAAAAATATATGCTTAGTCAGCACGTGAAAGTACGTTGACCAAATTTATGGGTGTAGCTGTTTTGTGGTCGTTCGATAATTAGCTTTTATAAATGCTAAGAGTATCTAATTTTCTGATAAACTCTAATTATTTGACTGGTGAATTAGGTGAGTAAATAGTTGGAATCATTGATTAACTTATAGTGTTAAATAACTTGATTACACTGTAAGATCTAATCTTTTTGTTGAAATTTGGTTACTTGGTTCGTACAGTCTATTTAGTATATAATTTAAGGTTAGGTATTGTAGATTTCAATCAAGTTATATTAATATAATTTGTATGTTGATTACAAATATTATGCTTATTTGACACCTAAATGTATGTTAATCAAAATTTATGGGTATAGCTGACCTTTGGTCATTCCATTATTAGCTATTATAATTGCTAAAAGCATATTAAGACAATTACTGCCAAATTTTGAATACTAGATTGGTGAGATCGTTTAATAAATAGTTGGAATCAAACATTAATGAACTCAGTTAAGATATAAACTTTATGACTAATTATGTGCTAACCACATTTTAGCACTCATACAGTCAATTTAGCTTTAGTAAAAAATGAATTTCATGATCAGGTCCGGGTTTGAGAAAAAGGCTATAGGTGAAGGTACTTTAGTTTTTATATTTTATTTTTTAATATTGTTCACTTTAAAATCAAAGGAAACTTTTTCTGTATTCGGCATTCACTATTCTCATCTCTTTCTTTATGCAACAATTTATCCTTTTTAACATATATGTTGATATAGAAAACTTTCTTCCTTATTACCTCTCCCATCGTCAGCAAACATGAAAGTGCATGTAAGCTTTTTACTGAATAGATCTGATACAGTTGGTGCCTATCCTAGTACAAAATCAATTTTTAATTGTTATTTTTCGATTCCTAAATAAAAGATGGTTTTTATGACTACAATAGCTTGCCTTGCAGTTGTAATAAATTGTAAATCTGTAATGATACTGAGGCATGTTTGATCCATTACAATATTACATGTTATACAGGCTAAAATTAAGTTATTATCCATGTTGCATGTTAAATATTTATATGAATATAGGATTTGTAGACAATTATAATTCAAAGGCAATTCATTTAAACAAATCATTGTGTTCAATGACTTATGTGAATACAAGTTTATGCAAATGATTAATTTTCTGTTCAAAAATATATTTAAATGGCATTTTTTTCAACTTATTTAATTAAGTGCTGCAGCTTAATAATGTTGGAAATGAATGAGCAAGAGAAAGAAATTAGGGAAGAAAAAGAGATAGCAATTTATAATATAGGCCTTATACACATAAGCAACGAGGAGCATACAAAGGCTTTGGAATACTATTTCCGGGCATTAGAACGAAACCCATTTTTACCACATATTAACACAATCTTTCCTAATATAATAGAAGCCAATAAGCTTATATGTAACACCCCACGTCCATTAATGTCACTCACAAAGGGAATGCATTAACTTCCATGGAGCATTTTAAGTAAGTATAGAACAGAAAATCACAACAAGACAGATATAAAGCAATACTTGAAAATTTAAAACTTTATTTCATTGTAGCGGATAAACCCATATGTTTGATTACATCATCAAAACCATAAACCAAAGTCAAGTACATCATATCCATCTTGATAAAACAAAGTACATAAACTGAAAGTCATAATCCCCAACATTAAAATAGCCATAAATAAAGAGAAGCCGAACTTTACTTCAGCGGTCCAAGAAATCTTCTAAAAGCAATCCAACATCAAGCTCCACTGGTGCTAGTTCCAACCTGAGCACCGGGGGGGGGGGGGGAAGGAAAGAGATGGAAAAAAGGGGGGGGTCAGACATAAAGTATGGCGAGTGCGATAATTCTAACAATATAATTAACAAAGTAACTAGGCTAAGGCATAAGTTGGAAAATAGGGAAATGACCATGAACCAATTGAGTATGGCAGAGTAAACAAGGAAACAAGATGAATAACGATATCGTTAAAGCGCACCTAACCCACTAAGATGAATTTACTAAACTACCCCAACACTATAGGATAATTGTTATACTGCACCGCCACTAGTCACCCTAAGGTTGATCCCGCCTACAAACTTAATAATGATATTGGTAGTTTCGTGCACCCCTAGCTGCCTCCATAGGTGTCGTCTGCCCCTATCTCCACTAGGTGTACCCACTACCCCCAAGCGATCGGCTCCCTAACTCGTAGGTACCCGTGCTGGCCCCACAGTGGGGTGTATCACTTCCCAAAGTGGCAACCCGATACCACCAAGAATGCACGACTTATACCTACACGATGCAACAACGTCTTACCTACCAGCCCGGGTCCACACACGCATATGAACCCGTTGGACTTGCGTTGCCACCGCTAACCCGGTTTGGCCTCTTACAGTCAAGCCCAGTATGCGTGTCCCGTCCTCGACTTGGGTCGAGCCCATAAAGATACGTATGGGTTACTGGTTGAAACGGGCCCCCCTTTACTCGACACAAGCTATCCACCTAAGCTTGGTCCCCTCTACTACATCCCACTTAACCCACTTCTTATTCATGTTTCAATTACATGTTTCATATTTTGGTTAAGTGTTTCTAATTGTATTTCCAAACGCCTCCCAAGGCACCCACTAGATTCCACATGCCACCCAAGGCACCCACTTAACCCTCTCATGTCCCACTACATTCTTATCTGGTTAAGTGTTTCTTAATTCATTAAGACCGTAACCTCATAAAGACCTCTCACATTAGACTGACATTTGTGGCAGCTGGATTTGTCGGGCGGGTCCGGGCAGTCTTACACCACAAAAGAGCCTAACCTCTTGTCTTTACAATTGTTACGTATTTAGTTTATGCCTAAGACCTCCCACATTAGACTGGCATTTGTGGTAGCTGGATTTACCGGGCGGGTCCGGGCAGTCTTACACCACAAAAGAGCCTAACCTCGTGTCTTAGACGATTAATTACTCCTAATTAATCACCCCCAATTTGAATTACTTTCCCTATTCAAATTATCAATCAATTCCATATTTAGCGATGTCCATAATTGACTCAATTATGTCCATCCATTTATGGTATGTAAAATCATACCAATTTCACCACAATTTTATTTTATGCCTTTTAAGGCATTTATGCCAATTAAACATTTTTAATATTATCCCCTTTTTCCCCACGTAGTACGTTTGTTCGTTAACGTAAAGATATACATTAGACACGAATAGTCTAATTCATGAAATAAAAGAAAACATCACATATATACACATAATTAAAACATAGATCTAACATAGGGGTGAACTTGCATATGTGAACGTCTAAAACTTGCATAGGCCAAGATTACAACTTACATAACAACATATGTCATGGTTCCAAATTTAAAGGTGTGAACTTGATGAGAAAATGGCCACAAACTTGCATAAACATCATGTATAACATAGATCCAAATCTAAAGGTGTGAACTTGATGAAACAATGGCCATAAACTTGCATAGACAACATATGTCATAAACCTATATCTAAAGGGGTTAAACTTGCATAAACATCATATGTCATAAACCTATATCTAAAGGGGTTAAACTTGCATAGGTAATAACATAACATGATTCATGTCCAACTCATAAATTCACATATGTGATTTATACATCGCAACAATGGTGTAAACTAATATCTAACATGTAAAGTATCATGTCATAGCCTAACATTCAATTAAATTCTCACATAAACTAGGTGCCATAATCATGTAAGGTCACATATAATTCTACCCAAACTTGTATATGATTCATGTTTGAATCAACATCTAAACTTTCCTACATATGATTTATCATATGAATCAATATCGCAAACTAGCATAAGAAACATGACGATTTGATTGTATATAAAATTACATCATGGATGATAGCAACATAACTTTGCATGATAGCATCACAACATAACATCATAGATATTTCAATCACAATCCTACAACATAATTACAACATGCAATCAATACTTCATATCACATCCATACAATCCGCGTTATAACTTAATCTAATTAAATTACTAATTATTTTGATAAAACTATCGAACTCACAACTCAAAAGCAGTCTTGAGTTCTGAATTTTGATTTCTGGAGTTGAATTAGCGCTCCTTTGATGAAGAATCGCTGTTAGGGCTGAATAGTTCTGATTTGGTTGTTGTTCTTCCTCTTTAATTTGGTGGCGGCTGCTCTAGAGTTCAAGACAACAGCATGACGACCATAGGTTTAGTTTTAGTTCTGATTTAGGGTTTGAGTCTATGGGTCTTTTTATAGAGTTATGAATTAATTTAAGCCGTCAGATGTTCTTAGGGTTAATAAAAACCATTCAGTTATGATAGGGTGATGAGTCAGCCCTAATGACTCAGCAAGGAGTCAGAATGGACTCAACAACACGGGTCCGCCTGAACCAGAAAGCTGTGCAGTCTCCAGCGTCGGCCTGGGCGCACTTGGCAGGTGCGCCAGTGTTAATATGTACTGGCGCACTTCCCAAGTGCGCCAGTGCATATTTTTTCTACTTTTTCCACCACCTTTCGTTCGTCCATAACTCTTTCATCCGGTACTCGTTTCCCGCAAACTCGGACTCTATCTTCCCAAGAATTCCGAGACGAACACAATGGCACAACCCAATCCCCATAATTCTCACGTCTGAGATTAATTATTCTTTAATTTAGTTAATTTAATTATCCAAAAATCGGGGTGTTACATTCTCCCCTCCTTAAAGGATTTCGCCCCCGAAATCTCCAAGTTAAGTAGAATGTATATCCTACCATCCAAACAACCATCTACTCAACCATCAAACACGACATCCATTGTCCTTATAAAATTTCTAATGTTGTATGAACATATGCAAGAAGTGTGTGTATATGTTCCTTATCTAATGCAAAATCAGGCGGTCTACTGATTCAGTTGACCTCCTTAATGCAAACCATGATAGTGCCATGCGTCCATTATGTATGCGAAAGAACCCTATCGATACATATTATTTCTACATGTGTGCACAACCATTCACCAAAATGCAACATCCATATGACGGTACAATCATTATTCATCCATTATTCAAATATGTACACACATTTATATGCAATATGCAGTATGAAGTGACTGAGCCGATCTAGTGCCTAAAGTGTGTGTATATGCATCCAAGAGCAACCACTAGCAAACACTTGCATCCACGTGCATCCATCATCCATAACATGTCTCAAACACATGTTTCAACCATAGGACTATCCTATCTAAAGGTCAAAGATACTAGCGAGAGGACGTACTAAAGATAAGATAAGTACAAGGTAAGCGATAAAGGAGAAATTAAAAAACATACCCTCGAAAAGAAAAGGGTACAATGAACGCATCTTCTCTTCCGTCTCCCAAGTAGCATTGCTCTCATCATCTCCTCATTGTACTTTGACTAGTTTGACCTCTCGATTTCTCAACTTCTTAACCTCCGACCCAAGAATGCGCGTAGGAGCTCGTCGAATCGTTGCATCATGCTCGATCTCTACCTCTCTAAGTAAGCTCGGCTCTACCACTTCCGCGGTCTCGTGCAAGCACTTCCTCAAGTGTGATACATGGAATATGTCGTGTCACCACTAAGTCTCTCGGGCAACTCCAGTCTATACGCCATCTGCCCAATCCTTTCCTTAATATGAAACGGCCCTATGATCCTTGGTGCTAACTTCCAACGGACCCAAGGCGAACGACGTTCCGTAATGGAGACACTTTGACAAAGACCATGTCCCCAACATCAAACTCAAGATCTGACCTCCTCTTGTCCGCATAAGATTTCTGCCTATCTTGCACCGTCTTCATCCTTCTTTGGATCAAATCAATCTTTTCCGAAGTCTCTCTAATCATATAAGGCCCAAGCAAGATCTTATCTGTAGCTTCCCACCAACATGTAGGCGAACGACACGGCCGTCCATAAAGAGCTTCGAACGGTGCCATGCCAATGTTAGACTGAAAGCTATTATTATATGCGAACTCTACCAATGGAAGATGTTCCTCCCATGTACCTCCGAAATCTAAGACACATAATCTCAATAGGTCCTCTAGAATACGATTCACCCTCTCGGTCTGGCCGTCTGTCTGAGGATGATATGCGGTGCTCAAACATAGCTGAGTCCCTACCGCCTCTTGTAAGCTTCTCCAAAATTCGCTAGTGAAAATAGGATCGCGGTCGCTCACTATGCTAGAAGGAACACCGTGCAAACGAACTATTTCTCGAATGTATACGGAGGCTAACCATGGAGCAATCCTCATACTCTTCACGGGAATGAAATGGGCGGTCTTAGTAAGTCTGTCTACCACGACCCAAATCCCCGTATTACCCTTCCTTGATCTCGGTAATCCGCCAATAAAGTCCATCGAGACGCTTTCCCAATTCCATTGTGGGACCTCCAATGGATGAAGCAATCCACCGGGCTTCTTCTGCTCTGCTTTTACTTGTTGGCACACCCAGCATCTAGCGACATACTCAGCCACATCTTTCTTCATGCCGACCCCAAAATAAACTCGTCTCATATCCATGTACATCTTGTCCCCGCCGGGATGAATGGTCATCTTCGAACGATGGGCATCATCAAGAACGGTCTTCCTTAGATTCTCATCTCGTGGTACACAAAGTCTACCGTCCCTACGCAACCAACCCTTATCATCTAGGGTATACCTACGGAGATGGCTCGATGACTCCCCTCCTTTGAGCTTTTCTACTAACTCAACCAATTGTGGGTCATCTCGCTGTGACTCGCCAATCCGTCCCAAAAGCGTAGGTCTGACCTCTAAGGATGCTAGCAAACCGGGTACGAAGTCAATGGAAGGTGTAAAGTCAAACGTAGAGATGAACTCTAAACTTCACCGCTCAATAAACAACGGACTCAAGGATAATATTTTTCTACTTAAGGCATCTGCCACTACGTTACCCTTGCCAGGGGTATATGCTATCTCGAAGTCGTAGGATGCTAAGAACTCCATCCACCTTTGCTGCCTTAAGTTCAAGTCCTTTTGAGAGAACAAGTATTTTAACGAATGGTGGTTAGTGAACAATTCGAATTTCTCACCAAGAAGGTAATGATGCCAAGACTTAAGCGCGAAAACAATAGCGGCCAACTCTAGGTCATGTGTAGGGTAATTTCTTTCATGCACTCTCAACTGACTTCCACCATAGGCTATTACTCTTCCCTCTTGCATTAGGACTGTACCTAGTCCTGTCCCACAAGCGTCAGTATAAACGGTAAACGGCTTACTCCCATCTGGCAATACTAAGACTGGGGCTGTGGTCAAATCTCTCTTTAAACGTTGGAATGCATCATCACAATCTACGTCCCATTTGAAGACTAAGTTCTTCTTCGTCAAGCGTGTTAATGGAGCTGATATTTTTGCGAAGTCTTTGATGAACTTCCTATAGTAGCCAGCCAACCCTAAGAAACTTCTCACCTCGGTAGCATTTTTAGAAACCTTCCAATCTTGGATGACCACTATCTTCGCGGGATCCACGGCTATCCCTTCTTTGGAAACCACGTGCCCTAAGAATCGCACTTCTTTCCTCTAAAAGTGACATTTGGAAAATTTAGCTTTAAGGCTATGCGCTTGAAGAGTCTCCAACACTTCCCTAAGATGCAGGGCATGCTCTTCTTTGCTCTTAGAAAAGACCAAGATGTCATCTACCAAGACTACCACGAATTTATTAAGGTACTCCCTAAACACCCTACTCATCAAATCAACAAAGTATGCGGGGGCGTTTGTCAAACCGAAGGGCATCACAAGCCACTCGAAGAAACCGTCTGGAGTCCTAAAGGCAGTCTTGTCTATGCTATCCTCAGCCACTCTCAACTGATGGAAACCCATGGCTAAGTCCAACTGCGAAAACACTGAGGCGCCAACTAACTGATCGAAGAGATCGTCAATCCTCGGCAGTGGGTGTCTATTCTTCTTAGTAAGTTTATTAAGTTCTCTATAGTCCACACAAAGTCTAAGGGACCCATCCGCCTTCGTGGCAAATACTACTTGAGCACCCCACTCCGATATACTATGTCTGATGAACCCCTTCTCAAGCAATTCTTTCACTTGCTTACTGAGTTCTCTTCTCTCTTGGAGCCATGTGGCGCATTGGCAATGCAACTGGCTTTGCATTGTCCACTAGATATATTCGAAAGTCTATCTCACATTTTGGGGGTAAACCCCTCACCTCATCGAAGACATCACTATATTCACGGACTATGGGAACAGAATGCAAATCATCATCGAATGCGTCAAGGGATTCTAGGTAACTAAGCATTACTGGACCTCTAGGGTCACAAGAAATATCAAGGCTCTTTCCCGAACGAGTCAACAATCTAACTACCCTTCTTTCACAATCTAGGATGGCCCCATATCTAGTTAGCCAATCCATACCTAGAATTAAACCGTAGCCCATGAAGCCAAGAACAAAAGCGTTGCACTCAAACTCAACGCCCAAGATAAACACTCTCAAATCCCGACAAATCATAGAAAGATGAGCCAAACCACCAATAAGATTTGAGACTACTAAGGGATCAGTAACAAGACTAGTTTCTAGGTGTAGTGTTTCAACTAATGATATAGAGATAAACGAATGTGATACGCCAGAATCGAATAAAGTACGGACAGGATGATCAAATAGAAAAACTAAACTTTCAACGGTAATTGCTCTACCTCGTTCTTGCAGTGGTGGGACCCTGAGAGCCCGAACTTGTCCCCTTGCCTTCCCGGGTGCCATAAGAGCTTGCACCTGTCCTCCCGAAGTAGACCCTGCCCTCTGCCCATTCTTTGGGCAGTCCTTAATAAGATGTCCCACTTCGCCACAGTGGAAACAACCAGTCTTCTTTTTCTTTCTACAATCTTTTCTTAGATGGCCTAGTGTCCCACAGTTAAAGCATTTCTTCTTCCCCTTAGCATCGTTGCCTTTGCCACCTTTCTTGTTCTGTTGTTGCTGTTGCGACTTCTTTTGATCCCCTTCTTCTCGGGTGCCTTATTAGCATTGGCACCCTTCTCCTCTTCATGCATGAGTTCCATGTCAATTAACCTCTCAAAGGTAGCCCCCATGGGAATGTGGGTCATAGCTAACCCATGAAGCGGCTCGTTTAAACCCTTAACAAATCTTAGAGCCTTCTTTTCGGGAGTGTTCACCAAGTCTAAGCCAAACCTTGCCAATTGGTTGAATTTGTTAACGTACTCTTTCACTGATAAATTCCCTTGCTTCAGTGACAAGCACCTTTCTATGTATAGATTCTTTTCAGCCCGTGAGAGAAACATTGCCTTAAACCTCTGCCTAAAATCTTGCCATGTATCGACTGGACGACCCCCATTAGTGACCTCCCACCAAAACGAGGCCTCATCCTTCATTAGCCACGCAGCTAGCTGGACTTTCCTTCCATCACCCACTTCAAAAATTCCTGACAATTCTTCCACCTCCTTTAGCCAGTTACGAACTTCAACAAATGCCTCCGTCCCGTGAAAAGGTTTTCCACCCGTTGCTCTAAAGTCCTTACATATCTTTGCGAAATTATCGACACGAGGAGGAGGAGGATTTGCTGGACCTGCGGTGGCGGCCCTAGCCTGAAGATATTGACGGAACCAACCGGGCACATGAACGCCCTCTGGTATCTCAGATGCTTCAGACATGCTGAAACGAAAAAGGAAGGATTCAATACAAAAAGGACTGAAGGAAAGATATATGGCTCTTGGGGTAATGCTTTCCAAAATATATTTTTCTTTTGAAAATACTTTCCTTAAATCATACTTTTGAAGGTACTTCTTTATAAAAAATTGTTTTGAAAAATAGTTTTTCAAAAATTCACACCTGTTCTGGTAACCTTCAGCTCTGATACCATGTGTAACACCCCACGTCCATTAATGTCACTCACAAAGGGAATGCATTAACTTCCATGGAGCATTTTAAGTAAGTATAGAACAGAAAATCACAACAAGACAGATATAAAGCAGTACTTGAAAATTTAAAACTTTATTTCATTGCAGCGGATAAACCCATATGTTTGATTACATCATCAAAACCATAAACCAAAGTCAAGTACATCATATCCATCTTGATAAAACAAAGTACATAAACTGAAAGACATAATCCCCAACATTAAAATAGCCATAAATAAAGAGAAGCTGAACTTTACTTCAGCGGTCCAAGAAATCTTCTAAAAGCAATCCAAGATCAAGCTCCACTGGTGCTAGTTCCAACCTGAGCACCTGGAGTGGGGGGGGGGGGGGGAGGGAGGGAAAGAGATGGAAAAAGGGGGGGTCAGACATAAAGTCTGCCGAGTGCGATAATTCTAACAATATAATTAACAAAGTAACTAGGCTAAGGCACAAGTTGGAAAATAGGGAAATTACCATGAACCATTGAGTATGGCAAAGTAAACAAGGAAAAAAGATGAATAACGATATCGTTAAAGCGCACCGAACCCACTAAGATGAATTTACTAAACTACCCCAACACTATAGGATAATTGCTATACTGCACCGCCACTAGAATACTGCACCACTACTAGTCACCCTAAGGTTGATCCCGCCTACAAACTTAATAATGATATTGGTAGTTTCGTGCACCCCTAGCTGCCTCCATAGGTGCCGTCTGCCCCTATCTCCACTAGGTGTACCCACTACCCCCAAGCGATCGGCTCCCTAACTCGTAGATACCCGTGCTGGCCCCACAGTGGGGTGTATCACTTCCCAAAGTGGCAACCCGATACCACTAAGAATGCACGGCTTATACCTACACGATGCAACAACGTCTTACCTACCATCCCGGGTCCACCCACGCATATGAATCTGTTGGACTTGCGCTACCACCGCTAACCCGATTTGGCCTCTTACGGTCAAGCCCAGTATGCGTGTCCCGTCCTCGACTTGGGTCGAGCCCACAAAGATACTTATGGGTTACTGGTTGAAACGGACCCCTTTTACTCGACACAAGCTATCCACCTAAGCTTGGTCCCCTCTAGTACATCCCACTCAACCCACTTCTTATTCATGTTTCAATTACATGTTTCATATTTTGGTTAAATGTTTCTAATCGTATTTCCAAATGCCACCCAAGGCACCCACTAGATTCCACATGCCACCCAAGGCACCCACTTAACCCACTCATGTCCCACTACATGCTTATCTGGTTAAGTGTTTCTTAATTCATTAAGACCGTAACCTCATAAAGACCTCTCACATTAGACTGACATTTGTGGCAGCTGGATTTGCCGGGCGGGTCCGGGCAGTCTTACACCACAAAAGAGCCTAACCTCGTGTCTTTACAATTGTTGCGTATTTAGTTTATGCCTAAGACCTCCCACATTAGACTGGCATTTGTGGCAGCTGGATTTGTCGGACGGGTCCGGGCAGTCTTACGCCATAAAAGAGCCTAACCTCGTGTCTTAGACGATTAATTACTCCTAATTAATCACCCCCAATTTGAATTACTTTCCCTATTCAAATTATTAATCAATTCCAAATTTAGCAATGTCCATAATTGACTCAATTATGTCCATCCATTTATGGTATGTAAAATCATACCAATTTCACCACAATTTTATTTTATACCTTTTAAGGCATTTATGCCAATTAAACATTTTTAATATTATCCCCTTTTTTCCCCACATAGTACGTTTGTTCGTTATCGTAAAGATATACGTTAGACTTGAATAGTCTAATTCATGAAATAAAAGAAAACATCACATATATACACATAATTAAAACATAGATCTAACATATGGGTGAACTTGCATATGTGAACATCTAAAACTTGCACAGGCTAAGATTACAACTTGCATAACAACATATGTCAAGGTTCCAAATTTAAAGGTGTGAACTTGATGAGAAAATGGCCACAAACTTGCATAAACATCATGTATAACATAGAACCAAATCTAAAGGTGTGAACTTGATGAAACAATGGCCACAAACTTGCATAAACAACATATGTCATAAACCTATATCTAAAGGGGTTAAACTTGCATAAACATCATATGTCATAAACCTATATCTAAAGGGGTTAAACTTGCATAGGTAATAACATAACATGATTCATGTCTAACTCATAAATTCACATATGTGATTTATACATCGCAACAATGGTGTAAACTAATATCTAACATGTAAAGTATCATGTCATAGCCTAACTTTCAATTAAATTCTCACATAAACTAGCTGCCATAATCATGTAAGGCCACATATAATTCTACCTAAACTTTATATGATTCATGTTTGAATCAACATGTAAACTTTCCTACATATGATTTATCATATGAATCAATATCGCAAACTAGCATAGGAAACATGACGATTTGATTGTATATAAAATTACATCATGGATGATAGCAACATAACTTTGCATGATAGCATCACAACATAACATCATAGATATATCAATCACAATCCTACAACATAATTACAACATGCAATCAATACTTCATATCACATCCATACAATCCGCGTTATAACTTAATCTAATTAAATTACAAATTATTTTGCTAAAACTATCAAACTCACAAGCGTTCTTGAGTTCTGAATTCTGATTTCTGGAGTTGAATTAGCGCTCCTTTGACGAAGAATCACTATTAGGGTTGAATAGTTATGATTTGGTTGCTGTTCTTCCTCTTTAATTTGGTGGCGGCTGCTCTAGGGTTCAAGACAACAACATGATGGCCATAGGCTTAGTTTTAATTCTGATTTAGGGTTTGAGTCTACGGGTCTTTTTATAGAGTTATGAATTAATTTATGCCGCCGGATGTTCTTAGGGTTAATCAAAACCATTCAATTATGATAGGGTGATGAGTCAGCCTTAATGACTTAGCAAGGAGTCAGAATGGACTCAACAACATGGGTCAGCCTGAACCAGAAAGTTGTGCAGGCTCCAGCCTCGGCCTGGGCGCACTTGGCAGGTGCGCCAGTGTTAATATGTATTGGCGCACTTCCCAAGTGCGCCAGTGCTTTTTTTTTCTACTTTTGCCACCACCTTTCGTTCGTCCTTAACTCTTTCATCCGGTACTCGTTTCCTGCAAACTCGGACTCTATCTTCACTAGAATTCCAAGACGAACACAATGGCGCAACCCAATCCCCATAATTCTCACATCTGAGATTAATTATTCTTTAATTTAGTTAATTCGATAATTCAAAAATCCGGGGTGTTACATTATATAAAATAAAAGAAAGAGGGATTATATGGAGATGTGTTGGCTTGGACATGACATAATAATACATTAAAATGTCAAAGATTGGGCCTTGAGGTATCTTGATTGAATATGGCCAACGGTTGCTGATTGGGCTAGTGCACTGAAACGAGAATTTTTTTCTCAAAATTTTAAAGGTGTGTTCGTTCAGTCCAGAATCGAAAGGCATGTCTGTTAGCTGAATGAATACAACCATTTGAATTCTTAGCATATGCACATTAATGACCGGGTGGTTAAAGGGTCGCAACCTTTCCAATTCTGACGTTTACTAATGCATGCGGACAGGCACTCCTCCTTGCCTATAAATACGCTGTCCAAAACAAGACAGAATTTACCCTTTCTTCTTGCATTACTTATTCTTCTTTAAAGTAATCCTTTGATCTAGTTTCTGTAATCCACTTTAGTATGTCATAACTCTATTTGCTGGCACTACGCTGCGGGGTTGGTCCATTTTATCCTGGGAAACAAATTGCAACTATGTCAACCAGTGCATACGACAACAATATTGTTTCAAGGAAACAGAATATTTTCTGGACTTGGGCATTACTGGAAAAATAATACTTTCTGTATATCTTTAATCTATTGCACAATTGGTTGCGCTTTCTGTGATTATTGTAAACACAGTTTGACGCGACAAATGTGGCATAATAGAATAATACTGATTGTTGTTGTTGTTGTCTGTTTGTAATACAATTGTGTATTTACAAAAGCTCTAACAATCTTGAAACAATATTTGTTGTAGATTATGCAAAACAGCAACAGTGATTCTGCACCGATTCAGACGGTGACAAACGCTCGGCCAGCGCCTGTGCTTCCGACAATGACTCTGTCCCACGGAGAAAGGCCAGAGAAATTAAACGAAATTGATTTCAAGCATTGGAAAAAGAAAATGTTGTTTTATTTAACAACATTGAGCCTTGCGAAGTTTCTGACTAAAGAGGCTCGTGTGGTAGATGAACTTGAACATGATGCTACCAAAGTAGAGGCTCTGACTATCTGGACAAACTCAGATTTCATGTGTAAAAACTATATTCCGAATGGTCTGGATGATAGCCTCTACAATGTCTACTGTACGATTGTAACATCCAAGCAACTCTGGTTGGCTCTGGAAAAGAAGTACAAAACTTAAGATGCAGGCATGAAGAAATTCATTGCTGGAAAATTTCTTGACTCCAAAATGGTTGACTCAAAGACGGTGATAACTCAAGCTGAAGAACTGCAACTTATCATCCATCAACTAGAAGATGAAAAGATGACTCTTAGCGAGGCTTTTCAAGTTGTCGCAACTATTGAGAAATTGCCTCCTTCTTCGAAGGACTTCAAAAATTACCTTAAGCATAAGCGTAAGGAAATGACAATGGAAGATCTCGTAGTTTGGTTACACATCGAGGAAGATAACAAAAATTCTGAGAAAAAGATTTCTCAGAATATTACTGCCAAAGCAAATGTTGTTGAGTCAGACAGGGCTAACAAAAGAAAAAGGGAGAATTCTCCTAAGAAGTCAAAGAAATTTCTGGGTTCTTGCCGCAACTGTGGAAAGAAGGGGCACAAAGAAGCTGAATGTTGTGCACTTAAAAAGAAGAAGTTAGAAGCAAATACAGATGATGTTTCGAAAGACATTTATGATCTTGATTTATGTGCAGTAATATCAGAATGTAACCTTGTTGTTAACTCAAAGGAATGGTTTGTAGCACTGGAGCCACTCGACACATATGTGCTAACAAGTGGATGTTTACTACCTATAAAACTGCAACTAATGTTGAACAACTTTTTATGGGCAATTCTTCTACTTCAAAGTTCGAAGGCAAAGGAAAAGTTGTGTCGAAACTAACTTCTGGAAAGGAACTGACTTTAAATGATGTTCTCCATGTTCCAAAAATTCGCAAGAACCTGATTTCAGGATCGCTACTGAGCAAGCATGGCTTCAAATTGACCTTTGAAGCTGATAAATTTGTGCTTTCCAAGAATGGAGTGTATGTTGGAGGAGGATATGTGTGATGGTTTGTTTAAAGAAAATGTAACCACTATTGTACCACGCACTGATATGAATGAAAGTGAATCTTCTAATTATATTGTTGAATCTTCTAACATATGGCATTCTAGATTAGGGCATGTAAACTTTGATACATTGCGAAAATTGATTAATCTAGAATATATACCAAAATGCAATATAGATTCAAACTGTAAATGTCAAGTTTGTGCAGAAGCAAAATTGACAAGAACCTCGTTTCATCATGTTGAACGAGATACCAAACCTCTCGACTTAATACTTACTGATGTATGCGACTTGAAAATTTGTCAAACTAGAGATGGAAAAAGGTACTTTATTACATTCATTGATGATTGTACCAGATACTGTCATGTATATCTCCTTAGAAGTAAAGACGAAGCATTCGAAATGTTTAAACAGTATAATGCAGAAGTTGAGAATCAATTCAAAATAAGAAAATCAAATCTTTAAGAAGTGATAGAAGAGGAGAATACGAGTCTCCATTTGAGGAATTCTGTGCTAAGCATGGAATTATACATCAAACTACAGCTTTGTATTCACCTCAATCCAACGATATAGCCGAACGGAAAAATAGAATTCTTAAAGAAATGATGAATGCCTTACTAATTAGCTCTGGCTTGCCAGATAATTTTTGGGGAGAAACTATTCTTTCGGCAAACCATATTTTAAATATAATACCCCCAAAGAAAACACATAAAACTCCTCATAAACTTTGGAAAAATAGACCACCATCCTGTAAATACCTAAAGGTGTGGGGGTGTCTTGCCAAAGTAGAAGTACCAAAACCAAAGGTCAAAATTGGACCATAACCTATTGATTTTATATTCATTGGATATGCACAAAACAGTGCCGCATATCGATTTTTGGTACACAAATCTGAAATTGATGATATTCATTAAAATACCATCACTGAGTTGAGAAATACTAGATTTTTCGAACATATATTTCCCTTGAAACATGGTACAGAAAATCATACACCTAAGAGACCAAGGGAATATGAAGTTCCTCATAATTCTCTTAAGAATGTTGAACAAAATAACACTCATCAAAGTAGTGCATAACAACATGTGGAGGAACCAAGAAAAAGTAAAAGGTCAAGGACATCAAAAATCATTAGACCGGACTTCTACACATTTATGTTAGAAGATGATCCATTGACATACAAACAATTTATGTCTTCCATCGATGCCCCTTACTGGAAAGAGGAAATTAACAATGAGATCGAATCCGTTATGTCCAATCATACATGGGAATTAGGTGATTTACCTCAAGGGTGTAAGACCTTAGGTAATAGATGGATATTTAAAAAGGAATTGAAACCTGATGGTTCAATAGCAAGTACAAAGCTCATCCGGTAGTCCAAGGATTTAGATAAAAGGAAGACCTGGACTATTTCGATACTTATTCACCTGTAACGAGGACAACATCAATTAGAATGCTCACTGCAATTGCATCCGTACATGATTTAGAAATACATCAAATGGATGTTGAAACTGCATTCTTGAATGGTGAACTAGAGGAGGAAATCTATTTGAAACAACCTGAAGGATTTCTAAGCTCAAAAAGTGAGAATAAAGTTTGCAAACTGGTAAAATCACTTTATGACCTTAAGCAAGCTCCAAAATAGTGGCATGAGAAGTTTGATTATACTATGTTATCAAATGGAGTCACGATAAATGAATCGGATGAATGTGTGTACATAAAACATACACATATTGGATATGTCATTGTTTATCTTTATGTTGATGATCTATTGATCCTAGGCAATAACAAGGCCATAATAACATCTACAAAGGGTATGTTATCCTCTAGAGTCGATATGAAAGACCTAGGATTGGCTGATGTGATATTAGGTGTAAAAATTCTGAGAACACCACAGGGATATGCATTATCCCAATCGCATTACATCACCAAAATACTTGAAAAATTCAAGCAATATAATGTAACTATTGCAAAATTACCAGTAGATATGAACAAAAATTGGGTAAAGAACACTAGTGATGGTATCTACCAATTGGAATACTCTCGTATACTGGGAAGTATCATGTATATTATGAACTGTACTAGGCCTGATATCGCATATGCTGTAAGCAAACCAAGTAGATTTACCAACAATCCTGGTAAGCATCATTGGAAAGCGATAATCTGAGTTCTAGGATATCTAAAGTATACACAGAGTTATGGTCTATACTATACAAACTATCCTTCAATAGTGGAAGTATACAGTGATGCAAATTGGATCATTGGATCAAATGATACAAAGTCTACAAGTGGATATGTGTTCACATTAGGAAATAGAGCAATTTCATGGAAATCATCCAAACAGACTTGTATCGCCAGATCTATGATGGAATCAGAGTTTATTGCACTAGATAAGACTGCAGGAGAAGCAGAATGTATTCGAAGCTTCTTGGAAGACATTCCTAATTGGAGAAAACTTATGCCTCCAACATGTATACATTGTGATAGTCAATCAACTATTGGAAGATTTAATAGTACATTATACAATGGTAAATCTGGGCATATTCGTCGTAGATATAAAACGATAAGACAACTTCTCTCTAACGCGGTTATCACAACAGATTACATTCGGTCTAAAGATAACTTAGCAGATCCACTTACAAAAGGCTTGCCTTGAGAAAAAGTTCAAACCTTATCGATGGGAATGGGGCTAAGGCCTATTGACTAAAGGTTTTTCTAAAATGGAAACCCCACCTAGTTGACTGGAGATCCTATGATCTAGGTTCTTAGGGACAACGAAGTTTAAGAGAGAAACTTGATGGCACTGTTATACACAAACCATTCTTATGATAAGCCGGTGCATTATATGTTGGATAAGGATAAGTATTAGTACTTTTAATGATGTATGTATTTGAGGAATTAGGGAATACCCTTTTACAGAATCACCTACATAAGTGCGAAGGCGCCGCTTCAAAGAGAATTATGAAGCCAAATTCTCTAAGCACTTATAAGACCAGGCAGGTGTTCAAGGCATAAACGAACACATACAGAGAACGAAGGGTTATAAGATGAATTTATCGTGTGTTATCTACTTTGGAATTACACAAAAAGATTACAGTTCAAGGACAAACTATGTCTACTGATTCGCCTTTGATTTTAATAGGTAATCACTAGGAAAGTTCAAGGCTCATGTGCTACTTTAACCGATGCGATAAACGGTTCGTAAAACTAAGATCGACTGCTCATTCATATGGGGGCTTGTTGGAAATGAATGAGCAAGAGAAAGAAGTTTGGGAAGAAGAAGAGATAGCAACATATAAGTCCCACATCATAAAAATATTAACACAATCTCTCCTAATATATTAGAAGCTAATGGACTTATATAAAATAAAAGAAAGAGGGATTATATGGAGATGTGTGGTCTTGGCCATGACACAATAGTACATTAAAATGTCAAAGATTAGGCCTTGGGGCTGTTGGGGTCTCTTGATTGAGTATGGCTAGCGGAATCTGATTGAGCTAGTGCACTGAAACGAGAATTTTATTCTTAGAATTTTAAAGGTATGTCCGTTCAGTCCAAAATTCGAAAGGCATGTCTGTTAGCTGAATGAATACAACCATTTGAATTCTTAGCATACGCACATTAAAGACCAGGTGGTTAAAGGGTCGCAACCTTTCCAATTCTTACAGTTACTAATGCATGCGAATAGGCACTCCTCTTTGCCTATAAATACGCTACCCAAAACAAGACAGAATTTACCCTTTCTGCTCGCATTACTTCTTCTTCTTCAAAGTAATCCTCTGCTCTACTTTATGTAATCTACTTTAGTTCGTAAGAACTTCGTTTGATAGCACTACGCTGCAGAGTTGGTCCATTTTATCATGGGAAACAAATTGCAACTACATTAACTAGTGCATACGACGACAATATTGTTTCAAGGAAACAGAATATTTTCTTGACTTGTACATTACTGGAAAAAGAATACTTTTTGTATATCTTTAATCTATTGCACAGTCAGTTGCGCTTTCTATGATTATTGTAAACACAGTTTGACACGACAAATGTGGCATAATAGAATAATACTGATTGTTGTTGTTGTTGGTTTGTAATTCAATTGTGTATTTCAAAGCTCTAACAAATAATATATTATACGGGTAATTATGCACTGTTTTATGTTCAGCCATTCTAAATGAAAAATGAGTTTCCCATTTTCATGTTTTTGTCAAGTCGCTCAAGTTTGGGAATTTTGAATGTTTTATCAACCATAATTCTTATAATAGCGATCAGTTTTCCATCTTATAATGAAAGGCTTATTATAAATATCCATGTCTAAGAAGTAAGAACTATTTAGTTCCAAATGTGGACCATGTTACTTACCTTCACATTGTCGCACCATGTTACTTACCTCCACGCTGTCAATACTCACATTTGTTAAAATAATTACAAAGTTAGTTAGGAAAAATAAAACTAGCAATAGCACTTATGCTGTAGCAATTATTGTTTTTTGTATTCGATGTCCTTGAGTATCGGTGCTACCAAGGAAGTCCGAAAAAGATTAGGACTGAAATTTAAACTATGTATTCATTATGCTTTAGTTGGATGCTTTTACTAATAAAGTTTATTTCAATGTGTTTTGTGACTTCGAGTCAAGTTGAAATCTGTATACTGATATGTTGCATCTAGCAACTGAGTGCACTTATGATTTCGTCAACTTCTCTTATTTATTCTAGTTGTATCTAGATGCACAAATATGTCAGCTATTAAGCAAACTCAATAATTATATACATGGACTTTTTTCTTTACTATCTATCATGTGATGGGATAAGCAACTTGATCATTTATTCAATTTCACAACCCTGTGCAATTCACTCATTATTTAATTTGGTCTTTTATTAGTATTTTAATATTTTGATTATAAAACTATTAAATTAAGACACATATTTTTGTAGGTATTCATTTTATTAGTATGCATTATCTGTATGTCACACAAGTACAGGAATAATACAAGTTTACTGAAAAATATACTCACGGGTTATCCAACTTTCTATTACTACTACTCAAATGTGTCGCTTTTAAAAGATCACAGCAAAGTATTTTTTCCCTGATTTTTGGTTAACCAGATAACTATTATACATACACTGCATAGCAGCAAAACAGAATGTTGTCACTTTGCCATAATGAGCATTACCAATATCCTAGTACATCTTATTTTGGTTCATAGTCAGAGAACAGCTGTAATTTCTACCCCAAGTATATGGCTTCAAATTTAGAAACTATATATTGCCCAATTTCACAGAAAAATGTGAAACTTAGCATCTCCGTAGAAGATACGTTAATTTATCATTTAATTTCTTATTTAATTTTTTGATAAACACTACCTGTAACATCTCCATAACAGATGCTTTAAGATCTCCTCCCCTTCTATTCATGTTTGAACTCATCCAAACACTACATGCAATAGCATTTCTTTTTTATCAGGTAACTTAATGGCCCTATCTTATCATTCCTACATAACAAAATAATGGCATTTATTTTGGATTTTTTACATCAAGATGAATATTCAACCTTGGCTTTGCAAAGAGCCTTTGCCATATTTTTTTTCACTTATCAGCTCATTCGACCTTTGCAATTTTCTACATACAAAAATTGTGAATTTGAATGTTCGGGTTTTGAATAAATTTGTTGTGGTGTACAGAAGGCATATGGGTATGGTTTGCAACATGAAGATGTTGGGCTGTTGAGGCCTTGTAGGAAGGAGAATTGGTCAAATAACCAATCGTGTCTATTTCCAGATGCAGCGATGAAGGTGGAAGGCCCTTAATGCTCCTATGATATAAAAAGTATGTTTGCATTTCAGTTTTCGCTTTTGGTTTTGGATTGCATGTAGAAATGTACTATAATTTTGGTCCATATTTCCTTTTGGTAACAGAAAGTGATATGAGTTGGGTTGTTTCAGGGATCTGACAATTATAGATGTATCTATTTGTCTGACTTCTTATTTAACTACAAAAGAAATTTACTCATGTACTAATAATATGAAGTAACATCTATGTATATGACCATGTTTCCAGAAAACGTAACCTTGCACTTGAATTTTTTTCTTTTTCCTTTTTCTTTTCTTTTGCGCACATCCAATGGTCATGCCTAAAGTACTTGTTTTATTAATATCTGATTATTTTGTGGTTCCAGATTTGGTTTAGCTGCTTCACAGTTGATTGTTGCAAATCCACTTTGGCTAAAATGAGGTATAAATCTATCATCTTGAGGTTTAATTTTTTTGCTACAATAACAGTATGTATTCCAAAACCTATTGTGGATCCACAGTTTCAGTGGCTATAAGAAACCAAATCATCTATGTTCTGAAATTCTCAAATTACTTGCGCTTCTCCCAGTTCCCAATCCACCGTAATATGCTCCTGCGGTTCGATTGTCAAACAACCATCTTGATAGGCTGCAAATTTACTCCCATTTGACCATGTTAGGATTTGATTTTCTTTAGTGCTCCAAGTGGTTTCCATTAAATTGTTTGGTATGTTATTAACTTGGCATTGTGTTAGTGATTTGAGTAACTGGTGGTGTCGTCCCATGCAGACAATCCTTTTGGTTGCTCTTCTGTTCTAATATCAGACCCGGATTTGTTTATGACCGGCTTCACATTTGATTTAGACAAACGTTACGGGAGTTAGTAATTTTGATGGTTATGATTTTACAATGTTATGAAGAGTTCGAAAAAAAATCTCTATTTTCACATCTATTTTAGTGTCAGACCACTCTTACAATAGTTTAACTCATATTCACATTACGCTGTTAATGTTCTTCCTTTCATTATCGGTTAACTATAGCATGAGTAGCCATCATATTAGGTTCCTTCATGTTAACGCTTTTGAATCCTGTACATGTACTTTATCCGGCAATTTGAGATACCGTGTGTATATTCAACAAATTCCCTCTCCACATGTTCGGTGGTTTCCCCAAACACACAGTGGTTACGTATCACGTATTGTTTATACAAAAAAATGAAGTCAGCCAATCAGTTCTAATATAGTAGAAACAAAAACAAAATACAATTATCAAATATGGTAACTAATAACCCACGACTTCAACCAAAATATATATATATATATATATATATCGAAGACTGTTTATTATTTGATTAATAAAAGTTCTTTAATGGCATCAATTAACACATATGTCAATGGCCTTCATTCGATTTTGATCTCCAACGATATTCCGCGCTCTAAGAAAAAAACAAGAAGGTGCAAAATGGTTGCTTTGAAATGGGTCAAGGTGAAAAATATATAATATGTCAATACGCTTTGAATTTTTTTACCTACACCATCCAATTTTCGTTGAAAAAAAAATTGGATCGCGGTTCTTTATTGATTGAATAGAATTGCTACTGATTACTTAGTTGAAATGATTATACCGCTGAATAGTGATTCAGCTACTGTCCATTGTGTAATATTTTCATTTAGATCCTTTTCTTAAATGTGTATAACTCCACACAAATGCTTTACTGTTTACAACCATAACTTAGAATTTCACATATTATATTTGCAATTTTGCAATTCCCTTTGTTTCAATGGAAAATAGCTGTGTTAATCCCTTCAGAAATATTTGATTGAAGATTAAGTTGTGGATGAGGTTATGCTGCACATACTGAGTAATGAGTGTTAATTGTAATATTGAATAACGCTTTTACGATTTTATTTGTATGGCATACCAGATTGCACCAACTTAGAAGCAGATTGTAGGGGTTAAACTTACAAAGGCCGATGGAGATTTCCTTACTATCAGATTTTGCTACTGCATATAGCAAGGTTATTATATCAAATACACTTGCAGTACGCATTTTATTTTAATGTTTGGATTGAATTTTTTTTTTCCTCATGGATTATAGAATAATACATGTACAGATAATCATTTGTGTGCAGGACAAGGCACAGAGATTGATTTTAAAGAAGTAAAAAGGTGGTTGTTACATGCTGTGTCAGTTGTTTCTTTACATTACGCAAACAATTGTGCATTATATTAATAGACGTTGTTGTTCTATAGGCAAGCCTTCCAGAATGATTCATCAATATTGTTTCCGGTTAGACTTAAGTATACGGATATTGACCATGAAAGATGTGTTTCCTTCATAATTCAATTTCGCAACCGTTATGAATTTGATAGTGTAGGCTAAAAATCCCTGGTAGAAATTATAGGAAAACTTGCAAAAGTGCTCTATGGTATTTTATATTTATTTATAAATTTAACATTCAAATTCGTTATATAATAGAATTATATATTATAACATCATTAATCATTCCAAATAAATTATTTAAAATTATAAAATAATTTAAGTATCTAACCACTAAAAATATGGGACATTACATTCTTTTTCCCTTAAAAGAATTTCATTCTCGAAATTACTAAGTAGGAAAAATGCTACAAATCCCACTAAATTTTATAAAATTCAATTTATTTTTAAATCAGAAACCAATTCCTGATTGTAAATAAAACATTCAAAAATATTAAAAAAATTCTAACACACTAAATTCCTGGAAAAATTTGGCAGATTCTCCCATGTACAGTGGGACTTTTGTGATACCGCAGGATCAAATAATATATATATATATATATATATATATATATATATATCGACCCACCTGGTTGGAAAATAAAATTTCTAAACCCAAAAATTATATTTTCCTGTAGTCGTACCTTATATAAGCGCTATTGAGCATATTTGCTCAATTTACGTGTAATCTACGCAACCCAAATCAATTCTCGTAGCCTTTTGACAACTGAACTTAACTCAATCCAACATGTAAATAACCAATACATGAAATTCAAAATAACATTTCATTGATTAGCAAGTATAACAACACGGATTTTCAAAATCAAACATATAGCATCATTCAGGTGCAAATACAAGGTTGATTCATTCGATTTCAATTCATATGTGGTTCCGTTCCAATTTATTATAATCGAATTCAGTCTTTTTAGCTTTCTGGTAATTCATCTTTGTATTAATCCATAGATGAATTATATATATCCAACCAATCTTACATACAACCAACAAACAATACAAAATCAACATAACCAAATCATTCAATTGAATTTATATTCAATAATAATATTTACTTGGTTATCTTCAATTTTATTATCAATCAATTCGTATCCGATTGATTTCCATTTCATTATTATTAAATAAATTTCCAAATTTATCTTTATTTAACCAAGTTAAGTTCCAATTCATATTCAATTGACTAATATATTTCAAAATTAGTTTACTCCAATTTAAAAATCCAAATTCTAATTTATTTTTTCAAATATCATCCAATTCATCTTCAAATTGCATTTAGCTTATTTTTAAGTTAAATTCAGAACCATTTTAATTCCAAATTAAAATTCCCATTCACAAATTCCATATATGAAATCCCTTCGAGTTGTATTAAACCATTCAAACTTTTAATCCAATCAAATCAATCAAACAAATTAATATCTAAATAATTTTGTAAAATTATTTCTTTTCTATACAAAAATATAATTTGGGCAAAATTATTTCATATACCTTCTTTTCAATAAAATATCGTGTCAATTGCTAGTTCAAAATTGAACTAATCAAATAACACCATATAAAACATTTTTATATAAAATTTACAAATACGCTCTCATATATATACACATCAACTCAATCTAGGGTACTATAAACCCCATCTCTACTGAGTTACGCCACAGAGCGAAGATTATAACTAAACCTTATACTCTGATACCATTATAACGATTCGGCGAATTTGACGCCCGAATTTCGACAATAATACATAAACATGTATCACTTGCCAGAACCCAAGTATCAAAAACACCAGACAGTTAATGAAAGAAAATAGAGAGTGTGATACGAAAGAAAGAAATATTAGAATAGAAGAAAAAGAACAAGGAGAAAAACAACACAACAACATCAGAGTCACATCACGGCGGAATAAAATATAATGTAGAAATAAAACTTTATTGAGAGCTTTGAAATAAAACTTACAATCATCAGAGTACATCAATACATTTGGACAGTTATAATAATATGTCCTCATATACAACACAAAGCAGAATAAATACTAGATATCGTACGTCTGGACACCATCGGTTTATCTTCGGACTACACAACATCCGATAACTTGAATCCGTAAAACCCAGTCTAACCCGAGCATTACAAACACCGGATCAGTTTGGTGAAACAGAGTGAGAAAACTCACTAAGTTTATAGGCATCATCCAACTTGATTTTTAAAGTCAATCATTTCTTTTTGGAAAAAAAGAATAATCGCAAGACCAATCCACATATAAACACGGATGGTTTTTACCTTACGATAACCCAAAACATTTTGGAATCATATATATTATGATATTATAACAATGTCTAAACACAAATATATAGCAATCTAGCGGAACGCTTGCATCTCACGTTCCACATACATAGTATACAATCAAAACCATGGGCGCTTATTGGAGATTGGATTTCCAACTGGCAAGGTATGGGACCACCATCCGATAGTGTAACTCCAGAGAAGAATATACTAGGTTCAACAAGAACATCTTGCAGCCCAGGCTAAACATGACCAACCCCTTACTTCGCTTGAGAGTAACAAATGTATTATCACCAATGGTTGGAAGCTACCCACCATTACCCGAAAGTGGCAGCATCGAAAGAATAAAGAAGCAAATGGATTTTCACTAGATCAGGTGACAATACACCCTTATTAGGAGCGACCCAATCAGCTGTGCGACCTACCCGATTTTACACCATTTCCCGGTTGTAGAGGCTTGAGGTTTAACATTACCTTTGGAACATCACATCACCAACACTTTGAATGCCACATCATCAGATCCATCAAATCACTAATTGACATCCACAAAAATACTATAGTCGTTAAGCTAAGAGAAATTCCCCTCTCTGCCACTAACAGAATTACGTTTTTAAAAATCAACGTACTTGACTCTTAAGAAATACTCTATCAGACATCCATCCATACAGGTCACCCAGGTTCGGGATGAACCGAAGGCACCCTCCTACCACATCATAGGTATCACCCTATAGATCTATAGCAAGTAGTCCTTGCAATCCATAGATTTCAACCATGACAGAACCCTAGTATATCTCCAGGTCGAATCATAGATTTTAAGAAATTCTACCGTTTTACGAACACCCACTGTCTTCAATTTCTCCATCTTGATCAGTATCTGATATCTTTAACATTTCGTATTTGCTGGTCGGAATATTTTTCTAATATAATTCGATCTTGGTCTTTCCGTACCAATAATCGTATAAGTCAGATTTGATAGTCGGTTATTTAACTATCAAATAAAAAACCATTCAATCATAAAAATAAAAATAGATTTACTGTTCCAGTATTCATCATCACCTGGCCTCTTTAATGAAAAATACTTAACGAAAGGTTATGTTAATCCCTCAAAAAATCCATACGCACATCGAGCAAAGGATGCAGAACGGGCACCATCAGAGTCGGCCATGCATAATATTATCTGAGGCGCTTGAACGACTCGCAACAGAACAGGATGCAACCACACAGAGCAAGACCCAAATATGAAACCCAAGGCAAGTCAAGTCAAACAGTACGACCAAAGATAATGGCACAATATGCTATGAGAAGTGCTGCCCGATAAATATCAAGGTCGTATATCCCGTAAGCCGCTCAAACACAAAAGCAAAGCAAATTGCCCATTCAATATAGGCGGGTGCGACCTTATGGCGCAGTCGTGGGGACAAACAGCACCATACAAAGGCAGCAAAAGGTCGAGCGCCTTGGAACCGAGAAGGTCGATCGTGCAAGGAACGAAGAAGAATTGATTCCAGTCCCACGTTCTGCACCTATAAAATGTCTCAAAGCAATCATTCTCACATAGACGCCCGCTCCTATGGGCTCGCACAACTACTCAAGACGCTCGCTCCATTGAGTCACTCGCACGTAGCAACCAAATACAGATCTGGACAGCTGGTTACAGCTAGCCAATGTCATGATTGTAAATAATAGAATAAGCGATCCGTAACCTACATAAACGGATTTCTGATCATTTTCCAGAGGGAGCACACCTATAAATACACCATGGCTATCAACATAAAGGAGATCCAATCTTTGAAACCTAGAAGTGCTGCCAAATTCTATCCTCAACCACTGATTCAGCCATGGCGTCAAGAACAATCTTATGATCATGGAAGACGGCGCCATTCTTTTTCTCAATCATCCATCCATTCTCCTTCTCCTCAAATTTTACCATTCCCTTGTACAATTCCAAGATTGAAATATGTAAAGGAGGGTATATTGAGTGAATGCAAAGATGTATGAAAGGAGAGAATTGATGTATTTTTTAATCCTCGTTATAAGATTGAAACTCACCTTCACAGTGGACGTAGGCCTAGTTAACGCCTGAACCACTCTAAATCTCACCTCTACTTTGCTTTCCTTGCATTTTTCACTTTTAATTGCAGATTAAACACGGTTCCTTTTATTTCTTACCAAATTGGTGAAATACAGTTTAGTACCTTGGGTGTTTATACCATTTTTGGTGTAAACATTTTGGCGCCTACAGTGAGGTCGTGTTCATAGTTCCCTTTCGTAGTTCAGCAATAAAAAAAATCCCAAAAAAAACGCTTTCTGTTTTGAAACCATGGTTGGATCGAAGAAAGGCGGCAAATCTACTAAAGTTACTACGATCAATGAGGGTGATAATGCTGACGAAGCAACACCTCAAATCTTGAATCAAGGGGCAGGGGTACCCCTATGCCATCTATAACGCGAGATGAATTGAATGTGGTTGTAACCGACCTGAACGAACAAATGGATAATACAACAAAGATGATAATGGAAAGGTTTGATGTCCTAACAAATGTTCAAGCCAATTTGTTACCGCCAAACACTGTGGTTAATACTGGCGAAAAAGAGGACTCATCAGCCTCAGACCCTGAACGACCTCACACCCTAGTGGGAGACAGGGGAGAGGCCAACATTGAGAATTCTAAGGCCAGATCTCCACAACGCAAAGAAGAGCATACAGATCGGGATGTCGCGAGCCCCACCAACGTAACATCCCTAAAAAAGGATGCAAGGTGCCGAAGATTAAACCGTGGTCTCACCGATAAAAACGTCAGTGCCAATCCTGATGAACAAGAAGGTGACGAGAGGCGCATCATAGACATGATCCAGCGAATAATGAAGGAGAAGGCGACCCGAGAAGATGAAGAGAAAGAATGGGAGTTTTACCCCAGCAAAAATCCATTCATAGAGGAAATCCGTCAAGCGAAATTCCCGAGGAAATTTGTACCCCCAACAATAGCACCTTATAACGGAGTTGGAGATCCAACCATTTTTCTGTTCAAGTACTACCAGCACATGAATGGAGCTGGGGCCACTGATGAAACCAAGTTCCTATGCTTTCCCGTGTGCCTGGTAGGTGTGGCCTCATTATGGTTCACCAGACTTCCACCTAAATGTATCGACCAATTTGCTGACCTGGTAAGGAGATTTCAAGATCAATTCCGACTGCAAACCACCAAGGCAAGGGATGTAATGTCGTTAGGCGAAATGGAACAAATGCATGGGGAAACCATCAGAGCCTTCCTTACACGCTTCCATGCTGCAGCCGTAGAGGTTATAGAACCAGAGCCTTGGTACTTATTGGCAGCCCTGAAAGGAGCTATCAATAAGAAGTCATAATTTGGAAAGTGGCTCAAGATGAAGAAACCAAAAACTCTAAAGAAATTTTACAAAAAGGCTGAGGAATACATGAGTGTGGAAGATGAAGCCTTAAGTGTCCAGAAGACTATAGAAATTAACGCTGCTAGAGAAGGAAAAAGCAATTAGTCCAGGGTTAAGCAGAGGAGTGATGTAGGACAAAAAAGGGGAAACGACGAAAGGAATAACAAAGCTTATAAGAAGACACGGTTGTACAAACCATCTGAGCTAACCCTCATAAACGAAACACCAGAAAGAATTTACCAAGCCACAAAGGACTCGGGCATTTTCCCTTAAATGAAGCCGCAGAAGGTAATTGAGCAGCAGGCAAATTCCAGAAAATTCTGCCGGTTTCATGGCCAACTGGGACACAGCACCAACGAATGCCGACACTTGAGGAGTTTAATTGAAGAACTCATTAGGAAGAACCGACTCTAGCAGTACGTGAAAAATCCTCAAAGTACTCCAGCTGTGCAAGGACATAACAACGCGGCTAGCCAGCCCAACTCGAGTGCGGAAGCCCGAATGCCAGTCGACTCGAGGCCGGTAATCAATGTGATATTTGGAGGTCCCCACCCGGCCGGGAGCAGTTGGGCGGAGATGGAAAGGTACGCTAACGAATTGAAGGATGTCACGAACGAGGAAGGATGCATGATCTTGAACAACGAGCTTTCGATGAAAATGCTCAAAACCTCGACCAAGGATGTGATATTCAAAGATAAAGATGCGGAAGGCATAGTTACACCAACCGTCGATGCCATGGTGATCACAATTGGTCTTGGACCTACGGTGGTAAAAAGGGTCCTAGTTGACATGAGGGCATCAGTTATTGTGATTCTTATAAATACATTCCAAAAGATGAATCTCCCTATGGCAAAGGTGCGCGTGTATCCAAATAAGATCCACGGTTTTACAGGTCAACCTACACAACCCATCGGAACGATAGATTTACCTGTGGAACTGCCAGATGGGGAATGCAGGGTTTCCATAGTACAAACCTTTGTCCTAATAGATGAGTTTTCATCTTACAATGCATTCCTTGGAAGACCGACTCTTTCGGGTTTCAAGATTGCATTAGCTCCATAGTGCTTGACCATGAAGTTTCCAACTGAAAAGGGAATTGGTGTAATTAAGGGCGACTAGATCGCTGCAAGGGACTGTTATGTGACAGAACTGAGAGAGGCTAAGAAAAAAGACTCAGGAAAGGATGCGGAGGCTCTTCCCCACATCCAAAAACCCCCTTTATAGCAACTAAAGAAGGGTCCATGCACTGGCGAACATAGTGGAGAGAAAAAAGAGATCGATCTTAGAGAAGCCAGTGTAGAGGACGAAAGGGCGACTTCGGCCAAAGACACGATTCCTGTAGTTGTAAATCCGAAGGACCCAAGCCGTATGTTGAATATAGGATCTCGGTTAAGCCCCGAATTGAAAAATCAATTGATTGCCTTTTTGAGAGCTAACTTAGATGTGTTCGCATGGAGTCATTACGACATGTGCGACATATCTCCGGACGTTGCGGTCCATAAGCTAAACATTGGCCCACACATTCTGGCTGTCAAACAGAAAAGGGGAACCGAGGGACCGGAGAGGTCACGTGCCTTAAAAGAAGAAGTTGACAGATTAATAGAGAATGGTTTCATTATAGAATCTACTTATCCGAATTGGGTGTCCGACCCGGTTCTCGTGAAGAAGTCAAACGGTAAATGGCGGGTTTGCATAGATTATTCAGACCTGAATAAAGCTTGTCCGAAAGGTAGTTTCCTTCTTCCTAGAATCGACCAATTGGTGGATTCTACTGCCGGTCATGAATTGCCATCTTTCATGGATGCGTATTCTGACTATAATCAAATCATGATGTACGGTCCAGACCAGGAAGACACAAGTTTAATTACTGATTTCGGTCTATACTGTTATAAGGTGATGCCATTTGGTCTAAAAAACACAAGGGCAACTTATCAGCGACTGATAAATGCTATGTTTAAAAAGAAAATCGGTAGGACGATGGAAGTCTACATCGATGACATGTTGGTAAAATCAAAGAGAGCAATAGACCATTTGGAAGACTTAGCCCGAATGCTCGGTATCTTACGCCAATATGGCTTGAAGTTGAAATCCCTTGAAATGCTCTTTTAGGCTCGGTTCAGGCAAGTTCCTTGGGTACATGGTCAACGCTAGAGGTATTGAAGCTAATCCAGTTAAAATATCGGCTTTAAGAGAAATGCTTGCCCTAAGAACCAAGAAGGAACTCCAGTGTTTGAATGGGAAGATCGCAGCCTTAAACCGCTTCATATCTAGGGTGACGGACAGATGTCTTCCATTCTTCGATGCCCTTAGAAAAGGAAAGAAAGAGATACAGTGGACCCCTGAATGTCAAAAAGCCTTCGAGGAATTGATCCAACACTTGGAAACACGACTAATGCTATCGAAGCCTAGTGATGGGGAAGACTTGTTTCTATACTAGGTCGTTTCTGCCCTTGCCCTAAGCGCATCACTGATCAGAGAAGACTTAATGGTACAAAAACCAGTCTATTACATCAGCAAGAGGCTATCTGGAGCGGAGCTTAATTATCCAAAACTTGAAAAACTTGCTTATTGTTTGCTCATTGCATCAAGGAAGCTTCGACCCTACTTTCAGGCTCATCCCATCAGGGTTCTCATAGACCAGCCTCTAAGGCAAGTTCTGTCCCAACCACAAACCTCCGGAAGATTATTAAAATAGAATATAGAGCTCAGTCAATACAACATTACGTATCATCCTCGGAAAGCAATCAACAGACAAGCGCTCTTCGATTTTATCGCAAAATTTACTGACCGATCGATGGCAAAGGAAGAAGATGATATCAAGACTAGTATCAGGTGGATATTATTTGTTGATGGGGTGTCAAATGATCGCTGTTCCGGGGCAGGAGTAGTTCTCGAAACCCCTGAGGGAAGATCCTTATGCTATGCATTAAGGCTAGAGTTTCTGTCAACCAATAACGAAGCTGAGTATAAAGCCCTTATCGCGGGAGTAAAACTAGCAAAAGAGATGCAAATAAAAACTGTATAGATCTTCAGCGACTCTCAACTCGTAGTGTGCCAGATTCTGGGAGAATTCCAAGCCAAAATGGGTAACCTGCTAGATTATCTCACCAAAGCCTTGGAATTGTTGGAGACTTTCGTGCATTACACCATATTTCATATTCCTGGAGAGGAAAATACCAAAGCTGATTCATTAGCCAAATACCCAAGCACCGAAGATGCACAGCTAATGGGATTAGTTCTGGTGGAAGTCCATTCCAGCCTGAGCACGAAGTAGACTGAAATGGATTGGATCATGGAAACAACTGATGAGTCAAAGTCATGGATGGCTCTAACTAAAGAATACCTCACAACTGGGGCACTCCCGGCTGAAGCCAAACTCCGAAGAAGGATTTTTCGAAAAGCTCCCTTTTACCTTATTCAGGACGGACGACTGTACAGGCAAGGATTTTCTATACCTTTGCTTCGTTGTGTTACAGAGGAGGATTCGAAGGCAATCATGGCGGAATTACACGAAGGGGAATGCAGAGGACATACCGATGGACAAACTTTGGCCAAGAAAATCTTACGATATGGCTACTTCTGGCCAGATATCAATAAAGATTCCATGGCCTACAATAAAAAATGTGACAGGTGCCAATGGTTTGCCAAGATCCCAAGGATGCCATCTAAACCATAACTCACATGCTCAGCCCACGACCATTTGCTATCTAGGGCATCGACCTCATAGAAGCTCTCCCCACTGCAAAATCCGGTTTTAAATACGCAATTATCGCCATTGATTACTTCACAAAATGGGCTGAAGCGGAACCGTTGGCCAATATAACTTCGAAGAAAGTTATTAACTTTGTCTTGAAGAATATCATATGCAGGTTTGGGATACCCCAAAAGATAATCACAGACTACGGGACCCAATTCGAAAGTGAGGAGTTTCAAAGCTTTTGCGCCAAATACAAAATCCAGAAAAGCTTTTCAGCAGTCGCTCATCCATAAGCGAACGGGCAGGTGGAAGCAGTGAATAAAATCATCAAGACTACCATTAGGAAGCAACTAGAGAAGGCCTTTGGCGGATGGGTAGATGAACTCCCGTTGGCATTATGGGCATATCAGACTACGCACAAAACTACGACATGGCATACTCCCTTTTCTTTATCCTATGGCTCTGAAGCCATGATACCAGTGGAGCTGGAAGTCCCTACCCATAGAAGGATACACTTCGACCCCAAAGAAAACGAGAATCTACAACTTGTAGCCCTCGACCAACTTGAAGAAAGAAGAAAAGAAGAAGAACTCAGAGTAGCCACACACCAATGAAGGGTGGCCAGGCACTTCAATTCAAAAGTCAAGCATAGAACTTTTAAAATTGGAGACCTTGTTCTGAAAAAGATAATGACCGGTACTAAGGTCTTCGGACCCAATTGGGAAAGGCCTTATGTTATAAGTCAGAAACTCCGGGATGGTACTTTAAAATTGGCCACCACAGATGGGAATCAGATTCCACGAGCATGGAACAACGAACATATTCGTCTTTGTTTCTTATAGCTTGTTATTCAAATGCATAGAAAGTGTTGTAAAGATTTATGAAAATTTTCGCATTCCGAATGATGTACATAAAGCGACTGAATATGGAGTTCTAATTACATGCGTAGCTCACTTATTAACAGGCTCTTACTAAAGGTTGACTTCCTTGTGTAGGCAAACGAGCGATCGGGGGGCGCCAACTCGAGGAGTTCCGACTTTCATCAAGAAACACTGGATCTCTCAATACCGGACCAACAAAAGCTTGGCACCAGATTAGAGGAGCCAATGCTGAAGTAAAAGCAACTCAAAAAGTCCCACGGATAAAATCGCTGAGCCCACCAAAGAAACACCTTCTTAGGTGCTGGACACGGGTTCTCCAACTTGAGAATTTTTTTTCCTAATGAGGCGAACCAGTGTCTATTTCCTATGGCAAGGCACAAAGTCGGAAAAACCGACATGTCCCGAAACAGAAAAATTGCCAATCACGGGGAGCACATTGTTAGGTGAAGGGCACGAAATTTATCCCTTCTGAGTCAAGGCTCGATGTGATAACTTAGTGTCTGCTTCTCGGGAGGAAGCATAAAAATAGGGAAGGATTAAACATGTTGGAAAGACCAACGCAAAAACAGAAATCCTAGCCGAAAGGGGGTATCCATTCTTGTTCTTTATTGTTAACCAAGTCAAACAAAGCCAAGATTGGATTACAAAAGCAGAAATCCTAGCCGTATGGGGGTGTTCATTCTTGTTCTTTGTTATTAACCAAGTCAAACAAAGCCAAGATTGGATTACAACATTGGAGCCCAAGTCCTCCCATGGGGGCACGCATAAAAATGCATCACGGAAATACCCCAAACAAATAAACAGGATATTTAATAAAAAATTAAAATGACTAAAATTGCCAAAGTTAAAACAACGAAAAGCTTACCAAGTCAAATCCAAATACTAAAAACTGGATGATCCCAGCTTAATAAGAACGCCATAAGACTAACCGTAATTCGATATTAATGAACGAGCGAACGCTCCATAAAACGATATTAACGTGTGAAAGAACGCTCCGTAATACGATATTAACGTGCGAAAGAATGCTCTGTAATACAATATTAACGCACGATCGCCGCGATTTTTTTTTTAAAAAAATGTATGTGTTTATTGTTAAGCAGGGAAAAACGACATGGCGTGACAAAGACACGAAGAGCATCGTAAAACCAGCCAGACAACCATTCATCAGGATCACAGAAGTGTCACAGATCAAACAAGAAGTCACAGCCAGCATAATGTCAAGAGCGAGGACCGACACCCTCTTACACAATCGGTCTTAAAGTTTAAAAAGAAAAATAACCAAGGAGAAGGAGATTACAGATCCCTAACCATCCTTCGCCTACCTACCTTCCTTTTAGTCGGAGCAGAATAAGATGGAAGCCCATCAGCATGTGCAGAAACCGCCGACTCAACGTCCCCACGGGGGAAAGAAGCAACCAAGCCGTCTCTGGACCTAAGAGACTGAATTAACTTTGCCTTATCATTTTCCAGAACAGAGATGCATTCAAGATTGTCCTTGTGAAATCTTTGGAGGTCGCAGGCCAATGTATGCCAGCCGTTCATCCGCTTCGCAGAACGACTTTTTAGCAAATCCATCTGTTTCTCAAATTGACGAACAGTAGTCTCGAGGCGGGCCAACATTTGATCTTTTTCCACTGTCATGTCATAAGAGAAAGTCCGAGAATCAGATGGAGATATATCCACATTCGAAGGTACTCCCTGTAAACTCCACCCCCAAAACCACTTAGCTAGCCTAGGATTGCAAGGCCCAGGAGCATGGCGTGGCCTGCTAATAATAGCTTGAAGTTCTGCATAAGAGGGGCTGGAGGGAGAGTTTACAGACGGTTGACCGATTTATAATATCTCATCCTTTGGGACGTCCGAATCAAAGAAGGTTTTCCATAAGATTCAACCAAAAGATTCAAAGGAAGAATGAACATGAGTAAGAATCAACAAACCTGAGTAGCAATATAGAGAAGTACAGAATTTTTTCTTCCTAATTTTAGAAACCCTATTGAAGGTAAATGAGAGAAAAATTGAATTACGAATAAGAAAATTAAGGGGAAGATTAAAGGGCACGCACCAAAAAGCACTCCTTGCCATGTCAGCCTAATACTCGAGTACTGAAATGGGTGTCTCATCAAAAGGCCAGTTGGCGTGTTCCCTTCCCCATAATTTAGTCGTTTACAATAATGACAAAATAGTCCAAGTGCCTAGCCCAAAAGATAAAGACGCCAACCAGCTACAATAAAGCAATCTTAATCCTTGCACGAACAACTCCTCAACAAGTCGGGACATGCCTGCAAAAGAATGTGCAACCAAATATGTCGAAGCCAGTAGTTCCTTACAAAAGGAGGTCACAGACTTCGAGGGGCAAGTGTTAATCCCTAAAAAAAACCATACGCACATGGAGCAAAGGATGCAGAACGGGCACCATCAGAGTCGGTCGTGCATAATATTATCTGAGGCGCTTAGACGACTTACAACAGAACATGATGCAACCGCACGGAGCAAGACCCAAATATCAAACGCAAGGCAAGTCAAGTCAGACAGTACGACCAAAGATAATGGCACGATATGCTATGAGAAGTGCAGCCCGATAAAGATCAAGGTCGTATATCCCGTAAGCCGCTCAAACACAAAAGAAAAGCAAATCGCCCATTCAATATAGGCGGGAGTGACCTTATGGCGCAGCCGTAGGGACAAACAGTGCCATACAAATGCAGCAAATGGTCGAGCGCCCTGGAACCAAGAAGGTCGGTCGCGCAAGGAATGAAGAAGAATTGATTCCAGTCCCACATTCTGCTCCTATAAAATGTCTCAAAGCAATCATTCTCACATGGACGCCCGCTCCTATGGGCTCGTACAACTACTCAAGACGCTCGCTCCATTGAGTCGCTCGCCCGTAGTAACCAAATACAGATCTGGACAGCTGATTACAGCTAGCCAATGTCATGATTGAAATTAATAGAATGAGCAATCTGTAACCTGGATAAACGGATTTCAGATCATTTCCCAGAGGGAGCTCACCTATAAATACACCATGGCTTTCAACATAAAGGAGATCTAATCTTTGAAACCTGGAAGTGCTGCCAAATTCTATCCTCAACCACTAATTCGGCCAATCTTATGATCATGGAAGATGGCGCCATTCTTTTTCTCAATCATCCATCCATTCTCCTTCTTCTCAAATTTTACCATTCTCTTGTACAATTCCAAGATTGAAATATATAAACGAGGGTATATTGAGTGAATGCAAAGACGTATGAAAGGAGAGAATTGATGTATTTTGTAATCCTCGTTATAAGATTGAAACTCACCTTCACAGTGGACGCAGGCCTAGTTAATGGCTGAACCACTCTAAATCTCACCTCTACTTTACTTTTCTTGCATTTTTCATTTTTAATTGCTGATTAAACACTGTTCCATTTATTTCTTACCAAGTTGGTGAAATACAGCTTAGTACCTTGGGTGTTTAGACCATTTTTGGTGTAAACAGGTTAATTTTAATATTCCAATATTTGGAAAATAATATTTCACTTCTCACTGTAATATACTAATATTCGCAAAACCGCTTCACTTTAATATTTACAAAAATATAATAATCTCCAGTATTCCATTTAATTATCATTTGCACACCAATATTCATTATCTAAACTGGGAATTCAGTTTAACTTATTATTCGTAAAATAATCATTACAAAATTCTCTTTTGTCCCATTACTCGAAAATAATAACCTACACTTTCCTTTTTGAATCAGACCATTCTATACTCATTTCTTTACTTCGAAAATATCATTATGTTTTCGCACGATCTCCTTTTATTTCTTTTACGTTAGAAACATCATCTCACATTCTCAAACACTTATTATTTCCATTACTTCGCAAATATCAATATATATATTCTCAAATCCTTTTTATTTCCTTTATTTTGGAAATCTTATGATACATTCTCAAATCTTTCAACTAACGTTGCATTATTGCTTCTCTTATGGAAATAATAAGTTAGTTCTTACATCCTTACCATTACCAACTAATATCATCCTTGGATAATCCTGAAGACGTTCAAGTTGAGGTATTGTAATTACCTCTCAGACCTTGATTAACAACGTTCATATCTAAAGATAAATACGAGTTGTAAATCAAAAACCGATATTCATTCTAATATCATAACACATCCCATTTATCTATTTTTTTAAAAATATAGCTTTATAACCCTTCTTATCTTTTTGGAAATCTCCCTTTTAAATATAACTAATATTGCTTAATTTGTCGATTAAATAATTGCTTACTAAACATCACCGTTTTAACTTTCAACTTATTTAAATAATCTGTTTCCTAAACCGGATTTTTATTTCAAATACTATTACCAACTCCTTTTACCAAACCCAATTACAAATCCCTTTCACCAATCCATTTTCCTATCTGAAAATCTCATTTCAATTCCATCCATTTAACTAATTTCCATTATTAATTATCGTCAATTAAAAATCAACATTTCGGCTTCACGTCTCTTTTATAAACCTAGTTTATAAATTCAGGTTTAATATAAAACCCTTTTTATATTGATTTCCGTCTTTACTTAATTCAATTATTAAGAACACATTTATTTTAAGCTATCGTATTCGCTTAAAAATCTCTTTATTAACTTTATTCATAAAACTTGAGTTCAGTATAAACTCATTCATAACCTATTTTCAAATCTCAATTATATTCCATTCCAAAATCGGTTATTTACTCAAATGTATTTTATTTAAGTAATTACTTAAATTATAATTAATTAAAATAATAATTTACTTCATCGTTAACCACCGTAGAAGTAGTTAACTTCTTTATTTACTAAAATGAATAGTAAATTTCTTTTTAAACTCTTATTAAAATTTGTAACAAATATTCGTTAAGCTATTTCAATATAATAATTGACAATAAACTATTTTAACTTAATAATCAAATCAAATTTAAACCGGTCGACTTAGTCAACTCAAAACACGATTAATTCTTTAACCAATTCCAATTAATTCCTCATTTAAATTAATTAATAATATAATTAATTTAAATAACTTCATTTAATTGTTTCTATGAAACAATTAATCCATTCTTAACCGCTATGTTATTTTCTGCTCATTTACTTATAAATCTTATTTACATAAGAATTTGCGTTATAAATTCATTTTATAATAATTTATACACTTAAATAATATATATTTATTTCTTTTTAATATACTTCCATTCTAAAATAATAGATTTAAAAATCTATTTTCAGTTATGAAACAAATTTTATAATTTCATTCCACTCGATTTACCTGACGGTGAATCCATATCTATAAAACAATTGATTTTCAATCCATCTGATGCCATATACTCAACCAGTATAACCCATTGGTTAAAACCACACAAGCATTGAATTTCCAATCAACAACCAAATCATCTTTCCAACCCATATTGGTGAAACAATTCATATAATTGTAATATGAAAATAACAATAAATTTGAGGAATCCAGTTGAATCCCTCCAACCTGTTTTTCCCTCCATCCAAATACGTTATCTCAAATAATATTATGCATTAGTGTTTTGTCTAATAGCACATATATTTGGATGCATTTTAGATCGTCTTAATCATGACCGAAATCAATTTTGGATAGTGGACACCTGCTTTTGTAATATAAACATATATTAAATAGTTAATATATTCAGAGATGATTGATAAATAGAAAAGAATGTTCAACTTCAACTTTTTATCAATCCTTGTGATCATAAAACATTTTTTTAACTAAACACAGATCTAAAATTATTGAACATGATGATAATAAAGAAATGGTATGCGGTTAATATGCATTAGATGATAATGAAATAAATTGTGAAAAGTTTTTAAACATAAAATATAGAGATAATTGGTGACATAGTGGATTTACAATGTTGTATTACTCCTTTATTTCCAACTTTCATACAAAGTTAAGAAAACTTGTTAAGGTTATTTTGTATGACTATGTTCACTTTCTGCTTAAAAAGTTGACTACCAATTCTGACATGAAATACTAATTTAATAAAACAAAAAATATCTCTTTCACTGTATCAAAATACTTATAATATGCTCTACCAAAAAAATACTTAAAATATCAGCAATAATCCTGATAAAAAAAAGGATATATACAAATGACATTTATTTGTATGTATTATCATCCATATCTATTTTTTTAATATCACTGAAACCTATTTTTGAATATGGATGTAGATCAGTTTTGGATTTTTCAAGGAATCATTGACAACATTATTAATAACTATTACTTGTATACTTTAGGTCTATAAATTTCAAACATCATAATACTAATAAATACGAACAAATAAAACTAATCAAGATTCAATGATTATGCATGTTATTTAAATTAATACAATCTTTCTATTCATAAAATACTTTAACTACAGATTGCAATCTTTGATCTGTTTGCAAGTATGTAAATTGGATAATTAGTTATTGATTAGAAAATTGTGAGCTTACCAACAATTTATTAGAACATGAATTAATCCTTAGAAATTAATGGACCAATAATTTTTAGTTTGATAAGGAAATATATATGGAAATAGGCATGCAAAAATTAATAAATATAATGTTAAATTAGACATACAAAACCATTTAACATTGTCATTTTCAGAATGAAGGGAAGAGCACATCGTGTATATTTTCCAAGTTATCGCATAAGCATATGATAATGGAAATTAATTTAGAGTGTTGTTATTGACACTCCAAATATTATTAAAGGGAGGAATTTTTTTAAAAACACTCCAATCATAAACAGAGCGTTAGGGGGGTCACATACTTTATTTTTTACGTTCCTAATTTACCTTGGTAATAACATCAATTACCATCCTAAAACCCAATCAATTTCAAATGCAAAAAAAAAATCACTAAATTATTTGCAAACAAAAAAAAACGATCTTTTGGGGAATGATTTAGACCAGGATTTAATATCAAACAATCCTTTTGGTTGCTCTTCTGTTTTAATATCAGACTCGGATTTGTTTGGGATCGGGTTCACATTTGACTTAGACAAGCGTTATGGGAGTTGGTGATTTTGACGGTTATGATTTTAAAATGTTTTGAAGAGTTCGAAACCAAATCCTCTATTTCACATCTATTTTAGTATCAGACCACTCTTACAATAGTTTAACAAATATTCAAATTACCCTGTTAATGTTCTTCCTTTCATTATCGGTTAACTATAGCATGAGTAGCCATCATGTTAGGTTCCTTCATGTTAACACTTTTGTATCCTCTACATGTACTGTATCCGGCAATTTGAGATACCGTGTGTATATTCGATAAATTCCCTCTTCATATCTTTGGTGGTTTCCTGAAACACACAGTGGTTACGTATCATGTATCGTTTATACAAAAAAAATGAAGTCAACCAATCAGTTGTAATATAGTAGAAACCAAAAGAAATTACAATTATCAAACAAGGTAACTGATAACCACGACTTCAAGAAAACAAATCTATCAAAGATTGCATATTATTTGATTAATAAAAGTTCTTTAGTGGCATCAATTAACACATATGCCAATGGTCTTCGTGATATGGGATCGCAGTCCAATATTTAGATGGAAGATAAAAGAAAGTAAATTTAACCCAATTGGAATATTTCTATAAATTAAACACCATGAAATAGATGGAGTACAATCCTACGAGCAAGAGTAAAATCTGAATAACTTAGCGAGGCGATGTTGAATAAGTTGATTGTTTGGATGAATTGTGCTCCTTGAAATTACATTAGTCCCATAGTGAAAATGTAAACAATATTCAAATTCAGTTAAGCTGCAACCAGTTTTCAAGATGTTGGATCTAACAAATGGAAGTTAGAACAAATTAGGGATTGAATAAATTTATTTGTATGGGGGATGAAAAATGGATAACAAATAATGAAAATAAATGAATTATGGTCAGAAGGAATACTTGACCATGATATATATATGTATATATATATTTGTTTATATATATTTATATATATATGCTACCACTCATGAGCCCACTTACTAAGTTGTCACGAAGTTTGATGGGTTTGTGTAACGACCCGGAATTTTGGGGCCAATTTAAAATTTTTATTTCAGAAATTCAATGGATTTTAATATTTAGAATAATTTATTTTAAATAATAACGACTAAAAATTTATTTTAAAACGAATAGATTTATTTTAAAACGAATAATTTTAATTTAATTATAAAAGGAGTTTAAAACAGCGCTGCAGTTTGAAAATTTGAATTTGAAATTTGACTGAATGTACAGGATTCATTTTAAATTAGAATTGAGCGAAACCAGAAATATTTTAATCTGGTTAATCATATCTTTCTAACGAATCTGAAAAACTGAAATTTCAATTTAGAAATCAAAAGTTATGTCCAGTTTAAAATTTTGAAAAGTCGCTGTAGAATTTACATATATATTAATATAATATTTAGCCCTTAAAAATAGTCATTTTGCAAACGACCTCAGTTTTCGATGAAACCACTTTTGTTGGAACCGGAATGTCAAACTATTGCTAGGTTTCAATTTTCATAATTTTTCGAATTAATATGTGAGCGTGGCAAAGGAAAACGTGTTTTGTCAATTACAGTCAAATTTAATTGGCTTGAAAATGGTCAGTTTTCAAACAGTCTCAGAATTCGATGAAATTAGTCTCGTTAGAACCGTATCGTCAAAACATAGCTAGAAATAATTTTTCTGTAATTTTCTGAGTCAGTATTTGGCCCCGATAAATTAAAATGTATGTATAAATTAAATATATAAATGTTTTATATTTTAATTTAAAGAAAAACATATCGTAACAGCCGAATTGGGTTATGAGGCATATTCCATTGTGTCCGGAGCGGGGGTATTTAGCTAGGGGCGTCACTCGTTGGGTTTGATTTCGGTTTGAGAGCGATATAGAAATTAAATAGAAATTAAATAAAATTAAAACAAAGTTAAAATATGGTATAAATACCGTATTCTATACCAAACCCTATTCCCATCGTTATACAGCCGCCTCTATTCCATCAATGGCTGAACTCGTCCAATCTTTCACCCTTAATGATTCTCAATCCCCTAAGTATTTTCTAACCATTACAACGAAAAGATTGAAGAGCTTCCTTGGCTATTTAATTTGGTACAGCCATGATCGCCTCTGGGGGTGCGTGGAGTTCGAATTTCGAGCGGGAACTGGCAACGTTCGCGGCGGATTTTGGGGAGGTGGAGTCCACCGAGGTGGCGGCGGTTCTGGGCGTGGAGGCGGCGTTCGAAGGCGGTCATCGTGGGGTCGTTTGATTGGAGCACAGAGGACCGTGGGTGGTGCGGCGTCGGCATGAAGAAATCGAGGATGGGTTTCTCCAATTACAGTGAACAACCGAGATGAAGAAGAAAAAGGACAGCACATAAGGCAGCGCTTGTTTAACGTTATAAGAGGGTAATTTAGTTTTAATTATAATTTAACTATCTAATTATGTAATCCAAGTTTAAAAAACGATATCTTCTTCGTACGAGGTCCGTTTTGCGAACCGTCAGTTGCGTTGGAATCACAATAGAGAACACTACGCCACAGAAAAGACTAGAACTGAAAATGGAGCAAATCTGAATTATGGAAATTTCAAACCTGAACTGTTATGAATTAGACTATCGGTGAGAAATCTATTTATTTCTTTCTTTTAAAATTAGAAATAAATTCTGAAATTATTATTATTAATCCACAGCTAATTCATGTTGTTATTATTCTGTGTTAAATGTAAAATATACATTGTTTGTTTGATTATGTTTTGTGGCGATAGAATTGTTAAATTTACATTTCTGTTATTTAGATTAAACAAAATTATTATTTTGTTTATCATACCATTGGAAAATTAACCTTTATGTTAATCAGGGTTGGGTTAAACCCAAATTATCATTTTGTCCACTTTATTGTTTAAAATTAACATTGCTGTTAATTAGAATTTGATTTAAACAAAATATGTATTATTTTTTTTATTTAAAAGGATCAAATGTATAGAACAACAAATTTTGTAAATTTGTTAAGTTAGAATTTTTCACCATACATGAAACACAGAATCTTGTTAATTTGTTAAATCAAAATTTTTAACATTAAAATGGATCAAACATTTTATTCATTTTTATGGAGTCAAATTTTGGAATAAAACATGAATACATATTTTTGTGTTATTTTGTTGAACTAGTTTTTCAACAAAATTTAGAATACACCTTTTTGTGTTATTTTGTTGAACTAGATTTTCAACAAAATAGAATACACATTTTGATGCAGTATTGTCTACATAAAAAGGAATAGTTTTTAAAGATGCATTTTTTTTTGTCAAATTAGAGACAATAAAAAAAACTGATTTCAAAGTTGCATTTTGATAAAAGTGCGGTCATGGTTTTTAATGATGTTGATAACGTGGAGACATTGGTAGCCAATACCTTAAATTGTTCCATTATGAAATTTTTGACTACTTAGGTTTTAAGATTAGACCCTCAAAACTTAAAAAAGAAGATTGGATAGTAATCATTGATAAGATCAATAATAGATTACTTAGTTGGAATAACAGATTCCTGTCAAGAGCAGGTAGGTTAGTTTTAGTCAACTCGATGTTATCAGCTATTCCTTCATATTGGATGGCTGTACATCGATTTCCGTTATGGGTTACAGAGAAGATTGATAGGATTAGACGTAACTTTCTTTGGAATGGTGATGCTTTGGGTAGAGTTCACAAATGTCTAGTTAATTGGGACATCTGTTGTAAACCTAAAAAGGATGGGGGTTTGGGCATTTTAAATTTATACAATTTTAATTCTTCCATGCTTGCCAAATGGCTATGGAAATTTAGAAGTCCTGAGGTGATAGCATCGTGGAAGTCTATTGTAGTTAAATCTTGTTATTCTAGTGGGGAGTTTCTAATTGGAAATAGTGGTGTATGGGAAAGTAGACTATCACACTTTTGGAAATCCATTTTAAAATGCTTTCCCTTTTTCAGAATAGGTTACAAAGTAATAGTACACTCTGGGGATCTTACTTATTTCTGGCATGATCCCTGGATCTCTAATGTGCCACTAAAAATCGAATTCAACAAGCTTTATGATAATTGTAATTTTAAGAATGCATTTATAAAAGATGTTTTTAGGGCGGATCTAAGCCCTCCGTGGGTGTTTTCCTTTGATAACATTTTAGAAGAAGATTTGTTAAGACAATTAGCACTGCTTAAAGCTAAGTTAGATATGTACAATTTGGACGAACATGGGGATTCTCTGAGTTGGAGCTTAGATAAGAAATTAGTCTATACGGTTAACTCTATGTACAATTTTATTAACTTCTCTGGAGTTTCCACATTTCCTTTTAAATTCCTATGGAAGGCAAATGCTCCCCCCAAATCTAAGTTTCTTATGTGGTTGATCATACATAAGAAGCTTAATACGATTGAGCATTTGAAAAGGAAGAATATCTTAATTAATAGTAAATGCTGTTTTTGTTATATTGGTGAGGAACACATGAATCATTTATTTTTTCCTGTCATTACACTTTTTCTATGCTTAACACGATCCTGAATTTTTTTACATTTGATGGATTTAATGCTCTAAATGATTGTGTAGATTATTGGAATTATATTAGATTTAGGTTTAATACAAAGCAGAGATACATATTGGACTCTTTAGTAGTAATCTCGTGTTGGTTTATCTGGTTAGAAAGAAACCAAAGATTAATCCATTCTAAGTGTGATTCTACTGTTAATTTAACTATTAGTATTGTAAGATTTAGTCTGGATTGGATGTCTAACCTACATTATAAGCTTTTTAGTAACTTACGTTTTGGTTGTTTCTTGTATAATGTTAGATCAAATTTGGGACTATTTATTAGATTCACTAGATATTTCAGAAATAATACCTTTCGTCTCTGCTGTTAATTGGTACTTGTTTGAACTTTCTTCATATACGCTATTCTATTTTCCTCTTTTTTCATGGTATATATGATTATATGTTTATACATATATATATATGTTAAATATGTACATATAAGTATAATTGATTATACAGTTATGTACATATACATTTAAATATATATGTATGGGTATATACTCATATATACAGGTTTGTTACTGATGGTCTTTTTTAGTATTTCAGATTACAGGTTATGGACTTAGCTGGGGAGCTTATGGGAGCGCTGTCGGGATTGAGATTTATTGCTTGTTTAGCCATATATGTATTCAATGTTGGAGTGTGTGTTTTAGGGGAATGTTTATCCTCATTGTTTATTATTTTGATTGCCATATGTAAGGAAATAGATATACTTAATATCGGGTGGTGGCCTTGCCGGAACTCGATGTTAAAGTATGATGGGTGGTGGCCTTGCCGGAACTCATCTATCTATTATCCTCTACTGTCTTTTGGCAATCATGTTTTGGGTCGGTGTTTGGATACTGTATCTTATCCTTTTTCCCTTTATATATATACATATGTGTGCTCTCTTCCTATTGGAGGATCACACATTATTTTGTTTTCAAAAAAAAAAAGTTGCATTTTTTATGTAATTTTGTTTGCATTTAAAAAGATTGCATTTTTAATAGGGTTATGTTTTTATTTAAAGATTGAAAATAGAAATCATAGTTATCATTTTTGTTAAAATAGATATAAATAACATTTGTTATAAAATGTTATCTTTGTAATAAAAGTACATTTTTATTTTAGAAATGTAACATTAGTATAAAAGGCCGTTTTGTTAGCAAATACAATATTAGAATAAAAACATATCAATTTTAGTCAAATAATAAAAATGTCATTTTTGGTTACATTTTGGAATGTCATATTTTATTGTCATTTTAGAATAAATAAAAAGATAGAATTTTAATGTTGCATTATGTTTTGTTTGTTCAAAACATTACCATTTGTTAGAAAGATAAAAAGGACAGTTTGTTTAGAGATGTTAAATAGGATTAAAGAGAACATTTTGTGAAAATGTACATTAGAAAAATGAATTAGAAATGTATATTTTTATATATTAAGAAAAATGCATTAGTAATGGTCATTTCTGTCACTTTAGAAAAATGAATTAGAAAACATTCATTTTGCCATTTTGAAATAATGAAGTAAAAATGGACATTTTTGTCACTTTAAAGGAATGAAAATAAAGATATACATTTTTGTTACATTAGAAGAATTGGAATAAAATATGCATTTTTGTTAGAAAATGAAAGTAGAGTAAAATATACATTTTTGCTAGAAAATGTATATTAGATTAAAAGTACATTTCTGTTAGAAAATGTGAATTAAAATAAAAAGGACATTCTTGTCATTTAAAGAGTGAATTAAAAACATACATTTTTATGTAATATTATTCACATTAAAAGAATTAGAAGAAAAGAGACATTTTTGTCATTTTAAAGGAATAAAGTAAAAGTATCCATGTTTTCATTTAAAAACGAATGAGACCAAGAATATGCATTTTGGTCAATTAGATAAATAAATAAGAGATAGGATTTTTATTGTCATTTGTTAACAATAAAAAGAATTGAAATTATAGATTTTTATTGTCATTTGTTCACAATAAAAAGAACTGAAATATATGTCCGTGATGTTGAAGTGTTTGATGTATTTAATATAATGTTAGTATATTCAAACTGAATCTTACACTTCCATTTACGAGTCATCCGACTTGTTTATGTGATTGGGTCGATAATTTTCACACATCGCCCAAGCGCACAATTACTTTATTAATTGTTTTTTGGATGAAACCCCACACGGGTGTTGGGATGATAATTGACCTGCACTTGTCCCAATATTTAGTGTAGAATCCACTCTGGTTGGTTATTTGGATGTGTGATAAATTTTTATCATGATTATTTATTTCATCCAATATATGATTGTTGATTGAGTCACATTCCAATAAAGAATATTCTAGGAAAGAATATTTCAGAAAATATCTTAGAAAAAGAATATATTTTAGAAAAAGAATATATTTTAGAAAATATATTTTTATTGAAATGAACCAGTTATTAACTAGAATAAATCATTAAATTTAGATTTAATGAAGTTCTCCAATTTGTCAATATTTAATTGAAATTAAATAAGTTGGATTTGGGTTTGTCGTGAATAGTGTCTTAAATAACACTGTTCTTAAACCCCGTATGAAAAGAATAATCCTTTAATTTAGATTATTAAAAGTTTTCAATTATATTTAGTAATTGGAATAAGATGAAATGTGAGTTGGGTTTATTGTAAACTGTGTTTTTAAGCGACATTTTTTCTTTAACCCAATTGACAGTGAAAATATGATTTGGAATTTATAAATCTTTTATTAAGATTTAATGAAGATCTTTCCTAAGTAAAGTTTCCCAATTTAATATATTAAATTGGAATTGAATGGAATTCGAATTAATAATAATCGAGATAAGCTTCTGTAAAAGAAAACCGATACTACATATGGAATTTAAAAGGCTTTGCTGTTATTCCATTTATATTATTGGTCGGATACAGAAATTTATAACGATCATATATTGATTTGATTTCTGTGAAGATTGCATATTTAATGGAAGTCGATTTTGGGTTTATCGTGATCTGTGTTTTAAATGACACTAGTTCTTTAACCAAGTTAAAGATAAGATTAATTTCTTAAATTTAATTAATCATTGAATAATGATTTGTGATATTCAAAACCAAATTGGGTTCTTAATAAATCGTTAAAAGAAAGATTTAAGGATAATTTAATGAATTTATCTTTGATATAATAATGCGAATATCTATTAGAAGAATATTCTGAATTGGAATGAGATGTTGGGTGTGCTTTTATAGTACTTGATTTTGATTATAAAAATACGCAAGTTATTCCGAAAGACCGGGTTTAACCCATTCCGGATAATCACTACGACGATGAAGAGTCGAAGATGAAGACGGTGTTTGAAGACCGACGATCTTCACATCGAATGGATGTGTTGCTACTGAGACCCATGATGGGAGTAGCTACCTTGAAGGGGCTTCAGTGGTAGCCGTCCGGACTATTGTTGATTGTTCGGATTTGGTTTTCGCTCAGACCCAGAGCATAAGCTTGTAAATGGATGCGTGTCTGACATTGGATTTCATTCCATGTGAATTAGATTGATTTTTATTAATGTATGTCTGTTTGGTGGTGGAGGATTTATTCTCTACTTATCACCCTGGTATATATTAATAGTGATTGATCGCATGGCGTGAATTGTCATTGTGGCATGCCAAGATGCAAATGATCAAGACTCTTGTTGAAAAGCAGGGCCTTGTGGGATGATCAAAGTGTAGCCTATTATGGCATAGCTTTGTGTATAGCGTGACTTCACGAGCCTCACACCCCGATATGAGTCAAAAACGGGATTAGGACTGCAGGGAGTGCACACGTTTCTTTCTAGCTAGGAGTGGTTTCAGTGCTTAAACTGGCTGACATTTTACTTATGTGGATGATGGATTTTGAGGCGCCTCAGATTTTTATAGGCCGTCAGTGGTCATACTATAGGTCCAAAGGGACCGGGAAGCGTGTGTTCAGGCCTAATTAATCCACTACCCTTAGGTAGGGACCGACCCTGAAGATCCAAGGGTTCACTGCGGGGGATCCTGAGGCATTTTCTAGAGTGTCTCGAATCGGAAAGGAGCTTGCCCTTAGCCTCGACTCATGACGGAAACCCAACTTCCAATACGACCTTGCGGTTTTGATTGTAGAACTAGTATGGCGACATGATATATGGTAGCCATGCCGTCTATGATTGGTACATTATGATTGAAATTGTTTTTAAAAACATATTCTCACTAATATTAAACCCGTTTTAACGTATCAAGCATCTTTTGACCATTATAAGGTAAAACCATATCCTCCAGTTTGCGTTGCATTGTGTGATGGGACTTGGGTCTTATAATGGTTTCAGTTTTCTAAAAAGCATTGCATTGTCTAACGTTTTACTTTATTTTATGCACTGGCAATCCAATGGAGTAAACCCATTCCGCGTTAGCGGCGTGGTCCTGTGATTAGCCTTATTATTAGATAGGTTAAGTAAGATTTCTCATACTAGTCCCATGACTGACCTGTAGTTTGTTTCACTGGCAAACTCGGGGGCCCATATTTTCCACACGGGTAGTCGAGTAGCTTTTTGCAGATATATTTACAGGATCCTGGTTTACAGCTAATGCGGTATTCGGAAAGCTCTGTATCCGCGTATTTCTTTCGGTTGTATATTTGTAATATTTTTCCACTGCTATTTAAATGTAACTTAAATCTCTGATATTATTGTATTTCTATTATGTATTAAGTATTCATAATCTGTTATATTCTTGTACTCTGATGTAATTGTTGAAATCAACAATAAAATGTTCTTCAGTTTGTGCTTTGATGTGGGTTTTTCTCAGGGCAATCCAATCTTTCCTTTACTGGGAAGTTTGGGTCGTCACATGTGGTATCAGAGCTCAGGTTTACAGAGCTCGAGAACAAGACACATTGGAACCGAACGAAAGAATTCATCAGAGATTGGATTAGCAATATCCAATAAGAATAACTCGTTAGAGATGGGATCAGTAGTGTCTTAGAACGAGTATGAAGAGTATCATTTTCTTAAAAAATAAAAATGAAAACAAATTTGGTTTTGAAAATTTTATCTAAAAATACGTATTTGAGTATATTATTATTTTAATGTGGACAATCGAGTAAATAAAGATTTCGAATATACGAGTAATTAACGGATATTCGAAGTTTTTATATACTAGATAGATATAGAATCACACTCTAGTCTCCCGGAGATGATTCTGATGATCGGTGCACCATCATCAGAATTTATGATCGAATTTCGAAAGTGGGATTTCTATATATTTCCATTGACTAGTATGAGAAGCAAAACATAGTTAGGACACATTGCTTTGATTTGCACTAAAAATTTGATTTTTGACTATATGTAAAAGATATATATTTGAAAAGTTAATCACCTAATTGATTGCTGGTTGTGATGTTTGATTATTAGTTTAACTAACAAAAGTATAGAAATAATAATTAATTTAACTAATAGATTATGGAAACCAATAAAGTTGAGTTGGTAGAATTAAAAAACTTTTAGCTTCGTTCCTTTTCGAGGACGAAAAGATTTTAAGTAGGGGCGATTGTAACGACCCGGAATTTTGGGGCCAATTTAAATTTTTTATTTTAGAAATTTTAATGGATTTTAATATTTAGAATAATTTATTTTAAATAATAACGACTAAAAATTTATTTTAAAACGAATAAATTTAATTTAATAATAAAAGGAGTTTAAAACAGCGCTGTAGTTTGAAAATTTGAATTTGAACTTTGACTGAATGTACATGATTCATTTTAAATTAGAATTGAGCGAAACTAGAAATATTTTAATCTGTTTAATCATATCTTTCTAACGAATCTGAAAAACTGAAATTTCGCTTTAGAAATCAAAAGTTATGTCCAGTCTAAAATTTTGAAAAGTCGCTGTAGAATTTACATATATATTAATATAATATTTAGCCCTTAAAAATAGTCATTTTGCAAACGACCTCGGTTTTCGATGAAACCACTTTTGTTGGAACCAGAATGTCAAACTATTGCTAGATTTCAATTTTCATAATTTTTCGAATTAATATGTGAGCATGGCAAAGGAAAACGTGTTTTGTCAATTACAGTCAAATTTAATCGACTTGAAAATGGCCTTTTTCAAACAGTCTCAGAATTCGATGAAATTAGTCTCGTTAGAACCGTATCGTCAAAACATAGCTAGAAATATTTTTTCTGTAATTTTCTGAGTCGGTATGTGGCCCCGGTAAATTAAAATGTATGTATAAATTAAATATATAAATGTTTTGTATTTTAATTTAAAGAAAAACATATCGTAATAGCCGAATTGGGTTACGAGGCATATTCCATTGTGTCCGGAACGGGGGTATTTAGCTAAGGGCGTCACTCGTTGGGTTTGATTTCGGTTTGAGAGCGATATAGAAATTAAATTGAAATTAAATAAAATTAAAACAAAGTTAAAATACGGTATAAATACCGTATATTATACCAAACCCTATTCCCATCGTTTTACAGCCGCCTCTATTCCATCAATGGCTGAACTCGTCCAATCTTTCACCCTTAATGATTCTCAATCCGCTAAGTATTTTCCAACCATTACAACGAAAAGATTGAAGAGCTTCCTTGGCTCTTTAATTTGGTACGGTCATGATCGCATCTGGGGGTGCGTGGAGTTCGAATTTCGAGGGGGAACTGGCGACGTTCGCGGTGGATTTTGGGGAGGTGGAGTCCACTGAGGTGGCGGCGGTTCTGGGCGTGGAGGCGGCGTTCGAAGGCGGTCATCGTGGTGTCGTCTGATCGGAGCACAGAGGACCGTAGGTGGTGCGGCGTCGGCATGAAGAAATCGAGGATGGGTTTCTCCAGTTACAGTGAATAACCGAGAAGAAGAAGAAAAAGGACAGCGCGTAAGGCAGTGCTTGTTTAACGTTATAAGAGGGTAATTTAGTTTTAATTATAATTTAACTATCTAATTATGTAATCCAAGTTTAAAATTCGATATCTTCTTCGTACGGGGTCCGTTTTGCGAACCATCAATTGCGTTGGAATCACAATAGAGAACACTACGCCATGGAAAAGACTAGAACTGAAAACGGAGCAAATCTGAATTATGGAAATTTCAAACCTGAACTGTTCTGAATTAGACTGTCGGTGAGAAATCTATTTATTTCTTTCTTTTAAAATTAGAAATAAATTCTGAAATTATTATTATTAATCCACAGCTAATTCATGTTGTTATTATTCTGTGTTAAATGTAAAATATACATTGTTTGTTTGATTATGTTTTGTGGCGATAGAATTATTAAATTTACATTTCTGTTATTTAGATTAAACAAAATTATTATTTTGTTTATCATACCGTTGGAAAATTAACCTTTATGTTAATCAGGGTTGGGTTAAACCCAAATTATCATTTTGTCCACTTTATTGTTTAAAATTAACATTGCTGTTAATTAGAATTTGATTTAAACAAAATATGTATAATTTTGTTTATATAGAAGGATCGAATGTATAGAACAACAAATTTTGTAAATTTGTTAAGTTATAATTTTTCACCATACATGAAACACAGAATCTTGTTAATTTGTTAAATCAAAAATTTTAACATTAAAATGGATCAAACATTTTATTCATTTTTATGGACTCAAATTTTGGAATAAAACAAGAATACATATTTTTGTGTTATTTTGTTGAACTAGTTTTTCAACAAAATTTAGAATACACCTTTTTGTGTTATTTTGTTGAACTAGATTTTCAACGAAATAGAATACACATTTTGATGCAGTATTGTCTACATAAAAAGGAATAGTTTTTAAAGATGCATTTTTTTGGTTAAATTTGAGACAAAAAAAAAAAAAAAACTGATTTCAAAGTTGCATTTTTTATGTAATTTTGTTTGCATTTAAAAAGATTGCATTTTTAATAGGGTTATGTTTTTATTTAAAGATTGAAAATAGAAATCATAGTTATCAATTTTGTTAAAATAGATATAAATAACATTTGTTATAAAATGTTATCTTTGTAATAAAAGTACATTTTTATTTTAGAAATGTAACATTAGTATAAAAGACCGTTTTGTTAGCAAATATGATATTAGAATAAAAACATGTCATTTTTAGTCAAATAATAAAAATGTCATTTTTGGTTACGTCTTGGAATGTCATATTTCATCGTCATTTTAAATAAATAAAAAGATAGAATTTTAATGTTGCATTATGTTTTGTTTATTCAAAACATTACCATTTGTTAGAAAGATAAAAAGGACATTTTGTTTAGAGATGTTAAATAGGATTAAAGAGAACATTTTGTGAAAATGTACATTAGAAAAATGAATTAGAAATGTATATTTTATATATTAAGAAAAATGAATTAGTAATGGTCATTTTTGTCACTTTAGAAAAATGAATTAGAAAACATTCATTTTGCCATTTTGAAATAATGAAGTAAAAAATGGACATTTTTGTCACTTTAAAGGAATGAAAATAAAGATATACATTTTTGTTACATTTGAAGAATTGGAATAAAATATGCATTTTTGTTAGAAAATGAAAGTAGAGAATAATATACATTTTTGCTAGAAAATGTATATTAGATTAAAAGTACATTTCTGTTAGAAAATGTGAATTAAAATAAAAAGGACATTCTTGTCATTTAAAGAGTGAATTAAAAACATACATTTTTATGTAATATTATTCACATTAAAAGAATTAAAAGAAAAGAGACATTTTTGTCATTTTAAAGGAATGAAGTAAAAGTATCCATGTTTTCGTTTAAAAACGAATGAGACCAAGATTATACATTTTGGTCAATTAGATAAATAAATAAGAGATAGGATTTTTATTGTCATTTGTTAACAATAAAAAGAATTGAAATTATAGATTTTTATTGTCATTTGTTCACAATAAAAAGAACTCAAATATATGTCCGTGATGTTGAAGTGTTTGATGTATTTAATGTAATGTTAGTATATTCAAACTGAATCTTACACTTCCATTCACGAGTCATCCGACTTGCTTATGTGATTGGGTCGATAATTTTCACACATCTCCCAAGTGCACAATTACTTTATTAATTGTTTGTTGAATGAAACCCCACACGGGTGTTGGGATGATAATTGACCTACGCTAGTCCCAATATTTAGTGTAGAATCCACTCTGGTTGGTTATTTGGATGTGTGATAAATTTTTATCATGATTATTGATTTCATGCAATATATGGTTGTTGATTGAGTCACATTCCAATAAAGAATATTCTAGAAAAGAATATTTCAGAAAATATCTTAGAAAAAGAATATATTTTAGAAAAATATATTTTTATTGAAACGAACTAGTTATTAACTAGAATAAATCATTAAATTTAGATTTAATGAAGTTCTCCAATTTGTCAATATTTAATCGAAATTAAATTAAATAAATTGGATTTGGGTTTGTCGTGAATAGTGTCTTAAATAACACTGTTCTTAAACCCCGTATGAAAAGAATAATCTTTTAATTTAGATTATTCAAAGTTTTCAATTATATTTAGTAATTGGAATAAGATGAATTGTGAGTTGGGTTTATTGTGAACTACGTTTTTAAGCGACATTTGTTCTTTAACACAACTGAGAGTGAAAATATGATTTGGAATTTATAAATCATTTATTAGGATTTAATGAAGATCTTTCCAAAGTAAAGTTTCCCAATTTAATATATTAAATTGGAATTGAATGGAATTCGAATTAATAATAACCGAGATAATCTTCTGCAAAAGAAGACTGATACTACATATTGAATTTAAAAGTCTTTGTTGTTTTTCCATTTATATTATTGGTCGGATACAGAAATTTATAACGATCATATATTGATTTGATTTCTGTGAAGATTCCATATTTAATGGAAGTCGATTTTGGGTTTATCGTGAACTGTGTTTTAAATGACACTAGTTCTTTAACCAAGTTAAAGATAAGATTAATTTCTTAAATTTAATTAATCATTGAATAATGATTTGTGATATTCAAAACCAAATTGGGTTCTTAATAAATCGTTAAAAGAAAGATTTAAGGATAATTTAAAGAATTTATCTTTGATATAATAATGTGAATATCTATTAGAAGAATATTCTGAATTGGAATGAGACGTTGGGTATGCTTTTATAGTACTTGATTTTGATTATAAAAATATGCAAGTTATTCGGAAAGACCGAGTTTAACCCATTCCGGATAATCACTACGACGATGAAGAGTTGAAGATGAAGACGGTGTTTGAAGACCGACGATCTTCACATCGAATGAATGTGTTGCTACTGAGACCCATGATGGGAGTAGCTACCTTGAAGGGGCTTCAGTGGTAGCCGTCCGGACTATTGTTGATTGTTCGGATTTGGTTTTCGCTCAGACCCAGAGCATAAGCTTGTAAATGGATGCGTGTCTGACATTGGATTTCGTTCCACATGAATTAGATTGATTTTTATTAATGTATGTTTGTTTGGTGGTGGAGGATTTATTCTCTACTTAACACCCTAGTATATATTAATAGTGATTGATCGCATGGCGTGAATTGTCAATGTGGCACACCAAGATGCAAATGATCAAGGCTCTTGTTGAAAAGCAGGGCCTTGTGGGATGATCAAAGTGTAGCCTATTACGGCATTGCTTTGTGTGTAGCGTGACTTCACGAGCCTCACACCCCGATATGAGTCAAAAACGGGATTAGGACTGCAGGGAGTGCACACGTTTCTTTCTAGCTAGGAGTGGTGTCAGTGCTTAAACTGGCTGAAATTTTACTTATGTGGATGATGAATTTTAAGGCGCCTCTGATTTTTATAGGCCGTTAGTGGTCATACTATAGGTCCAAAGGGACCGGGAAGCGTGTGTTCAGGCCTAATTAATCCACTACCCTTAGGTAGGGACCGACCCTGAAGATCCAAGGGTTCACTGCGGGGGATCCTGAGGCATTTGCTGGAGTGTCTTGAATCGGAGAGGAGCTTGCCCCTAGCCTCGAAACAGGATGGAAACCCAACTTCCAATACGACCTTGCGGTTTTGATTGTAGAACTAGTATGGCGACATGATATATGGTACCCATGCCGTCTATGATTGATACATTATGATTGAAATTGTTTTTAAAAACATATACTCGCTAATATTAAACCCGTTTTAATGTATCAAGTATCGTTTGACCATTATAAGGTAAAACCCTATCCTCCAGTTTGTGTTGCATTGTGTGATGGGACTTAGGTCTTATAATGGTTTCATTTTTCTAAAAAGCATTGCGTTGTCTAACGTTTTACTTTATTTTATGCACTGGCAATCCAATGGAGTAAACCCGTTCCGCGTTAGCGGCGTGGTCCTGTGATTAGCCTTATTATTAGATAGGTTAAGTAAGATTTCTCATACCAGTCCCATGACTGACATGTAGCTTGTTTCACTGGAAAACTCGGGTGCCCATATTTTCCACACGGGCAGTCGAGTAGCTTTTTGCAGATATATTTACAGGATCCTGGTTTACAGCTGAAGCGGTATTCGTAAAGCTCTGTATCCGCGTGTTTCTTTCGGTTGTATATTTGTAATATTTTTCCGCTGCTATTTAAATGTAACTTAAATCTCTGATATTATTGTATTTCTATTATGTATTAAGTATTCATACTCTGTTATATTCTTGCACTCTGATGTAATTGTTGAAATCAGCAATAAAGTGTTCTTCAGTTTGTGCTCTGATGTGGGTTATTCTCAGGGCAATCCAGTCTTTCCTTGTAACAACCCGTAAAATGCGAGCCAGTTTGAAAATTTTATTTTGGCAATTTTAGCGGATTTTGAAAATTTAAAATAGATTATTTTAAATAATATCGACGAGAAATTTAGTTGAATAGAATTCGAACGTATATATTATATGCGTCGTCGTTAGAATATAAATAATTATATATAATTATAAATAGAATTGAAAATGGCGCGGTAGTTCGATAATTCGATTTCAAACTTCAATTGAATGTACCGGGTGCAAAACAATCCGGATTTTAATGAAACCAAAAATAATGGAATCTAATAGTGAATATCTTTCCAACGAATCCGAAAGATCAAAATTTCGTAGCGAGAATCAAAAGATATGTCCAGTTGAAGATTCTGAATAGTCGCTATGGAATTCAGGCCCTTAAAAATGGACATTTTGCAAACGAGCTCGGATTTCGACGAAACCACTTTTGTTGGGTCCGTGATGTTAAATTATTGCTAGGTTTCAAATTTCATAATTTTTCGAATCAATATGTGAGCGTGGCAAAAGAAAACGCGTTTGACCGATTTCAGTTGATTTTAATCGACTGGAAATTGACCATTTTTCAAACGGTCTCAGAATTCGACGAAATTAGTTTTGTTAGGACCGTATCGTCAATACGAAGCTAGAAAATATTTTTCTGGAATTTTTCTAGTTAGTATGTGACCCCTGTAATTTGAAATGTGCGTTTAAAATTCAATATAGTGATTTAAATGTAAATTCAAAAGGAAACTGATTGTAACGATCAAATCAGCTTGCGATACATATCCCATTGTGTTCAGAATGTGGGTAAAACGCTATGGGCGACAGGCGGTGGGCCTCGTTTCGAGGTCGTGGATGAAAGTCAACCTTTTTGCGAAGTTTAATAATTAAATAAGAAAATAATTAAATAATTTTAAATTCCCTCCCTCCCCTTTATCTCCTTCTTGGCCCCCCCCCGATTCACTATCCAGAAAACAGAAAAAGAAAAAAAAAAAAGAGAGAAACCCTAAGCGAATCGCGCCGCCTGAACCCCGAGAAGCCTCCTCCTCCCAGCGCCCTCACCCCGAAGACCCCAAGCATCGCGACGCCTCCAGACCGAAGCCGCCTCATCGAGCCCCCACCCTCGCTCCGTCGCCCCTCCGCTATCGCCTCCCTCTCATCTCCTCCTTCATCGCGACAGCCACCAGCAGCTCCGCCCAGCTCGAGATTTGCAGCCGACGTCTCCAACCCCCAACCCCCCCTCGGTTTAACTGTAAGTTTTTTTTTTTATATACGATATTTTTTAATTCGTTTTTTTATATATTTAATTATTGTTAGTTAGTTTAAAACTGATTTTTTATAATGTTTAAAACTGATTTTTTATAATGTTTAAAACTGATTTTTTATAATGTTTAAAACTGATTTTTTTATAATGTTTAAAACTGATTTTTTATAATGTTTAAAACTGATTTTTTTTATAAAGTTAAAACTGATTTTAGGAATTTTAAAAAAAAACTTTGATTTGAAAAAGGTATTTTAAACTTTAAAGGTGAAAAGATTTAAACTTTAAAGGTGAAAAGATTTAAACTTTAAAAGTGAAAGATTTAGATTTTAAAAAGGTTTTAAAAGATTTGAACTTTAAAAAGTAAAAGATTTAAAAGAAGTTAAAACTGATTTTGAACTTCGAAAGGAAAAATATAGTTTTTATCTTTTGAACTTCGAAAGAAAAATATAGTTTTTATCTTTTGAACTTCGAAGGAAAAATATAGTTTTTATCTTTTGAACTTCGAAGAAAAATATAGTTTTTATGTTTTGAACTTCGAAAGGAAAAATATAGTTTTTATCTTTTGAACTTCGAAAGAAAAATATAGTTTTTATGTTTTGAACTTCGAAAGGAAAAATATAGTTTTTATCTTTTGAACTTCGAAAGAAAAATATAGTTTTTATGTTTTGAACTTCGATAGAAAAATAGAATTTTTATATATTGAACTTCGAAAGAAAAATAGCATTTTTATATATTGAACATCAAAGTAAAAATTCGATTTTTATATATTGAATAGCGAAGTAAAAATGTGATTTTTACGTATGTAGTGAAAGCAGCAACGAAGGTGACAAAAAGGCGAAACGACGAAGACTTCTGCAAAAGAAGAGCCGTGGAGCTAGGATAGCTATATGTGAGAACTTCTCACTCAAATTCTATTTTTCTAGTTATATATATATACTAGGATGCAGACGGTGCTTATTAGAAGCACCCGACACCCGTCCACATACCATGGACTTGTTTGTTTGGTTGTGTAGTTGGTTAGATTATTTGATTGGGATTTGATTGATTGGTTGAATTGGAAATTGATTAAGATTGATGTGTGAATGGCGTGGGCCTTCACTAGTCCGGGGATAAGGCTAGGCCTTGTCCCGTTTCTAGTATCGTGCCGTTATGCCGCCGAAATTTTCTAAAATAAGTTAGAAAAATAAAAATAGCATTTTATTTAAAGAATGAACTGAATAGAAATTCATATGTTAAAATAAAATGTGTTATCGTTAAAAATATATTTTTTAACGTGAATGTGAATAAATAAATATTCATTTACAAACCAGACGGTTTGTTTATGTACACCTATTTGAATGACGTTGATTGGGTCGATAAATTTTACACATCGCCTAACTGCACAAATAAAATGTGTGTTTGATTGTTTGAAACCCCACACGGGTGTTAGGATGAAATTTGAAGTTCACTCATCCTGATTGATTAAATATGTCGATCGATTGATTGACAGGCTGTTATAAGCGTTGAATATCTATATTTGATGCTTATACAGTGTAGTGCACTTTGGTTGATGATTGATTATTTTCAATGCTATTATATACATGTGTTGTATGAAAATCCATATAATTAATTTTATATGGTAATTGATTGGGCCTCATTCCAGTTTTGAAAAAGAAATATTTGAAATAGAATATTTGAAAATAAAGGAATATATGAAGCCGTGTTGATTAGATTGACGCCATTTTGACGTGAACGATATTTATATCGATTTTAAAAACGATTTCGAAATGAATTGAATTGAAAACGAATTCAAAATGAATTGAAAACGATTTCGAAATGAATTGAATTGAAAACGAATTCAAAATGAATTGAAAACGATTTCGAAATGAATTGAATTGAAAACGAATTCAAAATGAATTGAAAACGATTTCGAAATGAATTGAATTGAAAACGATTTCGAAATGAATTGAATTGAAAACGAATTCAAATGGAATTGAAAGCGAATTGAAATGAATTCAAATTGAATTGAAATTCGAATTGAATAGAAATGAATTTTAAAACGAATTTATGAAGAAGAATTCAATTTTGGCTTTGAATTGAAATAGAAGTTGAAATAGAATTTGAAACGAATTTAAAACTATTTATATAATCCGTTTTAAATAGGAATCGACGAAATATATATTATATATATTATATATATAATATAATGGCCTGAATAGAACGCGCCGCGCCGCGGTAGTTCGCGAATTTCGACCATTTATTTCAAACGGACATTGCGGGAGATCCGACCGTCGGATTCTCCTAAAACCGGAACCGTTGGGTTCGTATCGAAAAGAGCTTTCTAATGAATGTTAGAAATTTGAAATCTAACGGTTGGATTTGGAGATACGTCCAAATCAAATTCGAAAAAGGTCGCTGTAAGTGCAGTTCGATGGCCGTTAATGGAAATCGACTGTACGGGCCTTGATAAAATTATTAAAAATAGTAATAATTTGTGTAAAATCATAAGAAATGATTTGTGAAAGTTTGGGATGAAAACTCCATATTTGAAAAGATAAAAATAGATTTTTATCGAAATGAACTAGTTTTGAACTAGAATTATAATTCTATTTATTTTTAAATAAATAAATTGAATTTGAAATGGTTTTGAAAATAACCAAATTTTCCAATGATTGCATTGGAGTGGATTTGAATCGAAATTGTCTTCGGAATATTTCGATGTTGGAATTCGTGATATTACAGGTGTCGTTATGGAAATTTGAAAGATATATATTTGTATCGTTATTTCCAATACGACATTTGTTAGTCGTAGAATTCGATATTGAATATAAGCCGATATATATTTTCTATTCAGAGCCTTGTATTGAATATCGAATGTGATTTGGGTTTGTCGTGAATGGTGTCTTCACTAACACTGTTCTTGAACCCAGTTGAGAAAAGATTAAATCTTTTTATTTAGATTTAATGAAGTGTACCAATTAAATGATATTTAATTGGAATTGAATTGGTATTGATTTTTGGGTTTATCGTGAACAGTGTTTTAAATAACACTTGTTCTTTAACCCGATAATTAATGGAATGTGATTTGGGTTTGTCGTGAATGGTGTCTTCACTAACACTGTTCTTGAACCCAGTTGAGAAAAGATTAAATCTTTTTATTTAGATTTAATGAAGTGTACCAATTAAATGATATTTAATTGGAATTGAATTGGTATTGATTTTTGGGTTTATCGTGAACAGTGTTTTAAATTACACTTGTTCTTTAACCTGATAATTAATGGAATGATTTTTGGGTTTATCGTGGACAGTGTTTTTAAATAACACTCGTTCTTTAACCCGATGATTAATGAATGTGATTTTGGGTTTATCGTGAACCGTGTTTTTAAATGACACTGATTCTTTAACCCAGTCAAAGATTAAAACTAAGTGGAGTTTTAATGAATCTTTAATTAGATTGAAAAGATCGAGAATGGAGTATCACCAGTTTTACCTAATGATTTAAAATAAAGATTAATAACTGTTTTAGTTCTCACACCAGTCCCATGACTGACCTGGAGTTTATTGTTTTAACCTAAACTCTGGGTGCCCTTATTTTGACACGGGCAGCTAGTAGTTTTGGTTTTGCAGATTTATATTCACAGGATCCTGGTTTACAGCTGGAACGATATCCGGAAAGCTTTGTATCCGTATATCTCTTCTAGTTGTGTATTGTATTATTTTCCGCTGCTATGTATTTAAATGTAATTTAAATATCTGATATTTCTGTGTAATATTCATTTATACTCTGTAAATTCTTGTAATCTGATGCATTGTTGTAATATACAATGAAATGTTCTTCTGTATGCGTTATGTTGTGGTTTGTTCTCGAACTATCCGACGCTTTCCTTTACGGGGAAGTTGCGGGTCTTCACAGTTGGTATCAGAGCTTTGGTTTACAAAGCTCAGAGAACAAGGCACATTAGAACCGTACGAAAGAATTCATCAGATACTGGATTAGTAATATCCAACGGGAATGACTTGTTAGAGATAGGATCAGTAGTATCCTAGAACGAGTGTGAAGAGTATATTTTTCAAATGAAAACAAATTTTGTTTTGAAAATTTAAATCAATTATTCGTATTTGATTATTTATTTATATTGATGTGGACAATCCAGTATATATAGATTTTGCGTATACGTCTGATCCGCGTGTATTCGAAGTTTTAATATATTGGATAGATATAGAATTACACTCTAGACACCCGGGGATAATTCTGATGATGTGGCCACATCATCAGTATTTATATTCGTGTTTCGAAGGTGTGATATCTATATATTTCCATTAGACTGGTGTGAGAACCAAAACTTATATATAGTTAGAACACATTGTTGTGAATTGGCATCAAAAACATGATTTTTGTATATGTATCAAAATTATCAATTTGAAACTCTAATTCACTAATTGATTGATGTTTGTGTTGTTTGTTTATTTGTTTGATAATTTTGAACCATTATGCCTAATTTGATCAAATATTGAATTGTATTGAAAATTGGTCGCGTTTGCTTGCATATACATATATATCATTGAACAGGTCATAGCAAGGAGGCTAGAGCAGAGAATAAAATTTGTTTGCCCGACAAATAGGTACATGTTTACTACATAATTTCCTGTTTTGTTTGGGTGATGATGATTTTGTGAGCCTATTGGCTAGCCGCTTGGCTTTTACTTTTTCTTTTTGAGATCTAAAGGACCGGGGAAGCTATTTGAAATTCCCCGATGCTCCCGGTGCAGGGGAGGTTATGGCGAAATTTTTCAAAAATTTAGGGTGTTAGCCAAATTTTTGAAATTTTGAAAATTCTCAGAAACTAAAGAGTTGGAGAATGGAAGCCAGATCGAGCGTAGTGTTAAATAATCAAACCACTTTCGACTTTGTTCCTTTTCGGGGACGAAAAGTTTTAAGTGGGGGAGATTGTAACAACCCGTAAAATGCGAGCCAGTTTGAAAATTTTATTTTGGCAATTTTAGCGGATTTTGAAAATTTAAAATAGATTATTTTAAATAATATCGACGAGAAATTTAGTTGAATAGAATTCGAACGTATATATTATATGCGTCGTCGTTAGAATATAAATAATTATATATAATTATAAATAGAATTGAAAATGGCGCGGTAGTTCGATAATTCGATTTCAAACTTCAATTGAATGTACCGGGTGCAAAACAATCCGGATTTTAGTGAAACCAAAAATAATGGAATCTAATAGTGAATATCTTTCCAACGAATCCGAAAGATCAAAATTTCGTAGCGAGAATCAAAAGATATGTCCAGTTGAAGATTCTGAATAGTCGTTATGGAATTCAGGCCCTTAAAAATGGACATTTTGCAAACGAGCTCGGATTTCGACGAAACCACTTTTGTTGGGTCCGTGATGTTAAATTATTGCTAGGTTTCAAATTTCATAATTTTTCGAACCAATATGTGAGCGTGGCAAAAGAAAACGCGTTTGACCGATTTTAGTTGATTTTAATCGACTGGAAATTGACCATTTTTCAAACGGTCTCAGAATTCGACGAAATTAGTTTTGTTAGGACCGTATCGTCAATACGAAGCTAGAAAATATTTTTCTGGAATTTTTCTAGTTAGTATGTGACCCCGGTAATTTGAAATGTGCGTTTAAAATTCAATATAGTGATTTAAATGTAAATTCAAAAGGAAACTGATTGTAACGATCAAATCAGCTTGCGATACATATCCCATTGTGTTCAGAATGTGGGTAAAACGCTATGGGCGACAGGCGGTGGGCCTCGTTTCGAGGTCGTGGATGAAAGTCAACCTTTTTGCGAAGTTTAATAATTAAATAAGAAAATAATTAAATAATTTTAAATTCCCTCCCTCCCCTTTATCTCCTTCTTGCCCCCCCCCCCCGATTCACTATCCAGAAAACAGAAAAAAAAAAAAAAAGAGAGAAACCCTAAGCGAATCGCGCCGCCTGAACCCCGAGAAGCCTCCTCCTCCCAGCGCCCTCACCCCGAAGACCCCAAGCATCGCGACGCCTCCAGACCGAAGCCGCCTCATCGAGCCCCCACCCTCGCTCCGTCGCCCCTCCGCTATCGCCTCCCTCTCATCTCCTCCTTCATCGCGATAGCCACCAGCAGCTCCGCCCAGCTCGAGATTTGCAGCCGACGTCTCCAACCCCCAACCCCCCCCCTCGGTTTAACTGTAAGTTTTTTTTTTATATACGATATTTTTTAATTCGTTTTTTTATATATATAATTATTGTTAGTTAGTTTAAAACTGATTTTTTATAATGTTTAAAACTGATTTTTTATAATGTTTAAAACTGATTTTTTATAATGTTTAAAACTGATTTTTTATAATGTTTAAAACTGATTTTTTATAATGTTTAAAACTGATTTTTTTTATAAAGTTAAAACTGATTTTAGGAATTTTAAAAAAAAACTTTGATTTGAAAAAGGTATTTTAAACTTTAAAGGTGAAAAGATTTAAACTTTAAAGGTGAAAAGATTTAAACTTTAAAAGTGAAAGATTTAGATTTTAAAAAGGTTTTAAAAGATTTGAACTTTAAAAAGTAAAAGATTTAAAAGAAGTTAAAACTGATTTTGAACTTCGAAAGGAAAAATATAGTTTTTATCTTTTGAACTTCGAAAGAAAAATATAGTTTTTATCTTTTGAACTTCGAAGGAAAAATATAGTTTTTATCTTTTGAACTTCGAAGAAAAATATAGTTTTTATGTTTTGAACTTCGAAAGGAAAAATATAGTTTTTATCTTTTGAACTTCGAAAGAAAAATATAGTTTTTATGTTTTGAACTTCGAAAGGAAAAATATAGTTTTTATCTTTTGAACTTCGAAAGAAAAATATAGTTTTTATGTTTTGAACTTCGATAGAAAAATAGAATTTTTATATATTGAACTTCGAAAGAAAAATAGCATTTTTATATATTGAACATCAAAGTAAAAATTCGATTTTTATATATTGAATAGCGAAGTAAAAATGTGATTTTTACGTATGTAGTGAAAGCAGCAACGAAGGTGACAAAAAGGCGAAACGACGAAGACTTCTGCAAAAGAAGAGCCGTGGAGCTAGGATAGCTATATGTGAGAACTTCTCACTCAAATTCTATTTTTCTAGTTATATATATATACTAGGATGCAGACGGTGCTTATTAGAAGCACCCGACACCCGTCCACATACCATGGACTTGTTTGTTTGGTTGTGTAGTTGGTTAGATTATTTGATTGGGATTTGATTGATTGGTTGAATTGGAAATTGATTAAGATTGATGTGTGAATGGCGTGGGCCTTCACTAGTCCGGGGATAAGGCTAGGCCTTGTCCCGTTTCTAGTATCGTGCCGTTATGCCGCCGAAATTTTCTAAAATAAGTTAGAAAAATAAAAATAGCATTTTATTTAAAGAATGAACTGAATAGAAATTCATATGTTAAAATAAAATGTGTTATCGTTAAAAATATAATTTTTAACGTGAATGTGAATAAATAATATTCATTTACAAACCAGACGGTTTGTTTATGTACACCTATTTGAATGACGTTGATTGGGTCGATAAATTTTACACATCGCCTAACTGCACAAATAAAATGTGTGTTTGATTGTTTGAAACCCCACACGGGTGTTAGGATGAAATTTGAAGTTCACTCATCCTGATTGATTAAATATGTCGATCGATTGATTGACAGGCTGTTATAAGCGTTGAATATCTATATTTGATGCTTATACAGTGTAGTGCACTTTGGTTGATGATTGATTATTTTCAATGCTATTATATACATGTGTTGTATGAAAATCCATATAATTAATTTTATATGGTAATTGATTGGGCCTCATTCCAGTTTTGAAAAAGAAATATTTGAAAAAGAAATATTTGAAATAGAATATTTGAAAATAAAGGAATATATGAAGCCGTGTTGATTAGATTGACGCCATTTTGACGTGAACGATATTTATATCGATTTTAAAAACGATTTCGAAATGAATTGAATTGAAAACGAATTCAAAATGAATTGAAAACGATTTCGAAATGAATTGAATTGAAAACGAATTCAAAATGAATTGAAAACGATTTCGAAATGAATTGAATTGAAAACGAATTCAAAATGAATTGAAAACGATTTCGAAATGAATTGAATTGAAAACGATTTCGAAATGAATTGAATTGAAAACGAATTCAAATGGAATTGAAAGCGAATTGAAATGAATTCAAATTGAATTGAAATTCGAATTGAATAGAAATGAATTTTAAAACGAATTTATGAAGAAGAATTCAATTTTGGCTTTGAATTGAAATAGAAGTTGAAATAGAATTTGAAACGAATTTAAAACTATTTATATAATCCGTTTTAAATAGGAATCGACGAAATATATATTATATATATTATATATATAATATAATGGCCTGAATAGAACGCGCCGCGCCGCGGTAGTTCGCGAATTTCGACCATTTATTTCAAACGGACATTGCGGGAGATCCGACCGTCGGATTCTCCTAAAACCGGAACCGTTGGGTTCGTATCAAAAAGAGCTTTCTAATGAATGTTAGAAATTTGAAATCTAACGGTTGGATTTGGAGATACGTCCAAATCAAATTCGAAAAAGGTCGCTGTAAGTGCAGTTCGATGGCCGTTAATGGAAATCGACTGTACGGGCCTTGATAAAATTATTAAAAATAGTAATAATTTGTGTAAAATCATAAGAAATGATTTGTGAAAGTTTGGGATGAAAACTCCATATTTGAAAAGATAAAAATAGATTTTTATCGAAATGAACTAGTTTTGAACTAGAATTATAATTCTATTTATTTTTAAATAAATAAATTGAATTTGAAATGGTTTTTAAAATAACCAAATTTTCCAATGATTGCATTGGAGTGGATTTGAATCGAAATTGTCTTCGGAATATTTCGATGTTGGAATTCGTGATATTACAGGTGTCGTTATGGAAATTTGAAAGATATATATTTGTATCGTTATTTCCAATACGACATTTGTTAGTCGTAGAATTCGATATTGAATATAAGCCGATATATATTTTCTATTCAGAGCCTTGTATTGAATATCGAATGTGATTTGGGTTTGTCGTGAATGGTGTCTTCACTAACACTGTTCTTGAACCCAGTTGAGAAAAGATTAAATCTTTTTATTTAGATTTAATGAAGTGTACCAATTAAATGATATTTAATTGGAATTGAATTGGTATTGATTTTTGGGTTTATCGTGAACAGTGTTTTAAATAACACTTGTTCTTTAACCCGATAATTAATGGAATGTGATTTGGGTTTGTCGTGAATGGTGTCTTCACTAACACTGTTCTTGAACCCAGTTGAGAAAAGATTAAATCTTTTTATTTAGATTTAATGAAGTGTACCAATTAAATGATATTTAATTGGAATTGAATTGGTATTGATTTTTGGGTTTATCGTGAACAGTGTTTTAAATTACACTTGTTCTTTAACCTGATAATTAATGGAATGATTTTTGGGTTTATCGTGGACAGTGTTTTTAAATAACACTCGTTCTTTAACCCGATGATTAATGAATGTGATTTTGGGTTTATCGTGAACCGTGTTTTTAAATGACACTGATTCTTTAACCCAGTCAAAGATTAAAACTAAGTGGAGTTTTAATGAATCTTTAATTAGATTGAAAAGATCGAGAATGGAGTATCACCAGTTTTACCTAATGATTTAAAATAAAGATTAATAACTGTTTTAGTTCTCACACCAGTCCCATGACTGACCTGGAGTTTATTGTTTTAACCTAAACTCTGGGTGCCCTTATTTTGACACGGGCAGCTAGTAGTTTTGGTTTTGCAGATTTATATTCACAGGATCCTGGTTTACAGCTGGAACGATATCCAGAAAGCTTTGTATCCGTATATCTCTTCTAGTTGTGTATTGTATTATTTTCCGCTGCTATGTATTTAAATGTAATTTAAATCTCTGATATTTCTGTGTAATATTCATTTATACTCTGTAAATTCTTGTAATCTGATGCATTGTTGTAATATACAATGAAATGTTCTTCTGTATGCGTTATGTTGTGGTTTGTTCTCGAACTATCCGACGCTTTCCTTTACGGGGAAGTTGCGGGTCTTCACATTCCTTTACTGGGAAGTTTGGGTCGTCACAGTTTGGAATTAGTCTAATGAACGTGGTGCAAAACCTATTTCGTATTTCAATTGGTTATAATTTAGTTATCTTCTTCTACAACTTACCACTTAGTCATCACAATTGTTTCCTCCTTTTACATGCTTTTATGATTTTTTTCAAATTGTTCTCGATTCAAATATCCACCTTCGGTCGTTTTCTTTGCCACCTCCTCTATATTTAAAGATAATAAATCATTTGTGTTGATAGTCAACCCTTAAATTTTTAACACTGGTATAATTTTATCATTGAGATGATGCACACATTAATATTACTCTATGAAGATTTCATTGTACCAACGTTCACTTTTTATTATGGTGTACATTTATTCATGCCTTCACGTTGTTCCTTTAGTTGTTTGAATGATTACTGAGTTATTGCTCATGTTTGTTATTTCAATGATTTCTTTGTCAAGTGAAATTTCTTTTGGTCACTAATAACGTTATCCCTATAGTTATTCACGCATTCTGAAGGTAATTTTGTAACAACCCAAAAAATCAGAACCAATTTAAACTTTTTAATTTGGCAGTTTTAATGAATTTTGAATATTTAAAATGATTTATTTTAAATAATAACGACAAGAAATTTGTTTTGAATATAATTAGAACGTATATATTGATTTGAATTGAAGTTGGAATATAAATATTTATTTTAATTTTAAAAGGAGTTAGAAATAGCGCGGTAGTTTGAAAATTCAACTTTGAGTTTTGACTGAATGTACAGGATTCAAAATAAATTGGATTTCAGTGAAACCAAAAATATTTAAATCGGTTTAAGAATATCTTTCTAACGAATCTGAAAAATCGAAAATTCATAGCGAGAATCAAAAGTTATGGCCAATTGAACATTCAGAATGATCGTTATGAAATAAATATAGCCGTAAAAATTGACATATTGCAAATGACCTCCGTTTTCAACGAAACCACTTTAGTTGGATCCGGAATGTCAAATTATTGCTAGGTTTAGAATTCCATAATATTTGGAGTTAATATGTGAGCGTGGCAAAAGAAAACATGTTTGGTTAATTCTAGTTAATTTGGATCGACCAGAAAATGACCATTTTTCAAACGGTTTCCAAATTCAATGAAATTAGTTTTGTTGGGACTGTATCGTCCAAACATAGCTAAATTTATTATTCTGGAATTTTTGGAATCAGTATGTGGCCCCAGCAAATTGAAATGTACGTTCAAATCCATATTTGAATGTTTTATATTTTAATTTGAAGAAAAATTGATCGAAACCATCGAATGGGCCTACGAAACATATTCCATTGTGTTCGAAATGGGGGTATTTAGCTGGGGACGACGGTCGTTGGGTTTGAATTGAAGTTCGTTTGGAAAACAGATATTTTTGGAATTATAAATAGCATGGGCCAATCAGAATTTTTATAAAGAATATATCTAATTTCTCTCTCCCCGACTGCGCTCAACGGCGGAAGTTACTTCCCCGCTTCCTCCTTCGATTACTCCTCCTACAGGCCAAATTAGCTTCCACCACTGTTGAGAATTTTGTAGCGCTCTTCAAGATCTGAACATCCATACCTGATTTGCCCTCCACAGTGCCCTGTTCATCGAGATCGAGATCCTCGAAGTCCGCACCTTCATCGCACTTCCCAACCAACCTCCGGCGATCGAACTCGACCGCACCCACCTCGATTTGCGTGCCTCTCGGAGGCCTTCGACGTGGCTTTGAACTTCAAAAGGAAAAATATAGTTTTTATCTTATATATATATATATAAATTGTACATGCATTATATGAACCATATATAGCGATATGGAATTGAAATGGAAATATATACGTTTATATATATATATATATATATAAGAGAGAGAGAGGAACTCCTAAAGGAGTTTTTTTATGGAGGCGGATATGTTTATTATCATTTTCAACTCCGATGCAATTGCTTGGAAGTTCAGTTTCTACAACTTTCAATGCGTGATTTGGTATACTGCTTCCAATTTGTTTGAGAAATGGTTATCAGCGCAAAAGTTTTGGTGGCAGCCTACTGGTGCCAAAAGTTTCCATACAGTTACAGTGGAAAATGTCATGTCCTTCGTTAACCTGGTTGGTAAATGCAACAATAGAGAAGTCTTCACGATGAGCACGCCAGTACTTGGATTTCCAACGTACAGTCAACGACGATAACATGGATCAAAACCACGGCCCACATCCGCAGGATCGTGTAAGTTTTTGATGGTGGCGTTCGCGGGGTGGAAGGGTAGAATCGTGGTGTAATCTGAGTGGCCATGTGTTGAATCGTACGAGTGGAATACACCCATCTGGAATTGAAGAACAGTATTAACATTTTAACGAACAGCAGGTTTTAAAAAGTTTCACTGGCAATTCCAAATATGCGAGATGTTCTTTCTACATGGAAATGGGTTACACTCCATTATGGCAGTATAAACATAAGGAGGCACGTTCTGCCGGGTTTCTACTTGATCTGAACTTCCAGAAGTGGAAGATGGTAGGCGCGGGAACTCCATTGACCGTGCTTTGGAGATCACGTGAGCGAGAAAATTTTGGGGTAGTTATTCTAACCGTTTACATGGAAGAAAACGTGTTTAAACGGTTACCAACACTTGCTTTCAAAATTCAAAAGAGGCAGGCTATAACGGATTATTTCCGTTTTGTTTTCAGTACACGTGGAGGAGCAAAGTATTCTGATTAAAACAAAGGTTTAACGTGCAAACTAAAGGATGAGCGGACATTTCATGAGAGTATGCCAAGTGGAAAACAAACATACAGTGGGTATAAATGCGTTTATACAGGCAATCAAATGGCAAAAGTGTTTCCTAGCTGTTACAAAATATGAGGAAACCAAATCAGCTATCATGGTTAGGTCAAGATGTTAAGGACAGACTGCGTCTTTTACTGTGTAAATCGGGTTAGACTGGGTCGAATGGTGTACTTGCGTTCGATACTTTGTATCGATGCGTGTATTACTGGCGTGTTGTATATACGTGTGAGTTTGTATTGAATGTGTTTAATTAATAAACAACCCATTTTCAAATATATATGTATATATATATATATATACATACATACTCCCCTCGTCCACAAACCATGAACGATATATATTGGTTGTGATTGTTTGGATTGTGGTTTGGAATTGATTGATTGTGGTTGTAACAACAAATTTGGTTGTGTTTGTGATATATTCATTGTATTGTGAAAATGAATGACATATTGGAAATCATTGAAATGAAAATAATGTAATGCTGCAAGGCCTAGGATAGCAGAGGAGCCGTGCAGGACACGGTGCCGGTGCTAAATACCCTGCCACTGTAATGCTGAAATTTTCTGAAATATTCATGTATAAAAAAATATTCATGTTTGAAATAAATTGTTTTAACAATAAAAATCATATTTTTATTATATATATGAAGTGTTAAAAATATTCATGTTTGAAATAAATTGTTTGAACGATAAAATTAACATTTTTATTGTATGTACGAAGTATATAAAATATTCATGTTTGAAATAAATTGTTTTAACAATAAAAATCACATTTTTATTATATATATGAATGGCTAAAAATATTCATGTGTTGAAATAAATGTTTTTTGGTTCAAAATATTTTTTTTAACACGTATATGAATTGAAAATGGTTTAGAAATCGATGAACAAGTTATATTTTTATATGTATAAATATAACTAAAATAAAACAAATAACGACACTGCAGTTCATGTTTTGGAATCGTGATTTTAGACGATTATACCGAGAAATCCGACCATCAGATTTCCCCGAAACCGTAATCGTTGGGTTCGCTTTGAAAATATCTTTCCAACGATATCAAATTTGTAAAGACCCAACGGTTAGATTGTGTGAAATATTTAAATAAAATCTGAAGAAAAACAGCGCCATGGCCGCGTTATGGCCTGAAGCGTCGTTTAAATAAATGGGCTATTTTTAAATAAATAAAAATAGCGATAATTCGTTATAAAATATTATAAACAATATGGAGTGGAAATTAAACCGAATTTACTTGGTTTATTGGATATTTGATGGTTGAATGTGTTTGACACGAAAATTATACTAATGAACAGAATTATGGATGGCAAATAATTTAACCATGGAAATGAATTGATTTGAATTATAAATATACGTGAATTATTTGAAAAGGCCGAGTTAATTCTCATTTCAAATAATTGATCGACGATTAGAAGTCGAAGATATGAAGACGGTGCAAGACCGATGATCTTCACATCGAATGGATGGCTACTGATGCCTTTGACGGGAGTAGCTGCCCTGAAGGGGTTACAGTGGTGGTTGTTCGGACATACTTGTTGATCGTTCGGATGTGCGACGGCCTCTCTCCTGTATTGGACATATGGGACGAGGAATAAGGTGCCTCCGGTTTCGTTTAGACCCAGAACAGACTTTTAAATGGATGTGTGTCTGATGTTGTGGGTTGACAACATGACATACAGAGATGCTGTGATCAAGGCTTTTGTTGAAAAGCAAAGCCTTGTGGTTGACGATCAAAGCATGGCTTTAATATAGCTAGCTTTGTGTATAGCGTTGATTCGCGGGCCTCACATCCCGGTATGAACCAGAAACGGGAGAGGACTTTAGGGAGGGCATGCGTTTCCTTCTAGCTAGAAGTGGTGTCAGTGGTTTACAAGCCCTGACAAGTTTAACCTATGTGGACGTTTGAATGCGAGGTGCCTCGGTTATTTCGGTCTCTACGGAGCTGATGGATGGTTTGGTAGATATACCGACCAGTTTTACGCCCCATAGGGCGGGGAAATGCAGTGTTCATGCATTTTAATCCACTCTGTGTGGACTGGTCCTGACGTTCCAAGGGCCCACCTGTGTTTGGGTCCTGAGACATGGGCTAGATTGTCTCAAAGTGGTAAGGATGATCCCTTGCCTTGGTTCATGATGGAAATCCAACTTCCAAATACGACATCGTGCGGTTTTGATTGTAAACATATATATGGCGACATGATATATGGTACCCATGTCGTCTATGATTGATACTCATGATGGAAATTGTTTTTGAAACATATAAACACTAGTAATAATATTGAATGCTTTTGTTTTATACGTATCAAGCATATTTTGGCCATTATAAGGTAAAACTCTATCCTCCGGCTTGCATTGCATTGTGTGATGGGACCTGAGTCTTATAATGGCTTCATTTTTGTAAAAAGCATTGCGATGTTTAAATGATTTACTTGTTTTAAGCACTGGCAATCCAATGGAGTAAACCCGTTCCGCGTTTGCGGCGTGGTCCTGTGATTGGCCTTATTATAAAATAAGTTAAGTAGATTTCTCATACCAGTCCCACGACCGACTCGTAGTTTGTTTCACTTGTAAACTCAGGTGCCCTATTTTCTACATGGGCAACCTTGTGTTCAGGTTTTAGCAGGCTCATTCTGGATAGCTATGGAGCTGAAGATGGGTTATGTCATTTCTATTATGCTGTTCAGCTTCTGTTATGTATATTATGTTTGATTCCCTTGTAGACATTTTATATAAAGCTGAAACTGTATTTTGTGCTAAGTGTGATCCTAATATACTGTGCAACTCTGATGATTATATTTGTTCCAGTGTAATTTATTGTATATTATCTGGTGTAATGATATATTTCTGTTCTGCTATTATTGTTTATGTGTTATATTCCAAAGATTACCCTTGCCACCGTGGAACGGGGGTCTTGGGTCATCACACGCGGTATCAGAGCTTTGATTAATCTTAGTTCCGGAATATAACATATTAACGAACTCATCAGAAATAGAATCAGGAGTATTCTATGACGAATAACTCATTATAGAAAGGATCAGTAATATCCTTGAATGAGTAAAGCAGAATAAAATACACCACAATAGACACATTTACATTCAAGTATATGTCTCTATGTTTTAAAATACCTTTTCTGTTGGCCTGACACTTTATCTGCTATTTGCAGACATCGTAGAAAATGAGTGGCAGAAGTAGAAGAGGTAGGTCAGAACTAGATATTGAAGCTCTATTAAAGAAGTATCGAAATCTGGGTGGAGTACCATTCTTGGGCAAAGAATCCATCATTGAAACACAAGCATGGATGTGCTCTTCTAAGAGAATTTTTGAAGGTTCAAAGCTGAGAGATGATCAGAAAAGATTACTGGCATCTTGGGCACTCAAAGACGAAGCTTTAATCCGGTGGGAAACTGTCATCAAGGATAATCCAGAAGGTAATATTACATGGGATAGATTTAAAGAAATTTTCAATGAAAGATTTATTCCTCCAGAAGCAACTGATCGGCTAGACGATGAATTCTACTATCTGATTCAAGGAGATATGACCATTCCGGAATATCATAAGAAATTCAATGAACTTTCTCGTTTTGCCCCGCATCTAATTCAAAATCCAAAGAGGAAGAATCTGAGGTTTATTAATGGGCTTCAAAGAAAGTACCAAAGTAGTGTAACTGCACATGTGAAGCTTCCTTTTTCTGAAATGATATACATGGCTTACCAGTATGAAGATCTGGATAAGCAAGGTCTTTTGGACGACGAAGAGGAAGGCAGTTCTAGTAACAAAAGGAAATTTGAAGCTGATAGCCCAGAGACAAGTACGCAGCCTGAGGCAAGTACGACGTCTGGGGTCCGAAAGAAGCCTAGAGGCAACAGGAAAGAGGTAACATCTGAGAAAGAGCAGGCAACGACTGCTATATTCAATAACTGCAAGAAGCTAGGGCATTTTCAAGGGAATTGCAAATCCTCGAAGAAAGGAAGAAATGTTGGATCCAAATCCAATAAGAAGGGTCGAGAGAATAGGAAATGCAATCAATGCCACCAGGCTGGTCATATTGCGAAGAATTGCCAGCGATCACAGAAATCTGAAATAGTACAAGTAAATGAAGTGGCAGAAGTTCCTGCACCCTCGGCTAGTCAGGGAAGGCCAGATGTTTTAGAAGGCACGCATACTGTCAAAGATATTCCAGTTAAAGTACTGTTTGATACAAGCGCGTCACGAAGCTTTATTTCAAGTAATGTGGTTAAGAAATTGGATTTGAAATTGAAGAAGCTCAAAGAACCCATCACTGTCCATAATATGGTTGGGGTTTCCTCAATCTTAGTTGGATTTATGTGGTGTCGGTTTCTTTTTCCCGTTATCGGTTCCCTACACTAGTACAAAATAGGGTATTTGCGTCTAACTCGGGGCAGATGCAAATAAGATGGATGCAAATGTTAAAAATTAATTGCATCTGACTTTCAGTAGACGCAAATACTATGTATTTGCGTCACATATGCCCTGAACCAAATGCAAATACTTAAAATATTTGCGTCCACTTGATCGTACATTAGATGCAAACTGCGTATGGCAGGTGTATTATTTAATGCACTTGCGTCTGCTTAGTTATTCTAACAGATGCAACTGCTTTTGAATTTGCGTCTGCTTTGAATACACACCAGATGCAAAAAATTAAAAAAAATAAAAAATATTGAGCTTCCAGCAGCACACTACCAAATATCTACTAACAGCACAACACAAATATACAAAATAAGTCTGATACCCATCAAATCCTTGATATGTGGTTACATATATGCAGTACACTATCAAATACCTACTAACAGCAGTACACTACAATTAAGAAAACTAACTTAAAGTATAAATCATGAAGGCTTACATATGCATATGCTGAAATAATCAAGGTTCCAAAACGTTTGTCATGCGGTTCACTTCCTAAAGCCCTGCACCTGAGAGATCAATAAAACATAACATTTTGGTCAGTTTACAAATAAAAACTTATTGCTTGAAATAGATATGAAGATGCAGCTTAGATTTTGGACTAAAGAGCCATGGCCTTTTCCAACCCCAAAGAAGAGATAGAATTTTATACTTTGTTTTCTATCTATATTTTTGGCATCGAACAACAAAGAAGAACAGAATTACAGAACATCAAACAGTAGAGACGAATATGCAATACTGCTAAACTGTTAACAAGAAAACTAACAAATCAAAATTCAAAACTAACAAGCAACAATGGAAGTAATACTAAACTGACTCATTAAAACTAACCAACAAAGAAACTGCAAACTATTAACAAGCAACACTATCATATTTTCTTCTTCTTTTTGAATATTCTTCTAAACTGGACACCATACATAAGCTTCTAAAGGCCACATATATACTTCAGGTAATTAATTAGCAAATATATATATATATATATATATATATATACTGTTGTCATTGGAACTCAACCGTTGCATATTATTAGTGTTCTGTTCTTCCAGATAAACTACAGTTTGGAGGCTGAAAAAGTGTACCTTTGTTTCTCCCGAAATTTATTATATGGTAGACAAAGTTTAAATGCATGTCCAGTGATAATGATAAAATAATATCTTGTATATGTATTTCAGATTAAAAAAAATGCACACTGCGTTAATATGTGTTTACAAATACAAACTGGCAACAGACTCAGGATGTGGAAAGAGTACATTCATGAGACAACTAACAAGTGTACTTGGAGGAGCAGCAGAGCCCCCAAGAGGAGGAAATCCAGATTCAAACACATTGATTAGCGACACGACAACAGACTCACTAGATAGAACTGGTAGAAAAGAGCATGGAGTTACTGCTTTAGACCCAAAATCAAATGATTTTGATTTGATGTACGAGCAGGTTAAGGCCATCAAAGATGTAGTCGCCGTTGATAAACCTATATATAATCATGTTACTGAACTTCTTGATCCTCCCGAGGTCATTAAGCCCCCAAAAATTTTAGATATCGAAGGCTTGCATCCTATGTGAGAATTCACCGCTTTCTTTTTTAAGAATAAAACTACTACTAACCAGTTTTATGAACAAATCTTGATTCTTGTCATTGAATATATATATGCAGGTATGATTCAAGGTAAGAGATCTATTAGACTTCAGCATATACCTGGACATTAGCGATGATGTTAAATTTGCATGGAAAATTCATTAAGTTTCCTTCAAGTTTCCTTTAATACAATAGAGTCATTTAAGTTTCCCTTAATACAAACTATTAACAAGCAACACTATTATATTTTCAAGCAAAATGCATTTCCATTTGTTATATTTTTTAAGCAACACTTATAAACTGCACACCATTATATAACACCATCCGTAATGGACAATTATAATAGTATGGGAACCCCTATTGAATCTTCTAACCAAAGAATACGTCATACGGTATTGATTCGCATCAATATGGTTTGATTGTAGTTTGAATGATTGAACCTGATTCGCATGTTTATATCAGTAATATTAAAAAAGTTGTTTTAAAAAAAACTCCCTTTAGAAACTTTCCATCTTAGCTTCATTGTTTTCTTTCCTTATTCATATCCAAGAAGAGAAAAAGACATGTTCTTATGTCATTTGAACATGTTTGAATACTCTATGAAGCATGAACATGTCCGCTTATATTTGAACATTATCTGAAACTGTCAAAAACATGGTCAAAACTGACGATATTTTCTAGACTCGTCCAAACTTGTTTAAATATTATCTGAACACTTTCTAACGTAAGAAAAAAAAGATATACATCATAGCGATATTATTGGATTGATTACTTTAATTCAATCTTAGATTGATTACTTTAATTCAAAACTAACGATATTTTCTATGAAATAATATTCAAACTTGTTTAAATATTATTGGATTGATTACTTTAATTCAAAACTATGAAATCACAACGATATACATCACCGTGCATTTGTTTAAATGAGTGCTGCTACAATGCAAGAAAAAACAGATGCAGGAACGTGCGAATTAAAATCGGATGGTGTGCAGTTCAGGGGTACTGAAACTAGTATGGTGGATATTGCTCTTGCATATTTTTGGGTCAGTCTCCGATGGGCCTTATAGCATTTACATATATTATTGCTGCTTTTTTTGCTAGGTAACAAGAAAAAAAATCTTTCCCAATTAATATAAATATTTAATACACTATACGCATGTTGGAGATGCACATGCTGTAAACATCTCTACGTTTTACAAACATGAAAAAATGGCTTTGTTTTTCACAAGTATAACAATCAAAATCCATTCCACTCAAAATTAAATTTCCAAGACAAATACAAATAATACATGTAGTTTTCAGTTTTCACAAAAAGGTATCGATTCCTAGTAATCATGGAAATAGGTATTCAGTTGTTTTACATTTTGGTCAGTTTACAAATAAAAACTTATTGCTTGAGGAAAATCGAAAAAAGAATCACTTGAAAACCACACGGAGGTTGCTACTCGTTGAATCAATAGATATTACTTGTGGCACTGACCAAGGTTGACAGTAATTTATTGTTATAGAGTTGGTGTTTATTGCTTGAAATTTAATGAATCATTTGCATAATAAATTTGAATTTAGGGTGTGTGTAATATTATTCTAGTTCGCAGTGTATTATACAAATGAATGCTAGTTTGTTTTTCAGTTTTAGCCAATTATCAGTTTTTGGAATTTTAATTAAGCTTGAAAATTATCACATTCAGTTTTAGCCAATTATCAGTTTTCATGTATTGTTTTTTTTTTAGTAAATAGTTACTCAAATATTTTTCAGTTGACTATCAGTAAGTGTTGCCGATTTTTAATGTTGTTTCAATATTGATGTAGCATTCAACAAAAAAACAATAAAAATGAAAAACTACAGAAAGTGTAACGCGGAACTTACCCCTCTAATGCCACGTCCACTGAATGAAAGGACAGCTAAATCCAGTTTTGCATGATATAAATAGATAAATGATCCCGAATTTCATCCATCTCTTGTTGGCTATAAGAACGATCTTGTACAAAGTCCTGCAATTAAGAAATTGTTTTGGAACTTGAATCATATAATTATTTAACATTAAAAATGAAGGAAAAAGAATAAGGAAAATAGAAAAAACTAAAGTGGTACCTTTTCTAAATCATTGCTTTGATGGTGATTTTTTACTATTTCATACATATACCTCATCACATAATAAACACAATCCGTTGATTTAGATTGTTTTGGACACTACAAGAATAGTAAAGAAATTTAGTGGTCAGTTCAGAATGAATTTTTATCTCAAATGACATACAATTGTTATATGTTAGAAAATCAATCACCGTAACATTTTTCCATTTCAAGGTCGACGTTCCTCGAGACTTGCAGCCACATACTTTATAAAGTTTAAATGCCCTACACATGCAAGAAAATGTTAACACAAATTGAATAACGACAAAATCAGAAATTGTCTTATTAAAACAACGATTTGTTTTATAAAACTATAACTGATATTCTACAACTTACACATTGATTTGTGCTTTAATTCCCAAACTATGCCTTCTTTCGGCCCGAGGATCAAAAATATAAACCTCGTTGTTTTGTAGATGAAAAACAAGCAGTAGACAATGTTTCCTATAGTATAAAATTTATAGAAGGTTAAAATTATTAGCAAATTTATGAAATAGTTACAAAATTAAAGGTTTATTGTTTATATACTTTTCGTAATGCGGGGCAAAGAGAAATTTTTTTGATTGCGACTCACGCCATGTGTGGAGGATATATGAATTAGTCGCGTCTGGAGATTTCCGCACTTGGGAAAGCTTATCAGGACACATAAACCCGATGCTCTTAACTTCGAGATCGTTGAAGCTATGATTTAACCACCTACACATTGTACAATATTAATTTAGCATGGAAACACGACATGTAACCATGATATTTGTCAAAGTAATGATATTAAGTAGTCTACATGTACGAGTGAAAATGCTTACATGATGCAAATTTGTAACCATGATACATTCAACCACGCCATGCTAAGGAATTGTACAAGGTGTACGTGTGTTTAATGTACGTGTGTTTGATGTAAGTGTGTTTGATGTTTACTTAGCTCCTCTTATCGATGATCTAAAAATTTTGTGGGATAAAGGTGTACATGTGTTTGATGTACATGTAACCAAGGTCTAAGGAATTGGCAAACAAGTATACACGTGCATCAAACACACGTACACCTTTATCCTACAAAATTTTTAGATCATCGATAAGAGGAGCTAAGTAAACATCAATGTCGTTTCCTGGTTGTCGTGGTCCCGAGATTAGAAGAGACAACATGATGTATTTGCGCTTTATACTCAAGTGAGGTGGAAGATTGTAAATCACCAAAAGAACCGGCCAAGTAATATGTTGACTACTAAGATTTCCAAATGGGTTTATGCCATCTGTGCAAAGACCAAGTTTGAGATTCCTACTTTCTTTACCAAAATTAGGATACATTTCATCAATGTTTCTCCACTGTGGCGAATCGGCTGGATGTCTTAGTAACCCATCATCTTTCCTCAGATCTGCATGCCATCTCAGGTTTTTTGCATTTTCTTTATTTGCAAATAAACGTTTAAACCTTGGTATAATGGGCGAATACCATAATGTCTTTGCTGGAGGCCATTTCTTCTTTGAGTCGTTATGAACATTCCCTCGCAACTTGTAATGGGATAATCCACACTAGGGACATTCATGCATGCTCTCATATTCATTTCGATACAATATACAATCATTTGGACATGCGTGTATCTTTTTGTACCCAATACCAATTGGGCATATAATTTTCTTTGCTTCATAGTTAGAAATAGGAAGCTCATTACCTTCCGGAGGCATGACTTTCAAAAGTTCTAGCAATGATGTAAAACTTTTATCACCCCACCCATGTTTTGCTTTTAAATTGAAAAACTTGAGTACAGCAGTTAATACTGTGAACCTAACACAATTAGAAAACAATGGCTTTTCAGCATCGATTAATATTCTTTCACACATTTTTGGATCTTCCATCAAATGTTCTTCAGCGCCACAAAACATCTCATGAACAAAATCATTTTCATCATTCACCTCATTACTCATGTTATCTACTCGATCATTCTCGCCAATCACATGATTGGTAGAACGAGTTCTGCTAAGTATACTTCCACCATGCCATATCCACTGTGTATAATTGTCTTTAAACCCATTACGAATTATGTGATCCTACACAAGCTCTATGTTGTGCCATCTTCTCCTGTTGTTGCAACGTCTACAAGGACAAACAATTGTTTCTTCCGCTGTCCTTAACTGCTCATTCAATGCACAACCGATGAACTCTTCCATTTTGTGTAAAAACTCATTATCGCAACGTTTCAATTTGTACATCCAACTACGATCCATGTGCAAATACCAGAGATACTACACAAAAAAAAAAAAAAAAAATTGAAACAAAATCCAAGTTTAAGTGGGTGACACGAAGAGTGCAACATAAACCATGTTACAATATCTTATTATGAGTGCAACATAATCCATTACGAAGAGTGCTTTTCTTCCCTATCATAATGTTTTTCTTGTTAGAAATTCATTCGCCCTTCATTTATAGTCATGTCCTCTCCTTTCAACACAGTGCGGTACTAGTACTTTTTCTTGGATGTGATTGTCTATAACACAAAATAATCTTGGTAAATATCATGCTTGAATTTGACTTAAACGCTATGATTTGGGAAGTGGGAAAATATGCTTTCATGTTAACGACGTCTAATAATTTAGGCTTCTTACTGTTTTACATTTTTTGTTTACATTTTCCTACTCACTATCGATGAGTTAAATTTTGCGCTATTCGCTATTGACTACACTGGTCATTGCAAATTCATTTGTTATGTAATTTTGTATTCATTATTGTGCCTAGTAACCTTGTACATGAAAACTACTCATTGTTATGTCCTTTAGTACTCTAACCATTGTCCTATAACTACCGAAGCTCGATGAAACTGCAATGCTATATGATATAATCTGTATACGGATAGCAGATATAATATGTATATGAAATTGCAACGTTATATATGTGTAACCGAAACCCCAAAAAAATTGAAAACAGTGTCGGAAAATCAAATAATTGTCTGCTATCCAAAAAAAAGATGCCGATGCAAACAAGAAAAAATCTGCATCCAAAAAAAAAATATCAGTTTGGTTTTTGTAATTATTATATTTTATTTGATATGAATTTTAACAAAGTATAAAATAGGGATAGTTTTGTTAAAGTCCATGTTAAGTTTCAAAATACATCAAACATCCTTCTCAAAAAATATATGTAAACTAGGTCCCTAAAATTAAGTCAAATAAATGCATAAATTTTATGCAATTATTTTTTGAATTATTGTAGACATTCATGCAATTATATCTAAAAATTGCAGAAATTCCCATAATTTTTAAATGAAAATTTAAGAAAATTTTCGCAATTATCGACAAAATGAATGTGGAAATTTCTGCAATTATTCATCATAAAGTTTGCAGAAGTATCCACAATTATTCATGGAATAATTGCAGAAACTTATATATTTTTTGAATATAATTGCTTAATTAAGCAATTATTTTATAGTTAAATTCTAAGAACCTAGCAAATTTACGATCTTTTTTTGTGAGAGAGTTTTCGTGTATTACGTTTAATTTTAAGGACCTAAGCCATCGCTAAGCAGAGTACATTCTTGTATAGGAAATACAACCTTGGCGGCCATGCATATAGCATGTTAGGCAAATTCATATATATATATATATATATATATCGTGATCGCAATCAACTAAAAAAAGGGGTAGTGATATGATAAGTGCAAACCGTGACAGAAATGTTGCATCGCTCAAACTAGCCGGTTCAAACTAGCTGGTACTTGTACTGACAATTGTTGGACTTTAAAAACCAAAATAGTAAGTACTTACCCTGATAAATGAAGAGCTTCAAGTAAATTATACACTGGTTCAACTACGAGGAAGTATAAGAAAATTAGATAGATGAAGGGAATATTTCCCATTTAGACTACATTACCTACTACAATTCAAGGTTCAAGTGGAGAAATTATTCCTAAAGATGACAATAAAAAACTAGAAACAGTTTCATCTTAAGTCAGCCCTAGTAAAGAGTAAAAGGCTAATGTATTCTGTATCTGTAGAACCTTGTATATTCCCTTGGAAGAGAGCGCCACAGTCACTAAGTGACAGGAAAGGTTTTGTACATAAAAATAAAAAGCCTCCAAATCCTTTTACTTGTAGTGTAACATGTGCAAAACTATATTTTGCATACAAATCCTTTTAGTACAGCTACCAAATGGAGAATTAAGAGTCTAGCTATACCGTGAATTGTTATCAGTATCAACAGGTAATAAACATGCAGCTCTTGTCACTTTAATACAAAAAGAGAAGTTGGCATAACTAACCGATGCGAAACTAGCTATAGAAAGCAAATCCTCACAACTTAAAGAGCTGCAGCTTGAGCTAGAATCGTTCCTAAATTCAAGAAACAGCGGAAACTGTCAAATATTGAACCGTATTAGAAACCGATTCCGTGCTTGAAGTTAATTTATTAAGCACTCATCGGCTGTACAAACCGGATTAGAAAATAAATCAATAAACAGTGATAGATAACAGCAACGTCAACTAAGCCATAACAGTGATAGATAAAACTGATAAAAAAATATATAACCTCACACATCCTTGTGCTTAAAAGCAGTCTTTCCATTGGTTTCCAAATACAGTATTCATATTAGTAAATTACGCATTCATGCAGTCATCAAATAACATAAAAATCAACTAGTTAAAGAGTATGAGTGCAAATTCAAATAATGGAGTAGTTTTAGTGCATTCTCAATGCTTGTATAGATCTGCCAAGGATAACCGGAAAATTAGAAAACTCATCCGTATCCACATCCAAAAAGCTGGAAATGCAGATGTGATACAAAGACATCCGCATCCTAAAATTATCAATCCCATTTTTTAAAGATTACATCATACGTTATGTCTATTTTAATACAATTAAATACGAGTTAGAAGTTTATATTAAGCGCAATAAAGGCATATCAACTACTGAAAACTATTTATTATCATTATATTTATTTATTTTAATACTTTAATAATCAATCCGTTTGAAAAAAAATATGCTGAAGTAAAAAAAAATCATTTACGTTTCATGATTGATTAGACGTTAGCGGATAAGATAATTATTCGATATTTGTCTCTATCTGTGGATACGCATATCTACCATCCGAAAATTATTTCAGATTTTGATATAGGTTGACACTATCTGCATTCTGAAGTATTCACTGACAGACCTACACCCGTCAAGCGTTGTGAATTTAGATGCCAGTACGCTACCTGATAAATAAAGGTGAATCGTTATCCTAATTTAACAGTTCCATTGTGCAAAGCAGTAACATGAATAAAAAATAGTAGAACGGTTGGAATTATTGAATCTTTGTACAATAGGCTGGGTTTAAACATTCAAATTATATATGTAGCTCTCATCTAACCAAAATACAATCGTTGTTGCAAAAACATCGGTATATTATCATAAAATGATACTGAAAATATATATGGATTTGAACATTGAAAAATAAAGCATCATTTGAAATTCAAACCATGGATAGAATATACAAATCAGATAGGAAAAGAAGTGTATAAATGAAGGACATGATAAAAGTTACCAGTATGACACAAGAATCCGAATACAAAGTGCAGCATATGAGTTTACAAAATATTGAACCCACACAAGGTACATCGAATATATGACACTACGTTGAAATATGAATCCCTTAAATATACACATTTTCCTATATGAATTTAGTTAAAATGACAAATAATTTACTTCTGCCTATCACACCATCCAAAGATCTATATGTCCTTTAACCCAAAAAGTCTCGGTCTGTCACGGGAATTATAGAGTTAACAAATGGGCCATAAATACCCAAAGAATGAGCACCAGACATAAAATTATAATATATGACATTATAAATAAATCCAGGTTTCCTTAGATAAAACAAGTCATGGGAAAATTTTAACTCAAAAGCCATTGTATAACACATGATTATTCAGAATACAGATCATAAAATAAAATGCAAAGCATAAAGCCATCTAGCGTCCATCTCAACATCCAAGACAACCAAATCCACAATTCTCTAAATCATAAGGATCTTCTAGACAATCATAGTGGTTGTACTCATACCATGCAGGCAAAAAAATGATATTATTCATGCCAATTTGATATCAATGATCATACTTATACCTTGTACTCATGCTTATACTCAAATATTTAGTAAAAGCTATTAAATCTCAATGCTTACGGGTACCACTAGAAACATGGATTGTATTCTCTTAAGAATTTGACTAAAGTGTGATACTGAAAACAAAAGACATTTTTCTTGGGCAGCGGTTCTCCTAAAAGTCCATCACTGTTGTCCATTCTTTATTCACAGCCAAAATTGGAAATTGCATATTTTGAGAACTGTGAAAGAAGATGAATACAATTTTTTTCCACTGTTTGATTATCAACCTCAACGCATACATGTACTTTACGAACAAAATTTTCATATGTATATGCATAGCTTTTAATAATATTTTGTCTCCATGAAACTACTTCATCTTAAAGTTGTGGCTTACGAAGTTGGTTTTTGTCTAAATCAGGAAGAAAGGACAAACTGTAAACGTGGTCATTGCAGACAAATCCTTTGTTACTTTAGTACTAATCATGGATCTTAATTTGTTTACATGCAAGGGCGTCTGTACTGGAAAATGGTTATACTAAGTGAAATAGTAAATTATTTTATGTTGTTGCTTAGTCACTTGAATATAAAATCCTGGAGACCATTCTCCTAGGATGAAAATATAATTCCAGAACCAGGTTTACTTTAGCTGAATAAAATATATAACCCATAGGAAAAAACTAAGAGTTAATAACCGAATTGCAATAAGTCATTGCAAGCTTATGGATAAATCAACTAACCAATGGATCAACTGACCAATGGTCGAGCCAACGAGTGTGTGGATACGTAGATATGCCAGAATGCATATATACACGTACAAGGGTACATATATACATGCAGCTATATGGCAGCTGCGTAAAAACCCATAAACACCACACTGGCATAATATAACACTCAGGCACTCAATCAAAACGAGATGTAGCAGTAAACGAGGTTATCAACAATGTTTCCTCCCTTCTTTTTATGTATGAGTTGCATTCACAGTCAATTAAACCATTTACCAACAACGTTTTTTCTTTAGCTAACATGCCTTTAACAATATCTATATCATTTTCTTTAGAATCAATCAAACTTGAATTCATTATTTCATTTGCATTCCCTGAAACTTCAGTCAGTCTGTTGGAACTAAAATAGTTGATATAGATGAACTAACTAAATAGTGCAATATTTTATTTATTTATTTTAGAAAAAAATTATACTACACTAATTTCTTTCTTCCCAATCTCGCTTATTCAAAATTTTGAAATTTAAACAACTGGGTGAGTGACTTATACCAATTCAAGTGATAGTCATTATAATCTCATGGCTTTGCTACTGCCTTTAATCTCAACTTGGCATTAAGGACATGGTATTGACTTAGGTTTGCACTCTTACGATACTGTAATTAAATAAAATTACACATCTCAATCCAAATCAATCCAAATCGTACCAAATCGAACCAAATAAAATTGTACATATCAATTGAAATACCCAAATCGAACCTTAAGAAGTGACAGCGTTATACGTCTTCAACTTTGCAGTGACTAGAATCGGAAATTGGATTGGAATGAATGTAGGTAGAAGTAGATCGGCTGCTGCTGGAGAGATCAACGGCTGAATTTTTTATTACGAACAATGAAATTTTAATTTTTTTTCGTATACCAATTTCATTAAAACTCGCGCATTTTTTTTAGTTTTCCCTCTCCATGATGGCGGCCTTTTTTTCATTGTTCCCTTCCATATCATATCTGCGTCTTTTAAGCCCGGACCAAGACGCAAAGCCCAAATAATTTGTGAACTTGCGGTAAGCTTTTTTCCCTCAATATATTTGCATCTAACTACAAAGGAGAGGATGCAATTATCCACTGTGTATTTGCGTCCAGTTATAGAAAAAATAGACGCAAATAGCGCTATTTAATTTCATTTCTACCTACCGCGTCTGCTCACAAACATCAACAGATGCAAAATTTTGGGGCTAAATTTTGCTTTGGCTTATTTGCGTCTAATGTTGATTAGAAGCAGATGTAAATTATACTATTTGCATTTGTTGCTTGAACATCAGATGCAAATAAAGAGACGCAAATACCCTGTTTTGTACTAGTGCTACCATCTCGATCGTCATGAATTTTGCCGAATTCGATCTTATTTTAGGATTGGATTCGTTAACCAAATATAAAGTTGAGGTTAAATGCACCGAGAGAGTTGTTAAGACAAAAACAAAATTCGAGGAGTATATAACCATTCCATGTGAAGGTCCGAATTCGGATAGAAGAGACTTTTGGTCAGCTCTTCCTGCTCAAATAGAACATATTCCTGCCGTTATAGAGAATATTCCAGTCATCATAGAAAATATTCCTGTCGTTAAGAATTATGCGGATGTGTTTGAAGAAGTTGTTAGTTTACCTCCACGTAGAGAAATTGATTTCAAAATCGCTTTAACTCCGAATGCAAGGCCAGTAGTGCACGCTATTCGAAGGACGACCTTGAAGGAAAAAGAAGAATTAGACAATCAAACTCAACAACTTGTATGGAAGGGTCTGATCAGGCCTAGTTTCTCTGATTGGGGAGCAGCAGTGGTGTTTGTCCCAAATTCAAATGGTACTCTCCGAGTATGTGTGGATTATCGTGACTTGAACAAGTAGACATTGAAAAATAAATATCCATTGCCGCGAATTGATGATTTCTTGGATCGATTGAATGACGCACAAGTATTTTCACAAATGGACCTAACTACAGGTTTCCATCAACTACGTATTGCCGAGAAATGTGTTCCTCTGACAACATTCAGAGGTCCCAACTTATTCTATGAGTGGTTGGTATTGCTGTTCGACTTATGTAACGCTCCAGCCTATTTTGTCGATCTAATGAACAGAGTATTCAGAGAAGTAATGAATAAATTCGTACTGGTTTTCATTGATGACGTATTGATCTTCTCTAAGTCAGAGAGCGAGCATGCAAAACATTTGGAACAAGTATTGGAAATTCTCAGGAAGAATGTTTTAAAAGCCAAATTTTCCAAATGTATATTCTGGCAAGAAGAGGTAAAGTTCCTTGGTCACGTCGTGTCAAAGGAAGGAATTTCTGTGGATCCCAGGCAAACCACTGCTATTCAAGATTAGAAACAGCCTAGTACGCCCATAGAAGTCCGAAGTTTTCTGGGATTGGCTAGTTATTATTAGAAATTCTTTAAGGATTTTTGGAAGCTATCTAGTCCATTAACGCAGCTTACTAGGAAGAACGCAAGATTCAAGTGGACCCCAGAATGTGAGGCAGCTTTCCAAGAGCTGAAGTTGAGATTGACAACTGCTCCAATGTTAACGATTATTGATGGCAATCAGGATTTGACGGTCTAGACGAATGCTTCTATTGGAGGTCTTGGTGCGATATTAATGCAAAGAGGCCAAGTAGTCGCTTATGCTAGCCGTCAGTTGAAGCCGCATGAGAATAATTATGCAACTCACAATCTTGAATTGTTAGCCATCGTGTTTGCTATGAAAATATGGAGGCACTATCTATTGGATGAGAAATTTGAATTATATACAGATCATCAGTCTTTGAAGTATTTGTTCACCCAGAAAGACTTGAACTTGAGACAACAGCGTTGGCTAGAATTTCTCGCAGCGTATGACCTAGATATCTTGTATACGCGGGGAAAAGCCTGTGTTGTAGCTGATGCGCTTAGCAGAAAGACGGCAATCATCGCCAACCTTATAATTACGCCTTCATTGATTGATAAAATATCTGCTCTTCAGAAGGATGATCACTTCTTTCAGAGGATCAGAGAGAGAATTCAGAAAGGCGAACCCTCGAGTTTTCAGATTGATAATGATGGGATTCTGAGGTTAAAAGGCCGAATTTGTGTTCCAAACATTTCTGAACTCCGGAGAGAAGTACTGGATGAATGTCACAACTCTAAAATTAGTATCCATCAAGGAGTGAGCAAAATGTATAATGATATCAAACGCACCTTCTGGTGGAGGTCCATGAAGAGGGACATTTCTTTATATGTTAGCCGGTGTTCCACCTGTCAATAAGTCAAAAGCGATCAACAGACACTCGCCGGATTGTTGCAACCGTTGGAAATTCCAAATTGGAAGTGGGAACAAATCTCTATGGATTTCAACGATGTCTTGCCCAGAACCAAGAGAGGAAATGACAGTATATGGGTGATCGTAGATCGTTTCACGAAGGCCGCCCACTTTATACCTATCAAATCGAATAGAACAACTCAAAGTCTGGCATAGATTTATTTTAAGGAAATTGTTAAACTGCATGGAGTTCCTATGAGTATCGTTAGTGATCATGACCCGATTTTTGCTAGTAAATTCTGGGAAGCATTCCAAGCAGAATTGGGAACAAAACTGAACTTGAGCACCGCTTATCATCCTCAAACAGATGGCCAAACTGAGAGGGTGAACCGCATACTAAAAGATTTATTGCGGGCTTATATTATTAATTTTGGCGGATCGTGGGAAGACCACTTGCATTTAGCTGAGTTCTCATACAACAACAGTTACCAAGCGAGCCAGAAAATGTCACCATTCGAAGAACTGTATGGTCGACCGTGTAGATCTCCCGCATGTTGGGTAGATTGTGGCAATAGACTTGTATTGGGACCCGATATGATTCGCGAAGCTTCAGATAAAGTCGATTTCATTAAGAAACGATTACAAACGGCTCAAAGCCGACAGAAGAGCTATGCAGATTCGAGAAGAAGAGATTTGGCTTTTTTGGGGGTGACTATGTGTATTTGAGAGTTTCTCCGATGAGAGGAGTAGTCCGATTTGGAAAAACAGGGAAGTTGGCACCCAAATTTATTGGTCCAGTTCCTATACTTGAATTGATTGGAACTCTCGCTTATATGGTTCAATTGCCGGATTGGTTGCCTGGAGTACATGATGTGCTTCACGTGTCTCAACTTCGAAAGCATGTGCATGATCCAGACTTGGTCATGGAAGAAGCCGCGCAACATGATTTGGAAATAACTCCAGAATTGGCAGTGCGGAGAGAGCCGGTAAAGATTATTAGTAAAGAAACTAAAGAGCTGAGGAACAAGAAGGTTCACTTAGTCAAAGTGCAGTGGAGTGGAGATCCGCGAGACTGTATGTGGGAAACTGAGGTGAGCATTACGCATGCTTATCCCAATTGCTGGGTGGATATCTCTGATTAACTCTAGTGCAAGGTACATTAACAGTATTTTGCATTTCCGTTTTGTTTTCTATTTTGCTGTTGTTTCCGTTTCATGGATGTAATTTTTTTAATTATATAGTCTGATCTTAGCAAATATGATTTTAAAAGAGTATATAAATTAATTAGTATATATTTGAAAAAGTTAATCAGTAAATTGATTGTTGTTTGTGTTGTGTGATTATGAATTTGACTAATCAAAATATTGGAATGATAATTAATCTAATCAATAAGAGAACGAAGGGTAAATTTATGCAAATTGAATCAAATATTGAACTGATTTGAAAATTGGTTGAAATACATGCATGTACATTATATATGTTTGAACAGGTAAATGGATTTGCTGTTGAGTAAAGAATTTATTTGCATGCACGACAAATAGGTAAACCTTAATGAGTTGGATGCACAGTTTTATTTATATATCAACTCCTGTGAATGGCATTGGATGCGAAGTGCTGGTTGTTCTGTGTGACATTATAAACGTCGCCATAGGATAGTAACAATTAATTTTGAACTACACTACATGGCATACTACGTGAAGGTAGCATACTCTATCATATACCACATAAGCATTTGGAGCTTGTGTGACGAGGTTGAAGATTTACCATACAAGCAAGAGGCTTGTATGGTGATGACTATAATACGGGTTGAACCGAAGGCTGATATGGACTATATAAAATGTAACGGTAAATTGGCAGATTAATAAAAACCCCACACGGGTCTGGAGTTGACAATAATCACGTCTCACTAGTCATTAAGTCATAAAAACTATTTATAGGGTGACGAGAATTTATTCTCTGGAGTTATGATTTATACACACTCCCCTGTGGACACCGGAATATATCACAATAAATATGTGTATGCTTTTTAGGATTTATGGGGTGCCTAATATGGACCAATAAATTTCCAAACCCCTCCCCGTACGAAGGAGGTTATGGCGAAATTTTTCAAAAATTTAGGGTGTTAGCCAAATTTTTGAAGAATTTGAAAAGTTTTTAGAAACTGAAAAGTTGAAGAACTTGGGCCATAATTAAAATAATGAAAGTTGAGTTGGTTAGTAAACAACTTTTAGCTCCATTCCTTTTCGAGGACGAAAAGATTTTTAGTGGGGGGGGGGGGGATTGTAACAACCCGGAAATTCAGAACCAATTTAAATTTTTTAATTTGGCAGTTTTAATGAATTCTGAATATTTAAAACAATTTTTAAATAATAACAATAAGAAATTTGTTTTGAATAGAATTAGAATGTATATATTGATTTGAGTCAAAGTTGGAATATAAATATTTATTTTAATTTTAAAAGGAGTTAGAAATAGCGCGGTAGTTTGAAAATTCAACTTTGAACTTTGACTGAATGTACAGGATTCAAAATAAATTGGATTTCAGTGAATCCAAAAATATTTAAATCTGTTTAAGAACATCTTTCTAACGAATCTGAAAAATCGAAATTTCATAGCGGGAATCAAAAGTTATGGCCAGTTGAATATTCCGAATGGTCGCTATGGAATAAATATAGCCGTAAAAATAGACATTTTGCAAACAACCTCCGTTTTCGACGAAACCACTTTAGTTGGATCCGGAATGTCAAATTATTGCTAGGTTTAGAATTCCACAATTTTTGGAGTTAATATGTGCGCGTGGCAAAAGAAAACGTGTTTGGTTAATTCCAGTCAATTTGGATCGACTAGAAAATGGCCATTTTTCAAATGGTCTCCAAATTCGATAAAATTAGTTTTTTTTGGACCGTATCGTCCAGACATATTATTTTTCTGGAATTTTTGGAATCAGTATGTGGCCCTGACAAATTGAAATGTACGTTCAAATCCATATTTGAATGTTTTATATTTTAATTTGAAGAAAAACTGACTGAAACAGTCGAATGGGCCTACGAAACATATTCCCTTGTGTCTGGAATGGGGGTATTTAGCTGGGGACGAAAGTCGTTGGGTTTGAATTGGAGTTCGTTTGGAAAAACATATATTTTTGGAATTATAAATAGCACGGGCCAATCAGAATTTTTATATAATATATATATATATATATATATCTAATTTCTCTCTCCCCGACTGCGCTCGACGGTGGAAGTTACTTCCCCGCTTCCTCCTCCGATTACTCCTCCTACAGGCCGAATTAGCTTCCACCACTGTTGAGAATTTTGTAGCGCTCTTCAAGATCTACACATCCGTACTTGATTTGCCCTCCATCGTGCCCTGTTCATCGAGATCGAGACCCTCGAAGTCCGCACCGCCCAGCCAACCTCCGACGATCGAACTCGACCGCACCCACCTCGATTTGAGCACCTCTTGGAGGCCTTCGATGTGGCGTTGGCCGATCAACCTCTAGCTTCACGGATTCGACGAAAAATCCAAACCTAGTTTGGAACGAAAAGGAAAGGTATACGGCTGAAATTATTTAAACTATTTATAGCACTTCAAAGCGCTATGATTTCACTATAAAAATAATATCTTCTTGCTATGTTATCGAAATCCAGCGAAACAAGAGACATTGGACTCGTGGCAACGTTCTCTACATTCAAGTAGAGACCGGGATTTTTTTGGAGCTTCCTACAATTTTTGAAGGAGTGGAACCCAATGTGAGATTTCTAAATTCAAACTGGATTGAAATAGCGATGTATAAATTATATAAGCAAAATATAAATTATATACGCGTTGCATACCTCATATATGAGCGTTGTATAAATTATATAAGCGATGTATAAATTGTACATGCGTTGTATGAACCATATATAGCGATATGGAATTGAAATCGAAATACATACATACATACATACATACATATATATACATACATACATATATATATATATATATATATATATATATATACGCACACACACACACATATATACTCCCCTCGTCCACAAACCATGGACGATATATATTGGTTGCGATTGTTTGGATTGTGGTTTGGAGTTGATTGATTGTGGTTGTAACAACAAATTTGGTTGTGTTTTGGTATATTCATTGTATTGTGAAAATGAATGATATATTGGAAATCATTGAAATGAAAATATTGTAATGCTGCAAGGCCTAGGATAGCAGAGGAGCCATGTTGGACACGGTGCGGTGCTAATTACCCTGCCGTTGTAATGCTGAAATTTTCTGAATTATTCATGTATAAAAAAAATTATTCATGTTTGAAATAAATTGTTTTAACAATAAAAATCACATTTTTATTATATATATGAAGTGTTAAAAATATTCATGTTTGAAATAAACTGTTTGAACGATAAAAATAACATTTTTATTGTATGTACGACGTATATAAAATATTCATGTTTGAAATAAATTGTTTTAACAATAAAAATCACATTTTTATTATATATATGAATGGCTAAAAATATTCATGTGTTGAAATAAATTTTTGTTGGTTAAAAATAATATTCTTAACACGTATATGAATTGAAAATGGTTTAGAAATCGATGAACAAATTATATTTATATATATATATATATATATAATTAAAATAAAACGAGTAACGACGCTGCAGTTCATGTTTTGGAATCGTGATTTTAAATGATTATACCGAGAAATCCGACCAACGGATTTTCCCGAATCCATAACCGTTGGGTTCGCTTTGAAAATATCTTTCTAACGATATCAAATTTGTAAAGATCCAACGGTTAGATTGCGTGAAATGTTTAAATCAAATCTGAAGAAAAACAGCGTCATGGCCGCGTTATGGCCGGAAGCGTCGTTTAAATAAATGGGCTATTTTTAAATAAATAAAAATAGCGATAAATCGTTATAAAATAGTATAAACAATATGGAATGGAAATTAAACCGAATTTACTCGCTTTATTGGATATTTGATGGTTGAATGTGTTTGACATGAAAGTTATATTAGTGAACTGAATTATGGATGGCAAATAATTTAACCATGGAAATGAATTGATTTGAATTCTAAATATACGTGAATTATTTGAAAAGTCCGAGTTAATTCTCATTTCAAATAATTGATCGATGATTATAAGTCAAAGATATTAAGATGATGCAAGACCGATGATCTTCACATCGAATGGATGGCTACTGATGCCTTTGATAGGAGTTGCTGCCCTAAAGGGGTTACAGCGGTGGTTGTCCAGACGTACTTGTTGATCGTTCGGATGTGCAAGGGCCTCTCTCCTGTATTGGACATATGGTACGAGGAATAAGGTGCCTCCGGTTTCGTTCAAACCCAGAACGGACTTGTAAATGGATGTGTGTCTGACGTTGTGGGTTGACAACGTGACTTACAGAGATGTTGTGATCAAGGCTTTTGTCGAAAAGCAGAGCCTTGTGGTTGATGATCAAAGCATGGCTTTAATATAGCTAGTTTTGTGTATAGCTTTGACTCGCGGGCCTCACACCCCGGTATGAACCAGAAACGGGAGAGGACTTTATGGAGGGCTTGCGTTTCCTTCTAGCTAGAAGTGGTGTCAGTAGTTTGCAAGCCCTGACAAGTTTGACTTATATGGATTTTGGTATGCGAGGCGCCTCAGTTATTTCGGTATCTACGGAGCCAATGGATGGTTTGGTAGATATACCGACCAGTTTTACGCCCCATAGGGCGGGGAAACACAGTGTTCAGGGATTTTAATGCACTCCGTGTGGACCAGCCTTGACGATCCAAGGGCCCACTTGTGTATGGGTCCTGAGACATGGGCTAGATTGTCTCGAAGCGGTAAGGACGATCCCTTGCCTTGGTTCATGATGGAAATCCAACTTCCAAATACGACATCGTGCGGTTTTTATTGTAAACCTATATATGGCGACATGATATATGGTACCCATGTCGTCTGGGATTGATACGTATGATGGAAATTGTTTTTGAAACATATAAACAATAGTAATAATATCGAATGCTTTTGTTTTATACGTATCAAGCATATTTTGGTGATTATTTGGTAAAACTCTATCCTCCATCTTGCGTTGCATTGTGTGATGGGACATGAATCTTATAATGGCTTCATTTTTGTAAAAAGAATTGCGATGTTTAATAGATTTACTTGTTTTAAGCACTGGCAATCCAATGGAGTAAACCCGTTCCGCGTTAGCGGCGTGGTCCTGTGATATGCCTTATTATAAAATAAGTTAAGTAGATTTCTCATAGCAGTCCCACGACTGACTCATAGTTTGTTTCACTTGCAAACTCGGGTGCCCTATTTTCTACACAGGCAGTCTTGTGTTCAGGTTTTAGCAGGCTCATTCTGGATAGCTCTGGAGCAGAAGATGGGTTCTATCGTTTCTATTATGTTGTTCAGCTTCTGTTATGTATATTATGTTTGATTCCGCTGCAGACATTTTATGTAAAGCTGAAGCTGTATTTTGTACTAAGTGTGATCCTGTTATACTGTGCAACTCTGATGATTATATTTGTTCCAGTGTAATTTATTATATATTATCTGGTGTAATGATATATTTTTGTTATGCTGTTATTTTTTATGTGTTATATTCCAAAGATTACCCTTGCCACCGTGAAATGGGGGTCTGGGGTCGTCATAAATTTTCATCATTATCTACACATACAAATTGACACCTTTTTTATATGTTTGGTAAACTGACCTACGTTTATGACACTACTGTCAAATTCATGAAAGCACAAACGCGTATTGAAAAATTTATCCATTGTGGTTGATTATTAAAGTAATATTACTCAACTTGGTTATCATTTTTTACCAATGTGTTGTGCTTCAAATCCTTAGGAAGTTTAGTCAACCTTTTCCATAGAAAATGGTCAAAAAAATCACTTTTTAATTTTTATCCAAAAAAAAAGAAGTTAGTGAATTAGGAATTAAAGAAACAGAAGAATAAAAGATTTTCGTTATGAAATTAACAAAAAGGAGGTTAAAGGTGGGTGATATTAAAAAAATTATATGTTGCGCGCTCATTTTTCCTTTTTATTCTATTCTGAAACTCAAATTTTTGTTTTGCTAATATTGTTACCTACTATATTAATTGTGTAGGTTTATTTCTTTTTTTCCTCAATATTGTTTATGGTTGCTAAATATCTTGACATTGTTGAACTTCTTTTGTTGCTTCAAGATGATTGCCAATTTTTGGCTTGTTCTAAAAGCATTTCAGTTTTGATAAGTTCAAGATATATGTAATGTTTGTAGTTATCTATTGTAATAAAAAAATTTAAATCTGATTTTCAACTTGTGCCACATTATGTGGTCGTGTTGTCCAAACTATTTCCCTTATAAAATCATATATTTCAATACAAGCTAAAGTAGAAGTAAAGAAAAAAAAATGTTCATTGGCAGGGACAGAAAATTAATTAAAATAAGCTTTTGGCCAAGAAGGAGCGCGAAATGATTGAACATGTTTCTTCATCAAAATACATTCAGCGTTGACTGTCAATTGTCGATGTCTTCTAACATCATTAGAATGAAGATATCCAAAGAATTTGAGCATACAGAAATAGAAACTGCCTACAATAAGAAACCTGGAACTACAACTCAATGTGACAGTCATTGGTGTACCGATCTATGTATAATAATTTTTTGATAAACCCGGATACACCTTTTCAGGCTGATACAAAAAAGAATATGGTAAGAAAAAGGTCCATGGAGAGCTTCAGAGAAGGAAAGAAGCGGGAAACCATAAGATTACCACTTCGGTCCGCCAATATCTGCATTGTGTTCTGTCCATTTTTTATTTTCAGTGCAAGGTCTATGTTTTATTCAGTTGTAATTTCATTTGATGTAATACTGTTATAGCTACTTTAGGCACTTTATTTTTCATTTGGACATCACTACATATTTGTATTCGTACAAACCATTGCCTGTACTGCTAGAAATTTGATAATATATTACCATGTTGCCTCGGTAAATATTACATTTTATGTAGATCTCCACTACGACCCAAATCACTCTTTGTATTATTGCACGATAAAAAATTTTTGCTCATTGTCAAACTTTCAGTTTATATGGCTTGGAAAGATACTCATTTTATAGTCCTTTTTGTTCCGAAAATTTCGTAAAATATGCTCGGCTGAGAGTTGTGACTAACTCTTTTTTCGTAAGTTCAATTTTTTTCTTTTGTTTTGAGGATACTGTTCTCCATGCCAAACATTCCTATCTTTTGCCAAACATTGAATTTGTGTATGCACTTCGTTCTGATTAAAAAATATATTCACTTTAGTGTAATTGCTACAAGTCACATACTATTGAAAATAGGCTCCATTATTAATGTTCTTTTTTAAATACGAATTATTTTAAGTGTATCACCCATAGCCCTTTTTTTTTGTGTTTTTTCAATGTGTTTTTTGGTTTGCAATATAGTTAATTAAGGGGATTGTTATTGACACTCCAAGTATTGTTGGGGGGTCAATTTAAAATGAAAATATAATTTGTTAAGGGGAGTATCAATGCAGAGAGCACCCCCTTAACAAATAAAGTTTATTTTACCAAATTAGCCTTCTTTACAATAATCCATTTTTTAGTCCTAATTAAAAAAAAAATTCGGTATATTAGTCGAACTTCATCAGATTTTTATACCAAATTATCAATAATCTCACTTGTCGATATACATTTGGTCAGATGAAAATATATCATTCATAGGAAATTAATATGCATATATCAATTGTCGATTTTCCGAATTTGTTGATACACCTTATTTCCCCAAAAGATCGTTTTTTTTTTTTGCTTGCAAATAATTTAGCGTTTTTTTTTTTTTTTTTTTTTTTTTTTTGCATTTGAAATTGATTGGGATTTGGGATGGTAACTGTTGTTATTACCAGGGTTAAATGGGAATGTAAAAAATTAAGTATGTGACCCCCCTAACACTCTTTTTATGATTGGAGTGGTTTTAAAATTTGTCCTCCCCTTGATAATATTTAGAGTGTCAATAACAAAACCCTAAATTAATTTTCATTATCACATGCTTATATGATAACTTGGCAAATATACGCGATGTGCTCTTTTCTTCTTTCTGAAAATGACAACGTTAAATGGTTTTGTACGTCTGATTTAACATTATATTTATTCATTTTTGCATGCCTATTTCCATGTACATTTCTTTATCAAACTAAAAATTATTGGTCCATTAATTTCTAAGGATTAATTCATGTTCTAATAAATTGTTGGTAAGCTCCAAACAGATCAAAGATTGAAATTTGTAGTTAAAGTATTTTATGAATAGAAAGACTGTATTAATTTAAATAATATGTATAATCATTGAATCTTGATTAGTTTTATTTGCTCGGATTTATTAGTATTAGATTTTTGAAATTTGATAGACCTAAAGTATATAAAAAACAATTATTAATAAGGTTGTCAATGATTCCTTGAAAAATCCAAAATTGATCTACATCCATATTCAGAAATAGGTTAAGTATGTGATATTGAAAAAAATAGATATGGATGATAATACATACAAATAAACGTAATTTGTATATATCCTTTTGTTTTTTTTATCAAGATTGTTTTTTATATTTTAATTATTTTTTGGTAGAGCATACTATAAGTATTTTGATACAGTGAAAGAGATTTTTTTTGTTTTATTAAATTAGTATTTCATGTCGGAATTGGTAGTCAACTTTTTAAGCACAAAGTGAACATAGTCATACAAAATAACCTTAACAATTTTTCTTAACTCTGTATGAAAGATGAAAATCAAGGAGTAATACAACATTGTAAATCCACTATGTCATCAATTATCTCTATATTTTATGTTTAAAAACTTTTTACATTTTATTTCATTATCATCTAATTCATATTAACCACTTACCATTTCTTTATTATCATTATGTCCAATAATTTTAGATCTATGTTTAGTTTAAAAAAATGTTTTATATTCACGGGGATTGATGAAAAGTTGAAGTAAAACATTATTTTCTATTTACCAATCATCTCTAAATATATTAACTATTTAATATATGGCTATATTACAAATGCAGTTGTCCACTATCCAAAATTGATTTCGGTCATGATTAAGATGATCTAAAATGCATCCGAATATATATACTATTAGGCATAACACTAATGCAATTAAATGCCAACTTATAATCAATATCTATACCCATTTTTACAATGTGCTTGGCGATGGTACTTATTTTAATTGACAGAGTATAATGGTATTTTTCCACCTTTCATTTTAAAATCCGCTTACCATTGTTAACAGACTAATCTTTACTTTTTAAACATTATCACAAGAGTCACAAACCATGACTTAGCATTAGTACATATATCTACTTTATTTCTTTTAGTGCCCATACTACCCTAGAAATTTGTATAATACACTTTGATTTTTTATTCCTAAGTTTTTCCTTTTAAATATTTGTTATTAACTATGTGGAGAACCACAAGGACAACGAATAAATTATACACATTACAAATAAGGTTTAAATTAAAATATGAATGTTGCACATAGGTAAAGTAGTTAACCAACTGAGCTACAATCATATAAGTAAGAAGAATTACATAAGGGGAAACTCTACTAAAAAATTATGACATTAACTTTACATTAATAAATATGTCCTGACACTGCCCGTATGCGTAGCATGTGTTGGTGGAAATTTAAAATAAAGGAAAGAATAAAAGCAAAATGAGAAAATTTTATATGTCACATATAGTGAAATATAAGTAGTTATACAACTACTTATGTTGCCTTCTCATGAAGGTGTTGGGGCTTAGGGCACCAAAATGTTTGCTTTGTTGTGAGGAGGGAGATCATGCACATTTAAACAACACACGTGCGCGCCACCGCCGTCCCTCCAGCCGTGTCGTGCCGAGTCGTGTCGCGTCGTGGACTGAGCCAAACATATATTTTTGGACCATGGTGCAGTAGGATTTTAAATCCTGGAATTTAAGTTTTGAACAGGTATGAACAAACCAGTTGACTGGTCGTATTCAGACCAGTTGACTGGTTTGCTAACCAGTCAACTGGTTTTGAACAGACCAGTCGACTGGTCCGAAGGGATGCGATTGTTTTCGAAAAGAAACAGTCGCTGCTGTTCAAAGAATTGACTGATCTACAGACCAATCGATTGGTGCAAAAAGTTGCTACTTTTTCTAAAAAAGAAACAGACGCTGTTGTTCGAAGAGTTGCAATCTTTTTGAAAAGAAGCAACCGTATGTCCTTAGTACTATAATAACTGGACTGCACTCCAGTTTTGAATCACTCGAATTTCTTCTCACATCATATTAACTATTGCATTTCCAAATTTCTGATAAATTATTTAAGTTATAGTTCTGCAGGCTATAAGTTCGTAATCTTGTAACTACAGCGATAAATCCAGATAGTGAATCGTCATGTTTGTGCAACCACGTCGATTAAAGATATTCAATATCTTCTCCTTTGTATTTTTGAACAGATTTGTCATTACTTGTGAACACAATGTAAGAGGGCAAATACTGTTTTAGGATAGCGATCACGACATCGTACCTCAGAGATTTTTGTTTTCAAAGAATCAGCGATGAAAGTAAGTCCAACAATCTAAAATAATATTTTGGCAATAGCTCCTCACAGTCTAAAGGAATTCGCTGTTGATTTTACGAAACTAGAGAGGTTTGATGATGTTAACTTTCTACGATGGCAGAAAAAGATGCATTTTGTTGTTGGCTCGAATGAAAGTGGTATATGTTTTAACTGCGCCAAAACCAGCAGAGACTGAAGATGAAATGATTGCACAAACATATGAAAGGATCAAATGGGAACAAGATGATTACATTTGCAAGGGATATATATGCAATGCAATGGCGGATACACTTTTTGATATGTACTACAACAAGCCCACTACAAAAGACAACTCGGATTCATTAGAAGCAAAGTATCATATGGAGGACGCAACTAGTAAGAAATTTCTAGCTACTAAATTTTTGAATTTTAGAATGACTGATGATCGTTCAGTGGTAGAGCAATTCAATGATATCATGCACATAATTAACCAGTTCAGTCAACATAACTTAAATATGGATGAGGAGATTAAGGTCTCATCGATAATAGACAAATTACTCCCTTCCTGGAAAGATCAGAGGAAACTACTGAAACATAAGAAGGAGGATATGAGTCCAGACAGCCTTGCACAGTATTTGCAGGTTGAACAACAACTGAGGCAGAAAGACGCTCAAGACGAAACAGTTGTTGATGCATCAAAAGTCCATATGGTGGAAGAAAAGAAAGCAAATAATGCTTCGATTAACTCTTCTAATAAGAAAAGGAAAGGGCAAAACAACCATAATTCCCAGAACAAGAAAAGCAAAAATGGTTACTACTTTTGTGGTAAACCGAGACATTTCAAAAGGGGTAGTCGCTTCTGGAAAAAGAAGCAGCAATCTGAAAAAGAAAAGATTACAGCAGTCTTGTCAGAAGTGAATATGATTGAACAAGACAATTCTTGGTGGATCGATTTTGGTGCTACTAAGCATGTCTGCATAGACAAGAATCAATTTAAGAAACTCGAACTGACCAAGGATGGTGATTACCTATACATGGGAAATTCAGCAATGGCGGAGTTCAAAGGGAAGGGGATTGTGGATTTGGAATTTACATCCGAAAAAGTTTTGACTTTGAATGATGTATATGATGTACCTGAGATTAGGAAGAATCTTGTTTCGGGAAGTCTTCTTAATAAGTATGGTTTCAACCAAGTCTTTGAGTCAGACAAATATGTGTTGACCAAAGGCGATGTGTTTGTAGGAAAAGGGTACATGTGTGATGGTATGATTAAACTGAATGTCGATATTAATAAAAGTATGAATTTTTCTTATATTGTTGACTCATTTCCATTATGGAACAATAGATTAAGACATGTTAATCATAAACGTATGCTTGATATGATATCGTTGAATCAGATTCCCAAACACCAAAATGATATGCTAGATAAGTGTAGGATATGTTCATTAATCAAGATCACTAGAAAACCATTTCCTTTTAAAGCGGAAAGTGCAACAAAATAGTTACAACTTATTCATAGTGATGTATGTGATATGCATAGTACTCCTACTAGAGGTGGAAAGAAATATTTAGTCACATTCATAGATGATTACTCAAAATATTGTTATGTTTATCTTATGCATGCTAAAAGTGAAGTATTAAATTCATTTATGACTGATAAAACTAAAATTGAAAATCAATGTGATGCTAAAATAAAAATACTTAGATCTGATAGGGGAGGCGAATATCAATTTCCTAAATATTGTGAATCTGTACGAATTATACATGAAACATCTATTGCTTATACTCCACAACAAAATGGAGTGGCTGAAAGAAAAAAAAGAACACTTACCGAAATGGTGTTGTGTAATTCTGGACTGAATACTAGTTTTTGGGTTGAAGCTTTACTTAGCGCAAGTTATATTCTGAATAGAATACCTCATAAGAAAAGTAAAATTACTCCTTATGAAATTTGGAAGGAAAGAAAACCAAATCTTGATTATTATCTAGTTTTGGGATATAGAGTGACTGTCCGATTACCTGAACCAAAAATAAGGAAATTGGGACAAAAGGCTATCGAGTGCATATTCTTAGGATATGCTCAACATAGAAAAGGATATAGGTTTCTAGTAATAGAACCTAATAGCTCTATAGATGTAAATATTGTAATAGAATCAAGGGATGCAGTGTTTTATGAGAATAGATTTACATCTATTCAAAATAAATCGATTCATGAAACGGTGGAGGTCACTATACCTATTAATGAAATGGTGGAGTTTAATGTATCAACTATTGAACTTGTAGAAAACACTGATGGAAATATCGACGAAAATGGTGATTCTCTTGGGAGAAGCAAACGAAGAAGGATAGAAAAATCTTTTGGACCAGACTTCATCGTATACTTGGTTAAAGGATCTAGAAACAATGTAGAGCATCGACTAATGATATCTACAAACATAGAATCTGATCCTTTAACATATAATGAAGCAATGAAATCAAAAGATTCATCATTTTGGAAGGAAGCCATAAATGATGAAATGGTAACTATTATGGGAAATAAAACATGGAAACTAGTAGATTTGCCTCCTGGTTCTAAACCAATAGGATGATAATGAATATTTAAGAAAAAGTTAAAAGCAGATGGCACAATCGAAAATTTTAACGCAAGACTAGTTGCCAAAGGATTCACACAGAAAGAAGGAATAGATTATTTTGATTCATATGCCCCAGTAGCAAGAATTTCAACTATTAGGACTTTAATTGCATTAGCTTCTATATATAATTTTGAAATTCATCAAATGGACGTCAAGGCTGCATTTCTAAATGGAGAACTTGATAAAGAGATATTTATGTCTCAACCGGAAGGCTTTGTAATGCCTGGATAAGAGCATAAATATGTAAACTTGTCAAATCACTTTATGGTCTTAAACAAGCACCAAAGCAATGGCATGAAAAGTTTGATAAAACTATTATAACTAATGGTTTTAGGATCTTTGAATCTGACAAATGTATATATTGCAAGTTTAATCAAGGTAAAGGTGTAATTATATGCCTTTACGTGGATGATATGCTTATATTTGGAACGAATTCTTCGAGTATTGAAGAAACTAAAAGATATCTATCTTCATGCTTTGACTTGAAAGACATGAAATAGCTGAAATGATTCTTGGAATAAGAATCACAAAGACAAAAGATGGGTTATCAATTACCCTGTCTCATTACATTGAGAAAATTTTGAAAAGGTTCAATCTATTTGATAGTAAACCTATGTCTACTCCGTTTGAACTAAATATGCAGTTATACACTAATACTGGAAGAGCTATAGAACAATTGGATTATGCTATAGTTATTGGAAGTTTGATGTATGCAATGACATGCACACGACCAGATATTGCCTATGCTGTTGGCAAAATGAGTAGATATCTAGTAACCCTAGTAATATCCACTGGAATGCAATACATAGAATTTTAAAATATTTAAAAGGTACCATAAATTATGGTATACATTACAATGGTTATCCAAGTGTAATAAAAGGATACACAGATGCTAGTTGGAACACTAGAAGTGAAGATAGTGAATCAACTAGTGGATGGATATTCACTCTTAGTGGGGGAGCAATATTCTAGGCCTCAAAGAAACAAACATGTATTGCTGATTCAACCATGACTGCTGAGTTTGTAGCACTGGCTTCTGGTAGTAAAGAAGCGGAACGGTTAAGGAATTTATTATTAGAAATTCCTGTGTGGCCAAAACCTATGCCATCAATATCTGTGCATTGTGATAGTCAATCAACCTTATCACAAGCTTACAACCAAGTTTATAATGGAAATGTAACACCCCGCATTTTTAACTCAAGATAATAAAACAAGGATAACTTCATTAAATATTTAGAACTAAGTGAAACAGACTGCTCCATTACGTTCGTCTCAAAATTCTGTTTAAAATAGACACCTGGTTTGCAGAAAACGGACACCGTATGAAGAAGTTAGTAAGGTTTGAAGTTTGTATATGCATACGAAAAATTTATATGATTAAAAGAAGGCTAGAATTCAAAACAGTTCGAATTTCATGTAGAAAAGATGAGCGGGAAAAATCCCGTCCAGGGGTGTCGACCCCTCAAGGGGGGTGTCGACCCCTCAAGGGGGGTGTCGCCCCTGGGTCGACCCCTCAAGGGGGGTGTTGACCCATGGGTCGACCCACTAAGGGGGGTCGGCCCCCCTACGGCAGATCTGGGCAGAATTCTTTTGTTTGAAACTGGACTCGTTTCTTGACCTGGTTTGTTGGCTTTAGGCCATAAATAGGACCTTAGACCCATTGTTTTATTCATCTAATTCAATGGCAACAACGAAGTGTTGCTCCAACGTAGTTTGATCTAGCCTTTTTCTTCTTCTACAATCAAAAGCTATACTGATTCAGAGATCTGTGATTCGACCTCTGCAATTATTCTTCTATTTCTTAGATCCAATCAAAGTGAGGTAATTTCCTAGATCTGGTCTATTTCAATTTCTCTTCTTTCTTCCTTTTTCTTTTAGTAAAATATATGAATCCATGGTTATTAGGTTCTTAATCCAATTAGGGGAAAACCATGGAATGTTAGATCTGCACCAGTTCCAGGATTTGGATAGTAAATCGAGGTGAGTGGATTTAAGTTGTATCAGTTTCGATAATGATATGTTATCGTTCAAACATTCCCCGTTGATGTACAATTTTGAATTTGCTATAACAATTAAAAAGCATGAAAATGTTATATATGATGACTTGGAATAGGATATGTTGAAATGTTTAATATATGTTAAAAAGATTTAAGTGACTACTTGGAATATTCATATGTTGCAAAATAAGCTTGTTAGAATATGGGCAACAACAACTGTTGTTCGTATTACATGTTAACTTATCACATTTGTATACATGAACCTTTACTTGTATGAATTGAAGTAATTACATGATTAAATGGTTCCATGTTACCATATTGTATACATGAATATGGTTTGGGGCATAAATCAATTTATGATTAAAGATCTTAATTTGGGCATATGGTACATAATAATTATGACTTGGGAAAGGGGCATGAAAACCTGTAATGAAATATGAATAATTGTTAGAGAACATGCCTAGATTCACAGTAATTTGACACTGTAACGCGCTTAGACACGAGGTTGGATCACATTTGTGATAGAAGCCTGCCCGGAACCGCCCGGCATATCCAGCATTTACAAGTTGTAAATCTAATGTGAGGGGTCTAAGTGCATAAATAAAACATTTAGTGGCACTAAGACACGAGGTTAAGCCAACTTGTGTAGAAGTCTGTCTGGAATCGCCTGGCAAATCCAGCATATACAAGTATAGGATTAATGTGAGAGGTCTAGTGCATGAATATATACATATATATATATAGGTATATGCAAATGGCAAGACTAATAACCATCATTAATTGTAATTAATGGGAATAATTGGAATTGAACGAAAGATAATTACAACAGTAAAGTAAATGGAATAACGGGGAATGATAATAACCTATTATAAATTTACATAAATAAGGATGTTGTATAATAGGTAGACATATCCTAAGGACAAGTGAAAATTATAACCTAAGTTATAATAAACTAGTAAGGACCTGAGATAACTAATAAAATGAGATAAGTGGAACTTAATTATAAATTAAGTAATCGGCAAATGGGGGAAAGTTTATGAAGTGTAAGAAGTTGTACTTAATTATAAATTAAGTAATTTGAAAACTTAGAAAATATGAAATATGCTGATAGGAATAACATTTTAAGGTTTGTCCCAGGGACAAATGGGAATTATAACTTAAGTTATAATAATCAATAAGGACGTTGAAATAACTTATGTTATGAGATAAAATCGTACTTAATTGTAAATTAAGTATTTGTGAGAACAAGAATCTGAAAACTACGGATGAGGACAACACAAGTTTTATTTATGGGAAGAGAAACTTATTAGTGGACCTTAATTAAGAGAACTAAGTTAATAGGTAAACAATGATAGGTTGTAGTGGCAGTGTAAAATGGAATTATGATTAAATGAGAAAGAACGAGAAAAACTTATATGAAATAAGTTATATCTAATCATAAATGATAAGTGACATGTTAAACATAAAACATGTAAATTGAGATATACTTAATTACAGATTAAGTAGAACATGTTATTGTAACCTTGAATCAAACAAGAATATTAAAGGGATTGTGGATTATAGACCTTGGACCACAATCTAGAGAATAACATGTTGTGGGCTTATCAATAAACTTAAAAGGGTTAAGTTATATGACTAAAATTAATAAGAAAGAGAAACTTCGTAACTTGAATAAGAACTCAATGCAAACAAAGATAACCAAGTTAAATGGAAACCTGGTGAGGTAAAGCAAGCACGTAAGAGAATGTTTAGATATAGGGTCTAATAACATATTAAAGTGAGGCGCTTGGACCAGTCCGCACATTTGAGGGTGAATAACCCAATGGGGTAGATCATCGCGGTGTCATAAGGCACGAGGGGAGCGCACGTTCATCTGATTATTCAGTCGGCTCCGAAGGAACAGAAGGGGAAGCACGTGGCTTCTTGAGATACGTAAGGTGCTCTTAGTATGCCTCCGTGTGGTGGCAGATGTTTTGGCTGTGCTCTCAGAGGTTGGGTCTGTGCTTAACTACCAGGTGGGTGGGCCTTGACGGCAAAAGTAGCTTTGCAGTCAGAATACTGTGACGCGGCGACACTAGGGTGATTCGGCGGTCGCCTCAACGGGGAGGTAGAGGTCAGGACCAACAGAGATAGTAGTTCGTCAGGTACCCATCATTGGGGAACGTGAGATGCGAAAAGACTAGAGCTAAACACAATGGACCATTCACCTTTCGCTATCCGGGTACGGTGGTTGAGGGGAGACGCCAACTGGTTTTTTAGATTGTTTGTTGTTAGGGGCAAGTTTCTTAGCTCTTGTAGTCTTTACTAGTTGAGGGAAGGGCCTAGGTGGGGCCATAGCCACCATGAAAAACAGACCTTAGGAATATCTGTATAAAGAGGCTCTTAAAGACGGGCTTGTACAGACAAGGAAAACTCCCGACCGAGTTCCGTGTTTCTTGTGTAGCCCTGCCACGGAACCTGATGCACATTATACGCGGTTAAGGCATTGAATGCGTTTGACAGTACGTACGTGAAACAGTCTAAATACATGCATATTTGCTCTGGGTGGTGTATCTAGACTTAAGGGCATAACTCCGGTGTGAAATATGATTAGATCGACGGTGGCAGTCCGTATGCTTACGCAGCGTAGTATGATAGATATATGCGGAACGAACATTGTTATGTAAAGATATGTACGTCACTCTGGCGTAGGATGAGGGACTGTGTTCATTTTTGTGGCATTACGGTGGAGACCATGCGAGTGGGGTACCATGGGGTGTACCTCAATATTGAGGGGTAGCCACATATATATTATATTAAGTTAATCCACTGGGAAGGAAATGGGTACGACGTGTTTGTAAGCCTTGAGTGCTGTTAACCTAAGTAACCTAATAAATAAGAAAATATGATTGAACGGTATATGTAGGATTTTCCAAAGTGTATAAGTTAAATCCAGTCACCAGAACTTGTGTTCTGACCCCCTCCTCATCACATACTCGCAGGTTAGATTTATGGTAGAGACTTGATAGTTTGGATACTGATTAGGCAGTATTATTAATACGGTAAGGCTATACTGTGATTATATTATATTTTATCCATTCCGCTTTGAATAATTTTCTGATCTCTGACATATTTTCTGTCTCTATCTTTTCTGTAGGATACCAGAGCACAACAACTTGAGTTTCGATAGATTGGAATTTTGACAAGAAAAAAAAATCCGTCTGTCGGAATTTGGGTTGTTATAGGTAAATCTAGACATATTGGTCTAAGGCACAGTTTGGTTAGGAAAATGCTCAATGAAGGGGTAATTACCGTAGATTTTGTGAGATCTAGCCAGAATTTGCTCGATCCATTTACTAAAGGACTTGCAAGGAACTTAGTGATAACAACATCACACGGAATGCGTTAAAACCTATACAATACATTCGCCAATGAAGGAAACTCAACTCAACATAATAAAGAATTTTTTTATCTCGAGTTCAAAGAGAAAAAGTACTTCATATGTTTGTGGTTGGAAGCACTATAATATTTAGTCTGAAAAACTAAATATTATCATACATTCCAAGGATAAGTGCTTGGTACTTGTATGGCAAAGAGAGGATGTTCTGATTAGACATTAATAGGTTTATAACAGATATACTATTAAGTTGTGTGTTATAAGGCACTTCTGATAAACCTCCCTATATGAATGCAACGAAGCTGGTGCCGCCTTCTGCAAGATTTTGGCTTGATCTTTAAAGGAATTACTTGAAAGAAGTTACATACCCAAGACCAATCCACGGGTCAGGCAAACATACTATCTGAAAAATATGAAAATGAATGTGTGATAATCACATCCGGTAGATCATTGTTAACCCCGTTGATAAGTCGTAGCTCGGAACTAAGGAGTATGCACAAACGTTGATGCACGACACAACTGACTTAAGTCATTAACACAACATGGGAGCATAATCCATCGAAATGATCAGTCCAGTTCCAACTGATCGGTCGGTCATCTCCGTTCAAAGACATGAGACGGTTAGGAGCTTTCCTCAGCGGTCAGATATATGCACGAATAACGGACCGACCGACATGCTTGCACGAACAAATAGGAAGTGCATGTTGCATAGCAACATACAGAAGTAAAATGTGGGGATGATCAAATCAGTGAGTTGCCTCATAATGACATAAACATACGGGTCGACATACATTGAAGTATATATGGATAAAGAAGTTTGCATGTGCATGCGGTTTAATGAAGCACAATAAACGTTCATACTAGCCAAAGCTTTAGTAGTAGCATTTGCACATATGAAGCGTGTTAACCTTGATGACATGGCATCCCAAACATGAACTTGGCAATATATGGACGTAAATGTTGCATCTCCAATGTTCTGAACCTACACATAAGTCAAGACGTATCAACATGCATACTAAGTCACATACCAGGAGTAGGAACTATTCACATAGTATCAAAGCGTAGGTTGGCATTTGCAGGACAGAGAGCACACCGATCGGTCAGCAGCTCCCTCAGCCAGTCGGTTGATACCATTAGCAAGCTTCACCCCGGTCGGTCGTTTGGCACCGAGTTAAGGGCTGGTCGGTATAAGATGAGGAAACACACAGATAAGCATGCATTGGCAGGTTACAAGCAAAGATGACGTGGCATGTAAACAAAGGCAGCTGCAAACATATAAAGTTCGGTTCCATTTACTCTCATGCATGGCAACGTGAGGGTGGTCGGTTCATGTGTATTGAATAAGTTCAGCACATACGCAAGGGTGATCGGTCACAAGACAAGGAGGCGAATGCAAGAATGTAGTCGGTCGGTCCATGCATATACGTACAAATTGGCTACAAACAATATATGGTGTGATGGCACAATTGTAATTACCGATCCCATATCTGAGTTTGCATAACAAAGTGGAAGGGCACATGGCTTTATAAAGAAACAAATATAAAAGGGCCACCACTAAATGCCAAAATGGCTTAGATGTAATAAAGTTGAAAGGCATAATATAATGAAGCAAATCGGTATAAAGATGGAAAAGCGGATTAGCATGAAATCTTTGAACCGATCAGGAGCAAGCCTTTATGGCCGATCGACACCTTATTTCATAGCCGATCGGTAGTTTGAATTTATGACCAACCGGTACCCTACCGATCGGTACCCAAGGCCAGCTATATACAACTTTACCCAATGGCAGTTTTGTAAACATCAACCAATACCGAACGGTACGCTAAACACCGTAATTACAACAATGCCACTACCATCAAACTCCAACTAGAAATAACCCACTTCTCCACCATTTATGGGTATCTAGTTTCATTCCTACCACGAAGTGCGGCCAAATTTGGAGCTCTCCTCTAACCTCATTAATGGCTTCTAAGGATCAAACAACTTCTCTCTAACATCATGTGGATCAAATCCATTCCAATCAACATTAGAGTTCTCTCCAATTCAATCAAAGCTTCTTGAATCTCCTTTATGCGCCATGGAACTTCTCTATAACACGATTCAAATGATCTCCAACCGCTCCCAATCCTTTCTAAAGCCTAGATATAACACTAAATCACTATGGGATCCATGAAGATCATCCGATTGCTAAAGTGATTGAAGATTCATACATCCATGAACATAAAGCAAGAGATCTCTTCAATTTCTTTGCCAATTCAAATGTAATTTGGATCATAAAGAGAGCGAAAAGAGAGGAAAGAGGGAAATGAATGTAAAGAGAGAGTTCATGCATGTTATAAACGAAATATCGTAATGAGAAGTGATTGAAAAGTAGACGTAGATACATTTTGGATTGATCCAGTATAAAAGTTCCTTTGTCTTCATTTTATGCTCTTTATTTTGTGATTACGCGGTTCCATATTTTAATCTAACCATTTGGTGAAGTGCCTATGAAGCACCCTTGGTGTTGAAATCGAATTTTGGTTTTAAACATTTGGCGCCTACCGTAAGGCCTCGTTCGCATCTACTTTCTCACTTTGCTCAAGCTCAAGAGCCTTGCATCGAAGTTCTAAGCCTACTTCTACCATTGATTCTACAAATCTAAAATCTAGGCCAATCGACAAACTCTCTTCCAAATTCAAGTCCTTATCCGAAATATTGGCCAAATCTAAGAAGACCGCAAGTAAACGCAGTGAAGAAAATGACAATGTTGCTAACAACGAAACAACTCCACTTGCTAACCACTTCGAAGTTGGAGAAAATTCAATTTCTGGGGCAGGAGTAACCAAAGCTGAATTAGATGTCGTCGTCGCTAACTTGAGCCGATGAATGGAAACTTCTAATAAAGCCTTAATCGATGCTAATAAAACATTGTTGGATGCTAATCAAGCTTTAATGGATAAAATGAGTGCTCTCCAAAATGGTCAAACAAATCCCTGTAACAACCCGGATTCCGGCAGACCGATATTTTTTCAAAAACCCAATCAATCGAAACCCAAGTTGGGCGCTCTGGTATCCTGCAGAAAAAGGCAGATAAAGAAAACATGTCAGAATTCATAAGCATCTTACAGCGGAAGGAATTCAAAGTATAATATACTTTAAATATAGCTTTACCTCATAAAAAATACTGCCTAACCAGTATCCAAAGCTTATACCATCTCTGTCATGAAGCTAACCTGAAAGTATGTAATGAGGAGGGGGTCAGAACATAAGTTCTGTGTGAGTGGACTTAGAATAAACTTCTGTATAATCCTACATACACCGTTCTGTTATATTTTCTTGCTTATTAGATTATTCGCGATATTATCTCTCTAGTTTATACTCATGTCCCACTAGTAGATTAACCTAATACAACGTATATGGAGATACCCCAACTCGTATAATCCTTTCCATGAATATATGTAGTCCCTTGCCGTATGTCGTACGGGCTTCATCATGTAAATCTATACTACTTTAGTGTAGTGCCACCATTCTCGAAATTGTTTGGACTACCACTCTTGATCTTGCAAAATTCCGTTTATTACCTAGGTCTAATCTAGGGTTTTCTATCCAGCGCTTCCTAGATTCAACCAGGGTTTACACTACCCAGGGCCACTAGGGTTTATGCTACCTATTGAACGCTTTCTAGATCCGACCAGGGTTTAAGCTACCTACGGCCATTAGGGTTTATGCTATCTATCGAACAATGCCTCCTACTCTAGGACACACTACCCAGAGCGATATATGTTCCTAGACTTTACGTCCCAATCGTGTTGTTAAACGTGCTAGATATCTAGTTGCACATGTCCTCTATATGTGCGGCCCGAGTCCCGTGGCCGGGCTAATCAAGAAACACGGAACTCGGTCGGGAGCTTTAAGTTATCTGCCGATGCAGATGCTAAGGTCTATTTTATCTATATGTGGCTATGGTCCCACTTGATCCCTTCCTCAACTAATGAAAGGCACCCAAGAAAACCAAGAATGAGAACTGTACGCAGGACCTCTATGCCCCCACAAACCTATTGGCCACCCTCATCCATAACTAGATAGCGAAGTATATGGTCTTTTGGAGTTCTCCGCCTTTCCGCTTGCGTATCACGATTGACTCAAGATGGTAGGTAGACGACAACGTGCTATCACAGGGCTTAACAAGATATCGCCGCCTCACGCTGACCCATCCTAGTCTTTAGGTTGCTTATATTGCGACCAAGACATACCCTTGGCTCTTCTAACGCAGACCTTAACCTTTGTGAGCCCAGGAGGATCATCTGCAACCTCACAGAGGGATACCAAGAGTACCCTCACGTCCCCTCGAAGCCGCGTGCTTCGTAACCCAGTTCATTGGAGCCTTCTTCATGATCAAATGGACGTTCGCTCCTCCTCGTGTTCTACTTGGCTTTCTTGACTAAGGTTTACTACTTAGTTCTCTTGACTAAGGTTGACTACTTAGTTTCCTGAATCGTTAGCTTTCTTAACTAAGGTTCACTACTTAGTTTCCTGAATCGTTAGCTTTCTTAACTAAGGTTTACTACTTAGTCCACTTAACTAAGGTTTACTACTGAATTCAAGCATGACTTAAGTTCTCTTTATCAAATGATAGAGTATGGGTGTTTTCCCACATTTTCAGCTTAGATTAACTTATTTCATGGTATAAGTCGTCCCACCCTTCGAGTCTTGTATTACATCTTAAGTCATATTCATTTCTTATCACTAGGATAAGTTTATCTATTATTTAATCTTATCATTCCCCACTTTTCCTTGCTTTGATACTGTTATATTGGTTAAGTTTGCCCATGTGTCCAAGTTGACTTAACCCCCAATCACGTATCCAATTCAACCCACGTACCATGCTAAATTGGTTAAGTGTTCTCTATCAGTTCATGTTGACTTAACCCGCCCATATATCATGTCAAATTGGTTAAGTGTTATCTAGCGGTTCACGTTGACTTAACCTACCCATATATCATGTCAAATTGGTTAAATGTTGTCTAGTGTTTCCTGTTGACTTAACCTTACCGTACTAGCATATGTCATTAGCATTAATTAACTATTAATGCCCAACCTCTCATATTAGACCTATTATTGCGGTCACTGGATGTGCCGGTTGGTTCCGGACAGGATTACACCACAACTCAATCTAACCTCAGGTTTCAAGCACGTTATGACTAACTTCTCACATTAGAACCTATTGTTTGCGGTCACTGGATGTGCCAGGCGGTTCCGGCAGGATTACACAGCAAACTCATTCTAACCTCGAGTTAGCCATGTTTCTGTAACAACCCGAAAATCTGGGCCAGTTTAAAATTTTTTATTTTGGCAATTATAGCGAATTTTGAATATTTAAAATAGATTATTTTAAATAAAATAGACGAGAAATTTAATTTGGATAAAATTCAATCGTATATACGCATCGTCGTTAGAATATAAATATTTATATATAATTATAAAAGGAATTGAAAATGGCGCGGTAGTTCAATAATTCGATTTCAAACTTCAATTGAATGTACCGGGTGCAAAACAATCCGGATTTTAGTGAAACCAAAAACATTAGGATCTAATTGATAATATCTTTCCAACGAATCCGAAAAATCAAGATTTCATAGCGGGAATCAAAAGATATGTCCAGTTGAAAATTCTGAATAGTCGCTATGGAATTCAGGCCCTTAAAAATGGGAATTTTGCAAATGACCTCGGATTTCGACGAAACCAGTTTTGTTGGATCCGCAGTGTCAAGTTATTGCTAGATTCCAAATTTCATAATTTTTCGAATCAATATGTGAGCGTGGCAAAGGAAAACGCGTTTGACCGGTTTTAGTTGATTTTAATCGACTGGAAATTGGCCATTTTTCTAACGGTCTCAGAATTCGGCGAAACTAGTTTTGTTAGGATATCGTCAATACGAAGCTAGAAAATATTTTTATGGGATTTATAGAGTTAGTATGTGACCCCGGTAATTTGAAATGTACGTTTAAAATTCAATATAGCGATTTAAATGTAAATTCAACTGAAACTGATCGAAACGACCGAATCAGCTTACGATACATATCCCATTGTGTTCGGAATGGGGGTAATTAGCTATGGACGACAGGCGGTGGGCTTCATTTCGAGGTCGATAGAAAAAGTTACTTTATGTGAATAAAAAAATAATAATAAAAAAGAAAGGGTCAACCCTTCTCCCCCTTAAATCACTCTGGCCCCCCCTCACCCCATTAAATTCAGATCGAATAGAAATGAAAAAAAAAAAGAAAAAAAAAACCATTTAGCGACCGACGATGGCCACCACAGATCGACGCCGCCTGGAGCTTCCCCTCAGCCGCGCCTCTCCGTCAGACCCCCCCCCCCCTCTCTCCTCCGCTTCACCCTTCCTCCTCCGCCTAGACCTGAACGAAGAACCCGCAAAGGCCCACGCTCGACACCGCCAGTCACCAGAAGCCGTCAGCCACCTCAAGACCACCCTCCGAGCTCGCGTCCTACCCAGCGCCACCCCCCTGCGCGAGCAACCCTCAGTCGGCCACCTGTCAGAGCCTCCAACCCACCCTGCAAACGAAAAACAGGAAAAAAAGGGCAAAGGTGAGTTTTTAATTAGGTTTAATTAATTTTAATTTAACTAAATAGGATTGTTTATAAAACTGAAATTAATATTGATTTAAAATATATATATATATATAAATGGCACTGATTTTTCAATTATGAATGGCATAGATTTTTCAAATAAAATTAGCGTTGTTTTTAAAATGAACTAGCAATATAAAAATATGATTTTTATATTTTTAAAGTAATAAAAATATGATTTTTATATTTTTAAAGTAATAAAAATATGACTTTTATATTTTTAAGGTATTAAAAATATAATCTTTACTATATAGACGAAGTAAAAATATGATTTTTATATTTTTAAAGTGTTAAAAATATAATCTTTATTAAGTAGAAGATGTAAAAATATGATTTTTTGTTTAGGTAGAGAATTGAAAATATAATTTTTTTCATGATAGGAATATTAAAAATATCATCTTTTTATGTGTAGAAAACTAAAAATGTGATTTTTATAATGATATATTCGAAAAGGCGAAATCTTTATAGAAGAGTAGCGTTGTAAAAATATAATTTTTATCTATATAGTAGCGGTATAAAAATTCGATTTTTATATATTAGATAGCATAGTAAAAAAAATCGATTTTTATATATTGAATAACGAAGTAAAATTTCGATTTTTATATATTGAATAAAGAAGTAAAAAATTCAATTTTTACATATGTAGTGAATACGGGCAACGAAGATGACAAAAAGGCGAGAACGATGAAGATTTCTATCAAAGAAGAGTCAAGATGATTGGATAGCTATTTGTGAGAATTTCTCACCTTTCAATTTCTTTTTCTAGTTATATATATATACTAGGATGCAGACGGTGTTTAGTAGCACCCGACACCCGTTATCCACAGACCATGGATGGCTTGTTTGTTAAATTGTTTGGTTGTGTAGTTAGTTAGAATATTTGGGTTGAATTGAATTGTTTGGTGAAATGAAATTGATTTGATTGATGTGTGAATGGCGTGGGCCTTCACTAGACCGGGGATAAGGCTAAGCCTCGTCCCGTTTCTAGTATCGTGCCGTTATGCCGCCGAAATTTTCTAAAATAAGTTAGAAAATAAAAATAACATTTTATTTAAAGAAAGAACTGAATAAAAAAAAATCATATGTTAAGATAAAATGTTTTATCGTTAAAAATATAATTTTTAACGTGAATATGGATATGGTGAATGTGAATAAATAAATATTCATTTACAAACCGGACGGTTTGTTTATGTACACCTATTTGAAGGACATTGACTGGGTCGATAAATTTTACACATCTCCCAACTGCACAAATAAAATCTGTGTTTGATTGTTTGAAACCCCACACGGTTGTTGGGATGAAATTTGAAGTTCACTCATCCTGATTGATTAAATATGTCGATCGATTGATTGACAGGCTGTTATAAGCGTTAGGTATCTATATTTGATGCTTATATAGTGTAGTGCACTTTGGTTGATGGTTGATTATTTTTCAATGCTTTTATATACATGTGTTGTATGAAAATCCATATAATTAACATTATATGGTGATTGATTGGGCCTCATTCCAATTTAGAAAATAAAGAATATTATAACATAAAGGTTCATGTGTTGACAGTACTCACCTGTTGAGATTAGTCATGTGTTGAACGAAATATTTTAATAATAAAATTTGCATCTTTATCAATATGAAATAAAGGTTCATGTGTTGACAGTACTCACCCGTTGAGATTAGTCATGTGTTGAACGAAATATTTTAATAATAAAATTTGCATCTTTATCAATATAAAATAAAGGTTCATGTGTTGACAGTACTCACCCGTTGAGATTAGTCATGTGTTGAACGAATTATATTTGAAATAGAAATATTTGAAATAGAATATTTGAAAATAGGAATATATGAAGCCGTGTTGATTAGATTGACGCCATTTTAACGTGAGCGATATTTATATCGATTTTATTCATTCTATAATGAATATCGAAAATGATTTCAAAAATCTGATATATCGAAAATGAATAGAATTGAATTCGAATTGAAAATGAATAGAATTGAATTTGAATTGAAAATGAATAGAAATGATTTCGAATTGAAAATGAATAGAATTGAATTCGAATTGAAAATGAATAGAATTGAATTCGAATTGAAAATGAATAGAAATGATTTCGAATTGAAAATGAATAGAAATGAATTCGAATTGAAATTGAATTAAATTGAAAACGAATTCAAATTGAATTGAAAGCGAATTGAAATGAATTGAAATTTGAATTGAATAGAAATGAATTTTAAAACGAATTTATAAAGAAGAATTCAATTTTGATTTGAATTGAAATGGAAGTTGAAATTGCTTTTGAAACGAATTTAAAACTATTTATATAATTCGTTTTAAATAGAAATCGACGAAATATATATTATATAGATTATATATATAATATAATGGCCTGAATAGAACGCGCCGCGGCAGTTCGTGAATTTCGACCATTTTTTTCAAACGGACATTACGGGAGATCCGACCGTCGGATTCTCCTAAAACCGGAACCGTTGGGTTCGTATCGAAAAGAGCTTTCTAACGAATGTTAGAAATTTGAAATCTAACGGTTGGATTTGGAGATACGTCCAAATCAAATTCGAAAACGGTCGTTGTAAGTGCAGTTCGATGGCCGTTGATGGAAATCGACTGTACGGGCCTTGATAAAATTATTAAAAATAGTAATAATTTGTGTAAAATCATAAGAAATGATTTGAGAAGAATTGGGATGAAAAACTCCATATTTGAAAAGATAAAAATAGATTTTTATCGAAGTAAACTAGTTTTGAACTAGAATTTTAATTCTATTTATTTTTAAATAAATAAATTGAATTTGAAAAGGGTTTTAAAAATAACCAGAATTTCCAATGATTGCATTGGAGTGGATTTGAATCGAAATTGTCTTCGGAATATTTCGATGTTGGAATTCGTGACTATACAGATGGTGTTATGGAAATTTGAAAGATATATATTTATATCGCTATTTCCAATATGACATTTGTTAATCGTAGAATTTGATATTGAATATAAGCCGATATATTTTCTATTCAGAACCTTGTATTGAATATCGAATGTGATTTGGGTTTGTCGTGAATGGTGTCTTCACTAACACTATTCTTGAACCCAGTTGAGAAAAGATTAAATCTTTTTATTTAGATTTAAGGAAGGGTACCAATTAAATAATATTTAATTGGAATTGAATTGATATTGATTTTTGGGTTTATCGTGGACAGTGTTTTAAATAACACTCGTTCTTTAACCCGATAATTAATAAATGTGATTATGGGTTTATCGTGAACGGTGTTTTAAATGACACTGATTCTTTAACCCAGTTAAAGATTAAAACTAAGTGGAGTTTTAATGAATCTTTAATTAGATTGAAATGATCGAGAATGGAGTATCACCAGTTTTGCTCCAGGCGATAGTTAAATCTTTAATTAGATTTGAACGTGAAATGGTAATTGAATTTACCGATAACACCGTGGTGTTAGATATGAAGTACTACCAGTTTTACTTCATGGGATGAATAGGTTGGGATTGGGAAATTAAAACCAATGATTACTTCGGTAAGGTTCGTTAATCCCGACTAGTTTGAATTGATATTCACAAATAGATTAAAGAATAAATTCAAGAAATTTATCTTGGATAAAATTAATGGGAACCTTTCCCTATGAATGTGAAATTTAGAAACTAACTGTCGGTTAGCTAAGCATAATGGTTTTCTGGATATTGATCTGATGTTGGTTTCGGCCTTCGGGGTTAATATTTGGGGAATTATTCTCTTGATTAATTTACGGTTAGTGACTGATGAATTGGAATGAGGCATATGTTGTGTTTGTGTAACACTTATTTAAAATAATACGCGAGTTATTCGGAAAGACCGGGTTTATCCCATTCTGAATAACTGATACGACGATAAGTCGAAGATGAAGACGATGGTCGAAGACCGGAGGTCTTCACGTCGTTTGGGTGATTACTGATGATCTTGATTGGGCTGTACACCCAAGAAGATGGAAACAGTTGGTGATCGTCCAGACGTACTTGGAGATCGATGGATATACGGGGTACTAGGTGCCTCCGGTTTCGTTCAGCCCCAGAACGGACTTGTAAATGGACTGTGTGTATGACATTGGATTTTAGTCCGTGTGATTGATCCCTATTAAATATATATCTGTTTGGCGGCGGAGAATTTATTCTCTTGCTTAACGCCCTTCTCTGAGATGTACGAGCTCAGGGGTTATATATTGATGGATATCAAATGCATGGAGTGAATTGCCTGTGTGGCATGCCTAAGTGGCAATTGATCGAGGCTTCTATTGAAAAGAAAAGTCTTGTGGTGATGATCAAAGCACGGCCTTTGTGGCGTAGCTTTGTGTAACGTTTACTTCGCGAGTTTCACACCCCGGTTGTGAACCAAAAACGGGAGAGGACCTCAGGGAGGGCATGCGTTTCTTTCTAGCTAGGGTGGTGTCAGTGACCTTCCAGCCCTGACATTTATATACTTTTCACCTGTGTGGTTGTTGCTGTTGCGAGGCGCCTCGGTTAGATCAGAAGATCCGGGTCCGGTGGAGTCATTCGTTGGCTCATTTACGCCCCAAAGGGCGGGGAAACGCAGTGTTCAGGATTTAAGTTTAATCCACATCGGTGGACCGGCCCTGTCGCTCCAAGGCTTGACTGAGTACTTGCCTGAGACATGAGCTAGATTGTCTCGAATCGGTAGAGGACGATCCCTGGCCTCGGTTCATAGACGGAAATCCAATTTCCAAATACGTGACATTTGCGGTTTTAATTGTAGAACTAGTATGGTGACATGATATATGGTACCCATGCCGCCTATGATTGATACTTATGATTTAAAGTTGCTTTATACACTATGCACTTATAATAGTATCAAATAATCTGTTTTAAACGTATCAAGCATTCTTTGGCTGTTATAAGGGAAAACCCTATCCCCCGGTTTGCGTGGCATTGTGTGATAGGACCTGGGTCTTATAACAGCTTCATTTTTCTTTATTTAGCATTGCGCTGTTTGTTTTATGCACTGGTATTCTTGGGAGGAAACCCGTTCCGTGTTATACGGCGTGGTCCCTTGATTTACTTAACATTAAAAATAAAGATTAATAACTGTTTTAGTTCTCACACCAGTCACATGACTGACCTGGAGTTTATTGTTTTAACCTAAACTCTGGGTGCCCCTATTTTGACACGGGCAGCTAGTAGTTTTGGTTTTGCAGATTTATATTCACAGGATCCTGGTTTACAGCTGGAATGATATCCGGAAAGCTTTGTATCCGTATATCTCCTTCTAGTTGAGTATTGTATTATTTTCCGCTGCGATGTATAAAAATGTAATTTAAATCTCTGATATTTCTGTGTAATATTCATTTATACTCTGTATATTCTTGTAATCTGATGCATTGTTGTAATATACAACGAAATGTTCCTTTGTATGCGTTCTGATTTGTCATGTTCTCAAACGATAGGGCGTTTCGAACGGTCTGGGTCGGTTTAGCGACTGGTTCGGACCGAGCGAAATTCCTTCTCGTCATAGTTGGTATCAGAGCTTTGGTTTACAGGGCTCGAGAACAAGACACATTAGAACCATACGAAAGAATTCATCAGATATTGGATTAGTAATATCCAATTAGAATGACTCGTTAGAGATAGGATCAGTAGTATCCTAGAACGAGTGTAAAGAGTATATTTTTAAAATGAAAACAAATTTTGTTTTGAAAATTTAAATCAATTATTCGTATTTGATTATTTATTTGTATTGATTTGGACAGTCCAGTATATAAAGATTTTGCATATACGCCTTGCAAACGTGTATTTGAAGTTTTAATATACTGGATAAATATAGAATTACACTCTAATCGCCCGGAGATGATTTTGATGATGGAGCTCCATCATTAGAATTTATGTTCGAGTGACGAAAGTGGACTTTCTATATATTTCCAACTAACTGGTGTGAGAACCAAAATTAGATAGGGCCTATTGTTGTGATTTGGCATCAAAAACTTGATTTTTGTATATGTATCAAAATTATGAATTTGAAACTCTAATTCAATAATTGATTGATGTTTGTGTTGTTTGTTTATTTGTTTGCTAATTTTTAGCGAATCAGCTTAATTGAACCAAATATTGAATTGTATTGAAAATTAGTCGCATTTGCTTGCATATACATGTACTTACATTGAACAGGTCATAGCAAGGAGGTTAGAGCCAGAGAATAAAATTTGTTTGCCCGACAAATAGGTACATGTTTATTACATAATTTACTGTTTTGTTTGGGTGATGATGATTTCATGAGCCTATTGGCTAGCCGCTTGGCTTTTTCTTTTTCTTTTTGAGATTAGAAGGACCGGGGAAGCTATTTGAAATTCCCCGATGCTCCCAGTGCAGGGGAGGTTATGGCGAAATTTTTTCAAAAATTTAGGGAGTTAGCCAAATTTTTGAAGAATTTGGAAATTCTCAGAAACTGAAAAGTTGGAGAATGAAAGCCAGATCGAAGGTAGAGTTGATTAATCAAACCACTTTCGACTTTGTTCCTTTTCGGGGACGAAAAGTTTTAAGTGGGGGAGATTGTAACAACCCGAAAATCTGGGCCAGTTTAAAATTTTTTATTTTGGCAATTATAGCGAATTTTGAATATTTAAAATAGATTATTTTAAATAAAATAGACGAGAAATTTAATTTGAATAAAATTCAATCGTATATATTTATACGCATCGTCGTTAGAATATAAATATTTATATATAATTATAAAAGGAATTGAAAATGGCGCGGTAGTTCGATAATTCGATTTCAAACTTCAATTGAATGTACCGGGTGCAAAACAATCCGGATTTTAGTGAAACCAAAAACATTAGGATCTAATTGATAATATCTTTCCAACGAAACCGAAAAATCAAGATTTCATAGCGGGAATCAAAAGATATGTCCAGTTGAAAATTCTGAATAGTCGCTATGGAATTCAGGCCCTTAAAAATGGGAATTTTGCAAATGACCTCGGATTTCGACGAAACCAGTTTTGTTGGATCCGCAGTGTCAAGTTATTGCTAGATTCCAAATTTCATAATTTTTCGAATCAATATGTGAGCGTGGCAAAAGAAAACGCGTTTGACCGGTTTTAGTTGATTTTAATCGACTGGAAATTGGCCATTTTTCTAACGGTCTCAGAATTCGGCGAAACTAGTTTTGTTAGGACCGTATCATCAATACTAAGCTAGAAAATATTTTTATGGGATTTATAGAGTTAGTATGTGACCCCGGTAATTTGAAATGTACATTTAAAATTCAATATAGCGATTTAAATGTAAATTCAACTGAAACTGATCGAAACGACCGAATCAGCTAACGATACATATCCCATTGTGTTCGGAATGGGGGTAATTAGCTATGGACGACAGGCGGTGGGCTTCGTTTCGAGGTCGATAGAAAAAGTTACTTTATGTGAATAAAAAAAAAAGGGTCAACCCTTCTCCCCCTTAAATCACTCTGGCCCCCCTCACCCGGTTCAATTCAGATCGAATAGAAATGAAAAAAAAAGAAAAAAAACCCATTTAGCGACCGACGATGGCCACCACAGATCGACGCCGCCTGGAGCTTCCCCTCAGCCGCGCCTCTCCGTCAGACCCCCCCTCTCTCTCCTCCGCTTAACCCTTCCTCCTCCGCCTAGACCTGAACGAAGAACCCCCAAAGGCCCACGCTCGACACCGCCAGTCACCAGAAGCCGTCAGCCACCTCAAGACCACCCTCCGAGCTCGCGTCCTACCCAGCGCCACCCCCCTGCGCGAGCAACCCTCAGTCGGCCACCTGTCAGAGCCTCCAACCCACCCTACAAACGAAAAACAAGAAAAAAAGGGCAAAGGTGAGTTTTTAATTTGGTTTAATTAATTTTAATTTAACTAAATAGGATTGTTTATAAAACTAAAATTAATATTGATTTAATATATATATATATATATATAAATGGCATTGATTTTTCAATTATGAATGGCATAGATTTTTCAAATAAAATTAGCGTTGTTTTTAAAATGAATTAGCAATATAAAAATATGATTTTTATATTTTTAAAATAATAAAAATATGATTTTTATATTTTTAAAGTAATAAAAATATGACTTTTATATTTTTAAGGTATTAAAAATATAATCTTTACTATATAGACGAAGTAAAAATATGATTTTTATATTTTTAAAGTGTTAAAAATATAATCTTTATTAAGTAGAAGATGTAAAAATATGATTTTTTGTTTAGGTAGAAAATTGAAAATATAATTTTTTTCATGATAGGAAGACTAAAAATATCATCTTTATATGTGTAGAAAACTAAAAATGTGATTTTTATAATGATATATTCGAAAAGGCGAAATCTTTATAGAAGAGTAGCGTTGTAAAAATATAATTTTTATCTATATAGTAGCGGTATAAAAAATCGATTTTTATATATTAGATAGCATAGTAAAAAAATTCGATACGGGCAACGAAGATGACAAAAAGGCGAGAACGACGAAGATTTCTATCAAAGAAGAGTCAAGATGATTGGATAGCTATTTGTGAGAATTTCTCACCTTTCAATTTCTTTTTCTAGTTATATATATATATACTAGGATGCAGACGGTGTTTAGTAGCACCCGACACCCGTCATCCACAGACCATGGATGGCTTGTTTGTTAAATTGTTTGGTTGTGTAGTTAGTTAGAATATTTGGGTTGAATTGAATTGTTTGGTGAAATGAAATTGATTTGATTGATGTGTGAATGGCATGGGCCTTCACTAGACCGGGGATAAGGCTAAGCCTCGTCCCGTTTCTAGTATCGTGCCGTTATGCCGCCGAAATTTTCTAAAATAAGTTAGAAAATAAAAATAACATTTTATTTAAAGAAAGAACTGAATAAAAAAAATTCATATGTTAAGATAAAATGTTTTATCGTTAAAAATATAATTTTTAACGTGAATATGAATATGGTGAATGTGAATAAATAAATATTCATTTACAAACCGGACGGTTTGTTTATGTACACCTATTTGAAGGACATTGATTGGGTCGATAAATTTTACACATCGCCCAACTGCACAAATAAAATCTGTGTTTGATTGTTTGAAACCCCACATGGGTGTTGGGATGAAATTTGAAGTTCACTCATCCTGATTGATTAAATATGTCGATCGATTGATTGACAGGCTGTTATAAGCGTTAGGTATCTATATTTGATGCTTATACAGTGTAGTGCACTTTGGTTGATGGTTGATTATTTTTCAATGCTTTTATATACATGTGTTGTATGAAAATCCATATAATTAACATTATATGTTGATTGATTGGGCCTCATTCCAATTTAGAAAATAAAGAATATTATAATATAAAGGTTCATGTGTTGACAGTACTCACCCGTTGAGATTAGTCATGTGTTGAACGAAATATTTTAATAATAAAATTTGCATCTTTATCAATATGAAATAAAGGTTCATGTGTTGACAGTACTCACCCGTTGAGATTAGTCATGTGTTGAACGAATTATATTTGTAATAGAAATATTTGAAATAGAATATTTGAAAATAGGAATATATGAAGCCGTGTTGATTAGATTGACGCCATTTTGACGTGAATGATATTTATATCGATTTTATTCATTCTATAATGAATATCGAAAATGATTTCAAAAATCTGATATATCGAAAATGAATAGAATTGAATTCGAATTGAAAATGAATAGAATTGAATTTGAATTGAAAATGAATAGAAATGATTTCGAATTGAAAATGAATAGAATTGAATTCGAATTGAAAATGAATAGAATTGAATTCGAATTGAAAATGAATAGAAATGATTTCGAATTGAAAATGAATAGAAATGAATAGAAATGAATTCGAATTGAAATTGAATTAAATTGAAAACGAATTCAAATTGAATTGAAATGAATTCAAACTGAATTGAAATTTGAATTGAATAGAAATGAATTTTAAAACGAATTTATAAAGAAGAATTCAATTTTGATTTGAATTGAAATGGAAGTTGAAATTGCTTTTGAAACGAATTTAAAACTATTTATATAATTCGTTTTAAATAGAAATCGACGAAATATATATTATATAGATTATATATATAACATAATGGCCTGAATAGAACGCGCCACGCCGCGGCAGTTCATGAATTTCGACCATTTATTTCAAACGGACATTACGGGAGATCCGACCGTCGGATTCTCCTAAAACCAGAACCGTTGGGTTCGTATCGAAAAGAGCTTTCTAACGAATGTTAGAAATTTGAAATCTAACGGTTGGATTTGGAGATACGTCCAAATCAAATTCGAAAAAGGTCGCTGTAAGTGCAGTTCGATGGCCGTTGATGGAAATCGACTGTACGGGCCTTGATAAAATTATTAAAAATAGTAATAATTTGTGTAAAATCATAAGAAATGATTTGAGAAGAATTGGGATGAAAAACTCCATATTTGAAAAGATAAAAATAGATTTTTATCGAAGTAAACTAGTTTTGAACTAGAATTTTAATTCTATTTATTTTTAAGTAAATACATTGAATTTGAAAAGGGTTTTAAAAATAACCAGAATTTCCAATGATTGCATTGGAGTGGATTTGAATCGAAATTGTCTTCGGAATATTTCGATGTTGGAATTCGTGACTATACAGATGGTGTTATGGAAATTTGAAAGATATATATTTATATCGTTATTTCCAATACGACATTTGTTAATCGTAGAATTTGATATTGAATATAAGCCGATATATTTTCTATTCAGAACCTTGTATTGAATATCGAATGTGATTTGGGTTTGTCGTGAATGGTGTCTTCACTAACACTGTTCTTGAACCCAGTTGAGAAAAGATTAAATCTTTTTATTTAGATTTAAGGAAAGGTACCAATTAAATAATATTTAATTGGAATTGAATTGATATTGATTTTTGGGTTTATCGTGGACAGTGTTTTAAATAACACTCGTTCTTTAACCCGATAATTAATAAATGTGATTATGGGTTTATCGTGAACGGTGTTTTAAATGACACTGATTCTTTAACCCAGTTAAAGATTAAAACTAAGTGGAGTTTTAATGAATCTTTAATTAGATTGAAATGATCGAGAATGGAGTATCACCAGTTTTGCTCCAGGCGATAGTTAAATCTTTAATTAGATTTGAACGTGAAATGGTAATTGAATTTACCGATAACACCGTGGTGTTAGATATGAAGTACTACCAGTTTTACTTCATGGGATGAATAGGTTGGGATTGGGAAATTAAAACCAATGATTACTTCGGTAAGGTTCGTTAATCCCGACTAGTTTGAATTGATATTCACAAATAGATTAAAGAATAAATTCAAGAAATTTATCTTGGATAAAATTAATGGGAACCTTTCCCTATGAATGTGAAATTTAGAAACTAACTGTCGGTTAGCTAAGCAGAATGTTTTTCTGGATATTGATCTGATGTTGGTTTCGGCCTTCGGGGTTAATATTTGGGGAATTATTCTCTTGATTAATTTACGGTTAGTGACTGATGAATTGGAATGAGGCGTATGTTGTGTTTGTGTAACACTTATTTAAAATAATACGCGAGTTATTCGGAAAGACCGGGTTTACCCCATTCTGAATAACTGATACGACGATAAGTCGAAGATGAAGACGATGGTCGAAGACCGGAGGTCTTCACGTCGTTTGGGTGATTACTGATGATCTTGATTGGGCTGTACACCCAAGAAGATGGAAACAGTTGGTGATCGTCCAGACGTAGTTGGAGATCGATGGATATACGGGGTACTAGGTGCCTCCGGTTTCGTTCAGCCCCAAAACGGACTTGTAAATGGACTGTGTGTCGGACATTGGATTTTAGTCCGTGTGATTTATCTCTATTAAATATATATCTGTTTGGCGGCGGAGAATTTATTCTCTTGCTTAACGGCCTTCTCTGAGACGTACGAGCTCAGGGGTTATATATTGATGGATATCAAATGCATGGAGTGAATTGCCTGTGTGGCATGCCTAAGTGGCAACTGATCGAGGCTTCTGTTGAAAAGCAAAGTCTTGTGGGGATGATCAAAGCACGGCCTTTGTGGCGTAGCTTTGTGTAACGTTTACTTCGCGAGTTTCGCACCCCGGTTGTGAACCAAAAACGGGAGAGGACCTCAGGGAGGGCATGCGTTTCTTTCTAGCTAGGGTGGTGTCAGTGACCATCCAGCCCTGACATTTATATACTTTTCACCTGTGTGGTTGTTGCTGTTGCGAGGCGCCTCGGTTAGATCGGACGATCCGGGTCCGGTGGAGTCATTCGTTGGCTCATTTACGCCCCAAAGAGCGGGGAAACGCAGTGTTCAGGATTTAAGTTTAATCCACATCGGTGGACCGACCCTGTCGCTCCAAGGCTCGAATGAGTACTTGCCTGAGACATGGGCTAGATTGTCTCGAATCGGTAGAGGATGATCCCTGGCCTCGGTTCATAGACGGAAATCCAATTTCCAAATACGTGACATTTGCGGTTTTAATTGTAGAACTAGTATGGTGACATGATATATGGTACCCATGCCGCCTATGATTGATACTTATGATTTGAAGTTGTTTTATACACTATGCACTTATAATAGTATCAAATAATCTGTTTTAAACGTATCAAGCATTCTTTGGCTGTTATAAGGGAAAACCCTATCCCCCGGTTTGCGTTGCATTGTGTGATAGGACCTGGGTCTTATAACAGCTTCATTTTTCTGTATTTAGCATTGCGCTGTTTGTTTTATGCACTGGTATTCTTGGGAGGAAACCCGTTCCGTGTTATACGGCGTGATCCCTTGATTTACCTAACATTAAAAATAAAGATTTATAACTGTTTTAGTTCTCACACCAGTCACATGACTGACCTGGAGTTTATTATTTTAACCTAAACTCGGGGTGCCCCTATTTTGACCCGGGCAGCTAGTAGTTTTGGTTTTGCAGATTTATATTCACAGGATCCTGGTTTACAGCTGGAATGATATCTGGAATGCTTTGTATCCGTATATCTCCTTCTAGTTGAACATTGTATTATTTTCCACTGCGATGTATAAAAATGTAATTTAAATCTCTGATATTTCTGTGTAATATTCATTTATACTCTGTATATTCTTGTAATCTGATGCATTGTTGTAATATACAACGAAATGTTCCTTTGTATGCGTTTTGATTTGTCGTGTTCTCAAACGATAGGGCGTTTCGAACGGTCTGGATCGGTTTAGCGACTGGTTCGGACCGAGCGAAATTCCTTCTCGTCACAGTTTCATGTTTTGCCAATTAACAATTCATGTCTATTCTAGGTGTCATAGGCCAATTATAAATATACAAGCATGTTCATGTTCATTTTAGATATCAAATGTCAATTACCAATTCACAAGCATATTCATGTTCAAGTTATGCCACTATTGTCAATTTCATGTTATGTGTCGAGTTCCATAATTACATAAAATCATGGTTTGTCCAACATATTCCATTTTTAATTATGTTTCTAGGATCTTGGCGGCATATCCAGTTTTCAAGTCTCAAATTCAAGCTTTACCCAAAAACCCCAATTTATGTTCATGCTTATAATCCCGTTAATAGGCTATACCTATTATTCCAGTTTCTCATACATGTGTTCCTAACAGGTTGCTATCATTCCTCATATGTTGGTTAAGCTTATCCACATGTCAAGTGCTACTTAACCCATTTCTATTTTGCTTACACAACCATTCGTGTAATAATCTTTTTACCCAAATTGTCTAATTCATCGATTAAATCTCAAGCTCTTCCCAAATAACTATAATTTACGCGCTGTTGACCTTGGGCCGAAGGTAGCCAAAGTCTCCAAAATAAAAAGGAAGAATAGGGAAGAGGAATAGATTAAGCATACAAAGATTATTTTAAATTGCAACATGAATTTTAACTGAGGAATGACGAACGATAATAACACTATTATGCATGAAGTGTATTGTAATCCCGCTCACTGATTTAAGAACGAATCTTGATTTCTAGGATTTGATTTCTGAAACTAAAAAGCTATCCCTTGACGTAGATTATCGATCCTCTAATTTAGATTTGATTCTTAGAAAATAGTTGTTGAAGTCGTTGAATTAGCCTTTGATTCTCTACTTGAATTCTAACGAAGAACTTGAGTAGCATAACTCTGTCTTTGATTTATTTTGATATGAATTAGGGTAGAGTGTAGGAATAATGAAGATGTGTAGAGAAAACTGTAGCCTTTGGGGTGTTTATATAGGTGCTCAAGACCTTATCGTACACGCAGCGCTGAATTAGCATTGAATCCAGTTAAGAAAATAGTCCAGATTCGCAAGTGAATCTAGCCAAATCTTATCGTACACGCAACGCTGAGTCAGCATTGGGTCCCGCAAGCTGTTTTGGTGCAGAAATTCAAATTTTGAATGTTTGAATTGTTTTGGCGTAGAAATTTGATTTTTGAACTTTTGAATTTCTGGAATTTATTTAACTGTTTTATTCACATGAAATATTCTTATATGTATACAATTACTCTACCGACCATTTTACGCGTATATATACGCACAATTTTCATTTTATTTTCAAAATTCAAACGATGTTGCACCGTTATTTGATTCTTTCCATATTTCATTGACTGTAGCCTTATCTTCAATTTTATCTTTTGTATACATATATTTATGCATATATATATATATATATATTCTCATATATATACATATATTTTCTTTATTTCCTTATATGTACGTTCTTATCCTTTCAAATTTTGAATTTGTATACTTACATATATTTGCATGTTTAGCTGGCCTCTCTAAAACAAAGATAAAAATTATGCCGCCGCCATGGTTCGAACCCCCGACCTCCATGTTACAAATCCAATGTCTTAACCAACTGAGCTATGAAGTCTTTATTAATAAGTCTTAGAACAATGATAAATATTGTTCTCTCCTTACTTCTCTTTTTCATGTTAGTTACAATACTTAAATTAAACCATTGCATGAATCTTTTTCTTTTAATGTTAATGCATTATGTTTGCAAATCAGTGCATGCAACATATTTACATTGCATGCAACCAATCCTTTCTTTCTTTTAATGCATGCATTACATTTTTTTTCGGTGTAAGTATTTATTACATGCAATCCTTATTTTATTCTTTATTTTATATTTTATATTTTAATTTGTTTGTATGTATATATATACATATATATATATATATTTCTCTTGTGTGTATACAAACTTCTAGGCTTAATAACTTCTTCCTATGGTGTCTGTTTTATGCAAACCAGGTGTCTTTCTTGACTAGAATTCCGAGACGGACGCGATGGTGATATCTGTTTTACTTAATTCCTGATATTTAAATTAAGTATTTTTATTTTCTCATCTCTTTGATTACACACATTGTTATCGCTTTAATTTCCTTACTCTTCAATGTATGAATTAATTTTTCATTATACATCACCATTATTTGCCTATCTATGCATATATACATATTTGTCCATTTTTAATTATATTAAAATTGTGGGGTGTTACATTCTCCCACCCTTAAAGAATTTCGTCCCGAAATTCGATAGAGTAAAATAGATAATCCCTCGTAATATCCATCCATCCAGTGTGCATCCAAATTTTGCAAACATTGTGCACATGTGCAAAGTGAGATACATCATAGTAAAGTATGTATGCCTAATTTGGATCCACCTATATGTATGCAAATTTTAAAAACCCTTTCAAAACATGATGCTCACATCCTAAATATACTTATTGTTCTATATGAATGCAATATTCTTGAAAAATCAAAATATTTTTCATCCAAGTTTTCCCGTACTCTTATAGAATAAGAGCATGGTTCACCCAATTGTCGCATCCAAAACCCTACCAACCATCATTAAATTCGAAATTTAGAAAAATCTAATTTTCTAAATTCGATTTCTTATGTTACAAAAAGATATAAAACGGAAGAATTTACATTTTCCGCTGTACCTTTAATAATTGCACTCGGATTTTTATATAACTATTCTATAAAAACTTCCTACTTTCCTATCCAAGCACAACCACATAAGAAAACTTTCCTTTCTCTTTCATCTTATCTTGGAGTAATTTCATATTTATTCATCTTTTTCTTAATATTTCCGTTTTCTTTTCCTGTCACATTTGTTGCCTTACTGAATTTATTGTCTCTTGTTAGCTTAGGCTTTTCTCTTTCGTAGCTTATTTGACTTAATCCAATTACTTAAGTTTATTATTTCAAATAAGCTTTTTCTGTTTTCAACTCAAACAGCATCCTACGCAGCTAAAACTATGGGCCAAGAATCTTAGGACTTTGTCATCTCAGACAATTGCGAGTCCACACAACAGGATCTACCCACTTACTTGCCATTTACTACTTAGTAGCCACTACTAGTCCTTGCTGTGCATTATTAGCCAATACTTTTTCTCTCTTTCTCAAGCAACAAACCTAGGTTTCTCCATGCTTATGCATTCTATGGGAATTTTCCATTAGTTTAATTTTAGCTAATCCATGACTGTAAATTGGCAAGAGAGTAACTCCCTAAATATCAACCCGGAAGATCGAAATCAACATCAGATTGACACTCAGTGAATCACTCAACTCAACCAATCTCTAGTTGGTTCCAATTGTTTAATTCATAGCTTTAACTTTCTCTCGTCCTTTTCTAGGCACTAATCTTTACCTACTCCATTCTTTTTAAAACATGGTTTGCCTCCTTTCTTTTCATTACATTTTTCTTTCAAAAATTAAAAGTGTTAAAACTTTGTTTTCTTCTCCAAAACTTGTTTTCGCCAAACCATAAAAACATGTTACAGAATAAAATGCAAAACATTTTTTTTTCCAAATCACAAAACTGGAGTAGACAAGGACAACTATCGAGCTTACATTGTTTCTAATTACAATGTTAATTTAACTACTCGCTATAAGGTGCAGACATCTATTCTATTCCTACAACTTATTTTGTCCACCCAACAAAATTTCTTCGTAAATCAACAATCAAAATTTATTATTAACATAATAGAACTTTCTTTTACAAAACGCAACACTTTCTTTTCAATCCTTTCATATATTATAATATGAAAACTAGCGAGCTATATATGCTCTATATTATGCATTTTTTATGAGAGAGTTCTTTTAAAACAAGAAATCATTGTTTTACCAAACTATACACCACTTTACTTTAAAAACCAAACATGCACTGAATATGTCCTTTACGTATTTTTCTTAAACATAAAAAATACTTTTAAGATTAAAACTTGAAAAACATGCAACGACCCAGATTTTTCAGCGTTGAGATCTGTATATTTAAATTTGTTTCAAATATTTTATTTGAATTATATATAGGAATTTATTTAATAAAACTATATTTAAACGTATAATTTATAATATATTTGAAAACGAGTTTAAAATGGCGCGGTAGTTTGAAATTTCGATTTCAAATTTCAAATTAATGTACATGAATCAAAATAAATCGGATTTTAGCAAAACAAGAAATATTTGAATATGTTTGACAATATCTTTCCAACGAATGTGAAAAATCCAGATTTCATAACAGGAATAAAAAGTTATGTCCAAATCAAATTTAGAAATAGTCGCTGTAGAATCGTATACAAGCCATAACGGTTTATTTAATATAACTAGAGATTGGTTACGAATTTGGGCAAGGTTCTTTTGAGGCTAGTGATAAATTAATTTTTAGTATTTTACTGTAATTTTTAATTAATTAAATATGTGGTGCAAATACTAAAGAGGGGTTAATGTTTGAACAAAGAAAGGGAAGAACCGGGTGATGTCGGTTAAATGAACGATGAAGTAATGGTGTTTATGGGGAGCAGTATTTGTTTTATTGGGGGAGTAAGTACTGTTACATGTTTGGAATAGGGATGGCGTTAAGGGGAATTTCTTTTGAAGATGAGTATGTAGTGATGGGAGGATGGTTGACTGAGGTGGTGCATGTGTTGAATGCAGATGGCTTGTAGCAGGTGTAAGCTGCATGTTTGAATAGCAGCAGAAGGGATTAACGGTGTGGTGTCGATCTGGAAGTGGGAAGTTGGGTGAATCGCTTGGTGGCGCAGTGACCGGGGGGAAATCAAGGCGGGGTTGCGGAATCGTGTAAATGGTGCGAGGGACTGTTGAAAACCGAAATTAAGGAGAAGTATATGTCAATGGTGCCATGACGAATATTGCAGTGTAGTTCAAACTTGTAACACCCCACGTCCATTAATGTCACTCACAAAGGGAATGCATTAATTTCCATGGAGCATTTTAAGTGAATATAGAACAGAAAATCACAACAAGACAGATATAAAGCAGTACTTGGAAATTTAAAACTTTATTTCATTGCAGCGGAAAACACATATGTCTGATTACATCATCAAAACCATAAACCAAAGTCAAGTACATCATATCCATCTTGATAAAACAAAGTACATAAACTGAAAGACACAATCCCCAACATCAAAATAGCCATAAATAAAGAGAAGCTGAACTTTACTTCAGCGATCCAAGGAATCTTCTAAAAGCAGTCCAAAATCAAGCTCCACTGGTGCTAGTTCCAACCTGAGCACCTTGGGGGGGGGGGGAGGAAAGAGATGGAAAAAGGGGGGTCAGACATAAAGTCTGGCGAGTGCGATAATTCTAACAATATAATTAACAAAGTAACTTGGCTAAAGCATAAGTTAGAAAATAAGGAAATGATCATGAACCATTGAGTATGACAGAGTAAACAAGGAAACAAGATGAACAACGATATCGTTAAAGCGCACCTAACCCACTAAGACAATTACTAAACTACACCAACACTATAGGATAATTGCTATACTGCACCACCACTAGTATACTGCACACCACTAGTCACCCTAAGGTTGATCCCGCTTACAGACTTAATAATGATATTGGTAGTTTCGTGCACCCCTAGCTGCCTTTATAGGTGTCGTCTGCCCCTATCTCGACTAGGTGTACCCACTACCCCCAAGCGATCGGCTCCCTAACTCGTAGATACCCGTGCTGGCCCCACAGTGTGTATCACTTCCCAAAGTGGCAACCCGATACCATCGAGAATGCACGGCTTATACTTACACGATGTAACAATGTCTTACCTACCAGCCCGGGTCCACACACGCATATGAAGCCGTTGGACTTGCGTTGCCACCGCTAACCCGGTTTGGCCTCTTACAGTCAAGCCCAGTATGCGTGTCCCGTCCTCGACTTGGGTCGATCCCACAAAGATACGTATGGGTTACTGGTTGAAAAGGGCCCCCTTACTTGACACAAGCTATCCACCTAAGCTTGGTCCCCTCTAGTATTTCCAAATGCCACCCAAGGCACCCACTAGATTCCACATGCCACCCAAGACACCCACTTTACCCCCTCATGTCCCACTACATGCTTATCTGGTTAAGTGTTTCTTAATTCATTAAGACCGTAACCTCATAAAGAGCTCTCACATTAGACTGACATTTGTGGCAGCTGGATTTGCCGGGTGGGTCTGGGCAGTCTTACGCCACAAAAGAGCCTAACCTCGTGTCTTTACAACTGTTACGTATTTAGTTTGTGCCTAAGACCTCTCACATTAGACTGGCATTTGTGGCAGCTGGATTTGCCGGGCGGGTCCGGGTAGTCTTACACCACAAAAGAGCCTAACCTCGTGTCTTAGACGATTAATTACTCCTAATTAATCATTCCCCAAATTTGAATTACTTTCCCTATTCAAATTATCAATCAATTCCAAATTTAACGATGTCCATAATTGACTCAATTTTGTCTATCCATTTATGGTATGTAAAATCATACCAATTTCACCACAATTTTATTTTATGCCTTTTTAAGGCATTTATGCCAATTAAATATTTTTAACATTATCCCCTTTACCCCATGTAGTACGTTTGTTCGTTTAATGCAAAATATACGTTAGACTCGAATAGTCTAACTTATGAAATAAAAGAAAACATCACAATATATACATATAATTAAAACATAGATCTAACATAGCGGTGAACTTGCATATGTGAATGATGTTCTACATCTAAAACTTGCATAGGCGAAAGTTACAACTTGCATAAATAACATATGTCATGGATCCAATTCTAAAGGGGTGAACTTGATGAGATAATGGCCACAAGCTTACATAAACATCATATGTCATGGATCCAAATCTAAAGGTGTGAACTTGATGAAATAATGGCCACAAACTTGCATAAACAACATATGGCATAGATCTATATCTAAAGGGGGTAAACTTGCATAGGTAATAACATAACATGATTCATATCCAACTCATAAACTCACCTATGTGATTTACACATCGCAACAATGGCGTAAACTAGTATCTAACATGTAAAGTATCATGTAGAATTTAGCATATTTCATAGCCTAATTTTCAATTAAATTCTCACATAAACTAGGTGTCATAATCATGTAAGTTCACATTTAATTCTACCCAACTTGCATATGATTCATGTTTGAATCAAATTCTAAACTTGCATACATATGATTTATCATATGAGTCAATATAACAAACTAGCATAAAAAACATGATGATTCAACTAGACATAAGCCAATCATAGGATTATAACATGGGTGATAGCATCATAACTTTGCATCATAGATGATAGCATCATAACATAATACCGTAGAAATTACAACACAGTTCTACACATAATTGCAACATGCAATCAACAATTCATATCACATCCAAATTATCTACATTATAACTCAATCCAACTCATTTATTAATTATTTTGTTAAAACTATCGAACTCACAACTCAGAAGCAGTCTTGAGTTCTGAATTCTGAATTCTGGAGTTGAATTAGCACTCCTTTGATGAAGATTCACTGTTAGAGTTGAAAAGGACTGAATTTGATTTGCTTTCTTCCTCTCTAATGGGCGGCGGCTATTCTGAGTTGCAAGGTGACGGCATGGAGGCGATGAATCCAATTTTGTTTTGATTTTAGGGTTTGAGTCTATTGGTGTTTTTTAGGGTTTAGGATTAGTTTAAGCCGTCCGATCAACCCAGAATTAAACCCAGCCAATCAGAGTAGATCAGAAACCCTAATGAGTCAGCACATAGTCGCAAACAGGTCATCATTTCTACATGTGTGCACAACCATTCACCAAAATGCAACATCCATATGATGGTACAACCATTATTCATCCATTACTTAAATATGTACACACATTTATATGCAATATGCGATATGAAGTGACTGAGCCGATCTAGTGCCTAAAGTGTGTGTGTATGCATCCACGAGTAACCACTAGCAAACACTTGCATCCACTTGCCTCCATCATACATAACATGTCTCAAACACATGTTTCAACCATAGGACTATCCTATCTAAAGGTCAAAGATACTAGCGAGAGGACATACTAAAGATAAGATAAGTACAAGTTAAGCGATAAAGGAGAAATTAAAAGACATACCCTCGAAAAGAAAAGGGTATGATGAACGCATCTTCGCTTCCGTCTCCCAAGTAGTGTTGCTCTCATCATCTCCCCATTGCACTTTGACTAGTTTGACCTCTCGATTCCTCAACTTCTTAATCTACGACCCAAGAATGCACGTAGGAGCTCGTCGAATCGTTGCATCACGCTCGATCTCCACCTCTCTAAGCAAGCTCGGCTCTACCACTTCCGCGGTCTCGTGCAAGCACTTCCTCAAACGTGATACATGGAATACGTCGTGTACACCACTAAGTCTCTTGGGCAGCTCCACTCTATACGCCATCTTCCCAATCCTTTCCTTAATAGGAAACGGTCCTACGAACCTTAGTGCTAACTTCCCAACAGACCCAAAGTGAATGACGTTCCGTAATGGAGATACCTTGACAAAGACCATGTCCCCAACATCAAACTCAAGATCTGACCTCCTCTTGTCCACATAAGATTTCTGTCTATCTTGCGCCGTCTTCAACCTCCTTCAAATCAAATCGATCTTCTCTGAAGTCTCTCTAATCATATCGGGTCCAAGCAAGATCTTATCCATAGATTCCCACCAACATGTAGGTGAACGACACGGCCGTCCATAAAGAGCTTCGAACGGTGCCATGCCAATGCTAGACTGAAAGCTATTATTATATGCGAACTCTACCAACGGAAGATGTTCCTCCCATGTACCTCCGAAATCTAAGACACATAATCTCAATAGGTCCTCTAGAATACGATTCACCCTCTCGGTCTGGCAGTCCGTCTAAGGATGATATGTGGTGCTCAAACATAACTGAGTCCCTACCGCCTCTTGCAAGCTCTTCCAAAACTCGCTAGTGAAGATGGGATCGCGGTCGCTCAATATGCTAGAAGGAACACCGTGCAAACGAACTATTTCTCGAATGTATACGGAGGCTAACCATGGAGCAGTCCTCTTACTCTTCACAGGAATGAAATGGGCGCTCTTAGTAAGTCTGTCTACCATGACCCAAATCCCCGTATTACCCTTCCTCGATCTTAGTAATTCATCAATAAAGTCCATCGAGACGCTTTCCCACTTCCATTGTGGGACCTCCAATGGGTGAAGCAATCCACCGGGCTTCTTTTGCTCCGCTTTTACTTGTTGGCACACCAAGCATCTAGCGTCATACTCTGCCACATTTTTCTTCTTGCCGGCCCAAAAAGTAAACTCGTCTCATGTCCATGTACATCTTGTCTCGGCCGGGATGAATGGTCATCTTCGAACGATGGGCATCATCAAGAATGGTCTTCCTCAGATTCTCGTCCCGTGGTACACAAAGTCTACCGTCCCTACGCAACCAACCCTTATCATCTAGGGTATACCTACGGAGATGGCTCGATGACTCCCCTCCTTTGAGCTTTTCTACTAACTCAACCAACTGTGGGTCGTCTCGCTGTGCCTCGCCAATCCATCCTAAAAGCGTAGGTCTGACCTCTAATGATGCTAGCAAACTAGGTACGAAGTCCACGGAAGGTGTAAAGTTAAATGCAGAGATGAACTCTAAACTTCGCCGCTCAACAAACAACAGACTCAAGGATAATCTTTTTCTACTTAAGGCATCTGCCACCACGTTACCCTTGCCAGGGGTATATGCTATCTCGAAGTCGTAGGATGCTAAGAACTCCATCCACCTTTGTTGCCTTAAGTTCAAGTCCTTCTGAGAGAATAAGTTTTTTAGCGATTTGTGGTCAGTGAGCAATTCAAATTTCTCGCTAAGAAGATAATGACGCCAAGACTTAAGCGCGAAAACAATAGCGGCCAACTCTAGGTCATGTGTAGGGTAATTTCTTTCATGCACTCTCAAATGCTTTCCACTATAGGCTATTACCCTTCCCTCTTGCATTAAGACTGCGCCTAGTCCTGTCCCATAAGCGTCGGTATAAACGGTAAATGGCTTAATTCCATCGGGCAACACCAAGACTGGGGCTGTGGTCAAAGCTTTCTTTAAACGTTGGAACGCATCATCACAATCTACGTCCCACATGAAAACTAAGTTCGTCTTCGTCAAGCGTGTTAATGGAGCTAATATTTTTGCGAAGTCTTTGATGAACTTCCTATAGCAGCCAGCCAACCCTAAGAAACTCCTCACCTCGGTCGCATTTTTAGGAACCTTCCAATCTTGGATGGCCACTACCTTCGCGGGGTCCACGGCTATCCCTTCTTTGGAAACCACATGCCCTAAGAATCGCACTTCCTTTCTCTAAAAGTGACATTTAGAAAATTTAGCTTTAAGGCTATGAGCTCGAAGAGTCTCCAACACTTACCTAAGATGTAGGGTATGCTCTTCTTTGCTTTTAGAAAAGATCAAGATGTCATCTACAAAGACTACCACGAATTTATTAAGGTACTCCCTAAACACCCTACTCATCAAATCAACAAAGTATGCAGGGGCGTTCGTCAAACCGAAGGGCATCACCAGCCACTCGATGAAACCGTCTGGACTCCTAAAGGCAGTCTTGTCTATGCTATCCTCAGCCACTCTCAACTGATGGAAACCAGTGGCTAAGTCCAACTGCGAAAACACCGAGGCGCCAACTAACTGATTGAAAAGATCATCAATCCTTGGCAGTGGGTGTCTATTCTTCTTAATAAGCTTATTGAGTTCTCTATAGTCCACACAAAGTCTAAGGGACCCATCTGCCTTTGTGGCAAATACTACTGGAGCACCCCACTCTAATATACTACATCTGATGAACCCTTTCTCAAGCAATTCTTTCACTTGCTTACTGAGTTCTCTTCTCTCTCTTGGAGCCATGAGGCGCACTGGCAATGTAACTGGCTTTGCATTATCTACTAGATATATTCGAAAGTTTATCTCACGTTTTGGGGGTAAACCCCTCACCTCATCGAAGACATCAACATATTCACAGACTATACAAACTGAGTGCAAATCATCATCGGATGCATCAAGGTACTCTAGATAGCTAAGCATTACCGGAACTCTAGGGTCACAAGAAATATCAAGGGTCCTTCCATAACGAGTCAACAATCTAACTACCCTTCTTTCACAATCTAGGATGGCCCCATATTTAGTTAGCCAATCCATACCTAGAGTCAAGCCATAGCCCATAAAGCCCAGAACAAAGGCGTTGCATTCAAACTCAAAGCCCAAGATAATCACTCTCAAATCCCGACAGATCATAGAAAGATGAGCCGAACCACCAATAGGATTTGAGACTACTAAGGGATCAGTAACTAGACTAGTATCTAGGTGCAGTGTTTCAACTAATGATGTAGAGATAAACGAATGTGATGCGCCAGAATCGAATAAAGTACAGACAGGATGATCAAACAGAAAAACTAAACTTTCAATGGAAATCGTTCTACCTAATTCTTGGAGCGGTGGGACCACGAGAGCCTGAGCTTGTCCCCTTGCTTTCCCTGGTGCGAAAAGAGCCTGCAATTGTCCTCCCGAGGTAGACCCTGCCCTCTGCCCTTTCTTTGGGCAGTCCTTAATCAGATGTCCCGCTTCGCCATAGCGGAAACAACCAGTCTTCTTTTTCTTTCTACAATCTTTGCTTAGATGGCCTGGTGTCCCACAATTAAAGCACTTCTTCTTTACTTTGACATTGTTGGCTTTGCCACCTTTTTTGTTCTGTTGTTGCTGTTGCGACTTCTTTTGATCCCCTTTCTTCTCGGGTGCCCTATTAGTATTGGCGCCTTTCTCTTCTTCATGCATGAGTGCCATGTCAACTAGCCTCTCAAAGATGGCCCCCATGGGAATGTGGGTCATAGCTAACCCATGAAGCGGCTCGTTTAAACCCTTAACAAATCTTAGAGCCTTCTTTTCTGGTGTTTTCACCAAGTCTAAGCCAAACCTTGCCAATTGGTTGAATTTGTTGACGTACTCTTTCATCGATAGATTCCCTTACTTCAGTGACAAAAATCTTTCCATGTATAGATTCTTTTCAACCCGTGAGAGAAACTTCGCCTCAAACCTCCACCTAAAATCTAGCAAAGTATTAACTGGACGTTCTCCATTAGTGACCTCCCACCAAAATGAGGCCTCATCCTTCATTAACCAGGAAGTTAGCTGGAATTTTCTTCCATCATCCACTTCAAAGATTCCAAACAATTCTTCCACCTCCTTTAGCCAGTTACAAGCTTCAACAAATGTCTTCGTCCCGTGAAAAGGTTTTCCACCCATTTCTCTAAAGTCCTTACATATCTTAGCAAAAGTATCGACGCGAGGAGGAGGGGGAGGAGGAGGAGGAGCATTTGCTGGACCTGCGGTGGCGGCCCTAGCCTCGAGATATTGAGGAAACTAACTGGGCACATGAACGCCCACTGGTATTTCAGATGCTTCAGACATGCTGAAACGAAAAAGGAAAGATTCAATATAAAAGAACCGAGGGAAAGATATATGGCTCTTGGGGTTATGCTTTACAAAATATACTTTCCTCTTGAAAATACTTTCCTTAAATCATACTTTTGAAAGTACTTCTTTATAAAAATTGTTTTGAAAAATATGTTTTCAAAAATTCATATATGTTATGGTATCCTTCAGCTCTGACACCACGTGTAACACCCCACATCCATTAATGTCACTCACAAAGGGAATGCATTAATTTCCATGGAGCATTTTAAGTGAACATAGAACAAAAAATCACAACAAGACAGATATAAAGTAGTACTTGGAAATTTAAAACTTTATTTCATTGCAGCGGAAAACACATATGTTTGATTACATCATCAAAACCATAAACCAAAGTCAAGTACATCATATCCATCTTGATAAAACAAAGTACATAAACTGAAAGGCATAATCCCCTACATCAAAATAGCCATAAATAAAGAGAAGCTGAACTTTACTTCAACGATCCAAGCAATCTTCTAAAAGTAGTCCAAAATCAAGCTCCACTGGTGCTAGTTCCAACCTGAGCACCTTGGGGGGGGGGGGAAGGAAAGAGATGGAAAAAGGGAGGGGGGTCAGACATAAAGTCAGGCGAGTGCAATAATTCTAACAATATAATTAACAAAGTAACTAGGCTAAGGCATAAGTTGGAAAATAAGGAAATGATCATGAACCATTGAGTATGACAGAGTAAACAAGGAAACAAGATGAACACCGATATCGTTAAAGCGCACCTAACCCACTAAGATAATTACTAAACTACACCAACACTATAGGATAATTGCTATACTGCACCGCCACTAGTATACTGCACCACCACTAGTCACCCTAAGGTTGATCCTGCCTACAGACTTAATAATGATATTGGTAGTTTCGTGCACCGCTAGTTGCCTTCATAGGTGCCGTCTGCCCCTATCTCCACTAGGTGTACCCACTACCCCCAAGCGATTGGCTCCCTAACTCGTAGATACCCGTGCTGGCCCCACAGTGAGGTGTATCACTCCCCAAAGTGGCAACCCGATACCACCAAGAATTCACGGCTTATACCTACACGATGCAACAACGTCTTACCTACCAGCCCGGGTCCACACACGCATATGAACCCGTTGAACTTGCGTTGCCACCGCTAACCCGGTTTGGCCTCTTACAGTCAAGCCCAGTATGCGTGTCCCGTCCTCGACTTGGGTCGATCCCACAAAGATATGTATGGGTTACTGGTTGAAACGGGCCCCCATTACTTGACATAAGCTATCCACCTAAGCTTGGTCCCTCTAGTACATCCCACTTAACCCACTTCTTATTCATGTTTCAATTACATGTTTCAATTTTGGTTAAGTGTTTCTAATCGTATTTCCAAATGCCACCCAAGGCACCCACTAGATTCCACATGCCACCCAAGGCACCCACTTAACCACCTTATGTCCCACTACATGCTTAGTGTTTCTTAATTCATTAAGACCGTAACCTCATAAAGACCTCTCACATTAGACTGACATTTGCGGCAGCTGGATTTGCCGGGCGGGTCCGGGCAGTCTTACACCACAAAAGAGCCTAACCTCATGTCTTTACAACTGTTACGTATTTAGTTTGTGCCTAAGACCTCTCACATTAGACTGGCATTTGTGGAAGCTGGATTTGCCAGGAGGGTCCGGGCAGTTTTACACCACAAAAGAGCCTAACCTCGTATCTTAGACGATTAGTTACTCCTAATTAATCATTCCCCAAATTTGAATTACTTTCCCTATTCAAATTATCAATCAATTCCAAATTTAACGATGTCCATAATTGACTCAATTATGTCCATCCATTTATGGTATGTAAAATCATACCAATTTCACCACAATTTTATTTTATGCCTTTTTAAGGCATTTATGCCAATTAAATATTTTTAACATTATCCCCTTTACCCCACGTAGAACGTTTGTTCGTTTAACGTAAATATACGTTAGACTCGAATAGTCTAACTCATGAAATAAAAGAAAACATCACAATATATACATATAATTAAAACATAGATCTAACATAGGGGCGAGCTTGCATATGTGAATGATGTTCTACATCTAAAACTTGCATAGGCCAAAGTTACAACTTGCATAAACAACATATGTCATGGATCCAATTCTAAAGGTGTGAACTTGATGAGATAATGGCCACAAACTTACATAAACATCATACGTCATGGATCCAAATCTAAAGGTGTGAACTTGATGAAATAATGGCCACAAACTTGCATAAACAACACATGTCATAGATCTATATCTAAAGGGGGTAAACTTGCATCGGTAATAACATAACATGATTCATATCCAACTCATAAACTCACTTATGTGATTTATACATCGCAACAATGGCGTAAACTTGTATCTAACATGTAAAGTATCATGTAGAATTTAGCATATGTCATAGCCTAATTTTCAATTAAATTCTCACATAAACTAGGTGTCATAATCATGTAAGTTCACATTTAATTCTACCCAACTTGTATATGATTCATGTTTGTATCAAAGCCTAAACTTGCATACATATGATTTATCATATGAGTCAATATAACAAACTAGCATAAGAAACATGATGATTCAACTAGACATAAGCCAATCATAAGATTATAACATGGGTGATAGCATCATAACTTTGCATCGTAGATGATAGCATCATAACATAATATCATAGAAATTACAACAAAATTCTACACATAATTACAACATGCAATCAACAATTCTTATCACATCCAAATTATCCGCATTATAACTCAATCCAATTCATTTATTAATTATTTTGTTAAAACTATCGAACTCACAACTCAAAAGCAGTCTTGAGTTCTGAATTCTGATTTCTGGAGTTGAATTAGCGCTCCTTTGATGAAGATTCGCTGTTAGAGTTGAAAAGGATTGAATTTGATTTGCTTTCTTCCTCTCCAATGGGCGGCGGCTATTCTAAGTTGCAAGGTGACGACATGGAGGCCACGAATCCAATTTTGTTTTGATTTTAGGGTTTGAGTCTATAGGTGCTTTTATAGAGTTTAGGATTAGTTTAAGCCGTCCGATCAACCCAAAATTAATCCCAGCCAATCAGAGCAGATCAGAAACCCTAATGAGTCAGCACATAGTCACAAATAGGTCATCAATCAAATCTGCACCCCAGGGGGGGGGGGCAGGTCGACCCTATATACGTTAAATATGTCAGAATTCGTAAGCATCTTACAGCGGAAGGAATTCAAACTATAATATACTTTAAATATAGCCTTACCTTATAAAACATACTGCCTAACCATAATCTAAAGCTTATACCATCTTTGTCATGAACCTAACCTGGAAGTATGTAATGAGTAGGGGGTCAGAACATAAGTTCTGTGTGAGTGGACTTAGAATAAACTTCTGTATAATCCTACATATACCATTCATTTATATTTTCTTGCTTATTAGGTTATTCGCGATATTAACTCTCTAGGCTATACTCGTGTCCCACTAGTAGATTAACCTAATACAGCGTATATGTAGATACCCCAAACTCGTATAATCCTTTCCATGCATATATACAGTCCCTTGCCGTATGTCGTACGGGCTTCATCATGTAAATCTATACTACTTTAGTGTAGTGCCACCATTCTAGAAATCGTTTGGACTACCACTCTTCATCTTGCTAGATTCCGTTTATTACCTAGATCTAATCTAGGGTTTTCTATCCAGCGCTTCCTAGATTCAACCAGGGTTTACGCTACCCAGGGCCACTGGGGTTTATGGTACCTATTGAACGCTTTCTAGATCCGACCAGGATTTATGCAACCTAGGGCCACTATGGTTTATGCTACCTATCGAACAATGCCCACTAGTCTAGGACACACTACCCAGAGCGTTATATGTTCCTAGACTTTACGTCCCAATCGTGTTGTTAAACGTTTTAGATATCTAGTTGCACGTGTCCTCTATATGTGTGGCCCGAGTCCCTTGGCAGAGCTAATCAAGAAACACGGAACTCGGTCGGGAGCTATAAGTTATCTACCGATGCAGATGCTAAGGTCTGTTTTATCTGTATGTGGCTATGGTTCCACTTGATCCCTCCCTCAACTAATGAAAGGAACCCAAGAAAATCAAGAATGAGAACTGTACGCAGGCGCTTTATGCCCCCACAAACCTATTGGCCACCCTCATCCATAACTAGATAGCAAAGTATATGGTCTTTCGGAGTTCTCTGCCTTTTCGCTTGCGTATCACGATTGACTCAAGATGGTAGGTAGACGACGACGTGCTATCACAGGGCTAATCAAGATATCGCCGCCTCACGCTGACCCATCCTAGTCTTTAGGTTGCTTATATTGCAACCAAGGCATACCCTTGGCTCTTCTAACGCAGACCTTAACCTCTGTGAGCCCAGGAGGATCATCTGCAACCTCACAGAGGGATCCAAAGAGTACCCTCACGTCCCCTCGAAGCCGCGTGCTTCGTAACCCAGTTCATTGGAGCCTTCTTCATGATCAGATGGACGTTCTCTCCTCCTCGTGTTCTACTTGGCTTTCTTGACTAAGGTTTACTACTTAGTTCTCTTAACTAAGGTTTACTACATAGTTTCCTAAATCGTTAGCTTTCTTAACTAAGGTTCACTACTTAGTTTCCTGAATCGTTAGCTTTCTTAACTAAGGTTTACTACATAGTCCTCTTATCTAAGGTTTACTACTGAATTCAAGCATTACTTAAGTTCTCTTTATCAAATGACAGCGTATGGGTGTTTTCCCACATTTTCAGCTTAGATTAACTTATTTCATGGTATAAGTCGTCCCACCCTTCGAGTCTTGTATTACATCTTAAGTCATATTCATTTCTTATCACTAGGATAAGTTTATCTATTATTTAATCTTATCATTCCCCACTTTTCCTTGCTTTGATACTGTTATATTGGTTAAGTTTGCCCATGTGTCCAAGTTGACTTAACCCCCAATCACGTATTCAATTCAACCCACATACCATGCTAAATTGGTTAAGTGTTCTCTATCAGTTCATGTTGACTTAACCCGCCCATATATCATGTCAAATTGGTTAAGTGTTATCTAGCGGTTCACGTTGACTTAACCCACCCATATATCATGTCAAATTGGTTAAGTGTTGTCTAGTGTTTAATGTTGACTTAACCTTACCGTACTAGCATGTGTCATTAGCATTAATTAACTATTAATGCCCAACCTCTCACATTAGACCTATTGTTGCAGTCACTGGATGTGCCAGTTGGTTCCGGGAAGGATTACACCACAACTCAATCTAACCTCCGGTTTCAAGCACGTTATGACTAACTTCTCACATTAGATCCAATTGTTTGCGGTCACTGGATTTGCCGGGCGGTTCCGGGTAGGATTACACCGCAAACTCATTCAAACCTCGAGTTAGCCATGTTTATTGTTTAGCCAATTAACAATTCATGTCTATTTTAGGTGTCATAAGCCAATTATAAATATACAAGCATGTTCATGTTCATTCTAGATATCAAATGTCAATTACCAATTCACAAGCATATTCATGTTCAAGTTATGCCACTATTGTCAATTTCACGTTATGTGTCGAGCTCCATAATTACATAAAAACATGGTTTGTCCAACATATTCCATTTTTAATTATGTTTCTAGGATCTTAACGGCATATCCAATTTTCAAGTCTCAAATTCAAGCTTTACCCAAAAACTCCAATTTATGTTCATGCTTATAATCCCATTAATAGGCTATACCTATTATTCCAGTTTCTCATACATGTGTTCCTAACAGGTTGCTATCATTCCCAATATCTTGGTTAAGCTTATCCATATGTCAAGTGCTACTTAATCCATTTCTACTTTGCTTACACAACCTTTCGTGTAATAATCTTTTTACCCAAATTTCCTAATTCATCGATTAAATCTCAAGCACTTCCCAAATAACTATAGTTTACGCGCTGTTGACCTTAGCTCGAAGGTAGCCAAAGTCTCAAAAATAAAAAGGAAGAATAGGGAAGAGGAATAGATTAAGCATACAAAGATTATTTTAAATTGCAATATAAATTTTAACTGAGGAATGGCGAACGATAATAATACTATTATGCATGAACTATATTGCAATCCCACTCACTGATTTAAGAACGGATCTTGAATTCTGGGATCTGATTTCTGAAACTGAAAAGTTATCCCTTGACGTAGATTATCGATCCTCTAATTTAGATTTGATTCCTAGAAAATAGTTGTTGAAGTCGTTGAATTAGCCTTTGATTCTCTACTTGAATTCTAACGAAGAACTTGAGCAGCATAACCCCGTCTTTCATTTATTTTGATAAGAATTAGGGCAGAGTATAGGAATAATGAAGATGTGTAGAGAAAACTGTAGCCTTAGGGGTGTTTATATAGGTGCTCAAGACCTTATCGTACACGCAGCGCTGAGTCAGCATTGAACCCAGTTAAGAAAATAGTCCAGGTTCGCAGATGAATCAAGCCAAATCTTATCGTACACGCAGCGCTGAGTCAGCATTGGATCTCGCAAGCTGTTTTGGTGCAGAAATTCGAATTTCGAATGTTTGAATTGTTTTGGCGTAGAAAATTGATTTTTGAACTTTTGAATTTCTGGAATTTATTTAACTGTTTTATTCACATGAAATATTCTTATATGTATACAATTACTTTACCGACCATTTTACGCGTATATATACGCACAATTTTCCTTTTATTTTCAAAATTCAAACGAGTTGCACGTTATTTGATTCTTGCCATAATTCATTGACTGTAGCCTTATCTTCAATTTTTTCTTTTGTATACATATATTTATGCATATATATATATATTCTCATATATATACATATATTTTCTTTATTTCCTTATATGTACGTTCTTATCCTTTCAAATTTTGAATTTGTATACTTATATATATTTGCATGTTTAGCTGGCCCTCTCTAAAAAAAGATAAAAATTATGCCGCCACCGTGGTTCGAACCCTCGACCTCCATGTTACAAATCCAATGTCTTAACCAACTGAGCTATGAAATCTTTTGTTAATAAGTCTTAGAACAATGATAATTATTGTTCTCTCCCTACTTATCTTTTTCATGTTAGTTACAATGCTTAAATTAAACCATTGCATGAATCTTTTTCTTTTAATGTTAATGCATTATGTTTGCAAATCAGTGCATGCAACATATTTACATTGCATGCAACCAATCCTTTCTTTCTTTTAATGCATGCATTACATTTTTTTCAGTGCATGTATTTATTACATGCAATCCTTATTTTATTCTTTATTTTATATTTTAATTTGTTTGTATGTATATATATATATATACACACACGTATATATATATATGTATATATATATATATTTCTCTTGTGCGTATACAAACTTCTAGGCTTAATAACTTCTTCATATGATGTCCGTTTTACGCAAACCAAAATTCCAAGACGGACGCAATGGTGATGTCCGTTTTACTTTATTCCTGATATTTAAATTAAGTATTTTTATTTTCTCATCTCTTCGATTACACACATTGTTATCGCATTAATTTCCTTACTCTTCAATGTATGAATTAATTTTTCATTATACATCACCATTATTTACCTATCTATGCATATATACATATTTGTACATTTTTAATTATATTAAAAATGTGGGGTGTTACAATCCCGCTCCTCCTCCGAAAATCCATGTCAACCTTGAAGAGAATGCGAATTCATCGGCCTACGATCCTCACAATGACAACATGAAGGATTTGTTAACAATGACGACGCTAATATCGAAGAATCCAAGTCGAAAGCTAAAAACCATTCCGATCGAAATAACCGACGAGTTGCAAGTCCCGCCAAGGGGGCACCTTCCCTATAATGTCCCGAAATTTTTAGCTAAATTTAAATTGGATTTTATTTTATAATTTAGTTTTTCCGAACATAAATTGGTTTTTATAAGTTTTAAATATAGGTTTTAGTATTAAATAAGTATCTTGTTTATTTTATAAATATGATTTGTATAAGAAAAAATATATTTTAAAAAGTTGTATTTAGTTTATAAGGGTTATGAATATTTCAATATTAATAAGTAGTGATATTTTTTGATATATAATAATATAAGAATATGAATTTGGTAAATGATAAGTATTTTTAAGTTTTTAATATTATACAAGAATGGTTTTTATATTAATATAAGCTTATTTGGATAATTTGTAAATTAGTATTTATAAAATTTTATAAGGATTGTTAAGCATTTAAACCTTTTTAAGTATGAATTTTGGCAAATTATATGTTTATATGTTTGATAAATAATATGGATAAATATTTTTGAAATAGTTGTAAGTTATAAATATTTTGATAAACCTTAAGTAATACGATGGTTACACTTATAAGTGTTGGAAATTGGGTACATGAATAAGTGTTACAATTATGTTATTAATTTAAATTAATTTTAAATTTTCCTTAATATAAGGATCAAGGCTATGTGTCCTCTTACATGTCATGATGCATGAAGAAGGAATCAACATGAAGCCATGTAATTATATAGGTGTAATATATGCATGTAATTAGATATAAAGCAAGGACATGTGTCCATGAGCAAATTGACCCTTTTACCCTTGAAACCACCTTATACAAGGAGGACCAAAGCTCTACACTCCTTTACACTTCAGCCAAGAACAAATTTGTATGTAGTAGCCTCCTCAACTTCATATTTTCAAGTTTCCTGTAAATGAAAATTTACATTTCTATCCATTCAAAAATCAATATCCATCAATCCATTCATTTTTAGCTGAAATGATCTACGCAGAAATTGTCCGGTTCGTCGTTTCTGATTTTTAGAAGTTTAAGGATTGATAAACGAGGGAGTTATCTTCAATTTACAGTAAAATGAAAAATTTGTGTAGAAACTTCAGAAAGTATTATCTCCAAATCCATGAAGAATTGGATCGCGCCGTCTACGCCGTTGCGATTTGCTAGAGATGTAGTATTTTTCATATGAAAATGAGGCGATTCCATGTCAATGATCAGAAAGGTTCGAAATTAGGGATGGGATTGGTCAGAGAATCAGGCGACGATGGACGAATTGGTGAGTGGCGTTGTGATGAGAATGGTGTGGGTTTCGATGTAGTCTAATATGGTGGAATTCAGTGTACATTAGGAGGGTGCGACATATGTATGGGTTGCGCAGTTTTGTTTGCTCCAGGTCACGGCAGCTATGTCGCATTTTGATGTAGAGGGGCGGAGTACTGATGAGGTGGTGCCGTGAGATGAGGATGCAAAGAGAATTTCGTTGGTGAAGTCCGTTCGTGGTTCGGAGGAAGGATGGACGCGTGCACATACACACGATGCATGGTGAAGATGGATTCTAGGAATTGGAAACGCAAGGAGAAGAGGAAGAAGAAGAGGAGAGGGTGCAGGCCGGATTTTAAATGTGATTTGCGATTGGGCTTTGGGGCCAAAGGATATTGGGTATGGTTTATGTTGTTTTAATTTCTAAGTTTATATTAGTGTAAACTGTAACACCCCACACCCGCTATGATCACTCGCTAAGCGAATGCCATAACATCGGTGGAGTGTTTTAAGTGAATATAGAACAGAGAAATTACAGCAAGACAGATATAAGTAATACTTGAAAATTTAAAACATCATTTCATTGCAGCGAAAAGTAAAACATGTTTGGTTACATCACCAAAACCATAATAAGAGTCAAGTACAAAATATCCATCCTGATAAATAAAAACACATAATCCCAATACATGAACTGATAGCCATAAAAGAAAAGGGTAAGCTGAGCTCTACATCTAGGGTCCAAGCTCCAAGAGAGTAATAAAAGCAGCCTGATCAAAGCCCACTCGTGCTGGGCCCACTCTGAGAACCTGAGGGTTGGGAAAAAAGATAAAAACAACGGGGTCAGACATAAGTCTGAGCGAGTCCTATAACTTTAACAATGCAATCATTAAAGTAATTAGGGTATGATATAACTTGGTACGGTGTGACTGGGGATAAATGACTACACTCAGTAGCCAATCAGACTTAGAATGAACTAAGATAACGATAAAGACGCATTTACCCACCCAAGGATAATTACTACACTGCAACACACCAATCATTCCTACTTAAAGGTTGATCCCTCCCAAGGACTTAGTAAATTTACCCAGTAGTTTCGTGTACCCCTAGCTGTCTGCCTAGGTGCCGCCTGCCCCTATCTCCACTAGGTGTACCCACTACTCCCAAGCGATCGGCTCCCTACCGTAGATATCCGTGCTGGCCCCACAGTGGGGTGTATCACTCCCCAAAGTGGCAACCCGATACAGCAAATGGTGCACGGGTTATATCTACACGATGCAACAACGTCTTACCTACCAGCCCGGGTCCACACACGCATATGAAACCCGTTGGACTCGCGTTGCCATCGCTACCCCGTTTTGGCCTCTTATAGTCAAGCCCAGTATGCGTGTCCCATCCTCGACTTGGGTCGAGCCCACAAAGATACGTTTGGGATATTGGTTGAAATGGGCCCCCACAAGCTACCCACCTAAGCTTGTCATTTCTAGTGTATACCACTTAACCCTTTAATCATGTTTTAATTACATGTTCCACTTTGGTTAAGTATTCTAATCGTATTTTCTATTGCCACCCAAGGCAACCACTAGATTTCCACATGCCACCCAACGCACCCACTTAACCCCTCTTGTCCCTCTACATGCTAATATGGTTAAGTGTTTCTTAATTAATTAATTAAGATCATGACCTCATAAAGACCTCTCACATTAGACCATCTTTTTTGACTGCTGGATATGTCGGTTGGGTCCGGGCAGACTTCCGTCATAAAAAGGGTCTAACCTCGTGTCTTTACTTTAATCACGTGTTTAATTTATGACTAAGACCTCTCACATTGGGCCAATCATTTGTAGCTGCTGGATGGCCGGTCGGTTCCGGGCAGACTTCCGCTACAAAAGGGTCCAACCTCGTGTCTTAGTTGATTAATTACACCTAATTAATCACCCCCATAATTTGTATTAATTATCCCTAATTAATTACACATTTTTGAGAATATGGGTAGACCTAACTCAATAGGTAAATTCCCAATTCCATAGTATGGGTAGACCTAACTTAATAGGTAAATTCCCAACTCCATAATATGGGTAGACCTAACTTAATAGGTAAATTCCCAATTATGTCCATTCATTTTATGTTATGCTTAATCATAACAACTTTACATATTTCTACTAACATGCATATTAACCCCATCGTTTCCCACGTAATTCGTTTTCATGACATGTCATATAAATGGGAAGATTCACTATAAATGTAATGGGTTCAATCTTAGCATAACATGGGTTTAAAAGGTGTCAACTTGCATCAAAACATTAAACCCAACTTTACATAAATCATTAACCCAAACTTGCATATGAACTTGCATATAAACTTGCATATGAACTTGCATATAATCTTGCATATGAACTTGCATAATATGCCATATATAGAGGCAACCTTGCATATGTTATGCATATCATAAAAAGAGACAAACTTGCATATGAATCTTGCATATAGACTTGCATATGAGGTTGCATAACATGTCATACATAGAAGCAAACTTGCATATGTTATGCATATCATAAAAAGAGACGAACTTGCATATGAACTTGCATATGAACTTGCATATAAACTTGCATATCATGTCATATCATAAAGGCAAACTTGCATATGTTATGCATATCATAAAAAGAGACAATCTTGCATAGGAACTTGCATATAGACTTGCATATGAACTTGCGTAACACATCATATCATAAAAAGAGACAAATTTGCATATGAACATATAACATATGACAACCACAACTTGCATAAATCCACATTTACATCCATAGCCTCCTAATATCCTATCCTAATTAGTTTAGCAATTACTTGCTAAAGGCATAGGAACTCACCAAAACCAAGATTAGCAAACTTATGAAGTAGAACTAGTTGCTATATTTGAAGGAGATGATGATTAGAGGTTGGTTAGCTTGCAACTTTCTTCATAAACTAGTGGAGGCTTCCTCCTAAGTTTGATTTTGGCGGCATGATGGCATCAATTCTATTTTTAGTATGGATTAGGGTTGCATTAGGGTGTATTTATAGGATTAGGGTGTGTTTTAGACCATAGGATTAGCCCTAGGTTAGATTAGGTTCGTCAGATTTAGGAAGCTTCTAGAGAATAGCCCAAAACACAGCCAAACCCTAAAATGGTGCACCAGGTTAAACTGGCCGAGCACCCCCTGTCGACACCCAAGTCGACAGGGCTGTCGACTTGGTCCTAGCCAAGTCGACTGCCCAGTCGACAGGGCTGTCGACTTGGGTAGCCAGGCGGGAATTTTCCCGCCTGCGCACAATGGCCCCAATTTTGAAATTTGAACCTAAATTTTAAATCTGTTTTGAACTTTGAATTTTCTGCAAACTTCATTGGGCCATAACCGGGCCATACGAACTCCGATTCTCGGAAACTCGGACTCTATTTCGCGTATTTTTCCGAGACGAATGCAATGACGCAGCCCGTTTCCCCCAATTCTCACATCTGAGATTATTTATTCTGTAATTAGTGAATTTTAGCATTAACCGAAATTCGGGGTGTTACATTCTCCCCTCCTTAAAGGATTTCGTCCCCGAAATCTCTAAGCTAAGGAGAATGCATAGCCTACCATCCAAACAACCATCTACTCAATCCATCAAACACGGGCATCCATTGTCCTTAAAACAATTTCTAATGATGTATGAGCATATGCAAAAAGTGTGTGTATATGTTCCCTATCTAATGTATGAACATATGCAAACCATGATAGTGCCATGCATCCATTATGTATGCGAGAGGACCCTATCGACACATACAATATCTACATGAGTGCACAATCATTCACCAAAATGCATCATCCATATGATAACACAATCATTATACATCCATAAATATAGCTATCTACACACAATTATATGCAATATGCAATATGAAGTGATTGAGCCGATCTAGTGTCTAGAGTGTGTGTATATGCATCCACGAGCAACCACTAGCAACCACTTGCATCCACATGCATCCATCAATCATAACATGTCTCAAACACATGTTTCAACCATAGGTTTACCCTATCTAAAGGTCAAAGGTACTAATGAGAGGACATACTAAAGATAAGATAAGCACTAGACAAACGATAAAGGAGACATTTAAAGGACATACCCTCAAAAAGGAATGGGTATAACGAACGCATCTTTGCTTCTGTCTCCCAAGTAGCATTGCTCTCACCTTCTCCCCTTTTCACTTTGACTGGTCGAACCTCTCTGTTTCTCAACTTCCTAATCTCTGACCCAAAGATGCGGGTAGGAGCTCGTCGAATAATCACATCACGCTCTACCTTTACTTTTTTAAGCAAGCTCGGCTCTACCGCCTCTGCGGTCTCATGTAGGCACTTCCTCAAATGTGACACATGGAATACGTCATGTTTCCTATGCAACCGAACTATCTCTCGAATATAAACTGAATCTAGACATGGAACAGTCCTCTTGCTCTTCACGGGTATGAAATGGGCACACTTAGTAAGTCTATCTACCACAAACCCAATCCCCGTATTACCCTTCCTTGATTTCGGTAATCCATCGAGACACTATCCCACTTCTATAGCGGAGCCTCCAATGGTGAAGCAACCCTCCGGGTTTCTTTTGCTCCGCTTTCACTTGTTAGCACACCAAGCATCTAGCGACATACTTGGCCGCGTCTTTCTTCATACCGGCTCAAAAAAACTCGCTTCATGTCTTGGTACATCTTGTCCCTACCGGGATGAATGGTCATCTTCGAACGATGTGCATCATCAAGTATAGCCTTCCTCAACCCTCGTCTTGTGGTACACAAAGTCTACCGTCTCTACACAACCACCCCTTACCATCTAGGGTGTACCTACTCAAATGGCTGGACGACTCTCCCTCCTCATGAGCTTCTAACTCAACCAACTGTGAGTCGTCCCGCTGTGCTCCGCTAATATGCCCCAAGAGTAGGCCTAACCTCCAAGGAGGCTAGCAAACCGAGTACGCAGTCAACGGAAGGTCTAAAGTCAAACATAGAAATAAACTCTAAGCTCCGTCGTTCAACGAACAATGAACTCAAGGACAACCTTTTTCTACTTAAGGCGTCCGCTACCACGTTACCCTTGCCATTGGTATACGCTATCTCAAACTCATAGGATGCTAAGAATCCCATCCAAAATCATCACAACTGTCCATCTCTCACGCAGACCATCCTATTCGAACTTGACATCCCCCAAGTGCAAGCCCCAAAGGCCTAAACCAATATCAGACAAACACCCAAGGGATACCTCCTTCGAATTCGCACGACCTACGTGAGATGATACTAGTAAAACCGGCTAAATAATTAAGCTCTTGTCCAACTCTGGATGTCCTTGCCAGTCTCGCTCCAAAACCACCGTTTATTCCATAACTGGCTTTGCTCAACCTATTGAGCATATACGAAAACTTATTTTGCTCCTAGAAAAGACCATCACAAACTTATTCAGGTACTCCCTGAACACCCTTCTCATCAAATCAACAAAGTATGCGGGGGCGTTCGTCAAATCAAATGGCCTCACCAACTACTCATAACAACCATCCGGAGGCCTAATGGCAGTCTTCTCTATACTATCCTCAGCCCTCTCAACTGCCGAAACCCGTGGCTAAGTCCAACTTGTGAAAATACTGAGGCGCCAACTAATTGATCAAAAAGATCATCAATCCTCTGCAATGGGTGTCTATTCTTCTTTGTGAGTTTATTTAGCTCTCTTTAGCCTACACAAAGTCTGAGGGACCCATCCGCCTTCATAGCAAAAACTACTGGAGCACCCCGCTCCGACATACTTCATCTTCTAAACCCCTTCTCAAGCAAATCGCCTACTTGCTTATGGAGTTCCCTCCTCTCTCGAGGAGCCACGTGGCACACTGGCCAAGACACTGGTTTGGCATTGTCTACCAGATATATTCGGAAGTCAATCTCCCGCTCCGGAGGTAAGCCCTTTACCTCCTCAAACACATCCGAGTATTCCCGGACCACTCTAACAGATCGCAAACTCTCGACCGACGTGTCAAGCGATTCTAGATAAATTAGCATAACAGATTCCATGGGATTACAAGAGATCTCGAGAGTGTTACCCAAGTGGGTCATAAGCCTAACAACTCTCCTTCCACAATAAGAACGGCACCATTACAGGATAACCAGTCCATGCCCAAAACTAACCCATAGCCCGTGAAGCCCAAAGAGCATCACATCTAAACTCAACGCTAAGTATAGAAACTTTCAAACCCAAACACACCATGGAGCCCCCATTTGGGTTTGAAACAACTAAGGGATCATCTACTAAACTGGTGTCTAAGTGCAGTGACTCAACTAACAACAATGAGATAAACGAACTCGATGTGTCAGAATCAAATAAAGTACAGACAGGATGATCGAACAGAAAAACTAGACTTTCGATGGAAATAGTTCTACCTCTTTCCCGAATCGGTGGAACCGCGAGAGCCCGAACTTGCCCCCTTGCCTGATCTGGTGCCACAAGAGCTTGCACCTGTCCTCCTGAGGTAGACCCCGTCCTTTGCTCCTTCTTTGGACAGTCTTTCATCAGATGCCCTGCTTCGCCACGGTGGAAGCAGCCAGTCTTAGTCTTCTTGCGACAATCCTTGTTTAGATGGCCTAGTGTCCCACAATTGAAGCACTTCTTCTTTCCCTTGCCGCCCTTACCTTTCCCACCCTTATTTTGTTGTTGAGGTTTCTTCTGATCTCCATTCTTCTCGGGTGCCATAATAGCATTGGGGCCCTTCTCTTCCTCATGCATGAATTCCATGTCAACTAGCTTCTCAAAGGTGGCCCCCATAGGGATATGAGTCATAGCCAACCCATGCATCGGTTCATTCAAGCCTTTCACGAACCTCAAAGCCTTCTTCTCCGGTGTATTCACCATGTCTAGGCCAAACCTCGCCAATTGATTAAACTTGTTGACATATTCCTTCATTGAGAGATTTCCTTGCTTTAGAGTCAAGAATCTTTCCATATACAAGTTTTCTTCCGCCCTTGAGAGAAACTTTGCCACGAATCTTTGCCTAAAATCCGCCCAAGAGTCAACGGGGCATTCTCCATTAGTGACCTCCCACCAGAATGAGGCCTCTCCCTTCATTAACCAAGCAGCTAACTTGACTTTCTTTCCTTCTTCCATCTCAAAGATATCTATCAACTCTTCCACCTCCTTAAGCCAATCTCTAGCCTCCACAAAAGTTTCAGATCCTTGAAAAGGTTTCCCTCCCATAGCTTTGATTTCCTTGCAAGTCTTAGCAAAAGTATCCATGCGAGGAGGAACGGGTGCAACGGGTGGAGGAGGAACATTTGCTGGACCTGCAGCGGCGGCCCTAGCCTCTAACAACCTCCTATACCATACTGGTACCGCTACACCGTCCAGAAGATAAAGATCTTCAGCCATGCTGAGACGAAAAAGGAAAGATTCAAAAAGGAGAATTCGAAAGATAAAGATATGGCTATCGGGGATTATGCTTTTCTTTCAAAAACTTTTCTCTTTAAAGACATGTTTTTGAAAATATCTCTTCCAAAAATGTTTTTAGAAAAACAGTTTTCCAAAAATTTTATCTGTTCCGGTAACCTTTGCTCTGATACCACGTGTAACACCCCACACCCGCTATGATCACTCGCTAAGGGAATGCCATAACATCGGTGGAGTATTTTAAGTGAATATAGAATAGAGAAATTACAGCAAGACAGATATAAGTAATACTTGAAAATTTAAAACATCATTTCATTGCAGCGAAAAGTAAAACATGTTTGTTTACATCACCAAAACCATAATAAGAGTCAAGTACAAAATATCCATCCTGATAAATAAAAACACATAATCCCAATACATGAACTGATAGCCATAAAAGAAAAGGGTAAGCTGAGCTCTACATCTAGGGTCCAAGCTCCAAGAGAGTAATAAAAGCAGCCTGATCAAAGCCCACTCGTGCTGGGCCCACTCTGAGAACCTGAGGGTTGGGAAAAAAGATAAAAACAACGGGGTCAGACATAAGTCTGAGCGAGTCCTATAACTTTAACAATGCAATCATTAAAGTAATTAGGGTATGATATAACTTGGTACGGTGTGACTGGGGATAAATGACTACACTCAGTAGCCAATCAGACTTAGAATGAACTAAGATAACGATAAAGACGCATTTACCCACCCAAGGATAATTACTACACTGCACCACACCAGTCATTCCTACTTAAAGGTTGATCCCTCCCAAGGACTTAGTAAATTTACCCAGTAGTTTCGTGTACCCCTAGCTGTCTGCCTAGGTGCCGCCTGCCCCTATCTCCACTAGGTGTACCCACTACTTCCAAGCGATCGGCTCCCTACCGTAGATATCCGTGCTGTCCCCATAATGGGGTGTATCACTCCCCAAAGTGGCAACCCGATACAGCAAATGGTGCACGGGTTATATCTACACGATGCAACAACGTCTTACCTACCAGCCCGGGTCCACACACGCATATGAAACCCGTTGGACTCGCGTTGCCACCGCTACCCCGTTTTGGCCTCTTATAGTCAAGCCCAATATGCGTGTCCCGTCCTCGACTTGGGTCGAGCCCACAAAGATACGTTTGGGATATTGGTTGAAATGGGCCCCCACAAGCTACCCACCTAAGCTTGTCATTTCTAGTGTATACCACTTAACCCTTTAATCATGTTTTAATTACATGTTCCACTTTGGTTAAGTATTCTAATCGTATTTTCTATTGCCACCCAAGGCAACCACTAGATTTCCACATGCCACCCAACGCACCCACTTAACCCCTCATGTCCCTCTACATGCTAATATGGTTAAGTGTTTCTTAATTAATTAATTAAGATCATGACCTCATAAAGACCTCTCACATTAGACCATCTTTTATGACTGCTGGATATGCCGGTTGTGTCCGGGCAGACTTCCGTCATAAAAAGGGTCTAACCTCGTGTCTTTACTTTAATCACGTGTTTAATTTATGACTAAGACCTCTCACATTGGGCCAATCATTTGTAGCTGCTGGATGGCCGGTCGGTTCCGGGCAGACTTCCGCTACAAAAGGGTCCAACCTCGTGTCTTAGTTGATTAATTACACCTAATTAATCACCCCCATAATTTGTATTAATTATCCCTAATTAATTACACATTTTTGAGAATATGGGTAGTCCTAACTCAATAGGTAAATTCCCAATTCCATAGTATGGGTAGACCTAACTTAATAGGTAAATTCCCAACTCCATAATATGGGTAGACCTAACTTAATAGGTAAATTCCCAATTATGTCCATTCATTTTATGTTATGCTTAATCATAACAACTTTACATATTTCTACTAACATGCATATTAACCCCATCGTTTCCCACGTAATTCGTTTTCATGACATGTCATATAAATGGGAAGATTCACTATAAATGTAATGGGTTCAATCTTAGCACAACATGGGTTTAAAAGGTGTCAACTTGCATCAAAACATTAAACCCAACTTTACATAAATCATTAACCCAAACTTGCATATGAACTTGCATATAAACTTGCATATGAACTTGCATATGAACTTGCATATGAACTTACATAATATGCCATATATAGAGGCAACCTTGCATATGTTATGCATATCATAAAAAGAGACAAACTTGCATATGAATCTTGCATATAGACTTGCATATGAGGTTGCATAACATGTCATACATAGAAGCAAACTTGCATATGTTATGCATATCATAAAAAGAGACGAACTTGCATATGAACTTGCATATAAACTTGCATATCATGTCATATCATAAAGGCAAACTTGCATATGTTATGCATATCATAAAAAGAGACAATCTTGCATAGGAACTTGCATATAGACTTGCATATGAACTTGCATAACACATCATATCATAAAAAGAGACAAATTTGCATATGAACATATAACATATGACAACCACAACTTGCATAAATCCACATTTACATCCATAGCGTCCTAATATCCTATCCTAATTAGTTTAGCAATTACTTGCTAAAGGCATAGGAACTCACCAAAACCAAGATTAGCAAACTTATGAAGTAGATCTAGTTGCTATATTTGAAGGAGATGATGATTAGAGGTTGGTTAGCTTGCAACTTTCTTCATAAACTAGTGGAGGCTTCCTCCTAAGTTTGATTTTGGCGGCATGATGGCATCAATTCTATTTTTAGTATGGATTAGGGTTGCATTAGGGTGTATTTATAGGATTAGGGTGTGTTTTAGACCATAGGATTAGCCCTAGGTTAGATTAGGTCCGTCAGATTTAGGAAGCTTCTAGAGAATAGCCCAAAACACAGCCAAACCCTAAAATGGTGCACCAGGTTAAACTGGCTGAGCACCCCCTGTCGACAGGGCTGTCGACTTGGTCCTAGCCAAGTCGACTGCCCAGTCGACAGGGCTGTCGACTTGGGTAGCCAGGCGGGAATTTTCCCGCCTGCGCCCAATGGCCCCAATTTTGAAATTTGAACCTAAATTTTAAATCTGTTTTGAACTTTGAATTTTCTGCAAACTTCATTGGGCCATAACCGGGCCATACGGACTCCGATTCTCGGAAACTCGAACTCTATTTCGCGTATTTTTCCGAGACGAACGCAATGATGCAGCCCGTTTCCCCCAATTCTCACATCTGAGATTATTTATTCTGTAATTAGTGAATTTTAGCATTAACCGAAATTCGGGGTGTTACATAAACATTAAACACCAATATCTTACTCATTTCTAATCGGATTGACTCGCCGTTGAGTCCGTTAGGATCGTATCAGAAAATTAGAACCCATTGATATATAATTTTGGTAATTTTAATTAAGTATAAATTTAAAATAAAATAAAATTTCCTTATATGTATATATATTATAATATATAATGAACATCGTTATTTATTTAATTCCAATATATATATAAATTAGCAGTAAAATCTCCAACCGCTAATACTAGTGGATTGGAAGCAGTACGAGTAGCGGTGACAGTGTTCGTTGGTTTGTTCATCCTGGTAATGAAGATGTTGGAGCTATTATGGTGAGAACTCCTAATTTAAATTATTTATTTAAATTGATAGCGGTTGAATAATTGGCTGCGATAAATTATATTTGGTTGGATCTGGATGTTATTGTCTGAATGGATATGTAGATAGCACACTAAATGCTGATAAGCATTATTGACCATAACGCTTATGCACAGCTGAAATGATTATTTTTGGTTGTGATTATAATTCATGTTCATCTGATTTATATGGTTGATTTATTATTACATGAACTCACACACACCGTAGTTGTGGGATTATATAGGTGATCGATTTTATTTCCTTTCCATATAAATGAAAGATGGATTTTCAAATATTAAAATATTATTTTTAAGTTCAGATTTTGAAATTGGAATGTGGTTTTAAATATATATATATAAATATATTAACAATGTCATTTTATAAAATATTATAATATAATAATATATATATACCAGAATGTTCAAGGATGACAGAAAGGATGGTGTCTAGGCTTGGGTTTGGAAAATACAGTTTCCTGCTCTCCTGGCTATCCTTAACTTATCCGACAAATGGGATTGTTAAATCGAAATCTAATTTGAAATATAATTTGAAACTATTTCCCAAATGAATTGGAATTATAAATTCAATTTGAAAAGAATTTGAACGATTTATATTTAAATCGTTATATGGCATGAACAGGATGTGCTGCGGTGCGATGGTTCGTAAATATCGATTTTAATTTTCAAAGGGTTATAACTTGATTGTTTGAAATTGGTTTGACTTGAAATAAGAACCGTTGGATTTCGAATGATAATAGCTTTTAAATAGAAAAGGAATTTTCAGATTCCAACATATGGTTTTCAAGTTATATTTAAAACAAATTTGGAAAAGGTCGCTATATGTGCAGTTCGGCGACCGTAATCGAAATTGAATAAAAGAGATTTATAAAATTATTTTAAACATGGAGCAAATTATGATAAATCTTACTTTATTAAATTAAAGTAATTAGAACTGAAATATTTGAATTTTGATTGATTTGGAGTCTATTTGATTTAAATGACTATTTTACACCAGCACTCTTAGTAACGTTTCCAAACGTTATCGTAACAGTTTCGAAGATAATATGGTTTTGAAGTTTATAAGTCAGGAACTAGTATTAAAATGGTAAAAGGATTTATAAAATAGTTTGAAAGTTTTAAAGTGATTAAATAGTTATCATTTTAAGATATTGAAAGTTGGAATTTAAAAAGAAGTGAGTCAGGAAGAGTTTATCTTCAGATATTCGATATGGAATTCCAGGAGCGGACGAATATTATCAGAAATATTAAGCCATATTCATATCCAAATTCTGATGGCGTTTGCCCGAGTTTGTGAATCGATATCAAATGTTAGTCGATTAAATTCTGTTTTAAACTTATATTTGAAATGTCAATCATTTGAATTACCATAAATGGAGATTTAAATCCAAATTAAGATTCGGTGGTTTTGAAGCTTATGGAAAGAGGTAATGACGAATAAATGGATTTGGTTTTGAAATATAAGGTTGGAAATGAATATTGAATTTCAAGGAAAGTGCTAAGATTGATAACGGGTTTACGGGAATTGAATAAATCCAACCTTAATTCAAAATAAAGAAATAACATAAAGGGGACGAAGAATTATGCTTTTGAAATATAAGGATCTAAGACGTATATATGATTTCCAAGAAGAGTTAAGATGGAAATGGATTTATGGAATTTAGAGTAAATCCAACTTCGAACTTTAAATGAATTCACAACTATTTGGAAGGAGATTTTGATGGAAAAGCCTGTGTAACCCGTAACTATTGTTTTAAAAGTACACATATTATTTGGAAAGACCGGGATCGAATATATGTTCGAAAACCATTCCAAATAATAATACGACATTATGGAGCAATTCAAGACTTGGAAAGCGATGAATGAAGACTGAGATTCTTTGAATTGTTTGGATTGATTTCTAATGTCTTAATTGGGCTAATCCCCTGATACGAGGTTATAACTGGCGTGAGGTCTGAATATATTTAGAGATTTTCGGATTGGTGTTTCGTTCAGACCCAGAACGAACATATAGGGATTGTGTGTCTGACATTGTAATTGACTGCGCAGCACTGATCTCTATTAAATATATATCTGCTTGGTGGCGGAGAATGTATTCTCTTGCTTAACACCCTTCTCCATGACGTGTGAGCTAAAAGGTTATATATCGATAGAAATCAGTGATGCGTAGTGAATGGACAATGTGGCATACATAAGTTATGTGACGAGCGATGGATGATCAAAGCATGGCTTATTTAAGAATAGCTTTGTGTATATCGTGACCTCGGCATACCTCACAACCCGGTAAATGGCTAAAACGGGAATGATGTAGCGAGGTTATGGGTAGTCACTTCCTTCTAGATAAAAGGTGTACTATGGTATGGAGCCCAGGTATTAACCTATGTGGAAAACTTCTACTTTGTGAATGTTGACGTTGCGGGTACCCGGTTTAAACGTTGGTAACGATCAGGAAGTGGTATACTCAAACGTGCTCTAAGTTACCCAGTTAAGGGGTAACCCTGCCTCCTCTTGGCAGAGAGCCCGATTTGGTTCTCGGGGCATCCCTTTAGAGGCGTACCCATCGGTTCGGTAAGGAAGTTCCTTTGCTTGTCCATTTGTTGGAAATCCAAATTCCACTATGAGCCCATACGATTTTAGTTGTATATCCTGCTACCTGGAGGATTGTCAGTATAATGGGATGGGGCATTATGCTGGCTAGGATTAATACATTTATTAGCGAAATTGTTTTCACACTATGCACTAATAATAATATCAGAGGTTTTCACGTATCAAGCATTTTTGACTATCATAAGGAGAAACCTCGCCCGTGTGTGCGTTTGCATTGTGTGTGTGCCGCGAGACCTTATGGTAATTTCATTTTTCAAAAGTCATAGCGAATTTCTATGCACGAGAATTCATATGGAGTAAACCCGTTCCGTGTTAGCGGCGTGAGCCGTTGAATTACCCTACTTTTAAATGAATCCTAAGTAACAACTGTTTTGAGTTCTCACACCAGTCCCATGACTGACCTAGAGTTTATTGTTCCCTCACCTAAACTTAGGCTGCCCATAATTTTGGCATGGGAAACCTAGTAGTTTGGTTTGCAGAGTTAGCCTTGGAGTTGGTTAGAGCAGGATTCTGGTTTTAGCTGGAGCTATATGTTTTGGTGCATTCGCATTCTTCCGTTGTGAAATTAATGTGCTCTGATGTATTCCTTGTAAATCTGATGTTATATCAAGATAATAAAATGAAAAGTTCTGTTATTTTTGTGCAAATATGTAAGTACCCATAACTATCCATCTTTATGAATGGTTTAAGTTGGTTTAATTACCGGTGAGAATCGGTCAAAAAGCCGGGTCGTTACAGATTGGTATCAGAGATTTGGTTTATACAAAGCTATGGGGTACAACATGTTTGAACAAAAATAAGGACTCGTTAGAGTTATGATATCTCATTAGAGATAGGGTTAGAAATACCCTAGAATGAGATTTGGGAATATTACGCTTGAGAGAGCATCCTTTACCATAAAGTCAATATGTTTTGAAATAGAGTAAAATTTATGAGTCGAAATTAACTTATGGAAATATTAGAAAATTTCCTTAACTCATAAATTGGTAGGCATTTATAATTTTATATGGGAATAAATAATTTAAGTAAGTGAAACCTTTAAAAAAGGGAAATTAAGGGAATGTTAGATTGCACTGGTATTTAAATAAAATTCAGTTGCCAATTTAAATAATCTATTAATAAATTCTGGGTCCGTAAGTAAGAATAAGAATGACCCACGTTATGTTAATTAAATCCATTTTTGGAATATTTTGGGTAGAGAATTCAAAGTATGAATATTAAATAAGTATGAATTTAACTTATAAATGGATTAATATGAGATTGAAAACACTTTGAATGAAATTGATATAAAATGAGAGTTCTCGAAATATAAACCTACCTCCTCGCTTGTCACTATGTTTTGCTTGACTCATTATCATCTTTTGATTATCTTTATCTCCTTGATTGTGGTGCTTGAATTCTTCTTTTTGCCCTACTTTGACAAAACCATGAACAAGTGGACTAGTGACATGGTTTTGAAGTTGAAACAAGTATTTTGAATTATCTCTTACTTGAATTTGTATCGAGTACAAAGGAATTCCAAAATGATGAATTTATCCAAAATGTTATTTTTGCAAGACAATTAGATGTTATGGGAGAAAAGGATTATTTATTTGAGAATTTGGATTCAAACTTTTGTTAACAAATTTAAGGTATGAACACTTAGTGTTAAGTAAGCCATGGATTCCATAACTTTACCAGTAAGTTGGAAAAGTTAATTACTAAACTATAAAGTTCTTAGGGTCGTAGACATCTAAGTACTAGTTTGTATTTATCCCAGTTTCTCCTTTGTGGTATTGGTAGCAACTTTGGGTCTAACTCAGAAAATTTGATTGTAAACATGACCAGTGATGACCCAAGTAATCATGAGATTATAGGAATCCCTACTTTTAACAAGAATCAGATAGAGTATCTTGAGAATGATATGGACCTTGGTTTTGACCCTTACATTTTCGATATGTTAAGAGAGAATTGGGAATTTAAAACTGGTAAAGGAGTTTAAATCTACTCGTCTTCCTTTTCGAGGACAAAAAGTCTTAAGGAGGGATGAATGTAATATACTGAAATTTTTAGCTAAGTTTAAATTGGATTTTGTTGTATAATTTAGTTTTTCTGAACATAAATTGGTTTTTATAAGTTTTAAATATAGTTTTTAATATTAAATAAGTATCTTGTTTATTTTATAAATATGATTTGTATAAGAAAAAAATTATTTTAAAAAGTTATAGTTAATTTATAAGGGTTATGAATATTTCAATATTAATAAGTAGTGATATTTTTTATATATAATAATATAAGAATATGAATTTGGTAAATGATAAGTATTTTTAAGATTTTAATATTATACAAGAATGAATTTTTATATTAATATAAGCTTATTTGGATAATTTATAAATTAGTATTTATAAAATTTTATAAGGATTGTTAAGCATTTAAACCTTTTTAAGTATGAATTTGGTAAATTATATGTGTATATGTTTGATAAATAATATGGATAAATATTTCTGAAATAGTTATAAGTTATAAATATTTTGATAAACCTTAAGTAATAAGGTGGTTACACTTATAAGTGTTGGAAACTGGCTACATGAATAAGTGTTACAATTATGTTATTAAATTAAATTAATTTTAAATTTTCCTTAAGATAAGGATCAAGGCTATGTGTCCTCTTACATGTCATGATGCATGAAGAAGGAATAAACATGAAGCCATGTAATCATATAGGTGTAATATATGCATGTAATTAGATATAATGCAAGGACATGTGTCCAGGAGCAAATTGACCCTTTTACCCTTGAAACCACCTTATATAAGGAGGACAAAAGCTCTACACTCCTTCAAACTTTAGCCATGAACAAATTCGTATGTAGTAGCCTCCTTTACTTCATGTTTTCAAGTTTCCTGTAAATGAAAATTTACATTTCTGTCTATTCAAAAATCAATATCCCTCAATCCATTCAGTTTTAGCTGAAATGATCTGGGCGGAAGTTGTCCGGATCGTCGTTTCTGATTTTTAGAAATTGACGGATCCAAATTTCATTGTTAAACGAGGGAGTTATCTTCAATTTACAGTAAAATGGAAAATTTGTGTAGAAACTTCAGAAAATATTATCTCCAAATACATGAAGAATTGGATCGCGCCTTCTGCGCCATTGCGATCTGCTAGAGATGTAGTATTTTTCATACGAAAACGAGGCAATTCCATATCGATGATCGGAAAGATTCGAAGCTAGGGTTGGGATTGGTCAGAGAACGAGGCGATGATAGACGAATTGGTGAGCGGCGTTGTGATGAGAATGGTGTGGGCTTCGATGCGGTGTAATATGGTGGAATTCGGTGTACATTGGGAGGGTGCGACATATGTATGGGTTGCGCGGTTTTATTTGCTCCAGGTCACGGCAGCTATGTCGCATTTTGACATAGAGGGGCAGAGTACTGATGAGGGGTTGCGGTGAGACGAGGATGCGAAGAGAACTTTGTTGGTGAAGTCCGTTCGTGGTTCGGAGGAAGGATGGACGTGTGCACATGCACACGATGCACTGTGAAGATGGGTTCCACAAATTGCAAAAGCAAGGAGAAGAGGAAGAAGAAGACGAGAAGGTACGGGCCGGATTTTAAACGTGATTTGAAATTGGGCTTTGGGGCCAAAGGATATTGGGTATGGTTTATTTTGTTTTAATTTCTAAGTTTATATTAGTGTAAACTTTAAACACCAATATCTTACTCATTTCTAATCGGATTGACTCACCGTTGAGTCCGTTAATTAGGATCGTATCAGAAAATTAGATCCCATTGATATATAATTTGGTAATTTTAATTAAGAATAAATTTAAAATAAAATAAAATGTCCTTATATGTATATATATAATAATATATAACGAACATCGTTATTTATTTAATTCCAATATATATAAATTAGCATAAAAATCACCAACCGCTAATAGAAGTGGATTGGAAGCAGTATGAGTAGCGGTGGCAGTGTTCGTTGGTCTGTTCATCCTGGTAATGAAGATGTTGGAGCTATTATGGTGAGAACTCCTAATTTAAATTATTTATTTAAATTGATAGTGGTTGAATAATTAGCTGTGATAAATTAAATTTGGTTGGATCTGGATGTTATTGTCTGGATGGATGTGTAGATAACACACTGAACACGGATAAGCGTTGTTGACCGTAACGCTTGTGCACAGCTGAAATGATTGTTATTGGTTGTGATTATAATTCATGTTCATCTGATTTATATTGTTGATTTATGATTGCATGAATTCACACACACTGTAGTGGTTGGATTATATATGTGATCTATTTTATCTCCTTTCCATATAAATGAAAGATTGATTTTCAAATGTTAAAATATTATTTTTATGTTCAAATTTTGAAATTGGAATGTGGTTTTAAATATATATATATATATATATATTAACGATGTCTTTTTATAAAATATTATAATCTAATAATATATATACCAGAATGTGGTTTTAAATATATATATATATATTAACGATGTCTTTTTATAAAATATTATAATCTAATAATATATATACCAGAACGTTCAAGGAAGACAGAGAGGATAGTGTCTAGGCTTGGGTTTGGAAAATACAATTTCCTGCTCTCCCTGGCTATCCCTAACTGATCCGACAAACGGGATGGTTAATTTGAAATCAAATTTGAAATATAATTTGAAACCGTTTTCCAAATGAATTGGAATTATAAATTCAATTTAAAAGAATTTGAACGATTTATATTTAATTCATTATACGGCGTGAATAGGATGTGCCGTGGTGCGACGGTTCGTAAATATCGATTTTAATTTCCAAAGGGTTATAACTTGATTATTTGAATTCGGTTTGACTTGAAATAAGAACCGTTGGATTTCAAATGGTAACAACTTTTAAATAGAAAAGGAATTTTCAGATTCCAACGTATGGTTTTCAAGTTATATTTAAAACAAATTTGGAAAAGGTCGCTATATGTACAGTTCAACGACCGTAATGGAAATTGAATAAAAGAGGTTTATAAAATTATTTTAAACATGGAGAAAATTATGACAAATCTTATTTATTAATTTAAAGTAACTAGAACTGAAATATTTGAATTTTGAGTGATTTGGAATCTATTTGATTTAAATGACTATTTTACCGCAGCACTCCAAACGTTATCATAACAGTTTCAAAGATAACATGGTTTTGAAGTTTATAAGTCGGGAACTAGTATTAAAATGTTAAAAGGATTTATAAAATAGTTTGAACGTTTTAAAGTGATTAAATATTTATCGTTTTAAGATATTGAAAATTCGAATTCAAAATGAAGTGAGTCGGAAAGAGTTTATCTTCAGATATTCGATATGGAATTCCAGGAGCGGACGAATACTATCAGAACATATTCATATCCAAATTCTGATGGTGTTTGCCCGAGTTTGTGAATCGATATCAAATATAATCAATTAAATACTGTTTAAAACTTATATTTAAAATGTCAATCATTTGAATTTCCATAAATGGAGATTTAAATCCAAATTAAGATTTGGTGGTTTTGAAGCTTATGGAAAGAGGTAATGGCGAATAAATGGATTTGGTTTTTGAAATATAAGGTTGGAAATGAATATTTAATTTCAAGGAAAGGGCTAAGATTGATAACGGGTTTACGGGAATTGAATAAATCCAACCTTAATTCAAAATAAAGAAATAACATAAAGGGAACGAAGAATCATGCTTTTGAAATATAAGGATCTAAGATGTGTATTTGATTTCAAAGAAGAGTTAAGATGGAAATGGATTTATGGAATTTAGAGTAAATCCGACTTTGAATTTTAAATGAATTCACAACTATTTGGAAGGAGATTTGGATGGAAAATCCTGTGTAACTCGTAACTATTGTTTTAAAAGTACGTGGTGACGGCAAAAAATGTCGTAAACACCAAAGATTCCCGATTACTAGGAATTATAAATATGGTCGCATAGACAAGAACATTAAATAGAACATAAGCAGTAAATAACACGAGATTTATAGTGGTTCGGCCTCAGTGAGGGCCTGCGTCCACTTTGATGAGTCGGTTGGAATATTATTAATCACTCGGAAGAATTACAAGGTTGAGACTATCTCATGACATCTCATTACATTCACTTTTCATGATATATGATGTCATGATTTTCATATATAGAATAATAAGGAAAATGACGATTTTATCCTTCTTCTTCCTCAAAGAGGAGATGCCATTAATAAAGCTTTATGGAGGTCTCAAAGCTCAAGAATCCAACCCTTTTGAAGTGTGAGGCCATGGTGTATTTATACGAAGTGGTTAGGTAGGGGTTAGGTAGGAGTAGGTAGAAATGGGGACCCTCTTCCAGAAATTCGCACCTCTTGCTGTCGGGCCTTGGAAATTCGCACCTAGGGTGAGGTGCAAAATTTCACACCTGGTAGGTGCGAAATTTCGCACCTGCCAAGTACGAAATTTCGTACCTGGTAGGTGCAAAATTTCGCACTTGGCTGGGTGCAAAGTGGATTTCGGCGAGAGGCGTTGTCGAGGCTGGTTGGTTCTTTTGATGCGTCGAAGCTCCTCAACATGAAATGAAGGAATCCACCATTTTCCTGGTTGGAGGCGAAGGAATCTGAGCTTCCAAAATGGAGAAAATCGGATGAATCGGGCCCGCTTGACGGCTCGCCTTCGGCTCGGATGCGGGCGGATACTGATGGGGATTGCGTCTGAGGGATGTGACGTCCTACTAGTGGCCATACTCGAGTCTTCTGATACTGCCCCCTAGAAGATATTGGCGACACCTCCGGGCCGTAATATCACGCGATATGTTGAGTTGAGCGTGTCTTGAGTACTTTTGGTGACCGGACCAAAAGCCCGGTTAACATTTGCCCCCCAAAGTACGTCTTGTCTTGACATGATGTGCTTTGGAATAAAAGTTGAGATGATAGTTGGGTTGCGGATTTATCCCACAAGTTATAGGAAGAACATGTTAGTTAGCGGGCACGCTCGTTTGGGAATCGTGAGCGAGCCGCTGTTGGTTTGGTATCGCACTCGTGTTTCTTAGTATCTGCATAGTGCCGTCGTCGCGTGTTTTAGGCGATTTGACACTTGCGGGGGATGTGCGTACGTGGGCGCTTTGATGATTGAGCATTTGGTGAGTACGCAAGTGGTCGTTGAGTTGTGATTGACTTGGTAGCTAGGGCTTCGTAGATAAGTAGATGTAGCCGTATTTTGGTGTACGATCTCAAATTCCGGTCTTGGAACGTTCATTTGGGGCATACCGATCCCCTAATTGTAGTTGCTCTCTTTCTCCTCTTCTCCGGATAGAAAATCATCGTAATGCACGAAGGATGCCAAACTACTTCTTTTGTATTTTGGATGTTCGAGGTGTTATTAGGTTTTCGGGAGAACGGAAGAGAGAGGTGGAAAGTAAGGGGGCTTTCAGATTTGGTACCCAAGAACGTGGAGCGTCAGATAATGGGAAATAGGATTAGGAATTTGGATAAAGGTTGCCAAGCATGTGTGAATACAGGATTGGGCATTGTGTCCCAAATGCTTATTAAATCTTTCACGCTCTTCGGGAGTTTGAATCTTGGTTGTGGAGATGATAACTAAGCCGACGCACGGGAGCACGAGACATAACTTAGCACTCCCATGACTTTGTCGAGCCTTGTCTTCCACCATAAGTTTGTAAACTTGATCCTTGTCATGGCGCTATATGAGCGGGCAGTGATTAATGATTTTTGGTCTCGTGACGCGGTCCTCATGAAATGGACTTGCTTGGACTGTCGGCTTGAAGGCTTATATAAGATATCGACACGTAGTCGAGCTGTTATTCTTGGGATCTAATCAGTAACCTTACCACGATGCGGGTGCATCTTGACTTAGGTGTTGCACTGGCGGTTGGTGATGGCCACGGCGTTAGTTATTGAAGCTAAAGGCTGCCACCATGTTCTGGAGTATCAGTTTTTTGTGGAGTCTATGTGCTGATGGAAGACGAGGAGCCTCCGTGGCCTGAACTTTGGCTCCGAATTTCTTCCGTTGCGAGGCGAAGGTGCTCTAAACACGATGGCTAAGTAGGATGCTGTGAAGATGATGCCAGCGTAGAGACTTAAGGGGATCTGATCGGGTCTTGAGATTGCCAGGCCGGTGCGACAATCCGTAGAGGGTTACCCCAGGCCCGGGTACCTGCTAAATTTTGCTCAACGTCAGGGATGAGCTAGCAAGCTCGGATCATTGCTGAATGTCTCATGTCTGGTCGGTGATTGGAGTTGAACGTAACACAATTGGTTGGGCAATGATTCTGGATATGAACTTAGACGGACTGATCGCTCGGATATGTGCGCAAGATGCGGGCATATGGTCGAGTTGTTAGTCTCCAACCCAATTATGTCGGGGTCATTACCCGGTTTGAAAAATGGTGCTGACGTTTGTTGGTAGCTACTGCCATAGTTATCAAAACTAGGTGTCGTCGCCGCGTTTCGATGCGCTTGTAGGTATGCATCGAGGGGCGTGAGTTAGCTTCATGTTGCGTTTAAGTATGAGTTTGCTAGCAGTACGCTGAGACTTTGCAAACACAATGAACCGGCCATGGGAACTCGGGAACTTGTCTATATTCTCCAGCTCCTCGGGGAACTGGTGATTGTATCGGTCCCTCTGTCCATTGGTTCGGGCTTCTACGCCCGGTCTTCCTAGTATTGGCGGGAGGTTAGAAGTTTCCAAGACCCGAGCTTTTGGGTTTGGATCATCCTCGTGGCGAGGTGTATTTTCCTCTTCAGAATGGTTGCCCCGAAGGTTGAGGCGATGGAAACGCCAGCGCGGGGGCTAGTAGGGATCCTCCCTAGGTCCTGTGATGAATAAGCTGACGTAGAGATAGGTGGGGGACCACCCCCGAGCTTGAGTACTTGTCAACTGAAGAGGCTGCGAGCGATGAACCCTTAACAGTCAAATAGATGCTTCTTTTGCTGGACTGCCCCCCTTTGGAGTGAAGATGACACCGGTCTTTTCCCGCACGCCTCCTTAAGCGTCCGGATCCCGGTTAGAGTTACAGCAGGAACACTCTAGAGAAGTAGGAGGAACCATGGACTTTGGGATACCACATTCATGTGAGCCTCTTTGGAGGAGGAGAAGTTGTGGTTGACCGGGCGTAGCTGATGTAAACGGGTAAGCAATGCAAGCTGGGGTGGAGAATCTGGAAGCCCGGCCGGTGGCAAAGTCGGAGGGGAAGACGGACAAGATGAGGCTGCCATACAAGATGCCTGGGCAAAGTCTAGTCAGGATGTCCGGGAGAAATCTGCTGCCGTGGTGGCGAGGAGGTAGGCCGATGCTGAGGCGGAGAAGTAGAGGGCCTCTGAGTGGGCTAGTAATAAGGAGAGTCGCCGGTGACGCCTGCTAGAAGAGGGCGAGAGGACCTTCTGCACACTTGTAGAGGATGCCATTATGTGGCTCCGGGCCAGGCACTTAGCTGATCAGGAGACTGCCGAAGATGCTGCGAAGAGAGCGGAGTTAGGCTCCAAGAAGGCTTGGTAGGCACCTATGCTAGATTGGTCCTTGCTTCTTACATCATCCCTAAGTCGTTGCCATGTGTTGCTCTCGGGGAGGCTATGATGATTACAAGCGGCAAGGATGATAGCGGAAGGCGTGCATCGATGCCTCATGAATCCATTACTCTTGTGTAGAGTAGAGGAGGAGGAAGCAGTTCTGGAAGGAAAAGGCCCGTCATTGGTAGTGACCTGCCTATATCGAACTTGTATAGACAAAAGAAAAGAAAAGGATGAGTAGCATCAGCAGTTGTTAAAGGAATTAAAGATACTTTGGGTTAGGTGAACCAATAGTGTATGCGAGTGCGGTCCTCGCTTTTGGTCCTTAAGGACATGGTGTGGTATACATGAATACCCTGTCACCAGGGAGAAGAGATGTTAGACATGTAGTTTGTCTTATGTGTGTGTGAAATGGAATATGAATTAGTAAAGATCACATTTCGTGTCAAGTGTTCGAACGTTCTTCTCATGTTTTCCGGCGTCCCGTACTTGCACAAGCGTACTTGTTGTTACACCAAGTGGAATACCCGCGCTTTTGGTTGATTATTCAAGAGGGGTGTGATTGTGTGCCGCGCCCGGGGTCGTTGTTCCAGAGGGGTGAGACAGAGTACCATGCTCTGGGTTGTTGTTCCAGAGGGGTGAGATAGAGCGCAGGCTTCAAGTAAGTTTCCCTCAGCTCAGGAAACCCATAGTTTGCGAAGCCATGCTTGAGTGCCTGCTGTTTTTTCTTGGGTTGCCCAGGTAAATCCCAAGTGTAGCGAAGGCGTATGACGCGCGTTATGCGGTCCGTCCGGTGTGTGGCTCTCCCGTCGTTCATCGGGTTGGAGCGAGGGATGGCATCATTTATTCGCCGAAGAAAAGCTCTGATCATCAGCGCGTAGGGTCCGATTGTGGCCATGAGCTGCCCCTAAGCCTTTAGGGCTTCGGGGAAATGATTTAATGTTGGTCTCGGTGCTGCGCCGAGATTCGACAGGTACCCGTAGCCAGGGGGAAATGTACATCGCTCCCGGCTGTATGTTGGGCGGCCCCAAGTCGCGTGGGACTTAGGCGAACGATTTATCCTCGGCCTCAACCTTTGACCGACGTTCGAGTTTGAGGTTATTTATTCTCAGTCACGCCGAGGGCCGGCGACTAGAGTGGTGTGGGCGGCTCCCGCGCTCGGGGCGCCGATCGTTGCCAATGTTGTTTGGTCTCGATGTTGGATCGAGGTTCGAATGGCGGCACCGGCACCCGTGGCCGAGGAACCGATGCGGCGATCGAAAGTTTGAACGCAAGCTGCATGTCAGTATTAATCAGATACATTATGCACGGAGCAAATATGGAAGGGATACAGGAAACTGAACATCACTCCTACGGATATCTCTGGTAGTAGTAGCCTTTGCAATGCCTCGAATTGTAGGAAAGTAAGACATCGTTGGAAGGCCTGAATTGATTGTTCACTAGGTTATGTAGAGTAGAGGCAAAGATGTTCGTTGTTCCATGCCCTTGGAAGTTCGGCTCCGTCCACTATTGAGGGTTTGAAAGTTCCATTGTTGAGTTTCCGTTGTATGAGTGTGGACCTTCCTAACGAGGGGCGAGGCCTGCTGGTGGAGGAAAGACCCATTGTAAGACGAGGTTGCCGATGTCGAGGTCCTTATGGCGGACTCTGGAGTTGAAGTATCGGGCTACTTGTTGCTGATTAAAGCTTGGTCCAGGAGATCGGTTCCTGTGTTGGAGATGTTGATCCAGTCTATTGTGCTCGTGTATACGAATTAGCCGTAATGGTTGACTATAGGTCGGACAGAAGCCATTTGGAGGGCTTACAACACTTGAGGCCTGATAACAACTAAATCGTTGCAAAAGGCGACCCGCGCGAGGTGAGTTATGAGTCATGGATGCTCATTTTTGCCACAGTCCTGATGAGCCGGGGGGATGATCTTGAGGGAATAATTGTCCGTCGATTTTTTATTTAGTGGGAATCTCTGATGAGCGTTGAGTGGATTGGAGACCCTATGTAGTGCAGATCTCCGATGAGCGTCGAGTTGCTTAAAGGTCCGGCGTAGTGGGAACCCCCGACGAGCGTCGAGTGGCTCGGAGATCCTGTGCAATAGGAATATTTGATGAGCGTTGAGTGGCTCGGAGTTTCCATGCGGATGAGTTCCTCAATGTTGTTCTGCAAGTGGCGAAACATGTTCGTGTTGTATCTGCGGACGGTGTAGAACTGACATTATCCTGTAGAGTCCCTTGGCGTGTCCATCGGACATTTAGGTCTGAGCCTTTTGCATGGTTGGGAGTTGTAGTTTGCGAGATAGATTTTCTCGGGGGTGTTGTTGAGAGTAGTATAGATATGGAAGGACGGAAGTCGAAGACGCTTCCTCTTGCTATTGCGACTACCTTTGACGTTGTCAGCATGAGCAAGATTGTGCAGAGTGGTGGAATCAGAGTTGTTAGACCTCTGGGCGTTATCATGAGGCAGGATGTTGAGGGTAGGAACTTGATTCCTTTATGCTAGATTTTGGCATAGGAAGTAGTCGGCACTTATGCGGAAGATCTTCCGAGTCCTTGATTGTCTTTTACAGGTCCATGCTCTAAGTTTGAAATCAGGTGGCATGCCCTTTGTAAGCTGGACGAGCATGACTCGAGGAGTGGGTTCCTTGACTTCGGCAAAGGCGATGTTGGATTTTGCGAGATGGCCTTTGAGAGTTCACAGGTGCCTTGGTAACTGTTCGAGACTAAGAGGATGTCTCCAGGTATCACGATGTGCATCTTGGTTTGCGCGACCAGTCTTTTGGCGAGTTAGGAAGTCGGGAGAACCCGGATAGAGCCGTCTTGGATAAGGACGGGGAAGCAGTTGCACTTTATGGCGTCGGCCATGTGTAATGAGCCCACGTGCCATTTGTGGCAGTTATCGAAGCTTCGAGAATCATGGCTTCTTTAAGTATGGGGCGAGCGTTAGCATGTCGGAGTGCTGGCACCACTGGCGCCATTTGGTATTATGGCTGGCCGAAGTGAATGGGTTATGCTTCATACCGCTTTCGCAGACGTCGTGGGCGTGCCCCCGCGATTCCCTTAGGATCCATGAATCGTGTCGGCGACAATCGGAGGTTGGGCTCCCGCCGCATTATAGAGGTTGTGATCTAGTCCTGGACTTTGGAGCCTAGCGCACCTTCTTGGCGGAAGGCCTTTGGCAATACGGGAGTCTCCAACTTCGATTGCATGATGTTGTGGAAGTCAGTTGAATTGAACTTGGGCCCAGTTGGATGCTAGAAGCGTAGGTGATAAGTACAGACTCATAGCAGTTTGAGTCCGCCTAGCGGAGGCTTGAGCGTCAAATTCGGGGATGGCCGGGATGACGCGTTCCGCTTCTGGTGGTGACCCAGATATTGCAGAGATTAGAGGTCAGTCATGCCTTCATGGAATGCCACATGTGGTGTGTTGGAGTGTCAGGGCAACTCGGATTTACGTGTAATCCTAGTGAATGGATAATTCCTTGAGTGTACCGACGGATGACACCAGCAATCTCTGACCCATTTTTGAAAGCAAGCAGTTGATTTCGATTGCCCATAGTGGCACTGGTGCCCCTAGGGATAACGTCCAAGTTGGGAGTCGGATGATTGATAGGAAGGTCCTGTTGGATTCCGACTAGAGGGGCCACATCGAGCGTAATCCTGACTCATGAAACAATGGGAGGAGTACCATCCAAAGCTACGCACGTTGGTGCGTGAGCAACATTTCCAACTGCAAAGCCTGACCAATCGAAGCACATTAAGCTGGAGCGATGTCGGGATTAGGGGTGCCCCTCAGTGTAGCGGGACCGGCACCATTCCGAGCAGTGGCATCGGCTAGTCGGTTAGTTCGCAGGGTTGCCCCCAAGTCCCGGGTCGATGGTGGAGGAGCATCGGTACTTGCCTCCGTAATGCATGCTTGGCCAGACGGATCTGAAGTGCTTCTTATCATGCCTTTAATTCTGGCGAGCAAGGTACTGAAAGCTTCTTCCTACCGCTCGAGTCAAGCTTTCAAATCGGTGGTAGGATTATTGATTGTTCTTTTGACGCCCCCCGAGTGACGTAATTTGATGGAGGTCTGGTTTTGGTATAGCTGTCGAGTTTGGGCGAGCTGGTGTGCACCCGAATTCGGAATCACTTTGGTCCGACGAGCTATTGGAAGAGCGGGACTCTGGTTGCGACTAGCAATAGTTGGGCTCTACTGAGTTGATGGTTGGTTACACGGTCCCCGTTTGTTACCGTGTTCCTTGGCCATAAGTGATGATGGTTCGATCATCATCTCTTTTCTGTCGTTGTTGTTGTCGCCATACGAATGTTGGAGCGCATGGCGATGTTTTTAATGAGACTGAACTTTCTTCCTTGATGTGGTCCCTTAGCTTCGAAAGGAGAAATTTTTGATGCAGTGCGCCGTGAGCGGCCGCGGTTCTGGGCAAGCTGAAGTAGAATGACGATGCGTCAACTCTTTTTTTTCTTTTTTCTTTTTTCTTTTTTTGAAGTTGGCGCATAAGGTTGATGTTGATCTTCAATGCCTAGCGCGAGAGTTGCATTATCATATTTCTTATTAAGCTTGTGAATCTGTGCTTGAGCCGCATGAGCATCAGGGTCCACAAGTGGAAGAAGATCCGTTTCGAAGCGGGTCCTCCACCGCTCGGGGCGGGGGAGAGGTACCAGTGTCAATTGCGGCCAATGGGGATGAGCGTTAGGTTTGGCTGGAATTCTGCTCAACGCTGGCGAGAGTTATGATGCTCTTTGGATGTACTGCTCAAGGTGCTTCTCGCGGATAAGATTTTCGATTACGTCTTTGAATTGACGGCAATTACTGGTATTATGCCCGTACATGTCGTGGTATCGACAGTACTTTCCGGTCTTCCTCTCATGATTAGTGGATTCCCTACTGTACAGCTTCTTGTATTGGAGCGCATTGCACGTTTTCCGGTAGATTGTTTCCAAGTCTTCATTTAGTGGGGTGTAGATCTCGTACGTCCTGTGAGAGACAGACTTCTTGGGTTCCGTAGGAACTTGGCAGTTGTTGCGGCCGCCTTGCCTACTGTTATTCGGCCTTTGTTTGTGGGGGCATGCCCCTTGTCCTTATCAAAGAGCTTCGCTATCTGTTTCCCTTCGATACTGTCATTTATGGTATCCGCATGTGGATTGTTTGGAAGACCGGCCCTGGGGAGTTAGTTTCGTCTCGTCTCTTCTTGACATAAGTATTGCCTAGCCTTTTCATGGAAACCGTCGAGGCTTTTTGCCTGCTTCCGATTGATCCATGCCCCGAATTCGGAAGTTGGGAGGACACCTTTGGCTAATTGACAGAGTACGGTGCAAGGATCTGGATCCTTGACCTCGGCAAGCGCGACATTAAACCGGGATAGGTAGCTTTTGAGTGACTCGGTGGGTCCTTGGTATAGGTTAGATAAGGTGAGGGCATTCATCGAAGTCGGGATGTGCACTCTGAATTGCTTGACCAATTCTGCTGCTAATTTGCCGAAATTGTTAATGGAATCAAGTGGGAGGCGAGAGAACCATAACAAAGCGGTTCCTGGTAAGAAGACTGGGAAGCACTTGCATTTGACCGGATCATTGCCCCGGCTCGAGTCCATTTGCCATTCATATTGATTTAAGAAGTTACAGGGGTCGGTTGTGCCATCATAGAGCAGCATCTATGGCATGCTGGAGTGGCGTGGCCATTCAGCTTTATTTACCCTCCTGGTGAAGGGGTTGCGCCTAATGTCCGCTTCTAATGAATCATGCATGTTTCCTCGCCTCTCCCTCATGATCCATCGGACCATGTCGGGAAGGTATGTTGGATGGGGATCCACCATCGGGACCCATGGGATTTGGCGAGGTTTCGGGGTCCTATTGCGAGGGTGTTTCCTATGATGGACGTCTGGATTGTCTTCCTTCATGTCCTCGACATCTATAATCGGATCTTGATGAAGAGCGGATTGATGCGGATCCTATTCTGGAAGAGCGCGGGCCATTGGAATAGCGGGCCCATCATCCTGATTAGCGGTCATTGAGTTGTGTCGAGGAAGAGGTTGGTTTGAAGGATCTAGTCCGTCATTGATAATCAACCGAGAGCGGTCTCGGTACTGTGCCCCCTCGCTATATGTGACTGTAGTTCGGTCGCCGTAGCCGCTCCCATTGCCGTTGGCATAGCCATTGTCGAGAGGGTTGGTGGAAACGGCGACGTTGTTGATGAGACTAAACCTCCTTCTTTGTCTGCCGGAGGCGTAGTCGAGGTTCACGGAAGGCGGAGTCGGGGCTGAGGTCCGCAGAAGGCGAAGTCGAGGCCGAGGTCCAAGGGGGGGGGAGGAGTCGAGCTTCGAGGTCGGTGGTAAGCGGAATCGAGCCGCGGGAGACGGAGTCGAGGCCGAGTGAGGCGGAGTCGAGGTCGAGGTCCGCGGGAGGCGGAGTCGAGGCCGAGTGAGGCGGAATCAGGGGCGAGGTCCGCGCGAGGCGGAGGCGGAGTCAAGCCACGAGGTCCGCGGTAGGCGGAGTCGAGCCACGAGGTTCGCGGTAGGCGGAGTTGAGCCATGAGGTCCACAAGAAGCGGAGTCGAGGCCGAGTGAGTGGAGGCCTTATATTTCTCAGTGAAAGCATCAAATGTTGACGACAAAAAATGTCGTAAACACCAAAGATTCCCAGTTACTAGGAATTATAAATATGGTCGCATAGACAAGAACATTAAATAGAACATAAGCAGTAAATAACACGAGATTTATAGTGGTTCGGCCTCAGTGAGGGCCTACGTCCACTTTGAAGAGTCGGTTGGAATATTATTAATCACTCGGAAGAATTACAAGATTGTGACTATCTCATGACATCTCATTACATTAACTTTTCATGATATATGATGTCATGATTATCATATATTGAATAATAAGGAAAAAGACGATTTTGTCCTTCTTCTTCCTCAAAGAGGAGATGCCATTAATGAAGCTTTACGGAGGTCTCAAAGCTCAAGAATCCAACCCCTTTGAAATGTGAGGCCATGGGGTATTTATAGGAAGTGGTTAGGTAAGGTTTAGGTAGGAGTAGGTAGAAATGGGGACCCTCTTCCAGAAATTCGCACCTCTTGCTGTCGGGCCTCGGAAATTCGCACCTGGGGTGAGGTGCGAAATTTCGCACCTGCCAGGTGCGATATTTCGCACCTGCCAGGTACAAAATTTCGCACCTAGTAGGTGCGAAATTTAGTGCGAAATTTCGCACATGCCAAGTACGAAATTTCGCACCTGGTAGGTGCGAAATTTCGCACCCAGCTGGGTGCAAAGTGGATTTCGACGAGAGGCGTTGTCGAGGCTGGTTGGTTCTTTTGAGGCGTTGAAGCTCCTCAACATGAACTGAAGGAATCCACAGTTTTGTTGGTCTGAGGTGAAGGAATCTGAGCTCCTGGCATGGAGAAAATCGGATGAATCGGGTCCGCTTGACGGCTCGCCTTCGGCTCGGATTCGGACGGATACTGATGGGGGTTGCGTCTGAGGGATGCGACGTCCTGCTAGTGGCCAGACTCCAGTCTTCTGATACTGGACCCCCAGAAGATATTGGTGACACCTCCGGGCCGTAATATCACGTGATATGTTGAGTCGAGCGTGTCTTTAGTACTTTTGGTGACCGGACCAAAAGGTCGGTTAACATTACGCATACTACTTGGAAACACCGAGATCGAATATATGTTCAAAATCATTCCAAGTAAAAATACGATGTTATGGAGAAATTCAAGACTTGGAAAGCGACAAATGAAGACCGAGATTCTTTGAATTGTTTGGATTAATTGCTGATGTCTTGGTTGGGCTGATCCCCCGATACGTGGTTATAAGTGGCATGAGGTTTGAATATATTTGGAGATTTTCGGATTGGTGTTTCGTTCAGACCCAGAACGGACATATAGGGATTGTGTGTCTGACATTGTAATTGACTGCGTAGCACTGATATTTGTTAAATATATATCTGCTTGGTGGCGGAGAATTTATTCCCTTGCTTAACACCCTTCTCTAAGACGTAGGAGCTTAGAGGTTATATATCGACAGAAATCAGTGATGTGTAGTGCATGGACAATGTGGCATACTTAAGTTATGTGATGAGCTATGGATGATCAAAGCATGGCTTATTTAAGCGTATCTTTGTGTATATCGTGACCTCAGCAAGCCTCATAACCCAATAAATGGCTAAAACAGGAAAGATGCAGCGAGGTTAATGGTAGTCACTTCCTTCTAGATAAAAGGTTTATTATGGTATAGAGCCCAGGTATTAACCTATGTGGAAAACTTCTACTTTGTGGATGTTGATGTTGCGGGTACCCGGTTTAAAGGTTGGTAACGACCGTGAAGTGATATACTTAGGCGTGCTCTAAGTTACCTAGTAAAGGGGTAACCCGGCCTCGTGTTGGTAGAGAGCCCAATTTGGTTCTCGGGGCGTCCCTCTAGAGGCGTACCCATCGGTTCGGTATGGAAGTTCCTTGGCCTGGTCAATTGTTGGAAATCCAATTTCCACTACGAGCCTGTACGATTTTAGTTGTATAACCTGCTACCAACATGATAGTCAGTATAATGGGATGGGGCATTATGCTGGCAAGGATTAATACATCTGTTTGCGAATTTGTTTTCACACTATGCACTAATAATAATATCAGAGGATTTTCACGTATCAAGCATTTTTGACTATCATAAGGAGAAACCTCACCCATGTGTGCGTTTGCATTGTGTGTGTGCCGCGAGACCTTATGGTAGTTTCATTTTTCAAAAGTCATAGCGAATTTCTATGCACGGGAATTCAAATGGAGTAAACCCGTTCCGCATTAGCGGCGTGGTCCGTTGAATTACCCAACTTTAAAATGAATCCTAAGTAACAACAGTTTTGAGTTCTCACACCAGTCCCACGACTGACCTGGAGTTTATTGTTCCCTCACCTAAACTCCGGGTGCCCATAATTTTGACATGGGCAGCCTAGTAGTTTGGTTTGCAGAGTTAGCCTTGGAGTTAGTTGGAGAAGGATTTTGGTTTTAGCCGGAGCAATATGTTTTGGAGCATTCGCATTCTTCCGATGAGTTAGTATTTCTTCCACTGTGAAATCAATGTACTCTGATGTATTCCTTGTAAATCTCATGTTATATCATGGTAATAAAATGAAAAGTTATGTTATTTTTGTGCATATATGTAAGTATCCATAACTATTCGTCTTTATGAACGATTTAAGTTGGTTTAATTACCGATGAGAACCGGTCAAAAATCCGGGTCATTACATTCCCATAACGGAGGTAAAAGACCTAGATCCGATAATCGTGATCGCTTGCCACGACGAGCATCCAGAAAAAAGATCGAAGTCCTCTCTTCGGAATTACACAACTCGAAGAAATATATCGCGGATATGGTAAAGCAAATCATGAAAGATGCCATGCCTAGCAAGGATAGTGAAAGGGAACGGGACTTCTCCCTTGGTAAAAATCCATTCACAAAGAGGATCCGCAAGGCTGAATTCCCCAAAAAGTTCACCCATCCTACCCTGCCACCGTACAACGGGACTTCTGATCCGAAATACTTCCTATACAAATACGAGTGGAACATGAATGCAGCAAAGGCAACAGATGAGGTCAAATTCTTGTGCTTCCCTCTCTATCTACAAAGTGTCGCATTGTTATGGTTCATAAGACTTTCGCCTAAATCCATTGATCGATTTGATGGTTTGACTCTAAAATTCAAAGAGCAGTTCAGGTTGCAGACTACCAAGGCTAAGGACATTATTTCTCTGACATCGATGAAGTAGAATCTGGGAGAGTCTGTTAAAGCTTTCCTTAAGAGATTCAACAATGTTTTGGCCGAAGTAGGAAATCCTGAACCCTGCATGATCTTAATTTCCCTAGTTGGCACCATAGATGAAAAAAGTGAATTTGGTAAATGGATTAAAATGAAAGAGCCAAAAACGCTTGAGAAATTCTATAAAAAAAAGAAGAGGAGTACATGAGAGTCGACGCTAATCCTATACCTCTTCAGAATATTAATGCTAACCCGCTTCTTGAAGCTCCCAAAAATGCTGCTGCTCAGTATAATCAGAAGAACACTCAGGGGCAGAAGCACGCCAATGATAGGAACGACAACAAGGATAATAAGAGGTCTCGCCTTTTCAATTCATCAGAGCTGACGCCTTTGAATGACACTCCTGAAAATATTTATCTTACGACAGAGAATTCTGAAAGGTGTGCGGAGCCAAATCCATAAGGATAAGCGATAAAGCAGCAAATTCGAGAAAATTCTGCAGATTTCACAACCAGCCTGGTCATAACTCTAATGAGTGCCAACAAATGAAGAACCTCGTTGAGGAATTAGTTAGGAAAAATAGGTTGTAGCAGTATGTAAAGAATCCGTAGGTCGTGAATCCTTCTACGGTCCCCTAGGGGCAAGTGGCATCAAATGATCAGTCTGGTCCAAGCAACGTAGCTTTTGCTCAAACCATCCCAAGGCTGATCATCAACTAATAACCGTTGATTGTTCTCCAATTCTAATGGCTCATAATAAGCGATCAATATGGCCGCCGCCTTACTTCATGCTGTATTTCCTGCTTTAGTCCATGCTTTACTTTCTGTTATATTCAAAACTTCTTGTAAAATGTCTGTAATAATCTGCAAGTGATGCACTGAACATTAGCTCTACAACTAAGAGCATATCTGTCTGAATAAATTTCTTGCTTGCAAAATTTTATGTCAAATCAAAACTTGCTTAAAAGTTGATTTCATATTGCAGGCCATCTGTCGAGCACTTGTTCTTGTGAAATCTGAAGAAACATATTGTCCCCAACAACGCTAGTTCAAGTGCCAAATGCAATAGATATCAACGTGCACAAATGTGAAAATAGAAAAGCACCGCCTTGAAAAGTGAATGGGAAGAGTCGTAAAGATTCAAACAATGAGCAAGCGCCACGATAAACAAACGAGGGAGGTATAACCTTTGTCGAGGGGCACTTCCCCGAGTGGAAGGTTCAAAGCTTCAGTTCCTAAACTGAAATAGCCTGCCAAGTCGAGCGTCCGACAAAGAAACTAATAGCTTCTCCTTTGGAAAATACAACAACTGCTCCAACTCATTTACGTAGCATCTGGAATCCCCAGATGTGAAGAATGAAAAACCATTTGCGTAGCATTTGGAATCCCCAGATGTGAAGAATGAAAATCCAATTACGTAGCATCTAGAATCCCCAGATGTGAAGAATGAAAAACCAATTGCGTTGCATCTGGAATCCCCAAATGTAAAGAATGAAAATCCATTTGCGTAGCATCCGGAATCCCCAGATGTGAAGAATGAAATCCACTTGCATAACATCCGAAAATATCAGATGTGAAGAGTATCAATTCATTTGCATAGCATCCGGGATCCCCAGATGTGAAGAATGAAAACTGTTTCCATAGCATCAAAAAATCTCAGATGTGAAGAGTTAAAAAAATCCACTTGCGTAACGTCTAAAATCTCAGATGTGAAGATTGTCAATTCATTTACATAACATCTAAAAATCTCCGATGTGAGGAATGAAAAAAAAAATCCACTTGCGTAGTGTTTAAAATCTCAGATGTGAAGAGTGTCAATTCATTTGCATAACATCTGAAAATATCAGATGTAAAGAATGTCGAGCACCTAACTGATCGTCACTATCAGGGAGTACCTGATCTGATTAAGGCAAACATTGGGATTCCAACCAAAATCCTCTCTAGGGGTATTCCTTCTGAATCTACCGGCGCTTGGATTAATCAGTATTATTATGTGACGAAAGTCTCCAGTGCCCAAATTAATCAAGCTAGACTGTAGACGAAGTTCGGATTTAACCAAACAACTTGTGTAACATTTGAACATATCAGATGCGACAAGTGTTGGTTCTTAATTAATTAACTTGCGTAGTGTCTGAAAATCTTAGACATGACAAGTGTTAGATTTTAGCCCAAGCGGAGGCATGAAGTCCAAAAGACTTCCCGTGGGGAAGACTAATAATGACTTCCTAAAACAGGGGCATTACTATCAAAGTCTTCTTCGAAGGGAAGCAATTTTTTTTATAGATGCAAATTTCCCAAACGAGAAATGTCATGTACCATCATATAAGTTATCAAAACGATAACGTTTGACATCCACATTGCGCTTTAGTCGATTAGTTGATTTTGAGCGTTAATGCGAATTCAAATTAGAATGATGTGTTTGTAAAAATAATATTCAACGGGTTATAAACCATTGAATAAAACATTCATGTGCAAACACTTTATTCAATTCGAAATAAAATTCGCTATAATTCATTTTTTAATGATTTAAATAATCCGCTATCGATATGGACGTTTGATGGCGAAGTATAAGTCCAAAATCGTGCAAGTTCTTGTCTTAATTACAGAGCAAGCGACATGAAGCATACGAACTCAACGTATGACCTGCCACAACAAACAAAAGGTTATGACTGAATCTCAATGCAAAGTATATCAACGACAACGTTCATTTCAAAGTGTGCATTCCTCGCAAGCAAAGAATACAAGTTTCGAGGGGAAAACGTTCACCTCATTCATAAAACGAAGCTTGGGACTAAGGAGTATGCACAAACGTAGATGCACGACACAACTGACTAAAGTCGTTAACACAGCATGAGAGCACAACCCATCAAAGTGATCAGTCCAGTTCCAACCGGTTGGTCGGTCATCTCCGTTCAAAGACATGAGATGGTTAGGAGCTTTCCCCAACGTTCGGATATATGCACGAGTAACGGACCGACCGACATGCTTGCACGAACAAACAGGAAGTGCACGTTGCATAGCAACATACACAAGTAACAAGTGAGGATGATCAATAGAGTGCGTTGGCTCATAATGAAATAAACATACTGTTTGATATACATTGAAGTATATATGGATAAAGAAGTTTGCATGTGCACACAGTTTAGTGAAGCACAATAAATGTTCATACTAGCCAAAGCTTTAGTAGTAGCATTTGCACATATGAAGTGTGTTAACCTTGATGATATGGCATTGCATACATGAACTTGTAAATATATGGACGTGAATGTTGCATCACCAATGTGCTGAACCTACACATAAGTCAAGATGTATCAACATGCATACTAAGTCACATACCAGGAGTAGTATCTATTCAAATAGCATCAAAGAGCAGGTTGGCATTGGCAGGATAGAGAGCATACCGATCGGTCAGCAGCTCCCCCAGTCGGTCAGTTGATACCATTAGCAAGCTTCATCCCGGTCGGTCGTTTGGCACTGAGTTAAGGGCTGGTTGGTATAAGATGTGAAAACACACGGATAAGCATGCATTGGCAGGTTACAAGCAAAGCTGACGTGGCATGTAAACAAAGGAAGCTGCAAACATATAAAGTTCGGTTCCATTTACTCTCATGCATGGAAACGTGAGGGTGGTCGGTTCATGAGTATTGAATAAGTTCAGCATGTACGCAAGGGTGATCGGTCACAAGACAAGGAGACGAATGCAAGAATGTAGTCGGTCGGTCCATGCATATACGTACAAATTGGCTACAAACAATATATGGTGTGATGGCATAATTGTATTTATCGATCCCATATCTGAGTTTGCATAGCAAAGTGGAAGGGCACGCGTGTTATAAGAAACAAATATAAAAGGGCCAGCACGAAATGCCAAAATGGCTTAGATGTAATAAAGGTTAAAGCAGGCAACAACATAATATAATGAAGCAGATAGCTATAAAGATGTAAAAGCGGATTAGCATGAAATCTTTGAACCGATCGGTAGCAAGCCTTTATGGTCGATCGATGCCTTATTTTATAGCCGATCGGTGGTCAGAATTCCTGACCAACCGGTACCCTACCGATCGATACCCAAGGCCGGCTGTATACAACTTTACCCAATGGCAGTTTTGTAAATATCAACCAATACAGATCGGTACGCCAAACACCGTAATTACAACACTGCCACTGCCTCCAAACTACACCTATAAATAGCCCACTTCTCCACCATTTATGGGGATCCAATATCGTTCCTACCACAAAGTGCCGCCAAATTTGGAGCTCTCCTACAACCTCTTTAATGGCTTCCAAGGATCAAACAACTTCTCTCAAACATCATATGGATCAAATCCATTCCAATCAACATTAGAGTTCTCTCCAATTTAATCAAAGCTTCATGAATCTCCTTCTTGTGCCATAGAACTTCTCTCTAACGCAATTCAAATGATCTCCAACCGCTTTTTATCCTTTCTAAAGCCTAGATCTAACACTAAACCGCTATGAAATCCATGAAGATCATCTGATTGCTAATGTGATTGAAGATTCATACATCCACCATCATAAAGCAGGAGATCTCTTCAATTCCTTTGCCAATTCAAGTGTAATTTGGATCATAAAGAGAGCGAAAAGAGAGGAAAGAGGGAAATGAATGTAAAGAGAGAGTTCATGCATGTTGTAAACAAAATATCGTAACGAGAAGTGATTGAAAAGTGGACGTAGGTCCATTTTGGATCGAACCACTATAAAAGTTCCTTTGACTTCATTTTATGCTCTTTATTTTGTGATTACGTGGTTCCATATTTTAATCTAACCATTTGGTGAAGGGCTTATAAAGCACCCCTTGGTGTTGAAATCGAATTTCGGTTTTAAACATTTGGCGCCCACTGTGGGGCCACGTTCGCATCTCCTTTCTCACTTCGCTCAATCTCAAGAGCCTTGCATTGAAGTTCTAAGCCTACTTCTACCATAGGTTCTACAAATCTATGATCTAGGCCAATCGACGAACTCTCTTCCAAATTCAAGTCCTAATCCGAAATAATTGCCAAATCTGAGAAGACCGCATGTAAAGCCGATGAAGAAAATGACAATGTTGCTAAAAACGAAACCACTGCACTTGCTAACCGCTTCGAAGTTGGAGAAAATTTAATGTCCGGGGACGGAGTAACCAAAGTTGAATTAGATAACGTCGTTGCTAACTTGAGCCAACGAATGGAAACTTCCAATAAATCCTTAATCAATGCTAATAAAACTTTGTTGGATGCTAATCAAGCTTTAATGGATAAAATGAGTGCTCTCCTAAACTCTCAAACAAATCCCCCTACTCCTAAAAAAATCCACGTCAACCTCGAAGAGAATGTGAATCCATCGACCTCCGATCCTCACAATGACAACATGGAAGGATTTGTTAACAAAGACGACGCTAATATCGAAGTCTCCAACTTGAAAGCTTAAAACCATTCAGATCGAAATAACCGACGAGTTGCAAGTCCTGCCAATGGGGTACCTTCCCATAGTGGAGGTAAAAGACCTAGATCCTATAATCGCGATCGCTCGCCACGATGAGCATCCGAAAAAGAGATCGAAGTCCACTCTCGGGAGCGACATAACTCGAAGGAATATATCGCAGATATGGTAAAGAAAATCATGAAAGAAACCATGCCTCACAAGGATTGTGAAAGGGAATGGGATTTCCCCCTCGGTAAAAATCCATTTACAAAGAGGATCTACAAGGTGGAATTCCCCAAAAAGTTCACTCATCCTACTCTGCCTCCGTACAATGGGACTTATGATCCGAATCACTTACTATACAAATACGAATGGCATATGAATGCAACCAAGGAAACGGACGAGGTCAAATGCTTATGCTTCCCTCTCTGTCAAGAAAGTGTCGCATCGTTATGGTTCACAAGACTCCCGCCTAAATCCATTGACCGATTTGATGATTTGACTTTGAAATTTAAAGAGCAGTTCGGGTTGCAGGCTACCAAGGCTAGGGACGTTAATTCTCTAACATCGATGACGCAGAATCCGGGAGAGTCTGTTAAAGCCTTCCTCAAGAGATTCCATAATGCTTTGGCTAAAGCAGGAAATCCTGAACCCGCATGATCTTAATGTCCTCAATTGGCACCATAATTGAAAAGAGTGAATTTGGTAAATGGATTAAAATGAAAGAGCCAAACACGCTTGACAAATTCTATAAAAAATCAGAGGAGTACATGAGAGTTGACACTAATCATGTACCTCTTCATATTATTTATGCTAACCCGCTTCTTGAAGCTCCCAAAAATGCTACTACTCAGTATAATCAGAAGAACACTCAGAGGTAGAAGCGCGCCAATGATGGGAACAACAACAAGGATAATAAGAGGTCTCGACTTTTCAACTCATCAGAGCTGATTCCTTTAAACGACACTCCTGAAAATATCTATCTTGAGACAAAGAATTCTGATGAGTGTGCGAAGCCAAATACAATAAGGATAAGCGATATAGTAGCAAATTCGGGAAAATTCTGCAGATTTCACAACCAGCCTGGTCATACCACTAACGAGTGCCGACACTAGAAGAACTTCATTGAGGAGTTAATTAGGAAAAATAGGCTGCAGCAGTATGTAAAGAATCCGCAGGCCGTGAATCCCTTGCAGCCCCCTAGGGGCAAGTGGCATCAAATGATCAGTCTGGTCCCAGCAACGTAGCTTTTGCTCAAACCATACCAAGGTTGATCATTAACTAATAACTATTGATTGTTCTCCAATTCCAGTGGCTTAGAATAAGCGATTAATATGGCCACCGCCTTACTTCATGTTGTATTTCCTGCTTTAGTCCATGCTTTACTTTCTGTTATATTCAAAACTTGTTGTAAATATTTTGCAATAATCTGCAAGTGATGCACTGAACATTAGCTCTACAACTAAGAGCATTTTTGTCTGAATGAGTTACTTGCTTGCAAAATTTTATGTCAAATCAAAACTTGCTAAAAATTTGATTTCATATTGTAGGCCATCTGTCGAGTGCTTGTTCTTATGAAATCTGACGAAACATAGCGACCCCAAAAATGCTAGATCAAGTGCCAAATGTTATAAATATCAACATGCACAAACGTGAAATAGAAAAGCACCACCTTGAAAAGTGAACAGGAAGAGTCGCAAAGATTCAAACAACGAGAAAGCGCCACGAGAAACAAACGAGGGAGCTATAACCTTTGTCGAGGGGCACTTCCCCAAGTGGGAGTTTCAAAGATTCAATTCCTAAACTGAAATAGCCTGCCAAGCCGAGTGTCCGACAAAGAAACTAATAGCAGATCCTTTGGACAATACAACAACTGCCCCAACTCATTTGCGTAGTATATGGAATCCCCAGATGTAAAGAATGAAAAACCATTTGCGTAGCATCTGGAATCCCCAGATGTGAAGAAAGAAAATCCATTTGCGTAGCATTCTGAATCCCCAGAAATGAAGAATGAAATCCACTTGTGTAATATCTGAAAATATCAGATGTAAAGAGTGTCAATTCATTTGCATAGCATCCGAAATCCCCATATGTGAAGAATAAAAACTGTTTGTGTAGCATCTGAAAATCTCAGATGTGAAGAATTAAAAAAAATTCACTTGTGTAACGTCTAAAATCTCAGATGTGAAGAGTGTCAATTCATTTGCATAATGTTTGACTATCTCAGATGTGAAGAATGTCGAGCACCTTATTGATCGTCAATATCAGGGGGTACCTAATTTCATTACGACAAACATTGAGATTCTAACCAAAGTCCTCTCTAGGGGCATTCCTTCTGAATCTACCGACACTTGGATTAATCAGTATGATTGAGTGACGAAAGTCTCCAATGACTAAATTAACCAAGCTGGATTGTAGACGAAGTTCATATTTTACCAAACAACTTAGTAACATCTGAATATATCAGATGCGACAAATGTTGGATCTTAATTAATTAACTTGCGTAGTGTCTGGAAATCTCAGACACGACAAGTGTTAGATTTTAGCCCAAGCGGGGGCATGAAGTCCAAAATACTTCCCATAGGGAAGACTGATAATGATTTCCTAAAACAGGGGCACAAATATCTAAGTCTTCTCCGAAGGGAAGCAATTTTTTTTTTCAAATGCACATTTCCCAAATGAAAAATTCCATGCACCATCATATAAGTTATCAAAATGATAACGTTTGAAATCCACAATCGTCTTTAGTCAATTAGTTGATTTCAAGCGTTAATGTGAATTCAAATTAGAATGGCGTGTTTGTACAAATAATATTCGACGGGTTATAAACCGTTGAATAAAACATTCCTGTGCAAACACTTTATTCAATTCAAAATAAAATTCGCTATAATTCATTTTCTAATGATTTAACTAATCAGCTATCGATATGGATAGTCGACGACGAAGTATAAGTTCAAAATCGTGCAAGTGCTTGTTTTAATTACAGAGCACGTGACATGAAGCATATGAACTCAACGTATGACTTGCCACAACAAACAAAAGGTTATGACTGAATCTCAATGCAATGCATATCAACGACAACATTCATTTCGATGCCCGCATTCCTCGCAAGAAAAGAATACAAGCTTCGAGGGGCAAATGTTAACCTAGTTCGTAAAATGCAGCTTGGAACTAAGGAGTATGCACAAACGTTGATGCATGAAACAACCGACTTAAGCTGTTAACATAACATGGGAGCACAATCCATCGAAGTGATCAGTCCAGTTCCAACCGATCGGTCGGTCATCTCCGTTCAAAGACATGAGACGGTTAGAAGCTTTCCCCACCGGTCGGATATATCGACGAGTAGCCGACCGATCGACATGCTTGCACTAACAAACAGGAAGTGCACGTTGCATAGCAACATACACAAGTAACACGTGAGGATTATCAACACGGTGCATTGGCTCATAATGACATAAACATACAGTTCGATATACATTGAAGTATATATGGCTAAAGAAGTTTGCATGTGCACACGGCTTAATAAAGCACAATAAATGTTCATACTAGCCAAAGCTTTAGTAGTAGCATTTGCACATATGAAGCGTGTTAACCTTGATGACGTGGCATCCCATACATGAACTTGGCAATATATGGACATGAATGTTGCATCGCCAATGTGCTGAACCTACACATAATTCAAGACGTATCAACATGCGTACTATGCCACATACCAGGAGTAGGAACTATTCACATAGCATCAAAGCGCAGGTTGGCATCTATGGGACAAAGAGCACACCGATCAGGCCGCAGCTCCCTCAGTCGGTCGGTTGATACCATTGGCAAGCTTTACCCTAGTCGATCGTTTGGCACTGAGTTAAGGGCTGGTCGATATAAGATGAGGAAACACACAGATAAGCATGCATTGGCAGGTTACAGGAAAAGCTGATGTGGCATCTAAACAAAGGCAGCTGCAAACATATAAAGTTCGGTTCCATTTACTCTCATGCATGGCAAAGTGAGGGTGGTCGGTTCATGAGTATTGAATAAGTTCAACACGTACGCAAGGGTGATCGGTCACAAGACAAGGAGGCGAATGCAAGAATGTAGTCGGTCGGTCCATGCACATACGTACAAATTGGCTACAAACAACATATGGTGTGATGGCACAATATTAATTACCGATCCCATATCTGAGTTTGCATAACAAAGTGGAAGGGAACGTGGCTTTATGAAGAAACATTTATAAAAGGGCCAACACTAAATGCCAAAATGGCTTAGATGTAATAAAGTTAAAAGTAGGCAACGACATAATATAATGAAGCAGATCGGTATAACGATGGAAAAGCAGATTAGCATGAAATCTTTGAACCGATCGGTAGCAAGCCTTTATGGTTGATCGGCGCCTTATTTCATAGCGATCGGTGGTCAGAATTCATGACCAACCGGTACCCTACCGATCGGTACCCAAGGCCAGCTGTATACAACTTTACCCGATGGCAGTTTTGTAAATATCAACCAATATCGATCGGTATGCTGAACACCATAATTACAACACTGCCAGTACCTCCAAACTCCACCTATAAATAGCCCCCTTCTCCACCATTTAAGGGGATCCAATTTCTTTCCTACCACAAAGTGCCGCCAAATTTTGAGCTGTACTACAACCTCATTAATGGCTTCCAAGGATCAAACAACTTCTCTCCAACATCATATGGATCAAATCCATTCCAATCAACATTACAGTTCTCTCCAATTCAATCAAAGCTTCTTGAATCTCCTTCATGCACCATGGAACTTCTCTCTAACATGATTCATGATCTCCAACCGCTTCTAATCCTTTCTAAAGCGTAGATCTAACAATAAATCTCTATGGAATCCCTGAAGATCATCCGAGTGCAAAAGTGATTGAAGATTCATACATCCACCATCATAAAGCAAGAGATCTCTTCAATTCCTTTGCCAATTCAAATGTAATTTGGATCATAAAGAGAGCGAAAAGAGAGGAAAGAAGGAAATGAATGTAAATAGAGAGTTCATGCATGTTGTAAATGAAATATCGTAATGAGAAGTGATTGAAAAGTGGACGTAGATCGATTTTGGATAGAACCACTATAAAAGTTCCTTTGTCTTCATTTTATGCTCTTTATTTTGTGATTACGCGGTTCCATATTTTAATATAACCATTTGGTGAAGTGCTTATAAAGCACCCTTGGTGTTGAAATCGAATTTCGGTTTTAAGCAATCATATAGGATCGATGGTTCAATGCTTAGTTAACCACTCCATCCTAATATACTTTGATGGGTTTTCACTACGTATGGATTCAGGTCTATAAGACATCAATACTTGTGCACAAATTTTCCTACATAACAAGAGGAATTTATTTAAAATTTGGTGGAGGATTATTGGAGGAAATTTAAAATAAAGGAAAGAATAAATGCAAAATGAGAAATTTGATATGTCCCATATCATGAAATATAAGTAGTTATGCAACTACTTAGGTAGCTTTCTCATGAAGGTGTTAGGGCCTTGGGGCACCCAAATGTTTGCTCTGTTGTAAAGAGGGAGATCACGAACATTTAAACAACACATGTGCGCGCCGCCGTTGTCCAGCCGGTCGTGCCGAGCTGAGCCGTGTCGTGTCAGGGATTGAGCCAAACATATATTTTTGGACCATGGTGCAATAGGATTTTAAATCCTGGAATTTAAGTTTTGAACAGGTATGAACAAACCTGTCGACTGGTCGTATTCAGGCCAATTGATCGGACTGCTGACCAGTTGACTGGTTCTTAACAGACCAGTCGACTGGTCTGAAGGGATGCGATAGTTTCTGAAAAGAAACAGTTACTGCTGTTCAAAGAATTGACTGATCTACAAACTAGTTGATTGGATCTAAACAGACCAGTCGACTAGTGCGAAAAGTTGCGATTGTTTCTAAAAAGAAACAAACGCTGCTATTCAAAGAGTTGCAATCTTTTTGAAAAGAAGCAACCGTATCTACTCACTACTATAAAAACTGGAATACACTGCAGTTTTGAATCACTCAAATTTCTTCTTTACATCATCTTATCTTTTGCATTTCCAAATTTTTGATAAATTATTTCAGTTATAGTTCTGCAGGCTATAACTTCATAATCTTGTTATTGCAGCGATAAATCCAAACAGTGAATCGTCGTGTTTGTGCAACCATATCGATTAAAGATATTCAATATCTGCTATGTTGTATCTTCGAACATATTTTCCATTACTCGTGCACACAATATAAGAGGGCAAATACTGTTTTAGGATAGCGATCACCACATCGTTCCCCGAAGATTTTAGTTTTCAAAGAATCAACGAAGAAAGTTAGTCCAATAGCACGAGCCACACACTATTTAATTTAACGGTAATCGAAGGGAATCAAAGTGAGTACAACTCACTCAATTTTTACCCACTTATATTTATATAAGTCGGGATAAAATTTGTGTGCTATGGTTGATAATTGTTTTTTGTGTGTTGAATGTTATATATATATATTGGATGAATTGGTTGATTTAAACGTTCGTTTGTTTTAAATAAAATCTGATCGTTATTTTAACGATTATTTCCAAACGAGGCAACTTACCTTGTTAGTTACATTTATAATAATATAAACATATTAAATTGAAATATGGATACTTGGATTACTGTTATTTATTTATTATTACATCTGTTTATTGAATTGAATACTATTATTTGAGATAACGTATTTGGATGCAAGGAAAAACAGGTTAGAGGGATCCAACTGGATTCCTCAAATTTATTGTTATTTTCATATTATAATTATATGAAATGTTTCACCAATATGGGTTGGAAAGATGATTTGGTTGTTGATTGGAAATTCAATGCTTGTGTGGTTTTAACCAATGGGTTATATTGGTTGAGTAAATGGCATCAAATGGCTTGAAAATCAATTGTTTAATAGATATGGATTCACCGTCATTTAAATCAACTGGAATGAAGTAATAAAATTTGTTTCATAACTGAAAATAGATTTTTAAATCTATTATTTTAGAGTGGAAGCATATTAAAAAGAAATAAATGTTTATTATTTAAGTGTATAAATAATTATATAATGACTTTATAATGCAAATTCTTATGTAAATAAGATTTAAAAGTAAATGAGCAGTAAATAACGTAAAGATTAAGAATTGGATTAATTGTCCCAAAGAAACAATTAAATGAATTTATTTAAATTAATTATATTATTAATTAATTTAAATAAGGAATTAATTGGAATTGGTTAAAGAATTAACCGTGTTTTGAGTTGACTAAGTCGACCGCTTTAAGTTGGGTTTGGTTACTTAGTTAAAATAGTTTTTTGTCAATTATTATATTGAAATAACTTAACGAATATTTATTTTAAATTTTAACAAGAGTTTAATAAGAAATTTACTATTCGTTTTAGTAAATGAAGAAGTTAACTACTTCTGCAGTGGTTAACGATGAAGCAAATTATTATTTTAACTAATTATAATTTAAGTAATTACTTAAATAAAATACATTTGAGTAAATAACTGATTTTGGAATGGAATATGATTGAGATTTGAAAATAGGTTATGAATGAGTTTATATTAAATGCAAGTTTTATGAATAAAGTTAATAAAGAGATTTTTAAGCGAATACGATGGCTTAAAATAAATGTGTACTTAATAATTGAATTAAGTAAAGAGAGAAATCAATTTAAAAAGGGTTTTATATTAAACCGGAATTTATAAACAAGGTTTATAAAAGGCACTTGAAGTCAAAATGTTGATTTTTAATTGATGATACTTAATAATGCAATTAAGTTAAATGGCTGGAACTGAAATGAGATTTTCAGAGAGGAAAATGGATTGGTAAAAGGGATTTGTAATTGGGTTTGGTAAAAGAAGTTGGTAGTAGGATTTGAAATAAAAATCCGGTTTTGGAAACATATTATTTAAGTAAGTTGAAATTAAAAAGGTGATGTTCAGTAAGCAATTATTTAATCGACAAATTAAGTAATATTACTTATATTTAAAAGGTAGATTTCCAAAAAGATAAGAAGGGTTAAAAAGTTATGTTTTTAATAGTATAGTTAAATGGGATGTGCTTTGATATTAAAATCAATATTGGTTTTTGATTTACAACTCGTATTTATCTTTAGATGTGAACGTTGTTAATCAAGGTCTGAGAGGTAATTACAATACCCTAACTTGAATGCCTTCGGGATTATCCAAGGATGATATTAGTTGGTAATAGTAAGAATGTAAGAACTAGTTTATTATTTCCTTAAGAGAAACAATAATGCAACGTTAGTTGAATGATTTGAGAATGTATCATAAGATTTCCAAAATAAAGGAAATAAAACGGATTTGAGAATATATATATATATATATATATATATTGATATTTGCAAAGTAACGGAAATAATAAGGGTTTGAGAATATGAGATGATGTTTCTAAAGTAAAAGAAATAAAAGAAGATTGTGTGAAAACAAAATGATATTTTGAATTAAAGAAATGAGATATAGAATGGTTGGATTCAAAAGGAAAAGTGTAGGTTATTATTTTTGAGTAATGGGACAAAAGAGAATTTCGTAATGATTATTTTACGAATAATAAGTTAAACTGAATTTCCGGTTTAGATAATGAATATTGTTGTGCAAATGATAATTAAATGGAATATAGGATATTATTATATTTTTCTAAATATTGAAATGAAGCGGTTTTGCGAATATTAGTATATTACAGTGAGAAGTGAAATATTGTTTTCCAAATATTGGAATATTATAATTAACCTTTAATTAAGTATTTTTAATTAAAGAAGCCAAGTGATGTTGAATACTGGACCAGTAAATCTATTTTTATTTTTATAATTGACTGGTTGTTTATTTGATAGTTAAATAACTGACTATCAAATCTGACCTATACGATTGTTGGTAAGGAAAGACCAGGATCGAATTATATTAGAAAAGCTTTCCGACGAGCAAATACGAAATGTTAAAGATATTAGATACTGATCAAGACGGAGATATTGAAGACCATGGATCTTCGTAAAACGGTAGAATTACTTGAAATCTCTGATTCGACCCGGAGATATACTGGGGTTCTGTCGTGGTTGAAATCTACGGATTGCAAGGACTACTCGCTATTGATTTATAGGATGATACATATGTTGTGGTAGGAGGGTGCCTTTGGTTCATCCTGAACTTGGGTGACCTGTATGGATGGATGTTTGACAGAGTATTTCTTAAGAGTCACATACGTTGATTTTTACAAACGTAACTCTTTTAGTGGCGGAGAGGGGCACTTCTCTTATCTTAACGACTAGAGTATTTTTGTGGATGTCAATTAGTGATTTGATGGATCTGACGATGTGGCATTCAAAGTGTTGGTGATGTTCTAAAGGTAGTGTTAAACCTCAAGCCTCTACAACCGGAAAATGGTATAAAATCGGGTAGGTCGCACGGCTAATTGGGTCGCCCCCAATAAGGGTGTATTGTCACCTGATCTAGAGAAAATCCATTGGCTTCTTTATTCTATCGATGCTACCCATTTTTGGTAACGATGGGTAGCTCCCAACCGTTGGTGATAATACATTTGGTACTCTCAAGCGAAGTAAGGGGCTGGACATGTTTAGCCAGGGTTGTAAGATGTTCTTATTGAACCCAGTGTATTCTTATCTAGAGATACACTGTCGGAAGGTGGTCCCATATCTTACTAGTTGGAAATCCAATCTCCAATAAGCGCCCATGGTTTTGATTGTATACTATGTATGTGGAGCATGAGATGCAAGCTTTAACACCCCGATATTTTAACAATACTAAAGAAGAGAAATTAAAGAATAATTAATATAATATTCAGAACTAAGTGAAACAGACTGCGCCATTGCGGTCGCCTCGGAATTCTGCTCAAAATAGACACCTGGTTTGTGTATAACGGACACTGTATGAAGAAGTTATGAAGGTTAGAAGTTTGTATACGCATAAGAAGAATATATGTGAATAAAAATAAGCCCAGAATTCAAAACAGTTCAAATTTGAGAGGAAAAAGAGGAGCGGGAAAATTCCTGCCCATGGGTGTCGACCCCATCATGAGGGGGTCGACCCCCCACGGCAGATCTGGGCAGATTCGTTTTTTTGTACGTGGACTGATTTTCGATCCTGGTTCGTTGGCCCTAGGCTATAAATAAGACCCCATTTCTCTTGTTTCTCCACACCAAAAATAATGGAGGACTAGATGCTGCCTCTGCCTAGATTAAATCAAACCCTTTTCTTCTTCTGCATTCAAGTTAATCAAGTTTAGAGCTTAGGGATCTGTGATTGAACATCTTCTATTCTTCTTCTATTTTTCTAGATCCAAACACTGAGTCTATGTTAATTTTAGATCTAAATAATTAAAAAGTAAAACTTGACATGACTGTAATTTGGATCTATGCCTGTGACTATGTGAATCATAACAGATCTGTTATATCCTGTTTATCTATGTTGTTCTGACATGACTGTGAAACTAGATCTGAATATATACCTATTTATCATGTCAGATCTACCTTTGATTTTAGATCTAATTCATTGTTTAAATCGCCTTATACCTGTTCTATTATGTTTATGGCCAAATTAGACCTGCTATTAGTTGGACATCTAAATCATTGTTTAGATCACATCGTGCATGTCCCTATTGTGTTAGGATCAGTTCTATTATCATAAGTTCATTAGATCAGTTCCTATATGCCTATCTTGTCTGCATGTCCAACTTTATCACTGTATGTTTATTAAGTGCTATGCCTATTTCTGCCATTATATGTCAATTTGGTCATTTTGTTCATTTCTGTCCTTTTCCTTCCTTCTTTTTCCCTTTTATTTTTATATAGCTAGGCTACCTTCGAGCCTAGGCATGCCGCTGAAATATGCGAAGACATTAGATTGGGAACGAGGGGAAAACGTTGAATTGGGGCATAACTTGTAATTGGGAATTTGGGCATGACTTGAATTAAAATGTTGATTTGGGCATTAACCAAAAATTGTGATTAAAAGAAGTTAATTTGTGACATAAATTAGCTTATGATTAAAGACCTTAACTTGGGCATATAGTTCATTATGAACGTAACTTGGGAAAGGGGCATGAAAACCTATAATGACATAGGTATAATTGATTAATGATGGTAATGCCTAGAATTACAGTAGTTCGAAATTGAAATTGTTCTTAGACACGAGGTTAGATTACACTTATGGTGGAAGCCTACCCGGAACCGCCCAACAAAACCAACGACCACAAGTGATGAATCTAATGTGAGGGGTCTAAGTGCATGAATGCGTGACGTGCTAAGACACAAGGTTATGTCCGATTTGTGGAATAATTCTGCCCGGACCTACCCGGCATATCCAACATCCACAAGTTGCAGGCTTAATGTGGGAGGTCTAGTGCATAACAACCAAAAATGGATATATGGAAATGAATTAGAGTAAACCAGGAATGATAGTAACCTATTATAATTAATTAATTTAATGAAAATATTGTATATAATAGGTAGGCTTGTCCTAGGGACAAGCTGAAATTATAACATCAGTTATAATAAAAAGGAAAGAAAGCGTATTAGTAAACCTTAGTTAAGAAAACTAAGTTAATAAGTAAACAACGTCAAGTTGTAGTGATATGTTAAACAAAAAACGGGTGAACTGAGATGAAGTATACTTAATTACATATTAAGTAAAACTTGTTATTGTAACTATGGAATCAGACAATGAATAGTACAAAAGGGGTTGCAAGATTACTTCCGTTAATTACAATCCAGGGGTGAAAGATTGTAAGATTACTTCCGATAATTACAATCCTAGGGTGAAGGATTGTAAGATTTATTCCGTTAATTACAATCTAAAGAATAACATGTAATGGGGCTTATTAATAAACTTAAATGGATTAAGTTATATGAAATTAATAAGAAAGCGGAATTTTAGCAAGTGAAAAGAAGTCAACGTGAGTGGGGATAACCTATTAGTCTGTAATGCTTAACCTAGTTGAATCCATAGGGATTGTATGAACATGAACTTGAATAGGGGTTAATTAAATTATTTTGAACAATGGGTGGGTTAAGTAAATCTGAGGGGGTGGGTAATATTCATATGTAGGCCCATAAACTTAACCTGAGGGGTTATGTAATTCAAGACAGCAATAGGTATAAATAGCCTGTGGAAATCCTAGTGGGGATACAAGACAAGGGGGAGAGCTTGTATCATAGTGTGTGTGGGACTCATTTCAGTGACTAACCTATATAACGGTATCGAATGAGCACTGCGTCTAGGTTGGAGTAGGGACACACTTACCAGGCTGATTGTAAGAGATCCAAACGTGGAGGACGGTGTGGGCGGCGCAAGCCGACCGGGATATGTGCGTGCATGTTCGGGTAGAGGGGGATAAGACGACCGTGACACCAGTATATATGGTTGTGCACATCAACGAAGGGTTTCCACTTTAGGAAGTGATACCTCCTACTGTGGTGCCGGCATAGGGTATCTACGGAGTAGGGAGCCGATCGATTAGGGTAGTAGTTAGGGTACACTTTGACTCTGGTAAAGTTTAAGAGCCTGTTAGGTTGGGCTGCCTATGGATTGTATGGGGTTAAAACCTCTCACCGGAAGTACGCCTAAGTCTACCATCTTATAATTGTTGGGATCATCTCGTTCTAGTTATACTACTATTGGTACAGAGTAATCATTAGAGAAGCGTCTACAATCTATCACGTTTTTCTTATTTACCTTGTCATACCTGCCTTTTATGATGTTATCTCTCTTATCCACTTTATATGCATGTCATGATACTTTTACTTATTTATATGCTAAAAGTAACTAGACTCGGCAGACTTTATGTCTGAACTATTTTGTTTCCTCGTCTTTCTCTTCCGCCCCCCCCCCCCTCAGCGTGGGAATACTCATGCTTGATCAGGATTCTGCTATCGTCTTTTTGGAGCTGCTTAGACGTATTGCTCAAGTTCTTATCTTTGCTACTATGACTATGTTTGTTTTGGGGAATTATGATTCTTTTATTATTGTACTCTGATGTTTTATGTACAAGACAGAAATTTCAATGTTGTATTGGTCTTTATGTATTTCAGACATACGATGTTTTAAACCACGATGCTTTATGATTAATAAATTTTGTTTCTGTTCCGCTGCTATTTGATATCTATCTTATAATGTTTCCGTTTCTGTTTACCTATAACGCTTCAGAAACTTAATGCATTCTCTTAATGAGTGACATTAATGGACGTGGGGTGTCACACTTGGTATCAGAGCCGAAGGTTACCAGATTAGATAAAAGTTTTTGAAAATAATATTTCAAAAAGGTTTTAAATGAAAGCATTTTCAAAAGAAAAGTCTGTTTTGAAAAACATATTCCCTAAAGCCATATGTAATATCTCTCGATTCTCCGCTTGATTCCTTTTTTGTTGGGGAACAGATTCTTCCCGAAAGGTGTCCCCATTGCGGCATGGTTCAGTAGGCATGTTAAGACTGCGGGACATGTCGAAGGGAAATGAAGTGTCTAACCTCCATCTGTAGCCGCAGTAATTTCACCTACGGCTAATTTTCTTGAGTTTCGTAAGGATTTCCATGCGATGGAGGCAGCTCACGAGAGACTTGTTAGCTAGTTACACAAGGATGGCAAAAAGGAGAATGAGGGAGTTAGGGCTAAGGAGCATAGCCCAAGGATAAGAAAAATGATGGCCCAAAAAGGAAACGTAGATAAAATTCAAATAAAGGCAAGAAGAAATGTAATGAGCACTTGGGTCATTTGATCAAGAATTGCAAGAAAGGAAAGAACAATTTTTGTCTCATTTGTGGAGAGGTCGAACACTTTTCCGAGGAGTTCCCAAAGGAGAAAGGGCAAGGTTAAAGGGTAGGATCTTTTGGAGGGCAGGTGTATGCTCTTGTAGCCATGGGACCAGACAGAGGTAGGAAAGTTTATGATTTCCCTTTCCAATCTTCCAGTTAGAACTCTTTTTGATTTTGGCGCTTCACATTCATTTATATCTAGTTCTATGGTTGAGTCTCTATACCTAAATACTAGTATGGTAGTGGATCCCATAGTTGTCTCAAACCCTATTAGTGGTTCGGCTCATTTGTTCATGATTTGTCGAAGTTTGAGAATATCTGTATTAGGCATCGAGTTTGAATGCGACGCGTATGTGCTCGGTTTTATGGGCTATGGTTTGATTCTAGGGACTGATTATCTAACCACGTATGGTGCCATTTTGGATTGTGAGAGGAGGGTCTTTAGACTTTTGACTTGCCATGGGAGGACCCTCAAGATTTGTTGTGACCCCCAAGGGTCTGTCATGCTTAGTTTCCTAGAGTCACTTGATGCATCTATCAATGATCTGTGATTGGTACCAGTAGTATGTGAGTATCCTGATGTCTTTGATGAGGTTCAGGGTTTATCCCCAAGGCGCGAGATTGATTTTCGTATAATTGGTGGACAATGCAAAGCCAGTTGCATTGTTGATGTGCCGTTTGGCTCCAAGGGAAAGAAGGGAGCTCAGCAAGCAAGTAGGGGAGCTACTTGAGAAAGGGGTTTATTAGGCGAAGCATATCTGAATGGGGTGCTCCAGTAGTATTCGCCACTAAGACGGATGGTTCGCTTCACTTATGTGTAGACTATAGGGAGTTGAATAAACTCACTAAGAAGAAAAGGCATCCACTTCCAAGGATAGATGATCTGTTTGACCAGCTTGTTGGTGCATCAGTTTTCTCTCGGTTAGACTTGGCCATGGGATTTCATCAGTTGAGGGTGGCCAAGGACAGTATAGATAAGACCGCTTTTAGAACTCCAGATGGTTTCTTCGAGTGGCTCGTTATGCCTTTTGGGTTGATGAATGCACCCGCCTATTTTGTTGATCTAATGAGTAGGGTGTTTCAGGAGTTTCTAAATAAATTTATTGTAGTCTTTGTTCATGACATCTTGATTTTCTCGAAGAGCGAGGAAAATCATGACCAACATTTGAGAGAGGTTTTGAAAACTCTGCGTGAGCACCAGATTAAGGCAAAGTTCTTCGAATATCATTTTTGAAGAAAAGAGATGAGATTTCTAGGGCATGTGGTACAGGGCTTGGTGCGGTTCTGATATAGAAGGGAAGGGTAGTATGTTATGGGGGTAGATAGCTAAGAGTTCACAAGAAGAACTACCCTACACATGTTTTGGAATTAGCCGCTAAAGTATATGCGCTTAAGACTTGACGGCAGTATCTGCTTGGACAGAAGTTCGAGTTATACTTGGACCATAAGTCACGCAAGTATCCCTTCTCATAGAAGGATCTCAAATTCAGACAGTAGAGTTAGGCTTCTATTTGGACCTGAGACGATTGGAGAAACTTCATAAAATATTGATCTTATCCACAGGCACATGAAGACATCCTAGGAAAGATATAAGTCATACGTAGATAAGGGAAGGACCGATATTGAATTTAAGGTGGGAGACATGGTTTTCATCAAAGTGTCTCCTTTAAGGAATGAGGTTCGTTTCAGATCCGTAGGAAAATTGGCGCCAAGGTTTGTAGGACCATTTCCCATAATGGAGAAGAATAAGTCAAATGACCTATAAAGTAAAGCTACCAAAGAGGCTATCCGGCATTCATGGTGTTTTCCACGTTTCTCATTCGCGGAAGTGCTTTCATAAAATTGTAGATGTAGTTGAGGCGAGTTTATTGGAAGAAGTAGAGGTGGAATGGGAGGCGACAGTTAGACGAGTTCCTCCCCGTATTCTTGGATCAGAAGTTAAGAAGCTACGCTACCGAGATGTCAAATTGATGAAAGTTCAGTAGGGAGATGACCATGTGGATGCAGCTTGGGAGACTAAAGAGAAGATTCACGCTTCGTACCCTTTTTCTTTTCAAGGGTGAGTTCTTAACTTCTTTTCCAAAGCTTTTTATTTGTACTTGTTTCAATCATTCGTCTATATCCTGTCGATAGAATATTCGACCGTTAGGTAGGGAATCCATGGATGTGAACATGTGTTTGAGACATGTTATGTTTGATGGATGCAAGTGTTTGCTAGTGGTTGCTCGTGCATGCATATACACACACATTTGGCACTAGATCGGCTCAATCACTCTCATACTGAATATGGATGTGTGCGCATTTTTCTTCTTTTTATGGATGGAAATTGGTGTATCATCATATGGGTGTTGTATTTGGATGGATTGTTGCGCACACATATGGAACTTACATGTTATAATAGGATTGTTGTATACATGTTGAATTCATGATACTAACATACATTACATTGAGGAGGTCGACAGAATCAGTAGACCTCCTGATCTTCTCATTAGTATCAGGACATATATACACACCTTTGCATACGTTCCCATAAGCATTAGAAATCTTTAAGGACAATGGATGCCAATGATTGGTGGATGAGTAGATGGGTGATGGATGGTAGGATATACATTCTTCTTAACTTAGAGATTTCGGGGACGAAATCCATTGAGTAGAGGTGAATGTAACACCCCATAATTTTAACAATACTAAAGAAGAAAATTTAAAGAATAATTAATTTATTATTCAGAATTAAGTGAAGCAGATTGCGCCATTGCATTCGTCTTGGAATTCTGCCCAAAATTGATACCTGGTTTGCGTAAAACGGACATCGTATGAAGAAGTTAAGAAGGTTTGAAGTTTGTATACGCATAAGAAGAAAATATATGAATAAAAATAAGCCCAGAATTCAAAACTGTTCAAATTTGAGTGGAAAAATGGGAGCAGGAAAATTCCCGCCCATAGGTGTTGACCCCATCAAAGGGGGGGGGGGGAGGGGGCGATCCCCCTGCGGCAGATCTGGGCAGATTCATTTTTCTATACGTGGACTGGTTTTCGGTCTTGGTTCGCTGGCCCTAGGCTATAAATAAGACCCCATTTCTCTTGTTTCTCCACACCCAAAAATAATGGAGGACTAGATGTTGCATCTGCCCAAATCGAATCAAACCTTTTTCTTCTTCTGCAATCAAGTTAATCAAGTTTAGAGCTTAGAGATCTGTGATTCAACATCTGCTATTTTTCTAGATCCAAATACTGAGTCTATGTTAATTTTAGATCTAAATAATTAAAAAGTAAAACTTGACATGACTATAATTTGGATCTATGCCTGTGACTATGTGAATCATATCAGATTCATTATAACCTGTTTATCTATGTTGTTCTGACATGACTATGAAACTAGATCTGAAATATACCTATTTATCATGTAGAATCTACCTTTGATTTTAGATCTAATTCACTGTTTAGATCGCCTTATACCTGTTCTATTATGTTTATGGCCAAATCGGACCTGTTATTAGTTGGACAACTAAATCATTGTTCAGATCAAATCATGCCTGTCGCTATTGTGTTTGGATCAGTTCTTATCATATGTTCATTAGATCTGTTCCTATATGCCTATCTTGTCATCATGCCCAACTTTATCACTGTATGTTTATTAAGTGCTATGCATATTTCTGCCATTATATGTCAATTTGGTCATTTTGTTCATTTTTGTCATTTTCCCTCCTTCTTTTCCCTTTTTATTTTATATAGCCAGGCTACCTTCGAGCCTAGGCATGCCGCTAAAATATGCGAATGTGTTAGATTGGGAACGAGGGGAAAAAATTGAATTGGGCATAACTTGTAATTGGGAATTTAGGCATTACTTGAATTAAATTATAGACATAGGCATGGACCAAAAATTGTGATTAAAAGACGTTAATCTGAGACATAAATTAGCTTATTATTAAAGAACTTAATTTGGGCATATAGTTCATTATGAGCATAATTTTGGAAAGGGGCACAAAAACCTATAATGATATAGGTATAATTGATTAACGATGGATAGAATTACAGTAATTAGAAATTGTAATTGTTCTTAGACATGAGGTTAGATTACACTTGTGCTGGAAGTCTGCCCGGAACCGCCCGGCATAACCAACGACCATAAGTGGTGAATCTAATGTGAGGGGTCTATGTGCATAAACACGTGACGTGCTAAGACACGAGGTTAAGTCCGATTTTTGGAATAAGTCTACTCGGATCCACCCAGCATATCCAGCATCCACAAGTTGTCTGCTTAATGTGGGAGGTCTAGTGCATTACGACCATAAATGGATATATGGAAATGAATTGGAATAAACAAGAAATGATAGTAACCAATTATAATTAATTACTTTAATGAAAATGTTGTATATCATAGGTAGGCTTGTCCTTGGGACAAGTGGAAATTATAACATAATTTTTAATAAAAAGGAAAGAAAGCTTATTAGTAAACCTTAGTTAAGAAAACTAAGTTAGTAAGTAAACAACATCGAGTTGTAGTGACATGTTAAACAGAAAACGGGTGAACTGAGATTAACTATACTTAGTTACATATTAAGTAAAACATGTTATTGTAAATATGGAATCAGACAATGAATAATACAAAAGGGATTGTAAGATTACTTCCGTTAATTACAATCCAGGGGGTGAAAGATTCTAAGATTACTTCCTATAATTACAATCCAGGGGCGAAAGATTGTAAGATTTCTTCCGTTAATTACAATATAAAGAATAACATGTAATGGGGCTTATTAATAAACTTAAATGGATTAAGTTATATGAATTTAATAAGCAAGTGAAAAGAAGTCAACGTGAATAGGGATAACCTGTTAGTCTGTAATGCTTAACCTAGTTGAATCCACAGGGATTGTATGAACATGAACTTGAATAGGGGTTAAGTAAATTTGTTTGAATAGTGGGTGGGTTAAGTAAATCTGACGGTGTGGGTAATATTCATATATAGGCCACAAACTTAACCTGGGGGTTATGTAATTAAATACACCAATAGGTATACATAGCCTGTGGAAATCCTAGTGGGGATACAAGACAAGGGGAGAGCTTGTATCATATTGTGTGTGGACCCGTTTCAGTCAGTAACCTATATAACGATATCGAATGAGCACACCGTCCTAGGTCAGAGTAAGGACACGCTTACTGGGCTGACTGTAAGAGATCCAAACGTAGAGGACGGTGTGGATGACGCAAACCGACCGGGACATGTGCGTGCATGCTCGGGTAGAGGGGGATATGACAACCATGACACCGGTAGATATGGTTGTGCACATCAACGAAGGGTTTCCACTTTAGGAAGTGATACCTCCTACTGTGGGGCCGACACAGGGTATGTACGGAGTAAGGAGCCAATCGATTAGGGTAGTAGTTAGGGTACATTTAGACTTTGGTAAAGTTTAGGAGCTTGTTAGGTTGGGATGCCTATGGATTGTATGGGGTTAAAACCTCTCACCGGAAGTACGCCTAAGTCTACCATCTTATAGTTGTTGGGATCATCTCATTCTGGTTTTTCTAGTATTAGTGTAGAGTAATCATTAGAGAAGTGTCTACAATCTATCATGTTTATCTTGTTTACCTTGTCATACCTGCCTTTTATGATATTATCTCTCTTATCCACTTTATATGCCTGTCATGATACTTTTACTTATTTATATGCTAAAAGTATCTGGACTCACCAGACTTTATGTCTGACCTATTTTTTTCCTCTTCTTTCTCTTCCGTCGCCCCCCTAGGTTCTCAGGGTGGGAATACTCAAGCTTGATTAGAATTCTGCTATCGTCTTGCTTTGAGCTGCTTAGACTTATTGCTCAAGTTCTTATCCTTACTACTATGGCTATGTTTCTTTGGGGAATTATGCTTCTTTTATTGTTGTACTCTGATGTATTAAGTACAAGACAGAAATTTCAATGTTGTACTTGTCTTTATGTATTTCAGACATATGATGTTTTAAACCACGATGCTTTATGATTAATAAAGTTTGTTTTTGTTCTGCTGCTATTTTATATCTATCTTGTAATGTTTCTAATTCTGTTTACCTATAACGCTTCACGAAACTTAATGCATTCTCTTAATGAGTGACATTAACGGACGTGCGGTGTCACACAAGCATTCCACTAGATTGCTATACATTTGTGTTAGACATTATTGTAATATCATAATAATTTATGATTCCAAAATGCTTTGGGTTATCGTAAGGTAAAAACCGTCCGTGTTTATGGGCGGTATGGTCTTTCGATTATCCTTTTCTTTCAAAAAGAAATGATTGACTTTAAAAACCAAGTTGGATGGTGCCTATAAACTTAGCGAGTTTTCTCACTTTGGATCACCAGACTGATCCGGCGTTTGTAATGCTCGGATTAGACCGGATTTTACAGGTTCAGGTTATCGAATGTTATGTAGTCCAAAGATAACTGAAGGTGTTCAGACGTATGATATCTAATATTTATTCCGCTGAGTTTTGCATATGAGGACAGATTATTATAACTCTCTAGATGTATTGATGTACTCTGATGATTGTAAGTTTTATTTCAAATCTCTCAATAAAGTTTTATTTCTATATTATATTTTGTTCTGCTACGATGTGACTCTGATGTTGTTGTGTTGTTTTTCTCCATGTTCTTTTTCTTCTATTCTATTATTTCTTTCTTTCGTATCACACTCACTATTTTCGTTCGTTAACTATCTGGCGTTTTTGATACTTGGGTTCTGGCAAGTGATACATGTTTATGTATTATTGCCGAAATTCGGGCGTCAAATTCGTCAGATCGTTACAGTGGTATCAGAGCATAAGGTTTAGTTATAATCTTGGCTCTGTGATGTAACTTGATAGAGATGGGGTTAGTAATACCCTAGATTGAGTTGGTGTTTATATATATGAGAGCGTATTTGTAAGTCTTATATTAAAATGTTATATATTGTGTTATTTGTTTGGTTCAATTTTGAACTAGTAATTGACACGACATTGTTTTGAAAAGAAGGTAAATGAAATAATTTTTGCCAAGTTATATTTTTGTATAGAAAAGAAATAATTTTATAAAATTATTTAGATATTAATTTGTTTCATTGATTCGATTGGATTAAAAGATTGAATGGTTCAATATAACCCGAAGAGATTTCATACATGCAATTTGTGAATGGGAATTTTAATTTGGAATTAAAATGGTTCTGAATTTAACTTAAAAATAAGCAAAATTGAATTTGAAGAGGAATTGGATGATATTTGATAAAAAAAAAATAGAATTCGGATTTGGTAATTGGGGTAAACTAATTTTGAAATATATTAGTCAACTGAATATGAATTTGAACTTAACTTGGCTAAGTAAAGATAAATTTGAAATTTATTTAATAATAATGAAATGGAAATCAATCGGATATTAATTAACTGATAACCAAAGTGAAGATAACCAAGTAAATATTATTATTGAATATTAATTCAATTGAATGATTGGGTTATGTTGATTATGTATTGTTTTTTGATTGTATGTTAGATTGGTTGGATATATATATATATATATAAATATAAATATATATATATATATATATAATTCATCTATGGATTAATAAGAAGATGAATGAATTGAAAGCTAAAAAGAATGAATTCCATTATAATAAATTGGAATGGAATCACATATGAATTGAAATCGAATGATTCAACCTTGTATTTGCACCTGAATGATGCTATATGTTTGATTTTGAAAATCTGTGTTGTTATACTTATTAATCAATGAAATGTTATTTCGAATGTCATGTATTGGTTATCTACATGTTGGATTGAGTTAAGTACAGATGTCAGAAGGCTATAATAATTGATTTGGATTGTGTAGATTGCACGTAAATTGAGCAAATATGCTCAATAACACTAATATATGATACGACTACACGAAAATATAATTTTTGGGTTTTGAAATTTTATTTTCCGACCGGGTGGGTCGATGTATATATATTATTTGATCTTGCGATATCGCAGAAGTTCCTCTATAAATGGGAGACTCTGCCGAATTTTTTCGGGAGTTTAGTGTGTTAGAAAACTTTCGATATTTTTGAAAGTTTTATTTACAATTACAAATTGGTTTTCGTCTTAAATATAAATTGGATTTTATAAAATTTAAAGGGATTTGTAGCATTTTTCCTACCTTAGTAATTTTGAGAACGAAATTCTTTTAAGGGGGAAAGAATGTAATGTCCCATATTTTTACTGGTAAGATATTTAAATTATTTTAAATATTTTATTTGGAATTATTAATGGTGTTATAATATATAATTCTATTATATAACGAAGTTTGAACGTTAATTTATAAATAAATATAAATCGAGCTCGTAATGGTGTGGTAGTTCATGATATTGATTTTTCAACATCAAGTGAATATACAAGATCCGATATACGTCGGATTTTCCAGGACACGGGTTCCACTTAATTATTTTCTAGGCCAAAATTTCCCAAATCACTATCGGCCGATAAATCGTTGTTGGTACTCAAATTCAAACCTTCAAACGAAAATAAAAATTACGTTTTTCAAAGATGATTTGTGTACAAAATCAAAATCGTGTAGCCGAATTTGATTATTTGTTGAAGAAATCGAATCGTCTCACCTATCGATACACAAACAATCCATGCAGACGATTTGCAATGATTTGGATCTGCCGATTGCTGAGCAAGTAAATACTCCTTTGTCGATTACATTTTGTTGTTTATCAGTTGCTTTAGTTTGCAATTTTTATTTAATGATTGCTGATTGAAGTTGTTCATCAGCAACTCTTGAATATTATATCACTTTTGTCTTAGTTGATTTATGTTTGTGTGTTTATTCGAATTCAAAAAGTTTTCTGGTATATGAACTTGCAAAATTTTGCTGTCTTTTTATTTTGTTTAATTAGATGAGAACTCCATTCATGCAGGTAAAGTTGTCGCTAAAATTTCTCAATGACGTTGTCAACACCATATTTGTAGTTATCTTTTACTAAATGATAAAACATGTAAATTATATTACATGAAAACATATAACTTCTATAAAAAGATAAATATATTTATCTTTTAAAATAATAAACATATCCAAATCATATGATTGTCTGAGTTTCTTAGGTGCAGCATATGATAAATTCACTTACTCATAATAATATTAAAACATATAATATGTATATTATATTGTGTGAAAACTTGTAAATTGTTTGAAATGCTAAATTCAGCTTTTAAACAAAAAGATATATAATTTTATCTTCATGTTTTGGTATGGAAGTGTTTTTCTAATATGCATATACGGTAATTGGCCTCCATGTTTATCTTTTAAACGTACAACTAAGTAAATTTTCTATTATGTATAGGTGATGGATGCAATGGATAGGCATGGGTTATGTGGGTTTTATCTGTAAAAGTTAATTGATTTTATCTTTTTTCAAAAAGTGGGACTGAAAATGATTTCTTATATAGTATTTTATGCTATTAGATTCTAAATAAGATAAGTTTTATACAGATATTTATTTATTTACATTTTTTTTTGCAGGTGTGATTCATTTGTTATAGTTGTGTCTGATTTCAATAACAATTATTTTAGTGCTCATTTTTGAGTGGATGCTTCTATGTAACAACCCGGAAAATCAGAACCAATTTAAAATTTTTATTTTGGCAATTTTAATGGATTTGGAATATTTAAAATGATATATTTTAAATAATAACAACGAGAAATTTATTTTTGAATAGAATTAGAACATATATATTTATTTAAATCAAAATTAGAATATAAATATTTATTTTAATTATAAAAGGAATTGGAAATGGCGCGGTAGTTTGAAAATTCGATTTCAAATTTCAAATGAATGTACAGGATTCAAAATAAACCGGATTTTAGCGAAACCAGAAATATTTGAATTTGTTCGAAAATATCTTTCCAATGAATCTGAAAATTGAAATTTCATAGCGGGAATAAAAAGTTATGTACAGTTGAAAATTCAGAATAGTCGCTATGGAAATATAGCCCTTAAAAATAGCCATTTTGCAAACGACCTCCGTTTTTGATGAAACCACTTTTGTTGGATCAGGGATGTCAAGTTATTGCTAGATTTCAAAAAATTCATAATTTTTGAAATCAATATGTGAGCGTGGCAAAAGAAAACGTGTTTTGTTAGTTTCAGTCAATTTGGATCGACCAGAAAATGACCATTTTTCAAACGGTCTTCAAATTTGATGAAATTAGTTTTGTTAGGACCGTATTATCAATACGAAGCTAGAAATAATTTTTTGGGAATTTTTAGAGTTAGTATGTGGCCTCGGTAAATTGAAATGTGCGTTCGAATTTAATATACATTGATTTATATTTTAGTTTGAATGGAAACTAATCGGAACAAGCGAATTGGGTTACGAAACATGTCCCATTGCGTTCGAGATGGGGGTACTGTGCTATGGACGACAGTCAGTGGGTTCGATTTGGGGTTCAAATGAAAGGGGTACTTTTTATGGAAAAATAATAGTAATAAATAAATAAAATAATAAAAAGTCAACCCTCTTTACACTTAACACCCCCCTTTCCTTCAGAATTCTCAAATCGAAATAAAAAAAATAACCCCTCCCCCGGGTCATTGCTCGATCCCGCACCTCCCCCTCAGATTTGTGACCGTCGCCTTCTTCACCTCCAGCGCTGATCATCGCCGCCCCCCTTAGCTCCTCCTTCCTCCTCTTGCTTCTTCTCCACTTCAAAATACCCAAACCGCCACACACCTCCTGAGATCCGCCACCGCTGCATATGGCCCACCGCCGCCAGAACAGTCTCCCCACCACCACTGACGCCGGCGAACCATTCCCCCCCCACCCCCAACGCAGTAAGACTTTGTATTTATCTACTTATTTGTTTATTTTATTCTTTTTTTCTTTTTATTTGTATATTAAAACATGGTTTTGAAAGGAAAAAAATCTGATTTAAATATGGTAGGAAAGCTAGGATTTTTATTATTGAAAGATGAGATTTTTAAATTAGAAAAAGTTATGATTTTTTAAATATGAAAAATATGATTTTATTTATAAAGTATCTAGAAAAATATGATCTCTATTCACAGAAAAATAGGATTTTTATGTTGGTAAAGATATGATTTCTTTCATATGAAAAATATGATCTTTATGATATGAAAAATGCGATTTTTAGTTTATAAAAAAAAATGTTTTTTATTACATAAGTGAAGAGTGATAAAACTATGATTTTTATAATATCATAGAAAAGTAAAAATATAATTTTTAGCTATGTAAAAATTCAATTTTTATATATGTGAAGAAGCGATAAAAATTTGATTTTTATATATGTGAATAGCGATAAAAATTCGATTTTTATATATATGAAGTAGCGATAAAAATTCGATTTTTATATACGAAGTGGCGAAGTAAAAATATGATTTTGATATAGAAAACTGAATTATAAAGATTTAATCTTTTCTATACATGTAGCGTTATAAAAATATGATTTTTCTATATGTAGAAGCGTTGTTAAAAATCAGATTTTTAATACAAATGCGTGAAATAGATTGCATTGGAAGCACGGTGAAGAACGCTACGCATTGGAACTAAATCTAAACCATCGTCCGCTAAAGAATGACGGAGTGGAACCCAAAGGTGAGAACTCTCTCACTGAATTTATTTATACAGTTATTTATTTTATAACTGCATATATGAACTGCTCCCCGTCGTCCACAAACCATGGACGACTAGTTTGATTTTTTGTTTTTGTTGAATTGGTTTGAGGTGTGAATGAATTGATATGATTTGGTTTGTGTATGGCGTGAGCCATTATTAGGCAAGGGATAAGGCTAGACCTTATCCCGATTCTAGTATCGCGCCGTTATGTCGCCAAAATTTTCTAAAAAATTGTTAGAACAACAAAAATATCATTTTTATTGTGTAAATGAAACGAATAAATATTTTATCGTTAAATATATAATTTTTAACGAGTATATGAAATGAAAATAAATATTCATTTACAAATTAGACGATTTGTTTATGAACACCCATTTTACTGATATGGATTGGGACGATATATTTTACACATCGCCCAACTGCACAAATAAAAATCAGTGTTTGTTTTTTGAAACCCCACACGGGTATTGGGATTATATATGACATACACTAGTCCAAATAATTAGCTGTATGTCGATCGATTGGTTGACATGCTGTTGTAAGCATTAAATATTTATATTTAATGCTTATGCAGTGTAATATGCACTCTGGATGATGGTTGACTGTGTTTGATTATTGTTGTATACATGCGTTTAAGAAATCCATATAATCAAAATTATATGGTAATTGGCCGTGTCTGATTCCAGTTCAGAAAGAACGAATATTTTAATATAACGAATATTTTAAAATAATGAATATTTTAAAATAATATTCAGAAAAGAATCAAAATATGATTTTGATGTCCGATTTGGGATGGACACGAATATATTTAAATATATAAAGCCGTGTTGATTAATTTAACGCCATTTTGACATGAACGATATTTATATCGATTTTATTCATTTTTATAATGAATATCGAAAATAAAGTGATTTCAAAATCTAATGTTTTGAAATATTATCATTTATATATTAATGATATGGAATATTAAATTTTGATTTGAAATTGAATATGAAGTTGAAATCGTTTTTAAAACGAATTTAAAATGATTTATAAAATACGTTTTAAATGGAAATCGACGAAATATATATTATATATAATATAATGGCCTGAATAGAACGCGCCGCGTTGCGGCAGTTCGCGAATTTCGACCATTAACTTCGAATGGACATTACGGGAGATCCTACCGTCGGATTCTCCTAAAATCGGAACCGTTGGGTTCGTATCGAAAAGAGCTTTCTAACGAATTTTAGAGAATTGAAATCCAACAGTTGTATTTGGAATTATGTCCAAATCAAATTTGGAAAAGGTCGATGTAAGTGCAGTTCGATGGCCGTTTATGGAAATCGACTGTACGAGCATTGATAAAATTATTAAAAATATTATAATTTGTGTAAAATCATAATAAATGATTTAGAAAGAATTGGGATGAAAAATTCCATATTTGAGAAGATAAAAATATATTTTTATCAAAATGAACTAGTTATGAACTAGAATTATAATCCAATATTTTTAAATAAATGAATTGGATTTAAGATGGTTTTAAAAATAACCAGAATTTTCCAATATATGAATTGGAATGGATTTGAATCGAAATTGTCTTCGGAATATTTCGATGTTGGGTTTCGTGATTATACAGATATTGTTATGGAAATTTGAAAGATATATTTATATCGTTGTTTCCAATACGATATTTGTTGGTTGTAGAATTTGATATTGAATATAAGCCGATATATTTTCTATTCAGAGCCTTGTATTTAATATCAAATGGGATTTTGGGTTTTTCGTGAACGGTGTCTTCAGTAACACTGTTCTTGAACCCCATGCAAAGAGAATAAATCTTTTAATTAAGATTGTTAGAGTTTTCAATTATATTTAATAATTGAAATAAAATGGAATGTGAATTGGGTATATCGTGAACTGTGTTTTTAACGACATTCGTTCTTTAACCCGATTTACAATGAAATGTGATTTGGAATTTATAAATCTTTTGTTAAGATTTAAAGGGGATTTTTCCAAAGTAAAGTTTTCCAATTTAACATATTAAATTGGAATTGAATGGAATTCGATTTGGTAATAATCGAAGTGAATTTCTATGGAGGAAGACCGTTACTATATATGGAATTTAAAAGGCTTTGTCGTTATTCCATTTATATTACCGGTTAGATATGGAAGTTTATATCGATTATATATGTTGATATTTTTTCCGTGAAGATTCCATTGTTAATGGAATGTGATTTTGGGTTTATCGTGAGTTGTGTTTTAAATGACATTAGTTCTTTAACCCAGTTAAAGATAAGATTTATTTCTTAACTTTGAATAATCATTAAGTAATGATTTTTGGAAATTAAAACTGAATTAGAGTTTTAATGAATCTTTAAATAGATTGAAAGGTGAATTTGATAACTAAAATTATCAAATTCAAGAAATGATCGAGAATGGGGTACCACCAGTTTTACTCCAGGCGATAGTTAAATCTTTAATTAGATTTGAACGTGAAATGGTAATTGAATTTACCGATAACACCGTGGTGTTAGATACGAAGTATTACCAGTTTTGCTTCATGGGATGAATAGGTTGGGATTGGGAAATAAAATAAATGATTACTTCGTTAAGGATCGCTAATCCCGGCTAGTTTGGAAAACTTTAATATGATTTGGATTGATATCCAAAGGAAGATTAAAGAATAAATTTTAAGAATTTATCTTTGATAAAATTAATGGGAACCTTTCCCAAAGGATATGAATATTTAAATAAAAGAATATTCAGAATTGGAATGATGCGTATGCTGTATTTTGATAGCACTTGTTTATCATATACCGAGTTATTCAGAAAGACTGGGTTTATCCCATTCTGAATAACTGAATCGACGATGAGTCGACGATGAAGACGGTGGTTGTAGACCAGAGGTCTTCACATCGTTTGGATGATTACTGATGTCTTGACTGGGCTGTACACCCAAGACAAGGTAATAAGTGGTGATCATCCAGACGTACTTGGAGATCGACCGGATATGCGAGGACCTCTCTCCTGTATTGGACATACGGGACGAGGAATAAGGTGCCTCCGGTTCCGTTCAGACCCAGAATGAACTTGTAAATGGATGTGTGTCTGACATCAGATTTCATTCTGTGTGATTGATAGACATCGGTTGCATAGCGTGAATTGCCTGTGTGGCATGTTGATATGCAAATTATCAAGGCTTCTGTTGAAAAGCAGAGTCTTATGGTTGATGATCAAAGCACAGCTTTAATGTAGCATAGCTTTGTGTAGCATTAACTCGCGAGCCTCGCAACCCGGTGTGAACCAGAAACGGGAGAGGACATCAGGGAGGGCATGCGTTTCCTTCTAGCTAGGAGTGGTGTCAGCGTTTTGCAAGGCCTGACTTTTTACTTATGTGGATGATGGATAGCGACGCGCCTCGGTTATTTCGGTCTCTGCGGAGTCGATGGATGATATTGTCTTTATACAGACCATACTTACACCCCATAGGGCGGGGAAACGCATGTTCAGGCATTTTAATTCACCCTTTGCTCTTCAGGTGGACCGACCCTGACAATCCAAGGCTTGTATGTGCACTTGCCTGAGGCTCGGGCTAGAGAGTCTCGAAGCGGTAAGGACGATCCCTTTCCTTGGTTCACAGACGGAAATCCAACTTCCAATATGTGACATTTGCGGTTTTGATTGTAGAGCCTAGTATTGGCGACATGATATATGGTACCCATGCTGTCTAGGATTGATACATTTATATTTGAAGTTGTTTTAAACACTATGCACTTATAATAGTATCAAATGATTTGTTTTAAACGTACCAAGCATGTTTGGCTATTATAAGGGAAAAGTCTATCCTCCGACTTGCGTTGCATTGTGTGATGGGACCTAGGTCTTATAATAGCTTCATTTTTCCAAAAAGCATTGCATTGTTTTATTATATGCATTGGTATCCTTGGGAAGAAACCCGTTCCGTGTTATACGGCGTGGTCCCTTAATATATCTGATTTTAAAGTAAAGTTTTAAATAACTGTTTTAGTTCTCACACTAGTCACATGACTGACCTGGAGTTTATTGTTTTAACCTAAACTCTGGGTGCCCCTATTTTCCACACGGGCAGCTAGTAGTTTTGGTTTTGTAGATTAATATTCACAGGATCCTGGTTTACAGCTGGAATGATATTCGGAAAGCTCTGTATCCGTATATTCCTTTCAGTTGTGTTTTGTATTATTTTCCGCTGCATTGTAATTTGTAAATCTCTGATATTTGTCTGATGTATAATATTTATTCATACTCTGTAAATTCTTGTACTCTGATGTAAATTGTTGTAAAAAGCGATGAAATGTTCTTCTGTTTGTGTTCTGATTTGTCGTGTTCTCAACTCAATCCGAGCTTTCCTTCACGGGGAAGTTCGGGTCATTTCATTCTATTTCTTTTGCTAGGAAAAAGATAATTGCATCTATCTTTTACTAAATCATAAAAGATAAGTTATGCAGAATATCTTATTTTATCTTTTACTAAATGATAAATTTTAACATCTTTATTTTTTGCATAGAATATCTTATTTTATTTCAAATTTAAAAAAGATAATTGCATATATCTTTTACAAAAAGATAAAAGATATGTTACATAGAATATCTTATTTTATCTTTTACTAAACAATAAATATTAACATGTTTATTTCTTACATATAATATCTTATTTTATTTAAGATTTAAAAAAGGGGCATTATACAATAAGGGCTTACTTCCCTCAACCAATTAATTTTCAGGACACGAGTTCCAATTAATTATTTTTCAGTCCAAAATTTCCCAAATCACTATCGGCCGATAAACACTGTCGGTACTCAAATTCAAAGCTTCAAACGAAAATAAAAATTAGGTTTTACAAAGTCGATTTTTGCACAAAATCAAAGTCGTGTAGCTGAATTTGATTATTTTTTGATGAAATCAGAGTGTCTCACCTATCGATACACACACAATCCACGCTGACGATTTGCAATGATTTGGATTTGCCGATTGCTGAACAAGTAAATACTCCTTTGCCGATTACATTTTGTTGCCTATCAGTTGCTTTAGTTTACGATTTTTATTTAATGATTGCTGATTGAAGTTGTTCATCAACAACTCTTGAGTATTATATCACTTTTTTCTTAGTTGATTTATGTTTGTGTGTTTATTCGAATTCGAAAAGTTTCCTGGCACATGAACTTGCAAAATTTTGCTATCTTTTTATTTTGTTTGATTAGATGTGAACTCCATTCATGCAGGTAAAGTTGTTGCTAAAATTTCTAAATGACATTGTTAGCACCATATTTGTAGTTATCTTTTACTAAATGATGAAACTTGTATTTTATATTACATGACATATAACTTCTGTAAAAAGATAAATTTATTTATCTTTCTAAAATAATAAACATATCAAAATCATATGATTGTCTGAGTTTCTTAGTTGTAGCATATGATAAATTCACTTACTCATAATAATATTAAAACATGTAATATGTATATTATATTGTGTGAAAACATGTAAATTGTTTGAAATTATAAATTCAGCTTTTAAACAAAATGATAAATAATTTTATCTTTATGTTTTGGTATGGAAGTGTTTTTCTAATATGCATATATGTTAATTTTCCTCCATGTTTACCTTTTAAACGTACAACTAAGTAAATTTTCTATTATTTATAGGTGATGAATGCAATGGATGGTCATGGGTTATGTGTGTCTTATCTGTAAAAGATAATTGATTTTATCTCTTTTCAAAAAGTGGGACAGAAATTGATTTCTTATGTAGTATTTTATGATATTAGATTCTAACTAAGATAAATTTCACATAGACATTTATTTGTTTACATATTTTTTGCAGGTATGATTCATTCGTTATAGTTGTGTCTGATTTCAATAACAATTGTTTTAGTAATCGTTTTTGAGTGGATACATCTATTTCTTTTGCTAGCAAAAAGATAATTGCATCTATCTTTGACTAAAACATAGAAGATAAGTTACGTAGAATATCTTATTTTATCTTTTACTTAATGATAACTTTTAACATGTTTATTTTTTACATAGAATATCTTATTTTATTTCAGATTTTAAAAAGATAATTTTATCTATCTTTTACTAAAAGATAAAAGATAAGTTAAATAGAATATCTTATTTTATCTTTTACTAAATCATAAATATTAACATGTTTATTTCTTACATATAATATCTTATTTTATTTAAGATTTAAAAAAGATAAAACTGAACTAATCGTTTTCTATTTTCATTTTGTGCATGTGTGATGATTAAAAAAAGATAATACATTTTTGTAATTAACAAATTTTAAATTTTTTATACAATACCTTATTTTATTTCAGATTTAAAAAAGGTAATTGCATCTATCTTTTAATATATATATATATATATATATAATTGCATCTATCTTTTACTAAATGATAAAATATAAAAGATGAGGCCAACTGAATGTTTATTACTTAAATATTACTTTTGAAAATCTGCTGCTATCTATCTTTAACTAAAAGATAAAAGATAAAAGATAAGGCCAGTCAAAAATATAATTACATCTATCTTTTACTAAAAGATAAAAGATAAGGCCAACAGAATGTTTATTACTTAAACATTACTTTCGAAAATCTGTTGCTATCTATCTTTTACTAAAAGATAAAAGATATGGCCAATCAAAAATATAATTGCATCTATCTTTTACTAAAAGATCAAAGATAAGGCCAAATGAATGTTTATTACTTAAACATTACATATAATTTAGTGGCAGATTTGCGTGAAATTTTGGTTTTATCTTTTATTCGAATGTTTATTTATAATTTTGGTTTTACTAAAAGATAAAAAAAAATTGCATCTATCTTTTACTAAAGAATATAAGATATAAGATAAGGTGAAACAACAAACTTAAAGTCAGTACATACAACAAACTGAATGTTTCTTACTACCTTATAACATTTGTTTTCTGCTTCCATTTTGTTCGTGTGTAAGATTAATTACCATTTTTTGTTGGCGTATGGACTAATTGGAAATTTATATGATGATTTGTGCTTAAACAACTAAAAAGATAAAAACATTTATCTTTTTCTTTATATTAGATAACAGTTTTAAACATCAATTCAATTGTAAGCACCATTGTAGTGAGATGATTTCAATTACAGTTCAATTCATGCATTCTGTAACGACCCGAAAATTCTAAACCAATTTAAATTTTTTATTTTAGCTTATTTAATGGGTTTTGAATATTTAAAATGATTTATTTTAAATAACAATGACGAAAAAATTATTTAAATCGAAGTTAGAACGTATAAATTTATTTTAATTATAAAACGAACTTGAAATGACGTGGTAGTTTGAAATTTTGGTTTTAAACTTCAACTGAATATACATAATTCAATATAAATTAGAATTGGATAAAACAAGAAACGTTAGAATCTGTTTAATTGTAATTTTCTAGCTGATGTAAGAAACTGAGATTTCACTTTATATTTAGCAAGTTATGTCCAGTATAAAATTCTAAATAGTCGCTATGGAATTTATTTAAATTTTAATATAATATATAACCCTTAAAAATAGCCATTTTGCAAATTGCCTCCGTTTTCGATGAAAACACTTTTGTTGAATCTGGAATGTCAAATTGTTACTAGGTTTCCAATTTCATAATTTTTGGAATTAATATTTGAGCGTATTAAATTTAAACGCGTTTTGAAATTTAGTTTAAATTTAATCGACTAGAAAAAGGGCCATTTTTCAAACGGTCTTTAAATTCGACAAAATTAGTTTTGTTAGGACTGTATCATCAAAATAGAGCTAGATTTTATTTTTTTGTGATTTTTGGAGTCAGTACGTGACCCCGGTAAATTAAAATGTACGTTTAAAATTCAATACATTGACTTATATTTTAATTTAAAGAAAAACTTACTGAAATAGTCGAATTGGCTTACGAGACATATTCCATTGTGTTTGGAATAGGGGTATTTGGCTAGGGGCGACAGTCGTTAGGCTTAATTTGGAGTTAGAACGAAATAAAGCCAACTTGTGAATTAATATATATATATATATATATATATATATATATATATATCGCAAAACCCTTTTTTTCTCATTTCTTCATCGTGCCGCCAGGGTTAAAATCCAACGGGTGATTTGCTCCAAAGTTAATCCTTTCTTTTCTTTCAATCCACCAAGTAATATTCATAACTTATAACGTGAATGTTGTGGAGATTTTTGAGATCAATCACTCCATATGGGTCTGATCGGTTATGGGCTCGTATTCGGTTCGATTGAAGGGCTTAAAGCGGTGGTTTTTGGTGCTGAATTCGAAGCGGAAACGATGTTCGAGTTCGCTCTGGTCGATGAAGGATGGGGCGACGCTGGCGGCGGCATGGTGGTGTGAACCGATCGAGACCTTGTGCCTCGTATAGCATGCGCGATCAAGGAGAAGGATTTGGGCGTGGTATCGGTTTTTGTATAGAAGGGGATTGGGGAAGAACGTTATTAAGTGAGGTAATTAGGAAATTTAATTATTACTTAATCTATATATTTATGTAATTAACATATAAACGTTCGTAACTTTTGCATACTTTTGTCAGAAAATTACAAACTCAGTTGCGTTGGAATCGCAACATGGAACAGATCAGAACAGAAACGGAGCACATTGAATTTTTGAGCTAAATTAAACGATCATTTAAATTAGTTTAAAAGTAATTTCTTCAAATAAAGAATGGCGAAGTGGAACCCAATGTGAGAATTTTCTCACTAAGATATTTGTACAGTTATTTATTTATTTTATAACTGAAGATATATAAATTGCCTGTGTTGATTTTTATCTGATTGTATGTGACTTTGCTTGAGTTCAACACATGAACTATTCACAACTGATTTGCACAAGAAGCGTTGTTTGAATATACTATACTCGTATTTCAAACAATGTGAATACACTTTGTGGCTGTTGAAATTTAATTATAAATATTCATTTATAATTTAAACAGTGAAAATTGAAATTAGAAAAATAATTTGAATAAATTAAAATTGGTTATATTTATTGGCCAATGAATTATTTGAATAGACTGTTGTTGTTTAAAAACCCTACACGGGTATTGGGAGATATTTGACATACACTAATCCCAATAATTAGTTGTATGTTAATCGATTGGTTGACAGACTGTGGTGAGGGTTATTTATTTATTTTTATGCTTATACAGTTGCTGAATGCACTCTAGATAATGGTTGAATGTTCAATGATTATTTATCATTATTATTGTATACATGTGATGTATGAAATCCATATAACTGAAATTATATGGCAATTAATTGAGTCACATTCCGATTTAGAATAGCGAATATTTTAAAATAATATTCAGTAAAGAATCAAAATATGTTTTTGACGTCCGATTTTGGATGGACACAAAAATATAGAAATACATAAAGTCGAATTAAGTAGTTAAACGCCATTTTAACCCGAACGGGTTTATCGATCATTTTTATTCATTTTAAAATATTATCGAAAAGAAGTGATTTCAGAATTAGATATTTTGAAAATATTATCATTTCAATATTATAATGATATAGAATATTCAATTTTGATTTAAAATTGAAAATGATGTTGAAATCGTTTTAAAATGAATTTATGAACAATTTATAAAATACGTTTTAAATGGAAATCAATGATAAATATATTATGTATATTTAAAAGGCCGGAATAGAATGCGTCGCACAACGACCATTCGCAAATTTCGGCCATTGACTTCAAATTGACGTAACAGGAGATCCGACCGTCGGATTCTCCTAAAACCAGAACCGTTGGGTTCGTATCGAAAATCTATTTCCAATGACTATAAGAGATTTAAATTTGAACGGTTGTGTGACGGCCCACCCCGCACCAGCCGGCATTTCCTCCGGAAGTGCGCTGTACACATGCCCGACTAGCACGGAACGGTCGTCAGAAGAAAAGAAAGAAGGGAATTAGCTAACGAGGAACCTGTATAATGTCTCACAGCGCATGGAATAAAATATAATAATAACATAGTTGACATAAAACAGGTGAGACAGTGCATAAGATGATAACTAAAACCAACATCAACATCAGAGCAGCGGAAATCCACATACAGCTTATTACAACTTTCCAAATTTACTGTCTCTAAAACAAAAGAAAACTGAAAGTAGAAGGTGCACTACTAATGCCCAAGCAGTGATCTTCAACAACACAGGGAGAATACTATATATATCATACGTGGAAGCCTCCTGCTCGTCTCCGGATCATCTACCCGTGCATCACCAGCTAACCTGTCTCTAGTCTGCTCGTGTGAGCACCCAGAGTAATAAGAGGAGACATAAAACTCTGGGTCAGACATAAAGCCTGGTATGAGTGATAAGCATCTAAACAGAACAATAACCGGTATACTAAACCATACCTGAACCTGGACCTGCAACCAAAGAGTTAGTACCACATACCGTACAATACTCTAAGGTGCCATAATAGATAGTGTAAAGAATATGGGGGTGGGGGTGTGCATGTCGTAATGATGGCAAACAAATTAACCATAGCAACCATCCTTACATCTCTCACTCAGTGCGTAAAGCACACAATGTCCACCACTGTCAATCACTAGACCCATCGAAGCAGTGACGGAGTTCAACTTGTACAACTACTGCTACTACCAAGCTTACCACATGGAGTCATGACCAAATCTTTACAAATGACCCCACTTCATTGGTTTATAGCCCTTTAGTCATACCTAGGCCACTGTAGCCTTGAATCCATTCACGTACCTCCCATACATAGTGATCCAAAGTCATAGACATCGACTACCCCTTGGCACATGTCCCGCAGCAGAGCCCAATCATGAAGTGAACTCATCGGTTCCCAACTGGATCCTGAGCTCTAACTTCCCATATTGGGCCACCTTTGCATCTCGGGTTATTGGTCAATACTGGATCGGGTCGGGTTCATCTTCTAGCCATCGGTTCGGGTCGGGTCCCCTACCTTGAGTTGGTTCTGTTCGTAGTCTTCTCCTATAGCGGTTCGGTTTGCGTCCACAGCGTCGCATCAGCTCGGGTCGGGTCCACAGCGTTGCATCGGTTCGGGTCGGGTCGGGTTGCCACCTCCCATCCAGTCCGTGCTTCCGCTCTGATCAGCTCCCTCGTTCTTCACATGCTCCTAGGGGTGTAAATCGGGCGGACCGGACCAGATATTTTGACATCCGAACTCGGACCGAATTTGTTATCGGACGACCCCATGTCTGACTCGTTAACTGTCGGACAATATATTAGTTGTCCAAGCTCGGTCCGGAAAATTTCAAGTTTGTCTGAATGTTGTACGTGTCCGGTACAACAAGATTTAGAACTAAGTACATTGTATTATAGAAGCATGCGTGACTTCTACGCCTCGCGTTATATGCAGAAATTGAACATTATTGAACAACATAATAGGTGGGACCACCAGGCAATTATTACATTTTGAGAGAATAAAAGAGTGAAAATTTTAATTTCTTCCGAGGTGCGGCAGCATTTGAAATGAATCAGCAGCTCTCTTTTTGTCAATTTTTCCTTTTCCGATGCATGCAGCATCATTTTTTGTCAAATTAACCTTTTCCAATGCATGCTGAGCAAACGTCATGCTATTAAATGTCACAGTTCCCTATTTTTAACCACAGATCTGCAATAGTTAGTCAAATTAACGGACAATTCGGTCGTACATATGTATGTTCGAACCCGAGTTCGATTTTTGAGTCGGACAACAGCAATCGTTCGAACTCGGACCGCTATTCAAACGGACCGAGCAACGGTCGGACAATTTTTTGGGTCGGACTAAATCGGACAGCGGACCGTCCGGTTCATTTTACAGCCCTACATGCTCCGTTCCGATCTCTCCTCCTTTATCCGATCCGATCCCAGTTCAATTAGCGTGGCCTTCCTTTTTGCCAGTTGTCTTAAGTGTCAAGTTCCGATCCGATCAGATCCCTTGCCCAGTTCAACTCATCCGATCCGAGCCCCCATATCCGATCCGATCCGGTCCAGAACCTGCACTTTTCCTGCAACATTTCCAGCAAGTGTTTTACGCCATTCGACGACGTTTTCGACCAATCTAACTACTCTAATCAATCACAAAACATGTCAAACAGTCATAGCAACATAGCAAACTAACCACAAACACCAAAACAATGAATTTACATGTCAAAGTGAATCAAATATACCCAAAACTCCATATTTACCCTTAAGCATGTTTAAGAAAAACTAATCATAGGGTTAACAAAACTTAACCAAATTAAACCAAATTTCTACCAGAGGCATAAAATATTATTTTCAAATTTATAGATATTTTTCCAGAATTTATTTGTGTATAAATTCGCTAATCTTCACTAATTACCCTTAATTAACTGTAATTAGTGTCAAAACAATGCTAATCACTCACCTTGACCACAAATAAATTTCTCAGAACTGAAACCTTGCTCATTTGGGTGAATACTGACATCTAACAGTAGCTCTAACCTTGCCTCCGTGTTTTCTCTCCTTAATTTGATGTAGAATAAGCAAAAACTTGATTAGAAAGTGATTTGGGGATGTTTCTAGATGTTGGTGGCCATTGTTAGGGTTCAAGAATGAAAGTAGTGGCTGGGAAATGAGGATAAGATCGTTCTCTAACTGATTTCAGCCTCCTTCTTACCCTAATCCCGAAATCCCCGTTGGGCCTAGCTGTTAATCACCCGGTTAAGCCCAATTAAGCTGTTTTTCACCATCTGAAACTTGTTTCAGCCATAGCTCCCAAACGGTGAGTCCGTTTGGCTAATGTGACCACTCTACGGAATCGTAAACCATCATCCGGAGCCAATGGAAGTGGTTTCAGGTCAAAATTCCTTTCCAATCAAAAGTTATGGCCAAAACAATGCTAAATAGGGGTAAAATGGTCATTTAAAAATCGACAAAAATCATGAACATGGGAAATGACCCCAGTAGTCGTCTCCCAAAGTTACATGACCATACGACTTCGTGAGTGAAAGAAATAAATATTGTACGATCCTATGATACGTAGAATGCGGGTCGTTACAGGTTGGATTTCAAATTATGTCCAAATAAATTTTGGAAATGGTCGCTGTAAATGCAGTTCGATGACCGTATATGAAAATCGACTGAAATGGCGATCTTAAAATCATTAATATAGGAATAAATTATGTAAAATCATAATTTCCGATTTGGAAAGAGTTTGGATGAAATATTCCATATTTATAAAGATAAATGATTTTTTTATCAGAATGAACTAGTTAACAACTAGAATAGAAAGCTGAAAGGAATTTAAATGGTTTTATAATAAACAAAGTTTTTCCCACGAATAAATTGGAATGGAAATAATCTTTGGAATATTTCGATGTTGGATTCCGTGATTATACGGATATTGTGTAGGAATTTGGAAGATATACATATCGTTATTCCTAATATGATATTTGTTGGTTTCAGAATTTGATATCGAATATAAGCCGATATAATTTCTATTTAGAGCCTGGTATTTAATATCAAATTGTATTTTGGGTTTGTCGTGAATGGTGTCTTTAATAACACTATTCTTAAACCCCGTTGTGGAAAGAATAAATCTTTTAATTAAGATTAATGAAATTGTCTAATTATATTTATTAATTGGGATTAAATGGAAGTTGATTTTGGGTTTGTTGTGAACGATGTTTTAATTGACATTTGTTCTTAATACCCAACTGACAGTAAAGATATGATTTGGAATTTATTAATCTTCTTATTAAGATTTAAAGGAAAATTTTCCAAAGTAAAGTTTTCCAATTTAATATATTAAATTGGAATTGAATGGAATTCGATTTGGTAATAATCAAGATGAGCTTCTGTGAAGGAAGACCAGTACTATATGTGGAATTTAAAAGGCTATGTCGTTATTCCATTAATATTATTAGTATGATACGGAAATTTATATCGATTATATATCGATCTGTTTTCCGTGAAGATTCCATAGTTAATGGAAGTTGATTTGGGTTTATTATGAACTGTGTTTTCAATAACATTGGTTCTTTAACCCAGTTAAAATAAGATTAATTTCTTAAAGTTGTATGATCATAAAGTAATGAATTTGGAGATTAAAACTAAATGGAGTTTTAATGAATCTTTAATTAGATTGGAAAATGAGTGAGTTAACTAAATTTACCGAATTCATGAAATGATCGAGATGGAATACCACCAGTTTTACTCTAGGCGATATTTAAATCTTTAATTAGATTTGAAACATGAAATGGTAATTAAATTTGCCGATAACACCGTGGGTGTTAAATATGGAGTATTACCATTTTTGCTCCATGGGATGAATAGGTTGGGATTGGAAAATAAATAAATGATTACTACGGTAAGGCTCGATATTCCCGTCTAGATTTATAAACCTTGTTTCGGTTTAGATTTTTAAAAGATATAATAAAATCTTTTGAAAATGATATCCAAAGGAAGATTTAAGAATAAGTTTAAATGAACTTATCTTTGATAAAATTAATGGGAACCTTTCCCTAAAAATGTGAATATTTGAATAAAAGAATATTCTGAATTGGAATGAGGCATATGATGTATTTTTATAGCACTTGATTATTGATTATAAAATACGCGAGTTATTCGAAAAGACCGGGTTTATCCCGTTCTGAATAATTGATATGATGATTAAATATCGATGATGAAGACGATGGTTGAAGACCGGAGATCTTCACATTAAATGGATGATTACTGATGTCTTGATTGGGTTGATCCTCTGAGATAAGGTAATTAGTGGTGATTGTCCAGACGTACTTGGAGATCGACCGGATATGCGAGGACCCTCTCTTCTATTGGACATACGGGACGAGGAATAAGGTGCCTTCAGTTTCCTTCAGACCTAGAACGGACTTGTAAATGGATGTGTGTCTGACATTGGATTTCATTCTATGTTGATTGATTTCTATTAAATATATATCTTTTTGGTGGCAGAGAATTTATTCTCTTCTTAACACCCTTTTCGGAGACGTACGAGCTTAGGGGTTATATTTGATAGACATCAGTTATATGGCATGAATTGTCAATGTGGCATGCTGAGATGCAAACGATCAAGGCTTTTGTTGAAAAGCAGAGTCTTATGGTTGATGATCAAAACACAGCTTTAATTAGCATAGCTTTGTGTATAGCGTTAATTCGCGAGCCACACACCCAGTATGAGTCAAAAAGGGGATTGTGACTATAGGGAGTGCATGCGTTTCTTTCTAGATAGAAGTGGTGTCAAGGTATGGAGCCCAGACATTTTTACTTATTTGGATGATGGATTGCGAGGCGCCTCGGATATGATTGGTTGACATAGTGACTAGATTTTATGCCCCATAGGGTAGAGAAATGTACTGTTCAGGAATTACTAATCCACTAGAGTAAGTGTGGGTCTACCCTGAAGATCCAAAGGACGATGCATTTGGTTCCTGAGGCACGGGCTAGAGTGTCTCGAATCGGTAAGGACGATACCTTGCCTCGATTCATAGATGGAATCTAATTTCCAATACGTGACTCTCGATTTTCGTTGTAAACCTAAATGGCGACATAGTAGGATGGGGTACTATGCGTCTATGATTGATACATTTATATTTGAAGTTGTTTTATGACAATATATACTTATGGTAATATCAAAATGATTTGTTTTAAAGTGTACCAAGCATATTTGGCTATTATAAGGTAAAACTCTATCCTCCGACTTGCGTTGCAGTGTGTGATGGGACCTGAGTCTTATAATTGCTTCATTTTCTAAAAAGCATAGCGTTGTTTTATTTTAAACCGAGGTTCATGTCGAGTAAAGTCGTTCCGTGTTGTACGGCGTGGTCCCATGATTTCCCCACTTTTAAATTAAAGATTTAATAACTGTTTTAGTTCTCACACCAGTCCCATGACTGACTTGGAGCTTATTGTTTTAACCTAAACTCTGGGTGCCCATATTTGCCACACGGGCAACTAGTAGTTTTGGTTTTCGTAGATATTTCTTTTCACAGGATCCTGGTTTGCAGCTGGATCTATATTCGGAAAGCATTGTATCAGCGTATTTCTTTCAGACGTGATTAGTTTATGTATTTCCACTATGCATTGTGTTTATACATTTTATTTCCGCTGCTTTGCAATTTTTAGATCTCTGATATTTATTTTTCTGCTATATATTATTTATTTGAACTCTGATATATTCTTGTATCCAGATGTAAATTGTTGTAATTGCAATGAAATGTTCTATTGTTTTTATTCTGATGAGTTGTGTTCTCAAAGAAATCTGGGCTTTCCCGTAAGGGGAAGTTTGGGTCGTTTCACATTCAGTGTCTCTTTGCTATTTTTGTTACTGATACATTATTATTAACCACCCAGTTTTCTGCATGACCATTACAGAAAACCAATGCAAAAAAGGAATATGAATGTAGCAGGTTTACTTCAAATGTACTGCTTATACCAATGCACAAAAGTCCATATGTACCGGGAGGACTTGAACAATGTATTGCTTATACCGATTTGCATGACTCTTGATGCATGCAAGGAAAATTCCAAGGGCCATCTCATGACAGTACTTTCCTTCGACATGGTACGAGGTATACCAAACTTCTCCACTGCCTCCACATTACACTGCCCCTTTAGAAACAGATTGCACTGCGGAGTCTAAATAAACAGAAGGGTTTCCATAACAAACTGTATCTTTTCACTATAAGTGTAGACTCATACTAAGTTGTATATATAAGCACTTTTATAGTGTATTTTGCTTTCGAAGCTGTTTGTAAGCTTTAGGCTTGCTAATAAAATGAGATACTAATGAAAAGATAAATATATTTATATTTCTCAAATTTATTTCTTGTGAATGCTTAATTATGTTTTGTTTACCAACATAAACGATATGTCACCGAATTATTGTTTGTATAAATCTCATACTATATGTGTAAGTGTAATATATTACAGGATTCCAATATATATTGGTGTTTCTTTTGTGAATATAATATAACAATATATAATGCTATCTATTTTGTGAAAAAGATAAATGCATATATCTTTTTTTCAGTCTGGACAAAGTGATATTGCAAGTAGGAGGTAATTGTTGATGTGAATCACAACAACACATAGATAACTAAAGCGCTTGCCAAGTACAAGAAAAAAACAAGAAACTTCAAATAAACACAATGCTTCAAAACCACATTATTTCAATACACACAGCTTCAAACATGTGTAGCAATAGCTAATTACAACATTCATATTATGTTGCTTCTTGCCTGTAAAACAACTAGATCACCATAATCTCAGCCTATAAACACAATAGACAAGAACCAAATACAGCAGACGAGAACTAAATACAGTAGCATCATGGCTGCCATATAGTAAATTCCAGAATAATTCAAAGCATTCCAGTCATTTTAGTGATACAGTTGCAGCTTAATTTTTTTGTTGCAACTTCATGCTAATGCTATTTTGCATGCAACACAATTTTGTATTCTCTTTTTTTAATTCAAACGATTCAGCATGTACACGGCAGGCTAATCCAATAGCTGTAACATCAAAATGAAAATTCAATTACAACATCGGTCAGAAGTAACTAAAGCATATCAATCAATGTAGTACCTAAATTATTAGTGTGTGTGTTATCGTGTAACATGCATTTTTGTATAAAAATATTTTAGAAAAGATATACTTGTTTATCTTTTTAAACTACTTAAATTCTAGCATGAAATAATTATTTTAAAAACATGTATAGCATTATATCTTAACACTATTTTTAAGTTAAAAACTAATAGATAAATATATTTTTAATTAGAAATATAATATTTTGTATTTTCTTTATAAAAGCATCGCATTTAATCAAAAAGATAAACGTATTTATCTTTTTAGTACCAAAACTTTTTATATGAATAAATTACATTTAGACTAGAAATTATCTATTAGATGCAAAAAAAAAAAACAATAAAATTTGAAATATAAAACAAAAGCATAACAAATTATCTATTGGAGACAATATACTGTTAATAACAAATTATATCACGACCTTAAAAATATTATCGGTAAAAGATAAAATGATTTATCTTTCTTCAAAAAGAAGTAAAACCGTATTACAGATTACAACTCATGCTCAGTCATATGAATAACATCATCCGCCATTAGAAATTCAGTATCAAATTCATCGTTAAAGTTTCAACATCAGTCTTTACAAAATCATCAGTAAATTCACGTAAATTTAAAATATTATCAATAAAAGATAAAATAATTTATCTTTCTTCAAAAAGCAGTAGAACCATATGTTCGAACTTCTAAAACATAAAAAGACTTATGTTCATAATTCAGCATAAAAATATTAACATAAAACATGTATGCTTTTATCTTATGTACGAACTTCTAAAAGATAAAAATATTAACATAAAAAGCAGTAGAAACATTTTTTTTACATACAATACAAAGACTTATGTTCGAACTTCTAAAACATATATGCTTTTATCTTTTTTATATGTTCTTTAACTCATTTGTATACCTTATGTAAGAACTTCTAAATCATATATGAACTATATTTGTAGCAGTACTATATAATAGTAGAGCAATGTTTTATAATATTTCATTACATTTTAAAAAGATAAAAGAAATTATCTTTTTTATTTCTATAAAATCTATTATATTATTTGAATAAACATTATAATACTTTTCCGTAATACATTTCCATTTATCATACAGTTTAAAATAGATAAAACCAATTATCTTTTTTAGTCCTATAACATCTGTTATATTATTCGAATAAAAACAGTAGACCCATTAATATTTTCCATAATACATTTCCATCATAATTATTTTCAGTCATCCATGTTGAATTCAAAAATCCAATGTCATCCATATATGAATTACCAGTGCATTCTATAAATTAACAAAAGCACAATATGTAATAAGAAAAACATCGTACCTTTCAACCACCCGATACTGTAAATGACTACTTGAACTTTGAGTTCCATCTCGCCTTGATACAACTACATAATACAAAAAAATCAAGAATAAAAAATGAGATAGTGATGTATTATACGATAACTCAGGTTTCAACTAAAAACTAAAAATCACCTAAAAAAATTATAATCGAAGATTTAATTCAAAAGGATGAAAATCACCAGATAAAATTGAAAAAAAAAATAAAAAAAGTCGCCTCTATAATCTTCTGAAGGTGTTAGATTGATTTCGAATTTCAGAATAGAAATAAAAAAGAAAAAGATAAACCTCAACTGATAAAATTAACATTCGTAGCACGAAATCGAAAATCGCCTAAACATTTTGACAAATTTGAGAGATCGAATTTAGAAATCTCGGCCTGATAAAATTGGGAAAAACGAATGTTCTGAGCAATTTTTTAATTTGAGAAATATTCCGTTTAATTGTTTAATGAAGATAGATTTTTCAATTTGAAAAAGGGGCAAACGGGTTTGTGAAATAAGCAGCGTATAAATTTTTGTCCTTAAAACTAATTCCGACGAAGCCGTGTCCTTAAAACAAATTGGACCGGATTAGTAAGCCCTTCACGCAAATTTCCACTAAATATAAATCGAGCTCATAATGGCATGGTAGTTCGTAATATTGAGTTTTCAGCATCAATTGAATATACAAGATCCGATATAAGTCGGATTTCTGTAAAACAAAAACGTTTTAATTTTGTTGATTATAATTTTCATACGAAAGAGAGAAATTGAGATTTCATGTCATAGATTGTTAGTTATGTCAAATTCAAATTTTCAAACAGTCGATGTGGAATCATATATAAATTATAACGATTTATTTAATAAATTTAATTTGATTTGAAAGGAATTTATTTATAACTCGAGATAATGGTCGAATTAAGTTACAAAACAAATTCCGTTGAATTCATATTTACGTTTAGAGTCAGGATACATATATAATTTGTTATTTTTTGAGATAAGTTATTTTCGTGTCCAAAATAGCATTGTTTTACGCGTAAAATTAAGTAACTGATACGCAAACAAACTCCGTTTTCAGCGAAACTAATTTTATTGAATCCGTAATGATTAAGTGTTGTCGTGTTTCAAGTTTCAAGTCGTTTGGATTTATTTTGTGATCGTGGGCAATTTAAACGCATGATTTTTCATGTGTGAATTATAAAGCGATTTTTACAAACGATCTCGGAATTCGACGAAACCCATCCCGCCGTATCAGAATATTTTTCTATGCTAGGATTACGAGTTTCATGTTGATTGGAGACCATATATGGTGTTTTTTTAAGGCGGCTTGTTTGGTTTAACGATAAGGAGGGTTGGCCTCTAAATCAATTTAAAACTAGTTTGGCCATTAGAACGAAGCCCGACAAAAATGAAGACGGTGCACATGAAGGAAACAAGACAGTAAGGAATCATATTGGTCGTTGTTTATATAATGAACGTAATTAAAAAGTAGTAGTTAACTAAGGATTTAATTATATTCATTAAAATTGTGAAGACTAAAATGTTTATAACTAGTTTATATGTTAACAGAATTGGACAAACCAAGTTGCATTACGATCGTGGTGACGAATACAATGTTATGTAACTGATCTAGACAGAGATGGAGATAGGTAGAAATTACAGTTAAATTAGACACTGTTAATTTAATGGTAACCGAACCGTTTCAGAAACAAATGGAATCAAAGTGAGTACAACTCACTCAGTTTTTACCCACTTATATTTTATATTAGTCGGGTTTTATTTTTTGTGCTATGATTGATAATTTTTTATTGTGTGTTGAATGTTATATATATATATATATATATATATATATAATGGATGTAAATGTTCATTTGTTTTGAATAAGATCTAATCCTTATTTTAATGATTATTTCCAAACGAGTTAAGTTACCTTGTTGTTTACGTTTATAATAATATAAACGTATTAAATTAAAATATGGATGCTTGGATTACTGTTATTTATTTATTATTACATTTCTTCATTGAATTGAATAATATTATTTGAGATAACGTATTTGGATGCAGCGAAAAACGGGTTGGAGGGATCCAACTGGATTCCTCAAATTTATTGTTATTTTCATATTACAATTATATGATCTATTTCACCAATATGGATTGGTCAATTGATTTGGTTATTGATTGGAAATTTGACGCTTGTGTGGTTTTAACCAATGGGTTATATTGGTTGAGTAAATGGCATCAGATGGCTTGAAATCAATTGTTTTATAGATATGGATTCACCGTCAGGTAAATCGATTGGAATGAAGATACAAAAATTATTTTATGTAACAATCCAAAATTTTGGAACCAATTTAAAATTTTATTTTTAATGGATTTTAAGTATTTAAAATGATTTATTTTAAATAATAACAACTAAAAATTTATTTAAATCGAAGTTAGAACATATAAATTTATTTTAATTATAAAACGAGCTTGAAATGGCGCGGTAGTTTGAAAATTCGATTTTAAATTTCAATTAAATGTACATAATTCAAAATAAATCGGATTTTAGTAAAATTAGAAACATTTGAATCTGTTTAATTATATCTTTCTAAGGAATGTTAAAACTGAGATTTCATAATAAAAATTGAAAGTTGTATCCAGTTTAAAATTCAAAATAGTCGCTATGGAATTTCTATATATTTTTAATATATACAGCCCTTAAAATAGCCATTTTGCAAACGACCTCCGTTTTCGATGAAACCTTTTTTGTTGGATCCAGAATGTCAAATTATTATTAGGTTTCAAATTTCATAATTTTTGGAATTAATATGTGAGCGTGGTGAATTTAAATGTGTTTTGTAATTTCTGTTTAAAATTAATAGACTAGAAAATGGCCATTTTTCAAACGGTCTCCAAATTCGACAAAATTAGTTTTGTTAGGACCATATCATCAAAAAATAGCTAGATTTATTTTTCTATAATTTTTGGAGTCAATATGTGGCCCCGGTAAATTAAAATGTACGTTAAATTCAATATTAACTATTATATTAATTTATATTTTAAATTTAATGAAAACTGATCGAAACAGTTGAATTGGCTTACGGGACATACCCCATTGTGTTCAGAATGGGGTAATTAGCTAAGGACGACAGTCGTTGGGTCTGATTTGGAGTTCAGAACGATAAACAAGAATTTTGTGAATTAATTAATATATATATATACCCTTTTTATTCTCTAACCCTAGTCAAACTTTTCCCAGTCAAACATTTAATCCGCCGCCTCCTATATCACGAACGGACGATTTCTTCAAAACTTCCTTCTAAATTTCCACTAATTCCATTAATCAATTCAAAGAACTTTCTAAAGCAAGATGCTAGAGCTAGGGGAGATCTTCATGTTGATCGAATTTGATCAGTTTTTGCTTCGTGGTTTTTGACAAATCAAAGCCCGAACGATCTAATTTCGACCGCGTTTTGGGTTGCCTAAGGACCACCGAGTGGCGGCGGATGGAGGGTTGTGGAAGGGGGCGTTGGCAGCTCTGACGTAGTGCTCCCCAATCGTCGGCCGGCGGTCTTTACATCGTGCGGCTGGAGGAACTGAAATTGAACCATGGGTTCGAATGCTCCAGAAATGTCAATGGGGAAGAAAAGGGATTTACTCCCTTGATGATGTAATTAATTGATTAATTAAATAATTAATTATTTCATTTCTGTAATTAACGCAAATATTGTCATATCGTTTTCATACGCAGTCCAAACTGAACGATTTCAATCGCTTTGGAATCGTGGCGACGAGTGCTTCACAATGGAACTGGCCAGAACGGAAATGGAGCACATTGAATTTTTGATATAAATTAAACGATCATTTACTTTAGTTCAAAATTAAAATCTTCAAATAAAGACTGGCGGAGTGGAACCCAATATGAGAACTCCTTCTCACTAAATTATATTTTATCATGTTATTATATTCACGTATAAAAATATATAGAATTTCCAGTGTAGATTTTTACCAGTTTTAATCATTATAAATTGTATACGGTGCCTATTCCCCCCGTCCACAGACCATGGACGATTTAATTGAATGTATTATGTGTTGATTGTGATGCTGAAATGTTTAAAATATTAAAAATAATATAGTATTATTATGTGGTAGTTGAAATTACATTATAAATATCTATTTATAATTTAAATTGTAAAAATTGGCTAATTAGAAAAATAATTCAAATCGAATTAGAATTGGTTAAATTTATTAACCGGTGATTATTTTGAATCAACTGTTGTTGTTTGGAAACCCCACACGGGTCCGGGGATGATAATTTGTCCACATCTCTCCTGAATTTGATTATATGTCAATCGATCGATCGACAAACTATGATAAGCGTTATTTACTTATTTATTGCTTATACAGTAGTAAATTGCACTCTGGATGATGTTTTAATGTTGAATGATTATTTTTCATTATTGTTGAATACATTTGATGTATGAAATCCATATATCTAAAATTATATGGTGATGGATTGAGTCGCATTCTGATTCAGAAAATAACGAATATTTTAAAATAAAGAATATTTTAAAATAAAAAATATTTTAAAATAATATTCAGTGAATAATCAAAATATGATTTTGATGTCCGATTTTGGATGGATATACCCGGAAATTCTGAACCAGTTTAAAATTTTTTAATTGGCTAAAATAGTGGATTTTAAATATTTTAAATAAATATTTTAAATAATAACGATGAAAAGTATGTTTGAATCGATGTTTGAAAATAAATATAATTATTTTAAATTATAAACAAAGCCTGAAATGGCGCTGCAGTTTCAAATTTTGAATTCAAACTTTAACTGACTGTACCGGGTGCAAAATAAAACGGACTTGAGTGAAACCAAAAATATTTAAATCTGTTAATGAATATATTTCTAACGAATCTGAAAAGTAGAAGTTCATAGCGGAAATCAAAAGTTATGGCCATATGAATTTTCAGAAAGGTCGCTATATAGAATATATCGCCCTTGAAAATAGACATTTTGCATACGACCTCAGAATTCGACGAAACCACTTTTGTTGGATCCGGGATGTCAAATTATTGCTAGGTTTCAAATTTCATAATTTTTGAAGTTAGTATGTGAGCGTGGCAAAGAAGAATGTGTTTGGTCAATTACAGTTAAATTGGATCGACCAGAAAATGGCCATTTTTCAAACAGTCTCAGAATTCGATGAAACTAGATTTGTCGGGACCGTATCATCAAAACATAACTAGACTTATTTTTCGGGAATTTTTAGAGTCAGTATGCGGCCCCGACAAATTGAAATGTACGTTCAAATCGAATATTGAATGTTTAATATTTTAATTTGAAGGAAAACTGACTGAAACAGTCGAATGGGCCTACGAAACAATTCCCATTGTGTTCGGAATGGGGGTATTTAGCTAGGGACGGCAGTCGTTGGGTTTGAATTGGAGTCTGTGTGGTGGGGTGGGTATTTTTGGAATTAAATAATTTAAATATAAAACCCTAGCCAATCATTTTCTTCCAAACCCTCGTTCAATAAAATCGCGCCGCCTCCCACTAAAACGAACGACGATAAACCCTTCAAACCTTCCTCCCTCAAATCCATTCGAATCACTCAATATTGCTCACTGATCCTTTGGAGGTTTTTGAAGAGATTTGCATCCCCTTCAACTCAGTACCAGCCTCGCCCTCAATCTCCATGTATTCTGCTTGAATCGGCCCTCTGAAGTTGTCGTGTTTGAAGTGCCGCCACCCCACACAGCCACTGTCGAGTTCGACGTGGTGGTACCCCCTGGAGGCGCCCCTCCAAGCTCTTCGTCGTGGTATTGGCCGATCGCCCTCTAGCTTCACGGATCGAGAGAAAAAGGAAGACCTAGTTTTGAACAACACGTTGAAGGTAACGGCCTGATTTTAATTGAACTGAATTTTACACTTTTAAGTGTTGCAAACTTTGAAAAATCATATCTTTTTCGTTTGTGGTCGAAATTCAGTGAAACAAGAGACGCTGGGACCGTGAGGACGTCTTCTACATTTTTGAAGAGTCCGCATATTTTTCTGAGCCTTCTGCAATTTTTGGTGGAGTGGAACCCAATGTGAGATTTCAATATTATAAACGATATGGAAATGACGATGTATAAATTATATAGTCGATGTATGAGTTATATAAGCGTTGTACACCTCATGTATAAGCGTTGTATAAGTTATATGTTCGATGCATAAGTTATATATGCGTTGTAAAAATTATATATGCAATGAAATGACATTGAAGTGAATTGAAATATATTTATATACGAATATATATATATATACACTCCTCTCGTCCACAGACCATGGACGATATTTATTGGTTGTGATAGAATTATTTGTGGTTGAGAATGATTAATTGTGGTTGAAAAATACCCATTTGTGGTTGAAAACAAAATTAGAATAGGTTTTGGAAATGAAAGAAAAACATGCTCGCCTGCGTGCGAATTAGATGCATGAAATCCGCATTGTCAAAAACAGCAAGGTTTTAAGGTAGAGCGACGAGCCGTACATTGATACGGTCCCGGTTTTAACTACCCTGCCGTTATGCTGCCGAAATTTCCTGAAATCTTTCTGTGTTTGATTTATTTTCATGTGTTGAAATTATATTCATGTGTTGAAAAATAATCTTGTTTTGAAATAAATTGTTTTATAATAAAAATCACATTTTTATCACCTGTTTGAGCTATATAAAATAATCGTATTTTGAAATAAATTGTTTTATAATAAAAATCACATTTTTATCACCGGTTTGAACTATATAAAATAATCATGTTTTGAAAAAATTGTTTTATAATAAAAATCACATTTTTATCACTTGTTTGAACTATATAAAATAACCGTGTTTTGAAATAAGTTGTTTAATAATAAAAATCACATTTTTATCACCTGTTTGAACTATATAAAATAACTGTGTTTTGAAATAAATTGTTTTATAATAAAAAACACATTTTTATCAACTGTTTGAACTATATAAAATAATCGTGTTTTGAAATAAATTGTTATATAATAAAAGTCACATTTTTATCACATGTTTGAACTATATAAAATAATCGTGTTTTGAAATAAATTGTTTTATAATAAAAATCACATTTTTACCACCTGTTTGAACTATATAAAATGATCGTGTTTTGAAATAAATTGTTTTACAAAAAAATTCACATTTTTATTAAATACATGAATTGTCAAAAATAGAGATGTGTTGAAATAAATGGTTATTGGATAAAAATATCATTTTTATCAAATGTATGAAATGAATATGGCTTTGAAATCGAAGAATGAATTATATATATATATATATAATTACAATATATCGAAGAACGAAGTTGCAGTTCGTATTTTGAAACCGTGATTTCAAACGATTATTGTGGGAGATCCGACAATCGGATTTTCCCGAAACCACAACCGTTGCGTTCACCTTGGAAATATCTTTCCAACGGCACCAACTTTGTAAAGATCCAACGGTTGGATTGTCTGGAATGTTTAATTCAAATCTGAAGAAAAACAGCGCCATAATCGATTTTATGTATATATATATATATAAATACAATTAAAATAAATCGAATAACGACACTGCAGTTTGATATTTGAAATCGAAACTTCAAACGATGGTACCGGGAGATCCGACCGTCGGTTTTCCCAAAACTGGAACTGTTGGGTTCGTTTTGAAAAGATTTCTAATGATATAAAATCTATGAAGATCCAAACGGTTAAATTTTCAGATATGTGTAAATCAAATCTGAAGAAAAACAGCGCCACGGCCGCGTTATGGCCTGAAGCGTCGTTTTGAAGGAATTGACTATTTTTAAATAAATAAAAATAGCAATAAATCATGATAAAATATTATAAACGATATGGAATGGAAATAAACCGAATTTACCCGGTTTATTGAATATTTGATGGTTGAATGTGTTTGGCGTGAAAATTACATTAAAAGAACAGAATTAATGATGTCGAATAACTTAACCATTGAAATGAATTGATTTGAAATATTAAATATACGTTAATTATTTGAAAAGGCCGAGTTAATTCTCATTTCAAATAACTGATCGATTAAAAGTCGAAGATATGAAGACGGTACAAGACCGATGATCTTCACGTCGAATGGAGGGGTGCTACTGACGTTCATGAAAGGAGTTGCTACCTTGAAGGGGCTGATGTAGTAGCCGTCCGGACGTACATGTTGATTGTACAGATGAGCGAGGAATAAAGATCCTCCGTTTTCGTTCAGACCCAGAACGGACTTGTAAATGGACGTGTGTCTGACGTTGTATATTGACAACGTGGCATGTAGAGATGCTGTGATCAAAGCTTTTGTTGAAAAGCAGGGCTTTGTGGTTGATGATCAAAGCACGGTTGTGAATAGCTAGCTTTGTGATTAGCATTGTTTGGCGAGCCTCACACCCCGGTATGAGCCAGAAATGGGAGAGGACTTCAGGGAGGACATGCGTTTCCTTCTAGCTAGGGTGGTGTCAGTGACATACCAGCCCTGACATTTATATTACTTTCACCTGTATGGTTATTACTACTGCGAGGCGCCTCGGATGTATCAGTGACTATGTTGAGCCGATGGAGTCGTAGGACTCATTTACGCCCCAAAGGGCGGGGAAACGTAGTGTTCAGGGTTTAAGTTTAATCCACATCGAGTGGACCGGCCCTGTTGCTCCAAGGCTTGCCTGCGCGCTTGCCTGAGACTCGGGCTAGACAGTCTCGAAGCGGTGAGGACGATCCCTGGCCTCGATTCATGATGGAAATCCAATTTCCAAATGTAACATCGTGCGATTTTGATTGTATATCTATATATGGCGACATAGTGGTATAGGTCATTAATGTCGGCTATGATTGATAATTATGATTCAAATTGTTTTTGAAACATATAAACACTAGCAATAATATTAAATGATTTGTTTTGCTCGTATCAAGCATATTTTGGCCATTATAAGGTGAAACTCTATCCTCCAGTTTGTGTTGCATTGTGTGATGGGACCTGAGTCTTATAACGGCTTCATTTTTATAAAAAGCATTGCGATGTTAAAAAGATTTACTTGTTTTAAAGCACTGGCAATCACTGGAGTAAACCCGTTCCGCGAAAGTGGCGTGGTCCTATGATTGGCCATATGGTAAAATAAGTTAAAGTAGATTTCTCATACCAGTCCCATGACTGACTCGTAGTTTGTTTCACTTGCAAACTCGAGTGCCCCCATTTCTCCACGGGCAGCCTTGTATTCAGGTTTTAGTAGGCTCTTTCTGGATAGCTGGAGCTGAAGATGGATTCTATCATTTATCTCTTTTTATGCTGTTCAGCTCCTATTGTACATATTATGTTTGTTTCCGCGATAGACATTTATGTATAGCTGAACTGTATTTGTACTAAGTATGATCCTGTATACTGTGTAACTCTGATGTTTTTTATATCCTGTATATTCTGTTGTACATTATCTGGTGTATTCATTTATTTATGTTCTGCTGTTATCTTTTTATGTGTTATATTCCAAAGATTACCTATGCCTTCGTGTTACGGGGTTTGGGTTGTCACAATAAATATGAAGCCGGGTTAAGTATAAAAACGCCCTTTTAACCTGAACAGGTTTATCGATCGACTTTATTCATTTGATAATGAATACGAAAAAGAAATGATTTCAAAATCAGATATTTTGAAAATATTATCATTTTAAAATTATAATGATATGGAATATTCAATTTTGATTTAGAATTGAAAATGAAGTTGAAATCGTTTTGAAATCTATTTATACACGATTTATAAAATATGATTTGAATTGAAATCGATGATATATATATATATTAAATGGCCTGATCGTTCGCGAATTTTGACCATTAACTTCAAATTGATGTAACGGGAGATCCGACCGCCAGATTCTCCCAAAATGAGAACCGTTGGGTTCGTATCGAAAAGAGCTTTCCAGTGATAATAAGATATTTGAAATCTAACAGCTGGATTTGGACATATGTCCAAATCAATTTCAGAAAAGGTCGCTATGAATGTAGTTCGGTGGCCGTTATTGGAAACCTACTGTAAGGGCCTTAATAAATTCATTAAAAATATGGAAAAATTGTGAAAAATAATAGTAAATGGTTTGGAAAGATTTTGGACGAAAAATTCCTAGTTTGAAAAGATAAATGTATATTTTAATCGAAATGAACTAGTTATTAACTAGAATAATAACCCAATGTTTTTAAATTAATAAATTGGATTTGTAATTGTTTTAATATAACCAAAATTTCCAACGTATGGATTGGAATGGATTTGAGTGGAAATAATCTTCGGAATATTTCGATATTGGATTCCATGATTATACTGATATTGTTGAGGAATTTGGAAGATATAGATATCGTTATTCCCAATACGATATTTGTTGTTTGCAGAATCTAACATTGAATATAAGCCGATATTATTTTCTATTCAGAGCCTTTTATTTGATATCAAATTGGATTTTGGGTTTGTCGTGAATGGTGTCTTGAATAACACTGTTCTTAATCCAGTTGAGAAAAGAATAAATCTTTAAGTTAAGATTTAGAAGAAGTTTATTAATTAATTGATATTTAACTGGAATTTTATTGAAATTGGATTTTGGCCTTGTCGTGAACGGCTTTTTAAATAACATTTGTTCTTTAACCCAATTAACAGTGAATAGATGATTTGGAATTTATAAATCTTTTTATTAAGATTTAATGGAAATTTTCCAAAGTAAAGTTCCCAATTTAGTATATACCAAATTGGAATTGAATGGAATTCGATTTGCTAATAATCGAGGTGAGCTTCTGTGAGTGAAGACTGTTACTATATATGGAATTTAAAAGGCCTTGCCGCTATTCCATTTATATTATTAGTCTGATATGGGAATTTATATCGATTATACACTGTTATGATTTCCGTGTAGATTCCATTTTTGATGGAAGACTATTTGGGTTTATTGTGAACTGTGTTTTTAATAACATTGGTTCTTTGACCCAGTTAAAGAAAAGATTAATTTCTTAAAGTTGAATAATCGTTAATTAATGATTTTCGAGATCAAAACTAAACTAGAGTTTCAATGAATCTTTAAGTAGATTAAATGAGAATGGGATAACTAAATTTATTGAATTCATGAAATGATCGAGAATGGAGTACCACCAGTTTTACTCCAGGCGATAGTTAAATCTTTAATTAGATTTGAATGGGAAATGGTAATTTATGTACCGATAACACAGTGGGTGTTATATATGGAGTACTACCAGTTTTGCTCCATGGGGTGAATAGGTTCGGATTGGAAATAATAAAATATATGATTACTTCAGTAAGGCACGATGATCCCGACTAGTTAATAAAATCTGTTGAAATTGATATCCAAAGGAAGATTAAAGAATAAATTTAAATGAATATATATTTGATAAAATTAATGGGAACCTTTCCCTAATCATGTGAATATTTGAATAAAAAAATATTCTGAATTAGAATGAGGCGTATGATGTGTTTTTATATCACTTGATTATTGATTATAAAATACGCGAGTTATTTGGAAAGACTGGGTTTAACACATTCTGAATAATTAATACGACGACTAAAAGTCGACGATGAAGACGGTGGTTGAAGACAGGAGATCTTCACATCATTTGGATGATTACTGATGTCTTGATTGGCTTATACACCCAAGACAAGGTAATAAGTGGTGATCGTCTGGACGTACTAGGAGATCGACCAGATATGCAAGGACCTCTCTCCTATATTAGACATATAGGACGAGGAATAATGTGCCTCCTGTTCCATTCAGACCCAAAACGGAGTTGCAAATGGATGGTATGTCTGACATTGTATTCCTTTATACTGTATTAGTTGAACTCTGCTAAATATATATCTATTTGGTGGAGGAGAATTTATTCTCTTGCTTAACACCCTTCTCTGAGACGTACGAGCTTAGAGTTTATATATTGGTGGAAATCAAAACTAATGATCAAGGCTTTTGTTGAAAAGCAGAGTCTTGTGGTTGATGATCAAAGAACGACTTTAATTAGCATAGCTCTGTGTATAGCGTTAATACTCCGAGCCTCACACCTCGGTATGCGTCAAAAACGGGATAAGGGACTGAAGGAGTGCATGATGTTTCTTTCAAGCTAGAAGTGGTATCATGGTATGGAGCCCAGACATTTTTACTTATGTTGATGATGGATTGTGAGGCGCCTCGAACATTGGTCGCTACTGGCCAATTGATAGGTTCGATTGTACTGGGAAACATGTGTTCAGGAATAACCAATCCACTAAAGTAAGTGTGGACCGGCCTTGGAGGATCCAAGGTTAACGAGAGTCTGATTCCTGGGTCATCTTGCTAGAGGTGATCTGAATCGGTAAGGAGACCATCCCTTGCCTTGACTCATGATGGAAATCCGATTTCCAATATGACATCATGCGATTTTAATTGTAAACCTATATGGCGACATAGTATATGGTAGCTATGCCATCTATAATTGATACATTTATATTTGAAGTTGTTTGATACACTTTGCACTTATAGTAATATCAAAATGATTTGTTTTTAAACGTACCAAGCATGTTTGGCTATTAAAAGGTAAAACTCTATCCTCCAGCGTACGTTACATTGTGTGATGGGACCCTAGTCTTATAATAGCTTCATTTTTCCAAAAAGCATTGCTTTGCTTTATTTTAAACTAAGATTCATGTGGAGTAAACCCGTTCCGTGTTATACGGCGTGGTCCCAGGATTTCCAACTTTTAAAGTAAAGATTTAATAATTGTTTTAGTTCTCACACCAATTCCATGACTAACTCGGAGTTTATTGTTTCTACCTAAACTATGGGTTCCCATATTTCCACATGGGTAGTCATTAGTTTTGATTTTGCAGATTATTTCATTTAACAGGATCCTGGTTTGCAGATGGAGCTATCTTCGGAAAGCTTTGTATACGTGTATTTCATTCAGTTGTGTTAGTTGATGAATTTTTCGATTTACATTATGTTTATGTTTTTAAATGTAATTTAAAATCTCTGATATTTTCCATGGTAAATTATTTATTCATACTCTGATATAATCTTGTAATCTGATGTAAATTATTGTAATAACAATGAAATGTTCTATTATTTATGTCTGATGCTTCGTTTTCTCAAAGTAATCCACTATTTCTCGTCTCTTCGAAGATCAGGGGATTTGGATCGTTACATTTTATAACTGAAAGTAGATTTTCAAATCTGTTATTTTGGAATGGAAGTTTATTAAAAAGAAATAAATATTTATTATTTATTATTTAAGTGAATAAATAATTATAGAATGATTTTATAATGCAAATTCTTATGTAAATAAGATTTATAAGTAAATGAGCAGAAAATAACCTAACGGTTAAGAGTTGGATTAATTGTTTCAAAGAAAAAATTAAATGAAGTTATTTAGATTAATTATATTATTAATTAATTTAAATGAGGAATTATTTGGAATTGGTTAAAGAATTAATCGTGTTTTGAGTTGACTAAATCGACCGCTTTAAATTGGGTTTGATTATTGAGTTAAAATAGTTTATTACCAATTAATATATTGAAATAGCTTAACGAATATTTGTTTTAAATTTTAATAAGAGTTTAATAAGAAATTTACTGTTTATTTTACTAAATGAAGAAGTTAACTACTTCTGCGGTGGTTAATGATGAAGTAAATTATTATTTTCAATAATACTATTTAAGTAATCACTCAAATAAAATACCTTTTATTATGTAACCGATTTTGGAATGAAATATGGTTGAGATGTGAAAAGAGGTTATGAATGAGTTTATATTGAACCAAAGTTTTATGAATAAATTTAATAAAGAGAATTTTAAGCGAATTCGATAGCTTAAAAGAAATGTGTACTTAATAATTGAATTAAGTAAAAAAGGGAAATAAATATAAAAAGGGTTTTATCTTAAAGCTGAATTTATAAACAAGGTTTATAAAAGAGACGTGAAGTCGAAATGTTGATTTTTAATTGACGATACTTAATAATGGAATTAAGTTAAATGGATGGAATTGAAATGAGATTTTCAGAGAGGAAAATGGATTCGTAAAAGGGATTTGTAATGGGGTATGATAAAATGAGTTGATAATAGGATTTGAAATAAAAATCCGATTTAGGAAAAAATATATTTAAATAAGTCGAAAGTTAAAAAGGTGATGTTTAGTAAGAAATTATTTAATCGACGAATTAAGTAATATTAGTTATATTTAAAAGGGAGATTTCCAAAAAGATAAGAAGGGTTATAAAGCTATATTTTTAATAAAATAGTTAAATGAGATGTATTTTAATATTAGAATGAATATCGGTTTTCGAAGTAAAACTCGTATTTATCTTTTAGATGTAAACATTGTTGATCAAGGTCTGCGAGGTAATTACAATACCCGAACTTGAACGACTACAGGATTATCCAAGGATGATATTAGTTGGTAATGGTAAGAATGTTAGAATTGATTTATTATTTCCATAAGAGAAACAACAATGCAACTTTAGTAGAAAATTTTGAGAATTTATCATAAGATTTCCAAAATAAAGGAAATAAAAAGGATATGAGAATATATATATATTGTTATTTACAAAGTAATGCAAATAATAAGGGTTTGAGAATATAAGATGATGTTTCTAAAGGAAAAGAAATATAAGGAGATTATGCGAAAACATAATGATATTTTCGAAGTAAAGAAATGAGATATAGAATGGTTTGATTCAAAAAGGAAAGTGTGGTTTGTTGTTTTCGAGTAATTGGGCAAAAGAGAATTTTGTAATGATTATTTTGAAAATAATAAGTTAAAACTGAATTCCCAGTTTAGATAATGAATAATGTTGTGCAAATGATAAATAAATGGAATATTGGATATTATTTTATTTTTCTAAATATCTAAATGAAGTGGTTTTGCGAACATTAGTATAGTACAGTGAGAAGTGAAATATTGTTTTCCAAATATTGGAATATTAAAATTAACCTTCTATTAAGTATTTGTAATCAAAGAAGCCAGATGATGCTGAAACAGGACCGGTAAATCTATTTTAATTTTTATGATTGAATGGTTGTTTTTTTATAGTTAAATAACCGAAAATCAAATCTAACATATACGATTGTTGGTATGGAAAGACCGAGATCAAAGTATATTCGAAAACCATTCTGACCAGCAAATGGTCTCGGATACTGATAAAGACAGAGAAATTGAAGACCGTGGATCTTCGTAAAATGGTAGAATTGCTTAAAATCTCTTATTCCACCCGGAGATATACTAGAGTTTTGTCATGGTTGAAACTATGGATTGCAAGGACTACTCACTACTGATCTATAGGGTGATACCTCCGATGTGGTAGGAGTGTGTCTTCAGTTCATCCTGTTCTTGGGTGACCTGTATAGACAGATGTCTAACAGAGTATTTCTTAAGAGTCACGTACATTGATTTTTACAAACGTAATTCTGTTAGTGGCGGAGAGGGGCATTTCTCTTAGCTTAACGAGCAGAGTAATTATGTGGACGTCAATTAGTGATTTGATGGATCTGATGATGTGGCATTCAAAGTGTTGGTGATGTGACGTTCTAAAGGAAGTGTTAAACCTCAAGCCTCAACAACCGGGAAATGGTATAAAATCGGGTAGGTCGCATTTATAAGTGGGTCACTCCCAATTAGGGTGTATTGTCACCTGATCTAAAGAAAATTAATTTGCTTCCTTATTCTTTCAATGTTGGCCCTTTTGGGTAATGATGGGTAGCTCCCAACTGTTGGTGATAATACATTCAGTACTCTCAAGCGAAGTGAGGGGCCGGTCATGTTTAGCCTGGGTTGCAAGATGTTCTTGTTGAATCCGGTGTATTCCTTTCTAGAGATACACTGTCGGAAGGTGGTCTCATACCTTTCCAGTTGGAAATCTAATCTCCAATAAGCGCCCGTGGTTTTGTTTGTATACTATGTATGTGGAGCGTGAGATGCAAGGGTTCCGCTAGATTGCTATTTATTTTTGTTTAGACATTATTATATTATTAGAATAATATATGATTCCAAAATGCTTTTGATTATCGTAAGGTAAAAACCGTCTGTGTTTATGTGTGGATTGTTCTTACGATTATCCTTTTCTTTCGAAAAGAAGTGATCGATTTTAAAAATAAAATTGGATGATGCATATATACTTAGCGAATTTTCTCACTCTGGTTCACCAGACTGATCCGGCATTTGTAATGCTTGGGTTAGACTGGGTTTTACAGGTTCAGGTTATCAGATGTTGTGAAGTCTGAAGATAAGATGAAAGTGTTCAGACGTATGATATCTAGTATTTATTCTGCTGTGTGTTTTATATGAGGACAGATTATTATAACTATCTGGATGTATTGATGTACTTTGATGATTGTAAGTTTTATTTCAAAGCTCTCAATGAAGTTTTATTTCTATATTATATTATATTCTGCAGCGATGTAAGACTCAGATCTTGTTGTGTTGTTTTTCTCTTTGTTCTTTTTCTTCTATTTTAATATTTCTTTCTTATCTCACCCTCTATTTTTTTTCATTAACTATCTGCTGTTTTTGATACTTGGTGTATGGCAAGTGATACAGGTTTATGTATTATTATCGAAATTCGGGCGTCAAATTCTCCATGTCATAACAGCGTCTTCGCGTAAGGAAGGCTTCTAGTTTCATCTTCGCATAAGGAAGACGTTGGATTCACCTTCACATAAGGAAAGTTTTTGTTTTCGTCTTCACGTAAGGAAGACGTTGGTTCTACCTTCGCATAAGGAAGGTTTTGTGTTTCGTCTTCGCATAAGGAAGACATTGGTTTGCCCCAGCGTTCATCTGATCTGGTCGAGTAGTGGCGTCGGAGATTCAACAGGGCACCTTCACATAAGGAATGCTTCTAGTTTCGTCTTCGCGTAAGGAAGGCGTTGGATTCACCTTCACGTAAGGATGGTTTTGATTTCACCTTCGCATAAGGAAGGTGTTGCCTTTCACTCAACATTTGTCCCAATCGGGCCGAGTAAATCTAGCTTTGACGATCTTGTTGAGTGCTTTGGTTGTCCTTTCCTTACTGCTTGACCTTCAGTGACTCCCCCTTTTGATCTACAAGGCGGTGCATTACAGATTCACTTATGTCCGAAATGATGCTTGTAGCAATCTTGAGTTGTCATCGTCAAGATGTGTTGTTAGGATCACCCAGTCCTGTCGAACAGTGAGGAAACAAGCTCTCCTTGGATAACCTGCTATATTAAATCAATCTTAGAACCATGCAATTCTAAGATTGCAAAAGAATTTTGCAAGGAGGCGTAAAAGTTGATTGAGTGCAAGTTTATCAATAGCGGAAATAGCAAATGTTTGGATACAATGCCCTTAGTCATTGTGGGTTTATACTTGTAAGAAGAAATAACAACAACTTTCATAAGAAGTAAACAATGTTTTTAGCAAAGAGTAGACACGTTGGTCACTATTCCAAGCTTTGAAATTTTGAACTCTATCAAAATGTCACTAGCTTAAACTCGTCACTGAGCGACTAAAGTGGTGTTAGTTACTAGTGGCCAATTTCACATATGGTTGCAGCTTATTTTTCCTAATTAGTTTCTCAATCAGGATCTTTAAGTATCTTCATTCATTAGTATCGTGACTAGGCTACTTGTTGTAGCGACAGAACATTCCAGAATTAGTTGCCTTATCGTCTACTTTGATTGGTCGTGGAGTTGGATGATATCCTGCATCTTTGGTGGCAAAGAAGATGTTTTCTAGGATATCATTTAGAGAATTAACTCTTTGGATTTGATAATGCAGAATTGTTTGTTATCATTCTATGATTTTCCCTTGTCCTCAGTTTTCCTTTTCTGACCTCAGACATTCTTTTCGTGACCTTGAGTATCATTACTTTTCTTATTTTCCATGACATTGCTTTTAGCAATATTCTGAACAAAAGAAAGGTCATCCTCCATACTGATGAATTCTTCTGCTTTTTTATAGAAAGACAGGGAAGTATAAGTATTTAATATGATCGGTGGCTCGTGCAACATCCATGTGTTGAGCTTATTTGTATAAGAACAAATTGGGATCACCAGTCCCACCATAAGCTGAAATCGTTGGTGGAGTAAACCTCTTCGGGAACTTAGCCTTACGAATTCTTTCAGTGAGTCGAGTCTTACTAGGAGCAAACTCTCACCCTTTTTCGTCATCGCCTCTTCCCATGTTCTCTTTCATGATCTGCCTCACCATTTCCGAAAGATGTTCTTCACCATGTTGACTCATGGAGTGGGCGCCATAACCCTTGTCAGATGTTCGTTTTAGCGAACGATCTCGATTATGGCTCTGGGGCCTTGGATCTCCTTCTTGGAGAGGGGTTCTTTTAGTGAGACCACCCATGGTTCGAGAAGTTCATCTTACGGAATGGTTCTTAGAGATTGGTTTAGATTCTCCATTATCAACATGATCCTATTCATCGATCTCTTGAAAAAAATGATCATGATTATGAATTGAAGAAGAAGAATGGGAATTCTTTGCGTGATTGACATTGACGTTTTCCTTTGCTGCGTTGGTCTGAGTAGCAAAAGAGCTTCTAATATAGCCATCATGGCGTTGTTTGAGATCTCGATTTGTTTTTTCAAACCGACAATGGCTTCATTAATGGCTTCGTTCAATTCATTGCTAGTCACACCAGCTCATGTTGTTGAGGATTGGCCAACTTCATGAACATTAGTTAACGGAGTAATAGGATTATTGTAACAACCCAAATTTCGATAGAACGAAATTTCTTTTTTTTCTAATCCATCAAAACTCGTGTTGGTTGTTCTGGCATCCTGCAGAAAATACGGAGATATAAAATATATCAGAGCTCAAAAAATATCTCACAGCGGAATGGATAAAGTATAATATAACAAAAATATAGCCATAACTTAGTAATGATACTGCCTAACCAGCATCCAAAGCTATCATGTCTCTGCCACAAATCTAACCTGCGAGTATGTTATGAGGAGGGGGTCAGAACACAAGTCCTGGTGATTGGGTTTAAACTACTCATCTTGGATAATCCTACATATATCGTTAAGTTACATTTTCTTATTTGTTAGGTTACTCGGGTTAACAACACTCAAGGCTTACACACACGTCGTACCCATTAACTTCCTAATTGATTAACCTAATATAGTATATATGTAGTTACCCCCCATATTGAGGTACACCCCATAGTACCCCACTCGCACGGTCTTCGACGTAGAAATATACGCAGTCCCTCATCCTACGCCGGAGTGGCATACGGATCTATATATAACAATACTATGTTCCGCATAGATCTGCCATCGACATGCTACGTAAACGTACGAACTCCCACCTTTGATCGAATCAGATCACAAAGTAATGCCCTCGAGTCTACGATACACCACCTAGAGCAAACATGCATGTATCTAGACATTCCCACATACGTATCATCAATCGTACTTGAAAACTTACCGCACATAACTTCTACTGTGCACCAAGTCCCGTGGCAGTGTTGTACAAGAAACACAGAACTCGGTCGAGAGCTTTATAAATAGATGCTAAGGTCTGCATTTTCAGTGGCTATGGTCCCACCTGACCCCTCCCTCAACTAATGAAAGACGAACAAGATTGAGAACTAATGATCTGGTCCACAAGAAACCTACAAACAACAAATCCTAATTGGCATGTTCCTCACCCATAGCCTTGATAGAAAAAAGTTTATGGTCTTTTGGTTTAGTTCTCCACCTTTACGCATTGTGCATCACGTATAAAGCCGACTATCGATGTTTGGTACCCGACGGCTTGCTATCACCTAGGTTAGACCTGTCGGTTATTCAAGAGTCGTCGTAACCTAGCCTAGTCACAAGGCTCCTCGGATCGTTGAATCACCTACGCTAGCCTACAGTCTTTTGATTACCCACTATCGTGGCAATCAAGGCATACTCACCGGTAGAAACACGCATACCTACCCTCTGTGAACACGGTAGAACGCTGTCATAACACCGTGGACTACGAGGAGTACCCTCCACGTCCCAGGAAGCCGCGTGCTTCCCCTTCCAGTCCTTCGAAGCAAGCAGAATATCAACAGAATAATAGAACAATTAGATGGGCATGCGCTCCCCTCATGCCTCATGACACCATGATGATCTATCCCTTTGGGTTATTCACCCTCAAACGTACAGACTGGTCCAAGCGCCTCATTATAATGTGTTATTAGACCCTATGTATAAACATTCAATTATGCGCTTGCTCAACCTCATCAGGTTTCCAATTGACTTGGTTATTTCGAACTATATTAACTTATTTATTCAAGTTACTAAGTTCTTTCCGAGCCCCTTATATCTCTAAGGAATGGACCCCTCTTGCTTATTAATTTTAGTTACAAAACTTAGCCCTTTTTCATTCATTAATAAGCACATAACATGTTATTCTCTAGATTGCAATTCAAGGTATGTAATCTACAATCTCTTTATATTTAATCATAAATAATAAGTGACATGTTAAACAGAAAACATGTGAATGGAGATATACTTAATTACATATTAAGTAGAACATGTTATTACAACTATGAAATTAAATAATGAATAATATAAAGGGATTGTAGATTACAGACCTTGAATTACAATATAGAGAATTACATGTTACGGGTTTATTAATGAATGAAAAAGAGTTAAGTTTTGTGACCAAAATTAATAAACAAGAGTGGTCCATTCCTTAGAGATATAAGGGGCTTAGAAAGAACTTTGTAACTTGAATAAATAAGTTAATATAGTTGGAAATAACTAAGTCAATTGGAAATATGAGGAGGTAGAGCAAGCGCACAGTTGAATGTTTAGACATAGGGTCTAATAACACATTAAAATGAGGCGCTTGGACCAGTCCGTACGTTTGAGGGTGAATAACCCAACGGGGTAGATCATCGTGGTGTCATGAGGTACGAGAGGAGCGCATGCCCATCTGTTCATTCTGTTATTCCGTTGATATTCTACTGGCTCTAAAGGACTGGAAGGGGAAGCACGCAACTTCCTGGGACGTGGAGGGTACTTCTAGTAGCCCTCTATGCTGTGACAGCGTTCTACTGTGCTCACAGAGGGTAAGATTGCGCGTTTCTACTAGTGAGCATGCCTTGATTGCCACGATAGTGGGCAATTAAAAGACTGTAGGCTGGCATAAGTGATTCAACGATCTGAGGAGCCTTGTGACTAGGCTAGGTTACGACCACTCTTGAATAACCGACAGGTCTAACCTAGGTGATAGCAAGTCATCGGGTACCTACCATTGACAGTCAGCTTGATACATGATGAGCGATGCGGAAAGGCGGAGAACTAAACCAAAAGGCCATAGACCTTTTTCTATCAAGGCTATGGGTGAGGAACATACCAATTAGGATTTGTTGTTTATAGGTTTCTTGGGGGCCAGGTCATTAGTTCTCAATCTTGTTCGTCTTTCACTAGTTGAGGGAGGGGTCAGGTGGGACCATAGCCACTGAAAATGTAGACCTTAGCATATGTTTATACAGATATCTGAAAAGCACCCGGCCGAGTTCCGTGTTTCATGTAAAACCCTGCCACGGGACTCGGTGCACAGTTGAGGTTATGTGTGGTTAAGGCATCAAGTACGATTTACGATACGCACGTGGTAAAGTCTAGATACATGCATGTCTGCTCTAGGTAGTGTATCGTAGACTCGAGGGCATTACTCTGTGATCTGATTCGATCAAAGGTGGCAGTCCGTACGTTTACGTAGCATGGCGATGGCAGATCTATGCGGAACGTAGCATTGTTATATATGGATTCGTACGCCACTCCGACGTAGGATGGGGGACTGCATACATTTCTACGGCGAAGACCGTGAGAGTGGGGTACTATGGGGTGTACTTCAATATGGGGGTAACAACATATATACTGCATTAGGTAAATCCAATAGGAAGTTGATGGGTACGACGTGTGTGTAAGCCTTGAGTGTTGTTAACCTAAGTAACCTAATAAATAAGAAAATGTAACTAAACGGTATATGTAGGATTAAGCAAGATGTGTAGTTTAAATCCAGTCATCAGGATTGTGTTCTGACCCCCTCCTCATAACATACTTGCAGGTTAGATTTGTGGCAGAGATATGATAGCTTTGGACATTGGTTAGGCCATTACTAAGGTAAGGCTATATTTTGGTTATATTATACTTTATCCATTCCGATGTGAGATATTTTCTGAGCTCTGATATATTTTATTTCTCTGCCTTTTCTGTAGGATACCATAGCAACCAACACGAGTTTCGATGGACTAGAAGAAAAAAATCAGATTGTCGGAATTTGGTTTGTTACATCTGGTATCAGAGCCAGGTTTAGGATTCCTATATAGATAGTGAGTGAACGTATTTGTATTTTTAAAATAAAAATATATTATATATATACCTAGATCCATAGAGGAACCCACTAAATAGAAAAAAGTATAATGTGGTAAGAATTGGGATGTCTTTTTTGTACACTAAAGGAATGAATATGGAAATCTGAGACCTGTAGGTAATATGGGTGGGAAGTGTACAATATGCTTTGTATGGAAGGAAGGTGAATCCTATGTGTTAGTATTTCATATTAGTGGGTTTGACAATAAAACCTTATAAATTGGAAAAAGGTTAAAAAGAGAAAAATGGATTAGGAATATATATAGTTGAGAGAATTGACCTTGTGGGAGTGTCTAGGAAAACCTAGTTAAGATTTGAAACCCACTTTGAGTTTAACCCCATTGTTAACTTTTAAGAATTTGAAACTGTAAAAGTTTTGGGAAAATGGTTTATGGTGTTTTCAAGTTTTAATCTTAAAGGTTATAGTTTTAAAATATGTAAAGTACATATTGGATTTTGAAGAAAAATGGGTCATATTTTATAGATAGTGATTTCTTGCGGAAAATTTTGTCTAAAATAAAATTCTCTCGCTTAAAGGTGCATATCATAGAGCATGTATATCTCGCTAGTTTTCAAGTTATATAGTATGAAAGGATTAAACAACAAAACTTGGAAAATATTCCATTTTGTTAATATTCTCAATAAAGAAAGTTTTGAAATCTCTATTCTTCTGACAATCGTTTTAAAAGAGAAAATTTTGTTGGGTGGATAAAATAAGTTACAGAAATTAAGAATAGAGTAGATGTTTGCACCTTGTAGTAAGTAACTTAACCAACCTTATAGGTAAGAACAAGTTATAAACCCGACTAAGAAGAAATGAAAAGGCCAAACCGTGTTTTAAAAGTGTGGAGTAGTTGAGGATTAGAGCCCAGGAAAGATGGGAAAAGTTTGAGGCTATGAAGTAGATAGCGAGAATTATCTTGGAATAATGGTAAGTTCCCGTAGATTGCATAACCATTGAAAAGCCGAAGGTGTTGCTTAAAATTTCTATTAGTACACAGCAAGGACTGGTGGTGACTACTAGATATTAGAGGGAATGAACATCCTGTTTTTTGAATTTCTCAGAGGTAGATATAGTCCTAAGATTCTTGGCCCTTAGCAGTAGTTGTGTATAGCGTATGTTTTCCTGTTTTAATTGAAGAACTAGAAGGCTTATTTAAAATTAAACTTAGATCAGAGGATTAAGTTAAATAAGCTAAGAAAAGTGTAATGGCATAACTAAAAAGGAAACAACAAATTCAGTAAAGCAACAAACATGACAGTTAAAGAGAAATGAAAAATTCTAAAAAAATAAAAGGTGTATAAAAAAATTCCAAAATAAGACCAAAAAAAATCTGTAACAAAGAAAATTTTATTATGTGGGTTGTGCTTGGATAGAAAAATAGGGAATCTTTAAAAATAGTTACATAAAATCCAAGTACGGTTAGAAAAGGGTTGGAAAATAAAAAAGGAAGATGTAAAATTTTTCGTTTTCCACCTTTTTGTAACATAAGAAATCGAATTTAGAAAATTGTATTTTTCAAAAATTCGAAAAACAAAGTTGGTTGGTAGGATTTTGGATGAAACAATTGGATGAACTGCGCTCTTACTCTGCAAGAGTGTGGGAAAATTTGGATGAAAATGTATTTTGATTTTCAAAATATTGCATTCATGTAGAATTGCCAGTATATTTAGGATGTGTGTATCATGTTTTTAAAGGATTTTTGAAAATTTTGCATATATATAGGAAGTTCCGCTTAGGCATACAGGTATTATTATGTTGTATTACACTTTGCACAAGTGCACAATGTTTGCGAAAAATTGGATTAACACATAATGGATGGATATTATGCGAGGGTTATTTGATTTTTACCCTTATCAAAATTCAGGGGCGAAATTTCCTAATGATGGGAGAATGTAACACCCTATATTTTATGATAATTAAATATTTAAGTAGTGCATATGTGTATATATATGCATAGACATAAATATATATATATAAGAAGAATAAAATAAAGATAATATGTGATTTCATGTAATAAATACATGCACTGAAAAGAAAGAAAGATTTGGTTGCATGCAGTGTAAATATGTTACATGCAATGATTTACAAATATTATGCATTAATAATTAAAAAATGAAATAAAAAATATGCATGCAAAACGATAAGGTTACATGCAATAGTTTAAATGAAAAAGAGAAATAAGAAAAGAACAATGACCACCATTGTTCTAAGCCTTGTTAACAAATGCCTAAGTAGTCCAATTGATTAGAGCATGTGGCTTACATACAAAAGGGACAGAGTTCGATCCTTGTCGGCGCCATATTTTCGTTTTAAGGGAACGACTAAAATAACACATGTTCTAAAGAGAAAATACGTATAAACGTACATATAAGGGTAAATATACATATAAGGAAGTATAGAAAAATATATGTATATATGTATATATATGAAGAAATATATATATATACAAGAGAAAAGTTCAAAATAAGGCTGCAATCAAAGAAATATGGTAAGAATCAAATAATGGTAAAACACCGTTTGAATTTTGAAAACGAAATGAAAATTGTGCATATATATATACATATATATATATATATATATATATACATGTAAAATGGTCAGTAGAAGTTTTGTATACATATAAAGAGATTATATGTAAATATAATGTTTAAATAAATTCCATAAATTCAAACGTTCAAAAAAATAAACTTTAGTGCCAAAACAACTCACGGGACCCATAGGGGGTCGACCCACCCATAGGAGGGTCGACCTAGGGGTCGAGCCACCTGTAGGGTGGTCGACTCACCCCAGATTCGGGCAGATTCATCGATGAATTTGGACTATTTTCTTAACCAAGTTCGTTGCTGACTCAGCGCCGCGTGTACGATAAAATCCTGAACACCTACAAATTGGCAGTAGAGCCTAGCCTAAATCTCATATTTCTGAGACGACATCTATACTCTTCCATTCTTTTTCCTCCTCAAATCTCTTAAGAAAAATAGAATAATGAGTTTTGGAAAATTCTAATTCAAGATCTAGAGGAAAATAATGAATATTAATTAAGAAGGTGTTCAGAACCATATTCGAAGTAAGGTAAATTCTTGGATCTGGTCTATTTAATTTTCTCCTCTTTCTTCCCTTTTTCTTTTAGAAAGAATTGTGGATCCATGGTTGTTAGGTTCAAAATCCAGTTAAGGGAACCATGGAATGCTAGATCTGGACCAGATTCAGGATTTGGAAAACAAATTAGGTGAGTGGATTTAAGTTATATCATTTTTGATAATGGTATATTTATCATTTGACATTCCCCATTAATATGTTATATAAATCTGCTAGAATGATTAAAGTGTTGAAATGTTAAAATGACATGTTGAAATATTAATATGTTAAAATGTTAATATGTTGGAATATTCATATGTTGATATGTTGAAATGTAAATCTGTTGAAGTGTAAACTTGTTAAAAGTATGGAACAATTATTGTTGTATACATACATGTTTTAATTACATGTTAACCTGTGACATATTATGTGCTTGGACCCTTAACTGTAGAAATTGGGATAATTACATGATAAATTGTTAGATTAAAATAATTACATGTTTGACAGTTACATGTTATTATTTTTGAATAAATTCAACTACATGTTAGAAAGAACATGCGACATGATTATACGTTAAAATGGAATTAACATGATATTAGGTGTGACATGTAAAAATAGAATTACATTAAAAATTTAGAAGAATGGACACGCCTAAATTATATGGAAAATTTACAGTAAATAGAAAACTGTAACGCACTTAGACACGAGGTTAAATTCAACTTGTGGTAAAAGTCTGCCCGGAATCGCCCAGCAAATCCAACAGCCACAATTTGTTAAGTTAATGTGAATGGTCTAGTGCGTAAAAATACATGTAATGGCGCTAAGACAAGAGGTTAAATTCAACTTGTGGTAGAAATCCGCCCGGAATCGCCCGGCAAATCTAGCATCCACAAGTTGCTAATTTAATGTTAGAGGTCTAGTGCAAAAACATATATATATATATATATATATATATAAAGATGGAAATAAATGGAAGTAATTGTGATTAATGGAAATGAATAAGGAATTGAATGGAAATTACAGCAATAAAAGAAGTGGAATGAATGGGGAATGATAATAACCTATTATAAATAAATTACATTAACAAGAATGCTATATAATAGGTAGGCTTGTCCTAGGGACAAGTGGAAACTATAACTTAGGTTATAATAAATAAGAAAGAAAATGGAATAACTTATGTAATGAGATGAGTTGTACTTAATTGTAAATTAAGTTATCTGTAAGAACGAGAATCTGAAATACGTTGATAGGGACAGCATAAGTTATATTAATGGGAAAAAGGAAACTTATTAGTAAACCTTGGTTAAGAGATTAATAAGTAAACAACGATAAGTTGTAGTGACAGTGTAAGATAAAATTATGATTAAATAAGAAAGAATGAGGCAAACTTATGAAATGAAATAAGTTACATATAATCTCCTTATATGTATACAAAACTTTTGATGACCATTTTATGCGTATATATATACGCACAACTTTCATTTCATTTTTAAAATTCAAACGGTGTTGTACCATTATTAGATTCTTACCATATTTCTTTCATTGCAGCCTTAGTTTGAACTTTTCTCTTGTATATATATATATATATATATATATTTCTGCATATATATACATATATATTCTCATATACATATATTTTTCTATACTTCCTTATATGTATATTTTTCCTTAAATGTACGTTTATACATATTTTCTCTTTAGAACATGTGTTATTTTAGCCTTTCCCTTAAAACAAAAATATGGCACCGACGAGGATCGAACTCTGTTCCTCTTGTATGCAAACCACATGCTTTAACCAACTGGACTACTTAGGATTTTGTTAACAAGGCTTAGAACAATGGTGGTCATTGGTTGTGACACCCCACGTCCATTAATATCACTCTATTAGAATGCATTAAGTTTCGTGAAGCATTGTAGGTAAACAAGGACATAAATAACATAAGACAGACATACAAAATAGCAGCGGAATTTTAAAACTTTATTTAAAAGAAAACATCATGGTCCAAAACTCAATTACATCATAAGTCTGAAATACTAAATACCAGTTACATAAAATATTTGTCTTGAATAAATCATTAGAGTACAATAATATAAAATCATAATCCCAAAAAGAGCCATAACAGAGAAGAAGAATAACCAAAGCGGTACATCGAAACAAATCCAAGATCCAAGCTAAAGCAAGAGAGAGAATCCTAATCAAGCCTGAGCACTCTCACCTTGAGAACCTGGGGCGAAGAAAGGAACAAAGAGAAAAGGAAACAAAACGGGTCAGACAAAAAGTCTGGCGAGTCCAGTTTCGTTTAGCATATAAATAAGTAAAAGCACCATGATAGGCATATAAAGTGGATGAACATGATAACAATATATAAGGCAGGTACATCAAACTGAGCATGATAAGCAAGTTAAACTGAACATGACATATTGCACTTCTCAAGTATTTTGCTCTTCACCACTACTAGTATAACTATAACATGATGATCCCAACAAGAACAAGATGGTAGATTTAGGTGTACTTCTAGTGAGAGGTTTTCACCCCATACAATCATAACAAGTATCCCAACATGACAAGTGCCATCTCCAACTATAATAACGGACTCCTAAACAGGCAAGCCTAGATGTACCCTATTTACTACCCCCGATCGATCGGCTCCCCAATTCGTAGATACCCTATACTGGCCCCACAGTAGGAGGTATCACTTCATAAAGTGGAAACCCCGTTGTTTACAAGATGCACAACAATATCTACATGTGTCACAACGTCTTATCATCCTTCCTAGAATCCGGACCGGTGCACACACATGACCCCATCGAAATGTGTCGCCCACACCGTCCTTTAGGTGGACCTCTTACAACCAACTCAGTAAGCATGCCCTGACCCAGACCTAGTTCGAGGTTCTCAGTTTGATACCAAGATAGTTTACTGACTAATACGGGTCCTACACACCAGATGATGCAAGTTCTCCCCTTTGTATTGCATTCCCACTACTAGGATTTCAATAGGTTATGCCTAATGAATAAACAAGATTGCTTAACCCTAATAGGTTAAGTTGTCGGGTATACATATATATATGTATATATATATATATATATATATATATATATATATATATATATATTGCCCGCCCCCACATACTAATAAGATTAACTTAACCCCACTGATTCAAGCAAGTTTACTTAACCCCTACTCCACTGAAAGGTTCATATAACCCCCCACATATTTAAATAGGTTAAGTATTTATTACCATTTATTCATTAATGGTTATAATGTACTAGACCTCCCACATTAAGTCTACCACTTGTAGATGATGGATAAGCCGGTTGGGTTCGGGCAGACTTCTTCCACAAGTCGGACTTAACCTCATATCTTAGCACTATCGCGTGTTTATGCACTTAGACCCCTCACATTAGATTTACCACTAGCGGATGCTAGATATGGCAGGCGATTCTGGGCAGGCTTCTACCACAAGTGTAATCTAACCTCGTGTCTAAGCATGATTACAGCTTCTAATTACTGTAAATTTTGGCATTACAATCTTCAACAATTATTCCTATTTCATTGTAGGTTTTCATGCCCCTGTCCCAAGTCATATTCATCATGTACCATATGTCCCTAATTAAAGTATTTAATCACAGTTTGGTTTATGCCACAATCCATATTCAAGATTCCAATTCAAGTTATGGCCCAATTTCCAAATGCAAGTTATGCCCCAATTTCCCAATATAAGTTATGCCCGAATTTTAATGTTTCCCCTCATTCCCAATTTCACGCGTTTGCATATTTCAGCGGTATGCCTAGGCACGAAGGTAGCCTGGCCATAAAAATAAAAAGGGAAAGTAGGTAAGAGAACAGAAATAAGCATAATAACAAGATTGGCATATGATGGTAGAAATAGGCATAGCAACTGAATAAGCATATAGTGACAGAATTGGGTATAATGATAAGATAGGCATATAAGAGCAGATCTGATGTACATATGATAACATAACTGATTAGGCATAGTTTTAGATCCAAATTCATATACATATCAAGATTACGTTTTAGGTGTTTATATCTAAAAGTAACATAAACTCACAAATAATGGATCTAAGAAAACAGAGAAAAGCACGTTGATGTTGAATCAGCGATCTTTGAACACGTATGAATTCTCGTTGCTGAAGAAAAGTCTAATTCAATCTGAGTTGGAGCAGCATCTCATCATCTCCATTGATTTAGATGAATAAAACAACGGTTATGGGGTCCTTTATATAGTCATAAACTGAAGAACCAAGCCATAAAAACATCCAGGTGCTCCCAGGGGGGTCGATCCTGGGGTTGACACAGGGGTCGACACCCCTGTTGATGGGTCGACCAATGGGTCGACACCCTGAGGGCCCGGGGTAGACCCTCAATGGGCCGATTTCCCATGTCCTCCCGCCTGTTTTGATTTTCGAATTACTTTGAATTTCTAAATTAATTTTTTTATATATATTTCTGTTACACATATACAAACTTCTGACCTTAATAACTTCCATACGATGTCCGTTTTACGCAAACCCGGTGTCTGTCTTGACCAGAATTCCGAGACGAACGCAATGGCGTGGTCGTTTTCTCTTAATTCCAAATATTTATTTATGTATTCCTTAATTTATTGTTAACAGCGTATTTTAAATTATGGGGTGTTACGTTCCCCCTACTTAAAGGATTTCATCCCCGAAATATCCAAGTTAAGAAGAATGTATATCCTAACATCCATCATCCATCCACTCATCCACCAATCACAGACATCCATCGTACTTAAAAGATTTCTAATGATTATGAACATATGCAAAATTGTGTGTATATGTCCCTATACTAATGCGAAAGATCAGGCGGTCTACTGATCTAGTTGACCTCGTTAATGCAATGTATGTCAGTGCTATGAATCCAAAATGTATGCAAATAGTCCTAATGTAACATGTAAGTTCTATATGTGTGCATGACCATCCATTCAAATGCAGCATCGATATGATGATACACCCATTTTCATCCACAAAATTTAAAATGCACACACATCCAAATGCAATATGTAAGTGATTGAGCCGATCTAGTACCAAATGTACGTTTATATGCATCCACGAGCAACCACTAACAAACACTTGCATCCATCAAGCATAACATGTCTCAAACACATGTTTACTAACATGATAGAAACAAGCAAGAACAAAAGCTTTGGAAAAAGAAGTTAAGAACGTACTCTCAAAAAGGAAAGGATATGAAGTGTGAATCTTTTCTTCAGTCTCCCAATTTGCATTCTCGCGGTGCTCTCCCCATTGCACTTTTACTAACTTAACCTCCTTGCTGTGCAATTTCTTAACCTCCAATCAAGGTATGCGGGTCGGTACTCGTCTAATCGTCATTTCCCTTTCTACCTCTACTTCTTCAAGTAAGCTCAGCTCTACTACTTATGCAGTATCATGCAAGTATTTCCGCAAATGAGAAACGTGGAAAACATCATGAACACCAGCCAGTCTCTATGGTAGGCTCACCCTATAGGTCATCTGACCAATCCTTTCCACGATGGGAAATGGTCTTACAAACTTCTATGCCAATTTCCCTACATATCCAAAACGAACCGCATTCCTCAAAGGTGATACTTCGATGAAAACCATGTATCCCACTTCAAACTCAATATCAGTTCTTCTCCTATCTAAATAGGATTTCTGCCAGTCCTGAGCTGCCTTTATGAGTCTGCGGATAAGACCAACCTTTTCTGAGGTTTCTGTAATCATCTCAGATCCAAGTAGAAGTCTGTCTGCATACTCCCACCAACAAGTCGGCGTTGTACAAGGTCATCCGTATAATGCCTCGAAGGTTGCCAAGCCAATACTAGCCTGATAACCGTTGTATGCGAACTCTATCAATGGAAGATGCTCCTCCCAAGTCCATCTTAAGTCAAGGATACACAACCTCAAAAGATCCTCTTGAACTCTGTTCACCCTCTCTGTTTGTCCATCGGTCTGAGGATGATATGCAGTGCTCAAACATAACTGTGTACCAAGTGCCTCTTGCAGACTCTTCCAGGACTCACTGTTGAATATAGGATCTCGATCACTCACTATGCTAGAAGGTACTCCATGTAGACGAACTATCTCATAAAGATAAACCGATGCCAACCATGCCGATGTTCTCTTACTCATAACCAGAATGAAATGAGCGCTCTTAGTAAGCCAATCAACATTAACCCAAATACTGGTATTGCCCTTTCTTGATCTGGGCAAACCATCAATTAAATCCATAAAGATGGTCTCCCACTTCCACTATGGGATCTCCAAAGGATGAAGTGAACCACCGGGCTTCCTTTGGTCAGCCTTGACTTGCTGGCAAATTAAACATCAAGAAATGAACTTTGTTACATCTTTCTTCATCCCAGCCCAAAAGAAAACCCTCTTCATGTCTCTGTACATCTTGTCACCACCTGGATGTATAGTCATCCTAGAATGATGGGCTTCCTCAAGGACTCTCTTCAACATACTTCCAACTCGGGGAACACAAAGCCTTCCATCTCGTCGCAACCACCCTCCACCATCTGTAGAATATCTACTGAGGTGACTAGAAGTCTCCCCTCTACTGAGCCTATCCAAGATGTCTGAAACCTATGGATCCTCTCGCTGTGAAGTTCCTATCTGATCCAAAAGAGTAGGTCACACCTCTAGTGATGCCAATAAACCAGGTGTAAACTCGGTGGAGGGTCTAAAATCCAAGGTCGATATGAACTCCAAGCCTTTCCTCTCCACAAGCAGAGGACTAAATATCATCATCTGCCTACTCAATGTGTCTTCTACCACATTACCCTTTCCAGAGGCATAAGTAATCTAAAAATCATAGGACACTAGGAATTCCATCCATCTCTGTTGCCTTAGATTGAGATCTTTCTGCGAGAACAAGTACTTGAGAGATTTATGATCGGTGTACAACTCAAACTTCTCTCCAATAGATAATGGCGCCAAGTCTTAAGTGCAAATACTATGGCAGCTAACTCCAAGTCAAGGGTATGGTAGTTCTTCTCATGAACTCTGAGCTATCTACCTCCATAACATACTACCCTTCGCTCTTGCATCAGAAACGCACCAAGCCCTGTACCACATGCATCAGTGTATATTGTGAACACTTTGTTCCCATACGGCAAGGTCAAGACTGGGGCTATTGTCAGAACCCTCTTCAATCGCTAAAAGGAATCTTCATAATCTATACCCTAAGAAAACATCAAATTCTTCTTCGTCTGCCTGGTGAGTGGGGCTGATATCTTCGCGAAGTCCTTAATGAACATCCTGTAATAGTCCGCTCACTACAACAAAAACACCATATTACAACTTTAATTTTACAACGGTGGTAAAAGCACCATTGTAATAAATGTTTTTTTACAACGGTGGTAAAAGCACCGTTGTAATAAATGCTTTTTACAACGGTGGTAAAAGCACCATTGTAATAAACGTATTTTTAGCAACTTTTCATTTTGTTAGTTGTAATAGATGCCTATTACAAACTTCATGTTTATAATATATATATTTAAATTATATTAATATTTAATAATATTTAATAATTATTAATAAACTTAGGAATCAATAATATTTATTAATTATTATTAAGTAATTAATATTTAATAAGTAGTAATTTATTTTTAATAGTTAATGCATGTTAACTACTTATTAATCAATAATTAGTAACATACATTATAAGCTTTTAATAATTATTAATTGATTATATCTAAGTAGAAATAAGTAAAAGTTAAATAACTATTATTAATAAGTAATATTTGATTTGGTAGTAACTGTTTCAACAATTTTATTTGAAAATTGTACAAACTTATTTTTAGCAGTTCTTTTTTATAATTTTATAATAGTGGCCTATTTGAAATTAACAATAGCTAATATTTAATAACTAATAATATTAATATTTAAGAATAATTAGTAAATAGTAATTACTCTTTGCCAAAAAAATTAGTAATTGTTGCTTAATAATTAATGTTAAGTGTTTTATAAGTAATAATTAGTAACTTTTACATGATAAGTTTAGGTGGAAACTCGCATCCTTTATAAATCTATGATTCTATTAGTAACTGGTTTAGGTGGAAAAACAAAAAATTGGTTAGAAACTCACGTTCTAAATCAAAATTTAGGAGGGAAACATGAAAATTAAGGCGGGCCACCTTTTCAATTTGACGTCATTTACTATACCCTAAGTTAAAATCATCTAGACAAATCTAAACAAAATCGATATCCCCTTTTGTATTTGACGACCTCCTTTCTAAATCTTAAATCGCTTTCCAATTTACGCAGACCTGGATCGAAGCGGATCTACTTCGAATCGAAGCGGATCTACTTCGAATCGGAGGTCGCTGTGATCACTTCGTCCTTCAGTTCTGAGCCGGCTTGCGATGCTTTTGGTGTTGATCAACGAGGCTGATGAAGATGCCGATGAAGGTTCTGGACTGAGATCGGATTGCTTGATGATGGAGCGTATGAAGACAGTAGGGAACGTGAGCCTCAACTAGAAGTCCAGCGCAGGCATTCCAGAACGTAATTGGAACTTCCTCAAGCTTGTCGGCGTTTGACTTGTCCTCAGCCCCGAGATCTGATCATCTCAAACCACTTCCACATGCAGCATGTATTGACCTTTTGACACATATTTTTTTTAAAGTGCAGTTTATTATTTCTCCAACTTGTAGTATTGATCTGGACACTTGTTATTTGATGGAGATTGACATCATTGCAGCAGTTACAGAAGAGTATGTGTACACTTGTAAGTTGAACACGCTCCAGGATAAACCACGAGCGGTGAGCCTTGTTGATGTAGCTAAGATGCTCGATCAAATGCTTCTTCACTTTTTTCGAATGTTGCTGTAATTTGAGACAACCCGCAATTGGTATATGGCTGTAGTAGTGCATGAAATGTTGTCTAAAACTTATAATTTGTAATACTGAATGTTTGAGTATTTTAATAAATTAGTTTACAAATAACTGTAATATCTGATTTGCTTATGGAGTATTGCTATGTTTAGTGTATTGTTCTTTTCAGTTGCAAAAGATGACTATTTTTTTAAACCCAAATTTTATTACAACGGTGTAAAAAAGTTGTGAAATATACATATTACAACGGTGTTGCAACTGTGCAAAAAAGTTGTAAATTTTTTTAGTCTTTTACAACTTCTTAATACACGACGGTTAGCCCACCGTTGTAAAATGTATATTACAACAGTGTTCCACCGTTGTAATAGGGTCATTTTGTTGTAGTGGCTAGACCAAGAAAACTCTGCACCTCCGTTGCATTTTTGGAACTTGCCAGTATTGAACTGCAATTACCTTCACGGGATCTACAGCTATCCCATCTTTAGATACCACATGCCCTAGAATACTCACTTCCTTTCTCCAAAAATGCATTTGGAGAATTTCACCTTAAGCTGATGTGCACGGAGTGTTTTCAAAACCTCCCGTAAATGTCGGGCATGCTCTTCCTCGATTTTTAAGAAAATCAAGATGTCATCAACAAAGACCACAACAAACTTGTTCAGAAACTCCCGGAACACTCTACTCATCAGATCCACAAAATATGCGGGTGCATTAGTCAATCCAAAAGGCATGACTTACCACTCGAAGAAACCATCTGGGTTTCTGAAAGCGGTCTTGTCTATACTATCCTCGACCACCCTCAACTGATGAAACCCTATGGCCAAGTCTAACAGGGAGAAAACAGAGGCACCAACAAGCTGGTCAAACAGATCATCTATCCTTGGAAGTGGGAACCTATTTTTCTTAGTGAGCTTATTCAACTCCCTGTAATCCACACATAAGCAAAGCGAACCATCCACCTTAGTGGCGAATACTACTGGAGCACTCCTATTCAGATATGCTTCGCCTAATAAATCCCTTCTCAAGTAGCTCGCTTAATTGCTTGCCAAGCTCCCTCCTTTCTCTTGGAGCCATGTGGCACACAGGCAATGCAACTGGCTTTGCATTGTCCACCAAGTATATACGGAAATCGATCTCGCACCTCGGAGGTTAGCCCCGAACCTCCTCAAAAATATCAGGATACTCACAGACTACTAGTACAGATAGCAGATCATCGATAGATGCATCAAGTGACTCTAGGAGACTAAGCATGATAGACCCCTCAGGGTCACAAGACATCTCGAGGGTCCTCCCATGGCAAGTCAAAAGTCTAATGACCCTGCTCTCACAATCCAGAATAGCACCACACATGGCTAGCCAATCCATCCCTAGAATCAAAACATAGCCCACGAACCCAAGCACACATGTGTCGCACTCAAACTCGACGCGCAACACAAATATCTTCAAACCCTGACAAATCATAAACAAATGAGTCGTACCACCACCAATGGGGTTTGAGACAACTACAGGATCCAAAACCATACTAGTATTAAGGTATTTAGACTCAACCAGAGAATCAGATATAAAAGAATGCGAAGTGCAAGAATAAAAAAGAGTTCTAATAGGGTGATTGGAAAGAAAAATCAAACCTTCAACAGAAACTTTTCCTACCTCTATCTGGAACACCTATCACGAAAGCATGCACCTGCCCTCTAGAAGATCCTTCCCTCTGGACCTTTCCTTGCCTCTTCGGGCAATCCTTAATAAGATGTCCGACCTGCCCACAATGGAAACAAGCATTCTTCCTTCTCTTGCAATCCTTGATCACATGACCCACTCGACCACAATTATGTCAGTTCCTCTTGTCTTGGGCTTTCTCATTATTCCCGCCCTTCTTTCGCTGTTGTTGTCCTTTCTTGGGCCACACTTTCTTATTTTGCGTTTCCTCAACCTTAGCCTCTTTCTTTTCACCTTTATCTTCCTCGAGCATCAATTCCACATCAACGAGCTTCTCAAAAGTTGCTTCCACCGGAATATGAGACATAGCCAAACAATGAAGGGGTTCATTCAATCCTCTAGCAAACCTCAAAGCTTTCTTGTGCGGGGTATTCACTAGCTCCAAGCTAAACCTTGCCAGCTTATTAAACTTATTAACGTTTGACATGCCTCCTTGCTTTAACGCCAAAAACCTTTCCATCAGCATACATTGCTCGGCTTGAGAAAGAAACTTCATTGCGAATCTCTGTCGGAAATCATCCAAAGTCTCTACTGGACGTCCTGCTTGAGTCACTTCCCACCAGAATGAAGCTTCATCTTTCAATTGTCAAACGGCCAACTGAATCTTCCTACGGTTGTCAACCTCAAAAATCAGAAATAAATCCTTCGTCTCTTTGAGCCAATTCCTTGCTTCTACAAAAGTCTCTGTCCCTCGGAATGGCTTCCAGTCCATAGCATAGAAATCTTTGCATATCTTAGAGAAATTATCGGCACGAAGAGGAGTAGGAGGACCAACGGCTGGGGCCGGGGGAGGGGCGTCTACTTGGCCTTCGGCAGGTGCCGTAGCCTCCAGATAACTACAGAACCAAGCTGGTATCTATACGCCCTCGGGAATATTCGGTTCCCTAGACATGCTGAAACGTAAAAGGCGAAAGGGATCCAAATAGAGAATCGAAAAGTTACTTTATGGAATTGAGGATTATGTTTTCAAAAACAGACTTTTTCATTGTAAATACTTTGTTTTTGAAACAGTTTGAAAACAATTTTCAAAATCTTTTATCCAATCTTGTAACCTCAAGCTCTGATACCAAGTGAGACACCCACATCCGTTAATGTCACTCTATTAGAATGCATTTGTAACACCCCGTATTTTCTATGAACGTATAGGTAACAAATCAGAGGATAATTAATTTTTAAATGAGAATCAAGGGAAATGGGTTGCGCCATTACGTTCATCTCAGAATTCTGCTTGGAAACAAGTCCGAGTTTGCAAGAATCGGAGTCTGTATGAGGGAGATATGACCCTCCAAAGTTTCAGAAATTTTCAGAATCGAAAACAACTCGAAATTCGATTTCAAAATTCGAATTCAAACCCAGAAGCGGGCTGGGCGGGAAATTTCCCGCCCATGACCCAGGTCGACTGGGCAGTCGACCCCCCCAGACCCAGGTCGACTGGGGAGTCGACCCCCCAGACCAGGTGGACTGGCCAGTCGACCTGGGGGTCGACCTGGTCCCCGAACCTGGTTTTGGGCCTGGGTGCATTCTTATGTATCTGGTCTCGTTTTCTGCCTAGGTTCGTCTGCCTAAACCTATTTAAACAGCCCCAAACCTAGCCTTCTCTACACACAATTCTATTCTGCTCTGCCTCTGTTCTAAATAAAAAAATTGGCGTCGCTACTCTGCTGGAATCAAAACTAGAAGCTAATCAACATCAACCTAAGCAACTCAATTCAAACTAGAGATTAAAGCTTCTGCAACAGTTCTACAACAATTAAAGTTCTTTCTTTAATCCAACCAAGGCAAGTACAGTTATTTTCCGATATAAATGTTAATTCTGATTGTGACATGAATTATAAATCTGAATCTGAGGTTATATCTGTTCTGTTCTGTTTAGATCTTATGCTGTATCTCTTTCCTCTTTCTGTTTTATAGCCACGCTACCATGAGCCTGAGCCAATCTCATAAGAGATTAACATACGCTAAAATGTTTGGGACAGTAAAATGAAGGATGCATAAATTGGGCATGACCAATAGGTGACTGATTTGAGGAAAGAACATGGATGTAGCTAGAACGTAAATCAGAGACATATGACTGGACATGTTATATTTATAACATAAAGGGTATTGAACATATGATTTGAGGACATGAAATAGAAAGGTATATAATTGGACGTAAATATAGACTGTATTGAACATATGACTTGAGATAAAGAGAATATGGCTTAGGTATAAAGATTTACATTAAAGTAGGATATCTATCAAATGTGAATAACACGTAAGTAGGAGATTTTTGAATATATGACATGCATTGAAATTGATGGCTATATTTGGTATAATTTATATGTGAATCTTTTGTAATAGGCAAGTTGAACTAAATTGTGACATGTAAATTCAATGCAAACGTGGGGTATATGATCATAGTGTGAATCATGACAACTATTTAGGCTTGCAAACTTATGCCAAATTTATAATTAGGCAAGATATGTTTGTGAAACTGTAAGGAATGATTAAATCTGTTATATTTGCCTAATTTGCTAGTTCTGTTATATTGCCTAATCTGCTAGCTTTGTTATTTAGGCCTAATTTATGATTAAGCAAGGCATGTAAATAGAACCTTTAGAAATATTAAATCTGCTAAATCTGTCATCTGCTAAGTCTGTTGAAAATGTTAAATCTGCTAGTTTGCTTAATTCTGCTAAATCCGTTAAGTCGCCTAATCTGAAAAATAGGTTATCTACTATATCTGATGTGTTGATATAATTAGTCTATTATTGACATAATCTGAATCGGCTATAGTTATGAATAATTGACATATATATTAGGCGTGGGCATGAATGGTAAATTATAAATTAATTGGCCGCAAAGATGAAAATGGCTAACTCGAGGTTAGAATGAGTTTGTCGCGTAATTCTGCCCGGAACCGCCCGACAAATCCAGTGGCCACAAACAATAGGTTCTAATGTGAGAAGTTAGTCATAACGTGCTTGAAAACCCGAGGTTAGACTCAGTTTGCGACAGAAACCTGCCCGGAACCAACCGGCCTAACCAGCAGCCGCAAACTATCAGTCTAATGTGAGAGGTCTGGGTATTAATATTTAATTAATGAAAATCTGAGATAAATATGATGTCGAAAACGTTTTGGGTGGATAGGGTTAAACCCACTAGACTGATGAATTTAATAAATCTGCTCCATGAATCTGTAGGCCCAATACAAAGTTTGACAATCTGTAACCGGTTAATCCATAACTGGTTAATCTGTAAGTCTGTTAATCTGTAACCAGTTAATCTGTAAGTCTGTTAAATTTGTATATCTGATCCGTTAGTCTGAAAACCTATCTGTGAACTAGTTGATCTGAATTCTGTATGCCTGAACTTGTAAACAAGTTAATCTGAAATCTGTTAGCCTGGGGACACAAGGATAGGAAGGGAATTGCTTGTGTCATCTGTTGTTTGGGACCCATATTAGTCAGTAACCCTTTTTGGTATCAAAACTTCGACCCAATAGTAGGTAGTGTCCGGGCACGCTTACTGAACTAATTATAAGCGGTTCATTCTGATAATGGCGAGGGGTGTTGATGGTGCGTTCCAACCGGGTCATGTGCGTGCATGGATCCCGGTCTGCCTCTGAGGATGTAAGACACCGTGACATCTGTAAATAGGTCTGTGCCAATTGGTTGTCACATTAGGGAGTGATACACCCTACTGTGGGGCCAATACAGGGTATTTATGTATTAGGGAGCCGATCGCTTGGGGTAGGGTTTTAGGGTACACTTAGTTCTGTCTGTTTCTGTTGGTACCGTCTGTTTCTGTTGGGTGGTAACACCTGTCTATTTCTGTGTGGTACCGTCTGTTCGGGTGGTAAAGGCCCATTACTAGTGTACACCTAATTCTACATTCTGTTTCCGTAGGGATTAATCTGTTTCTGCTCGGGTGGTAAAGGCCCATTATTAGCATTCTCTTTTGTGGAAATTATTCTGCACCCATTTCTGTTTTAGTTTAGACATTAGGGTGACACCTAATTCTGTTATACTAGTATTAGTGCAGAGAAGTGTAAAGCAATAGCTTATATCATTCTGTTCTTCTGTTATATCTGCTACACCTGTTACAGTTATCTCTCATCCAGTTTTATGTTCATGTCATGTTATTATTATCTGTTCATAACTGAAAATCACTAGACTTGCCAGACTTTTTGTCTGACCCTTGTTGTTTCGCCTCCTTTCTTCCGTTTTCCCCCCAGGTTTTGTAGAAGGGGATACTCTAGCTTGATCCAGATTTCTTCCGCTTGAAGCGCTTAAAGTATGGCTTGTCTTCTTCTGTGGAGATTATGATTTTAAACTATGCATTCTAAAGGCTTTTGTACAAGACTGATATTTTGTACTTGAATTCTGATATCGTGATTTGAAAGGATGTAACCAAGCTTATTTTGGTTTCTGTTGAAATAAAGTTATAATTTTTTCAAGTACTATTTTATCTGTCTTGTAAGTTTCTGTTCTATTTAGTAAAATGCTCCACCAAAGTTAAGGCATTCCCTTTGTGAGTGAACTTAACGGAGGTGGGGTGTTACACTTGGTATCAGAGCTAAAGGTTACCAGATTAGATAAAAGTTTTTGAAAACTATTTTCAAAAAGGTTTTGAAAGGAAGTATTTTCAAAATAAAGCTTAATTTGAAAAACATGATCCCCAAGAGCCATATATCTTTCCTTCAGTCCTTTTTGTATTGAATCTTTCCTTTTTCGTTTCAGCATGTCTGAAGCATCTGAGATACCAGAGGGTGTTCATGTACCCGGTTGGTTTCATCAATATCTGGAAGCTAGGACCACCGCCGCAGATCCAGCAAATGATCCCCCTCCTCTGCCCCCTCCTCGTGCAATTGCTTTCTCAAAGATCTGTAGAGATTTTAGGGCCATGGGTGGAAAGAATTTCAAGGGAACTGAATCATTCGTAGAGGCGAGGAACTGGCTCAAAGAAACTGAGGATATATTCGTTATCTTCGAGGTGGACGATAAGAAGAAGGTACAGTTGGCGGTATGGCTGCTCAAAGACGAAGCTTCCTATTGGTGGGAAGTCACTAACGCCGAGAGGCCGGTTGAAACATGGATGGATTTTAGAACAAGGTTTGAGACAAAATTCCTCTCGCAAGCTGAACGAAGTTTACCACTGGAAAAGTTCTTATCTCTTAAGCAAGGAAGTATGACGGTCACGGAATACGTCAACCAGTTCAACCAACTAGCTAGGTTCGGATTGGATTTAGTCAACACTCAGCATAAAAAGGCTCTCCGCTTTGTTAAAGGATTGAACGAGCCACTGCACAGCCTAGCCATGACCCATGTACCCATGGGAGCGACTTACGAGAAATTGGTGGACATGGCACTACTGCACGAGGAAGACAAGGGCCTGAAAGTGACAAAGAAGGAAGAACCACAGAATAAGAAAGCATGGCCCAAAAAGGAAACACAAAAGAAGGAAGAGAAGTCTGAAGATAAGAAGGGGAAAAAGTGCTTTACTTGTGGAAGCTCGACTCATCTGAACAAGGATTGCAGAAAAAGGAAGGGCACTTGCTTCAACTGTGGTGAGATGGGACACTTCACTAGGGACTGCCCGGAGAAACGAGGGCAAGGGCAGAGGGCAGAACCCACTTCTGGAGGACAGGCGAATGCTCAAGGGACTGGTAGATAGGGTAGAAATAAGAAAATTTAAGTAGAAGGTTTAATTTTCTTATCTGATTGTTGAGTTAAAACTCTTTCTGATTATGGCATTTTGATTCTGTAATCGATACTCTGCACTTTAATACTAGTATTGTTTCTGATTTCGCTGTGGACCCGAATCCATAAGGGTTATGACTCATCTGTTTGTGATAGATTGAGGTTTGAGGGATATCTATGTTAGGCGTCAAGTATGACGCATACATTCTGAGTTTTTGTGGGGTATGATTTTATCATGCTTAGCTTCCCAAGAATCATTAGGGAACCTGATCTGTACCAGTAGTTTGTAAATATCTGAATACTTCTGATAAAATTTCCAGTTTTGACATTGTCTAAAGAGGGTAATCCTCTGGGTGTCAATTTGATGTTGGTTTCGGTCTTCGGGGCCGATACTTAGGACCCATGTCTAATGGGAACCAAGTTGTTGTTTTATCTGTACTCGCTTCCATCATTTGACTGTATCCTATCGATCGAATCTTCGAACTTTAGGTAGAAACTAATGGGTGTAAACATGTGTTTGAGACATGTTATGTTTGATGGTTGAAAGTGGATGCGAGTGGTTGCTAGTGGCTGCTCGTGGATGCATATACACACACTAGGCACTAGATCGGCTCGAAAACACTCTCATACTGCATATGGATGTGTGAGCATTTTCAATTTTTGTGGAGGAAAAATGATTGACTCAGCACATGGATGTTGCATATGACTGAATGGTTGTGCACTCATATAGAAATGATATGTATCGAGTAGGAAAATTGCATACATGTTGGACTCATGGCACTGGCATAATTCGCATTAAGGAGGTCAACTGAATCAGTGGACCGCCTGATCTTTGCATTAGATAAGGAACATAAACACACACCTTTACATATGTTCATACAACATTAGAAGTTTCTAAGGACAATGGACGCCAGTGATTGATGATTGAGTAGATGGATGTTGGATGGTAGGACAGATTCTTCTTAACTTGAAGATTTCGGGGACGAAATCCTTTAAGGAGTGGAGAATGTAACACCCCGTATTTTCTATGAACGTATAGGTAATAAATCAGAGGATAATTAATTTTTAAAATAAGAATCAAGGAAAACGGTTTGCGCCATTGAGTTCGTCTCGTAATTCTGCTTGGAAACGAGTCCGAGTTTGCAAGAATTGGAGTCTGTATGAGGGAGATATGACCCTCCGAAGTTTCAGAAATTTTCAGAATCGAAAACAGCTGGAAATTCGAATTTTAAATTCGAATTCAAACCCAGAAGCGGGCTGGGCGGGAAATTTCCCGCCCAGGACCCAGGTCGACTGGGGAGTCGACTGGGCAGTCGACCCCCCAGACCCAGGTCGACTGGGCAGTCGACCCCCCAGACCAGGTCAACTGGGCAGTCGACCTGGTCCCCGAACCTGGTTTTGGGCCTCGGTGCATTCTTATGTATCTGGTCTCGTTTTCTGCCTAGGTTCGTCTGCCTAAACCTATTTAAACAGACCCAAACCTAGCCTTCTCTACACACAATTCTATTCTGCTCTGCCTCTGTTTTAAATAAAAATAAAAATGGTGTTGCTACTCTGCTGGAATCAAAACTAGAAGCTAATCAACATCAACCGAAGCAACTCAATTCAAACTAGAGATTAAAGCTTCGGCAACGGTTCTACAACAATTAAAGTTCTTTCTTTAATCCAACCAAGGCAAGTACAGTTATTTTCCGATATAAACGTTAATTCTGATTGTGACATGAATTGTAAATCTGAATCTGAGGTTATATCTGTTCTGTTCTGTTTAGATCTTATGTTGTATCTCTTTCCTCTTTCTGTTTTATAGCCAGGCTACCACGAGCTTGAGCCAATCTCTTAAGAGATTAACATACACTAAAATGTTTGGGACAGTAAAATGAAGGATGCATAAATTGGGCATGGCCAATAGGTGACTGATTTGAGGAAAGAACATGGACTGTAGCTAGAACGTAAATATGAGACATATGAGTAGACAAGTTATATTTATAACATAAAGGGTATTGAACATATGATTTGAGGACACAACATAGAAAGGTATATAATTGGACATAAATATAGACTGTATTGAACATATGACTTGAGATAAAGAGAATATGGCTTAGGTATAAAGATTTACATTATATTAGGATATCTATCAAATGTGAATAACACGTAAGTAGGAGATTTTTGAATATATGACATGCATTGAAATCGATGGCTATATTTGGTATAATTTATATGTGAATCTTTTGTACTATGCAAGTTGAACTAAATTGTGACATGTAAATTCAATGCAACCGTGGGGTATATGACCATAGTGTGAATCATGACAACTATTTAGGCATGCAAACTTAGGCCAAATTTATAATTAGGCAAGATATGTTTGTGAAACTGTAAGGAATGATTAAATCTTTTATATTTGCCTAATTTGCTAGTTCTGTTATATTGCCTAATCTGCTAGCTCTGTTATTTAGGCCTAATTTATGATTAAGCAAGTCATGTAAATAGAACCTTTAGAAATATTAAATCTGCTAAATCTGTCATCTGCTAAGTCTGTTGAAAATGCTAAATCTGCTAGTTTGCTTAATTCTGCTAAATCCGTTAAGTCGCCTAATCTGAAAAATCTGTTATCTGCTATATCTGATGAGTTGATATAATTAGTCTGTTATTGACATAATCTGAATCGGCTATAGTTATGAATAATTGACATATATATTAGGCGTGGGCATAAATGGTAAATTATAAATTAATTGGCCGCAAAGATGAAAATGGCTAACTCGAGGTTAGAATGAGTTTGCGGCGTAATTCTGCCCGGAACCGCCCGGCACGTCCAGTTACCGCAAACAATAGGTTCTAATGTGAGAAGTTAGTCATAATGTGCTTGAAAACCCGAGGTTAGACTCAGTTTGTGACAGAAACCTGCCCTGAACCAACCGGCCTAACCAGTAGCCGCAAACTGTCAGTCTAATGTGAGAGGTCTGGGCATTAATATTTAATTAATGAAAATCTGAGATAAATATGATGTCTAAAACGTGTTGGGCGGATAGGGTTAAACCCACTAGACTGATGAATTTAATAAATCTGTTCTGTGAATCTGTAGGCCCAATACAAAGGTAGACAATCTGTAACCGGTTAATATGTAACAGGTTAATCTGTAAGTTTGTTAATCTGTAACCAGTTAATCTGTAAGTCTGTTAAATCTGTATATCTGATCCGTTAGTCTGAAAACCTATCTGTGAACTAGTTGATCTGAATTCTGTATGTTTGAACTTGTAAACAAGTTAATCTGAAATCTATTAGCCTGGGGACACAGGGATAGGAACGGAATTACTTGTATCATCTGTTGTTTGGGACCCATATTAGTCAGTAACCCTTTCTGGTATCAAAACTTTGACCCAACAGTAGGTAGGGTCCGGGCACGCTTACTGAACTAATTATAAGCTGTTCATTCTGATAATGGCGAGGGGTGTTGATGGTGCGTTCCAACCGGGTCATGTGCGTGCATTGATCCCGGTCTGCCTCTGAGGATGTAAGACGCCGTGACATCTGTAAATAGGTATGTGCCAATTGGTTGTCACTTTAGGGAGTGATACACCCTACTGTGGGGCCGACACAGGGTATTTGTGCATTAGGGAGCCGATCGGTTGGGGTGGGGTTTTAGGGTACACTTAGTTCTGTCTGTTTCTGTTGGTACCGTCTGTTTCTGTTGGGTGGTAACACCTTTCTGTTTCTGTGTGGTACCGTCTGTTCGGGTGGTAAAGGCCCATTACTAGTGTACACCTAATTCTACATTCTGTTTCCGTAGGGATTAATCTGTTTCTGCTTCTGTCTGTTTCTGTTCGGGTGGTAAAGGCCCATTATTAGCATTCTCTTCTGTGGAAATTATTCTGTATCCGTTTCTGTTTCAGTTTAGACATTAGGGTGAAACCTAATTCTGTTATACTAGTATTAGTGCAGAGAAGTGTAAAGCAATAGCTTATATCATTCTGTTCTTTTGTTATATCTGCTACACCTATTACAGTTATTTCTCATCCAGTTTTATGTTCATGTCATGTTATTATTATCTGTTCATAACTGAAAATCACTGGACTTGCCAGACTTTTTGTCTGACCCTTGTTGTTTTGCCTCCTTTCTTCCGTTTCCACCCAGGTTTTGTAAAAGGGAATACTCTAGCTTGATCCAGATTTCTTCCGCTTGAAGCGCTTAAAGTATGGCTTGTCTTCTTCTGTGGGGATTATGATTTTAAACTATGCATTCTGAAGGCTTTTGTACAAGACTGATATTTTGTACTTGAATTCTGATATCATGATTTGAAAGGATGTAACCAAGCTTATTTCGGTTTCTGTTGAAATAAAGTTATAAATTTTTCAAGTACTGTTTTATTTGTCTTGTAAGTTTATGTTCTGTTTACTAAAATGCTCCACCAAAGTTAAGGCATTCCCTTTGTGAGTGACCTTAACGGAGGTGGGGTGTTACAGCATTAAGTTTCGTGAAGCGTTGTAGGCAAAAAAGAACATAAATATCACAAGACAGACATATAAAATAGCAATGGAATTTTAAAAACTTTCTTTAAAAGAAAACATCACGGTCCAAAACTCAGTTATATCATAAATCTGAAATACTAAATATTGGTTACATAAAATATATGTCTTGTACTTAAATCATCAGAGTACAATAATATAAAAACATAATCCCAAAAAGAGCCATAACAGAGAAGAAGAATAACCAAACCGGCACATCGAAACAAATCCAAGATCCAAGCTAAAGAAAGAGACAGAATCCTAATCAAGCCCGATCACTCCCACCTTGAGAACCTAGGGGAAGAAAGGAAGAGAGAGAAAAGGAATCAAAACAGATCAGACAAAAAGTATGGCGAGTCCAGTTACTTTTAGCATATAAATAAGTAAAAGCATCATGACAGGCATATAAACTGGATGAACAGGATAATAGCATATAAGGTAGGTATATCAAACCGAGCATGATAAGCAAGATAAACTGAACATGATATATTGCACTTCTCAAGTATTTTGCTCTGCACCACTACTAGTATAACTATAACATGATGATCCCAATAAGAACAAGATGGTAGACTTAGGTGTACTTCTAATGAGAGGTTTTCACCCCCATACAATCACAACAGGTAGCCCAACATGACAAGTGTCATCTCCAACTATAATAACAGGCTCCTAAACAGGAAAGACTAAATGTCCCCTATTTACTACCCCGAATCGATCGGCTTCCTAACTCGTAGATACCCTATGCTGGCCCCATAGTAGGATGTATCACTTCGTAAAGTGGCAAACCCGTTGTTTGCAAGATGCACAACCATATCTACAGGTGTCACGGCGTCTTATAGTTATTCCTAGAATCCAGACCCATGCACGCACATGACCCAGTCGGAATGCGCCGCCCACGCCGTACCTTTGATGGACCTCTTACAACCATCTCAGTAAGCGTGCCCTGACCCCAACCTAGTTCGGGGTTCTCCGTTTGATACAAAGATAGGTTACTGATACGGGTCCCACACACCAGATGATGTAAGCTCTCCCATTTGTCTTGCATCCCCACTACTAGGATTTCAAATGGTTATGCCTAACGGTTTAACAAGATTGCATAACCCCAATAGGTTAAGTTGTCGAGTATATATATATATATATATATATATTTATTGCATGCCCCCACATACTAACAAGATTAACTTAACCCCACCGATTCAAGCAAGTTTAATTAACCCCTACTCCGCTAACAGGTTCATATAACCCCCAACATATTTAAATAGGTTAAGTATTTATTACCATTTATTCATTAATGGTTATAATGAGCTAGACCTCCCACATTAAGTCTACCACTTGTGGATGCTGGATATGCTGGTTGGGTATGGGCAGATTTCTTCCACAAGTGGACTTAACCTCGTGTCTTAGCACCGTCACATTTTTATGCACTTAGACCCCTCACATTAGATTTACCACTTATGGAAGCTGGATATGCCGGGCGGTTCCGGGCAGGCTTCTACAACAAGTGTAGTCTAACCTCGTGTCTATGCACGATTACAACTTCTAATTACTGTAAACCTTGGCATATTCATTCTTTAACAACTATTCCTATTTCATTGTAGGTTTTGCATGCCACTTTCCCAAGTCATATTCATCATATACCATATGCCCCTAATTAAGGTCTTTCATCACCGTTTGGTTTATGCACCAAATCCATATTCATGTTTCCAATTCAAGTTATGCCCCAATTTCCCAATGCAAGTTATGTCCCAATTTCCCAATACAAGTTATGCCCCAATTTTAACGTTTCCTTTCGTTCCCAGTTTCACGCGTTCGCATATTTCAACGGTAAGCCAAGGCTCGAAGGTAGCCTGGCTATAAAAATAAAAAGGGAAAGAAGGAGGGAAGAGAATAGAAATAATCATAATAACAAGATAGGCATATGATGGCAGAAATAGGCACAGCAACTGAATAAGCATATAGTGGCAGAATTGGGTATAACGATAAGATAGGCATATAAGAACAGATCTGATGTACATGTGATAACAGAATTGATTAGGCATAGTTTTATATCCAAATTCATATACATATCAAGATTACATTTTAGGTGTTTACATGTAAAAGTAACATAAACTCATAGAGAATGGATCTAAGAAAACAGAGAAAAGCGCGTTGATGTTGAATCGGCGATATTTGAACATGTATGAATCGTCATTGCTGAAGAAAAGGCTATTTCAATCTGACTTAGAGCAGCTACCCGTCGCCGCCATTGAATTAGATTAATAAAACAATGGATATAGGGTCCTTTATATAGCCATCAGCCAATGAACCAAGCCAGAAAACATCTAGGTGCACCCAGGGGGGTCGACACAGGGGTCGACACCCCTGTTGACGGGTCGACCCATGGTTCGACACCCTGAGGGCACGAGGTCGACCCCCAATGGGTAGATTTCCCGCGTCCTCCTGCCTGTTTTTATTTTCGAATTACTTTGAATTTCTGGATTAGTTTGTTTATATATATTTCTCTTACGCGTATACAAACTTCTGACCTTAATAACTTCATACGATGTCCGTTTTACGCAACCAGGCATCTATCTTGACCAGAATTCCGAGATGAAAGCAATTGCGTAGTCCATTTCTCTTAATTCCAAATATTTATTTAAGTGTTCCTTAATTTGTTGTTAACAGTGTGTTTTAAATTACGGGGTGTTACATTATCCATTTCTTATTCCTCTTTTTCATTTAAACTATTGCATGTAACCTTATCATTTTGCATGCATATTTTCTTTCATTTTCCTTTTATTATTAAAGTTAATATGTGATTGCATGTAATAAATACATGCACTGAAAAAGATAGAAAGATTTGGTTGCATGTAGTGTAAATATGTTGCATATAATGATTTACAAATACTATGCATTAATAATAAAAGAAAAATGAAAGAAAAATATGCATGCAAAATGATATAGTTACATGCAATAGTTTAAATGAAAAAGAGGAATAAGAAAATAATATTGACCACCATTGTTCTAAGCCTTGTTAACAAAAGCCTAAGTAGTCCAGTTGGTTAGAGCGTGTTCCTTGCGTACAAAAAGTGCAGAGTTCGATCCTCGTCGGCACTATATACATATATACATATATTTTTCTATACTTCCATATATGTATATTTTTCCTTATATGTACGTTTATACATATTTTCTCTTTAGAACATGTGTTATTTTAATCGTTCTCGTAAAACAAAAATATGGCGCTGTCGAGGATCGAACTATGTACGTCTTGTATGCAAGCTACATGCTCTAACCAACTGGACTACTTAGGATTTTGTTAACACGGCTTAGAACAATGGTGGTCATTGTTCTTTCCTTATTCCTCTTTTTCATTTAAACTACTGCATGTAACTTTATCATTTTGCATGCATATTTTTCTTTCATTGTTCTTTTATTATTAATGCATAATATTTTTAAATCATTGCATGCAACATATTTCACTGCTTGCAACCAAATCTTTCTTTCTTTTTCAGTACATGTATTTATTACATGCAATCACATATTATCTTTATTTTATTCTTCTAATATATATATATATATATATATATATATATATATATATATGTCTATGCATATATATACACATATGCATTACTTAGATACTTAATTATTATAAAATGCGGGGTGTTATAATTATCCGCAACATTTCCGGAGCCCGAAACTCTCACGGATTTACTAGCCGGCTTTTTACCATAATTTCTAACAAGCTTCTGATCTTCAAAGAAAACCTCTCAATTGGCCTGGATCTTAGACTTAAAGAATCTATAGTAGGAAACAGGCTTTAGATCTCGTCGTTCTCCATAAAGCGCTTAACCTTTGGATGTGGCCCCACGGTGGGTGCCAAAATGTTAATGTCAAAAATGGACAACAACACCCAAGGTGTTTTTTCAACACTTCACAAACAATTTCACAAACAATTTAGATCTAGAAAACTGGTAGCCACAAATGGAAAAAGCTGTAAAAGTAGTAAAAAGACAGAAATTTATAGTGGTTCGGCCTACATCCACTTTGAAGAGTGCTTTCATTATCATATTCAATGTTACAAGGTACATGATTTGTCTAACATCACTCATTCTCTTTTTACAGTGATTTATCTCTATTTCTTCTATTTAATCTTTTGATTCACTCAATTTCACCTTGGAAATGATAAGATCTCTTTTATGGCAATGATTATTGGAGTAGATCTACAACAATTTGAGCACTTAGACGATTTTCCATGATTTCGTGGTGATTAAGATGTTGAATCTAAACGTGAAAGATCTTTGATGAAGGTTGGAGTGATTTGGAGTGGTGGAGAAATGAGTTTGGCAGCACTTCGTGGGGAGAAAATTCGGTCCATCTCAATGTAGGAAATGTAGGGGTATTTATAGGTGTTGCTTGAGTGGAGTGGCAGTTCTATAATTTAATGCATAGAGGGTTTTAGGTCGGTGAGGGACCTAACAAGAGTGGATGACCTGAATGCTTCGAATGGTCTAAATATGCACGTACGACCTGAATGTATGCAGCGACTCAATATATTGCTAACGACCTGACTTTATATAATACACCCATGTGAGTACAGCTGGTAGTCCCTGTTCATATTGAACGATCTGTCCGTTTATTCTGGGAACGACCTGAGCATCATGAGAACGACCGAGTTTTGCCTATATGGCTTTGTCTCAGCCAATTGCAATCCATTCCGAAACATAACGAGTCACTCTCACGACCTAGCAGGTACAGAACGACCCAAATGTTGCCATGAGAAACACGGTCTATCTATATGCTGACGTGGCGAGCTATACGACCTACGACCTGACTTGTAGTACTGTTGAACCATGTATTCACATGTGGCTTCCTCACGTAATATTACTCAGCTGAAACCATTCCTTTACTCACTATCCTCGTGGAAAACTTGTAATACAGTCAAAACGAACTATGCACAAAGAAGAATGTATGACCTGTTTGCTTCTTACTGCCAACGACTTGATGGTGCAACAAGTGATCTGCGAGCTAACCGTGCCAACGATCCATACAAAAGCAATGACATGTGTTTCCTTTTAAGCATGTTATGCTCATAATTGCATGAATTACATTACAATTGACCCATATTATTGTATATATATATTTATATATACAAGAATGACCTGACTTTATTAAACAATATGATTAACCTTGTACAGTCTTAACAACATAAATATGAGTGTCTTAATGACCAGCTTGTTGACGAGCTATCTTGACAATAGAATAGCCTGATGTATATTTAGGTTTGCATGTACGTATAGTCCCATGTAGCCACGCGTGCTTTTGCATATTAAATTTGACAAGACAAGTTTGTGCCTAGTGATCTACACACTCAATGTTAGCTGACCCTAAGCTAACGTGTAAATGTGATGTGCCCCATTCATTTAACGACCTGGCCATGATAGTTATGTGAGCAATAACCTGGTTTAGGTTGTGTTAATGACCTGACTGCAGCCTCCGTATTGTTGCTATTAAAATGAAACCATCCACGGCTTGTCTTTGGAGATTCCAGGCCATGCGAATATAGCTTGCCACATAATATTGCACAATATTAAACTGTCTTATGCAGTTCAAAAATGATCTTTTTTCCGTATTATAAGCTGTTATAGTTAATGTATATACATGTGTCCATGAAATGTTTACACTGGCCTATAGATAGAATGTGCGCAATCCGATGTGCACGGTTTACCATATTTTACGTGGATAACTCATTACATTCGAACCATGTTTCACACCGGGTTAACAAGGTCTACAACATTGATGAAAGGAGGAGGATAGGAGAGAGCAGAGTCAACGCAACATTCACAAAGTAATGTGGCAAAATTTGAATAAATAAAATATAAATAATAAAAGGCATGGTGGATACTAGGGCCGTCAATTTCGTACACGACCCGAAACACGACCCGTAACCCGCACGATAAAAACCCGACCCGACCCATTTATAAACGGGTCAATTCCGGGTCAACCCGCTCTGACCCGTTTAATAAACGGGTTGACCCGACCCAACCCGTGAACCCGTTTCTGACCCGTCATGACCCGTTTAATTATAGAACATATTTTTATTACTCTACAATGTACAAAACATAGGCCCGGCCCAGTCCACTACCCGTCATGACCCATGAACCTGTTTTATATTTATATGGGTTGGACCGACCCGTTTACAACCCGTTTGACCCATGAACCCGAATTTGACCCGTTTACAACCCGTTTGACCCATGAACCCGTTTATGACCCGTTTATGACCCGTGAACGCGTTTATGACCCGTTTATATCTTATATGGGTTGACCCGACCCGTTTATAACCCATTTACGACTCGATCCGTCATGACCCGTTTATGACCCGACCCGTTTACGACCCGACCCGACCCGTTTACGACCCGACCTGGCCAAATTAACGGGTTACGTGGGTCGGGTCGGGTCAACCCGTTTATAAACGGGTCGGGTTCGGATTGAGCTATTTCTGACCCGTTTAATAAACGGGTTGACCCGACCCGTTTAAAATCAACGCGAACCCGAATTGACCCGACCCAACCCGACCCATTGACACCCCTACTGGATACTGTCATGATCCTGAAGCCATAGATTCACAAATATTGGAATGATTGAGTACTTGCTTAATCATTTAACTGTGCGTCGTGCATGTTTAAAAAATAATATTATACCCTAATTCACATTGGCTTATGTTGCTGTAGTAGATACAACAGTCCCAAATAATCATATAACACCTAAAACAAGGATTCAAACCGCTTTTCAGCCCAAACCGAGTGTTCAAAAAAAGGAATAAAATATGGTCGTATTTAGTGCGTCAATACGAGTGGAATAACACAATGAAAACTAATATTTTGCTATTCGTGGAAAATTCATTATTTATGTTATATTCGTTGTCCCTACTATAAATCAGTAGTACAAAACCAGAACTCAAAATTCAACAAAACAAAAGTAAATGTTTGAATTATAAAATCTTCTAGGATCTTCCTATACTAAAATTTATATTTCGAAGACCGATAGTTTCCATATTGTTATTAACTAATTTCTCAGCAGTGAATTAAAATCAAAATAAATTTTCGTAATTAACGATTTATTTGATTTCTTTATATTAAACTAAAAACCCATCTCAAATTCAAATTCAAATCTAAAGTTCAAGTTTAATGTCTAAATCGTGTCCGTATCGATTATGAATGTTATTTTACCACCTTAAAATATTGTTCCAAAATTTAGATGTAATCCTTTTTATAAAATTAGGCTTAACTTTAGAATGAAAACGTATATATTATTTTTGTCAAACTATTATCAAAATTCTATTAAAACGCTAATTCACAAAAACGTAAGCTACGATTTACATTTGGTTTTTTTTGAAATGTTATAATCAATTAGATTTAAATTTTATTACCAATCAGTGTTGTCAATAGCGAATAGCGCAAAATAGCGCAAGGCCTGCGCTATGCGCCATAGCGCGCGCTATAATGTTTTTTTTTTTGCTTACAGAAAAGAAGATCTTTAAAAAAAAACACAGGAAAAAGGCACAAAAGGAAAAAACTGTATGTCTAAAATCTCCAAAAAGGAAAAAAAATGAAAATGCATGTTCAAAAAAGAAAAAGCAAAATAGCGCGCTATTCATGGCTGCGCTATGATAAAATAGCGCGCTATAGCGCGCTATTTTTGCGCTACACGGGACCCCTGCGCTATAAGAACCAAAATAGCGCAACCTGTGCGCTATGCGCTATTTTGCGCTATAGCGCGCTATAGCGCTCGCTATGACAACTATTTTACCAATCATACCTACAAATTTATACTAAGGAGCCTTAATTTATAATTTAAACAAGCTTTTATTAAAAATCCTTTAAAAATCATTAGCTTTAAATTATCGCAATTACACATCGTTACAGCCTCCCCCACTCATAATTTTTCTTCTTGGAAATGGACTGGAACGATACAAGTATTTGTTGTCTTTCAAAACTTTTAATTTTGTAAAACATTTAAAACTTTTTTTCTTAGTTTATTATATGGAAGTTATGTAATATTTAATTTTACATATAATTTGTTTTGTTATTTTAAAGTTGAAGATACTTTATAACTCGATGTCTTAACAAGTATATTTTTGTTATTACATAATTTTGGCATACGTTGATCAAGCGTATGTCTAAAAACCTCTAAACACTTAACGGAATTATTTCAACACCTAGTGAAAATACTTAAAATAAAAAAATAGATATGGAAAGCACACCCCTTCATGGACCAAAGTTACGTGGTTGTTACGCACTATCCCACTAGAATCACTTGTAACCATAGGCATTAACCCTCCTCGTCTTACACCATGAAAATACCTCATCGATCACAACGCACAAGTAGTACTATAGACAATTAATGCCCTTGATTTATGCTATGGAGCACAACCTGATAGATCGCAGTAGACAAATGGTTATGTCTACTATCCCAGTAGAAACAAATAGTACTGTAAACAATCACTACCCTCGATTTGCGCTATCAACCAATATCAAATAGGTTTAATCAATCCAAATTGAATCTACCGAGTGGACTCCGGTGTGACCCCGCTAAGTGGGTTTCCGAAGGGATCTCACCGAGTGAGATTACAATGCGATCCAACCAAGTAGGACCCTGATTTTTGATAAAACTACTAAGTATATATAGTTCCAATGCAATCATACCACATAGAATTGCGATTTCCTATCGAATACACTTCCCATACCTTCGATTTCAAAACATATGATGCTTACATATACTACTTTTCATTTCATTACATCGCGTATATCATGCTTATATAAAATTCCATTTACATAAATTTTTTCCAATTCAAATTCTCTCAAATCGTTAATATCGAATTCATTTTATACTTATATAATTTCCATTTAATATAAGAATTAGTTTTTTTTCTTTTTAACATAGAATCTTTATCGAATTCAAAGATTTTACTAATCAATAGGTTCCAAAACTATCTCAAAAATCATTTTCATATAAATTCAATAGAAGAACTTTAATATAACTTGTACAAATTCCATTTATACTAAGTCAATAATTTCTAGTTTGATTTATTTACATAGTTACTTGTAAGATTTCATAGTTCCATAAGGTAAATTTCATTTATAAATACTATTCGCATATTCAATTCAATATATATACATATATACACATATATATTAGTATTTATATTCAAGTCAATATCTTTGCTTTATTAACATTCAATTTGACTAATATTGTGATTTCATGTTCAATCAACATTATTCTTAAAATAATGTCATCATCCTTCTAGTTATATATATATATATATATATATATATGTATTTATATTCAAGTCAATATCTTTGCTTTATTAACATTAAATTTGACTAATATTGTGATTTCATGTTCAATCAACATTATTCTTAAAATAATGTCATCATCCTTCTAGTTACGAGTTATCCTTTACTTAGAATCATTTCGAGGTACGTCTCAAAATTAGTTAACTGCGATTAGTCGATTGTGATTTCATAATTTAACATTTCTTGATTTACGTCTTTTACAAACAATTTCAAGAATCATGACACGTTCAGGCTAAATAACATTCATCATATTTTGCAACTAAAGCTAACGAGTTTGTTGAGGTTCAAAAATCTTTTTATCACACAATGATATTTGAATAAACCACTAAGCATATCTTATGCTCAATAGCCTCAGGTAACTGCTTAATCGATTATCCACACTACAACGAACTAATTTAAAGTATCATATCCCTAACTTCCAAAAGCCAATGGCATATTATTGAATATTTATCAAGGCTCGTACTTTATGCATCTATCATCCATATGGCATATCAAATCTGATCGCTCAATTGGTTACATAATTCTCTTTCTGAACTAGTATCGATAGCTTGATTACTTTAGTGCAAACTCTAATCTAGCCTCTTGATTAGAATTTTCGATTTTTCCCACGTAGCCATACATTATGATGGTAAACTTCAAAATCATATCAAAAATCTGTAGCAAATGCTCGCCGTCAAGAATCAAGCGAAAAAAATTTCTTATTTGGATTGGTGTGAATCATCTCAAAACTACGTACTCGAATCTTTGGATTAAATTCATCGTGTAATAAATGATATACATACAACTTACATATTTAATTATATTGGTTTTTCCAAACATACCATTTTTTATATTTCCCATTTTCATTTAGAAAGATCATTCATATTAATATATTGAGACGACCCGAACTTTCCCGATCCCCGAGGAGACGGAGGAACCTGGATTCCTTTGAGAACACAACACACCGGAACACAAACAATAGCACATTTCATTACTATTACAACAATTACATCAAAGTACAATAATATATCAGAGAATGAATAAATATTATACGGCGGAAAAATATCAGATATTTAAATTACGTTTAAATACATAAACATAATGCACAGCGAAAAAACATCAACTACCATAACTGAAAGAAATACACGGATACAAAGCATACCGAATATAGCTCCAGCTGTAATCCAGGATCCTGTGGAAATAAATATCTGCAAAACCAAACTACCCGCTGTCCATGTGGAAAATATAAGCAGCCAGAGTTTAGGTAGTAACAATAAACTCCGTGTCAGTCAAGAGACTGGTGTGAGAACTAAAATCGTTACTAACTTTATTTTAAAGTGCGGTAAATCAAGGGACCACGCTGTATAACACATAACGGGTTTTCTCCCAAGAATACAATAAAACCAACAACGCAGTGTTAAAAGGAAAAATGAAGCCATTATAAGACTCAGGTCCCATCACACAATGCAAACACAAACCAGAGGACAAAGTTTTACCTTATAATCGCCAAACATGCTAGGTACGCGAAATTTGTCTTTTATTATTACTATAAGTGAAGAAATCATCTTCAAATATAAATGTATCAATCATAAACGACATAGTATCCCATCCTACTGTGTTGTCATACAGGTTTACAACTAAAACTGAAAAGTCGCATATTCGAAGTTGGATTTCCATCGTGAGTCAAGGCAAGGGATGGCTCCTTCCGATTCGAGTCACCTCTAGCAAGATGACTCAGGATCACAACTAGGGGCAACCCTGGATCTTGCAGGGCCGGTCCACACTTACATTAGTGGATTAATTATTCTAGAACAATACGTTTTCCAATCCTAGCGGACCTCCAAAATGGTCAGTACGTCGACCAATCATATCCGAGGCGCCTCGCTATTAATCATCCACATAAGTATATATGCCCGGGCTATATACCATGGCACTACTGCTAGCTAGAAAGAAACGCATGCACTCCATGATGTCCCTATTCTCATTTTAGACTCAAAGCGGAGTGTGAGGCTCGCGAGTTAACGCTATACACAAAGCTATGCTAATTAAAGCCATGCTTTGATCATCATCCACAAGACTTTGCTTTTCAACAAAAGCCTTAATCATTTGCATCTTAGCATGCCATGTTTATAATTCAAGCCATACAACTGATGTCTATCAATATATAACCTCTAAGCTCGTACGTCTTAGAGAAGGGTGTTAAGCAAGAGAATAAATTCTCCTCCACCAAACAGATATATATTTAATAGAAATGAATCAACACAGAATGAAATACAATGTTAGACACACATCCATTTACAAGTCCGTTCTGGGTCTGAACGAAACTGGAGGCACCTTATTCCTCGTTCCATATGTAAAATACAGGAGAGAGGTCCTCGCATATCCGGTCGATCTCCAAGTACGTTTGGACGATCACCACTTATTACTTTGTCTTAGGTGTACAGCCCAATCAAGACAAGAGTAATCATACAAACGATGTGAAGATCTCCGGTCTTCAACCACCGTCTTCATCGTCGACTTTTAGTCGTCGTATCAGTTATTTAGAATGGGTAAATCTAGTCTTTTCGAATAACTAACGTATCTTATAATCAACAATCAAGTGCTATAAAAACACATCATACGCCTCATTCCAATTCAAAATATTCTTTTATTCAGATATTCACATCTTAGGGGCAAGGTTCCCATTAATTTTATGAAAGATGAGTTCTTTTAAACTTATTCTTTAATCTTCCTTTGGCTATCAATTTCAAAAGATTTTATTTTATCTTTCCATAATTCTAAACCAAATTAAGGTTTATGAAACTAGTGGGGATTAATGAACCTTACCGAAGTAATCATTTATTATTAATCCCAATTCCCACCTATTCATCCTATGGAGCAAAACTGGTAGAACTCCATATCTAACACCCACGGTGTTATCGATAAATTTCAATTACCATTTCATGTTCAAATCTAATTAAAGATTTAACTATCGCCTACTGTAAAACTGGCGGCGCTCCATTCTCGATCATTTCATGAATTCGATAAATTTAATTATCCCATTCATTTCAATCTAATTAAAGATTCATTATAACTCTAGTTCAGTTTTAATCTCAAAAATCATTACTTAATGATTATTCAAATTTTATGAATTAAGTCATGTCTTTACTTGGGTTGAATAACCAACGTCACTTAAAACACAGTTCACAATAAACCCAAATCAACTTCCATTAAATATGGAATCTTCACGGGAAACAGATCAATATATAATCGACATAAATTTCCGTGTCAGACTAATAATATAAATGGAATAACGGCAAAGCCTTTTAAATTCCACATATAGTAACTGTCTTCCTTCATAGAAGCTCATCTCGATTATTACCAAACCGAATTCCATTCAATTCCAATTTAATATATTAAATTGGAAAACTTTACTTTGGAAAATTCCATTAATCTTAATAAAAAGATTTATAAATTCCAAATCATATCTTCATTGTTAATTAGGTTAAAGAGCTAATGTCATTTAAAACATCGCTCGCGACAAACCCAAAATCCAATTCAATTCCACTTAAATTAATTAAAAGATTTATTCTATTCTCAACTGGATTTAAGAACAGTGTTATTGAAGACACCATTCACAATGAACCCAAAATCCCCTTTGATATTAAATATAAGGATATGAATAGAAATCATGTCGGCTTATATTCAGTATCAAATTTTGAAACCGATGGATATCGTATTCGGAATAGCGATATATATATATATATATATTCCAAATTCCTCAACAATATCTGTATAATCATGGAATCCAATATCAAAATATTCAAAAGATAATTTCTATTTGAATCCATTCCAATTTATACATTGGAAAGTTCTGGTTATTTTGAAAACCCTTTTTTTCTTTTCATTCCAATTTATTAGTTCTAAAAATCATTGGATTATTATTCTAGTTATCATCTAGTTCATTTAGATAAAAATATATTTTTATCTTTTCACACTTGGAATTTTTCATCAGAAGCCTTTCCAAACCATACATTATGATTTTATATAATTTTTCCATATTTTTAATAATTTTATTAAGACCCTTACAGTCGGTTTCCAATATCGGCCACCGAACTGCATCCATAGCGACCTTTTCTAAAATTGATATGGACATAACATAAAATCCAACCATTCAAATTTAAATCTCTTATATTCATTGGAAATATCTTTTCGATATGAACCCAATAGTTCCGGTTTTAGGAGAATTTGACGGTCGGATCTCCCGTTACGTCCATTTGAAGTTTATGGTTGAAATTCGCGAACGATCGCTGCATGGCGCGTTCTATTCAAGCTATTTAAATATATATAATATATATATCATCGATTTCCATTTAAAATATATTTCATAAATCATTTATAAATTCATTTTAAAATGATTTCAACTTCATTTTCTGTAACAGCCTGCATTTCACGTATCGGAAGATCGCAAAATATTTTTATTTTATTCCCTGAGGGTTGGATCATTCTCATCTTTTAGTATGTTACTTATGGGGATGTGAGACATGTCCATAATTTTTACCGATTTTGTTTGTGACCATTTTGCCCCTATCAGTCTTGTATAGGGCATAACTTTTGACATAGGTTGAATTAGAGGGTGAGACCTGTGCCTTTGGAAACGAATTGATGTTTGCCTTTCCGTAGAGTGGTTACATTAAAATTTTGAACTGAGTGGTTTGGGAGAAATCGTTGTTTTAAGGTTTTTCAGCTGGTTGTCCAAGTTATGGGAGCCTAACGGGCTGATTTGGGAGAGGCCCAATAGTGGGCTAGAGGAAACTATAAATAGGGGTAAGGGATATGGGAAATAGTTTTAGTTTTCCATTCTTTCATTTGGAGGCCTTGAGCTCCTCCTTCCTCTAACACTTTCCTCCGTTAAAAAACAAAATCCATGGAGGGAAATAATAGATCTACACCATTGGAGGCTAGATCTTCTTCAATTGAGGCAAGGATTTGAGATGACCCAGACTTCCCAGATCCCCGAAAAGACGAAGGAGCCCGGATTGCTTTGAGAACACGATGCATTAGAACGCAAACAATAGAACATTTGATCGCTATTACAACAATTTCATCAGAGTACAAGAATATATCAGAGTATGAGTAAATAATTTACAGCGGAAAATACAATTATCAGAGAATAAGATACATAGCAGCGGAAATTAAATGTATAAATACAATGCACAGCGGAAATACAACAACTACCACAACTGAAAGAGATACACGGATACAGAGCTTTCTGAATATAGCCCCAGTTGCAAACCAGGATCCTGTGAAAAGAAATATCTGCAAACCTAAACTACTAGATGCCTATGTGGAAAATAGGGGCACCCAGAGTTTAGGCGAAAACAATAAATTATGAGTCAGTCATAAGACTGGTGTGTGAACTTAAAACAATTATTAAAATTTAATTTAAAATAGGGTAAATCATGGGACCACGTCGTATGTCACGGAATGGGTTTTCTCCCACGGGTACCAAAACTTGAAATAAAACAATTTAACAAAGAAAGCAACGCTTTTTGGAAAAATGAAGCAATTATAAGACTCAGGTCCCATCACACAATGCAACGCAAGCCAGAGGATAGATATTTACCGTACAATAGCCAAACATGCTTGGTACGTTTTAAAACAAATATCATTTGATATTATTGTAAGTGCGTAGTGCCAAAACTAACTACAAATATAAATGTATCAATCATAGACGACATAGGTACCATATATTATGTCGCCATATAAGTTTTCAATTAAAACCACACGATGTCGTATTGGAAATTGGATTTCCATCATGAACCAAGGCAAGGTTTCTCTCCTTTCGATTCGAGACAATCTCGCCTCCCATGTCTCTGGATTCAGTCGCAACTGCACCTGAGATCGGTAGGGTCAGTCCACACTTACTTCATTGGATTGGCAATTCTTGAACAATACGTTTCCCTGCCCTATGGGGCATAAAATCTAGTCAGTATGTCGGTCATATCAGGAGCCACTAGGGAATCAAATCCGAGGTACCTCTCTTTTCAACATCCACATAAGTAAAATGTCTGGGTTCCATACCATGACATCACTCCTAGCTAGAAAGAAACGCATTCCCTTTTTGCGGTCCCTCATCCCGTTTCTGGTTCATACCAGGGTGTGAAGCTCGCGAATTAATGTTATACACAAAGCTATGCTAATTATAGTCATGCTTTGATCATCATCCACAAGACTCTGCTTTTCAACAAAAGCCTTGATCATTGCATCTCAATATGCCACTTTGTCAATCCATACCATACCATTGATGTCTACCGATATATAACCTCTGAGCTCGTACGTCTTAGAGAAGGGTGTTAAGCAAGAGAATAAATTCTCCGCCACCAAGCAGATATTTATTTAGTAGAAATCAATGAATACAGCACACAACACAATGTCAGACATACAATCCATTTACAAGTCTGTTCTAGGTCTGAACGAAATCGGAGGCACCTTATTCCTCGTCCCATATGTCCAATACAGGAGAGAGGCCGTCGAAAATCCGAACAATCAACAAATACATCCGTACAACTAATATTATAACCCCTTCAAGGCTGCAACTCCAACCAAGGCATCAGTAGCCATCCATTCGATGTGAAGATTGTCGGTCTTGCACCATCTTCAATATCTTCGACTTTTAATCGTCATAACAATTATTCAAAGTCGGTTAAACCCAGTCTTTCAAAATAATTCGCGTATCTTTATAATTATGTGATAAATAAAGATAACACACACATATCTCATTCCAATCCAGAATATTCTTTTAATAAAATATTCAAATCATTTGGTATAGGTTCCCATTAATTTTATCAAAGATAAATTCTTTTAAACTTCTTGTTTGATCTTCCTTTAAATATCATTTCAAATGATTTTAAGATATCTTTTGACAACTCAAACCAATTACGGTTTATAAAACTAGTCGGGATTACCGAACCTTATCGAAGTAATCTTTTAATTTATTTCCCCAATCCCAACCTATTAATCCCAAGAAGCAAAACTGTAATAACCCGGAAATCTGAGCTAGTTTAAAATTTTTATTTTGGCAATTTTAGCGAATTTTGATTATTTAAAATCAATTATTTTAAATAATAATGACGAGAAATTTATTTTGAAAAGAATTAGAATGTATATATTTATATACGTTGTCATTAGAATATAAATATTCATTTATATTTATAAAAGGAATTGAAAATAGCGCGGTAGTTCGATAATTCGATTTCAAAATTCAAATGAATGTACCGGGTGCAAAATAAACCATATTTTAGTGAAACCAAAAATATTTTAATCTATTTGAAAATATCTTTCCAACGAATCCGAAAAATCAAAATTTCATAGCGGGGATAAAAAGTTATGTCCAGTTAAAATTTCAGAATAGTCGCTATGGAATTCTGGCCCTTAAAAATGGAAATTTTGCAAACGACCTCGGTTTTGGACGAAACCACTTTTGTTGAATTCGGGACATCAAATTATTGCTAGGTTTCAAATTTCATAATTTTTCAAATCAATATGTGAGTGTGGCAAAGGAAAACGCATTTGACCAGTTTTAGTTGATTTTAATCGACTGGAAAATGACCATTTTTCAAACGGCCTCAGAATTTGACGAAACTAGTGTTGTTAGGACCGTATCGTCAATACGAAGCTAGAAAATATTTTTTTGGAATTTTTCGAGTTAATATGTGACCCCAGTAAATTGAAATGCGATTTCAAATTCAATATATAGAGTTATATGTTGATTTTGACAAAAACTGATCGAAACGATCGAATCAGCTTACGTGACATATTCCATTGTGTTCGGAATGAGGGTAATTAGTTATGGACGACAGGCGGTGGGTCTTGTTTAGAGGTCGAAAAAAAGTTGCTTTTTTAGAGAATTTAATAAAATATATATATATATAATATCCCCCCCCTTCAGTTTTCTCTTTCCCCTTTCATTATTTACAAATCGATTTTCAGAATAAAAAAGAGGAAGAGAGGAGCCGATCCACGTCGCCCCCCCCCCCCCTCTGCCAAGCCACCGCCGCCTCCATCCCCCACATCGCCGAAGTCCGACCCCCCCTCTCTCGAGCTCACCACTGGAAGAAACCCCCCCCCCCCCCCAGGCGATCGATCGAGGACCCCGAACCCCCATTGCCCCACGCCCTAACCTCCACTGCTCCAACCCCGAAGACCCCCGTCGCCGACACTGCATGGCCACCGCCCCTCCAGTCCACTCAGCATCCATCTCCTCTAAAAATGTGAGCTTTTCCTTTTTTTTATTTATTTCATAATTTGTTTAAAACTTTGATGTTAAAACTGAATTTCTTTGATGTTAAAAATATAATTTTTATAATATAGAATGGTTAAAAATATAATCTTTATTATATGAACATCGTTGTAAAAATAGAATTTTTATCTATATAATAGCGGTGTAAAAATAGAATTTTTATCTATAGGTTAGCAGCATAAAAATGTAATTTTTATCCATATGGAGTGATTATAAAAATATGATTTTTATATGCATAGCAACAATATAAAAATGTAATTTTTATATATGTAGTGGCTACGGGCAGCGAAAGTGACAAAAGGCGAGAACAGCGATGACTTCTACATAAGAAGAGTCGAGGCGTTTGGATTAGCTAGCTGGTGAGAACTTCTCACCTTTAATTTAATTTTTCTAGCTAAAATATATACTATGATGCAGACGGTGTTTAGTAGCACCCGACACCCGTCGTCCACAGACCGTGGACGGCTTGTATGCTTGTTTGTTCGATTTTGATGTGGAGTTGATTGTATGATGTAATGTGAAAAGAATTAAAATATTTATGTAGTTAAAAATATTTTATAGTTAAAAATAGAATTTTTTATGCGTATATAAAATAAATATTTATAAACAAATCGGAGATTTGTTTATATACACTGATTTGATTGATATTGATTGGACCGATAAATTTTACAGATCGCCCAACTGCACAAATAAAATCTGTGTTTGATTGTTTGAAACCCCACACAGGTATTGGGATGATATATGACATACACTAATCCCAATAATTAGTTGTATGTCGATCGATTGATTGACAGACTGTTATAAGCGTTAAATATTTATATTTGATGCTTATACAGTGTAGAATGCACTTTGGATGATGGTTAATTATTTGTCATTGTCAATGTACACATGCGCTGTATGTAAATCCATAGAAGTAAAATCTATGGTAATTGATTGGGCCTCATTCCAGTTGTGAAATAGAAATATTAGAAATAGAAATATTTGAAATAGAATATTCGAAAATAGAAATATATGAAGCCGTGTTGATTAGGTTGACGCCATTTTGACGTGAACGATATTTATATCGATTTTATTCATTTTTCAATGAATATCGAAAGTGATTTCAAGATCTGATAAATTGAATAGAATTGAATTCGAATTGAAATTGAATAGAAATGAATTCGAATTGAAATTGAATAGAAATGAATTCGAATTGAAATTGAATAGAATTGAATTCGAATTGAATTTGAATAGAATTGAATTCGAATTGAAATTGAATAGAAATGAATTCGAATTAAATTGAAATGAATTGAAATTCTCTGAGACGTACGAGCTCAGGGGTTATATATTGATGGATATCAAACGCATGGAGTGAATTGCCTGTGTGGCATGCCTAAGTGGCAGTTGATCAAGGCTTCTGTTGAAAAGCAAAGTCTTGTAGTTGATGATCAAAGCATGGCCTTTGTGGTGTAGCTTTATGTAGCATTGATTTGCGAGCCTCACACCCCGGTTGTGAACCAGAAACGGGAGAGGACTTCAGGGAGGACATGCGTTTCTTTCTAGCTAGAATGGCGTCAGTGGTTTTACACGCCCTGACGAGTTTGACTTATGTGGTTGTTGCTGTTGCGAGGCGCCTCGGTTTGATCGGACGATCCGGGTCCGACGGAGTCATTCGTTGGCTCATTTGCGCCCCATAGGTCGGAGAAACGTAGTGTTCAGGCATTTTAATCCACATCGGTGGACCGGCCCTGACGATCCATGGGGAAGTTGTGGCTGTTCCTGAGACATGGTTGGCTAGATTGTCTCGAATCGGTAGAGGACGATCTCTGGCCTCGGTTCATAGATGGAAACCCAATTTCCAAATACTTGACTTTGCGATTTTGATTGTATAACCTATATATGGCGACATAGTGGTATGGGGAATTCATGCCGCCTATGATTGATACTTATGATTTGAAATTGATTTCTTCACTTATAGCAATAATAAAAGAATTGTTTTAACGTATCAAGCATTCTTTAGCTATTATAAGGTAAAACCCTATCCTCTGGTTTGTGTTGCATTGTGTGAAGGGACCTGGGTCTTATAATAGCTTCATTTTTCTTTATTTAGCATTGCGCTGTTTGTTTTATGCACTGGTATTCTTGGGAGGAAACCCGTTCCGCGTTAGCGGCGTGGTCCCTTGATTTACCTAACTTTAAAATAAAGATTAATAACTGTTTTATTTCTCACACCAGTCCGATGACTGACCTGGAGTTTATTGTTTTAACCTAAACTCTGGGTGCCCTTATTTTGGCACGGGCAGCTAGTAGTTTTGGTTTTGCAGATTTATATTCAAAGGATCCTGGTTTACAGTTGGAACGATATCCGGAAAGCTTTGTATCTGTATATCTCATTCAGTTGAATTTTGTATTATTTTCCGCTGCTTTGTAATGTATTGTAATCTCTGATATTTTATAATGTGTAATATTTATCCATTACTCTGTATTTTCTTGTATTCTGATGGAATTGTTGTAATGAGCGATGAAATGTTCTTCCGTCTGCGTTCTTTCGTGTGTTGTTCTCGACTCAATCCGGGCTTTCCTTACCGGGGAAGTTACGGGTGTTTACAGTTGGTATCAGAGCTTTGGTTTACAAAGCTCAGAGAACAAGGCACATTAGAACCATACGAAAGAATTCATCAGAAATTGAATAAGTAATATCCAGTGGGAATGACTCGTTAGAGATGGGATCAGTAGTATCCTAGAACGAGTGTGAAGAGTATATTCTTGAAAATGAAAACAAACTTTGTTTTGAAATTTAAATCATTTTATACGTATTTGAATATTTATTTATATTGATGTGGACAATCCAGTATATATAGATTTTGCATATACGTCGGATCCGCGTGTATTCGAAGTTTTAATATACTGGATAGATATAGAATCACTCTAGTCGCCCGGAGATGATTCTGATGATGTCGCAGCGTCATCAACATTTATATTCGAGTGTCGAAGGTGAGATATCTAATTATTTCCATTGACTGGTGTGAGAACCAAAATTAGATAGGGTCTATTGTTGTGATTTGGCATCAAAAATATGATTTTTGACTATGTATCAAAGTTATGAATTTGAAATAATAATCAACTAATTGATTGCTGGTTGTGTTGTTTGATTACTGTTTTGATTGATAGAATGTTGAACCTTTAGCCAAATTAAACCAAATAGTGAATTGTATTGAAAATTAGTCGCATTTGCATGCATATACATGTACTTACATTGAACTGGTCATTGCAAGGAGGCTAGAGAAGATGAATAAAATTGTTTGCCCGACAAATTGGTACATGTTTATCGTATTTCTTGAGTTTTGGGTGATTTTGTGAGCCGATTGTCTAGCCTCTTGGCTTTTTCTTTTTCTTTTGGATTGAAGAAGGCCATGGGAGGCTATATGAAATATCCCGAAGTCCCCGGTGCAGGGGAGGTTATGGCGAAATTTTACGAAAATTTAGGGTGTTAGACAAATTGTTGAAAAATTTGAAAGGTTCTTAGAAACTGAAAAGTTGAAGAACTTAAGCCGTAATGAAAATAATGGAAGTTGAGTTGATGTGTAAAACAACTTTCGGCTTCGTTCCTTTTCGGGGACGAAAAGTTTTAAATGGGGGAGATTGTAATAACCCGGAAATCTGAGCCAGTTTAAAATTTTTATTTTGGCAATTTTAGTGAATTTTGATTATTTAAAATCAATTATTTCAAATAATAATGACGAGAAATTTATTTTGAAAAGAATTAGAACGTATATATTTATATACGTCGTCGTTAGAATATAAATATTCATTTATATACATAAAAGGAATTGAAAATAGCGCGGTAGTTCGATAATTCGATTTCAAAATTCAAATGAATGTACCGGATGCAAAATAAACCGGATTTTAGTGAAACCAAAAATATTTTAATCTATTTGAAAATATCTTTCCAACGAATCCGAAAAATCAAAATTTCATAGCGGGGATAAAAAGTTATGTCCAGTTAAAATTTCAGAATAGTCGCTATGGAATTCTGGCCCTTAAAAATGGAAATTTTGCAAACGACCTCGGTTTTCGACGAAACCACTTTTGTTGGATCCGGGACATCAAATTATGGCTAGGTTTCAAATTTCATAATTTTTCGAATCAATATGTGAGCGTGGCAAAGGAAAAAGCGTTTGACCAGTTTTAGTTGATTTTAATCGACTGGAAAATGGCCATTTTTCAAACGGCCTCAGAATTTGACGAAACTAGTTTTGTTAGGACCGTATCGTCAATACGAAGCGAGAAAATATTTTTTCTGGAAGTTTTCAAGTTAGTATGTGACCCCAGTAAATTGAAATGCGCGTTCAAATTCAATATATAGAGTAATATGTTGATTTTGACAAAAACTGATCGAAACGATCGAAACGATCGAATCAGCTTACGTGACATATTCCATTGTGTTCGGAATGAGGGTAATTAGCTATGGACGACAGGCGGTGGGTCTCGTTTAGTGGTCGAAAATAAAAGTTGCTTTTTTAGAGAATTTAATGAAATATATATATATATATATATATATATATATATTTATATAATATCCCTCCCTCTTCAGTTTTATCTTTCCCCTTTCATTATTTACAAATCGATTTTCAGAACAAAAAAAAAGGAAGAGAGGAGCCGATCCACGTCGCCCCCCCCTCTGCCCAGCCACCGCCGCCTCCATCCCCCACATCACCGAAGTCCGACCCCCCTCTCTCGAGCACACCGCTGGAAGAAACCTCCCCCCCCCCCAGCGATCGATCGAGGACCCCGAACCCCCATAGTCCCACGCCCTAACCTCCACCACTCCAACCCCGAAGACCCCCGTCGCCGACACTGCATGGCCACCGCCTCTCCAGTCCACTCAGCATCCATCTCCTCTAAAAATGTGAGCTTTTCCTTTTATTTATTTATTTCATAATTTGTTTAAAATTTTGATGTTAAAACTGAATTTCTTTGATGTTAAAAATATAATTTTTATAATATAGAAAGGTTAAAAATATAATCTTTATTATATGAATATCGTTGTAAAAATAGAATTTTTATCTATATAGTAGCAGTGTAAAAATAGAATTTTTATCTATAGGTTAGCGGCATAAAAACGTAATTTTTATCCATATGGAGTGATTATAAAAAAAATATGATTTTTATATACATAGCAACAATATAAAAATGTGATTTTTATATATGTAGTGGCTACGGGCAGCGAAAGTGACAAAAGGCGAGAACAGCGATGACTTCTACGTAAGAAGAGTCGAGGCGTTTGGGTTAGCTAGCCGGTGAGAACTTCTCACCTTTAATTTAATTTTTCTAGCTAAAATATATACTACGATGCAGACGGTGTTTAGTAGCACCCGACACCTGTCGTCCACAGACCATGAACGGCTTGTATGCTTGTTTGTTCGATTTTGATGTGGAGTTGATTTTGTGATGTGATGTGAAAAGAATTAAAATATTTATATAGTTAAAAATATTTTATAGTTAAAAATAGAATTTTTAACATGTATATAAAATAAATATTTATAAACAAATCGGAGATTTGTTTGTATACACTGATTTGATTGATATTGATTGGACCGATAAATTTTACACATCGCCCAACTGCACAAATAAATTCTGTGTTTGATTGGTTGAAACCCCACACGGGTATTGGGATGATATATGACATACACTAATCCCAATAATTAGTTGTATGTCGATCGATTGATTGACAGACTGTTATAAGCGTTAAATATTTATATTTGATGCTTATACAGTGCAGAATGCACTTTGGATGATGGTTGATTATTTGTCATTGTCGATGTATACATACGCTGTATGTAAATCCATAGAAGTAAAATCTATGGTAATTGATTGGGCCTCATTCCAGTTGTGAAATAGAAATATTTGAAATAGAAATATTTGAAATAGAATATTCGAAAATAGAAATATATGAAGTCGTGTTGTTTAGATTGACGCCATTTTGACGTGGACGATATTTATATCGATTTTATTCATTTTTCAATGAATATCGAAAGTGATTTCAAGATCTGATAAATTGAATAGAATTGAATTCGAATTGAAATTGAATAGAAATGAATTCGAACTGAAATTGAATAGAAATGAATTCGAATTGAAATTGAATAGAATTGAATTCGAATTGAATTTGAATAGAATTGAATTCGAATTGAAATTGAATAGAATTGAATTCGAATTAAATTGAAATGAATTGAAATTCGAATTAAATAGAAATTGAATTGAAATCGATTTGAAATGAATTTAAAACTAATTTATATTAGAATATTCAATTTTGATTTGAAATTGAATATGAAGTTGGAATCGTTTCGAAAACGAATTTAAAACAATTTATAAAATTCGTTTTAAAAGGAAATCGACGAAGTATATATTATATATTATATATATATATATATATAATATAATGGCCTGAATAGAACGCGCCGCGCCGCGGCAATTCGCGAATTTCGACCAATGACTTCGAATGGATATTACGGGAGATCCGTCTGTCGGATTCTCCTAAAACCGGAACCGTAGGGTTCGTATCGAAAAGGGCTTTCTAATGAATATTTGAGATTTGAAATCTAATGGTTGGATTTGGAATTGTGTCCAAATCAAATTTGGAAAAGGTCACGTTCAAAGTGAATTTGACATGGTTTTGAAATATAACCAGAATTTCCAATAATTGAATTGGAAGGGATTTGAATCGAAATTGTCTTCGGAATATTTCGATGTTGGACTTCGTGATGATACAGATATTGTTATGGGAATTTGAAAGATATATTAATATCGTTATTTCCAATACGATATTTGTTGGTCGTAGAATTTGATATTGAATATAAGCCGATATATTTTCTATTCAGAGCCTTGTATTTAATATCAAATGTGATTTGGGTTTGTCGTGAATGGTGTCTTCATTAACACTGTTCTTAAGCCCGATTGAGAAAAGATTAAATCTTTTGTTTAGATTTAATGAAGTGTACCAATTAAATGGTATTTAATTGGAATTGAATTTGAATTTGAATTGATTTTTGGGTTTATCGTGAACGGTGTTTTAAATAACACTTGTTCTTTAACCCGATAATTAATGGAATGTGATTTTGGGTTTATCTTTAGCCGTGTTTTAAATGACACTGATTCTTTAACCCAGTTAAAGATTAAAACTAAGTGGGGTTTTAATGAATCTTTAATTAGATTGAAATGGTCGAGAATGGAGTATCACCAGTTTTGCTCCAGACGATAGTTAAATCTTTAATTATATTTGAACGTGAAATGATAATTGAATTTACCGATAACACCGTGGTGTTAGATATGAAGTAAGACCAGTTTTACTTCATGGGATGAATAGGTTGGGATTGGGAAATAAAATAAATGATTACTTCGGTGCGGTTCGCTAATCTCGACTAGTTTGAATTGATATTCAAAGAAGGCTAAAGAATAAATTTAAAGAATTTATCTTTGATAAAACCAATGGGAACCTTTCCCAAAGTATAAGAATATTTGAATAAAAGAATATTCTGAATTGGAATGAAGCGTATGTTGTGTTTGTGTAACACTTGTTTATTATATACGCGAGTTATTCAGAAAGTCCGGGTTTATCCCATCCTGAATAACTGATTCGACGTGGTGTCGAATATGAAGACGGTGGTTGAAGACCGGAGGTCTTCACGTCGTTTGGGTGATTACTGATGATCTTGATTGGGCCGTACACCCAAGAGGAGGGAATCAGTTGGTGATCGTCCAGACGTACTTGGAGATCGATGGATATGCGAGGTACTAGGTGCCTCCGATTTCGTTCAGACCCAGAACGAACTTGTAAATGGACTGTGTGTCTGACATTGGATTTTATTCTGTGTGGTTGATTTCTATTAAATATATATCTGTTTGGCGGCGGAGAATTTATTCTCTTGCTTAACGCCCTTCTCTAAGAAGTACGAGCTCAGGGGTTATATATTGATGGATATCAAACGCATGGAGTGAATTGCCTGTGTGGCATGCCTAAGTGGCAGTTGATCAAGGCTTCTGTTGAAAAGCAAAGTCTTGTAGTTGATGATCAAAGCACGGCCTTTGTGGCGTAGCTTTGTGTAGCGTTGATTCGCAAGCCTCACACCCCGGTTGTGAACCAGAAACGGGAGAGGACTTCAGGGAGGACATGCGTTTCTTTCTAGCTAGAATGGCGTCAGTGGTTTTACACGCCCTGACGAGTTTGACTTATGTGGTTGTTGCTGTTGCGAGGCGCCTCGGTTTGATCGGACGATCCGGGTCCGACGGAGTCATTCGTTGGCTCATTTACGCCCCATAGGTCGGAGAAACGTAGTGTTCAGGCATTTTAATCCACATCGGTGGACCGGCCCTGACGATCCATGGGGCAGTTGTGGCTGTTCCTGAGACATGGTTGGCTAGATTGTCTCGAATCGGTAGAGGATGATCTCTGGCCTCGGTTCATAGATGGAAACCCAATTTCCAAATACATGACTTTGCGATTTTGATTGTATAACCTATATATGGCGACATAGTGGTATGGGGAATTCATGCCGCCTATGATTGATACTTATGATTTGAAATTGATTTCTTCACTTATAGCAATAATAAAAGAATTGTTTTAACGTATCAAGCATTCTTTGGCTATTATAAGGTAAAACCCTATCCTCTGGTTTGTGTTGCATTGTGTGATGGGACCTGGGTCTTATAATAGCTTCATTTTTCTTTATTTAGCATTGCGCTGTTTGTTTTATGCACTGGTATTCTTGGGAGGAAACCCGTTCCGCGTTAGCGGCGTGGTCCCTTGATTTACCTAGCTTTAAAATAAAGATTAATAACTATTTTAATTCTCACACCAGTCCCATGACTGACCTGGAGTTTATTGTTTTAACCTAAACTCTGGGTGCCCTTATTTTGACACGGGCAGCTAGTAGTTTAGGTTTTGCATATTTATATTCACAGGATCCTGGTTTATAGCTGGAACGATATCCGAAAAGCTTTGTATCCGTATATCTCATTCAGTTGTATTTTGTATTATTTTCCGCTGCTATGTTATGTATTGTAATCTCTAATATTTTATAATGTGTAATATTTATCCATTACTCTGTATATTCTTGTATTGTGATGGAATTGTTGTAATAAGCGATGAAATGTTCTTCCGTCTGCGTTCTTTCGTGTGTTGTTCTCGACTCAATCCGGGCTTTCCTTACCGGGGAAGTTACGGGTGTTTACAAAAACTGGTGATACTCCATATCTAACACACACTGTGTTATCAGTAAATTTAATTACCATTTCACATTCAAATCTAATTAAAGATTTAACTATCGCATGTCGTAAAACAGGTGGTACTCCATTCTCGATCATTTCTTAAATTCGGTGAATTTAATTACCTCATTCAATTTCCAATCTAATTAAAGATTTATTAATACTCCAACTTGGTTTTAATCTCCGAAAATCATTACTTTATGATTATTCAACTTTAAGAAAATAATATTTTCATTATCAGGGCTAAAGAACCAATGTCATTTAAAATATAGTTCACAATAAACCCAAATCAACTTCCATTAAATATGGAATCTTCGCGGAAAACAGATCAGTGTATAATTGATATAAATTTCCGTATCAAAGTAATTATATAAATGGAATAATGACAAAGCCTTTTCATTTCCATATATAGTAATGGTCTTCCTTTACAGAAGCTCATCTCGATTATTACCAAATCGAATTCCATTCAATTCCAATTTCTTTTATTAAATTAGATAATTTCACTTTGGAAAGTTTCCATTAAATCTTAGAATAAAGATTTATAAATTCCAAATCTTAACTTCACTGTTAATCGGGTTTAAGAACTAATGTTGTTTAAAACATTGATTCCAATTTATAATTATAAATTGGAAATTTTCATTTATCTTAATTAAAAGATTCATTCCATTTTTCAGCTGGGTTTAAGAACAGTATTATTAAAGAAACCATTCACGACAAACCCAAAATCCCATTTGATATTAAATACAAGGCTCTAAATAGAAATCATATTGGCTTATATTCAATATCGAATTCTGAAACCAACAAACATCGTATTGGGAATAAAGATATCTATATCTTTCAAATTACCATAACAATACCCGTATAATTACGGAATCCAATATCGAAATATTATGAAGATTATTTCCATTTCAAATCCATTCCAAATTATTTATTGTAAAATTTTGGTTATATCAAAACCCTTCTCAAATCCCATTTATTTATTTTGCAAAAATCATGCAATTAATATTTCTAGTTATTAACTAGTTCATTCGGATAAAAATATCTTTTATCTTTTCGAATATGGAATTTTTCATCCAAAAACTTTCCAAACCATTAATTATGATTTTACAAAGTTTATTTATATTTTTATAAATTTTATTAAGGCGCTTACAGTCGATTTCCATAAACGGTTATCGAATTGAATTTACAACGACCTTTTTCGAAATTGATTTGGACATATTTCAAAATCCAACCGTTCAAATTTAATCCTCTTATATTCATTGGAAATCTCTTTTCGCTATGAACCCAATAGTTTTGGTTTTAGGAAAATCCGATGGTCGGATCTCCCGTTACGTCAATTTGAAGTCAATGGTCGAAATTCACGAACGGTCGCTGCGCGGCGCGTTCTATTCAGGCCATTTAAATATATATAATATATTTCATCGATTTCCATTTAAAGTGTATTTTATAAAAACGTTAATAAATTCTTTTTAAAACGATTTAATTTCCATTAACAATTTAGATTGAACCTCTTATATTCTTATGATATCAGAATGATAATATTTTCAAAATGTCAGCTTTTGAAATTCAGTCTTTTCAGTTTTCATTTTAAAAAGGAATAGAATCCATATAAAATACGTTCAAGTAAAAATAGCGTTTTCTACTTAACTAGGCTTCATTTATTTATAGTTTTGTGTCCATCCAAAATCGGACATCAAAATCAGCTTTCTATTTTCATTTAATATTATTTTATAAAAATATTCTTTTTATATTCCAGATTGGAATAAAATTTCAACCAATATCCATATAAATAAATTTATATTGATTATACACATCATAAACACCCAACAATAGCTGCGAACAACTATCACTTCCAAAATGACATCCAATGTGCATTTATAATCTGTGCAAGCCGTAAATAAACAATTCACGCTTACAGTGGCCTGTCGACCAAACGATCGACATACAAACTAATCACTTGGGATTTATGTAAGTCAAATATCATCCTAATACCCATGGGGGTTTTCAAACAACAATAGTGTATTTAAATAAATCATTGGTTAATAAATTTAACCAATTTTAATTCTGTTTGAATTATTTTTCTAACTTACCTATTTTCAATGTTTAAATTATAAATATATATTTATAATTTAATTTCAACTACTACATTAATGTTAACATTATTTTTAATATGTTAAGCATTTCAACGTCACAAAAAAAACACAATACATTCAATTAAATCATCCATGGTTTGTGGACGACAGTGAGGTGAGCTAACATGCACTGTATACAATTTCATGATAATTAACACATATAAAAATATACACTGACAATCGATGTATTTTTACATATGAATACAATAACACGATAAATAATTAAGTGAGAAGGAGTTCTCACTTTGGTTTCCACTTCGTCAGTCTTTATTCGTTGATTTTATTTTTAAACTAAATTAATCAGGTGTTTAATTTAGCTTAAAAATTGAACTTGCTTTGTTTCTATAACAACCCGAATTCCGACAGACCGAATTTTTTTTCAAAATTCTAATATATCGAAACTCGTGTTGGTTTACTCTAGCATCCTGCAGAAAAGACAGAGACATAAAATATGTTAGAGCTTAGAAAATATCTCACAGCGGTATGGATAAAATATAATATACTCAAAGTATAGCCTTACCGTATTAATAATACTGCCTAACCAGTATTCAAAGCTGTCATGTCTCTGCCACAAATATAACCTACGATTATGTTATGAGGAGGGGGTCAGAACACAAGTTCTTGTGACTGCATTTAAATTATACACTTTGGATAATCCTACTAATACCGTTCAATCACATTTTCTTGTTTATTAGGTTACTTGGGTTAACAGCACTCAAGGCTTACACACACAACGTACCCATTTACTTTCCAGTGAATTAACCTAATACAGTATATATGTAGCTACCCTTCAATATTGAGGTACACCCCATGGTACCTTGTTCGCATGGTCTCTATCGTAATGCCATAGACATGAATGCAGTCCCACATCCTACGCCGGAGTGACGTACGGATATCTACATAACAATGTTACGTTCCGTATATATTTATCATTACAACGCTACGTAAGCGTACGGACTGCCACCGTCGATCGAATCAGATTTCATACTAGAGTAATGCCCTCAAGTCTACGATACACCACCCAGAGCCGACATGCATGTATCTAGACTGTCCCATGTATATGTCCTCAATCGTATTCGATGCCTTAACCGCACATAATGTGCACTGAATTCCGTGGCAGGGCTATACAAGAAACACGGAACTCGGTCGGGAGCTTTTCCATATCTGTACAGGCCTTTCTTTAAGAGCCTCAAAATTCAGGTAATCCTAGGGTCTGTTTTCATAGTGGCTATGGCCCCACCTCGGCCCTCCCTCAACTAGCAAAGACTACAAGAGCTAAGCGACTTGCCCCTAACAAACAATCTAAACATCAAGTTGGCATCTCCCCTCAACCACCGTACCTCGATAGTGAAAGGTGAATGGTCTATTGGGTTTAGCTCTAGTCTTTTCGTATCCCACTGGCTGCCGATAATGGGTACCCGACAATCTACTATCATTTTTGGCCCTGACCTCTGCCTCCCCGTTAAGGCGATCGCCGAATCACCCTAATGTCACCTCGTCATGGCATTCTGACTGCAAATCTACTTTTGCAGTCAAGGCCCATCCACCTAGTAGTTACACGCAGACCCAACCTCTGGGAGCACATCCTAAACATCTGCCATCGCGCAGAGGACTACCAGGAGCACCTTACGCATCTCAGGAAGCCGTGTGCTTCCCCATTCGGTCCTTCGGAACCGGCAGAATAAGCAGACAAACATGCGCTCCCTTCGTGCCTCATGACACCACGATGATATACCCCGTTGGGTTATTCACCCTCAAACGTACGGACTGGTCCAAGTGCCTCAGTTTTAATGTGTCATCAGACCCTATCTCTAAACATTATCTTACACACTTGCTTTGCCTCATCAGGTTTCCATTTAACTTGGTTATTCCCATTCACATTGGTTTCCTATTCAAGTTACCAAGTTCCTCTTGCTTATTAATTTCAGTCATATAACTTAACCCATTTAAGCCTATTAATAAGCCCACAACATGTTATTCTCTAGATTGTGATCCAAGGTCTGTAATCCACAATCTGTTTATACTCTTGTTTGATTTTACCGTTACAATAACATGTTCTGCTTAATATGTAATTAAGTGTATCTCAATTCGCATGCTTTCTATTTAACATGTCACTTATCACTTATGATTAAATATAACTTATTTTATTTCATAAGTCTTCCTCATTCTTTCTCATTTAATCATAAATCCATCCTATACTACTCTACAACTTATCGTTGTTTACTTATTAACTTAGATCTCTTAACTAAGGTTTACTAATAAGTTTCCTATGCATAAATATAACTTGTGTTATAATCCCCACTTGTCCCGAGGACAAGGCTTAACATGTTATTCTTATCAGTAGATTTCCAAATTTACATATTTACTTAATTTATAATTAAGTACAACTTCTTGCATTTCATAAATTTTCCCCTATCTATTGATTACAATTAAGTACCACTTATCTCATTACACAAGTTATCTCATTTTCTCACTAGTTTATTATAACCTAAGTTATAATTTCCATTTCTCCCTAGGACAAGTCTACCTATTATATAACATTTTCATTATTGTAATTTATTTATAACAGGTTATTATCATTCCCCGTTTATTCCAAACCATTTACTGTTGTAACCAATTATTCTTCATTCACTGTAATATAAGTTCCTTATTTTATTAAGGAAAACACTTCATGTACCTTATCAGTTTGATTTACAGAAGGAATTAGTGATTTATTTTCATAACATATTCCCATCCAAATCTGTGGTGGAAAGTAATTTCTTTTTTTTCTTACTTTGTTCACTGTGGCTTACTTGCAACCATGTTCTCAGAAAGAGGTCATTTAGGGAAACACATCACTTTTCCTACATATCACACTAACTCAGTCCATTACATCCCTTCCTTTCTTAATTTCTGAGTTAGGTATTTAATTACCATCATTGCCATTTATTCATATCTTGTTATATGCATATACACCTACATATACACAAATATGTGCACTAGACCTCTCACATTAAGCCTACACTTGTGGATACTGGATTTGCCGGGCAGGTCCGGGCAGACTTCTACCACAAGTTGACTTAACCTCGTGTCTTAGCACCATTACATGTTTTATGCACTTAGACCCCTCACATTAGATTTACCACTTGTGGTTGTTGGATATGCCGGGAGGTTCCGGGCAGACTTCTATCACAAATGTAATCTAACCTCGTGTCTAGCGCAGTTACAGTTTTCTATTTACTATAAATTTTAGGCATATTATTCTTCCCAAATTTTTACTGTAATCTAACTTACATGTCATCAAATTATGCCTATTTTATGTCACATGTCCTTTTTTCTATGCTAACATGAAACCATTTAATCATATAACTATTCCAATTCATGCAAATAAGGGTTCAAGTATGTAAATGTCACAAGTTTACATGTAATACGAACAACAGTAGTCGCTACCCATATTGTAACAAGTTTATTGTTTTCAACGTGTAAACATTTCAACACTTTAACTCTTTCAACATATGAATTTTTCCAATATATTCATATTAATATCTCAACATGTTATAACAACATTTTAACACTTTTGGCAAATTCACATTTCATAATAACAGGGAATGCTAGACGATAATATATCATTATCTAAAATGATATAACTTAAATCCACTCACCTCATATGCTTTCCATATCCTAGATCTGGTCCAGATCTAGCATTCCATGATTTTTCCCTTAGTCGGATTCAGAACCTAACAACCATGAATCTACAATTTTTACTAAAGAAAAAGGAAAGAAAGAAAAGAGAATTGAAACAAACTAGATCTAGAAAATTACCTCACTTCGATAAGAGATCTGAACATCTTCTAATTGATTTTCATCCTTTTCCTCCAGATCTAGATTCAGAATTTTCCTAAACTAATAATCTAAATTTTCTGAAGAGATTTGAGGAGGAAGAGGAATGGAAGAGCTTCTGCGTTGTCTCAAAAATATGAGACTTAGGGTAGGCGCTAAAGGCTTATTTACAGGTGTTCAGCAACGTATTTGGTCAAGAAACGAGTCCACGTTCAAAAACCGGAATTCTGCCCAGATCTGAATAGGGGTCGACCCCCCTCTTATGGTGTCGACCCCTGGGTCGACCCGCAAACACCCTAGGTCGACCCAGCGGTTCTCAGGTCGACCCCCAAAATGGGGCGGTTCGGATATAGGGGCTTCCGTTTGCTATTTTGGAATTTTTTTATATATATGTTTATTTGTTTGTATATATATAACTCTCTTGTGTGTGTACAAACTTCTAGGCTTAATAACTTCTTCATACGATGGATGTTTTACGCAAACCAGGTGTCTATCTTGACCAGAATCCCGAGACGGGCGCAATGGCGTAGTCCGTCTTACTTAATTCTCATTATTTAATTAAGTTATTTATATTTTATTATCTTAAAAATGTGGGGTGTTACATTCCCCCACCCTCAGAAAATTCCATCCCCGAAATTTTATAAGGATAATATCAAATAATCACTCGCATAATATCCATCCATCATGTGTGCATACATTTTTTTGCAACCATTGTGCACTCGCGCAAAGTGAAACAGAACATAATAATGCATGTATGCCTAAGCGGTACCTACTATGTGTATGCAAATTTTTCAAAAATCCTTTTAAAATTTGATGCTCACATCCAAAATATACTGGTACTTCTACATGAATGAAATATTTTGAAAATCAAAATTTTTTTTCATTTAAATTTTTCACACTCTTACTGAGTAAGAGTGTAGTTCATTCAATTTTTGCCTCCATAATCCAACCAACCAACTTTATTTTTTGAATTTCGGAAAAATCTAATTTTCTAAATTCGATTTCTTATGTTACAAAAAGGTGGAAAACAGAAAATTTCACATCTTCCGTTTTTCTTTTATGTACCTTTTTCCAACTGTACTTGGATTTTATGTAACTATTTATATAGATTCCCTATTTTCCTATCCAAGCACAACCCACATAAGAAAATTTTCTTTTATTACGGATTTTATTTTTCATCTCATCTTGGAGATTTTTATCTTTATCCATCTTTTCTCATAATTTATCATGTTTGTTGCTTTACTGAATTTGTTGTTTCCTTTTTAGTTATGCCATTTCTCTTTTCTTAGCTTATTTAATCATCTGATCTAAGTTTAAATTTAAATAAGCCTTCTAGTCTTTCAACTAAAAAAAGAAAACAAATACCCTGCACAGCTACTACTAATGGACAAGAATCTCGGGACTATGTCCCCCTTAGACAGAAAAGTCCAAACCGTGGGATCCACGACAGTTTTAGGTGTTACCCTAGCTACCCAACAAAAACAAAATAATGGAACGATCCCAACAAAAATGCAGTAACGGGTTTTACCCCTAACATGAAAATTAGCAACAGGATCTAAACACTTACTTGCCCTTTTTACTATCTAGTAGTCACCACTAGTCCTAGTTGTGTACCGGCAATTATTTCAAGCAACACCATTGGCTTTCCAATGTTTACGCATTTTATGGGAACATACCATTTTTCCAAGATAATTCTCACTATTTACTTCATAGCCTGAAAACTTTTCCCGTCTTCCCTAGGCTCTAATCCTTACCTACTCCATCATTTTAAAAGATGGTTTGGCCTTTTTATTTAAATTTTCTTCCAGTAATTTAAAAATGTCAAAACTTTTTTTTCCACATCAAAACTGGCTTTTGCAAAACCATTAAAAAAACATGTCATCTTAGAAAAATGTAAATCATCATTTTTTTTTTCAAATCACAAAAACTGGAATAGATACGGACAACTATTTCTGAATCAGGTTTATATCTTGTTCTTACCTATATAAGGTTGGTTCAGTCTCTTACTTCAAGGTGCAAACATTTACTCTATTCTTAATTTCTACAACTCATTGTGTCCACCTAACAAAATTTTCTCCTTTAAAACAATTTATCAAAAATTATTGTTAAAAGAATAGAGATTTCAAAACTTTCATTACTGAAAATTTTAGCAAAATACAATACTTTCTAAGTTTTTCTTTTTAAAACTTTCATGCAATATAACAAGAAAACTAGCGAGCTATACATGCTATATAGTATGCACCTTTTACTGAGAGAATTTTACTTTAGACAAAGTTTTCGCAAGAAATCACTATTTGCAAAATATACCCCATTTTACTTTAGAACTCAATACGTATACTTTACATATTTAAACTATAACTTTTAAGATTAAAACTTGAAAACACCATAAACCATTTTCCCAAAACTTTTACAATTTCAAGTTCTTAAAATTTAACAATGGGGTTAGACTCAAAGCGGGTTTCCAATTTTTCTAGGCTTTCCCAGACACTCCCCAATATCAATTCTCTCAAATATATATATTCCTAATCCATTTTTCTCTTTTTATCCTTTTCGAATCTATAAGGTTTTCAAGCTCACTAATCCAAAATACTTATCATATGGGATTCACTTTCCTTCCATACAAAGTACATTGTACACTTTCCACCCAAATTACCTAAGAGTCTCAAATTTCCATATTCATTCCTTTAGTGCACAAAACAAACATCCCATTTCTTACCATGTTATACTCTTTCTATTTAGGTGGTTCCTCTATGAATCTAGGTATATATATAATACATTTATATTTTTAAAATACAAATACGTTCACTCGCTATCTATATGGAAATCCTAAACCTAAGCTCTGATACCATATGTAACATCCCGAATTCTGACAGATCGATTTTTTTTTTAAAATTCTAATCTATCGAAACTCATGTTGGTTTGATCTGGTATCCTGTAGAAAAGACAAAGACATAAAATATGTCAGAGCTAAGAAAATATCTCACAGGAGAATGGATAAAATATAGTATACTCAACGTATAGCCTTACTGTATTAATAATATTTCCTAACCTGTATCCAAAGCAATCACGTCTCTGCCACAAGTCAAACCTGCGAGTATGTTATGAGGAGGAGGACAAAACACAAGTTCTGGTGAGTGGATTTAAATTATACACTTTGGATAATCCTATATATACCGTTCAATCACATTTTCTTATTTATTAGGTTACTTGGGTTTACAACACTCAAGGCTTACACACACATCGTACCCATTTACTTCCTAGTGGATTAACCTAATACAGTATATATGTAGCTACCCCTCAATATTGAGGTACACCCCATGGTACCCCACTCGCACGGTCTCCACCGTAATGCCACAGAAATGAACGCAGTCCCTCATCCAACGTCGGAGTGACGTACGAATATCTACATAACAATGTTACGTTCCTCATATATCTATCATTACTACATAAGCGTACGAACTACTACCGTCGATCGAATCAGATTTCATACCAGAGTAATGCCCTCAATTCTACAATACACCACCTAGAGCCGACATGCATGTATCTAGACTGTCCCACGTGCATATCGTCAATCGTATTCGATGCCTTAATCGCACATAATGTACACTGAATTCTGTGGCAGGGCTATACAAGAAACATGAAACTCAGTTGGGAGCTTTTCCATATCTATACAGGCTTGCCTTAAAGAGCCTCAAAATACAGATATTCCTACGGTCTGTTTTCATGGTGGCTATGGCCCCACCTCGGCCCCTCCCTCAACTAGTAAAGACTACAAGAGCTAAGCGACTTGTCCCGAACAAACAATATAAATATCCGGTTGGCATCTCCACACAACCACCGCATCTCGATAGTGAAAGGTTAATGGTCTATTGGGTTTAGGCATCCTACTGGCTGTTGATGACGGGTACCCAACGATCTACTATCCTTGTTGGTCCTGACCTTTGCCTCCCCGTTGAGGCGTTCGCCGAATCACCCTAGTGTCACCTCGTCACAGCACTCTGACTGCAAATCTACTTTTGCAGTCAAGGCCCACCCACATAGTAGTTACGCACAGACCCAACCTCTGCGAGCACAGCCTAAACATCTGCCATCGCGCAGAGGAAAACCTGGAGCACCTTACGTATCTTAGGAAGCCGAATGCTTCCCCTTCCAGTCCTTCGGAACTGACAGAATAATCATATGAACATGCGCTCCCTTCATGCCTCATGACACCACGATGATCTACCCTGTTGGGTTATTCACCCTCAAACGTACGGACTGGTCCAAGCGCCTCAGTTTTAATGCGTCATTAGACCATATGTCTAAACATTCTCTTGCGCGCTTACTTTACCTCATCAGGTTTCCATTCAACTTGGTTATTACCATTAACATTGATATCTTATTCAAGTTACCAAGTTCCTCTTGCTTATTAATTTCAGTCATATAACTTAACCCATATAAGCCTATTAATAAGCCCGCAAGATGTTATACTCTAGATTGTGATCCAAGGTCTGTAATCCACAATCTCTTTATACTCTTGTTTGATTTTGCCATTACAATAACATGTTCTACTTAATATGTAATTAAGTATATCTCAATTCACAAGTTTTCTATTTAACATGTCACTTATCACTTATGATTAAATATAACTTATTTTATTTCATAAGTCTTCCTCATTCTTTCTCATTTAATCATAATTCCATCTTATACTACTCTACCATTTATTTTTGTTTACTTATTAACTTAGTTCTCTTAAGTAAGGTTTACTAATAAGTTTCCTTTCCATAAATATAACTTGTGTTATAATTCCCACTTGTCCCTAGGACAAGCCTTAACATGTTATTCTTATCAGTAGATTTTAGATTTCCAAATTTATATATTTACTTAATTTATAATTAAGTACAACTCTTACATTTCATAAAATTTCCCCCATTTATTGATTACTTAATTTACAATTTAGTACCACTTATCTCATTACAAAAGTTATCTCATTTTCTCGCTAGTTTATTATAACCAAAGTTATAATCTCCACTTGTCCCTAGGACAAGTCTACCTATTATATAACATTTTTATTAATGTAATTTATTTATAATAGGTTATTATCATTCCCCGTTTATTCCAAACCATTTACTATTGTAACCCATTATCCTTCATTCACTGTAATATAGGTTCCCTACTTTATTAAGGAAAACACTTCATGCACCTTATCAGTTTGATTTACAGAAGGAATCAGTGATTTATTTTCATAACATATTTCCATCCAAATCCGTGGTGGCAAGTAATTTTTTTTCTTACTTTGTTCACTATGGCTTACTTGCAACAATGTTCTCAGAAAGCAGTCATTTAGGGAAATACATTACTTTTCCTTCGTATCACACTAACTCAATCCATTACATCCCTTCCTTTCTTATTTTCTGAGTTAGGCATTTAATTACCGTCATTGTCGTTTATTCATATCTTGTTATATACATATATGTGTGTGTGCACCGTTACATGTTTTATGCAATTAGACCCCTCACATTAGATTTACCACTTGTGGTTGCTAGATATGTTGGGCGGTTTCGGGAAGACTTCAACCACAAGTGTAATCTAACCTCGTGTCTAAGCCCGGTTACAGTTTTTAATTTACTATGAATTTTAGGCATATTATTTTTCCCAAATTTTTACTGTAATCTAATTTACATGTCATCAAATTATGCCTATTTTATGTCGCATGTCCTTTTTTCTATGCTTACATGAAACCATTTAATCATATAAATATTCCAATTCATATTGTTAAGGGTTCACGTATGTAAATGTCACAAGTTTACATGTAATACGAACAACAGTAGTCGCTACCCATATTCTAACAAGTTTATTGTTTTCAACGTGTAAACATTTCAACACTTTAACCGTTTCAACATATGAATTTTTCCAACATATTCATATTAATATCTCAACATGTTATAACAACATTTTAACACTTTTAGCAAATTCACATTTCATAATAATGGGGAATGCTAAACGATAATATATCATTATCTAAAATGATATAACTTAAATCCACTTACCTCATATGCTTTCCAAATTCTGGATCTGGTCCAGATCTAGCATTCCATGGTTTTTCCCTATATTGGATTCAGAACCTAACAACCATGGATCTAAAATTTTTACTAAAAGAAAAAGGAAAGAAAGAAAAGAGAATTGAAATAGACCAGATCTATAAAATTACCTCACTTCGACAAGAGATCTGAACACCTTCTAATTGATTTTCATCCTTTTTCTCCAGATCTAGATTCAGAATTTTCCTAAACTAATAATCTAAATTTTCTGAAGAGTTTTGAGGAGGAAGAGGAATGGCAGAGCTTCTGCGTTGTCTCAAAACTATAAGACTTAGGATAGGCTCTACAGGCTTATTTATAGGTGTTCAGCAACGTATTTGGTCAAGAAACGAGTCCACGTTCAAAAACCGGAATTCTGCCTAGACCTGAATAGGGGTCGACTCCCCTCTTATGGTGTCGACCCCGGGGTCGACCCATGGGTCAACCCCCAAACCCCTGGGTTGACCCCCAAAATGGGGCGGTTTGGCTATAGGGGCTTCCATTCGCTGTTTTGAATTATATATATATATATATATTTATTTGTTTGTATATATATATAACTCTCTTGTGTGTGTACAAACTTTTAGGCTTAATAACTTCCTCATACGATGTCTGTTTTACACAAACCAGGTGTCTATCTTGACCAGAATTCCGAGACGGACGCAATGGCATAGTCCATTTTACTTAATTCTCATTATTTAATTAAGTTACTTACATTTTATTGTCTTAAAAATGCAGGGTGTTACAGTTTCCATTCTAGTCAGTTCCATGTTGTAGTGTTCGTCTCAACGATTCCAACGCAACTGGATTTACTGAATTTTGATATCAGTTGAAGAAGTTACAAGGGTTTAAACCTTAAGCAATTTAATTGATGATTATCTTAAGATAATTAACACTAATTACCATCTTAATTTAATCCACCCTTTTTAACTATCTCTTCCCAGTATAACTTCCAGGAATAGTCGAACAAATCCTTCACCCAAAAATTTCTACACCGCACCGACCTAGGGTTGATCAGATCACGATCGGAGTACGTCATGCGACAGCGCCCAGTCCCTTCCCCCTTCGCAAATGACAGCGTCCTGCTGGAATTCCCCATTTTGCTAGAAATCACGCTCGAACGGTGGGCTTTTGGACACAAAAATCGCTCAATTCAGAGCGTGATAAATGATTATACTCTTATTGATTTGAAGCTCATAAAGAGTTTAATGATTTTTTGCTTTGGAGAAATCACGGGTTACTTTATGGATTAATCGTGATTAACGATTAAAAATGGGAGGATCCAGGTCATTCATTCAATAGGTGGCAACGCGCAGATAATGAAAAGGGGCCTAGGGTTTTCAATTCCAAAGGGTTATTTATGCCTATTTACAATATTATTTAATTAAAATAACGTTTATCGTTCTAAACTCCAAATGAAACCCAACGACTATCATTTCTAACCAAATACCCCTATTTTAGACACAATGGAATATGTTTCGTAAGCCCGTTCGGCTGTTTCATTCAGTTTTTATCAAAATTAAAAAATAAATTAATATTACTGTCAATATTGAATTTCAATGTACATTTTAATTTACCGGGGCGACATACTGATTCCAAAAATTATGAATATTGAAATCTAGCTATGTTTTGACGATACAGTCATAACAAAATTAGTTTTATAAAATTTGGAGACCGTTTGAAAAATGGCCTTTTTCCAGTCGATTAAATTGAAACTGAAATTACAAAACACATTTTAATTTACTACACTCACATATTAATTCCAAATATAATGAAATTTTAAACCTGACAATAATTTGACATTCCGGACCTAACAGAAGTGGTTTCGTCGAAAACAGAGGTTGTTTGCAAAATGGCTATTTTTAAGGGCTTATATTATATAAAATATATATAATTTTCACAGCGACTATTCTAAATTTTAAACTGGTCATAACTTACAATTTATTACATGAAATCTCAGTTTCTTACATTGTTAGAAAGATATTATTAAATAGATTCTAACATTTCTTGTTTCACCAAATTCTGACTTATATTGAATATTGTATATTCAATTGAAGTTTAAAACCAAATTTTCAAACTACCGCGCCATTTTGAGTTCATTTTGTAATTAAAATAAATTTATACGTTCTAAATTCAATTTAAATAAAATTTTAATCATTATTATTTAAATTAAATAATTTTAAATATTCAAAACCCATTAAAATAGCTAAAATAAAAAATTTAAATTGGTTCAGAAATTCCGGGTTGTTACAATCTCCCCCACTTAAAATCTTTTCGTCCTCGAAAAGGAACGGAGCTGAAAGTTGTTTAACTAACCAACTCAACTTTCATTCTAGCTTGAGTTCTTCAACTTTTCAGTTTCTAAGGACCTTCTAATTTCTCAAAATTTTGGCTAAAACCATAAATGTTCAAAAAAATTCGCCATAACCTCCTTTGTACGGGGAGGGTCTGAAAAATTTATTGGGCCGTATTAGGCACCGAATAAATAAATAAAAAGCATACACAATTTTTGTGACCTGTCTATGCCTAAGGGAGATGTGTAAAAAGGTCAAAATCTCATACCTTGCCCCAGCGTTGGAAATAAAATAATCCATGTGCCTTAATTAAAAATAAGAGAGACGTGAATTTTTGTCATCTCCAGACCTGTGTAGGGTTTTTATTAAATCCTTCCCCGAGCACCTTTATAATTATTCATTAAGTCCATAATCAGTCTTTTGTTCAACCTGTAATTCAGTCCTCACCATACAAGCGTCTCGCTCGGATGGTAATCCAAACTTTGTCATATAAGCGCCAAATGCTTATATGGAATATGATATGATATGTTGGCTTCATGTAGTATGTCGTGCGGTGTAGTTCATAATTTATTTGTTGCTATCCTATGGCGTATGTTTTTAATCTCACATAGAACAACCAGCACAATGCATCCAAAAACACTAACAGTAGTTTATATAATAAATAAAATTGCGCAACCAACTTGTAACATCACTAAGTCCCACATCGTGGAAGCCTGTGTGAAGTGGGTACTTATATAGTAGAGCCCATCTCTTACTAACGCCGAGGCCTTTTGAGGAACAAAACCCCACACCTATACGGTGGCTAAGTTGGGGACAATATCTTGCGTGAACGGAGGTGCGGGCTGTTACAGTGGTATCAGAGCCAATACCCAGCCGAAATTGTGGCTCCTGTGTGGACCACAGCGCCTGGATGAGGTGTTTGTGAGCCAACGGGGACGTTGGGCTCTGTAGGAGGGGAGAATGTAACACCCCTAAGTCCCACATCGTGGAAGCCTGTGTGAAGTGGGTACTTATATAGTAGAGCCCATCTCGTACTAACGCCGAGGCCTTTTGAGGAACAAAACCCCACACCTATACGGTGGCTAAGTTAGGGACAATATCTTGCGTGAACGGAGGTGCGGGCTGTTACACAACTCATTAATGTGCACCTATTTGTCGGGCATGCAATATATTTCTCTACTCAACAACGAATCCATAACCTGCCCAACACACGTGTATATGCATATATATATATATATACAATTCGAAGTAAATTTTCAATTCGGTTCGACCTTATATTTAGTTTGGCTTTATTTATCATTCATTCTCATACGGGTTTTATCATTCCAACATTTTTATTAATCAAACTAATAATCACACATCACAACCAGCAATAATTTAATTGATTAGATTTTCAAATATATAACTTTATATATACTCAAAAATCCAGTTTTTAGTGCCAAATCACAAACAATAAACTCTAATTAAGTTTTGGTTCTCACAGCTGTCAATTGGAAATATATAGATATCCACTTTCGAAACTAGAACATAAATGTTGATGATACTCGAGTAATCATCAGAATCATCTCCAGGTGAATAGAGTGTGATTCTATATCTACCTAGTATATGTGAGACTTCGTATATACGCTAGCTAGGCGTATATGCAAAATCTTCTGAAACCCGATAGTCCAAATTCAAAATAAAATAATTAAATCTATACGGTACGATATAATTTCCAAAACTAAATTCGTTTTTTAGAAATAGCACTCTTCAAACTCATTCTAGGGCATTACTAACCCTATCTCTAACGAGTCATTCTTATAGGATATTACTAATCCTATCTCTGATCAATTCTTTTGTTTGGTTCTAATGTGTGTTGTTCTCGAGCTTTGTAAACCAAAGCCCTAATACCAAAATGATACGACCCTAACTTCCCCAATCCCCAAAAAGACAGAGGAGCCCGGATTGCTTTGAGGACACGACGCATCAGAACGCAAACAATAGAACATTTCATTGCTATTACAACAATTTCATCAGAGTACAAGAATATATCAGAGTATGAATAAATAATTTACAACGAAAAATACAATTATCTGAGAATAAGATACATAGCAGCGGAAATTAAATGTATAAATACAATGCACAGCGGAAATATAACAACTACTACAACTGGAAGAGATACACGGATACAAATCTTTCCGAATATAGCTCCAGTTGCAAACCAGGATCCTATGAAAAGAAATATCTGCAAACCAAAACTACTTGCTGCCCGTGTGGAAAATAGGGGCACACAAAGTTTAGGTGAAAACAATAAACTCTGAGTCAGTCATGGGACTGGTGTGAGAACTTAAAACAGTTATTAAAATTTAATTTAAAATAGGGTAAATCACGGGACCACGCCATATGTCATGGAACGGGTTTTCTCCCACGAATACCTAAATTTGAAATAAAACAATTTAATAAAAAACGCAATGCTTTTTGGAAAAATGAAGCTACTATAAGACTCAGGTGCCATCACACAATGCAACGCAAGCCGGAGTTTAGAGTTTTACCTTATAATAGCCAAACATGCTTGGTACGTTTTAAAACAAATCTCATTTGATACTATTGTAAGTGCATAGTGCCAAAAACAACTTCAAATATAAATGTATCAATCATAGACAACATAGGTACCATATATTATGTCTCCATATAGGTTTGTAATTAAGACCGCACGATGTCGTATTGGAAATTGGATTTCCATCTTGAACCAAGGCAAGGGATATCTCCTTCCGATTCGAGACTATCAGCCTCCCATGTCTCAGGATTCATCTGTAACTGCACCTGGGATTGGCAGGGTCGGTTTACACTTACTTTAGTGGATTGGCAATTCCTGAACAATACGTTTCACTACCCTATGGGGCATAAAATATGCTCAGTATGTCGACCATATCAAGAGCCACTAGGGACTCAAATCCGAGGTACCTCTCTTTCCAACATCCACATAAGTAAAATGTTTGGGATCCATACCATGACATCACTCCTAGCTAGAAATAAACTCATGCCCTCCCTATGGTCCCTCATCCCGTTTCTAGTTCATACCCGGGGGGGTATGAAGCTCACGCATCAATGTTATACACAAAGCGATGCTAATTAAAGTCGTGCTTTGATCATCATCCACAAGACTCTGCTTTTCAACAAAAGCCTTGATCATTGCATCTCAATATGCCACGTTGTCAATCCATACCATACCATTGATGTCTACCGATATATAACCTCTAAGCTCGTACGTCTCAGAGAAGGGTGTTAAGTAATAGAATAAATTCTCCGCCACCAAACAAATATATATTTAGTAGAGATCAATGAATACGAAACACTATACAATGTTAGACATACAATCCATTTACAAGTCTGTTCTAGATCTGAACGAAACCGAAGGCACCTTATTTCTCGTCCCATATGTCCAATACTGGAGAGAGACCCTCGCATATCCGAACAATAAGAAAATACGTTCGGACGACTACCACTATAACCCCTTCAAGGCTGCAACTCCATCCAGGGTATCAGTAGTAATCCATTCGATGTGAAGATTGTTGGTCTTGCACCGTCTTCAATATCCTCGACTTTTAATCGTCATAACAATTATTTAGAATGGGTTAAACCCGGTCTTTCCGAATAATTCACATATATTTATAATCATGTGATAAATAAAAATAACACACACATATCTCATTCCAATCCAGAATATTCTTTTATTAAAATATTCATATTGTTTGGGACAGGTTCCCAATAATTTAATCAAAGATTAATTCTTTTAAACTTCTTGTTTAATCTTCCTTTGAATATCATTTCAAAAGATTTTAACATATCTTTTAACAACTCAAACCAATTACGGTTTATAAAACTAGTCAGAATTGTCGAACCTTATCAAAGTAATTTTAATTTATTTTCCCAATCGCAACCTATTAATCCCATGAAGCAAAACTGGTGATACTATCTAACACAAATATGTTATCGGTAAATTTAATTACCATTTCACGTTCAAATCTAATTAAAGATTTAACTATCGCATGGAGTAAAAGTGGTGGTACTCCATTCTCGATCATTTCCTAAATTTGGTGAATTTAATTACCTCATTCACATTCCAATCTAATTAAAGATTCATTAAAACTCCAACTTGGTTTTAATCTATGAAAATCATTACTTTATGATTATTCAACTTTAGGAAATTAATCCTGTCATTAACTGGGTTAAAGAACCAATGTCATTTAAAACACAGTTCACAATAAACCCAAATCAACTTCCATTAAATATGGAATCTTCGCGGAAAACAGATAATGTATAATTTATATAAATTTCCGTATCAGACTAATAATAAAAATGGAATAACGGCAAAGCCTTTTAACTTCCATATATAGTAACGGTCTTCCTTTACAGAAGCTCATCTCGATTATTACCAAATCGAATTACATTCAATTCCAATTTCTTTTATTAAATTAGAAAACTTCACTTTGGAAAATTTCCATTAAATCATATAATAAAGATTTATAAATTCCACAACGACTATTCTAAATTTTAAACTAGACATAACTTACAATGTATAAAGTGAAATTTCAGTTTCTTACATTCATTAGAAAGATATTATTAAATAGATTCTATCGTTTATTGTTTCATCAAATTCTGATTTATATTGAATTCTGTATATTCAATTGAAGTTTGAAACCAAATTTTCAAACTACCGTGTCATTTCGAGTTCGTTTTATAATTAAAATAAATTTATATGCTCTAACTTCGATTTAAATAAATTTTTAGTCGTTATTATTTAAAATAAATCATTTTAAATATTCAAAATCCATTAAAATAACTAAAATACAAATTTTAAATTAGTTCATAAATTCCTGGTTTTTACAGGGTTCATCGGATCAAGGTATTTGGTGTGAAGTACTTGCTGTCTGGATTCATATTCCTTTGATTTTTGCTTGTTTAGGAGAATCGGTGGGTGATACGCATCTCTCACATGGATTCAATGAAGTGTATTAGAATTTGTTCATGTTTTCGTTCAAGTATTTTTCCATAGATCTATGCATTGGTAAATCCATTTTCATATAAATCACCCTATGATATGATTTAGCAAGTTTAGATAGGTAATTTCTATGATATTTCATGTGAATGTGCAAGTTAGATCCGTGGTTTTACTCATATGTACATTTATGGTGATTTTGGTAAATTTTACATTATTATTGATGGAATTGTGATATTGGTGATATTGTTGATTTCATATCATGCTTTTGATCGTATTGGATGAATTAGATGAGTTGGGTTCGTCGGATGTATTGTTTGGCGATTTTTTGGTCGAAATCGGAGTTGAAATGGAAATCTGCAGGTTTCTGGTTGGTCCTATGTTGGTCTGGTCAGTCCTAAGTTGATTTGGTCGGTCTTAAGTTGGTCTGGTTGGTCCAAAGTAGATCTGGTCGGTCCTAAGTTGGTCTGGTTGATCCTAAATTGATCTGGTTGGTCCCAAGTTGGTCTGGTTGGACCAGAGTGGATCTGGTTGGTTATAAGTTGGTCTGGTCGGTCCTAAGTTGATCTGGTCAGTCCCAAGTTGGTCTGTGTTGGTCCAGAGTGGACCTGGTCGGTCCTAAGTTGGTCAGGTCGGTCCTAAGTTGATCTGGTCTGTCCCAAGTTGGTCTGATTGGTCCAGAGTGGATCTGGTCGGTCCTAAGTTGGTCTGGTCGGTCCTAAGTTGATCTGGTCGGTCCCAACTTGGTCTAGTTGCTCCAAAGTGGATCTGGTCGGTCCTAAGTTGGTCTGGTCGGTCCAAAGTTGGTCTGGTTGGTCCAGAGTGGATCTGGTCGGCCCTAAGTTATTCTGGTCGGTCCTAAATTGGTCTGGTCGGTCGCAAGTTGGTCTGGTTGGTCCAGAGTGAATTTGGTCGGTCCTAAGTTGTTCTGGTCGGTCCTAAGTTGGTTTGGTTGGTCCTAAGTTGGTCTAGTCTGTCCTAAGTTGGTCTGGTCAGTCCAAAGTTGTTCTGGTTGGTCCCAAGTTGGTCTGGTTGGTCCACAGTGGTCTGATCGGTCCAAAGTGGGTTTGGTCGGCATTTCTGGTGGGATATTTCTGGTCGGACATTTATGGTGATTTTGTGACTTCGAGGAGACTTCAAGTGGGAATATTCGAAGTGTTGAAGGTGTTCGTTGATCAATGTAGAACAACGAATGAGGTGGCAACTCAAAGGTCGTGAGTTGGTGGATAATGGTTGCTTGAGAAGGTTGCTTGAGCTACGAAAAGTCGTCGGGTTTGATGACTAGAGATGCGAAGGTCGAGAATTCGTTGTCGTAAGTTCTAGCAGGCTCTAAGCATGGGTGCGATAGGGACACCTAAAAGATCGGTCGTAGGTCGAGTACCCTGAGTATCGTTGAAAGGCCTAGTTGTCAAGGTTGGACATGCATGCATATCGTTGAAAGGCGTATGGAGTTAATGCTAGAACCGGAGTTACCATTAGCCCTTGACATATGGCAAGGTTGGTCGTCATACGATTAACGATGGTTTAAAAGCAGGTTTGGCGGTGATAGCCAGAGTAAGTCAGGGATGTTTGTTTGTTTGGATGCTCTGTTTGTACCATCTCGTGTGGGTTGTCCAATGTCGAAGGAGATGTTACTTTGGTGCTTGTCTGATATTGGTTAGGCCTCTAGGGCTTGTGCTTAAGGGATGTTGAATTCGATTAGGGTGGTTTACACGGTGTGTGTGTATATATATATATATATATATATATATATATATAATCTGGATGTCATAAGTGCTTTTCCATGATTGAATGGGTGTTCTGGTCTCTATGGATGAATGGTTGAATTATTTGATGTAAAGGTTATCACTGTCTGATGTGGGGAACACAGGAGTTGAGTTCTTCTCTGGTGTTTGGTAAATTGGTTTGTTAATCTACCTATTCTCATGTACTTTATTGATGAAGTTTGCTAGCTGTTTTACCGCTCACTAAGACTGTTGTCTGACTCAAGGTTTTATGTTTCCTCTTATTACCTTGGGTTGTTCATCCGGTTGTGTATGGGCAGACTGAGTAGCAAGTTACAGGTAATGGAGCTTAGTGAGGCGAGGAAGCTGAGCGATGACGAGTAGGAGGCTTGCATACCAGTTTATTACTATCTAGTATTTCTATTTCCGTTGTTGTTTGATGCTATGCTTTGAGGGATGTAGTGAGGACCTTTGTACAGAAATATTATCCTAAGTTGTATGGATCTACTAGTTATGTTAAGAGGTTTCAATGTCTGTGCAATTGGATTTCACTGTTATTACCTGTTGTATATGTTCTATTATATTTTATCCTTGCGCTGTGAGTTTTACGGCAGGTTCCGCTTGTGTTTACCTACTCTGATTATCATTCATAGCTGCCGTGCACACCTTTCAGCGCATTATTCCTCTTGTTTAGTGCAAGGGGTTATGGGTAGTCGTCACATTTGGTATCAGAGCTCTGGTTAACGATTTTAACAAAAGTTCAAGGATGTAATCACATATGAGAGACGTACTTGTAGATTTCAGTTGGATATATACTATATGATATTATATATAGTGTAGTAGCAGTTTTTTTTCTTTAGCAGTTTTCTTGTAAGGAGATAATCATTCTAATTTGCAGATTTAGAATGAGTAGACGTTATACGAGACATTCTGCTGGGGACGAAACTGCGAATGGAGGGGGTAATGGTGGGGCACCTGATTACCCGGCCATGTTTGAAGCTATGATGGAAGCTATGGTTGATGTTGGAGTCCAAATGCTGAGAGCTGTGGAATTTGCAAAGTTATGCAAAGAATTTACCTCGTTGGGAGGGAAACAGTTCAAGGGAACTGAACCAGTTGAAGAGGTTCAAAGGTGGATGGATATTTGTGTGAGGATCTTCAAGGACTTGGGCATTGATGATGCAACAAAGAGGAAACCGGCATCAAGGCAGTTAGTAGGCAGAGCGATGGACTGGTGGAACTCTGTCACACTTAAGACTCTTGAAGAGGATATTTCATGGGAGTTGTTCCAAGCTAAGTTCGAAGCGAAGTTTATCTCCACCGTGCAGAAGTCAATTCTGTTTAAGAGATTCGTGGAGCTTAAACAGAATGGTCGCCCAGTTCTTGACTATATTTCTAACTTCGAGGCCTTGTCGAAGTATGCTCGTTCATATGTGGATACTCCTTATCAGAAGAACGATAAGTTTTTCTTGGGGTTGGATGAATATCTTGGGAATCAGCTTGTGGATCACATCGATGATAGCTTTGAGAAGGTCATCGAGAAGGCTTTGAGGCACGAAAGTCTGTTTCCTATGAAGATGTTTGTTGTTGCACCTAAGGAAGAACAAGACCCACAGCATGGTGGTAATAATAAGAAGAGGAAACAACAACACAGAAAGGGAATAATGGCCAAATGAAGCCTAAGTGTGAGGTGGTTTGCTTTACCTGCAGATAGAAAGGCCATTTTGCTAGTGAGTGCAAGAATCCCAAAGCTGAGAAGAAGTGCTTCAGGTGTGGTAAGCCTGGGCATGAGAAGAAAGACTGTCCAGACTCAGCTAAGGGCAAGCAGGTTGTGAAGGCTTATGCTTTGGAAGTCATGCCAACTTCTTCAAGAGCTCCTACAGTAGAGGAAAAGGGAATAGGTATCGTGGTGTAAGGTACCCTTTCTGTTCATGGTGTTTTAGTTCGAGTTTTGTTTGATACTGGAGTATCGCATTCATTCATTTGCAATGAACTTGTGCGTCGCTTGGGATTGGAACCCGAGATTTGTGATAGACCATTGATTGTGACTAATCCAGTTAGGGGTTCGTCCAGTTTGTGCATGATATATCATGGCCTAGTGTTGTCGAGTCATGGTTTCTCTTTTGTGTATGATTGCTTTGTTCTTAACTTTGCTGGGTTTGGGATCATCTTGGGCATGGATTGGCTCAAGAAGTATGTGGCAAGGGTGAATTGCGAGAAGCTAGAGGTGAGGGTCAGGGATGTGGAAGGGCGAAAGGTGTTGATTAGATGTAAGCGTGAAGATAGGGTCTTCGTGAGTTATCTATATTTGCTAGGGATTCAACAAGAAGACCTATCATCAGTGATGATCGCTAATGAGTATGTAGATGTCTTTGATAAGGTTTAAGGGTTGCCGCCGCATCGTGAGATTGAATTTAGGATCGATTTGGTCGAAGGTGTTAGACCAATTGTTATGCCTCTTAGGCGGATGGCGCCTAAGGAATAGCGAGAGATGGAGGTGCAAGTTCGTGACCTTCTAGGGAAGGGATTCATTCGGAGGAGTGTTTCCGAATGGGGTGCACCAGTCGTGTTCGCAACAAAGGAAGATGGCTCGTTAAGATTGTGTGTGGACTATCGTGAGTTGAACAAGGATACTAAGAAGAACAAGTATCCGTTGCCAAGGATTGATGACTTGTTCGATCAGCTTCACGAAGCCAAAGTGTTTTCTCGGATGGATTTGGTAATGGGATTTCACCAGTTGAGGATGGCTAAGGATAGTATACCAAAGACTGCTTTTAGTACACCATCCGGTTTCTTCGAGTGTTTGGTAATGCCATTTAGGTTGACTAATGCGCCAGCGTATTTTGTCGATCTTATGAATAGAGTTTTTAGAGATCAGTCGAACAAGTTCGTGCTTGTGTTCGTGGATGATATTCTGGTTTACTCCAAGAATGAGGAAGAACACAAGACGCAATTGAGAGTTGTGATAGAGATCTTGCGAAAGCATCAGCCGAAGGCTAAGTTCTTGAAGTTTCACTTCTGGAAGAAAGAAGTGGGGTTCCTAGGTCATGTTGTTTCTGGAAATGGGATAGCGGTGGACCCCGCTAAAGTGGCAGCAATCCAGGACTGTGATAGACCTAAGAGTGCGATCGATGTTCGGAGTTTCCATGGGGTTGGCTGGTTATTACCAACGGTTTATTAAGGATTTCTCCAAGATAGTTGCACCGTTGACAGGATTGACGAAGAAGAACCAAGTGTTCACATGGGATGCTAAGTGTGAACAAGCACTCGGAATCCTCAAGGAGAGATTGATGAGTGCCCCTGTGTTGACCATTCGAGGTGGGAATGAAGAGATGGTGGTGTACACAAATGCATGTAGTACTGGACTTGGGGCACTGCTAATGCAGAAGGACAAGGTTGTGGCTTACACGAGTCGACAGCTAAATCTACATGAGAAAAACTACCCAATTCATGATTTGGAGTTGGCGGCGATTGTGTATGCTCTGAAGATGTGGAGACATTACCTATTGGGAGTTTGATTCGAGTTGATCACGGATCACGAGTCGTTGAAATACCTTTTCTCCCAAAAGGATTTGAATCTTCGGCAGCAACGATGGTTAGAGTTTCTGTCATCGTACGATTTCGGTATAGCCTATACTCCTGGTAAACGAAACGCAGTTGCAGATGCGTTGAGTCAAAGACACGCAAGTTTGGGAGCGATGTTTTCGAAATGGAAGAGCCTCGAGTATTTGGAAAGATTCGATTTCAGGCCAAGGTGTGAGTTGGAATTTGAAATGTTGGCAAGCTTATCGATAAGACCAACTCTTATCGAGAGGATTGGCGAGAGCCAAAAGAGAGATGTAAAGCTTGTCAAGTATATCCAGAAACTGGAACCAGAAGATAAAGAATTCAAGGTCAATCGAGAAGGTCGGCTTCGGAAGCAAGGGCGATTAATTATTCCTGATATTGATGGATTAAGAGATAAGGTTATGAGAGAATGTCATCACTCGAAGTTGACGATTCATCCTGGTGGTAATAAGATGTATTTGGACATGAAGCGAGTATACTGCTGGGAAGGGATGAAGCGAGATATTGGAATGTTCATTTCCAAGTGAATGAACTATCAGTTAGTGAAAGCTGAACAGAAGAAGCCGAGTGGTTTGCTTCAGCCACTGGAAGTCCCTACGTGGAAGTGGGAGCAGATATTGATGGATTTTATCGATGGACTACCTAGAACCAAGGCAGGAAACGAAGGAATTTGGGTCATCGTGGATCGCTTGACCAAAAGTGCAAGGTTCATTCCTGTCAAGTCGACTAGGACGGCGTCGAAATTAGCTGAACTTTATGTGAAATGGATGGTTCAATTCCATGGTGTCCTAAAGAGTATAGTGAGTGACCGAGATCCATTTCTCACGAGTGGGTTTTTGAAAAGTTTGCAAGAAGTTTTGAGAACCGAGTTGTGTTTGAGTATGGCTTATCATCCCCAAACTGATGATCAGACCGAGAGAGTCAATCGAGTTTTGGAGGATCTCCTAAGAGCTTGTGTGTTGGATTTTGGGGCATCATGGGAGGAACAACTACATCTGGTTGAGTTTGCATATAATAAATGCTACCAGTCGAGTATTGGGATGGCACCATATGAGGCATTGTATGGGTGACCAGGCAATTCTCTAGCTTGTTGGTTAGAAATTGGAGATAAGTTAGTACTTGGGCCTGAGATGATTAGAGAAACGTCAAATTGTATCGAGATCATTCTGCAATGAATGAAGACAGCCCAAGATCGTTAGAAGAGTTATGTTGATAAACGTCGAAAAGATTAGGAATTCGACGTTAGCGATAGGTATTTTGTGAATAATTGGCCATTAAAGCATATGGTTCGATTTGGAAATAAAGGGAAATTAGCTCCAAGGTTTGTTGAACCATTTCCGATAGTCGAGCAAGTCGGAAAGCTTGCATATAAATTGAATTTGCCCGAGAAGACGTCGAGTGTGCATAATGTGTTCCATGTGTCGTTTCTACAGAAATTCGTGCGTGACTCGATTGTAGTGGTATCTCCAGAGAAGTATGAAGACTTAGAAGTAGAGACCGCAGTTGCAAAACCTCGTAAGTTGCTTCGTGTTGTGGGAAAAGACAGAAACAACTTAGGAGGAAGACGGTTAATTTGGTCAACGTACAATGGAGTGAAGACGATGACGATTTTCCGTGGGAGACGGAAGAGAACATGAAGGCGACTCATCCAAAACTCTTCGTCGGTAGGACCCTTTGATATCATATCATCGTTGTATCTTGTTGTTGTTTGGTAGACTTCCGCGTGCTAGGATAAGGTTACGGATGCATGGCTTGAAGGTTTCTAGTTTGGGTGATAGAATTGGCTTCTCGTGGATGATAGGCATGCGGAATTGTTGTGGTTGCTTATGATTGCTTGGAATTTCGGGGGTGAAATTATTAAAGGGGGGAGAATGTAACAGCCGCATTTTACGTACCGGATGATCGTAAAAAAAAAAAAAAAAATTCCCTGAGGGTTGGATCATTCTCATCTTTTAGTATGTTACTTATGCGGATGTAAGACATGTCCATAATTTTTACCGATTTTGTTTGTGACCATTTTGCCCCTGTCAGTCTTGTACAGGGCATAACTTTTGACTCAAGTTGAATCAAAGGGTGATACCTATTCCATTGGAAAGGAATTGATGTTTGCCTTTCCGTAGAGTGGTTACATTAAAGATTTGGCTCGGCGGTTTGGGAGAAATCAATGTTTTAAGGTTTTTCAGTTGGCTGTCCAGGTTATGGGAGCCTAATGGACTGATTTGGGAGAGGTCCATTAGTGGGCTAGTGGAAAATTTAAATAGGAGGTAAGGGATATGGGAAATAGTTTAAGTTTTCCATTCTCTCATTTGGAGACCTTGAGCTTCTCCTTCCTCTAACACCTTTCCACCATTAAAAATCAAAATTCAAGGAGGAAAATCATAGATCTACACCATTGGAGGCTAGATCTACATCAATTTAGGCAAGAATTCATCGGATCAAGGTGTTTTGGGTGAATTGCTTGCTGTCCAGATTCATATTCCTTTGATTTTTGCTTGTTAGGGAGAATTGGTGAGTGATATGCACCTCTCACATGGATTCAATGAAGTCTGAGAGTTTTGTTCACGTTTTTCATCAAATTCAAGTGTTTTTCCATAGAACTATGAATTGGTAAGTCCATTTTCATATATATCACCATACGGTCTGATTTAGCAAGTTTAGATAGGTAATTTCTATGATATTTCATGTGAATGTGCAAGTTAGATCCATGGTTTTGCTCATATGTACATTTATGGTGATTTTGGTTAATTTTACATTATTATGATGGAATTGTCATATTGGTGATATTGTTGGTTTCATATCATGCTTGTGATCATGTTGGATGAATTGGATGAGTTGGTTTCGTCGGATGCATCGTTTGGCGAAGTTTTGGTCGAAATCGGAGTTGAAATGGAGATGTGCAGGTTTCTGGTCGGACCTATGTTGGTCTGGTCGGTCTTAAGTTGATCAGGTCGGTCCCAAGTTGGTTGGGTTGGTCCAGAGTGGATATGGTCGGACCTAAGTCGGTATGGTCGGTCCTAAGTTGATTTGGTCGGTCCCAAGTTGGTCTGGTTGGTCCAAAGTGGATCTGGTCGGTCATAAGTCGGTCTGATCGATCCTAAGTTGATCTGGTCGGTCCCAAGTTGGTCTGGTTGGTCCAAAGTGGATCTGGTCGGTCCAAAGTAGATCTGGTCGATCCTAAGTTGATCTGGTCGCTCCCAAGTTGGTCTGGTTGGTCTAGAGTGGATTTGGTCGATCCTAAGTTGGTCCGGTCGGTCCTAAGTTGATTTGGTCGGCCCCAAGTTGGTCTGGTTGGTCCAGAGTGGATCTGGTCGGTCCTAAGTTGGTCTGGTCGGTCCAGAGTGGATCTGGTCGGTCCCAAGTTGGTCTGATTGGTCCAGAGTTTATCTGGTTGGTCCTAAGTTGTTATGGTCTTTCCTAAGTTGGTCTGATCGGTCCTAAGTTGGTCTGGTTGGTCCAGAGTGGATCTGGTCGGTCCTAAGTTGTTCTGGTCGGTCCTAAGTTGGTCTTGTCGGTCCTAAGTTGGTCTGGTCGGTCCTAAGTTGGTCTAGTTGGTCCAAAGTTGTTCTGGTCGGTCCCAAGTTGGTCTGGTCGGTCCAAAGTGGGTCTGGTCCGCATTTCTGGTCGGAGATTTTTGGTGATGTTGTGGCTTCGAGGAGACTTCAAGTGTGAATATTCGAAGTGGTGAAAGTGTTTGTTGATTTGTGTAGAACGACGAATGAGGTGGCAACTCAAAGGTCGTGAGTTGGTGGATAATGGTTGCTTGAGAAGGTTGCTTGAGCTATGAAAAGTCATTGGATTTGTTGACAAGAGATGTGAAGGCCGAGAGATTATCGTTGTCGTAAGTTTTAGCTAGCTCTAAGTAGGGGTACGATAGGGACACCTAAAAGACCGGTCGTAGGTCGAGTACCCTGGGTATCGTTGAAAGGCCTGGTTGTCAAGGTTGGACATGCATAGGTATTGTTGAAAATGGAGTTTATGCTAGAACTAGGGTTACCATTAGCCCTTGACATATGGCAAGTTTGACTGTCATACGATTAACGATGGTTTCAAAGCAGGTTTGGCGGTGATAGCCAAAGTCCATCATGGATGTTTGTTTATTTGGATGCTCTGTTTCTACCGTCTCATGCGGGTTGTCCAACGTCGAATGAGATGTTCCTTGGGTGCATGTCTAATTTTGGTTTAGGCCTCTGGGGCTTCTTCTTGAGGGATGTTGAATTCGTTTAGGGTGGTTTACATGGGATATATATATAATATGGATGTCAAGAGTGCTTTTCCACGATTGAATGTGTGTCTAGTCTCCATGGATGAATGGTTGAATTGTTTGATGTAAAGGCTATTACTGTCCGATGTGGGGAAGATGGGAGTTGAGTTCTTCTCTGGTGTTTGGTAGATTGGTTTATTAATCTACCTATTCTCATATACTTTCTTGATGAAGGTTGCTAGCTGTTTTACCGCTCACTAAGACTGTTGTCTGACTCAAGGTTTTATGTTTCCTCTTATTACTTTGGGTTATTCATCCGGTTCTGGATAGGCAGACTGAGTAGCAGGTTATAGGTAATGGAGCTTATTGTGGCGAGGAAGCTAAGCGATGACGAGTAGGAGGCTTTCATACCAGTTTATTACTATCTAGTTTTTTATTCTCGCTGTTGTTTGATGCTATGCTTTGAGGGATGTAGTGAGGACCTTTGTAAAGAAATATTATCCTAAGTTGTATGGATCTACTGGTTCTGTTAAGAGTTTTCAATTTTTGTGCAATTAGATTTCACTATTATTTCTTGTTGTATATGTTCTATTATATTTTATCCTTGCGCTGTGAGTTTTACGGCAGGTTACGCTTGTGTTCACCTACTCTGATGATCGTCCACAGTTGTCGTCCATACCTTTCAGCACATTATTCCTCTTGTTTAAGGGATTATGGGCGGTCATCACATTTTCAATTTTAAATCAAAATTGAATATTCCATATCATTATAATATTAAAATGATAATATTTTCAAAATATCAGATTTTGAAATCAAATCTTTTTGATATTCAATATTAAAAAAATCGACAGAAAAGTCCATTCGAGTTAAAACGGCGTATATCTACTTAACTCTGCTTCATCTATTTCAGTATTTTTGTGTCCATCCAAAATCGGACATCAAAATTATATTTTGTCTTTTCACTGGATATTATTTTAAAATATTCATTATTTCTGAATTGGAATCAGACTCAATCAATTACCATATAATTTTATTTATATGAATTCCATACACAGCATGTATTCAAAAATAGTTATAAACAACTTTAAACAATCAATTCACATCCAGAGTGCAATTTACAACTGTATAAGCATTAAATAATTAAATAACGCTTACCAAAGTCCGTCAATCAATCATTTGACATACAATTAAATCCAAGGGAGATGTGAATTAATTATCATCCCCAGACTCGTGTGGGGTTTTCAAACATCAACAAAAAATTGGGCGATGTGTAAAATTATCGTCCCAATACCCGAGTGGGGTTTACATCACAATCCATGTGAATTTATTTACAGTTTAATAATAATAGAATTTAAAACTATACACACACTACAACAAAAACACCATATTACAACTTTAATTTTACAACGGTGGTAAAAGCACCGTTGTAATAAATGGTTTTTTACAACGGTGGTAAAAGCACCGTTGTAATAAATGGTTTTTTACAACGGTGGTAAAAGCACCGTTGTAATAAATGGTTTTTTACAACTGTCAATACCCTAAAGTTGTAATAAACGTATTTTAACAACTTTTTGTTTTGTTAGTTGTAATAGATGCCCATTACAAACTTCATGTTTATAATATCTATATTTAATAACTAATTATATTAATATTTAATAATAATTAATAATTAATAGTAAACTTAGGAATCAATAATATTTATTAATTATTATTAAATAATTAATAGTTAATAAGTGGTAATTAATGTTTAATAGTTAATGTTAACTGCTTATTAATTAATATTTAGGTGACATATACATTATAAGCTTTTAATAGTTTTTACTCGATTATAACTAAGTAGAAATGTGAGAACCCAACTTTGATGATCCTAGATTATATTGATTTCAATTAAATCCATAATATTTGGGGTGAATAAATAAATAAATAAATCATTTGTGATATGTACATGATGAATATGTGAAATTGTGCATGATTAAAATGGTGAATTAACATACACATTTGTTTGTATATTGTGTATGTGACATGAAAATTTTGTTTAAGTGTTATGATTTGGGGCTTAAGTTTTATAAGAGTTAACATTAAATCTAAGGGCAAAATGGACATTGGCAATGGTGAAACCCTAGCCGTATGAAGCAAATAAAAGGAAACAGGTCGTCGGTTTCCATTTCATTCTCTCGTTCTAAAAAAAAAACTTAAAAATGGCCGAAGCCCTAGAAATCGAATTGGGGAAATCAACAAATCGACCAATGTCTCACATCAAATAGAACGAATTTGTGAGAGAAATGGTTTCCAAGGAAGAGCGACAGTAGATCTGGGGGAGATCGTAAACCAAATAGAGGAACTACGGAGAGAAATCGAGATCTGGAAGCTAATCGGGTTTAAGGTTAGTGTATTTCCCTCTTTTAGGCACTATGACCTTTAATAAGTCCAAAACGGATTTTCACCCCCCATTCTTCCTCGCATTTATCTCCTTTTTTTGTTGATTTCTTTGATCGCAGAATCGATTATGCTGCAGCGATTCGTGGATAATGTCCTCGCCGTTACGAAAGAGTAAGATTCTCATTCATTTTCTTTTCAGTTTGCTTATTCAATGATTGAATGTCGTTCTGATTATATCTTTGGATACGATAAGCATCGTTAGACCTCATGTTGATCGATAAACTATTTTTTTTAACTGCTATAAACTACGGTGATGTTTAAATTTGAGCATTTGATGTGTCTTGCCTTCGTAGATAGAAAACCGACACCTACTTAATTTTTATATGTTTTTTATTCATTTTTTTTTTGTATCGCCTGTCTGGTAATCTGAATGAATGTGAGAATGAGGTTCCTGATGATGTAATATGAAGCTGTGGTCTCCTCTTTCTTTTTTCCAGAGGTGAAACCAGTTTGATTTTGGGGGCTTGTGCAGAATGTTTGCTTAAATTGTGTACATTTTTTTGCTTCATGTGATAATGGTTGTTTGTTTGTGGGTTCTTATGCAGGTCGGTGAAAACATTCACTTATGAGTCCTTAAACAATATAGCAAGGTTGATAAACGGGGTATCAGCACTTTTGCTTGCAGTGCTTCCTGGAAAGACAAAGATTTTGGAAGGAATCCAAGGATGGGAGTTCAGACCAACTTTTCGTGATCCTCGCCTTCCTCGTTGGATGGAGAAGTAATTGTTTTCGCTGTTTATATATAAGTGTGTTGATAAGTTTTGACATTTTCAGAACTATTCTATTGGGTTGTTAAAGTGACTACAATTATGAATAAGGGAATACAACCTTAGGCAGACTCCAATAAAATTGTTATATAATGGACATGATAAAATTGTTTTTAGTTTTTAATTGAGATAGGAAATGATAAAGCAATGGTTCTATCTGATAGGTCAACGGAATTGTATTTGATCGAGGGTAATAACAAATTCGAAAACGAAATCATGGGTATTGGGTAACAATTGATTGAAGGTGCTAACCATTTAATATATGTAATACACTCATTCCTTCCATTTCCTGTAATGCTTTAGTTGATTTTAAAATGTAGTGAATATCTGTCAAGATGAAGATAATGGCTTTTGGAGATCTGTTTTTGAATTGTTTGTGCTTAACCATACCGTAAGTCTTTCCTTAGCCAATTTGTAGTGCATGTGATTGAGTGGGTGCATGTGAGAGATTTACTACATAATCATAGCATTTGCGTTGTACAAATATTGATGCTTTTTATTAGCATCAAACATTAGGTGCACGCTGGAGGATTCTGATAGTATCTTTTCCTTTTTCCTTACAATTTACTTGTACATCTTTGTTGTACTGTACAGTGTAGACTAACGTTTTGATTCCTTTTTAGTTTCTTTTACTATTTAAGTTTTGAAGACATGATAAGTTTTATTTTGTTTTTTCAGTTGTTGCGCTTCTCATATATAAGATAGGAGAAGGCACGTTTGGTCAAGTATTGGAGTGTTGGGAGTTGGGACAGGGAAGGTAAAGAGATGGTAGCCGTAAAAATTGTTCGAGCTGTAGATAAGTATCGTGAGGATGCTATGATTGAGATTGATGTACTTCAACAGCTAAAGCAGCATAGCAATTCTTCTGTCTGGTTAGTTCTACTTCTTTATACCCATTACTTTTGTTTGCTCAATTTATTGTTGTATTGATTAGAATAAACACCGTGCTGCTTATTTTTGCAGTTGTGTGCAAATACGGAACTAGTTTGACTATTGTAATCATATTTGTATTGTAAGCTCGTAACTGGTACCAAATAATTACCTCACCGGTTTAAATATACAATTGTGTCCAATTCTATGGCCATACTGCCAAATACGTTCATTTATATATGAATTTATCTACATCCATACACCTTATCATGACAGCTAAATGCTATCACATCAACGCAGCTTCACATACTCATGTCTTTTATATAATATCTCTTAACTTTATTTTATATTCACGGTTGTATTCAGTCTCAGATTATTAGCAATAAAATCAAACTCATGCAAACTCATTTTTAACATACAGCTGTACTCAATTCCAGTTTATTAGCAATGAAAACAACCTCATGAAAACTCCCTTTTAACGTAAGAAGAATGATTCATTTCCAGTACATACGTTTAGCTATTCCAATCCAAACTTTTAAGTTAGTGATTGAAACTAAGAATTTCACTAATGATACATTTCTCATGACTGTCTAAACATACCATGCTTTAAATCTCATTTCATTTGCTTCAGTAAATATATACAGTTAAAACAAAATTCTTTAACAGCCTTTTTCGCTTAATCCTTGCTATCATCTTTCATTACCTTAATTAACTTAAACACATTAAAAGAGCGAAGCAGTTCATGGTCATTACGTATTTCTTAAACCAGTAAAACTCTTATATACTCTTAGATTACTACAAAAATACATGCATTGCATTTTACATAGTTTCAACTCCTCATCCAACTTGGAAGAAAAGTAGATATCCACCATTTTATGTTTACAACAAGCTTAAGGTTATGTTTATATATATGCATGTTTTGTGATTGTGCAGGTGGTGTCTTGTGTTGGTGGGGAAGTTGAGGAAGTGCAAAGATGAAGCAAGCTGATAGTTGAAGCAAAGTTTTTGGATGGTACTAATTTGTAATCATTATTTGTAATGAAGAATTGATATATTAACGTGATGATGTATGATTCATTTTTTGCATTTTGAATATAAAGTTTTAATGTTTTTTGTATGAATGGATCTGTTGCTTTGAATTTATATCAATTTGTTTTCTGTTTATTCAGCTTTTGTTGCATTTGCAAAAAAATTTTTTTTAAAAACCCAAATATCAATCACAACGGTGCATAAATGTTGTAATAAAGTTTATTACAACGGTGGAAAAAAGTTGTAAAATATACATATTACAACGGTTTTGCAACAGTGCAGAAAAGTTGTAAAAGATATTAGGCTATTACAACTTCTTAAGACACGACGGTTTGCCCACCGTTGTAAAAACCTATTACAACGGTGTTCCACCGTTGTAATAGGGTCATTTTGTTGTAGTGACATCATCATCCAACAAACAAATATTACAATCACAAGCAATCAATATAAATGCAGTTATAAAAATAAATAACTGTACAAAATTTTGAGCGAGAGAATTCTCACTTTTGGTTTCCACTCCATCAGTATTTAATTGCCGATTATTTTTATAAAATTGAACTGAGCGTTTAATTTTATCAAAAACGGTAACTTGCTCCATTTCCGTTCTCGTCAGTTCCATGTTGTAGTGTTCGTCACCACGATTCCAATGGATCTGAAATCGTCGAATTCTATTGTTGTTTGAACAAAATATGATAGTTTTAAATATTAATTACATTCATACAATCAATAATATAATTTATGAATTAATTAAGTCCCTAATTAACTTAACCCTCACTGCTAATCCTTTTCCGTCGTCCCGTGCTACCCGAGAAAACCGTTCGCCCTCAAATCCTTCAGCGTGCTTCGATACTCGTGCCACCGGAGACGAATCGGACTACACCACGACATGTGCCTTGGCCAGAGCCTCCACCACCTTGAACGGCGTGCACCGCGACTCCCCCATGAACCCCATAAAGGTGTGCGAATGATAGGGGTTTCAGCTCGAAATCACTCAATTTACCAAATAAGAAACGATCAAAACCGTATGAGAAGGGAGATCTCACAACGCTCTTCGATTTTTTTGCTGGGGATTTTCAAAATCATTGAACTAATTGGAGATTTTGCACACGAATTTAGGAGCATTTTGGCCATCGAAATTAGATGGCGGGGGCTGAAATGGAATGAACGGGCTCGGGTTTTGGTGAATATATATATATATATATATATATATATATGTATATTATTTAATTCTCTAAACGACTCTATTTTGTCCGAACTCAAAACGAGACCCAACGACTATCGCCCCTAGCTAAGTACCCTCGGACACAATGGAATATGTTTCGTAAGCCAGTTCGAGTAGTTTTCATCAAAATTAAAATATAAATTAATATTACGGTCAATATTGAATTTGAACATACATTTTAATTTTCCGGGGCCACATACTAGTTCCAAAAATTATGAAAATTGAAATATAGCTATATTTTTATGATATGGTCCTAACAAAATTAATTTTGTCGTATTTGGAGACCGTTTGAAAAACGGCCTTTTTATTAGCTTATTAAATTTAAACAAAAATTGAAAACACGTTTAAATTTACTGCGCTCACATATTAATTCCAAGTGACTTGAAAATTTAAACCTGACAATGATTTGACGTTCCGGATCCAACAAATGTGGTTTTGTCAAAAATGGATGTCGTTTGCAAAATGGCTATTTTAAGGGCTTTATATAATATTAAAATATGTATAAATTCCATAGCGACTATTTTAAATTTTAAACTAGACATAACTTACAATTTATAAAGTGAGATCACAATTTCTTACATTCGCTAGAAAGATATAGTTAAATAGATCCTAACATTTCTGTTTTTACTGAAATCTGATTAATATGGCATTCTGTAATATCATTTAAAATTCAAAACCAAATTTTCAAACTACCACGTCATTTCGAGTTCGTTTTATAATTAATATAAATTTATACGTTCTAACTTCGATTTAAATAAATTTAATCATTAATTCTCAAAATAAATCATTTTAAATTCTTAAAATCTAGTAAATCAATTAAAAATAAAATTTTAAATTGGTTCAGGAATTCCGGGTTGTTACAATCTCCCCCACTTAAAACTTTTTCATCCTCGAAAAATAACGGAGCTGAAAGTTGTATAACTAACCAAATCAACTTTCATTCTGGCTTGAGTTCTTCAACTTTTCAGTTTCTAAGAACTTTCTAATTTCTCAAAAATTTGGCTAACACCCTAAATTTTTGAAAAATTTCGCCATTACCTCCTTTGTACGGGGAGGGTTTGAAAATTTTATTGGGTCGTATTAGGTACCCAATAAATCTATAAAAAGCATACATAATTTTTGTGACCTATCTATGCCCAAAGGAGACATGTAAAAAGTCGGAATCTCATACCTAGCCCCAGTTTTGGAAATAAAATAATCCATGTGCCTTAATTAAAAACAAAAGAGATGTGAATTTTTTTGTCATCTCCAGACCTGTGTACGATTTTTATTAATTCCTGCCCCGAGTGCCTTTATATGTTTTATTAAGTCCATAGTCAGTCTTCTGTACAATCTGTAATTTAGTCATCGCCATACAAGCGTCTCGCTCATATGGTAATCCTAACCTTTTCATATAAGAAGCAAATGCTTATATGTAATATGATATGATATAATGTCTTCATGGTGTATGTTATGCGGTGTAGTTCATAATTTATTTGTTGCTATCCAATGGCGTACGTTGTATTTCACACAGAACAACCATCACAACGCATCCAAGAACATTCATAGTAGTTTATATAATAAATAAAATTGTGCAACCAACTCATTAAGGTGCACCCGTTTGTCGGGCATGGAATATATTTCTCTACTCAACAGTAAATCCATAACCTGCTCAGCATGTGTGTGTGTATATATACATATATGCATATCTATCAAATATATAAATCCAATTCGAACTAAATTTTCTATGCAGCTCTATATTATATTTAGTTTGGTTTTTATTTATCATTCGTTCTTATATGATTCTTATCCTTCCAATAATTTTATTAGTTAAATTAATAATCACACATCACAACCAGCAATCAATTAGGTTATTTGCTTTTCAAACATATAATTTTTATACTAAAATAATATTCCAATGCCAAAATCACAATAATAAACCTAACTAAGTTTTGGTTCTCACACCAGTCAATTGGAAATATATAGATATCCACTTTCGAAACTCGAACATTAACTCTGATAATGGTGCACCTATCATCAGAATTATCCCCGGGCGACTAGAGCGTGATTCTATATCAACCCAGTATATTTGAGACTTCGTATTCACGTGGATCAGACGTATATGCAAAACCTCCTTATACCCGTTAGTCCAAAAAAAATACTCAAATACGTATAATAAGATATAATTTTCAAAACTAAATTCTTTTCTTTTAAACCATTCTCTTCTAACTCTTTCTAGGGAATTACTAGCCCTATCTCTAATTAGTTACTCTTATAGGATATTACTAATCCTATCTCTGATGAATTCTTTTGTTTGGTTCTAATGTGTCTAGTTCTCTATCTTTGTGAATGAAAGCTTTGATACCAACTAAGATAACCCAATGAAATCCAGTAGGCTTTGCAACCATCCCTTCACCCCCCAAGGTAGCAAGCTAACCTCCCACCGTGGTTCCCAGATGATCCCCCAGACACCTTGTTTTATGGCCACCCTCTCGACTGTTCTCCAACCCTAAACACGGACATGTAGGGGTAAGATCCCACTGTTCACCATCAAACCACATGGTGAGAACACCCTATCATGCTGCACCCTATTACCAGGCAAGCCAAACAAGGACTGGTGTGAGAACTAAAACCGTTATTAACTTTATTTTAAAGTGGGGTAAATCAAGGGACCACGCCGTATAACATGGAACGGGTTATCTCCCAAGAATACTATAAAACCAAAAGCACAATGCTAAATGGAAAAGTGAAGCCATTATAAGACTCAGGTCCCATCACACAATGCAAGCACAAACCAGAGGATGGAGTTTTACCTTCTAATGGCCAAACATGCTTGGTACGCGAAATTTGTCCTTTATTATTACTATAAGTGAAGAAATCAATTTCAAATATAAATGTAACAATCATAGATGGCATAGTACCCCATCCTACTATTTCGCCATATAGGTTTACAACTAAAACTGAAAAGTCGCATATTGGAAGTTGGATTTCCATCATTAGTCAAGGCAACAGAAATCCAATGTCAGATACACATCCATTTACAAGCCCATTCTGGGTCTGAATGAAACTGGAGGCACCTTATTCCTCATCCCATATGTACAATACAGGAGAGAGGTCCTCACATATCCGGTCGATCTCCAAGTACGTTTGGACGATCACCACTTATTACCTTGTCTTGGGTGTACAGCCCAATCAAGACATCAGTAATCATCCAAACGATTTGAAGATCTCCGGTCTTCAACCAACGTCTTCATCATCAACTTTTAGTCGTCTACGTATCAGTTATTCAGAATGGGTTAAATCCGGTCTTTCCGAATAACTAACGTATCTTATAATCAATAATCAAGTGCTATAAAAACACATCATATGCCTCATTCCAATTTAGAATATTCTTTTATTCAAATATTCACATCTTAGGGACAAGGTTCCCATTAATTTTATCAAAGATGAGTTCTTTTAAATTTATTCTTTAATCTTCCTTTGGCTATCAATTTCAAAAGATTTTATTTTATCTTTCCATAATTCTAAACCAAATTAAGGTTTATAAAACTAGTCCGGATTAATGAGCCTTACCGAAGTAATCATTTATTATAAATCTCAGTCCCCACCTATTCATCTCATGGAGCAAAACTGGTAGTACTCCATATCTAACACCCACGGTGTTTTCGGTAAATTTTAATTACCATTTCACGTTAAAATCTAATTAAAGATTTAACTATCTCCTGGAGTAAAACTGGTAGTACTCCATTCTCGATCATTCATGAATTCAATAAATTTAATTATCCCATTCTCATTTCAATATAATTAAAGATTCATTAAAACTCTAGTTAAATTTTAATCTCAATAATCATTTCTTAATGATTATTCAAATTTTAGGAAATAAATCCTGTCTTTACTTGGGTTAAAGAACCAATGTCATTTAAAACACAGTTCACAATAAACCAAAATCAACTTCCACTAAATATGGAATCTTCACGGGATACAGATCAATATATAATCGATATAAATTTCTATGTCAGACTAATAATATAAATGGAATAACGGCAAGGCCTTTTAAATTCCATATATAGTAACGGTCTTCCTTCGTAGAAGCTTATCTTGATTATTACCATAGCGAATTCCACTCAATTCCAATTTAAAATATTAAATTGGAAAACTTTACTTTGGAAAATTCCATTAATCTTAATAAAAAGATTCATAAATTGCAAATCATATCTTCATTGTTAATTGGGTTAAAGAACTAATGTCTTTTGAAACATCGCTCGCGATAAACCCAAAATCCAATTCAATTCCACTTAAGTTAATTAATTGGTAAACTTCTCTAAATCTTAATTAAAAGATTTATTTTATTCTCAACTAGGATTAAGAACAGTATTATTGAAGATACCATTCACAACGAACCCAAAATCCCATTTGACAGTAAATATAAGGCTCTAAATAGAAATAATATCGGCTTATATTCAATATCAAATTCTGAAACCGACGGATATCGTATTCAGATTAACGATATATATATATATATATATATATATATATATATTCCAAATTCCTCAACAATATCCGTATAATCATGGAATCCAATATCGAAATATTCCGAAGATTATTTCTATTCGAATCCATTCCAATTTATACATTGGAAAGTTTTGGTCATTTTAAAAACCCTGTTTTTCTTTTCAATCCAATTTATTATTTCTAAAAATCATTGTATTATTATTCTAGTTATTAACTAGTTCATTTAGATAAAAATATATTTTTATCTTTTCAAACTTGGAAATTTTCATCTAAAACCTTTCCAAATCAGCAATTATGATTTTATGTAATTTTTCCATATTTCTAGTAATTTTATTAAGACCCTTACAGTCGGTTTCCAATATCGGCCACCGAACTGCATCCATAGCGACCTTTTCTGAAATTGATTCGGATATAATTAAAAATCCAACTATTCAAATCTAAATCTCTTATATTCATTGGAAAGATCTTTTCGATACGAAGCCAACGATTCCAGTTTTAGGAGAATCCGACGGCCAACCGTTATGTCCATTTGAAGTACATGGTTGAAATTCGCGAACGGTCGTTGCACGGCGCGTTCTATTCAAGCCATTTATATATATATAATATATATCGTCGATTTCCATTTAAACTTATTTTATAAATCATTTATAAATTCATTTTAAAGCGATTTCAACTTCATTTTCAATTTTAAATCTAAACTGAATATTCCATATCATTATAATATTAAAATGATAATATTTTCAAAATATTAGATTTTGAAATTAAATCTTTTCGATATTCACTATAAAAAAAAAATCGACAAAAAAGTCCGTTTGAGTTAAAATGGCGTATATCTACTTAACTAGGCTTCATCTATTTCAATATTTTCGTATCCATCCAAAATCGGACATCAAAATTATATTTTGACTTTTCACTAAATATTATTATAAAATATTCGTTATTTCTGAATTGGAATCAAAATCAATTAATTACTATATTATTTTATTTATATGGATTCCATACACAGCATGTATTCAAAAATAGTGATAAACAACTATTAAACAGTCAATTCACATCTAGAGTGCAATTTACAAATGTATAGCATTAAATAATTAAATAATGCTTATCACAGTCTGTCAATCAGTCGATTGACATATAATTAAATCCAAGGCAGTTATGAATTAATTATCATCTCCAGACCTGTGTGGGGTTTTCAAACATCAACAAATAATTGGGCGATGTGTAAAATTATCGTCCTAATATCTGTGTGCGGTTTACATCCCAATCCATGTGAATTTATTTACATTTTAATAATAATTGCATTTAAAACCGTACACATCATCATCCACCAAACAAATATTACAATCACAGGCAATCAGTATAAATGCAGTTATAAAAATATATAACTGTACAAAATTTTGAGTGAGAGAGTTCTCACTTTTGGTTTCCACTCCGTTAGTCTTTAATTGGCAGTTATTTTAATAAAATTAAACTGAGCGTTTAATTTTATCAAAAACGGTAACTTGCTCCATTTCCGTTCTGGTCAGTTCCATGTTGTAGTGTTCATCGCCACGATTCCAATGGATCTGAAATCGTCGCTGAATTCTATTGTTGTTGTTTGAACAAGATATGATAGTTCTAAATATTAATTAAATTCATACAATCAATAATAAAATTAACTTGGTTAGCCGTGCGTGTTGTTTACTCGTAAGCTGAAATGCCTTAAGGCTTGCCTTATGGCGTGGAACGTTCTTGTCTTCAAGAACAACTTCGACCGTGATAGGGCGGCTGAAGAGATTCTTGTTCTAGCAGAAGTGTCGTTTGACGAAGATCCCTCTGCTGCCAACAAGGAGGCTTGGGTGGTGGCCCAACTTTCTTTCTCTTCTGAGCTCCGTATCGGACATGACCGCCTGCGCCAAAAGGCGAGGATAAAATGGATTGTTGAAGGTGATACGAACTCAAATTTTTTTCAATCTTCTATCCGTAAGAAGAATAGCGTTCTCATGATTCGCCTGATTCAGCGACCAGATCTTTCTGTTGCCGCTACCTCGGAAGAAGTCAAAGACATTATTCTATCCCATTTCTGGTCCTTCCTTAGCCCTCCCTCTGTTTCCGTTTCTGATCCGTCCCTCCTCGCGTTCAGTCCTCGATTTGTCCTTCCCACCGATAGACCTGACCTTGCCGCACCACCTTCTTCGGACGAAATACGTTCTTGCGTTTTCTCTTTTAGTAAGGACAGTGCGTGCAGCTGGATGGTTTTAATGAGATTTTTTCCAGGAGCGTATGGTCAGTGATTCAGGCAGATTTTTGTCTCGCCATTCAGTCTTTTTTCTCTAGTGGAGAGCTTCTCACAGGTTCGACCTCCACCAACTTGGTCCTCATCCCAAAGTGTGACCATCCGAGCTCTTGCGCGGACTTCCGTTCGATCAGTCTATGTAATTTCTCCAACATGGTCATTTCCAAGGTCCTAACTACTAGGTTAGCACCGTTTCTCGAGCGAGTTATCTCCTCCTCGTAGGTTGGGTTTGTAAAGGGATGTTTGATCTCTGATAACGTTCGGTTAGCCCAGGAGCTGATGTCTCAGATCGATAAGAAGGTTAGAGGTTCTAATGTGGTCGTTAAGCTTGATATGGCCAAGGCTTACGACCGCATGTCCTGGTTCTTCATCGTCAAGGTCCAAAGGACTTTTGGTTTCCCGGAACCCCTTATGTTATCTGGGGACTTATCTTCATTTGTTGGTTTTCCGTTCTCATCAACGGATTGGCCACTGGTTATTTCATATCCGGTAGGGGTCTCCGTTAGGGAGACCCACTATCTCCCACTCTCTTCGTCATCACTGCTGAGGCTTTCATTAGAGGCTTGCACTCTTAAACTATTGCCGGGAAGATTTAGAGGTTTGTCTTACCTAGGGGTTGTCCTCTCATCTCCTCCTTATCCTTCGCAGAAGACATTATCATTTTCACAAATGGTAGTCGTCGTTCTATTCGCAGTTTACTTTGCCTTATTCATCAGTATGAGAGTTGTTCAGGCCAACTCGTTAATTCCTATAAAAGCTGCTTTGTGTCAGCAAAGACCTTTCAGCTGTTAGATCGTCTTGGATCGAGACAACTTCCAGCTTCAAGGCTGCATCGCTTCCGCTACCTTACCTCGGTATTGTATTATACCGAGGTAGGAAGCTTAAAGCCATCTTTGATCCTCTTACCGACAGAGTTAGGGGTAAATCACTCCTTGGAATGCTACGCTCCTCTCTCAGGTGGGAAGATTGGTTCTGATAATGTCTGTTCTCGACTCTATGGGTTCTCGTATCTTTACTACTATGACCCCTACAGCTTCTTTCTTTCGCTCTTACAGATCCATGGCTTGTTCCTTTTTCTGGGGTACCAAGGATAACGCCTCTCGCCACCACTGGATTTCTTTGAACGTCATCTTTCATCCCAAAAGTGAGGGAGGACTAAGAATTCCTAACCCTATGGACATCTGCAAGGCATATGCTTGCAAGCCTTGGGCTAGGTTTGGAGCTAACGACTCCCTTTGGGCTTTGTTCCTCCACGCTAAGTACCAAAGGCTCTCTGGTACGCAATACAATGATGTCATGTCCTACTCTAGTGAGACGTGGAAACAAATGCAGTCCGTGAAAGTTCTCTCGGACGATCATGGTGGTAGTACTAGTTGGGATGGAAGTACCTTCTCTCTTAAGGCGGCGTAGAATTCGGTGAGATCACCGGGTGCACGACTCGATCTTTTCTCCTCTGTTTGGGATGTCTGACTCCCGCCCAAGGTTTCTCTTTTTATGTGGAGAACCTTACATAACAGGTTACCTATAGATGAGAATCTTCAGAGAATCGACATCCCCCTCATGTCCCGTTGCAGGTGCTGTGGCTCTGGTAGGTCAGAGTCCTCCTTACACTTGTTTTTTTTGGATCTTGTGCCTGGCCGGTCTGGAATTACTTCGGGAATCTATTGAATTGTCGAAGTAGTGCCACCTCGCTTGATGATCTTCTGAGATGCTGGTGGTCTGGCATCTCCGGAAAATCTTTCCGCTCGATCCTTCTTCTCCTTATCCCTTGCCTTGTCTGCCGGCACATCTGGTGTGTGCGGAATAAGGCAATGTTCGACGAAGTCGCTATGGACCCTCCAGCCATTATCCGGAGAATAAGGAGCGATGTGTTCCTTGCGTTTCTTGGTCGACCTTTCAGAGGTGTCATTGGCTCCAGGTCCAGGAGGTTGGCCGTCACTTTTCATGTTTTATCGGTCCGTGCCACTCCCAGAGCAGGTATTGGTTGATTTACTTATCGTCTTTCTGCTTCTTATGTCAATTTATCACACCATCCCTCCCTCATCCCCCCATTCTGTCTAATGTTGTTTACTACTTCTTCAGGTACTGGTTTACAGGTTTTGGATCTGGTATATCTGGACCTGGAGGGTGTTTCTTCATTGCATTATCCCTCTTTGGGTTCTCGAAGTAAGTGCTTCTGTTGATCTAGGAGAGATGGTGTCTGAGCGTTTCTCTCTTTCGGCCTAGCATCCGATGTTTTTTTAGGAGCTTCTGGAGAAGGATCTACAGGAGTTGTTAAAGCGTTTACATGGTCTTCGCTTGCTTATGCAACCGTCTGTCTCTCACGGCACCTTCGCTGCTCGTCTCCTTCTGCCAAAGTTTGGATACTTCTACCTTTACTCTTCGCTATGTAGACTGCAGATAGGAGAACGGATTTTCTCCTGTTTTCTATTCGTTTATAGTCATTTTTTTTGGTTTTGGGCTAACACTTTATGTCTGCGTGTGCACGGTTACTGCATTATGCAGAAACTGTTTTTTTGAGCCTTTGGAGAATGACTATATTCTCCCTTTTATTTTTCAACATTGTTGTTAAAAAAACAATAATATAATTAACGAATTAATTAAGTCCCTAATTAACTTAACCCTCACCGCTAATCCTTCTTCGTCGTCTCCTGCTATTCAAGAAAACCGCTCGCCCTTAAATACTTCAGCGCGCATCGATACTCGCGCCACCGGAGCTAAATCGGACTGCAACACGACGTGTGCCTTGGCCGGAGCCCCCACCGCCTTGAACGGTGTGCGTCATGAGTCACCCTGAACCCTAGAAATGCATGCGAACGACAGGGGTTTCAGCTTGAAAATCACTCAATTTACCAAATAAGAAACGATCAAAACCGTATGAGAAGGGAGATCTCACAACTCTCTTCAATTTTTGTATTGGGGATTTTCAAAATCATTGGACTGATTTGGAGATTTTTGTGCATGAATTTAGGAGCATTTTGGCCATCGAAATTAAATGGCGGCGGGTGAAATGGAATGAACGGGCTAGGGTTTTGGTCAATATATACATTTTATTATTATTATTTAATTCTCTAAACGACTCTATTTTGTCCGAACTCCAAACGAGACCCAACGACTGTCGCCCCCAGCTAAATACCCTCATTTCGGACATACTGGAATAAGTTTCCTAAGCCAATTCGACTAGTTTTTATCAAAATTTAAATATAAACTAATATTACGATCAATATTGAATTTGAATACATTTTAATTTAACGGGCAACATACAGACTCCAAAAATTATGAAAATTGAAATATAGCTATATTTTGATGATACGGTCCTAACAAAACTAATTTCGTCAAATTTGGAGACCGTTTGAAAAATGGCCTTTTTATTAGCTTATTAAATTTAAATAGAAATTGAAAACACGTTTAAATTTACTGCGCTCACATGTTAATTCCAAATGACTTGAAAATTTAAACCTGACAATAATTTGACGTTCCAGACCATCAAAAGTGGTTTCATCGAAAACGGAGGTCGTTTGCAAAATGGCTATTTTTAAGGGCTTTATATAATATTAAAATATATATAAATTCCATAGCAACTATTTTAAATTTTAATCTAGACATAACTTACAATTTATAAAATGAAATCGCAATTTCTTACATTCGCTAGAAAGATATAGTTAAATAGACCCTAACATTTCTGGTTTTACTAAAATCTGATTAATATTGCTTTATGTATAATCATTTAAAGTTCAAAACCAAATTTTCAAACTATCGCCCCATTTCGAGTTTGTTTTCTAATTAATATAAATTTATACATTCTAACTTCTATTTACATAAATTTTTAATCATTAATTCTCAAATAAATCATTTTAAGCTCTTAAAATCCAGTAAATCAATTAAAAATAAAATTTTAAATTGGTTCAGGAATTCCGGGTTGTTACATATATGTTCATAAAGTTTTCCATTTAAATTAAAATCATTATGGAATCATTTCTTTAAATCACTACTTATGGAAATGCTTGTCTAAAAGTCATAGATTTGAGAAAGTAAACATTTAAGTTCATACTTGAATCATATACATTTAACGTTATTTACAAACACAGTTTCAAAATATTTGAAATTGTTGGTTCATGCTCACTTTACTTAACATGGTACTCAATGAAATTCTGAAGTATTTTACCATCTTCACATTTTAAAGAGTTTCAGGACTCTTTAATTTCATCTTATTTAGTACTCTTAAGGTCCATACCATTACATGCATTCTTAATAAATCGAACTATATTTCTTTATATCATTCATATAAAAACTTTTTTTTTATAATTCAAAATATTTGCAAATCTTATATATAGAAAATCATTTAAAATTTTTAACTTATAAAACTATTTTATATAAAATTTCAAGTACGCCCTCATATATGATAGTCTCAACTCATTCTAGGGAATCACTAACCCTGTCTATCATGAATTTACCACCAATAGGTTTTGGTTCTCACTCAGCCAAACCTCTGATACCAACTATAAAAATCCGCCTTTTTGGTATTAATCAAGTCGATAATAAACCACATATATCAAACTCAAACAATCTAAAATGATGGATTTTTAACGTGGTTTAACAAAAAAAAGAAAACAAGAAGAGAAAAAACTAAACGATACACATAATCTCCCAACAGAATGATAAAATATAATAATAATGTAGGAAGTTCAATAAAACTGTCAAACAATATTTATTTTATCTCACTTTACAATATCTCATAGTTATATATTCACTAAAACATACCAATAATACAGCGAAAATAAAATAGTAGTAAATACGGTCTTTAGACTATAACTTCTTCTTCAAGTAACTAAGGTCTTTAATAACTGAAACAACTTAGGCAAACGGAACTGTTGAAACCAAAAAATGGTCACAACACCAAAGGTGCTTTGAAGCACTTCACCAAATAGTATGACTAGAAATTATAAGTCCACAAACACAAAATAAAGAGCAAAAAGTAAAGAACAAGGAATTTTTAGAGTGGTTCGGTCAATTTAGACCTACATCCACTATAATCACTTCTCATTATCATACTTGAGTTTACAAAGTACATCGCTTTATGATTTTCACTTGCATATGTCAAAGGAATGATTTAATCTCTCTAAGTATGGCGGAGACTGATGAATATCGTCAACACTTGAACACTTGAGTGATTTTCCTTGATTTCATGGCGTTTTTGTGTTAGATCTAGGCTATAGAGAGGATTGATGAAAATTTGAGAAGCTTGAATTGAACTTTGGCTACTTCTAATGGAGTTTGGAGGAGATTTGTTCCATTTGTTGTTGGAGTAGAATGTATTGAGTTGGAGAAGCCATTATTTTGGAGGCCGACCAGCACCTTTATTTTGGAGTCGACCAGGAATTTGGCACAAGTGACCGACCAACTTTATATTTGCTTCAGGACCGACCCGTGCATATTTCATTTAATACCACCGCTCTTTTATTCACATAAATGCCATTGCTTTTCTATTTTTTAGTGTTGATCCATACTATATGCTACTATTTTAAATTGATGCTGGTCCTCTGAAATAACAGAAATGCCACCGTGTCAACAAATGATCCCGGACTATGCAGCTGACGTGTCCACAGTCCACTTATACATGTATTATTATTCACGTTACTCGTATTAGGCTATAATTACATGTCGTCATGTGGCTATTTGCTCCTAAACGTGAACAGTACGGACCCAGGCCCGGCCCTGGGGCCAGGCGACCTAGGCGGTCGCCTAGGGCCTCGGACCGGGGAGGAGGAAGAGGGAAGAGGAAGGGGGCCTCAAAATTTCGATTCAAATGAATATTGGTAACGTCTATGTGCTCTTCTAAACAAAAGCAGCTGTAGCCAAGTGGTGGCATTGCTAGATCCTTACCATGCAACCACAGTTCAAGTCCTGCATTGCTCATGAGACTACTATTTTCTAATTTTTTTCCAGCTGTTTTGTGTTTGCTTCCTACTTCGATACAGTATTTAGGGCCTCTAAAAAAAATTTGCCTCGGGCCTCGCCGTGCTCAGGGCCGGCACTGTACGGACCCATGCTACTCTATTTGACCAACCACGCTGGCTTAGAAGAAACCGACCCGTACTTGTTATAGTACAACGGCATTATGCATATGAACCGACCCAGGTAGTTGCATGTTGGTCACCATCCCACTTTTGCCACGTGTTCTACAAATCAGCTTAGTTTTCCATGCACTTGTTAGAAATAAATGAGTTGTAGGGTAATAGTCCCATATCTTGTAAGATTAAGGGTTATAGGTCCTTATATATTAGGGTAGTTACCCTATATTAATTACAAGGATATGAGAGAGGTGAAATAGAGGGATGCAAGACCAAGGGGTGGTGCACCGCACCCGTGCCCGTGGGCGTTTGAGGCGTCTTGTAGGCACTTAGGACTTTGCAATGTGTTTGCTACACTGTGCATTAGCGGGCCGAAACTACTGGGCTTAACGGTCATGGGTTTTTTGCGAAGCGGATACGAATTCAAATGGTTGCAACGTTTGAAAACGGGTCGCTACCTTTCCAAACGATGCGTCCATTGATTCAAATCGTCACCCGTTTCAGATATATATAAAGATGGAGTCAGAACAGTTTCCTTCACCGAAAAATAAAATCTCTGACCATCTTCTCCCTCCCGTACTGTTCTTAATTCTTCTCTTGAGTTCGTCGTCGTTCGCATCGCCAGCGCAGCCTTGCGAACAAGATTCCGTTTCACCTTGAGAAACAGTTGCTCATTTCAACCCGACCGCGCCGTAGGGGGGGCAAATCTGTTTTAAGGGAACAGCAAAGTGCTGGACTCGGATTTGACAATCAAACCTGCAATCGGAATACAAACCGGTAAACTTTCCTAACTCTATTTCTAGTTTTCTGTAAACCCAATTTTCGAATTAGGGTTTTTTGTGATAACAGCACTTAGTTTAGTGTTGATCCACATTTGCTGTGTACATGTCACTGCTTTGTTTGTTTTCCTTTTGATTCTGACCCATGCAAGTCATATGCCACGTATTCTCATGTTTGCCTGGTGGAACCAAATTATATTAACAATGCTCAACTTTGCTTACACTATTTTATCTACATTCTTCCCTCGTATATAACATGTTACTCTTACTAATATACACATGTGAGAGTTGTATCATCCTTATGTAATAATTCTTTATAAATGTCATTGCAAAGGACCCAAACTGCCTCATTATGTGTACATCATGAATCACACATTCAATATGTTTATTCAATATGGAACCGACCCAACATTGCCATCATGTTATACAAACAACCATCCCATTTTCATAGAACTACAGTCGATCCACGTTGAATAATACTTTCATATGTATGCCACGGCATTCAATTTGTACGATAACATGTTGTACTAGCTTTTTTTATTTCACAATTGCTCACTGTTGTAGCGTTCCCATTTCGTGAATGACATGTCGCTGACTCATTTTTCTTCTATGAACCATTCCATGAATTACGCTTAGACCAATCTATTGTTGGGGATAGTGTCGACCCATCACTGAGACTGTGTCGACCGATCCATCGTTTACATCGTGACCGACCAACCCGTCGTTGTGAAGCCGACCGACTCGGTGCTTTGGTACCGACCGCCTCGGTGCTTTGGTACCGACCGATCCTTAGGATTGAGAAAACACTAATCCTTGGCACTTAAACGTTAACGATCTGCTTCATGTGCATTTAACTAATTATTTGTGAATGGTGTTTTTAATAAGGTTAACATTTGCCCCTCGAAGCTTGTATTTTTGCTTGTGAAAAATTCAGGCTTCGAAATGAACATTGTTGATTTAAATAAACATGAATATATCGTAGATAAACGTTTAAGACAAATCAGTGTGTTTTTATTTTTCGGTACATAAGCCATGGGATTTGAGCATTCAAGCTTGTTTGCATTGCATGTGGAACTTGCATTTTTGATCCAAATTTGGTCGAGTTCCCAGTGTCGAGCACTCGAAAGCTTATTGGTGATTATTTGAGCTCAAACAAGCTCTTGAATGCTATCCCATGTCCTGTAATAACAGAAAAACATTGCATTTGTCCGGGTTAATATTTTGCTATCGACTGCCCATCTCGATAACATATTAGTCAGTTCAAATTTTCAATTATGGCGAATTTTTATTTTGAATTTAATGATGTGTCTATATAGAACTGTTTTATTCAACGGTTTATAACTCGTCGAATATTTCCTGCTCAAACACGATATTCTAATTCTAATTAGCATTGATGCTTAAGATCAACTAATCGATACAAGTCGATTATAGATTTTAAGCGCCATTGTTTTAACAACTTATATGATGACGTTGTACGATTTTTAACATTTACGAAAAACATATCTGTGATTTATTTTCCGGTTCTTCCTGAAGAAGCTTTGGATATTCGCGCTCCGGCTTAGGAGGTCCTTTAGTCTTTATTGTGGGAAGGACTTTTGTTGCTCAATGTTTGTCTATTTTGTCCGTCAATTCTGACATTAGAGACTTCATTCGATGCCCCTACTATTACGATGTCATTTATAACCTAATTATCATCTTTTCATGTCGATTGAATCAACATTATAGACTTCATTGGGCATTGTTGATCTCTTCTATGGAGAAGTGGACCTTCTGTGTCGGCGCACAGGTCTGACACAAAGGATTTTGATTTACCCTTGCTATGGAGGGACTGTTAATTTACCCTTGCTATAAAGGGATTGCCCTTGCTATGGAGAGACTTTGAATTTACCCTTGCTATGGAGGGTTTGCCTTTGGTATGGAGGGATTTCCCTTGCTATAGAGGGACTTTAGATTTACCCTTGCTATGGAGGGACTTTGGATTTACCTTCAATAATTTGAAGAGGCACGAGATTATTGTCCACTCTCATATACTCCTCGACCTTTTTATAGAATTTCTCAAGTGTATTTGGCTCTTTTATTTTAATCCATCTACCAAATTCACTTTTCTCATCTATGGCGCCGATTATGGACATTAAGATCATGCAGGGTTCGTGTTTCCCCACTTCAGACAAGGCAGTGTTGAACCTCATAAGGAAAGCTTTAACAGACTCTCCTGAATTCTGCTTCATCGATGCAAGAGAAATAACATCCTTAGCCTTCGTAGATTGCAGCCTGAACTGCTCCTTGAATTTTAGAATTAAATCATCGAATTATTCAATGGATTTGGGTGGCAGCCTTGTGAGCCGTAATGATGCCACACCTTCTAGATAGAGAGGGAAGCACAGGCATTTTATCTCATTTGTTGCTTTGGCTGCATTCATATACCATTCATATCTATAGAGGAAGTGATTCGGATCCGAAGTCCCATTGTACGGAGGCATAGTAGGATGAGTGAACTTCTTAAGGAACTCAGCTTTGTGGATCCTCTTTGTGAATGGATTTTTGCTGTGGGAGAAGTCCCATTCTCTTTCACTGTCATTGCGGGCTATACTATCTTTCATGATTGACTTTACCATATCCGCGATATATTCGTTCGAGTTGTGTCGTTCCGTAGAGCGGACTTCGATCTCTTTTCTGGATGCTCGTCTTGGCGAGCGATCGCGGTTAGAGGATCTAGGTCTTTTACCTCCACTGTAGGGAGGTTCCCCTTTGGTAGGACTTGCAACTCGTCGGGTGTCTCGATCGGAATGGCATTTGGTCTTCGGCTTTGAGTCTTGGATATCAGCATCGCTTCCCAGCCATTAAGCCCTTCCATGTTATCATTATGATGATGATCGAAGGCTAACGAATTCAAATTATCCTCAAGGTTGACGTGAACTCTTTAAGGAGGAGCGGGATTCGCTTACGCCTTCAGAAGAACATTTATCTTATTGATGAGGGCTTGATTAGTGTCCATCAATGATTCGTTAGCGTTCATTAAAGTTTTGTTGGAGGCTTCCATCCGTTGACTCAAGTTAGTGACAATGGCATCTAATCCAGTTCCGGTTACTCTACCTCCGGCTATTGGGTTTTCTCCAACTTCAAAGCGGTTGGTAAGTGGTGTAGCTTCGTTGTTGGCAACGTTGTCGGTTTCTCCAACGGTTTTACTTGTAGTTTTATTAGATTTGGCCATTATCTTGGAAAAGGTTTTGAACTTTGAAGAGAACTCGTCAATTGGCCTGGATCGTAGATTTACAGAATCTATAGTAGAAGCAGGCTTGGAACTTCAAAGCAAAGCTTTTAGACTTGAGAAAAGTGTGAAAGAAGGAAGTGTGAGCGCCTCCCCACGGTGGGCGCCAAATGTTGAAACCAAAAAATGGCCATAACACCAATGATGCTCTTGAAGCACTTCATCAAACGGTATGACTTGAAATTATAAAGCCACAAACACAAAATAAAGAGAAAAACGTAAAGAACAAGGAATTTTTAGTGTGGTTCGGTCAATTAAGACCTACGTCCTCTATGGAATCACTTCTCATTATCACACTTGAGTTTAAAAAGTACATAGCTTTATGCATTTCACTCATTTTATGATAATTCTCTCTTTTCTCTCTCTTTAATCTAGATTTCACTTGAATATGTCAAAGGAATGGTTTGATCTCTCTAAGTATGGTGGAGATTGATGAATATCTTCAACACTTGAACATTTGTGTGATTTTCCTTGATTCCATGGCGGTTTTGTGTTAAATCTAGGCTATAGAGGGGATTGATGGAGATTAGAGAATCTTGAATTGAACTTTGGCAACTTCTAACGGAGTTTGGAGGAAATTTGATCCATTTGTTGTTGGAGGAGTATGGATTGAGTTAGAGAAGCCATTAGTGTAGGTTGGAGTGCTTGAGACTGATTGAGAAACGGTTTGGGCAGCCCTTCGGGGGGGGGGGAATCGGTCCCTTGAATGGTGGAGAAGGGGGCTATTTATAGGTGTAGTTTTATGGTAGTGGTAGTGTAGTAATTATGGTGTGCAGGGTTTGGATTGGCCTCAAACTTATTTATGAAAATGCCAATGGGTTACTTTACAGCTGTACATAACTAGCATGTTTTTGACCGACCAGAAAATGATGTCGACCGGTCTTGAGGTCGACCAACACCTTTATTTTGGAGCCGCCCAATAATTTGGTGCATGTGATCGACCAACTTTATATTTGCTTCAGGACCAGCCCGTGCATATTTCATTTGATACCGCCACTCTTTTATTCATAGAAATGCCATTCCTTTTCTATTTTTTAGTGTCGATCCATAGTAATATGCTACTATATACACTACGCCATAAACGGCCTAACGCAAGGCCAAAAAATTGTTGGTACAGCCCCAAAAAAAGTTGGCATAAGTCTTTGGCAAAGATTTTAGGGTGATGCAATTTTCACCGTTGCTACAGACCTCAAAGGCAACATTTTGACTATTTACGATAACACAACAAAAATTATTACAGTAGAACCCTATTTTGGTCTATGCAACATCCTTAGGTATCTGTAGCAACATTCCAAAAATGTTGCTATAGATATTTACATTAATTTTTAAAATATATATAACAAAAAGTAGAAACAAATGCTACTACATAGAAATAAATATTCAAACATAATTTTTATTCAAAAAAATATTTTATTTCAACATTTGAAATAGTACATATTTCTAACTCCACTATTTACAATTCACTGTTAATAACATACTCAGTTACATATGCGGATATTCCTCACTACATCGCTCTGTTCACTCATTACATATGCAGTTTCAATTTATACAAACACTAACACTGATAAATATATGGCGAGCCAAAGGCGAGCCGTCAACGGGTCCGGGCGCAGCGCCGGTGGCGGTCCGGGGCCCCACAGTCCCGGTCGAATAAGTGGGCACCGCCCGGTTCATCCGATTTTGGAAGATTTAAGCCTTCTTTGAAATAGCTTGTAGGAGCAGATCAAGTGCAAAATCAAGGTTTCTTGCTAAGCAGATCTGCAATTCAAGTGCAATGGAACAAAAAAAGAAACAACTTAGACCAGCCACATATAGGAGCAGCTCATAACATATATATGCACAGTTTCAAGGTTTACCAAGCATTTCAAATCAGTGGATCATGGCACAACCAACAATCATTTTGACAACCTTAGTTATACACAGCATGCCCAGTTTTATTTTCTATTGCCATAACACAGCAGCGTTTTAATAACTTGGTAAACAAAAGGTATTATAGGCTATATATACGATGTAATTACCTAATTATAGGATACCCCTTTAGTTGTAGGTGCAAACTGCAACATCTGTAGTCATCAGAATCTGGAACGTCAAAGAGTATGCCAGGGGATAGAATAATTTAATCCTCTCTTGATCTGATATATACAACATGGGCACAATATAAAACAACATAGACATGAAAGTGGACTTAAGTTTATAAGGAACAGGGGAAAAAATTAATGTACTAATTAACCAACTCAATGATCATAAACTAAAATTCATTTCTAAGGAAATTACATAATTAATAAATGCAAAATAAATTGGGTTTCGTAATGTGATACGTGTGCAGTAAAAATTGTTTCAAAAATTATGTATGTAGTCATGAAAGTATAATGTTTTTTGTCATTTCAGAAGTTAATTATCAAAACCAACCTAAAATTAAAAAAACCATCTTGATGATGAAAAAACGGAGTGAACACATGATTAATGAATACCAGATGTAAACAGTTAGCAAAAAAGAAAGGGATCCAACAATAGACTGGCATATTTCAGATGCTTTATCCAGAAATAAAGCAGAACATCTTAATCACAAGCACTGGTAAGTGCATAAATTTAATACTGGGTTTAACAAAACTGCCAAAGCTTTGCAACATTCCAACCCCCGTTCCATTATCAAAGTAAGAACATAAAAAGTAAAACAATTACAGTAGACGTGGAATGGAGAACTTTGAATTTTTATGGGGAAAGAAATATAAGATAATAATATTGTTTCTTACGTTTCCCAAACGTTTTGAATAGATGTTGTACAAATGGAACTATATAACCAAGAACTGGTAAGCAGCAGTATATACACACAAAAAACTGCGAGTAAGGAGTATATAATTATATAATAAGCAGTAACAGGTTGAAGTGTATGACCAACATATTGATAGATAACGGAAAACTGTAAGGCTACATCTATTCTCACCCCACAATTTGCTCTTCCCACCCCGGTAATTTTAAAAAATAAACTTCACCCCAGTTTTTTCTTTTCCCACCCCGTTTATTCCTTAAATACCCTTGTTTCTTCCATTGTCTATGTTCATTTTCTTTATTTTAACTTCCTTTTGCAGTTTTTCATTTCTCCATCAAAACTCTAGCAACTTTACATTCTACTATATATAATGAAAAAGATGCAAGCAATAAGGAAATAAATATATGAAAAGATGATCAAAACAGTGGTATTATAACAGTTTTCGATCTATTTTCTCATTTTGGTCGAAATTAAACGACGATTTTGCTGAGTTGCATTCGAGGATAGGGTTGATTAAATCAACTTGCCCTTAACATTTTGATTGATTTCGATCAATGTCACAGTGAAAAGCAATTAAAATTGATAATTACAGTTAATGAAATGTGTAATTAATAATTTAAGGGTAAAATTGGAATTACCAATTTAATATTTTGAACGGGGGTGAAGAGTAATTATTGGGGTGCTAATAGACACAGCCAAACTGTAAATTCTGCTTCCTAATGTTAAGGTAATGTATACCAACTTTGACGGGAGTGTTAGAATAATATCTATCTACAATTTCCACAAACACCTTAAATACATAAGTAAAAAAATATAAATTTAGGATACCATTATTTCATGTTTGCTGAAAGTTGAAACTAAACTGTGCTGTCAGCAAAATAGAAAACCAACCATGGTGTGTAATCAAACAATCACAAGTTCTCAATGTGTACGACAGTAAATCGAGGGAAAAAGAGATGAATGTTAAAATATGTAACCTGTAAACAATCAGGCAGGAGCTGTTGTATTCTTCAATCCCTAACATTTAGCATACCATTATTTGCTGATTGCAGGAAGTTGAAGTCTAAAAGCAGAAGTTCGTGACTAACACTCCTTCCTCAGAAATCTACAAACAGCCAAAACAGTGCAGTTATCAAAATTAAATAAAAGGGAGAGTACCAAATGTGTTGCTTAGCATCTGAGTCGGTAATAGGGACGGAGTATTAAAAATTGGTGGAAGAATAGTTACCGGATTAAAAAATCACTGAAATTCGCAACTTAAAAATCAGGAAAGATGTCGACTTTGTGGAAATTCGGTAAAGACGGAGGGAGATGAAGAGGAGTTGGAGGAACGCACCAAATCAGGATATGGTATAAACTCTGTGTTACAGCAGTAGGTGACAGAGTGAAATGAAGAGTAATTGGTGACTAAAATTCAGTAACGGATTTTGGAGTGAATGAAAATTTGGAGGAGAACGAAATGAAAATGTAGCGCATAAATGAAAATGTTTATGGGAAATAGGGTAATCCTAGTAGGTAGTTGCTGGACGGCTGGCATATGGTTTTAACTAATGGTGCGGATCACCACATAGGACATGGAAAGGTCTGCTATAGCAACACCGTACAAAATGTTGTATTGTGCTACACTTGTTTATCTAGGACAACACATTTTTATGGCGAAGGTAACATAAAAAATAGAACGTTGCAGTAGAACCAAAATATTATAGCTATCGTCACATTTTGGCTGGCAACACCTTGTAAATTTGTTGTATTTGGCTATTTATGGCGTAGTGAATAATTGGTGCCAGTCCTCTGAAATAACAGAAATGCCGACAAAATTAGAAATGAAGAAAGCGGCCATGGCTGCCAAGAAATCTCACCCTCCTATTTCTGAAAACTCTGATCTGAAAAGGGGCTTTTCCCCTCATTCCTCTCCTCCTCTCTCTTCTGACGCCAGCCTTCGCGCTGGATATTCTCAAAACTCGTCAGTTTTCTTGGCTGACGAAGATGGTTTTACGATTGTGCAGAATAGGCATAAAGTTCAGAAATCTAATTTTCCGACGAACATTCAGAAAGGAAAAGGGAAAATCAATGAATATCCTGTGAAACCGAATATTAAACTGTTTCCAACGTCGAACGGCAAAAGATTCCAAACAAGGGAGTCAAATCAAGATTCAAGGCAATCGATCAAGGTTACAATGCCAACTGGCTCAAATACCCAATCATGGGCGGATATGATAAATAAAGAGGGGCAATCGTCTGATTTTGACCTAAAATTTAGCCCCTCAGACGAGACAATTGGCGAGGAGCGTATTGTTGTACTGAGCGAAGACGTTAGCGTCAGAACAGAGGATAAATGGAGGCTTTCTGTTGTGGCTTATGTATTTGGTAAGCGCCCTCCATACCACCACTTCAGAGCCTTCGTTGCTCGGGCATGGAACCCGATAGGGACTTTTGAAATATTTACTCGAGAAAACGGATTCTTTATTATAAGGTTTACTAATGCAGAGGACACTGAAAATTTACTTAATGGTGGTCCGTATTTTATCAATGGAAAACTGATTATCCTCAAGAGATGGTCCAAGAAATTAGTTCTTTATAGGGATTTGTTGAATACACTACTTATATGGATTAGGCTCCCTGAACTTAACTTGCGACTCTAGGATAAAGAGGCTTTCAGTGCCATCGCAAGCTTAATTGGTGTGCCACTTAAAGTGGATGAACAAACAGCAAAGGAATCAAGATTGAGCTACGCTCGAATATTAGTTGAGATCAAAGCTGAAGATGAACTACCCAATGAAGCTTGTATCTACATGCATGACGGGGAGAGGATAATACAGCAGATTACTTACAAGTTGATCCCTGATCGATGCAAATTATGCAAGTGCTTTGGTCACTCATTAGACGAATGTTTTAATAATAAAGAAAAAGGTAAAATTCCGGCGAAAGATTCAGATCTTGATCCTGATCCGAAAATAAATACTGAAGGGATCAACTCAGAAATACCTAATCCCCCAATGCAAACTCATGTTTCTTCCCCTCTAGATGATGATAACATGAATATGGATGTTTCTGAAACAGCCGCAGCCGGCATTTCAAATTCAGATCCAAATTCACAACAAAAAGAGAGGTCTGCGGTTCAATCGAACCAGCAAACCAATTTCGCTCGAAACAAAACTGAAAGGATTCATTCTGAATCTTTAGTTAGGAACGAGCTTCTCAATAATCCAAGATCCACAGATATCAACGCAGAGGTGGGAATTAATACAAATGTTTCTGAACCCATCACCCACATGAAGGATTCAAGTCATACTTCTATATCAGATAAAAAAATGCTTTAAAGACGGGTTTGGAAGAGTGTGCCAATGTTCTTGCAGATAATCCTATTTTTACTGATCAATCTCTGTTGCCTGAAGGATTGGCTCCCAAAAAACCTTCCTATGTCTCTGACTCTGATATCCAAACAGCTGTTAGCCAGTCTATTTCCTCTTCAAAACCTGCAGTGATAATCAAAAAGAAGAAGAAGAAAACCAGAACTAGAAGTTTATCAGACATAGAGTCAATGGAAGATACAGAAAATGCTGAAGATAATGATTTCAGGAAGAAGTATACAGACAAAAACTGCAATTGGGGCAAGCAACTAAAGACAGCAGAAAGTACTAACTTCAAAAGGAGTGGGAAGCAACCAGAAGTTAGGGTGGAAAATAACAAACACAGTGTTCCACTGTAGATGCTCTGTATCCTCTGATTAGTATCCTTTTAAAATTATTTTTTTTATTTTATGGATATTATTGCTTGGAATATTAGGGGGCTTAACTCCCCTAAAAGGCAGTTGGACCTTTCTGATTTTTTATGCAAGTATAATCCTAGTATTATTGGACTTTTAGAGCACAAGCTTAATGACCAAAAAATTTCTGATCTTCATTGTAGAAGATTAGCTAACTGGAATCTAATTAACAATAATTTAATGGGAGGTAATGGTAGGATTATGGTATTACATAATCCTACCATATGGTCTCTCATCAATTATTATATAGATTTTCAGTACATTCATTGTGTGTTTAGAAATAAAGGGGGGCTGGTTATTAAAATCACTTTTATATGTGCCTCTAATTTTGAGATGGACAGAAACAATTTATGGAACTGTATTGAGCAATTTAGCTCAAACATTAGTGGCCCTTGGGTTTTAATAGGGGATTTTAATACTGTGTTTCACAATTCTGAGAAAAGAGGAGGCAACCCTCTTCCTTATAAGAAACCGGAGAGAGTTGCCAATTTCATATTAAAATCTGGATTGATAGAACCAGCTATTTATGGGAACAAATTTACCTGGAAATCAGGTGAATTCAGAAATATTCACTGTAAATTGGACAGGGTTCTATTCAATCAAGATTTTATTAATTTTTTCTCAAATGTGAAGTGCAGTACTCTCCCTCAAAACACTAGTGATCACACACCTATTATAATTTCAATTGATAAAGACAAGAGTGGTATTCCTAGTGTCCCCTTTAGATTTGTCAATGGGTGGGTGTATGATAGCAGATACAAGGATGTTGTTAATAAAAATTTTGTTAACAATTTGTATGGTACTGCTCAGTACAAATTTAACAAAACTCTTCAAATTGTGAAGTCCAATCTCAAAAATTGGAATAATAACATAAGTAAAAGTGAGATTAAAAATTTAAGGAATGACTGTGAGAATCTCCAAAATGAGCTTGATAATAATAGCTCAGACTTAGACAAAGTTGAATCATTTTTTAGTGCTCAGAATAAACTAGTTAATGCCCTTCATGTTAACTCTATCAACCTCAAACAAAAAGCCAAGGTTGATTGGCTTACCAATGGCGATGAAGCTAGTAGATTCTTTTACACTAGAATGTCTAATAGGAGAAATAGAAATGATATTGGGAAAGTCATATATTGTAAGGGTAAAGTGATAAATGAAGCCTCTTTGATTAAAAAGGAAGCTATCAAATATATCTGCTCTCTTTATAACTCTACTGATTACTTAAATGATTTTCCTAATATTGTTTTTAAATACACTGTGAACTTTAGCAGTTCTGATATCTTATTAGCCCCTGTCAGAACTGAGGATATTAAGAATGTCATTTTTAATGCAAATAATGATAAAAGTCCTGGTCCAGATGGGTTTGGGGCCAAGTTTTATAAAACCCATTGGACTGAGATGAATGGTGTTCTGTGTGATTCTATTTCAAATTTTTTTAATTCTGGTAAACTTTTGAAGAATACAAATCACACTTTTATTACCCTTATTCCTAAGGTTGAAACTCCTATGACTTTAGATGATTATAGGCCTATTTCATGCTGCAATTTTATTTACAAGATTATATCTTCTATTCTTTGTAATATGCTGAAAATATGTCTAAAGTTTATTATTTCTGGAAATCAGAGTGCTTTCATTCCTGGGAGACTTATTTCTGAAAATACCCTATTAGCTCATGAGTTAATCAGAGATTTCAATAAGAAGCATAAAAATCTTATGTGCATAAAAATAGATCTTCACAAGGCTTTTGACAAAATTAACAGAAACTTTATCATATTCTCTATGCAGAAAATGGGGTTCTGTGATAAGTTTTGTGAGTTAAATAAGGAATGTATCTCTAATGTGACTTACTTTGTAATGATTAATAGTTCCCCTAAAGGATTTATCCATAGCAATAGAGGAATTAGGCAAGGTGACCCATTGTCTCCCTACCTATTCTCAATTGTTGGGGAATACTTTTCCAATCAAATGGAATTGGAATTGTGCAGAGGAAATATTAATCCAATTAACAGAAATAAGCCACATATTACCCACCTATTATATGCTGATGATATGCTTCTTTTTTTGAAAGCTAATAGGACAAATGCTATCACTATAAGGAGGATTTTGGACAATATGCACAAATATGCTAGTCTCTCAGTGAATTCTAGCAAAAGCAAAATATACTTCAGTAAAGAGGCTATTCATAAAGAGGAGATTCTTAAAATACTGGAGTATAAAGAGGGGAATTTGCCAGTCAAATATTTAGGCCTACCTTTAAGTATTAATCAGGTCAAGGACAGGGATTGTGCTAGATTAATTGATATTATTCATAATAAGCTTGAAGGATGGTCTTGCAAACTTTTGTCTTTGGCTGGCAGAATTGAGCTCACTCATACAGTGATCACTGCTGTGATTATGTACTGGATTCAAACTCACAACATCCCAATTAGTATAATTCATAAAATTGAAAGGATGTGCTCAAACTTTATATGGAGGGGTAAGCATCATAAGATTGCATGGGACAAAGTCTGCAAACCAAAAATTTATGGTGGCCTCGGTATCAGAAGCATTAGAGATATTTCTAAAGTCTGTAAATTTAATTTTTTTTGGAAATTTATGGATGGTAAATCTTTATGGGCTAGGTGGATGAAGGCCAAATATTTGAAGAAAAAAATTTCTGGGTTGTAAGAAAAGGGAATCAGCAATCTTATGTCTGGAAGAATATACTTGATTGCAGGGATGTTGGGAAGAAGCTTATCACTAAAAAATTGAAAGATGGATATCAAACCAGTCTTTGGTTTGATCCTTGGATATATGGCAACTCTCTTATTGATTTACTTGGGTGGAATAACCTTTATCTACTTGGGGGTGTGAGAGACAGTGTGCAGAAAATTATATCAAACCATTGTTGGAGCCTTCAAGACAATACTGTTGCTTCTATTTATAAGGATGCTATTTTCGGTATTCATATTGATCATAATAATTGCAGAGATAGTTGGGATTGGAAATTAAATTATAAAGGAAAATTCTCTTTTAAAAAGACTTGGGAATTTCTGAGAGGTTATGAAACAGAGGTTGATTGGCATAAAGTTTTATGGTGCAAAAGTAACTGTCCTAAGATGGCACACTGTACTTATTTTGCCTTGCTAAATAAGCTCCCTACTAGAGAGAGGTGCCGCAAGTGGAATATTGGTTCAGATAAAAACTGTCTCTTTTGCAAAACTGAAGTTGAAAGCTCCTCGCATCTATTTTTTGATTGTTCATTCTCCCAGTACATTTGGTTTAATGCCAAAAATATTTTAGGGTTCAATCAATCTGTTTCTACACTAGATATTAGAAGCAGTGTTGATTACATTCAAAAGACTTATGCACCCAAGTCAACCAGTTTTAAGAAAGCTTGTGTTATGTTAACTACTGTGACTTTTCATATTTGGAAAGAGCGTAATCAGAGGCTTCATACAAACAAGGAAACTAACTGTGACCAGTTATGGAAAAGCAAAAAGGATGAATGCAACATTATAATGAGCAAAGCTAGCAATTATAAAAAAGACAACATTCATAACAAGGCTATGCATTGTAAAGATGACAATTATGACAAACAAGTTGAGGATTTCATACTCAATGGCAAAGATAGTTGTAGTAGTCAAGCTTCTCTCAATAAGGTTAGCAGGAATCAAGCAGGAAATTTTGGCATCCTCCCTGGTAACAACAACAACCTCCTCTACAACAGCCATCTCTACAAGGGAAGTAAACAGGATACCATTAATTATTTTTCTTTTGATAATTCAAAAAGGAATAGTTACTTTTCTCCTTTACCTATTGTAGAGGACAGTGGTTGTCGTATTTCCAGCAGTGATCCAAAAATTCCTACTGATATTCATAGAAGGAGTAATGATAAAGCTCATGAAGAGTTAGAGAAGCTCAATGATACTGGTGGAATGGCTGAGCACTCTGGCATCCTTCCTGGTGAAATAAACCATATTCTCGACAACATGACAATCCTAAAGGGAAGTAAACAGGTCATTAAGGACTATTATGTGTATTTTTGTAATAAAAAGGATTATAATACGAATAGCTTACATGTTGCAGAGAAGAAGAGGATTCTTCCAATCAGCAGTGATCCGGAGTTCCAGCCTTCCCTTAAATTTAAAAAAGGGACAGATATAACACCCCACCTCCGCTAGGGTCACTCACAATGGGAATGCACTAGGTTTGGTGAAGCATTATCGAGGTAAACATACACAGAAATATTACAAGACATAACATATACAAAACAGCGGAAGTAAAACCAACTTTCATATCATTAATAAATAAGGTCTAAAACCTTTTACATCAGAATACATCAAAACCTGTCTTGCAATAATAAAGAAGCATAAAACATTTTCATAAATTATTCCCCAAGTGAAATAGTAAAGTAGCCATAGCCAAGAAAAGTCCAAGCCATACAAGATGACCTTCAACAGAAGAAGTCTGAACTAACAACAGCATTTCCTCCCTGAAACCTGGGGGGGAAACAGAAGACAAAGAGGCGAAAGAAAACGGGGTCAGTCATAAAGACTGGTAAGTCCTATCTACTTCCAGTATAAAAACAGGTAAATGTAACATGACATGCATAAACTGAAAGTAAACATAAGGATGACAACAAGATAGATAAGCTAAACCAAGATAACTAAATGAACTACTGTAGCAAGGTAAACTAAAGTATCATGATAAACTACGGTGTCAAGAATCAAGGTATCACATCGTCAGGTTTCTATCAAGTATACTATCACAAGGTATCTGTCATGTATAACGTCCCACGGTATCTATCATGTATAACATCCCAAGGTATTTACCATGCATATTTGCTCTGCACCTCTCGTACTAGTATCCCAACCCGCGTCATGTGTTAACTATGAATGTCACTTGCCCAATGTCATGTAATGGTCCATGTCAACCTAATATATAGCATATGTAGGTTTTCCCAACTCGTATGTTTCCTTCCATGTATTAGTTCAGTCGTAGGCCGTACGGGCTTTCCCATGTAAATCTATACCACCTCAACTTCAGTACCATTTTATCCTTGAAGTTGTTTTGGAATGCTACCCTTGACCTGGTTATGTTTTCTTACCATGAACTACCGCGTGTTCACTTAGGATTTACGCCACCTAGGACCACCAGGGATTATGCTACCTAATGAACGTTTCTGTGTCTCGGTTTGGGTTCAAGCCACCTAGGGCCACTAGGGATTATGCCACCCGTCAACCGCGCCCTTTATCCCGCGTATGTATCGTGAATCGTTTTCCATGTCTAGACGCACATGTTCCTCAATGTGCCATCCGAGTTCCGTGTCAGGGCAAATCAAGAAATACGGAACTCGGTCGGGTGCTTCAAGTCGTCTGCTGATGCAGATATCAAGGTCTGTTTTCGTACCCGTGGCTATGGTCCCACGTGACCCCTCCCTCAGCTACTGAAAGGCAATCCAAGAAAAATCATGTATGAGAACCACATCCCGGCCCCACTATAGCCCCACTTTCCTACGGGCCAACCTCACCCATGACTTGATAGCAAGAACATGGTCTGTTGGGGGTTCTCTGCCTTTCCGTACGTACACGATTGACTAAAGATGGTAGGTAGACGACGACGTGCTATCCAGGGCAAAAATCAAGTATCGTCGACTCCATGCTAATCCATCCCCGTCTTTAGGTCGCTCGCATAGCAACCAAGCCATACTCTTGGCTCTTCTACCGCAGACCTTAACCTCTGTGAGGCCGGGTTTCATGGACCGTCTGCCACCTCACAGAGGGATACCAAGAGTACCCTCACATCCCCCGAAGCTACCGCTTCGTCACCCAGTTCTTTGGAGCCTTTATCTAAGTCAGATAATTTGCTCCTCCTCGTGTTTTAAGCGATGACCTACCGTACCGGGTTACTCATCTATTCATGAACTAGCCCCACGCCCTTGGCTAAGAATTATTACTTAGTTATACTTAACTAAGGTTTACCACTTAGCTTCTTTTCCCCGTTACCCTTGATTAACCACGATTTTCTACCTAGTTCCTCTAACTAGGGTTTTGTCTATTGGGTTAGGTGTTGTTATTCAGGTTCATGACTTAGCCCGCCTACGAATCATGTCAAGATTGGCTAAGTATTTAAGTTCAAGGCTTACCCCTACAAGGTGGTTAAGTATACCAAGGAGCGCATGACTTAACCCTATCAAGTCAAATTGGTTAAGTATTGGTTTGTCTTAACCCTATCAGATTATCGTGTTAGATTGATTAAGCATGGATTATCTTAATCGCATCAGGTCATCGAGTCGGATTGGTTAAGTATGGGTTAGCTTAATCTCATCCCATAATCGTATTACAATGGTTAAGCCTAATTTAAAAGGTCTTGTGACTTAACCCTACCAGGCCCCCATATTAGATTGGTTAAGTGTAGGTTACTTAACCTCATCAAATCATCATGTATAATTGGTTAAGTATAAGTTACTTAACCCCATTAAATTATCATGTTAAGTTGGTTAAGTATTGGTTACTTAACCTCATTGAATTACCAAGTTTAGACTGGTTAAGTGTTTAACTTAACCCCATCGAATTACCGTGCTTAGATTAGTTAAGTGAAGGTTACTTAACCCTATCTAATTACCGAGTCGGATTAGTTAAGTGTAAATTACTTAACCCCATCTAATTACCAAGTCGGATTAGTTAAGCGTAAATTACTTAACCCCATCCCCTAATTGTCTTGTATGGTTAAGTGTCATTAAGAAATCAAGCCCGGTCCCACTTAACCTACCCATTCGTGTCATATCGGTTAAGTGTCATTAGTCAAATTTACTTAACCTTATCATGTGGCATTAATTTAATTAATGCACTCTCAACCTCTCACATTAGACTTTGTTGTGGTTACTAGTTAAGCCGGGCGGGTCCGGGTAGTTTTACACCATAACCTAGTCTAACCTCGGGTCTTAAGCGCGACATGACCAACTTCTCACATTGGATCCTATTGTTTGTAGCCACTAGTTAAGCCGGGCGGGTCCGGGTAGATTTATGCTACAAACTCAACCCAACCTCGAGTTGGCCACTTTCATGTTTGGTCTAATGTCTTATTACACTTACAACCCACCCATGTCTGGTTCAAGTTCCATGTTTTCCCCACGTGTCATGACCATATTTAAACGTATCACGAATGTCATGTTCTCATGTAAACCCCATGTCAAGTTTTTCATGTCATACCCACGTTTTTCCTAAGCTACCCAAACGTATTTCCAACCTAAGTGTAAGCGAGTCACTTAGTAGGGTATTATGCCAACATATTAGCCACACACATGCATAGTATCATAAGGGGATTTGGCCACAAACTTGCATAGTATCATAAGGGAATTTGGCCACAAATATGCATAGTATCATAAGTGAATTTGGCCACAAACATGCATAGCATTCTAAGGAAATTTGGCCGCAAACATGCATAAGCCCCCAAAGTCAAGTCTTTGCCCATGTTTCACAAGTCAAGTGGTTCCCACAGGTTCATGCTAACATTTCATAGATAAAGATTCAAACTTGCGAGATATACTAGGTTAGACATAACACGAATGACATGATTAAGTCTCTACAACTTAGCCCAAGGTCATAGATCATAGAAAAGGGGCAAATTTAGGTTCACATAAGCTAGCATACTTATGTTTCATCGCATTTTATCCCATGTCACATTAGAACCACCGTTAGAATCTACAAGTAGTTAGAACCTACATAGCGAGGCTTAGGGAAGGATCATGCATCATCTTGATAAGAAAGTTGGCTCCTTTGTTGAAGAAGCGTCATGAAACTCGCATAGCAACGTTGATTTGGCCTCTATTTGGTGTAGCAAGCTCGCAACTTTTGATTCGGATCCGATTTGCATGCATAGTCTCTTGGAGTTGGAGGCCATGATCACTTGGCATCTGGGCAGCACTTCGTGGCATGAGTGATTTGTGAGGGTTTAGGGTAGGCTTAGGGGTCTTTTTATAGAGATTAGGAGTAGTTTAGACCGTAGGATAAACCCTAGGATAGATCTGAACCCTCAAAAATCGTCACAAGCCTCCAAAACCGAGCCAAAACCAGAAGCAGGTGCACCAGGTCGCTGGTTCGACCAGGGGGGGTTGACCCAGGGGTCGACACCAATGTCGACCCCCTGGGGAGGGGTCGACCCAGGGGTCGACACCCTGTGTGTCTGGCGGGAATTTTCCCGCCTTCTCTTTTTGGGCTGAATTCAAATCTGTTTTCGGATTTGAATTTTCGTGAAACTTCGTTGGGCCTTAACTGGGTCATACGGACTCCGATTTACGAAATTTCGGACTCTATTTCGCGTATTTTTTCGAGATGAATGCAATGGCGCAACCCGTTTATCCTGATTTAGGTTTTATAATTTAATTCTGCCTTGATTCTTGTCTTAACACGTTGTTAAAATTCTGGTTGTTACATTCTCCCCTCCTTTAAGGATTTCGTCCCCGAAATCTCCAAGTTAGGAAGAACATATCCTACCATCCATCATCCATCTACCCAAAACATCACCCATAGGCAACCATTGTCCTTAGACGATTTCTAATGCCATATGAACGTATGCAAAACGTGTGTGTACATGCTCCTTAGCTAATGCTAATGATCAGGCCTGAATAATCTTCCTAATGCAAAATATGTTTAGTGCCATGAGTCCAACATGTATGCAAATAGTCCTAGTCATATAAGTACTATATGCGTGCACAAACATTCATCCACATGCAACATCCACATGACAACACATTTGATTTCATCCATAAACAAGTATAAATACTCGTGCATATGCAACATGAAACGTGACCGCGTCAATCTAGTGTCTAATGTGTATTCGCGCATCCACGAGCCACCACTTGCAACCATTTACAACCATATCAATCATAACATGTTTCAAATACATGTTTACATCCATAGATTTCTTCCTAAGGTTCTCAAGATAGGATCGAGAAGATAAACAAGACAAACTCCTTACGGGTTTGTAACAGAAACAGGACCGAGAGGATATTCACCAAAAGATAACATGCGAGCAAGCTCTACAGGAAAAAAACCAAGGATCAAAGATATACGCTTAAAAAGAGACATGATGTGCGCGTCTAAGCCGCATTTCCTTTAGCCCAATTCCATTGTGCCTTGACCGCCTTTGACTTCATGAATTCATAGCTCCTTGATTCCTATTTCCAAGGTATGAGTCGGAACTCATTTCACTATCGCCTCTCGTTCCACTTTCACTTATTCTTTCCCTAGTATACTTGGCTCAACCATATCTGCGTACTCATGCAAGCTCTCCAAAATTCACTAGTGAATTCTGGATCTCGTTTACCGATGTTAATCCATGTTACCAAGCGTACCTACTAGGGTGATTCCCATAACTCATGCATAAGCGAAAAGAACCATCCGCCTTAGCGGCGAATTCTATTCGAACGGATTACCAACAACTGCATCCCGAGATTCTAGGTAACTAACCATGACAGAACCCAAAAGGTTACACGAGACTTCGAGGGTATCACCAAGGTGGGTCGAGAGTCTAACTACCCTCTTTCCAAAACCGAGAATGGTATCCCTTACTGGATAACCATTTTACCCTTAGAATCCATCCGTAGCCGAGACATGTCATTCTCAAATCCAAACAAGTCATGAAGAAATGGACCAACTCTCCAACCAGATTTTTGGGACAAAAACTGGGATCCTCTACCATGCTAGTACTAAGGTGCAGAGACTCAACTATCCAAGCAGACATAAATGATACGATGATCAAGACAAAGTCTGGACGGGATGATAGAAAAGAACGACTAAACCTTTACCAGAAACGGTACCATCTCTTTTGGGTACCCTAGAAATGGGAGCGTACAATTGCCCTCTTCGATGATCTTGTCCTTGTCCTCCTTGATGGACTAAGCCATACCAACAAGTTTCTTATCCTTAAGCTCGCGTCCTTTATCCTTACTCTTATTATCCTTCCTTGTACCACGGCAACAGGTCTCTCGAGAGCCACCTCCATCGTACGGAAAACACCTATGTGGCTAGACAAAGATTAGTCACAGTTAGAACTACTGTGACTACAGATGGAGGAAAGAAAGGAAAAGAGATTCAATCAAGGAATCAAAGGATAGTGCTAATGGCTTTTGGGGAATAGCCTTTAAAAACTTTTCTTGAAAAATGCTTCTTTGTAAAACGGTTTCTCAAATAGTTTTCAGAAGGTTTTAAAAACATTTGCCCAGTCTGGTAACCTTCTGCTCTGATACCAAATGTAACACCCCACCTCTGCTAGGGTCACTCACAAAGGGAATGCACTAGGTTTGGTGAAGCATTATCGAGGTAAACATACACAGAAATATTACAAGACAGAACATATATAAAACAGCGGAAGTAAAACCAACTTTCATATCATTAATAAATAAGGTCTAAAACCTTTTACATCAGAATACATCAAAACCTGTCCTGCAATAATAAAGAAGCATAAAACCTTTTCATAAATTATTCCCCAAGTGAAATAGTAAAGTAGCCATAGCCAAGAAAAGTCCAAGCCATACAAGATGACCTTCAACAGAAGAAGTTTGAACTAACAACAACATTTCCTCCCTGAAACCTTGGGGGGAGGGGAAACGGAAGACAAAGAGGCGAAAGAAAACGGGGTCAGTCATAAAGACTGGTAAGTCCTATCTACTTCCAGTATAAAAACAGGTAAAGGTAACATGACATGCATAAACTGAAAGTAAACATAAGGATGACAACAAGATAGATAAGCTAAACCAAGATAACTAAATGAACTACTGTAGCAAGGTAAACTAAAGTATCATGATAAACTACGGTGTCAAGAATCAAGGTATCACATCGTCAGGTTTCTATCAAGTATACTATCACAAGGTATTTGTCATGTATAACGTCCCACGGTATCTATCATGTATAACATCCCAAGGTATTTACCATGTGTATTTGCTCTGCACCTCTCGTACTAGTATCCCAACCCGCGTCATGTGTTAACTATGAATGTCACTTGCCCAATGTCATGTAATGGTCCATGTCAACCTAATATATAGCATATGTAGGTTTTCCCAACTCGTATGTTTCCTTCCATGTATTAGTTCAGTCGTTTGCCGTAGGCCGTACGGGCTTTCCCATGTAAATCTATACCACCTCAACTTTAGTACCATTTTATCCTTGAAGTTGTTTTGGACTGCTACCCTTGACCTGGTTATGTTTTCTTACCATGAACTACCGCGTGTTCACTTAGGATTTACGCCACCTAGGACCACCAGGGATTATGCTACCTAATGAACGTTTCCGTGTCTCGGTTTGGGTTCAAGCCACCTAGGGCCACTAGGGATTATGCCACCCGTCAACCGCGCCCTTTATCCCACGTATGTATCGTGAATCATTTTCCATTTCTAGACGCACATGTTCCTCAATGTGCCATCCGAGTTCCGTGTCAGGGAAAATCAAGAAATACGGAACTCGGTCGGGAGCTTCAAGTCGTCTGCTGATGCAGATATCAAGGTCTGTTTTCGTACCCGTGGCTATGGTCCCACGTGACCCCTCTCTCAACTACTGAAAGGAAATCCAAGAAAAATCATGTATGAGAACCACATCCCGGCCCCACTATAGCCCCACTTTCCTATGGGCCAACCTCACCCATGACTTGATAGCAAGAACATGGTCTGTTGGGGGTTCTCTGCTTTCCGTACGTACACGATTGACTAAAGATGGTAGGTAGTTGACGACGTGCTATCCAGGGCAAAAATCAAGTATCGTCGACTCCACGCTAATCCATCCCCGTCTTTAGGTCGCTCGCATAGCAACCAAGGCATATTCTTGGCTCTTCTACCGCAGACCTTAACCTCAGTGAGTCCGGGTTTCATGGACCGTCTGCCACCTCACAGAGGGATACCAAGAGTACCCTCACGTCCCCCGAAGCTACCGCTTCGTCACCCAGTTCGTTGGAGCCTTTATCTAAGTCAGATAATTTGCTCCTCCTCGTGTTTTAAGCGATGACCTACCGTACCGGGTTACTCATCTATTCATGAACTAGCCCCATGCCCTTGGCTAAGAATTATTACTTAGTTATACTTAACTAAGGTTTACCACTTAGCTTCTTTTCCCCGTTACCCTTGACTAACCGCGATTTTCTACCTAGTTCCTCTAACTAGGGTTTTGTCTATTGGGTTAGGTGTTGTTATTCAGGTTCATGACTTAGCCCGCCTACGAATCATGTCAAGATTGGCTAAGTATTTAAGTTCAAGGCTTACCCCTACAAGGTGGTTAAGTATACCAAGGAGCGCATGACTTAACCCTATCAAGTCAAATTGGTTAAGTATTGGTTTGTCTTAACCCTATCAGATTATCGTGTTAGATTGATTAAGCATGGATTATCTTAATCGCATCAGGTCATCGAGTCGGATTGGTTAAGTATGGGTTAGCTTAATCTCATCCCCTAATCGTATTACAATGGTTAAGCCTAATTTAAAAGGTCTTGTGACTTAACCCTACCAGGCCCCCATATTAGATTGGTTAAGTGTAGGTTACTTAACCTCATCAAATCATCATGTATAATTGGTTAAGTATAAGTTACTTAACCCCATTAAATTATCATGTTAAGTTGGTTAAGTATTGGTTACTTAACCTCATTGAATTACCAAGTTTAGATTGGTTAAGTGTTTAACTTAACCCCATCGAATTACCGTGCTTAGATTAGTTAAGTGAAGGTTACTTAACCTCATCTAATTACCGAGTCGGATTAGTTAAGTGTAAATTACTTAACCCCATCTAATTACCAAGTCGGATTAGTTAAGCGTAAATTACTTAACCCCATCCCCTAATTGTCTTGTATGGTTAAGTGTCATTAAGAAATCAAGCCCGGTCCCACTTAACCTACCCATTCGTGTCATATCGGTTAAGTGTCATTAGTCAAATTTACTTAACCTTATCATGTGGCGTTAATTTAATTAATGCACTCTCAACCTCTCACATTAGACCTTGTTGTGGTTACTAGTTAAGCCGGGCGGGTCCGGGTAGTTTTACACCACAACCTAGTCTAACCTCGGGTCTTAAGCGTGACATGACCAACTTCTCACATTGGATCCTATTGTTTGTAGCCACTAGTTAAGCCGTGCGGGTCTGGGTAGATTTGTGCTACAAACTCAACCCAACCTCGAGTTGGCCACTTTCATGTTTGGTCTAGTGTCTTATTACACTTACAACCCACCCATGTCTAGTTCAAGTTCCATGTTTTCCCCACGTGTCATGACCATATTTAAACGTATCATGAATGTCATGTTCTCATGTAAACCCCATGTCAAGTTTTTCATGTCATACCCACGTTTTTCCTAAGCTACCCAAAAGTATTTCCAACCCAAGTGGAAGTGAGTCACATAGTAGGGTATTATGCCAACATATTGGCCACAAACATGCATGGTATCATAAGGGGATTTGGCCACAAACATGCATAGTATTATAAGGGAATTTGGCCACAAATATGCATAGTATCATAAGTGAATTTGGCCACAAACATGCATAGCATTCTAAGGAAATTTGGCCGCAAATATGCATAAGCCCCCAAAGTCAAGTCTTTGCCCATGTTTCACAAGTCAAGTGGTTCCCAAAGGTTCATGCTAACATTTCATAGATAAAGATTCAAACTTGCAAGATATACTAGGTTAGACATAACATGAATGGCATGATTAAGTCGCTACAACTTAGCCCAAGGTCATAGATCATAGAAAAGGGGCAAATTTAGGTTCACATAAGTTAGCATACTTATGTTTCATCGCATTTTATCCCATGTCACATTAGAACCACCTTTAGAATCTACAAGTAGGTAGAACTTACATAGCGAGGCTTAGGGAAGGATCATGCGTCATCTTGACGAAGAAAGGTGGCTCCTTTGTTGAAAAAGCGTCATGAAACTCGCATAGCAACGTTGATTTGGCCTCTATTTGGTGTAGCAAGCTCGCACCTTTTGATTCAAATCCGATTTGCATGCATAGTTTCTTGGAGTTGGAGATGGAGGCCATGATCACTTGGCATTTGGGCAGCACTTCGTGGCATGAGTGATTTGTGAGGGTTTAGGGTAGGCTTAGGGGTCTTTTTATAGAGATTAGGAGTAGTTTAGACCGTAGTATAAACCCTAGGATAGATCTGAACCCTCAAAAATCGTCACAAGCCTCCAAAACCGAGCCAAAACCAGAAACAGGTGCACCAGGTCGCTGGTTCGACCAGGGGGGTCGACCCAGGGGTCGACACCCATGTCGACCCCCTGAGGAGGGGTCGACCCAGGGGTCGACACCCTGTGTGTCTAGCGGGAATTTTCCCGCCTTCTCTTTTTGGGCTGAATTCAAATCTGTTTTCGGATTTGAATTTCCGTGAAACTTCGTTGGGCCTTAACTGGGTCATACGGACTCCGATTTACGAAATTTCGGACTCTATTTCGCGTATTTTTCCGAGACGAACGCATTGGCGTAACTCCTTTATCCTGATTCAGATTGTATAATTTAATTCTGCCTTGATTCTTGTCCTAACACAATGTTAAAATTCGGGTTGTTACAACAGATCCAAGTCAATATATGCTTAAGATTGGGAATAATCACTATAAAAGCAAGTTAGATGATCGTATATATCACTTATCTTGCTGGAATAGTGGAGAGAGCAGCGAACAAGGGATGAAGAAGGAGGTGCAGAGCTCTGAGAGACAGAAGAGCACTGGAGACAAATTATTAAGCAAAGGGAAGATCAGATCCAATAACCTTGCTAAGTGTGGAGACGGCGCTAGGGCTAGGGATGATTCAGCTAACCCCAACCAGTTTAAAGACAAAAGCAAGGAAGACAACAGCTTTTCATGGAAACCACCGTGACTTGTTGATTCGTTGAGGAACAGAAGGGATAGCTCTCCATTGTTTCGTCCTTTTCTTTTTCGTTTCACTTTAGGAGAGAGTGTAATATCTGTATGTAAGGCGGCTAGGGTTTCCTTAACCCTGTTCTTTGTAGTGGGCTTCGGGCTTGTCTGTATCTCGAAGCTTTTGGGCCTTGGGCCAATTTTTTTTTACCATTTCAAAAAAAATAAAAAATAAAAAAAACAGAAATGCCACCGTGTCAACAAATGATCCTGTACTATGCAGCTGACGTGTCCACTTATACATGCATTATTATTCACGTTACTCCAATTATGCTATAATTACATGCGGTCATGTAGCCATCTGCTCCCATACATGAACAGTACCGACCTATGTTGCTCTATTTGACCGACCACGCTGGCTTAGAAGAAGTCGACCCGTACTTGTTATACTACAACGGCATCATGCATACGAACCGACCCAGGTAGTTGCATGTTTGTCACCATCCCACTTTTGCCACATGTGGTACCAATCAGCTTAGTTTGCCATGCACTTAGTTTAGTGCTGATCCACATTTGTTATGTACATGTCACTGCTTTTTGTGTTTTCCTTTTGATGTCGATCCATGCAAGTCCTATGCCACGTATTCTCATGTTTGCCAAGTGGAACCAAATTATATTAACAATGCTCAACTTTTCTTACACTGTTTTATCCATGTTCTTCCCTCATATATAACGTGTTACTCTTACTAATATACACACATGAGAGTTGTATCATCCTTATGTAAAATGCTTTATAAATGTCATTGCAAAGGACCCAATCTGCCTCATTACGTGTTACGTCGTGAATCACACATTCAATTTGTTTATTCAATCTGGAAACGACACAACATTGCCATCATGTTATACAAACAACCGTCCCATGTTCATAGAACTGCAGCCGATCCATGTTGAATAACACTTTCATATGTATGCCAAGTCATTCACTTTGTATGATAACATGTTGTACTAGCTATTTTTATTTCACAATTGCTCTTTGTTGTAGCGTGCCCATTTCGTGAATGACATGTCGCTGACTCATTTTTCTTTTATGAACAGTTCCATCAATTACGCTCAGACCGATCCATTGTTGGGAATAGTGCTGACCCATCACTGAGACTGTGTCGGCCAATCCATCATTTACAATGTGACCGACGGACCCGTCGTTGTGAAGCCGACCGACCGGTTGCTTTGGTACCAACAAATCCTTTGGACTGAGACAACGCTAATCCTTGACACTTAAACTATAACGATCTATTTCATGTGCATTTAACTAATTATTTCTGACTCGTGTTTTTAACAGGGTTAACAGGAGCGTAATGAAAAAAAAAACATCTGAGTCAGGACTATATATTCTTATGTCAGTCAAATAAAATTAGGAATCAAAAGCATAGTAATTTCAAGGTCAACACAAAGAGAAATCGAATTACTAAATTTTCAAATATTAGTCCTTTCGATGATAATCCTTCAAATTTTATTCCAATTTATTTCAAAACCCTTAAAATGATAATATATTCAATTCCATAACGTATTTGTGTACCCAAGATTTAAACAAATTCTTTTAAGCATATGATCAATTCAAAACTTGAATATTATGATAATAAATACAAAGATATGAAATCAAATTGGGAGACTCCTTCCAATAACAAGGCCAGCTAGTATAGCCTATCGAATTAACATAATCAAGTGAATTATATATTCGTCTTGCACTACGCCATAGATAGCCTACGACAACCCCAGAGAAATGACGCAGTAGGCGCCAAAAAGTGTTGCTATAGGAAAAAAAATGATCTGTAGCAACATTTTCTTGGGGTTGTCTTTTATCGCGTTGCCTTAGAGTCAAAGGCAACACATTTGCGACCCTAAGGCAACATCAGCACAGGTGTTACCACATGTACTAAATTTACAAAAATGTGGGGCCCACTAAAATCTGTAACCCGGGTTCACGGAATCACCACTAAAATCTATAGCCCCGGTTCACAGAATCTAGTTGTGGTGCCGACATGCATAAATCTATGGCAACAATTTTACCACTCAATGGCAACACTATCACTACACCATAATGGCCAATTGGCAACTCTTATTTTTTTCAACTGTCAACACTTATATGTGTTGTAGACTAGTGACACTAATATGTGTTGCGGTAGCAAAAATGTTTCCCCAAAAATGTGCCAACACTTCTATGTGTTGTTATGCTTGGTCAACTCTTCTTTTCTAAGGGCAAAAGGGTAAGTTACCAAATATAACCCTAATCGTATGCTCATCGCTTAGTCCTCAACACTTATTCCTTCCAGGCCGCAAGTTACGCAAATAAACAGAATGGAATTGGAAGATTGAAATCTGCGATTAGCTCATCAACATTAGAGACACGGCGGCTAGGAACTCGAAGAATTGAAATCTGCGATTAAAAGAATGGACTTTGAATTGGCGCTTCTAGGAATTGGGGCTTCTAGGAATCACGGCGGCTTCTAGGAATCACGATAAGAGGTAAAAACAATGGTATTATGATTGTTATTTTCTTTGATTTGGGGTTTAGTTCATGCTTCGATTTACTTGGGCATGCTTCGATTTACTGGGGATTTAGTTCTTTCAAATCTGCGGTTACCAGGAATTCATTTAGGATAACTGTTTTAAATTTCACCATGTAAAACAAAACACTTGTTTTAATTTGCACGACTGTTCAGTGCAAAACTTCATATGGAAAATGTTTTTATACCTTAGGTGCAAAACGAGTCACTGTTTGATTTACAAAGAGTTTGGCATCGTATTAAATGGCGTATCATTGTTTGGAAAATTTCTGGTGATTACACCCAGTTTTTTCAGATTTCTTTGACTGCAGAAGGTGTAGCAGTGCTGTTTGTAATTATATGCCTATACTCAACGCACTGGATTTTTATATTACTGCTTTTCCTACATCTGATTGTTGGCAACAGGTGATAGATATGTCTATGGTTGGTTGAGCGTTGAAAGTTTGGTATCACATGCCTTTCATTTTCCCCCCTTTCTGAATTACTGGTCCATCTCATCTTATCCGCGTCCTTAAGCCTGGACCAAATTATTGTTAATCTCAATGTCATTGCTTACTTAAGTTTTATTTAAAATATGTTTCTAAATGGTCCTCTTGTGTTATCTGGCTTTTAGATTAGTTGGTAATCTAGTATATTATATGTTTGCATTATCATCTTTTAAATTTCACACGTAGTTGTTTATAATAGTTTATACGTGGATGATCCATCTGGAACTAGCATCATAGCATGCTATTATTAGTATCATTTGTGATAATACTTATGTTTAGGACAACATCATGTTAAAACATTTGAATTACAGTTAATTTTTTTTGACAACATCATGTATTTCAGTTGTAGTGTTTTTCATTATGTAAATTATCTGGTAGAACTCTTAGCTTAAATTATAATTCTCATCCATTGCTGTTAGAATTTCATTGTGTCTTGGAATATTCGTTTTTCATTTCAAAAAAAAAAAAATCTAATTTATCTTTTATTGGAAGTTCCAAAGAAAAGCAAGTAGAATAAATGCTAATGCATTTATATTTATATAATTTATACAGAACCTATTATATAAAATATATTTATTTCAAAAAAAAAACTGTGAGGCAGCACTTTGCTGCTGTCAACAGCAGCAGCAACACACGCTGTTGTCACCTAGTTGGGCCTAAGTCCGACCGGGAAGGGAGGTGTTTCTTAGCTTGATTTTGGTTGTCTGCCCAGCGAATGAAAAAAAAAGAGCAAAATGCCGACTAGGAAGTTCTTGCCTTTAGTAATGTCATTTTCCTGGCATCCTTTACCAATGCTGATCAGTTATCTATACCATTTTGGCTTAATATTGCACCTCATTTTTTGACCTTTTTTTCATTGTTTTCAAAAAAATATCAACTGTACGATGTGAGTGAAGCTTATGCTCATCATGTAACAATACGATGCAGACTTTGAGTGGACTGCATCTTGCTGGGATCATTTCATATAATATCTCATTCATAGAGAAACACTTCTAGTGGTAAATTAGGATCTTGAATTTCAATCGTTCCTTTGAGAATTGGTAGAAAACATCACTACAACAAAAAACACTTTTCGCAACAGGCAATATCTGTTGCAGTAGACCAATTGCAACAGACCCGCGCCTGTTGGTATAGCAGGAGTTGTAAAAAGTTCGCAACGTTTTCCGCCTGATGCAACAAGAAGTTGCGGTATACTTTTTTGCAACATGTTTTTACTGTTGCAATAGATACTTTTTACAACGGTTATTTTCTGTTGCAGTAGACATTTTTGCAACAAGATTTTGCCGTTGCAACATATCCTTTTGCAACAGTATATGCCTGTTGCAATAGATTTATAAATCTTTAAAAAAAAAAATACAGCTTATAGATACTAAATATTAAATGTATTCGTTTTAGTAATAGTGTATGTCACAGAATGAAATAAAAAAATAAAATTTATATTTCAACAAAGTTTTAATAGTACAAACAATTGCAACAAAAATTTCTACAATTTTCATACACCATTCATGTATAACGATCATCATTTTTCTACAAAAGCATGATGCTGCTAACCAAAACAATCACCATTTTTATAAAGAACGCGCATTTCGCAGAAGTACCGACAAAGCTCCAAGCAATGCTTCAAAATATGAGCGCACCTTGATCAAACATCCAACAAAGCGAAACGTTTTTAGTTAGTTTAAATTCAAGCGTATTATTATTATTTTCGAAGAAAATTAATTGGCACTTTATCAGTAATATGTATATAATTATACATCCTTAGTTGTACAGTGGATAATCTGCAAAATTAGAAGGGTTCAAAGCTCAACCATGTTTGTATCATGCAAATCCAATAATAAAAATAGGGAGCTTTTTTGAGTACATGATTAGTCAACATATGATAGGCTAATGGTAACTCCTATTAGTCAGCATATGAACTGAGCAGCGAATTCCTTATGTAATTGTGGATGTAGCATGAACCATGAAATTGCATATAATTCAAATAAAAAGCAACTAAAAAAGTAGCAGGTACTCACAAAATAAGTTCTCCGGTGGTACTGTATTGGGATCTAATGCCTCACGTGTTTTAGGATCATTCTCTTCATAGGCTTGTAGGTATATAAATATTTTCTTGCCAGCCTCTTTTCTCCATTTGCCATTGTGAACTGCAATTCAAATAAAAATGTCCAGACTTCATAATGTAATGTACCAACCATCGCAGAAGGTAATAAACAAACTACATTATCCAAAGAAAGTAAAATAATGATGATTACAAGGTAAAGAATTATAGAACTAATTACTTTTTTTTACCACTGTAGGAGCATTTGGATGAACAGCAGGATTCAATGGGATATTTGAAATAGGGATGCCAATCTACTGCTGTAAACTTGGGGAAGACACTGCATAGGAAAAGGTTGGTGCAATAATACAAACATGATTGGTGCATTAGAGGAATTGGTCCGAATTAGAACAGTTGGAACAAAATTTATTCCAGCATCACTCACAACTATAGCACAACATTGTCCAGTCAACAACAATGTGATGAGAGCCGGATAGATGCGTGAATGAATCATTTTGAACACTGCCAACAGAGGTGTTTACAACACTTATCAAGAATGGACTTACAACGTTTCTGTATGGATTAATAAGTCATCAGAATACCACGTTGTCCATTACTTGTCCTTTTTTTAATTACTTATTTTCACGTTTAATTGCATGATTTTTGTTTTCAACTCTGCTTTCGGTGTCAATCCATCTTTAAAGTTAATAATCAAACAATTCCACCCCATTATCTCAGAACAAACATGTACTTTGGAAACAAATAAAAAAATTTGAATCATAATTTCCCCGATCTGCACAGCTAACGATACCGCCAGAATACAGCCAACATATAAATGAACATGCTGTTAAATTTGGTGATACAAAAATCACAAATTGATTGGAACAAATTTGCAAAGAATGGAAAGTAAATATTTTATAATGGGAATGCATTAATTGCATTTGATGAGGTTGTAGAGAAATAAATGAAGGGATTAATTTCTTCCATCTATGTTAAAGAAACAGATTGATTTACTTCCTATGTTTGCACATTTGTTGTTATGGTAATTTGCCTCCATTATATTATTACCATATGTTGGTAATTTAATTGATGACTCACATAGATTTGCACTGGCTATATATTTAGGGGTAGACTTTAGTATAAACCCATCATGGCCTGGAGCCAGTGATCCCCAATGGTGTCTCTTCTTGTTAAACCTGGTTGAGGTTTGGATATGTAAACTCTTATTTTGTAATCTCTTGTAATTCTCTCATGTGGAATAAAATCTCTCTCTGTTAGACTGGACATACACTATGATGATAGTGGAACCAGTATAAATATTGTGTCTCTTTGTTTCTCTGCTATAGTTATTTACTATTTTGTTGATGTAATAGAATAATTGCTATCAGATTAGATTGGTGTTCAATTGGCAAATCTAGATCCTGCTTATTGCGCTTCCGCATTTATGCACAAAAATCACAATACATTGGTATCAAAGCGAGGCGATTTGTTTTAAATTGTGCATCAATTATTTCTACAAAGGTTGGTAGATTCGGTGGTGATTATGCTATTACTATCTTGGAGAAAAGGAGACTTCGGTGGAGGAGATTATGCTGAGAGAAAAGAGTGTTCCAATCTGGGAACTTTGACGTGATATGGAGTTTACTTTGTTGAAGGGACTATTGGATTTGGAAAGTTTTGATCATGTTTCTGACAGGGGTCTTCAAGTTGATGATGCTCGAGGGATCCAAAATGATCAGGAAAGAAGCTCAGGTCAAATGATAGACGGGTGTCGAGACAGAGATCATTGTGGTTTAAACAGGGTTCTTCACGTTGATGATGCTCGAGGGATCCGGGGTGATCAAGGAACACTACAACAAAATGGTGTTTTTATAGCGTTTGAAAAATGCTACGGTATCCTAATATAGCGTTTTAGAGAACGCCATGTAACGACATGCTATGTTAGATCTTCTGCTTTAAATAGCATAAACAAAAACGCTATAAAAAATGATTTTTCTATAGTGTTTTATGTTTGCTATCAAACAAAAACGCTATGAAATATACCATCCATACTTGCTTTCCATAGCTTTTGTTTGAATGCTTTTATAGGGTTTTATTTGTGCGTTTCACAGCGTTTATTGTGATATTTTTAGCGTTTATAAAACGCTATTGTCTCTGGTATTAGTTTAAAAATGTTATTTTTGTCAATTTAGTATTTTTCATATATATGTATGTATATGTATATATATATATATATATATATATATATATATATATATATATAGACTCACACACATATATACACAACATATTTTCACAAATAACAAATATATAAATTTCAACATAATATTTCATAATATATTCGAATAACTTTTCATATAACCAAATTTAGCATTTCATACACGTCATTCAAACAACTTTTCATATATTCAAACTTAATATTTTACGCTTATTGTTTTTTTAACTTTTCCATGTCCCCCTGATGATCCCCCTCGTTCACTTTAAACCACTTTCCAAAATTGGCACTTATCTCCTTCCTTCCAACCCCTATAAAATTCCACGTCCATCTTGTGAGCTTCATCTGCTGACATGCAAGCTCAGTCTATGTCCCTCCCCTCTCTAACTATCCGAACAAATTGCAACCATACCTGCATGACTAACTACGTTTTCCATGAGAATTGTCTTTTACATCCTTGCAGAAAGGTAACCCAATAAAAAATTAAAGCACTTTTTGAAGCAAAAACGATAAACTATTTTTATTTCTATTTTCTGCAAGTAAAAAATATACATAGAAAACATTTTAGCTTGTACTACTTAGATTTTATGGTTGTGACCATTCACTACCAGTTCTCTAAATTAGGTCTGAGTATTATCCTCTTAATTTCATCAGTTTGTGGGAACAATTAAGCGTCGCATTCTAGACTCATTTCTGTACATCAAAAAAATATAAGAGTAACATTCCTCTTTCAACAAACTACTTGCATTTTTTTACTTTCTTGTAGGTTTAGGCAACCATTATTCATTATGTAACACTTATTTATATTACAAGTTATTTACGTGTTCATAAAGGCTAAAAATCTTTGCTTTACCTTATAGTTATAACCATGGACAATACCAAGCAGATGTGGAATTTTCATCAGCAACTCTTTTTCCCACATGCGTTTTATCCTCAACTGTCTTTTTTTTCAACAAAAGTTCCAAACACATGAATCATCAGTTCTAGGTTTTATATCCCAAAAGATTTTATTACCCACATATTTAGCTTTCATAAGATTGCCCCATATGTCTAGTTTGTTCAAATTTCTGCAAATTAGTTTAATACGGACTGCATTACCAAACTTAAAACCAATCTCTTAAACACAACCATCTCCCAAGGAATCTTACTAGTTCTAAGTTAAGGTAGACATGTTTTAATTGAATGATACCAGCACAAGAAAGTTTAAAACAATGCATCCAAAATTGAACCATAGGTAAATAGTGGAGTTAATTAATTCCGCTGTATCCGTTAAACTAAAAAGTTTAGATTCCTGGTCATTTTTTTTTTACTTTATTTATTAAAGAAACGCAATCCCTTTCTTTAAGGTTAGAGCTAGATAATGGGATACTAAGATAACTTACAGAAAAATTCTTTTAGTTGACATTAAGCAAGGAGGAAATCTCTACATATTTAGCAGCAACTCCTCCAAAACATACAGGATTTTCCATGGTTGAGTTCAAGGCCTGCAACTTCTCTCGTAGTTAAGGAAACATCCATCAAAGTTTCCGTAGATTTGACATTAGCACTTGCAAAGATTAAAATATTATCTGCATAATTCAAATGATTTATCTCATTACCATGAGATTTGATCATAGTAAATTGTTTGCATCTGACATTTTCATCCATAAAGAAAAGAAACGAACTCCATGGCAAACGTGAAAAGCAGTGACTAAGGGATACCACTGCTTCAACCAACAACTACTACAAAAATAATCATTAGGACAGTCTTGATGCATAATCGAAAACCATGGGACGGGATCGTTTCAGTGACCAAATCAATCCATTAGAGGGAAAATTGACAATTCTAGCATTTGCAGGATGTGGTTTCTGTTGACAGAATCATAGGCCTTTTTCAAGTTAAATACACATGTTAAGATTGTCTTTTCATCTCCATCCTCTAATAATTTCAGGAATAATTAAATTCTATGACGAATATTTTAGCCTTTATAAACACAGTTTAATTTTACAAAATGAGACGATCCATAAAGAAACTTAAACGATGAAATAAAACTCTGAGAAAAAACCCTTGCTTTGTGTTTGGGTTAGCGTGTTGATATCGTTATTGCGTTTATCGTGGCAGTGTCGCGGTATTTTCTGTTTTTGGCTTTTGCATTGAATTCACTTGGTTAATTACAGTGCATTTCTGTTTTTATTCAGTCATGTTTTATTCTTGTTGAACCTACTAATGAAACACACCCTTCATTTTCAAAACAGAATCACCATCTTCTCCCTCCATTCTCTATTTCAACAGTCTAATTCTCATTTTTTATATTACAAGTTTCTGCAATTTATTTACTATTTTTTACAATTCTGCTATTAGTTTAAATTGCAATTTCAATTTTATTTTATTCCAGGAAAAAAAAGGAAAAGAAACATTTCTGCGCATTTCACACTTCTGCGCCATCTTTCCAAAGCTGTTTCATCTCATTACATTTTGTTTCATTACATCATTGTATCCCAAAGTGTTTACATTTTCAACTTATTTACGTGGAGGCCATAATCATTAATGTTGATGAAAAAAAGGGAAGAAGTACAAATCATCGAAACTGGATATGCCTATTATTTGCTATCGTTTTCAACATATGAACATTAATTCAGATTAGTTAACAGATGAATTAGTAAAAAAAAAAAAAGGTTTGCACGTGGCCATTCAAACTGGAGTTGTGGAATCGACTGTTGATGTGTGTACATGTCTGATAATTTGCAATCCATTCACTTAAGCCCGTATGTTGCTCTTTGAATGAAAAGGACGCTGGTCACATATCCCAGATGTCATTAGCTACGCAAAATACAAAATATATATCAATGTTCTAATAGATGTCTTTCAGAATCAATTTTTTAATACGAACTGGAAAGCAGTTCTCAACTGTCAGCAGGGTGATCAAAAGTTTAGGATGACAAGGCCATAACGCCAACAAATTTGGGAGGTATGAAACCCATTGCCCTCCACTTTTTTTTTCTTCCAGTTATTTAAACAACCAATGGCTCTTAAACATAACTTAAACTGTCAATTCAAAATATGTTGCTGAAGTAAATACATGTATTTTGAGAGTATATGCCTCTTTGAGAAGAGAAATTTAACACAGCACATGGTCAAGCATTATTTGAATCAATCGCTACGATGCTTCAGTGTAATGCAAATTGCAAACATTTTACATACATATGTTAGGCACCATACCATGAAAAAGCTAATTATAAAATCTGATGTGATCAAGGGATCGCAGCAGATTTAATTTTAATTAGACTGAATGTAAATGTTAGCATTGGGTGGCTCAAATTTTGCTTTCCATCACCTTGCAAATACTATAATTGCAGAAAGATCAATAGATTTCTTTGAAAAAATGAGGTATACATGGGATAAGTCTATGAACATCTTTTACAAACCTGGCTAGTTAACTATTGATATGGAAATAACCATCTAACTTGTCCAATCAAAATAGGAGCAAACCCAAGTCAAGGTCAGTTAGAATTAAATGATGCTCAAAATGGAAAGCTAATGCAGTTTTATTAACCGAGTTGAGAAGTTTTTTTCTTCATTAACTGAGAATATATACTTAAAACTACATATGCCAGGTTCATATACCAATACAGAAAATTGAAACATAAAATGACATCAAATAACATATGTATGAAAGAAAAGAAAAGAAAAACTATGAAGAACTCTAGACTAACAAAGGAGAGAAGAAGCAAACATACTCGTCCCAGCAATGCTTCTGCAAAGCTCCACAGGCGAAACAAACATCACTGGAAGCAGGCAAAGGTTGAAAAGGCTGAGGACATCACAGAGTTCGACTGGGTTCATACAAGCGTAGAAAAAACACTTGTACACACTGCTGTCTGTAGTGTCTAATCCTTTGTTCACCTTTTTCTACCTTTACACTAAAAAATACATATCGTTTTTTTTTCTTAAGGTCCAGATCAGCATCGGTTGCCTCTGCGGCAACCAAGAATTCCTGCGTTAGAAGTAAGAGAACCAACTAATGATGAAGGCTTTGCTGCTAGACTCGATGCTCTTGCGTAGCTTAGCGATGCTTTTCTTCCGGAAGAAGTGAAACATGCGCCATTTAGTAGTAGGTCGCCTTCCGATCTCCAGTTCCATCGTTGCCATATTCCGTGGTTCAAGGTCACTCTTCTCGTTACCTGTATGTTTAGTGTGAAATGTTCTAATACATTCTTTGAGTATGTAAGAAAAAGTGTTTGGAAGATAATATTTTATCAACACTCTTCAAAAGTTCAAACCAGGGTAATTCCTCTTCTAAAAAATACGTTCCACCCAAACAATCAAAGAATTATATCCATTAAATTTTTTGTTTCATAATTTGAATATGCATTAAATCACAAGTTAATCTAAGAAAATATTTAAAAAAGAAAAAACAATTTCTTCCAAAATTTGCAGTTTTGAATTACAGTATTTGCTCTAAAAGCGAAATACAGACAAAGAAAAAAAAGGAAAAACTAGCAATATGGCTGTGAATATTCGAAAATAAATTCAGGGACATTTCATGCATTTCATTCTAGACAGGATGGAATTGGTTTTAAGTGTGAAAATAAGGATGTCCAGCTAATTTTCAAATTTCAGAATCGATGTAGAAGAATGAGTTATATGGCTACCTCTTTAGTGAAAGGGTTAGAAGGAGCAAGATATCAATTTCCCTGGCTATTAATGGTAGGATTCGCACTACCACCAATGGCGTACATTTCCCAGTGTGTGTAGTCGCTGTTTACCACATGGAAGTATCCATGTCTGCACCTGAACGAAACAAAGAAAATAGCTTTCTCAATTCATTATGATTAGTAAGACAGTCATTAACCATGCAATGGTTGTTACTTTTATTCTTTTCACTCATCCTAACATTTTAGTTTAACAGTACGTAGTTTGCTTGGAGTAAGTAATTAAGGCGTAATTTATTAAATGAAAATGCTTGTTTTATTCACTAATAAAAAATAAAAAATCCTGATGGTAACGTGCAATCTAAGTCACTATAGCAGTGCCAGACAAACCTGGGCATTCTCTGAATTAATCATTCGCCAAAATGTTTGAAGGCAATAGTGACTTGCATGATCTTGCCCCTATGTCCCAGAAGCATAACCTACAACAAGTTGATGCATCATCTCCCGATCAGTACATTATACTAAAACATGAATAAAAACCTTGAGACGATATATACTATATAGCCAAAATATTGAAAAAGGATCAGCACACCCCCCTCCCCCCAAAAAAAGAGGGATTGTAGTTGTAAGATAGTTAATGAAACCGTAGCTGGAATTGAGGTCTCATTCAAAGAGAAAGATAGCAAATATCTGGAGTTTCTTTTTTTATCCTATACGGATGATCTGATCCGCAAGGACCATGATTGGGAATTGTTTGATCATCTTTCTCCGAGGAAGAAGCGAAACATCAGAGTTATGGCATTGAATCTTTTATTGCGAGAAATCCATGAATTGCCGGGGGCAAACGCACGAGCAAAAATGGTGGAAAAGTCTACTGTTTGAAAGAGGGTAAAACGACCCGAAATCCCAAGAGCTAATCCAAAATCACCTACTCGATTGACAGGCAACGCTTTTGTAGCTGCTTTATCTGCCTGAAGTCGTGTGGACAAGAAATGAATTAACAAATCCACCCCCTCATCAAAAAAAAAAAGGTTTGATACTGCACATATTATTATTATTATTATTATTATTATTATTACTGTACTGGTGCTACATTAGTACTGATCATCTAAAATCTAAATACCAACAATCATATCTATAGGCATGCAGCAAATAAACTACTGTCAAGTAAACAAATATAATAAACATAACTATATGGCATTTCAGTTTATAACAAGATAATGGTAGATGAGAATTTGATCACCATCTTTTACTCCATATCATTCGTTAAAATTATGGATTACTTATTTTGGAGAACTCTGGAAATAAAGATTTCCAATCTTTAAATTAGTAGCTGAATTGGGTAAACTATGCAATTAAAATTTCAAAATTTATGTAAAATGAATAGTTACATGTATTTTTGAATCTATTACATGCATACCGTGTCCTTTTAAACATTTAATGAAGCAACAGATTATCTAAATTTCAAACCAAAAAATAAATAGCGAAAAACCAATTACTATTCATAAATTAAGCATTGTGTGAAGGTTTATAAATACATGTGATCTGTAAAATCTTCCAACCGTTAGATTTATATTTCCAATTTCTGTTTCATATATACTATGCAGATATACAATCTACAAATATTTCTGAGAGCTTTATCAACAAGCTCAATTATAGCAAACCAAATGGCCTATCACACGCAGAACTTATTCATGCATATGAAATTTAAGAAAAGGAGCTGGTACCGTTTTAGCCTTCAAAGCTTAACCTCAAAGTGTTGTTTAGTCATATAAATTATATTTCTACTGCTTTTATTTTCTACACATACAAACAAATTTAGTTTAAATAAATTCCCTTAGAATCTTGACTATTCGATTAGCTTGAAACTTAGGGCCATAGGTATCACATAGCATAATTAAGAAGTGTAATAATATGTAAACATGTGAGAGAAGAAACTAATGAATATATGAAGAATCAGAAGCAGTGAAAATTTATATAACTATTACTGCAGTACCTCTCACGGCGGCTCGAATTGGAGAGGCGCAGATCACCTTCTCTCACTGCAACCTCATGTTTACCTCCATGCAACAGCAAAGAATCTCCAACCATCTCCATCAACCTTTCAGTCATCATCACCAACCTAAAACATTCACCATCCAAACCACTAGAAATCCACCAACATCTGCCACTTCACAAATCATTGTAGCCATGCAAGTTTGCACATAACATCATCCACTTCTGTCTCTAGTTTTTCACTCAACACCCGCACTATTTCAACTCCTTCTGACCTCATCAAAATACCGCCCTGGCTGCCCTACTACAACAAACTCGATCACCCCGTCCTCACCCTTCTCTGCATAGAAACTCCACCACCTCCCTCTGAAATCACCAACTCATCCAACAAAAACCAAATAACAACCTCCTATAACTCTTGTTTTCACACCTTTGCACCGAAACAACCCCAACATTCATTTCTTGCCATCTTCATCACCTTCTGCAAACAACTGCTACATCACCAAAAAAACAATCAAGAATCAACTTACCATCCTCCCACCACTTTAGCTACAAACCGCCATTAACTACAAACTGCAAACGGCCATTAACACATCAAACTCCTTACCTTATTAGCACACTATCAAGCACCACCTTATCAGTTTGCAACTCCTTATAAACAACCATTAACTACAAACTGTCTCCACCTCCCTGCAAAGTTCACAAACCAAATCCCTCCCACTATCAAGCACTAGTAACCTCTCCTGCACCCTTCGTTAACTGAACAATGAACCTACACCTCCTTATCAACATAAAAATCCCACTTCTGCTGCAAATTACTCATTAATTACCATAGCAACTCACCTACACACCACATCCAAATCGCCTGGCCGCCTTCACTAGCAGGATGCAACCCTCCAAAGCATAGGAGCTACTTCAATCACCACCAAATTCAATCAACCTGCCTTCGAGCACTACTTCCCAACGAACCACGTTCGAAACTCCTTCACCGAAGTGCAATCAATCCACCGCTACTCTACCTAAAATCAATCGCGACCACCAAATCTCCCTCCTTCTCTTGATATCTCTACTAATTTCGTTGTTTCCCCTCCTCTTTTGATTTTGCTTTATTTTTAAACGACCGCTCCTTGTTTTAAGGATTGGGATCGACGTTAGCATAGGACTGGGATAGACGATGGTTAGGGTTTTAGTGAGTGGCTGAGCGATTGGACTGATTGATGCTAGCGAAGGATTAGGATCGACGCTAGCATAGGATTGGGATTTACAACGATTAGGGATTGGAGAGTGGCTGCGTGAATATTAGTGATGCGAGCCGGAGAGCGGATTGGCTTCACAGAGGTGACGAGGTGAGAACAGTGGAAGGGGGAAGAAACTAGAAAGCGAAAGTTGCTAATAGAGTGAAATATTTGTTTCCCGCACAAAATAATTATTTCCCACCACTTTATTCACTGTATAGCGTTGAGAAACACAGAACTCCTATTGAATACCGTTCGGTAACTTAGCGTGAATCCGGCTGGGACGAGAAAAGACGGGAACACTGTACATGGAAGTTATTGAACGTGGATTTTCTTGTAGTGAAAGGAGCTCAGATCAAGTAGTAGACGGGTGTCCATGTGTATTGAAAGCACTTTTATACCGTTGGTTTATGCGTGGTGCAGCTCATGGTGGTAGATGCATCTTTTGCAGGCGGTGGGTGAAGCTTGTAATGGTTTTGATTAAGTGGCAGGAGAGAGATTTTTTGTGAGTACAGAGATTTGTATTTTGGCTCTGTATTTGAATTGGTTTTAATTGAGAGAACTATTTTTGACCTTGGCGGTGTTGAAATTACATTGGTGTCTGCCTTCTTTGTTATTCTGGATATTTGCAACAGTTTGTTGGCGGGCGGGGACATAGTCTGAGCTCGTTAACAATGGTGTGATGGGGGGTAGCTTTGCTGGAACCCATTAGGCAAATATTCATTTTTGGTTTCTATCTCATGGTGAGACTTTGATTGAAGGTGGAGTTCTGTTGAAGAGTTTTATGTTGTGAAGAGAATTTGATTGGAGATGGGGTGTTGCAGATATGTGATTTTGCATCAAGGTGGAGTGCTAAATTTGGTGATACAAAAATCACAAATTGATTGGAAGAAATTTGCAAAGAATGGAAAGTAAATATTTTTATAATGGGAATGCATTAATTGCATTTGATGAGGTGGTAGAGAAATAAATGAAGGGATTAATTTCTTCCATCTATGTTAAAGAAACAGATTGATTTACTTCCGATGTTTGCACATTTGTTGTTATGGTAATTTGCCTCCATTATATTATTACCATATGTTGGTAATTTAATTGATGACTCACATAGATTTGCACTGGCTATATATTTAGGGGTAGACTTTAGTGTAAACCCATCATGGCCTGGAGCCAGTGATCCCCAATGGTGTCTCTTCTTGTTAAACCTGGTTAAGGTTTGGATATGTAAACTCTTATTTTGTAATCTCTTGTAATTCTCTCATGTGGAATAAAATCTCTCTCTGTTAGACTGGACGTACACTATGATGATAGTGGAACCAGTATAAATATTGTGTCTCTTTGTTTCTCTGCTATAGTTATTTACTATTTTGTTGATGTAATAGAATAATTGCTATCAGATTAGATTGGTGTTCAATTGGCAAATCTAGATCCTGCTTATTGCGCTTCCGCATTTATGCACAAAAATCACAACGCATGCCCCTTTTAACATTTCTAAAATGCGTTCGTGTCTAGAACTTTATCGTTGCACCTAATCAAGCGACATAATCGTAGGATACCATGTTGTCCATTATAAAAGATCAAGATAAAAGTTCATAAATTCATCAATGATCATGCTAAAAGTTCATAAATGTACTCAAATCTTGCTGCACGGCTTTCTATTTTGATCTCCATTGAAAGGTATGCTATCAAGTGTCGTCGAATCTAAGGGTAATCATATATTAATAAAAATATTGTTGTAATCTACTGTAATAAAAATATTGCTGTAATAAAAAAACTGATAGGTTTTTTCAAAAAAAAAAAATACCATCAAAACCTCCTTTTCTTGCTAATACTTGACCTTGCATAGATTGATTTACAAAATTTCATTAGATTCATAAAGTACAATATATTTAGTGAACTTCAAAATGAAGATGTTGCTATACCCAAGTCGGTAAACATTGAATGGAGTAGGCTAATAATAATATCATATACACTAATTTGAGAAATAGGAGCAGCATCGTATCATCGTTTTGTGTTACCTGACCCTAAGCAGCACAGCGACATCTTCAATGGCCGCTCCATAGAGAAGCCTATCCATCTTAATAGTAACTACTCAAAAACCACCGTCATTCTCTCTCTTATCGTCAACCTCTCTCTTATCGTCAACAACTGCAAAAACTCTCTGGAATTCTCTTCTATATTTTGATTCATAAGCATATAAATTGCTAGTAGAAAAATATTCTATCAATTTTTATCAGAAATAAAAATCCTAACTGAAAGAAAATAAATGAATTATGTTTACAGAAAAGAAAAAACTAGATAAAAAAGTATACAGGTAAGTTCAGACCCAATGTTAAATAATGGAGTATAGATGACCTCGCTACACAGTCCACAATAGATATGATATGTAAGTCAAACTTCTCCTTTGATTTACAATTAAGGTGAATATAATGGCAATCCAATTTTTTACCAAACCAATTTAAATGAACAAACTGCTGATGTAAGGTAGGAAATGACTTACTGTTACACAATAGGTCAATCATATATAGTCCAATAGCATCAATCAGTAACTATGTATTTAATTAACTACAATGTCTTATATTCTAAAAGGAAGGTAAAATCGACATTTTAATACAAGAAGTGAGGACCCCGAAAAAATGACAGTAGCGGCAGCTGATAACATCCATATAGGAAAACTACCATTCTATAAACAAGTCAGCATAATGAACATACATAATAGGTTTCAAGTGGATTACAGACAACACCAATAAAAACATAAGAAACCAACACCATAAAACGTACCGAGCCCTCTCGTTTGCTGAATATCAGCCACATATGAGGTACAGATGAGCTTTCCATTGGCCAAGAGGACTCAATGCATTAAAGGGACACCGCGCAAGTAGTTAGGGATAGATCATCAACTAAATCTGACTGGAAAGGGAAGAAATCGGGCGGAACTGTGAAAAGATGACGGGAAAGGAGGAGAGCTTCAGCAAATTTCCGGCATGTCGAATGCAAGAGTAAAGATTGGAGGAGGAGATGAAGAGAAGTGATTCATATAGAAAAAAGGAAGAGAGAAAAACGATGCGGATGGTAGAAGCTCTTGTCGCCATTTCAGAAGGGCTTGGAATTAGATTTAGAATGAAGCGTAGGCGAAGCGAGCACGAAATATTAGTGTGAAGCGGGGTTAAAAAATTTCGGGAGCCTGCCTTCTAATTTTTGTATCCCGCCTTCTCATTTGCATTATCAGTTTGAAGCGGTCCTAAATTTTGTACCCTGGACTTTTTCTAATCAACTAAAAATTAAGTTTGTCATAAAATAATATTTGCAAAGGTCATATAAGAGAAGTTATTAAATAAATCTAATTAACATTAAATAATAAATATTAGTTATTAAAAATTAAACTAGCATTAATTATAAACTAATTACTAATAATTATTATTTTAAATACCAAAAATGAAATATATTCATCAATTATAATTATAAAGTTAAAAATATGGTTTTTGCATCTGTCACAAAAAGATAGTTGTTAAAAATATGTGTATTTCAACTGATAAGAAAGCGCGGTTGCTAAAAATTCGTCTATTGCAACTGTCGTATGCCACCAGTATCTAATATTATTTGTTAATAATTATATTCATATATTACAATTAGTGATTATAAGTTATTAGTAATTATACTATGTTTATAAATTATATTTTTTTTATTAATAACTATTGATTATAAATTATAAATTGTTCATTAACTAGTAAATAAATTATTAAGCTATGATAAATATTAATTACTAGTGTATTAAATTACTAAAATATTAATTTTAAATGTACTAAATTAAGTACATATTAATTATTAGACATTAATTTTAATTACATATTTTTCGCAACGGGTAGAGAAGAGCAGTTGCTGAAGATATGTTTTTCGCAACTGGTAGAGAAGAGCAATCGCTAAAGATATGCTTTCTGCAATTGGTGGAGAAGCGCAGTTGCTAAAGATATGTTTTTGCAACAGGATGGAAATGCCTCTTGTTAAATCTCATTTATTGCAACTGCTACGGAAGGTCTGTTGCTAATGATCATTTGTTGCAACTGTCATATGGCGCCTGTTGCAAATAACTAGTTGCAATATGGTAATTTTCTTGTAGTGCATTAATATTTAAAGTATTATTAGATATATGAACATGATAATCATTCATATAATTAATTATATGACGAGCTCATGTCAAACTCCTTGCATAACCTGATGCTTTTGCTTATAGTAAAGTTGGTGTGTCGGGTTAAGCTCAAATACTTATCATTCATAATTTACAGTTCTTCCTTAACATTTTTGGTTATTTATACATCAATTTTTATTCAGACTGTAGAACAATTGAGAAAAGAAGAGGTCCCAATCGTTCGATTCCTTTCAAGGTGATGTTAATGTATATATGTACATATTCCATTTATGCTTGCGTCACTGAATGTAACATAATTTTTTAGATATTCATAGGTAATCGACCATCCGTCAACCTTCTACTTCCTGCTTTGAGTGCCTATAAAATTGGACAGGTTTGTGTAATTTTCCAAAATTCATTTTTATGGTAGCTTCTTTAGTAACTTGGCTAAAGATTTTTTTTTATTTTTTTTATTGCATTTGAATAGTTTCAGTGCTCTATGTATTGCTCTATATTTAACCGTTAGACTCTAGGGCGATCGTAAGTAAATCAAATTATCATCTTAGTATTAACTAAGCTTTGTGTTTGTTTTGTTCTTTTAATCTTTGCAGTTGTTTATGTTTTAGTCTTCATACCAGTGCTTGCTTTTTTATTTGATGCTTGTTTATTTTGCTTTTGTTATGTGATTGTATCAGTACTGTCTGAAAGCTTTCAGATGTGTCTTTCTGTTTCCCATAACGTGTCAGTTTTTATGCTTACAGTTTGGTTTGGTTATATTGGCTATAAACAAAATAAAAGTAAAATGCATGTTTCCCATAACGTGCATCTTGAGTTATTGAATCCGGTCTGGGTTCTAATTATCCATTTTGAAAGAGCTTGACTGTATAATGCATGTTTAGAGTCCATGTTTTAATGAACTTAAGATATATGCTGTCATTTCTGGTTTCATGGTTAAAATTTATAACCAATCTATTTACCACTTTAATTGGGATGCCACCAAATGTGAATAAAATTTACGTGTTTACTACCTCAAAATCAACTCAATTTGTTAGATCTGGCACATGCATAATTCAGCAAAAAATAAGCATGGAACAAGGTCCAAATTTTTGTCAAATAGTTATTCTTCAAGAACTGGAATAATGATCCAAATAAAAAGGAAAAAACAAGATAACTGCAAATTATTTTTAACATGTTCACTTAAGATTTACTGAAAAAAGAATTTGAATTAGGAAACTATAATATCAATTAATTTTCATGAAGGTAGTGAGAAGCTAAACAACCTTACAAATGATATCAGTTGATATGACGTGATAATGATGGAATAAATAGGGATACTAAATTATGTTATCAATTGAACGTCAAATAAAGTTCAAGCAAGAAGTTAAATCAACCATTCTTAAGCACACATAGTATAAAAGACAATAAATACACAACACATATACCGCAACCATTTTAAATTTATAATTTAAGACCAATATTCATAGCTCACATAATGCTTAAAAATATAAGTACTATTTTATGTGTCACTGCCTCCCAAGACTCAAAGGCTTACCAAAGTAACAAGTTCTCTTCCCATACTCAGAATTTCATACCACACAAATAGATTCAGACAAAGAAAACTCTGATCCGCAAAGATATTATATACCATCTTGAAATTTTTATATACATGTAGATATTGTGACGGCCCGCCCCGCACCAACCGACATTTACTCCAAAAGTGCGCTGTACACATGTCCAATTAGCACGGAACGGGTCGTGAGAAGGAAAAGGAAGAAGGAAATGAACATACAAAGAACCTGTAGAATGTCTCACAGCGCATAGGACAAAATATAATAATAATATACTCGACATAAAACAGGAGAGACAGTGCATAAGCTGAAAATCAGAACTAAACATCATAGCAGCGGAAATCCAAAAATACAGCTTATTACAACTTTCAAAATGTCTCAAAGCAAAAGCAAGATAAATGAGGTACACTACTAATGCCCAAGTAGCGACCACCAACGATACAGGGAGAATGCATATATATATATATATATATATATATATATATATATATATATATAGTACGTGGAAGCCTCCTGCCCGCCTCCGAACCAGCTGCTCGCGCACCACCAGCTAACCTGTCTCTAGTCTGCTCGTGTGAGCACCCAGAGTAATAAGAGGAGACATAAAACTCTGGGTCAGACATAAAGCCTGGTATGAGCGATAAGCATCTAAGGTGAACAATAACAGGTAGACTAAAACATACCTGGACCTGGACCTGCAACCAAAGAGTTAGTACTACATACTGTACAACACTCTAAGGTATCATATCAATCAATATAAAGATACGGAGGTGGGGGAGGTGTGCATGTCATAATGATGGCTAACAATCAAACATAGCATCCATCCTCACATCTCTAACTCAGTGCGTAAAGCATACGATATTCACCACTTCGATCACCCAACATTCCTTGCTACGATCACTTTGCCCCCATGAAGTCATAAATAGCTTCATTGCACTGATAACATAGCCACAAATCCTTTGCTATGTCCACTTTGCCCCATGAAGTCACAAGAACCCCACTGCACTGGCTCATAGCCTTATCAATCCTTACTATGTCCACTTTGCCCCATGGAGTCACAAGAACCCCACTGCACTGGCTCATAGTCTTACTACGCATCACCTTGCCCCTCGGGTCATAATGACCCTACTGCACTGATAACGTAGTCTTGCTACCATCACTTTACCCCTCAGGTCATAATGACCCTACTGCACTGATAAGTAGCCCATCTTCATTCTTAGTGGTGAATCGAAGTTATGAACGTCGACAACTCCTTAGCACACGTCCCGCAGCAAAGTCCAACCATGAAGTGAACTCATTGGTTCCCAACTGGTTCCGGGATCCTGAGCTCTAAGTCCCATATGGACTACCTTTGCATCTCGGGTTATTGGTCATCGCCATCGAATCGGATCGGATCAGCCTTCACATTCTTCATCGGATCGGATCGCACCTCATGCATCGGATCGGGTCGTGATCCTCCAGGTGATCGGATCGTCATTGCGGTCCCCTTTCTATTTGCCTCGGATCGTGCTCCCCTCCTTGGTTCGGATCGTGATACCCCATACGGATCGGATCGCGCCCCTTCAGCTCGTGGTTCTCTCCTGGTTCAGATCGTCGTCTCGCTGTGCATCAGATCGTGGATGCTGCTTTCCTCTTGTTCGGATCGTGATATGAAGCACGAGTGGATCGTATCGGGTAGCAGTTCATGATTGTTGCTCGTGGGCCTTGCGCAGATGGTTCGGTTCGGAGGGGATGACTCGACTCGTGGGGATGTCCCACGATCCCATAGGGCGATCCGATCGTCCCTCAATCCCCTATGCGATCCGAATCCCTGCACCTTGTCCAGCGAGCTGTTTACGCCATTCGACGACGTTTTCGACCATTCTAACTATTCTAATAAATCACAAAGCATACCATACAGTCATAGCAACATACATAATCAACCGCAAACATCAAAACATCAATATGATAAGTAGAAATGGATCAAACATACTCAAAATCCCATATTTTCCCCTTAAGCATGTTTAGGTGAAACTAATGATAGGACTAACAAAACTTAACCAAATTAACCCAAATTCATATCGGAGGTCTAAAATATCATTCCGAATTTTATAAACATTTTTCTAGAATTTTATCATGTTTAAATTCGCTAATTAACACTAATCACCCCTAATTAGCCATAATTAGTGCAAAACTATGCAAATCACTCACCTTAGCCACAAAATAAACTAAGATCTGAAATAATTCTCTGATCTGATGTGAATCTCAATGACAAGCAGCAGCTCCTAAGTTGCTTTAGTGAAGATCTTCCTTGATTAGGGGTTGCTAAGCCAAATCCTTGACCAAAAGATGATTTGGAGGTGATTTAGAGGTTGGAGGCCATTTTTAGGGTTCCTTGGTGATAAGTGGAGGCTAGAAAACTGAAATGGAATGATTCTCCATCTCATTTCAGCCCTCCCATAACCCTAATCCCGAAATGGGTTATGGGCCTACTCACTAATCACCCGATTTGGCTCGGTTAAGCAGTTTTTCACCCTCCAAACCTTGTTTCAGCCATATCTCCCAAACGGTAAGTCCGTTTGACTATTATGACCACTCTACGGAAAGAGAAACCATCAAACGAATCAAATGAAAGTGGTTTCAGGTCAAAATTCCTTTTCAATCAAAAGTTATGGCCAAAACAGTACCAACTTGGGGCAAAATGGTCATTTAAAAATCGACAAAAATCATGAACATGGGAAATGACTCTATTGGATGTTTCCCAAAGTTACATGACCATACGACTTCACATGGGAAAGAAATAAATATTCTACAATCCTATTATGTGTAGAATACGGGTCGTTACACTCTCCCCCCTTTAAGAAATTTCGCCCCCGAAATTCCCTAACCCAAATACACACAAAGGTCCCGCATGCCTATCAACCATAAAACAACCATCAAACATACAAAACAAGTAAAATAAGTCTATCCTAGCATGCGGAATAACTAAATCGCAAAGTAAATCTTACCAGGCAAAGAGTTCTGGATATGCTTTCCTAATGCTCTCCTCTGTCTCCCAAGTAAAATCATTCTCGTCCTCGCCCCACTGAACCTTGACTAGCTTCACCGACTTCCTTCGAAGTTGCTTCGTATCGTGCCCCACAATACGAATCGGCTTGCGGTTCCCAACCGCCTCGGGTTCTACTTCGAAGTCCTCTAACTGATCAGGTGAAATAGTCACATCTGAGTCGTGAACGAACTTCCTTAGTTGGGAAACATGAAATACATCGTGAACTCCCGCCATTTTCTCTGGTAAGCCAACTCTATACGCCAAATTCCCGACTAATTCAAGAATGGGGAACGGGCCAACAAATCTTGGTGCCAACTTGCCTCTCCTGCCAAATCGTATCACGCTCTTCAACGGAGAGATCTTAACAAACACCAAGTCACCAACGGAGAATTTCAAATCTCTTCTCCTCTTATCAGCATAACTCTTCTGCCTATCTTGGGCAGCTTTCATTCGTTGCTGAATGATCTTAATCTTATCTGAAGTTTCTCTCACCACATCTGGTCCAAGCACAAACTTCTCGCCAGTCTCTATCCAACATGATGGTGAGTTGCACGGTCTTCCGTACAAAGCTTCATATGGAGCCATACCGATACTGGATTGGTAGCTATTATTATATGCAAACTCTACTAGATGCAAATGTTCATCCCATGATCCACCAAAATCCAATATACAAGCTCTCAAGAGATCTTCCAATATACGATTCACCCTTTCCGTCTGACCGTCGGTCTGAGGATGATATGCGGTATTGAGATGCAATCCTGACCCTAGAGCCTCTTGTAAGCTCTTCCAAAACCCACTAGTGAACAACGGGTCTCGGTCACTCACAATGCTTTTGGGTACTCCATGAAATCTCACTACCCACTTCATATACAATTCTGCCAACTTGGCTGCCGTTCTGGTCGATTTGACGGGTATAAATCTTGCGCTCTTAGTCAATCGATCCACAATTACCCAAATGCTATCATATCCCGATCTAGTCCTTGGTAAACCATCGATGAAATCCATCGAGACTTGCTCCCATTTCCATTCGGGAATTTCTAATGGTTGCAACAACCCACTAGCCTTCTTTTGCTCGGCTTTAACTAGCTGACAATTCATGCATTTGGATATAAACTTCCCAACGTCTCTTTTCATCCCTTCCCAGTAGTAAGTCTGTCTCATGTCTCGATACATCTTATTACCACCAGGGTGTAAGTCAGTTTTGAGTGATGACATTCTCTAAGCACTTCATCTCTCAAACCATTCACGTTGGGCACAACTAGTCTTCCATTCTTCCGAAGCCATCCATCTCGATCAAGCCCATACACATTCATCTCCTCATCGATACCCATCTCTAAATTGGAGATGATTTCTAATAAATTAGGATCGTCCCTCTGGCTAGAACCAATCCGCTCTATCAAAGTGGGTCTGATCGTCAAACTAGCTAGCATAACTGGATCCAATTCGCACCTTGGTCTGAAATCAAACCCCGCGATAAACTCCAGTTGCTTCCATTCAAGAAACATTGCCCCTAAGATGGCTTGTCTCCTACTCAAGGCATCGGCTACCGCATTACCCTTCCCAGGTGTATACGCGATATCAAAATCATACGAAGCCAAGAACTATAACCATCTCTGCTGACGGAGATTCAGATCTTTCTGAGAGAAGAGATACTTTAACGATTTATGATCGGTAAACAACTCAAATCTTTCTCCCAGAAGATAGTGTCTCCACATCTTCAGCTCAAATACAATCGCTGCCAATTCCAAATCATGGGTAGGATACTTCTTCTCATGCGGCTTTAGCTGTCGACTAGCGTAAGCTACAACCCTACCTCCTTGCATCAATACTGCACCCAGTCCGGTACCACAAGCATCCGTGTATACCGTCATCTCTTCATTCCCCTTAGGAATGACTAACACTGGCGCACGCGTCAACCTCTCCTTTAGACTTTTGAAGGCATCCTCACACACTCCGTCCCAGATGAAGGACTGATTCTTCTTAGTCAACTGAGTCGACGGTGCTGCTATCTTGGAGAAGTCCTGGATAAACTTACGATAATATCCGGCTAATCCCAAGAAACTTCTTACATCTGCAGCATTCTTGGACGTAGGCCAATCCTGTACCGTAGCCACCTTCGCAGGGTCCACGGCAATACAACACTCCGAAACAACATGACCCAAGAATCTTACTTCCCTTCTCCAAAAATGACACTTAGAGAATTTCGCTTTCAATTGGTGTTTCCTCAACACCTCCATCACTATCCTGAAGTGCCCCTTGTGTTCCTCCTCTGTCCTTGAGTAAACAAGGATATCATCCACGAACACAAGAACAAACTTATTCAACTGATCTCTGAATACTCGATTCATATGATCCACAAAGTAGGCTGGTGCATTGGTCAACCCAAACGGCATGACCAACCACTCATAAAATCCAGACGGCGTCCTAAATGCCGTTTTCGGAACACTCTCATCCGCTACTCGTAGCTGATGAAATCCTGTCGCGAGGTCCAACTGGGAGAACACTCTTGCTCCTTCCAGTTGATCAAACAAATCATCTATCCACGGTAGAGGATACTTATTCTTCCTCGTTACCTTATTCAACTCGCGATAGTCGACACACAAACGAAGGGAACCATCTGCCTTAGTGGCAAACACAACTGGTGCTCCCCACTCGGAGACACTCCTTCTAATCAATCCCTTCTTCAAAAGATTGCTGACTTGCACCCCGAGCTCTCGCTGCTCCTTTGGTGCCATACGACGAAGTGGCATTACTATAGGTCTGGCATCTTTCACTAAATCAATACGGAACTCAATCTCTCGGTGTGGTGGAAGCCCGGTCACCTCCTCGAAGACGTCCGGATACTGGCCAACCACGGGCACATCTGACAACTCATCCTGCGGGATGTCGAGGGAATTTACAAAACTAGCCATAACCCCATCACTAGGTAGACTACCAAACACTACCCTCCGCCCATCATCCGCCCTCACTGTCACCAAAAAGCCCTCACAGTCTACCACCACCCCGTATCTTTGGAGCCAATCGACTCCCAATATAATGCTATACCCAGTAAAGCCCAAAACAAAGCAATCACATACAAACATACATCCATGACTCGATAAGACCAAATTCCTGCAAATCATACTAAGGCTAGTCGAACCACTAATCAGGTTCTTCACAACCAATGGTCTATCGACTATCTCGGGTTCCAGTCCCAACCTATCTACCAGGTCACTAGATATGAAGGAACGGGAAGCCCCAGTATCAAACAAAACTCGAATTGGTACATCATAAATAGAAAGCATACCTTGAATAACAACATTCTTTCCTTTCTCCGCCGCAGTTGGGGCATTCGACGAAGAAGGAATAGCATCAAGAGCATAAGCTTTCACAATCTGCTTCTCCTTAAGAGGTTGCAGACACTTATCTTTCTGATGTCCCACTTGACCACAGTTGTAGCACTTCCTTTCCGCTGGCTTGGCCCGACATTCTTTAGCATAATGGCCCTTCTTTCCACAGCTGAAGCACTCAACATCCTTCTTGCTCTTTTTCTGGCCACCTTTTGATTGGTCCTGCTTCCTCTTATTCTGAGAGTTATTCTTGCCTCCACCACCTTCTTGCGGCTTTGGCCCTTCTGCAGATGCAGCCTCAGTCTTTGACTTAGGGTAATGACTCTCTGATCTCAAAGCCTTCCCCACGATCGATTCAAAAGTCTCATCGATGTGGTTAATAAGCCTTTCCCCCAAGTACCCATCCAAACCAGTAATGAACTTCTCATTCTTCTTCTCAAGAGTATCGATAAGAGACAGTCCATACTTCGACAAAGTGTCGAACTCAGCAATATAATCAGAAACAGCCCTCCCATTCTGCTTGAGTTCCAAGAACCTGTTGAACAACACTGACTTCTGGGCAGCTGGAATGAACTTCTCGCTAAAGCGAGCCTTGAACTGAACCCAAGTAACCTGGTCCTCTGGAGTAGCTGTTCTAATAGCATTCCACCAATTCATCGCTCGCCCTTGCAGTTGACAAGACGCTAGCCTTCTCTTCATCGCATCCTCAAGACCCAAGTCATCGAAGATACGGTCGCAGCTATCCATCCAATCTTGAACATCTGTGGCCGACTCCGTTTCGTGGAACGGCTTCCCACCAAGGTTAGTGTAATCTTTGCACAACTTGGCGAAATCAACCGTAGGCGCCTGCACCATTGGGCCAACACCAACTCCGGGATTGAGAACTGCCCCTTGCACTTCTCTAAGCATGTCTCTCATGAGGTTGGTAAACATCGCCCTCATGTCAGCGGCATTCCCATTATTGGCCCCTCTACCGGTACCTCTAACATATCGGCTCATCGTCAATCTGTAAAAGGGAAACGATTAACGACCCCATAGTGGTACTAGTGCAGTGCAACTTCATTCTTATACCACTAATAGTATATATATGCATAGCTTTTGAAAACCAAAGTAATCACAAAGACGCGCTCTCATATACGTACTAACTCTCCCTAGTGTCTTTCCATAGGTTAACTACGCAACCTAGAGCTCTGATACCAAGTGTGACGGCCCGCCCCGCACCAACCGACATTTACTCCAAAAGTGCGCTGTACACATGTCTAGTTAGCACGGAACGGGTCGTGAGAAGGAAAAGGAAGAAGGAAATGAACATACAAAGAACCTATAGAATGTCTCACAGCGCATAGGACAAAATATAATAATAATATACTCGACATAAAACAGGAGAGACAGTGCATAAGCTGAAAATCAGAACTAAACATCATAGCAGCGGAAATCCAAAAATACACCTTATTACAACTTTCAAACTGTCTCAAAGCAAAAGCAAGATAAATGAGGTACACTACTAATGCCCAAGTAGCGACCACCAACGATACAGGGAGAATGCATATATATATATATAGTACGTGGAAGCCTCCTGCCCGCCTCCGAACCAGCTACTCGCGCACCACCAGCTAACCTGTCTCTAGTCTGCTCGTGTGAGCACCCAGAGTAATAAGAGGAGACATAAAACTCTGGGTCAGACATAAAGCCTGGTATGAGCGATAAGCATCTAAGGTGAACAATAACAGGTAGACTAAAACATACCTGAACCTGGACCTGCAACCAAAGAGTTAGTACTACATACTGTACAACACTCTAAGGTATCATATCAATCAATATAAAGATACGGAGGTGGGGGAGGTGTGCATGTCATAATGATGGCAAACAATCAAACATAGCATCCATCCTCACATCTCTCACTCAGTGCGTAAAGCATACGATATTCACCACTTCGATCACCCAACATTCCTTGCTACGATCACTTTGCCCCATGAAGTCATAAATAGCTTCATTGCACTGATAACATAGCCACAAATCCTTTGCTATGTCCACTTTGCCCCATGGAGTCACAAGAACCCCACTGCACTGGCTAATAGCCTTATCAATCCTTACTATGTCCACTTTGCCCCATGGAGTCACAAGAACCCCACTGCACAAGCTCATAGTCTTACTACGCATCACCTTGCCCCTCGGGTCATAATGACCCTACTGCACTGATAACGTAGTCTTGCTACCATCACTTTGCCCCTCAGGTCATAATGACCCTACTGCACTGATAAGTAGCCCATCTTCATTCTTAGTGGTGAATCGAAGTTATGAACGTCGACAACTCCTTAGCACACGTCCCGCAGCAAAGTCCAACCATGAAGTGAACTCATTGGTTCCCAACTGGTTCCGGGATCCTGAGCTCTAACTCCCATATGGACTACCTTTGCTTCTCGGGTTATTGGTCATCGCCATCGAATCGGATCAGATCAGCCTTCACATTCTTCATCGGATCGGATCGCACCTCATGCATCGGATCGGGTCGTGATCCTCCAGGTGATCGGATTGTCATTGCGGTCCCCTTTCTATTTGCCTCGGATCGTGCTCCCCTCCTTGGTTCGGATCGTGATACCCCATACGGATCGGATCGCGCCCCTCCAGCTCGTGGTTCTCTCCTGGTTCGGATCGTTGTCTCGCTGTGCATCAGATCGTGGATGCTGCTTTCCTCTTGTTCGGATCGTGATATGAAGCACGAGTGGATCGGATCGGGTAGCAGTTCACGATTGTTGCTCGTGGGCCTTGCGCAGATGGTTACGTTCAGAGGGGATGACTCGACTCGTGGGGATGTCCCACGATCCCATAGGGCGATCCGATCGTCCCTCAATTCTCTATGCGATCCGAATCCCTGCACCTTGTCCAGCGAGCTGTTTACGCCATTCGACGGCGTTTTCGACCGTTCTAACTATTCTAATCAATCAAAAAGCATACCATACAGTCATAGCAACATACATAATCAACAACAAGCATCAAAACATCAATATGATAAGTAGAAATGGATCAAACATACCCAAAATCCCATATTTTCCCCTTAAGCATGTTTAGGTGAAACTAATGATAGGACTAACAAAACTTAACCAAATTAACCCAAATTCATATCAGAGGTCTAAAATATCATTCCGAATTTTATAAACATTTTTCCAGAATTTTATCATGTTTAAATTCGCTAATTAACACTAATCACCCCTAATTAGCCATAATTAGTGCAAAACTATGCAAATCACTCACCTTAGCCACAAAATAAACTAAGATCTGAAATAATTCTCTGATTTGATGTGAATCTCAATGCCAAGCAGCAGCTCCTAAGTTGCTTTATTGAAGATCTTCCTTGATTAGGGGTTGCTAAGCCAAATTCTTGACCAAAAGATGATTTGGAGGTGATTTAGAGGTTGGAGGCCATTTTTAGGGTTCCTTGGTGATAAGTGGAGGCTAGAAAACTGAAATGGAATGATTCTCCATCTCATTTCAGCCCTCCCATAACCCTAATCCCGAAATGGGTTATGGGCCTACTCACTAGTCACCCGATTTGGCCCGGTTAAGCAGTTTTTCACCCTCCAAACCTTGTTTCAGCCATATCTCCTAAACGGTAAATCCGTTTGACTATTATGACCACTCTACGGAAAGAGAAACCATCAAACGAATCAAATGGAAGTGGTTTCAGGTCAAAATTCCTTTCCAATCAAAAGTTATGGCCAAAACAGTACCAACTAGGGGAAAAATGGTCATTTAAAAATCGACAAAAATCATGAACATGGGAAATGACTCTAATGGATGTTTCCCAAAGTTACATGACCATACGACTTCACATGGGAAAGAAATAAATATTCTACAATCCTATGATGTGTAGAATACGGGTCGTTACAGATATCAAGAAAGAATATCCTAGTGCTGGTATTATTAAATTATTTGATAAGAAACTAAACTAATTCTTGCATAAATTGTAAGGTGACCACTATATCATGATTTTCACCATCGCATGCTGTATACAAAGTTTGGAAATTATTCTTCAACTTTCACTTACATGGACTGGTGAGAATCTATACTTATCACCAGTTGCAGCTGTAGCAATATACCAAGTAAATAGCTTCTTTTTCTTTATTGTACGCAATTTCAGTGGTTTTTATTTGTTTCATAAGTAGGTTTCTATCTGTGTTACTTGATTTGTATCTCTTAGTGGTTCTTTCAGGCTTATTTGAAATAAAAATTATGGAGGAAAGAGAATTAGACTCAAGCTGAAAACAGGCTTTGCTTTCTATCAGGTATGAATTTTATCTATTAATTACGGACTACTAAATATTAACACATCTTACACCTTATCTCCCTCTGAAGTTTACCTTTAACTTCCTTAAGACCTCTCTGTTTATTTTGCATTCGCTTTCTATCCGAAGCTCGGTTCTACTGAGCCACTCGGCTCAGATTAAACTGAGCCTTGTAGGCTCAGTAAAACTGAGCCATCAGGCTTAGTTTAACTGAGCCGAAGATCAGTTTTACTGAGCCACTCGGCTCAGTTTAAACTGAGCCTTGTTGGCTCAGTAAAACTGAGTTTCGGCTCAGTTTAAACTGAGCCTTGTCATTGTGTATCTTTGTTTTTTTTAAAGTATTGTTGCTTCCATAATTAACTGCTTGCTATGCACTGTATATCATCTATCCATCATGTGGATCTGAGTTGTTTGGTTTATGTAATTATATGGCCACTTCCCAGTTTTTTGAATAAAAGAAATGGTTGGTTCTATTCCTTTTTTTAACAATTATCGTACCAAAGCTCTTTAAAAATTATATCCTGATATTTTGCAGCTTCAATGAATAATGAAAATGGCATAATTGAAGAAAATATCATCAAAGCCTAATATGGTGGAGGTATGATTTACAAATTAGTTCGTTTTGCATTTAATAATATTTGAGCATTTTGTTTCGCATTTAATAGTATTTGAGCATTTGGTTTCGTTACCAACCTTTAATGTATTCAGCTATTTTATAACACATGTGGTACTGCATTAGGGATTTTTTGGGTTCCACTTGTTTAGATATATGACATGGGTCTACTGGAAGGTTCATTTGGGTCTTTTAATGTTAATAATGTTCAAGTTTATGGAGCAATCAGTTGCTCCTCATCACTATTGGAGTTGCACTCAGTTTGCGCAACTGAGTTTTGCAACACTGAGTTCGCAAGCTCAGTATTGCAACACTGAGTTTGCAAACTCGGTTTTGTGCAGCGGAGTTGCAAACTCAATTTTGTGCAAACTGAATGCGCAACTCAGTTTTCTGCACATTTCTAAATACAATTGCGGAATTTGTTGCAAGCAACTCAATCTTTACGATGACTTCTGTTTTTTCATGTAAAAATGAATGAATTTATATTTTGTAGGTACTTATGCAGGAGGAGGAAAAAAACAAAATTTGGAATATAACGGCAAAGAAGAAAAAAAAACACATTTTGTCTTCTCAATATCTAAAATTCTATGTATCTTTGGTAAAATTTTGTCTTGCTTTTTGTAGTTTGGACAAGATATTATGGTGTATTGAAATTGAAAGCATGTAGCCTATATTTTAGTATTTTGTAAATGTGGCTTTGTTTAATTTGACATATGGAAGTGTATTAAATCTTACATTGAATTGATATGTTGTATTATATATGTGATATACAAATCCTATATTGAATTGATATTTGAGTATTATGTGAAAATAACGCGTATAAGTGTTACCAAAATTTTGGATTAGCAATCGTTACATGTTTTTATAAGTGTTACCATATCTTATGGTTCCAACATTTATAAGTGTTAGCAATGAATATGTTTGTAACTTTTATAAGTGTTACCATATCTTATGGTTCCAATGTTAGTAATGAATACGTTTGTAACACTTATAAGTGTTACCATATCTTTTGGTTCCAACATTTATAAGTGTTAGCAATGAATATGTTTGTAATACATATAAGTGTTAGCAATGAATATGTTTGTAACACTTATAAGTGTTAGCCGTTACACTGTTTGTAACACTTATAAGTGTTACAGGAAATTCCTCACAGGCTGTTGGTGTGACACATAAAAGTGTTACAGAAATTATTTGTAACACCTATACTTGTTGGGAATCCACTGTTTTGGTGTAGTGTATATCATAGCTATGGCAACATTTAACATCACATACTGCCACATTATATTATATGGCAACATTACATAACATAACATCACACTGAAATTAACAATGAACTTTTTATTTCAAATTAACCAGTAAACACAAGTAGTACTTAGTCAACTACAAAATAATAAAACATAGCCACTAAATTCGAATTTACAGACATTTCAGTTACAAATACAGCCAGTCCTAAATTCATGTTTACATAAAACTAAAACAGTTTCAAAATATAGCGCAAGCCTCTAATGCGTTCAATGCCTCTACTGCATCGAGTACCTCTATTGCCTTTAGTAACAAGTTCTTGAAAATCATCATCACTGCCTCCTTCACCTACATACATCAGTTGCATTTCAGCACAAAATAAGAGGTATGCATGCCTCAATTGCATTTCAACACAAACTATGGTCATAATATAACTGAGTTTCCTTTCTGCACAAACTGAGTTTCATAACTGAATTCCATTTGCATTTCAGTATAACATAGTATACTGATATAAACAATGTGTATACAAGTGTACTGATCTAAACATAACTGAATTATATAACTGATCTAAACAATGTGTGTACAAATGTATACTGATCTAAACATAACTGAGTTTCATTTGCATTTGCGTTTCATTTACATAACTGAGTTACATAACAGAGGCACAATGTGGATACAAGTGTACTGATCTAAACATAACCGAGTTACATAACCGATCTAAACAATGTGTATACAAGTGTATACTAATCTAAACATAATGGAGTTTCATTTGCATTCGCGTTTCATTAACATAACTGTGTTGCATAACATAGGCATAATGTGGATACAAGTGTATACTGATCTAAATAATATGTATACATTGTATAACAGAGGCACATTGTGTATACAAGTGTATACGGAGTAAAAAATTAGACAGTCACAATGTGGATAAAATTATCAGTAATCAGTAATTTACGTTTAATGGGCAATGTGGCAAAAATTATCACTAATCTGCAATGCGGAAAAAATTATCACTAATCTACAATGTGACAAAACTTAAAATTATACCTGAAAAACTACCCATGCATACTATTTCATGTTACTTCACTGCTCTACATTGCCATAACAACACACAAAAGAACTCCAAACATGATCTAGGACACAGCTAAAGCTTTTGCAAAGAATTTTTCTCTTGTCTCGTGTTTTCCACATTCAATGCGCATTAGGGCCAACTCTTCCTTCATATCTGCCACAAATTCATCGGCTTTTACCCTCTTTTGCTTTTGCTTCCGCAGCTTTTCTTCAATTGTCTTCTTTTCCACGAGCAATTGCGATATAGTCTTTTCTTTTTCCATTAATTTAACAGTAGTATTATCCAATTCAACATTGATGTTGATTTCATGCACTTCGTCATGCCACATAAAATACCCGCAATCACCATTCTTCACATATCTTAAATTCACGACTAAAACTTCAATAAAAGATATGATAATCGACAAAGCAACCAAAAAAAACCTAATTTATACTTACCGGCCACATGGAGCAACCAAAAAACTTCTTTCCCGCATTCGACCCTACCTTCACAGTCCTCATCTTTGCTGGGATTTTGTGGTGGCAGTTCTTTCTCGTAGTCGCTGTTAATGAATTTGAAGTAGAAAATGATTGAGCGGTCATTGAACTCGAATTGAAGGAAGAATTGAAGTGATATCACAAACTGAAAACCATTCAGTAGGCTTTCAGGCATGTATTTCATGTATTCAGTATTTATGTGCATAACCAAAACAAAGCATGCGTATATTTATTAGTCAGTCTTACACACACATACACACTTAAGAAATCATGCGTATACTTATTAGACGGCCTTATGCATACAGATCATGATAATACTTAAGAAATGATAACTATCATGTATATGTAAGCATCCTTATGAAACCATTTTCGTAAACCAGTGTATCATGTCTCAATCATCACAGGCAACAGAACCTGGGAAACCCGAGCAGTTGTTTAGAACATGCAGCTCATATAAGGTTGATGGTCTAATTGTTCACAACCACACTTCACTAGGAACTAAAGTTCTGTGTTATTAAATTGATTAACAACCGAATAGCTACTCAAAGAGCATTTCAGTGAATCTACATACAACAGAACCACAAAAAAACACGACAAACCAAACAAAATTATACTCATCGTGATAATAATTTTAGTTTCTCGGTAGACGAATGAATAGCGATGATCAAAAAACTAACAGAAACGTACATGAGAAACACAAAATAAAAAACTAGCACCTTTCTTCTTGGATTGACTACCGTTTGATGACAGGGAAGGGGAGAAGTGGGTGTGTTTGGAGTCGAGGACTCGATGGAAGAAGTGGAGGATGCAAAGAGGGTTGAATTGGAAGATGCAGGTGAATGAAAATTAGGGATTGGAATTGGAAATTTGGGGGTGACAAAGAACAGATCTGAGAAATTGAGAAAGAGGAATCCAATAATGAGTAACGTAAGTTGATTTCCTATTGGTGGTGAAGTATTTTAATGGATTGGTGAGGTGTCAACTTCAGATGTTGTTTTTAAAAGGTAAATTGACAGATAGATATGCATCTTTTTATAGATGCAGATTGATGATGTGGCAAATTAAACTTATAAGTTTATAACTATAGTTACTGCAACGGAATTTGAAATCTATGGTAACACATTGAATAATGCGTTGCAATAACAAAAATCAGCATAGTTGTGGCAACATTTTAGCTGGAAATACCTTGGATTTTCGTTGCAGTAGGCAATCTATCGCGTAGTGTTGGAACTTGTAAAACTTAATGCTATGGTTGTGTGCTTTTGGTGATGACTCCTTTTATCTATAACCACTAGTTTCCCCTTCGCATTATAACAGAACTCTATTGTTCACAATGATGATGTTTCAAAAGATGATTTACATTCATTGTCTAAGTTGAGGAGAGAGTTTTCAACGAGACCACGTTGTAAGTTCAGCAGGGATCACTTTCTAAAAAATATCAGGCATATTTACATGAAATACCCTAAAATTCCCTTTAGTTTTCTAGGTGATGATTTAGATGTGACTTTAAGGAAACTTAGAGCTCACTATGCAAAGCTTATATGTAACATAAACAATAAGTATGTTAAGAAGTAGGATTAATTTTCATTATATTTGTAACTCAAACTTTTTTGGATGAATTCAGGAAAATATATGTACTCGATCTTTTCAAATGATGGAAAGTATGACTTGCTATTATTATTTCTTTAGGAGGTAGAACTCATAAGTAATGGTATGTTTGGTTTATAAAATAAGGATTTCAAAACAAAGACTCCTCCTCTCCTATTGAGGAGGAAACACCATGAATTATAGATCAAAAAGATATTTCTAAATACCCTTCTGCTAGTATTGAGGTTATACTTTTTTACTTCAAAAGTTGACTATGAAGCATTTGAATGAACGAGTGAACATCCTGGAGGGTCAGTTGAAAGAAAAGAATAAAACTATCCTTGAGCTGAAGAGAAAATAAAAACCAATCCCTCTATTGATTTTGGCAAAGTAGTTGTATTACATCGCCAAATTGCTGACTTAGAGATTAAGCGTGACAACACGCTAGTGAGCTGTAAAGCTTGGGAACTAGCTTTTGGGTGCACTTCTGATATTCCTCCATCCAAGCTTCCACAAGTCATGACTATCCCCAAGGCTTCGGGGTCCGAAATGCATTACCATATGGGGAACCCCTCCCCCCCCCCACTTGGGTTGGATGATTCAGTTGTCAACAGGTGGTGTTGGAAGGTTAAAGCCGACATAAGAAAATTTTATGATAGAGAATATAATGATGATACACTTCGGCATGTTGTCTACCATGTTTCTAAAAGCAAGCGACTACGAATGCTTATCGAAAAAACGTCTTTGGTTTGGGGAAAGAGAATAAGACTCTTAAAGCCATGTGTTGGGCTTATGAAAGGGCTCCGAAGCACCTAATTGAACACCAAGATATCCCCAACAAGATTAGGGAAAATAGGCAAAAGATCAAAGATCTTTTTTGTATCGTGCTTCATCATGCCATTATTCCTCCCTTACCAATGATAGGGAAGCGTAGACTACTATATTAAATAGCATTGATGCCTAACATTTTTGTTTGAGTAGTTAATGGCATAATCTTGTAAACAAACTTGTAAATTGTGTATGTATCACCGGATGTGTGATCCTTGTTTGTATTTAGAACATATCTCTTTCAGGATTCCTGTTGTATTGTTCTGCACACACTTAATATACAACATATTGGTGTTAATTTGTAAGATATATGTAATGGTTCTCCCAATCTACATGGGACAGTTCCTGGGTTATACCCCATCAACAAACGAGTTTGCGTTAGAATAGTATGACTGTCTGCATTCCATCTAATTAACAATGATTTATGTAATGAGTTTAAAGAATCTCCTTATGAGATGTGGAAGATCATAATCTTTGTTTAAAGGCTTTTAGATCATAAGCTCAAGTTACCATTCCCAGTATTGATAGCAGACCCCAACTATAGGGATAAGAATCAGAAACTCTTGACTCTAGTTAGGATAATAAGTTGGAAGCCCAGAACTCCTTTTTTTGGAAAGGTAAATAGAATCACCGAAACTCACATTCAGGAATTTCATAAGAGAAGACTAGAACCCCATATCTAGTAATATCAATTAGAAACTTCAAAAGCCGATTCAGGTATTAGTGATAGAAGTTCAGAAATACCCCTCTAGTGACAACTAGAAGCTCCGAATCAACTCTTGGATTCAGGTATTTTTATAGAAAGCCATCCATCCATATGTGGTAATAATATAAGTCCCGAACAAGCCCAGATTTGGGTGTTTGACTGAAGAACAGAAAATCACTTCTGGTATTAGTAGAAGTCTCGAACCAACCTAGATTCGGATATTTGATAGAAGATCATAAATCCACTTATGGAGTTAATAATTTTTTCACTCCCCCCCACCCCCCTTCAGGTTTAGTTTGCAAAGCATAGGATATACATGCTTTGTTAGCCAGTCTCTGGGCTTATGATTGTCAAAGCAAAGGATGTACGTACTTTGTTTTCCACTCTATGGGCCTGTGTGTCCGCTGCACTTGGCTAGCTTATTCTCAAGCAGGCCCAAGGACTTACCCGACCTCCCTCCAGAAGGCTCCTTACCCTGGCCATCGTAGGCGGTGATATGGGATTAGATGCTTTAACCTGGCCATCATAGGCGTGGTTAAAGGCTTAATCTTTTGGTGCTCTACCATGGCCATCGTAGTGGCCCCTCCAAGGGTGCCTTAAGTTGGCCATTATAGACGTGTGTAATGGTTTTCGATGCGTTAACCTAGCCCTATCTGATTTGTATGTGGATAAATGCTTACACTCACCCCCTCCAAGAGGTGCCTTACCCAAGCCATCGTGGGAGGGAGTAAGGGTTTTAGTTGTTCCGTCATGGAGGCGGAGGCTTACAATTTGGATACTTTAACCTTGTCCTTTCTGATTTGGGCACGGAAAAAGGCTTACACACCACCCTTCTCCGAAGGGTGCCTTGCCTTGGCCATCCTGGTGGTGACAAGGGTTCTCTACCATCGTAGATAGCTTCATCCATTTCGGGTGGTTCCAAATTTTTAGAGAGATTGTGCCCCCAACCATGTAGACATTCTTTCCTCAGGAAAACCTTTTTTCTGATTTAGCTTGATCTTCTTACAAATCTTTGTAATTGGTCTTGATGGTAGAATTTGATAATCATCCCTTTTAGGGCTTTGCAGTGATTGGTTTCATGCTCATTCATCATAGGGTAGTGGAAGTAAGGCCCTCCTAACTTCCTTTCATACTTAGGTTTCTTCCTAGACGATGGCTAGAAATTGAGCTCGTGCTTGGCTAGGAAGTAGATATTTTCGATTGATGTGGTAAGGTTGCATTCTTTTGGTAGCCTTGATTTAAAGATTCCCTTTTGTTGTTGGAACCTTGCCCTTTTGTTACTTAGTTCTATATAGCTTCATCTACATCTTCAAAGCTTCTTTTCAATGTATCTTGGTATTGAAGCGCAACTCTTTTAGACCATTTGGAGACGAAATTGGTGGAAGTCTTCCATCATTTGTTGTTTAAATATATTTATTTTAACATGTGCATGGATGGCTTCTTCAAGGTAGGATAACAAGTTATACCATGTTGCTATAGAACCACCTAAGGTGAAGGTAGGGGTTGGTCTTATGTAGAAAGGTTTGATTTTCCACCATTCAGGATCATATTGCTCTATTTCCTTTTTCCAATTATGATTTGCAAGGCTTCCATTCTTAACTTTTGTTCTTTCATCACTCTCGGGTTAGTAATGTCTGGCATATCCATTTGAGATTAGGAAGATCCTTGTTGGAACCTTTTGCCTATGGTGTTGCTTCTTCAAAGCTTTGTCCAATCTGGGATGGAACAACACAGTTAGGGATGTGGTAAGATTATCCAAAGGTTTGTAGGTTCGATCCCTCCTTCTAGCGCCAAAATGTTAGTGATATTTTTCGTCAATGCTGGAATTAGGTCTAAAAATGCGGACCTAAGGAAAGTGAAAGGATTATTTAGTTCCTACGAGCTGAGTTAGTTTACCGTTTCCTAGATATCAACATTTGATCCCAATGATTAGTTACTCTTTCTTCAAGGGATGAGTATCACTCTTACAAGACTTAAAGACCAAAAATTACCTTAGGATAATGGTCCCCTAAACGCAACGCAAGTTAGAAAGTTAAACGACTTATAGAATGGTATTTTAGGGAATTTGATTTATGCATAGAGCTCTATCGTGAAGAAGCATTAAGAAATTATCAGCATAAGAGATAATAGAATTCATGATATTAATCTCGAGTATTGATTCTCTCTTAATTGAGCACTTAGTAAAGTACATAGAAGTTTCTAAGTAAAATCCCCAAATCGATTTAGCAATTAGGGTTTACTCCATAAGAAATGATTACAAGATTTGAGAATGAGAAAAAGTCCCCTAAAATGGGACCCCTGGGCCTTATTTATAGACAAAATGGTCCCCCTTCGGATAGCATTCAACGGAAGCCGCTTTCGGGTTTAGCAATAAGGTCTGGTTCCGGCCGCCTTGGTAGCTTTCGGTGCTAGCTTCTAATTTTGGCTTTCTCTTTACCTTTAAGCTTCATTTTCGAAACGGTTTTTCTTTCGGAACTTGGGTTTCGGGTTTTAGGAGCTTATATTAGGTGCGGCTTCCTCATAGTGTATCGATAAAAAGCCAATTGGTATGGATAGCTTCAGGAGTTACGTTGCTTTTGGTCCTGACGATAAGCCTTGGTTTCAATTGCAGGTTTTAGAGTATCGCCTTTATGCTTCCGTTCCTTGTGACTTCGGCATCTTCATCTGTTTCGGTGCCGACACTAAGCATGTTAGTGTGGATAACCTATCTTTCCATGATCTTTTGCTTACTCTAACCCCTTTTTATCTAGTGTCGACTTTGTGACAACAAGATTCCAAGTGGTATGCTTTCAGAGATGAACCCATGTTTGTTGCTTTTAATGTTCGATTGGGCCTTGCCGCTATCTCCATTTAAATCGGTACCAAGCTCTTGCCTTTTATGTCAGTACCGATAGCACTTTAGCTAAATCTTCTTCTTGCTGCTTTTGGTATCTGTTGCTTCTGTAGTCCGGTGTCGATTGTTGTATTACTGCAATTATTGCAATTATTGTTATATTACGTTATAGTGATATATTCTTTTTCATTTGATTATGTTAATTGTTGTATTACTGCAGTTATTGTGTTTGCATGAATATTTGAAATAATTAATGAGAAAATATTATCTGGTTGTTCAAAGCGTATACTTATTTGTATTTGGAACAAAAACTTAACACTTATTTGATTTAAACATTATTTTTTATGTCAGACTGAAACACTACTGCCAGTCAAATTATATATAGATATATATGTTAAATATAGTACAAACGTATATTGAATATGTCGTTACTTACAGTTTAAAAAAATAAATGATTGTTGATGTTATTGTTTATCATATGAAGTCACTCGACGTGCCCTAAATAAACGTTTTACTCTTGTGCTTTAAAATAACTTAAATATAATCACCAATAAATGTATGTTATTGATGATTAGGAAGGGATAATGTTTTTTTTAATCCATTCATAAACATAAGTTTTTACCTTTGTAGCGAAAAATAATAATCCAAAAATAAAGTGCTACATGAATTATATGTTGATGATCTCGTGTGCAAAACAAACATTTACGTTAAAAAATCATGAGTTTGCATTACTGTATGGTATCTGCATTGAAACCTTGTTAATGTAAGATTATTAATTTATTTCCTATAGTTTGAAACAGATTCTTTTAGTGTAACAACGAGTCATTATAAAACCAAACATGTTCTCAATAAACGTTTTTGGTGAGCTAAGGATAATTAAGGTGCATGACACAATATACTCTATGATCTGCAATTATATATTGGAATGTTGTCAATAATTGCATTGGACTGAACCATGACAGGAAGGAATGTATTGGATACTTATTATTCATTCTTTCTGCTAATATACATATGAAACAGCAGTTATATGTTTATTTTTGCATTGGATTTGTCTTCGTGATTATAAAACTGGAATGTTAAGAAAATGCTGATTTTACTAACCGAATTATAATAAGAGTTCCTGGATCAGAACACATATCGTTTTGTTCTGCAGGTCACATTTATTTTCTACTTTGTAAGTAAGAACGCATTTTTGTTTAAAAATATTTGTAATGTTATTAGCAATAACTTGACTCTTTGGTTTGATCAGGTTCATGAAACTGAGAGAGGAACCACTGGCATCACTGCCAGACAAAGAAGAGGTTTCTGTTATGGTTTGTGATATTTATCACATGGATATTGAAGATGTAGAAATAAGAAGTTGTGGAATTCAAGGATCTGCTGCGGATTTTGTGGATCTATTGAAGTATTTTAGGAAATCTTTATTTTGAGCAAGTTTTAAGGAGTATTTATTTATGAGATATTTTAGGGCTCAATTAGGATTTAGACCTAGTCTTTCTATTTGCCTATATAAGCATCTAATTAGGAAGAGATTTACTTGTACTTTTGAAAGGAGAAAAACTTATTTTTGTTTTTTTAGGGATTGAAATATTCTCTCAATTTTAGGTCTTTCTTTGTAATAAATTGGTTGATTAATAAAGGTTTGTTTGGAGGAATTTGCTTGTTATTGTTATCTTCTTCCCTTATTTAAAATCTAATTGTGTAGTGATCTTGCGGAAACCCTAACAACTGGTATCAAAACCTTTTACACAAATTTTTTGAAGAGGATTTGAATATGGATAAAATAATTATTGAAAAGCTTAATGGAAGAAATTGGGGATTATGGAAGGCAAAGATGGAAGATTTCCTTTATCTTAATGATCTTCATAAACCATTAGAAAATAATGCGGAGAAACCTAACAATATATCCGAAGCAAAATGGGAGACTTTGGATAAGAAGGTTGCTGCGTCTATTAGATGTTTTTTGGATAATTCAGTGTTTCATATCGTTGGCAATGAAACGTCTGCTTATGCTATATGGAAGAAATTGGAAGGGGTTTATGCGAAGAACTTCGCAACAAACAAGTCTCTTCTTATGAGAAAATTGGTAAATCTGAAGCTTAAGGAAGATGGGTCAATTGGGGAGCATCATAATGATTTTCAGGAAATTGTGAATCAATCGGCTGCTGTGAATTTCAAGGTGGATGACGAAACACAAGCTTTAATGATGATGAGTTCATTGCCCGAGAGCTGGAAAACACTTAGCATTGAATAACTCAAATTTGGATGGCGTTATTTCAACGGGGTCTGTGGTTAGTAGCTTGCTTAATGAAAAGATGCAGAGGATGAGCCTTAAGGAAGGAAAAGATAAGTTGGAAACGGAAATTGAAACTCCAGTTGAAAAAGATTTTATTGCAAGGAGGGTTAGTCAACGAAATATGGAAAGGCAATCGAATAGATCAGACATGAGAAAGGAATGCATTTGTTTTTACTGTGACAAACCCGGTCATTAACTAAGATTTTGTCACAAGCTTGAAAGGGATAAGGAGAAGATGAAGGCATTGAAAGAAGAGACAGATGAACAAAATAACAACGGTAATGAGTTGAATTTTGGTGAGGAGATTGAAGGAAATATTTTATGTGTTAATGAAGGAGAAAGAGAAGATTGGATAATTGATTCAGGAGATTGTTTCCACGTATGCCATCAAAAGGAAGCATTTATTGATTATAAAGAACAAAGTAGTAAAGTGGAATTCGCCGACGGTCGAGATTTGCATGGTAAAGGCATAGGTTCGGTTCGATTGAAGATGAATGATGGAAAGGCGGTGAAGCTAACGGGAGTTAGGTACATCCCAGAAATTAAGAAGAATCTTCCTTCAATTGGACAGTTGGAACAAAAAGGCTGTAATTTCTCGACTAAAGGAGGAGTCACAAGAGTTTGGATGGGTAACAAGGAGCTTCTGCGCGTAAAACGGGGAAATGATAACGTATATAAATTGCTTGAAAAAACAGTGGAGAATGTTATGAGTTCTCCAATTGGATTTGAAGAGGCAAGTTCATTTGAATCAAGGTGCAGCCATCAATGTAAAGCCACAAAGCCTACATGGAGACCATTGTGGTATTAGAAGAAATTTTGAGATTATTTTTGTGGTGTATCTCATATGAGAGATGCATCATTTGTGGGTGGTTTTCTTTGTCTATGGATTTGTTTATTGCTGGAGTGATTTCATATAAAGGTGTAGTGTTATGGTTTGTGATATTTATCACATGGATATTAAAGATGCAGAAATTGGAAGTTGCGAAATTCAAGGATCTGCTGTGGATTTTATGGATCTATTGAAATATTTTAGGAAATCTTTGTTTTGAGCAAGTTTTAAGGAGTATTTATTTCTGAGATATTTTAGGGTCCAATTAGGTTCTAGACCTAGTTTTTCTATTTGCCTATATAAGCATCTCATTAGGAAGAGATTTACTTGTACTTTTGAAAGGAGAAAAACTTGTTTTTGTTTTCTTAGGGATTGAGATATTCTCTCAATTTTAGGTCTTTCTTTGTAATAAATTGGTTGATTAATAAAAGTTTGTTTGGAGAAATTTGCTTGTTATTGTTATCTTCTTCCCTCATTCAAAATCTAATTGTGTAGTGATCTTGCAGAAACCCTAACAGTTTCTTCATTGACATGCACCATGGCGAGGCAGATAAAGACTCCAGCCTGTGGAAGGCAGCTGATCCGACATCCAATCAGAAAAAATCAAAACATAAAAAACAATGGCGAAAGGCAGTGCCGAACACGACAGTTTTGACTCTATAGCCGCTTAATTCACTTGGCACGACAGAGTTGAACTGTAGCCGCCTGTATTTTGCCACAGATCATCACGGTGAGTTGGGGATGTTGCAGCCAACCTTAGGTTAGGCGTGGCACTTTCCCGAGGATGAACTCAAAAGATCTGAAGTTCCTAGAAGAAAAAACTCCGATGATGATAAGAATACTAAGGAGAAAAATAAATAAATTTTCTTCTAGGTCAAAAAGGCTTCGAGGATGAAATATGCCTTTCGACAATGTGGCTCTGGTACCAAATTGGAAGATTGAGAGAGTAATGTAAAACTTTATTGATTGAAATTGTAATTGTGTTGATACAAACTGATGATTACATCGCCTGTATATATAGGCTGAGCTCTAACGTTAACTTACCCGATATAAAAACTATCCTATAATTAGGGCTGTTATGGTAATGATAAATTTACCGGTACCATACCAATACCAAGTAATCGGTGTAAAAAAAACGAGTCACTTTGGTTTACCAATGTTATCGGTATGGTAACGGTAAATTTACCATTGTTAACGGTAAAGAAAAGTCAAAACCAGTGGTAACGGTAAATTTACCAATCATATTAAATTTATTTTTCATTATTAGATCAAACCTTAACCATAGACACTTTTAACGATATGTCGTGGTTTTTAAGAAGATTTTGTAGTATTATTTATGATGATGATTCTCTTTAAGTTTTGTTAGGCTCAAAGTTTGAGATTATAAATGTTATTATCTCATATTATTGTAAATAAGTTGTGATGGATTAAGAAATACTTAGATGTCAACTAAAACATGTTTTAATACTAATATAAGTATCATAGAGTAATAATAAAAATAAGATAATTGCTTTTTTTTTTTCAAATTTTAGTGCAACAAAATTTGAATGTTTGTTGTACTGGTAAATTTCCTATTACCAGCCAACGGTATACCAGTTTATTGGTATACCAATGAATATTTTACCATTGGTAACGGTAAATTATCGGTAGTTATTTTTGACTTACCAGTAGTACTGGTACGGTAATGATTCTCATGTATCGGTAGCGGTTACCTACCATAACAGCCCTACCTATAATAACAAAGCTGGAAATATAAAGAGGCCCAATATGACATATGGCCCATGTTTGATAAACCTGATAAATGCAATGCGGCCCATGCTGGTGAGAATATAGCTTATCTGGACTTGCTTCATTTATCCATACCGACATAATGATAAAATGAATTAATATTGGCAACATTTGTAATTTTCTAAAGTAATTAATTTGTTGCAAAACTCACCTTTTATTTCAGTTGTTTACTTTACGTAAATATAGGTTTCTAAAGTATGTCTTATTTTGAAATTGGGTACTTGGATAGTGGAAAATATGTACAACAAATCTTATGTAGTACAAGACATGCAACATGATAAAGAGTGCGTGCACGCACGCAGTAGAGTTTTGCATTACTGCATTTAGGGGTGAGCAAACGGTCGGTTCGGTTCGGTTTTACGTCAAAAAGTTATAACCAATCTAAAACCAAATAAAACTTTAACCAAACCAAACCGAACCAATTTAAATTAGAACCGAATTTAAACCAAACGAAATTAAATTGGTTCGGTTCGGTCGGTTTATTTGGTTATTATATTTTGACAAAGTTCAACATAAACTGGATTGTATGCTGTACACAACAATTTGAACTAATGCAATGACAATGCATGTCAACGAAAATTATTCAATAGTAAATTACTCTGGACAAAGTGCCGATTTAATACGACATTCAATAGGTCAAAACAAAAGTACAAAACAAGTTAATTTTGCAAACAGTTAACCAAACAGACCATATTTCAAATCTGAAAAGTCGGGCGTGTACGCGACTTATGCAGGATCTATAATATGGCTATGCGGAAAGTATGTGATATACTAACTTGTATATTTACAATAGTTATGCACGTAAATATTTAATGTAAAAAGATCTCACAGAAGCAATATCACAGATAAGCAAGTATAGCAAATGCAGTAAAAAGGAAAAATCACACCAGGGATTTTTATACTGGTTCGGAGCACCGTCCTACGTCCAGTCCCAGACTTCTATCTGGATTTTCACTAATCAACAACCTCACTTCACCCGGAGGAAACAGGTTTACAATACCCGAGCAGCCGAACGGGATTTCACGCCTCTAACAACACGAGGACTTCAACACTTGCCTCTTATAACACGAGGACTTCAACACTTGCCTCTTATAACACGAGGACTTCAACACTTGCCTCTTATAACACGAGGACTTCAACACTTGCCTCTTACAACACCGAGGACTTCAACAATAATAAGATTTTGACTTTGAATGTGTTCTTCCTTCAACACTGATTTGTCAACAATTGAGTACACCCTTCCTATAATTTTATCCTCAAATGTAATTTGATGTTTAGTAAGATTAGGAAGTAAAATATCGAGTTGAATCACAAGTGTATGAAATATGCTTGGTGATTCAAACAATTATTGAATGCTTTTTGAGTGAAAAGAATAATGTAAGATAGATCAGAAAATAGAGAGTAAATTCGGTGATTTGAATGATTGCAAATTTATGTATTTATAAAGATCGAGAGGTTGCAAATGTTGGTGAAAAGATGCATCTAAAAGGAGTGATTATTCATGAAGAAAAATGGATGCAACTCTTGAAGAAAGAAGATGACTTTTCAATATAACGGTCAAAATTCAAAAACCTGTTGACCTATAGAAATTTACAGGTCGACATGTTTTTAGCCGTTGGAATTTCAAAAACCTGTTGACCTATAAAATTTTACAGGTCGACCTATTTTTGACCGTTACAATTTAAAAACCTGTTGACCTATAAAAAATTGTAGGTCGACATGTTTTCGGTCATATGCATAAAAAATGCTTTTATAAGAAATATTTTAAAGCAATTAGAAGTATGATCATTTGAGGATAGATTTTAACATTTTTTACTCTAAATAATCAACTTCTAACCTATGAAGTCATCTTGTCTTCTTTTTGTCGATGTAGAAGCTTCTTCTTGTCATAAATCAAAACAACCCGTGAAGCTTTGACTCAACATTCTCCCCCTTTTTGATTGATGACAACATGTCTTAATAAGGTATTGTTCCTTGTATATTTGCTCCCCCTGTATATATGCTCCCCCTGAATTATATAATCTGCATGACATTTGTTCGTAATATTTTCTCCCCCTTTGTCATCGACAAAAAGGGTGATTACAATAATATATATAAGACTAAGTAATAACACATGAATAAACGGTAGAACGAAATACATAGAATGTCATACATATTACAAGCCAAACCAAAATAGACACACCGGAAGTACCAGGAAGTCGAATAGTTAAATACATAAGCAAATTAAAAGGTTAAAAGTTAACTATGAGATGATTATTGTGAAGGCCAGTCCGAATCACTATCATCCTCGTCATCTTTGTTTCCTTCCTCTTCTTGTTCCTCATTGTCGCTGTTATCATTGTCCTTTTCAACATCGTCATGAGCTTCTTCTTCAATATACGACATTCCACGACCACGAGTATGTTGAGTACTCGCTCCAGAGCTAGTACCTTCTTCAGAGGAAGACCATGTAAAAGTAGGTGGCATAGGTCGTTTTCCGGGATCTTGAGCAAGGGTTGCGGAAGTTGAAGCACAAGAGATTGCTTCCCAAATTGTACTGAAGAAAGATTTTAATTTGTTGAACCGTTTATCGAGTTTGGTGTCCAAGCAGTCGAGTTTATTATCGGTACGTTTTAGTCGAGCTTCGAGTAAGAATTGATTACGTGCAATTTGCTCAAGAGTTTCCTTAGTCGAAGAGGTAGGAGGCGGAATTGTAACATCTTCAGGCCTTTGCCTAGGGATTTGAGAAGAAGATGTTTGTGGAGGACCTTGTTCAACATAGTGTTCAAACGGAATAATACTCATAGCAGGAATCGGTAACTTCATCCTATTTTTAGATGCTTTATCAATACATTTTGGTATTGATATTGTAGATTCGGGAGATCTTACGCCACATTCCATGAGACAACGCATGATATACTCGTTATAAAACAAGTGTGGCCTTGTACGTTTATTTACCAGTACAATCTCATCGAAAATCATGTCTATCCAATTTACCCTGATATTTGCAAAAATGGCATACAGGGCTTTAAAGTTTTCTCTATACACTGCATCAAAGTTACCAGTCCTTGGAAGAAGAGTATGTGTGATACAAAGATGGAGAAGTCTGGCCGATGGTCTTAAATTGATACCCTTAATACTTGACTTATGGTCTTCAATAAAAAGGTGACTATTTCTATCTCGTATATGTATAGGGCAAAAATCATTACTAAATTGAATACCTTCGTTGTGGGTTCGGAGTATTTCCGCCATCCGGTCTTTGGAAAGAAAGACGTGTTGACCACAGACTACGGACCATAAGCAATTATCCGAGTTTTGGGGTTTAAATTTGTCTAAATTGAGATTGGCATAAAAAAGTTTTATCAAGGTATGACTTATCTCAACATTATTGTCTTCAAAATCTAGTAGAGACTTTATACCCGCTCTTCTTGATAATTCACTAACATCGTAGAGGACGAAATCAGAGAATTTGAGAAAGGATCCGTGGTGAATTGTATAGTCTTTCATCTTGTTCCATCTAGTCACAGCAAGAGGATCCATAAGCCATTGCTTGATTTGAGTATCAATAGGTTGAACAGGGGCTTGAGAAGATGTGGTTTTTGACTTCTTATGCTTAGGAGCCATTGAAGAGATTGGGGAATTTGAAGAGTTATAATAGATTAGGTTTTTAAGGAAGAAGGATTAAGAAAAATTCTTAAGAGTTATGAATTTAGAAGATGATGAGAATGAATAAATAAGGATGTTTGATGAAGAGATGAAAGGATTTTAACAGTTGAAAGGGTTTTAAATAATGAATGGATGGATTGTAATGAAGGGATGTATGTAATCAAAAAAAGAGAACCGACGTGTCTAACAGGGATTTGAACAAAAATTGAAGGAGGTCGACAGGTAGATTAGGGGCTGTCGACAGGTTTAAGGTCTGGAAAATATAAACCAAAGATTATGTTTAGACAGGTAGACAGGGAAAATATGGGCGGTCGACAGGTTTACTTTCTGGAAAATATAAACCATGAATTATGTGCAGACCGGTCGACAGGGAAAATATAGGCGGTCGACAGGTTTACTTTCTGGAAAAATATAAACAAAAAATTATGTGTAGATCGGTCGACAGAGAAAATATAGGCGGTCGACAGGTTTACTTTCTGGAAAAATATAAACCAAAAATTATGTGTAGACCGGTCGACAGGTAAACTATAGGTGGTCGACAGGTTTACTTTCTGGTTGAAAATAGGTAGCGTTGTATAACTGGATCGGTCGACAGGCTAATATTGGGGCGGTCGACAGGTACTGATTAATTTTGTTTTTACCAAATGATGTGAAGAATATATAAGATTTTTAAAAAAATTTATTCAAAAAGAAAAGTGAATACAAAACAAATACGAATTTATTTTTAGAAAAACTCTAAATGCAAAGAATTTATCTTCTTGGCTCCCATGGATTCTTTGGTTCCCAAGAATTGTATCTCTCACTAGCTCCTTCATTGTTTTGATAATTTCTATCCCAAGAGTTTGGAGTTCGTGAAGATGTTGGTATAGGAATTGGTTCATGTACGCCATGCCTGTCAGAACCACAGAAGAGAGAAGCTAATCGTTCGAGGTATGTCAAACGTGAAGTCGTGAGTTTTTGCTCGTAAAACATTTGTTGCTGATAGTAATGTATTTCGTCGATCTTTTCTTTGGTTCGGGGAGAGCAAAATAAAACTTTCTTGCTTCTCTTAGGAGTAGGCGTGGTTCCTGGCGTTCGAGATGGTTGATGATAACCTGGTGGATGCTCTGGTGTTTTTGGGGAGTTATGTTCCGTTGGTTCGGAACTCGTGATTGAAATGTCGGTGTTTTCGGCACATTTTTCACAAACGTGTGCCATGAGGTAAAAGAAAATATATAAGAGTTTTGAGAGAATGTTTGTCTGATAGCACTCAAAAACAAAATGCATTTATATAGAGAGAATTTTCTATCTTAAGGAAAATAAAAAGATGGTTTGTATTAGCTTTACCGTAGAAAAACTCTCTGCTATATATAGTAAAAGGAAAAGTCATTGGTTTCTGATTAAGAAATACGAACTCTTGTTATATTAAACAATATTATCCTTCGAGTTCTTTTCTGGAAACCAACCCTAGCTCTCTACGTAACTTGACAAAAATTGATTCTAGTAGAGGCTTTGTGAATATATCAGCTAGTTGGTTTTCTGTATTAACGAATTCAAGATTTATATTTCCTTTTTCAATGTTATCTCTTAGAAAATGATGTCGAATGTCAATGTGCTTAGTTCGAGAGTGGTTAACTGGGTTTTTGGATAAATTTATTGCACTTGTATTGTCACAATATATAATAGAGTTTGTTAAGTTCATACCAAAATCTCTAAGTGTTTGTTGCATATATATAATCTGTGTACATGCCAAAGCTGCTGAAATATATTCTGCTTCGCATGTCGATAGTGAAACACAATTTTGTTTCTTACTAAACCAAGAAACAAGTGATTTTCCAATGAAATGGCATGTACCACTTGTACTCTTTCTATCCGTTCTTGATCCTCCGAAATCAGCATCACTATATGATACTAATTCGAATGCACAATCCTTAGGATAGAAAAGACCGAAATCTTTGGTGTTATTAAGATATCGAATAATTCGTTTCACTGCTCGTAAATGCGATTCCTTGGGATCAGCTTGAAAACGTGCACACAAACAAACACTCATCATAATGTCAGGACGACTAGCTGTTAAATATAAGAGAGAACCTATCATACTTCGATATGTCTTTTGGTCTACACTCTTCCCACTTTCATCTTTTTCAAGATGACTAGTTGTACTTATTGGAGTCGGTTTTCCGGAAGTATTTTCAAGTCCGAATCTTTTAACAAGATTTTCACAATATTTCTCTTGGTTTATGAAGATACCATTTGGAAGTTGTTTAATTTGAAGATCGAGAAAGTATGATAACTCTCCCATATGTGACATTTCAAATTCTTTTGTCATGATATCTGAAAATTCCTTACAAAGTCTCTCATTTGTTGAACCAAAGATTATGTCGTCCACATATATTTGAACAACAAGTATATCTTTGTGCGAATGTTTAATAAATAATGTTTGATCAACCTTTCCTATTTGGAATCCAGAGTCGATAAGATGACTTCGTAGTCGTTCGTACCAGGCACGTGGTGCTTGTTTTAAACCGTACAAAGCCTTTTTAAGCTTAAAAACATGATCTGGATATTTTTCATGTTTTAATAAGGGTGGTTGTTCAACATATACTTTTTCTTTTATAAAACCGTTTAGAAATGCACTCTTGACATCCATTTGATATAATTTAAAATTATGATGACAAGCAAACGATAGAAGAATTCTGATTGCTTCTAGTCTAGCGACAGGTGCAAAAGTTTCTTCATAATTGATACCCTCTTCTTGATTATATCCTTGAGCTACTAATCGTGCTTTGTTCCGAGTTATGTTTCCTTGTTCATCAACTTTGTTTTTGTAAACCCATTTAGTTCCGATAACTGATTGATCGGATGGCCTTGGAACAAGTTCCCATACATCATTGCGTTCGAACTGATTAAGTTCTTCTTGCATAGCAATGATCCAATATTCATCGGTAGCAGCTTCTTTAGGATTCTTAGGTTCGATGTTTGAAATGAATGCAACATGTCCCATTTGGTTAAGTTGACTTCTAGTTCTAATTTGAGATGAAACTTCTCCAATTATATTTTGAACCGGATGATCTCTCAATATTCTTGGAGGAGATCTTATTCTAGTTAGAGAAACTATCTCAGGAGGTTGAGGAATATCGTTGATAATTTCGGAGTCAGAATCCTCATTTGTGACAACAGTGTCATTTATATTGATATTTTCGTCATCATCAATTTTTATATTAGGAAACTGATAGTATTCATCGAAGGATATATGAAGTGATTCTTCGATAATTTTGGTTCTTTTATTGAATATACGATAAGCTTTACTATGATCTGAATAACGAACAAAGATTCCTTCGTCAGCTTTTGAATCAAATTTACCAAGATGATCTTTCGTGTTTAAAATAAAACATTTCAAACCAAAAACTTTGAAGTATGAAATATTTGGCTTTCTTTCATTAAATAATTCATATGGTGTATTTTTAGTTAGAGGTCGAATGGAAACTCGATTCAAAACATAACATGCAGTTGCTATAGCTTCTGCCCAAAAATGCTTTGGTAACGTGCTTCCATTTAATAATGTTCTTGCACATTCTTGTAACGTTCGATTTTTCCGTTCTACAACCCCGTTTTGTTGTGGAGTTCTAGGAAAGGAAAAATTGTGTGATATACCTTTTTTTGCACAAAAATGTTCAAACTTATTATTTTCGAACTCTCCGCCATGATCACTTCTTATATTTTTTACTTTAAGTCCCTTCGATTTTTGAATACGTTTGACGAAGGATTTGAATTTTTCAAAAGTGTCACTTTTATTTTTAAGAAACATAGTCCAAGTATATCGAGAATAATCGTCAACGATTACAAATACATACCGACTATGATTTATGGATTGTATTTGAGTAGGTCCAAATAAATCCAAATGTAATAGTTCAAGTGGTTGTAATGTCGAGATTACTTTCTTAGATTTAAATGATGACTTGGTTAGTTTTCCAATTTGACATGCGTCACAAAGATTGTCAACTTTGAAACTCAGATTTGGTAAACCTCTGACTAGATTATTTTTAGCTAGCTTGTCAATAGTTTTAAAGTTTATATGACAGAAACGTTTGTGCCATATCCATGGATCATTTTCCTTAGCAATAAGGCACATATTTGAATTTTGATTAAAATTCATATTTAAAATATATATATTTCTGTCTCTATAGCCTTCAAAAACTAAATTTTTATCTTGGTCGAGTATGTTACATTTGTCATTTGAAAAGGAAATCGTAAACCCTTTGTCACATAACTGACTAATGCTTAGTAAGTTATGTTTTAGATTTTTAACTAGCATGATATTAGTAATAAGAGGTAAATTAGAAGTACCGTAATTGCTCACATCGCCTTTGCCGATGATGAAGCCTTTTGAATTGTCTCCAAAAGTGACTGAGCCTCCATCAAAGTATGTAATATTCGTTAATATGCTCTTGTCTCCAGTCATATGCTTCGAGCAACCACTGTCCAGAATCCATTTTCCTCTTTTCTTAAGTGGGACCTGCAAAAATAATATTAAGTCCATGGTACCCACTTTTTATAGGGTCCTAAGAGTTAGGTCTTAGGAATCCAAACCCATATGGGTCCGGTATCCCCTTTATATAAATAGTTTGGATTATGATGCACAGTACTTAAAAAATTTTGAATGTACTTGTTCCTAATCAAACTATTATTTGTTTTAGGAACCCATACTTTTATAAATTTAACATCCTTCTTTTGAGGTTTCACAATCGGTTTTGTTTTGGAATATAATAGACTAAGATTTTTCTTAGCTTCAGTTTCTTGCACTACCTTATTTTTCCTTTTTCTTTTACCAAGATGTTTCTTGATAACTTGTTTCTTATATCCCAATCCATGTTTATTAGTAACTGATTGTGAATTCTCAATAATTTTGGTCAAATTTTCTCGACCTTTGTTAAAGTTAGAAACATTTTTAGAGATGTTATCTAACTTTGTTTGTAAACTAGCTTTTTCAAGGTCTAGAATCTTGACTTTTGCTTTAAGCTCATGATTTTCAGCAATGAGAATATCATTTTTCTCTTTTTGAACTTCAATTTCTTGAGTTAAAAGAGATAACTGAGAATTAGAATTAGAAGATAATTCTTGTTCCTTTTCTAGTTCCTCTTCTAATATTTTCTTCTCATCTTTTAACATATCTCGTTCTAGTTCTGCTCTATTCAACATTGCTTTGACTTCTTTTAATTCATGTTTTGTATCTTTAAATTTAAACATTAATTTATCATAAATATCAAGCATATCCTCAAAAGTAGGAATTTGTACCTCATCCTCTGTTGCCATAAAACATACATTTGCTTGTTCAGTGTCTGATTCACTTTCGCTGTCAGATGAAGATGAGTCTGAATCATCCCATGTTACTGAGAATGCTCTTTTCTTCGATTTGTCTTTCTTGAATTTTTCGAATTTCTTCTTTTTCTCTGGACAATCTTTATGCATATGTCCCTTTTTGTGACAGTTGAAGCATTCCAAAGTTGAAGAAGATGGTTTGTTTGATCCAAACTTCTTTTTGTCGTATCGACTAGCCTTTCTTTGTTTCAAAAACTTCTTAAAACCTTTTGCAATAAGTGCTAAGTCTTCATCTTCAGAGTCTGAAATGTCTTCATTTTTTTCGGCATGAAAAGCAACATTTTTCTTTTCTTCTTTTTGTTCTCTTCTAGCCTGTAAATTTGCTTCATAGGACATTAGATTTCCTATCAACTCATCTGGCTTCATGGTAGAAAGATCATTAGCTTCTTCTATAGCTAATACTTTTCCTTCCCATTCATTAGTCAGTGAGTGTAGGATTGTTGAAACTACATCAAAATCAGAATATTTTTGTCCTAACCCAATAAGAGCATGATGAATAGTTTGAAACCTTGAATACATCTCATTGATTGTTTCATTTGGCTTCATTTTGAAATTTTGGAATTGACTTTTCAACAAAGCTATTTTTGCTTGTTTAACCTTGTTAGTACCTTCATGAGTTGTTTTTAGCGTTTGCCAAATTTGATAAGCAGTGGTACAGATACTAACACGGTTATACTCATTTTGGTCTAATGCACAAAACAACATATTTATTGCTTTTGCATTTACTGCTGCTGCTGTTTTCTCAGCAGGAGTCCATTCTGCATACTCAGTAGTTGGATTAACTATTTCTTTCTGAGTAGCATTCCAAGCATCATAACTTGTTGATTGCATATAGAAAGCCATACGTGTTGCCCAATAACTATAGTTTAGGCCATTAAAGAAAGGAGGTCTTTGTGTAGATTGACCTTCTGTGTAAGTGGTGTTACTCGTGCTAGTGTTATTTGCCATATTATCAGAAAATATCAAATAACTGTGTTACGGTTATATGATGACCGTGCTCTGATACCAATTGAAAAGTCGGGCGTGTACGCGACTTATGCAGGATCTATAATATGGCTATGCGGAAAGTATGTGATATACTAACTTGTATATTTACAATAGTTATGCAGGTAAATATTTAATGTAAAAAGATCTCACAGAAGCAATATCACAGATAAGCAAGTATAGCAAATGCAGTAAAAAGGAAAAATCACACCAGGGATTTTTATACTGGTTCGGAGCACCGTCCTACGTCCAGTCCCAGACTTCTATCTGGATTTTCACTAATCAACAACCTCACTTCACCCGGAGGAAACAGGTTTACAATACCCGAGCAGCCGAACGGGATTTCACGCCTCTAACAACACGAGGACTTCAACACTTGCCTCTTATAAAACGAGGACTTCAACACTTGCCTCTTATAACACGAGGACTTCAACACTTGCCTCTTATAACACGAGGACTTCAACACTTGCCTCTTACAACACCGAGGACTTCAACAATAATAAGATTCTAACTTTGAATGTGTTCTTCCTTCAACACTGATTTGTCAACAATTGAGTACACCCTTCCTATAATCTTATCCTCAAATGTAATTTGATGTTTAGTAAGATTAGGAAGTAAAATATCGAGTTGAATCACAAGTGTATGAAATATGCTTGGTGATTCAAACAATTATTGAATGCTTTTGAGTGCTTTTTGAGTGAAAAGAATAATGTAAGATAGATCAGAAAATAGAGAGTAAATTCGGTGATTTGAATGATTGCAAATTTATGTATTTATAAAGATCGAGAGGTTGCAAATGTTGGTGAAAAGATGCATCTAAAAGGAGTGATTATTCATGAAGAAAAATGGATGCAACTCTTGAAGAAAGAAGATGACTTTTCAATATAACGGTCAAAATTCAAAAACCTGTTGACCTATAGAAATTTACAGGTCGACATGTTTTTAGCCGTTGGAATTTCAAAAACCTGTTGACCTATAAAATTTTACAGGTCGACCTATTTTTGACCGTTACAATTTAAAAACCTGTTGACCTATAAAAAATTGTAGGTCGACATGTTTTCGGTCATATGCATAAAAAATGCTTTTATAAGAAATATTTTAAAGCAATTAGAAGTATGATCATTTGAGGATAGATTTTAACATTTTTTACTCTAAATAATCAACTTCTAACCTATGAAGTCATCTTGTCTTCTTTTTGTCGATGTAGAAGCTTCTTCTTGTCATAAATCAAAACAACCCGTGAAGCTTTGACTCAACAAAAACAAACAGTTCTAAATCTTTTCATAACACTGGATATCCCAAAGTAGCCAAAATGACACACCAAAAGACATAAGAGTTAAAACTGTAAAACTGAAAATATATGCTGAACTTTTGCCTTTCATGACCATAACAGATGCAGTGCATCTGCAAAAACAAAACATGAGAAGTCATAAACAAACTGTATATGAACTAGGTTTTGAAACAATAAAACATACAATTAGAATGCACATTTTATTCTTTAGTACAATAAAACAACAATTTGAACTAATGCAATGACAATGCATTTCCTCAACAAGTCTAGGCAAGTTTACCTGAAAACAGACTTGCACAAAGCTATTACTAATGAGCAGCAATACCACAGTTTATTCTTTAGTACAAAATTTCAAAGAAAAAAAACGGAAAAAAACAAAGAAAAACACTAGCAGTGAAGCCAACAAATGAAAGAACCACGCTAAGCTTCATAATGCTAAAATTAGGTGATTATGATAACTGCTAAATGATTAGTACCATGATTTATTAGTATCCACCAATGGTGTCGGTAACAAAACGTGAACGGTTTGGAACAAACATAAATAAGCCTAACTGAAAAGGAAAATGGACAATAATGCAGGTTGACTACAACAATCCAATCAAAAGAGGAAAAAGTCAAAAACACCAAATACGGATTAACAGGGAGAAAGGCCAGCATGAAGGAACCAAAGGAATTTTCGAGATGGCTAAATTAAAGCAAAACATATAGTAATACAAGAAAACATACTGAAATGAGGATAACAGCATGCCTTCAGCTAATGGAATTTTGAAAATGCAATGAATCAAAGTAGAAGCTCCTGAAAATGACTAAACACAGGGAAAAAGGGACAAAATAGAAGTGGAAATGGTGAAATTAGGGTTCCAACACACCTATAGTAGTCAGAGAAGAGAATACAACAGGAGAATAGTAACTCGTGTTAATTCGTTGATGAACGGAGAAAGGTGGAAAACAAATGTCGATGCAAAGTTTGAAATCGATTCCGAAACAGTGGTCGACGCAAATTAATTTGTGGATGGGAAGGAGGATTGTAAAATTTGGGAAGATGATGTGAATATAAAGCAACTGAGAAACCAGGCCAGAGATCCGATTCCTCATTAGAATCCATGAGATGAATTGGTGTTTGTACGCTTCGAATTCTTCAACAATAATGAAAGTTGGAATATGTGAAAACTGAAAAGCGTTAGATAAAAAATGAAAAAAAGCTCTTTATTTTACTGTTAGCATGTACTTCGGTTGGATCGGTTGGACCAAATGTTCTTTGTTTAGATCTGAAACCAACCAATAAACCAAATTCAATTAAAAAAAAACCAAACCTGACCGATTAGCAAAGATAAGCAAACCGAACCGACCAAATTAATTTGGTTTGGTCGGTTAATTCGGTTTGAACCAAAGAATGCTCACCTCTAACTGCATTGTCTCCCGCTTGAGCTCTATTTGCCTCCAGCATATATCTGCATAAAAACCTTGTTAATTTAATATTATTAATTTATTTATTTGCCTATAGTTTGAAACAGATTCTTAATTAGTGTAATCAGGAATTGTTGAAAAACCATAAGAACGTGAAAGTCATCTTATTTGAAGTATAACCTTAATTAATCTCTAAGCCATTAGGAGGTCACTTTAATTGCCGTATAAAAAAATTATTCTTGATTATTTGAAATGGCTGTACGTACAAGCCTTATATTTGTTTCCCAAAACCAAAAAGGCTATGTACATTGCAAACTGACGTAATATTCCAGTTTAATTTCCGAATAGAAATATTACCAAGTACATTTGCATTTTGCATATTAAAAGGTCGCTCTTAATTTGCATTCAGCCAAGAGAAACCCTATCCAAATCTTATCCAAAAAGAAGGGATACATGCGAGCCTCCCCATAAATTAAGTTGATTAATTAAGAAGATATAATCAAGAAAAATTCAGTCCGTATACATCAATTTTCATCTTATCTTTTTCAACATCAAAAAAATGTTAGATTTTCACCAATTGAATTGCCTGATGGCCCTGATCTTCTAACAGATTAGCCGTTCCAGTTTAATGCACACTTTCCAAGTCACCGGTCGTCTGTATATATATTGCATGGCTTCAAATAAAGTCTTTAAGTCGTCTGTATTGCTAGTTCTAGTGTAAATAACATACATATAAGACAAATCCGCTTATCTATAAAATCAAGATGAATCTTAAGAAGTATATTCAAGTCTTTCATTTAAGCCATGGCAATTCTATCAATTCTATATGTGCTGCTGTTGCTTACTTTCCTGTCGGAACAAGGCAGCAAGGGAGTAACTATTTCAGGCTGCATACCAAATGAGAGGAATGCTCTTCTCAATTTCAAGAAAAGTCTTATAGATAAAAACAACAGGCTTGCATCATGGAACGGTAAAAACTGTTGTAACTGGAAAGGTGTTTCTTGCAACAACCTAACTACTCATGTCATCAGGTTAGATCTACGCAATCCATACCTCGAATACGATTTTGTTGGTGTTATATTTTACAATGATTGGTTGTTAGAAGGTCAGCTCAGCCCATCTTTGCTTGGTCTAAAGCAACTAAATTACCTTGATTTGAGCGTGAACCATTTTGATGGTCCTATTCCTAAGTTCCTTGGTTCACTTCGTAATCTCAGGTATCTTAACTTGTCTCTAGCCGGTTTTCATGGCTTGATTCCTCATGATCTTGAAAATTTATCGAGACTTGAATATCTTGATCTTAATTTTGGCTTTTCTGATCATTACAACAATGATGTTATTCTTGATGACCCTTATTGGATATCACATCTTACTTCATTAAAATATCTCACTATGGAAAATGTGATATTTACAAGCATCCATAAAACAATTGAAGCACTAAACATTCTACCTAACGTTGTCGAGCTATGTTTAAACTGCTGTAATATGAGTGAATTTCCGTCCTCACTTCCACATGTAAACTTCACAAATCTTTCTTATCTTGACCCATCTGATAATAAAATAGATCAAGAAATTATCCCTATATGGTTATTTGACATAAAAAGCCTCACACACATTGATCTAGAAGGCAACCATTTCCGCTCAATTCCAGATGCACTGGAAAATCTAACAGCCCTACAATATATCGATTTTTCAAACAATGGTTTCAATGGGGCTTTACCAAAAGCTTTACAAAAATTATGCGATTTGCACACATTGAAGGGCTGGTTTAATGACTTCACCGATACGCATGAATTTAAAGATATATTTTCCGGATGTCTCAAAAACAGTATTGAATATTTGGATTTAAGTTTCAATAAACTCAATGGTTGTTTACCAGATTCATTTGGAGAAATGCACAAGCTGAAAACTTTGGATTTGTCAAGTAACTTTTTATTTGGTTCTATTCCAGAATCGTTCGGACAACTTTCAAATCTTGTTCTTTTGCATCTTGATAATAATCATCTTGAGGATGTACCTAAAGCATTAAAAAAATTATGCAATTTGCACACATTGAGTGGCAGTTTAAACCACTTCACCGATATGCATGAATTAAAAGATATATTTTCCGGATGTCTCAAAGACAGTATTGAACATCTGGATTTAAGTTACAATATGCTCAATGGCAGTTTACCCGATTCATTTGGAGAAATGCAAAGGCTGAAAACTTTAGGCTTGGGGGGTAACTTGTTATTTGGTTCCATTCCAGAATCGTTTGGTGAAATGATCAAGCTGGAAACTTTAGATTTGAGGGATAACTTGTTATTTGGTTCCATTCCAGAATCGTTTGGAGAAATGCACAAGCTGAAAACTTTAGATTTGTCAGGTAACTTATTATTTGGTTCCATTCCAGATTCATTCAGACATCTTGTGGCTTTAGAAGAACTACTCCTATCAAAAAATAAATTCAATGGAACTGTTCCAAGAAGCATCGGACAACTTTCAAATCTTGTTCTTTTGCATCTTGATGATAATTATCTTGAGGGTTTCATTTCTGAAGTTCATTTTACTAGACTAGTCAAGCTAAAAGAGTTAAAGTTACATTCAAACAACCTAATTATGAATGTAAGTCATGGTTGGATCCCTCCATTCAAGCTCAAAGTCATCGACATAGGTTCTTGCAAGATGGGACCGTATTTTCCGCAATGGTTAGAAACACAAGTAAATATATCTTTCTTAAATTTGTCTAGTTCGGATATCATGGGTAACTTACCTGACTGGTTTTGGGGTGTTTTTGCCACACATGACACAATAACATTAGTTCTTTCTAACAATAGAATTAAAGGAAATTTATCTCCTCCTTCTAAGTTGTTATTTTATTTGTTTGATGTATCAAACAATTCATTCTCCGGATCAATTCTACCCATATTCGGTAATAGATCACTGCAATACATCTATCTTTCTAGAAATAATTTTAGCGGTGAAATCCCATTATCCATATGTTCAACTGAAACGCAGTGGATTGATCTTTCACGAAATCTTTTAACGGGTGAGTTACCAAATTGTTGGGATCAACTTCCGAACTCATCTTTGGATTACTTACACTTAGATTTCTCCAGAAACAATCTATATGGAAATATTCCTCACTCGTTAGGCGCTTTGACGGGTCCTACATTTGTAAGTCTTACATCATTGCATTTGTCCTATAACAAGCTTAGTGGTAGTATTCCAATTAACCTAAGAAATTGTGTATATCTCAGAACTCTAGATCTTGGTATGAACAACTTGACAGGCATAATCCCCACATGGATTGGTGAAGATCTTATAGATTTGAGAGTCCTTATTCTAAGATCAAATAATTTCATGGGGAATGTCCCTTCAAATTTGTCCAAGTTGAAAGAACTTCGGATCCTTGACCTTGCTAATAATAAACTGATTGGAAGAATACCACCCAGCTTTGGAAACTTCAGTGTCATGATGAATATGCATCCAATCGTGGAAGATGATATATTAGGATTTTTTGATATGTTAGGATTTTTTGATGAAGAAAATCCCAATCTCATGGAGTACGCACAACTAACTATTAAAAAAGGAGACTGGAATTATGATACGTTGTTAGCTCAAATAGCCATCATTGATCTCTCTTCCAACAATTTATCTGAGCAGATGCCCAAAGAACTTGGAAATCTTCATGGGCTATTTTCTTTGAATCTATCCGAAAATCATTTAGTTGGACCAATACCTGATGCTTTCAGTTCGATGCACTTCCTTGAGTCCCTTGACTTGTCAAGAAATGACCTTTCAGGCAATATACCTTCGACCATGTCTACCATGACTGCATTGGATTCTCTAAATTTATCATATAACAATTTATTTGGAAAGATTCCATCAGGTAACCAACTTCGGACTTTCACCAATGAATCATATATTGGCAATTCCAAACTTTGTGGTTTTCCACTCAATCAACCATGTAGCAACAAGACACCAAATGTTGAAATTTCTGCAAATGAAGTTATCAAATCAGATTATTGGTATGTGAGCATTGCAGTTGGGTTTGTTTTCGGCAATTGGATATTTTGGGGTACGCTTCTCCTAAAGAAAAAGTGGGAGAAGGCTTTTTTTCAATATATTGATTATGCATATGATGCAATATACGTTGTTGCCACTATGAACATAAATAGGTTCAAAAGAAGAATGGGCAGTGAAACTGCATTAGATTGATAAGCATCGTCAAAGTATAATTTTTAATAATTAAATGGAAATTTTGGTGTCCTCGGCGTGTGTTGATGAGACATCAAGCTGTATTATTCTCATTTTTTGTTGTTCTGTGCAATTTTCTTTATGATAATTCAACACCAAAAGAATGTACTGGGTACTTAATTATTATTCATTCTTTATGCTAATACGCATGAAACAGTGGTTACATGTATATTTTTGTATCTGATTTGCCTTCGTGATTATAAACTGGAACGCTAAGAAAACGTTGATTTTACTCAATGGATTATAATATGAGTTGTCGGATCTGAACAAATATCGTTCTGGTTTGTAAGTCCCATTTATTTTCTACTTTGTAAGTAGGAACACAGTTGGCTTTAAAAATATTTGTAATGCTATTAGCAATACCATGGATTGTTATGTAGCGGCAATTTTTTATGCACGCTGGTGCAAACACTTGTTAACTTGTCTTCGGTCGTTATTACGTGAATAATCACTGAGACAGCAAGGGCAGACACAGTGAGCTCGCGCTTTTATATTTATGAATGAATTGTCGTACTTGACCATGTCACAGCTGTGACGTATGTTTCCATTATCATACATGTACATCTGAAGTTCCTACTTTAATTGGTCTTCTTCTTTATTTATTTATGGATTTTTTTTAGATTTAGCCACCTTTTATAAACTTATAACACTTTTAGTCTAGTTTCAAAACTTATTACGGCCGTAGCCTGGTTTATGTCACATCGGCGCAAAACAGTTATTAACACAAACGACATTTAAGATGACGCTAACTGCGGCATCTTAAATGACGCCCAGAAGTGAGTTCTATGCGTCATCCCAAATAACGCTCTACGCGTCATTTCAAATGCCGCTGTGTTGATAACAGTTTTGAGCTGATGTGACATAAACCGGGCTATGTTCGTAATAACTTTTGAAACTAGGCTAAAAGTGTTATAAGTTTATAAAAGGCGCCCAACTGGAAAAAAAATCCTTTATTTATATGTACAATTTTCCATGTACAATGCATTTTGCTGAGCTTAGTTTTGTTCATCAAAAGATAATTAAGAAGAAACACAGGCTTTAGCAAAAAATTAGTTCGAAGGATATCAAATTTTATTTTAAGACTAAAGGACAAACTTTAGAAGAAAACAAATTGAATGAATAAAACTAAACATAACTTGCATTGTACTCGGTTTTTACAGTATACCGAATGCTAGTTACAATTAGCATTATATTCAGTTTTACACGGTATAAATTGCTAATTGTATTTAATACTGTACTTCAACCTAATATTTTTTAAAATTTATCCCTCAGTCTAAAACGAATTTGGTGTATTTCAACCTTTTTTTTTAATTTGTCCTTTCGCTTATTTTTCACAAAACAAAATAGATAATTTAAATTATATTAACATGTGTTTCTAGGCACACATGGAAGAAGGAAAAATTATTATTATGTGTCTGATATGCTCTATTTGTTTACTTTTTAGTTATTTTGAACGAAGTAAAGTAGACCCAAAATGTTGAAAGCATAATTCGACAATCATAAGCTAATAATAATCAACAAGTATCATCCACAATCATAGGCTAGTAATAATCTCAGAATTGAAGTGAAGGTGATCTTTCAATTTGAGGCGACTAAATTAAATCATATTATTATATATTTTTAGTGCAAATAAGGATATATTCCTTTATTTTCAATCTTAGTAAATGAAGGAAAAGAAAAAGAAAAAAAAAACATCAAAAATTTATGACATACTTCATAACTTTTTATTGTGAAAAACAAACTTCATAACTTTTTCAAGTCAAGTACAGCCCATCAAAAGTTTATTCTTAAGGACAATATACGCTGTAAAATTGATACCATACACACCGTAAAGATGATACTTAAAACTGATAACAAAATTCTGATACCATACACACTGTAAAACGTATATTTAAAAACAGACAGTGAAATTCTGATACCATGCACACTGTAAAAGTAATACCTAAAATTTGATACTTTTACTTTAGAATAAAATTTCAATAGGTCGTGCTTACGATTGAAAAAGCCCGTAACTTTGTCCTCAACACTATTTTAACTTTTTTCAAAATATATTTAAAATTATCCTTCTAAAATTGCTTTCGTTTGGTTTTTTCTAACTTTTTATTTTTAGAAATAAAACCAGCACTTATTCCTAGGTTTACATGACATATTTTTCTAATAAACAGAATATTTTCCTAAGGATAAAGGCTTGTCAAGTAATCCCTGCAACATTGTTAAAACCATGTAACTGATGTGTGCCACCAAGGTTTGGACGTCAAAAAGTTTTTAGAATAAGTAATCAAGAGTAAGACTAGAGAGTTTTATTATTTTCAAATTTGGTCTGCTGCCCATTTTTTTCAAGAAGCATAATCCGCCAAACACGTTAAAGTTACCATTTATTTGTTTTGCATGAAACAAAAGACTACAATTATATTCTTACATAAGGATATTAGTTGAAGATACACTAATAAACATGTCCTTTTGATAACAATGCGAACAGTGTAGTGCACCAGGTGGTAGTTTTCTTTAGGGACGTGGAGACTTGGTGATGATAAGGGTAATAGTGATGAATCAGATGAGTGTGGTTGGGGAAGATGAATTTTTGATGAACAAGATATGAAGTCATTGGTAGGAAAACCTGTAAATATGCAACATAAATTATTGCAAATATGTTGGAGAAAAATATTTACAAAGATTTTACAACTGAAAAAACTGTAGTACACCTCAAACGGCCATTCGTTCGCACCGCGGATGTGGATGCGGTGCGGCCATGAGCACGTGCTGTGTGTTGCGTTGCACCACCCGCTAAGATGACTTTTGTTATTATGCATCTCTTGTCTAATGGAAACTATAATAATGTCATCATCCTAGCGTGTATCTATATAATATTTACTACGAAGTAGAACGTGGGACTATACATATTCTAAGACATTTAGTTCATTTAATAATCATTCATTTTCAATGGTTAATTCAAAACAAAACTAGGAAAATGCTAACAATTTGAATTCATTTCAAATTTGATATTCATACACAGGACGATAGGTTTCCTCACTTTTTACAGGCAGCACATGCATTTCAAAATGGAAAAATAAAAAGAATATAATCGATTAGTTGATTTTCTGGGACCTCCAATTCTAATTAAGTAAATGTTTAAACAAAAGGAACCTGGGACCATTCTCTATATTGATTTGCTAATGATATCCTGTTGCATTCTTTCCATGCTTGGGGTGTGTCTATGTTGTTGCTAACTTCTGGTGTTGCATCGCATTGCATTGTGCACCAAAGCGTCAACCGTGCATGTTGTGTGTCATGCATGCACGTGCACACTAAGGGTGCGTTTGAGGGTAATGAAGCGGGCTATTTTAGGAGGAATTTTAGTGGGGTGTTTTAACTTGGTATTTTAGTTAGTGGAGGATGCGACTGCGGGTTCAAGCGGACCATTTAAGAAGTAATTTTAACAGAGTGTTAATAGAATAGAAAAATTATTCATTACTCGGATTCATTTCAAATCAACTCCGTCACATAGAGCACTTAGACACGATCGCAACGCAAAAAAACCACGTTTCAAACATATCTCATTTGCACAAGATATTAATTTTTAAAATTTATAAAAATCTAAATTTACTAATTAACTTAATTAATCAACATAATTAATCAAAATGCAGCTAAACGCACAATCTGTAGAGAAATGGGGCAAAATGCCCTGTTTTGATTGCTCCAACACCCCCTAATTTCTACTTGTCTCTTGTATGTAGCTCATCCTTGGTGATGTTCCGCATACTCAACCATCCCAGTGCTACTCTATAATCATCTTTTCTAGTTATGTTTGGTTGTTGCAATAATGGGAGTGTAACACAGAGGAGAAGACGGTAGCGTCCGTTCAAAAGCTAGAACATGAACTAGTGTTTCCTTATTCAAAGGATAGAAGTACAAAATGCTTATTTCCTTATTTATCGAACATTCTGGTATACTGTCATATATATGTCTATATAATAAGATTTTATGGTTTAACGGAAAGAAAATGGAAAGACAAACACAAAGGAGGGATATGACGGTAGTTACAAAAAATATCAGATGGTCGAAGTAACGCAATTACTCTATGATTTATCTCCATTAGTATGAGAATTAATGTAAAAAATCAACTCTTCCTTTCCTTCACATGACATGTACCTTCACTTTCTATAAATTCGTCCACTTCTCCTCTACTTTTAGCACCCACACCTCCACTTCTCCATCACTGAAACTGCTCCCCCTTCCTCTTCACCAACATACGTCTCTATTTAAGCTTCAGGTATCGTTCTTAACTTCCAAAAACATACCAACTTCTCAGGTTGTCCTCCCTTTCTCTTCCTTCTAATTTTTTTAAAGCTCCTTCCCTGTATGTCATAATTCGCTATGTTGTTTCTTTTATATGGCCCTTTTATCATATTTTTCACGAACTATTTGATTTATTATGCACAATAATGTATTAAATTATCTTATTAACAAGTGATTTCGTTGTTATTGTTTTGTTCTAGAATCTTCAGTAAGCCATCACTATGAAGCAAGTATGTATATGTGTTGAGATTGTTTTGAGAGAATCGAATTGCTCTTCCATTTATTCATTGATTGATATATATAAGTTACAAAGGAATGTTCTAGATTACAATCAGAGATTTTATACTATCAATCAAGGCTAAAGATAAGGAAATTACAATCAGAGATTTTATACTATCAATCAAGCCTAAAGATAAGGAAGCTAAATAATATCCCATTATTGCTTCAATATTCCTTAACACCCCCCCTCAAGTTGGAGCTTACGTAGAGAAAATGCCCAACTTGGATAATAAATTATCAAACTGCGATTTACCAAGTGCCTTTGTGAAAACATCAGCCAGTTGTGTATGAGTAGGGACATAAGAAGGATCAATAAGACCTGTAAATACTGCATCACGAACAAAGTGACAATCAACTTCAATATGTTTTGTCCGCTCATGGAACACCGGATTTTTGGCTATATGTAAAGCAGACTGACTGTCGCAGAACAATTTTATAGCTTAGGATGTTGCACACCTAAGCTTAACAATAAACCTTTCAGCCATTTCAATTCACAAGTAATCGCAGCCATGGATCGATATTCAGCTTCTGCAGAACTACGAGACACAGTGTTTTGCTTTTTAGTCTTCCAAGAAATAGGAGATTGTCCCAGAAAGACTAACCACCCCGTCAAAGAACGTCGAGTAAGTGGACAAGCTGCCCAATCAGAGTCACACCATCCCTGCAAAGTAAGATCACTATCGGATCGTAATAAAATACCCTGTCCGGGAGTACCTTTCAAATATCGTACAACCCGCAAGGCCGCCTCCCAATGTTCAGTCCTAGGTTGATGCATGAATTGTGATAAAATATGTACTGAATAAGCAAGGTCGGGCCGAGTAACTGCCAAATAAATCAATCTGCCAACAAGTCTGCGATAAGATTCAGGATCAGACAATAGAGCACCTGTGGCTAAACCAAGTTTATGGTTTTGTTCAATTGGAGATCCGACAGGTTTAGAGCCTAATAAACCTGTTTCAGACAAAATATCAAGAGTATACTTTCTTTGACAGAGAAATATACCCGAGGTACTCCGAGCAACCTCGATACCCAAAAAATATTTCAGACTCCCTAAATCCTTCATATGAAAACAGTCAGACAAATAAGCTTTAAATGTTTGTAAAGCTACAGAATTATTCCCGGATATAAGCAGATCATCCACATAAACTAAAACATTTATTTGAATGGAACCTGAAGTGTAGGTAAATAGAGAGTAATCGGAGTAAGACTGAAGAAAGCCGTAGTCTTTCAGGGCAGATCCTAATTTGGCAAACCAACATCTAGGAGCCTGCTTTAAACCATATAAGGATTTCCGGAGGCGACATACCTTGTTAGGAGATGATGACTCAAAGCCAGGTGGAAGTCTCATGTATACTTCTTCATCAAGATCACCGTGTAGAAAGGCATTGTGAACATCCATCTGGTGCAACTCCCTGTTTTTGGAGGCTGCAATAGCCAGAAAGGCCCGTACGGTGACCATTTTAGCGACCGGAGCAAAGGTCTCGTTATAGTCAATGCCTTCTGTTTGATGATTGCCAAAAACAACGAGCCTGGATTTTAGTCGTTCGATGGTTCCATCGGACTTGTATTTGATACGATACACCCATTGACTTCCAAGGGCCTTCTTTCCCGGAGGGAGTTCTTCCATAGTCCATGTTTCATTCTTTTCCAGAGCCCGTATTTCATCCTGCATTGAGCGTCTCCATCCTTCATCCTTCATAGCCTCCTTAAACGAACGTGGCTCTTTTCCTGAAATTATAGCTGCAAGAAAATTTCGATAACGCAAAGAATAACTGTTACAATTTACATAATGTGCTATAGGATAAGGAGTACCTGAGGGATGCTTATGGGATGAGTCATTCGAAGAAGATGGACTTTCTGTCAAAATAGTATGAGTAACAAAATCCCTGTGCCGGACATTAGGAAACTTCATTCGTAAACCACGTCCTAAATTCATATCCTCTTGATCCGAATCATTAGTGGTTGAGTGTGGTATATTTGCGGGCTGAGGTGTTTCTGGGGTGGGCTGATCCATTTCAGTAGTGGCTGGCTGATCTGGTATGGTGGGATTTATTTCGTGGCTTGGATGTGTGGGAGGGTTTGATGGATCAGACTGATTTGGTGGAGTGGGCCGTCTGGGAGTAGTGGGCTGATTTGGAGTAGAATTAGGCATGCAATCAGAAGTACACTCAGCAAAATCAAAATCCACATGGTTATGTATTGGGACAATATTTTCGGGTGTAATATTTGTAGATTCCGGAACAAGAAAGGGAAAAACATCCTCAAAGAATTTCACATCTCGAGAGACAAAAAATTGCTTAGAATCCAAATCAAATAGTTTCCACCCTTTTTGACCAAAAGGATAACCCATAAAACACACTTTCGACTTCGACTAGCAAACTTATCCCCCTTCGTCTTTTGGTTTTGGGCAAAACAAAGACACCCAAAGGTACGAATTGTATTATATGAGGGTGACTTGTTAAAAAGAATTTCAAAAGGTGATTTATTTTGGAGTAATGGTGTAGGTGTGCGATTAATTAAGTGAGCAGCAGTTAAAACACTTTCACCCCAAAAATAAATTGGTAAGTTTGCTTGAAATCGTAGAGCCCGTGCTACATTTAAAATATGTTTATGCTTACGTTCAACCCGGCCATTCTGTTGTGGAGTCCCAACACAAGAAGTTTGGAATAAAATCCCATTATCATTAAAGTAGTCAAGTAAACAATTAAATTCCGTTCCATTATCAGTTTGAACTACTTTAATGGTTTGAGAAAACTGTCTATCAATCATGGCCACAAAAGACATAAACATACTAAACACTTCTGTTTTATCAAGTAACAAATAAAGCCAAACAGCCCTCGAAAAATCATCAACGATAGTCAAAAAATACCTTGCATCGCAGGAAGAGGGATGTTTATATGGTCCCCATAAATCACAATGAACTTTTTCAAATATTCGAGAGGCTTTATTTTCACTCAAATTAAATTTATCACGAGAATGTTTTGCCCGGAAACAAACATCACAAACTTTATTTAAACTACCCCTATAACTAGAGACAGGAGGAAGAAGTTTCACTACTTTTTCAGAGGGGTGACCCATCCTTTTATGCCATAAATCCAAAGTGGAGGAAACCGCATTCACCGAAATCTGTTGCTCATAGTTGTCTCCCTCAAAGTAGAAAAGTCCATCCCTTCTAATGCTCGTTCCAATCGGCCCCCTCAACTGGTCCTGTATAACACAAGTAGTTGGAGTAAATTGTACAGTACATTTTAAATCATCAATAATTTGCGAAACCGAAATTAAATTGCAACATAATTCCGGGACAAAAAGCACATGTTTAAGAATTAAATTTTTAGACAAACGAATGGACCCTTCTTTCGTAGCAATTACAGATTTTCCATTAGGGAGACCAACCGGACAAGTAACATTATTTACATCAAACAACCACAGATCATTGCAAGTAACATGTCGTGAGGCACCGGTATCAATAATCCATGAATTACAATTAAACTCACCAGTTAAACGGTCATCAGAAATTTTAGTATTACCGATAAAAGAAGCAAGAAGTTTCCATTGTTCCGGGGTAAAAACTTGCGAAGAGGCCATTTGTACGTCATTGGACCATTCATCATAATTATCTCCACGGAGACGAGTTGGGGTTATGAAGTCGTCGGGTCGATCATGAGGACCAAGATAGTATGGAGATGAGGGGTCGATTTTTGTTGAAGGCGGCGGTTGTGGTGATTCCTGGTCGCCGGCCATGGAAGCAATTATATATATATATATATATATTTTTGAGAGAATTAAAAATCCTGATGCTCTGATACCATGTTGAGATTGTTTTGAGAGAATCGAATTGCTCTTCCATTTATTCATTGATTGATATATATAAGTTACAAAGGAATGTTCTAGATTACAATCAGAGATTTTATACTATCAATCAAGCCTAAAGATAAGGAAATTACAATCAGAGATTTTATACTATCAATCAAGCCTAAAGATAAGGAAGCTAAATAATATCCCATTATTGCTTCAATATTCCTTAACAATATGTGTTACTTGTTCTTGATATCAAGTGCTCAATATCTGTATTCTCAGTAGCAACTTTTACAAATTTTCAGAAAAGTGCATCAACTAAGATGCAAACCTTAAAGAATAAGGACATTATTTCGTCTATTGCAGTCAAACTCTAGGTGGATCAAATAGCCGATAATGAGCCAAAAAGACTTAAAACCGATAACATGGGAGCTGCTGCGCTACATCCACAAAGGTGGATGTGACAAGAAATGATGGAATCAGTATGCTTGCTCTTTCACATCCACAACAGACAACCATGATGCAAATTTAAACCAGTCTGCCCTCGAGGAGCAGCCTACACCTATATTTACCCAGTGGGCTCTGACAGTCCTGTCACTAAGGCTTCGTTTGTTAAAATTGCCGAATGCTTAATGCTAATTGATGAATGTTGATTGTTGAATGCCGAAAAATGGGTGCTTAATGCTTAATGCTGATAATGAAAACGTTGTTTGATTAAGTGCTGATTGCATATGTATTTTTGTAGTAAGTTGCTAGCTGATAAATTTGCCCTTCATGGTTAATTCATGGTTACTTAACAAACAACACAAGCTGCAGATTCACAATTAAAAAAAAAAAAAATCATTTATGCACAAATTAGAATATACGATGTTTATGCATAGTTCGAATTTCGAAACACTCACGAATGCATATTAATTCTTTAGTCTGCTTGGATTTAATAAAAAATTCATTCTTTTATAACCTTTTATGTTGGTTGTGCTATTACTACACGTTAATAGTAGAACCAGTAACAAAAATAAATAGATAAAATATAGCCGCTGCTTTTGAACATATAAAATAGTCGTGTAGGAAGAATTTTTTTTGTGTCTTCCTCCAGTTTGTAAAGAAATGGGGTTATATGTTGTAAAAGTACCACACTGAATAAGCAGCTCGAATAAACTTCATATTTATGCTTATTGATTTTTGCTTATTTGATTTAGTTTTGCTGATTTACTGCTCCAACCAAACAAGCTTAATATTGCTGAATCCATTAAGCAGTTTCATTCAGCACCGCAAAAAGTGCTTTTTCTCCAAAACAAACAATACCTAAGCAACAAATGATTGTTGTGGTTTAACGAAAAGAAACTGGAAAGACAAACACAAAAGGCAAAGGAAGGCTACGGTTTTAGTTACGAGATATCAGATTGCCAAAAGTAACACAATTACTCTGTGATATAACTCCGTTGGTATGAGAACTAATGCCAAAAATCAACTCTTTACATGATATGCACCTCCACTTTCTACAAGTTCGTCCATTTATCCTTTATTGTCAGCACCCACACCTCCACTTCCCCATCATTCAAACTGCTCTCTCTTCCTCTTCACCAATACACGTCTCTATTTAAGCTTTAGTCATCGTTCGTATCTTCCAACAACATATTGACTTATCAGGTTGCCCTCCCTTTCTCTCTTTCTACCAAATTTTTTTTAAAGCTCCTTCCCTGTATTTCATTATTCACTATGTTATTTCTGTTGTATGTCCCTTTTTCATATTGTTCATGAACTATTTGATTTGTTGTGTACAAAAAGCTATTAAACTATCTTATTAACAAATGATTTCTTTATTATTGTTTTTTGTAGAATCTTCACTGGCCAATCACAATGAAAAAGGTATGTGCATGTGTTCCTTCATCTGGATATCAAATGCTCATTCTCTATATTCTTAGTAGAGACTTTTACAAATTTTCAGAAAAGGGCACCAACCAAGAATCAAACCTTGGAGAATAAGACATTATTTCCTCTATTGCTGTCAAATTGGAGGTGGATGAAATAGCCGATAATGAGCCGAAAAGACTTAAAACCAAATAACATGGGAGCTATTGTTGTGGCTGCAGCGCACTACAAAAATTACAATGGTTTGATACTCAATATATTGGTATTAATTTAAATGATTTTGTCTCTAATTTCTCCTTAAGACCCAATAGATACAAATAATGTGGTATCAAGTATCAAGTCCCAAATATTATAAAGACAACAAATATTTGTCTCAATGAAACTTAAGACCAGCCAATTTGTCTTAACTTTGTCACTAAGCTTAACACTCTCTAATACTCTCTAGAGACATAAATATTGTCTCAAATGCATGCAGTAAGACCATGAATATGGTGATAAAGATGTCTCAAATCTACATATTAACAACATACCGAGTACAACAGCTTTGTCTCAAATCCCCATATTGACAACAAATGAATCCGCATATGCTAAATTGATAAACAAATCCAAATGCTCTCAGAATAGCACACAGTACAGCAGGCTACATATAATACGAAAAAGAAAACGGAACCTAATATTCAAATCACATGTACAGCAAAATATGACATAAACATGCAAAAAGATGTATGACTAAAACCCAAAACAGCCATTAAGATACAAAAAACTGAAACACACATAACTAAAACAAAGATGCAATAAAGAAATCCCTATAACAGAATACAAAGTACAACATAATTCACTGAAATACAAACAACCATGTCCTAGTGTCCACATCAAAAGCCAAAACAAAAACAAAACATTAAACATGTAAAAGAAAAAGAGAAACAGTTTCATTCTATGTTGTCATTAAGAGACTGCTGATATGCACCATGATCGGGTGTTGCTCGATATTGTTCAGGTTGCATATTATACTCATTTGTAATAGGTCCAAGTAGCTGTGTAAATGGCCCAGGTTGCTGTGAAAAGTTTCCAAAAGTTTGCTGGCAAGGCACAGGAATAAATTGGAAGCTTGCAGGTGTTTTGTAATACGGAACAGAGGGTTCCATAAACTGAAACGAAGATTGCGGAAATTGTCCGGATAGTTGAGGAATTTGATTAGCATTTTGGAAAAACGAAAATTGTGGGAATGTTTGTTGTGGTTGTTGTGGCTGTGGTGGTGCAACTGTTTGTTGTGGTTGTGGTGGTGCAACTGTTTGTTGTGGTTGTTGTGACTGTGGTGGTGCAACTGAACCATATTTGCTAGCGATTGTCAGTTCTACTTCTTTTTCGATCAATTTTTTGATCTCCGGTGTCAACATGATATTTGTAGATGAATTGGGTTGTGTAGAGCAAGTGATATTATCTGCTAAAATAGAAGATTTAGATCCTTTATTTACCAGACTACTCATATCGATGTATGGTGCTCCGTATACTCTGCCTCTTATTTGTCCCCCGGAAGCCTCTGCCAAAAGTTGTGGATTCCATTCCGTTGGATCCTCTTTTAACTCCGCTTTCTTTTTCAAATATGTTTCCTGAAAGTAAAAAAAAAACATGATTATATGAGATTATTATTGCATGCAGCTGAAATAAATGAAAGCAGAAAATAGTACATGTTCAGATTATTATTGTAACATCATCAGTTGGTTTATACTTTTACACAAAGTTCAACACAAATATATATATACTTAGAAGTTCACTATATTTGCTGATCATCCATTACATTTGAACTGCTCCGGCCAAAGAGCAACTGAAATAAAAAATGAACAATCTTTTTTTTCGTTTAAGTTCATGTCCAAAACACATCTTAATTAATTAATGCTCAGTTGAAAAAATAGGTCACTGATGTTAATCAGGGTTGTTAAAACAATCCATATTTGTTCTTAATTAATCAATGCTCAGTTGAAAAAAGGACAAGTTATTCTTAACTTAATGCAATATGCATCAATTATGTGCTAAAATGACAGAGTCATTATCCTTGTAATTCATCATTGCATGCTGAAAAGGGCAATTTCCTTGTCCTTAAATGCAGTATGCACTGAGATGACAAAGTGTCATGAAACAAGAGTATCAATATAACGTGGGCATATTAACATACAAAGTGATGAAGAGCAGCAACAAAGACAGGTCCATAATCTTATATGTTTGAACCATTATTTGTGACACTACATATATGGTAGTTATAAAATTGTACCAGTTACCACCAAAATAACTTATTTATACTTGCATTGTTTTACACAGAGTTTCCCATAAGCTGCTCAAGAATTAGGGTATAACTTGTTGACTTGTTTTATACGTTATGTCGTCGTTATAACAGAGAATTGAGTTATGAGATTATGTGCATTTATTTATAGGAATAACAAGTTAATGTAATGTATAATCATTAAACAGTGTAAGTGACACAGAAAGGTCATGGCATATCAGTATCTATAACATTGAAAAATAATGTTCATTCTAAGACCATGCATATAGTTTAGGTGCATGATCTGAAGTACAGTCAGTGTATATGCTCCCATTCACAATTTTTTCTTTTGCTTACCGGTTAGAACTTATTAACTGGCTTACACCCCTATTGAAAACCGAAGTACTATCTTGTGTTTACTGGTGCACGATAACTATACCCAAGCAAAATTGTTAATATTTGTAGTGCTTAGCAAACGTTTGTTTATGTTGCAGTGTCGGAAAGCAAGTGGTGAACATTCCTTCGTTCATGGTGAGGGTTGAAAGTGCAAAACACATAGACTTCTCCCGTAACAGTCCATTGGGTGGTGGTAGAGATGGAAGGGTTAAGAGAAGGAACAAGAAAGCTGCAGCCAAGAAGGATGGAGGAGACGAGGAGGAAGAAGAGGATTAAGCTTTCAGTTTTATCATCAGTGTTGTTAAATGAAAACCTTTTTTTCTAGTTCTGTCTGGATTTTAAGTATTGACTTATTTTGATGTGGTGTATTTTTTTTGGTTGTTGAGGACCTTAATTATATTATCTGGTTGTCTTGAATATTGTTATTGCATTTCGTAGTTCCCTATCTTTGCTTGACTGGTCAATTAGTTTTATCCGGGTGTTGAGAACATTGCATTTTCTCTGGTGGTAACGGATTTTTATTTGGTTGCCCTTATGAACCGCATATGCACGCATTTATGATTCAAAAAAAATTGTTTATTTTTTGTTGAAGGCCAGGGCATGTATCTTTACTTGAGAAAACAAACATTGTTTGTTTGAATTGGTTTGGGATTGAAAAAACCATTACTATATCGATATATAGTGATAGGAAGAACATATCGTTATCAGTCAAAGGTTTAATTTGTATTGTCGGTTGCTCAAAATTAATTTCTCTGAAGTCAAAAAATACTGTGCCTTCTTCAATCTTTTTTCCCGTCATCTATTTCTTCTCGATACACCTTTTCTTTCTATTTCTTCTTCATAACCCTATTTCCTCTCGTAATCCATGGTATCTCCATCCACCTTTGTAATATACCCTTCAGCTACGACTATTCCCCATTTGTTTACAACGTACATCCAGGTAAATTTTTCTTCCGGTTATTTCAGTTTTTTCGTTTGCAGTCCCGATTTCGGTTTCGTTTTCTATTTTGTTTCCCGTCTGTTTCATAAGTGAAGCTGATGGGATGAAATGTTCTTAACTACAGGTTAATGGCTTATATATTAGTTATAATGCCAATTTCTTGGTTTTGTAGTTTGAATGGAGGTAATGCTTTTAACGAAAGATGATGCGAAATATTGGGTATACAAAGGAGAAGGCGTTGTTAATCTTGTGTTAAGCTATTCTGGTTCCAACTCATTTCTAGTAATTTACTCAGATTTACATATTGAAATTAATTCAATGAGCTGCGGTAGCAATGATCAAGTTTTAGTCTTTACGAAATATATATTATTATTCAAGCATAAAATAAGAACTTTATGGTTTTATGGCTATCACATAATTTCTGCCAAGTTGATGACTTTCAAGCTTTACAAAAATAAATCGGAAGCCTCAAGATTCAAGTGGAAGACGATAACAACCTTTATTCATGTTTAGCAACATTTTATGATAGAGAGAAAATCTTATAAGTTATTTATGTAACTTGAACTGTTGAGTCAATTTAACACTGGAAATGCTATATTGATCAGATATGAGCAAATGGCAATGCTATATTGATCAGATATGAGCAAATAAATGCAGCTCACAGTCTAAAGGGAAAAAATCGATGCTGAATTTATGATAGTGATCTTGTTCGCGATACCCTTTATTCATAATTTCTGGTCACCTATTTTCTTCAATTTGTATTTTTAATTGACTTGTGTGGAGCTAATAAGTTCAAACTTGCTTATTCTTTCTTATCAACTTTAACTAAGAGCTTTGGAGAATTGCTTATAAGTTGTCAAAAGCATTTTTAAGTAGCTCACTAGAGTTTATGCATTTGATACTTCTTATAAGATGGTAAAGCTAAGTAGCCGAGAACTTAAAATTAATGAAGTTAATTGTAAAATAAAGCTGTTGTTTCAAACAGCGTACGACATTTCAGTATGCGCCATCATTTTTACATGGATGTATTCAATGATTTAGTCTGATATATATTTATAACTTGTATGTAATTGTAGTGGAACATCAAATTACATCCAATGCTTTTACTATGATTATTAAATCAAGTTTACATGAAGTAATTATTCAATACATTTTTTAAGAAGGATTATAATATGATTCAAAATTCCATCCGCACACCGGAATTTTGGCGATTCATCCGGATTTTAGGTAGGAGTTAGACTAATATGCTGATAAAAAAAATATTATAACAGGTTAATGGCTTATATATGTTGATAAAAATTATAATATGGATTTCGTTTTCGGTTTTATTTCTTTAAACTAGTTACACCGGAATTATGGCATACAAATATACTTCGTGTCCATGCTTCATCTAAAAACTGTGAAACCAAGGTAACCAAATCTAATTATTCTTTTTAACTGCTCCTGTATTCAATGGCAGATTTCAATACCCTAACACTTGTAACTTAAAGTGAATTCGATGAATCAGTAAAAGATAGTAGGCAATAGATTTTCTAATAGAAAAACTTACATAAACTTTTTTTGATTTGTTGTCAACAAATGCGCTGCTTGGCATCAAGGATTCTTTCACTTTGTTTTTTCCTTTCTCTCTTTTAGTATGCCAGTAACGGAAACTATCAGCAAATGATACGGATGTCCTGTCTCGAGTTCCTTCAAAATTGGATATTAAAAACAATTAGTTTAACTAGTAAGCATGTGTAGACATTTAACACCTGTTAGTATAACTGATAAGCATGCATAAATATTTAATACATGTAAACATGCATAACTAAATCAAAGTTAAATCCACAGAACTTTGTACAGGTAATTAAAGTTCAAATTAAGATCACATTATGAAATCCAAGAGGAAGTCAGCAAATAGTTTTTTGCACTAATAAAAAGAGGGAATAGCTAGTAATTTTCAGTTGTTTATGTATGTCAATATACTTATGCACTGCCTTTTTGTTTATGAAAAACTAATTTTAATGAAACATGTCGTTATTTTTATATTATGAGCATGAGAAGTAATATTGGCTTACCACTTGTGCATTGTGTGACACGATAGACACCGAACCAGCACTATGACGCGTGTGAGTCCCTTCTTTTGGTGTCAAACGATTCATTCTCATCTTGTTTCCTTTATCATCATACATACGCTTATGCCATTCCATATCAATCATTTGATTCCAAATATTTTTTTGAATCCAACTTGGTGGCGTATCTCGACAGATGATCATCCTATTAGTTTGTCTCAATAGTTTTGCATTTTTTCGTGCACGATACAATTTCTTTTTTAGGATAGAGGATGCTGATTTGGTCCAAATCTCATAAACTTTTTGTTCAAAAACAGCTTCATATGTGTATGCCCGCTATACATTGAAATGTATTGAAAATAAAATTCACGAGAAAAATCAGTAATTTAAATCACAAGAACATAAACATACCTTGAACTCATTAAACAGTATTGTTCTTTTTTCATGGGGCACTTTAGAAAATGTATACCATGGTTCCGTAAACCTCAAGTTCCAAATTCTTCCAATAAGACGCGAGGCGGATTTGTTTGTAAATCTAAACAACATATTGAAATACATGATGGGATATTCGTAAGATGAAAAATATAAAGGAAGCGTTATTGATTCTTACTGATTTCCTGTCCAATCAAGTGGTCTTTTTTGTGTAATAGGGTCGATTGGAGTGTCATATCCTCCAACTGGAATATAGCTCCCATTACATGCATTTGGATCGTCGCCCTCTCCCTCTTCGTCCTCCGTACTATCCTCTTCAATTCCTGGTTGACCGTCCCTCATCTCTTGTTGTACTTCTTCAAGTCCCTCTTCACCTCTTTCATCCACAACTTCTAGTCTCTCCTCACATATGTCAAGCATTGCATTTGTGCTTGTGTTCAACACAGAGTGTCTTGGCATGTTATCCGCATGTTCGGATTGCGTTGAATTAGTATTTGTCATCTTTCTTATAAGACTTCGTAAAGCTGAACCTGTCATTATATCTCAACTACACATAAATTTGATTATTTGAGGGAAAATTTTCGAAAGTTTAGTACTATTATAGAAGTAGAAAAATGGTCAACAATATATTAATAGCCATCTAAAAATGGTCAACAATATATTAATAACTATCAAAATATTTTGTGCAAGCATATGATGCATGACAAATAGTTGAATAAAATATAGACCTTTACCTGTAGTTAACTTAGAAAGTGAACCCCTTTATATTGAATTCGAACGTTTTCTTAGTTCTTCAGTGAACTTCAAATCCACCTGAGAAAACTGAAATTAAAAAATAGTCAAACAATTGCAATTTGATGTACAGATAAAAAAACCTCAACCGCAAACTATATTGAAGAGCTAAATAAACTTGATCACTAATTAATATGGAAGTGATGCTTTGTAATATGCATTCCACTGTAATATTAGTGAAAAATGAATACATACCCAACAAGGTTGAATTCTAGAGATGTGCATGACCATATATAATGTGAACTCAAATGTTAGGATAAAATAACCGCATACATTATTATTGCATTCAAAAACAAAATTGCAAAGTTTGACATTTTTTTTATTAGATTCCAACAAAATACAAAATGACACTCATGGCATCATCCAATTTTGTTCTTAAACTAAAAAAGAGAATAGTCATCTTCAATATCAACTTCTTCATCCCTTTCTACCACATCATCGTCACTCTCTCCAAATTCATCGTCGTTGTCGTCATCAACTTCTATATCCTCTTCTGATTCATCGCTTTCATCATTATTTTCCATTGCATGCTCTAGTTATTCGTTATCAACATCGTCATAATGGTCAAATGTTATTGGTTGATCAAGACTGTTGTCAAGGTGAACAGCAGATTGTTGACACATCTCATCTACTTGATCCACATCTGCATCCTCCTCGAAGTTGGGTACATTTAGTGCAAAACGACTTCTCGCGGCAGTTTTAATAACTACTAACCATTCACTTGATGTATCAGATTGACAAGTGAAATAAACTTGTTGGCATTGTTGAGAAAACACAAACACGTCATCTGTTCGAAGTCTGGAATTTTTCTTTAGTTCAATCAATCCATTTGTATAGTGCACTCTTATTCCGTCTCTTGTTACCGTATCAAACCAGTCACAATTGAATAAAAATATTTCATTTTTGTCTCCAAGATATGTCAGCTTAATAACTTCTTTAATCATCCCATAATAATCACTTTCCAAATCATCATAACAACTTCCTTTCACACATACACCACTATTCATTGTTTTTTTGTTCTTTCCATAGCGCATTGTATGAAATTTAAAACCATTTACGAAAAATCCATTGTAACATTCGACTATAAAATTTGGCCCTTGTGCAAGCAAATATAACTGATGCTCAATGCCATCAAGATGAAATGGAACCTATCAAATAAAAGTAAAAAATTATTTTTAACATCAACAATTAAAAATTCACAAACTATAAGAAATAATTTATTTTTCCATTTCGACAATAAACTTACATTTGATTTTAACCAATCAGGAAATAATGTTTCCAACAACGTATCAATGAAATTTTCATCTTTATGGGGATGTTGTGCTCGTAGTTCTTCTTTGCACTTGCTATATATACGAAATAATTTTGTTAACATAATTATGCAACAATATATTTTTAGTTATAATAAAATTTAGCATTGCTTACATCATTAAATCCTTGAATTCGAGGCAATTGAATAACACATATTTATGTGCAGCAACGTGTTCTTTTTCGTTGAGTTTCCTTTTAGTGAACGCATTTGATAATACTCTACCCGGATGTCGAAAAATTGATAATCGTTCATTAGGTGCAATTTCTCTACCATCATCATTTCTTGGTGCTTGATTCCATATTGTTTCAACGTTTGGACCAAAATAACATGATGTAAAATTTGAAATCTTATCAATAAGGTATGCTTCAGCTATCGAACCTTCTACATGTGCCTTATTACCCACTTTCTTTTTTAAATAAAACAAGTACCTACATAATTTACTAATGGTTGAAATTTGATCGATAACAAATAAAAATACTAATTAACCATACCTTTCAAAAGGGTACATCCATCGGTACTGAACAGGACCGCCTACTTTAGCTTCATAAGGAAGATGAATGGATAAATGCTCCATAGGATCGAAAAAAGAAGGAGGAAATATTTTTTCAAATTTGCAAATTATTTCAACAATATTTTTTTCTAGTGAATTCATAATTTCAACACTGAGATTTTTTGCACAAAGATCACGGAAGAAATTACTAAGTTCAATTAAAGTTTCCCATATATTTTTGGGTAAAAATAGACGAAATGCAATGGGAAGAAGTCTTTGCATGAACACATGACAATCATGACTCTTAAACCCGGTGATTTTATTTTCCGACTCATTCACGCATCTTTGAATGTTTGAGGCGTAACCATCGGGGAAACTTAAACTTTTTACCCACTTACAAACCATTTTCTGTTCATTTTTCGAGAGACAATAAGGAGCTTTAGGTTTGTAATAATTACCATTTGGACGTTGAATTAAGCTCATCCAACGTGATTTGCTGCAGATTTTTTCAAGATCAAGTCTAGCTTTTAAATTATCTTTCGTCTTGTCAGTGTCCATTAATGTTTGGAATACGTTGTCAAAAAAGTTCTTTTCAACATGCATAACATCTAAATTATGACGAATCAAATTTGAATCCCAATATGGAAGATCCTAAAAAATACTCTTATGTACCCAATTGTGTGATTCTCCGAAGCCTGCTATTTTTTGACTTCCACTTTTGAATCCAAATACAACATTAGGCAGGCTAGACACTATATTTTTCATCTCCGCACCAGAACGTCGCAAGGGTGGTATATCATTTTCAATGTTATTCCTTCTAAACTTGTCCCTTTGTCTTCTATATGAATGATCCAAAGGCAAGAACCGTCGATGACAATAAAAAAACATGCTTTTCCACCGTATTCAAGAGTGAAGGACTTTATTCTCTCCATACAATAAGGGCACGCTAACCTTCCATGAGTGCTCCAACCAGACAACATACCATATGCAGGAAAATCACTGATAGTCCATAGCAAAGCCGCCCTTAGAGTAAAGTTATCCTTTTTATACACATCATACGCTAGAACACCATTCCATAGATCTAGTAGTTCATCAATCAATGGTCGTAGAAACACATCTAGATTCTTTCCAGGGTTTCTAGGTCCTGGAATAATCGTGTTTAGGAATAAAAACAGTTGTTTCATGCATTTCCAAGGTGGTAGATTATAAACTGTTAAAATCACTGGCCAACATGAATAAACTTTTGCAGAAACTCCAAACGGGCTAAAACCATCGGTGCATAAGCCTAATCGAACATTTCGTTTAGAAGAAGCAAACTCTGGATGTCGACGGTCAAAATTCTTCCATGCCTCACCGTCAACTGGATGAGCCATTGTACCATCACTAGATTGATTATAATAGCGCCAAGTCATATCTTTAGCATGATTTGGTGACATGTATAACCTTTTCAATCTTGGGATGATTGGAAATTAACGAAGTTGTTTTTCAGGAATATTTTTCATGTTGTTTTGACAAGGTTTATAACGAGAACTTCTACAAATATCACAAGAAATCTTTGCACTATTTTCTTTGTAATACAACATGCAGAAATTGGGACAAACATCAATTTTCTCATAACCAAGCCCAAGAGGTTTCAACAATCGTTTGGCTTCATAAAAATTATGAACTAGCTTATGTCCATCTGGCAACATATTACCAATCAACGTACTCATATCTTTAAAACTTGCCTCGGTCAAACCTCTTCGAGATTTAAGGGCCATCATCTTTGCACATGCAGATAATTTTGTTTCTTTTTTGCATCCATCCCATAAGGGTTCATCAACGGCTTTTAATATGTCTAAAAAAATTTGAGCTTCGAGATTGGGTGGTTGTTCTTCTGTATTGTGATCAACACCGATTGCATCTAAGATCATATCCATGTATGGGTTCTCATCATTCAAATCATTATCTTGTGATTCAGACATTATTGGCTCGTTAACTTCTTCCTCTCCATGAAAAATCCAAGTAGAATAAAGTGGAACAAAACCTTTTAGTAGTAAATGCTTAGTGATTTCTTCTTTCACTTGAAATTTTTCATTTTTGCACATAGAACATGGGCATCTAATTGTTTCTCCATATTCTACGTGTAGAAATGCAAACTCAACAAACTTGCTAATGGCATCGACAAACTCTAGATTTATATATCCATCTTGAAGTCTACGATACATCCATGATCGATCGCTCATTTTGATATCAATCCTATAACAAAAAAATTGGTTTTGTATGAGACAAAGGACAATGCTAATGTAAAATTACAAATGATATCCAAAGTGTAGAATTGAACATATCACCCTTAACTGTTATATTAACAATAACAATACATAGAAACTAAAAAGAAGAAACATACATCATTTTTATGTAATTATTCATTAAACCACTAAACATAATCTATATTGATAATTTTCAAACAAATCAGTTGAGTAAGTATGATTAATTATGTACACATGTTCTTGTTTAATTAAAGTAGGTATATTTTTCACTTTTGCTTTAGCAAGTATTTGTTTTCCACACCTTTTATGGTTTGATACCAATATGTGCATGTGTGCGAATTAATGATAATATATGATTATGTAGGTTTGATGGGCCCTTTTAATATGTGGTTTCGCCTTGATTCTATGTTTTCAATTAAATATACATATTTGCTATCATTTCCAGAAATATAACTAGCTTATGATCTTTTACAGCTTATTTATTTCATGATTTTTTTTCTCTTTTCACTTTCATTTCCTAAAAATAATAATGAGCTAATTCTTTTCAAATTACTAGTTTCCCTGTTCTATTTTGATTAACCTCAAAATAGCTAAGCAATTGTCCTTCTAGATAATGTTCTTCAAACCTTTTTTTTTTCAACATATAAATTATAAAACAATCAAGTGCTGGATCTGAAAATGTTTTACAAATGAATAAGATCTGAAATGTTTAAACAAATGAATAATTTAAACAAAAAGAAAATTTTAATAGCAAAGGAATCTTTTTTCCCCTGATAATAAAATTACTAATTTAAAATGACCATTACACACCGATTGCTACTCTACAGCAGTACAAACATGATAATTCCAATTCAATGATGCTTCTCAAGCTTGCAGCAGATATCCATGACTTAATTTCAGCAAAAGACAAAAACATTTTTATCCGAGAACAACATTTTCTTTGCAGAGGATGATCCAACAATTCTATCCAACCGAAAGCAATCAAAGCTTTATACTTTGAACCTTAGAGTTTATAAGTAAAAAATTGCACTATGATCTTACAACACTATCACCGGATCAAACGTTGGTTATGTTCAGAAAATTTCAAGTGTTTCAGATTTTAGACAGAAAATTAAATGCTTGAAATGAAGGGCAAAAAAGCAAAAGCTTAAGCGAGGGATGTAATAACAAGTATTTGAACGAGTAGTCCCTTTGGTTAGGAATAGATAGACAAGATAAGTGGAGAAATTAACAAGGGAAACGGTAGGAAATGTTTGTTGTAAGCTCTTAGTTGTTATTGATAGCTAGGAACTTAAATGATTGGTGTGCAAACCTATTTCCTATTGATGCTATGTACTTCATTTACTGGAAGACACCTTTATGCACTGAATTATAGATGTTAGTGTATTTCATACATTTGTATAGCTGAAACTTAGCTGCAATGTACTCCCTCCCCTTCCTATTATGTTACATAGTGTAGAATGTTTCTCTTCAGACCTCAGAGTCGATTGGAGTCCAAACATTACATGCATCAGCTATAAATCGACAGAGAGAACGAGTTATACCTTAGAGTAAATGTATTTTCAATTTATGGCTTTCACCATATGATCTTATTTACTTCACATTGTAGGTCGCCAAAAGCCAGCCTCCAAACCTCTGTTTATATTTTATCTGCCAGCTATAACCTGATTTAGAGTCTATTTCTAGTGCACTTATTGGTAGAACATCTTAGTATTTATTGATTACTTACAATTTTCAACTTTGGATCAGAAATGCTTTCAATGAAATTATGTGAGATCATAGATAGATTGTGTAAATTAGTATCCAGATACCGGAATATAATTTGCAGGCTTGTATTCACATAAATATTATTTGAGGTGTCATCTCATTTATATTTTACAAGATTGTGTGTTTACATTATATGTTCTTTTATTTTTGTTTATTTTAGTATATACTAGCAACCATTTACGCAACCTTTATACACTTGTATTCTGAAATACTCACGTAATTTACTTTTGCAGCTTACGAATTAATCCTAAACTCGAAAGCTTGATAAATAATTTTGGCAAGCAGGGTTATGCTTGCCAATTCAATCCTTTTCAAAACAAGTCTTAGTTAAAAGGAGGCAGGAATCAACAATTCAAAACAACAAAGCAATTCAATGCAACCAAAGGATTCAGATGGTGGTGATTTCATCAGATCTAGATTAAACAACATCGGATTCAAATACTACAAAAACGCTTCACTGCAATGCATGTTTTATACCGCACCATTGATTTCAAAACTTAGGAACGTCAACTGTTGCAGGCATTCCATCACCACTCAAGATTTCTGCATTTTGAATGCATTGAAAATTAACAGTTATGTGATCAGCTTATATATACATGAATTACCTAATAGTTAAGATGAATTTTGAAACAGAACAACTTTAATGCTTGAACGCTGGCCATTATAATCCTTATAATAAATCAAAAGCAACAAAAATATTGGAATACAAAATTATCACATATATACTAACTGGTTTTGCATCATAAGTTCCAAACCTCAAAGTAAAATCAGATGTCTATATGAACTGCAGCATAGAGAGATCGGATAATTATCAAAATAAATTTCAAAATTACATACCTCGTTCTCCACGCTTCACAGTCGAGCATCCGTGGCTCCGATTTTCCCCTTTTTCATTTTTTAATGAAAAACAACGTATCTGCCAATCGCAGTCCCCGTTAAATTAATCTCGATGGTGTATCAAAAGAATTAACCGAAATTCACGTTAATACATAATTAAATCGGAGAAAACTAACCTTTATTATCTTCGAATGATCTTCGTCTTGACCAGGTACGAGATATCAGCTATATGTCGAAATCTGAGGCTTTGAAAAGATGAAATCAGCCGGCAGATTTTGAGTGGAGAGAAAAAAAAAAGCGATTTAGGGGTTTTTGTATTTGAGAGAGGAAAAGCATTACGTGTTTGCGGAAGCGGTGGAGAATAAGGCGGGATAAAAGGTGAGTGAGAAAAGTGGCCGATGCGTTTATTTTGTGACTTTCTAGTCACGTTTATTTTGATAATTGCGTAATAATTTGAGACATAGTTAATTTGTGCCTAACCAGTCCTTCTATAGAGACAAAAAACATGAGGTTTCAAATTTTTGTCTTAATTTAATCTTTTTGTTGTAGTGGCGCTACATACCACAATGGTGGATGTGACAAGAAATGATGTACTTGGTATGCTTGCTCTTTTGCATCAACAACTGAAGACCGATGATGCAAATTTAAACCAGTTTTCCAAAGAGGAGCAGCCTACACCTATATCTACTCAGTCAGACTCTGACAGATCTTTCATTGTGGGACAACCTACACCTGCCCCCTATTGACTCCGATGATGAATTCACTATGGCGCTGATTGAACAGGCAAAGAAGAATGAATACTGATGACCTCTATGTTGTGATTTATGACATAAAATCACATATAGTGATAGAGATGAGGCGTGGATGTGCTTTGCGGTAGAGGAGATGGTGCAGCAACAGAAAGAAGGTTAGAAGGAGCAATTTGGCGTTTGAGCGGATTTATTGCTGGATTTTGACCCGGTCTTTCTGTGACTTATCTGCAAGTATTGAGGGGATATATTCCTAATATATCTCTAAGAGGAAAATTGGATATTTTTCCTAGGTCTTCTATTCTCCTATAAAAGTAGCACATTGGGTTGGATTAATGTATGACCGAATAGAGTGGCGGTTGCGTGCCTCTAGGGCTTGGTGCCCTAGAGATGATTGGTGCCTCCAGTTAATCCAAGGCTTAGCCGTCGTTCTTCATTGTTCTCCTTCTCCAACAAAGAGTGTTATTCATCTAGATATTCTTTCCCTTTCTCAATAAGGTTATTGATTCTTGTTGTTTGTTTATTGTTGGTTGTTGAACCAGTGAATGTAAACAAAATTCGTTTTGAGAATCAATAAAGAGGGTGGTTGGGTGGAATATTTTGTGTTTGCGCGTGTGATTTCATATCTGTGTTTGTTTCCATAAAAATCATCTTTAAGTAACTGGGTGAATAAGATCCTGGACGCTTCCGCAAAGGCGCAATTTCCATAACACTCTATCAGCTGGTCATTGTAGTTTATCGTTTATATGTAGTTCCCTTTCATGTTTTTATCTTTCTTTCAAATATTTTGATTGTCTTTTGTTACTTTAGGGCACATGTGTTGTTCAACCTTTTCTCTATGTCAAATCTTTTATGTTTAATCTCAAGATCCAAAGCCTGTGTTTTCTCTGTCTTTGCTCGATAATTTGTCACCTTATGATTTGGTTGAACATAGTTAGATACTTTAGTTTTACATGTATTTCAGTAGAATCTCTTATGCAATTGAATTCAAACAAAATGTATAACACCATGTTTTAACCGGCCTTTTGGTCCGGTTGCAAAAAGCATACCCGATCCACTCAACTTAGCCCGTTGCGTGGCACCAAAGCTAGAAGTATCGCCAAAACACTCATGCTTCAAGCCCGGAAGGAGTAGTGAGAGCGTAGACCTCACAACACCTCGCAATAGACTTTTCGTATCCTCAAAACTATGTTCCCGTTCATAATTTCGAATCCCAAGATTTCGAATCCCAACCACTTCGACTTTCAAGGGTTTTCGCATCACACATCACGGAGCACTAGAATTTTACATCCCTAACACCGCCTCCCTTCAGCTCCACACATTTTGACTTCGTAGTTTCGAATCATAATGCAACACCGAACTTAGCATACCCCCTATAATTTTCACCGCTAAATTAGATGCGCACCTCCCCACTTCGAATCCCTTGGGATACAAATTTCGTATCCCTCTGGATGTGAAATTTCGTATCCCAGGGTTGTACACTTCGCATCCCAATGGGGGTACGAGATTTTGTATCCCCAAGGGATGCGAAAATAGCCATATCTCCCAGGGGGATACGAAATTCACTAGCGCACATTGTTGGGATGTGAAATTTCTAGAGCTGGTCATTCGGGATACAAAATCTGCTGTTGTGGTCCCTAAATCTCACATAATCCCCACCTTCACTTTCTTCAACCGGCCTAAAGTAACACAATTACTCTTTGATTTAACTCCTTTAGTATGAGAATTAATGTAAAAAATCAACTCATCCTTCACATGACATGTACCTCCACTTTCTTCAAATTCGTCCACTTCTCCTCTACTGTTAGCACCCACACCTTCACTTCTCCATCACTCAAATTGCTCCCCCTTCCTCTTCAGCAACACATGTCTCTATTTAAGCTTCAGTTATCGTTCTTATCTTCCAACAACATACTGACTTCTCAGGTTATCCTCCCTTTCCCTTCCTTCTAATTTTTTTTAAAGCTCCTTCCCTATATTTCATTATTTGATATGTTATTTCTTTTAAATGCCCTTTTTTCATATTTTTCATGAAGTATTCGATTTATTATGCACAAAAATCTTTTAAACTATCTTATTAACAAGTGATTTCTTTGTTATTGTTTTTTTTGTAGAATCTTCAGTAAGCCATCACCATGAAGCAAGTATGTATATGTGTTATTTCATCTAGATATCAAATCCTCAATATCTATGCTATCATTAGCGACTTTTACAAATTTTCAGAAAAGTGCATCAACCAAGAGGCAAACCTTGAAGAATAAGGATATATTTATTTCATCTATTGCAGTCAAACACTAGGTGGATGAAATAGCCGATAATGAGCCAAAAAACTTAAAACTGATAACATGGGAGCTGCTGCGCTACATCCACAATGATGGATGTGACAAGAAATGATGAAATCGGTACGCTTGCTCTTTCGCATCAACAACAGATAACTATGATGCAAATTTCAACCAGTTTGCCCTCGAGGAGCAGCCACACCTATATTTACCCTGTCGGGTTATGACAGTCTTTCACTAAGAAACAAATGATTGTTGTGGTTTAACGAAAAGAAACTGCAAAGAAAAACACAAAAGACAAAGAAAGGCTATGGTGGTAGTTACGAAAGATACCAGATTGCTGAAAGTTACACAATTACTCTGCGGTATAACTCCGTTAGTATGAGAACTAATGTCAAAAATCAACTCTTCATATGTACCTCCACTTTATAACAATTCGTCCATTTCTTCTCTATTGTCAGCACGTACACCTCCAATTCTCCATCACTCAAATTGCTCTCTCTTCCTCTTCACCAATACGTGTCTCTATTTAAGCTTTAGTTATCGTTCTTATCTTCCAACAACATATTGACTTATCAGGTTGCCCTCCCTTTCTCTCTTTCTACCAAAATTTTTTTAAAGCTCCTTCCCTGTATTTCATTATTCACTATGTTATTTCTGTTGTATGTCCCTCTACCATATTGTTTATGAACTATTTGATTTATTGTGTACAAAAAGCTATTAAACTGTCTTATTAACAATTCTTTATTATTGTTTTTTTGTAGAATGTTCACGGAACCATGACTATGAAGTAGGTATGTATATGTGTTCCTTAATCCGGATATCAAATGACTATGAAGTAGGTATGTATATGTGTTCACGGAACCATGACTATGAGTCAAAAAGATTTAAAACCAATAACTTGGGAGCTACTGCTGTGGCTGCAGCGATACATACCACAATGGTGGATGTGATAAGAAATGATGGAATTGGTATGCTTGCTCTTTCGCATCGACAACTGAAGACCGATGATGCAAATTTCAACCAGTCTGCCATCGAGGAGCAACCTACACCTATATCTACTCAGTCGGACTCCAACAGATCTGTCATTGAGGGACAACCTACACCTGCCCCCAATTGACTCCGATGATGAGTTCTTTGTGGCACTGATTGAATAGGTGGAGAAGAATGGATACTGATGACCTCTATAAGTTGGTCGTTGTAGTTTATCGTCCATATGTAGTTCGCTTTCATGTTATTCTCTTTCTTTCTAATATTTTTATTGTCTTTTGTTACTTTAGGGCATGTGTTGTTCAATCTTTTCTCTATGTCAAATCTTTTATATATAGTATCAATGAATCAAAGCCTGTGTTTTCTCTGTCTTTGCTCGATAATTTGTCACCTTATTATTTGGTTGGACATAGTTAATTACTTTAGTTTTACATGTATTTCAGTAGCATCTCCTACACAATTGAATTCAAACAAAATGTATAACACCATGTGTTAACTAGCCTTTTGGTCCGGTTCCCAAAAGCATACCCGATCCACTCGACTCAGGCCGTCGCATGACACCAAAGCTAAAAGTATCGCCAAAACACTAATGATTCAAGCCTAGAAGGAGTAGTGTCAGCATTGGCCTCACAACACCTCGCAATACACTTTTCGTATCCTCAAAACTATATCCCCGTTCATAATTTCGAATCCCAAGATTTCAACTCCCGACCACTTCGGCTTCCAAGGGTTTTCGCATCACACATCTCAGAGCACTAGGATTTTACATCCCTAGCTTCTCCTCCCTTCAGCTCCTCACATTTTGACTTCCTAGTTTCGAATCACAATGCAACACCGGACTTCGCATCCCCCTATGATTTTCATCCCCAAATTAGATGCGTACCTCCCCACTTCGAATCCCTCGGGATATGAAATTTTGTATCCCAAGGGTGTACACTTTGTATCCGCATAGGATTACGAGATTTTGTATCCCTAAGGGATGAAAAAATCGTCATATCCCCCAAGGGGATACAAACTCACTACTGCACATCGTTGGGATGTGAAATTCATAGAGCTAGTCATTCGAGATACAAAATCTATTGTTGTGGTCCCTAAATCTCACCTACTCCCACCTAATCCACTATCTATAGATACCCCTTTCCTTATTATTCAAAGGGGTTTGATTTTTGCTGATTTGAGAGCTCTACAAGATCGTAGAAACTCATTAATGGCTACCTAGAAATCAAGGAAGAAATAAAACATATATTTTTCCTCCAAGACTTCGCATATTAGAAATATGACTCCCAAACACTTAGCCAATGTTTATATGATGATGATTTGTACCTGTAACTGTATGTAGTCAATAATATCCTCAAACGCCTTCAAAGTATATGTAGGTTCCCTGTGGATCAAACCATGTCTATAAATCTCTGCGTTATTTGCTCTCTGCCCTTTTAATTTCCATGCGTGAAACACTAATTATCGAGTATTAGAGAATCTTTGAGTGTGACGATAATTTTAGCCGTCAACACTTTGGTGCTTTTCCTGAAAACTTGAACTTAGTTCTTTCCGTGCAACTTCCATCTCGACTTCAATGTGCTACTCGGGTTTTTCTCGACCTAACGTTCAAGTATATTTATGACGGTTAAAAGAGCAAAGAATCAAATTATCAGAACCTTCATAGCGGCTGATACTGCTACTTCACATCAGCCCCAATCCATGAAAAACCCGACCGACATGAAAATCGTCCCTCCTTATGATCCTGATGCTCTGGCCAACAAAGCTCATCTTTTTGAAATTAATAAGAATTGGAAGACAAAATTTGAGAGCTCAACGACACGTTGAAGACAAATATTCAGCTGATGCAACGAATACATGATAGTCATCGCCGCGTCGCTCGTCTTTAACTCAACTAGAACAGTGCTCGCCCATAGCTCAACGCCTCAGAGAGTTCTTCTTATGACACTTGAGGCTGAAGCCAAAGAAGAAGGACGACTGTTAACACCAATGCCCTCGCCAACACAAATGACAATGTCAACGACAATGGAAACGGTAATGGAACTACCGTAACTTTCAGTGAAGGAATGTGTCAATGCGACTATTCCCGGTTTTTTATTAACGACGAACCAGGTATAGCAAACGACGACTTCCTTGACAGTACTCAACTATCGCAGCTTTGAACTTGGGGCCTACGCTTCCAGCAGCCCTACAGGACCAAGTTCCACTCAATCAAAACCAATAAGCTCTGGCCTAGCCTCATCATCCTTATCAGAATCAAGCAAACGAGGTTGATGACATGGATGAAGATGATCCTGACATTCATCCCTGGAGACATCCACGACCATGAACATCTGACCTGAACCACAACCGCTAGATTTTATTGAAGGTTCAGTCAGCATATCTCGCCGACATGATCTGAAGGATCATGAGAGAGATGCGGGGAAACATCAAAAACATATGGGAAACCAACAAGAGACGTAACCCCTTCATTAAGGTCGTACACGAAGCCAAGCGGCCTTAACGCTTTAGTATGCCCCAGCGAGCACCTTATGGGAAAAGACCGACCCCTGTGGCTTTCTAAACCGCTATGAATGGCATATGGACTCCAAGGTGGTCACCGATGCTGTCAAGTGCAAATGCTTCCCGGTTTTCATGGAATAAACAACTTAACTTTTCTTTACTCGACTCTCGGCTCATTCTATCTCCATCTTCGACCAACTAGCTTCTGAAATGGTAAAACATTTCAGAATACATGTACCTACACCGAAGGATACTCTTACTCTTTCCAACCTTTACCAAGGCCCGACAGAAACCGTCAAAAGCTACCTCGAGCATTCCAACACCGCCCTCGCCGAGGTTGACGATTCGAATCCATGCCCAATTCTTGTTAGCTTGTTAAGGGCATTGTTTAAACCGGAAATGGTTCAACACCAAAGGTACATGAATCGTACTTCACCAACACGGTTATAAATTAAAAGGATTCACAATCGCAAAGCAAACAGGAAAAAATAAGTAAAGGAACAATAATTTTTATAGTGGTTCGATTTAGAGTAGATCTACATCCACTTTGAAGTGATTCTCATTATCATGGGGCGATTTACAAAATTCATCATCTCATACATCTCATTATTACTCATTCTCCCTTACTACAATGTTCTTCCTCTTTTAAACGACTTGATTCTCTCTAGACCGCTGTGGAAGTGGTTAGATTCTTTAAATGCGATGAGTGCGAGGGTGTACGCTTCACGGTTTGAGCACTTAGAGGATAAACAGTGAGTCCACGACGGTTGAGGTGTGAATCGAGGCTTCGAGAATGGTTATTGGTGGTAAGAAAGGACTTGAGTAGAGCTTGAAATGGTAGAAACGATGGATTTTGGCTTGGAACGGTAGATTTTAGCTCGGAGATGGGGGGAGAGAGAGAGAGAGAGAGAGAGCTTAAATCGGTCTCTAATAGAAGAAGGAGGAAACTTGGTCCACTTGGTCATGGAGGAGGATGGAGTGAGCTTTTGACACCATTAATGGAGTTTTGGTAGCTTCAGAATAGTGGAGGAAAGAACTTAGCAGCCCTTCGGGTCCAGGAATCCGTCGTCTTTTGAGGTGGAAGACTTGGCCTATTTATAGGTGAGCCCTTATGAAGAAACGAGCTGAAATCCATATCTATAGGCCTCGGATCGTTCGTCCCTTTAATTACAAGAATGCCACTGCTTAGCTGTAGCCGGTTGTCAATAGCTGCTGCCAGCTATTTTGCGCGAGCGATTCTAGAGGGGCGAGAGGCTGCATGGTTCTGAATAGATTGAACGGGCGGAAAGTGCACGGGTGGTCAAAGTATCAGGGTAGGTACAAAGGCGATCGAGGATACATGTTAAGCCTTTTTACAATCGGTTGGCAGGTAGGACTTGATTGGAGCGATCGTGACTGATTGAAGCAGTAACAGCTATCCCAGGGAATCGGTGGACGACCAACGTCATGGATACAAATAAGCAAAGGATGCATGTTCAACCCATTGTTCTTGGAGTTGCCTGCCTAGAGAAACACATACGATCGACCGAAGCGGTTGAAGCGAGCGAATGTGGAAGATGCGCGACCTGCTATAGTATTCATCCCTTCTTCGTATGAATGACCTCTCTATATGGACAAGCCAAACTGCTATGCTTGACCCGGTTATGATGAGTGGACAACCTTACCAATAAGTGGAGCGAGCTGTTCCCAAAGGAGGTGTGGGTGATTCTTTGTCTATTCTTCTTAGTGCTAGGGTGGTCGCCCCCCTTTCTGGCTCGATTCCTTGCATCATGCCTGTTCTTGACTTTTGGTTCGACCGACATGAGTGTTGTCACATGGTTTTTGATGATAATGGTGGAGTGTTCTGGTGATTTGAAGAGCGTTAAAATGGCCTTAATATTGAGTGAGTCTAAGAGCAGGGTGACCCAAACTATATGGACTGACTAAAGCACCGTACTGATCTAAATACTTGTAAGGGACCAATATCAATGGAAATCTTTGGTGCGACCTAAGGGCTTTTCCTGACTCAAACACTTGTTGTTACTTCTGATCCATATTGTATGGATTTACATTTGCGCCTCAAAGTTTGTATTCATTGAAGATAATACAAGCTTCGATTTGAACAGTTCTGACATGTGTTAGGTCGTGTTAATCCTTTGATCGTTCTACATTTTAGATCGTTTCATGCTTCAGGTCACATAGTTTCACGGATTGTTTTTGGGCTCTTAACTTGAGTTTGGCCCATTTACTTTTCACACATATATTGCTCTTTGACTCAAGCCGTCATCCTTCCTTACATTTCCTTTTTTACTTCGAGCTCACTAATGGCGGTTCTTTGAGGTTAAATTTCAACCATCATTGATTCTTCAATGAATTCGATCGGCCAAGCTACTCAATCTTGAAGTTTCACGATTCAGGTTTTATTTTGATTTTTTAAACTTCCAGTAGGCTCTAAGGGTCGTTGGTTAGTTGCAACGCCCCCTATTGATGACGATTACACTAAAATAATAATTTTACATGATCTTACTGTTCACCAGCAATCTTAATCTGCAAATCCATGTGTTGCCATTTCTCTAAAAGTTGAAAACACTTTTGTCATCTGTCTCAGATTGTTGCACATTTAACAGTTTATGGGGGGTACTCTAAATTAGGTTGTTTCCATCCTCTTGGGCCCTGGATCGTGATCTTTCCTTGAGTCATCATGATAGTTTAAGATCAAATACCCAAAATTGGAAGGAGCGATCTAAAATTCTTTGGACAAGTTGTTTGAATTTATTCGGGGTTGAGCGTGTTTCCATCATTCTACTAGAATTTTTTGGCAGTTCTTAGAATTGATTACACGCCTACCAATTTGTAATCCACTTCATTTTTGCTCCTAGGTCCGAGGATGAAGCTCTCTTTGCTAAAAAGACCGAGGAGGAAGAGGATGGAGAAGATCCATAGGGAAAGGAAGAAAAGAAGTGATCCGAACCGAGGCAATCTTAGAAAATGTCCCAAGATGGACAAGTTTTCCATGTCACATATTCAAACCAGCTCTCTTCAACCATCTTCGACTTCTCCATTTCCTATTCCCACTTCTGTGGATCTTCAAGTAATTGTACACAGGCCTCGTTATGCCCCTGGTCCATGTACTCTGGTGCTTGCCACATGATTGGAGGGTTGGTGCTTGCAAGGCATGGCTCTTGATTTGGAAGTAGACCCATATGATAATTGGGTTGTGGCTGGCTAGATGGACGCCATGAAAGATTTTATGCTGGCTCAACTTGACACCATCAAAGATCAGATGAAGGAGGGAATTGATACGCTTAGGAATCATGTTGTACGACGGTTGGGTGCTTGGCATACGCTTGCTTGTGATATCCAAAGATTAAACAGGGAGAATATCAAACGAATCCGTACCTTAGAGAATGACAAGATTGAGCTTATCAAGGCCCTTGAAACACTGAATCTTTCTCCTAAGGAAATGTGAAACCAAGAAGATCTGGTAGCGGGAGAAGACAGAACTATGGGCTACGACTGACTTGCTTTGTCTTTTATCTTATGTTTTTGACCGGTTGTATATGCGGGTGCCGGCCCTCGCTAATTACTTTTATGTTGGTTTACGTCTGAAATCTCTGTGTTGGACTTGTGATGTGGGGGTGGTAATGCATTTTGCTTGTTGTACTTTAAGCCTTCGTTTTAGCTTTGTCATACTTTTGCTTGGCATCAATATCCAACAATGTTTTTTTTTCCGCTGAAACGAACCATACTTCGAGCTAACGTGCTTCACATCACCATTTTTCGTCTGTCTCTGACAATGGATTAGACGATTATTAACAATGACTTGCAGCAAATTTTATTTTAAACAGAATAAGACGTTTGCACTAATCTAATGGTTTAGAACAAAATCTCGTCTATGTCCTAGCTTGGATGATTCATGTATTGGGGACTTTCACTGCTCCCCTACACTATCTGTCCTAAGCGTTGGTGGACTCAAAAGAAGTGTCTTGAGATAAGACTATGGTTACAACCTTGAAATTTTTGATTATTGGATCAGATGTTTTCCGATACTGAAACACCCCACCCTCCATTAAGGTCACTCACAAAGGGAATGCCTTTACTTTGGTGGAGGTTTATAGGTAAAAGTCACAGATAAACACAAGACAGATATAAACACATATATATAAGCAGCAGAAAATAACAAACTTTTTATTTCATAAAGATACTTGTTCATACAAAACAACTCCATAACTATCACATAACAACTTCCAAAGCATTACAACAACATTTCTGTCTTGGTTATTGAATAAAGAAGCATAAAACATAATTTAAAACTGCATAAATCCCCATGATTGTGTCCAACGGCCATAGCCAAAGCAAGAGAGTCCAAACCGTACATCTATTATCTTGAAGATTGCAAAGAGTCTGACTAAGCTGAGTTGTCCCCCCCCCCCATGGACCTAGGGGAACGGAAGAAAAGAAGACGAAAGAAAATAGGGTCAGACATAAAGCCTGGTAAGTCTAGTGACTCTTCAGTATGTGAATAAGAATAAGGGCATGATAGGTATAAATTGGAAATAGGAAAGTATCATAAACTAAGGTAAAGCATTTTGAATCGAATATACTATCGCACCCCACACTATATCTCTGCACCTACTTGTGTTTATTCCGACTGGCACCCCATGCTGAGGGTGAAGTGATCCCCTTTCTAAAGATCGACTCCTACTCGCATAATCATCTATGTCTTACGGCCCCCAATGATTTGTAGATACCTATGCTGGTCCCACCATGGGGTGTATCAAGACCCATGGTGGCGGCCCGATATAATCCTTAGAATACATAGGTTATACTATTGGTGCCCCCAGTACCCTGTTTGTCTGCTCCAAAGTGTGTGCACGCCCGCACTCCGTTAGAACCCACACTGTTGCACCCACCACCGTCGCTTTGACCGCTTACAATCAGCCCAGTAATCGTGCCCCACCCTGCCTAGTTTCAGGGTACCATGATACCTAATTTGGGTTACTGCTGAAATGGGTCCCCGTTACTAGGGTTTTCTAGTCAAACATGTTAAGTGGTTAAGTGTCTGTATTAACCTAACCCCACCCATCAATCCTTGTTAACATGTTGAATTTGGTTAAGTGTTTTAGTTAACTTAACCCTACCATCTTCCCTTAGCCTCTTAAAGCACCGACCACTCAAATTAGACAGATATTGTTACGGTTACTGGATGTGACGGTCGGTTCCGGGCAGGTTTACACCGTAACTCAGTCTAACCTCGGGTCCTTATTGGGCTTATTGCTTAACCACCCACATTGGGTAGGTATTGTTGTGACTATTGGACAGCCGGGCGGGTCCGGGCAGGTTTACATCACAACTCAATCCAACCTCGTGTTAAGCACATTCGTATTTTTTAAATTTACATATTTGTCTTTATTACTTGTTATATGTAAATTTGTCAACCATTAAATGTTATGGCATACATTCCAAGTTTAACATTTCTGGTATAAGAATTTATACCGTTTTAAATTGTCACCAATTTTGGCATGTGACAAACATGCCAATTTCATATATTTTTATGTCAAGTTTTCTTACCCATTTTACCCAACGTTACCCCGTATAAATATTAGGCTAACATCTCTTAGCCTAATTTTTGTTCTCATGATTTTAACATATGATATTAGGCTAAAAACTTAGCCTAATTTAGCGCACAAAGTTTGCATAAAGGAATCTATCTACATAACATGTCATAGGTGTAAACTTGACATTTTTGGCATAGTCATTATGAACATAATAGGGGTGAACTTGCAAAATGATCATCATGAATGTCATAGGTGTGAACTTGGCATTTTGGCATAGTTATTATGAACATAATAGGGGTGAACTTGCAACGTAGATTAAATCAACACATATGTGAATTTACAACATAGCCTACATCAATTTACATGTATGTGAACTTGCATTGAAATAGGGGTCAAACCAAATACGTGTCACATAAATTAACATATGATTTAGACAACATAAGCCTAAACATGTTTTGGATCTAGGCATAACATCGAACATCACTAGCATATGACAAGAATATGACATTTTCATAAGCATGTATAATTTTATGACAAGGGTGCGAACTAGATCCAATTATATATCTAATTACAACATGGAACATGTAATAAAGAGGATCTTAGCATGGATCCAATTAACTTGCAACTTCCTTACAAACATAATAGCATGTATGAGAACATAATCGTTTAGGCATAAAGGTTCTGGCATATATATACATGACATCTTAATCACATAAACATATAGGTGTTGATTACAACATGAACTATACAACTTGCATGTGATTCTATATGTACAATAGGATCAATATTAATTCAAATATACCGCAAACATCACAATACCACAATCATTTCAATACATAGATGTGAATTAATTTCGTTGTTACACAATAACACAATTCCATTTCCATTTTATATCGAATCAAATCCTAACTTTTATTCACATCGAAAAAATCACTATACTTACAATAAACGACGATCTTGTTTTCTGATTTCTGAACTCTGAATTTGATATGCTTTCCTTTGGGTAGAATAATTTTGATTTGTGTTTTAATTCTAATTTGACTCGTCTTTAAGCTTTTCTACAAGTGGAGGCTCCTCTCAATTTCCTACCGACAGCATGGCGGCTCCGTCTCTAATTTCTTATGTGAATTTAGGTTGGAGTCTTAGGTTGTATTTATAGAATTTCAGATTGATTTGAGCCGTCAGATGATCATAGACGAATCTAGACCATTCACTTCGAAAGGAGCCAACCAAAATGCGACATGTCAGCCCTAGTGACACAGCCAAGCCTCAGAAATCGACCAGAACCAGACCAGGCCAGCCAGGGCCAAACCAGGTCGACTGGGCAGGTCGACCCCCAGGTCGACCTGGTCACCCGGGTCGACCCCCAGGTCGACCCCCTGTTTGAAATTTCTCGCCCAGTCCAGTTTGGTCTGGAATTTTCTCGCCCAGTCCAGTTTGGTCTGATTTTTGAATTTTGAACTTCGTTTTTGAACTGTTTGAAATTTAATTTGAATTCTGGAACTTCCGGAGGTCATAACTCCTTTATACGGAGTCCGATTCACGCAAACTCGGACTCTATCTCAAGAAGAATTCCGAGACGATCACAACGGTGAAACCCGTTTCACTTAATTCTTTCATTTAGAATTAATTATACTTTAATTTGTTATTATACAGTTAACAGAAAATTTGGGGTGTTACATTCTCCCCTCCTTTTAGGATTTCGTCCCCGAAATCTTCAAGTCTGGAAGAACGTAAGTCCTAACATCCAATCGTCCATCTACTCAATCATCAAACATAGGTGTCCATTGTCCTTAAAAGACTTCTAATGCTTTATGATCATATGCACAATGTGTGTACATGTCCTTATCTAATGCAAAATCAGGCGATCTACTGATTCAGTTGGCCTCCTTAATGTAAATCATGTAAGTGCCATGAATCCATTATGTATGCAAAAATTTGTCCTTACTCATAATTCTACATGAGTGCGCAACCATTTATACAAATGCAACATCCATATGATGACATATCAAGTTTCAACCACATACAAATATGAAGACATATATGCATATGCAGTATGAAGTGACTGAGCCGATCTAAAACCTAGCTTGTGTGTGTATATGCATCCACGAGCAACCACTAGCAACCACTTGCAACCACTTGCAGCCATCAATCATAACATGTTTCAAATACATGTTTACATCCAAAGGGGTTCCTACCTAAGGATAAAGGATAATATCGAGGAAATATACCTAAAAAGATAGATAAATCACAACTTAAGGAAAAAGAGAGATGAAGGATTTACCCTCAAAAAGAAAAGGGTAAGCCACGCGTATTCTGTCCTCAGTTTCCCAGGTCGCGTCTTCCTCGGCGTCGCTCCACTGAACTTTGACGAGCTTTACTTCACGGTTGCGTAGCTTTTTTATTTCAGTTCCTACGATTCGAGTTGGAACTCTCCTTGCAGTTGCTTCGCGTTCTACTTCGGCTTCTTCTAGAATGCTTGGCTCCACCACTTTCGTGGATTCATGTAGACATTTCCGGAGATGAGAAACATGGAAGACGTTGTGAATTCCAGCCAACCTTTCAGGCATCTCTACTCTATAAGCCAATTTCCCAATCTTCTCGATGATAGGGAACGGTCCTACAAATCTTGGTGCTAGCTTTCCTGCGGATCCGAAGCGAACGACGTTCCTGAAAGGGGATACCTTAAGGAAAACCCTGTCCCCAACCTCAAACTCAAGGTCGGTCCTTCTTTTGTCGGCATAGGATTTCTGTCTGTCTTGGGCTGTCTTCATTCTTCTTCGTATCAAGTCCAGTTTCTCTGAAGTCTCTCGAATCATGTCCGGCCCAAGTATAAGTTTGGTAGCAGACTCCCACCAACAAGTTGGTGATCGACACGGTCTTCCATATAGAGCTTCGAAGGGCGCCATACCGATGGTGGCTTGGTAGCTGTTGTTGTAGGTGAATTCTACCAAAGTAACATGATCCTCCCATGTCCCTCCAAAGTCAAGAATGCAAAGTCTCAAAAGATCCTCTAAAACTATATACACCCTTTCCGTCTGACCATCGGTTTGGGGGTGATAGGCCGTGCTCAAACATAACTGTGTGCCTACAGCTTCTTGCAGACTCCGCCAAAATTCGCTTGTGAAGATAGGGTCTCGGTCACTAACAATGCTGGAGGGTATCCCATGGAGTCGAACTATTTCCTTGAGATAAAGAGAAGCTAGAGACGAGGCAGTCCTTCTACTTTTAACGGGTATAAAGTGGGCGCTTTTTGTGAGCCTGTCCACTATTACCCAAATGCTATTATTGCCCCTTCTTGACCTAGGCAGTCCATCAATGAAGTCCATTGAAATGCCATCCCACTTCCACTGTGGGACCTCTAGAGGATGAAGCAGTCCTCAAGGCTTCTCCTGTTCCGCCTTGACCTGTTGGCGGGTCATGCACTTAGAAACGAAATCTGCCACGTCCTTCTTCATGCCGCTCCAAAATAAAGTTCTTTTTATATCCTTGTACGTCTTATCTCCGCCAGGGTGTATAGTCATCTTAGAATGATGCGCTTCCTCGAGAACCTTCTTTGCCAACTCCCTTGCTTGTGGGACGCATAGTCTTCCATCTCGCCTTAGCCAACCCTTATCATCGATGGTGTATCTACTGAGGTGACTAGAAGTCTCACCCCTAATAAGTTTATCAATTACATCAACAAGCTGAGGGTCTTCACGTTGTGCAGTCCCTATTGAGTCCAAGAGAGTGGGGCGTACTTCGAGAGATGCTAACAAACCCAGTACAAAATCCGAGGAGGGCCTAAAGTTAAAACTGGCTATATACTCCAAGCTTTGCCTTTCCGCAAAGAGAGGGCTTAAGGTCAGTTTCTTTCAGCTCAACGCGTCTGCTACTACGTTGCCTTTGCCGGGAGTATAAGAAATTTCAAAATCATACGAGGCAAGAAACTCCATCCATCTTTGTTGCCTCAGGTTAAGATCTTTCTGCGAGAAAAGATACTTCAAGGATTTATGGTTAGTATATAGCTCAAACTTCTCACCTAGGAGATAATGGCGCCAAGACTTAAGTGCAAAGACGATGGCGGCCAACTCAAGATCTTGGGTTGGGTAGTTCTTCTCATGAACTTTCGATTATCTTCCACTATAAGCTACTACCCTCCCTTCTTGCATTAGAACAGCGCCTAGTCCCATTCCACATGCATCCGTGTATATTGTGGACATCTTGCTTCCGACAGGCAAAGTTAGAACTGGGGCTGTTGTAAGAGCCCTTTTCAGGCGTTGGAAAGCAATATCACAGTCCAAATCCCAAGCGAACGCTAGATTCTTCTTCATTAGCCTTGTGAGTGGAGCTGAGATTTTTGTGAAATCCCTAACGAACTTCCGGTAAAAACCGGCTAGTCCAAGTGTAACACCCCACATTTTTTAGAAATGTTTATATGCATGATAGTGATATGCAGTTCAAATTAATACATACGTTGAAAAGAAGAAAATTTATACGATAACAATGTATGTAACAGAAAAAGATAATAAAATAAAGATACTTAATTTAAATATCAGGAATTAAGTAAAAGAGATGTCATTATTGCGTTCGCCTCAAAATTCTGGTTTGGGTGGATACCAAGTTTGCGTAAAACGGATAACATATGAAGAAGTTGTAAGCCGTAGAAGTTTATATACGCGTAGGATAAAATATATATATTTTTTATATGCATTGACATGTTTAAGGAAAAAAAGTAATATACAATGAGGAATGCGCGTTTAAAGAGGAGAATGGAAATACATTCATATGCGCGTTCATAAATTTAGTTTAAATTGTAGAGATTATCATGCACTTAAAAGGTTCAATGTATTTGAAAAAAAAAGAAAGCATTAAGTACTCTTTTTGGAACCGACAGAGGTTGAGATAAACGTGGCACGTTTTTCGATTTAAATGTTTGGAGACTAGATGCATGCACCTGTGATTAAGGAGACTAGATGCATGCACCTATGATTAAGGAGACTAGATGCATGCACCTGTGATTAAGGAGACTAGATGCATGCACCTACGATTATTTATAGCAAACATGTAAATAAAAAAAAAGTTAATGCATAATTATGACATTAATAAATTGACTTGAGGTTGACTAAATGTTAAGTATTTGGTATATATATATATATATATATATATATATATATATATATATATATATAAGAAGCAACACTAATTCTAGATTAGGGGATTTGTTCTACTGGTAAGAAATGAAATTGGTAAAGTAAAGACATTTATGTTATATTTAGGGATAATATAACGGTTACATTAAATATGGAAAAAAGAGAGTACATGTAGTAAATGCATTTAGGCATTTCAAATATGACATGAATCGAAAAATAATGAATAAATAGCCATCAATAATGGCTATGAGAAGGATAAAATAAAAATAAAAAGATATTAAATTCCCTTTAGTAAAAAAGTTAACACATACTATATTTTCTACGATTAAAAATAAAATAAAAATAAAGGCATAGTTGGATACCATATTTGATAAGAACATGAGTGTAAGTAAACGTATGGTATTTATTTACATAAATAAATAATAATTATGTTAAAAAGGAAGAGAAAAATAAATTGTTGCCTTGTTTAAATAAAAGAAAAAGGGAAACAAATTTTATACGGTTAAGGTATAAACAAAGGAATGGTTTTGCTAAATAAATCTTCATTAATGTTCTTTAATAAATAAAACAGGGCTAGATTCGTAGTTTGGCGCCTATATAAACAACCCTAAGCTCATTGTAAACTTCACAACAATTCGTGGCGAAGCCATGGCTCCCTTCTCTCTCATTTTCTTCTTCTCCAAAAGATCTTGGATCTATTCTCCCCTCTTTTCTCTACAACATCTATTTTTTAAAATAAAAGGAATAAGATCTAGTACAACAATGAAATAGAAAAGAGATTCAAAGCTAAAGAGAAGATAATGGATTCAAATTTGCGAATTTATACCGCAAAGAGAAATCAAAGATGATTCAAAAACAGAAATCCAAGCTAAGCAAAAGAGGGAAAACAATACTAGAGTTATCTAGTACTCATTTTGAAGATGACAAGCAATGTGAGTGGTTTATAATACAAATTTTGTATAAGATTATTATTTATCGTTCAAACATTCCCCATGTAAAACATGGGATGAAATTATTGTGAAAGATTGGACCTGTAATGTTTTCATATGTTAAATTATTATATGGTCACGTTCCTCCTTTTTTCCTTCCCTCTTTATTTCTTTATAATTAGGATATTTCAAGCCTAGATCTATCATGAAATGAATACGATTGAATATTGCGAACGAAAAGGGGAAACACTAGATTTTGGGATATGACATAAATTGGGGAGTTTGGTTATGAATTACAAAGGGGTTTGGGTATCGCATACCGTTAGCAAGGTTTGAATGTGTAAACCAAGTTGGGAAGTATAAGTATGAACACGATTTGGATTTTATCATAAGATTGTCATCATTGAAAAGATTTGAACTTGTTAATTAGCCTATGACACTAGAATAAAACATGGATTTGAATTTGGGGATTTAATATGTTAGTCATATTTTTATAGGACTCGAACTTATTTAAAAATATGAATACCATTGGAAATAAATGATTTGGAATTGGTAAATTTGAATAAAAGTTGGGTAATTGGGTTACATGTAATTTGATATGAATCAACATTAAATTGGTCTAATTAATGACCACTTGAATAGGCTTAAAAGTAAATTTGAACTGCATAACATGAAATTTGGGGGTTTGGGTGAAATACGAATATTAATAAACCTTTGACACGAGGATAGACGCAATTGTGGTATAAGACTACCGGGAACCGCCCGGCAAATCCAGCTGCCACAATTGGACGTCCAATGTGAGAGGTCAAAGGAGGAAATTTGAGCGTAACGGTTTATGACACGAGGTTGGACTCAAGTTGTGGCGTAAGACTGCCCGGAACCGCCCGGCACATCCAGCAGCCACAAAATGTTAGTCCAATGTGGGTGGTCATACATCGTTATGGCATAATGAATGCATTAAGGAATACTAACCATAATAAGACATGTGGGTGACAAGTGTATGGTTAGAGGGTTAAGTGGGTACAGGTAAGTATAGACTTAACTGTAGTAAGATAAGATATGTATAAACATGTAAGTATAAGACTTGACCGTAGTAAGACATGTGTAAAATACGGAAACAATAATAATAAAAAGGTTAATATGAACTAATGATGGAATATGGGGAATGATAAATAACCTATTACAAATTTGAATAAGAAAAAAAGAAGGATAATAGGTTAGACTTGTCCTAGGGACAAAAGGGGAAAATATGACTTATGGGATACGATAAGTTATAAGAACGAAAAAGGGAAGAATAAGATAATTTATATGAGGAGATATACTTAATTATAAATTAAGCGGTTTGAAAAGGAAGAAGAAGTAAATTTTGAATCGTATATGTTGGTTGGGTAGAGTAATTCCCGAGGTGTCTGATGTTGACCTCGGTCTTCGGGGCTGGTATTTAGGGGTTTGTTCCCCCAATCAGTATATATGTGGCATAAGGTATACTTAACAATGAATTAAATATAACATGTTGTTGTGACCCAAAAAGGGAATAATTTATGAAACTGAAAGACAACATGTTATAAGGCTTATCAATGGACTTAAGTAAGTTTAGTATAAATTCAGTTGATAACCAATGGTAAACATAAACTAAGTATCAAACCTTGGTTAAGAGAATCAAGTAATAAACCTTAGTTAAAATAACTAAGTATGTAATGAGAAAGAAAACTAAGTAGTAAACCTTAGTTAAAGTGGACTAAGTTGCAAACCTTAGTTAAGAAAAATGAACGATTGATAGAACTAAGTAGTAAACCTCAGTTAAAAGGACTAAGTAGTAAACCTTAGTTAAGAAAACGACGATTCAGGAAACTAAGTAAACCTTAGTTAAAAACTAAGAGGGCTAAGTAGTAAACCTTAGTTAAAGAAACTAAGTAGAAAACCTTAGTAGAACACGAGAAGGAGCGTACGGCCGTCTGATTTTAAAGAAGGCTCCAACGAATTGGGTTACGAAGCCCGAGGCTTCGAGGGGACGTGAGGGTACTCTTGGTATCCCTCTGTGAGGCTGCAGATGATCCTCCTGGGCTCACAGAGGTTAAGGTCTGCGTTAGAAGAACCAAGGGTATGCCTTGGTTGCAATAAATGGCAACCTAAAGACTAGGATGGACCAGCGTGATTCGGCGAGACCAGTAGCCCTGTGATAGCAACTCGTCGTCTACCTACCATATTGAGTCAGTCGAGATACGCACAGCGGAAAGGCAGAGAACTCCTACGAACCATATACTTGCTATCTAGTTGTGGTTGCGGTTGGCCATAGGTTAGTGGGGCATAGAGGGGCCGACATATAGTTCTCATTTTTCAAGGATGGCCTTTCATTAGTTGAGGGAGGGGTCGAGTGGGATCATAGCCACTAGAAAAACAGATCTTAGCATCTGCATCGGCAGACAACTTAAAGCTCCCGACCGAGTTCCGTGTTTCTTGACTTGTCCTTCCACGGGACTCGGGTAGCACATATAGAGTACATGTGCATCTAGTCATCGAAAAACGGTTCATGATACTTACGCAAGGAAGGTCTAGGAACATATATCGCTCTGGGTAGTGTGTCCTAGACTAGAGGGCATATTTCGTTAGGTAGCATAATCCCTAGTAGCCCTAGGTGGCATAAACCCTAACCGAATTAAGGAAACGTGGCAGTCCAAACAATTACGGAAATGGTGGCACTACGCTGAGGTAGTATATAGTTACGTAATGAAGTCCGTACGATAAATGGAAAGGGACTGTACACATACATGGAAAAGATAATACGAGTAGGGGGTATCCGCATATACGAGATATTAGGTTAATATACTAGTATGTGAATAAGAACGACATGGGTTTAGCCTTAGGTGCTAATGACGAGATTAACCTAATAACTAAGAAAATATACGGAACGGTATATGTAGTGTTACACAGAAGTTTGTTATAAGTCCTCTCACACAGAACTTATGTTCTGACCCCCTCCTCATTACATACTTCCAGGTTAGGTTCATGACAGAGATGGTATAGCTTTGGATACTGGTTAGACAGTATGATTTATAAGGTAAAGCTATTTTTGAATATATTATATTTTAATTCCTTCCGCTGTGAGATGCTCTACGAGTTCTGACATGTTTCTTTATCTCTGTCTTTTTCTGCAGGATACCAGAGCACCCAACTCGGGTTTTGATAGATCGAATTTGAAAAATTCGGTCTGTCGGAATTCGGGTTGTCACATCTGGTATCATAGCTTCGGTTTAGTGTTCCTAGGGAGATAATGAGTGAACGTATTTGTATTTTCTTAAATATAAATATATTATATATATAAACCTAGATCCATATAGTAGCCCACTAGACATGAAAAGAGTTGGGACATTTAGTTTGTACACTAAAGTAATAAACATAGAAATTTTTGAGACCCTTAGGTGGTTTGGTTGGAAAGTGTACAATATGATTTGGTATTAGGGAAAGAAAGTATCCCATATAGTTAAAACTGAAATGTTATTATTTCAGAGTAGTGGGTTTAGAAGTGAAACCTTATAAACTAGAAAAGTTCGAAAAATGTGGAAAATGGATTGGGAATATATATAGTCGAGAAAATTGAATTCACGAAAGTGCCTAGGAAAGCCTGGTGAGTTGATGAACCACTTTGAGTCGAACCCAATGATAAGTTATTAGAACCTAAATGGAGATTGGTGGGGTTGAGTGATTCTCTGAGTATCAATCTGATGTTGATTTCGGTCTTCGAGGTTGATGCTCAGGGAAATATTCTCTTACCAATTTCCGGTCAAAGATTAGCTAATGTTAAAACTAATGGAAAATTCCTGTAGAATGCATAAACATTGAGAAACCTAGGTTTGTTGCTTGAGAAAAAGAGATAAAGTATAGGCTAGTAATACACAGCATGGACTAGTAGTTACTACTAGGTAGGGAATGGCAAGCAAGTGTATAGATCCTATTGTGTGGACTCGCGATTGTTAGAGGTAACAAAGTCCTAAGATTCTAGGCCCATAGTTGTAGTTGTGTAAGATGCTGTTTGAGTAGAAAACAGAAAAGCTTGGTTGAAAAATAAACTTAGGAAGAAGACTAGCCTAACTAACAAGAAAACAACTGAATCAATCAAGCAACAAAGCGTGACGGGAAAAGAAATTGAAAATCTTAAGAAAAAGAAAAAAAAGATGAATAAATATGAAATTACTCCAAGGTATGTTGAAAAAAAAAGTTTCTTATGTAATTGTGCTTGGATAGGAAAATAGGAACTTTTTATAGAATAGCTATGTAAAAATCCAAGTCCAACTAGAAAAGGTACATAAAAGAAAAATGGAAAATGTAAATTTTTCCGTTTTATACCTTTTTGTAACATAAGAAATCGAATTTGGAAAAAAATTAGATTTTTCTAAATTTCGAATTTAATGATGGTTGGTAGGGTTTGGATGCAACAATTGGATGAACCGTGCTCTTATTTAAGAGTGTGGGAAAATTTGGATGAAAAATGTTTTGGTTTTTCAAAAATATTGCATTCATATAGAACTGCAAGTATATTTAGGATGTGAGCATCATGTTTTGAAAGAGTTTATAAAAATTTGCATACATATAGGTGGTACCAAATTAGGCATACATGCATTACTATGGTGTATTTCACTTTGCACATGTGCACAATGTTTGAAAAAATGGATGTACACATGATGGATGATATAATATGCGAGGGATTGTTTGATTTTACCCTTACCAAATTTCGGGGACGAAATTTCTTAAGGGTGGGAGAATGTAACACCCCGCATTTTTTAGAAATGTTTATATGCATGATAGTGATATGCAGTTTAAATTAATACATACGTTGAAAAGAAGAAAATTTATACGATAACAATGTATGTAACAGAAACAGATAATAAAATAAAGATACTTAATTTAAATATCAGGAATTAAGTAAAAGAGATGTCATCATTGCGTTCGCCTCAAAATTCTGGTTCAGATGGATACCAAGTTTGCGTAAAACGGATAACATATGAAGAAGTTGTAAGCCGCAGAAGTTTATATACGCGTAGGATAATATATATATATATATATTATATGCATCGACATGTTTAAGGAAAAAAATTAATATACAATGAGGAATGCGCGTTTAAAGAGGAAAATGGAAATACATTCATATGCGCGTTCATAAATTTAGTTTAAATTGTAGAGATTATCATGCACTTAAAAGGTTCAATGTATTTGAAAAAAAAAGAAAGCATTAAGTACTCTTTTTGGAACCGACAGAGGTTGAGATAAATGTTGCACGTTTTTTGATTTAAATGTTTGGAGACTAGATGCATGCACCTGTGATTAAGGAGACTGGATGCATGCACCTATGATTAAGGAGACTAGATGCACGCACCTGTGATTAAGGAGACTAGATGCATGCACCTACGATTATTTATAGCAAACATGTAAATAAAAATAAAAAAGTTAATGCATAATTATGACATTAATAAATTGACTTGAGGTTGACTAAATGTTAAGTATTTGATATATATATATATATATATATATATATATAAAAAAAATAAGAGGCAACACTAATTCGAGATTAGGGGATTTGTTCTACTGGTAAGAAATGAAATTGGTAAAGTAAAGACATTAATGTTATATTTAGGGATAATATAACGGTTACATTAAATATGAAAAAAAAAAGAGTACATGTAGTAAATGCATTTAGGCATTTCAAATATGACATGAATAGAAAAATAATGAATAAATAGCCATCAATAATGGCTATGAGAAGGATAAAATAAAAATAAAAAAATATTAAATTCCCTTTAGTAAAATAGTTAACACATACTATATTTTCTACGATTAAAAATAAAATAAAAATAAAGGTATGGTTGGATACCATATTTGATAAGAACATGAGTGTAAGTAAACGTATAGTATCTATTTACATAAATAAATAATAATTATGTTAAAAAGGTAGAGAAAAATAAATTGTTGCCTTGTTTAAATAAAAGAAAAAGGGAAACAAATTTTATACGGTTAAGGTATAAATAAAGGAATGGTTTTGCTAAATAAATCTTCATTAATGTTCTTTAATAAATAAAACAGGGCTAGATTCGTAGTTTGGCACCTATATAAACAACCCTAAGCTCATTGTAAACTTCACAACAATTCGTGGCGAAGCCATCGCTCCCTTCTCTCTCATTTTCTTCTTCTCCAAAAGATTTTGGATCTATTCTCCCCTCTTTTCTCTACAACATCTATTCTTTAAAATAAAAAGAATAAGATCTAGAACAACAATGAAATAGAAAAGAGATTCAAAGCTAAAGAGAAGATAATGGATTCAGATTTGCGAATTTATGCCGCAAAGAGAAATCAAATATGATTCAAAAACAGAAATCCAAGCTAAGCAAAAGAGGGAAAACAATACTAGAGTTATCTAGTACTCATTTTGAAGACGACAAGCAATGTGAGTGGTTTATAACAACTTTTGTATAAGATTATTATTTATCGTTCAAACATTCCCCATGTAAAACATGCGATGAAATTATTGTGAAAGATTGGACCTGTAATGTTTTCATACGTTAAATTAGTATATGGTCACGTTCCTCCTTTTTTCCTTCCCTCTTTATTTCTTTATAATTAGGCTATCTCGAGCCTAGATCTATCATGAAATGAATACAATTGAATATTGCAAACGAAAAGGGGAAACACTATATTTTGGGATATGACATAAATTGGAGAGTTTGGTTATGAATTACAAAGGGGTTTGGGTATAGCATACCATTAGCAAGGTTTGAATGTGTAAACCAAGTTGGGAAGTATAAGTATGAACACGATTTGGGTTTTAGCATAAGATTGTCATCATTGAAAAGATTTGAACTTGTTAATTAGCCTATGACACTAGAATAAAACATGGATTTGAATTTGGGGATATAATATGTTAGTCATATTTTTATAGGACTCGAACTTATTTAAAAATATGAATACCATTGGAAATCAATGATTTGGAATTGGTAAATTTGAATAAAAGTTGGGTAATTGGGTTACATGTAATTTGGTATGAATCAACATTAAATTGGTCTAATTAATGACCACTTGAATAGGCTTAAAAGTAAATTTGAACTGCATAACATGAAATTTGGGGGTTTGGGTGAAATACGAATATTAATAAACCTTTGACACGAGGTTAGACGCAATTGTGGTATAAGACTGCCCGGAAACGCCCGGCAAATCCAGCTGCCACAATTGGACGTCTAATGTGAGAGGTCAAAGGAGGAAATTTGAGCGTAATGGTTTATGGCACGAGGTTGGACTCAAGTTGTGGCGTAAGACTGCCCGGAACCGCCCGGCACATCCAGCAGCCACAAAATGTTAGTCCAATGTGGGTGGTCATACATCGTTATGGCATAATGAATGCATTAAGGAATACTAACCATAATAAGACATGTAGGTGACAAGTGTATGGTTAGAGGGTTAAGTGGGTACAAGTAAGTATAGACTTAACTGTAGTAAGATAAGATATGTATAAACATGTAAGTATAAGACTTAACCGTAGTAAGACATGTGTAAAATATGGAAACAATAATAATAAAAAGGTTAATCTGAACTAATGACGGAATATGGGGAATGATAAATAACCTATTACAAATTTGAATAAGAAAAAAAGAAGGATAGTAGGTTAGACTTGTCCTAGGGACAAAAGGGGAAAATATGACTTATGGGATACGATAAGTTATAAGAACGAAAAAGGGAAGAATAAGATAACTTATATGAGGAGATATACTTAATTATAAATTAAGCGGTTTGAAAAGGAAGAAGAAGTAAATTTTGAATCATATATGTTGGTTGGGTAGAGTAATTCCCGAGGTGTCAGTCTGATGTTGACCTCGGTCTACGGGGCTGGTATTTAGGGGGTTGTTCCCCCAATCAGTATATATGTGGGATAAGGTATACTTAACAATGAATTAAATATATAATGTTGTTGTGACCCAAAAAGGGAAAAATTTATGAAATTGAAAGACAACATGTTATAAGGCTTATCAATGGACTTAAGTAAGTTAAGTATAAATTCAGTTGATAACCAACGGTAAACATAAACTAAGTATCAAACCTTGGTTAAGAGAATCAAGTAATAAACCTTAGTTAAAATAACTAAGTAGATAACGAGAAAGAAAACTAAGTAGTAAACCTTAGTTAAAGTGGACTAAGTTGTAAACCTTAGTTAAGAAAAATGAACGATCGATAGAACTAAGTAGTAAACCTTAGTTAAAAGGACTAAGTAGTAAACCTTAGTTAAGAAAACGACGATTCAGGAAACTAAGTAAACCTTAGTTAAAAACTAAGAGGGCTAAGTAGTAAACCTTAGTTAAAGAAACTAAGTAGTAAACCTTAATAGAACACGAGAAGGAGCGTACGGCCGTCTGATTTTAAAGAAGGCTCCAATGAATTGGGTTACGAAGCCCGAGGCTTCAAGGGGACGTGAGGGTACTCTTGGTATCCCTCTGTGAGGCTGCAGATGATCCTCCTGGGCTCACAGAGGTTATGATCTGCGTTAGAAGAACCAAGGGTATGCCTTGGTTGCAATAAATGGCAACCTAAAGACTAGGATGGACCAGCGTGATTCGGCGAGACCAGTAGCCCTGTGATAGCAACTCGTCGTCTACCTACCATATTGAGTCAGTCGAGATACGCACAGCGGAAAGGCGGAGAACTCCTATGAACCATATACTTGCTATCTACTTGTGGTTGCGGTTGCGGTTGGCCATAGGTTAGTGGGGCATAGAGGGGCCGACATATAGTTCTCATTTTTCAAGGATGGCCTTTCATTAGTTGAGGGAGGGGTCGAGTGGGACCATAGCCACTAGAAAAACAGACCTTAGCATCTGCATCGGCAAACAACTTAAAGCTCCCGACCGAGTTCCATGTTTCTTGACTTGCCCTGCCACGGGACTCGGTTAGCACATATAGAGTACATGTGCATCTAGTCATCGAAAAACGGTTCACGGTACTTACGCGGGGAAGGTCTAGGAACATATATCGCTCTGGGTAGTGTGTCCTAGACTAGAGGGCATATTTCGTTAGGTAGCATAATCCCTAGTAGCCCTAGGCGGCATAAACCCTAACCGAATTAAGGAAACGTGGCAGTCCAAACAATTACGGAAATGGTGGCACTACGCTGAGGTAGTATATAGTTACGTAATGAAGTCCGTACGATAAATGGAAAGGGACTGTACACATACATGGAAAAGATAATACGAGTAGGGGGTATCCACATGTACGAGATATTAGGTTAATATACTAGTATGTGAATAAGAACGACATGAGTTTAGCCTTAGGAGCTAATGACGAGATTTACCTAATAACTAAGAAAATATACGGAACGGTATATGTATTGTTACACAGAAGTTTATTATAAGTCCTCTCACACAGAACTTATGTTCTGACCCCCTCCTCATTACATACTTCCAGGTTAGGTTCATGAAAGAGATGGTATAGCTTTGGATACTGGTTAGACAGTATGATTTATAAGGTAAAGCTATTTTTGAATATATTATATTTTAATTCCTTCCGCTGTGAGATGCTCTACGAGTTCTGACATGTTTCTTTATCTCTGTCTTTTTCTGCAGGATACCAGAGCACCCAACTCGGGTTTTGATAGATCGAATTTGAAAAATTCGGTCTGTCGGAATTCGGGTTGTCACATCAAGAAAACTTCGGACTTCAGTTGCATTTCTTGGTGTCTTCCAATCTTGCACCACCACTACCTTCGCGGGGTCCATGGCCAATCCTTCTTTGGACACTATATGCCCAAGAAACCTTACCTCTTCTCTCCAAAAGTGGCACTTGGAGAATTTTGCTTTTATCTGATGAACTCGAAGAGTTTCCATGATCTCTTTCAGATGCTGAGCATGTTCTTCCTCTTCCTTTGAGAAGATCAAGATATCATCTACAAAGACCACCACGAACTTATTGAGGAATTCTCTGAATACCCTGCTCATTAGGTCTACGAAATAAGCAGGTGCGTTTGTCAAGCCGAAAGCCATGACAAGCCACTCGAAGAAACCGTCTGGGTTTCTGAACGCCATTTTATCAATACTATCTTCAGCCACTCTGAGCTGATGGTACCCTGTAGCCAGATCAAGTTGGGAGAAGACCGACGCACCTACAAGCTGATCAAACAAATCGTCGATTCTGGGAAGAGGGTGCCTATTTTTCTTAGTCAGCTTGTTTAACTCCCTATAGTCAATGCAAAGGCGAAGGGAACCGTCCGCTTTGGTTGAGAACACCACTGGAGCACCCCATTCCGAAATGCTCCTTCTTATAAACCCCTTCTCAAGAAGCTCCTTAACTAGCTTACTGGGCTCCTTTCTCACCTTTGGAGCTATGTGTCTAACAGGCAGAGCCACGGGCTTTGCATTATCAACAAGATATATGCGTAAGTCTATTTCCCACTTCGGAGGTAAGCCTTTCACCTCTTCAAAGACATCCGGATATTCCCGGACCACTCTAACCGACTGTAAATTCTCAACAGAAGCGTCAAGTGAGTCTAGATAACTAAGCATAACAACATTCAAGGGATTACAAGAAATTTCTAGAGTGTTACCGAGCCGAGTCAAGAGCCTAACCATTCTTTTCTCACAATCGAGTATGGCCCCGTTACTGGATAACCAGTCAATGCCTAAGATCAGTCCATATCCCGAGAAACCCAGAACAAAGGCACTACATCTAAATTCAACACTTAGAATAAAGATTTTCAAATCCAAGCAAACCATTGACAAATAAGCCGAGCCCCCAATTGGATTTGAGACAACTAAGGGATCCTCTACCATACTAGTGTCTAGGTGCAGAGATTCTACTAAAGCAGATGAAATAAAGGAGTGTGATGCGCCAGAATCAAGGAGTATGCGAACTGGATGATCATAAAGATAAACTACATTTTCAACAGAAATATTACTACCTCGTTCCTATGGAGGTGCCACCAGTGCATGAACTTGACCCCCTGAGGTGGATCCAGTCCTTTGTCCCTGTCCCCGCTTCTTTGGGCAGTCCTTAGCCAAGTGTCCAGTCTTTCCACAATGGAAACAGCCCCCATTCATCTTTGTCTTCTTCTTCCTGCAGTCTTTTGCTATACGTCCCACAATGCCACAGAAATTGCACTTTCTCTTTTCACGGGTTTTGTTGTTCTTCCCGCTTTTCTTGAAGTATGTTTTCTTAGCCTGTAAACCTTCCTTCTTTTCTTCCACCTTAGTCTCTTTCTTGCCCTTGTCTTCCTCATGTAGCAATGTCATGTCCATTAAGCTTTCGTAAGTCGCTCCCGTGGATATATGGGTCATAGCAAGGCTGTGTAGAGGCTCATTCAGACCTTTGACGAAGCGGAGCGCCTTCTTGTGTTGGTTTTTTACTAAGTCCAGTCCAAATCTGGCCAGCTGATTAAACTGATTAACTACTCCCTGATTGTCATACTTCCTTGTTTTAGAGTTAGGAACTTCTCCATTTGCAGGCTCCTTTCAGCTTAGGAGAGGAATTTCATCTCAAATCTTGTCCTGAAATCTTTCCATGTTTCCACTGGCCTCTCAGCATTGGTGATCTCCCACCAATAAGATGCTTCATCTTTAAGCAACCATACTGCTAGCTGTATCTTTTGCCTGTCGTCAACTTCGAAGATGACAAACAGATCCTCGGTCTCCTCTAGCCAGTTTCTTGCTGCTACAAAGGATTCTGTTCCATAAAAGTCCTTTCCACCCATAGCCTTGAAGTCTCTACATGTCTTCGCAAAAAGCATTTCCCCGAGGAGGAGACGGAGGAGGAGGAGGGGGAATCGCTGCCACTGGAGGAGGAATGTCTGTTGGGTCCGTGCCATTGGCCCTAGCTTCCAGGTACCTCCTAAACCAGCCGGGTACCGGTACTCCTTCTGGAAGATTTAGGTCTCCAGACATGCTAAAACAAAAAGGAGAGATTCAAATGAAGGATAGAGAGATAGTGCATATGGCTTTTGGGGGATTATGCCTTTTAAAATATCAAATTTTTTTTCTTGAAAATGCTTCTTTAAACTTCTCTTTTGAAAATAATTTCAAAAACTTTTATCTGATCTGGTAAACATGTGCTCTAATACCAAGTGAAACACCCCACCCTCCATTAAGGTCACTCACAAAGGGAATGCCTTAACTTTGGTGGAGGTTTATAGGTAAAAGTCACAAATAAACACAAGACAGATATAAACACATATATATAAGCTGCGGAAAACAACAGATTTTTTATTTCATAAAGATACTTGTTCATACAAAACAACTCCATAACTATCACATAACAACTTCCAAAGCATTACAACAACATTTATGTCTTGGTTATTGAATAAAGAAGCATAAAACATAATTTAAAACTGCATAAATCCCCATGATTGTGTCCAACAGCCATAGCCAAAGCAAGAGAGTCCAAACCGTACATCTACTATCTCGAAGCTTGCAAAGAGTCTGACTAAGCTGAGTTGTTTCCTCCTTGTGGACCTAGGGGGGAACGGAAGAAAAGAAGATGAAAATTAATAGGGTCAGACATAAAGCCTGGTAAGTCTAGTGACTCTTCAGTATGTGAATAAGAATAAGGGCATGATAGGTATAAACTGGAAATAGAAAAGTATCATAAACTAAGGTAAAGAAGTTTGAATCGAATATACTATCGCACCCCACACTATATCTTTGCACCTACTTGTGTTTATTCCGACTGGCACCCCATGCTGAGGGTGACGTGATCCCCTTTCTAAAGATCGGCTCCTACTCGCATAATCATCTGTGTCTTACGACCCCCAATGATTTGTAGTTACCTATGCTGGTCCCACCATGGGGTGTATCAAGACCCATGGTGGCGGCCCGAAACAATCCTTAAAATACATAGGTTATACTACTGGTGCACCCCGTGCCCTGTTTGTCTGCTCCGAAGTGTGTGCACGCCCGCACTCCGTTAGAACCCACACTGTTGCACCCACCGCCGTCGCTTCGACCACTAACAATCAGCCCAGTAATCGTGCCCCACCCTGCCTAGTTTCAGGGTACCATGATACCTAATTTGGGTTACTGCTGAAATGGGTCCCCGTTACTAGGATTTTCTAGTCAAACATGTTAAGTGGTTAAGTGTATGTATTAACCTAACCCCACCCATCAATTCTTGTTAAAATATTGAATTTGGTTAAGTGTTTTAGTTAACTTAACCCTACCATCTGTCCGGGCAGGTTTACACCGTAACTCAGTCTAACCTCAGGTCCTTATTCGGCTTAATTCTTAACCACCCACATTTGATAGGTATTGTTGTGACTACTGGACAGCCGGGCGGGTTCACAACTCAATCCAACCTCGTGTTAAGCACATTCGTATTTTCTAAATTTACATATTTGTCTTTATTACTGGTTATATGTAAATTTGTCAACCATTAAATGTTATGGCCCACATTCCAAGTTTAACATTTTTGGTATAAGAATTTATACCATTTTAAAATGTCACCAATTTTGGCATGTGACAAACATGCCAATTTCATATATTTTTATGTCAAGTTTTCTTACCAATTTTACCCAACGTTACCCCGTCTAAATATTAGGCTAACAACTCTTAGCCTAATTTTCGTTCGCATGATTTTAACATATGATATTAGTCTAAAAACTTTGCCTAATTTAGCGCACAAAGTTTGCATAAAGGAATCTATATACATAACATGTCATAGGTGTAAACTTGACATTTTTGGCATATTCATTATGAACATAATAGGGGTGAACTTGCAAAATGATCATCATGAATGTCATAGGTGCGAACTTGGCATTTTGGCATTGTTATTATGAACATAATAGGGGTGAATTTGCAACGTAGATTAAATCAACACATATGTGAATTTACAACATAGCCTACATCAATTTACATGTATGTGAACTTGCATTGAAATAGGGGTCAAACCAAATAGGTGTCACATAAATTAACAAATGATTTAGACAACATAAGCCTAAACATGTTTTGGATCTAGGCATAACATCGGACATCACTAGCATATGACAAGAATATGACATTTTCACAAGCATGTATAATTTTATGACAAGGGTGGGAACTAGATCCAATTATATATCTAATTACAACATGGAACATGAAATAAAGCGGATCTTGGCATGGATCCAATTAACTTGCAACTTCCTTACAAACATAATAGCATGTATGAGAACATAATCGTTTAGGCATAAAGGTTCTAGCATATATATACATGACATCTTAATCACATAAACATATAGGTGTTGATTACAACATGAAGTATACGACTTGCATGTGATTCTATATGTACAATAGGATCAATATTAATTCAACTATACCGCAAACATCACAATACCACAATCATTTCAATACATAGATGTGAATTAACATTGTTGTTACACAATAACACAATTCCATTTCCATTTTACATCGAATCAAATTCTAAATTTTATTCACATCGGAAAAATCACTATACTTACAATAAACGACGGTCTTGTTTTCTGAATTCTGAATTCTGAATTTGATATGCTTTCCTTTGGGTAGACTAACGTTGATTCGTGTTTTAATTCCAATTTGACTCGTCTCTAAGCTTTTCTACAAGTGGAGGCTCCTCTCAATTTCCTACCGACAGCATGGCGGCTCCTTCTCTAATTTCTTATGTGAATTTAGGTTGGAGTCTTAGGTTGTATTTATAGAATTTCAGATTGATTTGAGCCATCAGATGATCATAGATGAATCTAGGCCATTCACTTCGAAAGGAGCCAACCAAAATGCGACATGTCAGCCCTAGTGACACAGCCAAGCCTCAGAAATCGACCAGAACCCGACCAGGCCAGCCAGGGCCAAACCAGGTCGACTGGGCAGGTCGACCCCCAGGTCGACCTGGTCGCCCAGGTCGACCCCCTGGTCGACTTGGTGCCTGGGCGGGAATTTTCCCGCCCTGCCCAGTTTGGTCTAATTTTTGAGTTTTGAACTTCGTTTTTGAACTATTTGAAATTTAGTTTGAATTCTGGAACTTTCGAAGGTCATAACTCCTTCACACGGAGTCCGATTCACGCAAATTCGGACTCTATCTCAAGCAGAATCCCGAGACGATCGCAACGGTGAAACCCGTTTCCCTTAATTATTTTATTTAGAATTAATTATACTTTAATTTGTTATTATACAATTAACAGAAAATTTGGGGTGTTCAGATACCGATGATCAACTGAGCGTTCGTTATTCCTCATATTCGAGGTTTTGAATGCTATGCAGACTTATTGATCATTCCTCACATCTGACCCTTTCAGATGCTACGCGAATGGATTGATCATTCTTCACATCTGGCTTTTTAGATGTTATGCGAATGGATTGATCATTCCTCACATCCGACTTTTCAGATGTTACACGAATGGATTGATTATTCCTCACATCTGACTTTTCAGATGTTATGCGAATGGATTGATCATTCTTCACACCTGACTTTTCAAATGTTACACCAATGGATTGGTCATTCCTCACATTTGACTTTTCAGATGTTACACGAATGGATTGGTCATTCCTCACGTCTGACTTTTCAGATGTTACGCAAATGGATTGGTCATTTCTCACATCTGACTTTTCAGATGTTACGCGAATGGATTGATCATTCTTCACATCTGACTTTTCAGATGTTACGCGAATGGATGGATCATTCTTCACATCTGATTTTTCAGATGTTACACGAATGGATGGATCATTCTTCACATCTGACTTTTTAGATGTCACACGAATGGATGGATTATGCTTTTCACATTTGAAGATTCCAGATGTTACGCAAGCGAATTGAGCGGCTGTTATACCGTTTCGCGGGGCAGTTATCAGTCCCTATGTCGGATGCTTGACTTCGCAGGTCATTTCGGTTTAGGAACTGGGGCTTGGAACCTCCCATTTGGGGATTTGCCCATTCAGCAAAGGCTACAGCTCCCGCATCTGTTCATCGTAGCGCTTGTTCGCTGTTTTGCATTTGTGTATATTGATGTTTATAGTTTTTGACACTTGAACTAGTGTTGTTGGGGTCATGATGCTACAAGAACAAGCGCTCGACTGGCGGCCTGCAATATGAAATCATTTTTTTAGTAAGTTTAATTTGACATACAATTTTGCAAGCGAGAAACTCGTTCAGACATATATGCTCTTAGTTGTAGAGCTAACGTTCAGCGCATCACTTGCAGATTACTATAGACTGTTTACAAGAAGTCTTAAGTATAACAGAAAGTAAACGTGAAGTAAAGCATGAACTAAAGCAGAAATAGAGCATGAAATAGAGTGATGGCGACGTTGATCGCTTATTCTGACCCATTGAAATTGAGGCGGCAATCCTTGATCCTTATTTGATGATCAGCCTTGGATCCATTTGTGCTAGGGCTCTGCTGCTTGGATCAGACTGATTGTTTGATGCCCCTGGCCCTTGAAGAGTTGCCGCAGGATTGGTGGCCTGCAGATTCTTGACGTACTGTTGCAGCCTATTCTTCCTGATTAACTCCTCGATGAGGTTCTTCAGGTGTCGACACTCATTGGTGTTATGACTAGGCTGGTTGTGAAAGCTGCAGAATTTCCTGAGTTTGCTGCCTTATCGCTTATTCTCATCGGATTGGGCTCCACATACTCCTCAGAATTCTTTGTTGCAAAAAAATATTTTCAGGAGTGTCATTCAAAGGCGTTAGCTCTGATGAGTTGAATAGGTGAGACTTTTTAGTGGTTTTGTTGCCATTCTCGTAATTGGCGTGTTTCTGCCCCCAATTACTCTTCTGATTACACTGGGTAGTACTATTTTTATGAGCCTTAAGAAGCGGGTTGGCATCAATAATCTAAAGAGGTACAGGATTAGCGTCAACTCTCATGTATTCTCGCTCTTTTTGTAAAAAAATCTATCGTATTTAATTCTTTCATTTTAATCCATCTACCAAACTTGCTTTTTTCATCTATGGCACCGAGTAAAGACACGAGGATTATGCGAGGTTTTGGATTTCTCACTTCGGACAAGGCGACGTTGAACCCACTGAGAAAAGCTTTAACAAATTCCCCAAGATCCTGCTTCATTGATGAAAGCGTTATAGCATCTTTGGCTTTGGTAGCATATAGGCGGAACTACTCCTTGAACTTTTTGGTTAAGTCAGAGAAACGGTCTATAGATTTAGGTGAAAGCATTGTAAACCATAATGATGCAGCACCCTCTAAGTAGAGAGTGAAGTACATGCATCTCATCTCATCAATTACTTTGGCTGCACCCATATGCCATTCATATTTGAACAGAAAGTAATTTGGATCAACAAGCCCATTGTACGGAGGCAAGGTGGGAGGATTGAATTTCTTTGGACACTCGCCTTCAAGGATTCTCTCAGTGAACGGGGTCCTATTAGGGGAAAAGTCCCATTCCCTTTCTTCGCCATTGCCAACTTGATTATTTTCATAATTTGTTCTATCATGTCCGAGATGTACTCCTCAGTGTGATGGCGCTCTGCGAAACTGAGCTCTTTCCCAAATGTTCGCCTAGGGATGTGATTCAGGCTAGAGAATTCTGGTCTTTTACCTTCCCGGCGAGGAGGTGCCCTCGTGATAGGATTGGTAACTCTTTGGCCTTTCATCTCGGAATGATTCTTAGCTTCTAGCTTTGAGTTCTCGATGTCAGCTTCATCCTTGTCACTCAACAAATCGTTATCATTTTCCACGTTGTCACGGCAATTAAGATCAGAAGCAGATGAATTGCCATTTTCTTCGAGATCATCGTGGACTTTTGGAGGGGCTAGGTTTGATCGAGCATTAAGGATGGTGTCGAGTTTCTCCATCATAGCTTTGGCAGAAGCATTCATTTGCTGGTTCGTGCTGGCAATAGCGATATTGAGCTCAGCTTTAGTTACACCGGCCCCATCAATGGAGTTCTCACCGTCTTCACAGCGATTAACAGGCGATGTGGTTTCATTATTAGTATCATTGGTAGTTTCTCCAACGATCTTACTGGTGGTCTTCTTTGATTTCGACATTATATTGGAGAAAGAAGTGGTTTAAAGTTTCAACATAAGGCCTTCAACTTTGCAAGAGAGTGTGGGAAGGAAGCGCGACTTAACCCCACGGTCGGTGCCAAAATGTTTAAACCAGAAATGGTTCAACACCAAAGGTACATGAATCGTACTTCACCAACACGGTTAGAAATTGAAAGGATCCACAATTGCAAATCAAACAAGAAAAAATAAGTAAAGGCACAAGAATTTTTATAGTGGTTCGATCTAGAGTAGATCTACATCTACTTTGAAGTGATTCTCATTATCATGGGGCGATTTACGAAATACATCGTCTCATACATCTCATTATTACTCATTCTCATTTACTACAATGTTCTTCCTCTTTTAAACGACTTGATTCTCTCCAGACCATTGTGGAAGTGGTTAGATTCTTTGAATGCAATGAGTGCGAGGGTGTATGCTTCACGGTTTGAGCACTTAGAAGATCAACAGTAAGTCCACAGCGGTTGAGGTGTGAATCGAGGCATCGAGGATGGTTATTGGCGGTAAGAAATGACTTGAGTGGAGCTTGAGATGGTAGAAACGATGGATTTTTGCTTGGAACGGTAGATTTTAGCGTGGAGATGGGAGAGAGAGGTTGAATTGATCTCTAATAGAAGAGGAGGAAACTTGGTCCACTTGGTCATGGAGGAGTATGGAATGAGCTTTTGACGCCATTAATGGAGTTTTAGAAGCTTCAGAATGGTGGAGGAAAGAACTTAGCAGCCCTTCAGGATCCAGGAATCCTTCCTCTTTTGGCTGGAAGACTTGTCCTATTTATAGGTGAGCCCTTATGAAGAAACGAGCTGAAATCCATATCTACAGGCCTGGGGTCGTTCGTCCCTTTAATTACGAGAATGCCACTGCTTAGCTGTAACCGAATGTCAGCAGCTACTGCCAGCTATTTTGCATGAGCGATTCTAGAGGGGCGAGCGGCTGCATGGTTCTGAATAGGATGAACGGGCGGAAAGAACACGAGTGATCGGTCGAAGTATCTGGGTTGGTACAAAGGCGACCGGGGATACATGTTAAGCCTTTTACAATCGGTTGGCAGATAGGACTTGATTGGAGCGATCGTGACTGATTGAAACAGTAACAACTATCCCAGGGAATGGGAGGACGAACAACGTCGCGGATACGGATAAGCAAATGATACATGTTCAACCCATCGTTCTTGGAGTTACCTGCCTAGAGAAACACATACGATCGACCAAACCAGCTGGAGCGAGCGACTATGGAAGATGCACGGCCTGCTATAGTATTCATCCTTTTCGTATAAACGACCTCTCTATATGGACAAGCCAAACTGCTATGCTTGACCCGGTTCTGATGAGTGGACGACCTTACCAATAAGTGGAGCGAGATGTTCCAAAAGGGGATGTGGGTGATTCTTTTTCTATGCTTCTTAGTGCTAGGGCGGTCGACCTCTTTCTGGCTCGGTTCCTTGCGTCATGCATGTTCTTGACTTGTCGTTCGGCTGACATGAGTGTTGTCTTGTTGTTTTTGATGATAATGGTGGAGCATTCTGGTGATATGAAGGGTGTTAGGATGGTCTTAATATTGAGCGAGTCTAAGAGCAGGGTAACCCAAACTATATGGACTGACTAAAGCACCGTACTGATCTACATACTTGTAATGGACCAATATCAATGGAAAGCTTTGATGCGACCTAAGGGATTTTCATGACTCAAACACATGTTGTTACTTCTGATCCATATTGTATGGATTAACAGGCATCCTACTTAACTCCAAGTTCAAAGTATGGATCGACAAAAAGCAATCGAAGACCTTGGAAGCTTTCTATGAGAAGGCTGGCTAGTTTCTTTGTCAAGAGGAAGCACAGTGCAACAGGGTTGCTCAAGGCAGCCTCCCCAATAACCCACACTTCGACACTGTCGTTCACAGTGCCTAGGGAAAACAGGTCGGATAATCTTCTGACAAGGGTAAAGAGGTGATTTCGTTCAAGCCTAGATCATACAATGGCAAACCCGGCGGTCGCAACAACAACCAAACACCTGGAGACTCGAAGAAGCACGACCGCTATCTCAGTTACAAGAACTCCACTCAACCGAGAGCTGGAGGCAATCTACCTAGAAATATGTAATGCCACCCAGTATAAAAAAGCCGAATACGAGAGAATCTACCGACCACGAGAAGAACTCCAGCAAATTTTGCAGATTCCACGATGTGTTCAGACACAACATTAATGACTGCTGCCACCTCAAGGATGCTATAGAGAAGCTCATCTACGAGAAACGTTTGGAGCAGTACATTAAAATTCTTGACCTCCAAAAGCAGCCTTATGACCTTCAATGCCCGCTCTTCCTCTAGCCAATGCGGCCCCAGGGCCATCCAATTAAAGATCACGAGGAATCGTGATAAACACCATTTCTGGTGGACCTTCCCTTGCAAATAAGAGCTTTCGGCGTATGGAGGAATACGCCAAATTCTATCAAGCATGTCGGCTACGAAGCGTGCTCCACTTTGGATGAGTCTATCCCCTCCAAGCTTTAGAAGATGATGCGGGATGATATTGTTTTCCGTGAGGGAGAGTCTACAGGAATTGACATCCTAACCATAGACCTTCTTATTTTACATGAACACATAGGGCCCGCCTATGTCGGAGGAATCCTCATCGATTTTGGAAGCTTTATCAATATAATATTCAAATTGGCCTACGACCATATGAAGTTTGAGGCCAAGAACTTAAAGTCCTTCAATGCCATTGTTCATGGATTCAATGGCTCTTCTTACCAGCCGATCGGAATGGTAGACCTGATTGCCGGGATCGATGATGGGGATCGAAGTTGGGTATGTATCCTCACCTTTGTTGTTATTGATGTCGTCTCTCCTTACAACATCTTTCCCGGATGCCCTTTCATTGTAGAGTTCAGAGTCTGCATGGCACCTTGGTCCCTTCTCATGAAATTTCCAATGGAGAATGGGATCGGAACCGCTAAGGGCGACCATGCAACATCAAGGGCTTGTTACCTCACTGAGTGGAAGAACGCAATCAACAAGGAGAAAGGCAAGAGCGTAAAGCCTCCACTGTGCGCCAAAACACCAGTGCATAGCAACCACTCGAGTCTGAGTCCTGGCACAAACATCACTGTTGCCTTTCTGATGATCTTGATCCAAGGGAAGATGAAGAGCCTAATTTCGAGTAGACTACCCCGGTTGAACCGAACATCGACATTCCAATCAACCCCGCCGATTTGACAAGGGTCTTAAAGATAGGATCAAAACTCCACCCTGCAAAAAAGGAAAAGCTTGTGGAATTCTTAAGGACTAACCTCGACGTCTTTACATGGGCCCACTCAGATATGTGTGGCATCGACCCAGGAATCGCTTGTTTCATGCTCAGTATAAACCAGAAGCATCTTCGAGTCAAACAGAAGTGCTGAATCTTAGGAATTAAGAGATCGACTGCATTTAAACAGGAAGTGGATAGGCTACCTGATAATGGCTTCATGCGCAATGCCCTCTACCCTGATTGTGTCTCCAACCCGGTCCTACTCAAGAAAGGAAATGGCAAGTGGCGAATGTGTTTCGACTACTCTGATTTGAACAAAGCCTTTCCAAAGGACAACTTCCATCCTTTAAAGCTCGACCAGCTAGTTGATTCAACTAGAGGCTATCAGCTTCTCTCCTTCATGGATGCCTACTCATGCTACAATCATATTCCAATGTACCTTGCAGATCAGAAGCGTACTTCATTCATCACCGACCTTAGCCTCTACTGCTATGTTGTCATGACTTTAGGACTCAAGAATGCTGGGGCCACCTATCAACGACTGGTCAACAACATGTTTAAGGACTAGATCGGGAGATCCATGGATGTTTACATTGATGATATGCTCATGAAAATGAGGGTATCGAACGATCACAACGACCTTGCATAAATTTTCAACGTCCTTCGTAAATATGGCATGAAACTTAATCCCTTGAAATGCTCTTTTGGTGTTACATCGGGAAAATTCCTGGGTTTCATTGTCAATTCATGAGGTATCGAAGCAAATTCAAAAAAACTCTAAGTTATCCGAGATATTCAAGTCCCTGATAGCATCAAGGATATTCAAAGCTTAAATGGGACAGTGCCAGGCCTAAGTTGATTTATCTCTAAAGCTACTGACAAATGCATTCCATTTTTCAACTTTCTTAGAAAAAGGAAGCACAACTTCACATGGACATCGGATTGCATCATTGCATTCCAGGACCTCTAGAATCACTTAGAGAGACCACCTATCTTTTCAAAATATGTGGATCACGAAGACTTATACCTCTATTTGGATTTTTTATTGCAGGCAATTAGCTCGGCGCTTGTGCACAAAGAAGATCATGTCCAACGACCCGTTTAATACATCAACAAGAGGTTGACAAGAGAAAAAAGAATTAACCAAAGGTTGAGAAGCTTTCTTACTGTCTGTTGTTCTCTTCCTGAAAGCTGTGGCCCTACATTCAGTTCCGTCTAATCAAACTCTGCACCAACCAGCTGCTATGACAGGCCCTGCAGCGACCTGAGGCTTCTGAGCGACTTTTGAAGTGGAACATAGAATCAAGCCAATTCGAGATTACTTTCAACCCTCGTCGAGCCATCCTCAGACAAGCCCTCACATATTTCATTTCATAGTTCACTATTCCCGAAAAGCCACCTTCGAAAGACACTAAGCCTCCTGACATTCAATAGAAACTATTCAAGGATAGATCATCCAACAGTCAGTGTTCTGGAGCTGGAGTCGTATTCATTACTCTTAAGGAACGCTCTATCGGTTATGCTCTGAAGCTCGATTTCTCTGCCACCAACAACGATGCAGAATACGAAGCCTTGATAGCTGGACTTAGAATCACAGTTGAACTCAACATCAAGGCTATCCAGATTTACTCCGACTCATAGCTCATCGCACGCCTGGTGCAAGGTGAATATTAAGGCAAGGGGGCACAACTTGCTCCCTAGCTTGCTCGGTTCCGTGAACTGCTCACCAACTTCGACCCCTGCACCATTACATACATCCCTCGATAAAAAAATGAGAACACTGACTTATTATCCAAACTGGCAAGCTCTAGGGATGTACAACTGTTGGGACTTATCCCAGTCAAAGTACTCGACTCTTCGAGCATCGATCATATGCAAACTGATTTGGCAACAACGACGGGGATTGATCCCGAACCCGAATCATAAATGTCTCCGATTAAGAATGACCTGCTTCATGGAATCCTCCCTGATAGCTGCAAGGAAATATGAGCGCTCATTTGCAAGTCATCTTGCTACATCATTCAAGATGGAGTGCTCTACCCAAGGGGATTCTCTATTCCATTACTTCGGTGTATGGCTCACAACGACACCAACCGTGTACTACTGGATGTGCACGAAGGCGAGGACCACACCTAGGGGAAAACTCTGGCAAGAAAGATTCTTAGATATAGTTACTTATGGCCAACACTTGATCTAGATGTTGCCGACTATGCCCGTAAATGCAACAAGTTACAAAGGTTTTCTATGATTCCAAAGCCCTGCCTACCAAGCTAACGCATATGGTCAGCCAATGGCCGTTTTCTATGAGGGAATTGACATCATCGGAACCCTTCCAATGGCCATAGAGTGTTCATGCTATGCTATCATCACAGTTGATTACTTCACCAAGTGGGCTGAAGTCGAGCCTCTTACTTCAATTATTACCAAGAATGTGATCAATTTCATCACCGACAACATTATCACTCGTTATGGAGTCCCCCAAGCTATCATTTCAGACAACGGGACCCAATTCGAGAGCGCTGAGTTCAAGACCTTTTACATGCGACACAACATTGAGAAGTAATTCTTGGTAGTGGCTCATCCTTAAGCCAATTGCAAAGTTGAGGCTGTTAACAAAGTGATCAAATCCATCAACAAGAAGCGTCTTGAAAAGGCCAGAGGCTTATGGGTCGATGAGCTCCCTCTACCCCTTTGGCTTATCTGACCACCCATAAATCAGCGACTAGCCACACTCCTTTCACTCTTGCCTATGGACCCGAAGCCATCATTCTCCAATCTCATTAGGTCACTTACTACGATCTGAAGACCAACCTAGACGTCCTCTTGGAGTCACTTGACTTACTCGTTGAGAAAAGAGATGAAGATGAACTCAGAGTCGTCGATCAATGACAACAAGTCGCCCGACACTTCAACTCCAAAGCCCATCCAATGCACTTCGATATTGGCGACCTTATCCTGAAGCGGATCATCCCCACACTGACTGGTTTCAGTCCTCGTTGGGAAGGTCTGTACGTCATACAACGGAGGCTTGGAGATGGAACCTTCAAGCTGACAACCATCGAAGGCGCCGAGCTCCCAAGAGCATGGAACAATGAACACCTCCATTGTTACGTCACTTAATCTAGTGTACTGATTTACTACTTTCCAATAATGTTTTTTTTTCAAGTTGAAGGCATTATAAAGTAAAGGTCATTACCACCAAAGTGATAAGTAAAGAAAGTCCCAAATTCCCATGTACTTGGTGTATTTATTTTGTATGTAGTATGTATAAACACCTAGTACAACCTTCTTACATACATGAGAGAACAACACTGGATCGGGACCCAGAAGGTTGGCATCAATCCTCCTGACTCGAGTCTCGAACCAACAACGAGGTCAAGTATAAATAACCCAACTCAAGCCTCAAAACAGCGATGAGGCCGAGTATAAATAACTTGACTCGAGTCTCAAACCAACGACGAGGACGAGTATAAAAACCTCAACTCGTGTAACCCCCTTTAAAATACACAAACATTAAAAATAAATAAATAATTAAAAATAAGCAATTAAATAAAATCACTAGAAAATGATATATTGTAGCTTTAGGAATTTGGTTACGAAATTTCTTTATTTGGATTCGTGGAAAAATTCTAAATCGTTTTCATATATATATGCTGAAAACGGTCAATGTATGAAGAAGTTATGAACAAATGAATTTGGACAGTAAAATGCAGTAAAAATATATATACAATCAAATGGATAAAATATATGTGTCCAAAACATATTCAGAATAAAAAGGGAGAATTTGAAATTTCAAATAAAGATAAGATCATGGGGACAAAAGATATTTTATATAAGGGTTAAGATTAAGAAATTAAGCAATGTATTAATTTAATTAACACCTCATCGCCACCGCCTTCATTGGGCGTTTCAGCGACCAGGAGGTCGACCGCCCCTCTAAGAGGGGTGTCGACCACTGGTCGGCCACCCTGGTCAATCTCTTGGTGGCTGAACAACTCAATGAATCTATGTGGTCAGGGTTTACTAAAAGGGGTATATACAAATAGAAGGCCTGGATTAATTCTGAATAATCCAACGGTCGACGCTCACATGGGAAACTATATGTAGGCCCTCGTATCACACTATGAACCCTTAGCCATTATCTTATCCTTGCCTCCATGCTGCCTCTCTGCCATTACTAAATTCCAGAAAAAAAGTTAAGGATTTCTTATATTCCCCCAACCTTTATTCTTAACTTCTCTCTATTCTAATTTACACAGGTTTACTATTCTGGAATTTAGTGTGTGTATATATATATATATATATATATATATAAGATTATAATATATGTTTCTTACACACACACCCCCCCTATATATATATATATTAGGAGCATTATTGGAGCACGTTTGTCACAAAGATTAAGCATAAATCAAGATCTACTACATCAAAAACATATTTGTTCTTTCCTAGATCTATGAGTGGAATATCGTTTATTTACGCATATTCATATTTTTATTAGATTATCATGTTGATAGATATGCGTAGAAGGATTTGGAAATCGATAACACCAATACCAAAACCCCTATATATTTGTGTATAAATTGTCATGATATTTGGGTTTTTGTAGATTTTTTATTTTAATATTAGATTAAGAATGAAAAAGGGTGTTACTACTATTGTTTCTACTTTGTGTAATTTACCTTTATTAAACATTTGATTGCAACCTAAAAGAGTTTAAATTTGGATATTTCACGCCTTGATTAGGTTTGGATTCTATTTTGAATCCAAACATATTCGTACTTGAAATAAATCAAATGTAAATGTTTTTATGTGCATAACACCAAAAAGGGGTGAATTAGTTAAAGTGGTAATTATAAACATACATGTATAAGTGTATGTAATACTCTATTTTGGATACAGTATTGAAATCATTCCAACAAGCCTAGGATGCAAGTTGAAATTTGTATGAATGTATATTTTCCATCCACTGTTATTTGTTGTCTTGTAATAATGCCATCATGCCTAAGTTGTAGCGGTAAAAGTATAGAAAAACTAACTTGTATGCCTTGATTTAGACAAATTGACAATTGTTATCTCGTTAGAATGCTTTCTCGTTCGTCGTTATTTAGGCATTATAATTATTATACTTATATTAATGTAATCAATGTGATTAATGTTATATTAGCGTAATGAATGTGGTTAGGATAGAATTCGAATTTGAAATGTCCTCATATATATAAATATATACCGTTTGCTTGTGTATGCGTATAGAATGGTTATATATATATATATATATATATATATATATATATAAGGACACACAGATACGTGGTTACTTGCTATTTATGATATAAGCCTGCCCGAAACCGACCGATAAATCCAACAACCACAAGTAGGCCCAACTATTGTGAGAGGTCTGGGTGCCATGAACCATTCAAACTTAGTACATTAGACACGAGGTTAAACCAGCATGTAGTAGAAGTCTGCTCGGAACCGACCGACATATCCAGCATCTACAGGTATACGGTTTAATATGAGATGTCTAGTATGTATATATATAACTATATATATATATATAAGTCTATTGCTGGTAAAACTAGGTAGGTTTACCACTCCTTGAGAAGGTCTTAAGTGGCTGACTCTCTTTTTATCTAATTTGGGTAGTAAGTGGTTAGGACTAGGATCCCTCCTAAAGTTTACTCCTTGGAGAGGAACCAAAGTCATGGGACCCATCCTTATTGGATTTGAAGTAAGTCTTTGGGTCCTCCATTCCTAAACGTGGTTAGGCATAAGCGGTAACGGAGTTAGGTAGTTCACGAGGGATGCCCACTTCCTCTAGAAGCTTGTAAGGGCCCAACTAAGGACATACTTGGTATATAAAAAGATATGTGGCCATTGCATGTTAACCAACTATCTAAGGGCAGCCTTAAGAGACATAGGTGTCCTACCGTAGTATCAGTTAAGTAGTAACGTTCGCAATACCACTTCTCATATTACAATTGAGTGTATAGACTTTAAGATCATTGACGTATTAGTACGGGGTCTTAAGAGGCTAGGGTCTGCCTCAATGTTATAAGAGATCATAAGAATCCACCTTTACTAGGGCCATAATTGACCAAGAATGCCCACCTCGTTAGGACTTTACCCTAAACACTAATGAGTGTTGACTTGGATATCTACCTCATTAGTTAAATACTTTGTGTTTGAGTGAATCTTGTGTGCTGCGTAGACATACCTTGATATATGTAGCCTGCTAAAAATATAGGGTATGGACTTTATTTAACACCTTATTTCAGTCATACGGAACTTTATGTTCTGACCCCTCTCCATAACATATCCAACTGGTCAGTAGATGGGGTAAAAGCAATGGACGAAATCATGATTGGAGATAGAGAAGAAGACGAAGTTATTATGCTATTATTAGTAGTTATCGCTTTACTTCTTTTGGAAACTTGTTAGAATGAACTATTTGATGTACCTAATGAATAGATGTAACCTTAACTATTATATTTCTGTGATTTTTGAATAAGTAGCACATATTATTTTAGTATAATATTTTCTCTTTCCACTATGCGAGATTTGCATTCGAAGTATCTGTGTGTATATATTCCGTGCAAATGTAATCCTTACAGGAACCAACGACCCATTTAGAATGACTCTATATTTCAATGAGCCTTTTCTAGGTTGAAATTTAGGACCATTCCTGGCGGGCTGTTACATTTGGTATCAGAGCATAGGTTATTGGATTATAAGGGAATTATACGTATGAGAGGCGTATTTGTAATTTGAAAAAGATTTTTCAAACTATATACGTATAATATATATTTTCCCCAATAAGCGTACGCATTTATACTAGGCAACTGTTGACATGCTTTTTAGTCAAAGCTGTCACACGTGAAATCTCTGGTTAACAATACGCTCAAGTATTGGGAACATCGTCGGAAGACAGGAAGCGATTTGGTTGAAGTCGCATCACAAACATAAAGTGCTATGAAACTCCTATCAGATGACCTCTTTTGGGCCCAAAAACATCAATTACAGTGCACCGCATAGTAACTCTTGTAGCCCTCTATATGAGCTTCAGGTAGTAGAGCTTTGATTTGGCTAAAACGGACTTATGCTTTGGAAGTTAAGCATGTTTCCGTGAACACGCGCAATACCGGAAAGTCTGGAATTAGCATGACCCTTTTGGGTTGGATCAAGTATAGCAGTTCGGATCGGTGAAGAGGATCCGATCCCACCACAACAATCTACCTTGCATGGCTTGGCACTGGATGGTTTTGGCAAGACACCGGTTCAGTTCATGGACACCGGTTCGGTTCGGCTCGAAGGCGCCAATCCGACCCACATGGAAATCGTTCCTGCGCATCAGTTTGTTTTGACCGATTCTCAAGGAATAACCGCCTCCTACTTGCATGGATCAACTCACACCTGGCATACCATGGCTTGGAGAGGCTTTCTCCATGTTTTCCATGACATTTCAAGATTAAAGGGATGCCCGCCACCTGGCATCCGAACCGGAATCCGCCTACGGCTATAAATACAACCTTTCAAGGATTTTCAAAGGACTTTTTGGGAACTAACTCCTCACGGCTTCCACCATTGTTCCTCCCAAGGCAATCGCACAAAATAGAAGCCGAACTCCACATTATAACACGAGGATTTCATGTATAATCTTCTAATTTCATTAAACACAAGGATTTCGTGTATAAACCAAGAGAATTGTACTTGTAACTTCTTGGGATTTAGGAAGAGATAAAGTGGACGTAGGCTTGGTTTGAGCCGAACCACTATAAAAATCTCGTGTGTCTCCCGTTATTTACTGCTTATTATCTGTGATCTGTGATTGTGAGAACTTCACACTGAATTTGGGTGTTAGTACCAAATTTTGGCCTAACATTTTGGCGCGTCAGGAAGGGGGCACACGATACTACTTCAGTTTCTAGCTTGAAAGGAATAAGACTGCTTGGCTTTTGGACTGATGGCCAAATGGAAACTCCCTTGAGCAGATGATGTTGTGGCTTAAGGCATGAGAAACGAGGTGAGCCAAGAGGCTTCCTCTCATGAAAATCCATCAGCATATTTAACCAGAGAAGAGATGGATGACGTTCTCAATGAACTGATAGCTCAAATGGCAAGGCAATACGATCTCCTCCAAAAGCAACAGAAGATGATGGATGGATTCTTCGCTCAGATAAGTGGAAACCCGAGCAACAATGTACAACTCACTGGAAATGGCACGGAAGTGGTTGGAGATGCTACTACTAACCGAATCGGATCAGCTCGCATCTGAACCGCGGAGCAAATGGAAACACGGGGCAACCCCGACTGGGTCGGGTCCGACCCGATCCGAACCATAGATCTGGGTGGAGCCGGGGGCAACCGCCTCCCTTCTGGAAATGTGTTGCTCACAACTCAAAATGTTTTGGATGAAAACACTTGGAATCGAAGCTCAAGTCGAGTACGACCAACATCAGCTCCAGTTCGAATGGGACCCACACAAGTGCAGCAACACGAAGCAGCTCAAATCAACGCTCAAGGACTGGGTCGGATCGATTTGTTCAACCTACAACTTCCAAGGGCATCTGATCTGAACCGTGAAACCCATCATGAACCCCCTCACTCCCTTGCATTCAATGCAAGGGGAACCAACTCTGATCTTAGCAGCTTACAACAGCTCTTTGAAGGCGATCGACTTGCCAACCTCATTCGACAACTCTCGAGAGGCCGCACTTATCAAAATGACATGGATGACATCAATCACAATCCATTCACTCAAGAGATCAGGAATTCCCGCAATCCTCCAAATTTCAAACTTCCAGTTCTGGAGCTTTACAACGGCAGAACAGATCCTTGTACATCTGATGCGATACAAAAGGCATATGGAAGTTCAATCGACATCGGAAAACGTCATGGAAAAATGCTTCCCCCTCTTCTTGACTTATATAGCCGCCATGTGGATTCGGTAGTTGGAATCTGAATTGATCAACAGTTGGAACATGTTGGTCATCAATTTCATTGAACAATTTCAGGTCCACATTGCACGACCCAAGAACGTCATGTCACTCACTAAAATCAAGCAGAGGTCTGGAGAAACTCTGCGCTCATTTCTGGAAAGGTTCAACATTGCGGCAACATCCGTTGATCGACCTGAACCATCAATGGTATTGACGGCGGCTGTGTCCGGCGTTCTGGACGAGTCGGAGTTCAAAAAATCTTTGTACCGAGATCCACAGCGAAATTTCAGTGAATTCTACCTTGAAGCAGATAGGTTTCTGTGGGAAGAGGATGTGACTTCCGAGTAGCGCATTCTCGACGTCAACATGCTTAAAGACAAAGGACCGTCTTAGTCTGGAAAAGGCAAAGGAAAAGCCGCTCCCACGAATGACCGCAACACTCAGCCTCGGAGAGGGCCCAAATATGAAAAGTACACTGAACTCGGTGCTTCACTATTTGACATCTACATGGACACAAACAGTGCCATCTCCTACCCAAAGCCTCCCAGGTGGGAGCCATCGCAAAGGGAACGCGATTTTGGAAAACATTGCATATTCCATGATATGGATGGTCATGACACAAATAACTGCAGCCATTTGCGAGATTAGATTGTGGAACGGGTTAGACGTGGAGAGCTACCCAAGTATGTGAAACAACCAACAACGCCTACAACTGCACTGCAGCCATCTACTCCCCGAACAGGGAATGAACCTAGATGAGCTCTCGTGGGCTCATCATCAACTGATCTGAATTGGAACACTTTGCATTTACTGCATTTCTTAGGATTTAAGATATGTTTTTTGCTTTATTTAGGTTTTCCGATTGGCTAAATCGGAGTGCACACGTACGGGGTTAGGATTTAGCTCCAAAGCATGCTTTAGATTCAATGATAAACCAATCAGGATTTGCTTTGGTTTTGTGTTTTGAATTGAATAAGGAAGGACTTTCCGAGCATGGATTATGTTTGGCAATTTTAAGTATCTTGTCAGGTTTTGATAGGATTCTCAATCTTAATTAAAGTATGGCTTTTATTTATCTCGAATCCCTAGGTATGGATTATGCTTAGGGACAGACTATCTTGTCAGGCTACGGCAAGTGTAGCTCCATCTTGGTATGATTATGGATTATACTCCGTTGAATTTATAAGTATGGATTATACTCACGAAAGGCTTACCATCTCGTCAGGGTCTGGTAAAGGAACTCAATAAAACTCGAGTATGGCTTGTGCTCAGTTTGAACTCCCGGTATGGCTTATGCCTCGAAGGTTTGGTCCCTCGCCAGGTCTTGGCAGGATGGTTCGAACATTCCTCGAGTATGATTTATGCTCAATCGTAAGCCCAAGCATGGTTTCTGCTTGAAAATGTTAAGCATTGCTGTTAGGATTTGACACATCTGTTTGTTTCTTTTTATTTGCAGGTATGGATTATACTTGCAGCAGGCAGGCCCGACGTGGCCTTGGATTTCTTGGATTATCCAGAATACATCTTCTTTCATTCAGCAAGATATGTCCTAGGGGGAAATGTTGATAGGATTTTTAGTCAAAGATGTCACATGTGAAATATCTGGTTAACAATACTGTAACACCCCGAATTTCAGTTAATGCTAAAATTCACTAATTGCAGAATAAATAATCTCAGATGTGAGAATTGTGGGAAACGGGCTGCGTCATTGCGTTCGTCTCAGAAAAATACGCGAAATAGAGTCCGAAATTTTATAAATCGGAGTCCGTATGGCCCAGTTATGGCCCAATGAAGTTTACAGAAAATTCAAAGTTCAAAACAGATTTAAAATTCAGGTTCAAATTTCGAAATTGGGGCCATTGGGCGCAGGCGGGAAAATTCCCGCCTTGCTACCCAAGTCGACAGCCCTGTCGACTGGGCAGTCGACTTTGCTAGGACCAAGTCGACAGCCCTGTCGACTTGGGTGTCGACAGGGGGTGCTCGGCCAGTTTGGCCTGGTGCACCATTTTAGGGTTTGGCTGTGTTTTGGGGCTGTTTTCTGGAAGCTTCCGAGATCTGACGGACCTAAACTAACCTAGGGTTAATCTAAGGGTCTAAAACACATCCTAATCCTATAAATAAGACCCTAAGCTAGCCCTAAATGATCATAATCCTATCCTCTAACTAAACTATGCCAAAATTTTCTATGATCATGGCCTCCACTCAAAACCCTAGCCTCCATCCTCTTTCTAAACTATTTCTATGAAGGCTTTCATGTTCATACAAGCATTTTTAAGTTGTATGAGTGATCATTAGCTTACATTCATCATCAAGTTGCAAGCTTTATTTTCAAGGCTAGAGTTTTTGGGTGATTTTTGGCAAGGGTTTGCTTATTGGAGTTTAGTGGTGAGTTTCTATAGCCTTAATAATCAATGGTTAAATTGATTATGATAGGATATGATAAGATATGGCTATGTTTGTGGATCAATGTGTTTATGCAAGTTTAGTATAGTGTATGTTGTGTGTTTTGCAAGTTTTATGCTATATGTTATGCAAGCTTAATGCTATGTTTTATGATGCTCATTATGCAAAACACTATGTTGAACATTGATTCATATGTAACATGTTATGCAAGCTATATGCGAGATTATATGCAAGTTCATATGTAACATGTTATGCAAGCTATATGTGAGATTATATGCAAGTTCATATGTAACATGCAATGCAAGTTATGTGCATGATTATATGCAAGTTCATATGTAACATGTTATGCAAGTTATGTGTTTGGTTATATGCAAGTTATGTGCATGATTATATGCAAGTTCATATGTAACATGTTATGCAAGTTATGTGTTTGGTTATATCCAAGTTAACATGTGACATGCTATGCAAGTTCACACCTTTGTATGACATAAGAATCATATGCAAGTTACCCCCTTTGTGACATATGTGCTTCATACAAGTTTGGGTTAAATGCTAGTTGGGTTTAATGTATGCTCATATATGCAAGTGGACACCTTTTAAACCCATGATAAAGTTATATGCTATGTTGGTTAAACCCATGGCATTTGTGATGAATCTTCCCTTTATTATGTCATGTTATGAGAACGAATTACGTGGGGAACGATGGGGTTAATATGCATGTTAATAAAATGGTGTGAAATGGGTATGCTTAAGCATAACATAAAGTGAATGGACATAATTGGGAATTTACCTATTAAGTTAGGTCTACCCATATTATGGAATTGGAAATTTACCTATTAAGTTAGGTCTACCCATATTATGGAATTGGGAATTTACCTATTGAATTAGGTCTACCCATATTCTTGAAATTGGTAATTAATTAGGGATAATTAATACAAATTATGGGGGTGATTAATTAGGTGTAATTAATCGACTAAGACACGAGATTGGACCCTTTTTGTAGCATAAGACTGCCTGGAACCGACCGGCAAATCCAGCGGCTACAAATGATTGGCCCAATGTGAGAGGTATTAATCATAAACTAAATATGTGACAAGTGTAAAGACACGAGGTTAGACTCTGTTATGGTGTAAGGCTGCCCGAACCAACCGGCATATCCAGCTGCCATAAAAGACAGTCTAATGTGAGAGGTCTTTAAGGTTACGATCTTAATTAATTAAGAAACACTTAACCAAATTAGCATGTAGTGGGGCATGAGGGGTTAAGTGGGTGCCTTGGGTGGCATGTAGTAACTAGTGGGGGTGCCTTGGGTGGCATGAGGAAACTAGTGGGTTGCCTTGGGTGGCAATAGAAAATACGATTAGAATACTTAACCAAAGTGGAACATGTAATTAAACATGATTAAAGGGTTAAGTAAGTGCCTTGGGTGGCATGTGGGAATCAAGTAAGTGCCTTGGGTGGCATGTGGAAATCTAGTGGGTGCCTTGAGTGGCAATTAAAATATGATTAAAAGACTTAACCAAAGTTTATAACATGTAAGTGGACATGGTTAAAGGGTTAAGTGGGATTCACTAGAAATGACAAGCTCAGGTGGGTAGCTTGTGGGGGCCCATTTCAACCAATATCCCAAACGTATCTTTGTGGGCTCGACTCAAGTCGAGGATGGGACACGCATATTGGGCTTGACTGTAAGAGGCCAAAACGGGTTAGTGGTGGCAACGCAAGTCCAACGGGTTTCATATGCGTGTGTGGACCCGGGCTGGTAAGTAAGACGTTGTTGCATCGTGTAGATATAAGCCGTGCACCATTTTCGGGTTGCCACTTTGGGGAGTGATACACCCCACTGTGGGGCCAGCACGGGTATTTACGGTAGGGAGCCGATCGCTTGGGGAGTAGTGGGTACACCTAGTGGAGATAGGGGCAGACGGCACCTATGTAGTCAGCTAGGGGTACACGAAACTACTATTAAAAATTACTATGTACACTTAGTGGGATCAACCTTTAAGTAGGAATTACCCTTGGGTGGGTAGAACTGGTGTGGTGCAATGTAGGAATTACCCTTGGGTGGGTAGATCTGGGGTGGTGCAGTGTAGTAATTATCCTTGGGTGGGTAAATGCGTCTTTTCGGTTATCTTAGTACATCCTGTGTTTAGTTGGCTACTTAGTGAAGTCATTATCCCCAGAGGTACCGTACCTTGTTTATATCATACCCTAATTACTTTAATGATTGTATTGTTAAGGTTATAGGACTCGCTCAGACTTATGTCTGACCCCGTTGTTTTTTTTATCTTTTTTTCCCAACCCTCAGGTTTTCAGAGTGGGCCTAGTGCTAGTGGGCTTTGATCAAACTGCTTTATCTACCTTTTGGAGCTTGGACCGTGGATGTAAAGCTCAGTTTATCTTTTCTCTTATGGCTATTAGTTTATGTAGTGGGATTATGTACTTTTATTTTATCAGGATGGATATTTTGTACTTGACTCTTGTTATGGTTTTGTGATGTAACCAAACATGTTTTAGTTTCCGCTGTAATGAAATGATGTTTTAAATTTTCAAGTATTCTTATATCTGTCTTGTTGTAATTTTTCTGTTCTACATTCACTTAAAATACTCCACCGATGCTATGGCATTCCCTTAGTGAGTGACCGTAGCGGGTGTGGGGTGTTACACGTGGTATCAGAGCTTAAGGTTACCAGAACAGATAAAAATTTTAGAAAAACTATTTTCTACGAATATTTTTGAAAGGAGTATTTTCAAAAACATGTCTTTTAAGAGAAAAGTTTTTGAAAGAAAAGCATAATCCCCAATTGCCATATCTAAATCTTTCAAATTCTCCGTTTTGAATCTCTTCCTCTCTCGTTTTGAGTTTCCCCTCCGCGTATAGATGATCTTTCTAAGATAGATAAGAATGGAAAACCACTTCAAGGGACTTAGACATTATTCGGACTAGAAGTTGGTTCAAGAAGGAGGAGGACTTGTAGGTACCTATTGGATAGACGATGGGAGGAAGGCTCAAATAGTTGTTTGGTTAATGAAGGATGAAACCTCATTGGTGGGAGGTTACGAGTGGAGAATGGGAAGAAGAAAGCGAGTAGTTCTCCTTTTGGGAGGAATAGGACACCTTATTAGGGTTGTCCAAAGGGGCAAGGGCAAGTTATGGGATCTTCTGGAGGGTAGTTGTATTCCCTTACGGCTAGTGTACCAGATGGGGATAAGACCGTCTAGGTTGGAATTGGGATTTCTTTATTATCCGGTTCGAACTTTATTTGATTCTGACGCATCGAGTTCGTTTATCTCATCATTGTTAGATGAGTCACTGCACTTAGACACCAGTTTAGTGGATGATCCCTTAGTTGTTTCAAACCCAATTGGGGCTCCATGATGTGTTTGGGTTTGAAAGTTTCTATACTTAGCGTTGAGTTTAGATGTGATGCTTCTTGGGCTTCACGGGCTATGGGTTATTTTTGGGCATGGACTGGTTATCCAGTAATGGTGCCGTTCTTGTTTGTGGAGGGAGAGTTGTTAGGCTTATGACCCGCTTGGGTAACACTCTCGAGATCTCTTGTAATCCCATGGAATCAATTATGCTAAGTTATCTAGAATCGCTTGACACGTCGGTCGAGGGTTTGCGGTCTGTTAGAGTGGTCTGGGAATAATCGGATGTGTTTGAGGAGGTGAAGGCTTACCTCCGGAGCGGGAGATTGACTTCTGAATATATCCGGTAGACAATGCCAAACCAGTATCTTAGCCAGTGTGCCACATGGCTCCTCGTGAGAGGAGGGAACTCCATAAGCAAGTAGGCGATTTGCTTGAGAAGGGGTTTGGAAGACGAAGTATATCGGAGTGGGGTGCTCCAGTAGTTTTTGCTATGAAGGCGGATGAGTCCCTCAGACTTTGTGTAGATTATAGGGAGTTTAACAAGATAACAAAGAAGAATAGACACCCATTGCCGAGGATTGATGATCTCTTTGATCAGTTGGTTGGCGCCTCAGTGTTTTCGTAGTTGGACTTAGCCACGGGGTTTCATCAGTTGAGAGTGGCTGAGGATAGTATAGAGAAGACTACCCTTAGGACTCCGGATGGTTTTTATGAGTGGCTGGTGATGCCATTTGGTTTGACGAACGCCCCTGCATACTTTGTTGATTTGACGAGAAGGGTGTTCAGGGAGTACCTAAATAAGTTTGTGATGGTCTTTGCAAATGACATCTTGGTCTTTTCTAGGAGCGAAATAAGTTTTCGTGTGTGCTTAATAGGTTGAGCAAAGCCAGTTATGGGAAAAACGGTGGTTTTGGAGCGAGACTGGCGAGGACATCCAAAGTTGGTCAAAGGCTTAATTGTTTAGCCATTTTTACTAGTATCATCTCACGAAGGTCGTCTGAACTCGAAGGAGATATCTCTTGGGCGTTTGTCTGATATTGGTTTAGGCTTTGGGGCTTGCACTTGGGGGATGTCAAGTTCGACTAGGATGGTCTGCGTGAGAGATGGACAGTTGTGATGATTTTGGATGGGGTAATATCCTGGTTTTCTCCAAAAGTGGGGAAGAGCATGCCCTACATCTTAGGGAAGTGTTGGAGACTCTTCGAGCGCATAGTCTTAGGACAGCAAAAGTGGATGGGATTCTAAGCATCCTATGAGTTTGAGATAGCGTATACCCATGGCAAGGGTAACGTGGTAGCGGACGCCTTAAGTAGAAAAAGGTTGTCCTTGAGTTCATTGTTCGTTGAACGACGGAGCTTAGAGTTTATTTCTATGTTTGACTTTAGACCTTCCGTTGACTTTGTACCCGGTTTGCTAGCCTCCTTGGAGGTTAGGCCTACTCTTTTGGGGCGGATTGGCGGAGCACAGCGAGACGACCCACAGTTGGTTGAGTTAGTAGAGAAGCTCATGAGGAGGGGGAGTCGTCCAGCCATTTGAGTAGGTACACCCTAGATGGTAAGGGGTGGTTGCGTAGAGACGGTAGACTTTGTGTGCCGCAAGACGAGGGTTTGAGGAAGGCTATACTTGATGATGCACATCGTTCGAAGATGACCATTCATCCCGGTAGGGACAAGATGTACAAAGACATGAAGCGAGTTTTCTTTTGGGCCGGTATGAAGAAAGACGTGGCCGAGTATGTCGCTAGATGCTTGGTGTGCCAACAAGTGAAAGCAGAGCAAAAGAAACCCGGAAGGTTGCTTCACCCATTGGAAGTTCCGCTATGGAAGTGGGATAGTGTCTCGATGGATTTTGTCAATGGATTACCAAGATCAAGGAAGGGTAATACGGGAATTTGGGTTGTGGTAGACAGACTTACTAAGAGCGCCCATTTCATACCCGTGAAGAGTAAGAGGACTGCTCCATGGCTAGCTTCAGTTTACATTCGAGAGATTGTTAGATTGCATGGTGTACCTTCCAGTATTGTGAGCGATCGAGATCCTATCTTCACTAGCGAGTTTTGGAAGAGTTTGCAAGACGCGGTAGGGACTCAGTTGTGTTTGAGCACCGCATATCATCCTCAGACGGACGGCCAGACTGAGAGGGTGAATCGTATTTTAGAAGACCTTTTGAGGCTATGTATCTTGGATTTTGGGAGGTACATGGGAAGAGCATCTTCCATTGGTGGAGTTCGCATATAATAACAGCTTTCAGTCTAGTATTGGCATGGCTGCTTTCGAAGCTTTTTATGGAAGGCCTTGTTGATCACCTACATGTTGGTGGGAATCTACGGATAAGATCTTGCTTGGGCCCGATATGGTTAGGAAGACTTCGGAAAAGATTGATTTGATTCGAAGAAGGATGAAAGCGGCGCAAGACAGACAGAAATCTTATGCGGACAAGAGGGGAACAGAGCTTGAGTTTGATGTTGGGGACATGGTCTTTGTCAAAGTATCTCCGTTACGGAATGTGGTTCGCTTTGGATCTGTTGGGAAGTTAGCACCAAGGTTTGATGGACCGTTACGTATTAAGGAAAGGATTGGACAGATGGCATATAGAGTGGAGTTGCCCGACAGGCTTAGTGGTGTATATGATGTATTCCATATGTCACATTTGAGGAAGTGCCTACATGAGACCGCTGAGGTGGTAGAGCCGAGCTTGCTTAAAGAAGTAGAGATAGAGCGTGATGAGACGATTCGATGAGCTCCTACTCGCATCCTTGGGTCAGAGGCTAGGAAGTTGAGGAATCGAGAGGTTCAACTAGTCAAAGTGCAATGGGGAGAAGATGAGAGCAACGCTACTTTAGAGACGGAAGAGAAGATGCGTTCATTATACCCATTCCTTTTTAGGATATGCCTTTTTATTTCTCCTTTATCGTTTGACTAGTACTTATCTTATCTATAGTATGTCCTCTCGTTAGTACCTTTGACCTTTAGATAGGGTAAACCTATGGTTGAAACATGTGTTTGAGACATGTTATGATTGATGGATGCATGTGGATGCAAGTGTTTGCTAGTGGTTGCTCGTGGATGCATATACACACACTCTAGACACTAGATCGGCTCAATCACTTCATATTGCATATTGCATATAATTGTGTGTAGGTAGCTATATTTATGGATGTATAATGGTTGTGTTATCATATGGATGATGCATTTTGGTGAATGATTGTGCACTCATGTAGATATTGTATGTGTCGATAGAGTTCTCTCGCATACATAATGGATGCATGGCACTATCATGGTTTGCATATATTCATACATTAGATAGGGAACATACACACACACTTTTTGCATATGCTCATACATCATTAGAAATTGTTTTAAGGACAATGGATGCCCGTGTTTGATGGATTGAGTAGATGGTTGTTTGGATGGTAGGATATGCATTCTCCTTAGCTTAGAGATTTCGGGGACGAAATCCTTTAAGGAGGGGAGAATGTAACACCTCAAATTTCAGTTAATGCTAAAATTCACTAATTGCAGAATAAATAATCTCAGATGTGAGAATTGGGGGAAACGGGCTGTGTCATTGCGTTCGTCTCGGAAAAATACGCGAAATAGAGTCCGAAATTTTGTAAATCGGAGTCCGTATGGCCCAGTTATGGCCCAATGAAGTTTACAGAAAATTCAAAGTTCAAAACAGATTTAAAATTCAGGTTCAAATTTCGAAATTGGGGCCATTGGGCGCAGGCGGGAAAATTCCCGCCTGGCCACCCAAGTCGACAGCCCTGTCGACTGGGCAGTCGACTTTGCTAGGACCAAGTCGACAGCCCTGTCGACTTGGGTGTCGACAGGGTGTGCTCGGCCAGTTTGGCCTGGTGCACCATTTTAGGGTTTGGCTGTGTTTTGGGGCTGTTTCCTGGAAGCTTCCGAGATCTGACGGACCTAAACTAACCTAGGGTTAATCTAAGGGTCTAAAACATATCCTAATCCTATAAATAAGACCCTTAGCTAGCCCTAAATGATCATAATCCTATCCTCTAACTAAACTATGCCAAAATTTTCTATGATCATGGCCTCCACTCAAAACCCTAGCCTCCATCCTCTTTCTAAACTATTTCTATGAAGGCTTTCATGTTCATACAAGCATTTTTAAGTTGTATGAGTGATCATTAGCTTGCATTCATCATCAAGTTTCAAGCTTTATTTTCAAGGCTAGAGTTTTTGGGTGATTTTTGGCAAGGGTTTGCTTATTGGAGTTTAGTGGTGAGTTTCTATAGCCTTAATAATCAATTGTTAAATTGATTATGATAGGATATGATAAGATATGGCTATGTTTGTGAATCAATGTGTTTATGCAAGTTTAGTATAGTGTATGTTGTGTGTTTTGCATGTTTTATGCTATATGTTATGCAAGCTTAATGCTATGTTTTATGATGCTCATTATGCAAAACACTATGTTGAACATTGATTCATATGTAACATGTTATGCAAGCTATATGCGAGATTATATGCAAGTTCATATGTAACATGTTATGCAAGCTATATGTGAGATTATATGCAAGTTCATATGTAACATGTAATGCAAGTTATGTGCATGATTATATGCAAGTTCATATGTAACATGTTATGCAAGTTATGTGTTTGGTTATATGCAAGTTATGTGCATGATTATATGCAAGTTCATATGTAACATGTTATGCAAGTTATGTGTTTGGTTATGTGCAAGTTAACATGTGACATTCTATGCAAGTTCACACCTTTGTATGACATAAGAATCATATGCAAGTTACCCCCTTTGTGACATATGTGCTTCATGCAAGTTTGGGTTAAATGCTAGTTGGGTTTAATGTATGCTCATATATGCAAGTGGACACCTTTTAAACCCATGACAAAGTTATATGCTATGTTGGTTAAACCCATGGCATTTGTGATGAATCTTCCCTTTATTATGTCATGTTATGAGAACGAATTACGTAGGGAACGATGGGGTTAATATGCATGTTAATAAAATGGTGTGAAATGGGTATGCTTAAGCATAACATAAAGTGAATGGACATAATTTGGAATTTACCTATTAAGTTAGGTCTATCCATATTATGGAATTGGGAATTTACCTATTAAGTTAGGTCTACCCATATTATGGAATTGGGAATTTACCTATTGAGTAAGGTCTACCCATATTCTTGAAATTGGTAATTAATTAGGGATAATTAATACAAATTATAGGGGTGATTAATTAGGTGTAATTAATCGACTAAGACACGAGGTTGGACCCTTTTTGTAGCATAAGACTGCCCGGAACCGACCGGCAAATCCAGCGGCTACAAATGATTGGCCCAATGTGAGAGGTCTTAATCATAAACTAAATACGTGACAAGTGTAAAGACACGACTCTGTTATGGTGTAAGGCTGCCCGGAACCAACCGGCATATCCAGCTGCCATAAAAGACAGTCTAATGTGAGAGGTCTTTAAGGTTACGATCTTAATTAATTAAGAAACACTTAACCAAATTAGCATGTAGTGGGGCATGAGGGGTTAAGTGGGTGCCTTGGGTGGCATGTAGTAACTAGTGGGGGTGCCTTGGGTGGCATGAGGAAACTAGTGGGTTGCCTTGGGTGGCAATAGAAAATAGATTAGAATACTTAACCAAAGTGGAACATGTAATTAAACATGATTAAAGGGTTAAGTAAGTGCCTTGGGTGGCATGTGGGAATCAAGTAAGTGCCTTGGGTGGCATGTGGAAATCTAGTGGGTGCCTTGAGTGGCAATTAAAATATGATTAAAAGACTTAACCAAAGTTTATAACATGTAAGTGGACATGGTTAAAGGGTTAAGTGGGATTCACTAGAAATGACAAGCTCAGGTGGGTAACTTGTGGGGGCCCATTTCAACCAATATCCCAAACGTATCTTTGTGGGCTCGACTCAAGTCGAGGACGGGACACGCATATTGGGCTTGACTGTAAGAGGCCAAAACGGGTTAGTGGTGGCAACGCAAGCCCAACGGGTTTCATATGCGTGTGTGGACCCGGGCTGGTAAGTAAGACGTTGTTGCATCGTGTAGATATAAGCCGTGCACCATTTTCGGGTTGCCTCTTTGGGGAGTGATACACCCCACTGTGGGGCCAGCACGGGTATCTACGGTAGGGAGCCGATCACTTGGGGAGTAGTGGGTACACCTAGTGGAGATAGGGGCAGACGGCACCTATGTAGTCAGCTAGGGGTACACGAAACTACTATTAAAAAAATACTAAGTACACTTAGTGGGATCAACCTTTAAGTAGGAATTACCCTTGGGTGGGTAGAACTGGTGTGGTGCAGTGTAGGAATTACCCTTGGGTGGGTAGATCTGGGGTGGTGCAGTGTAGTAATTATCCTTCGGTAGGTAAATGCGTCTTTTCGGTTATCTTAGTACATCCTGTGTTTAGTTGGCTACTTAGTGTAGTCATTATCCCCAGAGGTACCGTACCTTGTTTATATCATACCCTAATTACTTTAATGATTGTATTGTTAAGGTTATAGGACTCGCTCAGACTTATGTCTGACCCCGTTGTTTTTTTATCTTTTTTTCCCAACCCTCAGGTTTTCAGAGTGGGCCTAGTGCTAGTGGGCTTTGATCAAACTTCTTTATCTACCTTTTGGAGCTTGGACCGTGGATGTAAAGCTCAGTTTATCTTTTCTTTTATGGCTATTAGTTTATGTAGTGGGATTATGTACTTTTATTTTATCAGGATGGATATTTTGTACTTGACTCTTGTTATGGTTTTGTGATGTAACCAAACATGTTTTAGTTTCCGCTGTAATGAAATGATGTTTTAAATTTTCAAATATTCTTATATCTGTCTTGTTGTAATTTTTCTATTCTATATTCACTTAAAATACTCCATCGATGCTATGGCATTCCCTTAGTGAGTGACCGTAGCGGGTGTGGGGTGTTACAAATACGCTCAAGTATTAGGAACATCGTCCGAAGACAGGAAGCGATTTGGTTGAAGTCGCATCACAAACATAAAGTGGTCCGGAACTCCTATCAGATGACCTCTTTTGGGCCCGAAAACATCAATTACGGTGCAAAGCACCGTAACTCTTGTAGCCCTTTGAATTAGCTTCAGGGAGAGCTTTCAATTGGCTAAAACGAACTTACGGTTTGGAAGTTATGCCCGTTTCTGTGAACACGCGCAATACCGGAAAGTCTGGAATTAGCATGACCCTTTCGGGTCGGGTCGGGTATAGCGGTTTAGATCAGTGAAGAAAATCCGATCCCACCATAGCAATCCACCTTGGCACTGGACGGTTTTGGCAAGACATCGGTTCGGTTCGGCTCGAAGGCACCGATCCGACTCGCTTGGAAACTGTTCCTGCACATCAACTTGTATTGACCGATACTCAAGGAATAACCGCCTCCTACTTGCATGGATCAACTCACACCAGGAATACCACGACTTGGAGAGGCTTTCTCCATGTTTTCCATGACATTTAGAGATTAAAGGGATTCCTGCCACATGGCATCCGAACCGAAATCCGCCTACGACTATAAATACACCGTTTCAAGGATTTTCATAGGACTTTTTGGGAACTAACTCCTCGCGGCATACACCATTGTTCCTCCCAAGGCAATCGCACAACATAAAAGCCGAACTCCACATTATAACACGAGGATTTCGTGTATAATCTTTTAATTTCATACCTCTTTTCATTGTAAACAAGAGGATTTTGTGTATAAAGCAAGAGAATTGTACTTTTAACTTCTTAGGATTTAAGAAGAGATAAAGTGAACGTAGGCTTGGTTTGAGCCGAACCACTATAAAAACATCGTGTGTCTCCTGTTATTTACTACTTATTATCTGTGATTGTGAGAACTTCGCACAGAATTTGGGTGTTAGTACCAAATTTTGGTCTAACAGCAACCTTATCATTTTCTTCCCTTTTCAGCTTAAATACTATCTCAGGAGTATCCACTAAAGGATTCTTCCTTTTCTCTTCATAAAGTAGAATGTTTGATAACCCTATTGAGCAGGTTAAATAGGAAAGGCACCGATACTTGCCAGAATGGTTCCAACAGTATCTTCATACTGTGGAACATGTCCCTGTTGCTAATCCTGCCCCAGCGGCACCTACAGCTCCCATCGTTGAGGTAGCCTTGCGAACGTTGGAGGGAAATCTTTCACTGAGAAGGAAAGTTTTACTAATGCCCAATCTTGGATTATGGACTATGAAAGAATCTTTGAACCTATTGGCTGGCCTAATGAAGTGAAAAGGAGAATAGTGGTCTGGCACTTGAAAGATGAGGCCCTTGAATGGTGGAACTTGAAATCAATGGAGAATGAGGGCTAGATATTTACCTAGGTCGAATTAAAAACCCATTTCGAAGCAAATTTTTTACCAAGGGCAGAAATGAATATCCAGTTAGAGAAATTCATCCACCTCAAGCAAGGGAGCTTGAGCTTGCAAAAGTATGTAGCCAAATTTACTGAATTGAATAAGTTTGGGAAAGGTTTTGGTAGACACCCCCATGAACAAATCCTTGAGATTTGTTAAAGAACTAAACTCGCCATTAAAGGAAACTCTATTCGCCCAAGTAACTTTTGGGACAACTTTTGAAACCCTAGTAGAGACAACTATCATGTGCACGGCTGAGGGTCCCAAGGAGGAAAAAGAAGGTGAGAAAGGAGAAGGAAGTTCTAACAAAAATAAGAAGAAGGAATGGTGGAAAAACAAGAAGAAGAACAAATTCAAATAGAAAGCAAAGACTTGTACGAGGTGCAACCGCAAGGGCCATGCGGCCAAGGATTGTAGGACCTCGTTGGCGAAGGAATCCAAAAGGAAGTGTTCCAACTGCCATAAAGAAGGACACATGTCCAAGGACTTCCAAAAGCCCAAAGTAATCAAGAGTGTCCAGAACTATGCAATAGAGGCAACACCAATTCAAGGCCGACCCCTAAAAGCCCAAGGGCAACCTGCACTGGATGTTATAACTTCTGTTTTAGGAAATTCTACATACACCTTGTTCAATTCTGGAGCGACTCACTCTTTTATCTCTAAGAGACTAGTAAATCCGTTGAACCTTCCCATGTCTATCTCTAATAGTCCGATAGAGGTGGTCAACCCAATCGGAGGAACTAAGTATCTTGAGCAATTTTGCAAAGACCTAGTATTGGAGGTCGACAATGTCGATTTCCATTGCAAAGCTTATGCTTTGAAATTAATGAGGTATGACCTCACCCTAGGAATGGACTGGTTATCATTATATGCAGCCATCCTAGATTGCGACAAGAGAATTGTTCGTCTTAGGAGCCGAGGAGGACGTAGCCCAAGTATTCCTTGTAATGTTAGGAACAAGGATAAAGCCTTATTATATTCCTTGTCTTCTAGTTCTAAAGGACTATCTTAGGTCCCTAGAGTTTGTGAATTCTTGGATGTCTTGAGGAAGTCACGATACTTCCACCCTACAGAGAAATCTCTTTTCGTATTGACCCAAAGAAGGATGCTAAACCTGCAACACTACCCTTGAGGCATATGGAGCCTATGGAAAGAAGGGAGTTAGATAAACAGATTTCAGAATTATTACATAAAGGTTTCATTCGAATAAGTACCTCAGAATGGGGTGCCCCTGTTGTATTTTCCGCCAAAGTAGATGAGTCTTTGAGACTTTGTGTGGAATATAAGGAACTCAATAAGTTAATCAAGAAGAATATGTACCCTTTACCTAGAATCGATGACCTTTTTGTCCACTTGGGAGGAGCCCGAGTATTTTCCCAACTAGACCTTGCTACTGGATTTCACCAATTAAGAATTGCGGAGGACAGTAAGGACAAAATTGCGTTTAGGATGCCAAACGGATTATTCCATTGAGAAGTTATTCCCTTCAGACTAACGATTGCACCCACTTTCTTTGTTGACCTCATGAGTAAAGTGCTTAGGGGCATACTAAATGAAATTGTGGTAGTCTTCGTAAATGATATCCTTATATTTTCAAAAGATCGTAAAGAGCATGAAGATCACTTAAGACAAGTGTTAGGGATATTAATAACGAACCAGTTGAAAGAAAAATTTTCAAAGTACCATTTCTAGAGGAAGAGGTAAGATTTTTAGGACACATTGTGTCAAGAAAAGGCTAGGCTGTAGACCCCACAAAGATCGAGGCAATCAGGGAATGGAGGATACCTCGAAATGCTACGGAAGTGAGAAGCTTCCTTGGAATGGCCGGATATTATAGGAAGTTCATTAAAGACTTTGCAAAGATTGCTACTCCTTTAACCCAATTAAGGAAAAAGAATTTGGTGTTCACTTGGAGTAATAAATGTGACATAGCCTTTAAGAAATTAAAGGAACATTAACTAGTGCACCAGTCCTATTTATACCTGATGGTGCAAAATTGTTTACAGTTTACACTGATGCATGTGGAACCGAATTATGAGCGGTCCTTATGCAAGAAGGAAGAGTAGTTGCTTACGCTAGTGGACAACTCAAGGATTTAGAGAATGGATACCCAGTTCATGACCTTGAGTTAGTCGTAGTAGTGTTCACTCTTCAGATGTGGAGGCATTATCTTTTTGGGGAAAAATTTGAACTCTTTACTGACCATAAATCCGTAAAGTATTTATTTTCTCAACGTGACCTAAACTTGAGACAACAACGATGGATGAAACATATTGCCTCATTTGATTTCGTGATCCAGTATACCACAGGGAAGGGGAATATTGTGGCAGATGCTTTAAGTAGGAAATATGCGACTTCGAATGCGATTATAGAATGGAAGCACCAACCACTTTTATGATTTTCTTGGAGCCATGATAGTTAGGCCTACACTAAAGGAGAGGATTCGAAAAACACAAGACCTCGAGGAAGAATTGAGAAGCATAAAGGAGAAAGTGGAAAAGAAGGAGACTTTTCCCCATTCGATTGGCAATGATGGGAGTTTACTTTGGGACAGATGACTTCACGTTCCCAAAGATGAAGGATTAAGGAAAGAAATTCTAGAAGAGTGTCATAGGTCAAAATTGACCATTCACCCCGATGGCGATAAAATGTACAAGGATATGAAGAGGAATCTCCACTAGGAAGGAATGAAGAGAGATGCAGTCGAGTTCATGGCCAGATGTTTAACATGCCAAAAGGTGAAAGTGGAGCATGGGAAGCCCAGAGGACTGTTACTTCCTTTAGATATCCCCACGTAGAAGTGGAAACATATTTTCATGGACTTTGTAGATGGACTTCCTAGAAGCCAAAAGGGTAATGAGGTTATTTGGGTTGTGGTAGATCGCTTAACCAAAAGCGTCCATTGTATACCAGTTAAAAAGACAAGGACTGCAGCCTCGTTTTCCCAATTATATGTCAAAAAATTAGTCTGACTACATGGTATCCCATCAATTATTGTGAGTTATAGAGACAACTTTCTCACAAGAAAATTTTGGAGAAGCCTACAAACAACATTGGGAACGACCCTTAACCTAAGCACAACTTATCATCCGCAGACCGACGGACAAACAGAAAGAGTAAACAGAATCTTGGACGACTTGCTCAAAGCTTGCATCACCGACTTTGGAGGAGTTTGGGAGCATCACTTACCATTCATGGAATTCACGTATAATAATAGTTTTTAAGCAACGATCAGTATGACCCCTTTTGAAGCTCTTTACAGGAGCCATGCAATCCACGGAGAAGACATCCTTGATTAGGCAGAGGATGAAGGCAGCCCAAGGCCGTAAGAAATCGTATGCCGATAAGCGAAGGAGGGAACTTGAGTTAATGTTGGAGACTTGGTATTCGTAGAAGTATCCCCTCTTAAGAAGACTGTTCGGTCTGGGAAGATTGGGAAGTTGGCTCCCAGATTTATTGGGCCTTTTCGTGTCATCGAGAAGATAAGATCTTTGGCTTATCGAGTGGATCTCCCAGAGCGTCTATCTGGAATCCATAATGTTTTTCATGTATCTCGTCTAAGGAAATGCCTTCATGATTCTGCTATCAGACTCGAGCATGATGAAATTGGGGACATAGAAAAACTTGAGTTGGAGTCCAGGGTGTCCCATGCCACTGCAAAGATTATAGAGCATGGAATCAAGAGACTTCGCAACAAAACCGTTTGCCTCATCCTAGTACAATAAGGAAATGATCCTGCGGAAAGCACATGAGAGACGGAGGATAAGATGAGACAGACTCACCCAAAGCTTTTCTCGGGTAATTTTCCTCAAAATTTACGTTTATGGATGCATTATGATTGCTAGATTGGTCTGTTAGGAAATGGATGCAACACCATTGCACAAGCACACTCATATAGAAGTATATGCATAATTAGGTTGTTTGCATACATTTCATCACTTATTACACCTACATGCTAGGTTAAAGCTCACTTTAGTGGGTCTACAGTTCATAATCTCTACAAGTCATGGTTACTTATGGCTGAATTAAAAATAACATGGATGTTTCAAGCGAGTTGTTTTTTCGCCCCTTAAACAGATTTCCGGATGAAAATTATTTTTAAGGAGGAGAATGTAATACCCCGTAAAATACATAAACATTAACAATAAATAAATAAAAATAAGCAATTAAATAATAGATGGAAAATGAGATTTTGCAGCTTTAGGGATTTGGCTATGAAATTCTTTTATTTGGATTCACGGCGAAATTTTTAATCGTTTTTACATATAATATGTTTAAAACGGTTAATGTATGAAAAAGTTATGAACAGATAACTTTGGATGGTAAAATGTAATATATATATATATATAACGTTAGGCACGTCCGTTGGACATGTGCATAGATAATCAAGCGTAAATTTATGGATTGTGAAATTTTAGTCATATGCATGGACAATATGCAGATACAAATAAATATGTGAGTTAACTACTCAGTGCATGGTCTATTCTATGCGCACAGAAAGTTGTGTAGTTTTTGCCCTAATGGATTTTTTTTACTTCCTTTCCTTCTTATATAGTAACTGTCTCTAAGAGCATTCACAACCGTTTGTCAGTTGGAAATCAACTAACCCCCAACGGGGGTTCAGTTGAGCTCATTTGGGTTGCTTTGTCAACCCTGGAGGTCATATTATTATCATGAAACATCTAATAAAAGTCATCCTTAACTAAACTTTTCTCTTCTAAGACCGACCGAACACATGGAAATTATGATGGATAGATGTTTATTTTTAAACAGCAATGTTCGCCGTAACAATGCAACAAACACGATGATCATTGATGATGAGAAGGGCTGAACTTTTAGTTGAATTTATTATCAAATTCAAAAGTTTTTTCTTTGGAACATTTCAGTCCCATGTGAAGTAAACCACGGAACAATGCAGTCCCATGTGAAGCAAACGTAAGCAAGAAAAGTTGATATATGCATGGGAATATATTAACATAAAAAAGCCATATAATCACTCTCTATACCCAATAAAATCAAGCATAAATGAAATGGTTAAATACAAACAGCATAAGCCACATTGTTCCATTGTATAAGCCAAATAAAATGAAGCATAACCTCCACATCAATATGGCACTGTATGAGCCAAATTGTTCAATTGTAACACTCACACAAACAACATAAGACAAAATAATTGAAGCACACAATAGAATATCTCATGACTTTTTCAAGTTAGTACACACAAATAGATATTCTCACATTATTTCGAATGGAAACAATAGAAATAATATCTCGCATGCAACATAATACAAAATTTATATTGTACAATTAACTGAAGAGTTGACGATGCCAAATCATTACCCTTATATATATATTAAGGCCAAAAGATCCAAGTCTGCATTAGATGAATAATCGTCGATACCCAACCTTCATTAGCTTTATCTTGAAAATAGTATCTCTTTCCCTCTCATAAATAAACCATAATAATGAATTTGTAGAAAGGCCATACAAACAGCTATGCTTTGTTTAATTAGCCTTACATATTTCTATCACCTTAGTAATGATATCATTACATTCTTCCACTCGGTTATGCAGTTCTGCTCAGCTGTAGGGAAATCCGAAATCTACACATCAAAATATAAGTGTCTAAGTACCCCTTCATAATTTTTGCATCTAAGTAGTTCAACGCATATGTATAGTCTATCTGCAAATATTTTAAAATTCTAATCATTCTTTCACTAATCGTGCTACATTTCTATCATACGGCTTGAAACTAAAATTTCCATCAATGTCTAGTTTGTTGAGCGTTCTAGTTCCAAAAATGATATCAAAGAACAGCAAGCCTATCGCCCCATCAGCATTAAGGACGAAATTATTTTTTTAGAAAGCATCTCTATTTCCACTTGGACCACTTGGACATCATATTCCATGTATTACACAAAAGCAAAACGCATGGGAGCACACTTCTACACAGCTATACTCTCCTGTCCCAGTTGTTTCAGCTGCTTATTCTGCGCCGAAATTCATTATTCATAAGCGTCCCATGGTTTTGTTTGTAGATTATGTAGTGAAATGTGAGATGCAAACATTTCACTAGATTTTAATTTAATTTGAAAACCCTAAACACTATTTTAATATCTGATTCCAATATACAAACTGTTTTGGTTCTTATAAGGTAGAAACTCGTTTTGTACTTACGGCGTGGTCTTACGAGATAGTTTGGCATGACCCTGTTCCTATATTCATTGGCTCCCTTCTGTAATTTCAGCTATTCTAACTTGTCTCTATTTGTTTTTCATGGCTTGATTCCTCACTATCTCGGAAATTTATCGAGAGTACTAGAATATCTTGATCTTAATAATTGCTTCAAAGGTTTCGGCAGTGAAACTATTTATTGACGGCTCTCATTGCTTGTCATGTTCATTAAAGCATCTTACTATGACAATTACGTTTTTAAAAGCTTTCATAATTAACAGGCTACCCAATGTTGTCGTGATATGTTTAAGCTCTTGTACCATCAGTAGTTTTCCAGCCTAGCTCTCTTCCATGTGCAAACTTTACAAAACTTCCTTACCTTGATCTACCTAATAATTTCACAAGTCAAGATCAAGCCACCCCTTTACTTACGATTATTTGACATAACTTGAAGAACCCCATATCACAATATGAGCAACTTGCGAGACGAAATTCCTATATGGGTTGGTGAACATTTTATAGGTTTTATAGTCTTACTCTTGTTAGAATTGATGAATGAATTGTATTGTATGGAGATAGGAAAATAATTGTAGAAATGATGAACTTATTGTATCGTGTAAAGAAACAATGAATGATGTTATTTTCTGAGCACTGCCAAAAGTTTAGACAGAAGGTGAAAAGGAGATGCGTTATCATTCCAAAATTTTAAGATCAAGACTACTCTTTCACGTTGATTACTTCTTGGATTATCTTTATATATATATATATATATATATATATATATATATATATATAGTGCGGTGTTAAGGACACCGCACTTTCTGTTTCAAGGTACCATTGATACGTATGTGGACTTTACAAATCTTTCTTATCTTGATCTATCTGATAATGCAATAGGTCAAAAAAACTTCCCTTTGTGGATATCTGACATAAAAAGCCTCACACACATTGATCTACGAAGAAACAATTTCCGCTCAATTCCAGATGCACTAGAAAATTTAACTTCCCTACAGTATATGGATTTTTCAGACAATATTTTCAGTGGGGCTTTACCAAAAGCATTAAAAAAATTATGCAATTCGCAAACATTGAGTGGCGGTTTTAATGACTTCACCGATATGCATGAATTTACAAATACATTATCTGGATGTCTCAAAGACAGTATTGAACATCTGGATTTAAGGCAAAATAACCTCAGTGGTTGTTTACCAGATACGTTTGGAGAAATGCACAAGCTGAAAACTTTAGATTTGTCATATAAATTATTATTTGGTTCCATTCCAGAATCATTGGGACATCTTGTGGCTTTAGAAGAACTACTCCTATCAGAAAATAAATTGAATGGAAACGTTCCAAGAAGCACCGGACAACTTTCAAAACTTCTTCTTTTGCATCTTGATAAAAATTCCATTAAAGGTGTCATTTCTGAAGTTCATTTTACTAGATTAGCCAAGCTTGAAGAGTTGAGCTTAGACTCAAACAATCTAATTTTGAATGTAAGCCATGATTGGATCCCTCCATTCAAGCTCAAAGTCTTTGGCATGGGATCTTGCAAGATGGGACCATATTTTCTGCAATGGTTAAAAACACAAGTAAATTTATCCTTGTTAAACTTGTCCTCTTCTGACATCGTGGATAACTTACTTGATTGGTTCTAGGGTGTTTTTGTCACACGTGACGTAATAACATTAGATCTTTCTAATAATGGAATCAAGGGAAATTTACCTCCTCTTCCTAGGTTAAGTTTTAATTATTTTTATTCGAACTCTAATTTCTTTGAAGGTCCTTTACCACCATCTTTAAATATTACATATTTGATTGATGTATCAAACAACTCGTTCTCCGGATCTATTCAACCCATATTAGTTAATAGAATACTGGAACGCATCTTTCTTCCTAGAAATAACTTTAGTGGTGAAATCCCATTATCTATACGTTCAACTAAATTGTCGTGGATTGATCTTTCGCGGAATCTTTTAACATGCAAGTTGCCAAATTGTTGGAATCAACGTGAGAATGGGTCTTTTGATTTTGAGAGTTCATATTTTAGTAACAGCTTACGTTTAGATTTCTCCAGAAACAATCTATATGAAAATATTCCTCACTCCTTGGGGGCTTTACCCGGTCTTACATCATTGCATCTATCCTATAACAAGCTTAGTTGTTGTCTTCCAATTAACCTAAGAAATTGTGGAGGTCTCGTAACTCTTGATCTTGGTATGAATAACTTGACAAGCATAATCCCCACATGGATTGGTGAAGATCTTATATATTTGAAATTCCTTATTCTAAGATCAAACAATTTCATGGGGAATGTCCCCTCAAATTTTTCCAAGTTGAAAGAACTTCGAATCCTTGATCTTTCTAACAATAAACTGGCCGGAGAAATACCATGGAGCTTTGGAAACTTCAATGTCATGATGGAAATGCATCCAACCAACGAACTTGATCTTTTACGATTTTATGATGGGGTGAGTCCCAATCTCATGGAGTATGTGCAGCTAACCATTAAAAAAGGAGACTGGAATTATGATAAGTTTGTTATGTAAAACAGCACCTTTGCGGAAGCGCCCAGGATCTTATTCACCCAATTACTTAAAGATGATTTCTATGGAAACAAACACAGATATGGAATCACATGCGCAAACACAAAATATTCCACCCAACCACCCTCTTTATTGATTCTCAAAACGAATTTTGTTTACACTCACTGGTTCAACAACCAACAATAAACAAACTACAAGAATCAATAACCTTATCGAGAAAGGGAAAGAATATCTAGATGACTGAGACTTTTGTTGGAGAAGGAGAACAATGAAGAACGACGGCTAACCCTTGGATTAATTAATTCGGTCTCAATCCCATATGTTTAATCCAACCCTAGATGTTGCTTTTATAGGAGAATAGAATCCCTAGGCAAATACCCAATTTGTCCCTTCATTACTTGCAGAATAAGTTAAAGAAAAGACCAAGTCAAGCTGCAGCAAAACCCGCTCAGTCGTCTGACCTAAATAGATCCGACATCTGTCCATGCCCTCGGATTACAATCCCTGACAGGTCAGACGTCTGACCCGGATTGGTCAGACGTCTGTCCACACTCTCGGACTTCAGATCCCTGAAGGAACAGACGTCTAACCAACCTCCCTCAGACGTCTGTGCTGAAGCAGAGCACACAACTGCTCTTCCTTGCCTTCTTTCTACTGCTGCTTCATCTCCTCTAACGCCTATCACATCCACGCCTCGTCTTCATCAACTTATATGATTTCATGTCACAAATCACAACATTCCACCTTGATATGAAATCGCATCACATCAAAAACGATCTTCCAACACACAAGTCATCTAGCTCTTTCAACGACACCTTCTCTCAATTAAACCATTACAAACATAACCCACCGCCTGCCAAAAATGCACCTTCTCCTCGAGATGCACCATGCAATACTAACAGTCTAAAAGTGCTTGTAATACCACAAGGATCTCCACCTTGTGGATTTTCTGCATCGACACCCGTCTATCACTTGATCTGAGCTCCTTCCTTGATCACTCCGGATCCCTTGAGCATCATTAACATGAAAACCCCTGTCTAGCACATCAGCAGTGACCAAATTGACCTCTCCAACTTGCTGTGGACTAGATTCTTCAACCGTCACTTGCCTTTCACAGTCGACCACAGAACCTACCAATTTATACAGGTTTCCTGCCTCCAAGACACCTCTCATCACAACACGACCACCCTTCTTCACTCTCAAAACTCCACCTCGAGTATCATAAGTGCAACCACGGCGATCTAACTGACCGAGAGAAATGAGGTTTTGCGAAATAGCTGGCACATGTCTAACTCCAGAGACTTCCCTTACCACGCCATTATGCATACGAAACCGGATAGATCCAATACCACAAACTGGTAGCTCTACTCCATTGGTTGTTCTAATCACGTCGACATTCTTCTCATACAAAGAGAAATACTTCACATCCTTACAAATGTGAAAACTGGCTCCTGAATCCATCTTCCAAGAATTAACTTCGCTAAACAGGACATCACTAGAAGTATCACTAATGGAACATGCAGCAATATCTGCATGTGCCTCATTACTTCCATCACCATCCGCAACCTTCTTCTTATCCGTCTGATAAGCATAACAATTCTTGTGTATGTGACCTTCCTTACCACAATAATAACAAGCACCTTTACCACTAGCCCCTTTCTTCCTTTTTCTTGTATCTTTCCCCGAGTCATTTGCTACCATGGCCTCACCTTGAACTGATTTAAAACCCGACCCTTTTCTCCTTAGTTCCTCATTCAAAAGGCTGCTTCGAACAGTTTCCAAAGAGATGGCTCCACCAGCATTGGAGTTACTCAATGAAACAACCAAAGTCTCCCAACTTTCTGAAAGCGAGCTCATCAGCAAAAGAGCCTGCAACTCATCATCAAAATTGACCTTCAGATTTGCCAATTGGTTGATCACATCTTGAAATTCATTCAGGTGCCCTACAACTGACTTCTCCTCATCCAATCTCAGTTGAACAAGCTTTTGTACCAGAAAAGCCTTACTTGTAGCACTCCTCGACTCATACAAAGATACCAACTTGTCCCGCAATTCCTTCGCAGATTCACAATTAGCCACATGATGGAATATCGAATCATCAAGGTACTGCCGAATCAAGGCAATAGCCTTCTTATCCATCTTCTTCCACTTTCCCTCATCTACACTCAAGGGCTTCTTCCCATCTCCATCAATCAGATCATGAAGATCATTGAGGTAAAGCACATCCTCCATCTTAGGCTTCCAAATCCCCCAATTTCTTCCGTCAAATACAGTCATCTTCGGAAACGCCATCATATCCATCATTAAAAAATTTGATTTTTCCACTCCAAAATCACTCTAACCTTTGCGATGAACCTGCTCTGATACCAACTGTTATGTAAAACTACGCCTTTGCGGAAGCGACCAGGATCTTATTCACTAAATTACTTAAAGATGATTTCTATGGAAACAAACACAGATATGGAATCACACGCGCAAACACAAAATATTCCACCCAACTACCCTCTTTATTGATTCTCAAAACGAATTTTGTTTACACTCACTGGTTCAACAACCAACAATAAAAACTACAAGAATCAATAACCTTATCGAGAAAGGGAAAGAATATCTAGATTACTGACACTTTTGTTGGAGAAGGAGAACAATGAAGAACGACGGCTAACCCTTGGATTAATTAATTCGGTCTCAATCCCATATGTTTAATCCAACCCTAAATGCTGCTTTAATAGGAGAATAGAATCCCTAGGCAAATACCCAATTTTCCCCTTCATTACTTGTAGAATAAGTCACAGAAAAGACCAAGTCAAGCTGCAGCAAAACCCGCTCAGACGTCTGACCTAAATAGGTCAGACGTCTGTCCATGCTCTCGGATTACAATCCCTGACAGGTTAGACGTCTGACCCAGATTGGTCAGACGTCTGTCCACACTCTCGGACTTCAGATCCCTGTAGGAACAGACGTCTGACCAAGCTCCCTCAGACGTCTGTGCTGAAGCAGAGCACACAACTTCTCTTCCCTGCCTTCTTTCTGCTGCTGCTTCATCTCATCTAACGCCTATCACATCCACGCCTTGTCTTCATCAACTTATGTGATTTCATGTCACAAATCACAACAAAGTTGTTAACTCAAATAACCATTATTGATCTCTCTTCCAACAATTTATCTGAGCAGATACCCAAAGAATTTGGAAATCTTCAATGATTGTTTTCTTAGAATCTATCTAGAAATCATTTAGTTGGACCAATACCTGATGCTTTTGGTTCGATGCACTTCCTTGAATGTCTCGATTTGTCAAGAAATAAGCTTTCAGGCAATATACCCTCAACCATGTCCAACATGACTACATTGGATTATCTAGATTTATCATATAACAATTTATTAGGAAAGATTCCATTAGGTAACCAGCTTCAGACTTTCACTAATGAATCATATATTGGCAATCCCAAACTTTGTGGTTATCCCCTCAGTCAACCATGTAGCAACAAGACACCAAATTTTGAAGTTTCCATAGTTGAAGTTATCGAATCAGATTACCGGTGGTATGTGAGTGTTGCACTTGGGTTTGTTTTAGGTAACTGGATTGTCTGGGGTACTTTTCTCATGAGGGAAAAGTGGAAGAACATTTTTTTCAATATGCTGATTATGTATATGATGCGATATACGTCGTTACCATTGTGAACATAAACAAGTTCAAAAGCAAAATGGCCAATGCAACTGCATTAGATTGATAAGCACTGTCAGAGTTTAATTAGCAATAATAATTCAATGAAAATTTAGGTGTCCTCGGTGTGTATTAGTCAGGACATGAAGCTGCTTTTACCATTCCCACTGTTTGTTGTTGTTGTTGTATACAATTTTCTTTTTGATAAATCAACACCCAGTAATTGTATTAGTTACTTGTGATTCATTCTTTCTTTCTGCTAGTACACATGAAATTGCAGCGTTTGAAAGATGGACGCAGCAAATGACAACGTGATTGCAGAGTGAAATCACATGCATGGTTAATTAACCACTGTGAGTTCTGAGTTAATTTTTTGAAATATTCTGCCGATTGTTATATATACTTGTGAGAATGAATATATTCGAGTGTAAGCATGAGGATGATTAAATATATATTATGGATAGGGTTTAGTGAGATCATAATTTTCTCTCTCTGGCACGATCATTAATTAGATCTCTGCTAAAATCTGGGAAGAAAAACTGTTCGCTTCTGGTTAATCCTTTTAACCTGTTAGAAATCAGTGATGATTTATCGAGATCATTGCTTATTGTGGCTTCAAGGTTGAGAAAATAATTCTGGACATTGTGATTTTATGCAACTGGTGAATCCTTGTGTGGTTTTTTAATACGTCAGAGTGAAAAGTGTGTTGCTATTCAAATGTGTAAGCCAACCTCTTGAGGGGGTAAGAATAAAATATGCAAATACTAAGCTTGTGATGGCATGAAGATAACAGAACTTGCATATCATAGTCCATAATTAAATATAAATATAGTTGGCGTGAAGACCTCTATGATCAGCTACATGAATAGTTAGCTTATGATCTAGCTATATTAAAAATTGCCATCAAACATTTATTGAAATGTATATTAGCCGTTAAAACATAAGAAGATCATAGTATAAAAAGTTGATAGATGGACCTAAGAGACTGAACTAGAGACGAAAACCATATGGAGGACTACTTTCTAATTTCTGGGCATCGAATTTAGTGATGGGACTGAAATAAAATGGAGGGTGGAGTTATTTATAGGAGAGGCAGGAAGGAATTGATGGTGATTTTAATTCAGGGCATTTATTGTATTGACTTTGTTTTGGAAGTTAACTCAGATTTTCGTTTTGGAGAATATATTTTATTTGCTGCTCATGTCATGGCAATTATGTTGCTTTAAAGGTGAAAAGATTCTGAGTTAATTTGACTTATTTTCCAGCTATGCAAATCCAGCTGTAAGTTTGACATATATGTGGAAAAATATTAATGAAAATGTGAATATAAAACTAGAATAATCTCTGATTTGGACAACTATATATTGCCATCTCAGTCCGTATTAATCTGATGAATCCATATTGTAATGTCATTGCATTGATAGTTGGTTGTCTATACCTTTTGTGGTTATAAACTAGTCATTTTACATTAAATGTACTCAACTATTAAAGCATCCAAATATTGAAATACATGCACAATAATACGGTTATTCATTTTGTATAATACGAATGATAATCGAAGACTAATATTTTATGATCAACGATGGAACTGATTGTGCTTAAGAGTTTGGCTAATCGACGCATCGATGTGGCCAATATTTTGTTAGTTCATGGTTTAGATCTTCAGTTATGCTTCTGAAATGGAACCCTATCTTTGTAGTTGTAGGGTTCATCACAGAAGAATAAGCGGTTAGTTTCAAAGATACGTTTTGATTTCCAGGCCGTTTGCAAAGTAATACGAAGGACAGAGGGCGTGTTTTCTATCTTAAGATACCAAACCTTTGATGAGAAAGATTATGTGAATGCATTAATGATTCAACAATGTATGGTGGAAATAAATACAGCCAGTGTGATTACACACAACATTGCAAAGGAAGATTGCATTACCTAAACAATCCTGTTTGGACTTTGTATTCTTGTAACATTAATAATAATAATTAGTAACATTTTTTTTATACTTATAATAAAACTTAACGGTTGGTTTTCCAATCGTTGTGCGGTAATATTAATAAACATAACTTTAAAAAAAAAAACTAAAAATAAAGTGCTACATAAATTATGTGTTGATGTAATTGTGTGTAAAACAAACATTTACACTAAAAATTACGAGGTGGTATCGTATTTTTGTTTCATTTGTTTGATCGATTCTACCGAGTTTTATTTTAATTGAATCTCTTTAACATTTTTTTTCTTTGGTGGTGTTCAATTAAAATTTGTCCCTCTTTGATTAAAAATGAAAATCTGTTGTACAAAGACACCTTATTTGATTTTGCAGAGAATGTCGAATTTGAAATTTGTTCGAGTGTTGTCTGGATTCTGACTAGAACAGAACCAATGCGAACAAATTTTCGAGGTTAAAAGCTGGAACCTTAGAAAATAGCTGTCAACTACGCTATGCATATCATCATCCGCTCTAAAAATATAATATGGACACAAAAAAACAACATAAAATAGACAAAATGTGTAAACTTTCTAAAGGAAAAAAAATAGAAAAGAAAAGATGAAGAAAATAAATATATCCAAGAATCTGGAAAATAATCCGTCTATATATACTACAGTTCTAATATGAATATGATCACAGAACGTACCTGAAGAAACCGACGAAAGTTGAATTGCTTTATTAAAACTCTTTCAAAGGGTCCTATTATGTCCAATATACATATTTGATTAAGAAGATATATATAATAAAGACAAATTCAGTCCGTAATGCAAATTTTCAACTTAGTGAACATAAAAAAATGTTAGATAAATCATGTGGAGAACCTGTCGGCGAGTAGCATAGATTTTCGCCATTGCCAATTGAATTACATCATCTAACAGATTAGCGTTCAAGCTTCATGCACACTTTTTCCATGTCAACAGCCGTGTGGGACTGCACATAGAAATATTGCACACTTTTTCCAAGTCCTTTAGTCGTCTGTATTATTAGTTCTACTTTAAGATTTAAAATATATATACAAGGCAAATCTGGTTCATCTATAAGATCAGGCTGAATCTTTAAGAAATATATTCAAGTCTTCGTTTAAGCCATGACTATTCAATCAATTCTATTTATGCTATTGTTACCTGCTTTTCTGTTGGAGCTTGATGGCGGAGTAACTATTTCATGTTGCATAGCAAGTGAGAGGAATGCTCTTCTCAATTTCAAGGAAAATCTTAAAGATAAAAACAACATATTTGCACCATGAAACGGTAAAAACTGCTGTAACTAGAAAAGTGTTTCTTGCAACAACCTAACCAATCGTGTCATCAAGTTACGCAATCCATACCCCGTTTCTAACCTTTATGATAATGTTCTTTACAATGAGTGGTCGTTAAGAGGTGAGCTCAGCCCATCTTTGTTTGATCTAAAGCAACTAAATTATCTTGACCTCAGCATGAACCATTTTGACCGTTCTATTCCTAAATTCCTTGGTTCCCTTCGTGGTCTTAGGTATCTTAACTTGTCTCTAGCTGGATTCTATGGTTTGATTCCTCATCATCTTGGAAATTTATCTAAACTGGAATATCTCGATCTTAATAATGGCAACAATGGTTACAACACTAATTTTATTATTGATGATGAATCTCATTGGATATCACATCATACTTTGTTGAAACATCTCACTCTGTAAAACACGTTTTTTTAAAAGCTTTCAGAATTCAATTGAAGTGTTGAACATGTTACCTAACATTACCAAGCTATGTATAAGCTCCTGTAACATCAGTGATTTTCCGGCCTCACTTCCATATGTGAACTTTACAAATCTTTCTTTTTTTGATCTATATGATAATTTCATAGGTCAAAAAATCACCTGTTTAAGGTTATTTGACATAAAAAGCCTCACACACATTGATCTATACAACAACCATTTCCGCTCAATTCCAAATGCATTGGTTCTTTTGAATATCTCATGGAGTATGTACAACTAACCATTAAAAAAAGTGAATGGATTTATATGAGCATAAGTTGTTAACTCAAATAACCATCATTGATCTCTCCTCCAACAATTTATCTGAGCAGATATCCAAAGAACTTGGAAATCTTCATTTGTTAACTTCCTTGAGTCTATCCGGAAATTAGTTAACAGGACCAATACACTACCAAAATTGAAATTTGTAGAGGCAGCTTCAAATGCCTTTAATATTATAAATAGAGGCTGATAATTTGTTAAAACTGCCACTAAATGAATTGGAGGCAGAAGAAGAACAACCTCTAAAGATCCAGCCGCTAATAACATTCAGGGGCCTATTTGTCACTAAAAATGCCTCTGCTAATTCCTTTGCCACATAGGATATTTTAGTTTAAACTACAGCAATAATGGCTTTAACATACGCCTCTACTAAGTTGTCTAACATAACTAATATGCGAATCTGCAGCAGATTTATCAAATTGATTATTATATGAAGTGAACTATAAAATTGAATCAAAATCAGAATGCACAAACTGCAGCAATAATTACAACACATAATGTCATGCCAATATGCGAATTATAAAACTGAACCAAAATCAGAATACACAATTGAATCAAAATCAGAATACACAAATTATAATTGCATTAACAGGAATACATAATCAAATATCCCGACAAAACGAGGTACTTTATGGTTCCAACAATAAATATCAAAAGTCAACATTGTCATTTGGAACAACATTCAACATTCTCACAAATGCACATAGCCAGAATAATAAATAAAATTGACCAGATATTATGCCAGAGTCTTGAACATGAAGACATAAAACCTGCATACACAAAAAAAAAAAACTTGGTTTCACATATAACTTATTTGTGAAATACGAGCAGAAAAATCGTGCAACCTACTTCCACAGTTGGAAGTGATGCTACATTAAAGTGATATAGTTTTTATAGGCAACACTTCACATCTTCACATTTTATTGTTTTAAGCATCAAATTAGATTGGGTTTTGGAATTAAAGAGCTTGCACTTTAATTTTCACCTAGACTTGATTCATTAAGACCGTTGAGTACATCGAAAAAACCAAAAGAGAAGATGTTTTACTATATTACATTTCAGATAGTCCGATTTAATCTTTTATTAGTAGGTTTCTTTTAATTTCATAAACCTTAAATTCACACGACAAAACAAATCATCATTTTAATAAACCAACAAAAAAATACCTTGGCATATATGTATATCCTAAAAAACAAAATTATATCCTGCATCAATATCAGCTTGATCGTCCAATTCAATAACATAGAGCTAGAAAAGGAGCAGGACAATGCTTGGAAGCCCATTCTGTCAAATTTGTGGGACCATGTTATATTCAAAACAATAGTATCAATTATAAAATGTACATCAGTTGACGATAGAAAATAACAGTAATTGGAAAATGACAATCTTGGGAGCACTAGGTAAGTAATCTGTTTCTCACGGTCTTTGACAATAATATCAACATAATAATCAGGTATTGCCAAATCGGAAATAATTAAAATTTATTTACTTGACACCACTATGAATTTCCAACACAAGGAATTATCATGTGTGCATAAGAAAGAAAACATCATATGTTATCTTATATTGTAAGCGAAGTTATGCAGCTGATATGCACATGCATTTCCAAAGACCACATAATTCGGGGAGGATATAAAAACAATCTATTAAGACATGTGCATAAATTCTCAAATCTCACTATTTACTACAAATCCACGATTAAATTTCTCAAACTTAAGTTCAAATACAAAGCAAGTTTTTACAGTTTAAACTTAATAATAGTGCGCACAAACTAATCTTAAAGTGAGAAATATAGATATAAAATTTTGAATTAGAATGGAAACACATGTTTCTTGACAATGGAACTGTAAATGATCAAGTACAAGAGCCATGAACGTTGCTTGTACGTACTAATCACACTTGTCCACAAAAAAATTTCAATTTATTATATATATATATATATATATATATATATATATATATATATATATATATATATATATAATAAAAACCATTCCACCATATTTACAAAGTAAAAATACATTATGAATTTACTTATTTGATCTGTTATGAATTAACCCATTGATATGAAAACTAAAAATATGCCCAATTTGAATTATAGCTAGTCTGTATAAAACAAAGCCTTCTACCCACAAGATCTTACCATTTTTGGTTCTTATTTTCGTTCTACTTTCTCTGGGAAAATATCTCAATTCATTCTACGGTTCTTTATCAAAAATGTATATTTTTAACTATGCTTAGCATCGTCTATCGGCCATAGCGATGGTGTCGCATACATTAACCTGTAACTTCCCTATACCTTAAGGCAAAGCTAGCTCTATCCATGCTTTTCAATCTAAAAAATAAGTTTTGGACTGGAGTAATCATGTCCAGCCCAAAGGCAATGCAAGCGTATATTAATTTGTGTATGTGTGGTTGGTTCACATTTTGGAAGTTATTTCATGCATTCAAAAGGAACATTCATTTTTATTACTTTCTAGGAACTCTTTATTTCCTTATTTTCAAAGTTACCTCAATCTAATTTCGATAACAGCTATTGATTTTTGACTCATTGATGGATAAGGAAACAACAGGGAAGATTTTCCTTTTCTTTTTCTTTTTTACTTTTTACATTTATGAATTCATATGAAGGATTCATCATTGGCTTACGATACCGAAAAACTTAAGCTTTTTTACTTCGAATACGTTTCTAGCTTCACTCCATATTTTTTCACTTATTCTCAATTTAGGTTTTCTGTTCATACATACAATCAATCAAATGATTTCATCATTCTTATCAATAGAACATAAATGGATAAATTGGATTAGTTGGAAACAAGGGAAAATAATTTACATATGATTTATGCTAATCATAATTATATTTAGTCATTGTTAAGTCTTCGATGTAGTACTTCGTGCAAGCCAACAAATGTACATAACAACATAGGAAGTGCATTTATGTTCAGTACATCTTAATAAATTAGAATATGACATGTGCGTTTTATAAGTGGACTGGTACAAGAGTGTGCAAAATAAATATTTTTACTCACTTGCCTTCTGGTTTCTGAGGAACGAAAGGATACATCTTGCAGAGAAAGATCTCTTCTTAGGATTACCTCTTGCACGAATAGGTGCATTCAGCAATCAATCATTAGTAAAATTCAGTACACTGACAACAGAAACCAAGCATGATGATTCCTGCAATTTGAACAACTTTACTTCATGTGAAAATTAATCTTAAAGAGCAAAAAAAAGTGTTCAGTGATTTGTATGGCATCCGTACATGAATGGATGAAAATGAAATATAACATGCATTCAAGACTCTGTTAATTATACTCTTGTCGCAACAGTTTCATCTGGGAGGTAGAATAAGAAAAGAACAAATATTTTTGAACGTACAAGTAGAAGTTCATTCTGGATTTGCATTTGCAGTAATATAACATGCATTTTCTAGCCACAGCATGTTTCTCTATCATTTTGTTTAGGTTTTTAGCTGTTGTAGTAACATGCATTTTCTAGCCACAGCTCTTTTCCGTAAGTGTAGTGTAGTAATGACAAATAATGGTATCTGACAACAAGGAAACATTTCTAAAATCGTCTACCTTGAAAATAAATTTGGCTTTGCCTCTCTCTTTACACTAGCTTCCGACTAAAGAAGCATGAACTAATGGTGGGCTTTGCTGATTCGGGACTATAGTATTATGAATTGAAATCTTTTTAACTAAACAGATTTTAATGGAGATCAAAATATCAACTATTATTATTAACTACTTGTGCTTGTGTGTGTGGATTACAGTGAAATATAATATGCATTCCAACTTGTACCTATTTTATATAGTTTTGTTTCAGAGCTAAGAAAAAGGAAAAATATTTGTCAAAGTTAGCATGATTTGTTGGACTATCGAAGTTTAGGAAAATTGATATAAAAAATGTTGTTGTGTCCGGCGACCACTTCCCTCCTTAAGACGATTTCAAGTTACTAGGTCAAAATAATGTTTTGACTATCATTCTTTGAGACATTACCGGTAGCTGTAAAAACTGTTGAAGAACCAATTTCGTTTGAAATGTTTTGACTATCATTCTTTGAGACGTTACTGGTAGCTGTAAAAACTGTTGGAAGAACCAGATTCATTTGAAAAAATGTCAAACGATATTTTGAAAAAAAAAATCATAAATTTGAAATAAACAAATTAATTCATTATAATTTCAACACAAATTAATTCAATACCAATTCATTTGGCAAACATTTCAACAAATTATGCATCGCAATTCATTGGAAAAAACGAAAAAAAAAACGTACAGATGAACTGTTTCCATTTTAATTCAATTCGATATGAAGATGAAATGTTGCTATTTTAATTTAATTTAATGGAAAAACAAAAATCTTTAGTCCTCAAGTCTGCCATGAAGATGAATTTTCCAATTTGATAGATTCAATTCGTTTAATCAGCAAAAAGATCGTAGCTGAATTCAAATAATCAAAGTAAACCCTGAATAACTATGCTCAAATCAGTATAAATCAAATTAGGGTTAGTAAGATTACCGTTTATATTCAGCGTGCGAAGAAAGCAGGAAGAGAATGCAAGAGGAGGGCGAAATCCATTGCTGCGGGATGCAAATTTGCTGCATGATTAATATTTGAAGCTGCCGTAGGAAGTGGATGCAAGAGGGAAGATGCATCGTGATTCTTTGATATTTTTTTTAAAATAAAATATGGTTTTTTGGTGAGGTCACGTGACCTCACCAACAAAAATGTGGCTCTGTCCCTGCCCATAATCAACAATGAAAGATGGGATCTTCAAGTTGTTTCAACATGGAGATCAACAAACAGGATCTTGAAGTCCACGTCCCTTGCAAAGGAGACTGCTGCACTACAGCCAAAAAGTATTAGAACTGTGAATTGTCACATTAATAGCATAACTTTTTTGTAAAAATGTAAAGGTCTAAATTTTAGTTATACCCGAGTGTGCACGTACATGCGTGTGTTAAGTTACCGGATAAAATAAATAAACAACATATTAGTTCATAGGTGTATTTACAACATAGGTAATAAACAAAGTAATTAAAGGTGAATGCAACAACACCAACTTGAGTTTTAGGCATAATAGCCTCCGGTTTAGTTGTGCTGGAGATAATAGTTTGGTTTTTCCTAAAACAAGCGGACTAAGAATATAATACCACCATAATAAGTCATCCGTTTTAGCCTTCACTCTAATCTGATAATGTATCATCAGAAGAAGAATAAAGATATAAGATTTACACATCGACCTATTGTAGCATGGTTTAAACAACTAGCTTAGCGACTTACGCTTCTTCTTGTATTTGAATTGAGTTTTCGGCATCATCTTTTATCTCTGTTCGCTCTTTTGAGGTCAAGAAATCCAAATCTGCTTGCAACCTCGTGCTCCATCAGATCTGTGACCCTATTAAAATTCGGAAACAAGCATTATGGAACCAAGTTTGCAGCAAGAGAACGTCCATTCGAATCTCAACATCCTGCCTTCAATTGCTACACCTCCTATTAGTATTAAGAAAAAGAAAAGTAGCAGCGAAAACAGCCAATGTTACAGATAAACTATGTAAAGGCAGCAGCTTTTGCAGTGAAGCAGCTGCTGATGATGATGCACTAAGTAGTTCCCACCCTAATTCCTCTGTCAAGGTCGTTATACGGATAAGGCCGGTGAATCGTCATGAAAGGGAAGGCGTTCGAATTGCTGAAAACCTTTCCTTTGATTCCTTCTGCCTTGAAGACCGTACGTTCCTTTCTGATGTTGGCCAATAGTATTGAGTTCACAATTATCTTTGAACTACTTGCTCAATCTATAGAATTTTCACACTAAGATGAACCTATTTAAATATGTTTATCTTGAGGTAATAATGTTAAAACTGCAATGATATATGCCCAATTTCATCCAAAAGAGAAGATACTGGTTGGTGCAACAATAACTGGGAGGGTTTGGGCATATGTGTCTACCGCTGACTCGTCAGACAAATTCTTTTTCTGTGACCGCATAGATGCCACTGCTAACTTCTCGCTACAAGCAAGTGGACGATAATTCTGGTTACAAAAAGTTGAACGCACTAAAGTCATCATCGTTTTCTCTTTCACCAGCATATGAAAAATATTATAACATAATAAGTATTGCTCTTTCAGCAGTTCACTAGCGCACGAGGAATTTTTTTCGTCAATTGTTAGTGCACATAAACAACAAACTAATTGCTTTACATAAATAATACGAGCTCTTCATTCACAAAATATTGCATTGAACTTTCAGTACCCACGACAAATAATGCAGATTGATTACTATCCATTCGATCGTACTTGAACATAATGTACTCCATATACAAATATGAAACTCACTCAATCGGGTCATGTGTGTGTTTCAGTTTATACGAAGTTCTGTACAATTAAGAATAATACATACTAAATGGTTATTTCACACAATAAGTGTGAGAGCTAAATTAAAATATATGTTTTTGATGTTACGTGGTGAGTGTAAACTTCAAATTCAGTGCCATGATAAGAACCATTTAGTATGAAAATGACAATCCATTGTTGGATTAATGCTTATTCATTATCAATTCTTTCAACTGCATTTGAATTATTACAGTATATTAAATTGAAATTTGTGGCATTCTCTTCTTAGGAAATTATTTATGCAAAATAACATATAGGGAAACATAACATGTAAAACTACTTAAGCTACAGGTTTACATGATTAAAATTCCACCCAGCAATTCAGATATTATAGAACCAAGAAAATATTAATTAACAACAAGATAAATCTAACCCAGTACACATTTGTGTGGAAATTGGAATTTTTATATACCACCAAGATTTACCGTTGAAGATATTAAAGTTCATTATCATCCAGTTAAAGTTTCAATTGGCGTAGATATGACCAATTAACTTGACAGATATAAGAAGCATATAACCAAAACCCCTAAATTTGAAATTATCCTTCTAAAAATTACAAACCCTGGACAAGCAATAATTTTGAAAGGCACAGCAATCTAATGAATATATGAATATAAATGAAACTAAATTCATTAGCAAGTCATAAATCTAAGGAAATGTTTGAAAATCTAAACAAATACCTGAATCGAATTTGAAGAGAGAAACCCTAACGAGTGCAATTAAATCTATAGCCAATCGAATTGAATAAATCCAAAGATTAGAAGGTTTAATCACCCAGAAATTAGAGTGGATGATTTTATCGCATCTGAGAAGAAGGTGGATTTTCATTTTCGAATAAAAGGCAGAAAGGAAGGTGGTAGAACGTCAGTTAAAAATGTGGCGGTAAATTTACATCTAACGCCAAAATTTTGGGGAAATTGTTTAGAGGCGGTTCTGTAGGTCCTGTTTAACATTAATGGGGGCTAGTTATTAATTTGCCTCTAATTAAGCACTACTAAGGGCGAAAGCTTAATTTTGCCTTTATTTTTTGGCCTCTACTATTCACAAAATTAGTAGTGATACCTGATGCAATTGGTTTGATGAACCCCCTTGAGTGGCTTGACTTGTCAAGAAATGAGCTTTCAGGCAATATATCTTTAACCATGTGCAACATGACTACGTTGGATTCTCTAGATTTATCATATAACAATTTAGGACACTTGTATCATATTTTATCCATAAGGACACGCGTTTAAAGTTTTATCCAAAGGGACATAACCCTAAAAATCTCCATCGCCCTTTCTCTCCTCTCTGATTTCTTCTTCCGCTCCTTTTTCGCTTCTCCGATTTCTTCTTCCACGAAATCAGCAAATCAAAATTAACGAAATCATCTCAACCGGAGATCGAATCAAATCAAATCCGCCTATATCTTACAGTCGGACCTCAATCATCAATCGAAACAGCAAAATTTAGGGCACGAAATCGATTTCAAAAATCAACCTCGATTGGATTTTTATTTGTTTCTATAATCATTAAATTTAATGATAATTTCTGCCGATTAGTTCTAGGGTTATTTCGCAAGGTGATTCGTGATTTTTTTTTTGTTTTGCAATTTTAATGTTCAACTTTTCAGCGCGTGGGTATCATTTTTATATTTTTTTTAGGTATCATTTTTGTTTATTTAACACTATTTTATATTCGTTCGTTATGTTTTTAATGTTGTATTTTTTTGTAGTTGTATTGTTGCACTATTTATGTATTACAGTCGAAATTATTTCGTTATAATCAATCAAACTGTGATGTAAGTAATTGGGGTTTTTAGTGTGAAGGACAAAGTCAAACAGGAATTTGTTCATAAGGACGGTCAACAAAAAAATTATCCCAAAGGACAATTTTACACTAGATAGTGGAATTCAGGTGGGTCCATTGTTTTTCCATTTTACACTAAAAGTTGGCCTTTTGAGCAAATTTTTTGGCTCTTGTCCTTTTGGGCAAACTTTTTGCTTTTTTTGTCGTTCACACAAGTTTCCTGTAAGTAATTTTTGTTTTACTTTTTTTTAAAAAAAACAATCCATCAGTTTCTAGTTATCATTTTTACATTTTTTTGGGTATCATTTTTACTGTATTCACTGTGCTATGTTTTTTTGCAATTACTTCTTGTTATTGTATTAATTTTGTTCTTGTACTGCTGCATCAGTTTTGCTACTCAAACGAATTTATTTCATTTTAAACAACCAAATTGTGATTCAAACATTTTCTGTATTACTTTTGTCATTAAGATATTAAAGCAGTTTTTAGTTATCATTTTTATATTTTTTAAGGTATCAGTTTTATATTTTCTTGTTGAATTTACATTGTAGCAGTTTTTAGGTATCATTTTTATATTTTTTTTAGTTATCAGTTTTATATTTTCAAGTTGAATTTACATCATAGCAGCTTTTAGGTAGATTTGTGTTGTTTGCTTTGGCAATTGACTTTTTTTTATACACAACATTAATTCTAACTGATAACCACTGATAAAAAAATAACACCCACCTACTCAATTCAAATCTCACAAAAATAATATTTATTCGCAATAATACCTACTGATTAAAAAAATTATAGCAATCAATTCAATTCAATTGTCACAAAAATGAGATTATTCTCAGTAATACACAATAATACCCACTTGTATCATATGATACCTACAATGATACATAACTGATTTAATGGAATACATTTTTTTCCTACACATTCTAAGTACATAGAACACTGCTCCCCATTCCAAGCATGCATTCATGCATTTACTTTTACTTGTACGCAATCCAGTCTTGAATCCAAGTAATCTCCAGCAACATGCAGTATCTGCAAGTATTTCATACACAATCAAAACTTATACCAACATAATACTGGAAATTCAACTAGAAAATACAAAACTGATACCTAAAAGAAATATAAAAATGATACCTAAAAACTGCTATGATGTACATTCTTGTTGAAAATATAAAACTAATACCTAAAAAAATATAAAAATGATACCTAAAAACTGCTATGATGTAAATTCAACTAGAAAAAATAAAAATAATACCTAAAAAAATATAAAAATGATACCTAAAAACTGCTATGATGTAAATTCAACTAGAAAAAATAAAAATGATACCTAAAAAAATAAAAAAATGATAACTAAAAACTGCTATGATGTACATTCATGTTGAAAATATAAAACTGATACCTAAAAAAATATAAAAATGATACCTAAAAACTGCTATGATGTAAATTCAACTAGAAAAAATAAAAATGATACCTAAAAAAATTATAAAAATGATACCTAAAAGCTGGTATGATGTAAATTCAAGTAGAAAAAATAAAAATGATACCTAAAAAATATAAAAATGATACCTAAAAACTGCTTTGATATTTTAAATTAAAACCATGAATAAAAATGTTTACATCCCACTTTGATTGATTAAAATGATATAATTTCGATTGAGTTGCAAAGTTAATGCAACAGTACAACTACAAAACTAATATATCAAGAAAATAAATTAAAACAGAAGCATAACACGGTTATTACATGAAAAATGAAACCTTAAAAAATAGAAAAATGATACCAACGAACTGCTACTAAATTCACCATCCAAAAAAGTAACTTCCGTCGTTCATCTCCGTCGCTCCTATCTCTCGGTCGATTTTCTACGACGAATTCACAAAATCAAAATCACGAGATCATCTTTACAGCCTGTCGAATCAAAATCCGCGTGTCCTTATGAATCGACGAAGCTTTTCACACGATAAAATTAGGGCAAATCGAATAAATTGTGGAGCTCGAACGATTCTGAAGATGATCGAACAAGAGAGATGTTTGAAAATCAAACCATGGAGTTAAATTCGCGCTGGAGAAAAATTGAACGAGGAAAAAAAGCAAGCGAAATAGAAGCGACGGGGAAGAAACGGAGCACGTGATTTAGGAAATTAAAATGTATTGTTCTTCTGAGTAAATTTTTAGTGGGTTGTCCTTATGAGTAAAAAAGCCCTTAATTTTGTCTTGTGATTATTTTCCTGAACAATTTATCTAGAAAGATTCCATCAGGACGCCAATTTCAGGCTCTCTCCAATGAATCATATGTTGACAATCCCAAACTTTGTGGTTGGCCACTCAGTCAACCATGTAAAAAACTTTATGGTTGGCGACTCAGTGAACCATGTAGCAAACTTTGTGGTTAGCAACTCAGCGAACCATGTAGCAACAAGACACCGAATGTTGAAGTTTCAGCAAACCAAGTTATCGGATCAGATTATTTGTATGTGAGCATTGCAGTTGGGTTTGTTTTAGGTAGTTGGATTTTTTGGGTTACGCTTCTCCTGAAGAAAAAGTGGGAGAACACTTTTTTTGAATATGTTGATTACGTATATGATGCAATATATGTCTATACCATTGTGAACATAAATAGGTTGAAAAGAAAATAGGTAATGAAACAACATTAGATTGATAAGCATTATCAAAATTTAATTTGTAACAATTCAATGAAGATTTAGGTGTCCTCGGTGTGTGTTAATTAGGATGCCAAGATGCTTGTATATCATTCTCATTTTTTGTTGTTCTATACAATTTTCTTTATGGTAATTCAGCACCAAAGGAATGTATTGTATACTTATTATTAATTCTTTCTGGTAATATACACATGAAACCATGGTTATATGTGTATTTCTGTAGTGAATTTGTCTTGATGATTATAAACTGGAATGTTTGAAAGATGATTGTTGAGTCAAATCACATTATTAACCACTGTGAGATCCGAGTTTTGAAATATTCTACTTTCGGTTGTATTTACTCGTGAGAATGACTATCTATGAGCGTAAGTATGTGGATGCTTTAGTATTATAAATAGGGTGCTGTGAGATTATTACTTTTAAGTGGAAGTAAGTTAAGCAACAGTGGTAAAAGATAGTTCTATCTATTGACCCATCGATTATTATAAGCTTAAATGGCTTTTAAAGTTTGGAGCAGTTGTGCTGCCTTTGGGTTAAGTATTTTTTTCTACACGTATTCTTATTTGAGGATCGATTTTGGGTATAATAACTGGTAAGTCTGATGCAACACGTTATCCTAGAATTGGGCCTATCGGCTTATATTTTAAGATTAAAATTTTCATTATAGATTGATTTGACTTGTATTTTTTTTTTATTAGCAATTATTGTGTGTCAAACTAATCTTAGCCGCTGCTGTAGATTGTAGATACCACAGAATATTAAAATTAAGTTGACTAATGGAAGAGATTAAAGAAGAAAGAGGGAAGCAGAGAATTTGGGGACAAGTGATTTGATCCCGTAAGATGAGGACAATCGGTGGGAGAAGCCCAAAGCCACCAAAGAACTGCAGTTGGATAAATAGTAGACTTTTAGGTTTTCCCGAACTTTGTGGTTTTCCCCTCAGTTAACCATGCAACAACAAGACACTGAATATTGAAGTTTTGGTAGACAAAGTTATCGAATCAGATTACTGGTATGTGAGCATTGCACTTGGGTTTGTTTTCGGTAGTTGGATTTTTTTGGGTACGTTTCTCATGAAGAAAAGGTGGCAAAACACATTTTTTCAATATGTCGATTATGTATATGATGCGATATACGTCGTTACAACTGTTTAACAGGATCAAATGAAAAATGGGCAATGAAACTGCATTAGATTGATAAGCATTGTTAAAGTTTAGTTTGTAATAATTAAATGAAAATATTTGGTATCCTCGGTGTTAGACGTCAAGCTGCTTGTAACATTCTCAATTTTTGTTGCTCTGTACAATATTCTTTATGATAATTCAACACCATAGGAATGTATTGGATACTTATTATTCATTCTTTCTGCTAATAGCCTAATACATATGAAACAGTGGTTATATGTATATTTTTGTAATGGAATTGCCTTCATGATTATAAACTGGAATATTTGAAAGACGGACGCCTCAAAGGGGAGTATGATTGTTGAGGTCAATCACGTTATTAACCACTGTGAGATCTAAGTTTTGAAAATATTCTACGTACAGTTATAATTACTCGTAAGAATGACTATCTATGAGTGTAAGCATGTGGATGCTTTAGTATTATAGATAGGGTGCTGTGAGATATAAGTAACAATGATAAAAGATAGGTCTATCTGTTGACCCATCATTTATTATAAGCTTAAATGGCTTTTCAGGTTTGAAGCTATTGTGCTGCCTTTGGATTAAGTATTGTTTTCTACACATTCTTATTTGAGGATTGATTTTGGGTAAAAATATCTGTATGATGCAGCACATGTTATCTTAGGATTGGGCCTATTGGCTTATATTTTAAGATTAAAAGTTTCGTCATAGATTGATTTGTTTTGTAGTTTTCTTTTATAGAAATTATTGGTCGCAGTTGCTGTTGTGGTAAATTAACGGTGGAAGATGACAGATGAATTCCTCTGTTTCCCAATTCTCTATCTCAATGTGTCAAACTGATCTTAGCCGTTGTAAACTGTAGAAAATACCACCTAATATTAAAATTAAGTTGACTAATGGATGAGATTAAAAAAGAAAGAGGGAAGCAGAGAATTTGGGGACAAGTGATTTGATCTCATAAGATGAGGACAATCAGTGGAAGACGCACAAAGCCTCCAAAGAACTGCATTTGTAAAATGAATGAGAAAGCACAACACCCTCCAGAGGATATGTGTTATACTTCTTTACACGGATTACTGACTGGCACTCTATCCATAATCCCTTTAACATGATCACAACCACACGTTTGTCAATCCGATACATTTATTTACATCCAATTATGTATTAGCCCAAATCCCAGTTACAACGTGCATATATATATATGGGCTCTGTATTATCAAAGTATTGATTCTCTTCTGAAATAAAACATTTCCACGACTTCTATTTTACATTCAAATCTTATTTTGGTATCAGAGAAACGATAACCTAACGAAATTCTTGTTGAACAGAAGTCTGGTGGTGACATACCCATCAGGTAATTCTCATCACTTGGGTATTTCCTCTCATCTGTGATTATTCACGTCATTTGAGAGGATGAATACAGAAAGATCATTGGTGCCTTGCCACAAATCTTACGATTCTGGCTGCATCACAATAATACTCACTGTATTCTTCAAGATTCAATATCAGTCACCAATAATCCAATACAAGAAAATCAAGAAATTCACCAGACAACGGTTAAAGCCACGTTTGAAAGATTCTCAGAAGCCAACTTCATTAAAAACATACCACATCATTGAATCTTTAGCTGCTTCTTACCTGAAATCTGGATGCTTTCTCATTTTTCGCTCAATTACGATATTTGATCTGAATCTTTAATCATTTCTTTGTTCTTATCTTCATGGTTGAGACTTCAACTTCTGTTACATCAACTGCCGGTGTTGGTTCTGGATCCAGTCTAGAAAATCCTGTACAACAATTAGTAAAAACCGTCATTAATCCACAAAGTCAACTGATCACAGTTCAGTTAGAAGAAGAAAATTATTTGTTGTGGAAACTACAAGTTGAAACAACTATACAAGGTTACGGTATAGAAGGGTTTATCTTGGGCACAACCCCTACTTCTGCAAAGTTTATTACAGATCAAGATAACAGAACAGTTGCTAATGATGCCTATGTACAATATCACAGACAATACATGCTCATTAGTTCATGGCTTTTATCTTCCATAAGTGAAAATATGTTACCAACCGTTGTTGGATGTATTTCTGCCAATGAAATATGGACTATCATTCAAACTGAGTTCAACAATCAATCTTCAGCAAAGGTGTTGCATTACAAAAGACAACTTCAGAATATTAAAATGGAAAATATGAGTATGAGGGAATATATCTCTAAAGTAAAGAAAATATGTGATTTGCTCAATGCAACAGGAAATAAAATACCTAATGGAGATCATGTGCTATATTTGTTAGGTGGTTTAATTGAAGATTATGAATCTGTTGTTGCTGTCATAACTACTCAAAGAATAGTACCTCCTATTGATGAAGTTCATTCTATCTTACTATCTCAAGAAGCAAGAATAAGTCACAAAAGAATTCAAGAAACTGAGTTTAGTGCAAATCTTGCTACAGGCGACAAAAACAAGAACAAAAATAATTTCAATCCTGAAAATTCTTACCAAAGAGGTGGTGGTACATATAGGGGCAGATGCAGAGGCAGGTCAAACAAAAATAGACCCAAATGCTAAATCTATGAAAAGATTGGCCACACTGCACTAAAGTGTTATTTTAGATATTCAAATAACAACCAGTATCTGAGAAACAACAGCAACCCAAATGCAAATGTGGCACAAATGAATCAAGAAACTAGTAGTCAAGAAGAAGGAAGTGACACTATCAAAGTGGAACATTTGCAAGATGACAGTTGGTACCCAGATTATAGAGGCGCCTAACACCTTACAAACAATCTTGATAATTTAAACATTGGATGCAAGGAGTACAAAGGTAATAAATCTATCTCTATAGCCAATGGTAAGCATATTCAAATTACACATGTTAGTGACACTTACATTAATGGCAGTAAACAACTACATCTATGCAATATACTAAGAGTTCCAAAAATCACCAAAAACTTGATTAGTCTATCCCAATTTGCTAGAGATAATAACATTTATTTCAAATTCTTTGCAAAACATTGCTTAATTAGGGATATTCTAACTAAGAAAATTATTTTACTGGGAGATTTGGCCAACGGATTATACAAATTTAATTCTGTTAAATGCCAGAGTGATGTAGTAATGCCATTAATGAGAAAAACAGCTGTAATTTGAATTTCAAGGACAAAGCAGAATGCAGTACGAATGTATTTGATTCCTTGCATTGCAAACTTGGACATCCAAGTGTTAAAATTGTCTAGAAAATATTGAATGATAATGTATAAAATTTGATCCTATATCCTTACCTTATATTTGTGAATATTGCCAAGTGGGTAAAAATCACAAGTCACCTTTCACAGACTCCGATACAGTTTACACTAAACCCCTGCAGATGATTGCAATAGATTTATGGGGTCCTTCACCAATTTACTCTGATTATGGATACAGATACTATGTGTCTTTTGTAGATGCCTATGTTAACGATATTTTCGTCAACACCGGAGATAGGTCAACAGGAGCGGACCTAAATGGGGAGAATAGGTCATTCAATTTTCACAGGTCGGATTGGATCTCCACTCCTAGGTATCAAGTCCTAGAGGAACAAAGTCGCTACGAAATACCAGGAAGGACCTAAACTCATGGAAAGGGGTTTTCCCTTCGATTTGTGGAAAGGTTCGGACGAGAATCCATATCTATCTGGAAAACAAACAATAAATCATAGTAGTAATAATTGGAAATGATAAACTCATAGAGCGATATTTTATGCGTAAATTCACCTTTTATTAAACTTTGATTTGGAGTACATGGGCGGAATGGAAGAAATTCTCAAATTACTCTTTGTATTAGACCGTTAAAAAAGCAGGAATACAAGAATAATAGAGTAAAAAAGTAAAGTCCCTTTATATGTGGCTCTCAGAGTCTTATTTATAGAGAATTTGGTGGCTCTCCCGCTGTTGGGCCTACAGGGGCCTTGGTCAGCCGCTTCTTCCTCGGTCTCAGGCGTTTGGCTTCCGGCCGTCTTTGGAGTGCTAATTATGGTTTTGGAAGTGGGGATCTTTGTCAATTGAGACTTCTTTGGGATAAATATGGGCTTGTCGATGTGGTGGCCCCCAGTGGTATCTGAACCCTTGGTAGCCGCTCCTGAGTGTAGGATTTCAGACGTAAGCTTTCGGATGTAGGCTTCTGGCTTTATTATGAATACTTAGAAGAGCCTACCTTCATGATGTACGTGGATTACTGCCTGTTCGAAACCGTTGTTGGTTTCTGTACTAGGTAGATTTGCATAGGTAACATGTATCTCTACTTGGGTCCCGGTTAGCCTTTCGATAGAGTTTCTTTTGGGATAGCCTGGTTTTCCAGAAGGTGGCTTCCGGTGATGTTTCTGTTATTTGTGAATGTTGCCCTTCGGTATCTGTTCGGTAGTTGCTCCGGAAGTCGGTTCCGGATGATCCTTGCGTTCTCCTGGTTTGGCACCTTTGGTTCCTCCCGCCTTCGGATGTATTGGTATTAGGCAGGTTAATACTGATAACCCTTACAGGTTTAAGGAGGGGAGCTCAATCCTTCTTCTTTCTCAGTTCTTCTCTTAGGTGGCTTTTCGTTATAGAATTTAATGTTGAGTAGATCCTGTCGGATGTGCTTTGTTGGTGTTCTGCAGGCTTTAAGTTTCTTTCCTTCAGGTAGGTGCTGGCTTGTGCTACTTTCGGACCATTCTCTCCGGCTTTTGGTTCTATTTATTGCTTGGCTTTCTGCTTTCAGGAGACTTTCCTGTGCTTGTATTCTTCCGACACCCCTTGATTGCCGGCTAGTCTTGAAGTTAATTTTGGTAATAACATTTTCCCCCCTAGTGAAGGGATGTTTTCGACTTTTCAAGTCAACCTTTTTGTCTTTTCTGAAGTGTCACTTCAGGGTCTTTTGATCTTCCTCGATCAGAAGCGTTGATTGATCTTTGCATGTACGGTCCAGATTGATCTTGAAATTTGAACATAAATTCTTCTTCTTCCTCGTTCCATCTTTTACCTGCAAATCAAATCCTCAAACAAGATTACTGCTCCTCTAAGAAGCTGCTCAAATTTCCCTTTTTGAAGATCCAAGCCCGATTGTTTGTCAGTATTTTTACTTCTTTTATGAATCACAATCTTAATTACGCGTCAAAGTTGACAGGAAAGTTAGTTAAGGTCATGCTTGATCATAAAATAGGGTTAGGCATCAATCTTTCTGCCATCGTGCTTAATGTTCGATATTAGTGGTTGCCTGCTTCATAGGTTACCCCGTTTAGGGAAATATAAGGCACCTCACGAGGTAAGGAGGAAACATTTCCTCACAAATTAAAGTTATGTGCCATTGTTACGAAATGAAATGGTTCCAACATCATTAGTGCTGATTCGTCTAGGATTTGGGGTGATTATGTTTGGCTCAGTCGTACGCTAGCTAAAGTACAATAGATATAATCCTCTCAATCCCCCCTATTTGGATTTAATTTGGATTTTCGCCCAACTGACCCTTTTTAAACAAGATGTAATGGTACTCATCAATGTTTAATTGTGGTATGTGTATTTGTGTAAGAGATATGTGTACTAATTGCATTGTTATGGAACAATGTTACCTGGTAGAATCATGTCTAACAAAAGCCCCGCTAAGGAGAAGACCCAAGATTCCAAGGCCTCCCTTCCTAAGAAGGCATTCATACCCAAGCCATCCTTAATCGTCTCTCAACGTTCTGTGGACGCCATATTGGATAGCTTTGGCATAGCGGATATGGATGCTATGATAGCTGCTTCTCCGAAATTCCTAAAGAATCCCCCAGAAGGGTACTTTTGCGTATTTGGCAATTCATATTTTGCACAGAGGCTTTCTTCCTTTTACCCTTTTCTACATAGGCTGTTGGTTGACTTGAAAGTTTCTCTTATTCAGCTTTCACTTAATACATACACAAACCTCCTGTGCTTGGAGGCTCTAGCGCTTGCTTCAGGCCAGGGTTCTTTAAGCCCTAAACTATCCGTCATATGATCCGATTTTCAAAGAGCTCCGAGTTGCCGATATGGAGGGCCAATCCTGTGAGGAGACTGGTTAGTGATGGCATTAACAAAACTAGGCCATGAGAGGACCAATATTTCCTTGTAAATTGTCAACCCGCATATCATGCAAATTTGTTGATGACGGTAGGCTTCTTGTATTGGAAGGTGAATTGTCCCATACTTATGGTTTTAGTTTATCTGTATCTTCCACTTATCGCAGAACCCCCCTCTAAAGACGTGATTTTAACCCCAGAGGAGGCTCGAGTGGTTGAAGCTATCTTCAAAGTACTAGTGAAGCACATGTGTCGGTCATTTCTCTTGACTGCTAATAGGCTTTGTAAATATAGCTTGCTTCTTTTCAGACAAAAGATATTCGGGCAACCTCCCATCCAATTCTCTGGCTCTAAAGGGTTACTGTTAAACTCTAATTCCTTCAACGTAGGCTCTCCCATCTATCTAGGTAATTTGGATGAGATTTGTTCATTTGTTTTGGCAACATCCGTCATTCTTTCTCTTGTTTTATGGTTGTTGCATTCTCTAATCCATCCTTCTCTTGTTTAGGATCTTCAGCCCCTCAGGACATAACGACCCTTGCTGCTTATAGCCGATCCAGTGCCCAGGCCATGAAGAGGCTTGCTCAACCCGCCATTGATCCTCCATCGAAGAAGTCCAAGTGCGACAAGTCAGTTGGCTTCTTAGGAGATACTGCTGCTACTATAAAAACAAGGCAGACTTTTGATCTTTCTACTATAGCTGATGAACAGGTGGTTGATATTGATACCACCTCCGAAGTCTCTCCGAAAGGTAAGTCCACGAGCAGTCATGTTCCCTTCGATGCTTTTGGTGAGATAGGTGTGAGAAGGCTTGATCTTCCGGCACCATCCTCCTCTCAGCCTGTTTCTTCCCTCGTACCTCCTCCGTCAGTCTCAGACTTTGGTAGGCTTGTATAAATGGCTCTTTCATCTTCTGAAGTTGCTAATATTACCTCAACTTATGCCTCTTTGGACTCAGAAGATTTCCACAGACAACAAATCAGGGATCACCTTTTGGTATTATACATTATTATTATTAATATTTAAAGATTTAGTCTACATCTCCTTCTTTAGATGATGAAAACTTGGTATGTCTCCCAGGGATTAGCTTCCACCTCGGCGACCGAGGTCAACACTCTAAGGGAGGAGAATAAGGTGTTGTCGAATAGGATTAATGTTTTGTTGCAGGAGAAGGCGAAGGGAAATGACGAACGCAGGGAGTTGGCGCCCTCATTAGTGGAGGAGAGGAAGGCTAAAGAGGAGTTGACGAAGTAGGTCAAAGACTTTAAGGCCGGGAAATCGGACTTGGATATTGGTTATGCTGCTGAGGTGGACAAGTTAAACACTCAGCTCTCCACCGCAAAAAGAATCATTTACAAGGTTGGTGATAGAAGTTCCAATTTTTTGAACGTCCATTTTAACAAAATAGCCATGAAGTATTATGTTGATGCCCTCATCCTTACTTTCTCAGACAATTATGAAAGGCTTTCGGAATTTAACTTTTCTTCCATTGATTCCTCCGTCCGGGACAGAATTCTAGAGAAGATTGAGCAAGTGAGACGAGGGCATAAGGTTCCTTCAATGAACAAGGTAAATCCCGCGTCGCTTTTGTATATTGATAAGTTTTCTGAGGATTATGAGGACGAGCTGGAGGAGGAGAACACAGCGGAAGGAGAGATAGAAGGCAACGTGAATCAGCAAGGCGAATCCGGTAGAGGTGACCGAACATCTTCTCTTATAATGAAGGGGTCATTTTCTAAAGAAGACGGCTTTCCAGATTCTCAAAAGAATAGGACTCCCGACCGGTCCGATGTCAATGTTACACAGTTATGGCATTCACTTTTAAAATACTTTTCTTCTCCCTGAATTTTGTTTATAACCAACTTTCTTATGTCACAACAGCTCTATGCTTCCCCGAAGTTGTAAGTTATTTAGATCCAGTGTTTGAAAACATGTGCGGGGGGGGGGGGGGTCTCACAGAGTTTTATCCCGTGAAAACAATTTTAATAAGTAATTTCAAATATTATTATATGAAGTATACACTCTTTTCTTAATTTGCCTGTGAATGGTATTGGTCTTGCGGCAGGTGGTTGTTGATGTTGTACTTGTAAGTTAGTGTGGACGTCACATGTCTGTATGTACGAATTGATGATTGTCTTTCTGTGTATGCATGATACTACTAATGTATGTTTGATGCTTGCGCTCTACGTATTACGATATTTCATCTTGTCTGTGACAATGAGGACCAATGTCAGACCCCTTCTTCTCAGTTTAGGGAGGAAATTTCGAACATTGTTGGTCACCAAGATATTTTTGAAAGCGCTCCTCTTTCGGGCTATAAAAAGATGTACTATCTTCAAAAGGTAGTTGTCACGAATCTCCGGGAACAAGTGTCCTCCTTTGAAGAACAACTAAAGGAGAAAGACGAGATTATCTACAATTTGCAGCATAGGATAATGACAAAGTTTTCCAGCAATACTAACACAAAAGTGGGTAAACTGTATCAACAGATTGGCAAGATGGAAGATGAGCTAACGAGAGTTAAGGTAAACTGTGCTTCTCTAGAATTTTCCCTACAAAACCCATATTCATAGTGATATGTTTTTATTGTATGTGTGCAATGTGTATCTCTCTAAGGCAGCGATCGTGTTCATGTAATTGTTTATGTTGTGACGTTAGTGGGTGTGTCTGTGGGTTGTGTGATTTGTATGGTGTATTGCTTTTGTCAAAAACAGTTCCGTCATAGCACAGGGTGTCGCAACGAGTGTAGGCCTACTTGCGTTGGGCGTTAGATAAAATGTCTCCACAAGATTTTCTAGGGAGAAAGGAATAGTATTAGTTGTATGATCTTATTAGAGATGTTTGGGATCTTTTTCCCAATTCTTCCCTGAACTGATTTTTTAATGTGATGTTGTTTCTTATACAAATAGCTAGTACATCAAAAAATAAACTAATGAATACACAAGTTAAAGATACTTCCACGAGAGGATCATAAGCCCACCCTTAGTAGTGCCGAAAGTGTAATCCTGAGCCATATCCAAATTTCCGTAGGGGAGGACGAGCCATTCCTTCTTGCTCAAATTCAAGAGCTCGACTATACCCAAGTTTGGGGATATTTATGACGAAACCTGAACATCTCATTCTGTTATGACTTACTTTAGGATCATCTCGGGCTTAGGTTTTGAGATATAAGGTTGAGGGCCCGCTTCTGTTCTTTGAGTCAACCGGGATTACCCTTCCGGTATTTGCGAAAATCAGATCTCGCCCAGGTTTGGATTATAAGTGTAAGAGATCAGGGGTCCGCTTCTGGTACTTGTGAGAAAACGATCCGACCAAGATACGGGTGTTGAAGATTGTAGACCAGAGTCTATCTTTCGGCATTAATAGAAGTCTCGAATCATCCTTTGTTTAGGTGTTTTAAGGATTGATGGCCGGAACTCCCCTTCTGGCATTGTATAGGAGTCTCGAATTATCCCTTGTTAAGGTGTTTTAAGGATTGTAGGCCGAACACCCCTTCTGGCATTGCATAGAAGTCTCGAATCATCCCTTGTTCGGGTGTTTTAATGATTGATGACCGGAACTCCCCTTCCGGCGTTGTATAAAAGTCTCGACCCCACTTTTATCTGGGTAATTAAAGATTGAAGACCAGGAAACCCCTTTCGGTATTAAACAGAAGTCCCGAACCAACTTTTATTCGGGTACTCAGAGATTAAAGACTGGGAAACTTCTTCCGGTATTAAATAGATGTCCCAGACCAACTTTTATTCGGGTAATTTAGAGATTGAAGACCGGGAAACCCCTTCCGGTATTAAATAGATGGAAGACCGGAAACCCTTTGGGTATTGTGAGGAGCCAAATCAACCTAGATCCGGGTATTAATAGATGGAAGACCAGAACCCCTTGCGGTATTTGGTTTGTGAAGCAGAGGTCGTACGTGCTTCTTAAGCCACTCCCTGGTCTTTCGATGTCAAAGCAGAGCGTGCTTTGTCGGCCACTTTCTGGTCCAGTGCGTCCAGTGCGCTTGGCTAGCTTATCCACAACCAGGGCCCAGGGTCTTACCCGTCCTCCCTCCAGGAGGAGCCTTATCCTAACCATCGTAGGTAGTGATAAGGTCTTAGAAACTTAGACGGGGCCATTGTAGACACAAAACTAAGGTTTGCTCTTTTGACGCTCTATACTGACCATCGTAGGTACTGATAGAGGCTTACACGCCACCCCCTCTGAGGGGTGCCCTATCCTGACCATCGTAGGTGGTGATAGGGGTTGGCGTTCCCTTCTGTAGGTAACGCGGAACATAAGCAGAGGTAGGACATGCTCTTCTACGAGAATAGGTGTAACACCCCACCTCCGTTAAGATCACTCTCAAAGGGAATGCCTTAACTTCGGTGGAGCGTTTTAAGGTACAAGATACTAATAAATTACGAGATAGAAAAGTTAAGCATCGGAAAAAGATCAATATTATTTCATAAATACTTGTTCAACACAACAATTCAACAACGGTTTCAATCTTCCAAATTATTACAACTTTTCATCTGTCTTGAAAACATAAAGAAGCAACACTGAAAATAAAATGACATAAATCCCCAACAAGTGCTTGACCATAGCCATAGCTCAAAAAGGAAAGTCCAAGCCTTACATCTACGGTCTTCAAGCTTTGACTAGTCTGGACTAAGCATAAGTGTTTCCTCCCTATGGACCTGGGGGAGGGGGGGACGGAAGAAAAGAAGCGAAAGGAAAATGGGTCAGAAATGAGTCTGGTAAGCCCAGTTATTTAATATCATGTAAACAATTAAAAGACTATGACATGAATAAATTGAACTTAGAATGATACCATAAGGATAGGGTATACGAGGTAAGGTAAGATTTAACTAGATTTGGTTATCGCACCCACTTTTACTTCTCTGCACCCACTAAGAGCTGTTTAACTAGAAATGTATGTTCATGATAAAGTGATCCCATTCATGTATTGTACGGCTCCTACTCGCATTCATGTATTCCCGGTGTCATGCGGCCCCACGTGATTTTTAAGTACTTGTGCTGGCTCCAGTATAGGGTGTACCAAGTCCTATAATGGCAACCCTGACACGATTCTAAGATGCACAAGTGTACGCCTGGTGCCTGCTTTTTCCACTCCGGAGCCCGTGCACGCCCGTACTCCGTTGGAACCTACACTGACGCACCTAACCGCCGCCCCTTTGACCACTTATATTCAGCCCAGTAATCGTGCCCCGCCCTTCCTAGTTCAGGGTACCTTGATACATCCATATGGGTTGTTGCTGAAACGGGTCCCCGTTAGTAGGGTTTTTCAAGTCAACATGCTAAATTGGTTAAGTGTCCTTGGTTTGACTTAACCCCTAACAATCTTGTCTAGTTAACATGTTGAATTGACTAAGTGTTTTCTCAATTACTTAACCCCACCAATCTTGTCTTGTTAACATGTTAAGTTGGTTAAGTGTTTCCTCAATTCCTTAACCTCACCATTTCTAACTTGATTGTTCATGAGCTTTAATTAATTAATTAATTAAAGCACCAACCACTCACATTAGACAGGTAATGTTGTTGTTACTGGATGTGCCGGTCGGTTCCGGATAGTTTTACACCATAACTAAGTCTAACCACGGGTCTTTCTGGGCTTGATGCACTAACCTCTCACATTAGACAGGTATTGTTGTGGTTACTGGATGTGCCGGTCGGTTCCGGGCAGGTTTACACCACAACTCAATCTAACCTCGGGTTAGGCATATTCATCTTTTACATTTTATATATGTAAATTTTTCTACAAGTTTTTCATGTCACACATTTTAATTATGTTCAAGACTAATGGTATAAATTATACCATTCATGGCCTTAACCATTTACATGGTTTTGGGCCCACCTACATTATTAACATGTTTTGATTTAATAACTATCCCAACGTTACCCCCGTTTGTTCGTTCGTATTAATCACATAAAGTCATTGGGCCCGCATATTAGCCCAATTTATAAACAAGAGGTAAAGAAAGGAACATGCATAATATAGATTCAACCCAACATGTAAATTTTGCATGAAAATTTATTCATATAATTTAACATGTCACATGAACTTGCATATAATTTAGACTTAAATAATCATAAGCCTAAAACATGTTAATATGTAGATCTAGGCATGTATGAACATAACCTCAATTATAAACTAGCATATGACATAATCATGAATTGTCCAATTCCAAAGCATGTATAATTTTAACATTAACATATAGATGTGAACTAGATCTAACAAGGTGAACTTGCATAAATCCACTTTACAAACATGCATCTAAACATAGATCTAGTTTTGGATCTAACATGTAACTTGCATATGAACATATGTATAATTAGATCGTGACTTGAATCTATCATAAAACATATAACTTGCATTAATCATATGAACCTGGATAGATCTTGACATGGATCCAACATAAAACTTGTAACTTGCATATGAACATATATATAGGCATATGGATCTATCATAAAGCATATGAATATATATGTGTAGATCTTGACTTGGATCTAACATAATACATACAACTTGCATTAATCATATAAGCATATATATGTAAATCTTAACATGAAACATATAACTTGCATATGATATTGATTGTTTCATTCTCAGTTCTTAATAGATCCAACACCAAGTCCAATAAGCCACAAACATCCCAAGACAATTCACGATAAAATCATCACAAGAAACAAACATGAATTAGCATCGTCAATATTATACAACATGGTATAATTCTATTTTTCACTTTATATCAAATCACGTCTTAAATTTATTTACATCTAGAAGATAACTACACTTACTACAAACGAAGATCTTGATTTCTGGAATCTTTATTCTGAAGTTGAAATGCTCGCCTTTGGTGTAGACAATCGCTGTTTTAATTTAGTTTTGATTTAGTTTGGTTCGTCTCTTTGTTAGCTTCAAGTGGCGGCTACTCTAGGTTGTCTACTGGCAGCATGACGGCTCTTGATTTAATTTTAATATGATTTAGGGTTGAGGTATTAGGTTGCTTTTATAGAGATTTGATTGAATAGGAGCCGTTAGATCATCTCAGAATCAATCAAGACCATTAAGACAAGATAGAGTTATCCAGAATAGCCAACTCAGCCCTAATGACTCAGCAATGAGCCGAAATTGGCTGGAAAACAGATCTGCCCGAAGGGGGTAGGTCGAATCCTAGGTCGACCTATATAGGGGAGGTTGACACTAGGGTTGACCCCCTGGTCGACCTGATCCCTGGGCAGGAATTTTCCCGCCCAGCCAGCTTCTGCCTCTGATTTTGAATTTTGAATTTTGAATTTCCGAGCTGTTTTATTAAAATTACTGAAAGTTCTGAAGGCCATAACTTCTTTATACGAAGTCCAGCTCACGCAAACTCGGACTCTATCTCAAGCAGAATTCTGAGACGAACGCAATAGCGTAACCCGTTTCCCTTAATTCTCACATTTGAAATTAAGTATAGTTTAATTCATAACTTCAATGTTAACAGAAAATACGGGGTGTTACATTCTCCCCTCCTTTAAGGATTTCGCCCCCGAAATCTTCAATTCGAGAAGAACGTATATCCTACCATCCAATCATTCATCTACTCAACCATCAAACACAGGCGTCTATTGTCCTTAAAAGATTCCTAATGCTTCATGATGATATGCATAGTGTGTGTATATGTCCTTATCTAATGCAAAATCAGGCGGTCTACTGATTCAGTTGACCTCCTTAATGTGAATTATGTATGTGCCATGAATCCATTATGTATGCAATTATTCCTTATCGTACTTTAACAACTTTTACATGAGTGCACAATCATTCATACATATGCAACATCCATCTGCTGACACATCAAGTTTCAATAGATATACAATTTCATGCATTCATATGCAAATGCAATATGAAAGTGATTGAGCTGATCTAGAACCTAGTGTGTGTGCATATGCATCCACGAGCAACCACTAGCAACCACTTGCAACCATCAATTATAACATGTTTCAAATACATGTTTACATCCATTGGTTTCTACCTAAGGATAAGGATGGGACCGAGGAGATATACTCAGAAAAAGATAGGTACAAGCATAAACTTAAGGAAAAAGAGATCAAAGATGTACCCTCAAAAAGAAAAGGGTAGGCCGTGCATGTTTTGTCCTCTGTTTCCCAAGTCACGTCTTCCTCGTCATTGCTCCATTGAACTTTAACAAGCCTGACTTCACGGTTGCGTAGCCTTTTGACTTCCGTTCCCAAGATATGAGTTGGAATTCTCCTCACAGTCGCCTCTCGCTCTACTTCTACTTCCTCTAATATGCTTGGTTCCACCACTTCCGCAGACTCATGTAGGCACTTCCGTAGGTGAGAAACATGAAAGACATTGTGAACTCTGGCCAAATTTTCAGGTAGATCTAATATGTAGGCCATCGTCCCAATTCTTTCAATGATAGGAAATGGTCCTATGAATCAAGGTGCCAATTTCCCTTTGGATCCAAAGCGAACGACATTCCTCAAAGGAGATACTTTAAGGAACACCTTGTCTCCAACCTCAAACTCAAGGTCGGTACTTCTTTTGTCTGCGTAGGACTTCTGTCTATCTTGGGCAGTCTTCATTCTTCTTCGTATCAAGTCCACTTTCTCTGAAGTTTCTTTAATCATGTCTGGTCCAAGTATGAGCTTGTCTGTAGACTCCCACTAACAAGTTGGTGACCAGCACGGTCTTCCATATAAAGCTTCGAAAGGCGCCATGCCAATGGTGGCTTGGTAGCTATTGTTGTAAGGGAATTCCACCAAAGGTAAATGATCCTCCCATGTACCTCCGAAGTCAAGAATGCATAGTCACAAGAGGTCTTCTAATACTATGTTTACTCTTTCCATCTGGCCATCGGTTTGAGGGTGATAGGTCGTGCTTAAGCATAACTGTGTGCCTACAGCTTCTTGCAAACTCCTCCAAAACTCGCTTGTAAAGATAGGATCTCGGTCACTCACTATGCTGGAGGGTATCCCATGGAGTCGAACTATCTCTTTAAGATATATGGATGCTAGGGATGAGGCAGTCCTTCTACTCTTAACGGGTATGAAGTGAGCGCTTTTTTTGAGCCTGTCCACTATTACCCAAATACTGGTATTGCCTCTTCTTGACCTAGGTAGCCCATCAATAAAGTCCATCGAGATGCTATCCTACTTCCACTGTGGGACCTCCAGAGGATGAAGCAAACCACCAGGCTTCTTCTGCACTGCCTTGACTTATTGGCATATCATGCACTTAGAAACGAATTCAGCTACATCCCTCTTCATGCCATTCCAAAAGAAAACCCTTTTGATGTCTTTGTACATTCTGTCTCCACCAGGGTGTATGGTTAACTTGGAATGGTGTGCTTCGTCAAGAACTTTCTTCACCAAATCCCTTGCTTGTGGGACGCATAGTCTTCCATCCCGCCTCAACCAACCCTTATCATCGATGGAGTATCTATTGAGGTGACTAGAAGTCTCACCCCCAATCAGCTTACCTATCACATCAACTAACTGAGGGTCTTCACGTTGTGCGGTCCCTATTGAGTCCAAAAGAGTAGGCCGCACCTCTAGCGATGCCAACAAATCAGTCACATGATCGACAGAGAGTCTAAAATCAAAGTTGGCTATGTACTCCAAGATTTTCCTTTCTACAAAGAGGGGGCTTAGGGTCAGCTTCCTTCTACTTAAAGTGTCTGCTACAACATTGCCTTTGCCAGGAGTAAAGGAAATCTCAAAATCGTATGAGGCAAGAAACTCCATACATCTTTGCTGCCTCAAGTTGAGATCTTTCTACGAGAAAAGGTACTTCAATGATTTATGGTCAGTATACAATTCAAACTTCTCACCTAGGAGATAATGGCGCCGAGACTTAAGTGCAAAGACGATGGCAACCTACTCTAGATCGTGGGTTGGATAGTTTTTCTCATGTACTTTCAACTGTCTGCCTCTATAAGCTACTACCTTTCCTTCTTGCATCAAGACTGCACCAAGTCCCATACCACCGGCGTCCGTGTATATGGTAAACATCTTGCTCCCATCTGGCAATGTCAGATCTGGGGCTGTTGTCAGAGCACTCTTTAATCATTAGAAAGCAATATCGCAATCCAAATCCCAATTCAAAGCTAGGTTCTTCTTTGTCAACTTTGTAAGTGAAGCTGAGATTTTCGCAAAATCTTTGATGAATTTTCAGTAAAAGCCTGCTAGCCCGAGGAAGCTTCGGACTTCAGTTGCGTTTCGTGGAACCTTCCAATCTTGCACAACAACCACTTTTGCGGGGTCCACGGCTAACCCCTCTTTGGACACCACATGTCCAAGGAATCTAACTTCTTCTCTCCAGAAATGGCATTTAGAGAATTTGGCTTTCAACTGATGTGCACGGAGAGTATCCATGGCTTACCTTAAGTGCTGAGCATGCTCTTCCTCACTCTTCGAGAATATCAAAATATCGTCCACGAAGACCACCACAAACTTATTGAGGAACTCCTTGAACACCCTTCTCATCAAATCAACGAAGTAAGCGGGTGCATTTGTCAAGCCGAAAGGCATGACAAGCCACTCGAAGAAACCATCCGGAGTTCTGAACGCGGTTTTATCAATGCTGTGTTCAGCCGCTCTTCGCTGATGAAACCCAGTAGCTAGATCTAATTAGGAGAAAACCGATGCACCTACAAGCTGATCGAACAAGTCGTCTATTCTTGGTAGTGGGTGCCTATTCTTCTTGGTCAGCCTGTTTAGCTCCCTATATTCAACGCACAGGCGAAGCGAACCGTCCACTTTAGTTGCGAACACTACTGGAGCACCCCATTCAGAAATACTCCGCCTTATAAGCCCCTTCTCAAGCAACTCTTTAACTTGCTCGCTGAGTTCTTTCCTCTCCCTTGGAGCCACGTGTCTAAAGAGTAAAGCAACGGGTTTTGCATTGTCAATGAGGTATATGCGGAAGTCTATCTCCCGCTTCGGAGGTAAGCCCTTTACCTCTTCAAACACATCCGAGTATTCACGGACTACTCTAACAGATTGCAAATTCTCAACAGACGCATCAAGAGATTCTAGATAACTTAGCATAAAAGAATTCATGGGAATACAAGAGATTTCGAGAGTGTTACCGAGGCGAGTCATGAGTCTAACCACTCTCTTTTCACAATCGAGGACGACACCATTACTGGATAGCCAGTCCATGCCTAGAATCAACCCACAGCCCGTGAAGCCCAAAACAAAGGCATTACATCTAAACCCAACGCTTAGTATGGAAATTTTCAAATCCAAACAAATCATTGACAAATAAGCTGAGCCCCCAATTGGATTTGAAACAACCATGGGATCCTCCTCTACTATACCGGTGTCTAGGTGCAGAGATTCAAGTAAAGCAGTAGATATAAAAGAGTGCGATGGGCCAGAATCAAAGAGAGTACGAACTGGATGATCAAACATATAAACTAAACTCTCGATAGAAATATTTCTACCTCGTTCCTGCAGAGGTGCCACGAGAGCGTGAACCTGCCCTCCAGAAGATGATCAAGCCCCCTGCCCCTACGCTTGCCTCTTTGGGCAGTCCTTATCCAGGTGTCTAATATCCCCACAGTGGAAACAAGCACCCAATTTGTTAGAGTTTGTGCCCTAGAGGCAATTCATTTGATGAGATTGATAACACTGTTGATGTTATTATTTTATTTGGAATAAAATATTATTCTATTATATTGTATATATTGCGTAATATAAATAATAATATAATAGAAGTCCTTAGAATAATAATACGGAATTATATAGTTCGAGTAAGACTGAACTTAAGATTATATAATACGATAAGTATTATAATTCTTAAATGTCCCTAGTCGAGTTTTATTGTTTATATAGGATAACAATAAAGCGTTGAGACTAGTATATTGATTGACTGATGATCACATCTCATTGATCATTAATATACGTGATATTAAAGTCAAAATATAAATACGTATTGGAGAATAGCGTATTGGGCTGACCCACCGTGAGATAACTCCATGAAATATAATTAACAGTATCATAAGTTATTCTCATAGTGACACTGATGTAATGGTCCTCAGACCTGAAATCATTATAATTTTATTCGAGAATATTTGTGTTTTGATATCATCTAAAGTTATTTCGTAACAGAGTAACGATAACGGTGATTATTGGATACATCTTGAATCGAATGAAAATTATGAATGATCTAGATGGAATTTAACCCTACGATATATTCGTAGTGATATCCATGGGCCTCTTAATTGAGTGAGACTGTGAAATGCATGGCTGTGCTCAAATACTGATTTGTTTTAAACAGTATACTCATCGATCAAGAAAAACGGATTGAATTATAACGAGGATGATACGATCCATGACTCTAGTTTAATCCTGGATATGTTGGTTAAAAGGACTATATTACATTGATACACTGGTCACAGAAGGAAGTATCGAATCGTTGATCTTATTATAACTTGGGTAGCAGTGATGTATTGCTAGATGCCACTCACTGTTTACAGTTTAAATATGATTTAAATTGTTGCCAACGTTATAATAACCTATCGGGTCACACACTTAGAACATTATAAAGGAAGAACATATATCGGGTAAATAAATTATCAAATTTGTTGATATTTTATATTGTATTGAAAAGGTATACAAGTGATTCCTTAATAAATGGAGCATACTTGATTTTATAAGGGTTTTGACTATTCCCTTTACAAGATAGAGTGGAGCCATCATTTGATTTTATCAGACAGATCAAATAAAAGAAAATCCTAACTTTACCTTTTACACGATACCCTTGGATATGGCAGCTAGCACCCAAATTCCTCTTTCTTCTTCGATTTTGATCGAAAAGAGAAGCGTTCGTGTGGATAACCAATAGAGGCCGGCGATTGACGTGCTATACGAATTGATGCTTCAACCTTCATCGATTAGGATTTCATCTAGAATCAATACATCAGGTATAAAAGTTTTAATCCCAATTCATATAAGTTTTGGTTTATTTTTCTTGCTAAGATCCTATTTTAAGTTGTTAAAATACAAAGTAAAACCCGATTTGATCGAATTTTACTATTAATGGTATCAGAGCATTAGGTTATTGCGAGAAATTATATATTGAACTTTGATTTCTGGTTTATTCATGGTTGCATCTTTGTTTGAATTTCAATTTCATTAGTCAGTATTACACGGAATTGATATTAGGGTTTTGTGCGAATAGTTCAAATCGAAACCCGATCTGTAATATAGATACTGATTTAGATGAATTTGTTCATCATGTAAGATCTGAAATGTTTCAGGTTCAATTTTGAATCCTATGAACTTTATTGATTCCTGAGTACAAAGGTATTTGAAATCTCTGTTTTCTGAAATTCAAAATCGAAATCATTAAAAGACATGGATTCAAGTTTTCATGCTAATTTCGATTTAGAACATGAAATTGCATTACTACATATTAAAGACTGTATTTGATACAAGCCTTTAAAAGATGCTTTTCTGTTAACAAAGTTTTGTATTTGATTTAAAATTTTGAACTGGAGTTATTAATATTTACTTCTAATCGGAACTAAATTTGAAATTTTATTACCTTATTAATTTATCAAACTATCCCACTGGTAGATCAAAACAGTTTTCATCTATCAAAATAACAAGTCGTTAATGATGCCGATTTCATAAATGAGGACTGATCAATTGTTGATTCTGTAAAATAATTTATTTGGAAATTTGTTAATTTACTTTTCTGAATTGATTTGAAAACCCATATACATGTAGATTTGATCTGAAGCAGTATATTGGCTTGTTTATAATAAACATTGCTAATATAACAATCAAAATGTTTGATTGGAAAATTATTATGATTTGACGCTAATAATCTTTTCTTTCCAGTACAATTGACAAATCAGTTTTGATTTTCTGAAATCAAATTTATAATTGAAAGTTTGTTAAGACAAATTCTCTGATTTGTTTTATACATGAATATGACAGTTGTATATTCAATATACATGAAAGTCAACACCCTATTATTTAAATCCTTTTGAAAATTTGGTTTTTCCTACATACCTATTACTGCTAAAACCTGTTTGGTTTATATAAGTATGACTTGAGTTTTAGGCAATTGTTGGTGTTATGAGACACTAATTTATTTAATTTGGTAGGGTATGTATATATGATATACATATGTATTGATTGATTATCACCTCTGTTTGTTTTAAATATACTTTTATACATATTGGTTTTGAACTAATATGATACTTTTAGACAGTAATTGGGAGTATTGAAAATCTATGATTTTGAATTAATGTGTCATCTGTTCAAAATCTAAACCTGATTATATGTATATTAATTTGTAATAAATCAGACTGGATATGTATATATATATATATATATATATATATATTATATATATTTGATACTCTTTAGATTGTATACTGATACAATTTGTAAAAGAGAAACTATGAATTAATATATGACACTAATTCTGTTTCATATACTGCCAGATTCTATATGTCGTCAAATCTAAAGTACATGAATGATACATTAACTGTAAACTTAATTCAACATGTATTGTATCAAAATCATTTTCTGTTGGACAGTAAATAGATTACCCTATCCTCACTCCTGAATTAATCTTGGATTGAATTCGTATATTGATTTCTTTTGACATATAAGCATAATGCTTATGATGTTGTACAAATGTTTGAAACTGAAACTCAATCTGGCTTTGTTATATGGAATTTGATTCAGTTTGTAACATTGCTAAAATCTGATATTGATAAGCTGGGTGGTTTGATTTCATTTATAATATGTAAAATGTTTACATATTAACCTGCAGCAATTTAGGATTTATTTAATTACTTTCTATTAATAGATGATTATACTACCGATCAAATGTTGGTTCAGTAGTATGATATTATTCGGAAGATCTTGAATATATGAACCTGTTCTGTATTTATTAAATCACACCTTTAATATTTCATAGATGGCAAATATTACTTGAACAATTTTGAGTCTTGGCATTATATCTATATATTTCAATGAATTGAAAACTGATCAGTAACTTTGTCTAAAAGGTTATACACATGACTATGAAATCCCTTGTAATTTTATTTATGATAAACTAATCATATATATTGATATATGAACTATGTAAATGTGATTTACAGAAAGTTACACACCTGGTTGTGTAAATTTTGAAATGCATTATGTTTGTGTGTGTGTATATATATATACATATACATTTAAACACATACATGTCTTGATCTTGGGTCAGTACTTCCAGTAGCAAATATATTTCTATACTGGTTCATGATTGGTTACAATCTGTTTTGCAATTTAAGTCCCTTTTATAAACATGTTAGTTATATGATGGCAAGTGCAAACTATTTGCATACTTTTATACATGTACATTATATGTTTCAAAGCTCTCTTTTAAATTAAAACTTAGACTTTGCAAGATCTTCAGTCATATACAGATTATACTAGCAAATATAGCCTTAGTTTCTTTTGCTAGAACAACAGAGTTTGATTCTGTTATTTCATGGAATAATGCTTATTGTATGGATAAAATCACTGTAATGTTGCAAGCAATTAATAGCTAATATAATTGTGACTTGCAAGTGATTTCAAACATGCTACATGTCTGTATAATTACAAACTTGTTTGTTTAACCTTTCTTGATGTTTGATATTAATATCCAAGCTGTTGGCATAAGAAGGGGTTCACACACTATTTACTCATGTATAAATATGTTGAATCATGCTCTATTACAGATACATATACAACATGGATAGGTAATAGTGCTTATTATATATTTTCGCTCCTGTGTTAAGATACAGTAAAACTTTATAAAATGGCTCATATATTTTATATAAGGACATATGACACCAATGCATGAGTATGACTCCTGAAAATTGTATTTGTGTATGATGGTACATTGTTAAGCTTAAACAGTGTTATATAAATATGTGTGTGTATATATAAATGTATATATAAGTATAATGCATTGTTTGTATTTAACTGAATGGCTTATTATGATATGATCATCTTGCAGGCTATTTGTTTTATAAGTTCTGAAATCGTTTCAGATAGTGATGATCCAGATGAACGCAACAAAGTCCATTGTGAATGGTATTATTGCTTGCACTAAGATGGATATGCTAATGAAAAATAATGCTTATGAAGCAACTGTAATTACATGAATTGCAGAATTTTCATTTAGCCTGCATTCAATTATTGTACATATTTCATTTGTTATAGTGTATGTATAAAAATGTTATATGTATACATATATTAACTTATGAAAATCAGAACTATATGCATATTATGGTGCTCATAGCTTTTGTAACATGCCTCTTAACTGTTAATATGGGTTATGTATGTTTTTAAACGTGTTGTATTGCCTTTTATAAATATGCCAGTGTTAGCGAATGATTAAGATATACATTTAAGTGTATATGTGTATATGTATGTTTGATAACTTATGTATGAATAATATGAGATATATATATATATATTCTGCTTAAGTTTGAAATAAGCAGTCTATATTATTTTATGATATGTATATATAAATTGGGCCATAATAAATAATTAGGCTTGATTAATTAAATGATACATATACTCCATTTATAACCTTTTAAAAGCTATAATAGAATAAGTAAGTCTAGTGGACTGTAACTGTAATATTAAAACTGCAAGGTATGTTTTGAAATGTTCAAAAACAACGGTAGATAATATTTTAATTCCTTTAAATGCTAATGCCATTTAACGTGTTAAATGCTCAAAGATGTAATATCTTTATAATTGTGTTTATATGGAATCAAAAGAAATTATCATATAAAATACATATATGTATTCTGATATATAAATAACTCTAATATATTTTCCATTACGAGTTATTAATTCCCTTTAAAGCAAATTATCATTTGTTATATTAAGTCATGGTGAAGTCTTCCAATAATATACTCATCATTGTCCAAAATTACTGGTTGTAACTAACGCCAAAGCATTGTGCATCTTTTAACTTTGGTTATATGCAATGGAGTAAAATGTGGTGCTCCAACTTATTATTGGGTTTGACTTAACTAAGCTGCATAATAAGATTATGGCTTAGAGACAACAGCAAGAGTTATTCTATATATTGAGCATATGAATAACACTGAACGAAATGTTCATCATGCTATCCAGGAGTTATATGTATGATATAATTGACATAAGATGTCTACCTAAAAGGTTGTGTTTTGGGGATTTGCCAAAGCAGAGTCAAGACATAATTAGATATGGATCTTGGAACACCAATATATATATATATATATATATATATACTGATATATGTATATAAATAAAGGGATGTTAATTTGAGTGGGAGCATATTTTAGTTTAAATTACACGTTTATGTTAGTATACAATTTTGATTGTCGAAATTTATATTAAATAAATATTAAAGAATCAGTTATTATTTATTATCTACTATAGATATTAAATAATAAATAACTCCGATAATTTAAATTAATCCTTAAGAACGATAAATTGAATCGAATCAAATTTCTTGACTAACATTGAAATTTTGGGGATTGTCTTCAAACAAATTAAATGTAATTGTTTTAGATATAAAGAGAGGATCTAAAATAAGTTAAAGTGTGACTTTAACTAAATAAAATATAAATGTTATAATAATCTAGTTATACATTTCTAGTATTAGATACTAGATATAAATCACATAAACGTATGTTGATTTATAGAATTTGTAGAATAAGTAGAAATCTGATAAAAGAACAAGTGGACTTACAATTGTAAATGAAGCAAATGTTGGTAGATTATCCATAGTAAGTTGATTCTTGTTGAATGTACTGGCTTAATCAAATAAATAAAATAATTGTTATTATGAAATTCCACTAAAAATAAATGTTATAATATATCTTGTTTAGACAAGTTTGAATTTCATTTATAATAAAAGAATAATTGTTATTCATTTTATTTAAATGAAATATCGTATGGAATTTCACAAACAGTTAATGATATTTGTAAATCCTTAACTATAATGTACTTGACATTAACAATGAATGGATTAAATTTAGTGATTTAAATCCAATGTACCTTTAGTATTACCAGTTAGCATAGTAAACAAGAAAGTATATCAAAACTCCATAATGATGGAATTTTAAAATCATTTGATTCTGAATCACATGAAAATGCTGATCTTATTTATTAATAAAATAACTGAATCACCTTTCACTTGACACAATGAATAAGCGATAAGTATTGGGTCTCATACATAATGATGTACACGGAGCAATGAATACATAAGCTAGAGGCAGGTTTATTGCTTCATTACATTCACAGATGATGTCAGTAGATACAGATATGTGTATCTTATGAAACACATATGAGAATCCTTTGAAAAGGTCAAAGAATTGAAAATGAAGTTAGAAACCAATTTTAAATAGAAAATAAAAACTCTTCGAATAGATCGAAAAGAGAAAATTTAAGCCAAGTATATAATGACTATCAAAATGAGTTTGAAATTGTTTCACAACTCACTTCACCTAGAACATCATATTAGAATGGTATGTCTGAACGGAGATATCGAACCTTATAAGATATAGTACGATTAATGATAAGTCATATAGATCTTCCTATAAGTTAAATTTAGAACAATTATATTAAATCTCACTAAAACGATTTGAAAACGCCATATAAGATATGAACTAGGAAATATCCTAGTGTATCTAATACGAAGATTTGGAATGTAAGGCGTTTGTTCAACGTCATTCCTCTGATAAGATCGGACCCAAATCAGATAACTATTTTGTGGATAAAATTCTCTGAGAATAAAATGTTTATTACTTGATTTGGTATCCTTGTGAAGGAGAGTTAGTCTCTAAGATACCGATGGGAATAAAATAGAATTCGAGATATATCGAAAACCACAAGATACCATTAAATCTTGTATACACAAGAAATTGAGTGAGAGTGACACAATAACTCTAATGTTATTTGATAACACAATGATTATTGTAAATTATGTTAGTTTAAAATTAAGAAATAAATACTGATTCTAAGAAACAAAATGTTTGGATTAAGAAGTTCATGATTGAACTTAATTCATTGTTGATCGAATGATACACATTGCGATAACAATATGGCTGTTGCTCAGGCCTAAAACATTAAACTCATCATCAATCCAAACGTATATTTTAAGAAATATAATTCTTATGTGAAATTGTTTACAGAAGAAATAAACATATCTGCAAAGTTACAAAAGTTGTAATGTTGCAGACCTACAGAATTAAACTCTGTCGCAACAGAAGTTTAATAGTCACACTAGTTTCATAAGTATACGATACATAAATGATTGACTCTAGTGCAAGTGGGAGATTGTTAGAGTTTGTGCCCTAGAGGCAATTCATTTGATGAGATTGATAACACTGTTGATGTTATTATTTTATTTGGAATAAAATATTATTCTATTATATTGTATTTACTGCGTAATATAAATAATAATATAATAGAAGTCCTTAGAATAATAATACGGAATTATATAGTTCGAGTAAGACTGAACTTGAGATTATATAATATGATAAGTATTATAATTCTTAAATGTCCCTAGTCGAGTTTTATTGTTTATATAGGACAACAATAAAGTGTTGAGACTAGTATATTGATTGATTGATGATCACATCTCATTGATCATTAATATACGTGATATTAAAGTCAAAATATAAATACGTATTGGAGAATAGCGTATTGGGCTGACCCACCGCGAGATAACTCCATGGAATATAATTAACAGTATCATAAGTTATTCTCATAGTGACAGTGATGTAATGGTCCTCAAACCTGAAATCATTATAATTTTATTCGAGAATATTTCTGTTTTGATATCATCTAAAGTTATTTCGTAACAGAGTAACGATAACGGTGATTATTGGATACATCTTGAATCGAATGAAAATTATGAATGATCTAGATGGAATTTAACCCTATGATATATTCGTAGTGATATCCATGGGCCTCTTAATTGAGTGAGACTGTGAAATGCATGGCCGTGCTCAAATACTGATTTGTTTTAAACAGTCTACTCATCGATCAAGAAAAACGGATTGAATTATAATGAGGATGATACGATCCATGCCTCTAGTTTAATCCTGGATATGTTGGTTAAAAGGACTATATTACATTGATACACTGGTCACAGAAGGAAGTATCGAATCGTTGATCTTATTATAACTTGGGTAGCAGTGATGTATTGCTAGATGCCGCTCACTGTTTACAGTTTAAATACGATTTAAATTGTTGCCAACGTTATAATAACCTATCGGGTCACACACTTAGAACGTTATAAAGGAAGAACATATATCGGGTAAATAAATTATCAAATTTGTTGATATTTTATATTGTATTGAAAAGGTATACAAGTGATTCCTTAATAAATGGAGCATACTTGATTTTATAAGGGTTTTGACTATTCCCTTTATAAGATAGATTGGAGCCGTCATTTGATTGTATCAGACAGATCAAATAAAAGAAAACCCTAACTTTACCTTTTACACGATACCCCTGGATATGGCGGCTAGCACCCAAATTCCTCTTTCTTCTTCGATTTTGATCGAAAAGAGAAGTGTTCGTGTGGATAACTAATAGAGGCCGACGATTGACGTGCTATACGAATTGATGCTTCAACCTTCATCGATTAGGATTTCATCTAGAATTAATACATCAGGTATAAAAGTTTTAATCCCAATTCATATAAGTTTTGGTTTATGTTTCTTGCTAAGATCCTATTTTAAGTTGTTAAAATACAAAGTAAAACCCGATTTGATCGAATTTTACTATCACAATTTCCTTTTCTTCTTTCTGCAATCTTTAGCCAAGTGTTCGGGTATGCCTCAGAAATTGCACTTCCTCTTCTCGTGGGATTTGTTATTCTTCCCGCCTTTCTTGGAGTCCGCCTTCTTGTTCTGAGATCCATCTCCTTTCTTGTTTTAAGGCTCTTCCTTCTTCACCTCCATCTTGCCATCCTTGTCTTCCTCATGTAAGAGTGCCATGTCCACCAACCTCTCATAAATCGCACCCATGGGTATGCGGGTCATAGCTAGGCTGTGTAGTGGCTCATTCAACCCTTTCACAAAGTGAAGAGCCTTCTTATGTGGAGTGTTTACTAACTCCAGTCCAAATCTGGCTAGCTGATTGAATTGATTGACGTATTCTTTGACCGTCATACTTCCTTGCTTAAGAGATAATAACTTTTCCACCTGTAAACTTCGTTCAGCTTGTGAGAGGAATTTCATCTCAAACCTCATTCTGAAATCCTCCCAAGTTTCGACTGGCCTCTCCGCATTGGTAACCTCCCACCAATAAGAAGCTTCATCTTTAAGCAACCACACTGCCAACTGTATCTTCTGCCTATTTTCCACCTCGAAGATAACGAACAGATCCTCAGTTTCTTTGAGCCAGTTCCTTACTTCTACGAATGATGCAGTTCCCTTGAAATCCTTTCCACCCATGGCTCTAAAGTCTCTACAAATCTTTGAGAAAGCATTTGCACGAGGAGAAGGAGGAGGAAGAGGAACCGCTGCAGTTGGGCGATGAGCAATATCTGTTGGGCCCACGTCGTTGGCCCTAGCCTCTAGGTACCTCTTGAACCAGCCAGGCATCGGTACACCCTCTGGAAGGTTAAGATTCCCAGACATGCTGAAACGAAAAAGGAAAGATTCAAAACAAAGGATAGAAAGATAGGGCATATGGCTTTGGAGGATTATGCCTTTTAAAGTAAAATAACACTTTTTATTGAAAAATGCTTCTTTATGCTTCTTTTTAAAGATAGTTTTCAAACTTTTATCAGATCTAGTAAAACTTAGCTCTGATACCAAGTGTAACACCCCACCTCCGTTAAGGTCACTCTCAAAGGGAATTACTTAACTTCGATGGAGCGTTTTAAGGTACAAGATACTAATAAATTACAAGACTATGACATGAATAAACTGAACTTAGAATGATACCACAAGGATAGGGTAGTCCTAAAACGAGGTAAGGTAAGATTTAACTAGATTTGGTTATCGCACCCACTTTTACTTCTCTACACCAAATAAGAGCTGTTTAACTAGCAATGTATGTTCATGATAAAGTGATCCCATTCATGTATTGATCGGCTCGTACTCGCATTCATGTATTCCCTGTGTCAAGTGGCCCCATATGGTTTTTAAGTACTTGTGCTGGTTCCAGTATAGGGTGTATCAAGTCCTATAATGGCAACCCTGACACGATTCAAATATCCACAAGTGTACGCCTGGTGCCCAGTGCCAGCTTTTTCCACTCTGGGGCCCGTGCACGCCCGTACTCCGTCGGAACCTACACTGATGCATCTAACCGCCGCCCCTTTGACCGCTTATATTCAGCCCAGTAATTGTGCCTCACCCTGCCTAGTTCAGGGTACCTTGATACATCCATGTGGGTTACTGCTGAAATGGGTCCCCGTTACTTGGATTTTTCTAGTCAACATGCTAAATTGGTTAAGTGTCCTTGCTTTGACTTAACCCCTATTAATCTTGTCTAGTTAACATGTTGAATTGGCTAAGTGTTTTCTCAATTACTTAACCCCACCAATCTTGTCTTGTTAACATGTTAAGTTGGCTAAGTGTTTCATTAATTATTTAACCTCACCATTTCTAGCTTGATTGTTCATGAGCTTTAATCAATCAATTAATTAAAGCACCAACCACTCACATTAGACAGGTATTGTTGTGGTTACTGGATGTGCCGGTCGGTTCCGGGTAGTTTTACGCCATAACTCAGTCTAACCTCGGGTCTTTCTGGGCTTGATGCACTAACCTCTCACATTAGACATGTATTGTTGTGGTTACTGGATGTGCCGGTCGGTTATGGGTAGGTTTACACCATAACTCAGTCTAACCTCGGGTTAGGCATATTCATCTTTTACATTTTATATATGTAAATTTTTCTACAAGTGTTTCATGTCACACACTTTAATTATGTTCAAGACTAATGGCATAAATTATACCATTCATGGCCTTAACCATTTACATGGTTTTGGGCCCACCTACATTATTAACATGTTTTGATTTAATAACTATCCCAACGTTACCCTCGTTTGTTCGTTCGTATTAATCACATAAAGTCATTGGGCCAGCATATTAGCCCAATTTATAAACAAGAGGTAAAGAAGGGAACATGCATAATATAGATTCAACCCAACATGTAAATTTTGCATAAAACTTTATTCATATAATTTAACATGTCACATGAACTTGCATATAATTTAGACTTAAATAATCATAAGCCTAAAACATGTTAATATGTAGATCTAGGCATGTGTGAATATAACCTCAATTATAAACTAGCATATTACATAATCATGCATGTCCATTTCCAAAGCATGTATAATTTTAACATTAACATATAGGTGTGAACTAGATCTAACAAGGTGAACTTGCATAAATCCACTTTACAAACATGCATCTAAACATATATCTAGTTTTGGATCTAACATGTAACTTGCATATGAACATATGTATAATTAGATCATGACTTGGATCTATCATAAAACATATAACTTGCATTAATCATATGAACCTGGATAGATCTTGACATGGATCCAACATAAAACTTGTAACTTGCATATGAACATATATATAGGCATACGGATCTATCATAAAGCATATGAATATAGATATGTAGATCTTGACTTGGATCTAACATAATACATACAACTTGCATCAATCGTATAAGCATATATATGTAGATCTTAACATGAAACATATAACTTGCATATGATATTGATAGTTTCATTCTCAATTCTTAATAGATCCAACACCAATTCCAACAAGCTACAAACATTACAAGACAATTCAAGATAAAATCATCACAAGAAACAAACATGAATTAGCATCGTCAATATTATACAACATGGTTTAATTCTATTTTTCACTTTATATCAAATCACATCTTAAATTTATTTACATCTAAAAGATAACTACACTTACTACAAACGAAGATCTTGATTTCTGGAATCTGTATTCTGAAGTTGAAATGCTCGCCTTTGGTGTAGACAATCGCTGTTTTAATTTAGTTTTGATTTAGTTTGGTTCGTCCCTTTGTTAGCTTCAAGTGGCGGCTATTCTAGGTTGTCTAATGGCAGCATGACGGCTCTTGGTTTAATTTTAATATGATTTAGGGTTGAGGTATTAGGTTGCTTTTATAGGGATTTGATTGAATAGGAGCTGTCAGATCTTCTCAGAATCAATCAAGACCATTAAGACAAGATAAAGTTATCCAGAACAGCCAACTCAGCCCTAATGACTCAGCAATGAGTCGAAATTGGCTGGAAAACAGATCTGCCCGATAGGGGGTAGGTCGACCCCCAGGTCGACACTAAGGTCGACCTGTATAGGGGAGGTCGACACTAGGGTCGACCCCCTGGTCGACCTGATCCCTGGGCGGGAATTTTCCCGCCCAGCCCGCTTCTGCCTCTGATTTTGAATTTTGATTTTCCGAGCTATTTTATTAAAATTACTGGAACTTCTGAAGGCCATAACTTCTTCATACGAAGTCCAGCTCACGCAAACTCGGACTCTACCTAAAGCAGAATTCTGAGACGAACGCAGTAGCGTAACCCATTTCCCTTAATTCTCACATTTGAAATTAAGTATAGTTTAATTCGTAACTTCAATGTTAATAGAAAATATGGGGTGTTACAAGAGGTAGGACTTGCTTAGTTCTAGCAGAGGCAGGGCGTACTCTTCTGCGAGCAGAGGCAGGGCGTGCTTATTTTAGACGCACCACCACGACCATTGCTGGTGTGAAACGGCGGCTTACGCTTTTGATGCTTTAACCTAGCCCCCTCTGGTTTGGGCATGGAGAAAGACTAACACACCATCCCCCTCCTGGGGATGCCTTGTCAGGGCCACTTTGGTGGCGACAAGGGATTTGATCCATTTATGGTTTCACCTCTTTTAGGTTCCTTTTAAGCTTCGAATGGGTGGTTTTCCATACCCTCGGTTGTATTTGATAATCCTTTTCCTAAGGATTTTTATTGAACCTAAACCGATCTTGATATAAACTCTCGTAATTGGTCGTGGTAGATGAGTTTGATGATCCTTCCCTCAAGGATTCTGCAGCGATTTGTGTCATGTCGATTTCTCATATGGTAGGAAAAAAAGGGTCCTCCCGTATTCCTTTCGTATCTGTGCTTTTTCTTCATGGATGGCCAATAGCAGAGTTCGTGTTTTGTTAGGAAATAGATATTCTCCATCGTGGTGGTAAATTAATATTCCTTGAGTAATCTTGTCGTGAATTTCTTTTCTGGTCGTTGGGGATTAACCCTTTTTGCGGTCTAATCCCGTCGTTCCCTCTACATCTCTGCTCCTACTTCCCTAGGCATACTGAGATTGAGAGATCATCACTTCAGACCACTTGTTGGTGAAGTGGTTAAAATCACTCATTATTTCTTGTTCAAACTTCGTTCCCCTGACCTTCTTGTAGAGAGTCTTCTTTAGGTAAGAGAAGACGCTAGTATCCTCTGATGTAGAATCATTTGGAGGAGGTGTCACGGTTGGTCCTGTATAGCAAAAACTATTATCCCTAGTGTCATGAGCATGTTATTCTATTTTTTGTTTCTGTTTTATCATTTGCAAGGCTTCTACTCTCAACTTTTGCTCCTCTATCACTCCAGGGTCGGTGGTTTTTGACTTGTCCATCCGAGTTCTGAAAATTTTTGTCGGTACCTCTTACTCATAACTTCGCTTCTTCAAAGCCTTAGTCCAATCTGGGACGGAACAACTCAGGTTGATATGTGGTAGGATGAACCAAAGGATTGGAGGTTCAGGCCCTCCTTCTAGCGCCAAAAATGTTAACGATATTTTTTGTCAACACCGGAGATAGGTCAACAGGATCGGACCTAAAGGGGGAGAATAGGTCGTTCAACCTTCACAGGCCAGACCAGATCTCTACTCCTAGGTATCAAGGCTTGGAGGAATAGAGTCGCTACGGAATACCAGGAGGGACCTAAACTCATGGAAAGGGGTTTTCCCTCCGATTTGTGGAAAGGTTCGGATGAGAATCAATATCTATCTGGAAAACAAACAATACATTATAGTAGTAATAATTGGAAATGATATGATGAATCCACAGAGCAATAGTTTATGCGTAAATTCCCTTTTTATTAAACTTTGATTTGGAGTACATGGGCGGAATGGAAGAAATTCTCAGATTACTCTTCGTATTAGACCTTTAGAAAAGCAAGAATACAAGAATAATAGAGAAAAAAGTGAAGTCCCTCTATATTGTCTCTCAGGATCTTATTTACAGAGAATTTGGGGCCTCTCCCGCTGTTGGGCTACTGGGCTTGCAGGGGCCATGGCTGGCCGCTTCTTCCTTGGTCTCAGGCATTTGGCTTCCGGCCATCTTTGGAGTGCTAATTATGGTCTTCGAAGTGACGATTTCGGTCAACTAGGGCTTCTTTGGGATAAATATGGGCTTGTCGATGTGGTGGCCCCCGGGTGGTATCTGAACCCTTGGTAACCACTCCTAAGTGTAGGATTTCGGATGTAGGCTTCCATCTTTATCGTGAATACCTAGAAGAGCCTGCCTTCATGAGGTACGTGAATTACTACCGGCTCGAAACCGTTGTTGGTTTCTGTATTAGGTAGATTTGCATGGGTAACCCGTATCTCTGCTTGGGTCCCAATTAGCCTTTTGATAGAGTTTTTTTGGATAGTCTGGTTTTGCAGAAGGTGGCATCCAGTGATGTTTCTGTTATTTGTGAATGTTTCCTTTCGGTATCTGTTCGGCAGTTGCTCCGAAAGTTGGTTTCGGATGATCCTTGCATTCTCCTGGTTTGGCACATTTGATTCCTCCCGCCTTCAGATGTATTTCTATTAGGCAGGTTAATACTGATAACTCTTCCGGGTTTTAAGGAGGGGAGCTCATGCCTTCTTCTTTCTCAGTTCTTATCTTACGAGGCCTTTTGCTATAGAATTTCCTGTCTAGTAGGTCCTGTCGGAAGGATCATGTCGGATGCGCTTTGCTGGTGTTCTGCAGGCTTTAAGTTTCTTTCCTTCGGGTAGGTGCCGACTTGTGCTACTTTCCGACCGTTCTCTCCGGATTTCGGTTCTATATATTGCTTGGCTTTCTAATTTCGGGAGACTTTCCTGTGCTTGTATTCTTCTGACACCCCTTCATTGCTAGCTAGTCTCGAAGTTAATTTTGGTAATAACAGCCTACACCAGATTTACTTGGATATATTTTTTGAAAGCCAAGTCTGATACTCATAATGCTATTATAAATTATTGTTATCCTACTTTGTAAACTAGGCTATACAAAGTCAAGAAGTCAGGAGATCGAGTAAACAAAAGACACCCTGTTACACATCCGGTTCGGATCGGAATTACAGAGGTAAGAACAGAAGCAACACAAAGCTAAAAGACCAAGCCGGATCAGATCGGGCATAGTCAAAGAAAAACAAAGTGAGACAAAAGTCGAACCGGATCGGATCGGATGGGATGCTCCGATCCGAACCCCATGTCATTAAAAGAACCCGATCTGATCCCAGAAGTTCCCAACTGCTTCACTCCATGATCTCCTGGACATTCGGAGCGGTTACACCCACTTTCTACCCACGACGGCCACTTACCTGATGTGTTGGCAACACCAGGACTCATCCGATCCCCAAAGTCATGGGATGGAGGACACGTGCACCCGATCCAAACCAAATTCTGGAGAAATTTCCACCTATAAATAGACCTCCAAGGGTCGTTTGAAGAGGGATTTTTGGCACTCTTAGAATTCATACACCTTTGAGAATCGAATTCCAGCACTCCCAAACAATCCAAATCATCATACACAGTTTGTTTTGAGATAATTGAGTGAATGTATATGGAAAGTGAGCGAGATTGAGCGAATATCTTGTTGTATTTTCATCTATATCATCAAACAAAGTGTTATAAAGTGGATGTAGGCTCTTCAACGCCGAACCACTATAAATTCTATGTCTCTTTTCTATTTTTGATCTCATTTAATTGAAATTTTAGTCAATTTGGGTGCTAGAACCACTTTTTGGTCTAACATTTTTGGTGCTTTCACTGGGAATCATTTGAATTCTCTGTTTTTTCTGGATTATCGTTCTACTTTTTGGACCGTTGAGTTCGAAGAAGTTAATCCCCACTTTTCGACACTTGTAAGTACTTGTTGGTTGATTGTTGAAGAATTATGGTCAAAGGAAAGGCAAGGAAGTTCAAACCAGTCGAGGGAAGGAAGTTGGTGAAGATCAGCAAAATCCGGTTATGACGAGGTCTCGTGGGCAGAGTTCGGGAGTGGATCAGACAGGTTCAGGAAACCCGAACCGGTCGCATAGGGAGAGCTCCGATCCAAACCGGATTGAAGACGTTGAAGAAGTGCACTCCCCCAACCCAAACCGATCCGGCCAAGTCACCTTGCTCCGATCCGACCCGACTCTAGGTGATGCTGGAACCTCTACTCGAGCCCCTCTAAATGCTCCGACTCCAGCCACCAGGACCAATGACCAGATCAATCCGTCTGCGCCTGTCACTCAAGGAGATTTTTCGTGCCTTCTTGACATGCTTGAGAGCACTAGGGAGGCTATGAGAATCCATGAGCGCACCGACCTTATGATGCAAGAGAATATGAGAATCATGAGTAGGGAAATTGGCGAGCTTCGCAGGCAGAGAAGCCCTTCCCCAATTCATCATACTGCGATGGATCAATCTTCTTCTTCCGAGGAAGAACGGCCTCGTGAAAGAAGGCCGCTCGAACGACCTCAGAATTTGGAAGAAATGACTTTCGGATCTATGGGATCCCACGAGGACACTGCTCGTGTGCTAGGACCCAATGACCCGAGCTTGAGAGAGTCTATGCTATTACCAATGCGAGGATCGCATGTTTTGCCTAGAGATCCTAATCTCATCAACCCCACTCAGGGACAAATGCTTCAGCCCCTTCCACCCGAGATCGACCAGGAACGTAGGGAGCAAAGAAGAGCAGAAGCCGCTAGAAGAAGGAGGATGTCCCCTGATCAGGAGCCTAGAGGAAACCCGAACATCAGAGCCAGGGAGCCCGAACGTCCTTTAACCAATGCTGATGTATGGGCTATGGTGCGCCAAATCATGTCTGAGAGTCAAAATTATACCAATGAAGATTGTGGTATTGAGCGAAGCCATACTCCCTTTACTGATGACATTCTTGACTTTCAGTTCTCCCGACATTTTAATCCGCCACAGATGGACAGATATAACGGGAGAACTGACCCGGGGAAACATTTGATGCGATACGTATGGCTTATGAATGCTGCCGCTGCCCCGGACGCTGTATAGTGTAAGGCTTTCCCGATCTACTTAGAAGACGTAGCATTACTATGGTTTACCCGACTTCCTCCTCGATCGATATCGAATTTCAAAGAACTGAGTGAACGTTTTATGACTCAATTCCGACTTCACACCCGAACGTCTAAGACTATTATCGAATTATCGAGAATTAAGCAAGCACCGGGTGAGTCCTTGAAATCGTATCTAGACCGTTTCAATTTAGCTGTAACAGAAGTCAGCGACCCTCATGAGCCTACAATCATGATTCGGAGTTTGGAGATTATCTTTCTGGGAAGCCACCGCCCACAAGGGAGTTGTTTTATGAGAAGGCCAATATTCAGTTAAGAAGGGAGGAAGCAAGGGCAAACAGGAAGAGGAAGTCCGTAGCAGCCTCAAAAGAAGCTGTTCAGAGTAATGCTGCTATAAAGCAGTCTAGAGAAAGTTCTGGGAAAGTCGAAGTGAACGTTGGAAATAAGAATGGAAACAATGACAATGGAAACGGGGGCAACAACAACCATAATGGGAATGGTAATAGGAGAAACAGGAACCGAGGAAGTAATTCTGACAAAAGACCCCTGTTCCAGACCTTTGAAAATTATTCACCATTGAATGACACTTTGGAGAATATTTATTTGGATACGTACAATGTTTTGCAATACAAGAAACCACCGCTGCGAGATTCAACAGAAAAAGAATTTTCTACTGGAAAGTTTTGTTTATTTCACGGAACCCACGGACATTCAACGAACGAATGTCGACACTTGAGAGATGTGGTTGAGAAGTTGTTGCGTGAAGGTAAGTTGGATGAGTATAAGGCTGCTCCAAGGGACAGGGGGCAAGGAGGACAGGCCTCAAACCAGAGTCAGCCTGCTCCCAAACCTATAGCACAACAAAAGGGCAAAGGGATTGTCATTAACACCATAGTAGGTGGACTCCATCCGGCTATCCATAGTTTCAGAGCAATGGACCAATACGTTAATGCAGTTAAGCACATAAATGTGGATGAGTGCGATAATTTGGAAGATACCACTCCTGTGAAACAGCAGAAGACAATGTTCGATGACATGGTGTTTCGTAGCAGAGACGACACCGGAATCCAATCGCCTACCGAAGATCCATTTGTTATTACCACTACCATTGCGCCGGCACTGGTCCATAAGGTACTAGTAGACAATGGAAGCTCTGTAAACATTTTGTTTAAGAAGTCATTTGATCAGATGAAACTCGAGTCTGGAGATTTGAAGCCCTGTGAAGGTTGGATCCGAGGCTTCAATGGGGCATCGACAGCTCCAATGGGGTATATAGAATTGCCCGTAACATTGGGACAGGGAGATCGTCGAAGAGTACGAATGCTTTAGTTCATAGTGCAAGATATTGATTCTCCCTACAACGCATTTTTGGGAAGGCCTACCCTTTCAGAGTTCAGGGCTTGTATCGCACCATGGTGCTTATTGCTATAGTTCCCAACTGATGCCGGAACAGGAGTAATGAGGGGAGATCAAGTCTCCGGGCGAGCTTGCTATATTGCTGAATTAAAGATGCTGATGAAGGGACTTAACATCGATTCCAAAAGTACTTCACCTCCTCCAAAGGAGGGTTCTGCATAGTAATTAGAAGGATCAGCCTCGAAGGAGTTGCCCAAGGGAATGCCTAAAGACTTGGATCCCAGAGAAGATGAGGAACCTGAGGATAGAAAAGCAACTCCTAACGAAATGACAATGGACATACCCATTGATGAAGCTGATCCAGCAAAAGTTTTGAAGATTGGATCCTAATTGAATCCGCATCGAGCCAAAGAATGGGCCGACTTTCTGAAGGCAAACCTGGATGTGTTTGCCTGGACCCACGCTGACATGTATGGGATATCACCATCCATCATGAGTCATTCGCTGAGTATAAACACGAAACACCTGCGTGTAAAGCAAAAGAGATGTGTGCTGGGCCCAGAGAGGTCGGCAGCTCTGAGAGAAGAAGTGGAGAAGCTGAAGGAAAATGGGTTTATTAGAGATTCGACATATCCCGGCTGGATATCGAATCATGTTTTGGTAAAGAAGTCAAACGGAAAATGGCGGACATGTATTGATTTTTCATATTTGAACAAAGCCTGCCCGAAAGATAGCTTCCCGCTCCCCAGAATAGACCAGCTTGTGGATTCGACGGCAGGACATGAACTTCTTTCTTTTATGAACGCATATTCCAGATACAACCAGATTCCCATGCATGTGCCCGATCAAGAGCACACGAGCTCTATTACAAATTTGGGATTGTATTGCTATGTGGTCATGCCGTTTGGATTGAAAAATGCTGGAGCTACCTACCAACGCTTGGTGAACAGGATGTTTTATAACCAAATTGGGAAGACTATGGAAGTTTATGTGGATGATATGCAAGTCAAATCGAGACAGTCTTCTAGCCATACGCAAGACTTAGCAGAGATGTTCGGTATTCTGCGAAAGTATCGAATGAAGCTAAATCCTTTGAAGTGCTCGTTTGGTGTGGCATCTGGGAAGTTTCTAGGTTTCATCGTGAGCTCTCGAGGAATTGAAATTAATCCCAGCCAGATAGCAGCGATAAGGAACATCGAGGAACCATGAAGAATCAAGGATGTCCAAAGTCTTGCAGGGAAAGTGGCTGCGTTGTGTGGATTCATCTCCAAAGCAATAGACAGATGCATCCCATTTTTTGACTTGATAAAAAGGGGAAAGAAAAATTTCGAATCGACTCTGGACTGTGTTGAGGCCTTTCGAAATCTGTTGGACTTACTAGAGAGGCCACCGATTTTGTCGAAGCCAGTGGATCATGAAGAGCTGTTTGTTTATCTAGCAGTGTCGGCTCATGCCGTTAGCACCGTCTTGGTCTGGGAAGAAGACAAGGTGCAAAGGCCGGTATATTACGTAAGTAAGAAATTGGCAGCTGTAGAGCGCAACTACCCAAGGATTGAGAAGCTTTCTTACAGCCTTCTGATCACCTCCCGAAAACTTCGCCATTATTTTCAAGCTCACCCAATAACCATATACACTGATCAACCTCTGAGACAGGTGTTGCAAAGACCCGAAGCATCGGGATGGTTGATCAAGTGGAATATTGAATTAAGTCAGTTTGATTTAAATTTTCAGCCACAGAGATCGATCAGGGGGCAAGCTCTAGCTGACTTTATAGCAGAGTTCACAATCCCGGTGGAAGAGATGATCAACGACAAGGTGGTCAAATCAGAGGAAGAGTTAGAATTAGGTCCATGGAAGTTATACACAGACGGGGCCAAGAACGACAGAAGGTCCGGAGCTGGAGTCGTCTTAGTTACTCCCGAAGGACAATCGTTATATTATGCTCTACGACTAGAATTTTCAGTGACCAACAATGACTCTGAATACGAAGCCCTGATTGTCGGGCTGAAGCTTGCTAAGGAATTCGGAATAAAGGCATTAGATATATTCTGCGATTCCAAAATAGTCGTCTGCCAAGTGCGAGAGGAGTTTTTGGCCTGGGGACCTCGACTTATTACCTATCTTGGAAAGGTGAAGGAGATGTTTAGCAACCTAGAACGGTATAACATAACGCATATCCCAAGAGTTGAAAACCAGAAGGCAGACCGGCTAGCGAAACTGGCTAGTTCTGACAATCCGGAGGAAACCGAAATGGTTCCAATTGAGATGTTGGAATCGCCAAGCTTTGAGTTAATGGAAATTGAATCAGCTCTCAAAGCAGGACCGGAGAGGGAGTCGTAGATGACCCCAATCAAGAATTTCCTTAGAAACGGAGTACTCCCGCCAAAGAAAAGTGAGAGGCGAGCCATAGTTCGCAAAGCTACCAGATACATCCTTCAAGATGATACCCTTTATCGGCAAAGATATTCTATGCCCCTGTTACGATGTATAGCGCACGACGACATCAAACGTGTACTAAGAGAAGTACACGAAGGTGAGTGTGGAGATCATACGGGAGGTCAGACCTTAGCCAAAAAGGTATTGCGGTATGGGTATTTCTGGCCCACAATTAATAAAGATGCAGCTGATTACTCACGACGCTGCGACAGATGCCAGAGGTTCGCCAAGATCCCCAGAGCACCACCGACCCAGCTCAAGTCGATGGTGAGTCCGTGGTCGTTTGCCATGTGGGGAATTGACATCATCGGAGTTCTACCGATTGCCAAAGGAGGAGCGAAGTATGCAATAGTCGCCGTGGACTATTTTACGAAGTGGGTGGAAGCTGAGCCCTTAACTAAAATTACAGCAAGAAAGGTGATAAGTTTCGTGGTTAGAAATATCATATGCCGATTTGGGATTCCAGAGACCATTATAACCGATAATGGAACCCAGTTCGATGGTGCCGAATTCAGAAATTTCCGCCAGAAATACAAGATCGACAAGCGGTACACTGCAGTCGCCCATCCACAGTCAAATGGGCAAGTAGAAGCAATAAATAAAGTCATAAAGTCCATCCTCAAGAAGCGATTTGAACGTGCAAAAGCAAAATGGGTGGATGAATTGCCCTTGGCTTTGTGGGCATATCGGACAACGTTTAAGACAGCCACCGGTCATACTCCTTTCTCTCTTTCATTTGTCTTAGAGGCAGTAATCCCGGTAGAGCTTGAAGTTCCCTCTCACAGGGTGACATATTATGACCCGATGATGAATCGGGCACTCCTCCTCGAGTCCCTTGATGAAATCGAAGAGAAAAGGGACGAGGCAGACTTGCGTGCATCAAGACACCGACGTCAGATGGCACGCTATTCTGACAAAAAAGTTCATTTTAGAACCTTTGAACTAGGAGATTTGGTGCTAAAGTGAGTTTTTCCATCCCTTCCCCACCTCGGTCCAAAGTGGGAAGGACCATTCGTCATCCAACGGAAACTTGAGACAGGAGCCTTCAAGTTAACGACCTAGATGGCGAAGAAGTGCCTAGGGCTTGGAATGCCCAACACTTGATGCGATATTTGAATTAGTCTTTTGTTTTTCTTATGAACTCTGTAAAAAGGCACGACTTGCCTTAGAAAAGTCTGTTGATGCAAACAAAGAACTATAAAGTGGATGTAGGCTACGACTTAGTCGAACCACTATAAAAATATTGTGTGTTCGTTTACTTTCCTGCATTATTTATACCTTCAACTATTATTCTGTTGTGACTGTGGAATGCGAGATGTTAAATTAAAATCTGGGAAGTTGGAGATGGCTTATATGCAGGAACAAACACAACGACTGTTTGTACAATAAGACATAAAAGAATGGGAAAACGACATTCTTAACTCTTACTCTCAAGAATTGAGAGAGAGTATAAAGGACGGGAAGACGACGTCCTCCGAGGCGTGAAGGTGCACCCAGATGAGAGACCGCCTTGGCAAGAACTCTCACCTGAATATAAGACATGAGAGTATAAAGGATGCTAGGAAAGAACATGCATCAATGAAAAAAGGAATGTGACTCCCGTCAGAGAATCGGGGACATTCAGACCTTTTAATTTAATCTTGAATAGTTTTTCAAAACTGACTGGGGGCATATATGTACACACATATTCCCCCTTCCCCCGCTATGACTTTATTATACAACTTGAGCAGGACATGCATTTTGCATTTTTACATAAGTAATGAACTGACGACTAACATGCATTGTAGGAGATGAATAATTTTTATTCACAAATGTATGAATTTGTACAGGAAAACAAGCAAAAAGAGGATGCGAAGGCCGCACACGCTGCAACAATTGTGAGCCAATTAAATGCTAAAATAAAACAAAGCACTTCATCACTTAGACTTTGAAGTGGACTTGGATTTCTTAGCAGCCTTCTGAGCATCCTTTGCCTCTCTTTCAGCATCAGTTAAGATGCGCCTTGGTTTTTTCTTCCCCGAGACAGAAGTGCTGGAATCGGTTGACTTTTTCACGGGAGTCGGAACGCTGGAATCAAGAGAAGACTTTTTAGTAAGTTCTTCTGCGATAGATCTAGTCGAAAGCTTAACAACTAATCTTGATCCAGCATCAACTACTGCGAGAGGCTTAAGACTTTCGGGGTCTAGGTCTTCAACTTTAAGCTACATGCTTTTGTCTTGTTCGGCTTTCAATGCAGCCAAGGTGATGTCATCAGCGCTTTTTGACTCCCCAACTATAGCCACCTCAGGGTCTTCCTCGTGTCCCTTGTTGCTGCCATCATCCTTCAAGGCATCTATCATTTCGTCATCAAGAGGAGCATCAGCCTTAGACGGTTCAGTTCCTTCTCCTGAATCAATGGTGGCAGCCTTGTCCTTTCCCCCTTTAGCCTTCTCCATAGGTTCTGCTCCAGCGGTGGTTCCCTGGGGCATGTCTGTCTTGTCGGACTGTTCAACACCTACAGAGTGAGAAGCAACAGTCATCAACTCAGGAGAAAATAAAGGGTCCTTCATCGATTGCCCGATTATGTGATGAAAAGTAGAGATAGCTTTGACGAATTGAGGTGAAAAGGTAGAGATAGCTTCCAATGATCTCTCAACTGGAGTGACCGCCGTCTCCGACGCCGTTTCAGGTATGGGGGATAAAAGAGATGCCCGAGGGATACCCGGGTTTTCGGGGTCATATCCCTCTACTTCAGAGGCAGTAGAAGAAGAACCAGCCTCAGGGATGCTCTTTTGTTTAGCCCTCCACTTCTCTTCCTCCATAGTAGCAGCAATAAGGCGGCGTCCCTCGGCTAGGCATTCTGGTTCATCATCTCTTAGATATTTCTCCATAAGCTTGTCTTCGTCAATGGAATCAACCTTGAGCTCCTCTTTCTCCCATTCAACGATCTGACTCCATACTTGGACCAAGGTAGATGGATAATCTTCAATCCAAGAGATGTACCGGCGGCGGATTATATGCGCAAAGAATTCAATCATTAATTCGCCGAATCCATGCACTTCTTCCTCAACCTCTGACAGCTGCTTGCGGGTCTCTTCAGCGGATTTAATAACACTTTCGACATTACCCTCTACTAGGGCAGCCCTGTTCTCAGCCTCCACCAACTTGGAAGTCAAATCAGCATTTTTCTTCTCCAATTCGGCGTTCTTCTTCGCTAACTCGGCCTTCTCTCGCTCAAGTTCAGTGTAAGCAAGTTGCATTTTGGCTGCATCTGACTTGGCGTCTTCTGCTTGCTTTTTCAATTCCGAACGCTCTTGAGTATGAGACTCAAGCAAGTCATGGTTGCATTTCTGTAGGTCCTCAAATTGTTGCTTGAAGCTAGCAGCATCCCGTTGAGGGATAGCAAGTTGAGCCTGTGTTTCCTCAAGGTCTTTCCCTAAATTTTTCAAGGCCTTTACATCGTCTTCTGCGGTCTTCTGCATCGAGTCAGTATTCGTGATTAGATTTCGGATAATTCTGGAAAGATTACGCGAATACTTGAACGTCTCTGAGTATTGTTTTTCGACCGCATCAGTCTTTGCTTTAGCCTCATCTGCCCATCTCGAGGAAATAGGTTCAAGAGCATGTAAGAAAGTCAAGTTTTCGAAGTAGTGTTCAGGAAATTGCTCATCCAGATACGCCCACCTAACTGCAGTTTCAGCATCCAATGGTGGAGTTGCAGGGAATGTCAACTCGGTATCCTTATGTATGGAAGGCTCAATGGCCTCCTCATTCCTTCTAGGCCGTTTAGCAGGAACCTTGTGCTTGCTTCGTGAATCGGTATCTCTCGGCGGGCTCCTTTCCCTATTGCGCTATTCTTAAGAAAGAATTGGGTCTTTTGACTGCGGCCTATCATCTTCTCGACGACCTTGGTAGCCCTTATATCGCTCTGAATCTAACTGAACGGGAGAGCGAGAGCGCGAGGACCGCGACTGGTAAGAATCATAGGGACTTCTATCCTTCCTACCGCGGCTTTCGCGACGATCATGCTCAGGATCAGAAGAGGGTCTAGACATGCTGCGACGAAGATTCCTGATATCATAATGGGAGCGAGACATTGTACCTGCACAACAAGGCAAATGAAATTCAGAATCAGTGTTCTCACAAAAGGAAAGTGCTGTGAAATGTGGTGCTATTATGTTAAGTGCATCCTAAGTGGTGTCTTCCCCCCGACAAACCCGAGTCTGAAGCCAGACTAGTGCGAGTAGGCTCTTTGGCCTTAGCAGGGGTGGTCTCTTCTAAAGAAGTGAAAACTAAAGGATTTGTCCCAAAATCCTATGAAGTGTAAATAGTTTCAGGTAAGGGGAGATCCCCCAAACCCTGAAATGTTGGATCATCGGTATTAGGGGCGTCTCCCTGAGAAGCATCAATTGGCGGCTCTTTGGAAGACTTTGTCCTCTCCGGATAGATGGCATCCTTGGGAACGATATACCCCTCACGGTGCTTTTCGGCCACGTTAGCCAGTTCATCATCTTGAGTCGAAGATGGAGAAGGTGGAGCATGAAGCGGCATTGTAGGAGCTTTCGAGCTTTCGCCCGTTTCTGGGATTACGTCCGCTGGGGGAATATATACATATGGACCTGTCCCATGACCTATACTTGGGGTAACGGACAGCAACCTATGAAGATGAAGATATTCATCCTTAAGAACTTCATCGATAGTCAAAAACTTTTGATCACCATTAAGGAGCCAGTGCATCCGATCAAAGAATGCTTGATCTGATATTTGTTTTGGGTTATCAACTGCAAACAAAAAGGAAACGGATTAATGTGGTGGCGTGGACATATAGAGTCGAGATTTAAAAAACCAGTGCTTTACTTGATTTTGTCCATCTCCTAGCGCACCCTGGCTGTTGCCTTATATAAAACCATTCCAGCCTGGAATCGCTCGCTTTGCTGGTGAACGGTGCTGGAATTATTTTCCTTTTTGGGACAGACTCGAAATAACAGAAAGAAAGAGTTTTTCGAGTCCGGTGCTTGAAGTTATAAAAGAAATGAATGTAATCAAAAGTGAGCTCTATGCCTAAGATCTCGCGGTATGCTACATATAAGGTATATAGGTAAGCATAAGAGTTGGGATGCAGCTGCATGGGGGCAATCCGCATCTGTCTTAGAAAGTCGACAACAAATGGAGAAAACGGTGGAATAGCCCCAACCATGCACATCAGTCGGGTGATTGCCATAAATCCTTCTGGAGGGTTGTGAGGACGATCAGTTTTTGATGGCACCAAGGTATCCCCTTTTGGTATCCCGTGCTTTAGGCGTATTCGAATAAGTCTGTCATTGTCGATCGTCTATTCAACAGAATCTTGAGGTGATTTCAGTATGTTGGCAGACTCAAATTCGTCAGGAGCTTGATTATCTCCAACCCCTCCTTCTTCTTCACAGCCCGGAGAAACTCCACCCTCAGAAGACACATTATCGCTTTCATGAGTTTCTACCTCGTAATTTGATCCCTCGTCATCCCATTTAAAGTTCGAGGAAGAAGATATGTCATCAAGAGTGATTTTGTTGGATGTCTCTGGGATGTCTTTCTTCTCTGCTAATCTAGATGAACGTCTGGCTGTCATGGTCACTAAACTATTGAAGAAGCAATAACACGAGTTAGAGTAAATTAGCCCGTATCCCCCCGTGCATGTGTAAGAACTAAAGTGTGAGCAGTGTGTAGAGAAGATGTGAAGTTAACACTCGAAAGTGTAATGCAAAATCTTGGCAAAGCAACAATGTTCAGGGCAGTTCTTGATGTTCGTGTAAGTTCGCAAGGCACAATCCTAACTGTCCATTAAGTTGAAGATTATGCCAAGAGTTGATTGGGCCAGTTAAACAAATTCTTATGCATTAAGTTGGACTGCTCTTCGGTTCAGTTCGAGTGCGTTCGTTGGGATTGGATCGGGGGCACAGCCTTGCCTTGGACTCAGACAAACATTGAAGCCCAGGGATCAAAGTCGGATCGGTTCGGAAGTAGGCTCCCCGGACGGTCCGGATCGAATTAAGTGACCATGCCCCTCTCCTCTTTTATTTCACTTTTCGATCCGATCCGATTGCGAGAGTACTATCCGACCCGATCCAATAAGTTAAGCTCTGTCTCCCTCTTCAACTTTTGCCCCGACCCGATTTGACTTTCTGAGTCTTTTCTTCCTTTTCTTCTCCTCCGTCTACCATATCTCCACACCCGAACCGACTCCCTATGCCCTTCGTCTTCCTCTTCCTCCCCAGTCACAACCAAACTCAATCCCATCTCCAAAACCATAGTTGGAACCGAACAGGTACAATCTTCCACCTCCCGGCGCTTCGAGGTGATGGCGAAGCCACCAACAACGACGGCGAGGGAGAAGGAAGTCGCGGCGTCGAAGCCGAGCAATAACCACACTCAAATTGTTCAAATCGACCAAAAATTTCAATTGGAACCGTTTATTACTAAGATAATTGAAGTTTTAAACTTACCAAGATGTTTAAATTGAAAGTCAACGAGAGAATTTCAGAGTTTTTGAGCTTTCTGAAAGCTAGGGTTTCAGTGTGAAAACTATTGAACGAGACTAATGAAAGAAAGGGAAGAAGAAGGGAATGGATAATGAGTTTATATATGTATTCTCAGTGACTAATCGTATTCCTCGTCTTTTCTTCTCCCCGCTCGGATCGGGATATAGACCCACGAACCTAAGCCAGGCTTGTTAATTCGATGATCGAGCAGTACAAGAAGGAAGCCCCTTCGGATCGGGTCCGAACCGAATGAATTGAGCACAACGACTCGGTGTGCAAATTAAATTCAAAGAAAAATGAAGAAAAAACATACCTGGAAGAACCACTAATCATCAAGGAGAGTTCCTAGGATTTTTTAACAATGAAGAAAATAAATTGTGTATTTTACCACATATATATAAGCGATAAAAGACACAACTTCATGAAGTAACACATCTTCACAAGCGAATGGAAATGATCAATGAGCAGATAATATCAAAGCACGCTTCGTCTTCAACAGAAGCATCCTTTGAGGGGTCAAAATGTTAGCCTACTTTGTAAACTAGGCTATACAAAGTCAAGAAGTTAGAAGATCGAGGAAACAAAAGACACCCTGTTATACATTTGGTTCGGATCGGAATTACAGAAGTAAGAACAGAAGCAACACAAAGCTAAAAGATCAAGCCAGATCGGATCGGGCATAGTCAAAGAAAAACAAAGTGAGACAAAAGTCGAACTGGATCGGATCGGATGGGATGCTCCGATCCGAACCCCATGTCATTAGAAGGACCCGATCCGATCCCAGAAGTTCCCAGCCGCTTCACTCCATGATCTCCTGGATATTCGGAGTGGTTACACCAACTTTCTACCCACGATGGCCACTTACCTGATGTGTTGGCAACACCAGGACTCATCCGATCCCAAAAGTCATGGGATGGAGGACAAGTGCACCCGATCCGAACCGAATTCTGGAGAAATTTCCACCTATAAATAGACCTCCAAGGGTCATTTGAAGAGGGCTTTTTGGCACTCTTAGAATTCATACACCTTTGAGAACCGAATTCCAGCACTCCCAAACAATCCAAATCATCATACACAGTGTATTTTGAGATAATTGAGTGAATGTATATGGAAAGTGAGCGAGATTGAGCGAATATCTTGTTGTATTTTCATCTATATCATCAAACAAAGTGTTATAAAGTGGACGTAGGCTCTTCAACGCCGAACCACTGTAAATTCTATGTCTCTTTTCTGTTTTTGATCTCATTATTCGAAATTTTAGTCAATTTGGGTGTTAGAACCAATTTTATGTCTAAAAATTATATAACTATGGCCGAAAAACAATTTGATCATAAGGTTAAAATAATTCAGACTGATGGTGGAGGTGAATTCAGAAATTTATCTAAGTATTTTTTGCAAAAAGGTATTGTTCATAGAACAACTTGTCCATATACATCTCAATAAAATGGATTAGTTGAAAGGAAACGTAGGCATATAGTCGAATTCGGATTGACATTGCTTGCAAAAGCAAGTATTCCATTGAAATTATAGCTAGAAGCCTTTAATACTGATGTTTATCTAATTAACAGACAACCAACAAGAGTATTAAAGGATCTATCACCATTTAAAAAGTTGCACAATGTCAAACCAGATTATAAAAATCTTAAAATCTTTGGAAGTTTGTGTTTTCCATATTTACGACCTTATAATGGTAACAATATGAATTCCGGGTCAAAACAATGTACCTTTCTAGGGTATACAACTAATCAAAATGGATATAAATGTATTGGTGACACTGGTAGAATATATGTTAACAGGCATGTTGTTTTGGATGAAATTTTTTTTCCATATAGTACAAAAGACATGAGTACTACAGGTAAAGTGAGAATTCCAAGAATATCAATACCTGCAATACCTCATATTAACGAGAGTTGGCAGCAGATTGAGAGTAATCAACATTTTGATGCTCAAAGTTCAGCAATCAGTAATAATTATGAAGAATTTGAGCCACCCAGCATGACATCTCATCCAACTGTACAAATACAAAGTTATGAAGATAGTGAGAATGAATCGAGCACTCAACAGTCTATATCTGAAGGTTCAAAAAGCAACAATGACTCACCACCAACTGAACAGCCAGCTCAAGCTAGTCATCCAATGATTACAAGGGCCAAAAGTGGTATTTTTAAACCTAAAATATTTACAGCCATTTCTAGTTCAAACGAACCTGAACTTTTGATCAAGCAATCAAAAGTAAACACTGGAAGGTTGCAATGGATGAAGAGTACAATGCTCTATTCAAGAATAATACTTGGAATCTTGTATGTCCACATGCTAACAAGAATAAAGTAAGTTGATGTAACAACCCAAATTCCGACAGACCGACTTTTTTCAAAATTCTAATCTATCAAAACTCGTGTTGGTTGCTCTGGTATCCTGCAGAAAAGACAGAGATATAATATATATTAGAGCTCAGAAAACATCTCACAGCGGAATGGATAAAATATAATATAATCAAAATATAGCCTTACCCAGGTAATAATACTGCCTAACTAGTATCCCAAGCTATCATATCCCTGCCACAAATCTAACCTGCGAGTATATTCTGAGGAGGGGGGGGGGGTCAAAACACAAGTCCTGGTGACTAGATTTAAACTACACATTTTGGATAACTCTACATGTACCGTTAATTTACTTTTTCTTATTTACTATGTAACTTGGGTTAGCAGCACTCAAGGCTTACACACACGTCGTGCCAATCTATTCCCTAGTAGATTAACCTAATACAGTATATATATAGTTACTCCCAATTTAAGGTACACCCCATGGTATCCCACTCGCACGATCTTCGCTGTAACGCCACAGAAATATATGCAATCCATCATCTTACGACGAAGTGATGTACGGATATCTATATAACAATGCTACGTTCCGCATCGAACCACCATCGCCATGCTACGTAAGCGTACAGACTGCCACCTTTGATCGAATCAGATCACGAAATAATGCCCTAGAGTCTACGATAAACCTCCCAGAGCAGACACGCATGTATCTAGACTTTCTTACGTACGTATCGTCAATCATACTCAATGCCTTAACCGCACATATCCTCTGCTGTGCACCGAGTTCCGTAGCAGGGCTATACAAGAAACACAGAAATCGGTCGAGAGTTTTTCTATATCTGTATGGGCCCGCCTTTAAGGACCTCAAAATACAGATATTCTGTAGGGAATATTTTTCATGGTGGCTATGGCCCCACCCCGGCCCCTCCCTCAACTAGTTAAGACTACAAGAGCTAAGCGACTCGCCCCTAATCAAACAATCTAAACGTCCATTTGGCGTCTCCCTCAATTACTGTGCCTCGATAGTGAAAGGTTGATGGCATATTGGGTTAGCTCTAGTCTTTTCGCATCCCACTGGCTGCCGATGACAGGTACGCGAATCTACTATTGTGTGTTGGTCCTGACCCAAATTCCCATCGAGCGATCGCCGATTTACCCTAGTGTCATCTCGTCACAGCTTTCTGACTTCAAATCTACCTTTGCAGTCAAGTTATACTCACCGGGTAGTAATGCACAGACCCAACCTCTACGAGCATAGCCTAAACACTGCCACTGCACAGAGAACTACCAGGAGCACTTCCGCGTCCAAGGAAGTCGCGTGCTTCCCCTTCCAGTACTTCTTAGCCAGCAAAATATCAGTAAAATAACAGAATAATCAAATGGACATGCGCTCCCCTCGTGCCTCATGACACCACGATGATCTACCTCGTTGGGTTATTCACCCTCAAACGTGCGGACCGGTCCAAGCGCCTCATTTTAATATGTTATTATACCCTAGTATAAACATTCAACTATGCGCTTGCTCTACCTCATCAGGTTTCCAGTTAATGTGGTTATTTCCAACTATATTAACTTATTATTCAAGTTACCAAGTTCTTTCTGAGCCCCTTATATCACCAAGGAATGGACACCTTTTGCTTATTAATTTTGGTTACAAAACTTAATCCTTTTATGTTCATTTATAAGCCCATAACATGTTATTCTCTATATTGTAATCCAAGGTCTGTAATCTACAATCTCTTTATATTATTCATTGTTCAATTCCATAGTTATAATAACATGTTCTACTTAATATGTAATTAAGTATATCTCAATTCACATGTTTTCTTGTTTAACATGTCACTTATCATTTATGATTAAATATAACTTATTTCATCCTATAAATTCAACTTGTTCTTTCTTATTTAATCATAATTTCATCTTACACTGCCACTACAACTTGTAGTTGTTTACTTATTAACTTAGTTCCCTTAATTAAGTTTCCTTTCCATTAATATAACTTATGATGTCCTTATCAGTAGATTTCAGATTCTCGATTTACAGATAACTTAATTTACAATTAAGTACAACTTATCATTACATAAGTTATTCCATTTTCTTTATCGTTTATTATAACCTAATTTATAATTTCCACTTGTCCCTAGGATAAGCTTACCTATTACATAACATTCTCATTAATGTAATTAATTATAATAGGTTATTATCATTCCCCGTTCATTTCAATTCACTTAAGGTTGTAACTTTCCTTCATTTGCTATTTATTTCCATTAATCACAATTAGTGCCATTTATTTCTATCCTTTTATATACATTTATTCATATATATGTTTTTGCACTAGACCTCTCACATTAGGTCGACCACTTGTGGATACTGGATATGACGGGCGGTTTCGGGCAGAATTCTTCCACATATTGACTTAACCTCGTGTCTTAGCACCATTACATGTATATTTACGTACTAGACCCCTCACATTAAATTAAAAATTTGTGGATGCTGGATTTGCCAGGCGGTTCAGGGTAGACTTCTACCACAAGTTGAATTTAACATCGTGTCTAGGCGCGGTTTTAATTTTCTGTTAACTGTAAATTTAGGCATATTCATTCTTCCAAATTTTACTATAACCTATTTTTACATGTCACACTGAATATTATATTAAGTCCATTATCTTATTAACATATCACATGTTCTTTCTAACATGTAATTAACTTTATTTTAAAATAACATGTAATCATAGAATCATGTAATTATTCCATTCTAACAAATTAACATGTAATTATCCCAATTCTTACGGTCAAGGGTTCAAGTGCATAATATGCCACAGATTAAAATGTAATTAGACATGTATGTATATAACAGAAATCGTTTCCATATATTTTAACTGGTTTATACATTCCAGCAGGTTTACATTTCAACATATTAAAATTTCAACCTATTAACATCTCGATATATTAACATTTCAACATGTTAACGTTTGAGCATATTAACATTTTAGCATATTAATATTTCAACATATCAGATTAACATTTTAATCATTCTAGCAGATTTACATTGCATATTAATGGGGAATGTCAAACGATAAATATACCGTTATCAAAAAGGTTTTTTTTTAAATCCACTCACCTAATTGCTTTCCAAATCCTGAAACTGGTGCAGATCTAACATTCCATGGCTCCCCTAACTGAATTTAGAACCTAGACAACCATGGATCCACAATTCTCAACTAAAAGAAAAAAGGGAAGAAAGAGGAGATAATTAAATTGACCAGATCCAAGAACTTACCTATGAATAGAATTCTGAACACCTTCTTTATTAATTTACATCCTTTTCCTCCAAATCTTGAATCAGAATTTTCCTAAATTAATTATTCTATTTTTTAAGAGATTTGAGGAGGAAGAAGAATGGCATAGCTTAGGCAGCCTCTCAGAAAATGTGTCATTTAGGCTCTGCTAGCCTATTTATAGGTGTTTAGGATATTATCGTACATGCAGCGCTGATTCAGCAACGAACATGGTTAAGAAAATAGTCCAAATTCGTTAATGAATCTAGACAAATCTAGGATGGGGTTGACCCCCATGTGTGTGTGTCGAACCTAGGATCGGCCCCCCTATGTTGGTGTCGACCCCAGGGTCGACCACTTGGGTCCCACGAGCCTTTTCCGGGCAGCTGCTTACCGTTTTGACGTCTTTGATTTTTAAACATTTGATTAGTATCCCGTTATACTTTCTTTGATTTATTTTAAATATTATATTTACATATAATCTTCTTATATGTATACAAAACTTCTAACGCCCATTTTACATGTATACATATAAGCATAACTTTTATTTCGTTTTCAAAATTCAAACGGTGTTATGCCGTTATTTAATTCTTACCATATTTCTTTGATTGCAGACTTATTTTGAATTTCTCCTTTGTATATATATATATATATATATATATATATATTTGCACATATATATGCATTATTTTCATATACATGTATACACATATTTTTATATACTTCCTTATATGTATATAGTTGACATGCTTTTTGGTCAAAGCTGTCACACGTGAAATCTCCGGTTAACAATATGCTTAAGTATCGGGGACATCGTCAGAAGACAGGAAGCGGTTTGGTTGAAGTCGCATCACAAACATAAAGTGGTACGGCACTCCTAGTAGATGACCTCTTTTAGGCCCAAAAACATCAATTACGAAGATCAGTAACTCTTGTAGCCCTCTGAATTAGCTTCAAGTAGAGCATTCGTTTGGTCAAAACGGACTTACGGTTAGGAAGTTACCCTCGTTTCCGTGTACGCGCGTAGAACTGGAAACTTGGATTTTGGAATTGACTTGACTCGATCGGTTCGGGTCGGTTAGAAAGGTTCGGTTCAGATGGAATCGACCCAGATGCATGGCATCAGAACACTACAACTTGGTATCCAGCTTCGGCATGCTAATCTCTGGTTCGGATCGGAGGAGAGGACCTGACCCGCTGCGCTTTGGATGCTCAAAAGAGCATAGACTCTTCTGTTTGAAGACACCGGTTCAGATCGGAAGGAGAATACGATCTGACCCGCCTGGAAGCAATTCCTGTGCAACAATATTGACCAATTCTTAAGGAGCAACCGCCTCCTACTTTCGTGGATCAGCTCACACATGGCATACCCTGAACTGGAGAGGATTTCTCCACCTTTTCCACTACATTTCAATATTAAAGGGATGCCATCCACGTGGCATCCGAAACGAAACCCGCCTACAGTTTTAAATACACCATTGGAAGGATTTTCAAGGGACTTTTGGCACTTATTCTTCACAGCATCCACGATTTCTACAACGCAAGGACTTAGTGCTTCTCTAATCTAATTAACACGAGGATTTCGTGTATAAATTCATTCACCTTTCTCTTCTTCGTCATAAAATACGAGGATGTGGTATGTGAATGAGTCTTACGGATTGCAAGACGTCATTGTATTTGTAATTTCTTAGGACTTAAGAAAATATAAAGTGGACGTAGGCTTGGTTTGAGCCGAACCACTATAAAAACTTCGTGTGACTCCTGTTATTTACTGCTTATTATCTGTGATCTGTGATTGTGAGGACTTCACACCGTATTTGGGTGTTTGTGCCAAATTTTGGTCTAACATTTTGGTGCGCCAGGAAGGGGGCACACGATAATACTTCATTTTCTAGCTCTAAAGGAATCAGATTGCTTGGATATTGGATAAATGAAAAAAAGAAAGAAAGACGGAACCTTCTCTCGTGCTGAGGATGTTGGCACTGAAGGCGCAAGGAAGGAAGCAAGCCAGGAGGCTTCCTCTCATGGAAATCCATCAGCGTACTTGACAAGAGAAGAGATGGATGGAGTTCTCGCTGAATTAAGGACCTAGATGGCAAGGCAAGATGATCTCTTCCACAAACAATAGGAGATGATGGACGTGTTCTTTGCTCGAATGAACGAAAGGCCAAGCAACACAGTACGACTTACTAGAAATGACACGAGATCAGCCCCAGCAGGAGAAACAAACCAGATCGGTTCGGACCCGATATGAACCTAAGAGGGCTCGCAACCAAATGAACACAGGGGCAATCTCCCACAGTAGCTTGCAGCTTCAACACTTAGTGTTTTGGATGGAAACATCACTAGAAGCACAGGCCATGCCCGACCAACATCCGCTCCGGTTCGGATAGGAAAAACAATGACATAACTCCAAAGTGGAACGCAACATGACAATGACCATGGACCCGTTCAGGTCGAGCGAGACGAATCGGATCGGTTCAGAACTTCCGATCTGAACCGAACACCCGACCCGAACTGGGAGCCTCTTCGTGCAACACATCTTGGACCCCTTCACTCTTTCGGACTCAACGCTAGGGGCATCACCTCTGACCTTGGCAGCTTGCAACAAACTCTTTGAAGGCGATTGGCTCGCCAATCTTATTGAACGCCTCTCGAGAGGCTGCACTTATCAGAGTGACATGGATGATGTCAATCACAATCCATTCTCACAAGAAATCAGGAATCTCGCAATCTCCTAGATTTCAAATTTTCAGTTCTTGAGCCTTAAAACTGCAGGACATATCCTACTGTGCACTTGATGCAATACAAACGACAAATGGGAGTTCAATCGACATCAGAAAACATCATGGTTGAATGTTTCCCTCTCTTCTTGACTAATATAGCTGCTGTGTGGATTCAGTAGCTGGAATCTGAATCGATCAACAGTTAGAACATGTCGGTCGCTCGCTTTATCGAGCAATTTCGGATCCACATCGCTCAACTCAAGAACGTCATGTCGCTTACTACAATCAAGAAGAGGCCCAGAGAAACTCTACATTCATTTCTGGAAAGATTCAATGTTGCAGCGACATCCGTTGATTGACCTGAACCATCAATGATACTGATGGCAGCAATATCCGGTGTCTTGGATAAATCAAAATTCAAAAAACCTTTGTACCAAGACCCAGCATGAAACCTCGGCGAATTCTACCTTGAAGCAGACAGATTTCTAAGGGAAGAAGATGCAACCTCCGAGAAGAAAATTCTCGATGTCAACATGCTTAAAGATGGAGAACCGTCTGACTATGGAAAAGGAAAAGGAAAAGCCATTGTCAAGAATGACCGCAATGCTAAGCCCCGGAGAAGGCCCAGATATGAGAAGTACACTGAACTTAGTGCTTCGCCATTTGACAACTACATGGACACAAACGGTGCCATCTCTTACCCAAAGTCTCCTAGGAGGGAGCCATCGCAAAGTGAACGTGATTCTGGAAAACACTGCATGTTCGATGACATGGACGATCATGACACAAATGACTGCAGGCATCTACGCGATTTGATTGAGAAACGAGTTAGGCGTGGAGAGCTTCCCGAGTATGTGGAATAACCAACAACGCTTGCATCTGCACTGCTACCACCTGCTCCCCGGAGAGGGAATGAACCTGGATCGAGCTCTCGTGGGCTCATCATCAATTGATATGGATGGGATCATTCTGCATTTTCATCATTTCTTAGGATTTAAGATATGTTTTTTCTTTCATTATGTTTTCTGATTAACTAAATCGGAGTACACACGTACGGGGTTATGATTTATCCCCAAAGCGTGCTTTGCACTCGATGACAAACCAATCAAGATTTTCTTTGGTTTTGTACTTTGGATTGAATAAGGAAGGACTTTCCGAGCATTGATTATGTTTGGAAAATTTAATTATCCTGTCAGGTTGTGGCAGGATTCTCAATCTCAATTAAATTATGGGTTATACTTATCTCGGAACCCTAAGTATGGATTATGCCTAGGGACGGATTTTCTTGTCAGGCTTTGGCAAGTATAGCTCTATCCCGTTATAGGTATGGATTGTACTCAGTTGGATACTCAAGTATGGATTATACTTTGGAAAGGCTTATTGTCTTGTCAGGATCTGGCAAAGGAACTCAACAAAACTCGAGTATGGCTTATGCTCAGTTTGAGCTTCCTGGAATGGCTTATGCCTGGAAGGTTAGGTCCCTCGCCAGGTTTTGGCAGGATGGTTCAGACGTTTCTTGAATATGATTTATGCTCAATTTTTTGCCCAAGCATGGTTTATGCTCGGAAAAGTTAAGCAAATCTGTCAGGATTTGACACATCTATTCGCTTCTTTTTCTTTGTAGGTATGGATTATACTTGCAGCTAGCAGGCCCGACGTGGCCTTGGTTCTCTTGGATTATCCAGAACACATCTTCCTTCAACCAGCAAGATATGTTCTGGTGGGCAAAATGTTGACATGCTTTTTGATCAAAGCCGTCACACGTGAAATCTCTGGTTAACAATACGCTTAAGTATCGGGGACATCGTCAGAAGACAGGAAACGATTTGGTTGAAGTTGCATCACAAACATAAAGTGGTCCGGAACTCATAGTGGATGACCTCTTTTGGGGCCGAAAACATCAATGACGGAGCATAACTCAGTACCCCTTGTAGCCCTCTGAATTAGCGTCAAGTAGAGCTTTCGTTTGGCCAAAATGGACTTACGGTTTGGAAGTTACGCTCATTTCCGTGAACGCGCGCAAAACTGGAAACTTGGATTTTGGAATTGACTTGACTCAATCGGTTCCGGTCGGTTAGAACGGTTCCTTTCGGATGGAATCGAACCAGTGGCATGGCATCAGAACACCACAACTTGGTATCCAACTTTGGCACGCTAATCTCCAATTCGGATCGGAGGAGAGGACCCGACCCGCTGCGCTTCGGATGCTCAGAAGAGCATAGACTCTTCAATTTGAGGAATCTAGTTCGAATCAGAAGAGGAATACGATCCGACCCGCCTGGAAGCAATTCCTACACAACAATATTGACCGATTCTTAAGGAGCAACCGCCTCCTACTTTCATGAATCAGCTCACACATGGCATACCACGAACTGGAGAGGATTTCTTCACCTTTTCCACTACATTTCGATATTAAAGGGATGCCCGCCATGTGGCATCTGAATCGGAACCCGCCTACAGCTATAAATACACCATTGGAAGGATTTTCAAGGGACTTTTGGCACTGGTTCTTCACAACATCCACCATTGCTACAATACAAGGACTTAGTGCTTCTCTAATCTAATTAACACGAGGATTTCGTGTTTAAATTCATTCTCCTTTCTCTTCTTCTTCATAAAATACAAGGATGTGGTCTGTGAATGAGTCTTACGGATTGTAATACGTCATTGTATTTGTAATTTCTTAGGACTTAAGAAAATATAAAGTGGATGTAGGTTTGGTATGAGCTGAACCACTATAAAAACCTCGTGTATCTCCTGTTATTTACTGCTTATTATCTGTGATATGTGATTGTGAGGACTTCACACCATATTTGGGTGTTAGTGCCAAATTTTGGTCTAACATATATTTTTCCTTATATGTGTGTTTATACATATTTTCTCTTTAGAACATGTATTATTTTAGTCGTTCCCTTATAACAAAAATATGGCATCGGCGGGGATCGAACTCTGTACCTCTCACATGAAAGCCACATGCTCTAACCAACTAGATTGCTTTGGCTTTTGTTAACAAGGCTTAGAACAATGGTGGTCATTGTTCTTTTCTTATTCCTCCTTTTCATGTTTATTACAATATTTCATTTAAACCATTGCATGTAACCTTATCAATTTGCACGCATCTTTTTCTTTCATTTTTCTTTGCATATATTTATAAATCGTTGCATACAACATATTACACTGCATGAAACTGATTTCTTCTTTCTTTTGGCGAATGCATTGCATTATTACATACATTAATCTTTTCTTCTTTTTAATGTATGTATTTATTACATGCAATCATATATTATCATTATTTTATTCTTCTTTACTATATTTATCTCTATGCATATATATACACATATGCACTATTAAATATTTAATTATCATAAAATGCGGGGTGTTACAGTTGCAGATGGACATACAGATTGAAAAATAACCCAAATGGTTCAATAAATAAGCACATGGCTAGACTAGTAGCTAAGGGTTTCACATAAGAATATGGTTTGATTTCAACCAAACCTTTTCTCCTGTAGTGAAACCGACTACTTCCAGACTTGTACTAACTATAACTATAAGTAAGAATTGGCATATCGAACATTTGGATGTCGATAATGCATTTTTGAATGGAATTCTTAAAGAAGAAATATATATGTGTCAACAACCAGGATATAATGTCAATTCAATCTATGTCTGTAAGTTAAATAAGACCATATAAGTATTCTCCTCGACTCTGGTTTGATAGACTGAAAAATACTTTACATACATTAGGATTTTAGTCTACCAAATCAGATAATTACTTGTTTACAAGAATTAATCAGTCATCAAAAACATATATTTTAATATATGTGGATGATTTGATAATAACTGGAAACAAAATCACAAACATAGATGAATTAACACAATACCTAGATTAGCAATTTTCCATTAAAAATCTGGGTGACATTAATTATTTCTCAGGCATAGAAGTAACTAGAACAAATGGTAAAATATTTCTATCCCAAAAGAAGTATATCACTGAGTTACTAAATAAAACAAACATAATAAATTCTAATCCTCAACCAACACCAATGATTAGTAATCAGCAATACTCATAATTTAGAGGAGAAGCAATTATCAATGTTACTGAATACAGGATGGTTGTAGGTGCACTACAGTATGCCACTATAACCAGACCTAACATTGCATATAGTGTTAATAAAGTATCTCAGTTTATGCAGAGGCCATTCGACTCACAGTTGAAGGCAGTCAAGAGGATATTAGGGTATCTATAAGGAACTGCAGATTATAGGCTCACACTAAAGGCCAGTCAATATCTAAACATTGCGGGATATGCAGATGCTGACTGTGCCTCTGATCCTGATGATAGAAGATCTAAAAGTGGTTATTGTATCTACATTGGTCAAAGCTTAATCTCATGGAGTTCAAAGAAACAAGGAACAATTTCTGGATCAAGCACTGGATCAGAATATAGAAGTATAGCCAATGCTATAGCAAAAATAAAGTGGTTACAATCTACACTGAAGGAGCTACAAATAAGGTCTGAGGTGAAGCCAGTGTTATGACGCGACAATAAAAGTGCAGTATAAATGTGTGAAAATCCAATACAGCATGCACGAACTAAACATATTGAAATAGACTTGCATTTTGTTAGAGAATTGGTACAAAAAGGAGAGTCAACCACATACCTGGAATTTACCAAAAGGTCGATGTTTTAACTAAAGATATTACTTCAAAGAATTTTACTAGATTCCGCTTGGAGATGAACGTTGAAAAGCACGAAAACAAATCAGAAACAACCCGCAATCTCTCCAACCAACATGAATCGAAGAATTACAACAACAGACAGTGTAATCTCATCAACAAAGGGACGCTCTTACACAAGCTCAGATCTAATCCTACTAAAGCCAGAGACTTGATTGAGAAGCAGATTGAGAAGACAAAGTAAAAGTTTTTCCAAGGCGCCATATGATCCTACTAAAGCCAGAGACTTGATTGAGAAGCAGATTGAGACGACAAAGCAAGGTTTCTCTAAGGCTCCACCATAAAAGTAATGAAAACTAGGGTTTGAGAAACCCTAAGTTTCCAAAGGGGTGTAAAATGAATAAGAAAGTACAACACCCTCCAGAGGATATGTTTTATACTTTTTTACACGGATTACTGACGTGGAACTCCATCCACCATCCCTTCAATATGATCACAACCACACGTTTATCAATCTAATACATTTGTTTACATCCAGTTATGTATTAGCCCAAAGCCCAATTACAAAGTGTGTGTATATATATATGGGCTCTGTATTATCAATTGTATTGATTCTCTTCTGAAATAAAACATTTTCGCAACTTCTATTTTACATTCAAATCATAATTAGTTGGATAAATAGTAGGTATGTAGTCATGGACTACATGTCAAAATTTCTCTTTCGATCAGTTCTCCATTTACGTTGGTAGAGATAGTCAAAAGGAGTTTTTAGCCTCAAGGACAAAATAAACAAAAAATTGTTCTATAAGGATAAGGGGTAAAATTTTATCAATAAGGACAAATTGTAATGTAAAGGGAGGAATTCAGGGGCCCATTATAATTCCACCCTTTACATTAAATTTTGTCTTTATGGAATTTCTTTTAGCCTTTTGTCCCTATGGAACAATATTTTGTTCATTTTGTCCTTTAGGGTATTTTCCTGTAGTAGTCAAAAGTTCATCGATTAGTTTTCCATGCAACACGACACCTAATATACATCTGAGCCCATAGTAGACTAAACCTATTCAAATGAGTAACCCTAAGTCACTGGGTAAAACAATGATAAAAACATGGTTTAGACATACATTAGATACGGTGTGAATAACACCTTGCTTGAAAACAAATATATAGTTGGACTATGGCTTATTTGCATAACGGGATCTAGTTTACCATTTACCACATGAGATAGAAATAATCATAGTTCACTTTTCCGCTTTTCTTATTACCCAATGCCTACTGAGGGCAGTCCCTGCATTATTCGTCTACTATAATGTCTAGACACCTTTACTGAATAATTTTATTTTAAGTTGCTCTTTAAACATGATGCTGCATGGGGATTCCCCTACAACATCTTTCAAACTATTTCTTAATTCAATGCTACGTGAAATCATTCCCTATTAGACAGCCACGAATCAACCACCCACAATCTCAAATTTATTATTAAACTTTAGGCCACGAAGAAATAGACACATGTAGCCCAAAAATATTAATATTTTTAAAATTTGGACCACTAGCTATGAAAAATCCACTTACGGTCTAATAAAATGAATAAGGATACAGATCTCCTGGAAGTGGGCCAAAGCCCAATGTCACTTGAAGGCTTCTGGGTTACAACAAAGTCAAGAATTAGTTTATCCTTGCAATGTTAAACATGTATCTATAAATGTAGTTCCTATGTACACTTATCTGTATCAATCGAATACAAGCATCTTTTAGTTTTCTCTCATTTTATTCATCATCTCCAAAAACAATTGATCAACCAATTATATTAGAAATTAATTACAGCAGAAATCATAGCTTTTCTGATTACAAATTCTTTTATGGTATCAGAGAGAAGCGCTTAACAACAACATTAGCATCTGAAAAACATTAAAGAATCTTATTAACATCCCATCAGTGTATTATCATCATTTGAGGATACCTCTCATCAAAGTTGATATACTTATCACTTGAGAGTTGTTGTGATCATCAAGATTAGTGCCATGCCATGCAACAATCACTGGCTGCATTGAATCTGAGCCCTACCAAGTATATCTCAACTGGCTGTTATAGATCCAAGCCTCGCCAAGCAACCATCACCGGCTGCATCCAATCTTAACAATCAATTTTTGGGTAGATCAGAAACAGAGTATCAAGATAAACAAAATCAGGTCACCTGAAATTCAAGAAAACAATTCAAAGTGTTGCCATACCAGTAAAGATTAATCCCTTTCCTGATTCCAAATCACAATTGAATTGCAGTCTTGATTTTAGCATTCTGAATTCATTTTCTATAAGTACTCTTTCTGTTATTCGTTTCTTGTATCATCTTTGTCATCATGGTTGACAAATCCACCACTGAATTTGCCTTATCACACATCCAACCCACAACTCCTGCAATAATTCCACCTCCTGTAGATCAATTTGGCAAAACCACCATTAGTCCTCAAACTCAGTTAATTTCAACAAAACTTGATGAAACAAACTAGTTGAACTGGAAATATCAAATAGAAACAGCAATTCAATTTTATGGGCTAGAAGGGTATATCTATGGTACATTAGCCATTCCATATGCTTATGTCACTGATCAAGAAAACAAAGTAATACCCAATGAGGAATTTATAAAGTACCATAGACAAGATAGACTAATCAGTTCTTAGTTGCTGTCATCTATTAGCAACAGTCTAATCTCTCAAGTTGTAGGTTGCAAAACCTCTAATGAAATTTGGGTTAATGTTGAAAGAAATTTTAATGCTCAATCTTCTGCAAAGATAATGCATTATAGAAGTCAAATTCAAAATGCTTGGAAAGGTAATAGTACAATGAGAAAATACCTCTCAAAGATGAAGACTTTAAGTGATCAACTTGAGGCTGCAGGCCAGAAAGTGACTGAATCTGAACAAGTATTGAACATCTTGAATGGTTTGAGCAATGACTATGAAGCCGTTGAGGCAATTATCTCATCATAGAGAGTTACTCCACCTCTTGAAGAGGTTCACTCTATTCTACTATCTCGTGAGGCAAGACTTGAAAGCAAGAAAATTCAAGAAATAGATTTATCCATAAACTATGCAAATAGTTTTAGAAACAGAGATCAAAGATCTGGACAAAACCCACAAAGAGGAGGATACAATAATAGAGAAAGAGGCAGAGGAAGGAATAACAACACAAACAGGCCTAAATGTCAAATTTGTGAAAAGATTGGACACACAACACTCAAATGTTACTTCAGATTCAATCATAACTATACACCTAATCAGTCAACAAGTAATCAGAGAAAAAAAGCAAATGTGAATGTTGCTCAAATGCAGAATGATCAAGCTAGTCGATGTGAGGGAAAGATAGCAAGTGGAGAAGAAACAGCAAGAACTGAACACATAAATGATGAAAGCTGGTACCCTGAATCTGGAGCAACAAATTATCTAACAAATAACCTAGAGAATCTATATCTAGGATGCAGGCAATACATAGGTAATCAGTCTGTTTCTATGGGAAATGGTAAGTCAATTTGCGTTACTCATACTGGTTGTGGTATGTTAAATGGTAATAAACATTTACTATTAAGAAATTTATTAAGAGTGCCAGATATAAAGAAGAATCTACTAAGTGTGTCACAGTTTGCTCAAGACAATCAAGTATATTTTGAATTCTATCCTAAATACTGTCTAATCAAATACGTTCTAACAAAGAAAATTTTGTTATAGGGCAATGAAGTCAATGGTTTATACAAGTTCAATCAAAGACCCTGCAGCAGTAATGAAAGAAGAGAACTGAATTGTAATTTCAGCGCTAATGTCTCTAAAAAAGAGATGAGTGTATTTGATATATGGCACAAAAAATTAGTCCATGCTAGTAGCAAAATTACTAAGCAAGTTATTGTAGAAAACAATATTAAGTGCAATGACATTTCTTTACCCTACTTATGCACATATTGTCAAATGGGAAAATGTCATAAGCTACCATGCATCAATTCAACTACTGAGTACACTAAACCACTAGAGCTAATTACCACTGACCTGTGGGGTCCAGCACATATTAACTCTGATTATGGATACAATTACTATGTATCATTTGTGGATGCATACAGCAGGTTTACTTGGATTTATTTACTAAAGTCAAAATCTGATACATGGAATGTTGTGATACAATTTATTACTCAAGCTGAAAAGCTAACTATTTCCCAATTAAAAGTGTTTCAGTCTAATGGTGGCATAGAATATAAACCATTAAAAGACTAATTTCACAAAAAAGGAATAATTCATAGGATTACCTGCCCACATGCTTCTGAGCAAAATGGGTTAGTTGAAAGAAAGCACAGACACATTGTTGAAACAGGTTTGACTTTATTAGCTCAAGCTAAACTACCACTGAAATTTTGGCCTGATTCTTTTAAAATTGCTGTTTATTTGATAAATAGGTTACCAACCAAGGTAATTAATGGAATTAGTCCATTTCAGAAACTTTTCAAGCTAAAACCTAGTTATTATTTTCTGAAATCTTTTTGATGCTTATGCTACCCTTACTTAAGACCCTATAACATGCATAAGTTTGACTATAGGTCTAAACCATGTACGTTCATAGGATATGCTGATAATTAGAAAGGATATAAGTGTTTAGATGACAGTGGACATGTGTACATTAGCAGACATGTTATGTTCAATGAGAATTTTTTTCCATATCATGATATTACTATTAAAACCACTAAGAAAATGCATGACGCTAGCATATCTATTCCACCCATACCTGTATACATAGATTCCTTAAGTGTAGGTGAAACGGGGAAAACACATGAAGAAACAGCATCACACAGCAGTGATATTGTTCAGTCATCAAGTCAATGCAGCATGTCACATGTTACATACCATAATGAAGACAACATCAATATTGAATAGGATAAAGAACAAAGTAACAATGATGAGGAATCAGATGTTGAAATACAACCTGACACTCAAGAGCAAGCAAGACCCACACATCCAATGATCACAAGGGCTAAAAGTGGAGTTTTTAAGCCCAAAACATATATTGTAGTCACTGATCAAACTAAACCATGAAACTATGAACAGGCAAAAGCTGATAACAACTGGGTTAAGGCTATGAATGATGAATATCAAGCTCTCATAAGAAATGAAACATGGAAATTGGCTGAACCACCACAAGACAAAAACATCATAGGTTGTAGTTGGACATATAGAGTTAAAAGAAAACCTGATGGATCAATTGACATATACAAAGCAAGGCTGGTAGCAAAAGGATTTACGCAACAACAAGGTTTTGACTACAAGGAGATTTTCTCCCCTGTAGTCAAACCAACAACAATAAGAGTAACACTAACTATTGCAATCAGCAGAGAATGGAAACTCAGGCAACTTGATGTAAATAATGCATTTCTCAATGGTGTTCTTGAAGAGAATGTTTATATGGAGCAACCTCAAGGATATACTCAAAACACCAATCTTGTGTGCAAGTTACACAAAGCCATTTATGGTCTTAAACAGGCTCCAAAAGTCTGGTTTGATAAATTGAAATCTACTCTAAGTAAAATGGTGTTTCAATCCACCAAGTCTGATAACTCTCTATTCATTAAGTCAGATAATAATTACAGCATATATATTATTATCTACGTTGATAACTTAAATATTACAGGTAATAACAGCTCAGAAGTCAACACATTGGTGTAATATCTAGATAAGCAATTTTCAGTCAAAGACTTATGAAAGCTGAACTATTTTTTGGGCATTGAAGTAAATTCAAAGTCATCAACAGAAATCACACTATCTCAAAGAAAATACATTGGTGAATTACTAGCAAAAACACAAATGCATGAAGCAAGGGGTCAACCTACACCAATTGTCAGCAGTAAAGCTCTATTTAAACACAGGGGAGAATCCATACACAATACAAAACAATATAGAAGTGTAGTTGGTGCATTGCAATATGCAATAATTATCAGACCTGATATATCATACAATGTTAACAAAGTTTGTCAATTCATGTAGGAATCTTTAGATACAAACTAGAGGGCAGTAAAAAGGATACTGAGATATCTGAAAGCAACTATAAATTATGGACTAACTTTCAAGGCATGCAACAACTACAACATCGCAGGATATACTGATGATGATTGGGCATTTGACCCAGATGATAGAAAATCAACAACTGGATATTGTATTTACATGGGAGAAAATATTGTGTCATGGTGTTCAAAGAAGCAATCGACAGTCTCCAGATCTAGCATTGAAGCTGAATACAGAAGCACTACCAACGCTACAACAGAAATAATGTGGCTAAGGTCTCTACTTTCTGAACTAAAGATCAAGCAAGACAAATCAATACTATGGTGTGACAACCTAAGCACTGTATACATGACCGAAAACCCAATACTACATTCCAGAACCAAGCATGTTGAGATAGATCTCTACTTTGTCAGGGAACAAGTCATGAAAGGAAAAATAGAAGTAAGGCACATACCTGCTACTTACCAGAGAGATGACACTCTCACCAAACCATTGTCATCGACAAACTACATCAAATTCAGAGAATTGTTGAGAGCCGAGAACATTGGAAGCGCAACAGAAGAGCAAGACAAGAAGAAACAGGATTCGAAGCCAAACTTGCAACCTGTAAAGAAAATAAAAGATTCAGAAGACAAAGAGAAGAATAAAGTCAAAAGGATACTCAATGATGCATCAATAAGAAGAGTTACGCATATCGGAGGCATATATGGAATGTAATCAACACAGTTTATCAGGAAAGACGTGGGATTGAAGATGGGTTTGAAGAATCGCTCGAGAAGCCGATATTTTAACCCTAACCCCTGTATTGATTAGCAGGGGGAGGGGGAGAGTGGGGGGGGGGTAATAAAATGAATAAGGATACAGTAAACAGATTCGAACACATATCTCCTGGAAGTGGGCCAAAGCCCAATGTCACTTGAAGGCTTCTGGGCTACAACAAAGTCAAGAATTAGTTTAGCCTCACAACGTTAAACATGTATCTATAAATACAGTTCCTATGTACACTTATTATCTGTATCAATCGAATACAAGCATCTTTCAGTTTTCTCTCATTTTATTCATCATCTCCAAAAACAATTAATCAACAAATTATATCAGAAATTAATTACAATAGAAATCATAGCATTTATAATTACAAATTCTTTTACGGTCCTTGAATATCTTTTTGGTTAACCTTTGAATTTTTTCATTGTTAAGAGCCATGCTCATGATTGCAAAAATATTACTACTTGAAACCATAGTTTAAACTCTATTTTCTTGAAACTAAACCAACTGTAAGTCTATAACTGTTGAATTTCGTCATTCCCTGCGTACCGTACGCGCTTCACCGTGTCTATCCGGGGTCAACGGTTGAAGTCTCCTATGCCGGTGTCCCGATTGAACACCCTCCATCGCCTCCCATGGAGCATATAATTTGGTATTGGCAAGCACATGTTGTAACAAAAGGAATCCCCTATGTTACATGCCACCAATACCATATATACCATGATCTTTCTCAATATTCCGCGATGTGGGACTATTTGTACGTTCAATCCACGCACCTACTCCATTCCAATGCGAGTCACACTCAACAATAACCCATGCTAAATTAAGTTTTAGATTTAAACATTGAAGTCCAAAACTCAAATCAATTTTCAATAATATAGGCCTAAATTATCAATTTTTTTATGTTACCATGAGTGCTACATTTAGCTTCTAGGTGATTTTGTTATATGAATGGTAATTTATATGCATGATGACATTGTTGTTATAATTAAATGACAGATGCTAGTTATTATAATTCCATACAAATATAATGTTAAATGAAATGAGTTTGGTACAATAATTTTCTTCTTCCTTCAAAACACAACTCATCTTGAAAAGAAGAGTAGCATAATATGCTAAGATTCCAATTGCTTTTGCACACCTGTGTTCTGTATACTTATTTCATTGAACTCATGGTTAAGATGTAAAGATGAATGTGGCGTACATTTAATAGTTTTAGTATCCCATTTAATAAATAATTCCAATAAACACTTAAACAGATAAGAACACAAATAGCAAGGCATACAGAGACTATATTTTACCATTTGAGATAAAAAAGAATGTCATTTTGCATAATATCATTTCCAAACTACTCTAAAGAAAACATTCAAATTACTTTGATATATATAAGTATGAGACTAAATATCATTTCCAAACTTAGTTCGAATGTTTTTAGTGAGTTTCTCAAAATATAGACTAGAGAGACTAAGACTCTACGTAATAAATATATTCTCCAATATCATTCTCTTTAACCTTGATTGTATGTTATTGCTTGTTGACGCCAACTAAATAGGATTAAAGCCCACACGAATTTGATTGTATATTGTTATCCAGAAAGGCCAAGCATATTAGAAAGCCAAAAGTTTTTCACTTTATTAGCTTACTAAAGGAGGATGGTCAATATGCCAGCTATGGTAGGTGTGACTCGTATTGTATGAGAGTGGTGCGTAGATTGGATTTGCAATTAATCCCACATTGCATGATATCTTAAAGAAGACAAGTATATATATGAGACTGATGACATGTAACATTAAGAGATTCCTTTTGTCATAATTAAATGTTGCCTTGAACAAATGTGTTCCTTTAGGGATGTAGGATATTCATCATGATGTTGGCACCAAGAGAACTTTGTTCGGCGGTTTATAGTGCCTCTACACTTGACAAAGTGCTCGCACATGAAGACACTTTGGGGTATCGATTTTTTTTCCAATATGGTATCGAAGCCGATGTTTCGAGGGGACCAATATGATGCAACATTGACCTATGTTTGCTCTAATATGTAGCTTGAGCTCTAAATTCTCACTAAGTTGGACTTATATGTTAGAACATAGTCTGACCAACCTTAGAAAAAAGACTCCTTGTAGAAAAAAGCTTGGCGAAACTGGGTAGAAGGTGGTAGCGACCTAAGCCGAACCCGAACCATTGGAGATGTTAGCGAAATTTTCGTGTGTTTAAGGACTCTGTATAACTTCAAATTCGATTGAGAAAATGCTCGCCAAAGTGGAGATCTGTCGGGTGTGGCTCGTATTGTATGAAAGTGGATACGTAAATTGAATTTGCAATTATTCTCACATCACAGAATATTTTAAAGAAGATGAGTATATATATGAGATTAATGGTATGTAACAACAAGGGATCCCTTTTATTACAATTAAATGTTGCTTTGAACATATGTGTACCGTAGGGAATGTAGGGATATCCAATCATGACACTGACACCAAGAGGACATCTTCAGCGGTCTGTAATGCGTATACATTGAACGAAGTGCGCGCAAATGAAGATGCTTTGGGATGTTGAAATTTTTTCATCTAGCTACCCAAATAATTTGTGATGCTATCGTGAATTAGTAGATTGAATTTATACCATTTTTAATAACCGTATTTTTTTTCCCGCTAAAACTGATAACCAAAGGTAAATGCAGATTTCAGTAACCTATGTATTCATCACTTATATTACATGCACTAATGTCTATAGTAAGCAACAATCAAATTAAGAGCTACACAACATAATATAATTCATAGATTGCACATATTCACATCAAACTTAAACGACATATCAAACTGAATGCAACCATTAAACTGCATCAAAACCATTTTTAATATACATGTATGTTAGGAATACATTGATTTTACTAATAAAATTATAATAATAACTACAAGTAACATTTATTTTCTGCTTTGTTGGTAAGGATATATTACTTTTTAAAACTACATGTAAAGGCTATTAGTAATACTATTGTAACAGTCCGCACCTCCGTTCATGCAAGATATTGTCCCCAACTTAGCCACCATATAGGTGTGGGGTTTTGTTTCTCAAAAGGCCTCGGTAGTTGACTTAGAAAAGATTAAGATGTCATCAATGAAGACCAGCACAAATTTGTTCGAAACATCCCGGAATACTCGATTCATCAAATTGACAAAATAGGCTAGAGCGTTGCATAAGCCGAACGGCATTACTAACCATTCATAAAATATGTCTGGACCTCTGAAGGCTGTCAATGGAACACAATCTTCAGCAATACGCAATTGATGGAAACCTGTAGCTAGTTCCATCTTTGAAAACACTTTCGCTCCATTTAAACAATCCAACAAATCATCTATACGGGGCAATGGATATTTATTCTTGAGTGCCTGTTTGTTGAGGTCACGGTAATCCACACATAGTCTGAGAGTACCATCTGACTTGGGAACAAACACTACTGCTGCACCCCATTCTGAGAAACCTGGTCTGATCAGACCTTTCCACAAAAGTTGTTTGGTTCGATTGCTCGGTTCTTCTTTTTCTTTTGGCGACATTCTCCGAATAGGATGTACAACTGGTCTTGCATTTGGATCTAGGTCAATCCTGAAGTCAATATCTCTCCGTGGAGGTAAGCCATCCACTTCTTTGAACATATCCGCGTAATTCTTAACGACAGGAATATTTTCAATAGCAGTGGGGGTGACCTCAAGAGCAGCCCAAAATTCTTTTCTATCTGAATCTGAGCCTACATAGGGTATAACAATATCTCCTAGCTTCGTTTTAACTTTGACAAACCTTTCAGCACATTTAACCTCAGCTTCATATATCGTTAACAATTCTATCCCAAGAATGATGTCGAACTCGGAAAAATCCATGACGATCAAATTAATAGGGAACTGGTAAAAAGAAAATGAGATCGGCACTCGGCAATATACACCAAGAACTAGGGAACCACTGATCGGAATATGGACATTAATCGATTCTTTAAGATCCCTCGTTTTTAGATTGAGCTTCTTGACTGTATTACTCAAAATGAAATTTCGTGATGCACCCGTATCAAATAATACTCTGACAGGAATATTTATAATATTAAGAGTGCCATTCAAAAAATTTGTCCTTTCTTGGCTTGTTGAGGGTGTTGGAGCTTCTGCCACCTCATTGACTTGAGCCACCTTGGTTATTTTCGAAAACCGACAATCTTTGGCAAGATGACCCTTCTCATGGAATTTATTGCATTCTCTACCCTCCTGAAATCTTTTATTGGATTCAGATTCAACATTCTTTCATTTCTTCGAAGATTGCAATTCCTTAGCAAATGCCCTGGCTTATTGCAGTTATTGCACACGGCAGTCGTTAACTGTTCCTCCTTATGCTTAACCTTTTTCTTATTGGATTTTGGCTTCTTGCTGACCTCAGGCTTTGTGCTTGCCTCAGGGCTATCAGGTTCGGACTTCCTTTTGTTGCTAGAACTGCCTTCTTCTTCATCTTCCAAAACACCTTGCTTATCAAGATCCTCATAGCGACAAGACATTTCTATCATTTCAGAAAAAGGGAGGTGAATATGTGCAGTTACCAAATTTAGGTATTTGCTTTGAAGTCCTTTGATAAATCTCCGATTCTTCCTCAAAGGATCTTGAATTAGTTCTGGGGCAAAGCGGGAAAGTTCTTCGAATTTCTTCTGATAATCCTGAATGGTCATATCACCTTGTTTCAGATTGTAGAACTCACCATATAGCCGATCAATTTCTCCTGGAGGAATAAACTTTTTGGTGAAAATTTATTTGAATTTGTCCCAGGTAATATTACCTTCTCGATTCTCCTTTGCAACAGTTTCCCAACAGAATAAAGCTTCGCCTTTGAGTACCCAAGATGCTATTAGTATTTTCTGATCATCTTTCAACTTTAAGACTTCAAAAATTCTCTCATCAGAACGCATCCATGCTTGTGTTTCAATAATGGACTCCTTGCCCGAGAATGGTTCTCCACCCAGATTTCGATACCTCTTTACTAGAGCTTCTAGATCAGGTTCTGGTTGTGAGAGCATGACTGGCTCATTAGATTGCTGAACCAAAGATTTACTTCTCCTGTTTCTGCCACTCATTTTCTACTATGTCTGCAAATAGCAGACAAAGAGTCAGGCCAATAGAATAGATATTGTAAAACATTGAGACACACATTTAAATGTATATGAATCTATGGGTATTTTTACTCATTCTAGGACACTACTAGCCCTATCTATGACGAGTTATTCGTTTTGGGATTCTGTTGATTCTATCTCTGATGAGTTTGTTAATATGTTATATTCCGAGCTAAGTTTAACCTAAGCTCTGATACCAAATGTGATGACCCCAAACCCCCGCAGCACGAAAGTAAGGATAATCATTGGAATATAACACATAACAATAACAACAGAATAGAAATAGAGAATTACAGCAGAGAATGTTCATCAAATTACACAGGAAATAATACATCATCAGAGTTACATAGCATAATCGGATCATACTTAGCATAGAATACAAATTTCAGCTTAATATAAAATGTCTACAGGGGAATAAAAAACATAATATACTAAGTGAAGTCTGAACAGCAAAATAGGAATGATAATATCCATCTTCAGCTCCATAGCTATCCAGAATGAAACTGCTAAACCTGTATACAAGGCTGCCAATGCGGAAAAGAGGGCACCCGAGTTTGCAAAGTGAAACAAACTACGAGTCAGTAATGGGACTGGTATGAGAAACCTTATTTAACCTATTTAATAATAAGACTAATCACAGGACCACGCCGCTAACGCGGAACGGGTTTACTCCATTGGATTGTCAGTGCATAAGTAGAGTAAATCGTTAAACAACACAATGCTTTTTAGAAAAATCAAACCATTATATGACTCAAGTCCCATCACACAATGCAACGCTAACCGGAGTATAGTGTTTTACCTTATAATGGTCAAAAATACTTGATATGATAAAACGGATTTGATATTATTATTGTACATGTGTTTTAAAAACATTTCAATCATAATATCAATCATAGACGACATAGCTACCATATACTATGTTGCCATGCTAGTAATACAATCAAAACCGCATGGGTCGTATTGGAAGTTGGATTTCCATCATGAACCAAGGCAAGAAATAGTCCATACCAAATTCGAGACAATCTAGCCCATGTCCCAGGAACATAACGCATCGTCCCTTGGATCTTCAGAGCCGGTCCACAAATATGTCAGCGGATTAATAATGCCTGAAAAGTACGTTTCCCCGCCCTATGGGGCGTAAATAGAGCCACTAGGGACTCAAATAACCGAGGCGCCTCATTACATCATCCACATAAGTAAAAATGTCAGGCCTTATAAAAACCATGACACCACTTCTAGAAAGAAAGAAACGTATGCCCTCCCCGCAGTCCTTACTCCCGTTTCTGGTTCATATCGGGGTGTGAGGCTCGCGAAGTAATGCTATACAAAAAGCTATGCTATTTAAAGTTGTGCTTTGATCATCAACCCCAAGGCTCTTCTTTTCAACAATAAGCCTTGATCATTTGCATCTTGGCATGCCACACTAACAATTCACGCCATGCGATTGATGTCTATTAATAAATAACCTCAAGGGTGTTAAGCAAGAGAACAAATTCTCCATCATCAACGGATAACTATTAATAGAGATCAATCAGCACAGAAAAAAAAATCCAATGTCATACATACATCCATTTACAAGTCCGTTCTGGGTCTGAACGAAACTGAAGGCACCAAGCACATCCGGACAATCAACAAGTACGTCCGAACAACTACCACTGTAACCCCTCCTAGGAGCTAACCGATCCAGGGCATCAGTAGTCATCCATTCGATGTTGAAGATCGCCGGTCTTCAATCACCGTCTTCAAATCTTCGACTTCCAATCGTCGTATAATTATTTGAAATGTGATTTAACTAGGACTTTTCAAATAATTCACGAATATATATAGTTCAAATCAATCTTTCCATTCCATACCGTTTATAATATTTTATAACGATTCGCTATTTTTATTTATTTAAAAATAGTCATTTGTAATTAAACGACGCTTCGGGTCATTACATGGCCCTGGCGCTGCTTTCATCAAAATTTGATTTACACATTTCTCCAAATCTAACCGTTGGATCTTAGCCAATTTTATATTGTTGGAAAGATCTTTCCAAAATGAACCGAATGGTTCCAGTTTTGGGTAAATCCGACGGTCGGATCTTTCGGTATAATCGTTTGAAGTTACGATTTCAAAACGCGAACTGCAGCAGCGCGATTCGTTTTATTTTAATATATATATATATATATATATATATATATAAAAATATATATATATATATCGTTCATTGATTTCAAACCAATTTCAATTCAACAGTGATTTCTTTTATGTGAAATCATACATTACATTAAAAATGTAATTTGTTTTTATCATTTATTAATTTACATTGAAAAATGTAAATTTCTATTCATTCTTTAATTTACATTGGAAAATGTAAATCTTGATTCATTCTTTAATTTACATTGGGAAATGTAAATCTTGATTCATTCTTTAATTTACATTGAAAAATGTATATCTTGATTCATTCTTTAATTTACATTGAAAAATGTAAATCTTAATGTTAATCATGTTTCATTTTAAAACAAAGGTACATTCTCATGTTTTCATTCACTACATTAAAAATGAGATTTTTAATGTAAACTAATTTTTATTTTCGAAAAATGTTCGTTTTTCTATTTTCATATATGACATTAAAAATGAGATTTTTAATGTAACAAGTTTTATTTTCACTATATGGTCCTTTTTCTTGTTTTCTAACATTACATTAAAAATGAGAATTTCAATGAAATCATATTTTCATTTTTAAGTTATGATCAATTTTCTAATTTACTACTTTACATTAAAATGAGGATTTTTAGTATAATCATTTCTATTCTAAAAACATGAACATATTTTCTATATTCACTTTAAAAATGGTATTTTCAATGTAATTATGTTTTGTTTTAAAACAATGAACAATTTTCCTATATTCTATATTTATATTAAAGACGAACATTTTAATGATAAACATGTTTTATTTTATAACATGAACAACATCCCCGTTCTCTATATTTACATTGAAAATGAACATTTTTCATTTCATTCTTCGATTACATTAAACATGTGATCTTTTTACATTACAATAAAATGTAAATTTCTTCTATTCATATATTACATTAAAATGAGAAGTTTAATGTTAACATTTCTATATTTTTAAAATACGAATATTTTCATACCTTATATAAATTCAATAAAAATGTATTTTTTTATTGTTCATTATTATTTTTATTTACTATTTTCATAATGCATAAATAAAAATATGATTTTCATTATTTACACATTTCTTTTCAAATGGCGAACATTTTCTTACTCAAATAAAATGTGATTTTTATTGTCAACATATCTCTATCTTCAGTCGATGATCATTTTTATAATTTATAAATTCACAGTAAAAATGTGGATTTCTGATATTCAAACAATTTACATTTCAGATATGAATATTTTCTAACACATGAATATCTCTGAAAATTTCAGCAGCATAACGGCAGGGTAATTAAAACCGGCACCGTCCCGATGTACGGCTCCTCGCTCTACCTTAAAGCCTCATAGCTTTTGACAAGGGGAATTTCAATAATCTAGTTCGTACGCAGTCGAATTTTTCACTATATCAATCAATTTCAATTTCTGTTTCTTTTTCTTTTTCAACCACAAACAAACACCAAAATTCGACCAATCACATATCACAAATCAATCAAGTCGTCCATGGTATGTGGACGATGGGTGTCGGGAGTTTCTAAACTCCGTCTGCATCCTAATATAATTTTATCCATTTTATTTTTGAATTTAGATATCTCACATTGATTTGATGACGCCAAAAATTGTAGCGAGGTCCCGGTCTATTTTAAATTGCAGATCTCGTCGTTGCGATTCCAACGCTTTTAGTTTTGCTGAATTCTGATAAGAAACGAACGAGTTATGACTTTACAAAGGTTGTAAACATTTTAAAATAAAATAAATTATTTAATTAGTTGAAATATAATTCTTCTTCTACATCAAATTTGAAGCCGTCGAATTGTGCTTCTTGGTTCGAACCTAGGGTTAGACCTTGCACTCCAGTCGAGGCACGAGGTGCCGATCCGATGGTACCACAATGACGGGCTCTGGAAGGCCCCCCCGAACATCCCTTCTCCATCCAACTCACACGCCGTCGGTGGGTGCAATTCACGAATGAACGGCGGCTGTTCAAGGCCTCGGTCCTAGCAAAATACACCACTCCAACCGATCTCACCGTATGGATTGAGAGATTGTTCGGTCCTCTTCGATTTCCCTTTGGATTTGTTTGAAAGTATAGTACGGATTAAAAGATTTTGGGGAGGGAAGCTTTGAAGATATCGACCATTGATCGTGATGGATACGGTGGCTACAGGATATAATTCTAGGGTTAATATACTATATTTATACGCATATTTTCTATTTATTTTATTTATTAATTTATTCTATTTAATTCAAACAAGGCCCATCCATTCATACGAGCTCCGATTCAAACCAAACGAGTGTCGCCCCTAGCTAAATACCCCTACTCCGGACACAATGGGATATGTCCCGTCAGCCAAATCAACTGTTTCGAGGTTTTTCTTTAGATTAAAAATATAGATCAATACATATTTAATTTAAACGGACATTTTAATTTACCAGGGCTACATACTGATTCTTAAAATTCCCGAAAAATAAATCTGGCTATGATTTGACGATACGGTCCTAACAAAACTAATTTCGTCAAATTTGAAGACTATTGGAAAAATGGCCATTTTCTGGTCGATCGAAATTGACTGAAATTGTCAAAACACGTTTTCTTTTGCCACACTCACATATTGATTCCAAAAATTATGAAAATTGGAATCCTGCAATAATATGACATTCCGGATCCAACAAAAGTGGTTTCATCGAAAACGGAGGTCGTTTGAAAAATGGCTATTCATACGGGCCATATATTATATTAAATTCCATAGCGACTATTCTGAAACTTCAACTGACCATAACTTTTGAATCCCACTATGAAATCCCAATTTTTCAGATTCGTTGGAAAGATATTCTTAAACAGAATCAAATATTTTTGGTTTCACTAAAATCCGATCTATTTTGCATCCTGTACGGTCAGTCAAAGTTTGAATTCAAATTTTCAAACTGCCGCTCCATTTCTAACTCCTTTTAAAGCTAGAATTAAATATGTTCGTCAAAACTCCAATTTAAATAAATTTTCAATCGTTATTATTTAAAAGAAATTATTCCAACTATTCAAAATTCAACAAAATAGTCAAAATAAAAATTTTAAATTGGTTCCGATTTTTCGGATTGTTACAACTATGGATTGTTGTCAGTATTTTTAATGTATGCCGATGCGAACATTTATCCGTTGTGCTTCAGTGATTATTAAACGAATTGAGACAACAATGTTACGAGTATACTTTCATATTTCAAAATTGAACTAAAGTGTTTCCCTTAATTTGAGGTAGCTAAATTAAATCATAATATTTTTTAGTGCAAATAAGGATGTACTCCTTTATTTCCAAACTTAGTAAATGAAAAATGTTGGATTTTGTGAGAAATGGATTTATGGATTGATCGAACTGAAGAAATAGGATTTGCAAGAGAGAATGATTAAAAAAAAAATTGTATTATTGTATTGAATCGTTGTACATAGACCTACTGTATATATAGGAAACAAAGAATAAATGGGCTAGGCCAGCAAGGTCCAATTGAATGCCGCAATACATAAGACTTGTAATATTATTTCTATGAACCAATAAGATCATTTACATTCTCTCTTAAACTCCCCCTACAAATCCTACTTAGGATTTATGGCGGCTCAGAGAAATTGAGAAAGAAATTGTCGATCTAAGCATAGATAGTAGGCAAAAATCACTTACGATGTTTGCTCTTGGAAGATTGTCATGAGATCTAGCCCTTTTTAGTAGATTAGGGTCAGATCTGATTGGCTTGGTCTTTCTTGAAGCTGCAGTGATTTTTGTGAGAAGAATCTTTTTCTATGCTGTCTTTGTTTGCAAATTATAGTGAAGATGAGCTTTGATTTGATCGATTTTGAGATTTGTTAGTTGCTTTCTTTGAGATTATGGAGCTTTTGTCTTTAATTACTCTGAGCTTCTCTCTAAATAGTAAGAAATTATTCCTTGCAATCTGTTTGGTCAGAATATCTGCAAGTTGGTGAGTGGCAGTTATACGACTTACCAGTAGTTTATTCTATGCTACTTTTTCTCTTACAAAATGAATATCTAGTTCAACATATTTGGTACTAGAGTGCTGAACCGGATTGACACTTAATAGCACAACACTAAGATCATCATACCACACAATTGGTTACTTTTTGGTCTTGAATTGTAGTTCGTGTAATAGTGATTCAATTCTTGTTATTTTAGCTGTAGTGTTATCTACACTCTTGTATTCAGCTTCAGCACTTGATCTTGAGACAATAGTTTGCTTTTTAGAGTACCACGATATAAGGTTTGAGCCAAGAAGTATACAATACCCTAATATAAATCTTCTATCATCAGGGTCTGATCCCCAGTCAAAGTCAGCATATCCACTTATATTTATGCTTTGTGATGCTTCAAGAGTTAGACCAAAATTTATTATCTGTTAAGGATACCTTAATATAATTTTTACTACTTGCCAGTGTAGGTCTGATGGATTTTGCATGAATTGACTGAACTTGTTCACACTAAAAGAAATATCAGGCCTTGTGATTGTGACATATTATAGGGCACCAAAAGTACTTCTATACATTATAGGGTTTTTTCATAGGTTCATCACCATGTTTAAATAGTTGTGTATTGCTTGCCATAGGAGTTCCCATAGCTTTAGCCTTGTCCATCGTTGTTTTGAATAAATTGTCAGTGTTGTATTTCTCTTCATTAAGAATGATCTTGTTGTTGTTTGGTCTCCTCACATGAATGCCCAGGAAATAATTCAGATTGCCCGAACCGTTAATAGAGAATTCTTTGTTCAAGTGTTGTGTGAGTTCCTGAGTTTCTTCTCTGTAATTTCCTGTGATTATAAAATGATCAACATAATTCACGACATTGGTAAAATTTGAGTTATTAATTTTTGTAAATAATGAAGTGACAGATTTGGTAGGATTGTAGCCAAGAATTGACTAAAGTTGTGTAACACCCCGCCTCCGCTAGGGTCACTCGCAAAGGAACGCACTAGCTTTAGAGGGGCATTATTGGTAAACATGCACAGAAATATCACAAGACAGAACATATATAAATAGCGGAAGTAAAATCAAACTTTCATAACATGAATAAATAAGGTCTAAAGCCTTTTACATCAGAGTACATCAAAACCTGTCTTGCAATAGTAAAGAAGCATAAAGACCTTTTAATAAATTATTCCCCAAGTAAAATAGTAAAGTAGCCATAGCCAAGAGAAGTCCAAGCCATCCATGATGACCTTCAAGCAGAAGAAGTCCGAACTAAACAGCATTGTTTCCTCCCTGAAACCTGGGGGGGGGGGAAACGAAAGAAAAGAGGCGAAACAAAACGGGTCAGTCAAAAAGACTGAGTAAGTCATATCTACTTCCAGTATAAAACAGGTAAAGGTAACATGATATGCATAAACTGAAAGTAAACATAAAGATAACTACAAGATAGATAAACCAGGGTAGCCGGTTGAACTACTGCGGCAAGGTAAACTAAGGTATCATGATAAACTACGGTGTTATGATATGTCAAGGTATCACATCGTCAGATTTCTATCGAGTACATTATCCCAAGGTATCTACCCCGCCTAACATCCCACGGTATCTATTATGTATATTCTTCCTAGTTCTAACATGTATATTTTCTCTGCACCTCTCGTACTAGTATCCCTACCCGCGTCATGTGTTAACCATGAATGTCCCGTGCTCAAAGTCGTGTAATGGTCCATGTCAACCTAATATCGCATATATAGGTTACTCAAATCATATGTTTCTTTCCATGTATATAAGTTCAGTCCTTTGCCGTACCTCGTACGGGCTTCCTCATGTCGTATTATCCTTGAAATCGTTTGGACTGTCACCCTTGTTCTAGCTAGGCTCTTCCATATAAATCATCGTTTGAACTACTAGGACTTACGCCACCTAGCACCACTAGGGATTACGCTTACCTATTGCACGCTTTCGTATTTCGGTTTGGGTTAAACCACCTAGGCCACTAGGGATTACGCTAACCCTCAACCGCGCCCTTTTTCCCACGCATTCATCGTGAATCGTTTTTCTATAACTGTATGCACATGTATCACATCGTGCCATCCGAGTCCTGTCACAGGGCAAAACAAGAAATACAGGACTCGGTCGGGAGCTTTAGATTTATCTGCCGATGCAGATACTAAGGTCTGCTTTTCTACACGTGGCTATGGTCCCACGAGACCCCTCCCTCAACTAGTGAAAGGCAACACAAGAGAAAATCTTGCATGAGAACTACACTCCGGCCAGCCCACATCCTACGGCCTACCTCACCCATAATTAAATAGCAATTATGGTCTGTTGGGTGTTCCCTGCCTTTCCGTACGTACACGCTTGACTCAAGATGGTAGATGATTGACGAACTTGCTATCTAGGGCACTATCATGTATTCGTTGACTCACTGCTATCCATCCCAGTCTTTAGGTCGCTCGTATAGCAACCAAGGCATACTCTTGGTTCTTCTAACGCAGACCTTAACCTCTTGTGAGCCCAGGATGATCATCTGCGACCTCACAGAGGGATACCAAGAATATCCTCACGTTCCCCGAAGCCGCTGCTTCGTTACCCAGTTCGCTGGAGCCTTTATCTAAATCAGATAGCCTGCTCCTACACGTATACTTAAACGATGACCTACCGTATCGGGTTACTCATCTATCTAAGAGGTGGTCCACATTTCCTTGGCTAAGAATTATTGCTTAGTTTCCCTTAACTAAGGTTTACCACTTAGCCTTATTTCCATTATCCTTGTTAACTATGGTTATTTACCTAATCCTCCGAATTAGGGTTTATCTAATGGGTTAAGTGTCACTTAAGTTCACAACTTAACCCGTCTACAAAACATGTCAAAATTGGCTAAGTATCCAAGTCCAAGACTTAACCCTACAAACCATGTGTCAAGTTGGCTAAGTATATTAAGCAATCCATAACTTAACCTCGTCTAATTTTCATTTTAGATTGGTTAATTATATAAATTAACTCGACCTTGTCAAATTACCGAGTCAAATCGGTCAAGCGTATTCAAGTGATTCGTGACTTAGCCTTATCATGTTTTCACGTTAGATTGGTTAAGTATAGGTTAACTTAACCTCATCAAATTAACGAGTTAGATTGGTTAAGTATAGGTCACTTAACCTCATCAAATCATCGTGTTAAATTAGTTAAGTGTTTAACTTAACCCCATTAAATTACCAAGTTAAGTTGGTTAAGTATGGGTTACTTGACCTCATTGAATTACCAAGTTTAATTTGGTTAAGTGTTTAACTTAACCCCATCGAATTACCGTGTTTAGATTAGTTAAGTGTGGATTACTTAACCCCATCTAATTACCGTGGTTAGGTTAGTTAAGTCTTAATTACTTAACTTCATCTAATTACCCAGTCGGATTAGTTGAGTGTAAATTACTTAACCCCATCTCCTAATCATCTTGCATGGTTAAGTGTCATTAAGGAAATCAAGCCCGGTCCCACTTAACCTACCCATTCGTGTCATATCGGTTAAGTGTCATTAGTCAAATTTACTTAACCTTATCATGTGGCATTAATTTAATTAATGCACTCTTAACCTCTCACATTAGACCTTGTTGTGGTTACAAGTTAAGCCGGGCGGGTCCGGGTAGATTTACACCACAACCTAGTCTAACCTCGGGTCTTAAGCGCGACACGACCAACTTCTCACATTGGGTCCTATTGTTTGCAACTACTAGTTAGGCCGGTCGGTTCCGGGTAGATTTACGTTGCAAACTCAACCCAACCTCGAGTTGGCCACACTTATATTATCTAAGTTCATCATGTTTCCAAAACATGTTACAAGTTTTCAAGCATTTGGGTAGACCTAACTTAATAGGTAAATTCCCAAAGGGTAGACCTAACTTAATAGGTAAATTCCCGAGCTCATGGTTTTATGCATACTTACATGCCAACTTCCATGTTATCTTTCAAGTCATATTTTCAAGTATAAACATATGTCATAATCAAGTTAAGATTTCACGACATGTTCATGTTTATCTAACTACCCAAAATCGTGTTTTCCCAATGCAAGCAAAGCGAGCCAACATAGTAAGGATACTATGTCACATATTGGTCTCAAAACATGCATGTGTTGGAGTTTATGCCCTAGAGGCAATCCATTTGATGTGATTAATAACGTTGGTTTTATTTGGAATAAAATATTCTGTTATGTTATATTTACTGCATAATATAAATAATAATATAATAGAAGTCCTTAGAATAATAATACGGAATTATATAGTTCGAGTAAGACTGAACTTGAGATTATGTAATTATTAAGTATTATAATTCTTAAATGTCCCTAGTCGAGTTTCATTGTTTATATAGGACAACAATAAAGCGTTGAGACTAGTATATTGATTGACTGATGATCACATCTCATTGATCATTAATATACGTGATATTAAAGTCAAAATATAAATACGTATTAGAGAATATCGTATTGGGCTGACCCACCGTGAGATAACTCCTTGGAATATAATTGAAGTATCATAAGTTATAGTGACAGTGATGTAATGGTCCTCATACCTGAAATCATTATAATTTTATTCGAGGATATTTGTGTTTTGATATCATCTAAAGTTATTTCGTAACAGAGTAATGATAACGGTGATTATTGGATACATCTCGAATCGAATGAAAAATTATGAATGATCTAGATGGAATTTAACCCTACGATATATTCGTAGTGATATCCATGGGCCTCTTGATTGAGTGAGACTGTGAAATGCATGGCCGTGCTCAAATAATGATTTGTTTTAAGCAGTCTACTCATCGATCAAGAAAAACGGATTGAATTATAAAGAGAATGATACGATCCATGTCTCTAGTTTAATCCTGGATATACTAGTTAAAAGGATTATATTACATTGATACACTGATCACAGAAAAGGTTGTATCGAATCGATAATTTTATTATAACTTGGGTAGCAGCGACGCATTGCTAGATGCCAATCACTGTTTATGGCTTTAAATACGATTTAAAACCGTTGCCAACGTTGTAGTAACCTACAGGGTCACACAAAAGGAACGTTACGATGAAGAAACTAATTTGAACAAATAAAATATCAATTTGTTGTTATTTTATTGGGATTTGAAAGGGTATTAGAATGGATCCTATTTTTGGGTTAATGCTTGTATTTTAAAAGGGGGTCTTCTTTCCTTTTATAGACAGACGAATTAACCAAAACAAAACAAGGGGTTTAATGGTATTGTACCATTCGTTTTTATTACTCCTTTCTAAGCCCTAAAATTGGTCATGGCGGCTAGCACTGCTTTCATCGATTTCTTCTTCAATCTGATTGGTGAAGGGGACGTTCCAGTGGATACCTCTAGAGGCTCAGCACCATGCTGTGCTCTTCATTGATTCGATGCATCAATCGTCTTCACGCTTCCAGACTAATATGGAGTTTCATCGATTTGTTTCTATACAGGTATGATTTCAATCTAAATTTGTTTCGAATTCAATCTTATTGCATAGATCCATGTTTTAAGTGTTAAATCGGCAATTAATTTAGGGTTTCTTGTAGATCCTTTAACCCTAAATTTCTTACAATGGTATCAGAGCCGAGGCTTGCAATGGATTGTATTTCGAATTCTAATTTAGGTCTATATTGTTCGAATCTCTGGATTAATCGAGTATATTGTTTACAGAAATAAGTAAATTCGACTCTGTATTTGTTTTTGATATTAATCGAATTTCTTTTGGGTTATAGAATGTTATATCTTAAAAAAAAAACATTGATTTATCTAAATCAATGTATTGATTTGTTAATACTAGTAAAGAGTCCTAGAATTATAATCCAAAACGTTTGATTGACAGATATTTATGAACTGATTTTATCATGTGATTCTTTCTCATGATTAGAATGAATTTACTGATTGATAAATTAGGTGGATGCTCTTCATATTGCTTTGATTTAATGAAATCAGTAATATGAAGGTTTGTCATGGCTGATTCTGATTTGATCAGTATATTTGGAAATGAAAATCAAATCTGTTTGATTTATGGATGCCAAAAACATGATTCAAGAAGATGAAATTGTAATATCGAGGATTAAATCTGTATTTGATACAGTCTGTTAAATCATTTGAATGAAAGCAAAGTTTTATACTTGTTATAAAATTTTGAAATGGATTTATTAATGGCTAAATCCAAGTTTGAGTTAAGCTTTGAAATTACTTTCACCCAGACAAGTAATAAGAATCCTGTTATCAGAATTTAAAGTGAATTAGTTTACTGCAGTTAAGTATTGTTATATGTAACAAAATATCAAAAAGGAATTCATGATCAATCCTGAATTGTTATTCAGTTTCAAACTTGCTATTGGTTGCCTGCTGGTTTATTGAATCCAGAATATTTATCAAAAAAAAAAAAAACTAGTTCTGATAATCGAAGATGTTAAATTGTTTTCTTCTTCATGTCTGCTTATGGTTGATGTCAATCATAATATTACTTAGAAAGATTTCAAAATCATTGAAAAAAGTTTTAATTTTTAACTTTTCAAATTATCTCAAATAGAATTTATCCTATTTGTTTATCATGATATCTTGTTGATAAATCAAAATAGTTTTGATTGATCAAAAAAAAAAAAAAAAACCAGTAAGCAAGGGTGCTGATTTCATTTGTGCTTGATTAAATTGTTAATTTAAGTAAAATGAATCTGTTTTATTCATTCATGATTTCTTTTGTGCTTATAACTCATAAATCCAAATTCCCTTTTCATCAACATTATAAAGATAATGCACAAGACAGTTTTATAATTGTATCTTGGTTCGGCAACTCTGTGAAATACATAACTGATGTGTCTTACACGAGTAAATAACATATGTTGTCTGATCTGCATCATATTTACATGATAATATGAATAAGAATACTGCTATATATTAAAAGTTGACATATGAATAATGACATGATTTAATAGTTATATCATTCATTAGCAAATAAGATGATTTGATCATCTGAGCCTAGTAACCAATTTGCTAATTTTAACTGTTATCATATATGGGCAAACATGTTGTTAACTTTTGTATGTGTTTAGAATGTACCATTAAATAACTGAAGTGATTACATTTTGCTATAAAATGTAACATTGAAATGTCAGTTAAATCTATACAGAAATAGATATAAGTTTGATATGATCAAGTTTATTAAGGTTTGAATAACCTAGTCAAGCCTGCTTATGATGTCAAATTCCTATCTCACATCATAACACTATCTGTATGTTCAATTTGTTACATATGAAATACTGTAATATATATTTATACATTAGTTCAATCTAAGTTAATAAAACTAATGAATGATTTTGAATCATTGCAGAAGTTTTGGAACTTAATGATTTATTTTGAACTTATCTTGGGTTTATATTTCTATATATATGTTCTGCCTTGTTTCAGATTAACAATTTTGAATGGTCATGATGGACCATATCTGTAAGCATCCACACTTATGTTGATAACAAATACAGTATCTTATTATTGTTGAGATACATGGTGATGTATCGCTGTTCTAAACATGATTTACATATAGATTGTATTGCTCTAACTAAAACATGTGACATGTAGGTTATAATATATGTGTGTGATAGTGTGTGTATTGGATATAAGCAATGTCTATTTTACTGTTTAATATTGTCTTGCAGATACAATTTAAAAGTTTAGTATAATTGCATGTATATCATATGCGCTGATATTATATAATAATGTGTGTGAATGTGAATTCAACCATATCATATGATGAAATCATACTGAAATTTTGTATGCAGCAAAATACCCTAGTGAACATTTCATATGATGAAATGATATTTGCTGTGATATTTGTATATTGATACATTAAAATGATGGTTGAACTGAAAAGGAAACTTCAGTTTATATACAACAACGTACATCATCTATTCACTCAGACATTAAGCAAGTTTCTGAACTTGAACCAAATCCTGTTATTGTATAAATATATTTTAGTTGACATATGTATCGCTAAGATATGATTTAACTATTGCAGCTAATTATATCTTAGTATTTGATTTATACTATGAGTATAAACAAATATATGCATACATATATAGTTATTATATATGTATAGTTAGAGTACAGAAAATGCCAAATCGAATTAATCAGTATGCTGGCACTAATTTGGCAGAATTATATATATATATATATATATATATATATATATATATATATATATATATATGTATACTGATAAATATATATGTGTATACTGATACACATAATAAATCTTCAACAGTGTTATATATATACACACATATATATAATTATATGTATATGTAGTGTAAACACTGCTTATTCTCAATCAAAAGTGTAATATGATATGATCATATTGCAGGGTGTTTACATATTCAGGTGAGCTGAAATTGTTTCAGTCTGTGAAGTTCAAGCATGGATCATTGAGAATGGAACCGTCACTTGTACTTTGATGGACACGCCGATGCAAGATCAACGTTGCTTACGAAGCAAATCTGATTTTTTTATTGTGGGATTAAGTTGGCATATCTGTAACTAATGTAAAAGTTTAGAACTTGAAAGATATGTATACAAAATGTTGTATATATATATATATGTCACTATTTATGTATTTTAGTGTAATGATCTGAGTTCCACTTTGATTATACTATGAAGTATAATCGAATATATGTATATCTGTTTATTAATACATGTGGGTAATGTCAGTAATGTAAATGGTTGCTATATGGTAATTAACTTCTTGATTGGGATTAAGAATTGAACTGGAAGCCTACTGTGTGATTTAGAATTAAATCTATGGGCTTGATATTTGTATTATAAACCAATTATATGCACGTCTCTACTTCATCTACATTCTTGTTGGGTTATGTAAATTAGTGTTCAGTGCACATGTTAAAATGTTTAAAACCATTTATATTGAATTCTGCAAATCTGGTAATATTGGTATAATATTCAAGGCAGTCTACCTTGAAATGTTAATAAGGCAATAGATTTGCAACCGATAAACACCATTAAATTTAAATGTAATATGTATATATTTGATATGTATATTTTATTTAAATCCAATTATATTATGAATATAAAACACATATATCAGATATGTGTAAATAACTCTAATATAGTTTCCACTTCGAATTATAAATTCCTTTCATAGCAAATTCTGTTATATTAAGTCATGGTGAAGTCTTCCAATAGTACACCCATCACTGTCCAATCTAATTGGATGTATCTAACGCCAAAGCATTGTTCACCTTTTATTTTGGTTATATGCGGTAGGAGTAATTGTGGTGCTTCGACTGTATTATTGGGTCTGATTTAACTGAGCTGCATAATAAGATTATGGCTTAGAGACAAGAGCATGAATTATTCTATATTTTGAGCAAATGAATAATACTGAACAAAATGTTCAACATGCGATTCAAGAGTTATATAGACGATATAATTGACATAAGATGTCTACCTAAAAGGTTGTGTTTTGGGGATTTGCCAAAGCAGAGTCAAAACATGATTAGATATGGATCTTGGAACACCATTATACATATATATATACCGATATGTGTATATAAACAGAGGGATGTTAATTTGAGTGGGAGTGTATTTTAGTTTATAAAATATTATATATTTATGTTAATATAAATTTTGATTGTCAAAATTTGTATTAAATAAATATTAAAGAATCAGTTATTATTTATTATCTATTGTAGATATTAAATAATAAATAACTCGATAATTTAAATTAATCCTTGAGAAGGATATAAATTAAATTAAATCAAATTTCTTGACTGACATTGAAATTTGAGGATTGTCCTCAAACCAATTAAAATGTAATTGTTCTAATAAATATAGAGGATCTAAAACAAAAAGTTAAAGCATGACTTTAACCAATTAAAATATAAATGTTATGAAATCTACTTATATGTATATATTTCTAGTATTAGATACTAGATATAAATCACATAAATGTATATTGATTTATAGAAATTACAAAATTAAGTAGAAATGAGATAAAAGGACAAGTGGACTTACGATTATAAACGAAGCAAATGTTGATAAATTATCCATAGTAAGTTGATTCTTGTTGAACATACTGGCTTAATTAAATAAATAAAATAATTGTTATTACGAAATTCCACTTAAAATAAATGTTATAATATAACTTGTTTAGACAAGTTTGAATTTCATTTATAATAAAAGAACAATTGTTATTCATTTTATTTAAATGAAATATCGTGTGGAATTTCACAAATAGTTAATGATCTTTGTAAATCCTTAACTATAATGTACTTGACATTAATAATGATTGGATTAAATTTAGTTATTTAAATCCAATATACCTTTAGTATTACCAGTTAGCCCAGTGAACAAGAATGTATATCAAAACTCCATAATGATGGAATTTTGAAATCAATTGATTTCGCATCATATGAAGAATACAGATCATGTTTATTAGGTAAAATAACTGGAACCCCTTTCACTTGACACGGTGATTGAGTGATAAGTATTGGGTCTCATACATAATGATGTATATAGAGCAATGAATACATAAACTAGAGGCAGGTTTTATTATTTCATTATATTTACTGATGATATCAGTAAATTTAGATATGTGTATCTTATGAAACACATCAGAATCCTTTGAAAAGTTCAAAGAATTCAAAGTGGAGATAGAAACCAATTTTAATAGAAAATAAATACCTTTCGAACAGATCGAAGAGAAAATTTAAGCCAATTATTTAATGACTATCAAGATAAATTTGAAATTGTTTCATAACTCACTCCATCTAGAACACCATAGTGAAATGGTATGTCTGAAAGGAGAAATCACATCTTATAAGATAAAATACGATTAATGATAGGTCGTGTAGATCTTCCAATAAAATAAATTTAGAACAATTGCATTTAGTCCTACTAGAACGATTTTAAAGACGCCATATAAGATATGGACTAGGAAATGTCCTTGTAAGTCTAATACGAAGATTTGGGAAGTAAGGCATTTGCTAAAACGCCCTTTATCTTATAAGATCAGACCCAAATCAGATAACTGATTTCGTGTAATATCCAAAAGGAAATAAATGGATATTAATTTTATAAATCCTATGAGAATAAAAATGTTTATTGCTCGAATTGGTATTTAAAGGAGAATCAGTCTCTAAGATACCGATGAGAATGAGATAGAATTCGAAATGTCTCGAAGACCACGAAATACCATTGAATCTTGTATAGACAAGAAATTGAGTGGGATTAACACAATAATTCTAATGTTACATTGATGACACGTTAATTATTGTGAATAATGTTAGTTTATAAAACAAGAAATATACAAACTGATTCTAAGAACGAAAATGTTTGGATTAAGAAGTTCATAATCGAACTTAATTCATTGTTGATCCAATGATTTACATTGCGATAACAATGTGGCTATTGCTCAGGCCTAAAACGTTAAACTCATCATTGATCCAAACATATATATTTAAGAAATATAATTCTTATGTGAAATTGTTCACACAAGAAATTAACATATTTGCAAAGTTGCAAAAGTTGTAATGTTGCAGACCTACTGAGTTAAACTCTGTTGCAGCAGAAGTTTAATAGCCACACTAGTTTCATGAGTATACGATACATGAATGATTGACTCTAGTGCAAGTGGGAGATTGTTGGAGTTTATGCCCTAGAGGCAATCCATTTGATGTGATTAATAACGTTGGTTTTATTTGGAATAAAATATTCTGTTATGTTATATTTACTGCATAATATAAATAATAATATAATAGAAGTCCTTAGAATAATAATACGGAATTATATAGTTCGAGTAAGACTGAACTTGAGATTATGTAATTATTAAGTATTATAATTCTTAAATGTCCCTAGTCGAGTTTCATTGTTTATATAGGACAACAATAAAGCGTTGAGACTAGTATATTGATTGACTGATGATCACATCTCATTGATCATTAATATACGTGATATTAAAGTCAAAATATAAATACGTATTAGAGAATATCGTATTGGGCTGACCCACCGTGAGATAACTCCTTGGAATATAATTGAAGTATCATAAGTTATTCTCATAGTGACAGTGATGTAATGGTCCTCAGACCTGAAATAATTATAATTTTATTCGAGGATATTTGTGTTTTGACATCATCTAAAGTTATTTCGTAACAGAGTAATGATAACGGTGATTATTGGATACATCTCGAATCGAATGAAAAATTATGAATGATCTAGATGGAATTTAACCCTACGATATATTCGTAGTGATATCCATGGGCCTCTTGATTGAGTGAGACTGTGAAATGCATGGCCGTGCTCAAATAATGATTTGTTTTAAGCAGTCTACTCATCGATCAAGAAAAACGGATTGAATTATAAAGAGAATGATACGATCCATGTCTCTAGTTTAATCCTGGATATACTGGTTAAAAGGATTATATTACATTGATACACTGATCACAGAAAAGGTTGTATCGAATCGATAATTTTATTATAACTTGGGTAGCAGCGACGCATTGCTAGATGCCAATCACTGTTTATGGCTTTAAATACGATTTAAAACCGTTGCCAACGTTGTAGTAACCTACAGGGTCACACAAAAGGAACGTTACGATGAAGAAACTAATTTGAACAAATAAAATATCAATTTGTTGTTATTTTATTGGGATTTGAAAGGGTATTAGAATGGATCCTATTTTTGGGTTAATGCTTGTATTTTAAAAAGGGGGTCTTCTTTCCTTTTATAGACAGACGAATTAACCAAAACAAAACAAGGGGTTTAATGGTATTGTACCATTCGTTTTTATTACTCCTTTCTAAGCCCTAAAATTGGTCATGGCGGCTAGCACTGCTTTCATCAATTTCTTCTTCAATCTGATTGGTGAAGGGGACGTTCCAGTGGATACCTCTAGAGGCTCAGCACCATGCTGTGCTCTTCATTGATTCGATGCATCAATCATCTTCACGCTTCCAGACTAATATGGAGTTTCATCGATTTGTTTCTATACAGGTATGATTTCAATCTAAATTTGTTTCGAATTCAATCTTATTGCATAGATCCATGTTTTAAGTGTTAAATCGGCAATTAATTTAGGGTTTCTTGTAGATCCTTTAATCCTAAATTTCTTACAGCATGATGCTAAAAAGGGGTTGGCTTCCACATGCATAACATCATAAAGGGATTGGCCATAAACATGCATAGTGTCATAAGGTAATTTGGCCACAAACATGCATATTATCAAAAAGGGTTTAGCCATAAACATGCACAACTTAAAAGAGGGGATTGGCCACGAGCATGCATAATCTCATAAAGGATTTGGCCACAAACTTGCATGCTACCACAAGGGGTTTGGGTTCATAAACATGCATAAGCCCCAAAATCTTGTCTTAGCCAATGTTTCACACGTAAAGTGGTTCCTAAAGGTTCATGCTAGCATTTCATGCATAAAGATCCAAACTTGCAAGTTAAACTAGGTTATGCATAGCATGAGAGGCATGATTAAGTCACTCACATGGCCTAAGATCATAAATATGAACACAAGAGGCATGGTAAGGTTCATATAGGTCCGCATAATCATGTTTAGCCTCATTTTATCCCATGTCATTATCAAAACTACCGTTTCCATCTAAAAGTAGCTAGAACTTACATAGTTAGGACTAGGGAAAGGAGCATGAATCATCTTGGCTAAGAAAGGTGCCTCCTTTGTAGAAGAATCGTCATGGAACTCGCATAGCAATGTTGATTTGGCCTTGATTTGGTGTAGCAAGCTTGTACCTTTTGATTTGAACTTGATTTGAGTGCATAGGCTCTAGGGATTGGAGATGGAGGCCATGATCAATATTGATTTTGGCAGCACTTAGTTGCTAGGTTTGATTTTTAGGGATTTAGGTTAGGTTTAGGGTCATTTTATAGAGATTAGGATAGTTTTAGGCCCTTAGATTAACCCTAGGACCAACCTGAACCGTCAGATTTCAAACCAGGCCCAAAAACCTAGCCAAGATAGAAAATAGGTGCACCAGATCAGAATCAGCCGACAGGGCAAGTCGACAGCCCTGTGGACATGCCTGTCGACATGCCTGTGGACATGCCTGTCGACTTGTCTGGGCGGGAATTTTCCCGCCTGGCCCCATTTCTGCATGTTTCGAAATTCAAATTTCCCGAAAACTTCTTTGGGCCTTAACCGGGTCATACGGACTCCGATTTTCGAAAACTCGGACTCTATTTCGCGTATTTTTCCGAGACGAACGCAATGGCATAGCCCGTTTTACTTGATTCAGAATTTAAAATTAAATTCTGCCTTGATTCTCGTTTTAACATGTTATTGAAATACGGGTTGTTACATTCTCCCCACCTTTTAGGATTTCGTCCCCGAAATCTCTAAGTTAGGAAGAACATATCCTACCATCCATCATCCATCTACTCAAAACATCATCCACAAGCAACCATTGTCCTTAGATGATTTCTAATGCTGTATGAATATATGCAAAACGTGTGTGTACATGTTCCTTAGCTAATGCTAATGATCAGGCCTGAATAATCTTTCTAATGCAAAATATGTATAGTGCCATGAATCCAACATGTATGCAAATAGTCCTAGTCATAAAGATACTATATGCGTGCACAAACATTCATCCATATGCAACGTCCACATGGTAACACATTCAATTTCATCCATAAACAAGTATAAATACTCGTGCATATGCAATATGAAATGTGACCGAGTCGAGCTAATATCTAATGTAAATTCGCGCATCCACGAGCAACCACTTGCAACCATTTGCAACCATATCAACCATAACATGTTTCAAATACATGTTTACATCCATAGCGTTCTACCTAAGGTTCCCAAAATAAGATCGAGAAGATAAACAAAACAAACTCCTTACGGGGTTTGTAACAGAAACAGGACCGAGGGGATATCCATAAAAGATAGCCTACAAGCAAGCTCAACAGAAAACAGGGATCGAGGATATATTCCCAAAAGAGATATCATGCACGTATTTAGTCTTCAGTCTCCTGAGTCGCATTACCTTGAGCTTAGTTCCATCTTGCCTTGACCGCCCCTTTTACTTCACGATTTCGCAGCTTCTTATTTCCTGTTTCCATAACATGAGCTGGAACTCATTTCTTCGTCGCCTCTCGTTCCACTTGCACTTATCCTTTTCCTAGAATACTTGACGCAAATATGACTGCGTACTCATGATCTCATGCAAGCTTTCCAAAATTCACTAGTGAATCTCGGACCTCGTACCACAGGGTATTTCTCGTAGAAGAACTTCCTCTTGAAAGTAAACAGATGCCAACCAGGTTATCAAGCGCACTTACTAGGGTGATCTCTATAACCCATGCATAAATGAAGTAAACCATCCGTCTTATCGGCGAACACCACTCGATCGGGCTTCAAATTTCCAATAAAGGCATCAAGGGATTCTAAGTAACTAGTCATGACAGAACCTCAAAAAGGTTACACGATACTTCGAGGGCATTACCAAGGCTAGTCAAAAGGTCTAACTACCCTCCTATCAAAACCGAGAGTGGCACCCCCTACTGGATAACCACTTCATCCCTAGAATCCATCCATAGCTTATAAACATAAGCATTATTTCCAAACTCAACACTTGGCATAGACATTCCCAAATCCGAACAAGTCATGAGTAAATGGACCGATCTTCCAATAGGACTTGAGACAAAAGCGGGATCCTCTACTATGCTAGTACTAAGGTGCAGAGACTCAACTATCGAAGCAGACTTAAATGATACGAACAACGAAGTCCTAACGGGATGATAGAGAAGAAAAGCTAAACCTTTGACAAGATCGTTACCCTCCTTCCGAGGTACTCTAGAAATGAGAGCATACTACTGCCCTCCCGATGATCTTGTTCTTGTCCCATAATACTTAACTATCCGCCCCGTTTTACCATGCCAAAGGTACTCTCTCGTCATGGGTTTCATTGTTCATCTTTCTCCCTCCTTTTAGGACTCAGCCATACCAACATGTTGCTTATCCCTGAGCTCGTATCCTTTATCCTCGTTCTGACTATCCTTTCATGCATAACTCTGCAACGGTCTCTCGAGAACCACCTCCATCATATGGAAAGCACTTTCGTAGGTAGAAAAGACTAGTCGCAGTTAAAACTACTGTGACTACAGATGGAGGAAAGAAAGGAAAAGAGACTCAATTAAGGAAACAAGGATAGTGCTAATGGCCTTTGGGGAATAGCCTTTTTCTTTTAAAAGAAAATTTTCTTGAAAAATGCTTCTTTGTAAACGATTTTCAAATAGTTTTCAGAAGGTCTTTAGAAACTTTTGCCCAGTCTGGTAACCTTCTGCTCTGATACCAAATGTAACACCCCGCCTCCGCTAGGGTCACTCGCAAAGGAATGCACTAGCTTTAGAGGGGCATTATTGGTAAACATGCACAGAAATATCACAAGACAGAACATATATAAATAGCGGAAGTAAAATCAAACTTTCATAACATGAATAAATAAGGTCTAAAGCCTTTTACATCAGAGTACATCAAAACCTGTCTTGCAATAGTAAAGAAGCATAAAGACTTTTTAATAAATTATTCCCCAAGTAAAACAGTAAAGTAGCCATAGCCAAGAGAAGTCCAAGCCATCCATGATGACCTTCAAGCAGAAGAAGTCCGAACTAAACAGCATTGTTTCCTCCCTGAAACCTGGGGGGGGGGGAACGGAAGAAAAGAGGCGAAACAAAACGGGTCAGTCAAAAAGACTGAGTAAGTCCTATCTACTTCCAGTATAAAAACAGGTAAAGGTAACATGACATGCATAAACTGAAAGTAAACATAAGGATAACTACAAGATAGATAAACCAGGGTAGCCGGTTGAACTACTGCGGCAAGGTAAACTAAGGTATCATGATAAACTACGGTGTTATGATAAGTCAAGGTATCACATCGTCAGATTTCTATCGAGTACATTATCCCAAGGTATCTACCCCGCCTAACATCCCACGGTATCTATTATGTATATTCTTCCTAGTTCTAACATGTATATTTTCTCTGCACCTCTCGTACTAGTATCCCTACCCGCGTCATGTGTTAACCATGAATGTCCCGTGCTCAAAGTCGTGTAATGGTCCATGTCAACCTAATATCGCATATATAGGTTACTCAAATCATATGTTTCTTTCCATGTATATAAGTTCAGTCCTTTGCCGTACCTCGTACGGGCTTCCTCATGTCGTATTATCCTTGAAATCGTTTGGACTGTCACCCTTGTTCTAGCTAGGCTCTTCCATATGAATCATCGTTTGAACTACTAGGACTTACGCCACCTAGCACCACTAGGGATTACGCTTACCTATTGCACGCTTTCGTATTTCGGTTTGGGTTAAACCACCTAGGCCACTAGGGATTACGCTAACCCTCAACCACGCCCTTTTTCCCACACATTCATCGTGAATCATTTTTCTATAACTGTATGCACATGTATCACATCGTGCCATCCGAGTCCTGTCACAGGGCAAAACAAGAAATACAGGACTCGGTCGGGAGCTTTAGATTTATCTGCCGATGCAGATACTAAGGTCTGCTTTTCTACACGTGGCTATGGTCCCACGAGACCCCTCCCTCAACTAGTGAAAGGCAACACAAGAGAAAATCTTGCATGAGAACTACACTCCGGCCAGCCCACATCCTACGGCCTACCTCACCCATAATTAGATAGCAATTATGGTCTGTTGGGTGTTCCCTGCCTTCTTGTACGTACACGCTTGACTCAAGATGGTAGATGATCGACGAACTTGCTATCTAGGGCACTATCATGTATTCGTTGACTCACTGTTATCCATCCCAGTCTTTAGGTCGCTCGTATAGCAACCAAGGCATACTCTTGGTTCTTCTAACGCAGACCTTAACCTCTTGTGAGCCCAGGATGATCATCTGCGACCTCACAGAGGGATACCAAGAATATCCTCACGTTCCCCGAAGCCGCTGCTTCGTTACCCAGTTCGCTGGAGCCTTTATCTAAATCAGATAGCCTGCTCCTACACGTATACTTAAACGATGACCTACCGTATCGGGTTACTCATCTATCTAAGAGGTGGTCCACATTTCCTTGGCTAAGAATTATTGCTTAGTTTCCCTTAACTAAGGTTTACCACTTAGCCTTATTTCCATTATCCTTGTTAACTATGGTTATTTACCTAATCCTCCGAATTAGGGTTTATCTAATGGGTTAAGTGTCACTTAAGTTCACAACTTAACCCGTCTACAAAACATGTCAAAATTGGCTAAGTATCCAAGTCCAAGACTTAACCCTACAAACCATGTGTCAAGTTGGCTAAGTATATTAAGCAATCCATAACTTAACCTCGTCTAATTTTCATTTTAGATTGGTTAATTATATAAATTAACTCGACCTTGTCAAATTACCGAGTCAAATCGGTCAAGCGTATTCAAGTGATTCGTGACTTAGCCTTATCATGTTTTCACGTTAGATTGGTTAAGTATAGGTTAACTTAACCTCATCAAATTAACGAGTTAGATTGGTTAAGTATAGGTCACTTAACCTCATCAAATCATCGTGTTAAATTAGTTAAGTGTTTAACTTAACCCCATTAAATTACCAAGTTAAGTTGGTTAAGTATGGGTTACTTGACCTCATTGAATTACCAAGTTTAAATTGGTTAAGTGTTTAACTTTACCCCATCGAATTACCGTGTTTAGATTAGTTAAGTGTGGATTACTTAACCCCATCTAATTACCGTGGTTAGGTTAGTTAAGTCTTAATTACTTAACTTCATCTAATTACCCAGTCGGATTAGTTGAGTGTAAATTACTTAACCCCATCTCCTAATCATCTTGCATGGTTAAGTGTCATTAAGGAAATCAAGCCCGGTCCCACTTAACCTACCCATTCGTGTCATATCGGTTAAGTGTCATTAGTCAAATTTACTTAACCTTATCATGTGGCATTAATTTAATTAATGCAATCTTAACCTCTCACATTAGACCTTGTTGTGGTTACTAGTTAAGCCGGGCGGGTCCGGGTAGATTTACACCACAACCTAGTCTAACCTCGGGTCTTAAGCGCGACACGACCAACTTCTCACATTGGGTCCTATTGTTTGCAACTACTAGTTAGGCCGGTCGGTTCCGGGTAGATTTACGTTGCAAACTCAACCCAACCTCGAGTTGGCCACACTTATATTATCTAAGTTCATCATGTTTCCAAAACATGTTACAAGTTTTCAAGCATTTGGGTAGACCTAACTTAATAGGTAAATTCCCAAAGGGTAGACCTAACTTAATAGGTAAATTCCCAAGCTCATGTTTTTATGCATACTTACATGCCAACTTCCATGTTATCTTTCAAGTCATATTTTCAAGTATAAACATATGTCATAATCAAGTTAAGATTTCACGACATGTTCATGTTTATCTAACTACCCAAAATTGTGTTTTCCCAATGCAAGCAAAGCGAGCCAACATAGTAAGGATACTATGTCACATATTGGTCTCAAAACATGCATGATGCTAAAAAGGGCTTGGCTTCCACATGCATAACATCATAAAGGGATTGGCCATAAACATGCATAGTGTCATAAGGTAATTTGGCCACAAACATGCATATTATCAAAAAGGGTTTAGCCATAAACATGCACAACTTAAAAGAGGGGATTGGCCACGAGCATGCATAATCTCATAAAGGATTTGGCCACAAACTTGCATGCTACCATAAGGGGTTTGGGTTCATAAACATGCATAAGCCCCAAAATCTTGTCTTAACCAATGTTTCACACGTAAAGTGGTTCCTAAAGGTTCATGCTAGCATTTCATGCATAAAGATCCAAACTTGCAAGTTAAACTAGGTTATGCATAGCATGAGAGGCATGATTAAGTCACTCACATGGCCTAAGATCATAAATATGAACACAAGAGGCAGGGTAAGGTTCATATAGGTCCGCATAATCATGTTTAGCCTCATTTTATCCCATGTCATTATCAAAACTACCGTTTCCATCTAAAAGTAGCTAGAACTTACATAGTTAGGCCTAGGGAAAGGAGCATGAATCATCTTGGCTAAGAAAGGTGCCTCCTTTGTAGAAGAATTGTCATGGAACTCGCATAGCAATGTTGATTTGGCCTTGATTTGGTGTAGCAAGCTTGTACCTTTTGATTTGAACTTGAATTGAGTGCATAGGCTCTAGGGATTGGAGATGGAGGCCATGATCAATATTGATTTTGGCAGCACTTAGTTGATAGGTTTGATTTTTAGGGATTTAGGTTAGGTTTAGGGTCTTGAGATTAGGATAGTTTTAGGCCCTTAGATTAACCCTAGGACCAACCTGAACCGTCAGATATCAAACCAGGCCCAAAAACCTAGCCAAGATAGAAAATAGGTGCACCAGATCAGAATCAGCCGACAGGGCAAGTCGACAGCCCTGTCGACATGCCTGTCGACATGCCTGTCGACATGCCTGTCGACTTGTCTGGGCGGAAATTTTCCCGCCTGGCCCCATTTCTGCATGTTTCGAAATTCAAATTTCCCGAAAACTTCTTTGGGCCTTAACCGGGTCATACGGACTCCGATTTTCGAAAACTCGGACTCTATTTCGCGTATTTTTCCGAGACGAACGAAATGGCATAGCCCGTTTTACTTGATTCAGAATTTAAAATTAAATTCTGCCTTGATTCTCGTTTTAACATGTTATTGAAATACGGGTTGTTACAAGTTGTCTTCAGTTTGTTGAACCACATTATGGGTGCTTGTTTCATGCCATATATAGCTTTATTTAGTTTGCATAGTCTGCCATTGTGTTGTTGTTGCTTGAAGCCTTCTAGCTGCTCCATGAATGCCTCCTCTTGTAAATCACCATTGAGAAAAGCATTATTTACATCTAATTGATTTATTTCCAAGTTTCTATGAACAACAATGGCCAGTATAGTTCTAATAGTGGTAGGTTTCACAACATGTGAAAATGTCTTATTGGAATCAAATCCATACTGTTGTGACTAACCTTTTGCTACAAGTCTTGCCTTGGTATTTAGAAACTGAGCCATCGGGGTTTGACTTGACCCTGTAAGTTCACTTGCAACCAACTACATTTTTGTTATTTGGCACAGGAACCAAGGTCCATGTATTGTTTTTTATTAAAGTATTATACTCTCCTCTCATTAATGTTCTCCAGTTTTCATGTTGAACAACTTTAGTGTATATACTTGGCTCCTTCGTTTCTGTATTAACAGTGTAGGTTTTGGTTTAAAAATTCCACTCTTTGTCCTGGTTATCATATGATGACCAGTGGTGGTTTGAGGTCTATGTTGATCTCTGTTGGTGACTTGATTGTCTTCATCATTGCTGGATGATGTTACATTGTCCAGTGGTTGTTGAGATTCAGTCACCTTTGCAGTGCCATCATGAGATTCTTCGTGTGAGTGTTCAGAAACAGGTTGTTCAGTGCTTGGTTGACTTGGAGGTTGAGCTTTCACTACAACAAATTAGCTATATTACAACTTTACATTTACAACTAGCATAAACTGATGGTTGTAAAAGGTATTTTCCAACAACTATTTTATTTCACCAGTCATTGACAATATATTTTCAACTTCTTATTTTTCGTCATGGTAAAACATTTCGATTTCCCTCTCTTCTTTTCATTGACCTCTCTGCGTGTATTCATTTAAAATAGATTTGGCCGCAAAATTCTGAAGTCAAAACCCTAACTCATTCCCGTTGCTATTCACGAAACTTTGGCCGCCAAACCAAATCGCGCTACTTCTTCCTCTTCATCGTCTAATAAATTGCGCTATAAAGATTAAACCCTAACCCTACCTGCTCATCGCTCACCTCTATTTGGCGTCGCTCATCGCTCACCTATGTTTCTCGCCTTCCGCCTCCGATTCTTACCTCTCACTGGTAATTTTTTCTTACTCGGTAAGTTTGGGCAGTATTTATAAGTAAATTTGTTTGTTTGATCATGGAGTTAGGATAATTCATGAATGAGTTGTGTAATATCTTTAATTAGATAATAATTTAGCAAAAGTATCCAATTATGTTCAGTGAATAACTTTTAGGTGAAAGTACTTCCTTCTTTATTAATATTATAGTGACAGTTTTCAGTGTTGTTTAATTAATTAATATGAAAAAGTTCAAATCACATGTTTAGAGGTTGATAGTAAATTGTGCAAACATACATGAATATACAAGTGCCAAATACTAAGAAAATGGAAACATTGGTTTATCTGTACTATTATTTTCCCGAATTAGGCTGTGTCAGCCCAGCCATGAATGCATGTTTAAGGCTTTAAGGAAATTCCGTAGGTAAATGGATGTTCTTTTTAAAAGATTCCAGAAATACAAGGTTGTTACTTAAAGAACAATAACAAAAGCACCACATTACACTACATAGTACTATTCAATTAAAACAGAAGTATGTTAATTCATGATTTCTTTTACAATGTATCTTCTAATAGTATAGTCATATTCTATGTTCCTTCACAATTGCCTTATGCTTTAGCGATAGGTTTCAAACAAGTTTAGTACTGGCTAAACAATTTCAAAGTGTGGTGTGTCTTCAACACCGATTAGTTTATGTGAAATTTTGTAATATATAACAACTAATGATGACATTTTATTGGGGTATTTTTAATATAATTATGATTCATATTTTTAATGTGATCAAGTAATCTTAGTTGTTGTCCTTTTTATAGTAGAAATACTTTGACGAGTTTCTTAATATTTTGAATTATTTCCTTTTTACTATGGTGTTTTTTAATTTGATTAGTTGGTGAGGTAGCAATATACACTTGACTAAAAACTTTGAGTTGGACTAGATTCACATAAATCATCGTATCCCTTAGATAAACACAACTTAGATTAAAAAACGTACTTAGTTTGCATTACTTACGGAAGTACATAAATCTAAAACATTGTTGCTTTTATAACTAATATGGCTTCTCAATAAATGATCAAGGAAACAGAAAATCATGATAAGCTGCATGAAAATTATTTTTAAAATCATGCTTTGATGATTCAAATTAAACCTCTTATCGTTGCTTATTAGAAAGCAGTTTGTTTCAGTAACTAGGAAACCATAATCAATCAGATTGGTTGGAAATCTCAACTGATGGAATTTTGATCAGAAACGACGCAATTAGATTAATCTTTACAGCAGTGAACGTAAATGAACCAAAGTCGTTTTTAATTGAACATCAAAAATCAAGAATATTTACTGTGCTTAACTACACACCTGTATGAAACTTTGTGATCATGTTTGAATGATATTATCTTTGTCCGAACTGTACAAAGTTTAGTGATCATTTTTACAATACTCAACTAGGATATGTTTTTATCAGTAACTAGGACATCGTAATTTTTGTAGATAAGTTGAATGACATTTTAAAAACAGAATTATTGCTTTTAGCTTACTTTTTGTGTTAAAAAATCCTTCATAGAAACACATTTTTCAAATGATATGTAGTTTACTAACTTAAAACATTATTTGAGATTTGTAGACGGATGAATGTACATACTTTTCGTTTAACTTCAAACACCTGATCATCTCTTCATCTGGTTCTTTGTAATGTTTAAGTATTTTCCTGTCCTAATAATTTGGCAAGCAAGAAAATCAAAGTATAATTACCACTACCTATAATGGATTGTGCTGACATTTTAACTAAGAAAAAAACTAAAAAAATTGCAAGTAACCTATCTATGAATAAAAGTCCTTAACGTAAACGTCTATCTTGTAAAATTCACAATTTCTTTCCCTATGTTTACAAGATTCCATGGCAATATTATAGTGCCAATCATTAACTCATACTCCATATTCATGTACTTTATTAAAAAAGTGATCATAAAGAATATATCCAGGAAAAATAAGAACACAAGGAATAATCCAAACTTGAATTACGATTTCGAGTGATTATTAAGAGGTTGGCCATTACTTATGTATTACCACAAGTTTCCTGTTTTTGCTCTCTGTGCTTTTTTTGAAGAAAAATTGGCGTGAAACAAGTTAATTTCCAACACTATAAATTCAGTTCTTAGTGTTTAATCACTCGAAAAGCTTGCTTTTTACAAATGACTTGGCATGTTTTTTTAAAGAAATATTTTGCTCTATGATGTCAACTTCTTAGAACATTAGTCTTCACCAAAATGGATGCACATGCACCTATATGCGGGCATTCCTTGTAGATGTGTAATTAAATGTTTAAGATACTTGTGAATTTCAATCATCAGCCCCTTTTTAGTTGAGGAACATTTTAGTTGAACTGATGTAATTTGAAGACATATAAGTATCAGCACAAGTTCAAAATTTCGTATGTTCGTTGTACTCCACTCTTCTTCGTTAATATCCGCCAGTTTATTTTCTTTGTTTTTTTAATGACATATAGAGTTCCATTCATAGTAAGCCGCAGTTCTTTATTGTGACTTTTTTAATTCATAACACTTATCATTTATATCTGCTAGGTAGTATCCTCCCCCTATATCATACACAATTTCTCTCGAGGAGCTTCACACAAATACAAATATATATTTACCAACATTTCAATAAATTAGTCAAATATATTGTTCTCAAGAATATTATTGATGCTTTTGTTTTGTTGTCTTATATTGTATGCAATTAAATATAATTCATATAAGCTTTTGTCCTTGGATAAATATACCAACTTCTCTTAAACAACAAATCCTTCACAAAGCCGCTAAAAATAAACCAGTTCACAAGGTCATCATCTAGGACAATGTACCCATTGTCCACATCAATATGCCCACTTGAAACTACAAAGAGGGATCTAGTGTCAAAACATGTCACCTGATGTTGGCACTAATGGCCAACTTTTATTTTTTTTCCCCTTTTCTTCCCCATTTCTTTCAATACATTTCACAAGTTTAACACATATAACAGAGTTAAGAGCGAACTTTCCATGATCAATATCAAATATAATGAATAAATTAATTATTGCAGCCTACTTCTTTAAATGAATCTCATTATCCATTTTATAGATTTATAATCCGACATATGGATCTTCCCAGTTAATTAGTAATCTAAGAGCATCTCTACTTACTAATTGCGATTTGAATTACAGATTAGTAATATTAAGCTTGGAATTGGTTTTTCCCTATATGATGAGTATAATAGAGATAAGTGGGGTGCATGTTAAACAGGCACCAAAATGTTGGCAGCTACAAATTTTCCACTAGTGAGATTACAAATTTGTAGTTCTTACCATCGATTTTCATAATACTACATCTAGTGATAAAAACTGGAACCAATTTTGGGATGCAAATTAGAAAATTATAGTATGTTCACTCGAATTCTAAATTATATTGTAAGATAGTTGGAATTTATTTTGCAGCTGCTCGGATCGTGAATTATATGCTCAACAGGGATTTAAATTATGAATTTTAAAACACAAATCTTTAGGATGATTAGTTTTTTTTGCAGTTTTGAGAAAATGGTACCATGTATCTATGAATAAAAGAGCAGAACCAAGCATAAAAAAATGAACACAAGATACTCACTCACAAAGCCATTTATGATCAAAGAGACTTGAAGCAATGTGGGTCGCAAAGTGTTTCAAGTTGATGCATAATCAAGATTTTCAAAATCCTATACTATAACAACCTCAATTTTAGAGTATTTTAATTAATGATTAATTTAAAATTTTGGTTTATTTATTTTATTCGTTTGCATTTTTTATGGAAATAATTTTTATTTTGATTATTTAAAACTAAATTTGTTTGGGTTTTGTAAGACAAATGAATTTTATTTTTGATATGAATACAATTTAATCATACAATTCAATATTTATTATTTTAGAATTTTATTTATGGTAAATTTTCATCGAGTTATTTATTTGCATTCATCCTTGAATTTTTATATAAATATTTAATTTGTATAATTATAGCCTCCATTTTCAATATGGAATTATATCTTTAATTTATTTTCTTTTCGTATTTAATGTTATTGATGTAAATATAGCAAAATTTTAATTATCAGATTCTTTTTCTTTGATATCGTTTATTTTATATTTGATTTGCAAAATTGTTGTTAATTTTATATTACCAAAAACCGTTGGTTCCTTTGTGTTTAATATTTATATTTTTCTTTTTTTGTAATCAATGTTTACGATTTAAAGATGACGTCCATTTATTAGTTTAATTTCTTTCCTTTCATGTTCTTTGTTTTCAAAATTAAATCCGTTTGTTCCCAAAATTCATGCGTATACATAATATTTGTTGCTAAACTTTAATAAAGCTCCTAAAATTTCTTTTCTTATTCTTACCATTTTCCATTTGATTCTTCCCATTATTTAATTCTTTATGTTTAAAAAAAATTCAAACCGTTCATTTTACTTTCCGTTTGTTCAATACTGATGCACATGAAATTTCTTCTTATTCGTTTCCAATTCTGGAATGAAGCAACGCATCTATTCCTAAAAAAAAAACAAAGCAGTCTATTGTGCTAAAAAATAGTGTGTTTCCCCTTATCCTTCGTGAATTGAAACAGTCAAGAACTCCCTACCGTTCAAATTTTGAAACCTCAACTGTCGCTATTTATTACTTTATTTATGTTCCCATTCCCTTTTTAAAAGCTGCTCCCTTTTTGTATTCATCTGTCCATTCAAAATAATAATATATAAGTGGCATTTGTTTTTCTTTCCTCCCATCATCCCATTTTTTCTTTTAATTCCATCGCCTCTCCACTTCTTATTTTAGAACTGGACAAATCTTACTATCATGAAAAACAAGTCTGCTCTATTCCCTTTTGCCCGCAAGCCTCTCCACCACGTTGTCTTCTTCCGCCGAGCCTCACATCTGCAAATCCTGCAGCCTCCGCGTTCGAAACCCCTGTCTACCATCGTCCTTTGCTTCTGCTGCAAGGCCCACCGCATGCCAACCCAAGCTCGCCCACATCCTCCAGCCTCCTACCTTCACCCGCCCACACCTCTCCGCCAAAGCCTCCAACTACAGCTCCACTCAATCCCCTTCGTGTCTTTTGTGTGCGTGAGTTTATTTTTTTTTTTTTTTTTTTTTTATTTTTATGTGTGAGCGTTATATGTATATTGTGTATATATTTAGTACATGTTTGTGTGTGAGTTTTATTTAGTGTGTGTTGTATTTTTTTCTTCTTCTGTGTGTGTTTGTGTGATTTATATAAGGGAAAGTCTATATAGAGACAAAAATTTGACACAAATTGGGTGACACAAAAATCTAAACCATATGATTACCTCATGACTTGCATCCTTCGCATAAAGACAAATTAATCAAGTGGTTGAAATTTTATGCCTTTTGATTTGTGTCAAAAAAAATTGTTCATATAGTTGCTCCCTTTATATAATATATATGTAGTTGTTGTGTGCGTGAGTTTGGTGAGCTGTGTAAGTTTATGGGGTATGTTTTACGTGTGCGTTCATGTGTCGAGGTATGAGTATTAACATGTCTATGTGTTATTTTGTTTGTGTGGTGTGTTGACAGTGTGTGTTTGTATTTCTGTGTGGCGTGAGTGATCTTGTTTGTGCATGAAAGTGATTTTATGTGTGTCCCCTTTTGTTGAGTATGTATATTTTTGTTTAAAAAATTATTATTTTAGAAATATATGTATATATATATATATGTACAGTTTGGTTGTGTGCATCAATTTGTATAAAATATTTATATATGGTTTTTTGTGATCATTTATAAATCTATGATTATATATAAAAGAAACATATATTTCGGTGTTGAATGTGTGGCTTTGAGTCGCTTTGGAAATTTAATTATTTTGAAAAAAATAAATATGTATATATATATATTGGTTTTAAATATTTATTTATATATATACCATTTTACTTGGGTGTGTTTGCATTGTATGTAATTTTAAAATATATATGGTTTGGTGCAATATAATTTAATATATATATTTATATTAGTGATTTGGAATGTGTCAAGTTTTAAATATATAGGTATATATTAATTTTATTGTGTATACGTTTATATTAAATATATATATATACTATTTTGAAAAAGGATTTGTTGTGTGTTTATGTATGATCTATAATATATATACTATTATAATTTGTGTTGTGTGTACGGTGTGTGTGTGTGTGTGTGTGTGTATGAGTTTATGTGTGTGTTTCAAATTTTATATTATATATAAGTATATATTATTTAGTATGCGTTAGCATTGTGTTTTATTTAAATGTATAATTTATAAAATATATTTTTGTGCATTGAATTTTAAATATATATATATATGTTAAAATTTTCTGTGTGTTTGTATATATAAAATATATATTTTTTGTGTAAAGAATTTATTGGGTTTATTTTGAGTCAAGTTTGGTGTCGAGTTTGAGAATCGTTCCAAAACCCAAATAACTGTACCGATCCACTGAGAATTCCCTACCTCCTCTTATTAAATAAAATAAAATATTGAGCGATCATCGAGTTAAAATCCATTTGAATCATGCCTGCAAGTCGTCGTTACATTTTGGGCCACGAAAGGTGAGTTTATCTCACACCTGACTCACGTTATTTCATAGATGTTAGATCAACTAAATGAATTGTTATGAAATGTATAGGAATGCCAGTAGAAATTGTTTGTTTAAAATATACACTTTCATATGTGACACGATATTTATATGACATGTATGTACGCTGATTATATATGACTATGATGTGATTGATGATTTGTTATGTTGTAGATACCCCTGGTTTAGGAAAACTCACTAAGGGTTGAAATGATACATACCCGAACGGACATTAGATTAGGGAAAAATCGTTATGGGTTGAAATGATAGACCTAAACGATTTTTACTGAATTTGGAATTGCGGGTTGAAATGATAAACCCGTAGAAATTTTATAAATTGCGGGTTGAAATGACAAATATCTGTATCACTCGACCATAGGATAGAAAACTATATATGGACACCGTTGGTCATGTTTTCAAATTAAAATGATTTGGATTTTTTTTTTATTTATGTGTGAAACCTAAGACTTCACTCAAGCCATTGCTTGTCGGTCTTAGTAAACCCCACGGGTAGTGATATACCCCGATTTTTCAACGCCTTCACACTACGTAGGTAGTCACCCCTAAAAATTGGCAGAGGTGGTCCTCGAACCTGAGACCTATTTCTCATCCCAATTCGCCCACCTCTAACCAACTGAGCTAGGAGTGTCGGGTAATGATTTGGAAAATTTGATTGTAATAATATTAATTTAAAATCTTATATTTTATACTTATATTTTAAAGATTTATACTTAAATTTTGTAAATTCTAAATTATATGTTTAAAAATGATTTTATGAGTAAAAATGTATTTAAATGCTTATTTAATATTTTATTGATAATTTATTTATTTTAAACTGTATAATTTAATCATATATGTATTTTTAACTTTAAATTAATATATTATAGTAAATTATTCTTTTTAAACCTATTTCTAAATTATTTTAAACCTATATATGTTTATAAAGCTATTTTCTTTATAAATTTATAACTTATAAATATATTTTCAAATGCTTATTATATATATATTATAAACTTTAATAATAAACTCAATAGGTGGATAAGTTTTGTTTTTCGATTTAAATTCAAGGTTTAAAGATTTAAATTTATAAAACGATACTTGGTACAATGAATTTGATTTTAAATCAACTAAATGCGATTTTGAATTGACTTAAATATTGAACATTATAGGAAATGAATGTGAACTGTGTAATTAATTGGAATTTGAAATTACAATTGATATAAATATATGAATTCGATTATAAATTGATTGAATATGAATTGAAATAATTTTACATTTGGAATTGATTCATAAACTGTTTGGTTTGAATTTAAGAAATTTCATAAATTAATTTATTTCAAGATATGATTTTATAAAATGGCCACGGTGTGAAAAATGTAAACGTTTGGTTGTTAAAGCGACCGGGATCGGATATTGTCATACTCTCTACCAATACCGAAAACCACTTTAACAATTGTGTACGCGGTGGAGTTCCAGAATGAAGGAGGATGGTTTGGTGGCGATTACTGGAATTGAAGAAAGAGAACGATGATGGATATCCTTAACCTTCGGGTCATAATTAAATTGACTAAAACATGGCTATACCGGACCAAGTGGGGTTAGCTACCTCCATCGGCAACACTTCTTCCTTTATTAATATAGTCCCTTGGTTGATTGATTTTATTTGATGCGCATCATTGATTTTGGAGTGTTGTTCGAGGTGGGGCGGTAGTCGAGGCTATGAGTTATCACCAGTCTTGGCATGCAACTTGTAACGAACCAGTTTTTCTATATTTTAAGATTTACGAAATTGGTTTGGATTTGATATTTAAGAAATTTATATTTATATTTGTATTTTTAGTCTATTTAACTTGATTTTAGTTGTTTTTATATGTGCGAATTTAAAATTTATAATACTGAAATTTAAGTTAAACGACAATTGTATATTTTAAAATTTTATTTGAATGTGAATGCTTTGTTACTTTAAAATGTTAGCAATATTTTAAAGCAAATGGAAATATGTTATTGAGAAAGTTTAAGTGTTGATTTTTGATTTTTGAGAATTACATATAAATAAATTTAAATAGTTGAATTGGTTTTGAAAATATATTGGAGAGTGTATTTGAAATAAATAAAATACCGATTTAATGCGTGTATACATAGTATTAAAAGTGTTGTTTATATTTGAAAATTTATTGGTTTATTCATTTCTTCGACATTGTTATTTTGTGCTGAAATCTTACAACATTTGTCCATGGTGGAACATTCGTCGACAACAAGTGTTAAGATTTCTCTTTGGAAATCACTACGCGTACCCCTCTTTTCTTTTGTGTTCACCGCCTCACTTTACTTCACTCAACAGAAATCGGTCCTTCCTCACAAATTACTTTCTCCCAATCAATTCTAATCCATGGCCTGCTGCCACTTATTTTGCTTCCATCGTGATCTAGTTCCCCGTCGCACCTTCAGCCTCGCGCACTAACAACCGCGGTTGCCACTGGGTCCAAGCCGTCAACCCGCAACCGCCTTCTCTCCATGCCTCACCTTCGTCGAACGTCAGAACCATCGCAGGTCACAGATTCTGGTTGCCAAAGCCTCCTGCAACTCGCTGAAACCGGGACTGAGCCCTTCATGCTGAATTTGTCACCAGTCAAAGTCCAAAACCTTCAGTTTGCAACCACCGTCCCTTCGCTCCACCCCTGAACCGCGCCTGACCATCGATCTGCTCCTACGCCTTGAGCCTTCGCCGCCACTGTTCAAGGTGAGATTTTCACTCACGATTATTTTAGTTCAAGTATTTAGACTTTGATTTTTAACTAAAATTATAATGGTCGGGGAGCTTGTTGTTGGACGGTTTGTTGCCTTTTTAAATGTTAGTCGATTTTAATCATGACTTGAGCACTGTTTCACACTGTCTTGTTTGCGTTGCACGTGGGCTGTATTGAACTTTTATGCGTTTACCATTTAAATTGCTAACTTTGTATGGAACACCATCTTGCTGTCCTATCATGACTGCTGACCTGTAGCTTAGTGAAGACAGCTGTATTTGTGATTTTATTGAGGAACACATTCACAAGTTTACCTGAGATAATCCATATATGTGCCGAAATGGCCTGTAGTAAATTGGAAAAACTGACGATACCCTTCTTTTGTCAACTAGAAGGAAATACTGGTTTTGCATTAGAAATTCACATCCTTTCTACAATGCAAACTTTTCCTATGAAATTGAAACCACTCACCTAGGCTTCCCATTGGCTGCTGTTATACGAAAGAACCAAAATATATAAAGAATTGAAACTATTCTTTTAGCATGAACAAAAAAATAACTAATGCCACAATGGGTTGCCATTATGTTTTCACAAAGGCAAAGTGACCATCGTTGGGTTCCTGGCATGTGGAAATGTTCATACTCAAATTTACAACAATACTGTTGGTCTCTATGATGTTTTCGCATGCTATTAATTGTTTATTTATTTATTTATTTATTTTTTCTTGCAAACATATCACCTGCTTACGGTGTTGATTTTACTGTGACCATTTATTTTGTTTGTTGGCAAGTTTTTCGTAGACCATTTAGATTACACTTTCTTAACACATCTAATATGCTAGCTGTTTGATAACATCCCTGTCCCTTTTGCTTAAACCCTGAAACATACGTATTTGGTTCATTTTGTAAACTTGGAATAGGTATATTTATTCTAGTGGCTTCTTGCGTGACATCCTATCTTTACTAATAGTTGGAATAGGTTTGGTGTCACACTTTTTTGGTGTATACGCAAACTACCGAAAATGCCCTTTACTAAAAACAAACACATATGATAAAAGGAATTAAATCAAGAAAAAAAACGGAAAGTATTTAAAATTAAATAGCAATGTTCCTTTAATTAGCCATGCGCGTCATTAATGACATTAATAGAGACGTAAATGGGAATAATGTTAAAATTTGAAAGCAGAAAATTAAATCTAGAATGGTAACGTAAATGGAATTAAATCACGCGTATGTTTGAATTCGAAAATAAATGCGCATCGTAAATGGAATTAAATCACGCGTATGTGTGGAAATATTTATTTCAAGAGTATGTGCACGCGTATTAAGAATGGAACTTTTAAAATTAGAAATATAAATAAATGTTTTGAATAACGGTCACACGAATTAACATGCATGAATTAGAAACAGAAGAAAATTAATGCACAGTAATGAAAATAGGAAAATAAAAAAAAACTATTGAGCAAATAAATATGCAGAAAAATAAAATGGGCAAGAAATATACCAGACCATGTACTAACGACATATTTTTATTTTGTTGAATGGCTCCATGCGTGCCATCACCACGCGCGGAGCGCGTACCATCACCACGCGCGAAGCGCGTGCCAATACGTCTCGTATATATATACCTGGTAATAATATGTTTGTAGGCATGGCTTTAGAATACATTCAAACTTTGGGCTCTGAAAGTAACTATAGTTGCATGCAGCCTTTTCCTAAATATGTGACCTAGACTTGAAATTTTAATTGATGGGAACATATGCTATATTTGATGTAGTCGTGAATAGATGCCACATTTGATCTCATTATTGATATAGAACTGATACGGACAGACACTATGCAACTTTCATTTTGTGTATCTTTCAAAAATTAGGATTTACCGTTAAATTTTAGTTTATACTGAAGTTCATTTACTTGAACTATGATTAATCTTGACTCGAATGTTTTGTGTTTTGCATGGAACGCTCGGGTCAGATACGAGCATTGCAAATTTTAAAGATTCAGCTATCGAACAGGTGAGGAACGTGAAGTTGCAAGACGCTTAGGCGCGCGCAAAGCCCGACTTAAAAACTAAACTTTATTTTTTTAAATTCATGTATACATTTTATTGTCTTCTGCTGTAAAACATAAATTTTGTATAGAACTCTGATTTTGATATAAAATTTCTGCTTTGTGACATTGTTATATATTATGTCCTGTGATTCTCTGTGTAATTTGTTCTATTAAACCCGATAAGTTAAATAACGGTTCGCTATTTTGAGCGTTTGGAGTCGGTTTAAATACAGATTCAAGACGTCAAAAAGGCTAGTCGTTACAGTTGGTATCAGAACCAGATTTGACAAAGCCTAGCTTATCGGGTTTAAAAACTCATTAGAGATAAAAGTCATTAGAGATAGAGTAGCAATGATCTAGAATGAGTGGAATTGGCACAAGAATTGCTGTAGAGAAAGTGTATTTTGAAAAATAAAAATTATTTTGAAATTTAATAAATTGTTTTGGAAGCGTAATTGCTTTAAAGTATAATTTGAAATATGAGTTTTGAGTATTTATTGACGTCAAGGTTGGACAGTCAAGTATGTACGGATAATGAATTTACGCCTAGCTAATGTATATGCGAAATCCAATATATACTAGAAAGATATAGAATTACATTCTAGTCGCCTGAGGATAATTCTGATGATGATTGCAACATCATCAAAAAATCATTTTCAAGTTTCAAAAATGGGATGACTGTATGGTCTGATTTAAACGTCAAGAAATACTTGAAACCGTTTAGAAAAGTGTTTGAAGATGTTTGAAAATTCTAACGGATTGTTTGGATATAAATTAATATGAATTTGAATATATAAGAAAAATTAGGAAAAAATTATATCTTTGAGAATTGTTTGAAATGTATAAATTAATTTGAAAATGAATTATGATGAAACTGGAAATATTTTGAATTAAAATTTGAGTAAGTAATAAGTGTTTGAGATATAAAATCTGCCTCTTCGTGGGGTTGCTGTGTTTCGCTTTCCTTGATTTGCCGTCATATGTTGCCTATCTTTATCAATTCGATCCCTTCGTGCTTGGAATTTTTGAAAACTGACAAATTGCTTAATCCTGACCCCATTCGAAATTCATCATCGAGTTGTCGTAGTTGTCGAGATTTTAAGCGTAAGTTAAGGGAATAAATAAAATTGAATATGAATCAAATACTTGAGAAATACTTGTAGCGAGAACAAATGATTATTTAATTTTAGGAAGCGATAACTAGTAAAGTATATATGATGAATGAACGAATAAAATTAATGAATGTTAAAAATCATTGAAATGAAATAAGAAATGTGTATTCCAATTAAGATAAATTGTGGAATAAGATGAAGAAAGTCATAACAAAGAAAATCGTGTGACTAAACATGAGAATTCGATTCCGGAAATTTTTGATATTGATTTCTAAGGTTTTGAAAAAACTAGTGGTATATACTAGTATTTTCGAAATGTTTGAAGCAACTTTCTAAAATATTTTCGAAACAAAAATACGAATGGAGAACCAATTTTGTCGCTAGGAAATAATTTTAATGATAATTTTTCGTCATTGGAATTTATTTTCGAGTTTCAAAGTAGGGGAGACCACTTTGGTAGCTTCGTTCAAACGAAGCTTGATTTGTGAAACATGATGAGGTATGTAAATATGTATATTTTGAATAATTGAAAGAAAAACCCGAAATTGAATCTCGAATATGAGTTGAATGATATACATCCTATTGTATTAGAATAATATAGTGTGTATACCTCGAATGAATACCTTGAAGAAAACTATCGAATCTAAGTTTCAAATAAATTAAGTAGAAGTTGATTTTTTGGCTTATTGAATAAATTTGAATATTTTAGGCAAGATTTGAATTTTGAGTCATATTTTATAAGCTCGAAAGAATTTGAATGAAAATTTGAATAATAATTCTAATTTGGAGTATAATTGAAATCGAGATTTGGGTTTTGAACTTGATGAAAATCGAAAATGAAAAGGAAACTCAAGCAAGGGGCTAATTTGAACCTTGGGTCCGACTTGAAATGTAAATGAATAGAATTTGAGGTTAAAGCGAGTTTAATCTCGAAACTGAAAATCAACAATGGTTAAGAAATTGGAATTTTGACAATTGATTCGGATTGGATTGTTTTTGAAAGTGGTATTCATTTTAAAACTATTTTATTTGAAATTATAGTATTTGATTTATTTGTATTATTTAAATTATTTTGTTATAAGCCTAATTATATTTGTTTTCAAACTTACTTTTCCAAAAACCTATTTATTTATTTCAAACCATTTGCAAACATATATAACCATTTAACTTATTTTCCAAAGCTATCTATTTATTTAAATCTATTGTATATCAAGCTAGTTATTTTACAAAGCATATTTATTTCAAACCCAGTTTAAAATCTATCTATTTATTTAAGTTAATTTCGCATTAAGCAGTTATTTTTCGAAAATTACTTTTATGTAACCTAGTTATTTTGATAAAAGTATATCTCGATCCGAACAAATTAAGATCCAAAATGACCAAATGTATAGATTCAATTGAATACCGATTATCGTAATGGGAAACCCGAATTGAGTATGGATGTGATAATGAATCAAAATTGAAAATGGGGATTAAATTTTGAAATGATATCGAACACTTGAATCGCTTTGATATAAATTTAATTTGATCGTGAAAGGAAATTTTGAAGATTATCGATATACGAATATTTTGATATGAAATTTGAAACTTATATACAAATTATATAAGTATGAGATTCGAAAATTATTGATTTGGAATATATCCAGTGTGAGATTGATAATCTTATATAATGGATTTATATGAGAATGACATATTTGAAATGTGATCTGAAAAATTTATGTAAATGGACATTCATATAAATCTGATTTGAAATGAAGTACTATCTGTATAGTACATATGTTTTCGAACTTAGGCTATGGAAGTACATTCTGCTTGATATTCGCATTGTGGCCACATCGTGGATTCATTCTATCCATTCATCTTATCTTGATTAGGTTTTCCGGAAATAATACTCGAGTAATCTTTTGAATTCCGTGGGGGTAACCCATGGTCTTATGAACGCGACTGCATTGTGAATCACGATTTCTGGTGGAATTTTGGATTTGGTTCAGGATTTTTAGAAGGGGATTTTGGCGAGGGAGAATCAAATAGGCGCGACCTGTTTGGATGGTGAATATGGTACGGTGGAGAAGTGCTTGGAGATGGGGTTTGTTGACTGGTCAGAGAAAGTATGGTGGTTATGTGGAGTTCATGGTTCGGATCTGGCTTTGAACGTGAAGTGGACTGTAGGGGATAGAGTGATGCTGATGAGCGTATGGTTCAGGGATTGTCTGCGTTTGAGACAACCGATGACAGTTGGCTCGATCCGTGATGAAGAGGTAGGCGGTTGAACTGGGCAGGTTGCAGATGGCGGCAAGAAAGAGGTGGGTTGTAATGGCAATGGTGTGAAATGGTGTAGGGTGGCTGGCGTTGTGTTTGGGAATTGCGTAGCAATTTTAGAGGGTTGGTGATATTGTGGTGTATTTTTGGATCAAGATTGTGACTTTAGAGAAGGCAGTTTTGTGAAGAAGATGGGAGGAGGCTTTCTTATAATTTGTTGACCGTCAGTTTTGGAAAGGCAAACAGAAAAAATGTAGAAAAGGATTTTTTTTTTTTAAGAAAATATAGTAAAGAGGAAAGAAATTGTACGGGGAAAGAAATTGAAATTGGCAATGGAAGGGGAAAGAAATCAAACACAAAATGGCAAAAAAAAAAAAAAAAATCTCTCTTAATTAGAAGATCCTAGTATTAATCAGCAATACCAATTCAAAGCTAATCAATAGATTTTTTTTATATATATGATTAAAAATAAAACTAACAAATTTTTTTATGAAGATAAACTAAAAAAAACAAAAATAATAAAAATATAACCCGAAGGATTATTAGTGAAAATTATTTTGGTCCCCGGCAACGGTGCCAAAATTTGTTTGCGAACAAATCAAACAATTGTAAACAATTGTAAGATCCGTTCGGCATTCCTGAACAACAAGGATTGTTGTAGAGGGTGTCGAACTCTGGGACCAACAATATTTTGATTAATAAATCCAATCAAGTTATTCCAGAATTTTGATTGATTGAAAACACAAAAAGTAACAACAATTAAATAAAAAGAGAGATTTATATAATAAGAGAAAGCAATTAGGTGATAATGACATAGATTGGATTCACACTCATCAGTAGCCAACAAATAAATATAGATCTAATTCATGTTTCTATCACACACATGAATCAATGATAGTTAGGTTCTTAGAAACAAATAAGTAAATAACGACAAGCATAGCCTATGCAGGAGCTGAGCTCTTAAACAAATATAGACTATCAGGATAGATTCACTAATTAATTTCTAAAACCCTAAAATCAGATATAAATTTGATAATTGTTAGATCGAACACGAATATACCCTGTGAAGGAGCATAGCTCTTAAACGACACAGAATATGAAGGTTCAGATCTAACCCTTGATTCAGATCCAGATCTACATGTATAAAGTCCTAATCTATTGGCTATGTGATTCATGTTGAATCATATCTATTAGCGTCATCACCCCCTAATCAAAGGGAATTAGCTAGACATAGCTAAAGAAGAAGAGAAACATAAACTAAATAACATGAACATAAATAAAATAAAATAACAACTGAGAGAAAGGGAGAAGAAGAGTTTTATTCCAAGAAGAGAATTACAGAATAAAACTAAGTGTGTTTTACAATGAATGAGATACAATATATTTATAGCTGATATGACAAAGACTACTTGGCAAATTCCACAATGTGGGACAAAACCCCTTTTCCAAAATAGAACATAAATCAAATAGCTCAGTGTGAACGCGTGCAGTGCATGAATGAGAAGCATTGCAAATTACATGATATGGGACAAATAACTTAACCCAATTAGCAACTAGACCAATGTGAATGCATGTAGATGTCATGTAAAATAGGTTGCGGGCTTCAACTCCAATTGCCTTGAGAATGAATAACAACTCCAAGTGATCATTATGGAAAAGCATTGAATCTTGTCTTTAAAATATACAGCAGAAGGCTATTGAATAGCAACTTTTCTTCAGGTCTTCAAGCTTTAATCCAGCTCTAAAATTCAACACTCTTCTTGCACAAATTCTTCAAGCTTTTCAACAATTAAGTGCGTTAATCCATTCATCAAAAATAATCTGTAAACACAACTATAAATGCACAATATCAATTATTTAAAAGATAAAATAAGATAAATATGCTGATAAAATACACACATTTACGTGTATATCATTAATTGTTTATTTATTTTTATTTTTTTCTTGCAAACTTATCGCCTGCTTACAGTGTTGATTTTACCATGACCATTTATTTTGTTTGTTGGCAAGTTTTTCTTAGACCATTTAGTTTACACTTTCTTAACACATCTAATATGCTAGCTGTTTGATAACATCCTTGTCCCTTTTGCTTAAACCCTGAAACACACATATTTGGTTCATTTTGTAAACTTGGAATAGGTATATTTATTCTAGTGGCTTCTTGCGTGACATCCTTTATATATATACCTGGTAATAATATGTTTGTAGGCATGGCTTTAGAATACATTCCGTAACACCCCACCTCCGCCAGGGTGGCTCTTGCAAGCACTCTGACTTTGGAGGGGCGTTTGAATCAGGTAAACATGCATAATGATATATCAAGGCAGAACAGGAACATATGTATATATGTAAAAATACATAAGATAAGTAAAACAGCGGAAGATTTCAATCTATTTCAAAACAAGTCTGATACAACATAATGTCAACTTTCCAAATACACAAGTTTAGATAAAAACAACATCACTGAAAAACTGAAATACATAAGTACTATCCCCAAAATAAGTGATAACCATAGCTAGCTTCATGTCAAGACCGTACATGAGCTAAAATCCCACAAGCAAACGATCAGAAATCCAAGCTAAGCTCCAATATTCCCATCCTAAGAACCTGGGGGGGGGGGGGGGGGGAACGGAAGAAAAAAGGCGAAAGAAAAACAGGTCAGTCAAAAAGACTGAGTAAGCCCTACTACAATCAATGTAAACTGATAAAGTTAACTGACATGAGAAGCAGGGATGAACATACGGATAACAACATACTAGCATGATGATTAACTAACAAGGTAGATAAAGGTGTCATCGCATAATCAGGTCTAAGGTTTTTGCACCACAGGTGTACCAGCATTCTAACATGTCATGTATAAACAAGAATTTATCCCTTGGCCTAAACTTGGCCCAGTATCAAGATCCAACTTCTTGGTACCAATTCTAGTATAACAGGATTAGGTGTTACCCCAATGTTTACATCGAAACAGGACGGAACAGAATGGTCCATACAGAGATAGCGTTTGGGAAAAATGGGTTTTTACCACCCTAACAGATAAAGTACAGAAACGGAATGCCAACAATAATGGGCCTTTACCACCCTAACAGAACAGAGTACAGAAACGGAATACTACAATTAAGTGTACACTAGTAGTGGGCCTTTACCACCCTAACAGACGGTACCACGCAGAAACAGACGGGTGTTACAACCCAACAAAACAGACGGTACCAACAGAATCAGACAGAGCTAAGTGTACCCTAAATCCTACCCAAGCGATCGGCTCCCTAATACATAAATACCCTGTGTCGGCCCCACAATAGGGTGTATCACTCCCTAAAGCGGCAACCAATTGGCACAGGCATATTTACAGATGTCACGGCGTCTTACATCCTCAGAGGCAGACCAGGATCCATGCACGCACATGACCCGGTTGGAACGCACCATCAACACCCATCGCCATTATCAGAATGAACCACTTATAATTAGTTCAGTAAGCGTGCCCGGACCCTACCTACAGTTGGGTCAAAGTTTTGATACCAGAAAGGGTTACTAACTAATATGGGTCCCAAACAACAAATGACACAAGTATTCCCCCTTGTGTCCCCAGACTATCAGATTCAGATTAACTTATTAACAGAGTTCAGACATACAAAGTTCAAACGATCAGTTTTCAGACTAACGGATCAGATAACAGATTTACAAACTTGCCTAACTTGGTGTGGGTCCTACAGATCCGCAAAACAGGTTCGTTTAATTTATCCATCAAGTTAGTTTACCCAGACCAGGTATCAAATTGGTTCTCAGCCTTATCAAATTACTGAGTTGGATTGGTTAAGTATAGTTCAACTTAACCCCGTTAAATTACCGAGTTCAGATTGGTTAAGTGTAGGTTAACTTAACCCCGTTAATCCACCAAGTCCAAATTGGTTAAGTATTAAGTGGACCATGACTTAACCCTAATCATGAGGCATTAATTAATTAATGTGCCTTAACCTCTCACATTAGACTTTGTTGCGGTTACTAGTTAAGCCGGTCGGTTCCGGGTAGCTTTACACCACAACTTGGTCTAACCTCGGGTTCAAGGTACTACATGACCAACTTCTCACATTGGGTCCTATTGTTTGTAGCAACTAGTTAAGCCGGTCGGTTCCGGGTAGGTTTACGCTACAAACTCAACCCAACCTCGAGTTGGTCACACTTACATTTTCTAAGTGTAATGTCCATTATGTTTACAAAACATATCACAAGTTTTCAAGCATTTGGGTAGACCTAACTTAATAGGTAAATTCCCAATGGGTAGACCTAACTTAATAGGTAACTTCCCAATCTTATGTTTTTATGTCTTTTAAGTTTACCCAACCCCAAACGCAATCCCATCGCTTACATATCGCAATAGCGCATAAAGGATAGAAAGAGGGAACTTGGCATAATCATGACATTAAGGTGTTGAAGCCACAAGTTTCACATGGTGGCATATGAAATGTACATATGTTCATATACATGCATATTACATTTTTAGGCCTCAAAAGCATGCATAAAACCAAACTTAGCATATTGGTGATATATGGTGATAAATGACATGTAGAAGTTGCCACAAGTTCACATTTAGCCCCACATGCAAGTTATCATAAGGGATGTGATAACCTACATGTTGCCAAAATGCAACCTTTAGCATAAAGCTTGAAGCTTTAAGCTCATAACCCCAAGGTAGGCTTGCATAACATGATAACATGAGTAAATGATCAACCCAACTTGCATAACATAACATGGCAAATTTGCATAATATAACATGATAAACTTGCATATCATAACATGATAAACTTGCATATCATAACATACCAAACTTGCATATCATAACATGGCCAACTTGCATAACATAACATAACATAACATGATAAACTTGCATATCATAACATACTAAACTTGCATATCATAACATAGTAAACTTGCATATCATGACAAACTTGCATATCATAATAATCAAACACAACTTGCATCATTCATTTAACTTTAGAGTTTAAATATGAAAGTAGAAAAGGGCTTACAATGCTTATGAAGACACAAGAATATATATAGATTGAGACAAAGCCCTTATGCAATCAAATAAACCCAAAATGCAAGCTCCAATAGAAAAACCCTTGAGCCAAAATGATCAAAACCCTTGATTTATGATGTAAATATGGAAACTTGACTTGAATGCAAGCTAATGATACTCATACAAGCTTGAAAACACTTGTATGCATGGAAAAATCTCTCATAGAGATAACTTAGAATTTTATGAAGAGAGTGGAGGCCATGAGAGGAATGATTTTGCCATAGTTTAGTTGTATGAATGAATAATGATGATTTAGGGTTAGGTTAGGGTCTTATTTATAGAGATTAGGATTAGTTTTAGCCTTAGGATTAAACCCTAGTTCCAATCTCAGCCCTCAAATCCGAATCTGGCCCTAAAACCTAACCAAGACCCCAAAATGGTGCACCAGGCAAAACAGCCCGGTTGAACCAAGTCGACAGCCAAGTCGACAGGGCTGTCGACTTGGGTCCAACCAAGTCGACAGGGCTGTCGACTTGGGTGCTCTGGCGGGAATTTTCCCGCCTAGCCCAATCTGACCCTTTTTCGAATTTTGTACCCGAAATTTGAAATCTGTTTTGAACGTGAAATTTTCTGAAAACTTCATTGGGCCTTAATCGGGTCATACGGACTCCGATTTTCGAAAACTTGGACTCTATTTCGCGTATTTTTCCAAGGCGAACGCAATGGCACAGCCCGTTTCCCTAGATTCAGATTTTTAAATTAAATTCTGCCTCGATTTACGTTATAACAGGTTATCCGAAATACGGGTTGTTACATTCTCCCCTCCTTAAATGATTTCGTCCTCGAAATCTTCAAGTTAGGAAGAACGCATCCTACCATCCATCATCCATCTACTCAAATCATCATTCACGAGCAATCATTGTCCTTAATGATTCTAATGCGGTATGAACATATGCAAAAGGTGTGTGTATATGTTCTTATCTAATGCAAAGATCATCAATGCAAAGTATGTTAGTGAAATGAATCCATTATGTATGCAAATAGTCCTAATCATATAATACTATATGTGTGCACAAACATTCGTCCATATGCAACATCCATGTGCTGAATTAACCATTTTGCAACCATAAGAATTGAAAATGTACACACGTCCATATGCAATATGAGAGTGTATTTCAAGCCGATCTAGTGCCTAGTGTGTGTTTATGCATCCACGAGCAACCACTAGCAACCACTTGCATCCACTTGCAACCATCAAACATAACATGTCTCAAACACATGTTTACATCCATAGGATTCCTCTCTCAACAAGATACAGTCGAGTGATGGAAGCGAGTATAGATAAAACAAAAACTTGGTACATATACTTACAGACTTCTAGTATAGATCAGATTTCCCCAAATGATTCTTAGGAAACTAAGCATGGTAGAAACCCAAAATGTATTCGTCATAGTCACCCTCATGCCCAACACAGATACTCTCAAACCCCAATTTATCACAAACAGATGAGTTATAACTCTCAGGGAGTTTGAGACTATTACCAGATCAGAAGCAAGACTAGCATTAAAGTACCGAGTTTCCATTACAGAATCAAAATACCAGAAAAAGAGTTTCAAACTGAAAATCAGACAAGGAAAATTAAACATCCTACAGACAAATTATTCTAGCCCTAATCTATTCACTCGCCATGCGAGTATTCACCGTTCCTTCCGATGCAGTCCCTTTCTTCTTCGGGCAGTCCCTAGTGAAGTGTCCCATCTCTCCACAGTTAAAGCAAGTGCCCTTCCTCTTTCTGCAATCCTTGTTTAGATGAGTTGAGCTTCCACAAGTAAAGCGCTTCTTTTCCTTCTTATCTTCAGACTTCTCCTCCTTCTTTTGCATTTCCTTTTTGGGCCCCGTTTTCTTGTTTTGAGACTCATTCACCTTGACCTCCTTCTTTGCACTCTTGTTCTCTTCATTGAGTAGGGCCATATCTACCAAACTCTCAAACGTGGCCCCCATGGGCACATGAGACGTAGCTAACTCCTGTAACGGCTCATTCAATCCTCTAGCAAAACGAAGAGCCTTCTTCTGAGTAGTACTCACCATATCCAAGCCAAAACGAGCTAACTGATTGAACTTGTTCACATATTCTTTGACAGACATGTCTCCTTGCTTCAAAGCAATAAACCTCTCCATTTGCAAATTCTCTTCAGCAGAAGACAGAAACATAAGCCCGAATCTTGTCCTGAAATCGGCCCAAGTCTCAATGGGCCTAGTCGCGGTGGTGATCTCCCACCAATAAGCGGCTTCATCCTTCATAAGCCAAACCGCCAGCAAGATCTTTCTCTGATCATCTAATCCAAAGATAGCGAATAAATCCTCGGTCTCTTTCAACCAATTCCGGGCCTCTATAAAAGTCTCGGTACCTAGAAAGTTCTTGCCACCCATTGCTTTGAAGTCCTTGCAAATCTTCGTGAACTCTACTGGAGGATGCTGAGGGGGAGGAGGAGGAGGAACCTCAGCGACAGGAGGAGGAGGAACATTAACCACCGGAGGAGGAGTAACATTTGCGGGGCCGGCTTCGGTCGCCCTAGTCCCCATAAGTCTCCTATACCAAACAGGAACTTGCACTCCTTCTGGGATAACAAAGTTATCTGCCATACTAAAACGAAGGAAAAGATAGATTCAGAACGAGGAAACTAAGAATAGATAACTAAGGATTGTGCTAATGGCTTTTGGGGAATAGCCTTTAAAATAAACTAGACTTTTCTTTGGAAAATACTTTATACTTGGTTTTGAAAATAGTTTTCCAAAAGTTTTAAAAACCTTTTTGTTCTTTCTCATAAACCATATGCTCTGATACCAAATGTAACACCCCACCTCCGCCAGGGTGGCTCTTGCAAGCACTCTGACTTTGGAGGGACGTTTGAATCAGGTAAACATGCATAATGATATATCAAGGCAGAACAAGAACATATGTATATATGTAAACAGAGTAAATAAGATAAGTAAAACAGCGGAAGATTTCAATCTATTTCAAAACAAGTCTGATACAACATAATGTCAACTTTCCAAATACACAAGTCTAGATAAAAACAACATCACTGAAAAACTGAAATACATAAGTACTATCCCCAAAATAAGTGATAACCATAGCTAGCTTCATGTCAAGACCGTGTATGAGCTAAAATCCCACAAGCAAGCGATCAGAAATCCAAGCTAAGCTCCAATATTCCCACCCTGAGAACCGGGGGGGGGGGGGGGACGGAAGAAAAGAGGCGAAAGAAAAACAGGTCAGTCAAAAAGACTGAGTAAGCCCTACTACAATCAATGTAAACTGATAAAGTTAACTGGCATGAGAAGCAGGGATGAACATACGGATAACAACATACTAGCATGATGATTAACTAACAAGGTAGATAAAGGTGTCATCACATAATCAGGTCTAAGGTTTTTGCACCACAGGTGTACCAGCATTCTAACATGTCATGTATAAACAAGAATTTATCCCTTGGCCTAAACTTGGCCCAGTATCAAGATCCAACTTCTTGGTACCAATTCTAGTATAACAGGATTAGGTATTACCCCAATGTTTACATCGAAACAGGACGGAACAGAATGGTCCATACAGAGATAGCGTTTGGGAAAAATGGGCTTTTACCACCCTAACAGATAAAGTACAGAAACGGAATGCCAACAATAATGGGCCTTTACCACCCTAACAGAACAGAGTACAGAAACGGAATACTACAATTAGGTGTACACTAGTAGTGGGCCTTTACCACCCTAACAGACGGTACCACGCAGAAACAGACGGGTGTTACAACCCAACAAAACAGACGGTACCAACAGAATCAGACAGAGCTAAGTGTACCCTAAATCCTACCCAAGCGATCGGCTCCCTAATACATAAATACCCTGTGTCGGCCCCACGATAGGGTGTATCACTCCCTAAAGCGGCAACCAATTGGCACAGGCATATTTACAGATGTCACGGCGTCTTACATCCTCAGAGGCAGACCGGGATCCATGCACGCACATGACCCAGTTGGAACGCACCATCAACACCCATCGCCATTATCAGAATGAACCACTTATAATTAGTTCAGTAAGCGTGCCCGGACCCTACCTACAGTTGGGTCAAAGTTTTGATACCAGAAAGGGTTACTGACTAATATGGGTCCCAAACAACAAATGACACAAGTATTCCCCCTTGTGTCCCCAGACTATCAGATTCAGATTAACTTATTAACAGAGTTCAGACATACAAAGTTCAAACGATCAGTTTTCAGACTAACGGATCAGATAACAGATTTACAAACTTGCCTAACTTGGTGTGGGTCCTACAGATCCGCAAAACAGGTTCGTTTAATTTATCAATCAAGTTAGTTTACCCAGACTAGGTATCAAATTGGTTCTCAGCCTTATCAAATTACTGAGTTGGATTGGTTAAGTATAGTTCAACTTAACCCCGTTAAATTACCGAGTTCAGATTGGTTAAGTGTAGGTTAACTTAACCCCATTAATCCACCAAGTCCAAATTGGTTAAGTATTAAGTGGACCATGACTTAACCCTAATCATGAGGCATTAATTAATTAATAAGCCTTAACCTCTCACATTAGACTTTGTTGCGGTTACTAGTTAAGCCGGTCGGTTCCGGGCAGCTTTACACCACAACTTGGTCTAACCTCGGGTTCAAGGTACTACATGACCAACTTCTCACATTGGGTCCTATTGTTTGTAGCAACTAGTTAAGCCGGTCGGTTCCGGGTAGGTTTACGCTACAAACTCAACCCAACCTCGAGTTGGTCACACTTACATTTTCTAAGTGTCATGTCCATTATGTTTACAAAACATATCACAAGTTTTCAAGCATTTGGGTAGACCTAACTTAATAGGTAAATTCCCAATGGGTAGACCTAACTTAATAGGTAAATTCCCAATCTTATGTTTTTATGTCTTTTAAGTTTACCCAACCCCAAACGCAATCCCATCGCTTACATATCGCAATAGCGCATAAAGGATAGAAAGAGAGAACTTGGCATAATCATGACATTAAGGTGTTGAAGCCACAAGTTTCACATGGTGGCATATGAAATGTACATATGTTCATATACTTGCATATTACATTTTTAGGCCTCAAAAGCATGCATAAAACCAAACTTAGCATATTGGTGATATATGGTGATAAATGACATGTAGAAGTTGCCACAAGTTCGCATTTAGCCCCACATGCAAGTTATCATAAGGGATGTGATAACCTACATGTTGCCAAAATGCAACCTTTAGCATAAAGCTTGAAGCTTTAAGCTCATAACCCCAAGGTAGGCTTGCATAACATGATAACATGAGTAAATGATCAACCCAACTTGCATAACATAACATGGCAAACTTGCATAACATAACATGATAAACTTGCATATCATAACATGATAAACTTGCATATCATAACATACCAAACTTGCATATCATAACATGGCCAACTTGCATAACATAACATAACATAACATGATAAACTTGCATATCATAACATACTAAACTTGCATATCATAACATAGTAAACTTGCATATCATGGCAAACTTGCATATCATAATAATCAAACACAACTTGCATCATTCATTTAACTTTAGAGTTTAAATATGAAAGTAGAAAAGGGCTTACAATGCTTATGAAGACACAAGAATATATATAGATTGAGACAAAGCCCTTATGCAATCAAATAAACCCAAAATGCAAGCTCCAATAGAAAAAACCCTTGAGCCAAAATGATCAAAACCCTTGATTTATGATGTAAATATGGAAACTTGACTTGAATGCAAGCTAATGATACTCATACAAGCTTGAAAACACTTGTATGCATGGAAAAATCTCTCATAGAGATAACTTAGAATTTTATGAAGAGAGTGGAGGCCATGAGAGGAATGATTTTGCCATAGTTTAGTTGTATGAATGAATAATGATGATTTAGGGTTAGGTTAGGGTCTTATTTATAGAGATTAGGATTAGTTTTAGCCTTAGGATTAAACCCTAGTTCCAATCTCAGCCCTCAAATCCGAATCTGGCCCTAAAACCTAACCAAGACCTCAAAATATGTGACCTAGACTTGACTTGAAATTTTCCTAAATATGTGACCTAGACTTGAAATTTTAATTGATGGGAACAGATGCTATATTTGATGTAGTCGTGAATAGATGCCACATTTGATCTCATTATTGATATAGAACTGATACGGGCAGACACTATGCAACTTTCATTTTGTGTATCTTTCAAAAATTAGGATTTACCATTAAATTCTAGTTTATACTGAAGTTCAGTTACTTGAACCATGATTAATCCTGACTCGAGTGTTTTGTGTTTTGCATGGAACGCTCGAGTCAAATACGAGCGTTGCAGATTTTAAAGATTCAGCCATCGACCTGGTGCGAAACGGGAAGACGCAAGACGTTTAGGCGCGCGCAAAGCCCAACTGAAAAAGTAAACTTTACTTTTTTAAATTCATGTATACACTTTATTGTCTTCCGCTATAAAATATAAATTTTGTATAGAACTCTGATTTTAATATAAAATTTCCGCTTTGTGACATTGTTATATATTATGTGTTGTGATTCTCTATGTAATTTATTCTACTAAACCCGATAAGTTAAATAACGGTTCGCGGTTCTGGGCGTCTGGAGTCGGTTTAAATACAGATTCAAGATGTCAAAAAGGCTAGTCGTTACACAACTAGTATATTCCTACTCTGGGCATTCCTCATGTGCCTTGTCATATTATCCTGATCGAGACCCCCATGATTTTGGTTTGACGTTGTCGTATAGCGGCGCATCCTTATCCACCGACCGTTACTAGTGTTTTATATGCAATGTTTAAGACAATGTTTATAAACAGTGTAAGGGTAATGTTTGTAACAACCCGGAAAATACGAGCCAATTAAAAAAAAATTAATTTGGTTATTTTAATGAATTTGGAGGAATTGAAATAAAATATTTCAATTAAATAACGAGTTAGAAATAGTGCGGCAGTTTAAAAATTTGAATTCGAACTTTGACTGAACGTACATGATGCAAAATAAAACAGATTTTAGCGAAACCAAAAATATTTAAATCTGTTTAAGAATATCTTTATAATGAATCTGAAAAATCGAAATTTCATAGGGTGAATCAAAAGTTATGCCCAGTTGAATATTCAGAATGGTCGTTATAGAATAAATATAGACCTTGAAAATAGATATTTTGCAAACGAGCTCCGTTTTCGACAAAACCACTTCTGTTGGATCCGAGATGTCAGTTAATTGATATGTTTCAAATTCCATAACTTTTGAAATTAATATGTGGGCGTGGCAAAGGAAAATGTGTTTGGTTGATTTCAGTCAAATTGAATCAACCAGAAAATGACCATTTTTCAAACGGTCTCAGAATTTGATGAAACCAGTTTTGTTGGGACCGTATCGTCCCAACATAGCCAGATTTATTTTTTGGGAATTTTTGGAATCAATATGTGGCCTCGGCAAATTAAAATGTACGTTTAAAATAGAATTTGAATGTTTTATATATTAATTTGTAGAATAACTGGCTGTAACAGTCGAATGGGCCTATGAAACATATTCTATTGTTTCCAGGATGGGGGTATTTAGCTAGGGGCGACAGTCGTTGGGTTTGAAATGGAGTTCATATGGAGAAACACTAATTTTTGAAATAATATATATATCGACCAATAGAATTAATTCATTCATTAATTAAAAATAAAAAAATATAAAACCCTCGCTATCTCTCCAAACCGACGGCGAAACCCGCTTCTTCCCTTCCTGTTCATTTTCCGTCCAAACCGCTTATAATTAGACCTCTCCCCAGTTCAACTTTTTGAAGCTCATCTCCTCATCTTCAAATCCATATAAAGGTCTCTCCCTATCGTGCACCGTACCTCGAGAATCACCTCCGGAAAGTTCAGCACTTCGCAGCGCCTCCATGCCCCAGATCCTCCACCGAGTTCACCCACCTCTACCTCGATTGGCGTGCCTCTCCAGGCCCATTCAGGTGGCGCAATCCGATCTAGACCTCGGGCTACGGTTTGGAAGAAAAAACAAAACCTAGTTTGGAAGAAATTGCAGAGGCAACGGTCTTTGTTTTTAAAACTGAAAATAACACTTTTAAGTGTTGCAAATCATGATTTTCGAATAAAAATCATATCTTTTTTCTATGTTGACGAAATTCGATGAAACAGGAAACATCGGACTAGTAGCGACATCATCTACATTCTAGAAGAAGCTAGAACGTGTTCCAAGCTCGCTACAAATTTCAGAAGGATTAAAATCAATGTGAGACATCTAAATTCAATATGTAATGGAAATACGTTGTATAAATTATATGAGCGAAATATAAATTATATATGCGTTGTACACCACATGTATGAGCGCTGTATAAGTTATATGAGCGATGTATAAATTATACATGCGTTGTAAAAATCATATATGTGTTGAAATGGAAATGAAATATATATATATATATATATATATATATATATATATATATATATACTCCCCTCGTCCTTAGACCATGGACGATATAAATTGATTGTGATTGGCGTGAAATTGATTGGTAATGCGAATGGTTGAAAATTAGTTGAAATGCGAATGGTTGGAAATATTTGTTTGTGGTTGAAAGAAATTGTTTGTAGTTGAAACAATGGGAATTATTGTGGAAAATTCATATGATATGAAATTGATCTTAGATCATTTAGATAAGCCCCTTATGGAACGTCGCGAAGCCTAAGGTAGTGCGAGGAGCCGTACTCGGGACGATGCCGGTTTTAACCCTCTACCGTTATGCTGCCGAAATTTTCAGTAATATCTATGTGTTTGAATTATTTTCATGTATTGAATTATATTCATGTGTTGAATGAATTGTATGGATAATAAAAATCACATTTCTATTATGCATGTGAAGTATATGAAGTGTGCATGTATGAGATATTCATATGTTGAGATATTCATACGTTGAATGACATTCATGTGTTGAATAAATTGTTTAAAAAGTAAAAGTAACATTTTTGTCATAGATATGGAGTAAATAAAATATTAGTGTTTTAAATATATTATTTTAACTTCAAAAATAACATTTTATCTTATGTATGAAGTAAATAAAATATTCATATTTTAAATAAATGGTTTTAACGATAAAAATATCATTTTTATTATATGTATGAACTAATTAAAATATTCATATGTTGAAAAGGATTCAGGTGTTGAATAAAAGGATTGAACAATAAAATTTACTTTTTATTGTGAATATGAAGTGCTAAAAACATTCATGTGAGGAATAAATATTTTGAACGATAAAAATATAATTTTTGTCATGTATACGACTTGCTAAAAATACACATGTGTTGAAACTTATTTTTGTTCGCCAAAAATAACATTTTATCCTATGTATGAAGTGTTAAAAATAACCGTGTATGGAAATAAACATTTGTTCGCTAAAATTATTATCTTTGTTTAGTTCTGCACACACACACACACATACACACACACACACACACACACACATATATATATATATATATATATATGTATATGTGTGTGTGTGTGTGTGTTGAACAGGAATATGGATTCGTATTGTTGAGTAAAGAAATGTTTGCGTGCCCGACAAATAGGTAAGTCTTAATGAGTTGGCTACGCAATTTTATTATTATACAAACTCCTGTGAATGCCATTGGATGCGGAGTGCTTGATGTTCTGTGTGAAATGATAAACTCGTCATACGATAGTAATAATTAATTTTGAACAACACTACATGACATACTTCTTGAAGAAAGCATACCCTATCATATACCACATAAGCATTTGGAGCTTATGTGACGAGGTGGAAGGTATGGGGCACTTATGCCGTCTATGAATGATATTTATGATTGAATTTGCTTTTTAAACATATATGCACTAGTAATAATATCAAATGATTTTGCTTTACACGTATTAAGCATATTTTGGCCCTTATAAGGTAAAACCTTATCCTCCGGTTTTTGTTGCATTGTATGATGGGACTTGGGTCTTATAATGGCTGCATTTTTATAAAAAGCATTGCGTTGTTTAAATAATTTACCCTATTTAAAGCACTGGCAATCACTGGAGTAAACCCGTTCCGCGAAAGTGGCGTGGTCCTATGATTTGCCATGTTATTGTTGTTTATCCAGTTAAGTAGATGTCTCATACCAGTCCCATGACTGACTCGTAGTTTGTTTCACTTTGCAAACTCGCCCTTATTTTCACATGGGCAGCCTAGTGACAGATGGCAGGTTATATTTTGGCTTTCGCACTGCAGCATGGAGTGCACCTTTTTGGCTTGTATGGCGAGGGTTTGACTTCTCAGTATTTTGGCTATTTGATATTCCAACATTAGTACTTATGTTTATGATTCCGCTTATCGCGATGTAGACAGATTTACTTCTATTATGTATCTATGATGTATATGTCCTAGTGATCTTGATATAGACTGATCATTTCCTTTTATGCATTAAGTTGTATCCTACATTGTGCTACTCTGATGTTATTACATATTATGATTCCGCTGTCATATTAATGTAAATTATTCTATTTTCTGTTTATGCTTTTATCTGTTCTCTGCTAATGATGATTAATGTGTTATATTCGAATGATTATCCTTAATTCCGTGGTATGGGGTTTTGAGATCGTTACAGGTGGTATCAGAGCTTTGGTTAATCTTCGTTCTGGATTTTAACACATTAACACCTCGTCGAGATAGAATCGGTAGTGTTCTAAGATGAGTAGCTCATTAGAGATAGGATTAGTAATGTCCTAGAATGATCTAAGCAGAATAGCAAAATACCTTGATCAGTACATCGTTATCTTTTCGTATATTCTTCTGGTTTTTACCATATCTTAAAATTATCATTTCTGTGAGGTTGACTCTTTTCTTGCTTATGCAGAACTTGACTTAGATGGCTACACGAGCAGCTGCAGCTAGAGGCAGAGCAGGCCGATGAGGCCGAGGCGGAGGGTGGGGGAATATCCCCGTTGTAACGACCCGCATTCTAGGCATTAGGGGATCGTAGAATATTTATTTCTTTCTCATGCTAAGTCGTATAGCCATGTAACTTTGGGAGACGACTACTAGGTTCATTTCCCATATTCATGATTTTTCCGATTTTTAAATGACTGTTTTGCCCCTAGCTGATCTTGTTTCGGCCATAACTTTTGATTGGAAAGAAGTTTTGACCTGAAATCACATCCATTAGATCCGAATGATAGTTTACCTTTCCGTAGAGTGGTCATATGTGAAAAACGGACTTACCTTTGGGAGGTATGGCTGAAATAAGGTTTGGAAGGTGAAAAACTGCTTAGCCGGGCTGATTAGTGAATGGACCCATAACCCATTTCTGGATTAGGGTTATGGGGGGTCTGAAATAAGTTAGGTTTTCATTCGATTTCAGTTTTCTAGCCCCCATTTACCACATAGAAACCCTAACAATGGCCTCTACCTTCTAGTTTCATCCCAAATCGCTCTCTAATCAAGGATTACGCTTAGCAACATCAAATCAAGGCAAATCAACACCAAATATAGAGCTGCTGTGTAGCCTTGGGAATAGCGCCAAACAGAGGATAATTTTAGATTTGGTATTTTATTTTGGCTAAGGTGAGTGATTTGCATAGTTTCTCACTAATTATGGTTAACTAGGGGTAATTAGTGTTAATTAGCGAATTGATGTATTATAAAATGTTTAGAAATTCTTAAACACCGTTTTAGACCTCTGTTAGAAGTTTGGGTTAATTTGGTTAAGTTTTGCTAATCCAACCATTAGATTTGCTTAAACATGCTTAAGGGGAAAATAAGGGTTTTTGGGTATGTTTGATCCATTTTACATGCTATGATTGTTGTTTTGGTGTTTATTGTTGATTCTCTATGTTGCTATGACTGTATGGTATGCTTTGTGATTGATTAGAAAAGTTAGAATGGTCGAAAAAACCGTCGTATGGTGTAAAAACAGTCGCTGGAAGTTGCAGGAAAAATATGCAGGGACCGGATCGGATCGCCCCTACCCGACCCGACCCCGCTCGTGGTACACATCCACTTCACGAACCGGAGTTGTACGAGCCGTTTCTCCTCGAGCCTCCCGAGTCGCCTGTTTGAATCTTGATGACGAGCCAACACCAAAAGATAGACCACGAACCAGGAAGCACGAGACGACAGTTGTGCCACCCACGAACCATAATGACAGACCGTGGACCGGAGTTGGACCATATCACGGCCCGAGCCGGAGGAGGATCACGACCTGGAGATGAAGTCACGAACCGACCCGACCTGGAGAGGGATCCACGACCCGACCCGAGCGAGGTTGACGACCATGGACTAAACGAGAAGAAGAGAACCGATCTGAATAGAAGCTTGTTTCTGAACCGATCCGGAGATGACCAAAATCTGAGATGCAAAGGTAGTACAAATGGGAAGTTTATACTCAGGATCCACTTGGGAACCAACGAGTAACTTCATAAGTTGGGCTTTACTGTGGGACGTGTGCAAAGGGGTTATCAACGTCCATAGCTTTGATTCACCACCAAGACGGATGTTAAACTACGGATCAGTGCAGTGGGGTAATTATTACTCCATAGGGCAGAGTGATCGTAGCATGGCTATGAGCCAGTGCAGTGGAGTCGCCATGACTTCATGAGGCAGAGTCATAGCAAGGACTAGTGGCTATGGATTAGTGCAGTGGGATTGCCATGACTCCATGGGGCAGAGTGATCATAACAAGGAATAGGGTGATCAAAGTGGTGGATATCGTATGCTTTACGCACTGAGTGAGAAATGTGAGGATGGTTGCTATGATTGATTGTTTTCCATCACTATGTCATGCACAACCCCCCACCCCCGTATTCTTTACATCATATGTTAGTGGCACCTTAGAGTATTGTACAGTATGAAGTGTTAACTCTTTGGTTGCAGGTCCAGGTTCAGGTATGGTTTAGTATACTTGTTATTGTTCTGTTTTTGGCTGCTTATCGCTCATACCAGACTTTGTCTAACCTAGATTTTTATGTCTCTTCTTATTACTCTGGATGCTCCTAAACGAGCAGACTAGAGACAGGTTAGCTAGTTGTGCACGAGTAGCTGATCCGGAGACGAGCAGGAGGCTTCAACGTATGATATATATAGATATTCTTCCTGTGTTGTTGAAGATCAATGCTTGGGCATTAGTAGTGTACCTCCTTCTTTGCTTTAGAGACAGTTTTAAAGTTGGAATAAAGATGGTTATGGATCATAAGATGTATTTTGTATTTCCGCTGCTATGATGGTTTAGTTTTCAGCTTATGCACTGTCTTGCCTGTTTTATGTCAAAATTATGTTATTATTATATTTTATTCTATGCGCTGTGATACATTCTACAGGTTCTTTGTTAGTTCTTCATCTTCTTCCTTTTCTTTTGACAACCGTCCCGTGATGGTTGGACATTGGTACAGCGCATTTCGGAGGAAATGTCGGCTGGTGCAGGGCGGGCCGTCACATTTGGTATCAGAGTTCTAGGTTGCGTAGTTAACCTAGGGAAAGACACCAGGGAGAGATAGTATGTATATGAGACTGCGTATTTGTTATATTTTGGTTTTCAAAAGTTATATGTATATATATATACTATTAGTATATTTAAGGATGGAGTCGCACTGCACTGGCACCGCTGAAGAGATGGTTAATCGTTTTTCTCCTTACAGATTGAACGGTGAGCCCACATACGAGGGGTACTGGTAGAGGAGCTAATAGTGGGAATTATCCTGATATGGGGACAATGTTCACTCACTTCAGGAGAGAGATACTTAGAGATATGCAAGGAGCAGTTCCTAATGTTGCAAATGGTGGTGGTGCAACGGTGCAGGCGCCTAGGGCCGATTTCGCCAAGCTCTGTAAGGACTACACTAGTCTTGGTGGAAAGCCGTTCCACGGAATGGAGTCAGCTACGGATGTTCAGGATTGGTTGAATAGCTGCGAGTGTATCTTCGAAGACTTGGGTATCAAGGATGCGATGAAGAGAAAGCTAGCATCCCATCAGCTACAAGGACGGGCAATGAATTGATGGATTGCTATTAAGGCAGCTACCCCAAAGGATCAAGTTACTTGGTATCAGTTCAAAACCCGCTTTAGCGATAAGTTCATCCCAACTGCTCAGAAATCAGAATTGTTTAGGAAGTTCTTGGAGCTTAAGCAGAATGGTAGGGCAGTTTCGGAATATATTGCTGAGTTCGATACTTTATCGAAATATGGATTATCCCTTATAGATAATGCCGAGAAGAAGAATGAGAAGTTCATAACTGGTTTGGATGGATACTTGGAGGAAAGGCTTGTTAACCACACCGATGAGACGTTTGAATCAATTGTGGGGAAAGCTTTGAGATCAGAGAGTCTTAACCCTAAAACGAAGACTAAGGTTGCATTTGCAGAGGAGCCAAAACCGCAAGCAAGCGATGGAGGCAAGAATGGTTCTTAGAATAAGAGGAAGCAGAATCAGACCAAGGATGGCCAGAAGAAGAAGAATAAGAAAGATGTGGAGTGCTTTAGCTGTGGCAAGAAGGGCCATTATACTAAAGAATGTCGAGCAAAGCCAACGGACAGGAAGTGCTTCAACTGTGGCCAAGTTGGACATCAAAAGGATATGTGTCCACAACCTTTGAAAGAGAAGCAGATAGTGAAAGCATATGCCATTAATGTTGTTCCTTCTTCGTCAAATGCCCCAACTGCGGCGGAGAAGGGAAAGAATGTCGTCATTCAGGGTATGCTTTCTGTTTATTGTGTTCCTGTTCGAGTATTGTTTAATACCGGGGCTTCCCGTTCCTTCATATCTAGTGACCTGATAGATAGGGTGGGAATGGAACCCGAGATAGTCGATAGACCTTTAGCGGTGATGAACCCAATTGGTGGTTCGACTAGCCTTAGCAAGATATGTCGTAATGTGGTCTTATAGAGTCATGGATGTCTGTTTGCTTGTGATTGCTTTGTTTTGGGATTTACTGGGTTTGGCATTATTTTGGGAGTCGATTGGCTCTAAAGATATTGGGTGGTGGTAGACTGTGAGGGATTTTCGTCGACTATTTGGGTGGATGATGGGCAGAGGGTAGTGTTTGGTGGCCTACCTAGTGATGAGGTGATGGCTAGTTTTCTAAATTCCCTCGACATCCCACAGGACGAGTTAGCAGGAATTTCCGCTGTTGGCCAGTATCCGGACATCTTCGAGGAAGTGACCGGACTTCCACCACACCAAGAGATTGAGTTCCGTATTGACTTTGTGAAAGATGCCAGACCTATAGTGATGCCACTTCATCGTATGGCATCAAGGGAGCAGCAAGAGCTCGAGGTGCATGTGAGCGATATTTTGAAGAAGGGATTTATGAGAAGACGCGTTTCTGAATGGGGAGCACCAGTTGTGTTCGCTACCAAGGAAGATGGTTACCTTCGATTGTGTGTAGACTACCGCGAGTTAAATAAGGTGACGAGGAAGAATAGGTATCCTTTACCGCGGATAGACGAATTGTTTGATCAATTGAGTGACGCGGGAGTGTTCTCCCAGTTGGATCTCACGACAGGTTTTCATCAACTTAGGGTGGAAGCTGAGAGTATAGCTAAAACGGCATTTCGGGCGCCGTCTGGATTTTATGCGTGGTTGGTCATGCCATTCGGGTTGACCAGTGCACCAACATATTTTGTGGATCTTATGAATAGGGTATTCAGGATTCAATTGAATAAGTTTGTTCTTGCGTTCGTGGATGATATCTTGGTTTATTCAAGGACAGAGGAAGAACACAAGGAACATTTGAGGATAGTGATGGAGGTGTTGAGAAAACACCAATTGAAAGTAAAGTTTTCTAAGTGTCACTTCTGGGGGAGGGAAGTGAGATTCTTGGGCCATGTTGTTTCAGAGAACGGTATTGCCGTGGACCCTGCGAAGGTGGCTACGGTACAAGATTGGTCTACGCCCAAGAATGCAACGGACATAAGAAGTTTCTTGGGATTAGCTGGATATTATCGTAAGTTTATCCAAGACTTCTCCAAGATAGCAGCACCGTTGACTCAGTTGCCAAGAAGGATCAAGCTTTTGTTTGGGACGAAAGGTGCGAGAACGCATTCAAGAATCTAAAGGAAAAGTTAACGCGTGCACCAGTGTTAGTCATTCCTAAAGGGAATGAAGAAATGACAGTATATATGGATGCATGTGGTACCGGACTAGCTGCTGTATTGATGCAAGGAGGTAGGGTTGTAGCTTATGCAAGTCGGCAACTTAAACAATATGAGAAAAGATATCCTACACATGATTTGGAATTGGCAGCGATCGTGTTCGCATTGAAAATGTGGAGACATTATCTCTTGGGAGAAAGATTTGAGTTGTTTACTGATCATAAGTCGTTAAAGTACCTCTTCTCCCAGAAGGATTTAAATCTCCGTTAGCAAAGATGGTTAGAGTTCTTGGCTTCCAATGATTTTGATATCGCATATACACCAGGAAAGGGCAATGCGGTAGCTGATGCCTTGGGTAGGAGACATGCCAGTTTAGGGGCTATGTTTCTTGAATGGAAGCAACTAGAGTACATCGCTGGGCATGATTTCAGGCCTAACTGCGAATTGGATCCAGAAATGTTAGCAAGTTTGATGATCAGACCCACTTTAATTGAGCGGATTGGTTCCAGTCAGAAGGACGATCCCATCTATTAGAAATCATCTCCAAGTTAGAGATGGGAAACGATGAGGAGATGAACAAGTATGGGCTTGATCGAGAAGGATGGCTTCGAAAGAATGGGGGACTAGTTGTACCCAATGTCGATGGATTGAGGGATGAAGTGCTTAGTGAATGTCATCACTCAAAACTGACCAAACATCCCGGTGGTAACAAAATGTACCGAGACACGAAGCGGACCTACTACTGGGAAGGGATGAAAAGAGACGTCGGGAAATTTATATCTAAGTGCATGAAATGCTAGCTAGTTAAAGCTGAGCAAAAGAAGCCTAGTGGTTTGTTACAACCATTGGAAATTCCAGAATGGAAATGGGAACAAGTATCAATTGATTTCATTGATGGGTTACCAAGAACTAGGTCAGGCCATGACAATATTTGGGTGATTGTAGACAGATTGACCAAGAGTGCAAGGTTCATACCGATCAAATCGAATAGAACAGTAGCTAAGTTAGCAGAGTTGTACATGAAGTGGGTAGTGAAATTTCATGGAGTACCTAAGGGCGTTGTGAGTGACCGAGACCCGTTGTTTACTTATGGGTTTTGGAAGAGCTTACAAGAGGCTCTAGGGTCAGAACTACATCTCAGTACTGCATACCATACTCAAACCGATGGTCAAACAGAGATGGTGAATCGAGTATTAGAAGATCTCTTGAGAGCTCTATATTGGATTTTGGTGGATCATGGGATGACCATTTGCATCTAGTAGAATTTTCATATAACAATAGTTATCAGTCCAGTATTGGTATGGCCCCATTTGAAGCTTTGTACGGAAGACCGTGCAACTCACCGTCATGTTGGTTAAAAACTAGTGACAAGTTTGTGCTTGGGCCATAAATGATAAGGGAAACTTCAGACAAGATCAAGGTTATCCAATAGCGAATGAGGGCTGCTCAAGATAGGCAGAAGAGTTATGCTGATAAGAGGAGAAGAGATTTAAAATTCTCCTTTGGCGACTTGGTGTTTGTCAAGATTTCTCCGTTAAAGAACGTGATTCGATTTGGTAAGAGAGGCAAGTTAGCACCAAGATTTGTTGGTCCATTCCCAGTTCTCGAGCAAGTTGGGAATTTGGCATATAAAGTTGGATTACCTTACAAGATGGTGGGAGTTCACCACGTATTTCATGTTTCCCAGTTAAGGAAATTCATGCACGACCCCGGTATGACTATTTCACCTGATCAGTTGGATGATATCTAAGTAGAACCCAAGGCGGTTGTGAACCACAAGCTGATTCGTATTGTTGAGCACGATACGAAGAAACTTCGAAGGAAAGCGGTGAATCTAGTCAAGGTTCAGTGGGGCGAGGATGAAAATGATTGTTCTTGGGAGACAGAGGAGAGCATTAGGAAGACGTATCCAGAACTCTTTGCCTGGTAAGGTTTTCATTTCGATTTAGTCTTTCCGCGTGCTAGGATAGGCTTGTTTTGTTTATTTTGCAAGTTTGGTTGTTGTATATGGCTGTTAGGCATGCGGGACCCGTTGTATGCTTTAATTAGGGAATTTCGGGGGCGAATTTTCTTATAGGGGGAGAATGCAATGACCCGCATTCTACGTATCAGGGATTATAGAATATTTATTACTTTCTCATGCTAAGTCGTATAGCCATGTAACTTTGGGGGACGATTATTGGGGTCATTTCCCATGTTCATGATTTTTGCCGATTTTTAAATGACCGTTTTGCCCCTAGCTGATATTGTTTCGGCCATAACTTTTGATTGGAAATGAGTTTTGACCTAAAACCACTTCCATTAGATTTGAATGATAGTTTACCATTCCACAGAGTGGTCACATGTGAAAAGTGGACTTACCATTTGGGAGATATGGCTGAAATAAGGTTTGGATGGTGAATAACTACTTAGCCGGGCCAAATAAGGTGATTAGTGAATGGGCCCATAACCCCTTTCGGGATTAGGGTTATGGGGAGGCTGAAATGAGTTAGGTTTTTATTCTATTTTAGTTCTCTAGCCGCCATTTACCTCTTAGAAACCCTAACAATGGCCTCCACCTTCTAATTTCATCCCAAATCGCTCTCTAATCAAGGATTAAGCTTAGCGACGTCAAATCAAGGCAAATCAACACCAAATCTAGAGCTGCTGTGTAGCCTTCGGAACAATGCCAAACAAAGGATAATTTCAGATTTGGTATTTTATTTTGGCTAAGGTGAGTGATTTGCAAAGTTTCTCACTAATTGCGGTTAACTGGGGGTGTTTAGTGTTAATTAGCGAATTTATGTATTAATAAATTATGGAAAAATGTTTAGAAATTCTTAAACACCTTTTAGACCTCTGTTAGAAGTTTCGGTTAATTTGGTTAAGTTTTGCTAATCCTACCATTAGATTTTCTTAAACATGCTTAAGGGGAAAATAAGGGTTTTTGGGTATGTTTGATCCATTTTACATGCTATGATTGTTGTTTTGGTGTTTATTGTTGATTCTCCATGTTGCTATGACTGTATGGTATGCTTTGTGATTGATTAGAACAATTAGAATGGTCGGAAACGCCGTCGTATGGTGTAAAAACAGTCGTTGGAAGTTGTAGGAAAAATATGCAGGGACCGGATCAGATCGCCCCTACCCGACCCGACCCCGCTCGTGGTACACAACCCCTTCACGAACCGGAGTTGTACGAGTCGTTTCTCCTCGAGCCTCACGAGTCGCCTATTTGAATCTTGATAACGAGCCAACACCAGGAGATAGACCACGAACCAGGAAGCACGAGACGACCAGTGTGCCACCCACGAATCAGAATGACAGACCGTGGACTGGAGTTGGAGCATACCATGACCCGAGCCGGAGGAGGATCATGACCTGGAGATGAAGTCACAAACCGACCCGACCTGGAGAGGGATCCACGACCCGACCCGAGCGAGGTTGATGACCATGGACTGAACGAGAAGAAGAGAACTGATCTGAATAGAAGCTTGTTTCTGAACTGATCCGGAGAAGACCAAAACCCGAGATGAAAAGGTAGTCCAAATGGGAAGTTTGTACTCAGGATCCAATTGGGAACCAACGAGCAACTTCATAAGTTGGGCTTTACCGTGGGACGTGTGCAAAGGGGTTATCGACGTCCATAGCTTTGATTCACTACCAAGACGGATGTTAGGCTGCGGATCAGTGCAGTGGGGTAATTATTACTCCATGGGGCATAGTGATTGTAGCATGGCTATGAGCCAGTGCAGTGGAGTCGCCATGACTTCATGGGGCAGAATGGACATAGCAAGGACTAGTGGCTATGGATCAATGCAGTGGGGTTGCCATGACTCCATGGGCCAGAGTGATCATAGAAAGGAATAGGGTGATCTAAGTGGTGGATATCGTATGCTTTACGCACTGAGTGAGAGATGTGACGATGGTTGTTATGATTGATTGTTTTCCATCACCATGTCATGCACACCCCCACCCCTGTATTCTTTACACAATATGTTGGTGGCACCTTAGAGTATTGTACAGTATGCAGTGCTAACTCTTTAGTTGCAGGTCCAGGTTCAGGTATGGTTTAATATACCTGTTATTGTTCTGTTTTTGGCTACTTATCGCTCATACCAGACTTTTGTCTGACCCAGAGTTTTATGTCTCTTCTTATTACTCTGGGTGCTCTTAAACGAGCAGACTAGAGACATGTTAGCTTGTTGTGCACGAGTAGCTGATCCGGAGACGAGCAGGAGGCTTCCACGTATGATATATATAGATATTCTCCCTGTGTTGTTGAAGGTCACTGCTTGGGCATTAGTAGTGTACCTCCTTCTTTGCTTTAGACATAGTTTTAAAGTTGTAATAAAGATGGTTATGGATCATAAGCTGTATTTTGGATTTCTGCTGCTATGATGGTTTAGTTTTCAACTTATGCACTGTCTCGCCTGTTTTATGTCAAAATTATGTTATTATTATATTTTATTCCATGCACTGTGAGACATTCTACATGTTCTTTGTTAGTTCTTCATCTTCTTTCTTTTCTTTTGACGACCGTCCCATGCTGGTTGGACATCGGTACAGCGCATTTCGGAGGAAATGTCGGCTGGTGCGGGGCGGGCCGTCACACCCGATGTCCCAGAGCCTTTGGTTCGGCCACAACCACCACAACCCCCTCAACCGTTTGAGTTAGACCGAGTAGGAAAGACATATAAGAATCTAGGAGGCAAGCCATTCTCGGGCACTAGTACTGCAATTAAAGCCTTGGGCTGGTTGAACACTTGTGAGAAGATCTTCAGGGGCATGGGTCTTGAGGATCACAGGGAAAGCTTTATGCGCGCTTGGCTATTGCAGGACAAGGCCCAACTCTGGTGGGATGCCATCATTTTAAATGAGGAAGAGGTAGAGATGACATGGAATGAATTCAAAACACTTTGCCAAGAGAAGTTCGTTCAAGAGCAAGAGATGGAGCGCTTGCATGACGAGTTTGCCAATCTCCGGCAAGGAGATCATACCATTCAGGAGTACCTCAATAGGTTCACTCAGCTATGCCGCTACGCTCCAGATCTTGTTCAGACTGTGAAGGTAAAGAACAAGAGGTTCATTCATGGACTTCAATGCAAATATCAGGATAGGGCAATGAGCCACGTTAACCTTACATTCGCCGAGATGGTGGATATGGCCTGCAATTGTAAGAGCCTGGATGCGAGGAACATGCAAATTGATCGCAAAAAGAATCAAGCGGGAAATAAGCGCAAGACTTCAGAAAGTCAGCCCGAATCTAGCAACACAGCAGCTAATGCCAAACCACAAACGAATAGGCCACCCATAGGAAGCTGCTACAACTGCGGTCAAGCTGGCCATTACTTTAATGTGTGCATCGCTGCAAAGTGGCAGAAGACCACCCAGGCAAGCTCGAGTCAGAATTCTGGTGATAGGCGAGAGTATTACAACTATCATCAAAAGTGGCATATCAAGGCCAAGTGTCCCTTGCTGAAGAATTCATAGGTTGTGCATACATACGATTGGGCGAATCCGCCAACTATTACAGATGGGACAGGTAAACCCAATGTTTTGCGAGGTATCCTTACTATTAAAAATATTCTTGTTTCCATACTATTTGACACTGGTGCATCACAAAGTTTTATTGCAAGTAACACTGTTAAAAAGTTAAAGTTAAATCTAAAGAACCTTAAAGAATCGATAAGAGTTCACAATCTGATAGGAGGTTCTACTGTTCTCATATCATATTGTAAAGTGCCTATCTCTTTTTCCCAATACCGATTCCCTTTCAAATTGGTTGTCCTAAATTTTTCCGAATTCGATATTATACTTGGACTGGACTGGTTAACCAAATACGAGGCCATAGTAAGATGCGCCGAAAGAGAAGTAAAGATTAAAACAAAGCTTGGGCATATTACTATATCATGTTGTGGCTCAGACTCATGTAGAAAAGTGTTTTGGTCGGCGCTAGAAGTTATTCCCACCTTGTTAGAGAAGATTCCTGTTGTTAAACATTATGCGGATGTGTTCGAAGAAGTCGATAACTTACCTCCGCAAAGAGAAATTGAATTTAGGATTGATCTAATTCCGAATGTCAGGCCAGTAGTGCATTCAATCCGAAGAATGATTCTAAAATAAAAAGAAGAATTAGGTGATCAAATTCGACAACTGTTATGGAAAGGTCTGATCAGACCTAGCTTTTATAATTGGGGTGCAACTGTAGTGTTTGTTCCTAAGTCAGACGATACTCTCCGATTGTGTGTTGATTACCGAGACCTCAACAAGCTGACGCTCAAGAACAAATATCCATTACCCCGCATCGATGATTTGTTGGATCAATTAAATGGAGCGATAGTATTTTCCAGGATGGACCTAGCTACAGGTTTCCATCAACTGAGAATTGCCGAAGAGTGTGTTCCTTTGACAACTTTCAGAGGTCCAGACATATTTTATGAGTGGTTAGTAATGCCGTTCGGCTTGTACAATGCTCCAACATACTTCGTCGATCTGATGAATAGAGTGTTTAAAGAAGTCCTAAATAAATTTGTTCTGGTATTCATCGATGATATTTTAATCTACTCCAAATCAAAAAGTGTGCATGAAAAACACTTAGAATAAGTATTAGGAATTCTGCGAAAGAACGTCTTCAAAGATAAATTCTCTAAATGTATCTTCTGGCAGGACGAAGTGAAGTTCCTGGGCCATGTAGTGTCAAAGGAAGGAATTACTGTAGATCCAAGCAAGATTACAGCAATTCAAGACTGGAAGCAGCCTGCTACACCCACAAAAGTCTGAAGTTTTCTTGGATTAGCTAGTTATTATCGGAAATTCGTTAAGGATTTTTCGAAGAGATCTGGTTCATTAGCAAAGCTTACAAAGAAGCATGAAAGATTTAAGTGGACTCCCGACTATGAGGAAGCTTTCCAGGAACTGAAATTAAAATGGTCAACCGCTCCAGTTAACAATTATCGATGGCAATTAGGATTTGACGGTTTGGATGGATGCTTCTATTAGAGGTCTTGGTGCAGTATTAATGCAAAGAGGCCAAGTAGTCGCTAATGCTAGGCTTCAGTTGAAGTCACATGAGAATAATTATGCAACTCATTATCTTGAGTTGCTAGCCGTCGTTTTTGCATTGAAAATCTGGAGACATTACTTATTGGGTGAGAAATTCGAATTATATACAAACCATCAATCATTGAAATATCTGCACACCCAGAAATAATTGAACATGAGACAACAACGTTGGCTAGAATTCCTTGCAGCATATGATCTAGATATTCTGTATATGCCTGGAAAAGCTAATGTGGTAGCGGATGCGCTTAGCAGAAAAACCGCAATCATTGCCTATCTTATTATTACACCTTCATTAATCGGCAAGATCGCCGTTCTTCAAAAAGACGATAATTTTGTTAAGGAGATGATCAAAAGAATTCAAAAGGGCGAAGTCTCCAGTTTCCAAGTAGATAGTGAAGGAGTTCTGAGATTAAAAGGAAGAATCTATGTTCCTAATATCCCGGAGCTCAAAAGAGAAGTGCTTGATGAATGTCATAAGTCCAAGCTTAGCATTCATCCCGGGATAAGTAAGATGTATAATGATCTCAAACACACATTCTGTTGGAAAGCGATGAAGAGAGACATTTCTTTATACGTTAGCAGGTGCTTGCCAACTAGTCAAAAGCAACTAACAGAAACTGGCAGGATTGTTGCAACCGTTGGAAATTCCAGCTTGGAAGTGGGAACATATTTCCATGGATTTCATAGATGGTTTGCCCCGAACCAGGAAAGGAAATGAAAGCATTTGGGTGATCGTAGATCACTTCACGAAGACCGCCCATTTCATACCTGTCAGATCCAATAGAAACGCTCAAAGTCTAGCACAGATTTATTTCAAAGAAATTGTTAAGCTACATGGAGCGCCGATCAGCATAGTCAGTGATAGAGATCCATTATTTACTAGCAAATTCTGGAAGGCATTTCAAGTAGAACTAGGGACAAAGCTAAATCTAAGTACCGTATATCACCCTCGGACAGATGGCCAAACTAAGAGGGTGAACCGAATTCTAGAAGATTTACTATGGGCTTGTATTATTGATTTTGGTTGGTCATGGGAAGACCACCTGCATTTAGCTGAATTCTCATACAACAACATTTATCAGGCAAGCTTGAAAATGTGGCCATTTGAAGCATTATACGGTAGGCCTTGAGATCTCCCGCATGTTGGGTAGAACCTGGCAGTAGACTTGTGCTGCGACCCGATATGATCCGCGAAGCTTCAGACAAAGTCGATTTCATCAAGAAAAGATTGCAAACTGCTCAAAGCCGACAGAAAAGTTATGCGGATTCTAGAAGAAGAGATTTAGCATTTGTTGTTGGTGATTACGTTTATTTGAGAGTTTCCCCGGTGAGAGGAGTAATCCGATTAGGTAAAACTGGGAAGTTCGCACCCAAATTTATTGGTCCCTTTCCTATACTTGAACGAATTGGAACTCTTGCTTATAGGGTTCAATTACCTGACTACCTGCCTGGGGTGCATAATGTGTTTCACGTATCTCAACTTCGAAAGCATGTACATGATCTAGATCTTGTTGTAGAAGAAGCAGTGCAACAGGACTTGGAAATTACTCCAGAATTAGCAGTTAGAAGAGAGCCGCTAAAGATTATTGGCAAAGAAACTAAAGAGCTAAGGAACAAGAAGGTACATTTAGTTAAAGTACAGTGGAGTGGAGATCCTAGAGACTGTACTTGGGAGACAGAAGAAAGCATTAAGCAAGCTTATCCCAAATGCAGAGTGGACATCTCTGACTAACTCCGGTGCAAGGTACATTTACAATACTTTGCATTTTCGTTTTGTTTCCTACTTTACTGTTGTTTCCTTTTCGGGGACGAAAAGTTTTAAGTAAGAGAGATTGTAACAACCCAGAAAATATGAGCCAATTTAAAATTTTTAATTTGGTTATTTTAATGAATTTGGAGGAATTGAAATAAAATATTTCAATTAAATAACGAGTTAGAAATAGTGCGGCAGTTTAAAATTTTGAATTCGAACTTTGACTGAATGTACAGGATGCAAAATAAAACAGATTTTAGTGAAAATAATAATATTTAAATCTGTTTAAGAATATCTTTCTAACGAATCAGAAAAATCGAAATTTCATAGCGGGAATCAAAATTTATGGCCAGTTGAATATTCAGAATGGTCGTTATAGAATAAATATAGCCCTTGAAAATAAACATTTTGCAAACGACCTCTGTTTTCGACGAAACCACTTTTGTTGGATCCGAGATGTCAATTAATTGATATATTTCAAATTCCATAATTTTTGGAATTAATATGTGGGCGTGACAAAGGAAAATGTGTTTGGTTGATTTTAGTCAAATTGGATCGACCAGAAAATGGCCATTTTTCAAACGGTCTCAGAATTCAACTGTTAGACCGAAATTTGGGCCTAACGCCCAAATGCTACGTGAAAACCTCACAATCATAGACTAATGCAGAAAAACAGTAAAATAAGAGGAGACACACGAGATTTTTATAGTGGTTCGGCTCAAACCAAGCCTATGTCCACTTTATAGTTTCTTAAATCCTAAGAAGCTATTGCAATACAGTTTGCTTGCGGTTTATACATGAAATCCTCGTGTTTACAATGAAAATAAGTGAGAAAAGTGGAGATTATACATGAAATCCTCGCGTTATAATGTGGAATTTGGCTTCCTTGCTGAGCAATGACCTTGCGTGAAGTAGTGGTAGAAGCCATGATCAGTGAGAACCGAAAGGATCCCTTCAAATGTCCATCTCATGGTGTATTTATAGGCATAGAGGGGCCTTGCCAGGCCTAGAAGCGGTCCGGTTCGGATGGGCCACGTGGAGGGTAGAGAGGCCATCTCGGAGAAAGTGAAAGAAGTGGTCTTCGGATCATGCAAGGACAGGTGGAAGCCGATCCGGATTAATAGGAGGCGGTTATGCTTTATGAATTAGTCAAACACACGATACAGGTGCAGGTTCAGGGAGTCGGTTCGGTTCGGGTCCAATCCGAACCGAGGTGGAACCTCCGAACTGAAGGCGTGACAAGCGCTTCTGTGCAGTGTACAAGGCGGGTCGGGTCTGGATGGTCCGATCTGAACCGAAGCGAGCTAAAGTCCAAGTTTGAGAAACTTCAAAGCATGGGTCGGAGCGGGTCCGATCTGATCCGGAGCTTTTCTCATGCCACAATCCAAGTTTCCAGTTCTGCATGCGTTCACGGAAACGGGCGTAACTTTCAAACCGTAAGTCCGTTTTAGCCAAACGAAAGCTCGATTCGAAGCTGATTTAGAGATCTACAAGAGTTATTGAGCCCAGCTCTGTAATCGCTGTTTTGGGGCCCAAAAAATCTCATCTGATAGGAGTTTTGGGCCTTTCTTTGTTCGTGATGCGACTTCGACCAAATCGCTGCCTGTCTTCTGACGATGCTTCCAATACTGGAGCGTATTGTTGATAAGAGATTTCATGTGTGATTGCTTTGACTAAAAAGCAAGTCAACATTTTGCCCCCCCCCCCCCCTGAACATATCTTGTAGATCGAGGGAAGATGTGTTCTGGATAATCCAAGAAGTCCAAGGCCACACCGGGCCTTCCAGTTGTAAGTATAAACCATACCTGCAAAGAAAAGAAAGCAAATATGTATGTCAAAACCTAACAAAACTGATTATACTTTCGAGCATAAACCATGCTTGAGCGTTTGTTTGAGCATAAACCACACTTAAGAGACGTTCGAATCGTCCTGCCAAAACCTGACGAGGGACCTAACCTTCCAGGTATAAGCCATACCAGGAAGTTCAAACTGAGCAAAAGCCACACTCGAGCTTTATTGAGTTCCTTTACCAGATCTTAACGAGATCATTCGTCGTTCCTGAGTATAATCCATACTTAGAAATTCAGTGGAGCACAATCCATACTCATGCCGAGATGGAGCTATACTTGCCAAAGCCTGATAAGACAATCTGTCCCTAGGCACAATCCGTACCAAGGGTTTCGAGATAAGCATACACCATACTTTAATCGAGATTGAGAATCCTGCCACATCCTGACAAGACACTTAAATTCGCCAAACATAATCCATGTTCGGAAAGTCCTTCCTTATTCAATTCCAAGTACAATACCAAAGAAAATCCTGATTGGTTTGTCATCGAGTTCAGAGCACGTTTTGGAGCTAAATCCTAACCCCGAACGTGTGTACTCCGATTTAGCCAATCGGAAAACCTAATGAAAGTAAAGAGACATATCTTAAATCCTAAGAAATGCTGAAAATGCATAGTGATCCAATCCATATCAGTTGATGATGAGCCCACGAGAGGTCGATCCAGGATCATTCCCTCTCCGGGGAGCAGGTGGAGGTAGCGCAGGTGCAGGCGCTGTTGGTTGTTTAACATACTCGGGTAGCTCTCCACGTCTAACCCGTTCCTCAATCAGATCTCTAAGATGCCTGTAGTCATCCATGTTATGACCGTCCATATCGTGAAACATGCAATGTCTTCCAGATTCACGTTCTTTTTGTGATGGCTCCCTCCTGGGAGGCTTTGGATAGGAGATATCACCGTTTGTGTTCATGTAGATGTCGGTCAGGGACGAATTGAGCTCCGTATACTTTACATATCTAGGCCCTCTCCGGGGCCGAGCATTGCAGTCATTCTTGACAACAACTTTCCCTTTGCCTTTTCCAGAATCAGAAGGTTCTCCGTCTCTGAGCATGCTGACATCGAGAATCTTCTTTTCGGACGTTACGTCTTCTTCACTCAGAAACCTATCCGATTCAAGGAAGAATTCGCTGAGATTCCTTGGTGGGTCTTGGTATAAGGATTTTTTGAACTCCGAGTTGTCCAAAACGCTGGATACTGCTGCCATCAATACCATAGATGGCTCAGGTCGATCAACAGATGCTGCTGCAACGTTGAACCGTTCCAAAATTGAGTGCAGAGTTTCTCTGGGCCTTTGCTTGGTTGTAGTGAGCGACATCACATTCTTGGATCAAGCGATGTGGACCCGAAACTGTTCAATAAAGTGAGCAATCAACATGTTCCAGCTGTTGATCGATTCAGATTCCTGCTGTCGAATCCACATAGCAGTTATATCAGTCAAAAAGAGGGGAAAGCATTTAGCCATGACGTTTTCCGATGCCGATTGAACTTCCATATGCCGTTTGTAGCGCATCAGATGCACGGTTGGATCTGTCCTGCCGTTGTAGGGCTCCAGTTGTGGAAGTTTGAAATCTGGAGGATTGCGAGAATTTCTAGTTTCCTATGTGAATGGACTGTGGTTGACATCATCCATGTCATTCTGATAGGTGCGGCCTCTCGAGATGCGTTCAATGAGATTGGCGAGTCGGTCACCTTCAAAGAGCTGTTGCAAGTTGACAAGTTCAGAGCTAGTGCCCCGGCGTTGAGTCCAGAAGAGTTTGGAAAAGCTTGAGGAGCATGGAAGATCATTCGGGTCAGGTCGGAGGTGCCCCCAGGCTGCGGCTCGGAGAAGTGAGGAGGTTCGTGGCTATATGCATGGTTCGGGTCAGAAGTTCCGATCCGACCCGGTTCTCCTGCTCTAAACGGCGGTGCTTCGCATTGATGCTGCGTTGCAGTGCCGATCCGAACTGGGGTGGGGGTTGGTCGTGCTCGACCTAAACCTTGAGCTTCTACATTTCCATCAGAAATACCAAGCGTCGGAGCTATTAGTTATTGAGCGGGATTGCCCCCGAGTCCATTCGTGCCCCCAGTTCGGATCGGATCCATATCGATCCGGTTCGTTGCTCCTGCCGGGGCTTGATCTGTTGTTTGTACAACGTTGTTTCCAGCAATTTGAATGTTGTCGCTCGGCCTGCCCTCCATCCGAGCGAATAATCCATCTATCATCTCCTGTTGTTTGCGAAGGAGATCGTCTTGCCTTGCCATTTGAGATCTCAATTCGATGAGAATGCCATCCATCTCTTCCCGCGTCAAGTATGCTGATGGGTTTTCATGTGAGGAAGCTTCATAGCTTGCCTCGTTTCTCATGCCTTCGCCTTCAACATGGGAAATATTTCGCTTAGCCATCAATCCAATAGCCGAATAATCCACTTCCTTTAGAGCTAGAAATTGAAGTTATTGTGTGTCCCACTACTTGGCGTGCCAAAATGTTAGACCGAAATTTGGGCCTAACACCCAAATGCTATGTGAAAACCTCACAATCACAGATTAATGCAGAAAAAGCAATAAAATAAGAGGAGACACACGATATTTTTATAGTGGTTCGTCTCAAACCAAGCCTAAGTCCACTTTATAGTTTCTTAAATCCTATGAAGCTATTACAATACAGTTTGCTTGCGGTTTATACACGAAATCCTCGTGTTTACAATGAAAAGAAGTGAGAAAAGTGGAGATTATACACGAAATCCTCATGTCATAAAGTGGAATTTGGCTTCCTTACTGAGCAATGACCTTGCGTGAAGTAGTGGTAGAAGCCATGATCAGTGGGAACCGAAAGGATCCCTTCAAATGTCCACCTCATGGTGTATTTTTAGGCGTAGAGGGGCCTTCCCAGGCCCAGAAGCGGTCCGGTTCGGTTGGGCCACGTAGAGGGCAGAGAGGCCATCTCGGAGAAAGTGAAGGAAGTGGTCTTCGGATCATTCAAGGACAGGTGGAAGCCGATCTGGATTAATAGTAGGCGGTTATGCTTTATGAATCAGTCAAACACACGATACAGGAGCAGGTCCAGGGAGTCGGTTCGGTTCGGGTCCGATCCAAACCGAGGTGGAACCTCCGAACCGAAGGCGTGACGAGCGCTTCTGTGCAGTGTACAAGGCGGGTCGGGTCTGGATGGTCCGATCCGAACCGAAGCGAGCTAAAGTCCAAGTTTGAGAAACTTCGAAGCATGGGTCGGAGCGGGTCCGATCCGATCCGGAGCTTTTCTCATGCCACAATCCAAGTTTCCAGTTCTGCATGCGTTCACGGAAATGGGCGTAACTTTCAAACCGTAAGTCCGTTTTAGCCAAACGAAAGCTCGATTCGAAGCTGATTCAGAGATCCACAAGAGTTACTGAGCTTGGCTCCATAATCACTGTTTTCGGGACCAAAAAAACTCACCTGATAGGAGTTTTAGGCCTTTCTTTGCTCGTGATGCGACTTCGACCAAATCGCTACCTGTCTTCTGACGATGCTTCCAATACTGGAGCGTATTGTTGATTAGAGATTTCATGTGTGACTGCTTTGACTAAAAAGCAGGTCAACATCGACGAAACTAGTTTTGCAGGGACCGTATCGTCCCAACATATCTAGATTTACTTTTCGGGAATTTTAGGAATCAGTATGTGGCCCAAGTAAATTAAAATGTACGTTAAAAACAGAATTTGAATGTTTTATATTTTAATTTGAAGAATAACTGGTTGTAACAGTCAAATAGGCCTACAAAACATATTTCACTATGTCCGGGATGTGGTTATTTAGCTAGGGGCGACAATCCTTGGGTTTGAAATAGAGTTCGTATGGAGAAACACTAATTTTTGAAATAATATATTTATCGACCAGTAGAATTAATTCATTCATTAATTAAAAATATTAAAAAAAATCAAAAACCCTCGTTATCTCTCCAGACCGATGGTGAAACCTGCTTCTTCCATTCCCATTCATTTTCCGGCCAAACCGCTTAGAATTAGACCTCGCCCCAGTTCAACTTTTTGAAGCTCATCTCCTCCTCTTCAAATCCATATAAAGTTCTCCCCCTATCGTGCACCATACCTCGAGAATCACCTCCTGGAAGTTTAGCAATTCGCAGCGTCGCCACACCTCAGATCCTCTACCGAGTTCACCCACCACTACCTCGATCGACATGCCTCTCCAGGCCCTTTCAGGTGGTGCAATCCGATCTAGGCCTCGAGCAATGGTTTAAAAAAAAAAGCAAAACCTAGTTTGGAAGAAATTGCAGAGGAAACGACCATTTTTTTTAAACTGAAAATAACATTTTTAAGTGTTGCAAATCATGATTTTCAAATAAAAATCATATCTTTTTGCTATGTTGACGAAATTCGATGAAACAGGAAACATTAGACTCGTAGTGACATCATCTACATTCTAGAAGAAGCTAGAATGTGTTTCGAGCTCGCTACAAATTTTAGAAGGATTAAAAACAATGTGAGACATCTAAATTCAAAATGGAATGGAAATACATTGTATAAATTATATAAGTGAAATATAAATTATATATGCGTTGTACACCACAGGTATGAGCGTTGTATAAGTTATATGAGCAATGTATAAATTAGACATGCGTTGTAAAAATCATATATGTGTTGAAATGGAAATGAAATATATATATATATATATATATATATATACATACATACTCCCCTCGTCCACAGACCATGGACAATATAAATTGATTGTGATTGGCGTGAAATTGATTGGTAATGCGAATGGTTGAAAATTAGTTGAAATGCGAATGGTTGGAAATATTTGTTTGTGGTTGAAAGAAATTGTTTGTGTTTGAAACAATGGGAATTACTGTAGAAAATTCATATGATATGAAATTGATCTTAGATCATTTAGATAAGCCCCTTATGGAACGCCGCAAGGCCTTAGGTAGTGCGAGGAGCCGTGCTCGGGACGGTGCCGATTTTTAACCCCCTACAGTTATGTTGCCGGAATTTTCAGTAATATCGATGTGTTTGAATTATTTTCATGTATTGAATTATATTCATGTGTTGAATGAATTGTATGGATAATAAAAATCACATTTTTATTATGTGTGTGAAGTATATGAAGTGTGCATGTATGAGATATTCATATGTTGAGATATTCATACATTGAATGACATTCATGTGTTGAATAAATTGTTTAAAAAGTAAAAATAACATTTTTATCATAGATATGGAGTAAATAAAATATTAGTGTTTTAAATAAATTATTTTAACTTCAAAAATAACATTTTATCTTATGTATGAAGTAAATAAAATATTCGTGTTATAAATAAATGGTTTTAATGATAAAAATATCATTTTTATTATTTGTATGAACTAATTAAAATATTCATATGTTGAAAAGGATTAAGGTGTTGAATAAAAGGATTGAACAATAAAATTTACATTTTATTGTGAATATGAAGTGCTAAAAACATTCATGTGTGGAATAAATATTTTGAACGATAAAAATATCATTTTTGTCATGTATACGACTTGCTAAAAATACACATATGTTGAAACTTATTTTTGTTCACCGAAAATAACATTTTATCCTATGTATGAAGTGTTAAAAATAACCGCGTATGGAAATAAACATTTGTTCGCTAAAAATATTATATTAGTTTAGTTCTGCATATATATATATATATATATATATATATATATATATATATATATGTGTGTGTGTGTGTGTGTGTGTATGTATGTATGTATATATATGTCTGTTGAACAGGAATATGGATTCGCTGTTGAGCAAAGAATATATTTGCGTGCACGACAAATAGGTAAGCCTTAATGAGTTGGCTACGCAATTTTATTATTATACAAACTCCTGTGAATGCCATTGGATGCAGTGTGCTTGTTATTCTATGTGAAATAATAAACGTCGCCATAGGATAGTAACAGTTAATTTTGAACTACACTACATGGCATACTTCTTGAAGAAACATACCCTATTATATGCCACATAAGCATTTGGAGCTTATTTGACGAGGTGGAAGATTTACCATACAAGCGAGAGGCTTGTATGGCGATGACTATATTTCAGGTTGAACTGAAGGCTGATATGGACTATATAAAACATAATGATAAATTGCAAGATAATGAAAAAAACCCACACGGGTCTGGATATGACAATAAACACATCTCTCTAGTCATTAAGGCACAAAAACCATTTATAGGGTGACGAAAATTTATTCTCTGGAGTTATAATCTATAAACACTCCACTATGGTCACAAGAATATATCACTATAAATATATGCATGCTTTTTAGGATTTATTGGGTGCCTTTTACGGCCTAATAAATTTCCAAACCCCTCCCCGTACAAAGGAGGTTATGGCAAAATTTTCCGAAATTTAAAAACGTTAGTGAAATATTTGAAGTGAAAAACGATATGGAAATCGTCGAATGAATTATATTTATATATACATATAAGTATAAATTAAATAAAATGAATAACGATGCTGCAGTTTGTAATTTGAAATCGTAATTTTAAATGATTATATAGGGAAATCCGACCATCGGATATCCCAGAAACCTTGGAAAAATATTTCCAATGATTTAAAGTTTGTTAAAATCCAACGGTTGGATTGTGTGAAATGTTTAATTCAAATCTGAATGAAAACAGCGCCAAAATGAATTATATATATATATATTAAATAAAACAAATAACGACACTGCAGTTCGTGTTTTGAAATTGTAAATTTAAACGATTATATCGAGAGATCCGACCGTCGGATTCTCCCAAAACTAGAACTGTTGGGTGCGCTTTGAAGAGATCTTTCCAACGGACTTAACTTCATTAATATCCGACGGTTAGATTTTGAGAAATGTGTAAATAAAATTTGGAGAAAAACAGTGCCAAAGCCATGATATGGCCTGAAACGTCGTTTAATTAAATGGCGCTATTTTTAAATAAATAAAAATAGCGAAATATCATTATAAAATATTATAGGCGATATGGAATGGAAATAAACCGATTCTACTTGGTTTGCTTGATATTTGATGGTTAAATGTGTTTGACATTAAAATTATATAAAGAACTGAAATGTGGATGTTGAATAATTTAACCATGGACAGAATTGATTTGAATTCTAATATACGTAAATTATTTGAAAAGATCGAGTTAATTCTCATTTCAAATAATTTATCGATGAATAAATGTCGAAGATACGAAGACGGTGCAAGACCGGTGATCTTCACATCGTGTGGATTGCTACCGATGCCTTTGATATGGGTAGCTCCCTTGACGAGGTTACAGCGGTAGTAGTCTAGACGTACTTGTTGATCGTTTGGATGTACGAGGAATAAGGCGCCTCTGGTTTCGTTGAGACCCAGAACGGACTAGTAAATGGATGTGTATCTAACATTGGATTTTGTTCTGTGTTGATTGAACTCTATTAAATATATATCTTTTTGGAGACGGAGAATTTATTCTCTTTCTCAACGCCCTTCTCTGAGATGTACGAGCTTAAAGGTTATATATCGATAGAAATCAGTCGCATGTAGTGAATTGTTTGTGGGGCATGCAAAGATGCTAATGATCAAGGCTTTAGTTGAAAAGCAGAGTCTTGAGGTTGATGATCAAAGCACGGCTTTAATATATATCATAGCTTTGTGTATAACGTTGATTCGCGAGCCTCACACCTCAGTATGAGTTAAAAAGGGATAAGGACTGCTGGGAGAACATGACGTTTCTTTCTAGTTATGGGTGGTGTCAGCGTTTTACAAGCCCTGACATTGTTGATTATTATACCTTTGTGGATGTTGGAATGCGAGGCGCCTCGATTATATCGGTCTATTCGGAGCCGATGGATATGTCCGATAGGACTGAGAAACATGTGTTCAAGAATAACTAATCCACTAACGTAAGTGTGGATCGGCCCAGCCGATTCCAAGGGTTCTCTGCGGGGAATCCTAGGGCATTTGCTAGTGTGCCCCGAAGCCGGTGAGGAGCTTGCCCCTTGCTTCGACTCATGACGGATTCCAAATTTCCAATATGAAATCACGGATTTGATTGTAACTTATATAGGGCGACATAGTGGTATGGGGCACTTATGTCGTCTATGATTGATATTTATGATTGAATTTGCTTTTGAAACATATATGCACTAGTAATAATATCAAGTGATTTTGCTTTACACGTATTAAGCATATTTTGGCCCTTATAAGGTAAAACCATATCCTCCGGTTTGCGTTGCATTTTATGATGGGACTTGGGTCTTATAATGGCTGCATTTTTATAAAAAGCATTGCGTTTTTTAAACAATTTACCTTATTTAAAGCACTGGCAATCACTGGAGTAAACCCGTTCCACGAAAGTGGCGTGGTCCTATGATTTGCCTTGTTATTGTTGTTTATCCAGTTAAGTAGATTTCTATACCAGTCCCATGACTGACTCGTAGTTTGTTTCACTTTGCAAACTCGGGTGCCCTTATTTTCACACGGGCAGCCTAGTGACAGATGGTAGGTTATATTTTGGCTTTCGTACTGCATCATGGAGTGCACCTTTTTGCTTGTATGCGAGGACTTGACTTCTCAGTATTTTGGCTATTTGATATTCCGCCATTAGTACTTATGTATATGATTCCGCTTATCGCGATGTAGACAGATTTACTTCTATTATGTATCTATGATGTATATGTCCCAGTGATTTTGATGTAGACAAATCATTTCCTTTTATGCACTAAGTTGTATCCTACACTGTGCTACTCTGATGTTATTACATATTATGATTCCGCTGTCATATTGATGTAAATTATTCTATTTTATGTTTATGCTTTTATCTGTTCTCTGCTAATGATGATTAATGTGTTATATTCCAATTACTATCCTTAAGTCCGTCGTACGGGGTTTTGAGATCGTCACAAATGTAATCCCGCTTACGCTATTTTCAATAGTATATTTACCGTAGGCACTATTATAATAGCGTATTATATTATATGATATTAATTTAACGGATCCTTAGAGGATGGTGATCCCAAACATCCTTTAAGATATGATGCATTTCATTGAATATTTCATTGAATATTTCATTTAAGCTGATTTACTTCCATGAGAATGTTAGTCCTGATCCGAGTTGTTTTGTTTTGCATTATTGCTCAGGTCAGATCGAGTATTGCAGTGTTGAGATTTCACCATTTGAAGCTGGAGACTATTGAAGATATCACCTCTACATGTTGATTCTGGCTATTACTCCTTTATATTAGAAATTCTTATATTTAGACTTCCGCTGTATTAAATTTTGTAAATATGATATTATGTATAAATTTTGATTTTTATTTAGTAGCTTCATGAATTATTATTGTATAATTTAATTATTTGGCTGCGAGATATTCTGTTTTTTTTGTGTCTATGATTCTATGATTTTTTCTATTTACCTTAGAAGCTAATAACATTATGTCATTCCGAATGGTTCAAGTTGGTTTAATTACCCGCTTGAAGTGGACGAAATACGGTATGTTATATATACAAGAAGAAAATCTGGAAATAAAAAGGCGGTAGGAATCAAAGGTTTTGGAGGTTCAACCAAGGCTGGAAATGAAGCAGATGGAAAATTAATTCATGGATTTAAGGTAAGTTATTCTGATCGTTTTCTATTTATATCATAAGTGCATGTTAAATGAGTGTATTTGATTGATGTTGCTTTGGAAATTGATTGCTGGTTGGAGATTTCTAAGCTCTAAGTCAAATTTATATGAATAAGAACTTAGTTTTGATATAAATCTTAGTTTCTGGAAACTAGAGGTCTATTACTTTGGTAGTTATTTACCAACTGATGCATGCTTAAGTGTAGGATCATATTTGGGTAAAGGTGATGAAATTTCACCTTAGTCTAGCTGAAAGTCCTTAGGATTCGACCAATGTATTCATGTGATGCTCTAGGAGCAGAAACAGCTCTAGGAATTGATATTGTCGGTCGATTGGTGGCTCTTCAGGTGTTCAACAGTTGGGTGATAAACTGGAGCGTTTCCAGCTCTAGGTTATCCGCCTGTCTCGGCTATTATTCTACCATGCTAGCAACTACTTTGATTAATGTGATGATTTTAATTAGCATAATGTAGTGCATCTCTGTAGTAATCTCAGTTAATTGATTATATACCTGATATATATACGAGTGTTCAACTGACTATTTTGTAGAATTCTCCTAGGTTAATAAGCAGCCGCATACACAAGCAGTCATCAACATTTTTTCGGGCTAGATACTTTTGCACTTTATAGTAGCTTTATACTTATATAAGTTTATATGGCCCTATTCATGAAAACAATTCATGATCTATGATATATATGTGGTACATTTTGTGTAAAATATTTTATCAAGCCCAGTAGCTTAGTTTTTAAAGCATACGTATGTACAATCATATTATAGTAAATCAATTGTTTAACAAAGCTATTGATTATTCTTAAAGGTATACACACACACATTTAAGAAAGGCTTGTATACATTCTTATAATGTAAGGACTGGACTTGACAGAGTATATTATAACCGAGCCTATGGTACTTTTCAAAAAAAAATCATGCTTTTAGCGGAGGAAGAAGATGCCCCTCTAAAGCAACTAGCACATGATTCATACAAATATCACCGTGCTAGTTTTTACTTTATGCTACTTCATTATTGTACCCCATAAATAGTACTTAAAGATATCTTGTCTTGAATTCTGTATCAAACTAGATGTTCATCCATATTGAAATTACTTGTATTTATTTGGCCTTCTATACTATTATCATTGTTTCCTTTCATTTTATATGACATTGTTTGGATTTTAAATGCACTCGATCAATCAAAATCATTTTCATATCTATTTAACAAATGTGTTAGGGAACTGGGTGTCCATAACCCAGTTTTAATGGATCTTAAGGCTACTCTGACACTAGAGAGATAAAATACATCAATTTAATTGCAAATCAAAAGAAATAAGTAATAAAATAAAATGCAGTAAAGTATATAACACTAGGATTTTTATACCGGTTCGGATTAACTAATCCTACATCCAGTCCTGCACTTCACCGTGCAGAATTTCACTATAATCGCTTGCTTTCCACGGGTGGCAAGAACACCTTTACAATCTTGATTTCACGGGCTATAAGATACACCTTCTCTTTGTCAACAACAACAAACAATGGAAAGTAGTCATATCTTAAATACATATTCTTGCAGATTTGACACAATGATCCTATAGACCTCCAATGGCAATATATCCTTGAATTCTTTGAGGAAATAGGATTAAATCAAAGATAGAATGATATGAATTCTAGTACAATTCTCCGATATTGTGTGACTTGCAAATGAATGAAGAAAAGGAGTGAAAGAGAGTGGATTTGCATGAGTAATAGGATAGTTTTCAATGGAAGTTTGTAGAGAATAAATGGAGAAGAAAGAGTAGAAGAAAATGTGAACATATTGTTTAAAAGTTCGTTACCAAAAGCCTTTAAATAGTGTATGAAAGAATGTGTCTTTTGGTGGAAGGGTGGAGGGAAATAACTTCCCAATTTGAATTTTAAAATCTGAAATAGTTGTTATATGTCGACATACAAAGATGCATATGTCGACATAATAGTGTTGTAAATATGCACAGAAACACTTATAAGTGTTTCAAATTCTCTACACTTCAAATTTCCTTATATTTGTGGATTTTGGTGATTTGATTGAGGTTAATGGTTGATTATCTTCAAGTATAATTACCATGGGATCCTCAAAAAGATATTCTAAGGTTCAACCAATCCTCATCACTTCAAACACCTTTGTTCTTAAGCATTCTTCTCTAACCACCATTGGTTTTCAATTATTCTGATTATCCTTTTTCTATAATTATTCTTTTGAACTCTTGTTTAAATATCTCCATAATATATCTAATGTAACTGCGCAACTCAAAGATATGATAGTAATAATGTTTATATGTTTGTTGTCATCAAAATCAATACCTAGGATACCTAGGGTTTTAATAATCTCCCCCTTTTGATGATGACAACCAGATAAATGTTTAAGAGATAAAATATAACACCTTTTGTATTTGACTCCCCCTAACTTTGTGCACTCCCCCTATCATTTTGTCTAGTATATTTTTACCTTTTCTCCCCATTTGTCATAAAAAAAGGGTAAAAAGAATTATTTAGTTTACTCCTATACAATATGTAGAGTTTGCATATGCTTATATATAAAACACAAGTGGGGAAATCAAAACATGAAATAAACTACATAATCAGATGAGTTTTAGAGTTACCGACATTGCTGATGCCTATAAAATACCCTTTTCATATTTATTCGAGGTTCAATAGATTTCTTATCATATGCTTCGAGCATCGATTATTTGGCACCTGAAAATTATAAAATATGCACATTGGTACCTTTTTTATTTAGGGGTCCATAGGCTTATGTTTTGGGATGCCAAACTCATGAAGAGTTTGAATGCCCTTTCAAATTATAATCATTAGATAAATGAACCTTATTAATAAAATTATCAATATATTTTTCCTTTTCAGTATTATCCAACCATTTTGGAAACCATAAGTTAATGAACATATTTGGAGGATTTAACTTTAATTTCCTAGGTTATAGCTTGAACTTGGTGCCTTTAATAAACTTAGTACATTGAGTACTATTTTTCTTTGATTTAGCCTTAGGGTTATATCCAAGTCCATGTTTACTCCTAGTATGTTTAGATGCATATAATAATCATTCTAGATTATCCTTCCCTTTGTTAAATTTATCAATATCAGTTTTCATTTTATCAAAATCCTTACTACGATTAAGAATAACATTGTCTAGAGATGTTATTTTTTCATTTAGATTAGTGATCTATGACTTTATTGAAAGATTTTCTGATTCTAAGAACTCATTTTCACTTTTCGATTTTTTCAAAACTTCCAAGTGTTAAATCCTTTCCATTTTTATGATCATTAAATCTTTCGGTTTCATCTTCTAGGAATTGTTTTTCTTTACTCAACTTTTCATTAGATATTTTTAATCTATCTATTTCTGCTAAACTATTATCACACTCTTTCCTAAGTATTTCATATCTCTGATGCATATATTTCAAAACTTTAGTAATTTCTTTATCAAAATTCCATACTTGGTCATCCGTTGCCATGAACCATACATTGGCATTTTTTGTTTCTGAATCACTGTCACTTGATGATGAATCATCCCATGTTGCATTGAATGCCTGTTTCCACTCTTTATTAAAAGTATTTGAAATTGGTTTTCTCAAGCTTGGACAATCTCTTTTCAGACGACCGGGTTTATCATATTTGAAACACCTAACAACATTCCAATTTCTGGAATTATTATTGTTAGCTTTTCGAAGTTTCTTCATTATCCAGTACTTCAATAATTTCTTGATCTTCTTAGTAATAAACCCGATATCGTCATCAGCAGTATCATCATCCAGTTCATTATCATCAATCATTGCACTAAGTTCCATTGATTTCTTCTCATTTCCATGATTCTCTTTTCTAACCTGCAACTTCACTTCATAGGACATTAGATTACAAATTCATTTTTTTATTAACATAGTACTAATATCATGGCTTCTTCGATTGTTAGAGTCTTCTGATCCCATTCACTAGGTAGTGAATTCAAAATCTTTCTGATTTGGTCTTCTTCAGTAATTTTCTTTCCTAATGATATTAAGGTATGTACAATATCTTGAAATCTAGAATACATATTAAACATTGATTCATTTGGTTTCATTTGAAAAAGTTGAAACTAGTGAGTCAGCATAGATATCTTTGTCTGTTATACTTTATTAGTGCCTTCATGTGTGACTTTCCGTATTCTCCAAATTTCATATGCAGAATCACATATAGAAAGTTGATTAAATTCATTCCTATTTAAAGGAAAAAATAAAATGGTCACGGCCTTAGAATTTTTAAGTGCTTGAGTCTTTTGGTCTGATGTCCATTTTGAATATTCTGTTGAGGCTCTATGTATTCTACTTGGGTAGTATTCCAAATATGCAAACCATTAGACTGCAAATAAAATTTCATCCTACAAGCCCAATAAGCATAATTACTGCCATCAAATAGAGGAGGTCTAGTGGTAGATTTTCCTTCTATAAAAGAACTAATAATGGTGTTACTAGTGTCACTTGCCGTTACAATTTTCACAAATCAGATTGTGAACCTTTTGAAAGACCTTGCTCTGATACCAATTGTTACGGAACTGGGTTTTTATAACTCTTTTTTAATGGATCTTAATGCTACTCAGATACTAAAGAGATAATTATATCTATTCAAACTCAAATCAAAAGGAATAAGCAATAAATAAAATGCAGTAAAGTAAATAACACCAGGATTTTTATATTGGTTTGGATTAACCAATCCTACTTCCAGTCCTGCAATCCACCGTGCAAAATTTCACTATAATTGCTTTCTTTCCACTGGTGGCATGAACACCTTTACAATCTTGATTTCATGGGCTACAAGATACACCTTCTCCTTATCAACAGCAATAAACATTGGCAAGTAGATGTATCTTCAACACAAATTCTTGTAGATTTGGTACAATGATCCTATAGACCTCCAATGGCAATATATCTTTGAATTCTTTGAGGAAATAGGACTAAATCAGAGAGAGAATGATATTAATTCTAGTACAACTCTCTGGTACTGTGTGGCTAGCAAATCAATAAAGAATAGGAGTGAAGGAGAGTGGATTTGCAAGAGTAATAGGGTAGTTTTCAATGGAATTTTGTAGAGAATAAATAGAGAAGGAGTAAAAGAAAATATGAAATTATTTTGTAAAAATTCATTACTAGAGGCATTTAAATAGTGTATGAAAGGATGTGTCTTTTGATGAATGGGTGGAGGGAAATAACTTCCCAATTTGAATTTGAAATCTGAAATCTGAAATAGCCATTATAAATGACATACAAAGATGCATATGTCGACATACTAGTGCTGCAAATATGCACAGCAACCCTTGTATGTGTTTCAAATTTTCTGCATTTCAAATTTCCTTATATTTATGGATTTTGGTGATTGAGTTAAGGTCAATGGTTGATTATCTTGAAGTATAATTGCCATGGAATCTTTAAAAGATAATCTAAGGTTCAATGAACTCCTCATCACTTTAAACACCTTTGTTCTTCAGCATACTTCTCTAACAGGCTTTCGTTTTCAATTATTCTGATTATCGTTCTTCTATAATTATTCTTTTGAACTCTTATTTGAATATCTCCATAATATATCTAATGTAACTGCACAAATTAAAGATACGTTAGTAGTAATGTTTATATGGTTGTTGTCACCAAAATCAATACCAAAGATAATGGTCGTGGTTTACTTTTATCATATAAAACAATGAGTGGAATATGCATGAAATATTCCAAGGATATGCATCTAGGCTGAAGATCCGGTTCAAGCATTTAATCCATGAATTAGAGCTGGAGGATTCAGTTTTCTCCTAAATTTTGTAAGGCCAACTTGTTTCATTTTTTCAATACAACCATCAAGAAGAAAAAATATTACAAATTTAATTATACTTTAAATTCAATGTATCTTATGTAGATTTTTCTCATGGTTGGTGGATCCTTGACAGAGCCTCTACATAGAAAAGTTACTACAAGGGTAGTTTAGGTGAGCAAAATTCCCATTTAGGTCTGATTCAGATTCCTCCGTTGTTTCCTTTTCATTCCGCACCTTTTTTCGAAATGAGAAAGAAGATGCTACACTCGATTTGTATTATTTAAGTGCTTATTGTTTGCCAAAGATCCTACTTCTACAATTGGTAGGTCACAGGTTATTCAAATAAGTTGTGTTTTCCGTGTTTTTACCATGTTACAACTTTCGTACCAATTTGATCAATCCGGAATGGATTGGCTAAACATTCTATTAGGGAGCCTGGTCTTGACTCTTCTGTGTGGTATTCATTCTCGATGGTTTTCCTAGTTATGACAACAATTGCAATCTTAAGCAAGTGGTCAGTAAATGGTTATGAAGTATATATATGTTATGGATTTAATTATGTTTTGTAATGGAGTTTTGAAACCAAAAAATGATGTAAACTTGAATTGTTTTCTATTATTATGAATGAGAACTGTTAGTGTTGTTTTGAGTAACTTAAATGATCGCGGTTGTTATTAATGAATTATTGGTTTTAATTATAATATTATGAAATTAATTGTTAATAATATTTGTAAAATTTGAGTTATGAGCTTATGTTGCGATCGCAAAAATGTTTGCTGCAACTATCATCATTAGTTGCAGTGAATCTTACTACAACTTTTACACACAGTTGTAAACTACTAGCACAACTGATAAAAACAGTGGTTGAACTGGTAAATTGCAAGTGTCAAAAATAGTTGTAAATAAATATTTTACAATAGCCATGAGCAGTTGTAAAGGAATTTTTTGCAACTGTCGAAAACAGTTGTGAAATAATCATGCTCTATTACAACTGCGGATATAAAAACTGGCGGATGCAAGTTATAATATATCCATTACAACTATTTTTTACTGTTATAAATGGTATTTTTGTTGTAGTGTTTCTGATTCATTTGTAGTAGATTTTGGGTGATGTATGTCAGGTCTGAAGGTGTATTCAGAATCAACTTGCTCAGGTTGATCAGGTATGGACACCCTTGGGTTGTATATCTTTTGAGTAATTTTTGTACCTGTTTCTCTTTTGCTAAAGGGAAAATTCCTTTCATTGAAAACATGTCTAGATATGAACACTTTACCACAGTTATCTAGACATTTGTATCCTTTTTGATTTGTAGCATATTCAAAAAATGTGCATGATCTAGATCTAAAATTTAATTTGTGAGTGTTGTAGAGTCTTAGATAAGGAAATCATAAGTATCCAAATACTTTTAAAGCCTTGTAGTCAAGTTTTATTTTGAACACAAATTCAATTGGACATTTGAACTTTAAGGCTTTGGTTGATAGTCTATTAATTAAATAAACACTAGTATTGAAACCATCAGGCAAAAATTTTAGTGGTAGGATTGCTTGAGCAAGTGAAGTTAAGCCTGTTTCTACAATTTGTTTATGCTTTCTTTCTACCAAACCATTTTCTTAGATGTGTGGACATGTGATTCTATGAATGATGTCAGTTTTGTTAGAAATTTTTTTAATGGCCTGAATTATGCTCCTCCATCAGTTTGGAATTTTTTTACATGCTGTTCGATTTGCTTTTCAGCTTAAGCAAAAAAATACGTAATAGCATAATATGGTTCGGATTTTTATTTTAGAAATTTTATCCATACATATATAGCATAGGGGTCAACAAGGGATAGATAATATTTGGACCCATAATCAATGTTGATTGGTGGTGGTGCCTACAATTTAGCAGTGATTAATTCAAGTGGTTTATTATACACAATTTGAGAGTTATAAAATGTAAGTTTATTGTTTTTCCCATATGACATTGCGTACACTGATCGGCGGTTTTAGTTATTAATAAAAACCACGATTTTATTTTACCGCAAGCGCACAACGTCTGTTGTAGTATTTGTGCGAATACGGGTCGAATCCACAGGGAGTTGTATAATTTACTAATGTTTATTTAAATTCTAGACGAGTTAGATGAAATTGAGTAATCGGTTTGATTAGTTAAGAATGAGAAATTGCTAGAATAGAAGAGAAACAGACTTGTAGAGAATATTTAAGAATTGTAAATTAAGGATGAGATCTATTAATCTCTTGGTGAATCAACAGATCTCAAGAGCATAAAAACAGAAATTCCAATGCGATAGAGATTAAAATAAGCAATGAATAACACAGACGGAAATTAGAAATAAGAATAAAGAAGAAGAGAACACTGACAGAAAGGAGTAAATAAGAATTTGACTAATTTTATTGCTAAAATCAGAATAAAGATTATAAGAGGAATCCTTAGATCTAAGAAGAAAAGAAAGAGAACAATTGCAAAGATGATCTAAAATGGCACTAGGTAGGGTTATCTATAGTATTCACAAGATCTAGATCTAAAATAATAGAATTCTCTAGAATTTAGGCCTAATATTCCACTTGAATCTTATCTTTTATCATTCCAGAATTTCCTTCTCTACATTTTCTAGAAACTTCTTGATTCACAAAATCCAAGCCCTTGACTTGATCTTCATTTGTTGATCTAGTGTGTTCCAAATTACTCTAGAGGTTTCCATCTCCCGTATTTTCCAGAATCTTCTTTTGTTGGCTTGCTCTAAAAGAATTTCCCTTGGAGGTTGGCAAAAAATAAATAAGGTATGTGCTAGGATTCGAGCCCATGACCTCTTTGTAGATTGCACCACATCAAACCAACTGAGTTATGACTGCTTTTGTATTTAGCTTGGTTTTCACCTTCTTTTCAATAGATCCTTGAACTGAACTGTTATTCTAAAGTCAATTCTGCAATAGTTTCTTCTTTTGTGGAAAATCATAAACCCATAACAAACAAAACTAAAAGACCTAGTAGTTCTGCTTTAAGAGTAGTAAAATATATAATTAAGCAATAAAATTTTTACATAATTTGATGTTCATCAAATACCCACACTAGAACCTTTATTCGTCCTCAAATAAAACCTAATTAAATCTATTAGCCACACTTTCGTAGGGAATCACGATTGCATTTAGCATATGCAATAAGCCTTTAAACCCCTCGGTATCCCTAGTAGGACGAGTTGTGTCTCGTGAGGGTTTTCAGCGGATACTACCCACAAAACCCCAATGCAACATGTTATTAATGCAACTATATGAATGCAAAATTGTATGAAAATTTGATGAGTCGTTTTATTTTAAACACTCACAATATTGTAGTGTATAGGTGTTCTAGTCAAAATTGAGAAATTTATGTTTATCGCATAGCAACAAACTTCAAACAAAGTCAAGTTTCCGTCACATCAGACTCTAGCTTGCTAATATTTAAAGTTGAAACATAATGAAATTGTGAAGTTTGATTTGACGTGATTGTCAAAGTTTGCAAAGTGATAATTCTATTTTCTCTTGTATAACAATTTCAAATTTATAAAACTAAAGAGTATGCTTTGATTTCATTCACCTACCCTCTCTTTATTATTTATATGTTTACTTAATGATAAATTTTTTCCTTTAATGCATACACCTAACTCATAGACCAAGGTACATCATCCATGCACTGCCTTTCGGGCTTACATGAGAATGAAATAGAGCTTGGCGGATTGTGCAAACCGACTCTGACCAGGGTATGCCTCTCATGCACTTCCTTTCAGGCTTACGTGAGAGTGGGACAGAGCTTGGTGGGTGTGCACACCAACGCTAGATGTACTAGCAATGTTAGATAACCTTGGTTTATTATTTATCACTATCATGATCATTATAATTATTAGCCAAGAGAGGATAATGCAAAATCATTTTAGCACTTCTTCATTATATAGATTTGAAAACTATTAACTTGTGTATTTTAGAGATAACACTTTTTAAACAATGACAATAAATAACCAACTCCATAATTGCCACCTATGAATCAGCCAACATATTAGCTTACTATTATCATGTGTGATTTACACTTTTCATCTTATTTTCCATCCGAAGCTAATATTTCACAAAAATTTCCATCAAATGACTAGTACAATATATCTGCTCGACTGCGCCCATTTAAAATAAACCGATTTCATCAAGTTTTCATAACAAATATGAATATATACGGATGCACCAAAAGAAAAATCATGTAAAATGGATGAAAATATTATTTTTTTTGAATGCAAAATATGAGTGCATGTACATAAATGCACCTAAATGCAAAATATGAATGCATTATGTGCCTCCCCCCATTTAATTTCAACAGTTTCCTCACTATTCATAATGTTTTCTAAACTTGAAAGAAAGTACCCATAAATGAATGCAATGCAATATGATTTGTAATATAAAATGCAATTTGCTGACATACAAAAATGGATTGTATATGAAATAATATAAATGTTTATGGTGAATTCGATGCAAATATTGCCATCACCTCTTTCTTTTGCACTTGGTTTTTGGTTTATGTGTTCCCCCCACACTGTACTTAGCAACATTTTCAAACAGGCAATTTTTTTATCAACATTCCATCCTTGTACCTTGATTTATAGTCAACTACGTATATGTCAATGTATCTTGAAAGTAGAAAATTTCCAACCAATGATTTTTGCATGACATAATTTATGCACTCAACAAATTTATTAGTGTAATCTTTCAATAGAAAGCGATCATGCATAAGATTATTAGTAAAACCAAAATTTTGAGTGTTCCCTAACGATTTATTTAGCTTAAATTCATGATTTACAAGAGATGATTCAAGATTATGATCAATATCAACTGCCTTATTAGTTGACATTTCAAAATTCTTATTAAATTCTAAATTTAGTTTGGGTTCACCCGCACTGTCAGCCTTATCAGTCAAAAGTATGCGATGCTCACAAATAGAAGGACATATCCCCTTGATATCAAAATTTGCCCAACCTATTGCTTCCTTATTTTCTTCTAAAACTTTTAAAAGCTTTTCTTCTTGGTCTTTAATTAGATCGGAGTCTATAATCACTGGGGAAGTTTGATCTGCACCACGGTAAGCGTACTTGAGATTTTCTGGAAGCGGTTTAAGATCATTTTTGGTTTATCACAATTAGTTAATTCCATGGAAATATTTTCATTATTTGTTGAAAAGTGCGAATCAAGCATTTTATTCAAATTAGATATATATTTATATTCATCAATGTTTGAATTAAAATGCTCGAGACACGTGTTTACGGCATTTGATGAATTATTGAGAGTTTCTTCCATGATTGTTTCGACAACATCAATTTCTTCTATCACAAAATCTCGGGGTTGTTTATTAAGATTAAAGATGTTTAATTCAGTAGTTAGGTCCCCAAAGGAAATTTTGAGATTTCCATTTCTACAGTTTATAATAGAATTTGAGGTTGCCAAGACAGGGCGTCCTAAGATGACATAGATTTGAGCTTGAGGATTAAGGACAGGAGCGGTTTCAAGCACTAGGAAGTCAATTGGGAAGTAAAATCGATCTACTTGAATCAATACATCCTCAATTAGGCCTATAGGTTTCTTAGTGGATAGATCAGCAAGTTGAATCGTGATATTAGTAGGTTTTAATTCTTCTATTCGTAATTGGAAATATACGTGATAAGGGAGAAAGTTAATGCTCGCGCCAAGATCAAGTAGTGCACGGTTAATGAATGTATTTCCAATTTTACAACCAATTGTTGGACAACTGGGATCCTAAAACTTGACAGGCATATGGTTAGAAATAATCGAACGATTGTTTGCCGTCAAAAAGGCCATTTTAGGCACGTTGGTCGCCCTCTTTCGAGTACAAAGTTCCTTAAAGACATTTTGTGTGTTGTGGGATTTGTTCAATAGTATCTAAAAGTGTAATGTTAATATGAACTTGTCTAAGGATATCTAAGATTTTATCAAATTGAGCAGGTTTATCTTTATTCTTAAACCTACTAGGAAAAGGGGCGACTGGTTTATAGACCTTTTCATCAGATCTCATCGTTTTGGGTTGAGTCAATTTGAGGGTTGCTTATAGGAGATGAAAGAACACAAGGATTACCATCTTTTGACAATGATTTTGAAGAGGATAAGTTGATATTCGAAGATGTTGTAACCTTGGAAGCGTTAGACTTGTCAATATGATTATCAATTTTCTTTCCCGATCTTAAGGTGGTGATGGATTTTACTGAATTTGACTCATCTTCCTCACAAGAATTCACTCCACGAGAATTTTTATATTTAGGGTTTGCTTCGGTTTGACTTGGTAATTTCCCCTTCTCGTTATTTATTGACAATTTTTTTATCATATCAATAAGTTTATCGTGTTTCTTATGCATTTCTTTAATTTCTTTCTCGAGACGAACATAGTCTTGTGATTGTTGAGAAGGATGGGATGCATCTCAAAGATGTGGAGGCTTGTAAGTTTGACTACAAGGATTATTATTTTGAGGAACATATTGTTGATTTGACATTTGAGAAATTTGAGTGCTTTGATTGATGGGATAAAAATGTGAAGGGTTTGCGAAGTTATTTGTATTTGACCATGATAAATTTGGATGCTTCCTCCAATTATAATTATCGGAAGAATCAATTGGACTGAAGGCGTTCACTTGTTCTTGAGGATACGGAAGTTTCCTTTCTTCAGCATAGGCCTCCTCGGTAGAAAAGTAAGAAGGGTCTATAGCGTGAACTCCTCATGGATTTGTACGAGCTGGCCCATGGATAAATTTCCATTGTTGATCTTTATCAGCATATTCCTCAAAGAATGCCCAAGCTTCTTCACTTGATTTATCACGACACATAGTTTCAAGTTGAGTTCGAGTTGGATAATTAAGACCTTCGTATACTATTTGACATAATATTTTCAGTGGAATTCCATGGTGAAGACAACTTTGCAATAATTGATTGAATCATTCAAGATATTGGCAAAATGTTTCCCCTTTATTTTAGGTAAATTGGCGAATTTTATTTCTAATTTTAAGCGCTTTATGAAAAGGAAAGAATTTTTTTAAGAAAATTGTTTCGAAATCATTCCAACAATGAATGGATAGTCGTGGAAGAGAGATAAACCACCTTCTAGCGCTACCTACAAAAGCAAACGAAATCAGTCTAAGTTTAATGGATTCATGTGAGAGTTATTGCATTTTTATCGTAGATGTATATAATTCAAGATCGTCAAGAAATTCATTTGCATTTTCAGAACCAGTAAACTTAGGAATGCCTTGAGTGAAAGAGCTTTTTAATTCAAAATTGTTTCCTCCGTTTGGTGGATAAACTATGACTGAAGGTTGTGCAGTTCTAACTGGGTAGCATTATTCTCTTAACGATATACCTCGAGGTGGTTATGATTGTTGAAAATTTTGTTGAAAAGGAAAAACTGAATTTTGAACATTTTGATTATTAAAATTCATTTAGTTTTGTTTAGATGATTGTGGTGTAGAACCGTGATTACTCATTAATGTAAATTGTTCAAAAGAAGTGGTGTTGCGTCTTTCTAAGCGCATACGATCGTTTCGAAACCACATTTGCATAAAATTATTATTCTTCTTTTTTAATTTATTTATTTGTCAACAACAAATTACCAATGCAACAAAATCAATAAAAAATTGGAAAATTAAAAACTTACAATGCTTGCTTCTTTGCTTTTATGATCTCTTTCCACGCTTGACTCCCGAAATTGACAATTTGAAATCTGTTGAAACTTTCTCCCTTGACTTATTCAAATCAACACGTCTCCTTGGACTTGATCTATTTATTCGGCCTTCCGTGCCTATTCTTCAACAAAGGCCCTCTCATTTTTTTGGAAATTTGTAAAAGTTGTGTAGAGAATAAATGGAAAGAGTTAATGCAATTTGTGAAAGAATTAAAATGAAGTTTAAAGCTGATAGAAATCAACAGCATTATTTTTTTTATTACTAATTGAAAATAGGAAACAAAGATTATTGAAGAAAGGAAAGCAAGATCAAAACAACAAAACTAAACAGAAGAAAACTACGCAAGAAATGACACTTTTTTTTAAGAATGTAACTGTAAAACAAGAAAGAAATAAAAAGCCTTTTTTCGTTGATAAAAGGAAACAAACAAAGAAGAAATCTAAAATTGCTAATAACAAAACTAAGCAACTAAATTAAAGGATTTTTTTTGACTGAATAAAACGAAAACAACTAGTGGAAAACAAAGGCAAATGAGCAATTTAACTAAAGAAAATAGGAAAAAAACAATTTTTTTTTTAAAGAATTGAAAGAACTAAAATAATTGGAAAACTACAAAATAAAAAAATGTTTTTTCAAGTTAATAAAAGGAAACAAAGAAAAATGGAAAACAAAAATCTAAGACTTCTAATTATAAAACTAAGTGACTAAACTTGATTTTTTTTTAATCTTTTCAAATATGAAGAAAACAAAACAGAATTAAAAAACAAAGAACTGCAACTAAATAGAAAATAGAAAACAAAAAACAAATTAAAAAAATACTAACACGAACCGAATGTTAAATAAACAGTAGAGATTATCAAAACTCTCCGGCAACAGCGCCAAAAACTTGATCGATGGCTTTAATTATTAACAAAAACCACGATTTTATTTTACTACAAGCGCACGGCGTCTGTTGTAGTATTTGTGAGAATACGGGTTGAATCTACAGGGAGTTATATAATTTACTAATGTTTATTTAAATTCTAGGCGAGTTAGACGAAATTGAGTAATTGGTTCGATTAGTTAAGAATAAGAAATTGCTAGAATAGAAGAGAAACATACTTGTAGAGAATATTTAAGAACTGTAAATTAAGGATGAGATCTATCAATCTTTTGGTGAATCAATAGAACTCAAGAACATAAAAACAGAAATTCCAATGCGGTAAAAAATAAAATATGCAAAGAAAAATACAGACAGAAATTAGAAATTAGAATAAAGAAGAAGAGAACACTGACAAAAGGGAGTATAGAAGAATTTAACTAATTTTATTGCTGAAATCAGAATAAAGATTACAAGAGAAATCCTTAGATCTAAGAAGAAAAGAAAGAGAACAATTGCCAAGATGATCTAAAATGGCACTAGGTAGGGGTATTTATAGTATTCACAAGATCTCGATCTAAAAAAATAGAATTCTCTAGAATTTGGGCCTAGTCTTCCTCTTGAATCTTATCCTTTATCATTCTAAAATTTCCTTCTCTACATTCTCTAGAAACTTCTTGAATCACAAAATACAAGCTCTTGACTTGATCTTCATTTGTTGATCTAGTGTGTTCCAAATTACTCTAGAGGTTTCCATCTCCCGTATTTTCCAGAATCTTCTTTTGTTAGCTGGCTCTAAAAGAATTTCCCTTGGAGGTTGGCAAAAAATAAATAAGGTGTGTGCTAGGATTCGAACCCATGACTTCTTTATAGATTGCACCACTTCAAACCAACTAAGTTATGACTGCTTTTGTGTTTAGCTTGGTTTTCAACCTCTTTTCAATAGATCCTTGAACTGAACTGTTATTCTAAAGCCAATTCTACAACAGTTTCTTCATTTTTGGAAAATCAAAAACCTGTAACAAACAAAACTAAAAGACCCAGTAGTTCTGCTTTAAGAGTAGTAAAATATATAATTAAGCAGTGAAAATTTGACATAATATGATGTTCATCATACACACATATGGTAAAGCACATTTTATCAATAGAAATATTAATGCTACTCAAGATATGTTTAACAATGTATACATTTGGGTGTCCTAGATTATAATGCCATGTATGTATACTATTGTAACAATTTTCTTGACTAATTCCAAAGGCATTGCGATAGTTTGCATTATTTGCTGGTCAAAATTGAAAGTGTATAGTCCATGTGACTCATTACCCTGCAACGGAATTTCTTTTGTTAGAATGTCTTTTACCAAACAATAATTGGGATAGAATTCAAAGAATACGATGTTATCTCTAGCGAATTGAGATACACTTAAATAAGTTTTTTCTTATTAAGGGTGCATTTAGTAAATGATTGAGAAACAAACATTTACTCTTTCCCATAACACTTGCACTTCCTATATGTGTAATTTTAGTGGGATTTCTATTTCCCAATAGTAAAGACGATGTACCTTTGTTTTCAGAATTTCCCAAGTTCAGATTTGCTAGATTGTTTGTGACATGATTTGTGGCTCCAAAATCTGGGTACTAAAGCTCATCATGAATGTCCTCAATATTTACCATGTCAACACTTGCAATTTCTGATTGAATTCTTCTTTCTTGAGAGATATTTACAACATTGGCATTAGGTGCATGATTTTTTGAGTTATTACTCTATTGTGATGGAGTGTAAATAGAATCAAATCCAAAGTAACATCTTCTTGCTGTGTTTCCAAGTTTCTCACAAATTTGACACTTAATTCGATTGTTGTTGTATCTGCCACCTTTGCCTCTTCCTCTTTTGTACCCTTCCTGATTCTTGTTTCTATTATAGGTAGCATAGTTTGTAGAAAGATCATTGACAACTACTTTCTTTTCCTATATTCTTCCCTCATGTGAGACTAGAATAGAGTGACTGATTGTAGGTTGGGTGTGTTTTCATTGAATGATATAACAACTACGACAACATCATAATCATCGTCTAAACCACATAGCATGTATAAGACTTGGTCTGAATCTGGTACTTTGTAGCCTACAGACCCCAATTGATCACACAACATCCTGATCTTGGCCAGGTATTCATGCACTGGTAGATTTTCCTTCTTTATATTTTGCAATCATCTTTCGTAGCTCATGGCTTTGGCAACACGCTATATACTATAAATATGTTCAATAGTTGTCCATACTTCATATGAGCTATTGCACTCGATGAGTTGTGATTGTAACTTTTCACCAATAGTGGAAAGCAACTATGAACTTATTAGACTATCTTGTCTTTGATAATTTATATATTCTTTATTGGTCATGAGTCTTCCTTCTTCTAATATGTTCTTAGTTAGGATTATAACTGTGCCAAGAAGGTGTTGCTTAAGGCTATATCCTTTGATGAAAGTCTCTATCTGGAATCTCCACAGCAATAAATTGTCTTCATCTAGTGTGATGTTGATAAGTTAGCTCTGAGGTTTGATGGCTTTGATTAATTCATGCATACTGTTTATTGTTGTGGCTGGGTCGGTGAGTCTTGCAATAGAGGATGCAGATGCGTTAGAGTCTCCTTCAACCATGTTGAATAAAAACTCTGGCAAGAAAATCAAGAATCTTGTGGGAAAAGATCAACATTTGAATTGTGCAGCCGATCAAAGCGGCTGAATGATGATCTCTTTCTGACAAATTCTCCTTAGCGACGCACAGTCGTTTCGTTGGTCAACAGATCGATGAATAGAAATGTAACACAAACTCGTAAGATAGAGATACAAACACAAATGTAAAGAGAATGCAAATTCTCTGATGATCAAGATACACAGCTGTAAACTCGAAGATGACGAAATACCTGAGAGTCTCAATGGCAAGGCATACAGTTGTTGTTAAGCATCTTTGTGAGATCTGATACTGTAACACCCTGAATTTTTAACGACAATAAAATAGGATAAAATTAAGTAATAATTAATTCAATACTCAGAATTAAGAAAAACATACTGCGCCATCGCGTCCGTCTCGAAATTCTGGTAGAGATAAACATTTGGTTTGCGTAAAACGGACACCGTATGAAGAAGTTATGAGGGTTGTAAGTTTGTATGCACGTAGGAAGAACGTATATACACATATGACTCACATATGAGTCAGATCCTACCCAGAACAGTTTGAAAATCCAAAATTCATCAAGTCGGCAACATTCCTGCTCTAGGGGGTCGACCCCCCTAGAGGGGTGTCGACACAAGGGTCAACCCCCCTTAAGGGGTGTCGAACTATGGGTCAACCCAACCACAAGGGTGTCGACAACCCTAGGCTGAGGTAGTAGTCGGTTTCAGAAGGTTCTGCAACTATATATATGTGTCCAATTCTTTTATTTCTTCATTGGAAATTATGGAAGCCAAATGCTGCTGGTGTTCAAACTAAGATGGATTCGTTTTCTTCAACAACGTACAACGTTCAACTTTGCAAATCAAATACTGAAATTAAAGATCCATTCTCTTTATTGTCTAAACCTAACGGAGTGAGTTTCTAGTTGCTTTTAGGTTTAAATAAATAAAAGTAAATTGTGAAAGACTGTGAATTGGATATGTTGTAAACTATGAATCTATGTTATTGTTAAATCTTATACTATGTCATGATACATCTACACCTTTAGATCTAATGCAATTGTGGTAATTCTATTATGTTACCTATGTGGATCCTGACTTGTAATTATATTGTGGTGAATGTAAATCTATTAATTTGGACAGTTGCAGCCTTGGTAAGATCTAATTCTTTATGTAACTCACCTTTCACTTGTCATATTGCGATCAACTTAGATATGTTGTAAATTTGACATGTGAACCCATATTTAGATCTAAACATGCTATTATGTCATCCTAATGGTGTTAGGTTTATTTTAACCTTTAGATCTGAATTATGTTATCTAATTTACCGCCTTGTGTTTATCACGTTTGATCTAAACCAATTGGACATCTAAATTGCTAATTTAGATCTTACTATGCTTATTGTGACATCGTAGTTACGTTAGAATCAATTTACTGCCACCAGTTCATCAGTTTTATGTCCACGTTGTTATGATGTTAATTACATGTCCATGCCAATATGTATGTTCACCTTATTATCATGCTACTTTATGTTTATGCCAAGATGATCACTTTGGTTATATTCCCATTATTTTCCCTATTATCATTTACGACTGGGCTATTGTCTAGCCTAGGCATGCCGCTAGTTTATGAGTGCGCTAGTTAGGAAACAAGGGAAAAAGGGTTAATATTGGCATAATTTGTATATGAACATTTTTGGACGTATAAGTCAAATTATTGGAGAAAGGATTAATTAATTAATTAATAATGGAATGTATAGTAATTACAATTAGGAACTGTAATTGTACTTGTGACACGAGGTTAGGTTGTATTAGTGGTGTAAGTCTGCCCGCACCCGACCGACATATCCAGCAGCCACTAATGTTGAACCTAATGTGGGAGGTCAAAGTACGCAAATACGAATCAGGCTATGACATGAGGTTAGGCCCAACTATGGAATAAGACTGCTAGGACCCGACCAGCATATCCAGCATCCACACTTTGTAGGCCTAATATGGGAGGTCTAGCCCATTATAAACCATAAATGGACATGGTAATGAATTGGACTACTTAACCAAATATAATCCAGAGGGATCGTATGATTATGAACTAAGATTAGGGTTAAGTAAATTGATTGGAATAGTGGATGGGTTAAGCAAATCTGGAGGGGGTAGGTAATATTTACATATAGGCCCACAAAATTAACCTGATAAGGTTATGTAATTAAAGACACCTGGTGGTATACATAACTGGAGGAAAGTACAAAAGTTATGTAATTAAAGATACTTTTAGGGTAAGCATAACTGAATAGGGCTATGTAATTAAAGACACCTAAGGGTATACATGGTCAGTGAAAACCTAGTGGGGGATACAAGACAAAGGGAAGAGCTTGGATCATATTATGTGGGACCCATTTCAGTCAGTAACCCAGAGTAGGTATCAAGTAAAAGTACTCTGTACTAGGCGGAGAGGGGACACGCTTACTGACTGATTGTAAGTGATACAAACGTGGAGGACGGTGTAGGCGGCGCAAACTGACCAGGCCATGTGCGTGCATGAGCCGGGCAGAGGGGCATAAGACGATCGTTACACCAGTAGATATGGTTGTGCACATCTTGGGAAATGAAGGGTTGCTACTTAGGAGGTGATACCTCCTACTGTGGGGCCAGCACTGGGTATCTGCGGAGTAGAGAGCCAATCGATTAGGGTAGTGGTTAGGGTACACTCAGACGTATGTGCTAAGTCTACCAACTTATAGTGGAAGGGATCATCTCATTATGGTTGTACTAGTAATAGTGCAGAGTAATCATTAGAGAATTGTATACACCTTATCTTGCCTACCTTGTCACACCTGCCATTTATGTATTGATGTCTCTTATCCATTTTATATGCCTATCATGTTATGTAACACCCCGAATTTCTAATGACATTAAAGTAGATAAATTAAACAATAATTAATTTGATATTCAGAATTAAGGGAAAGGAGTACGCCATTATGTCCGTCTCGAAATTCTGGTCAAGATAGACACCTGGTTTGCGTAAAACGGATAATGTATGAAGAAGTTATGAACAGTAGAAATTTGGCGGAAAAATCAGGAATTTCCGATGCGCTTGACAAGTGCGCCCATGTATTTTTACACTAGCGCACCTATAAAGTGCGCCCATGTATGTTCTTGGGCATCCGTACCCAATTGGGTGTTGGCCCGTGGCCCGATTCACCTTAGAGCTGAGGTGGCATGCGAATTTTGTAACCTAGCAGCTATAAATATACATCAATTCCATTGTTTTCTTCACAAAGAAACAATGGCGGCCAAACTCTGCCAGAGTGCGAACTAAGACGAATCCGTTTTCTTCAAACATTAGTTTTGCAAATCAAATTTTGAGATTCAAGCACAGATTCAACACCAACTTCTTTTCTACCATCTTAGCAAACCAATCACAGTGAGTTGGTTATTTTTAGGTTTAAATAAATAAAAGTAAATTATGAAAGACTGTGATTTGGATATGTGTAAACCATGAATCTATGCTATTATCATATCTTATGCTATGTCATGATAGATCTGTTTCTTTAGATTCAATTCAATTGTGATTATTCTACTATGTCAGGATAGATCTATTTCTTTAGATCCAATTCAATTGTGATTTTTCTACTATGTCATGATATATCTATTTCTTCAGATCCAATTCAATTGTGATTATTATACTATGTTATTATTGTGGATCTTGGTTTGTAACTATATTGTGGTTAATATAAATCTTTTAGTTTGGACAGTTATATCATTGGATAGATTTAATCATTTACTTAAATCGTGAACATATGTCACCTTGAATTGGTTAAGATTGGTTCTAAATCTTTATCTTAATTGTAACTTCGATGACATGCTATGATGTGGATTTGTGTAGATCTATTTCTAAACCAGTAGATCTAATTTATGTGGACACTGAAACTGTTAGTCAGATCTAGATTTTCACCTTGTGTTTATCGTGTTAAGGTCTAAACCAATTGGACATCTAAATTGCTAATATAGATCTCACTATGCTTATTGAGATATCATAGTTATGATTTACTTCCATAAGTTTATCAGTTTTATGTTCACCTTGTTATGATGTTACATGCCCATGACAGTATGTATGTTCATCCTTATCACCATGCTAGTTTATGTTTATGCTAAGTTATGTTAAAAATGGTCACTTTGGTTATATTCCCATTATTTTCTCCATGATCATTTATGACAAGGCTATTATCTAGCCTAGGCATGCCGCCAATTTATGAGTCTGCTAGTTAAGGAACGGGGAAAAAAGGGTTAATATTGGCATAATTTGAATATTAACATTTTTGGACATACAATTCAAATTATTGGAGTGGGCATTAATACCCAAAAAGGGAAATGTTTAATTAATTTATTAACTAAATTAAAAATGGAATGTTTAGTAATTACAATTAGGAATTGTAATTGTACTTATGACAAGAGGTTAGGTTGCATTAGTGGTGGAAGTATGCCCAGACCTGACCAACATATCCAACAGCCACAATTATTGAACCTAATGTGGAAGGCCAAAGTACATAAATATGAATCGGGCTATGACACGAGGTTAGGCCCAACTGTTGAATAAGTCTGCCCGGACCCGATCGGCATATGCAGCATCCACACGTTGTAGGCCTAATGTGGGAGTTCTGTCCCATTTAAACCTTAAATGGACATGGTAATGAATTAGACTACTTAACCTAAGTTAATCCATAATGATTGTATGAACTTAAGTTTAAGTTGGGGTTTAAGTAAACTTGGTTGAACAAAAGGAGTGGGTTAAGTAAATCTTGGGTAGGTGGGTAATATTTACATACTGGCCCACAAACTTAACCAGTAAGTAAACATGCTTGGGTCAGTGGGAGGGTTAAGTAAATCTGAGGGGTTGGGTAATATTTACATATAGGCCCATAAACTTAACCTGATAAGGTCATGTAATTAAAGACACATAGTGGTATACATAACCGATGAAAATAATAAATTTATGTAATTAAAGACACCTTTTAGGGTAAGCATAACTTGTAGAAATGATAGGGTTACGTTTTAAAGATACTTATAGGTAAGCATAACCGGTTGGAAGATTGGGGGTTATGTATTAAAGACACCTATAGGTAAGCATAACCGGTAGAAAGATTGGGGTTATATAATTAAAGACACCTTTTAGGGTAAATATAACCTGTGGGAAAACCTAGTGGGGGATACAAGACAAGGGAGAGCTTGTATCACATTGTGTGAGACCCATTTCAGTCAGTAACCTGGAGTAGGTATCAAGCAAAGTACTCCATACTAGGTGGAGAAGGGGCACGCTTACTGACTGATTGTAAGCGATCTAATCATGGATGCAGTGTTTGCAGCGCGTTCCAACGGGGTCACGTGCATGCATGACTCCGCATGCTAGGGAAGATAAAATGCTATGACATCGACAGATATGGTTGTGCACATCATGGAAAACGAAGGGTTGCCACCTTTGTGAGTTATACACCCTGCCGTGGGGCTAGCACAGGGTATCTACGAGGGTTAGGGAGCCGATCGATCAAGGTAGTAGATACGATACATTTGGACGTATACCTAAGTCTACCACTTTGTAGTTGATGGGATAATATCTTTCTGGATATACTAGTAATAGTGCAGAGTAATCATTAGAAGCACATACGCCTTATCCTGTCTACCTCGTCTCACCTGCAATATATGTAGTGATCTCTCTTATCCACTTTATATATCTATCATGTTACTTTTGCTTATTTACTGGCTAAAAGTAACTAGACTCGCCAAACTTTATGTCTAACCCTTTTTGTTTCTCCTTCTTTCTTCCATTTCCCCCCAGATTCTCAAGGGGGGGGGGGGGAGTTCTCAGGCATAGTCAGGATTCTGCTATCATCTTGCTTGGAGCTTTTAGATGTATTGCTTAAGCTTCTATCTTTGCTACTATGGCTTATGATTTGGGGATTATGCTTTCTTTATTATTGTACTCTGATATTTTAAAGTACAAGACAGAAGTTTTAATGATGAACAGAGTTTATGTATTTTCAGACATATGGTGTAACCATGCTTTATGATTAATAAAAGTTTTTAATTCCGCTGCTGTTTTATATCTATCTTGTAATATTTCTGTTCTATTTACCTATAACGCTTCACAAAACTTAATGCATTCCCTTAGTGAGTGACATTAACAGACATGGTGTGTCACACTTGGTATCAGAGCTGAAGGTTACCAGATCGGATGAAGTTTCTAAAAATTATTTTTAAAAAGGTTTTACAAGAAAGCATTTTTCAAAAAGAAAAGGCTGTTTTGAAAAACATATTCCACAAAGCCATAGGAAGTATCTCTCGATTATCCGCTTGATTCCTTTTTCCTTTTTGTCTGGGGAACCGATTCTTCTCGAAAGGTGTCCCTATTCCGGCATGATGCCATAGGTATGTTTGAACTGCTGCATATATCGAAGGGCAATGAAGTGCCTAACCTCCATCTTAGTTGTAGTAGTATCACCTTCGGCTAATTTTCTCGAGCTTCGTAAGGACCGTGCGATGGATGCAAATTTTGATAGACTTGTTAGCTTGTTACACAAATATGGTAAAAAGGAGAATGATGGAGTTAGGGCTAAGGAGTACGACCCAAGGATGAGAAAAATGATGGCCCGGGAAGGAACAAAGGTGAAAAGGAAGAAGTTATGGTTGAGGAAACACAAAATAAAAAGGTATGGCCTAAGAAACGACAACAACAACAAAAGAAGGGCGGAAAGAATGACAAGACTAAGGTTAACAAGAAGTGCCATAGTTGTAGGCGAAAGGGTCATTTGGCCTAGGACTGCAGGAAAAGGAAGAATGCTTGCTTTGTTTTTAGATAGGTTGGACACTATGCTAGGTAGTGCCCAAGGAAGCAAGGATAAGGTCAAAAGACGGGAACCTCTGGAGGGCAAGCGAATGCTGTCGTGGCTAGTGCACTAGATAGAGGTAGGAAAGTTTCCATGGAAGGTTTGACTACTCTTTCAAGTCACCCTATTAGAACCTTTTTTATTCTGGCGCTTCACACTCGTTTATATCTAGTTCTGTAGTTGAATCTTTGCATTTAAATACTAGTATGGTAGTGGATCCCGTTGTTGTCTCAAACCCCCTTGGTGGTTCTGCTCATTTATTTATGATTTGTTGGGGTTTGAGAATATAAGTGTTAGACATCGAGTTTGAGTGCGACGCATATGTTCTTGGGTTTATGGACTATGGATTGATTCTGGGAATAGATTGGCTTACCACATATGGTGCCATTCTGGATTGTGAGACAGGGGTGGTTAGGCTCCTGACTTGTCATGGAAGGACCCTCGACATTTCTTGTGACCCCAAAGGGTCTGTTAGGTTGAGTTTCCTTGAGTCACTTGACACATCTATCGATGATCTAAGATCTATTCAAGTAGTCCGTGAGTATCCTGAAGTCTTTAATGAGGTCCGGGGTTTACTCTGAAGCACGAGATTGATCTCCGTATACTCTTGGTGGACAATGCAAAGCCAGTTGCATTACCTGTGCGCCATATGGCTCCTAAAAGAAAAGAGGAAACTTGATAAGAAATTGGGGGAACTACTTGAGAAGAGGTTTGATAGGTGAATCATATTAGGATGAGAAACCTATTGAAGACAGTCCTTGAAGAAGCTCATCATTCTAAGATGACCATTCATACAAGCGGTGATAAAATGTATAGCGTTCAAGGTTGTGGAGCCAAAATTGTGAAAGGAAGTGAAAGTAGAGAAGGAAGCAATGATTGGATGAGTTCCGACTTGCATACTTGGATCAGAGGTTAAGAAACTGCGCAATGGAGAGGTTAGGTTAATAAAAGTGCAATAGGGAGAAGACAGCGAGGATGCGACTTGGGAGTCCGAAGACAAAGATCATGCTTCACACCCTTTTCTTTTTAAGGGAATGTCCTTAAGTTCTCTTCCAAAAGCTTTTATTCTCATTTTCTTCTATCATCTGAGTATATCCTATCGATCGGATCTTCGACCTTTAGGCAGAAATCCCATGATTCTAAACATGTGTTTGAGACATGTTATATTTGTTGGATGAAAGTGGATGAAAGTGGATGCAAGTGGTTGCTCGTGGATACATATACACACATTAGGCACTAGATCGGCTCAATCACTCTCATACTGCATATGGATGTGTGTGCATTTTCTTTCTTTAATGGATGGAAATGGATGTATTAGCATATGGATGTTACATTTGGATGAATGAGTGTGCACACATACAGAACTTACATGTAATAATAGGACTATTTGCATATATATTGGATTCATGGCACTAACATACATTGCATTAAGGAGGTCAACTGAATCAGTAGACCGCCTGATCTTCACATTAGAATTGGGACATATACACACACCTCTGCATATACACATATAAGCATTAGAAATCTTTAAGGACAACGGATGCCAGTGTTGGTGGATGAGTAGATGGATGGTAGGATACATTCTTTTCAACTTAGATTTCAGGGAGGAAATCCTTTGAGTAGTGGAGAACGTAACACCACGAATTTCTAACGACATTAAAGTGGATAAATTAAAGAAAAATTAATTTAATAGTCATAATTAGGGGAAACGGACTGTGCCATTGCATCCGTCTCGAAATTCTGGTCAAGTTAGACACCTGGTTTGCGTAAAAGGGATAAAATATGAAGAAGTTATGGACGGTAGAAGTTTGGTGGAAAAATCAGGAATTTTCGGCGCACTTGACAAGTGCGCCCATGTATTTTTACATTGGCGCACCTGTAAAGTGCGCCCATGTATGTTTTTGGGCATCCGGACCCAATTGGATGTCGACCCGTGGCAAGATTCACCCTAGGGCTGAGGTGGCATCCGAATTCTATAACCTAGCAGCTATAAATATACCTCAATTCCATTGTTTTCTACACAAAGAAACAATGGCAGCCAAACTCTGTCGGAGTGCGAACTAAGATGGATCCGTTTTTTTTCAAACATCAGTTTTGCAAATCAAATTCTGAGATTCAAAAATAGATTCAACGCCAACTTCTTTTCTACCATCTTAGCAAGCCAATCATAGTGAGTTGGTTATTTTTAGGTTTAAATAAATAAAAGTAAATTGTGAAAGACTGTGATTTGGATATGTGTAAACCATGAATCTATGCTATTATAATATCTTATTCTATATCATGATAGGTCTATTTCTTTAGATTCAATTCAATTGTGATTATTCTACTATGTAAAGATAGATCTATTTCTTTAGATCCAGTTCAATTGTGATTATTTTACTATGTCAGGATAGATCTATTTCTTTTGATTCAATTCAATTGTGATTATTCTACTATGTCATGATAGATATATTTCTTTAGATCCAATTCAATGGTGGTTATTCTACTATGTCATGATAAATCTATTTCTTTAGATCCAATCAAATTGTGATTATTCTACTATGTTATGATAAATCTATTTCTTTAGATCAAATTCAATTGTGATTATTATACTATGTTATTATTGTGGATCTTGGTTTGTAACTATATTGTGGTTAATATAAATCTGTTAATTTGGACAGTTATATCATTAGATAGATCTAATCATTTATGTAAATCATGAACATATGTCACCTTGAATTGGTTAGGATTGGATCTAAAGCTTTATCTTAATTGTAACTTCAATGACATGCTATGATGTGGATTTGTGTAGATCTATTCCTAAACCAGTAGATCTAATTTATGCGGGCATTGAAACTGTTAGTCAGATCTAGATTATCACCTTTTGTTTATCATGTTAAGATCTAAACCAATTTGACATCTAAATTGCTAATTTAGATCTCACTATGCTTATCAAGATATCATAGTTATGATTGACTGCCACAAGTTTATCAGTTTTATGTTCACCTTGTTATGATATTAATTACATGTCCATGACAGTATGTATGTTCATCCTTATAACCATGCTAGTTTATGTTTATTCCAAGTTATGTAAAAATGATCACTTTGGTTATATTCCCATTATTTTCCCTATGATCATTTATGACTAGGCTATTATCTAGCCTAGGCATGCTGCCAATTTATGAGTGCGCTAGTCAAGGAATGGGGGAAAAAGGGTTAATATTGGCATGTTTTGAATATGAACATTTTTGGACATATAATTCAAATTATTAGAGTGGGCATTAATACCCAAAAAGGGAAAGGTTTAATTAATTGATTAATTAATTAAAAATGGAATGTTTAGTAATTAAAATTAGGAATTGTAATTGTACTTATGACACGAGGTTAGGTTGCGTTAGTGGTGGAAGTCTGCACGGACCCGACCGGCATATCCAGCAGCCACTAATGTTGAACCTAATGTGGGAGGTCTAAGTACGTAAATACGAATCGGGCAATGACATCAGGTTAGGCCTAACTATGGAATAAGTCTGCCCGAAACTGAATGACATATCCAGCAACCACATGTTTGTGGGCCTAATGTGGGAGGTCTGGCAGATTGTAAACCTTAAACGGACATAGTAATGAATTGGACTACTTAACCTAAGTTAATCCATAAGGACTGTATAAACTTAAGTTTAAGTTAGGGGTTAAGTAAACTTGTGTGACGGCAAGGAATTTCGCTCGGTCCGAACCAGTCGCTAAACCGATTCAGGCCGTTCGAAACGCCCTATCGTTTGAGAACAGGACATAACAGAACGCATACAGAAGAACATTTCATTGCTAATTACAACAATGCATCAGATACAAGAATATACAGAGTATAAATGAATAAATATTACACAGAAATATCAGAGATTTAAATTACATTTAAATACATCGCAGCGGAAAATAATACAATACACAACTAGAAGAGATATACGGATACAAAGCTTTCCTGATATCATTCCAGCTGTAAACCAGGATCCTGTGAATATAAATCTGCAAAACCAAAACTACTAGCTGCCCGTGTCAAAATAGGGGCACCCAGAGTTTAGGTTAAAACAATAAACTCCAGGTCAGTCATGTGACTGGTGTGAGAACTAAAACAGTTATTAATCTTTATTTTAAATCATTAGGTAAATCAAGGGACCACGCCGTATAACACGGAACGGGTTTCCTCCCAAGAATACCAGTGCATAAAACAAACAGCGCAATGCTAAATAAAGAAAAATGAAGCTGTTATAAGACCCAGGTCCCATCACACAATGCAACGCAGCCGAGGATAGGGTTTTCCCTTATAACAGCCAAAGAATGCTTGATACGGTTAAAACAAATCATTTGATACTATTATAAGTGCATAGTGTATAAAACACTTCAAATCATAAGTATCAATCATAGGCGGCATGAATGGCCCATAACACTATGTCGCCATATATAAGTTTACAATCAAAACCGCAAATGTCGTATTGGAAGTTGGGTTATCATTTATGGTATGAACCGAGGCAAGGGGCAAGATCCTCTACCGATTCGAGACAATCTAGTCCATGTCTCAGGACCCAGACTCAGGTGGGCCTTGGATCGTCAGGGTCGGTCCGCCGATGTGGATTATTATGCCTGAACACTACGTTTCTCCGCCCTTTGGGGCGTAAATCTGGCCCGTCAGCCGACCAGAAGCATCGGCCGAAACCGATATCACGAGGCGCCTCGCTTTTCAGCAAGTAATAATAAGTAACATCCACATGAGTCAAACTCGTCAGCCAGTTCAAGCACTGACGCCACTCCTAACTAGAAAGAAACGCATGTCCTCCCTGATGTCCGTCTCCCGTTTTTGATTCATACCGGGTGTGATACTCGCGAATCAACGTTACACAAAGCTACGCCACAAAGGCCGTGCTTCGATCATCACCACAAGACTTTGCTTTTCAACAGAAGCCTTGATCATTTGCATCTTAGCATGCCACACAGGCAATTCACTCCATGCGATTGATATCTATCAATATATAACCCCTGAGCTCGTACGTCTCAGAGATGGGCGTTAAGCAAGAGAATAAATTCTCCGCCGCCAAACAGATATATATTTAATAGAGATCAATCACACGGACTAAAATCCAATGTCAAACACATAGTCCATTTACAAGTCCGTTCTGGGTCTGAACGAAAACGGAGGCACCTAGTACCCCGCATATCCATCGATCTCCAAGTACGTCTGGACGATCACTAACTGTTTCCATCTTCTTGGGTGTACAGCCCAATCAAGATCATCAGTAATTACCCAAACGACGTGAAGACCTCCGGTCTTCGACCATCGTCTTCATCTTCGACTTATCGTCGTATCAGTTATTCAGAATGGGTTAAACCGGGTCTTTCCGAATAACTCGCGTATATTTTAAATAAGTGTTACACAAATACAACATACGCCTCATTCCAGTTCATTGGTCACTAACCGTAAATTAATCAAGAGAATAATTCCCCAAATATTAACCCCGAAGGCCGAAACCAACATCAGATCAATATCCAGAAAACCATTTTGCTTGGCCAACCGACAGTTAGTTTCTAATTTTCACATTCATAGGGAAAGGTTCCCATTAATTTTATCCAAGATAAATTCCTTGAATTTATTCTTTATTCTATTCTTTTGAATTTCGATTCAACTAGCCGGGATTAACGAAACTTACCGAAGTAATCATTTGTTTTAATTTCCCAATCCCAACCTATTTATCCCATGAAGTAAAACTGGTAATACTTCATTTCTAACAACACAGTGTTATCGGTAAATTCAATTACCATTTCGCGTTCAAATCTAGTTAAAGATTTAACTAACGCCTGGAGCAAAACTGGTGATACTCCATTTCGATTTTTCAATCTAATTAAAGATTCATTAAAACTCCACTTAGTTTTAATCTTTGACTGGGTTAAAGAATCAGTGTCATTTAAAAACACGGTTCACGATAAACCCAAAATCACATCCATTAATCATCGGGTTAAAGAACGAGTGTTATTTAAAACACTGTCCACGATAAACCCAAAAATCAATATCGATTCAATTCCAATTAAATGTTATTTAATTGGTACACTTCATTAAATCTAAATAAAAAGATTTAATCTTTTCTCAACTGGGTCCAAGAACAGTGTTAGTGAAGACACCATTCACGACAAACCCAAATCACATTTGATATTCAATACAAGGCTCTGAATAGAAAATATATCGGCTTATATTCAATATCAAATTCTACGATTAACAAATGTCGTATTGGAAATAACGATATATATATATCTTTCAAATTTCCATAAAAACATCCGTATAATCACGAATTCCAACATCGAAATATCCCGAAGACAATTTCGATTCAATTCCATTCCAATGCAATCATTGGAAATTTTGGTTATTTTTAAAACCCTTTTTCAAATTCAATTTATTTCTTTAAAATAAATAGAATTATAATTCTAGTTCAAAACTAGTTCATTTCGATAAAAATCTATTTTTACCTTTTCAAATATGGAGTTTTTCATCCCAATTCTTTCTAAATCATTTCTTATGATTTTACACAAATTATTACTATTTTTAATAATTTTATCAAGGCCTGTACAGTCGATTTCCATCAATGGCCATCGAACTGCACTTACAGCGACCTTTTTAAAATTTGATTTGGACATAATTCCAAATCCAACCGTTAGATTTCAAATTTCTAATATTCATTAGAAAGCCCTTTTCGATACGAACCCAACGGTTCCGGTTTTAGGAGGATCCGACGGTCGGATCTCCCGTAATATCCGTTTGAAATAAATGGTCGAAATTTACGAACTGCCGCGGCGCGGCGCGTTCTATTCAGGCCATTATATTATATATATAATATATATAATATATATTTCGTCGATTTCTATTTAAAACGAATTATATAAATAGTTTTAAAATTCGTTTCAAAAGCAACTTCAACTTCCATTTCAATTCAAATCAAAATTGAATTCTTCTTTATAAATTCGTTTTAAAATTCATTTCTATTCAATTCAAATTTCAATTCAATTTGAATTCATTTCTATTCGCTTTCAATTCAATTTGAATTCGTTTTCAATTCATTTCTTTTCGAAATCGTTTTCAATTCAATTCATTTCGAAATCGTTTTCAATTCAATTCTTTTCGAAATCGTTTTCAATTCAATTCATTTCGAAATCGTTTTCAATTCAATTCATTTCGAAATCGTTTTCAATTCTATTCATTTCGAAATCGTTATATATTCAATTCATTTCGAAATCGAATAAAATCGATATAAATATCGTTCACGTCGAAATGGCGTCAATCTAATCAACACGGCTTCATATATTCCTTTATTTTCAAATATTCTATTTCAAATATTTCTTTTTCAAAATAGTTGTTATTATCAAAATATTTCGTTCAACACATGACCAATCTCAATGGATGAGTACTGTCAACACATGAACCTTTATTTTATATTGATAAAGATGTAAATTTTATTACTATAAAATATTTCGTTCAACACATGACCAATCTCAATGGATGAGTACTGTCAACACATGAACCTTTATTTTATATTGATAAAGATGTAAATTTTATTACTATAAAATATTTCGTTCAACACATGACCAATCTCAATGGATGAGTACTGTCAACACATGAACCTTTATTTTATAATATTCTTTATTTTTCAAATTGGAATGAGGCCCAATCAATTACCATATAAAGTTAATTATAGGGATTTTCATACAAAACATGTATATCATAGCATTGAAAAATAATCAACCATCAACCAAAGTGCACTACACTGTATAAGCACCAAATATAGATATTCAACGCTTATAACAGCCTGTCAATCAATCGATCGACATATTTAATCAATCAGGATGAGTGAACTTCAAATTTCATCCCAACACCCGTGTGGGGTTTCAAACAATCAAACACAGATTTTTATTCGTGCAGTTGGGCGATGTGTAAAATTTATCGTCCCAATCAATGCCATTCAAATAGGTGTACATAAACAAACCGTCCGGTTTATAAATGAATATTTTATTTTATTCACTTCACGTTAAAAATTATATTTTTAACGACAAAACATTTTATTTCAACATATGAATTTCTATTATTCATTTACACAATAAAATGATATTTTATTTTCTAACATATTTTAGAAAATTTCGGCGGCATAACGGCACGATACTAGAAACGGGACGAGGCCTAGCCTTATCCCCGGTCTAGTGAAGGCCCACGCCATTCACACATCAATCAAATCAATTCGTTATGCAAACCACAAAATTTGGAGTAAGAGTCTAACCTAGCCTTACTCCTTCGCCTTATAACGGCGCACGTCTAATCCTAACCAATTTATCGATTCGATTTTTCACACCACAAACCACATTCAAACCAATATCGCAATCAATCACCAAACAGCCAAACAAACAAGTCCATGGTCTGTGGACGATTGTGTCGGGTGCTACTAAGCACCGTCTGCATCCTAGTATATATATAACTAGAAAAAGAATTTGAAAGGTGAGAAATTCTCACTTATAGCTATCCAAGCTCCACGGCACTTCATTGATAGAAATCTTCATCGCTATTGCATCTTTGTCACCTTCGTTGCCCGGATCCTCTACATATGTAAAAATCGAATTTTGACTTCGTTATTCAATATAAAAAAATCGAATTTTTAGTTCGCTATTCAATATATAAAAATCGAATTTTTAGTTCGCTATTCAATATATAAAAATCAAATTTTTAGTTCGCTATTCAATATATAAAAATCGAATTTTTAGTTCGCTATTCAATATATAAAAATCGAATTTTTAGTTCGCTATTCAATATATAAAAATCGAATTTTTAGTTCGCTATTCAATATATAAAAATCGAATTTTTAGTTCGCTATTCAATATATAAAAATCGAATTTTTAGTTCGCTATTCAATATATAAAAATCGAATTTTTAGTTCGCTATTCAATATATAAAAATCGAATTTTTATTTCGAAGTTCAATATATAAAAATCAAATTTTCTTTCGAAGTTTCTATTTTCTAAAACAAAGTATGTTTTTTTTTCTAAAACAAAGTATGTTTTTTTTTCTCCTAAAACAAAGTTTAAAGGCAAAGTTATAAAATAAAATAAAAACATATTTTTCAATTTCAGGGTTTAAAACATTTACACTGTCGCCTGTTGATTTTCCTGGTGGTCTTCAGTCCCTCAGCCCGTTCAAAGGAAACTACCGTTGCCAACCCTAAACCCTCCGTCGACGTTGACTTCCACCCCCGGAACAGGATCTGAAGGTGCCGCCGTTACCCCCTAACATTGCTTCACCTACGCCCTTGCCAGCGCGATGCTCGAGGCTCCCTCTCGACGGGAAATCAATTCGAACAGAGGCCGTTTTCAGAGGGGAAATCGAAAGGAGGGAGGGGCGGGGAGATGACTGATCGTCGGTGGAGGAGTTCGGGGGAGGGAGGCGTCGGACGAAGGAGGATCGGGATTTGGGTTTTCAGATGAAAAAGGAGGCGCGATTTTTCTTTAAAGGTGGTTAGGGTTCTGGGAAAAAAAAGGGAGGATATTTATATTTAATTATATTATTATTTAAATTCTATTATTATCAATTTTACTTATTTATTGCCCTTAACTCCAAACAAACTCCAAACAAGACCCAAAGACTGTAGCCCCTAGCTAAATACCCCCCCTCCAAACACTCTGGGATATGTTTCGCTGGCCAATTCGACTGTTACGATCAGTTTTCGTTGAATTTACATTTAAATCACTATATTGAATTTTAAACGTACCTTTCAAATTACCGGGGCCACATACGAACACGAAAAATTTCAGAAAAATATTTTCTAGCTTCGTATTGACGATACGGTCCTAACAAATCTAATTTCGTCGAATTCTGAGACCGTTGGAAAAATGGCCATTTTCCAGTCGATTAAAATCAACTGAAACTGGTCAAACGCGTTTTCCTTTGCCACGCCCACATATTGATTCGAAAAATTATGAAATTTGAAACCTAGCAATAACTTAATATCACGGACCCAACAAAACTGGTTTCGTCGAAATCCGAGGTCGTTTGCAAAATGTCCATTTTTAAGGGCCTGAATTCCATAGCGACTATTCAGAATTTTCAACTGGACATATCTTTTGATTCCCGATATGAAATCTTGATTTTTCAGATTCGTTGGAAAGATATTATCAATTAGATTCCATTATTTTTGGTTTCACTAAAATCCGGATTGTTTTGCACCCGGTACATTCAATTGAAGTTTGAAATCGAATTATCGAACTACCGCGCCATTTTCAATTCTATTTATAATTATATATAAATATTTATATTCTAACGACGGCGTATATAATATATACATCGAATTCTATATTGAAAATAAATTTCTCGTCGATTTTATTTAAAATAATTCATTTTAAATAATTAAAATCCGCCAAAATTGCCAAAATAAAAATTTTAAACTGGCCCAAATTTTCGGGTTGTTACAACTTGGTTTAACAAAAGGTGTGGGTTAAGTAAATCTTGGGTAGGTAGGCAATATTTACATATAGGCCCACAAACTTAACCATTAAATAAACATGCTTGAGTCAGTGGGAGGGTTAAGTAAATCTGAGGGGTTGGGTAGTATTTACATATAGACCCACAAACTTAACCTGATAAGGTCGTGTAATTAAAGATACCAAGTGGTATATATAACCGATGGAAATAATAAAGTTATGTAATTAAAAACACCTTTTAGGGGCAAGCATAACTTGTAGAAATGATAGGTTTATGTATTAAAGACACCTATAAGTAAGCATAACCGGTTGCAAGATTGGGGGTTATGTATTAAAGACACCTATAGGTAAGCATAACCGGTAGAAAGATTGGGGTTATATAATTAAAGACACCTTTTAAGGTAAATATAACCTATGGGAAAACCTAGTGGGGTGATACAAGACAAGGAGGGGAGCATGTATCACATTGTTTGGGACCCATTTCTGTCAGTAACCCGGAGTTGGTATCAAACAAAGTACTTCGTACTAGGCGGACAAGGGGCACGCTTAATAACTGATTGTAAGAGATCCAAACATGGAAACGGTGTTGGGTGCGCGTTCCAATGAGGTCACGTGCGTGCATGACTCCGCATGCTAGGGAAGATAAGACGCTATGACACCGGAAGATATGGTTGTGCACATCTTAGAAAATGAAGGGTTGCCACCTTAGGGAGTGATACACCCTGTTATGGGGCTAGCATAGGGTATCTACGAGGGTTAGAGAGCCGATCCATCAGGGTAATAGTTAGGATACATTTGGACGTATACCTAAGTCTACCACTTTATAGTTGAAGGGATCATCTCTTTCTGGATATACTAGTAATAGTGTAGAGTAATCATTAGAAGCACATACACCATATCTTATCTACCTTGTCTGACCTACCATTTATTGGTGATCTCTCTTATCCACTTTGTATGCCTATCATGTTACTTTTATTTATTTACTGACTAAAAGTAACTAGAATCGCCAGACTTTATGTCTGATCCTTTTTGTTTCTCCTTCTTTCTTCCGTTTTCCCCCCAGGTTCTCAAGGGGGGATTTTCAGGCTCAGTCAGGATTCTGCTATCATCTTGCTTGGAGCTTTTAGATGTATTGCTCAAGCTTCGATCTTTGCTACTATTGCTTATGATTTGGGGATTATGCTTTTTTTATTATTGTACTCTGATATTTTAAAGTACAAGACAAAAGTTTTAATGATGAACATAGTTTATTTATTTTCAGACATATGGTGTAACCATGCTTTATGATTAATAAAAGTTTTTAATTCCGCTGCTGTTTTATATCTCTCTTGTAATGTTTTTGTTCTATTTACCTATAACGCTTCACGAAAATAAATGCATTCCCTTAGTGACTGACATTAACGGACTTGGGGTGTCACATGTTAGTTTTATTTATTTACTGGCTGAAAGTAACTAGATTCGCCAGACTTTATGTCTGACCCTTTTGTTTCTCCTTCTTTCTTCCGTTTCCCCCTATGTTCTCAGGGAGGAAACACTCATGCTTAGCAGGACTCAGATATCATCTTGCTAGGGGCTACATCTGAAGCATGACTCAAGTTCTTGTCTCTACTATGGCTTAACTCTTTCAGTTGGGGAATTATTCATTTTATATACTTATGTACTCTGATGGTGCAAGACAAAAGTTATTTTATTGTAATGGTTTTTGTGACTTATGGTATTGTGGACCACGGTATTATGATTTATGTTTAAAATAAAAATTTAAATTTCCGCTGTTATCTTATTTATATCTGTCTTGTAATTATTCTGTGTCTGTTTACCTATAACGCTTCATGAAACTTAATGCATTCCCTTAGTGAGTGACATTAACGGACGTGGGGTGTCACACTTGGTATCTGAGATGAAGGTTACTAGATTAGATAAAAGCTTTTGAAAATTATTTTCAAAAAGGTTTTAAAAGAAAGCATTTTCAAAAATAAAAGTCTGTTTTGAAAAACATTCCCCAAAAATCCATATGTAGTATCCTTCGGACCTTTATCTAAATTTCTTCCTTTTTCAGCATGTCTAGGGAACAAAACATTCCTGATATCCCAGAGGGCGTCACAATACCCGGATGGTTCCAAAGATATTTGGAGGCCACGGCGTCTACCGAAGGCCAAGGAAATGTTCCTCCCCCGACTGCAATAGTCATTCCCCCTCCTCCTCCCCCTCCAAGAGCAGGTAACTTCGCCAAGATCTGCAAGGACTTCCGTGCTATGGGAGGGAAGCCATTCTATGGGAACGAGACATCTGCAGAAGCTCAGAATTGGCTCAAGGAGACTGAGGACTTATTCGTAATCTTTGAAGTAGAGGATAAAAGGAAGGTTCAGTTAGCCGCCTAGCTACTGAAGGACGAAGCTTCATTTTGGTGGGTAGTCACTCAAGCTGGATGTCTGGTGGAAACTTGGGAAGATTTTAGACAGAAGTTCGAAATAAAATTTCTTTTCCCAGCTGAAAGCAGCATGCAGATGGAAAGATTCTTGGCACTCAAACAAGGAAACTTGACGGTAAAAGAGTATGTGAATAAATTCAACCAGCTAGCAAGTTTCGGTTTCGAGTTGGTGGATACGCCGCGCAAAAGGGCTTTGCGGTTTGCTAAAGGGCTGAATGAACCTCTGCATGGTTTAGCCATGTCCAATATTCCAATGGGGGCCACTTTTGAAAAGCTTGTCTAATGCATGAGGAATACATGGGAGAAAAGAAGGCTGAGGAGACATCGCAAAATAGGAAGGTGTGGTCCAAGAAGAGGCAGCAGCAACAACAGAAGAAAGGAGGGAAAAATGACAACGTCAAGGATAAGAGAAAATGTCAACATTGTAGGAAGGAAGGTCATCTGGTTAAAGACTGTAAGAGAAGGAAGAACTCTTGCTACCACTATGGAGAGGTCAGACACTTTGCTAGAGAGTGCCCGAGGAAACAGGGATCACAGGGATAGGGTCAAATGACCGGGACTTCTGGAGGGCAGGTGCATGCTCTCGCGATTAGTGCTCCTGATAGAGGTAGAATTTTTTGTGTGGAAGGTTTAATTTCTCTTTCAAACCATCCTTTTAGGACACTTTTTGATTCTGGTGCCTCACAATCATTTATATCAAGTTATGTAGTTGAATCTCTACACTTAATTACTAGTATGATAGTGGATCTCGTAGTTATTTCAAGCCCCATTGGTGGTTCGGCTCATTTATCTATGATTTTTCAGGGTTCGAAAATATCTGTGTTAGGCGTCGAGTTTGAATACGACGCGTATGTGCTCGGGTTTATGGGCTATGGGTTGATTCTAGGAATGGATTGGCTTACCACGTATGGTTCCATTCTGGATTGTGGGAAGAGGATTTTTAGGCTTCTGACTTGTCATGGGAGAACCCTCGAGATTTCGTGTGACCCACAAGGGTTGATTATGCTTAGTTTCCTAGAGTCTCTTGATGCATCTATCGATGATCTACAATATGTTCCAGTAGTCCGAGATTTTTCCGATGTTTTTGATGAGGTTCGGAGTTCACCGCCGAGGGGCGAAATTGACTTTCGTATATACTTGGTGGACAATGCAAAGCCAGTTGCATTGCCAGTGTGCCACATAGCTCCGAGGGAAAGGAGGGAGTTGAGTAAGCAAGTAGGGGAGCTACTTGAGAAGGGGTTTATCAGAAGAAGCATATCTGAGTGGGGTGCTCCAGTAGTATTCGCAACCAAGGAGGATGGTTCGCTTTGTTTGTGTGTTGATTATAGGGAACTGAATAAACTCACTAAAAGGAATAGGCACCCACTTCTGAGGTTTGAAGATTTATTTGATCAGCTTGTTGGTGCCTTGGTATTTTCCCAGTTATACTTGGCCACGGGGTTCCATCAGTTGAGGGTGGCTGAGGACAACATAGATAAGATTGTCTTAGGACTCCAGACGGTTTCTTTGAATGGCTAGTTACGCCTTTTGGGCTGACGAATGCACCCGCCTATTTTGTCGATCTGATGAGTAAGGTGTTTCGGGAGTTCCTAAATAAATTTGTTGTAGTCTTTATCGATGATATTTTGATCTTCTCCAAAAGCGAAGAAGAGCACTCCCAACATCTGAGAGAAGTTTTGAAAACTCTCCGTGACCATCAGCTTAAAGCAAAATTCTCCAAATGCCATTTTTGAAGAAAAGAAGTGAGATTCTTAGGGCATGTGGTGTCCAAAGAAGGGATAGTTGTAGATCCCACAAAGGTGGCTGTGGGGCAAGATTGGTAGATTCCTAAAAATGCAACCGAGGTGAGAAGCTTTCTTGGGCTGGCACGTTACTATAGGAAGTTCATTAAGGACTTCGCAAAGATATCAGCCCCACTCACCAGGCTGACAAAGAAGAACTTGGCATTTTCATGGAATATAGTCTGTGACGTTGCTTTCCAACGACCGAAGATGGCTCTGACAACAGCCCCAGTCTTGACTTTGCCTGACGGGAGTAAGATGTTTACTGTTTACACTGATGTGTGTGGTATAGGGCTTGGTGCGGTTCTAATGCAAGAAGGGAAAGTAGTGTGTTATGGAGGTAGACAGTCGAGAGTTCATGAAAAGAACAGCCCCACACATGATCTAGAGCTAGCTTCCATAGTGTTTGCGTTAAAGACGTGACGTCATTATTTACTTGGAGAGAAGTTCGAGTTGTACACCGATCATAAATCTCTCAAGTATCTATTCTCACAGAAGGACCTCAATTTAAGGCAACAACGGTGGATTCAGTTTCTAGCTTCCTGTGATTTTGGGATTTCTTATACCCCTGGTAAGGGTAATGTGGTGGCAGACGCACTAAGTAGGCAGAGGGTGGCCCTGAGTCCTCTGTTTGTGGAAAGAAAGAACTTGGAGTTCATATCATCTTTTGATTTTGGACCCTCCATCGAGATTTTTCTTGATTTGTTTGCATCCTTGGAGATACGACCAACTCTTATGGACCAGATAGGAGCTTCGCAACAAGGTGACCCACAGATTCTAGACATCATGGATAAGCTCAGAAGAGGGGAGACTTCTAGTCACCTCAGTAGATATTCCATAGATGAAAAGGGGTGGTTGTGATGAGATGGAAGGCTCTGTGTTCCTCAATCTGGAAGCTTAATAAAGGCAGTCCTTGAGGAAGCCCACCATTCTAAGATGACCATTCATCCAGGCGGTGATAAGATGTACAGGGACATGAAAAGAGTTTTATTTTGGGATGGGATGAATAATGATGTGGCCGAATTTGTTTCCCAATGTTTAGTTTTCCAGCTAGTTAAAGTGGAGCAAAAGAAGCCCGGGTGATTACTTCATCCGTTGGATGTTCCGCAGTGGAAATGGAAGAGCGTCTCCATGGATTTCATAGATGGTTTTCCTAGATCAAAGAAAGGTAACACCTGTATCTGGGTTGTGATGGATAGATTCACTAAGAGCACTCACTTTATTCCAGTTAAGAGTAAGAGGATGGCATCATGGTTGGCATCAATTTATGTTCGTGAGACAGTTCGTCGTCATGGAGTACCTCCCTGCAACGTAAGCGATCGTGACCCCATCTTTACCAGAGAATTTTGGAGGATCTTGCAAGAAGCATTAGGTACACAGTTGTGTTTGGACACCAGTTATCATCCTCATACCGATGGACAGACAGAGAGAGTGAACAGGATTCTTGAAGATCTTTTGAGGCTGTGTATCCTAAACTTCATAGGGACTTGGGAAGAGCATCTTCCTTTAGTAGAGTTTGCCTATAATAACAGTTATTAAGCTAGCATCGGCATGGCACCCTTCGAAGCATCGTACAGACGACCCTATAGATCACCAACTTGTTGGTGAGAATCTACAGAAAGATTATTACTTGGACCAGATATGGTTAGGGAAACATCCAAAAAGATTGATCTTATTCGACTGCGGATGAAGATAGCTCAAGATAGGAAGAAATCCTATGCAGACAAAAGAAGGTCTAACCTCGAATCTGAAGTAGGAGACTTGGTTTTTATCAAAGTGTCACCTCTGAGGAATGTGGTTCGCTTTGGATTAGTAGGGAAGTTGGCACCTAGGTTTATGGGACCATTTCCCATAACCGAGAGGATTGGCCAAATGGCTTATAGAGTAAAACTCCCAGAAAATCTATCCGGTGTTCATGATGTTTTCCATGTTTCTCTTCTGCGAAAGTGCCTACATGACACCACAGTAATTGTTGAGCTGAGTTTGTTGGGATAAGTAGAAGTGGAATGGGAGGCGATAGTTAGGCGAGTCCCTGCCCGTATTCTGGGATCAGAAGTTAGGAAGCTACGCAATAAAGAGATCAAATTGCTAAAGGTTCAATGGGGAGATAACCCAGAGGATGCGACTTGGGAAACCGAAGACAAGATTCATGTTTCGTACCCTTTCTTTTCGACAGTATGTTCTTAACTCCTTTTTCAAAGTTTTATCAGTGCTTGTTTCTATCTTTTGAGTACTACTTATCAATAGTACTTTTCGACCTTTAGATAGGAATCCTATGGATGTAAACATGTGTTTGAAACATATTATGCTTGATGGATGCAAGTGGATGCAAGTGTTTGCTAGTGGTTACTTGTGGATGCATATACACACATATTAAGCACTAAGATCGGCTCAATCACTTTCATACTGCATAAGGATGTGTGTGCATTTTATTTTCTTTTATGGATGGGAATGGATGAACTAGCATATGGGTCTTGCATTTGGACGAATGAGTGTGCACACATATAGAACTTATATGATATAATAGGTTTATTTGCATGCATATTGGATTCAGTGCACTAACATATATTGCATTAAGGAGGTCAACTACATCAGTAGACCGTCCGGTCTTTCGCATTAGTGTCGGGACACATACACACACCGTTGCATATATTCGTATAAGCATTAGAAGTCTTTAAATACAATGGATGCCAGTGGTTGTTGGATGAGTAGATGGATGATGGATAGTGGGATATGCATTCTTCTCAACTTAGATATTTCGGGGACGAAATCCTTTTAGTAGGGGAGAATGTAACACCCAAATTTTTAACGACACTAAAAGAGGATAAATTTAAACAATAATTAATTTAATATTCAAAATTAAGAAAAACGGATTGCGCAGTCGCATACGTCTCGTAATTCTGGTCAAGATAGGCATTTGGTTTGCATTAAACGGACACCGAATGAAGAATTATGAGGGATTTAAGTTTGTATGCATGCAGAAAGAACATATATACACATAGACTGTGGTGGCAGTCAATTTCAGAGGGTTCTACAGCTATATATATATATATATATATATATATATATATATATATATATACACCAATTCTCCTATTTCTTCATTGGAAATTATAGGAGCCAAATGTTGCCGGTGTGCGAACTAAGACAGATTCGTTTTCTTCAACAACATACAACATTCAACTTTTCAAATCAAATCCAGAAATTCAAGATCCATTCTCTCTATTCTCTAAACAAGACACAGTGAGTTTCTAGTTGCTTTTAGGTTTAAATTACCAAAGACTGTGAATTGGATATGTTGTAAACTATGAATCTATGCTTTTGTTAAATCTTATACTATGTCATAATGGATCTACACCTTTACATCTAATGCATTTATGGTTATTCTATTATGATACCTATGTGGATCTTGACTTGTAACTATATTGTGGTGAATGTAAATCTATTAATTTGGATAGTTGCAACATTGGTAAGATCTAATTCTTTATGTAACTCACCTTTCACCTGTCATATTGCGATCAACTTAGATATGTTGTAAATTTGACATGTGAACCCATATTTAGGTCAAAACATGCTATTATGTCATCCTAATGGTGTTAGGTTTATTTTAACCTTTAGATCTAAATTATACGATCTAATTTATCAACTTGTGTTTATCATGTAAGATCTAAACCAATTGGACATCTAAATTGCTAATTTAGATCTTACTATGCTTATTGTGACATCGTGGTTATGTTAGATTCAATTGACTGCCACCAGTTAATCAGTTTTATGTCCACCTTGTTATGATGTTAATTACATGTCCATGCCAGTATGTATGTTCACCTTATTATCATGCTAGTTTATGTTTATGCCAAGATGACAACTTTGGTTATATTCCCACTATTTTCCCTGTTATCGTTATGACTAGGCTATTGTCTAGCCTAGGCATGCCGCCAGTTTATGAGTGCGCTAGTTAGGAAATAGGGGAAAAAGAGTTAATATTGGCATAATTTGAATATGAACATTTTGGACGTATAATTCAAATTATTGGCGAAAGGATTAATTATCTAATTAATTAATTAAAAATGGAATGTCTAGTAATTACAATTAGGAATTGTAATTGTACTTATAACATAAGGTTAGGTTGTATTAGTGGTGTAAGTCTGCCCGGACCCGAACGACATATCCAGCAGCCACTAATGTTGAGCCTAATGTGGGAGGTCTAAGTATGCAAATACAAATCGGGCTAAGACACGATTTTAGGCCCACCTGTGGAATAAGACCGCACGAACCCGACCGGCATATCCAGTATCCACACGTTGTAGGCCTAATGTGGGAGGTCTAACTCATTATAAACCATAAATGGACATGGTAATGAGTTGGATTATTTACCCAAATCTACTCCATAGGGATTGTATAATTATGAACTAAGGTTAGGGTTAAGTAAATTGATTGGAATAGTGGATGGGTTAAGCAAATCTGGAGGGGGTGGGTAATATTTACATATAGGCCCACAAACTTAACCCGATAAGGTTATGTAATTAAAGACACCTAGTGTTATACATAACCGGAGGAAAGTATAAAAGTTATGTAATTAAAGACACCTTTTAGGGTAAGCATAACTGAACAGGGTTATGTAATTAAAGACACCTAATGGTATACATAGTCAGTGAAAACCTAGTGGGGGATACAAGACAAAAGGTAGAGATTGTATCATATTGTGTTGGACCCATTTTAATCAGTAACCTGGAGTAGGTATCAAATAAAAGAACTCCGTACTAGGCGGAGAGGGGACACGCATACTGACTGATTGTAAGAGATCCAAACGTGGAGGATGGTGTAGGCGGCGCAAACCAATCAGGCCACGGGCGTGCATGAGCCGGGCTGAGGGGGATAAGACGACTATGACACCAGTAGATATGGTTGTGCACATCTTGGGAAATGAACGGTTGCCACTTTAGGAAGTGATACCCCTACTGTGGGGCCAACACATGATATCTACGGAGTAGGGAGCTGATCGATTAGGGTAGTGGTTAGGGTACACTCGGAAGTATGCCCCAAGTCTACTAACTTATAGTGGAAGGGATCATCTCATTCCTGTTGTACTAGTAATAGTGCAGAGTAATCATTAGAGAAGTGTATACACCTTACCCTGTATACCTTGTCAAACCTTCCATTTATGTAGTGATCTCTCTTATCCAATTTATATGCCTATCATGGTACTTTTATTTATTTACAAGCTAAAAGTAACTAGACTCGCCAATCTTTATGTCTGACCCTTTTGTTTCTCCTTCTTTCTTCCGTTCCCTCCCCCTCCACCCCCCCAAGGTTCTCAGGGATGAAACACTTAGACTTAGTCAGGACTCAGATATCATCTTGCTAGGGGCTATATTTGAAGTATGGCTCAAGTTCTTATCACTACTATGGCTTAACTCTTGCAGATGGGGAATTATGCTTTTTATATACTTATGTACTGATGGTGCAAGACAGAAGTTATTTTATTGTAATATTTTTTGTGACTTATGTTTGAAATAAAAAATTAAATTTCCGCTGCTATCTTATTTTTATCTGTCTTGTAATTATTCTGTGTCCGTTTACCTATAACGCTTCACGAAACCTAAAGCATTCCCTTAGTGAGTGACATTAACGGACGTGGGGTGTCACAGATACCATGTTATATTTTGTGAGAAATAGATTTATGGATTGATCGAACTGAAGAAATAGATTTGCAAGAGAGAAAGATTCATAAAAAATGATTGTATTATTCTATTGGATCATTATATATAGATCTGTTGAATATATAGGAAACAGAGAACATAGGGTTAGGCCCAATAGCACGGTCCAATAGAGTGCCGCATTACATAAGATTTGTAATAGTAATTGTAATATTATTTCTGTGAACCAATACGATCATTTACTTTCTCTCTTATGAAGAAAACAAAATAGATTTTTTCAAAATACGTTAATAATAGTAAAAATTTGGGAGGGATCCTTAAAATCAAACTTAATTCAAAGCAGGTCTCTATCTTAGTTTCATTATAAAGCAGATCCCTATTTTACTATACCAATATATTTCCATGTTTGTTGTGTGCTGCTACTTTAATAAAAATTCAAAAAAGCATACATATCAATGGAAGATCAATAGTAAAAAAGTTGCAGAAATGTCTGAAAACATATCTGCAACAATCCCTCAGTGTATTCTAGATATGTCTCTAAAAATTTTGTACAGTTGCGTTTATTTCTGCAATTTTACTAGAAGTGAAAAAAAATTCATTAGTATGCAATATTCATCATTTTTAATGATTTATTTTTAATAATGTGATGTTTGAATAAGTTTAGACATTGACTTTAAAATTTTGAATTAATCAGCAATAATTGCATAAAAGCATGTTATATTTTATTATAGTTGCTATGATATCTTTAACTTTTTAAAATTTACAGGATTTCGCTGAAATGTGATTTTTTTCTTAAAAGCATTTTCTGCATTTTTTTTAATTAATGTGAAGATAATTATGTATTGAATTAAGTTTTGAAGTTTGGTAATTTTTTACATTGATTTTTGTTTTTTTTATTTCCAAAAAAATTAGGGACTTAATTTATGAAGTTTAAAAATAAAGAATTTATGTATATTTTGAGACTTAACAGGGACCTTAGCCAAACTGTCCCTTACAATTATTTGTCTAAAATTGCTTTCAAAAATTAAACCAGCACTTATTCTTTGGCTTACATAATATATATTTCAAAATATGTTGAGTAATCATTGCAACATTGTTTATACCATGTAATTGATGTGTGTCAACTAGGTTCGGAGCAAATGGTATCAGAGTCATCAATTATCGATTTTGTTCAGTTTTTTTTTCAATTTAGATTTGAGAAAAAAAATACTTTTTTGATGTGAGAAACCATAAAACATTCTTTATGGTCACAACAACACGATAATCCATATGTTACTATGTATATATTGTGTCAAAATAGGGTAAAACTTTAAATGTGAATCTCTGCTCCAATAATGTATCACCTATCGTTGCCTTTATGTAATAAAAAGGTGAAATATTGGAATACATACATATTTTGTATATATTTGGATTTAGGCTAGATACACACTGACAGATTTGCAAAGATGAGAAAGTTTAGCATAGATATAATATATGTGAAAGGCTTTGACCGTGTTGTTTTCAACGATATTTGCCCATATCTGTAAACTAAAAAATCCTTTACTACATTGATTTCTAATGATCCTTATATTTATTAAAAGATACTCGATAAACAGCTCTCTGCATGGTTATAAGGCATGACATGTTTCCTTATTTGTTATATGCACACAATGTTTCATGGCATGTGTATTGTTTCGGTAAACTTATCAGGCGCAAACAATGATGTGATATTTTTTATACATGTACATATACATACATATATATATGTATACATGGACACACACATACATATATATACACATATATATATATATATATATATATATATATATATATATATATATATATATATATATATATATATATATATATATATATATATAGAGAGAGAGAGAGGAGCGTTCCGCTACACCTCTTATTTTACACGTGAACTCTCCCCCTTAATCTCCACCACTCATTTCTCCACTCATTCTCTCTCTTTCCATTTCTATATTATTTCTTAGTGGGAAGAGAGAGAATGAGTGGTGGAGATTAAGGAGGAGAGTTCACGTGCAAAATAAGAGGTGTAGCAGAACCCTCCATATATGTATATGTATATATATGTATATATGTATATATATGTATATGTATATATATATATATATATATATATATGTATGTATGCACTTACATGGTACAGTTGTTTAAGTAACTTGTCGTATATTATAACAATGTACAGACACGTTACGGTATAAGAGGTATAATGTTTCAGTAAACTGTCATGCTGCTTTCAGTTTGTACTTTTTGGGCTTAATACATAATAATTTGCATTTACGTTGCTTAATCAAATTAGCCCTCCCGTTTGAATCTCTAACCATTTCGCCTACCTTTCAGCATGATCGGTAGTTGTCAAACATCGGTAACATCTACGATATTAATTTTTTATTATTATATAAGTTTAGGCAAATCATTTTAGTAATCATGCATATAGTACTATATTAATTGAATGGACTGCATAATTATATCATGTGAATATATGAATGTGTTCGGGCAAATGAAGCTTCCAGGATAATTAAACTATAAATCTGACAATGTTTTGGATAGAGCGCAGACAAGTTTAGTTTGACAATAAAAAAACAAGATAGTTGTCAGATGGTTCACATACTCCATATTAGACGCTATTTTATATGTTGGGGACTTCTATGCATAAAATGTCTTTCAATTTGTTTTGCATCGACCGACACTGCCGCATTCTATATAGTTATATCATGGTTCAGAAATACATTTACTATGTAATTTATATATAATTTTGGATGCCATTAAATTCTGTTGTCCATTTGTAACTTATGTGGTTTATTTCTGACGACTCATTTCATCATATTTCTTATGAGAACACCATTATGATAATCACATAAAGCAATTGATTACAATAGCTATGATTTAATCGTGTTGTGACACGATTACAGTTTTGAAATTTCAAGTGTTATATAGACCTAAAGTATTTTTAGGAGTGATTTGTAACACTCAAAATATATTGTACATACCTTTAATAATAGTTGGAATACCTTTCGTGTTACATTGGTGGAAACGTGAACTACCAAAGATATCATTATATATTATTAGTAAAATATTGAATATTAGAAATAAATTTCACTTACTAATTCAACATGTCAGTCTATAAATATTATTAGATTATAATAACGCTTAAAATAGGTTTTTACACATAAAATTTACAGGAAAATATTTACAAGAACAAAAGTGAAGGCCTTTTTATCCATAAGGATAACCTATTAAAATTTTACTCAGAAGAACAATTCACAGTTTCTCTTCTTCTTCATGTGCGCTTATTTCTTCTTCCTCCGCTCCCGATTCACGTCCGCTCCTTCTTTAAAACAATCGAACCCAAAAATCACAAAAATTCGAATCCATAACAATTCATAAATCACGAAAATCAAAAGGACATCAGATTCGAAATTGCAATCGAACCCAAAAATTCGAATCCATAAATTGCTCGAAACAGAAACCCTAGAAAACAAAAAAATTGTCGAACAACAAAAATCCATTGGAAATCACAAGTGAATTGAATAAAAATATTTTTCAAATGATGGAAAACACAATTGAAGAAGTCAAAATTGTTGAAACAATTTTGTCATAATTGGAAATGTTTTTTTTTCGTTAATAGTATAGCAGTTCGTAGGTATCATTTTTCTAGTTTTTGAGGTATCGTATTTCCCATTTTAACTTTAAAACATAGCAGCAGTTTTTAGGTATCATTTTTCTATTTTTCTAGGTATCATTTATCATGTTTTAACTTTAAATAATAGCAGCAGTTTTTAGGTATCAGTTTGCTATTTTTTTAGGTATCATTTTTACAGTTTTAACTGTGTTATATGTTTTTTTCATGAAATTTTGTTGCTGTGTTAATTTTGAAGTTATATTTTGTATCAGCTTTGAAACTACGTCGAACTTATTTCATTTTAATCAATCAAACTGTGATATAATTTTTTTTTTATCTTCAAAACATTGCATCAGTATTTAGGTATCATTTTTATAATATTTAAGGTATCATTTTGCTGTTTTAACTATGTTATGTGTTGTTTTCATGTGATTTTATTGCTGTGTTAATTTTGAAGTTATATTTTTGCATCAACTTTTTAACTCAGTCGAATTTATTTAATTTTAAACAATCAAACTGTGATGTAAACATTTTTTGGATTAGTTTTTCTTTAAAACATTGATGCAGTTCGTAGGTATCAGTTTTCTATTTTTTTAAGTATCAGTTTTCGTGTTTTAACTGTGTTATGTGTTTTTTCCATGTGATTTTGTTGTTGTGTTAATTTTGCAGTTGTACTGTTGCATCAGCTTTGTAACTCAGTCGAACTAATTTCATTTTATTCAATCAAACTTTGATGTAAACATTTTTTCCATTAGTTTTACTTTAAAACATTGAATCAGGTTTTAGGTATCAGTTTCCTATTTTCTTAAGTATTAGTTTTACTATTTTAACTGTGTTAATTGTTTTTTCATGTGATTTTTTCATTCTGTTATCAGTTTTATAAGTTGGTAGGGCTAAGCTAAAGTTTTTCTCATATTCACAGTTCATGGATATCAGTTTTTTAATATTGTAGGTAAAAAAAAAGATGTATATAAACATAACACAGAAATTACACTAAAAATGATGCCTTAAAAAATATAAAAAATGATACCTTAAAACTGCTATGATGTTTAACATAACACATAAACTACAGTAAAAATGATACCTTAAAAAAATATAAAAATGATACCTTAAAACTGCTGTGATGTTCAACATAACACATAAATTACATTAAAAATGATACCTTAAAAAATATAAAAATGATTCCTTCAAACTGCAGTAATGTTTAACATAATAGAGAAATTACACTAAAAATGATATCTTAAAAAGTATGAAAATGATACCTTAAAACTAATGTGATGTTTAACATAACACATAAACTACAGTAAAAATGATGCCTAGAAAAATGATACCTAAAAACTGCTGCTATATTTTAAAGTTAAAATAGGAAAAATGATACGTAAAAAAATAGAAAAATGATACCTACGAACTGCTATACTATTAACGGAAAAAAACATTTCCAATCACGAAAAAATTATTTCAACAATTTTGACTTCTTCAATTGTGTTTTCCATCGTTTGAAAAATATTTTTATTCAATTCACTTGTGATTTCCAATGGATTTTTGTTGTTCGACAAATTTTTTGTTTTCTAGGGTTTCTGTTTTGGCTGATTTTTGGTCGTGATTTTGATTTCGTGATTTTTGTCTTTGATTGAGAATTTCGATTCTAATGTCTTATGATATTTGTGATTTCATCGATTTAGGATTTCGTGATTTTTGTGATTTTGTGATAAACGATGAAATCGATATACGCGACAGAGGGAGAAGATGGAAGCATCGGCCGAAATTTAATTTCAGTGTATTGTCCTTATAGATAAAATATTAGGTGGTTGTCCTTATGGATAAATTTTATTGGACCTTTGTCCTTGTCATTAATTGTCCTCGAAATTTATTTAAAATTCAAAACATCTATCTATAAATATTAACAATTCTTAATATCACTTAAAAATAGGATCTAACAGTATATACATATTCTTTTTTCATTTACGAATAGTAGAAATGAAGATTTTCACTTAAAAATCTTGAGATATTACAACATTTTTTTAACATATGATTTTAAAACCAAAATATATGTAAATAAAATTATTTTGGATGGGTTAAGCATATAAGATTTGGTAACAAAAAAACTCACGTGCGAAATGTGTGCCATAACACTCGTACTAAGGAATAAATTCAAATATATTTTGGTACCTCTTTGTAATTGTATATATCATGCATTTATACTGAACTAACTAAAATAACATGTCACCAAAGTGACCTCTCTTTTTTTGTTGGTTCATGAAAATGTTTGATATTTGTTTGTTGTTATTCATACGAGTATTAGCCGGCCCAAAGAAAGACTAGTATTTGGCCCAACCACTTACACATGTTTGATGATAAATACATGACAATTAAAAGGTTTTACGAGTGAATAATCAATCAAACCAAAGGAAGATTGTTATTTGACTTGAATTTATTGTTAGTGTTCGATCATTACAACAAGAGTACCACTTACAGTAAATATTACTGTCTAAAGACTTGAAATTAATGTGCACTAGGGACCTTGAGAAGAGACTTACTGTTAATGATATTTTTTGTCAACATCGGAGATAGGTCTAAGGACATGGACCCAAGGGAATTAAAGGATTTATTTAGTTTCTATAAGTTTAAGTTAGTTCACTATTTCCAAGATATCAAGGTCTTAAACCTGAAGACTAGTTACCCTTCCTTCAAAGAGGTGAGTATCACGCTTACGAGACTCAAAAATCAACAGTTACCTTGGGATAATGGTTCCCTAAGCGCAACGCAAGTTAGAAAGCTAAACAGCTTGTAGAAGGGTATTTTTGGTAGTTTGATTTATGCAGAAAGCACTTCCATGGAGAAGCATTGAGGAAATCTCTAGCATAAACATTAAGGAAGTTCATGAAATTAATCTCAAGAGTCGATTCTCTCTTTATCGATCACTTTTTTGAGTACATAGAAGTTCCTAAGTAAAATAACCAAATCGATTTAGAAAATAGGGTTTGCTCTCTAAGAAATGATTACAAGAGTAGAGAATGAGAAAAGTCCCTCAAAATGAGACTACTGGGGTCTTATTTATAGGAAAATTGGGCCTTTTTGGTACCGATTCAACAGAAGCCCGTTTAGAGCGCTTTTGGCTTTAGAAATGAGAAAAGAGCTTGGTGTTTTCCGCTTCTTCAGATTTAGGTGCCAGTTGTTGAGTTTCTGCTCCTAAACCCTTAACATGGCTATTAGCTTTTGGTCTTGGTGATGAGGTCTAGTTCTGATGGCCACTTTTGGAGTCTATCTTGTTTTCATGACTTTTGACTTCGGTATTGACACTAAGCATTTTAGTGTGGTTGACCCTTCCTTTCACTAGCTCTGTCTTGCTTTACCATCTTCTGAAAGTTACTTCTGGACTTCAACCTACGGTATCGACTTTCTTTCCACCTCTAGCCTTTGTTATTGGGTTTCCCTAGCTTTTGGGGCACGATTTTCATTTTCTAATGACTCGTGAGTTAGGTCCTTCTTTCGATTGTGTATTAATACCAAGTAGATTGGTGTGAATTGCCTTGATAGCAAACCTTTCTTTAATAATTTCTGACTATTCCCTGAAGTCGGTATCGATGCTAAGCCAGTTAGTATCGATAGCCCTTTTTGCTTTATCTTGGCTTGGTTCCATATTCGGTATCAGATCATCTGCTTACCATTATCTCCCATTGGTTACTCTCGGAGTTGTTGCCATGTGAATTTCTTTTGATGCTGAATTGTATGCTTTCAGATTCAAATTATAATGGATTGCTTTTGGCGCTAAACCTGCTTTGTCGTCGCTTTTAGGTATTGGTACCAAGTCTTCCTGTGATAGTCCTTTTGTTCGCCTTTAGGTTGACACTTGGACCAACTTCCCTTTTGGCGTCTCTATCTTCTGGTGTCGGAGTATAGACTTTCAATTATTGCTTATGGTTTGCTTTTAATATCAAACCAATGTTTTTTTTACTTTCTCCCCCTTTCACCTTTTCTGAGCCTTTCGCTTCCTTCTCGTTGGTTTCGGAGCCAGATCAGCTATTTTTTCCTTTGAGTATTGACAACATGCTAAGTATTTCCAAAATGTTTGCACCGATGCTTTCCATCCTCATACTTTGGTGTCGACACCGAGAATTTGGCCTTTCCATGATGCTTGTGTATGTTGATAATACTCTTGCTATTGGTCATCAGCTATTGCTTTCGGCATCGATTTTGCATGATATCCCCTCACCTTACTTGCCTTCGGTATCGAGTCATGTGCTCTCGATGATGCAGTGCCAGTTTGGTGCTTCTGGAACTATCTCTTGTTACTTGTTGTGCTCTAATACCCCTTCACCTTCTTTTGTTATCGGTATCGAAATCCGATAGTAACATTTGTCCCCTTTGTGAAGGGATATTTTCAATTTTCCATGTCAAACTTTTTGGATTTCGCATTTTAATGTGCTTTGTTCCATGTCCTTTGAATCTTCTGGAAATTATCTGGTCCGCTCATCCCTATTCTCTTGTGTGGTCTGGATTGGAGAACCTTTTAGTATAAGTTTTCTTCCCCTTCTTCCTGCTTTTCCAACTGCGAAGAAGTAAGCTGAAACAAGTTTATTGTTTTCCAGGAATCTCCAATTTTTTAGAATTATTAATTCGATTTCAATTTGGTAAGTATTTAGTCAATTTTAAATTAGAATTCGAAAATCATCCTCTTAGCCGGATTACAGGATAACTAGGGTTTTTAGGAATCTTAATTCTTAATTAGAACAAATCCCGTAGTAAAGGTAGTTTACAAGTTTTCAATGACAGGGAGAATGGGTAATTTATCTCCCTAAAAAATCTTTGAGGGTTGAGTCGAAAAATTAATGTATAGGAGATTAGTTTTTATGTAACATGATGTTTTGCTTTTTGGTACCTATGGAGTCAGTACCAAGTGGTTATCTATTTGTTTTGGTTTTGGGTTTTGCCAATACCAACATCTATGCCTTTTTTTGCTTTTGACTTAGTGGGTGTCGAAACCATGTGAAAAGTGTTGTCGAGTTTTATGATTTCGCTTTTAGTGCCGACAAAGTTTGAGATTATGATATTGAAGTAGTTTGAAATTGATTTCACCGGTACCATGTTTTAAGTCAATCAAGTTTTCGGTGATGATACCTAGACACTTGGCTACAACTTAATTGACACAAAGGACTGTCAATATCTTAATTTCTCCGATATTAGCCTTTCATCATTGTGGTTTCGGTATCGGGGTAACCAACTAGATCATCACCGAATACTTAAATGTCCATACACATATATAAAATGTTTCATGTACATAAACTTCATCAAAATTGTGATCCTATGATTCATGTGTTGTTTCAACACTCCAAATTTTAACGTTAACAAGTTTATATGTTGGCTATAAACTAGAGAATGTCATGCGGTTGCTTATGTAAGGATATCATACTAATAAATTGCAATGACCCGCATTCTACACATCGGAGGATCATAGAATATTTACTACATCCACATACGAAGTCGTATGGTCGTGTGACTTTGGGGAATGACTATTGGTGTCATTTCTCATGTTCACGATTTTCGCTGAATTTTAAATGACCATTTTGTCCCTAGCGAATTTTTTTCCAATAACTTTTTATTGGTAGGGAGCTTTGACCTAAAACCACTTCTATTGGATTCGGATGATGGTTTACCTTTTCGTAGAGTGGTCACATTAATCAAACGGACTTACCATTTGGGAGATATAGCTGAAACAAGGTTTAGAAGGTGAAAAACAACTTAACCGGGCTTGATTAGGTGATTAGTGGTTAGGGCCATAACCCATTTCAGGATTAGGGTTATGGGAGGGGTGAAAGGGTTTGAGAAAACATTTCATTTCATTTTTATAGCCGCCACAAACATTCTTCTAACCATAGTAATGGCCTCCACCTTCTAAATTCATCCCTAATCACTTCCTAATCACATATTAAGTAAATCTACATCTAATCAAGGAAAATTAACATCAAATTGGAGGTAGAGCTGCTGTGTTGCATTGGGATTCAAACCAAAATAGAGATGTTTTCAGACCGGAGATTTAATTATGGTTAAGGTGAGTGATTTGCACTTTTATTCCCTAATTACGGCTTATTACGGGTGATTAGTGATAATTAGCGAAATTATGGTTCAGAAAAATATACATAAATTCTGAAGTATTATTTTACATTATTGGTTAAAAGTGGGGCTAATTTGGATTAAGTTTGCTGATCCTATTGTCAGATATGACTAAACATGGTTAAGGGGAAAACGTTGGTTTTGGGTATGTTTGATCCTACATAACACACACTATTGACGTTTGTGATTGATTATACATGTTATTACTGCTTCTTGGAATGTTTCATGATTTTCTAGTGAAGTCAGAATGGTCGAAACGTCATCGGGTGGCATAAATAGCTCGCTGGAGGAAATGCAGGAATTTGGACCAGATCGGATCGAAGCGCCCCCCCCCCCACTCGTGAAGTATGTATCACGAACCGGTGTAAGGGAGCGAGCCATGAGCCGATCCTCATAAGCCGAACCGGAGTACATCTCACACCAGAAGGCCACGAGCCCGAACCGATGCCATGAGCCGAACCGTTGTGAACACCTTGACCCGAACCGTTGGTGGGGTCACGAAGCTTGGATCACGAACCAGACCCAGATGCTTATCACGAACCGACCCGGTGAGATGGAACGATCTGACCTGAACCGATGAGCGTCACGAACTGCCACGAGAGGGAGCTTACGAGCCGACTCGGACCAATCCAAGGAGCACGACCCGAACCGGGTTGGTAACCACGAATCAAACCGAGGAGCATGGGCATGAACTATGAACCATGAACCGAATGGAGATCGAACCAAGATGATGACCAAAACCCGAGATGCAAAGGAAGTCCAAATTGGAAGTTATTACTCAGGATCCAGATGGGAACCAACGTATTAACTTCTAGAGTTGGACTTTGGTGCGGGACGTGTGCAAAGAGGTTATCGATATCTACAACTTTAGTTCACCACTGAGAGATGGATTAGTGGCTATAGATCAGCGCAATGAGATCATTAAGACTCCCAAGGGCAAATGATCGTAGCACGGCTATGGATTAGTGCAATTTGGCCATTAGGACTCCCAAGGGTAAGGTGATCGTAGCAACAGATTAGTGGCTATGGACCAGTGCAATGGGGTCACTAAGACCCCAAAGGGGAAGTGGCCGTAGCAAAGGATTTGGTGATCAAAGTGGTGGATATCGTATGCTTTACGCACTGAGTAAGAGAAGTGAGGATGATTGCTATTTTGATGTTTGCTATCACCATGACATGCAAACTTTCACTTTACACTTTATGTTAGTGTCGCCTTAGAGTACTATACATCTTGTTGTGCTAACTCTTTGGTTGCAGGTCCAGATTCAGGTATAGTTATTTATACCTGTTATTGTTTTATTTTACTGCTATTGCTTATACCAGACTTTTATCTAACCTAGAGTTTTTTGTCTCTTCTTATTACTCTGGGTGCTCCTAAATGAGCAGACTAGAGACATTTTAGGTGGTATGCACGAGTAGCCATCCGGAGATGAGCAGGAGGCTCCCACGTGCTATTTACATATATTCTCCCTGAGTTATTGCTGGTCGCTACTTTGGGCATTAGTAGTGTACCTTCTCTATTTTGCTTTAGTGACAGTATTTTAAAGTTGTAATAATGATGGTTTGGATCATAAGTTGTATTTTGGATTCCGCTTCTATGATGATTTAGTTTCCAGCATATGCACTGTCTCGCCTGTTTTATGTCATGTTATGTTGTTATTATATTTTATTCCATGCGCAGTGAGGTATACTACAAGTTCTTTGGTGATTCATAGTTTCAAAACCCTTTCTTTTGACGACCGTCCCGTGCTAGTCGGGCATTCGCACAGCGCATTTCGGGGAAATGTCGGCTGGTCCGGGGTGGGCCGTCACACTTGGTATCAGAGCCTAGGTTGCGTAGTTTAACCTAGGGGAAGACATCAGGGAGAGATAGTATATGTATATGAGAGCACGTATTTGTGATATTTTGGCTTTCAAAAGCTATATATATATTATTTGTATATCTAAGGATGAAGTCGCACTGCACTGGCACAACTACGGAGGTTGTTAATTGTTTTCTCTTTACAGATTGAACGATGAGCCGATAGCCGAGGGGTATGGGTTCAAGGGCTAATGATAGGAATGTCCCTGATATGAGGACGATGTTTACTACCATCATGAGAGAGATGCTTAGGAATGTTATGGTAGCAGTTCCTAATTCTTCTAATGGTGGTGGTGCAGTAGTGCAGGCGACTAGAGCTGATTTCGCCAAGCTCGGCAAGGATTATACTAGTCTTGGTAGGAAGCCGTTTTACGGAACGGAATCAGCTATGGTGGTTCAAGAATGGCTTGGTAGTTGTGAGCGCATCTTCGAGGATTTGGGAATGGATGATGCAATGAAAAGAAAGATAGCATCGCGTCAACTACAAGTACGGGTAATGAATTAGTGGAATGCCATTAAAGCAGCTGCTCCAGAGGATCAAGTTACTTGGAATCAGTTTAAGACCCAAGTCAGTGACAAGTTTATTCCAACTGCTCAGAAATCAGAATTGTTCAGGAAGTTTTTGGAACTTAAGCAGAATGGTAGGGCAGTCTCGGAATATATTGCTGAGTTCGATGCTTTATCAAAATATGGATTATCTCTTATCAATACTGCCGAGAAGAAGAACGAGAAGTTCACAACCAGCTTAGATGAGTACTTGAGGGAAAGACTTATAAACCACATCGATGAGACCTTCGAGTCTATTATGGGAAAAGCATTGAGATCTGAGAGCCTTTATCCTAAGTCAAAGGCCGAGGTAGCTATTACATCTACAAGGGAGCCAAAGCCGCAGGCGAGCGGTGGAGGCAAGAATAATTCGCCGAATTAGATGAAACAGAACCAAGCTAAGGATGTTCAGAAGAAGAATAAGAAAGATGTTGAGAGCTATAGTTGTGGCAAGAAAGGCCACTATGCCAAAGATTGTCGAGCAAAGCCAGCGGACATGAAGTGCTTAAGTTGCAACCAATTGGCACATCACAGGGATAAATGTCAGCAACCTCCTATAGAGAAGCAAATTGTGAAAGCATATGCTATCAATGTTGCTCCTTCTTCGTCGAATGCCCCAACTGCGACGGAGAAAGGAAAGTGTTTCGTCATTCGAGGTATGCTTTCTATTTATGATGTTCCTGTTCGAATACTGTTTGATAACCGGGCTTCCCATTCCTTAATATCTAGTGACTTGGTAGATAGGTTGGGATTAGAACCCGAGATTGTCGATAAACCTTTAGTTGTGATGAACCCGATTGGTGGTTCAACTAGCCTTATTATGATTTGTTGTAATTTGGTCTCATCAAGTCATGGGTGCATGTTTTCTTGTGATTGCTTTGTGTTGGGCTTTACTGGGTTTGGCATTATTTTAGGAGTCGATAGGCTCCAAAGGTATGGGGTGGTGGTAGACTGTGAGCGGTCTTCGGTGACCATTACAACGAATGATGGGCGGAGAGTACTGTTTAGTTTCCTACCTAGTGATGGGGGTGATAGCTAGTTTTCTGAATTCCCTCGACATCCTGCATGATGAGTTGTCAGCGTGCCTATTGCTGGCGAGTATCCGGACATCTTCGAGAAAGTGACCGGACTTCCACCACACCAAGAGATCGAGTTTCAGATCGATTTAGTGAAACCTGCCAGGCCTATAGTGATGCCTCTTTGTCGTATGGCGCCAAGGGAGCAGTGAGAGCTTGAGGAGCACGTGGGCGATCTCTTGAAGAAGGGATTTATCTGATGGAATGTTTCCGAGTGGGGTGCACCTGTTGTATTTGCTACTAAGGCCGATGGTTCCCTTCGTTTATGTGTAGACTATCGCGAGTTGAACAAGGTGACTAGGAAGAATAAGTATCCTCTTCCACGGATAGATGATTTGTTTGCTCAGTTAAGTGGAGCTAGAGTGTTCTCCCAATTGGATCTCACGACAAGATTTCATCAGCTTCGAGTAGCAGCTAAGAGTATTCCTGAAACGACATTTCGGACGCCGTCTGGATTTTATGAGTGGTTGGTCATGCCATTCGGGTTGACCAGTGCACCAGAATACTTTGTGGATCTTATGAATAGGATATTCAGGAATCAATTGAATAAGTTTGTTCTTATGTTTGTGGACGATATCTTAGTCTATTCGAGAAAGAAGGAAGAACACAAGGAACATTTGAGGACAGTGATGGAGGTGTTGAGGAAACACCAATTGAAAGCAAAATTTTCCAAGTGTCACTTCTGGAGGAGGGAAGTGAGATTTTTGGGCCATGTTGTTTCGGAGAATGGTATTGCCGTGGACCCTACGTAGGTGGCTATAGTGCAGGATTGGTCTACGCCCAAGAATGCAACAGGCGTAAGAAGTTTCTTGGGTTAGCTGGATATTATCGTAAGTTTATCCAAGACTTCTCTAAGATAGTAGCATCGTTAACTCACTTGACCAAGAAGAATTAAGCTGTCATCTGGGACGAAAGGTGTGAGAATGCATTTAAGATCTTAAAGGTAAAGTTAACATGCACACCAGTGTTAGTTATTCCTAAAGGGAACGAAGAGATGACGGTATACACGGATGCCTGTGGTACCGGACTAGGTGATGTACTGATGCAAGGAGGTAGGGTTGTGTCTTATGCTAGTCAACAACTGAAACCCCATGAGAAAAGATATCCTACCCATGATTTAGAATTGGCAGTGATCGCGTTCGCGTTAAAGATGTAGAGACACTATCTCTTGGGAGAAAGATTCAAGTTGCTTACCGATCATAAGTCATTAAAGCATCTTTTCACTCAAAAGGATTTAAATCTTCGTTGGCAGAGATGGTTAGAGTTATTGGCTTCATATGATTTCAATACCGCATACACACTTGTGAAGGGCAATGCGGTAGCTGATGCATTGAGTAGGAGACATGCCAGTTTGTGGGCTATGTTTCTTGAATGGAAGTAACTAGAGTATATCGCAGGATATGGTTTCAGACCGAAGTGTGAATTAGATTCAGCAATGTTAGCAAGTTTGATGATCAGACCGACTTTGATTGAGCGGATCGGTTCCAATCAGAGGGACGATCCTAATCTATTAGAAATCATCTCCTAGTTAGAGATGCGTGTCGATGGTGAGGAAATGAACAAGTATGGACTTGATAGAGAAGGATGGCTTTGAATGAATGGAAGAATAGTTGTACCCAATGTTAATGGATTGAGAGATGTAGTGCCTAGAGAGTGTCATCACTCGAAACTGACTATACATCCTGGTGGTAACAAGATGTATCGAGACATGAAGCAGACCTACTACTGGAAAGGGATGAAGAGAGACGTTGGAAGGTTTATATCCAAGTGCATAAATTTCCAGTTAGTTAAAGCCGAGCAAAAGAAGCCTAGTGGTCTGTTACAACCATTGGGAATTCCCAATGGAAATGGGAACAAGTCTCAATGGATTTCATTGATGGTTTACCAAGGACTAGATCAGTTCATGATAGATTTGGGTGATTGTAGATCGATTGACCAAAAGTGCAAGGTTTATACCAGTAGAGTCGAATAGAACGACAACTAAGTTGGCAGAACTGTATATGAAGTGGGTAGTGAGATTTCATGGAGTACCTAAAGGTATTGTGAGTGACCGAGATCCATTATTTACTAGTGGGTTTTGGAAGAGCTTACAAGAGGCTTTAGGGCTAGAATTACATTTCAGTATCGCATACCATCCTCAAACTGATGGTCAAACGGAGAGGGTAAATTATGTATTAGAGGATCTCTTGAGGGCTTGTACATTGGATTTTGGTGGGTCATGGGATGACCATTTACATCTAGTTGAGTTCGCATATAATAACAATTATCAATCTAGTATTGGTATGGCTCCATTTGAAGCTTTGTACGAAAGACCATGCAACTCACCATCATGTTGGTTGGAAACCAGTGAGAAATTTGTGCTTGGGCCAGATATGGTAATAGAAACTTCGTATAAGGTCAAGGTTATCCAACAACGAATGTAGGCCGCCCATGATAGGCAGAAAAGTTACGCTGATAAAAGACGAAGAGATTTGAAATTCTCCGTTGGAGACTTGGTATTCGTCAAAATTTCTCCGTTAAAGAGTGTGATTCGATTTGGTAGGAGAGGTAAATTAACACCAAGATTTTTTGGTCCATTTCCTATTCTTGAACAAATTGGGAATTTGGCATATAAAGTTGAGTTACCTAACAAGATGGCGGGGGTTCATAGCGTATTTCATGATTCCCAGTTAAGGAAGTTCGTGCACAATGCTAATATGAATATTTCACCAGATCAGTTAACTGATATCGAAGTAGAATCCGAGGCAGTTGGGAGCCACATAACGATTCGTTTTGTCGGACATGATACGAAGCAACTTTGAAGAAAGATGGTGAAACTGGTTAAGGTCCAGTGGGGGTGAAAATGAGAATGACTGTACTTGGGAAACAGAGGAGAGCATAAGGAAGTTGTATCCAGAACTCTTTGCCTGGTAATATTTTAAATCGCGATACAATTATTCTCTTGTTATGCTAGGATAGGCTTGTTGCGATATTATGTATGTTTGATTATATGTAAATGACTGATAGGCATGCTGGACATGATTGTGTGTTTTGGTTAGGGAATTTCGGGGGGAAAATTTCTTAAGGGGGGAGAGTGTAACGACCCGCATTCGATGCATCGAAGGATCATAGAATATTTATTTCATCCACATACGAAGTCATATGGTCGTGTGATTTTGGGGAACGACTATCCGGGTCATTTCCCATGTTCACGATTTTTGCCGAATTTTAAATGACCATTTTGCCCCTGGTGAATCTTGTTGCCTATAACATTGGATTGGTAAAAAGTTTTGACTTGAAACCACTTCCATTAGATTCGGATAATGGTTTACCTTTATGTCGAGTGGTCACATTAATCAAACGGACTTACCATTTGGGAGATATAGCTGAAACAAGGTTTGTAAGGTGAAAAACATCTTAACCGGGCTTAATTAGGTGATTAGTGGTTATGCCCATAACCCATTTCGGGATTAGGGTTATGGGAGGGCTGAAAGGGTTTGAGAAAACATTTCATTTCATTTTTCTAACCGCCACAAACATTCCTCTAACCCTAGTAATTGCATCTACCTTCTAAATTCATCCCTGATCACTTCCTAATCACATATTAAGCAAATCTACATCAAATCTAGGCAAATTAACGTCAAATTGGAAGTAGAGCTACTGTATTGCATTGGGATTCGAACCAAGACAAAGATATTTACAGATTTGAGATTTATTTGTGGCTAAGGTGAGTGATTTGTACTTTTATTTACTAATTACGGCTAATTAAGGGTGATTAGTGATAACTAGCGAAATTATGGCTCAGAAAAATATGGAAAAATATACATTAATTCCAAAATAATATTTTATGTTACTGGTTTAATGTTTGGCTTAATTTGGATTAAGTTTGCTAATCCTATTATTAGTTATGACTAAACATGGTTAAGGGGAAAACATGGGTTTTGGGTATGTTTGATCCTACATAACACACATTATTGATGTTTTGAAGTTTGTGATTGATTATGCATGTTGTTACTGCTGCTTGGAATGTTTTATGATTTTCGAGTGAAGTTACAATGGTCGAAAACGTCGTCGCATGGCGTAAATAGCTCGCTGGAAGAGTTGTAAGAATTTGGGTCGGATCAGATCGCCCCCCTCCACCCGTGAAGTATGTATCACGAACCGGTGTAAGGGAGGGAGCCACTAGCCAATCCCCATAACTCGAACTGGAGTACCTCTCGGACCAGAAGGCCATGAGCCCGAACCGATGCCATGAGCCGAACCGTTGTGAACACCTTGACATGAACCGCCGGTGGAGTCACGAAGCTTGTATCACGAACCAGACCCATATGCTTATCATGAACCGACCCGGTGAGATGAAATGATACGACCCCGAACCGATGAGCGTCACGAACCGCCCCAAGAGGGAGCTCACAAGCCGACTCGGACCACTCCAGGGAGCACGACACGAATTGGGTTGGTAACCACGAATCGAACCGAGGAGCTTGGACATGAACTATGAACCACGAACCGAATGGAGACCGAACCGAGATGATGTCCAAATGGGAAGTTGTTACTCAGGATCCAGATGGGAACCAACGTATTAACTTGTAAAGTTGGACTTTGCTGCGGGACATATGCAAAGGGGTTATCGATATCTATTGAGAGACGGATTAGTGGCTATGGATCAGCGTAATGGGATCATTAAGTCTCCCAAGGGCAAGTGATCATAGCATGGCTATGGATCAGTGCAATGGGGCAATTAGGACTCCCAAGGGCAAGGTGATCATAGAAAGGGATTAGTGGCTATGGACCATCACAATGGGGTCACTAAGACCCAAGGGCAAAGTGGTCGTAGCAAAGGATTTGGTGATCAAAGTGGTGGATATCGTATGCTTTACGCACCGAGTAAAAGAAGTGAGGATGATTACTATGTTTGATGTTTGCTATCACCATGACATGCACACTTCCACTTTACACTTTATGTTAGTGTCGCCTTAGAGTACTGTACATCTTGTTGTGCTAACTCTTTGGTTGCAGGTCCAGGTTCAGGTATGGTTATTTATACTTGTTATTGTTTTATTTTGCTGCTATCGCTCATACCAGACTTTTGTCTGACCTAGAGTTTTATGTCTCTTCTTATTACTCCGGGTGCTCCTAAACGAGCAAACTAGGGACATGTTAGGTGATATGCACGAGTAGCTATCCAGGGACGAGTAGGAGGCTTCCACGTACTATTTACATATATTCTCCCTGAGTTGTTGTTGGTCACTACTTTGGGCATTAGTAGTGTACCATCTCTATTTCTCTTTAGGGACAGTATTTTGAAGTTGTAATAACGGTTTGGATCATAAGCTGTATTTTGGATTCCATTACTATAATGATTTAGTTTCCAGCTAATGCACTGTCTCGCCCGTTTTATGTCAAGTTATGTTGTTATTATATTTTATTCCATGCGCTGCGAGATATACTACAGGTTCTTTGGCGATTCATAGTTTCAAAACCCTTTATTTTGACAACCGTCCTGTGTTAGTCGTGCATTGGCACAGTGCATTTCGGTGAAATGTCGGCTGGTCCGGGGCGGGCCGTCACATAAATGTTCTGGAATAGTATCACCTGGAAGTATCATGTATGGGAAACAGAACGCTGGTAAATCAAAGTCAAGTGGCTCTGTTGCACCTCGTCCTAAGAAGGCAGCTGGTTTTCAGTGTTCCCTCATCAACACTCGAGACAAAGTGGATAAAATTCTTAGGATCTTTGGCTTGACTGAAGTTAAGGGCATCCCTGCCCTTGATCAAGACACTATTCAAGATCCGCCAGAGGGATTTTTTGCATACACTGCCATTCACATTTGGCATGGAGGCTTTTTCCCTTTCCCTAACTTTACTTCAAGATTTTTGCGTCGTTTGGGCATTACCCCCATTCAACTATCCCCGAACACGTATACTCTTCTTCTTTGCCTTGAGGTATTAACATTTGAATCAAGATAGCCTTTCCTTAGCGCCAACCTTCTCCATCATTTGCTATGTTTGTCCAAAGAAGCGGATTTTCCTATTTTTTATGCGAATCCCACAAGAAAGTTAATCGATGATAACATTGATAGGTCAAAAGATTGGGAAAATAAGTTTTTCTATATCAAGCGCCCCCTTGGTATTTCAGGCACTTTTACCAATCCTAGTAAGGTTTCTATTGACCCAGAATTACTATACCATCTTTATGTTTTGTCCAATTTTGTTTCTCTTTAGATCCTACCCCCAAGTGGAAAAGTTTATGGAAAGAGGAAACTAAATTCATTGACGCCGTTTATAAGGCGGCTGAAGAGTTAGGAAAAAGGTCAATCTTGTTGACCTTGGACAATCTTCACAAGCATGCCTTTCTTCCTTTTGGGAAAAAGATTTTGGGTCGACCACCCCTCCATTTTTCTAATTCTAAGTACTTATCATTAGGTTCTGTCATTTTTACCCCCTAACTCCCATGTTTCCAGGTACTCGGCGTAAGATTGTTTTGTTGGAGCAACCCAAATTTTTTTATTCATGTTATAGATTCTTTAACTTTTTTTTTTTCTGATTTTGACCTCTTTAATTAGCTTCCCAGGCTTCTAAAGAGATGTCTACCATAACTGCATTGGCTAAATCCATAAACGTAGCTAAAAAGAGACTCGCCTCCGTTGTTAATGATTCAACTCCTAAGAGACATAAGGGTGACATTTCTATCTTCCCTACTTCTTGCAAGGATGTGGTTATAGGAAACACTGAGTTGTAGACTCCTGTCCTACCGCTCCTGCTGTCGAGACTATTTCTAATGTTAGTTCCTCTCAGTCAATGACTCCAAGGAGTGATTTTATGTATAGTCTTTTGATGTCTAGGCCTTTAGGATCCCCAAGTCAGATAAAACATAAATCAATTTTGCTTCCACCTCCTCAACATACTGGCCTTCCAAGGTCCCTTTCGCAGGCTCAAGATTTTGAAGAACTTAAGAAGCTTGCCCTTTCTTCTGATGACACTGCTTGTGTGTCCTTGTCTCGTCCACCTTTAGATTTGGTGAAGTCTTGACAATTTCTTGTCAAACTAAAACTTTTGGTATAGTCTTGATTTTTTTTAATTCTTCTCTATATTTTTTATGCAAACACTGAACTTGCTTTCGGTCTTCAAATTACCATGAAATGGAACACTCTTCTGGAGATGGTTACTCCCTCTCCTTCGAAGGTTGTGACACTTGAAGAGGAGAAGGCTGAATATGATTCCAAGGTTAGGTCTTTGATGGAAGAGCATAGGAAGGAGTGCATGGAATTAAAGGTGTCTGTTAGGAAGGTTGAGTCGGAGTTGGAGGCAAAGAAATAGGCCAAGCCCCTATTGAATGATCAAGTGTTGGTGTTCCAATTGTTTTAGCAGAAAGTTGAAGATGAGAGAGCCAGGATGGTGGCTAGTCATACTGAGAGGATCAAAGAGAAAGATGACCAACTTTCCCAAATCCAGAATGCACTTTCCAATGCTAAGCGCATAATTCTTGAAGCCAATAACAGGGTTTCTTTATTTTTGGAATCTCACTATCCAAGAGCAATGCTAAAGTCTTGTGATAATGCTTTTTGTTGGCATATTTTAACAATCTTCAAATGTAACGAACAATTGCATTCCCTTTAGTTCATCACTTTATTTCAGACTGAGCTATGTGTAAGGTCAAGCAGCTTAAGCGAGGTATCCATGCTTCTGAGGAGGCTCCCGGGCAACCTGAACGCCTTTTGTATATCGAGGACACTCCCAATGATGTCGATTTATGCGAGGAAGAGGAAGTATCTGCTGATACTAATGATGATTGGGATAAAGGGGACGGTGATCATAGCCTTAAAGTTAAAGGGCTTCTCGGTTATTCGAATGGAGAATAGATCATTTGTCCACGTTTTGATGGGGGTGCTTGTGACACCCCACGTCCATTTATATAACTCATTTTCAGAATGCATTAAGCTCTGGGAAGCGTTATAGGTAAACAGAAACAGAAACATCACAAGACAGATATAAAATAACAGTGTAATTTAAAAGTTTGTTAAATAGAAAACATTGTGGTCCAAAACCCAGTTACATCATAAGTATGAAATACAGAAAACCCATTACATCAAATTAAAATCTCTGTCTTGTACTAAAATCATTAGAGTACAGTAATATAAACAAGCATAGTCCCCAAAATGTAGCCATATAAGAGAAGACATGAAATCAAAGCGGTACACCTAAGAAGCTCCAAGAAGAACGAAAGTGAGAAACCTAATCAAGCCTGAGTATTCCCATCCTGAGAACCTAGGGGGGAGGGGGGAGGGAAGAGAGAGGAAAGGAAACAAAACGGGTCAGACATAAAGTCTGGCGAGTCCAGATACTTTTAGCATATAAATAAATAAAAGCATCATGACAGGCATTTAAACTAGAAGAGAGAGATAATAACATCATAAGACATGTGTAATAGGCTAAACAGGATAAACAGAATAAACATAACAGGATATGTTGGGCTTCTCAAGTACTTTTCTCCGCACCAATACTAGTATAACAAGAACAAGATGATCCCAACAATAATAAGATGTTAGACTTAGGTGTACTTCTAGTGAGGGGTTTTACCCCATACAATAATAACATGTAGCCCAACAGAAATGACAAGTGTTACCCCCAACGATAATAACGGGCTCCTAAACAAGCAAGACTAGATGTACCCTCATTTCTACCCCAATCGATCGGCTCCCTATCCCATAGATACCCTGTGTTGTTCCCACAGTAGAATGTATCACTTCATAAAGTGGCAATCCCTTTTATTAACGAGACACACAACCATATCTATTGATCTCACAATGTATTAATTTTCCCGAGGAAGCCGGACCCATGCACGCACATCACTTCATTGGATCCTGCGCTATCAACACCCTCACTCATATGGACCTCTTATAACCAACTCGGTAAGCGTTCCCTGATCCCATCCAAGTTCGGGGTTCTCCGTTTGATACCAAAATGGGTTACTAACTGATATGGGTCCCACACAACAGACGATACAAAGCTACTCCCTAGGCTTGTATCCCCACTACTTGGATTTTGACAGGTTATGCCTAATAGTTTAAGAAGGTTGCATAACCCTAACATACAAACAGGTTAAGTTTGTCGGGGGTATATATATAACCTGCCCCCGTATATTTAACAAGATTTACTTAACCCCCACTGATTCAAGCAAGTTTACTTAATCCCTACTCAATTTTATGGGTTCATGTAACCCCACAGATTTAAACATGTTAAGTATTACAGGTTAAAAAGTTATTATCATTCATCCATTTATGGATGTTAATGCACTAGAACTCTCAAATTAAGCCTACCACTTGTGGATGCTGGATATGCCAGGCAGCTCCGGGAAGGCTTCTACCACAAGTCGGACTTAACCTCGTGCCTTAGCACCGTTATGTGTACATTTATGCACTAGAGCCCTCATATTAGATTTAACACTTGTGGATGCTGGATTTGTCAGGCGGTTCTAGGCATGGTTCTACCATAAGTGTAATCTAACCTCGTGTCTAAGCGTAGTTACAGTTTCTAATTACTGAAAATCTAGGCATGTTCATTATTAAACAATTTTTAATGTTTATCCAGGGTTATGCCCCAAATCCCATTTTGATCCACGATACAAGTTATTCCCCAAGTTAAAGTTTTAGATCAAGGTATAGATTATGCCCCTAAATCCCAATCAAGTTTTACAACTTAAGTTATGACCCAATTTAACATTCCCAACTATTCCCAATTTCGTGTGTTCACATATTTCAGCGATAGGCCTAGGCTCGAAGGTAGCTTAGGCAATAAAAATAAAAATGGAAGGAGGGAGAGGAGAACATGAATAAGCATAATAACAAAATAGGTATATGATGTCAGAAATGGGCATACTAACTTAATAGGCATACAGTGACAGAAATATGCCTAGTAGCAGAATGGGCATATGGTGACAAAATTAGGTATAATAACAGATTAGGCACATCAGGAATAGGCATATGAGAACTAATCAGTAGATTAGGTGTACAAGTAATGACCGATCTGATTAGTTATGATTCAGGTTATTAACATGCATAGATTTAGATCCAATCTTATAAACATGTCAGGATTACTTATTAAATTTTTCATCTAAAAGCAACATAAACTACGGTGAATGGATCTAAAGAACAGAGAACTGACTGTTGATGTTGTAGCAGAAATTCTTTTATGCTTATAAGTTGTTTTTGCTAAAGAATATTCTAATTTAATCTGATTTGGGCAACACCTAGTTGTCTCAGTTTTTTTTGACGAATAAAACAATAGAAATGAGGTCCTATTTATAGCCTACGATCAACGAATCTGGTCAAGAATGTGTCCAAGTGCAGGGGAGGAATCTACCCCAGATCTGGCTTGGGTCGACCCAGGGGTCGACACCCCTATGTAGGGGTCGACCCCTAACGGGCCGGTTTCCCCCCTTTTTCCTGCTCTTCAATTTTTATTTTCTGGATTTGTTTGTATATATATTATGCTTATATGTATACAAAGTTTAAACCTTAATATCTTCTTCATACGTTGTCCGTTTTACGAAAACTTGGGGTCTATCTTAAGTAGAATTCCGAGACAAATGCAATAACGCAGTCCGTTTTGATTAATTCCCAATATTTAATTAAGTATTCTTTAGTTTATCATTTTATTGTTCTTTAAAATTATGGGGTTTTACATTCTCCCCTGCTTAAAGGATTTCGTCCCCGAAGTCTCCAAGTTAAGAAGAATGTTTATCCAAACATCCATCATCCATCTACTCATCCACCAATCACAGGCATCCATTGTCCTTAAAAGGTTTCTAATGCTTATATGAACATATGCAAAAGTGTGAGCATATGTCCCTATACTAATGCCAAAGATCAGGTGATCTACTGATTCAGTCAACCTACTTAATGCAATGTATGTCAGTCCATGAGTCACACATGTATGCAAATAATCCTAACATATCATGTAAGTCCTATATATGTGCGCAACCATTCATCCGTATGCAACATCCATATGATGATATCTCATTTCCACCCATAAAAAGAAAAATGTACATGCATCCATATGCAGTATGAGAGTGATTGAGCCGATCTAGTGCCTAACGTGTGTGTATATGCATCCACGAGCAACCACTAGCAAACACTTGCATCCATCAAGCATAACATGTCTCAAACACATGTTTACATCCATTGGATTTCTACCCAAAGGTCGAAGATTCGATTGATAGGATATACTTAAATGACAGAAGCAAGTATGAATAAAAGATTTGGAAAAAGAAGTTAAGAACATAGTCTTGAAAAGAAAAGGGTACGAAGCACGAATCTTGTCTTCAGTCTCCCAAGTTGCATCCTCATGGTCATCTCCTCACTGAACTTTCATCAACTTGGCCTCTCGGTTTCATAGCTTCTTACCATACCGATCCAAGAACATGGGTAGGAACTCGTCTAACTTTCGCCTCCTGTTCCACTTCTACTTCCTCAAGCATACTCGACTCAACTATTTGTGCGGTACCATGTAGGCATTTCCGAAAATGAGAAACGTGTTAAACATCATGAACATCGGCCAGTCTCTCTGGTAATTTCACTCTATAATCCATTTGACCAATCCTTTCTGTTATGGGAAATGACCCTATAAATCTTGGCGCCAATTTCCGAACAGATCCAAAGCGAACCACATTCCGCAAAGGTGATAACTTGATAAAACCACGTCTCCAGCCTCGAACTCAAAATTAGTTCTTCGACTTTTGTCTATCCTGAGCTGTCTTCATGCGTCTGCGAATAAGATTAATCTTCTTAGAGGTTTCCCTAATCATTTCAGGTCCAAGTACAACCCTTTCTGTAGACTCCCACCATAAGCTCGGTGATCTGTAAGGTTGTTTGTACAATGCCTCGAATGGTACCATGCCAATACTAGCCTGATAACTGTTGTTGTAGACGAACTCTACCAATGAAAGATGCTCTTCCCAAGTCCCTCCGAAGTCTGGGATACACAGTCTTAAAAAGATCCTCAAGAAATCTATTCACCCTCTCCGTCTATCCATCGGTCTAAGGGTGATAAGCAGTGCTCAAACACAGTTGTGTTCCTAATGTCTCTTGCAAGCTCCTCCAAACTCACTGGTGAATATGGGGTCGCGATCACTCATTATACTGGAAGGCACTCCATGTAGACGGACTATCTCATGAAGATAAATTGCTGTCAACCATGCTGACGTCCTCTAACTCTTAACAGGAATAAAATGAGCTCTCTTAGTAAGCCTGTCAATTATAACCCAAATACCGGTGCTGCCTTTCCTCGATCTAGGTAAACCATCAATGAAATCCATAGAGATGCTCTTTCACTTCTAGTGTGAGACCTCCATAGGATGAAATAAACCACTGGGCTTCCTTTTCTCAGCTTTGACTTGCTGGCAAATCAAACATCGAGAAGCAAACTCCGCTATATCTTTCTTCATCCCAGCCCAAAAGAAAACCCTCTTCATATCTCTATACATCTTATCACCGCCAAGATGAATAGTCATCTAAGAATGATGGGCTTCCTCAAGTACTGTCTTCAACAAACTCCCCACCCGGGGAACACAAAGCCTTCCATCTTATCGCAACCACCCTCTATCATCCATGGAATATCTATTGAGGTGACTGGAAGTCTCCCCTTACCGAGCCTATCCAAGATGTCTGCTATCTGTGGGTCCTCACGCTGTGAAGTTCCTATCTGATCCAAAAGAGTAGGTCGCACCTCTAATGATGCCAATGAACCAGGTGTAAACTCGGCACAGGGCCTTAAATCAAAGATCGATATATACTCCAAACTCTGCCTCTCTATAAATAATGGACTCAAAGTCAACTCTGCTTACTCAATGTATCCGCCACCACATTACTCTTGCCAGGCGTAGAAGCTATCTCAAAGTCATAGGACGCTAGGAACTCCATCCATCTTTGTTGCCTCAAATTGAGATCCTTTTGTGAGAACAAGTACTTGAGACATTTATGATGGTGGACAACTTGAACTTCTATCCAAGTAGATAATGGCGCCAAGTCCTAAGCGCGAATACTGTGGGAGCCAAATCCAAGTCATGGGTAGGGTAGTTCTTTTCATGAACTCTTAACTGTCTACCTCCATAACATACTAACCTTCCCTCTTGCATCAAAACAACATCAAGCCCTGTACCACATGCATCAGTGTATACTATGAAACACTTTGTTCCCATCAAGCAAAGTTAAGACAGGGGCTGTTGTCAGAGCCTTCTTCAATCACTAAAAAGTATCCTCACAATCTACACCCCAAAAAAAAGTCAGATTTTTCTTCGTCAGTCTGGTGAGTGGGGTCGCTACCTTTGCAAAGTCCTTAATGTACTTCCTATAAAAGCCCGCTAATCCTAGAAAACTCCACACCTCTGTTTCATTCTTTGGAATCTTCCAATCTTGAACTACAACTACTTTCGCGGGATCTACTGCTATCCCATCCTTTGAAACCACATGCCCTAAAAATCTTACTTTCTTTCTCGAAAAATGACATTTGGAGAATTTCGCCTAAAGCTAATGCACTCAGAGAGTCTTCAAAACTACCCTTAAATGTAGGGCATGCTCTTCCTTGCACTTCGAGAAAATGAAGATGTCATCAACAAAGACCACTACAAACTTATTTAGAAACTCCCGAAACACCCTACTCATTAGATCCACAAAATAGGCGGCTGCATTCCTCAACCCAAAAGGCATGATGAGCCACTCGAAGAAACCATTTGGAGTCCTAAAATAAGTCTTGTCTATAGTGCTGTAATAACCTGGAAGTCCGAGCCAATTTAAATTTTTTATTTTGGCAATTTTAGTGAATTTTGATCATTTAAAATGAATTATTTTAAATAATATCGACGAGAAATTTATTTTGAATATAGATTAGAACGTATATATTATATATTTCTATACGTTGTCGTTAGAATATAAATAATTATTTATAATTATAAAAGGAAATGAAAATGGCGCGGTAGTTCGATAATTCGATTTCAAAATTCAAATGAATGTACCGGGTGCAAAATAAACCGGATTTTAGTGAAACAAAAAATATTGGAATCTAATAGAGAATATCTTTCCAACGAATCCGAAAAATCGTAATTTCATAGCGGGGATAAAAAGTTATGTCCAGTTGAAATTTCTGAATAGTCGCTATGGAATTTCGGCCCTTAAAAATAGCCATTTGGCAAACAACCTCGGATTTCGACGAAACCACTTTTGTTGGATCCGTGATGTCAAATTATTGCTAGATTCCAAAATTCGTAATTTTTCGAATCAATATGTGAGCGTGGCAAAGGAAAACGCATTTGACCAGTTTCTTGATTTTAATCGACTGGAAAATGGCCATTTTTTAAACGGTCTCGGAATTCGACGAAACTAGTTTTGTTAGGACCGTATAGTCAATACGAAGCTAGAAAATATTTTTTGGGAATTTTTCTAGTTAGTATGTGGCCCCGGTAATATAAAATGTGCGTTTAAATTCAATATATAAAGTTATATGTTGATTTTAAACGAAAACTGATCGTAACGGTCGAATCAGCTTATGATGCATATTCCATTGTGTTTGGAATGGGGGTAATTAGCTATGGACGACAGGCGGTGGGTTCGATTTCGAGGTCGAAATGTATAGTACCTTTTTGAAATAAAAAAAAACCTTTCTCCTCCTTTACCACTCAGCCCCCCCATTTTAGTTCTAATCGATTCCAGTAAATAAAAAAAACATTACTCCTCCAAATCGCGATAGCCGCCTCCACCACATACGCCATAGTCCCCCCTCACGGCCCCACCCGAGCACGCCGCCCCTCCTCCTCACCCTGACTTCCCCCTCCATTGATCTACCGACCCTTCTCTCTCTCCTTTTAAAAGCCCTAGACCACCACGAAGCACCCTCCGCCGCAGCTTAGGCCAACCCTTGACCTCGTCAGACCCTCCTGCGAACCAGCCCCCCTTGAACGGAGCACCCCAACGCCGATGCCGGAGAAGCAACGACCTCCACCGCCTTGACCTGCTGCGCAAGCTTCCACCCCCCCCCCCCCCCCCCCCCCGCTGACCGCCACATGCAGACCACTTCCCCCTTCTTTATACAGTAAGTTTTTATGTTTTTATTTTTTTTTCTTATTCATTTTATTTTATTTAAGTTTTTTTGGTTATAATCTTTAATTAAAACCTGATTTATATATGCATATAAAAAAAAAGATAGATTTTTAATTGGGAAAAAAAATTGATTTTTAAATTAGAGGAGCTATGATTCTAGGATATGAACAAATATGAGGTTTTGATAAGAATAAAAATTAGAATTTTAATTTATAAGGATTTGACTTTTACAATGATAAAAAAATATGATTTTTATAAAGTAGAAGTAATAGAAATATGATTTTTATAAAGTAGAAGTAATAAAAATATGATTTTTATAAAGTAGAAGAAGTAAAAATTCGATTTTTATATATTGAATAGCAATGTAAAAATTCGATTTTTATATATTGAATAGCGAAGTAAAAATTCGATTTTTATATATTGGATAGCAATGTAAAAATTCGATTTTTATATATTGAATAGCGAAGCAAAAATTCGATTTTTATACATGTAGTGAGTACGGGCAACGAAAGTGACAAAAGGCGAGCACGACGAGATTTTCCTACATATGAAGAGTCGTTGCGTTTGGATTAGCTAGTCGGTGAGAACTCCTCACCTTTATTTTATTTTATTTCTAGTTAAAATATATACTATGATGCAAACGGTGTTTAGTAGCACCCGACACCCGTCGTCCACAGACCATGGACGACTTGTATGCTTGTTTGTTTGATTTTTATGTGTAGTTGATTGTGTGATGTGATGTGAAATGAAATAAAATATTTATATAGTTGAAATAAAATATTTTATACTGGAAAATATTTTATAGTTAAAAGTAGAATTTTTAACGTGTATATGAAATGAAATAAAAAAAATAAACAAATCGGACGATTTGTTTATATACACACATTTGACTGATATTGATTGGGACGATAAATTTTACACATCGCCCAACTGCACAAATAAAATCTGTGTTTGATTGTTTGAAACCCCACACGGGTATTGGGATGATATTTGACGTACACTAATCCCGATTGTTTAGTTGTATGTCGATCGATTGATTGACAGACTGTTATGAGCGTTAAATATTTATATTCGATGCTTATACAGTGTAGAATGCACTTTGGATGATGGTTGATTATTCATCGTTGTTATTGTATACATGTGTTGTAGAAAATCTATATAATTAACATTACATGGTAATTGATTGGGCCTCATTCAATATTGGAAATAGAAATATTCGAAATAGAAGTATTTGAAAAAAATAGAATATTTGAAATAGAATATTTGAAATAGAATATTTGAAAATAGAAATATATGAAGCCGTGTTGATTAGATTGACGCCATTTTGACGTGAACGATATTTATGTCGATTTTATTCATTTTATAATGAATATCGAAAGTGATTTCAAAATCTGATATTTTGAATAGAAATGAATTCGAATTGAAATTGAATATAAATGAATTCGAATTGAAATTGAATTGAATTGAAAACGAACTGAAATTGAAATAGAAATCAATTTTAATTGAAATCGTTTTGAGAACAAATTTAAAACGAATTATAAAAATACGTTTTTAAAAGGAAATCGACGAAGTATATATTATATATATTATATATATAATATACTGGCCTGAATAGAACGTGCTGCGTTGCGGTAGTTCGTGAATTTCGACCATTGACTTCAAATGGATATTGCGGGAGATCCGACCGTCGGATTCTCCTAAAATCGGAACCGTTGGGTTCGTATCGAAAAGAGCTTTCTAACGAATATTAGAAATTTGAAATCTAATGGTTGGATTTGGAATTATGTCCAAATCAAATTTGGAAAAGGTCGTTGTAAGTGCATTTCGATGGCCGTTGATGGAAATCGACTGTACGAGCCTTGATAAAATCATTAAAAATAGTAATAATTTGTGTAAAATCATAAGAATTGATTTGGGAAAAATTGGGATGAAAAAAATCCATATTTGAAAAGATAAAAATAGATTTTTATCGAAATGAACTAGTTTTGAACTAGAATTAAAATTCTATTTATTTTTAAATAAATAAATTTTATTTGAAAGGGTTTTAAAAGTAACCAGGATTTCCAATAATTGAATTGGAATGGATTTGAATCGAAATTGTCTTTGGATTATTTCGATTTTGGATTCCGTGATTATACAGATATTATTATGGAAATTTGAAAGATATATTTATATCGTTATTTCCAATACGATATTTGTTGGTCGTAGAATTTGATATTGAATATAAGCCGATATATTTTCTATTCAGAGCCTTGTATTTAATATCAAACGTGATTTGGGTTCGTCGTGAATGGTGTCTTCATTAACACTATTCTTAAGCCCAGTTGAGAAAAAGATTAAATCTTTTATTTAGATTTAATGAAGTGTACCAATTAAATAATATTTAATTGGAATTGAATTGGTATTGATTTTTGGGTTTATCGTGAACAGTGTTTTAAATAACACTTGTTCTTTAACCCAATAATTAATAAAATGTGATTTTGGGTTGTCGTGAACGGTATCTTCAATAATACTGTTTTTAGACCCAAAGGAGTTAAGAAAATCAGAAACTAACTAGAGATTAGTTAAGTTGAATGGTTTCTGGGGCATTGATCTGATGCTGGTTTCGGCCTTCGGGGTTAATGCTTAGGGAATTGCTCACTTGCTAATTTATGGTTTGGGTCTGATTGAAATGTAATGTGATTTTGGGTTTATAGTGAACCGTGTTTTAAATGACACTAGTTCTTTAACCCAGTTAAAGATTAAAACTAAGTGGAGTTTTAATGAATCTTTAATTAGATTGAAAAGATCGAGAATGGAGTATTACCAGTTTTGCTCCAAAGCGATATTTAAATCTTTAATTAGATTTGAACGTGAAATGGTAATTAATTTTACCAATAACACCGTGGTATTAGATATGGAGTATTACCAGTTTTGCTTCATGGGATGAATAGGTTGGGATAGGGAAATAAAATAAAATAATTACTTCGGTGTGGTTCGCTAATCCCGACTAGTTTGGAAAACCATAATTTGGCTTGAAATGATATCCAAAGGAAGATTAAAGAATAAATTTTAAAGAATTTATCTTTGATAAAATTAATCGGAACATTTCCCTAAGAACGTGAAATTTAGAAACTAACTGTAGGTTAGTCAAGAAGGATGGTTTTCTGGGTATTGATCTGAAGTTGGTTTCGGCCTTCGGGGTTAATATTTGGGAAATTGTTCTCTTGCTAATTTACGGTTAGTGACTGCTGGATTGGAATGGGGCGTATGTTGTGTTTGTGTAACATTTGTTTATAATATTCGCGGGTCATTTAAAAAGGCCGGGTTTATACCTATTCTGAATAACCGATTCGACGATATGTCGAAGATGAAGATGGTGGTTGAAGACCGGAAGTCTTCACATCGTTTGGGTGATTACTGATGATCTTGATTGGGTTGTACACCCAAGATGAGGGAATCAGTTGGTGGTCGTCCAGACGTACCTGGAGATCGATGGATATGCGAGGAAAGTGCCTCCGGTTTCGTTCAGACCTAGAACGGACTTGTAAATGGATGGTGTGTTTGACATTGTATTCCTTTATATTGTATTCGTTGATCTCTGCTAAATATATATCTGTTTGGCGGCGGAGAATTTATTCTCTTGCTTAATGCCCTTCTCTGAGACATACGAGCTCAGAGGTTATATATTGGCAGAAATCAGTGGTACGATATGGATTGATAGTGTAGCATGCTGAGATGCAGTGATCCAAACTTTTGTTGAAAAGCAAAGTTTGGTGGATGATGATCAAAGCACAGCTTTAATATAGCATGGCTTTGTGTATAGCATTGATTCGTGAGCCTCACACCCCAGTATAGTGGTGAACTGATGGTTTGATCAGTATGCTTTTTAGTGGATGGGCACCTTAGTGGTGTCGTGGATTCGGTCGACCGAGATGAGCTTAGTGCTCAGGGATAGAGTAAGCGGTGTTTCCTCTCGCCGGAACGTAAGCCGCGGTGATACTCTGGTCCCAAAAGTGCGGATGTGCAGACGGTGTTTTCTCTTGCTGGGACGTAAGCCGTGGGGAATTGTACTACGCAATCGATCTTTCGAATCAGGAGCCACCATGATGGAAATCCAACTTTCCAATACATGTATTTCGGTTTTATTTGTAGAGCCTACTATGGCGACATAGTGGGATGGGGAGCTTATGCCGTCTATGATTGATACTTATGATTTAAAGATGTTTTATACAATATGCACTTACAATAGTATCAAATGATTCATTTTAAACGTATCAACCATTCTTGGGCATTATAAGGTAAAAACCCTATCCTTCTGCTTGCGTTGCATTGTGTGATGGGATCTGGGTCTTATAATAGCTTCATTTTTCTTTATTTAGCATTGCGCTGTTGTTTTATGCACTGGTGTTCTTGGAAGGAAACCCGTTCCGTGTTATACGGCATGGTCCCTTGATTTACCTTACTTTGAACATAAAGATAAATAACCGTTTTAGTTCTCACACCAGTCCCATGACTGACCTGGAGTTTATTGCTTTAACCTAAACTATGGGTGCCCTTATTTTGACACGGGCAGCTAGTAGTTTTGGGTTTGCAGATTTATATTCACAGGATCCTGGTTTATAGCTGGAACGATATCCGGAAAGCTTTGTATCCGTGTATCTTCTTCAGTTGTATATTGTATTATTTTCCGCTGCTATGTATTTAAATGTAATTTAAATCTCTGATATTTCTGTGTAATATTCATTTATACTCTGTATATTCTTATATTCTGATAGAATTGTTGTAATATACATTGAATGGTTCATCCGTCGGCGTTCTTCTATGGCTTGTTCTCGAACTATCCGCGCTTTCCTCACCGGGGAAGTTTCGGGTTTTCATAGTTGGTATCAGAGCTTTGGTTTACAAAGCTCAGAGAACAAGACACATTAGAACCATACGAAAGAATTCATCAGAAACTGGATTAGTAATATCCAATGGGAATGTCTCTTTAGAGATGGGATCTGTAGTATCCTAGAACGAGTGTGAAGAGTATATTTTTGAAAGTGAAAACAAATTTTGTTTTGAAATTTAAATCAATTATTCGTATTTGGTTATTTATTTATATTGATGTGGACAATCCAATATATATAGATTTTGCGTATACGTCTGATCCGCGTGTATTTGAAGTTTTGATATATTTGGTAGATATAGAATCACATTCTAGTCGCCCGAGGGTGATTCCGATGATTGATATATCATCATCAGAATTTATATTCGAGTGATGAAGGTGAGATATCTATATATCTCCAATTGACTGGTGTGAGAACCGAAATATAATTAGATTATATTGTTGTGATTTGGCACCAAAAATATGATTTTTGACTATATGTCAAAACTATGAATTTGAAATGATAATTCACTAATTGGTTGATGGTTGTGTTGTTTGATTATTGTTTGAATAATTAAATGTTGAACCTTTAACAAAATTGGTCAAATATTGAACTGTATTGAAAATTTGGTCACATTTGCTTGCATATACATGTACTTACATTGAACAGGTCATAGCAAAGAGGCTAGAGCAGAAGAATAAAATTGTTTGCCCGACAAATAGGTACATGTTTACCATAATTTACTGTTTTGTTTGGGTGATGATGATTTTATGAGCCGATTGGCTAGCCGTTTGGCTTTTTCTTTTTGAGATCAGAGGGCCTATATGGCAATTTCGGGATTTTCCCCGTGCTCCCGGTGCAGGGGAGATTATGGCGAAATTTTTCGAAAATTTAGGGTGTTAGCCAAATTTTTGAAAAATTTGAAAAGTTCTTAGAAACTGAAAAGTTGAAGAACTTAAGCCGTAATCAAAATAACGAAAGTTGAGTTGATTTGTTAAACAACTTTCGGCTTCGTTCCTTTTCGGGGACGAAAAGTTTTAAGTGGGGGAGATTGTAATAACCCGGAAATCCGAGCCAATTTAAAATTTTTATTTTGGCAATTTTAGGGAATTTTGATCATTTAAAATGAATTATTTTAAATAATATCAACGAGAAATTTATTTTGAATATAGATTAGAACGTATATATTTATATACGTCGTCGTTAATATAAATAATTATTTATAATTATAAAAGGAATTGAAAATGGCGCGGTAGTTCTATAATTCGATTTCAAAATTCAAATGAATGTATCGGGTGCAAAATAAACCGGATTTTAGTGAAACAAAAAATATTGGAATCTAATAGAGAATATCTTTCCAACGAATCCGAAAAATCAAAATTTCATAGCGGGGATAAAAAGTTATGTCCAGTTGAAATTTTTGAATAGTCGCTATGGAATTTCGGCCCTTAAAAATAGCCATTTTGCAAACGACCTCGGATTTCAACGAAACCACTTTTGTCGGATCCGTGATGTCAAATTATTGCTAGATTCCAAAATTCGTAATTTTTCAAATCAATATGTGAGCGTGGCAAAGGAAAACGCGTTTGACCAGTTTTAGTTGATTTTAATCGACTGGAAAATGGCCATTTTTCAGACGGTCTCGGAATTCGACGAAACTAGTTTTGTTAGGACCGTATAGTCAATACGAAGCTAGAAAATATTTTTTGGGAATTTTTCTAGTTAGTATGTGGCCCCGGTAATATAAAATGTGCGTTCAAATTCAATATATAAAGTTATATGTTGATTTTAAACGAAAACTGATCGTAACGGTCGAATCAGCTTACGATGCATATTCCATTGTGTTCGGAATGAGGTAATTAGCTATGGATGACAGGTGGTGGGTTCGATTTCGAGGTCGAAATGTAAAGTACCTTTTTGAAATTAAAAAAAACCTCTCTCCTCCTTTACCACTCAGCCCCCCCCATTTTAGTTCTAATCGATTCCAGTAAATAAATAAAAAACATGACTCCTCCAAATCGCGACAGCCGCCTTCCCCCCCATACGCCATAGTCCACCCTCATGGCCTCATCCAAGCGCGCCGCGCCTCCTCCTCACCCCGACTTCCCCCTCCATTGATCTACTGACCCTTCTCTCTCTCCTTTTAAAAGCCCTAGACCACCACGAAGCACCCTTTGCCGCAGCTTAGGCCAACCCCCGACCACCCTTGACCTCGTCAGACCCTCCTACGAACCAGCCCCCCTTGAATGGAGAACCCCAACGCCGACGCCAGAGAAGCAACGACCTCCACCGCCTTGACCTATTGCGCAAGGTTCCCAACCCCCCTCCCCCCCCCCCCCCCCGCTGATCGCCAAATGCAGACCACTTCCCCCTTCTTTATACTGTAAGTTTTTATGTTTTTATTTTTTTCTTATTCATTTTATTTTATTTAAGTTTTTTTGGTTATAATCTTTAATTAAAACCTGATTTATATATGTATATAGAAAAAAAAGATAGATTTTTAATTGGAAAAAAAATCGATTTTTAAATTAGAGGAGCTATGATTCTAGGATATGAACAAATATGAGGTTTTGATAAGAATAAAAATTAGAATTTTAATTTATAAGGATTTGACTTTTACAATGATAAAAAAATATGATTTTTATAAAGTAGAAGTAATAAAAAAATATGATTTTTATAAAGTAGAAGTAATAAAAATATGATTTTTATAAAGTAGAAGTAATAAAAATATGATTTTTATAAAGTAGAAGTAATAAAAATATGATTTTATAAAGTAGAAGAAGTAAAAATTCGATTTTTATATATTGAATAGCAAAGTAAAAATTCGATTTTTATATATTGAATAGCGAAGTAAAAATTCGATTTTTATATATTGGATATCAAAGTAAAAATTCGATTTTTATATATTGAATAGCGAAGTAAAAATTCGATTTTTATATATGTAGTGAGTACGAGCAACGAAAGTGACAAAAGGCGAGCACGGCGAGATTTTCCTACATATGAAGAGTCGTGGGGTTTGGATTAGCTAGTCGGTGAGAACTCCTCACCTTTATTTTATTTTATTTCTAGTTAAAATATATACTAGGATGCAGACGGTGTTTAGTAGCACCCGACACCCGTTGTCCACAGACCATGGACGACTTGTATGCTTGTTTGTTTGATTTTGATGTGTAGTTGATTGTGTGATGTGATGTGAAATGAAAATAAAACATTTATATAGTTGAAATAAAATATTTTATAGTGGAAAATATTCTATAGTTAAAAATAGAATTTTTAACGTGTATATGAAATGAGATAAAAAAATAAACAAATTGGACGATTTGTTTATATACACACATTTGACTGATATTGATTGGGACGATAAATTTTACACATCGCCCAACTGCACAAATAAAATCTGTGTTTGATTGTTTGAAACCCCACACGGGTATTGGGATGATATTTGACGTACACTAATCTCGATTGTTTAGTTGTATGTCGATCGATTGATTGACAGACTGTTATGAGCGTTAAATATTTATATTCGATGCTTATACAGTGTAGAATGCACTTTGGATGATGGTTGATTATTCATCGTTGTTATTGTATACATGTGTTGCAGAAAATCCAAATAATAAACATTATATGGTAATTGATTGGGCCTCATACAATATTGGAAATAGAAATATTCGAAATAGAAATATTTGAAAAAAATAGAATATTTGAAATAGAATATTTGAAATAGAATATTTGAAAATAGAAATATATGAAGCCGTGTTGATTAGATTGACACCATTTTGACGTGAACGATATTTATGTTGATTTTATTCATTTTATAATGAATATCGAAAGTGATTTCAAAATCTGATATTTCGAATAGAAATGAATTCGAATTGAAATTGAATATAAATGAATTCGAATTGAATTGAATTGAAAACGAACTGAAATTGAATTAGAAATCAATTTGAATTGAAATCGTTTTGAAAACGAATTTAAAACGAATTATAAAAATACGTTTTTAAAAGGAAATCGATGAGGTATATATTATATATATTATATATATATATATAATATAATGGCCTGAATAGAATGCGCCGCGTTGCGGTAGTTCGTGAATTTCGACCATTGACTTCAAATGGATATTGCGGGAGATTCGACCGTCGGATTCTCCTAAAACCGGAACTGTTGGGTTCATATCGAAAAGAGCTTTCTAACGAATATTAGAAATTTGAAATCAAATGGTTGGATTTGGAATTATGTCCAAATCAAATTTGGAAAAGGTCGCTGTAAGTGCAGTTCGATGGCCATTGATGGAAATCGACTGTACGATCCTTGATAAAATCATTAAAAATAGTAATAATTTGTGAAAAATCATAATAAATGATTTGGAAAATTTGGAATGAAAAAAATCCATATTTGAAAAGATAAAAATAGATTTTTATCGTAATGAACTAGTTTTGAACTAGAATGAAATTCTATTTATTTTTAAATAAATAAATTTGATTTGAAAGGGTTTTAAAAGTAACCAGGATTTCCAATAATTGAATTGGAATGGATTTGAATCGAAATTGTCTTTGGATTATTTCGATGTTGGATTTCGTGATTATACAGATATTGTTATGGAAATTTGAAAGATATATTTATATCGTTATTTCCAATACGATATTTGTTGGTCGTAGAATTTGATATTGAATATAAGCCGATATATTTTCTATTCAGAGCCTTGTATTTAATATCAAATGTGATTTTGGTTCGTCGTGAATGGTGTCTTCATTAGCGTTGTTCTTAAGCCGAGTTGAGAAAAAGATTAAATCTTTTATTTAGATTTAATGAAGTGTACCAATTAAATAATATTTAATTGGAATTGAATTGGTATTGATTTTTGGGTTTATCGTGAACAGTGTTTTAAATAACACTTGTTCTTTAACCCGATAATTAATAAAATGTGATTTTGGGTTGTCGTGAACGGTATCTTCAATAATACTGTTCTTAGACCCAAAGGAGTTAAGAAAATCAGAAACTAACTGGAGATTAGTTAAGTTGAATGGTTTCTGGGGCATTGATCTGATGTTGGTTTCGGCCTTCGGGGCTAATACTTAGGGAATTGCTCACTTGCTAATTTATGTTTAGGGTCTGATTGAAATGTAATGTGATTTTGGGTTTATAGTGAACCGTGTTTTAAATGACACTGGTTCTTTAACCCAGTTAAAGATTAAAACTAAGTGGAGTTTTAATGAATCTTTAATTAGATTGAAAAGATCGAGAATGGAGTATTACCAGTTTTGCTCCAAAGCGATAGTTAAATCTTTAATTAGATTTGAACGTGAAATGGTAATTAATTTTACCAATAACACCGTGGTATTAGATATGGAGTATTACCAGTTTTGCTTCATGGGATGAATAGGTTGGAATGGGGAAATAAAATAAAATAATTACTTCGGTGTCGTTCGCTAATCCCGACTAGTTTGGAAAACCATAATTTGGCTTGAAATGATATCCAAAGGAAGATTAAAGAATAAATTTTAAAGAATTTATCTTTGATAAAAATAATGGGAACCTTTCCCTAAGAACGTGAAATTTAGAAACTAACTGTAGGTTAGTCAAGAAGGATGGTTTTCTGGGTATTGATCTGAAGTTGGTTTCGGCCTTCGGGGTTTATATTTGGGAAATTGTTCTCTTGCTAATTTACGGTTAGTGACTGCTGGATTGGAATGGGGCGTATGTTGTGTTTGTGTAACATTTGTTTATAATATACGCAGGTCATTTAAAAAGGTCGGGTTTATACCCATTCTGAATAACCGATTTGACGATATGTCGAAGATGAAGACGGTGGTTGAAGACCGAAAGTCTTCACATCGTTTGGGTGATTACTGATGATCTTGATTGGGCTGTACACCCAAGATGAGGGAATCAGTTGGTGGTCATCTAGACGTACCTGGAGATCGATGGATATGCGAGGAAAGTGCCTCCGGTTTCGTTCAGACCTAGAACGGACTTGTAAATGGATGTTGTGTTTGACATTGTATTCCTTTATATTGTATTCGTTGATCTCTGCTAAATATATATCTATTTGGCGGTGGAGAATTTATTCTCTTGCTTAACGTCCTTCTCTGAGACATACGAGCTTAGAGGTTATATATTGGCAGAAATCAGTGGTACGATATGGATTGATAGTGTGGCATGCTGAGATGCAGTGATCCAAACTTTTGTTGAAAAGAAAAGTTTGGTGGATGATGATCAAAGCGCAGCTTTAATATAGCATGGCTTTGTGTATAGCGTTGATTTGCGAGCCTCATACCTCGGTATGGTGGTGAACTGATGGTTTGATCAGTATGCTTTTTAGTGGATGGGAACCTTAGTGGTGTCGTGGATTCGGTCAACCGAGATGAGCTTAGTGCTCAGGGATAGAGTAAGCGGTGTTTTCTCTCGCCGGGACGTAAGCCACGGTGATACTCTGGTCCCAAAAGTGCGGATGTGCAGACGGTGTTTTCTCTTGCTGGGACGTAAGCCGTGGGGAATTGCACTACGCGATCGATCTTTCGAATCAGGAGCCACCATGATGGAAATCCAACTTTCCAATACGTGTATTTCGGTTTTATTTGTAGAGCCTACTATGGCGACATAGTGGGATGGGGCGCTTATGCCGTCTATGATTGATACTTATGATTTGAAGATGTTTTATACAATATGCACTTACAATAGTATCAAATGATTCATTTTAAACGTATCAAGCATTCTTGGCCATTAAAAGATAAAAACCCTATCCTCCGGCTTGCGTTGCATTGTGTGATGGGACCTGGGTCTTATAATAGCTTCATTTTTCTTTATTTAGCATTGCGCTGTTGTTTTATGCACTGGTGTTCTTGGGAGGAAACCTGTTCCGTGTTATACAGCGTGGTCCCTTGATTTACCTTACTTTGAACACAAAGATAAATAACTGTTTTAGTTCTCACACCAGTCCCATGAATGACCTGGAGTTTATTGTTTTAACCTAAACTCTGGGTGCCCTTATTTTGACACAGGCAGCTAGTTGTTTTGGTTTTGCAGATTTATATTCACAGGATCCTGGTTTACAGCTGGAACGATATCCGGAAAGCTTTGTATCCGTGTATCTTCTTCAGTTGTATATTGTATTATTTTCCGTTGCTATGTATTTAAATGTAATTTAAATCTCTGATATTTCTGTGTAATATTCAATTATACTCTGTATATTCTTATATTCTGATGGAATTGTTGTAATATACAATGAATTGTTCTTCCGTCTGCGTTCTTCTGTGGCTTGTTCTCGAACTATCCGCGCTTTCCTCACCGGGGAAGTTTCGGGTTTTCACAAGTGTCCTTGGCAACCCTCAACTGATGAAACCCCGTGGCTAAGTCTAACGGGAGAAAACAGATCACTACAAGAAAAATGACCATATTACAATGGTTGAAAACCATTGTAATATACATTTTACAACGATGGACTAACCGTCGTGTATTAAAAAGTTGTAATATACTAAAATCTTTTACAACTTTTCCGCACCGTTGCAATACCGTTGTAATATGTATATTTTACAACTTTTTTCCACCGTTGTAATAAAATTTATTACATCACTTATACACCATTGTTGTTGTTGTAATTTTTACAACTATTTATAACCGTTCTGATATATTTTATTACAACTTTTATTTTACAGTTGTAATATATCCACAAATTATATGCATAATATATATATATATATTATATGTGCAACAATGAATAGATAAATAACATAAGAAATAGATGTAATTTTAAAGGCATTATAATCCATCCATTGATAAAAATCAAAACTTTATATCTATAATACAAATTATAAATCATATACTACATATAAAAATGTATAGAATTACAACTGTCCTTATTTGCCTCTAAAATCCTTTAATCCAATTACAAAGCTTATTTGCCTATGAAATCTACAAAGCTCATTTGCATAAATCTTCTCTTTATTCCGTGCACTTAAAAAGGAATAAGTAAACTTTTAAAGCCATTTGTCCAAATAGAACACATCTGAGCCATTAGAGTTGTTGAAATTTGAATGAACACTACAAGGAAAGTTGTAAATAGCGGCAGATTTTTAGTAGCGGAAATATCTATCGCAAATTAGTGATGAATTTTCGTGGACTTTGTAAAAGATGATATTTTGGATTTTATATGTCACCTTATTTTAAATTATTACCATCGAATATTATTTCTGTCGCTAAATCATTGAAAACAAGTGTGTGACCCGTGCTTCGCAACGGGCAATTGTCAAACTATTCATTGCTGGTCCTTATTGACCGGAGACCTTACTATATTTCTTATTCTTTTGATATTCCATTCACTATATATGTTGAGTAAAGTTGAATTTTTTACTTGCGTATTGTAATCCTTTTTTGTTTTTAAGTGCTATCATAAAATGTATGTGATATCGTATTACTTAAATATGTTTTTCAATTTAGATGTGATTGCATGCAAGCTATAGAGACTAAGGTGTAATATATATATATATATATATATATATATATATATATATATATATATAATGTTTTTACAATAGCGTATAGGTATTTCACAATCAAAAAAGTATAAGTTTTAAATTTTGGTGTAGTTTTACAATAAACAATTTTAGATATGAATCCATGATTTAATATTTCAAAAAGAGACATCATCATATTTGATGATAAAAGTGTACACACTTGAAGTTTATTCAAACAACTTAAATTTTTAACTCTGCTGCTATCCTAGCACAGATAAATTTCAAACTAAAGGAGAATTAACCTACCTTCAAAGGAAAGAAGAAAAGGAGCGCAATATATTAATGTTGTTCCAATTTCCATGTGAGAAAACATAAATATCATAAAGAAACAAAGTCAGAAATTAAATAGCAATACTTTCTAATGACATACTTAATTATCATTGTATGTATACTTATATGTATATGTGTGCGTGTGTGTGTATATATGCACATATATAATATGAAAAAAATACAAATATATATACGTACAAATATGTATATAAGTTAAATGATAGACGTTCCAATAGTGTGTCATATATTATTGTTCTTGGCTACCATTTGCGCTTCCATTTCCATCTAGCGTCTGGACGCTATATTTTACTTTCCAGCTATAAAATTTGGATACAAAAGTAAATAGTAATGAAATTAATATATGATTAGTTTTGCAATAGATCATGTAAACAATACATGGCAAGAATATCGTTGGTATTCTACATAATGATCCTGAAATAACTTTAGTTAGCATAAAGTAAAAATTGATCGCTTATACAGTAATACAAATCAATAAAAAAAGGAAAAACTGTAATAAATACACAACATAATACATCAGTGGACACTAAACGTAATGATTATCCTTGCATAATAATAGAAAAAAGTAGTCCATAATAGATTCATGCTGTACAAAATACGCGCTAGATAAAATGCAACATTAGGACAAATAGTAAGATCAATCATAAATAATATACTTGAAAACATTCATCATCAATGATGATTGCTTTATTATTCTTAATTAATTTTACTGCCTCTCTATCTTTTTATTTCAACTAAAGCAGACAAAAAAAAATATTACATTAAAAATTGGTACATATAGCTTTCCTATTTTATACATAGCAGCCTCAACTTAGAATCAGTTTCAACGTTTCTTGGCCCTGACTTGTTACCCTTCCATCTTGGTCAAGCATAGAGATGAGATATTGTGAATTGCAGAATTGAGTTGTCTTAATTTTGCACTTGGAATCCTGCAAATTTTCTCTAAAGAAGCTATCAGTTAGTTAAAAAATAGTCAGTCATCAATGAATTGTATTTTCTCGTTTACTCGTAAGTATGAATTTATGCATTTGAATTCATCGACATGCGCAAAATAAAGCTATGTACCTATTTGAATTTGATATATATCAATTACCAAATATATTCAAATAAATGAGGTACACAACATAGTTACTAATGTCATGACACAATTCTGTACTATGACATCACCAAAGGCTAATAAACCTTCAATCTTTTCTTGAGAAGTATTGGCATACTCCTCAATTTCTGCTGTGGGTATAGCCATAAAAATATAAAATGTCATTTGATCCTGTGTACAGTTAGGTTGGACAACACCTAAAATTTATAGTTTAAAATAATGTTGGTTTCACACTTGAACCGCACCTCATTCCTTAATTTTAGCATGTGACCGTTGGTCCTTATTTCAGCATGTGAACATTGGGTCTTTATAGGAAAGTTCCTTAATTACAGCACAAATGTTGCTCCTTGATTTTAGCATGTGACCGTTGAGCAATCTTCTATTTATTCTCTCGTTTTGTATCTCTTTTCTGGTATCAGAGAAATTACAATTAATAATATATTTCTACTGCATCTCTCCTCTTTATCTCCATTACTTTTCTTTATACTTTCAATATGGTATCAGAGCACCACCGCCGAAAGGCTTAAACACTGAACTGAAAGTCCTATTTCTCCATTGTCTGTTGCATCACTCTTTTCCTCAGTTTTTCAGCTGCAGTTCCGTGCCTCGCAGATCTCTGAACAGCCATGGCAAATAACAACGAAGCCACCTCTAATGTCTCTGGTAGCATGGCCCATGATGCTCCGCCAAACTGGCACAACCTAATCAAACCAAAAAGCCATGTCATTACCACATCTCTGGATGAAGACAATTACATATTGTGGAAATATCAAATTGAAATTGCACTCAAAGGATACGATTTACAAAATTACATAAAAGGTACGCTATCTATTCCACCAATTATGATTACTGATCAAGGGGGAAACACCATACCAAACCCCGACTACACAAATTTTCATAAACAAGATAGTTTGCTATCGTCATGGCTCCTATCATTTATTAGTCCGAAACTACTGTCACAAATCGTGGGGTGCAATTCATCATATGAAATATGGACCACTATAGAGCAGATTTTCAGCTCACAATCCGCCGCACGTGTGATGCAATACAGAAGGGAATTACAAAACTCAAGAAAAGAGGAAATGAGCATGCAAGAATACTTAAGCAAGATAAAAAATTTGTGTGACAAACTGAATGCAGTGGGACACAAAATAAGTGACAATGAACAAATTCTCTTCATTACCGGTGTATTAGACGAAGAGTACGAGTCATTAGTTACGGTTATTGCGACTCAACAAACATTACCTGACTTACAGTTCGTTAGATCTGCGCTCCTCGCCCATGAAGGGATAATAGACCAAAGGAAAACTATACAAGGGGTTTTCTCTGCAAATTATGCTGCGGCTAAAAACAAGCAAATTCAAAGGAACAGTAATTCAAATAAACAAGAAAGCCAGTATTAGAGAGGATACCAACCCCAGAGGGCATATCAACCACAGAGAGGTCGTGGATGAGGCAGATGGAACAAATACAATAGGGTAAAGTGCCAAATTTGTCAAAAATTTGGACACATGGCGAACCGCTGCTATTTCAGATACAATAGCGACCACAGTGAACAACAAACAGACCAAAACAGCCAAACACCAAGAGCAAACATGGCTACCATGGACAATCAAAACAAAAGCGCTATTAGGGACAAAGGCAAAGGTCAAACCAGCAATGAAGGCAAGAATGATGAGATGAACTGGACGACTGGTACCCAGACTCTGGAGCCATACATCATGTCACAAACAGGCTTCAGAACTTAAACATTGGAAGCAAAAGCTATACAGGTACGAAATCACTACACATGGGTAACGGCTACACTGCCAACATCACACACATAGGTAAAGGTACCATGCAGGGAAAAAGGCAACTTATGCTAAACAATTTACTTAGAGTTCCCACTATTAACAAAAATTTATTAAGTGTTTCTAAGTTTGCTAAAGATAATAATGTTTTCTACGAATTTCACCCCAAGTTTTATCTAGTCAAGGACCTCCTAAGTCGAGAAATATTGCTACAGGGTGACCTTCACGATGGTCTTTACAAATTTAGCAACTTGAAGACTGAGAATGCGTTGAATAAAGAAATATGGTGCAACAACGTAGACATCAGTAGCAGTTGCAATTATGATTCTCTTAATAATAGGAACAATGGATGTAATGATGATAATAATAATATAGTTGATTCTTGGCATATGAAACTTGGTCATCCCAGTTTGGAAACTGTTAGAAATGTTTTAAATAATAATGGCATTTATTTTGAAAATGTACCTGTGAAACACACTTGCACACACTGCCAACTTGGCAAAAGCCACAAACTGCCATTTAGTAAGTCTGAAACCACGTACAACAAACCCCTGGAGCTTGTCGCAACTGATTTGTGGGGACCAGCACCACTAAACTCATATCAAGGACACAGGTACTATCTATCCCTTGTTGATGCTTATTCAAGATACACGTGGATATACATGCTAAAAAGCAAATCAGAAACATGCAGTACGATCATTCAGTTTATAACTTTTATTGAAAAGCAGACCAACTGTAATGTAAAAGCTATACAAACAGATGGTGGGGGTGAGTTCAAACCACTCACAAATTTCTTCATCCAAAAGGGGATAAGACATAGGCTAACCTGCCCCCACACATCTGAACAAAATGGTTTGGTCGAAAGAAAGCACGGACATATAGTTGAAACTGGTTTAACATTGCTATCACAAGGGGCATTACCAATGAAATATTGGAACGAAGCATTCAACACTTCTGTGTATCTCATAAATAAATTACCCACAAAAGTGTTAAACAATAGAACCCCACATGAAATGATATTCAATGAAAAACCAGACTATAAAATATTGAAAAACTTTGGGTGCCTATGCTTTCCATGCCTAAGGGACTACAACACGCACAAACTTAGCATGAGATCATGCCCATGCACTTTTATTGGTTACCCACAAAATCAAAAGGGTTATAAATGCTTGGCCAAAAATGGAAAAATCAATATATCAAGGCATGTCATATTTGATGAAAATGTTTTTCCACATGCAGATAAACAAGCCACAAAGGAAGAGTGCATACAAGATCATGGAATCAAAGTTATCAATATGCCACCACTAATGGAGCAAGAGACAAACAATAACAACAACAAAGAGGGACACGACACATGCAACATACACACACATACAAGCAATATTCAAACAAACACGGATGATGGTAACAATGAAGAAACTTGCAGTAATCAGCAAGAACATGAGAACGAGGAAAGCAACAGTGACAGAATCAGCCCAGACCATCAACCTTAAACACAAGAAACACAAACCGGACATCATATGGTAACCAGATCAAAGCATGGGATTTTCAAACCCAAGGTATATAATCTATCAATGAATGAGGTTGAACCTGGAAATTATAGTGAAGCAGCCAATTCTGAAAAGTGGAAACAAGCTATGAATGATGAATACGAGGCATTGATGAAAAATAAAACTTGGAGCTTGGTTGCACCTCCCACTCACAAGAACATCATAGGAAGTAGATGGACTTACAAAATAAAAAGGAAGGCGGATGGGACCACAGACAAATACAAGGCCAGACTTGTTGCTAAAGGATACGCTCAACAGTTTGGATTTGACTTTAACGATACTTTTTCACCAGTCATAAAGCCCACAACCATTAGAATCATTCTGACTATAGCTTTGTGTAAAAAATGGAATATCAAGCAATTGGACGTGAACAATGCTTTTCTAAACGGCGAGTTAACTGGAGAAGTTTATATGCAACAACCATAGGGATATGAGGTTAACAATGGCGACAAACCTTTAGTATGCAAGCTGCACAAAGCTATATACGGCCTCAAGCAAGCGTCGAGGGCATGGTATGAAAAGTTAAAGCTAACCTTATCTAGAATTGGTTTCTCACAAATAAAATCCGACAACTCGCTATACATGAAAAAGGATAATGAAAATGTCATATACATCCTTGTATACGTGGATGACATGCTAATAACAGGGAATGACACACGGGAAATCAACAGGATCATAAAAGTTCTCGACCAAAGCTTTGCCATCAAAGATCTTGGCGAATTAAACTATTTCTTAGGGATTCAAATCAAAAGAAATGAAAATGAAATGTTCCTATCTCAACAGAATTATATTGCTGAAATCTTACAAAGGACCAACATGCATCAAGCTAAATCGCTACCAACACCTATGACCAGCAGTTCCCGCCTATCTAAATTTAAAGGTGAAGCCATTAATAACGCTACTCAATACAGAAGTATAATTGGAGCATTGCGGACTGGACCAATACATGCAAAATCCGTTGTCTGAACATTGGATAGCCGTCAAGAGGTTATTGAGATACTTGCAAGGAACTAGACACCACGGAATAACAATAAGTGCCGATAAAGAAATGAACTTACAAGGATTTAGTGATGCGGACTGGGCTAATGACATTGATGAAAGAAGATCCGTATCAGGATACTACGTGTTTCTTGGCACAAATCTTGTCTCATGGTGCACCAAGAAGCAGACAACCACATCGAGGTCAAGTACTGAAGCGGAATACCGTGCCCTTGCTAGCGCCACCGCTGAAATCTCATGGATTGAGTCGCTATTACACGAATTAGGTTTCACTCCTAAAAGAAAACCAGTCATCTGGTGCGAAAATAGAGGGACAGCATCCTTGTCTCTCAATCCAATTCAGCACTCAAGATCAAAACACCTCGAGATAGACCTACACTTCGTACGAGAACGAACCCAAAGTGGAAAGTTAATGGTATGCCACATCCCATCATATTATCAGAGAGCTGATGTGCTTACAAAGCCACTATCGACAAAGAATTTTATGAGATTAAAAGAGGAATTAAGGGTGAGCGACAACGGCGGAATGAAGAAGACGGAAAAACCCAGTTTTGTTTGAGGGGAGCTAATGTTGGTTTCACACTTGAACCGCACCTCATTCCTTAATTTTAGCATGTGACCGTTGCTCCTTATTTCAGCATGTGAACATTGGGTCTTTATAGGAAAGTTCCTTAATTACAGCACAAATGTTGCTCCTTGATTTTAGCATGTGACCATTGAACAATCTTCTATTTATTCTCTCGTTTTGTATCTCTTTTCTGGTATCAGAGAAATTACAATTAATAATATATTTCTACTGCATCTCTCCTCTTTATCTCCATTACTTTTCTTTATACTTTCAATATAAAAGAAATGCATTACTAAATGAAATCAAAACAATTCGCCATTTGAAGGTTTGAAGGGAAGGAGATTTGTGACCACTAACAAAGCCTAGTTGTAATAACTATCAGAGAATAAGGTAAACATTTCACAATTATTTTCTTTTATCATACTGAAACGATAAATCAAAGTTCAGTAACTTTATGAAATAGATGAAATTGACTATTAACTACAATTTATGTTCTATGTAAAAAGATTCTAAGAAATCATTGGATTCAAACTGATAGTTGTAGAAAATACTAATACTTTCCAAATTCGATGAAGAAATATTTTGTACATACAAATGCTATTTAATAATAATTCGTATACTTGCCTAATTACATGTAGATTATTGCAGAGAGCATCACATCTACCAACTTTAAGTAGTATGTTCATCGCTCAGTTTTTTTAATAAAAAAATCACCTTTAGATACTAAGGCAGAATAAAATAAGCAAATAAAATTTCAGAATACAAATTCAGTTCTTTTGCAAGTTGAGCCAAGAAGTCAAGACTGCAAAACTTACTTTTTGAGAAAATAAAATAAAATATATTTGACATTTTTTTACATTGTGAAGAGATATGTCATTGCTATTTAGGAGGCCGAGACATTAGTCTATAGAGCCGTAGGTTAAACCTCAAAAAATTGGGTGCACAAATTATCATTCAACAACATTAGTCTACATAGCTGCCAGTGAACTACGTAAAATGTTATGTATTCGTCGATACCAATTGATGATTTCCTCTGTTTTAACAAACCAAGAGAATTCATCCTGCATTGAATGATTATAGTTATGGTAATATTATGTGTACTGTTGGAGATAACATACATGTGGGAAGATGCATCAGCTATATCTATTACAAATGCATATTAAAAAAGCATATAATAATTATTTGAATAGTGATGCCATAGTTGAAGAAAAGTCAATATCATTCCAACTGGCATCTTGAAGCAATTAGAATATTTATTTTGATCTCCCATGATTCAGATCACAACTACGCACATTCTATGGTTCAATTTGAAACCTTAACATTCGCTTGCTATTTCATTTTATTTTTCTTAATAAGACCTTAAGTAATATAGCCCAAACATGACGGAGAACGCATGTATACCTTTGTCAAAAGCTTTCTATGCATTCAAATCAATGGGTAAGTCTTCATTCTTGATTTTAATAATATCCTTGGACTATATGGCCAAAGCTATACGTTAAGTGCAAATTCAAGAATAACAATTACTTGCGTTGAATTAACAAATATCTATTGACTTTAAACGTAATAAACAGTTTTCAATTAGTTAACTTTTTACTCTGTTATAATACCCATTTAACACACAAAACATACCACACAACTTAAGGTCAGTCACCCACCTTTAAACAAAAGCATATACCATTCCTAAAAGTTAAAAAATAAAAAAAATTGAGAACCTTCAAAACTGAGACTCTGGATACTCGAAAACTTAGTTTGGTTGTGGCCATGGGTGTGTGCCTTGTGTTGTAAGCACCAATTGGAGACTCTAGTATTCTGTAGAGTACTTGTAGCCTTAAATTATGAACACTCCTATATTGAAATAAATGTTTAATCGGGTTTCCTATCTTGTGATATCTTCATCGTTCTAGTTACTAAAAACGTAAATGTTGAGGAATTTAAAAAATAAAATCGATATAACTATTGAGTATGAATAATTAGTTTAGTTGAACAAAATCATAAATGTTATATGACTAAAAGTTTATGTTTAAATCTGCAATATATAAAAATTTAGATGAACTGCAACATTTTTTCCTATTATAATTTATTTTTTACTGCAAGTTAATTTTTGGGGCACCAACATATCTATTAAAATAAATATTACTATTCTAGTATGGGTTAAATTTTATTCCATGGTGGAATTCTATGATCAATTTACAATGTGCGCAATTTTTGTATCATATTTAAAGTCAGCTAGGGCGCAAAGAGTCCTAAATATTATTATCATCCTAGCTATATAATTTTCAGAATTGTTACTTAGAATAAAAACTCTTAGATAATTGAACATATTATTAAAAATGATGTTTTACGCTGAACTCAAATGTTTAAAACAAAAAAAAAGGGAATCCAGAACATTCCAACTACACCCGGCCGATCTACAGTCAACATTCAAATTGTAACTTACTAAAATTTAGGGGAAAACGTAAGAATGAAATTTTAACCAACATAGGGGATTAGAGCTCTGCATTAAATAAAATCCAAAGGCATAAAATAGTACTTTTGACTTGTTGTCAAATCCAACTCGTTAATACATTTACGAAGGCCTAACGATAATAACAACAAATAAAAGATATAGCACCAAAATTCAACTTTCAATTTTGCCATTTGTGAAGGATGAGAGAAGTAGCAATTGATTTTCTCTAACAAAAATCCTTGATTTTATGGTAAAAGTACTCAATTTCTAATGAAATAGTTTGATGAGGCGAGGACTGAGATAATGGAATTTATTTTATTCTTTCCAGATGTGGATTTCATATATGAACAGCATGCTAGTTTTGATGGTTGACATTGACGACTCATTTAGGATATAAAGTCATTAAATAGATACGAAAAATAATATCATAATCAAAACTAAAACCTTGGGTCTTTTTTTTAATAAGTATTGTTAGCTATATATATACACATTAATCTCTGACGATGGTATAGGCATAAAATATAATTTGGTTAGGCATAGGGTTAGATTGAACAATATATTCAATTTACAGTTTAAAAGAGATTGATTGCTAAAAAAAATCTAAATAATATCTACCACTAGATTCCATATAATATACATAAATATATACTGTTATCAGATGTGAACCTGAAAGTTTATTAGGTTTCTTGCTTTAATATTAACTGAGAAGGAATTTAAATAATATATGTGTTTTGTATGTTCATATATTTTCAAAATTTGTTCTGCTTCCCTGTTTAAGTTTAGCTCACAGATGTTTGTAGAAATGAGCTAAATTGATTCCAATATTTAATTCAGTGAGAAAAATAGCTAGTTACAAATAAAAAATGGCTGAGATTAACTAAATGTGTCCGTAATCATATGTAACGGAGCAATTTAAAAAAACCTAAAATATCACTTCTTTAGAAACTATATCGTTTCTCAATAACAAAACCAACTACAAAAATTAGTAATAATAAAAATTTTGTTTTTCTTCATAATAGTATTCTTGAAAGTTCATATTGTAATTTTAGGTAGATAAACTATTAGAAGTTTGTAGGCTATGAAACTCAAGATTATGTGAAAAACCGGGTATTCATGATAATTGAATGTATGACTATTAGTTTACTGCAACTTGCAAACCCCAGTGTAAGTATTTAAGAAAAAAAATCCCTTGTACTGGCACATAAAACTGATAGTCTTCAATGTAGATATTTGTTGGCTATGGATTTTTTTCATAACTCTTTACATTACAAAATCATATTTTTCAGATGCAAAAGGTGGTATGAACTGTGAAATAACCTAATATGTTTTGATAGTTAGATCATTATTGTCTATTCAGAAGATATTTGTATGCAAAAAATGAATATAAATTGCAAAAAGCTCACTAATAATGATAGGTAATAGTAACACATGTTTATCAGTGGATTAAACAAAGGAGTAAACTGAAGAAAGAATTATACAGTTAAATTAAAGCATATTATTGTCATATTATGAAAGGATATTGTGAAATTAAATGTGTAAATGACATTATAGTATGAATAATGAAAATAACATACAATGTGATAAATTTGGAAAACATATGATGTATTAATTCAAAAAGAGGCTTATTTTCATATTAATACAGAGAGGGATACATGAATTTTGTCTGATTTTGACAATTAGTTGCATCTGAAGAAACTTAAATGTATTTCAAAATCAATTTCTTAAATATTAAATAATCATAACTGAATTAATTTAACAACAAAAAAATGCAACATTTACATAATAAGAACAAATAAGATGGCCAAAATCAACTTTTTTAATACCAGGGAATCATAAGTGAATGAGTTCAAAAAAAAATCAACATTTGGTGAGCAATAACAAATAGGACGGTTTATTTACCTTCAGTACCTCAAACGAATCAAAATCACCAGCGATTGAGTAATAACATCAGCTGTCAGTGTAGTCAAGTCAAAGCGATCTACATGTAAATCGATAGATATAAGATACTCATAAAATCAGAAGAAATAAGAAAACCGAATAATGGTAATTTACCGTAAATTTTTATGGTAATTTTTAAGATGTAATTGGATTAAGCGTTTTATATTATATTTTAAATTTGTTTCTATAGACGAATAAATTGAGATATGGTGTCTAGTAGATATTATATTATTAGTATTATTTGGTTATTAGTCAATGGGCGAGACTAAGATTATAAATTATTTATAAACGTGTTTTATGTTTATGAAAATATTTAATTAAAATGTAACATTGCAGCAGTCACATCCTGTTGGTTTAAACCCCATATTTATAAATAGAAGGTTAATTTTCAGCTCTCTTAGGCCTATATTATTATATTTAAAATTCTAAATCTCCCTCATCTCAGTTGAGATAGAAATCCAATCAAAAATTGGAAATTTGAAACCTCAACCATTTGTCATCACATGTCTCACTTTTTTTGTTTTTTCGTTCATTAAAATATCACATGTCTCAATTTTATCGGTGATATCTAGTTGGTGAGAATTGAACCATCAATCTCACATGTGATTGTTGCATTTCCTATCCAGCTATATCACTCTTATTAACGATGGGTGTTTATGTATTATGGTCAATCAAAGTTCAAACATTTTTTTATTGCTCGCATGATTGACAATTTTTTCCTGAAAAGCTATAACTACTGAGTTATTACATTTTGGATGAGCAATTTTTACATATAATACTATTATAAAGTTATAAACAGTAAGAAATGATTAGGTCGAGATTATATTGGCAAATCTCAATATTATAACCAATCTATATTTCATAATAGCACAGTGTATAGTTGGTTATCTCTTGCTTCTGGACTCGTGTTAACCGTAATATTAATACCTTTTTAACGTTTCTTTGCACATGAGAGCTTAATTTTGCTACACTGTGCACTTAAAATCAGTTAAAAATTAACAGTTAAGGTTTACAATAAAATGGGAGAATGCCATAAAGCTTGAACAAGAGTTGTTAATGAAACTGGATGATTTAGCTCTTTCACTGTTCTTAGTGCCTTTGAAAACATATAGATTTAACACCAAAATACCATTAGGATGCATATGTCTTGTCATATAATAATCATTTAGAGAATGTACTCCATAACCCCTTGCAACTGCTCATTAAAGCTGATCATGCTTTCAAAGCATGAACAATGACTGTGTGTATATAAGCCTATCGAATCATAGAAAATAGCTTCTCTTTCCATATCGAAAACATTAAATTAAAAAGTTGATAAATGATTTACAGCAATGACAATATGTTTTTCCTTGCAACCAATCTATACTATATTATAAAAGATGAGTATGAAATGCTGCAATATCCTTCACTCTCAGCTTATTCTGAACTGAAAGGCCTCGCATTTACATCCACGAAATTTTTTGTCCTTTCGAAATTAACGGGTGCCCATTCGCTTTACCCTTCGGTTCTACCTTTCTTCTTCCTTCTTTTTCCTTGCCATCGAATTTTATTTTACCTTTCTTTAAGAGTAACGCATTTTATTTCTTAACCTAGCGCCGTCACTTATTCTTCCTATCTTCTCCTCCAACACAAAAGCGTGAAGCCTCCAACAGAGGATTCCCTTCCCTAATTTGAGATATTACAGCCAAATCTCTCCGCCACTTATAATTACTCAGTTTCATTTGGAAGGCTCAGAAGCATTCTTGGAATCAAGTAAAACTGAACCGTCTCCTTTCTAATTTCTTTGATTTTGTATGCAGCTCTCCCATTTCTTTTTTCATTCCTAAACCCTACCTATTCATGTTTTCTCCAAATTCATGTTTTCCCCCTTGCCGTTAGCATCTCCATCTGTCAACGTCGGTATCCTGTTCGACTTTGCGTCTCTGCTCGATCTACTACCGACCGCGATCGCTTCTCCACCCAATCGACAAGAAATCGCGTTCGCTTCTCCATACCAGTCCGATTGTTATCTTAAAGTCCAAGGTAATTTTTTCTACAGCTTTCAAATAATGAAACACAAGTTTATATGTTCTTATCGTAGTCAATACTATTTGATTTATCACTCAAAAAAAAAAAAAAAAAAAATCCAACTTTTTATGATAATCTTGATTTGAGATGTTGCTAAATATTACAGTTTGTGTTCATATTTGAAACAATTTCAATGAAGATTTTCTGTTGTCGAAAAGTAATTATTACCCTTTCTTTTCTGAATTTTATGAAATCTACATTCATTTTAAATTTCATATTTATGTGCTAATTGAACTAAGTTATAAAGAATGCATTTTGCTGCTACTTTTTGCCACATCAATCATGGTTAAATTTGCAACTGTTCTTTTCCACTACTGAAGCGTTCTTTTCCACAACTGAAAGAAAATTGGATTGCTTATGACGAAAGTAAATGTTTATCTCGATGTTATTGAAACTCACTAATATTTGGATACAAAAATTTCAATTTTTTTATAATTATCTTATTGTATACATATATACATACATACATATGTATATGTATATGTATATTAAATATGTTAGTTGTAGATTCCTTCTTTCCAATATTGATAACATTAACAAATCCTAAATTTGTGGGTCATAAGAAAAAAATAAAATTGAATTAGATCAGTGCATCTTTTTTAAATACTAATGGTATAAATAGTGTTAATAGTATGATAGTAAGCCAATGAAAAACCTTTGTTTTATTTATACTATATTTTTTATACGAAAAAAAAAAATGTTAACTTCTATCGCTGCAAAATAGAAACAATTAAATCCTAAACAATGTTGTGAATTTCTTAATCTTCTATCATAATATAACTCATTTCTATCAACTTACCAATGTGCAAATCCCCTCATCTTGATATTTGGTCAAGTTGATATGGTTAATTAAAATCTTTCGAATTAAGCTTATGTTCTTTATTTTACGAAGCATTTTTTCACCAATGGAACAATATGCAATGTGGTAGCTAATTCTCTCTTTATTAGCCTTTACCATGTTTAGATATGTTACAATCTTGGAAATCCATTGTCAATTAAAAGATTCAATATACATACATGCATAGTAATGATTGTGCTTTAAACACTTTTCAGGTAATGACAACAATAAATTTCATGCATTTATCATCTTCTAACCACTCGAGCTGTCGTTCCTGAAAAATGCTTTTACACATAATGCATTGATAACATTTTTTTATATTTCTTACATCACTGGCTGGTTAGTTTAACTTTGATGTTTGAATTCTACAGCCGTTTGCCTATTGTTTATTTGATTAAAGGCCCTTTCCTACTGTAATAATTGTTTGCAATATTGGTTGAAATTTGAGAAAATTAGTTAATTCTTCATGTATGTCATTAGTCATGTGTAAGTTAGAATATAGTTTCTCCAATCAAGAAGCACCTTTCTATCATATGTAGCATATTGAACACAAATAAATGAGCGATAAGATGATAGATTGAATAGTAAGCATGAATTGTCCAAGTTCAATACAAAAGGAGCTTCGTATTTCCTTTTTTAGCAAACAATTGCCTTCTTCATTAAAAGTTATATTCAAATATTTCACCACTCATTATATTTGAACTTCTTTTCCTTTTAAATAATGCGTGTATATATTTTTCAAGAATCTACATGTCCAAATATGTGCTTGGTTTTTAAATTTTGTCTAGCGTTATTTTCAAAATTTTGAAATCCATTTACTTGGTTTTTGTTTAAAGAGACCATTGTCGTGTATACTATTATAGAACTTTGCCTTTGGATCAATACGATTTCAACTTTCTTTGACTAATTTGCACAATATCTAGCTGATTCCAAAAGCTGCTTGCAATACCTTACTGGAAATCTTTAATTCTAAAATGGTGTTAGCTAATGGCAATAAATCTATCTATGAAAATAACTCTATAACTATGGAATTTCTTTCCTTAAACTTAAAGTACCTCATCATTTTGGATTACTAAATTGATTTATTTTTATGTTATAGACGTTGTTACTGCATTAGATGACACAGGGAAGCCTTATGATTTTGGAAACAAATAGGAAGCATCCTTGAAAAAACCCAACAAAATCGTTGCATTAAGTTGTGTTTAAACTTTAACACTAGAGTACAATTATCTACATCATCCTTGAATTCATACACATGTTATGAATATTATTCTATTGCAAGAAGTAACATGACTCGGGCAACAAAAGGGATTGGATGTGAAGTATTATCATTGAATTCGTATAAATGTTACGAATGTATACTTTATAAGAAATAACTTGATGTAACCAACTACAAGGTTTGGATATGTAATATTTCAAGGTAGAGGGAATATGGGTTTATACATGGTGATTTACCAATTTCAAATTCGGGAAAAAGTGAGATTTCAAGAAACTCAATTTTTATTCCATAACAGGAATCAAATGTTTTCCATATATGGGTTCATAAATATATCTATATAAAATAGATTTCATAGTGAAATCAGTGTCTTATAAGCTAAGTATTATTGTTATAATTAGAAGTGAAATTTGATATGGTATGAAAATCTTAAAATATTCATTTTTCCCACTTTATTAACTTTGCTTTCTTTGATACGGGTAATATTTCAAAAGATATTTCTGCTTCCTTATTGTGATCAGTGGATTTCGGTAGATTTATAGATGTGTTAACGTCATTTTTCATACCTACCCTTGCTTATTCTATGTTCGCGATCAGTTTTCACACGTCAATTTCCTTTGCCTTCAAAATAAGAAAAACATAGGAATGTACCTGAACAGAACATGAGTACATGCATATTCCCGTGTTCATATTCGGCCTATTTTGTTGAATAAGAACATTTTATTGTATTTTGTATAAAAAAAATTGTATAGATCCCTATTCACTTTTCGTTAAATATTTGATATTTGAATGAATGTTCATTCTTTTAGTTATCATGTTCATGAATTACATAAATGTATAACCTTTTTCGTTTGAAACAGCAAGACATAATATCGATTTATCTTGAAATTAACCAGATGTAAATTTTATCATAATTTATAACATCTTTAAATTTACAGCCATTCCATGTTTCCGAATATGAACATTTTATATTTATTTTATCAGTTCCTGTCAATACTTAATCTGAGCAGCTGGGGAGTAAAGAGGGAATTGTTGAAGGTACATATGGTCATGAGCAATGAATTTATAGGCTAAAATTCATAGCTGAAACTTCGGTCTGTTTTCTTAAAAAATAATGAATAGGGGAAAACTTCCTTTTCAAAATAAAATAACCACGGTATCCGCTGGACCGACTGGGATTCAAGCAGTAAATTTATGAAATAGGAACGTATAAGATGGATATCAGGAGAGCTAAATTAATTTACTACTGATATGTTTTTCGTGTGCTTTCACTGATTTGCAATTGGTAAAAGTAGCAAAACCGATAAAAAAAAGTAGTTACACAAAAGATGATGGACTGGAACCCATGGTGGAAGTGGTTTTGTTCTTCATGTTGTTGATGGGTTAGTGTTCAAGCCAAGACCTGTAGTTCTCTTTGGTAAATACAACTTGCTTTTGTTTACTATCGTTGGGCTATTTGTATTTGTTTACAACTGATATAGTATTCTAAAAGTAAGTTATTTTTTCTTAATAATATACATTATATTTGTCATATTCTGTTACATAGATTAGACAACGTGTTGTTTTATAACTATCCATTTTAACATTTTAGATGTTAAATCATAGTTTTATTGCGCCGTGCTGAACAAACCTCATTGTATATTATGCGTGATTCTTCCATTACATTGAATTTTGAACCGAACCATGTACATTAAGTTCAAGCTCTCATTATTTATGATATAGACCAAATTGATTATCCTGTAAATTTCAACTAGATTGTGCTAACTTTACTGTATGTTTATTGTTTTTGGTAGACTATGCCATCGAGTAATTATTTGCAATTGTGCTCAACTTTTTCTTGGATCAGTATCATATTCTGAATTGGATATTCTCGATCATATCCCTGTTTGTTTTGTAATAACAGATACAAATCCACTGTCAAATGAAAATTTCATATTTTTCGTGTTTATATACCATACATTGGAGCAAATTTATATGCCTGTTGTTTATTCTATAATTCTTAAAGTCCTGCCTTTGGCTAGCTAAATCCTAATATTCTTCGAATACATGGCGTTGTTTTATAAATCTTTCTATATGAAGCATTGCCAGAAGTACGCTGCTTTTCACTGTACATTAGTTCAACATGTGATAAAATTGCTTAATTAAAGGGATGTCTATACTATATTATAAATAGTGAGTTCATTTTCTGGAAAGCTCAGGAGTGCCACATCAACTATTGAATTGAACCATCGCATCTTTTTATTCTCTTCCCTTTCATAGTGCGCTTCTTAATCGTTTTCCACTGCATCGCTTCGCTTCTCCATAGAGCCCTAATTATTTTTTCTACCATTTCTCTGCTCTCCGTCTTTATCCTTTAAATTTTGATTTGAATGAGGCGAACTGAACATTTCCTTCCACTTCATGCTGGGTCTTTCTATTCTACGCTTTTCGCCATCCGCTCTTAACTGTAGCTGTCGCCTACGGTTGGTTCGATTTAAGAAATTTTAGATCGATATACTTGACTATTTTTTCTGCATATTTGTAATGATAGATGCATTTATATAGATAGACAATGGATCTACCTGGGTTTTTTAATGCCCTTTGACATCAAAAAGCATGAAACAATTGAATTAACTATTGATATTCATGAATTCGTTTTTGTGAAAGTTTTGCCTGTGTAGTTTTAATCCATTAATATAGCCGTCTTAAAATTTTGAATCGTAAATCTCCTTCTAATGGAAGCATTCCCCTTTTCAAATATATGTTTGCTAAAGTTTAATAAGTGTACTATTGAATAATTTCCAGTTTTATTTTCCTAAAATACATAGATGCCTATGTTGTTTTAGGTTAGATTTTGTTCCAAATTCCCTTTTATCTTCACAGATACATAATTCTATTTTGTTATTTTTGGGATTAATTTGATCGCTTGCCATTGTCAAAAAGAGACAATATAGGTCATATATTGAAACATACTCATTTATCTTTCGACTATAAAAATATAATTAAATTTGACTTTTGCTTTAATTGTTCTTTGATTTAGACATAGTCCGAATACTCTAATCATATTACTTTAATTTCATTGCAAATGAATTATCTATTGCTTTAATTTCACTAATTTTCTGTTATTTGTTTGAAAATGTATAAATTGGTACGATTTCTCCTTTTCCCTCATGTTATTTGTTTGATAATTGCAATTGTTTCTTAAATCCCCTTACCAACTAGAGTTTATTTTTTACCTCATCTAGATCCCCATAAAAAATCAATTATTGAATGAAGGTATGAAATTAGGTCCGTTGAGTATAAAAGAATATACTTATGTAATCTGAATTGTTCAATAATTATCTCTGCATGTACAATTATTGGGAAATGGATGAAAGAAATGAGCTAGATAGGTTAGCATTGGATTTTCAAGATAATGATTTCTTTTCTAATTGTTGTTTGACATTCTCTGCTTTATATTTTTTCCCATGCTATTCGTATTAGGTATAATCTGATTGCTAATGCATGTTATATGGATCAGAAATTGGTACAGTCAATTGTATTGCCTTAATTTATGTATAATCTGATTGTTAATGCGTATTTATATGGATCGGAAATTTATACAATCAATTGTATTGCCTCAAATTATTTAGTTGATTTCCCAAAATTCATTTAAATTAGTAATCCATACACTATATTATTAATACCAGGTTCTCCAAATTCTCAATGATATTTAATTTTATGGATCTGCGTATACTTCTAGGTTGAAAATTCCCTATCTTCCCTTGAAATATTTCTTCATTTCATTCGTCCTCACAATTTTTTTTTCGCCTTTTAAAATTTCATATACTGCTGCAGTGCTAATGAAATGTCTTAATTCTCGATCGAAATCCAGGTCCGATTTTTTTTACCATCTACAAATTCACTCACAAAAAAGAGGTGATGCATGCGTGTGATGATGTTCTTCCCAATAGTACTATTGTGCCTCCATGACATCGCAAAGGCGTCGTCTTTTCCATCTGTAAGTGCTTTGATGTATCGAACAGATTGAATGCATTGAAAAAGAAGAAAACAAACAAGGAAGACGATTGCCAGTTCTGGTACGGTTTTCGAATTCACTTTTTTGACGCGTGATATTGAACACTATCGTACACAATAAATTTTATATTTGAGACTTATGATTAATAATGCCTTGAACTAAAAAATGAAAATAAATTAATTACTGATGTTGAACGGGAAGTGATAGTATATTTGACTTATCTAAGTGAAAGATTAAATTTAGAGCATTGATGAATTTATGTGAAAGCTAACATTTACAAAATGACCTGCAATAATATGTAACAATTTAGCTGCTGATCAAAAACAGGTTGTTTTCGAGGTTTCTTACTACAATATGATAAAATCATGGAGTCCTATAATTTTAACCACTATCAACTCATTTATAAGTAGTGTCGTTATCACTTAAGGTACATATATAGTACTGTCATGTTCAATGCATTTTTTTTTTTAAATTTTATCAGGCGAGTTCATAGCATACCTTTGGTTTTATCTTGGACTGCTTTGGTGTGTTTAAACTGAGTAAATGAGACAGGGCCGATGAAGTGAGCAATGGAACTAGATTCGTATTTGATTAGTTAGAATCAATATTGAGTTCTTAAGGTTATTTAATCTGTGTTAGATTCAAAGTTATAAATTTATAATACATACTTAAGTGATGAGTGTCAAGCATCAATTATCGATTTAGCATTGTCCAACTGTTATCTAAATTTATCATTACCCTATTAAACATGATAAACAATAAATAACGTATACACTTTTTTTTTTCCAACCATGGATTTTGGATGTGGTTACATCAATTATGTTTACAGAAATTGTTTGGAGGAAGTAATGAAAAAAAATGTTTTTCAATCATATTACAGAGGAAGTAATGAAAATATAATTATATTTGTATTAGTTATTTATAAATAACTCTGATATGGGTAGGTTTTAGAAACAATTATGGACTCAAAGCAGATAAAGATCAGTTGAGGAAAGGTTTCGATTGCGTAATTTAGTAATTTTCAGTTTCTAGAAACTTTTTCATATATTTTCGTTACTTTCATTAATGCTTTTGTAACATAATTCTTCATATTTCTTTTGAAATATTTGCAAAGTGTCAATTAATTTGCTCTAACCTTATGCCTAGTGGCAAGCCGACCTTCCTTAAACAACGCTATACCACCTTCATTATAGTAGTCAGCATGTTAATCTAGATACTACATGTTGCTCTTAATACACATGCTGCACTCTGTAAAATTCATTGATATGCATACATTATTGAGTATGTACCATTTCTTTGTTTATTTACTACATGAGTGTTCACTGAAAACCTGTTCTAATAGGACACATTTCTTTTACCATCTTTTTATGATGATTAGATTCAAGTTTTATACGATTCTTCATGATATCTAAGTTTGCATTTTGTTTTGTTACATACAGGAACTGTAAAATATAGCTATTGTTTCTGACTGAAAATAGTTTTCCAGAAATATGCGGTTTATACATGTGAACATATGTTGTTTACACTACAAATATTAGCAAAAATTGCACCAATTTTTTTAAACCTTATACTTAAGTGGAATATATGTGAAGAAAAAAAAATGAAATGAAGAAATGAGTGGTTTAACATGTTCATTTTTGAATTTTTTTCCATGGTTTAGATTTTTTTTAAATTTTGAATGTAACTAAGACAGTTGTATTTGCCAGAGAATTTTACCTACATTATATGGTTGTCGCCCCCACCCCCCTCCTTCCTCTCCCCAATTTTTTTATGTAGCTACTAAACCCATGAACACTGCAGATTAACAACTTTATTGCATCTAACCTTTGGAACTCTCTTTATTTGTTGTTTATCTTGGCAGATTTAGTGTTACTGTGCACCTTCAGTTAACTCCAATGACTAGAGACTGTGTTGTCAAAAGGATATGGCCTATTGTCGTGTACAAGATAGGATAATGGATTTGCTGCACACTGATAGTTCCAGCAATTCTTTAGCTACAAGAAATAAAAAACCATCAGAATATCCGTTTGAGATTGGACGTGGAGTTGGATTGCTACATATTTATGTTGGTTCTGCTTTATTGTCTTTTGTTATGTTCATTAAAAAAAGAGTATAAGGCTGAGAGAGTGTACTTTGGAATCAGATCAACTATACAAATGTATCGACTCCTTTGAAACATCAGCGAATTAGTGATGGGATATCTATACTAGATACATGTTTCCATGTTTATGTCGCATATAACCTGCTTTAGGGTCTACCTGTACTGAATAACATGAAGTGTGATATGACTTTGTATTTCATGGGGAAAAGCATTGACGTAAATACATGTGCACAAACGTGGTTGCTTTTTAAGAGCGTTCATCAGGCAAATTATTTTATCATTTTATTCAATGATTTACCCCAATATTTTTTTACTTAGTGGAATCTTTGCTACCATATTTCATAATATCCTCAATCTATTTGAGTTTAGAAGAGTGACTGTTAACGCAAATACATGGTACTGATTTGCATGCAAAACCTATTTTCTATTTGGTTATAATATATTGTTGAGATATTAAGGAAAGATATTATGTTGAGATATTAAGGAAAGATATTAAGAATGAGTTAATGTTGAGATAAGGACAAATAAATACATTATCTTATATTTGGTGTTAGAGAATATGCCAAGAGATATGCCATGGAATATGCTCCAGAATAAAGAATGTGCTAGGAATATTCTAGAGAATAATTGACCCTATAAATATAGGGATTAGCATTGTAACAGCGAATCAATTCATATTAATAAAAATGTAGCCTTTTGATTGTTTATTGTTTCATCTCTCTCTTCTCTCTGATCTAAATTCTTTCATGGTATCGGAGCAGGTTAAAGGGAGGAAAGAGATATGTATATAATTATTAAAAAAAAAAAATTGTGTTCACTGTTGTGGCTATCTATAATGAGTTTTGCTGTGCTACATTTTTTTTCGTATTTGCTCATCCTTGAAGGCTATGAACTTGGTTAATTTGATTCCGTTTGCTGCTCCTTGGCACATTGATCTTGTGATTTTCGTTTGGCATTTGTTATGGCTATTCATCCCCCTCAACTGATATATTCTTTTGCCCTGCTGATGGATCTACTATAATAACTGCCAGTCATCTTCCATAAAACCATTACCTCTAGTGGTTGGTCCACTTTAAAAACCAATATATTCTAGTGGTTGCTCCACTTTAAAAACCATTATTTCTAGTGGTTGGTCCACTTTAAAAACCAATATATTCTAGTGGTTGGTCCACTTTAAAAACCATTATTTCTAGTGGTTGGTCCACTTTAAAAACCAATATATTCTAGTGGTTGGTCCACTTTAAAAACCATTATTTCTAGTGGTTGGTCCACTTTAAAAACCATTATTGAGTGTGGTCCACTTTAAAAACCATTATTGACTGTATATTGAGTGTGGTCCACTTTAAAAACCATTGAGTGGTTGGTCCACTTTAAAAACCATTATTGAGTGTGGTCCACTTTAAAAACCATTATTGAGTGGTTGGTCCACTTTAAAAACCATTATTGAGTGGTTGGTCCACTTTAAAAACCATTTGTTAAAAGTGAAGAGTTGCTGATGGCGTATGGAAGTTTGAAGCTGACTGTCATTTTGTTCGTGATGCAATCCAAAATGCAATCCAAGATGGGCATTTGTGATCCGCATGCTCCATCTTGAGGGGGGGTGTTGAGATATTAAGGAAAGATATTATGTTGAGATATTAAGGAAAGATATTAAGAATGAGTTAATGTTGAGATAAGGACAAATAAATACATTATCTTATATTTGGTGTTAGAGAATATGCCAAGAGATATGTCATGGAATATGCTCCAGAATAAAGAATGTGCTAGGAATATTCTAGAGAATAATTGACACTATAAATATAGGGATTAGCATTGTAACAGCGAATCAATTCATATTAATAAAAATGTAGCCTTTTGATTGTTTATTGTTTCATCTCTCTCTTCTCTCTGATCTAAATTCTTTCATATATGCAGCTACAATATTTTGGGCATAGCCCGTATGCGAAGCACGAGTTCGCACTTGTGTTAATGTAATACGCACATTTCAATTTGAGACATAGAAACAAAACGTTCAATCAAATACAACTTACAGAAATGTCATGTAGCATTGTTACAGCTACAAAAGTAAACCAAAGATGCAACTAATAAATGCAACTAAAGCGAAGACAGATTGATTAGTAAGGAGACTAAATACTGTTGTTGTATTTTCACATCTTTTGGTATTTGCACAACAATATTAGTAAACTGAGGATCTCATGCCTTTTTGAACAAAATAATAAAACTTGGTTTCATCTAAGAAAGTGCATACATATATTTTTATATTAACCCAGTAGTGAGAGATTAAATGTAACACCCCGTAGTTCTATTAATATTAATATTCACAAATTAAAGTATACTTAATTTTTAGAAAAGAATTAAGTGAAATGGGTTGCGCAGAGAAATATATATATTGATATATATATATATATATATATATATATATATATATATAAATTAAAAATTAAATAAATAAATATGCGAAAAAGTTCAAAACAGCGAATTGGGAGGGGAAATAACCGAACCGGCCCATTTTTGAGGTCGACCCAAGCCCCGCTGGGTCGACTAGGGGTTAATCCAGGGTGTTTGGCTGTCAACCCGTGGGCCGATTCGCTCAAATGCAGATTTTGCATTTGATTGGTTCTCATGGTTCAGGGTTAATCTAATGGTCCTAAATAACTTCCTACACCTATAAATACATCCTAATGCTAACCCTAAACCTAACTAAAATAGAATAGTTACCGTCATACCGTCGCCATGGAAATCAATGGAGCCGCCGCCAACTAAGAAAGAAGAAGAGCAAATTCAATTCTAATTCTCTCAACCCTAAAGCAAAGCAAAACTCTCTCTTTTCTTCTCTAAATTGTGAGTATGATAGTCTTAACAAGATTATTATCATTTTAATTAGGTTAAGTCATGAACGGATTATGAGTAGATGATGTGAATTGTCATATGCTATCATGTATGTTATAAATTCTATGCTATGTGGTGATGATATCTTATAAGTTGCAAATCATGCTATGATGATGTTATGTATATTGAAAGTTTCTAGGCTAAAGTTGTGATGAATTATACATGCTTTGAAATCATGATGCTATTGCCTATGCTAGTTAGTTCATATCAATTAAATCATCATGTTTGGGCTATGTTGATCTATATGACAAGTTACATATGCAAGTTAGATTGATTAGAAAAGTTATGAACATATGCCATGACGTCTATTATGTCATCTAGAATTTTGCTATGACATATGTGATATCCTATGCTAGTTCACACCATCATTATGTTGCCTAAAAACCCCATATGCAAGTTTATGTATAGATTTGGGCTATGATCATATCATGTAAATTGTGACATTTAACAAGTTGACACCTTTTGATCCTTAACATGGGTAGTTTATGCAAGTTTTACCCCTATTATGATTAGATTTATTTTAATTGTCTATATGTTGTGATAATGTATCTTTGTGCTATGCGTTAGACTATTCAAGTCTAGCCTATATTATGCGTTGAATAAGCGAACGTATAAACGTGGGCTAGGGGTAATATTAAGGATTTAATAATAAGATGTTGGGGTGCAATTGATATGATTTTGCATACCATAAGTGGATGACCATAATTGAGTCAATTATGGGCATCAATAAAAGTGGACTTAATTAATAATTTGATAGGGAATTATTAAAACTGGGGTAAAAGATTAAAAGTTGTCAATCAATGCTTAGGACACGAGGTTGGACTCGTTTGTGACGTAAACCTGCCCGGAACTGGCCGGCAAATCCAGTGGTCACAAATGTCAGCCTAATGTGAGAGGTCCTAGGCCTAAACTAAAGAATAACGGTTGTAAAGACACGAGATTAGACACTTTTATGGTGTAAGACTGCCCGGACCCGTCCGGCATATCCAGCTGCCATAAATGCCAGTCTAATGTGAGAGGTCTTTATGAGGTTATGACCTGAATGAATTAAGAAATACTTAACCGGATAAAACATGTAAAGTGGGACATGGGGGTGAAGTAGGTGCCTTGGGTGGCATGAGGAATCTAGTGGGTGCCCTTAGTGGCATGTGAAATACGATTAGTAAGACTCAACCAAACACACATGTAAATGAACATGACTAAGAGGGTTAAGTGGGATATATTAATGACAAGCTTAGGTGGGTAGCTTGTGGGGGCCCATTTCAACTAGTATCCCAAACGTATCTTTGTGGGCTCGACCCAAGTCGAGGACGGGACACGCATACTGAGTTTGACTATAAGAGGCCAAAATGGGGAGCGGTGGCAACGCAAGTCCAACGGGTTTCATATGGGTGTGTGGACTCGGGCTGGTAGGTAAGACGTTGTTGCATCGTGTAGGTATAAGCCGTGCATTCTCAGTTGTATCGGGTTGCCACTTTAGGGGAGTGATACACCCACTGTGGGGCCAGCACGGGTATCTACGAGTAGGGAACCGATCGAAAGTGGGTAGTGGGGTACACCTAGTGGAGATAGGGGCAGACATCACCTATGTAGTCAGCTAGGGATACGTAAGGCTATTTATATTGTTTCTGTGTGAAGCAAGTGTGATCAACCTTTAGGGTGACTAGTGCGGTGCAGTGTAGTAATGTGCGGTGCAGTATAGTAATTATTCATTAGTAATTAGGTATGCCTTTACCGTTATCTTTAACGTTATCTTAAACGCTATCTTTATCTTTCTAAGAGTTCATAGACATTTACTTGTCTTCCAGCTTATGCCTTAGTTTAGTTATTTTGATAATAGTATTGTTAGAATTATCTTACTCGCCAGACTTTATGTCTAACCCCCTCCATTTCTATCCTTTTCCCCCTCCAGGTCCTCAGGTTGGACCCAGCTCTAGTGGAGTTTGATTGGATTGCTTCATCTCTTTGAAAAGTGTGGACCATTGAAGTAAAGTCCAGCTTGTTATCTTCTTTAATGGCTATTTTGTAGTGGGGTTATGTATTTTGTTTTTGAGAAGATGGATATTGTACTTGACTCTGATTTATGGTTTTATGATGTAACAAACATGTTTAATTTCCGCTGCAATAAAATGAAGTTTTTGATTTCCAAGTACTACTTATTATCTGTCTTGTTGTAATTTTTTTGTTCTATATTCACTTTTAACCTCCATGGAAGTTAATGCATTCCCTTCATGAGTGACATTAATGGACGTGGGGTGTTACACGTGGTATCAGAGCTTAGGGTTACCAGAACAGATAAAAATACTTTAGAAAAATAGTTATTTTTGGAAGAAGTGTTTTCAAAAACATGTTTTAATGAAAAATTTAAAGAGAAAAGTTTTTAAGAAAAAAAAACATAATCCCCAATAGCCCATATCTTTATCTTTCGAATTCTCCATTCTGAATCTTTCCTTTTTCGTTTCAGCATGGCTGAAGATCTTAATCTACCCAACGGTGTAACGATACCAAGATGGTATAGGAGGCTATTGGAGGCTAGGGCCGCTGCAGGTCCAGCCAATGTTCCTCCACCACCAGTTGCACCCGTTCCTCCTCCTCCTCCTCGCGTAGATACTTTTGCAAAGACGTGCAAGGAATTCGAGGCTATGGGTGGAAAACCATTTCAAGGGTCAGAAACGTTTGTGGAAGCTAGAGATTGGCTTAAGGAGGTGGAAGAATTGCTAGAAATCTTTGAAGTACAAGAAGGGAGGAGAGTTCGTTTAGCAGCTTGGTTGATGAAGGGAGAGGCCTCGTTTTGGTGGGAGGTCACTAATGGGGAGCGTCCTGTTGACTCTTGGGCGGATTTTAGACGTAGGTTCGAGGCGAAGTTTCTCTCAAGGGCGGAAGAAAATCTATATATGGAAAGGTTCTTGACATTGAAGTAAGGAAGCTCATCAGCGAAAGAATATGTCAACAAATTTAATCAGTTAGCAAGGTTTGGCTTGGACTTAGTAAACACGCCGGAGAAGAAGGCTCTAATGTTCGTGAATGGCTTGAATGAACCATTGCAAGGGTTGGCTATGACCCACGTCCCGATGGGGGCCACCTTTGAGAAGTTAGTAGGAATGGCGCTCATGCATGAGGAGAAAAGCGCTAAAGCTGATAAGGCACCCGAGAAGAAGGGGGATCAGAAGAAACCACAACAGCAAAACAAGAAGGGTGGAAAAGACAATAATGGCAAGGGAAAGAAGAAGTGCTTTAACTGTGGAACCCCAGGCCATCCCAACAAGGATTGCCGAAAGAAAAAGAAGACAGGTTGTTTTCAATGTGGCGATGCGGGACATTTAGTGAAGGACTGCCCAAAGAAGGGGAAGAGGGTAGGAGCTACCTCGGGAGGACAGGTGCAGGCTCTTATGGCACCAGGGCAGGCTAGGGGACAAGTTCAGGCTCTCGCGGTCCCACCGTTGCAAGAACGAGGTAGATCCATTTCTGTTGAAAGCTTAGTTTTTCTGTTTGATCACCCTGTCCGTACCTTATTCGATTCGGGCCCATCACATTCGTTTATCTCTACATCATTAGTTGAATCACTGCACTTAAACACCAGTTTAGTAGAGGATCCCTTAGTTGTTTCGAAACCAATAGGGGGCTCAGCTTATTTGTCCATGATGTGTTTGGATTTGAAAATTTCCATACTTAGCGTTGAATTTAGATGCGATGCTTATGTGTTGGGCTTCACGGGCTATGGGCTAATTTTAGGAATGGATTGGTTATCCAGAAATGGGGCCGTTCTTGATTGTGAAAGGAGAGTAGTTAGGATCGTGACTCGCCCTGGCAACACTCTCGAAATCTTTTGTAATCCCATTAATTCGGTTATGCTAAGTTATCTAGAATCGCTTGACGCGTCTGAGGAAAATCTACGATCTGTTAGAGTGGTCCGAGAATATTCGGATGTGTTTGAGGAGGTGAAGGGCTTGCCTCCGAAGTAGGAGATAGATTTTCGAATATATCTTGTGGATAATGCGAAACTAGTAACTTTGCCAGTACGCCACATGGCTCCACATGAAAGGAGGGAACTCGGTAAGCAAGTGAAGGAGTTGCTTGAGAAGGGGTTCATAAGACGAAGTATATCGGAGTGGGGTGCTCCAGTAGTATTTGCCACGAAGGCGGATGGGTCCCTTAGACTTTGTGTGGACTATAAAGAACTTAATAAGCTTACTAAGAAGAACAGATACCCACTGCCGAGGATTGACGATCTCTTCGATCAGTTAGTTGGCGCCTCAGTGTTTTCGCAGTTGGACCTAACCGCTGGTTTCCATCAGTTGAGAGTGGCTGAGGATAGCATAGACAAGACTGCCTTTAGGACTCCGGACGGTTTTTATGAATGGCTAGTGATGCCCTTCGGTTTGACAAATGCCCCAGCATATTTTGTTGATTTGATGAGTAGGATGTTTAGGGAGTACCTTAACAAATTTGTGGTAGTCTTTGTAGATGACATCTTGATCTTTTCTAAGGATGAAGAAGAGCATGCCCTACATCTTAGGGAAGTGTTGGAGACTCTTCGAGCGCATAAGCTTAAAGCTAAATTTTCTAAGTGTCACTTCTGGAGGAAGGAAGTACGGTTCTTGGGGCATGTGGTTTCCAAAGAAGGGATAGCTGTAGATCCCGCGAAGGTGGTGGCCATCAAAGATTGGAAGGTTCCTAAAAATGCTACCGAAGTGAGAAGTTTCTTGGGGTTGGCTGTCTACTATAGGAAGTTTATCAAAGACTTCGCAAAGATATCAGCTCAATTGACATGCTTGACGAAGAAGAACCTAGTTTTCACATGGGACGTAGATTGTGATGATGCGTTCCAACGTTTGAAGAGAGCTTTGACCTCAGCCCCAGTCTTAGTACTGCCATACGAGAGTAAGCCATTTACCGTATATACTGACGCTTGTGGGACAGGACTAGGCGCAGTCTTAATGCAAGAGGGTAGGGTAATAGCCTATGGTGGAAGGCAGTTGAGAGCGCATGAGAAAAATTATCCTACACATGACCTAGAGTTGGCCGCTATTGTTTTCGCGCTTAAGTCTTGGCGTCATTATCTTCTTGGCGAGAAATTCGAATTATTCACTGACCACAAATCGCTAAAATACTTATTCTCTCAGAAGGACTTGAACTTAAGGCAGCAAAGGTGGATGGAGTTCTTGGCGTCCTACGACTTCGAGATAGCATATACCCATGGCAAGGGTAACGTAGTGGCCGATGCCTTAAGTAGAAAAAGATTATCCTTAAGTCCTTTGTTTGTTGAGCGGCGAAGTTTAGAGTTCATCTCTATGTTTGATTTTAGACCTTCCGTTGACTTCGAACCCGGTTTGCTAGCATCCTTGGAGGTCAGACCTACACTTTTGGGACGGATTGGCGAGGCACAGCGAGACGACCCGCGGTTAGTTGAGTTAGTAGAAAAGCTCAAAGGAGGGGAGTCATCAAGCCATCTCCGTAGGTATACCCTAGACGATAAGGGTTGGTTACGTAGGGATGGTAGGCTTTGTGTACCAAAAGACGATGACCTAAGGAAGACTATTTTTGACGAAGCACATCATTCGAAGATGACCATTCATCCCGGCGGGGACAAGATTTACAAAGACATTAAGAGAGTTTACTTTTGGGCCGGCATGAAGAAAGACGTGGCCGAGTATGTCGCTAGATGCTTAGTGTGCCAACAAGTAAAAGCGGAGCAAAAGAAACCCGGTGGGTTGCTTCACCCATTGGAGGTTCCACTATGGAAGTGGGAAAGTGTCTCAATGGATTTTGTGGATGGGTTACCGCGATCAAGGAAGGGTAATACGGGAATTTGGGTTATCGTAGATAGACTTACTAAAAGCGCCCATTTCATTCCCGTAAAGAGTAAGAGGACTGCTCCATGGCTAGCCTCCGTATACGCTCGAGAAATAGTTCGTTTGCACGGTGTTCCTTCTAGCATAGTGAGCGACCGCGATTCTATTTTCACTAGCGGATTTTGGAGAAGCTTACAAGAGGCGGTAGGGACTCAGTTATGTTTGGGCACCGCATATCATCCTCAGACGGACGGCCAAACCGAGAGGGTGAATCGCATTCTAGAGGATCTATTGAGGCTATGTATCCTAGACTTTGGGGGTACGTGGGAAGAGCATCTTCCATTGGTGGAGTTCGCATATAATAACAGCTTCCAGTCCAACATTGGTATGGCACCACTCGAAGCTCTTTATGGACGACCTTGTCGTTCACCTACATGTTGGTGGGAATCTATGGATAAGATCTTACTTGGGCCCGATATGATTAGGGAGACTTCAGAGAAGATCGACTTGATTCGAAGGAGGGTGAAAGCAACACAGGGTAGGCAGAAATCTTATGCGGATAAGAGGAGGACAGGTCTCGAGTTTGAAGTTGGGGACATGGTCTTTGCCAAAGTGTCTCCATTACGAAACGTTGTTCGCTTTGGGTCCATTGGGAAATTAGCACCAAGGTTTGTAGGGCCGTTTCCTATTAAGGAGAGGATTGGACGGATGGCGTATAGAGTGGAGTTGCCCGAGAGACTTAGTGGTGTACATGACGTACTCCATGTGTCACATTTGAGGAAGTGCTTGCACGAGACCGCGGAAGTGGTTGAGCCGAGCTTGCTTAGAGAGGTGGAGATAGAGCATGATGCGACAATTCGACGAGCTCCTACGCGCATTCTTGGGTCCGAGATCAAGAGGTTGAGGAATCGAGAGGTCAGACTAGTCAAAGTGCAACGGGGAGATGATGAGAGCAACGCTACTTGGGAGACAGAAGAGAAGATGCGTTCACGATATCCTTTTCTTTTCGAGGGTTTGTCTTTTAATTTCTCCTTTATCGCTTATCTTGTACTTATCTTACCTTTAGAGTATCCTCTCGTTAGTATTCTTGACCTTTAGTTAGGATAATCCTATGGTTGAAACATGTGTTTGAGACATGTTATGTATGATGGATGCAAAGTGGATGCAAGTGTTTGCTAGTGGTTGCTCGTGGACGCATATACACACACTATTAGGCACTAGATCGGCTCTGTTACTTCATACTGCATATTGCATATAAATGGTTGTATTTAGTAAAATGGATGTATAATGGTTGTGCTATCATATGGATACCGCATTTTGGTGAATGGTTGTGCACGCATGTAGAAATAATATGTAGCATTAGAGAACTTTTGCGTACATAATGGACGCATGGAACTATCATGGTTTGCATTAAAGGAGGTCAACTGGATCAGTGGGCCGCCTGATTTTGCATTAGACAAGGAACATATACACACACTGTGCATTTAAACATGAAAGCATTAGAAGTCTATAAGGACAATGGATGCCTGTGTTTGATGGTTGAGTAGATGGTTGTTTGGATGTTAGGATATACATTCTTCTCAACTGAAAGATTTCGTGGACGAAATCCTTTAAGGAGGGGAGAATGTAACACCCCGTAGTTCTATTAATATTAATATTCACAAATTAAAGTATACTTAATTTTTAGAAAAGAATTAAGTGAAATGGGTTGCGCAGAGAAATATTTATATATATATATAAATTAAAAAATAAATAAATAAATATGCGAAAAAGTTCAAAACAGCGAATTGGGAGGGGAAATAACCGAACCGGCCCATTTTTGAGGTCGACCCAAGCCCCGCTGGGTCGACTAGGGGTTAATCCAGGGTGTTTGGCTGTCAACCCATGGGCCGATTCGCTCAAATGCAGATTTGGCATTTGATTGGTTCTCATGGTTCAGGGTTAATCTAATGGTCCTAAATAACTTCCTACACCTATAAATACATCCTAATGCTAACCCTAAACCTAATTAAAATAGAATAGTTACCGTCATACCGTCGCCATGGAAATCAATGGAGCCGCCGCCAACTATGAAAGAAGAAGAGCAAATTCAATTCTAATTCTCTCAACCCTAAAGCAAAACAAAACTCTCTCTTTTCTTCTCTAAATTGTGAGTATAATTGTCTTAACAAGATTATTATCATTTTAATTAGGTTAAGTCATGAACGGATTATGAGTAGATGATGTGAATTGTCATATGCTATCATGTATGTTATAAATTCTATGCTATGTGGTGATGATATCTTATAAGTTGCAAATCATGCTATGATGATATTATGTATATTGAAAGTTTCTAGGCTAAAGTTGTGATGAATTATACATGCTTTGAAATCATGATGCTATTGCCTATGCTAGTTAGTTCATATCAATTAAATCATCATGTTTGGGCTATGTTGATCTATATGACAAGTTACATATGCAAGTTAGATTGATTAGAAAAGTTATGAACATATGCCATGACGTCTATTATGACATCTAGAATTATGCTATGACATATGTGATATCCTATGCTAGTTCACACCATCATTATGTTGCCTAAAAACCCCATATGCAAGTTTATGTATAGATTTGGGCTATGATCATATCATGTAAATTGTGACATTTAACAAGTTGACACCTTTTGATCCTTAACACGGGTAGTTTATGCAAGTTTCACCCCTATTATGATTAGATTTATTTTAATTGTCTATATGTTGTGATAATGTATCTTTGTGCTATGCGTTAGACTATTCAAGTCTAGTCTATATTATGCATTGAATAAGCGAACGTATAAACGTGGGCTAGGGGTAATATTAAGGATTTAATAATAAGATGTTGGGGTGCAATTGATATGATTTTGCATACCATAAGTGGATGACCAAAATTAAGTCAATTATGGGCATCAATAAAAGTGGACTTAATTAATAATTTGATAGGGAATTATTAAAACTGGGGTAAAAGATTGAAAGTTGTCAATCAATGCTTAGGACACGAGGTTGGCCTCGTTTGTGACGTAAACCTGCCCGGAACCGCCCGACAAATCCAGTGATCACAAATGTCAGCCTAATATGAGAGGTCCTAGGCCTAAACTAAAGCATAACGGTTGTAAAGACACACGAGGTTAGACTCTTTTATGGTGTAAGACTGCCCGGACCCGCCCGACAAATCCAGCTGCCATAAATGCCAGTCTAATGTGAGAGGTCTTTACGAGGTTATGGCCGAAATGAATTAAGAAATACTTAACCAGATAAAACATGTAAAGTGGGACATGGGGGTTAAGTAGGTGCCTTGGGTGGCATGAGGAATCTAGTGGGTGCCCTTAGTGGCATGTGAAATACGATTAGTAAGACTCAACCAAACACACATGTAAATGAACATGACTAAGAGGGTTAAGTGGGATATATTAATGACAAGCTTAGGTGGGTAGCTTGTGGGGGCCCATTTCAACCAGTATCCCAAACGTATCTTTGTGGGCTCGACCCAAGTCGAGGACGGGACACGCATACTGAGATTGACTATAAGAGGCCAAAACGGGGAGCGGTGGCAACGTAAGTCCAACGGGTTTCATATGCGTGTGTGGACCCGGGCTGGTAGGTAAGACGTTGTTGCATCGTGTAGGTATAAGCCGTGCATTTTCAGTTGTATCAGGTTGCCACTTTAGGGGAGTGATACACCCCACTGTGGGGCCAGCACGGGTATCTACGAGTAGGGAGCCGATCGAAAGTGGGTAGTGGGGTACACCTAGTGGAGATAGGGGCAGACGGCACCTATGTAGTCAGCTAGGGGTATGTAAGGCTATTTATATTGTTTTTGTGTGAAGCAAGTGGGATCAACCTTTAGGGTGACTGGTGCGGTGCAGTGTAGTAATGTGCGGTGTAGGGTAGTAATGTGCGGTGCAGTATAGTAATTATTCGTTAGTAATTAGGTATGCCTTTACCGTTATCTTTAACGTTATCTTAAACGCTATCTTTATCTTCCCAAGAGTTCATAGACATTTACTTGTCTTCCAGCTTATGCCTTAGTTTAGTTATTTTGATAATAGTATTGTTAGAATTATCATACTCGCCAGAATTTAGTCTGAACCCCTCCATTTCTATCCTTTTCCCCCTCCAAGTCCTCAGGTTGGACCCAGCTCTAGTGGAGTTTGATTTGATTGCTTCATCTCTTTGAAAAGTTTGGACCATTGAAGTAAAGTCCAGCTTGTTATCTTCTTTAATGGCTATTTTGTAGTGGGGTTATATATTTTGTTTTTGAGAAGATGGATATTGTACTTGACTCTGATTTATGGTTTTATGATGTAACAAACATGTTTAATTTCTACTGCAATAAAATGAAGTTTTAGATTTCCAAGTACTACTTATTATCTGTCTTGTTGTAATTTTTCTGTTCTATATTCACTTTGAACCTCCATGGAAGTTAATGCATTTCCTTTGTGAGTGACATTAATGGACGTGGGGTGTTACATTAAACATCATACATTAAATCTCATTTGCAACCATTGTTAATGAGCCATCTCCAGTCTAGACTACTTGTTTTTTTTTCACAGAAGAAACACATTTTTATGCATCAAATGTAAATATCAAAACAGTCAAAGCAGTTAATATTAAGAGCAAAAAGATTTAAAATTTGTATATATAGTTTGGTAAAAAAATTATAAGTAGGACAAACTGAAGCAGTTTAAACTTTACACAAAAAATTAAGAGCAAATTGATTAAAAGATTGAACCCCACAGTTGAAAACCTGAAACAAAGGAAAGTATATCCAAACACATAAAAGCATAACTTTAGTAAATGAAAGGAAATCATTTCGTGAAATAGAAAAAATACAATATTTCGAAGGATACCAATTTCACAACATGCACCTTATTGTAGAATATTTGAATTAAACAATAATGACAATGCAATACAAAACGAACAAAGTAAAACATATAACCCAAGTATCCAAAAATAAGTGGAAAATAATAAAAGCAACATAAACAAAACGTAAATTGATTTTGTAATGTTATAACCTAAATTAGCATATACAACATAAAGGCATAAATGGAGTAGTAGAAAAGGTAAAAGAAAATGCATGTTTGATCGTATATAAAAACACTTGTTGTGCATACAAATATAAATGAAGACTTGAAGCCACTGAAAATATTGACATCAACATATACGGAATGCTTGTAACAAATACTTCAAAACAGGAACAAAAACTTCAGATCAAATAAAATTGTCGATACAAACACAGTCAAATTTGTTAGAACTGGAGGCGAGATCATATAATTTTCTCATAATTTTATAACGGGAAAGGAAAAGACAACAAAATCAACTCGTACTAAGGATTAAAAATTGAACACCATGGTTGAAAGGGTGAATAGAAGAAAACTAAATCCAAGTGTGTGAGAGCAGGAGAGTATAACTGAATGACAGCTTACCATTTTGAAAATAAATCCATGAAATAGTGAAGCGATTGAACATAGCCTCGATTTTGATCCAAAAAGTAACTATATTGTATGTTAAAAAATGAAAAAATTAGGCACAAAAAAAAGAGGGGAAAGAGATTGAGAGAAGTGTAGACGTGTCGTGAGGAGCAAAATGGGTAATTAACTCCGTTTGATGACATGTCTATGCAGGTTCCGTGTTTGTTTCACAGACGCTTGATATATACTGACAAATCAGATCTAATCCGCTCTTTGTCTTTGGTTGAGACAAAGTGAATAGAACAAAGGAAATAAAACAAAGTCGAAGGCTGTGAAAGTTAGTGGGGATGAAATACAGAATATAACTATAAAACAATCTTAAAATAAGTAAAGAATGAGTCTGGACCTGGGTTTTTGAAAAAAATATGTTAAAAGGACAAAAAATTGAAGGTTGTCCTTTTAAATCCTAAGTAAACAACTTTTGTCTAATAATTTGAAAACAAAAAATAAATGTTGTCTTCTTACATGTGCGAATGTCACAGACAGTGGGAGTAAGTTAAATTTCATACAGTCTACATTTTTTGTCAGCAAATATGAGTTTGTACTAATAGATATAGTAATAATAGTGGTAAATAATGAAATGCATAGTTAGGTTTGTTTGCATTCTTATTTTCTTTGTCATGATGATCCGATGTAGAGAAATAGAGATCATTCACATAATTAAATAAAAAAATTAGGAGAAATGAATAATGTTGTGTTTTATGATGCTAAAAAATAGAAGTTGAACTTTTATCTCCAGTTTATATACAGCATAACTCGTAGAAAATAAATGCATATGATTAATGGAACTACTTTAAACAACTATAGTATAAAATATTACATCATCGTTTGTATATTATTATTCAACCTTCAACAACAAATGAAAAAAAGATGAATGCATAATAGAAAAACAATTTTTTTGTGAATGTAAATGACAAATAAATTGAAGAAAAAGTTTTTTTTAACGCCGTGCTTATAAACTGAAAGAAAAATGAAATAGTTGCAGTAGGTGAACAAAAAGGTATGCGTATAATTAGAAACAAATGGTTGGAAATTAACATACTTAAGTAGGCCCTAGTAACATAAAAAAAAATCAAATAAAATATATTTTAACATAGAAAATTAAATATCAAAACAACAACAACACGAAAACTTTTATAAATAGTATTGAACATTAGTTTGGTACCCAAAATGTTGCAATATATATTGGTATATCCAAATATTTACGTAATGTTTAATATGAAATGATTCAAAGGGAAAAAAGAAACGAAAAAGATATGTATAATATAATATAATGCAAACTTCGAATGGCTATGAACTATAAAACTACTCTTATGCTTATAATTATTATTACATGACATTCTCAGGAAAGCAGTTATGTTAAACAAAAATTAAACATATGCATATGGACCAATGTTTTAAAACGCAAAAGGCGTACGCGAGGCGTTTTCGGGTCCGTGAGGCGAGGCGTAAGCCTCGAAGCGTTGAGGCGTAAGCCTTTCATATAAAAAAAAGCACAACACATAACTTAATTTTTAATATGGAATAACATTAAACGTCAAATACTAAGTAAAACCCACAAAGCATTCAAAGCAATTCAAACAAAATACAATTATTCTTGCACATTTAATATAAAATACAAAAGATCAAATGATATCTTCCTCCTCACGCAAAAGATTCAAATTTTGATTTCTTAAAACTATTTGAAGATTACATCAAACTACAATTTTGATATGTTCCATCAATTCAAATCAATTTGCAAAATTTATTTCGAGATTTAACAAAGTTTATTGAAAAACATTCTTTAAATAACAATAAGAAAATTTATTATATTGCTCATGACCATTATTTCATAAACAATTTTACTTGATTGTGCCGATATTGAAATTAAAAAGTAAAAAATGCTAATTTTTATTTTCTTAAATTTTGTATTTTTTTATTTTTATTAAATAATTAAAGTTCAATGGTATTTGTTTGTGTCAATATCTGCAACTTAAGATTAAAAGGTTTTTAAGTCATATGCCTCAGCTGTTTGAGGCGTGCGAGGCGTAAGCTTTACGTGCTTTGTATGCCTCATGTTATTGAGGCGTAAGCTTTAGAGGTAAAAAAACCTTTTTGAATAAACCTCAAGGCGTTTTATCTCTTATTTCCTCGAGGCGAGCCTCGAGGCGGGTTTTTTAAAACAATGATGTGGACAAAGAGCAAATAGCTAGCTTGGCTTAACGTGGATATTTCTGTAAAATTTTAAACCCGGATCAATTAGCAGTCTGTAATTTGAAGTTTTAGTCTGTTGACAATTGATGCAACTAATATTAATAATTAATACCTAGAATTGGTTATATGATTATTTGTCATGGAAAATTATGAGGATGATATGTTTCCTTTAAAATTAACAATTATCAAAAGCTAATCAGCTGATCTTACGACATTTATCACAGCAGTGAAAACTGCAAAGATGATTTAAAATTGAATTCAATCCCAAAAATGGAATAGAATATGCTTTTCAGTCCAAAAATAATATTAAATATTACTGTGTATTAACCTACGTTGGACCGCTGGCCAATTTGGAATTATTCTGGATATCGGAAAATTTTGCTACACCATCAGATGTGCGGAATAAAGTTTTCATACTTACTGCAGTTTAGCACTCGCTAATGCAGTATACGTAGATGTCATTATTAATCATAAAATTTTAAAAATTGTCTGCTCAGTCATATTCCAAAAAAATTATCCTTTAATAAGTATATTGCAATGTAACACGTAGATCCAGAGGCAAAGAAGAAACTTTCAAATCCAATCTAATTTTTGAGAACGATATATATATATATATATATATATATATATATATATATTATATATATATATATATGCTTACACAAATTGACTTATATCTGAATGTGTATAAGTATCAAAATTTATGTTCAAGATTCAATCTAGTATAAAGAAACCAAGCATCCTGTGTTAGTTTGATATTCACTGCATAAATTTTCTAACATTGTACAATATATCCATGTATATAACTGTTTTTTCTTTCATATTTTTTATAAACAAAGAATTCGAAATATGTAATAAGTAAACAGTTCCTAATGCATAGTAACTAAAAACCATTTACCATGTAGTAAAAAAATAAATGACAGTTCACCAATATCTTTTATTCACAAATGTAAAATAATTTGTTTTAATTTAAAGGGGAAAGAATTAGGAAAATATCCTTTCGCCATTGGGTGGAGAAAATTTTACTAGAATACTCTTTTATGCCTTATTCAATAAAATAGCAGTGGTTTATTCTCTATTTACAGAAAGTATCAAAAGTTACCTAGCTCGTATGCATAATCCGTTTAGTACATGTTGAATAATAAGAACATTTTTTTAATCACCAAAATAAGATAACCACTGATGCACAAATTGTTTATTTCGCAAGTAAAAGGTAAATCGGATAACTTTTTAAAGGAATGGGGAAAAACAGTACCTAGCGTACATATTCACTCGACAGGGCAGAAGGCAAAAATCGGAGTGTCGACGAAGGTTGAAAGTGAGAAGAAGGTTTGTGATGGAAATCTTCCGTGGATAACAAATTGGGAAAGGGATAGGTGGTTATCGTGGAATCATGAGTTGGAAGGAGGCTGCTTGTGTAGTACCCGATCGTTGCAGGTGAAGGCGGTGGACTGGATTGTTGGTTACCGCTGATTAGGGCTGTGCAACGCGGGATTTTGAACGGCAGCGGCGGGCATGTCGATTTAGGAAGAAGTTGGAAGGGCGAACTAACCGTATTGTAATCCAGTCGAATTCAAAAGAGAAAGGACGTGTAAATTAGAAAAGGGGTAGATGTCGGCACCAGAATGGCTTGGTTTCTGCTATCCAGTATAAGTAATAGATAGATTGTAGCACTTTACCGGCAAAAATTATTTAACGCTAAATTCCGTTGCTAATAGAGTCAAATTACCGTCAACAAAATTTTGAAGCTATTTTTACAGCAGTTTTTCAAGAGATTTGAAAAGAACTTTAATATTTATTGTTTATAAAATGTTTTACATTTGTGTCATTACTTAGTAATTAATAAGTAAATATAAATTTTAAATAATTAATGTTAGTAATACATTAATAATAAATAATTACTGTTAAAAGTAAATAATATTCAATAAATAATAATTACTTTATTAAATAATAAGTAATAAATATTTGATAATTAATAATTAATAATTGACATATTTAATAATTAATGGCTTAAAATTATTTTTACTAATTAGTAATATGGTATAGTTAATTAATTAATTAATAATTTGTAATGGTAATGTATAAATAATAATGTAGACTTACTATATTATCTAATAATTTACTATATCTGATAATTCATAAATTATGATCAATAATTTAAATTATTTTTATATTATATAATGATTTATAATTAATATTTTTAATATTAACAGGTAATATTTAATAGTTTATAATTATTTTTAATAATTATGAAGTAATTTTTTTTTGTAATTTGTAGTTTAGTTTTAACAATTGTTTTCCTTGTCAGTGCATTGATTATATTTTTTAACAATCGTCTCTTTTCGCTTGGTTAGCAACTAGTTAATTATGAACAACAAATATTTTTTTGAAACCTTTATTGTTCAGATGTTATATGTGATTTTACAACTAATTTATATGCACACGTTGTTAATTGAAAATAGTAATCTTAGTTGTGTTAATAAACTAGAAATACAAATGATACAAATATACTTTCATATGCATTTGACATTTACTACTTAACAATAATCTATATTATATAATTTATAAGTAGTGGTTAATGTTGAATAATTAATATGTAATAAGTAGTGATTACAGTAATTAAATAATAATATTGAACGACTGATACACTTTGTTGAATTTGAATAAATACTGATATATTATTTTAAAGAAAGCTTAGTTTAGTTTTATAATACTTCAAATTGCACTCTTCATATTCAAGTAAATTTTCAGCCAATAATCGACCTTAAAATTTATTGAACTTCAACTTATATTATAAACTATTTTTTTGGCTTTGAACAATTGAAATTTTGGCTCTAATCATTTGAAATTTTGGCTCCAAACAACAGAAATTTTGGCTCCAATCTGCTAAACTTTTGCACCGTTCCAGGTAATTCACGTTATCTCACTTTCAAAGCAACTTTCCAAACCCAAATCTCAAATTCACTTCCGCCTCCTTTTCTGAAATCCCTAAATTCATGAAATCATGCGGTTTTCGGGAAAGTTATTAGGGTAATCTGAGGTTTCCAGCCGGGGTATTCCCTGAAGTTTCAAAGGAGGCAACAGATTTGATTCGCAGGATGATTTGCAAGGACGTTGATAGAAGATTATCTGCAGAGCAAGTTCTGAGTAAGAATTTCTACCTATGTTTTTGATTTAATTTCTCCATGTTTTCTCCAAATTAACGTTAACCCATTACTTATCGTCCACAGGGCATCCATGGATCACAAGCAGAGGTGGAAGCGCTAGAATGGATACAGATTTAACCTGAAAGAGAAGACTAACAATCAATCTACAACTAATGTACAAAGCTGTTTTCTCCAGACGTAGTAGTGGAAATTTGAGAGAGATCTTTTATATGGATATTAGGTTTTTTTTCTTGTTTTATCCTTGATTTATGCATCTCTTTTCCAGGAGTTTTGTAAAAAGTGATCTAAATAAATCAACTGCTTTCGTCGACATGAATGATCCTGTCCTTTCCATTACCTTATCTTCAGCTTATTAAGCAATCTACAAAATTAGGTCATTCATGTGCGATTTGCACATGGTAGGGTAAACATTCGACATGTGATTACTTACACACTATTCCAAATGTCTTTGTTATGCAACGTAGTGAACATTGACTGATACATATCCATTTTGGATACCAGAAGTGCAAAGGACACAGACAATGAAATAATTTGCTTTTTCACTATTTTTTCTTTTGAGTGGAGGCTGCATGTACAATTAATTAGCACTAAGGACTGCACTTTTCAATAGTGGGACAATGTTGTTTTGTTTTTAAGTCTATAGAAGTTTTGACTTTGCACCAAAATTATATGTTCCAACAAGCGATTGGCAACACCATCTCCATGGCAAACATAGTCTTAGTAGAACAAATTAGGTTCATGAACTAATGTAATGCTTGATTCAAAATATCCAGGAGAGATAATTGTAGGGCCTATAAAGACCCTATTTATGGATGAGATATCAACGAGTCTGGACAGCTCGACCACCTTCCAAATAGTGAAATGTCTGCAGCAGATTGTCCTCCTTGGGGAGGCAACCGTACTATTGTCCCACCTTCAACCTGCTTCTGAAACTTCTGACTTGTTTGATGACATCATCCTTCTGTAAGAGGGTCAGATTGTGTATCAAGGTCCTCTGTGACGGCCCGCCCCGCACCAGGCTGCATTTCCTCCGAAAGTGCGCTGTACACATGCCCGACTAGCACGGGACGGTCGTCAGAAGAAAGGAAAGAAGGGAATTACTAACGAGGAACCTGTAGAATGTCTCACAGCGCTTGGAATAAAATATAATAATAACATACTTGACATAAAACAGGTGAGACAGTGCATAAGATGATAACTAAAACCAACATCAACATCAGAGCAGCGGAAATCCAAATACAGCTTATTACAACTTTCCAAATTTACTGTCTCTAAAACAAAAGAAAACTGAAAGTAGAAGGTGCACTACTAATGCCTAAGCAGTGATCTTCAACAACACAGGGAGAATACTATATATATCGTACGTGGAAGCCTCCTGCTCGTCTCCGGATCATCTACCCGTGCATCACCAGCTAACCTGTCTCTAGTCTGCTCGTGTGAGCACCCAGAGTAATAAGAGGAGACATAAAACTCTGGGTCAGACATAAAGCCTGGTATGAGCGATAAGCATCTAAACAGAATAATAACAGGTATAATCCAATCATACCTGAACCTGGACCTGCAACCAAAGAGTTAGCACTACATACCGTACAATACTCTAAGGAGCCACTAACATACTGTGTAAGAGGTACGGGGGTGGGAGTGTGCATGTCATAGTGATGTCAAACAATCAAGCATAGCCATCATCCTCACATCCCTCACTCAGTGCGTAAAGCATACGATATCCACTAATTTAGTCACCTAATACTTTGGGCCATGACGGAATCCAATCCCGTGTAACTATCACTACAAGCCCACTATCCATCTCTCAGTGGTGAACCAAAGTTATGAATACCGACAACCCCTTTGCACATGTCCCACAGCAAAGCCCAACCATGAAGTGAACCCCAACCATGAAGTGAACTCATTGTTTCCCAACTAGATCCTGAGCTCTAACTTCCACTTGGACTACCTTTGCATCTCGGGTCTTTAGTCTTCATCGGATCGGTTCGGATCTCCTCCTAGCCATCGGTTCGGTTCGGTCTTCAGTGTCCTCCATCAATTCATGTCAAGCTTCTTCAGATCGGAACGAATGACATTTCCCCATTGGTTCAGATTGGATGTCTTCCTTCCATCGGTTCGGATCCTTCTCCCCAAGCACTCCGGGTCGGGTCTCTCAAACCTCTCCATGGTGCATCGGTTCGGGTCGGGTTCACAACGTTGCATCGGTTCGGGTCGGGTTCACAACGCTGCATCGGTTCGGGTCGGGTGTCCCACTTCGGGTCGGGTCGGGTTGACAATCTCCCATCCAGTTCGTGCTCCAGCTCCTCTTGCCTCCTCCGGTCCCGTTCCCTATTCTAATCCGATCCAATTCGATTTCCCTTCCTTTCCTTTGAGTTGATCTGGTCCCTCCTTCCTTAGCCTGATCCGATCCCCTTTCCTTAGTCCGATCCGATCTCAGTTCAACCATTGTGGCCTTCCTTCTCGTCCTTGTGTCAAGTCATCTGTTCGGTTCAGTGGTCCCTTGCCCATCTTCTATCCGGTCCGAGCCCATTCCTCCGATCCGAAACCTGCACTGTTTTCTGAAACTTTTCCAGCAAGTGTTTTACGCCATTCGACGACGTTTTCGACCATTCCAACTATACTAGTCAATCACAAATCATCCCAAACAGTCATAGCAACATAACAAACTAACCACAAACACCAAAACAATGAATTTACATGTCAAAATGGATCAAATATACCCAAAACCCCATATTTTCCCTTAAGCATGTTTAAGCAAAACTAATCAAAGGGTTAACAAAACTTAATCAAACTAAACCAAATTGCTACCAGAGGCATAAAATATTATTTACCAATTTATAGATATTTTTCCAGAATTTATTAGTGTATAAATTCGCTAATCCTCACTAATTACCCTTAATTAACCGTAATTAGTGCAAAACTATGCAAATCACTCACCTTGGCCACAAATAAAATGCCAAATCTGAAATGAATCTCTATTTGGCGTGAATACTGTTGTTTAACAGCAGCTCTAACCTTGCCTTGGTGCTAATCCTCTTTGATTTGATGTAGATTAAGCCAAAACTTGATTAGAAAGTGATTTGGGGATGTTTCTAGATGTTGGTGGCCATTTTTAGGGTTCCTTGGTGATAAGTGGAGGCTAGAAAACTGAAATGGAATGATCCTCTAACTCATTTCAGCCTCCCCATAACCCTAATTCCGAAATGGGTTATGGGCCTATTCACTAATCACCCTATTTGGCCCGGTTAAGCAGTTTTTCACCTTCCAAACGTTATTTCAGCCATATCTCCCAAACGGTAAGTCCGTTTGGCTATTATGACCACTCTACGGAAAGGTAAACCATCAAACGAATCTAATGGAAGTGGTTTCAGGTCAAAATTCCTTTCCAGTCAAAAGTTATGGCCAAAACAGTAACAACTAGGGGCAAAACGGTCATTTAAAAATCGACAAAAATCATGAACATGGGAAATGACCCCAATAGTCGTCTCCAAAGTTACATGACCATAAGACTTCATATGTGAAAGATATAAATATTCCACGATCCTATGATGCGTTGAATGCGGGTCGTTACACTCTTCCCTCCCCCCCCCCCCTACAAAGAAATTTCGCCCCCGAAATTCCCTAACCAAAACACAAAAAGGGTTCTGCATGCCTATCAACCATAAAACAACAATCAATCATGCAAAACAAGTCTATCCTAGCATGCGGTTTTCTAACAAGGGAAGAAACTATCACTACCAAAACCTTACTAAGCAAAGAGTTCTGGATGCTTCTTCCTTATATCCTCCTCTGTTTCCCAAGTACAGTCTTTTTCATTCTCACCCCACTGGACTTTGACTAGTTTCACCGCCTTCCTTCGAAGCTGCTTCGTATCGTTCCCAACAATACGCATAGACTTGCGGTTCCCAACCGCCTCGAGTTCAACTTCGATGTTATCCAACTGATCAGGTGAAATAGCCACATTAGGGTCATGCACGAATTTCCTTAACTGGGAAACATGAAATACGTTGTGAACTCTCGCCATCTTGTCAGGTAGCTCTACCTCATACGCCAAATTCCCAACTTGCTCGAGGACTGGGAATGGGCCAACAAATCTTGGTGCTAACTTACCTCTCCAACCAATCTGAATCACATTCTCAATGGAGAGATCTTGACGAACACCAAGTCGTTAACGAAGAATTCCAAATCTCTTCGTCTCTTATGGAGATAAGTCTTTTGCCTATCTTGGGTAGCCTTCATTCTCTAATATACAATTCACTCAAATACCATCATGACCTGACCTAATCCTTGGTAAACGATCAATGAAATCCATTGAGACTTGTTTCCAACGGTTGTGACAAACCACTAGGCTTCTTTTTGCTCAGCTTTAACTAACTGGCAATTTATGCATTTGGACATAAACTTCCGAACATCTTTCTTTATCCCTTCCCAGTAGTAGATCCGCTCTATGTCTCAATACATCTTGTTCACTGGGATGTATAGTCAATTTCGAGTGATGATATGCTCTAAGCACTTCACCTCTCAGTCCATCTACGTTGGGTACAACTAATCCCTTATTCTTTCGAAGCCACCCTTCTCGATCAAATCCTTACCTGATCATTCTCTTTCCATCGATACCCATCTCTACCCTAGAGATGGTTTCCAATAGATTAGGATCGTCTTTCTAACTGGAACCAATCCACTCAATCAAAATCGATCTAATCGTCAAGCTTACTAGTGTTTCTGAATCCAATTCACTCTTGGGCCCGAAATTATATCCTGTGATATACTTTAGTTGCTTCCATCCTAGAAACAAAACCCCTAAACTGGCATGTCTCCTACTCAATGCAACTATTAACGCACCCTAATCCTTTACTACGATCACTCTGCCCCATGGAGTCATGGCGACTCCACTGCACTGATCCATAGTCACTAGTCCTTTGCTATGTCCACTCTGCCCCTCGAGTCATGATGACTCTACTGCACTGGCTCATAGTCCTACTACAATCACTTTGTTCCCCATCGCTGGAACCCTACAGGTGATAGTCTACTCAAAGGAAGAAAAATAGGAACAACATAGCAACCATAACATCCATCAAACAAGTCCTACCTATCACCTGCTAAATTCATAAACACATCGACACCTACATGATTGGTCTAACCAATCCCAATATGTCGATTCTAGTATGTCTGGTCTAACCAACATCAATAACTAATGGAAGCTCAGCCTCCATACATACACCGATGCTTACTTGACTGGTCCAACCAATCCCAGGCCAATGGAAGCCCCGCCACCCAACGGACTACCGTACGTCCGACGTATGTTTATCCTCCAAGGATAATTAAACTAATGGAAGCCCAGCCTCCAATCGGACTACCGTACGTCCAACGTACGTTTATCCTCCAAGGATAATTAAATTAATGGAAGCCCAACCTCCAATCGGACTACCGTACGTCCAACATACGTTTATCCTCCAAGGATAACTAGATCACGTCCAACGGATCCAAGGTAACGGACGTCCCCAGATACCCCTGCTTTTAGTCCTCCTAAAATACTTGAGTCCAACCCAAGTCTATCCATTATCTTGCTGCCCTCTCGAGTCCAACTCGAGCCGAATCCAATTCCTTGCAGCCTTCTCGAGTCCAACTCGAGTCAATCTATAACTTAGACCCAGTCTTGAGTATCCATTAGTGACATACTCTAGTCCAACGTGAGTCGTATCCCTATTCGTTGCATCTCCAAGATCAACGAACACCCATTTTCTTTTATGAGTTCAAGTCCAACTTGAATCGCCCTAATCTTCGTTGTATCTTCCATGATCAATGAACACATCCTATTCCTTCAAAGTTCTACTATCCAATAGAGAACATCAACATAAGGTCCTAAACAATCCATTACTTTGCATCTTTCCCGAGTCCCACTCGAGCAATCTCATAACCCTATCGAGTCTAACTCTGGGCAGTCTATACCATTGAACAGTCTCATCATGTTCCGTCTGCCCATCACTCCTCGAGTAAACCAAGATATCATCCAATGAAAAATCACAACAACTATTTACCCCTCACGCAACCCATCCTTGTCGAAATCGACATTCCCCAAGCACAAGCCCCAAAGGCCTAAACCAATATCAGACAAGCACCCAAGGAACATCTCCTCCGAGTTCGAATAATCCACATGAGGTGATACTAGCAAAACAATCTAGCACTGGAGCACTCATTTGCCTCCCAGAGACAACTAGAACTTATTAGAACGATAACCTTTTAGCTTCCTTAACTCCAGTTACTATCGCCATCACTAGGTAGGTACCTAATACCACCCTATTCCTTTGGAGTAGATCGACTCCCCAAAATAATGCTAAACCCAGTAAAGCCCAAAACAAAGCAATCACAAGGAAACATACATCCATGACTCGATAAGACCACATTAACAAATCATGCCAAAACTAGTCGAACCACCAATCGGGTTCGTCACTACTAAAGGTCTATCGACTAACTCAGTTTTGTCAAACAAAACCCGATCAAAACATCTTAAATAGAAAGCGTACCTCGAATAACGACACCTTTTTCCTTCTGCGCCGCAGTTGGGGCATTTAACGAAGAAGGAACAGCGTTGATAGCATACGCTTTCACAATTTGCTTCTCCCTAGGAGGTTGTGGGCAATCATCCTTGTGATGTCCCGCCTGGCCGCAGTTAAAGCACTTCCTTTCCCCAGGCTTTTCTCGACAATCTCTGGCATAGTGGCCCTTCTTGCCACAACTAAAGCATCCACCATCTTTCTTATTTTTCTTATTCTGACCATCCTTGGTCGGGTTCTGCTTCCTCTTGTTCTGAGAATTCTTCTTGCCTTCACCGCCTGCTTGCGGCTTTGGCTCCTCCGCAGGTGCCGTAGCAACCTCAGTCTTTGACTTAGGGAAAAGACTCTCTGACCTTAATGCATTTCCTACAATAGACTCGAACGTCTCATCGATATGATTTATAAGTCTTTCCCCCAAGTACCCATCCAAGCCAGTTATGAACTTCTCGTTCTTCTTTTCGACTGTATCGATAAGGGACCATCCATATTTCGATAAAGTGTCGAATTCAACGATATACTCCGAGACTGCTCTACCGTTCTGCTTAAGCTCCAAGAACTTCCTGAATAGTTCTGATTTATGAGCAGCTGGAATAAACTTATCACAAAAGCAAGTCTTAAACTGATTCCAAGTAACTTGATCTTCTGGAGTAGCTGTTCTAATGGCATTCCACCAATTCATTGCTCGCCCTTGCAGCTGACGAGATGCTAGCCTTCTCTTCATCGCATCCTCAAGACCCAAGTCGTCGAAGATACGATCACAACTATCTAACCAATCCTGAACATCTGTGGCCGACTCCGTTCCGTGGAACGGCTTCCCACCAAGGTTGGTGTAATCCTTGCACAACTTGGCAAAATCGACCCTAGGTGCCTGCACTACTGGACCACCACCATTTCCGGGATTGGGAACTGCCCCTTGAACATCCCTAAGCATCTCCCTCATGAAGTTAGTGAACATTGTCCTCGTGTCAGGAGCATTCCCATGGTTGGTCCCTCTACCAGCACCCATGGTGTCTCTACTCATCGTCAATCTGAAAAAGAGAAATGATTAACGACCCCATAGTGGTGCTAGTGCAGTACGACTTCATTCTTATACTACTAATAGTGTATATATATATATATATATATATATATAGCTTTTGAAAACCAAAGTAATCACAAATACGCGCTCTCGTATACGTACTATCTCTCCCTAGTGTCTTTCCCTAGGTTAACTACGAAACCTAAAGCTCTGATACCAAGTGTGACGGCCCGCCCCGCACCAGCCTGCATTTCCTCAGAAAGTGCGCTGTACACATGCCCGACTAGCACGGGACGGTCGTCAGAAGAAAGGAAAGAAGGGAATTACTAACGAGGAACCTGTAGAATGTCTCACAACGCATGGAATAAAATATAATAATAACATACTTGACATAAAACAGGTGAGACAGTGCATAAGCTGATAACTAAAACCAACATCAACATCAGATCAGCGGAAATCCAAATACACCCTATTACAACTTTCCAAATTTACTGTCTCTAAAACAAAAGAAAACTGAAAGTAGAAGATGCACTACTAATGCCCAAGCAGTGATCTTCAACAACACAGGGAGAATACTATATATATCGTACGTGGAAGCCTCCTGCTTGTCTCCGGATCATCTACCCGTGCATCACCAGCCAACCTATCTCTAGTCTACTCGTGTGAGCACCCAGAGTAATAAGAGGAGACATAAAACTCTAGGTCAGACATAAAGCCTGGTATAAGCGATAAGCATCTAAACAGAATAATAACAGGTATAATCTAATCATACCTGAACCTGGACCTGCAACCAAAGAGTTAGCACTACGTTCCTGATATACACGTAAATGTGTATATTTTATCCGCTTATTTATCTTATTTTCCCTTTAAAATAATTGATATTTTGTATTTATAGATGTGTTTTCAGATTGTTGATGAAAAGCATGGTTTAGAGCATTTGATGGATAAAGCATGAAGAATTTGCTGAAAAAGAGTGAAGTTAAAATTACTAAAGCTTGAAGGGTTTAAAGCTTGAAGAATGGTTGCAAATAGAGTTCAGTTGGGTAGATTTGGCTCACTAAAGACTCATATTGTGTTCACATTGGCTCAATTGCAGATCATTTCACTCATATAGCGTTCACATTAGCTCCTTTGCAAGGCTTCTCATTCATGCACTGCATGCGTTCACACTGGCTCACTTACAAGGCCTCTTGCTCTACAACCCCGTTCGCACTTGCTTATGTGTTGTTTGGGCTAATTCTTTAGTCCCACATTGTGGAATTTTCCAAGTAGTCTTTGTCATATCAGCTATAAATACCTTGTACCTCATTCATGTAAAGACACACTTAGTTTTATTCTGTAATCTTTCTCTTGGAATAAAACTCTTCTTCCTCTGTTCTATTTAGTTTTAGTTTTATTTATGTTCATGTTATTTAATTTCTGTTTTTCCTCTTCTTTAGCTATGTCTAGCTAATCCCCTTTGATTAGGGGGTGATGACGCTAATAGATATGATTCAACATGAATCACATAGCCAATAGATGAGGACTTTATACATGTAGATCTAGAGTTGAATCAAGGGTTAGATCTGAACCTTCATATTCTGTGTCGTTTAAGAGCTGTGCTCCTTTACAGGGTATATTCGTGTTCGATCTAACATTTATCAGATTTAGATCTAGTTTTAGGTTTTTAGAAATTAATTTGTGAATCTGTCCTGATAGTCTATGGTTGTTTAAGAGCTCAGCTCCTGCATAGGCTATGCTTGTCGTTATTTACTTATTAGTTTCTAAGAATCTATTTATCGTTGATTCGTGTTTGTGACAGAAACACGAATTAGATCTATATTTATTTGTTGGCTATTGATGAGTGTAAATCAAATCTATGTCATTATCCCCTAATTGCTTTCACTTATTGTTAAAACTCTCTTTTATTTAATTTCTGCTATTTTCTTTGTTTTCAACCAATCAAAAGTTATGGATAACTTGATTGGATTTATTAATAAAATAATTTGGTCCCAGAGTTCGAGACCCTCTACAACAATCCTTGTTGTTTAGATAAACCGAACGGATTTTACAGTTGTTTACAATTGTATAATTTGTTCGCAAACAAATTTTGGCGTCGTTGCCCTGTAGAAGAGTTTTACAAGCAATGTCTATATATTTTTTTATTTGCAGCAGCGGTCCCTGTAAAGTTATAAAATACTCACCTTGATCGGCGGTCCATCCAGTGCAATTGAGTCGCGCTAGCGCGTTCACAACTAACGTCTGCACAGTCTAACACGTATAACAAGGGTTGACACGCTTACCTTTCAGAGGTGCATGATTAGCATTTTTTCTGATATGATCGAGCAGTTTTTGGAAGTATTCATGGATGATTTTTCCATCTTCGGGGATTCCTACACTGATTGTTTACATCACCTGGATCTTGTTCTTAACCGTTGCAAAGATAAACACTTAACGCTTAATTGGGAAAAGTGTCACTTCATGGTTAAACATGGCATTGTTTTGGGACATGTCATCTCTAACAAAGGAATTGAAGCAGACAAAGCCAAAATCGAAGTTATCTCGAATCTTCCCATTCCCAAATCCGTTAAGGACATCCGATCCTTTTTAGGTCATGCTGGTTTTTACCGTCACTTTATAAAAGATTTTGGCAAAATCACTCGACCTTTGACCAATCTTCTTGGTAAGGATGTTCCTTTCGACTTCAATTCTGATTGCATTTCATCTTTTGAGCGTCTTAAAAATGAACTTGTCTCTGCCCTGATCATTTGCTCTCCTAATTAGAAGCTGCCTTTTGAAATCATGTGTGATGCCTCGAATTTCGCTGTTGGCGCTGTCCTAGGACAACGTATCGATAAGATTCTTCACGTCATTTACTATGCGAGTAAGACTTTGAACGATGCCCAAATCAATTATACGACCACTGAAAAGGAACTTTTGGCAGTTGTTTTTGCTCTAGAAAAATTCAGGCCTTATCTAGTAGGCTCACACATCACTGTTTATACCGATCATTCCGCACTTAGGTATTTTTCTCTAAAAAGGATGCTAAGGCTCGTCTCATTCATTGGATCCTTCTACTTCAAGAATTTGACCTTACCATTAAGGATAAAAAAGGATCTGACAACGTTATTGCGGACCACCTGTCTCGTCTTCCAAATGCCCCGTCTTCTTCTCTTCCAATCAACGAGAATTTCCCCGATGAACAGCTATTTTCTCTATCCACTGATCCTTGGTTTGCTGACATTGTCAACAACTTAGTCACCAAGCAGATCCCTTCTTTTTGGTCTAAGCAGGATAAACACAAATTCTTTTCCCAAGTGAAACATTTTTATTGGGACGACCCCTATCTTTTCAAGTATTGTCCAGACCAAATCATTCGAAGATGTGTTCCTGACACTGAAATTCACAGTGTCCTCTCTTTCTGTCATGACCAAGCAAGCGGTGGTCACTTCGGTCCCAAAAAGACAGCCGAAAAGGTTCTTCAATAGGGTTTCTACTGGCCCACCCTTTTCAAAGACGTGTACGAATTTTGCAAAACTTGTGATCGATGTCAATTCTTAGGGAAAATTTCTAAACGGAATATGATGCCCCTAAACCCCATTCTAGAGGTCGAAATTTTTGATGTGTGGGGTATAGACTTCATGGGACCCTTCCCTAATTATTTTGGGAACCTGTACATCCTCTTAGCTGTCGATTATGTTTCCAAATGGGTCGAAGCTGTTCCATGCAAAACAAACAATAACAAGGTTGTTGTGCGCTTCTTGAAAGAAAATATCTTCTCTAGGTTTGGCACACCTCGCACAATAATCAGTGATAATGGAACACACTTCTGTAATCGTTCTTTTGAAGCTCTCATGAGAAAGTATTTGATAACCCACAAGTTATCTACTCCTTACCATCCTCAAACTTGTGGGCAAGTTGAAGTATCGAATAGGCAGATTAAACAAATTCTTGAAAAAACTGTGAATCGAAATCGTAAAGATTGGTCCCAAAAGTTAACCGACGCTCTTTGGGCTTACCGCACCGCTTTCAAAACCAACTTGGGTATGTCCCCTTATCGGTTGATTTTTGGTAAGCCATGTCACTTTCCAGTTGAACTAGAACATAGGGCGTTATGGGCAATAAAAACTTTGAATCTTGATTTAGAGCAAGCAGGAGAACATAGGAAGCTTCAACTTAATGAACTTGATGAAATTCGAAATGATGCCTATGAAAATGAACGAATTGACAAGGACAGAACAAAAGTTTTTCATGATAAATCAATTTTATGTAAAACTTTCATGCCAGATCAAAAAGTTCTGTTGTATGACTCAAAACTGCATCTATTTCCGGGTAAGCTAAAATCTAGATGGACAGGACCTTACACTGTAAGGACTGTTTTTCCGTATGGTGCGGTAGAGATTGAGAATCCAACTGATGGATCATCCTTTAAGGTCAATGGTCAACTCCTTAAACCTTACTTGGAACCAATACCCAACCAAGAGGAAGAGCTCATGGTCCTCCATGAGCCACATTACATTCAGTAAGACGCACTAACCCTCTTTTGTACATATGTAAATAGTCCCTTATTTTATTTTTCCTTTCACTAAGATATGTCTGATTAACGACTGTGAGGACACAGTCACACTCAAGTGTGGGGGGAATTTACATTACATCAGTAATCAAATTTTATAAACTAGGTCATTCATTGAACAAGGATTAACTTAAATTCATAAATAACACCTTGGTTCTTGTTTGATAAGTTGAATTTTTGGGTGATGAGAATGAACATTATTTATTCATTGAGTTGTAATGTGTCTTTTTAAGATGCTAGCTTGAGACTGTGCAGACGTTAGTCGTGTTCTGGAGTAAGTGTGTCAACCCTTGTTATACGTGTTAGAATGTGCAAGTAAAAATAATCAAAAAAAAATCAAGAAATAAAAATGATTTTGCACTTACATTTGATTGGATTTTCTGAGTTCGTTTTCATGCATAATATTTTCTTTTCACTCTAAATTTCAAAATCGTAAGTTCTAAAATCCACTTGGCCCAATTAAGGAGAAATGACTCATTGTAGCATTCTTCTTCGATACCCCACATTATTCAAACCCAAGTTTTTAGTCGATTTACATCCATGTTTCGACAAGTTTATCTTAAATTGGAATACTCAAGAACCTTTGTTTAAAGGTCAAAAAACGTCACTTTTTATACCAATATTACACTACCCACTCCGTACTTGTTTTAAGGTAGGATAACCATATACCACATCTTATTTTATATGGGTTATCTATCTTATGAAACTTTGCTTATCATTCCTTTCAGCTTTTTGTATAACATCAATCCAGACTTGTGTGTTGAATTAGAGTTATAGAAGTAGAGTGACTAGGGCACAAAACTTTCCTTTCATGAAGTGTTGGTTAAGATTGGTTTAGTAGAAGAGGAATCAAATGAAATATTATGGTGTCATTCCATTCCATTTCCGCTCATCATTCATCATGCAAATATGAAAAAAAAAAGTGAAAGAAAAAAAAAAGAAAAAAAAGAAAGAAAAGAAAAAAAATGAAATAAAGAGAGAGTCTCTCTGAATAAAATAGTCATTCATCATTCTTGACTATAAAGCATTCATTTCCATTCCATCCACATCCATCATACCGTACTTAGAAGCGAGGATTGTAGTTGAGGAGATGAAAGGAAACAAAACGTCCATATGTGCCTTAGTATTACTTTATCTTTTGTAGCTTGAAATTCAACTAATACACTTGCCCTCTTATCTAGAATATTTTTAGAACTTACAAAAATTTTCCTTCATCTATGCATAACTCATATCCAATACATTACAGTTACATTGGTGCAAAATTCTTTAAAAAAAAAAAGAAGGATAAATAAATGATTGGGTGCATATTGTCGATGTGTAGAACTTAGGTTGACACCACGCTCTTAACCTTCAAGACAATTACAGTGTTATCAAGGAATTACGATTCAGCTTGAAAAATTTTGTTCATTTTTGCACTAATTATGGGATGAACAATTTGGGGCTAAACCGTTATTATTGAAGTTAGGTGAAATCCTTGGAATGTGAAAGACCTTAAATATATTGTTTGATTAATCCGCATACATAAGACGCTTTGGATTTTGTGGGTAGTATCCGCTGAAAACCCTCACGAGACAACACTCGTCCTACTGGGGACACCTAGGGGTTTAACGGCTTGTTGCATACGCTAAATGCAATCGTGTTTCCTACGAAAGTGTGACATATCTTAGTTTAGTTTATTCGAGGACGAATAAAAAGATAAGTGTGGGGGTATTTGATATACACGTAAATGTGTATATTTTATCCGCTTATTTATCTTATTTGCCCTTTAAAATAATTGATATTTTGTATTTACAGCTGTGTTTTCAGATTGTTGATGAAGAGCATGGTTTAGAGCATTTGATGGATAAAGCATGAAGAATTTGTTGAAAAAGAGTGAAGTTAAAATTACTAAAGCTTGAAGGGTTTAAAGCTTGAAGAATGGTTGCAAATAGAGTTCAGTTGGGTAGATTTGGCTCACTAAAGACTCATATTGTGTTCACATTGGCTCTATTGCAGACCATTTCACTCATATAGCGTTCACATTAGCTCCTTTGCAAGGCTTCTCATTCATGCACTGCATGCGTTCACACTGGCTCACTTACAAGGCCTCTTACTCTACAACCCCGTTCACACTTGCTTATGTGTTGTTTGGGCTAATTCTTTAGTCCCACATTGTGGAATTTGCCGAGTAGTCTTTGTCATATCAGGTATAAATACCTTGTATCTCATTCATGTAAAGACACACTTAGTTTTATTCTGTAATCTTTCTCTTGGAATAAAACTCTTCTTCCTCTGTTCTATTTAGTTTTAGTTTTATTTATGTTCATGTTATTTAATTTCTGTTTTTGCTCTTCTTTAGCTATGTCTAGCTAGTCCCCTTTGATTAGGGGGTGATGACGCTAATAGATATGATTCAACATGAATCACATAGCCAATAGATGAGGACTTTATACATGTAGATCTAGAGCTGAATCAAGGGTTAGATCTGAACCTTCATATTCTGTGTCGTTTAAGAGCTATGCTCCTTCACAGGGTATATTCGTGTTCGATCTAACAATTATCAGATTTAGATCTAGTTTTAGGTTTTTATAAATTAATTTGTGAATCTGTCCTGATAGTCTATGGTTGTTTAAGAGCTCAGCTCCTGCATAGGCTATGCTTGTCGTTATTTACTTATTTGTTTCTATGAATCTATTTATCGTTGATTCGTGTTTGTGACAGAAACATGAATTAGATCTATATTTATTTGTTGGCTATTGATGAGTGTAAATCTAATCTATGTCATTATCCCTTATTTGCTTTCACTTATTGTTAAAACTCTCTTTTATTTCATTTCTGTTATTTTCTTTGTTTTCAACCAATCAAAAGTTAGGGATAACTTTATTGGATTTATTAATAAAATAATTTGGTCCTAGAGTTCGAGACCCTCTACAACAATCCTTGTTGTTTAGGAAAACCGAACGGATTTTACAGTTGTTTACGATTGTATAATTTGTTTGCAAACAATACCATACAATACTCTAAGATACCACTAACATACTGTGTAAGAGGTACGGGGGTGAGGGTGTGCATGTCATAGTGGTGTCAAACAATCAAGCATAGCACTCATCCTCACATCCCTCACTCAATGCGTAAAGCATACGATATCCACTACTTTAGTCACCTAATACTTTGGGCCATGACAGAATCCAATCACGTGTAACTATCACTACAAGCCCATTATCCATCTCTCAGTGGTGAACCAAAGTTATGAATATCGACAACCCCTTTGCACATGTCCCGCAGCAAAGACCAACCATGAAGTGAACTCATTGGTTCCCAACTGGATCCTGAGCTCTAACTTCCACTTGGACTACCTTTGCATCTCGGGTCTTTAGTCTTCATCGGATCGGTTCGGATCTCCTCCTAGCCATCGGTTCGGTTCGGTCTTCAGCGTCCTCCATCAATTCATGCCAAGCTTCTTCGGATCAGAACGAATGACATTTCCCCATTAGTTCAGATTGGATGTCTTCCTTTCATCGGTTCGGATCCTTCTCCCCAAGCACTCCGGGTCGGGTCGGGTCTCTCAAACCTCTCCATGGTGCATCGGTTCGGGTTCACAACGTTGCATCGGTTCGGGTCGGGTTCACAACGCTGCATCGGTTCGGGTCGGGTGTCCCACTTCAGGTCGGGTCGAGTTGACATCTCCCATCCAGTTCGTGCTCCAGCTCCTCTTGCCTCGTCCGGTCCCGTTCCCTATTCTAATCCGATCCGATTCGATTTCCCTTCCTTTCCTTCGAGTTGATCTGGTCCCTCCTTCCTTAGCCTGATCCGATCCCCTTTCCTTAGTCCGATCTGATCTCAGTTCAACCATTGTGGCCTTCCTTCACATCCTTGTGTCAAGTCATCGGTTCAGTTGGGTGGTCCCTTGCCCAGTCCTCTATCCGGTCCGAGCCCATTCCTCCGATCCGATCCGAAACCTGCACTGTTTTCTGAAACTTTTCCAGCAAGTGTTTTACGCCATTCGACGACGTTTTCGACCATTCCAACTATACTAATAATTCACAAATCATCCCAAACAGTCATAACAACATAACAAACTAACCACAAACACCAAAACAATGAATTTACATGTCAAAATGGATCAAATATACCCAAAACCCCATATTTTCCCTTAAGCATGTTTAAGCAAAACTAATCATAGGGTTAACAAAACTTAATCAAATTAAACCAAATTCCTACCAGAGGCATAAAATATTATTTTCGAATTTATAGATATTTTTCCAGAATTTATTAGTATATAAATTCGCTAATCCTCACTAATTACCCTTTATTAACCGTAATTAGTGCAAAACAATGCAAATCACTCACCTTGGCCACAAATAAAATACCAAATCTGAAATGAGTCTCTGTTTGGCGTGAATACTGATGTCTAACAGCAGCTCTAACCTTGCCTTGGTGCTAAACCTCTTTGATTTGATGTAGATTAAGCCAAAACTTGATCAGAAAGTGATTTGGGGATGTTTCTAGATGTTGAAGGCCATTTTAAGGGTTCCTTGGTGATAAGTGGAGGCTAGAAAATTGAAATGGAATGATCCTCTAACTCATTTCAGCCTCCCCATAACCCTAATCCCGAAATGGGTTATGGGCCTATTCACTAGTCACCCTATTTGGCCCGGTTAAGTAGTTTTTCACCTTCCAAACCTTATTTCAGCCATGTCTCCAAAACGGTAAGTCCGTTTGGCTATTATGACCACTCTACGGAAATGTAAACCATCAAACCAATCTAATGGAAGTGGTTTCAGGTCAAAATTCCTTTCTAGTCAAAAGTTATGGCCAAAACAGTACCAACTAGGGGAAAAACGATCATTTAAAAATCGACAAAAATCATGAACATGGGAAATGACCCCAATAGTCGTCTCCCAAAGTTACATGACCATACGACTTCATATGTGAAAGAAAGAAATATTCCACGATCCTATGATGCGTAGAATGCGGGTCGTTACATCCTCGTGAGTTTGTTGTCGATTTTTTTGAGTGCTATGGCTTTTAGTGTCCAAAAAGAAAAGGCACAGCTAATTTCTTACAAGAGTTAAAAAATACTGTTTATGTGAATCTCCATTACAATTGTTCACTCCACATTTTAGTATTAACTATTAAGTCAAAATAATAATAATAAACTGATTCGTTTACGTGATGTAGGTTACATCGAGGAAGGATCAAGAGCAGTATTGGGCAGACAAAATAGACCTTATCGCTATGTTTCAGTCACTGAATTCGCTAGACAATTCAAAAAATTACATGTTGGTTTGCATTTAGAAAAATGTGCTATCAATTCCATTCAACAAGGAAAGTAGTCATAGGGCTGCCCTTGTCTTTTCAAAGAACTCAGTTCCTACTTGTGAGCTTCTAAAAGCATCTTTCGCTAAATAATGGCTCCTAATCAAGTGCAACTCCTTTGTCTACGTTTTCAAAATAGTTCAGGTAATTCAGTAATATATAATAATAATCAGTGATCGAAGATCACTGGTGCCTTTTGAGTACAGGTCAAGATTATTTACAAGTTTTCAAAAAAGAAAAAAAGGAAGAGAAAGAAGAAGAGGGAGAGAAAGTGCTATAACACAAAAAATTAACTGTAATTTTCTTTTTGAATTATGCAGATCATCTTTTTTGCTATAGTTGCATTGAATGTGTTTATGAAGTCGAAGATGCATAGAGAAATTATATCAGATGGAATAATGTATATTGGTGCAATTATCTTTGGACTGATAGTTAACATGTTCAATGGATTTCCTAAGCAATCACTTACCATCCAAAGGCTACTTGTGTTCTACAAGCACAGGGATTTACTATTTTATCCTACATGGATCTATACATTGCCAAATTTTGTTCTTCGAGTTCCAATTTCAGTTTTGGAGTCACTTGCTTGGCTTATCATGACATATTACTCCATTGGATTTGTCCCTGAAGCTAGCAGGTATTGATCTTTGAGATTTTAATCTTGTAACATAACGCAAATGAAGGTGCATGCACTATTTCCATGCTTTTATATTTATACAGACATAGAAGCACATACTATATTTTAGGTTTCACGAGCACATTTCGGTTATCTAAAGTCTATAAGATAATGTACATGTTACTAATTTTTGAGCATTTATGCTTCATTGATCGATAAATGTTGCATTTGTAGTTGAATTCTTTAGTTTGTAGATACTTTTGATTACTTATACTTAATTTATTCTTGATGTAGATTCTTCAAGCAACTTCTGCTTGTCTTCTTAATCCAGAAAACGGCAACACGGCTCTTCAGGGCCACAGCAGGGCTATGCCATACAATGATCATTGCCAACACTGGAGGCGCTCTTTCTGTTCTTCTCATGTTTGTTCTTGGTTGATTCATCTTACCTAGAAGTAACTTCTTACCTTCTATTATATTTTAACTATAGTATTTTGAATTCAATGAACTTTGTAGTTATGGATACACATTATATGATTGCTTTAAACCAAGTTATAACAATGTAGGATATTTAATCCTGTATGAATTTCTTGCTTGATTGTAATGCTCTAGCTAACATTCATATCTCCGACTTCTAATGTCATATGACAGATTTTATTCCAAAATGGTGGATATGGGGATACTTGATATCATCATCATACGTCTAATAAATACCACTTGATGAAAAATCTTAATACAAATATTCTTCTGCTCTCTGTTCGGGTAAGCATATATAATATCATCATACGTCAAATAAATACCACTTAATGAAAAATATTCAAATGGGTGCAATCTATTTCAGGGCAACCATGAATTAGATTACATATTTCGGGGACTGAAGTATTCATCTCCAACGATTGTTTGTGCCTTGAATAACTTGTTGCCTGCTATCACATTCATTATGGCTGTCCCCTTTAGGTAGCTTCGTCATTTCCATTTTAATAATTTCGAACAGTTTAACCAAAAAGGAAAAAGAAAAAAATTGGACTTATACCAACATAACATTCAAATTTGTACAGAAATTGTAATTTGTGTATGTTAGGATGCAATGACAGATGAAAATTTAAATTCAAATAATAGTGAAAAATAGTTTAGTTATGTATCTTTCCGGTGTTATTCTATTTTGACAGGTACAACGGACGATATGGCAAATTATGGATTAATCACTGAAGATGAAGATATTGAGTGTGAGAGTGTGCAACTAAGTGTATGTAGTGAGCCAATGCTTGTACAAATAAGCATTTTGTATAGTTATTGTGTAACAAAGAGAAACATAATTGTGCATAATTCAAATGTGTAATAAAATATTTGTTTGAATAAAATATTTACTTAAAATTAGAAATTCCGAGTTAAACATATTAATTTTCGCAAATATTTTATATTACAACAATTATAGCCCTTTGCTAGTTTTTTGAAGTGATTTGTGATGAATTCCTGATTGAAATTTAAGTTGAATCAGAAGTTGAAATTATCCGTCGCTAATCTCTTGATATTTGGCAATGGTTTACCAACTCCTTATGTAAGTAATATTTTATTATAATTTAATTATCCGTCGGTAAACAGTCGGTATATAAATTAAATTAAATTAATAAACAAATTTTTGTATTGTAAAATTAGTAAAATGTCGGAAACCTCTTGCAAAATTCCAACGCAAAATCCAACATATATACCATCATGGTTTTTACCGACCATATAGTTGCGTAGGAAATCCATCGCTAAGTCCTATTTAGCGATGAATTCGAATCAGATTTTGCCGTTGCTATTTACGGTTTTTCTTGTAGTGGAAATTAACACCAAGAAGAAAAACGTCAGCTACATGATCCTATCTATAGGTCATTCGGATATTCGGAAACTGAAGAAAATGATAATAATAACAATAACAATAGAAGTGACAAATGTAAATTAAAAGAAGAAAATTTGCATGGTTATTTCTGAGCAATATCATTTGCATTGTAATTATCGCAATCGGTATATATACATATTAGAGCAGCAATTAGTAATCTTAACAAAATTTGCAAAATACATTCCATTAAATTAGAAATAAATATACGGTCGTGAATGAACGTTAAAAATTATATCTTTAACGGTGAACTGCCAATGTGAGTAAACCTCACTAACCCTGAACAGTTTACAATTTCATGTTGTATTTTTAGAACTGTTAAATGTTGGCTGATTGACTATGTGTTGACTGTTTGATTGAACTGCTAGTCAGTTAGTTAAATTTCTATATTGATTCTGTTTAGCAGAATATATCATATGGAACTGAAAGTGATGTTGATTTTATACTGTATAACATCTATGGATGCAGGGAGACAGGTTGGAGGAATCTGACTGGATTCCTCAACATTTAACAACCCGAATTTTTACAACGTGTTAAGACAAGAATCGAAGCAGAATTAAATTATAAAATCTGAATCAGAATAAAAGAGTTGCGCCATTGCGTTCGTCTCGGAAAAATACGCGAAATAGAGTCCGAAATTTCGTAAATCGTAGTCCGTATGACCCAGTTAAGGCCCAACGAAGTTTCACGAAAATTCAAATCCGAAAACAGATTTGAATTCAGCCCAGAAAGTGAAGGCGGGAAAATTCCCTCCAGGCACATAGGGTGTCGACCCCTGGGTCGACCCCCCCTCCAAGGGATCGACATGGGTGTCGACCTTAGGGTCGACCCCTCCCCAGGGGGTCGACAAGGGTGTCGACCCATGGGTCGACCCCCCCTGTAGAACCCCGACCTGATGCACCTGCTTGTCATGTTGGCTCGGTTTTGGAGGCTTGTGACGATTTTTGAGGGTTCAGATCTATCCTAGGGTTAATCTAACGAACTAAACTACTCCTAATCTCTATAAAAAGACCCCTAAGCCTACCCTAAACCCTCACAAATCACTCATGCCACGAAGTGCTACCCAAATGCCAAGTGATCATGGCCTCCATCTCCAACTCCAAGGGCTTATGCATTCAAATCGGGTCCAAATCAAAAGGTGTAAGCTTCCTACATCAAATCGAGGGAAGATCAACGTTGCTATGCGAGTTTCATGACGCTTCTTCAACAAAGGAGCCACCTTTCTTCGTCGAGACGATTCATGCTAATCCTCTAAGCCACGCTATGTAAGTTCTAGCTACTTCTAGATCTAAACGGTAGTTTTAATGATGGCATGGAGTAAAACGAGATTGAACTAAGTATGCTAGCCTATATGAACCTTGTCATGCCTCCTTTGCTTGAACCTATGACTTTTGGCTATGCTTAGTGACTAAATCATGCTATTCATGTTATGATTAACCTAGTTTATCTTGCAAGTTTGAATCTTTACCTATGGAATGCTAGCATGAACCTTTGGGAACCATTTGACTTGTGAAACATTGGCAAAGACTTGACTTTGGGGCTTATGCATGTAAATGAACCCAAACCCCTTATGCATCATGCATGTTTGTGGCCAAATTCACTTATGATACTATGCATGTTTGTGGCCAAATTCCCTTACGAAACATGCATGCTTGTGGCCAAAATTCCATTATGATACTATGCATGTTTGTGGCCAATATGTTGACATAATACCCTACTATGTGACTCGCTTCCACCTGGGTTGGAAATACGTTTGGGTAGTTTAGGAAAAACGTGGGTATGACATGAAAAACTTGACATGGGGTTTACATGAGAACATGACATTCTTGATACATTTAAATATGGTCACGACGCGTGGGAAAACATGGAACTTGAACTAGACATGGGTGGGTTGTAAGTGTAATAGGACACTAGACCAAACAAGAAAGTGGCCAACTCGAGGTTGGGTTGAGTTTGTAGCATAAATCTACCTGGACCCGCCCAGCTTAACTAGTGGCTACAAACAATAGGATCCAATGTGAGAAGTTGTTCATGTCGCGCTTAAGACCCGAGGTTAGACTAGGTTGTGGTGTAAAACTACCCAGACCCACCCGTCTTAACTAGCAACCACAACAAGGTCTAATGTGAGAGGTTGAGAGTGCATTAATTAAATTAATGTCACATGATAAGGTTAAGTAAATTTGACTAATGACACTTAACCGATATGACACGAATGGGTAGGTTAAGTGGGACCGGGCTTGATTTCTTAATGACACTTAACCATACAAGACAATTAGGGGATGGGATTAAGTAATTTACGCTTAACTAATCCGACTTGGTAATTAGATGGGGTTAAGTAACTCAGACTTAACTTATCTAAACACGGTAATTAGATGGGGTTAAGTAACCTTCACTTAACTAATCTAAGCATGGTAATTCGATGGGATTAAGTTAACCACTTAACCAATCTAAACACGGTAATTAGATGGGGTTAAGTAACCTTCACTTAACTAATCTAAGCATGGTAATTCGATGGGATTAAGTTAACCACTTAACCAATCTAAACTTGGTAATTCAATGGGGTTAAGTAACCAATACTTAACCAACTTAACATGATAATTTAATGGGGTTATGTAACTTATACTTAACCAATTATATATGATGATTTGATGAGGTTAAGTAACCTACACTTAACCAATCTAACATGTTGACCTGGTAGGGTTAAGTCACAAGACCTTTTAAATTAGGCTTAACCATTGTAATACGATTAGTGGACGGGGTTAGGTTAACCTATACTTAACCAATCCGACTCGATAATCTGATGGGATTAAGATAATCTATGCTTAAATCTAACATGATAATCTGATAGGGTTAAGACAAATAAATACTTAACCAATTTGATTTGATAGGGTTAAGTCATGAGCTTCTTGGTATACTTAACCAACTTGTAGGGCTAAACCTTGAACTTAAATACTTAGCCAATCTTGACCTGATTCGTGGGCGGGCTAAGTCGTGAACCTGAATAACAACACTTAACCCAATAGACGAAACCCTAGTGAGAGGAACTAGGTAGAAAATCGTGGTTAATCAAGGGTAACGGGGGAAAAGAGGCTTAGTGGTAAACCTTAGTTAAGTATAACTAAGTAATAATTCTTAGCCAAGGACATGGGACTAGTTCATGAATAGATGAGTAACCCGGTACGGTAGGTCATCGTTTAAAACACGAGGAGGAGCAAATTACCTGACTTAGATAAAGGCTCCAACGAACTGGGTGACGAAGCGGTAGCTTTGGGGCACGTGAGGGTACTCTTGGTATCCCTCTGTGAGGTGGCAGACGGTCCATGAAACCCGGCCTCACAGAGGTTAAGGTCTGCGGTAGAAGAGCCAAGAGTATGCCTTGGTTGCTATGCGAGCGACCTAAAGACGAGGATGGATTAGCGTGGAGTCGACGATACTTGATTTTTTGCCCTGGATAGCACGTCGTCGACTACCTACCATCTTTAGTCAATCGTGTAAGAACGGAAAGGCAGGGAACCCCCAACAGACCATGTTCTTGCTATCAAGTCATGGGTGAGGTTGGCCCGTAGGAAAGTGGGGCTATAGTGGGGCCGGGATGTGGTTCTCATACATGATTTTTCTTGGATTGCCTTTCAGTTGTTGAGGGAGGGGTCACTTGGGACCATAGCCACGGGTACAAAAACAGACTTTGATATATGCATCAGCAGACGACTTGAAGCTCCCGACCGAGTTCCGTATTTCTTGATTTGCCCTGGCACGGAACTCGGATGGCACATTGAGGAACATGTGCGTCTAGACAAGGAAAACGATTCATGATACATGCGCGGAATAAAGGGCGCAGTTGACGGGTGGCATAATCCCTAGTGGCCCTAGGTGGCTTGAACCCAAACCGAGACACGGAAACGTTCATTAGGTAGTATAATCCCTGGTGGTCCTAGGTGGCGTAAATCCTAAGTGAACATGCGGTAGTTCATGGTAAGAAAACATAACTAGGTCAAGGGTAGCAGTCCAAAACAACTTCAAGGATAAAATGGTACTAAGTTGAGGTGGTATAGATTTACATGGGAAAGCCCGTACGGCCTACGGCAAATGACTGAACTAATACATGGAAGGAAACATACGAGTTGGGAAAACCTACATATGCTATATATTAGGTTGACATGGACCATTACATGACATTGGGTAAGGGACATTCATAGTTAACACATGACGCGGGTTGGCATACTAGTACGAGAGGTGCAGAGCAAATATACATGATAGATACCTTAGGATAGTATACTTGATAGAAACCTGACGCCGTGATACCTTGATTTATCTTGACACCATAGTTTATCATGATACCTTAGTTGATCTTGCTATAGTAGTTCATCCAGTTATCTTGGTTTAGTTTATCTATCTTGTCGGCATCCTTGTGTTTACTTTCAGTTTATGCATGTCATGTTACCTTTACCTGTTTTTATACTGGAAGTAGATAGGACTTACCAGTCTTTATGACTGACCCCGTTTTCTTTCGCCCCTTTGTCTTCCGTTTCCCCTCGCCCCCCCCCCCCAGGTTTTCAGGGAGGAAACATGGTTATTTAGTTCGGACTTCCTCTACTTGAAGGTCATCATGCATGGCGTGGACTTTTCTTGGCTATGGCTACCTTACTGTTTTATTTGGGGAATAATTTATGAAAAGGTTTTATGCTTCTTTACTATTGCAAGACAGGTTTTGATGTAAAAGGCTTTAGACCTTATTTTTATAAGGTAATGAAATTTGTTTTACTTCCACTGTTTTGTATATGTTCTGTCTTCTAATATTTCTGTGTATGTTTACCTCGATAATGCTTCACCAAACCTAGTGCATTCCCTTTGTGAGTGACCCTAGCGGAGGTGGGGTGTTACATTTGGTATCAGAGCAGAAGGTTACCAGACTGGGCAAAAGTTTTTAAAACCTTCTGAAAACTATTTGAAAAAAACCGTTTACAAAGAAGCATTTTTCAAGAAAAGTTTTTAAAGGCTATTCCCCAAAAGCCATTAGCACTATCCTTTGATTCCTTGATTGAATTTCCTTTCCTTTCTTTCCTCCATCTGTAGTCACAGTAGTTCTAACTGTGACTAATCTTTGTCTAGCCACGTAGGTGTTTTCCGTACGATGGAGGTGGTTCTCGAGAGACGTGTTGCCGTGGTACAAGGAAGGATAATAAGAGTAAGGATAAAGGACGCGAGCTTAAGGATAAGCAACATGTTGGTATGGCTTAGTCCATCAAGGAGGACAATGACAAGATCATCAAAGAGGGCAATTTTACGCTCCCATTTCTAGGGTACCTAAAAGAGATGGTACCGTTTCTGGTAAAGGTTTAGTCGTTATTTTCTATCATCCCGTCCAGACTTTGTCTTGATCATCATATCACTTAAGTCTGCTTGGATAGTTGAGTCTCTGCACCTTTGTACTAGCATGATAGAGGATCCCAGTTTTTGTCCCAAAAATCTGGTTGGAGAGTTGGTCCATTTCTTCATGACTTGTTTGGATTTGAGAATGACATGTCTCGGCTACGAATGGATTCTAGGGATAAAGTGGTCGCCCAATAAGGGGTGTCATTCTCGGTTTTGGAAAGAGGGTAGTTAGACTCTCGACTCACCTTGGTGATACCCTCGAAGTCTCGTGTAACCTTTTGGGTTCTGTCATGGTTAGTTACCTAGAATCTCGGGATGCAGTTGTTGGTAATCCGTTCGAATAGAATTGGCCGCTAAGGCGGATGGTTCGTTTCGCTTATGCATGAGTTATGGGAATCACGCTAGTAAGTACTCTTGGCAACATGGATTGGCATCGGCAAACGAGATCCAGAATTCCCTAGTGAATTTTGGAGAGCTTGCATGAGTAAGTGGATACGTTTGAGCCAAGTATACTAGGGAAAGGATAAGTGAAAGTGGAATAAGAGGCGACAATGAAATGAGTTCTAACTCATATCTTGGAAATAGGAATCAAGGAGCTATGAAATCATGGAGTTAAAAAGATGGTCAAGGCACCGAGGAATTAAGCTCAAGGAAACGCGACTTAGAAGACGTAAGGCTAGACACGCGCATCGTACCTCTTTTTAAAGAGTGTATCCTTGATCCTTGGTTTTTCCTGTAGAGCTTGCTCGCATGTTATCTTTTGATGAATATCCTCTTGGTCCTGTTTCTGTTGCAAACCCCGTAGGGAGTTTACCTTGTTTATCTCCTCGATCCTATCGTGAGAACCTTAGGTAGAATCCTTTGGATGTAAACATGTGTTTGAAACATGTTACGATTGATATGGTTGCAAATGGTTGCAAGTGGTTGCTCGTGGATGCGCGAATACACGTTAGATACTAGATCGACGCACTCACATTTCATATTGCATATGCACGAGTATTTATACCTGTTTATGGATGAAATCGAATGTGTTGTCATGTGGATGTTGCATGTGGATGAATGTCTGTGCACGCATATAGTACTTATATGACTAGGACTATTTGCATACATGTTGGATTCATGGCACTAAACATATTTTGCATTAGAAGATCATTCAGGCCTGATCATTAGCATTAGCTAAGGAACATATACACACACTTTCTGCATGTGTACATGAAGCATTAGAAATCGTCTAAGGACAATGGTTACCTGTGGATGATGTTTTGAGTAGATGGATGATGGATGGTAGGATGCGTTCTTCCTAACTTGGAGATTTCGGGTACGAAATCCTTAAAGGAGGGGAGAATGTAACAACCCGAATTTTTACAACGTGTTAAGACAAGAATCGAAGCAGAATTAAATTATAAAATCTGAATCAGAATAAACGGGTTGCTCCATTGCGTTCGTCTCGGAAAAATACGCGAAATAGAGTCCGAAATTTCGTAAATCGGAGTCCGTATGACCCAGTTAAAGCCCAACGAAGTTTCATGAAAAATTCAAATCCGAAAACAGATTTGAATTCAGCCCAGAAAGAGAAGGCGGGAAAATTCCCGCCAGACACACAAGGTGTCGACCCCTGGGTCGACCCCCCCTCCAAGGGGTCGACATGGGTGTCGACCCTAGGGTCGACCCCTCCCCAGGGGGTCGACATGGGTGTCGACCCATGGGTCGACCCCCCCTGTAAAACCCCGACCTGGTGCACCTGCTTGTCATGTTGGCTCGGTTTTGGAGGCTTGTGACGATTTTTGAGGATTCAGATCTATCCTAGGGTTAATCTAACGGCCTAAACTACTCCTAATCTCTATAAAAAGACCCCTAAGCCTACCCTAAAACCTCACAAATCACTCATGCCACGAAGTGCTGCCCAAATGCCAAGTGATCATGGCCTCCATCTCCAACTCCAAGGGCTTATGCATTCAAATCGGGTTCAAATCAAAAGGTGCAAGCTTCCTACATCAAATCGAGGGAAGATCAACGTTGCTATGCGAGTTTCATGGCGCTTCTTCAACAAAGGAGCCACCTTTCTTCATCGAGACGATTCATGCTAATCCTCTAAGCCACGCTATGTAAGTTCTAGCTACTTCTAGATCTAAACGGTAGTTTTAATGATGGCATGGAATAAAACGAGATTGAACTAAGTATGCCAGCCTATATGAACCTTGTCATGCCTCCTTTGCTTGAACCTATGACTTTTGGCTATGCTTAGTGACTAAATCATGCTATTCATGTTATGATTAACCTAGTTTATCTTGCAAGTTTGAATCTTTACCTATGGAATGCTAGCATGAAACTTTGGGAACCATTTGACTTGTGAAACATTGGCAAAGACTTGACTTTGGGGCTTATGCATGTAAATGAACCCAAACCCCTTATGCATCATGCATGTTTGTGGCCAAATTCACTTATGATACTATGCATGTTTGTGGCCAAATTCCCTTATGAAACATGCATGCTTGTGGCCAAAATTCCCTTATGATACTATGCATGTTTGTGGCCAATATGTTGACATAATACCCTACTATGTGACTCGCTTCCACCTGGGTTGGAAATACATTTGGGTAGTTTAGGAAAAACGTGGGTATGACATGGAAAACTTGACATGGGGTTTACATGAGAACATGACATTCTTGATACATTTAAATATGGTCATGACGCGTGGGAAAACATGGAACTTGAACTAGACATGGGTGGGTTGTAAGTGTAATAAGACACTAAACCAAACATGAAAGTGGCCAACTCGAGGTTGGGTTGAGTTTGTAGCATAAATCTACCCGGACCTGCCCGGCTTAACTAGTGGCTACAAACAATAGGATCCAATGTGAGAAGTTGGTCATGTCGCGCTTAAGACCCGAGGTTAGACTAGGTTGTGGTGTAAAACTACCCGGACCCGCCCGGCTTAACTAGTAACCACAACAAGGTCTAATGTTAGAGGTTGAGAGTGCATTAATTAAATTAATGCCACATGATAAGGTTAAGTAAATTTGACTAATGAAACTTAACCGATATGACACGAATGGGTAGGTTAAGTGGGACCGGGCTTGATTTCTTAATGACACTTAACCATACAAGACAATTAGGGGATGGGATTAAGTAATTTACGCTTAACTAATCCGACTTGGTAATTAGATGGGGTTAAGTAACTCAGACTTAACTAATCTAAACACGATAATTAGATGGGGTTAAGTAACCTTCACTTAACTAATCTAAGCATGGTAATTCAATGGGATTAAGTTAACCACTTAACCAATCTAAACACGGTAATTAGATGGGGTTAAGTAACCTTCACTTAACTAATCTAAGCATGGTAATTCGATGGGATTAATTTAACCACTTAACCAATCTAAACTTAGTAATTCAATGGGGTTAAGTAACCAATACTTAACAAACTTAACATGATAATTTAATGGGGTTAATTAACTTATACTTAACCAATTATACATGATGATTTGATGAGGTTAAGTAACCTACACTTAACAAATCTAACATGTGGACCTGGTAGGGTTAAGTCACAAGACCTTTTAAATTAGGCTTAACCATTGTAATATGATTAGTGGATGGGGTTAGGTTAACCTATACTTAACCAATCCGACTCGATAATCTGATGGGATTAAGATAATCTATGCTTAAATCTAACATGATAATCTGATAGGGTTAAGACAAATAAATACTTAACCAATTTGATTTGATAGGGTTAAGTCATGAGCTTCTTGGTATACTTAACCAACTTGTAGGGCTAAACCTTGAACTTAAACACTTAGCCAATCTTGACCTGATTCGTGGGTGGGCTAAGTCGTGAACCTGAATAACAACACTTAATCCAATAGACGAAACCCTAGTGAGAGGAACTAGGTAGAAAATCGTGGTTAATCAAGGGTAACGGGGGAAAAGAGGCTAAGTGGTAAACCTTAGTAAAGTATAACTAAGTAATAATTCTTAGCCAAGGACATGGGACTAGTTCATGAATAGATGAGTAACCCGGTACGGTAGGTCATCGTTTAAAACACGAGGAGGAGCAAATTATCTAACTTAGATAAAGGCTCCAACGAACTGGGTGACGAAGCGGTAGCTTCGGGGGACGTGAGGGTACTCTTGGTATCCCTCTGTGAGGTGGCAGACGGTCCATGAAACCCGGCCTCACAGAGGTTAAGGTCTGCGGTAGAAGAGCCAAGAGTATGCCTTGGTTGCTATGCGAGCGACCTAAAGACGGGGATGGATTAGCGTGGAGTCGACGATACTTGATTTTTTGCCCTGAATAGCATGTCGTCGACTACCTACCATCTTTAGTCAATCGTGTACGAACGGAAAGGCAGGGAACCCCCAACAGACCATGTTCTTGCTATCAAGTCATCGGTGAGGTTGGCCCGTAGGAAAGTGGGGCTATAGTGGGGCCGGGATGTGGTTCTCATACATGATTTTTCTTGGATTGCCTTTCAGTAGTTGAGGGAGGGGTCACGTGGGACCATAGCCACGGGTACAAAAACAGACCTTGATATCTGCATCAGCAGACGAGTTGAAGCTCCCGGCCGAGTTCCGTATTTCTTGATTTGCCCTGGCACGGAACTCGGATGGCACATTGAGGAACATGTGCGTCTAGACATGGAAAACGATTCACGATACATGCGCGGAATAAAGGGCGCGGTTGACGGGTGGCATAATCCCTAGTGGCCCTAGGTGGCTTGAACCCAAACCGAGACACGGAAACGTTCATTAGGTAGCATAATCCCTGGTGGTCCTAGGTGGCGTAAATCCTAAGTGAACACGTGGTAGTACATGGTAAGAAAACATAACCAGGTCAAGGGTAGCAGTCCAAAACAACTTCAAGGATAAAATGGTACTAAGTTGAGGTGGTATAGATTTACATGGGAAAGCCCGTACGGCCTACGGCAAAGGACTGAACTAATACATGGAAGGAAACATACGAGTTGGGAAAACCTACATATGCTATATATTAGGTTGACATGGACCATTACATGACATTGGGCAAGGGACATTCATAGTTAACACATGACGCGGGTTGGGATACTAGTACGAGAGGTGCAGAGCAAATATACATGATAGATACCTTGGGATAGTATACTTGATAGAAACCTGACGCCGTGATACCTTGATTTATCTTGACACCGTAGTTTATCATGATACCTTAGTTGATCTTGCTATAGTAGTTCATCCAGTTATCTTGGTTTAGCTTATCTATCTTGTCGGCATCCTTATGTTTACTTTCAGTTTATGCATGTCATGTTACCTTTACCTATTTTTATACTGGAAGTAAATAGGACTTACCAGTCTTTATGACTGACCCCGTTTTCTTTCGCCTCTTTTTCTTCCGTCCCCCCCCCCCCCCCAGGTTTTTAGGGAGGAAACACGGTTATTTAGTTCGGACTTCCTCTGCTTGAAGGTCATCATGCATGGCGTGGACTTTTCTTGGCTATGGCTACCTTACTGTTTTATTTGGGGAATAATTTATGAAAAGGTTTTATGCTTCTTTACTATTGCAAGACAGGTTTTGATGTATTTTGATGTAAAAGGCTTTAGACCTTATTTTTATAAGGTAATGAAATTTGTTTTACTTCCGCTGTTTTGTTTATGTTCTGTCTTGTAATATTTCTGTGTATGTTTACCTCGATAATGTTTCACCAAACCTAGTGCATTCCCTTTGTGAGTGACCCTAGCGGAGGTGGGGTGTTACATATTTTACTGTTTTTCATATATTGTGATATATGATGTGATATATAATCTGTTGTCGGTTATATGTGTTTGGACGATACTGATCATCGTGATTTGATATGTTGAATACCATAACATACCGAAATGTTGATAATGGAATATTTTTAAAGTGATATTTGAAAATAAAATATTTATAAATGGAATATTTATAAATAAGAAATATTTATAAATTAGAATATTTATAAATATGAGATATTTAGAAAAAGGGAAAACGTTATAAAAAGGAAACTGTTATAAGAAGGAAATCATTTTTAAAGTGGAGAACCGTTACTAAAAGTAAATCTTTAAAATGAATAAATGTTGTTAAAAATGAAATCTTTATAAAGCAAATAAAGGAGTTAAATCGAATTAGTTATTCGAAAGGAGTTAAATCGAATATGGTATTCGAAAGTAGTAAATTAATTAGTTCTTCGAAAGGGGTTAGTCGAGTCGAGTCAGTTGAATAGAGTAATAGAATATTTGTTATTCGAATAAGAGTTAAACCAGTTAGAGTTAACCAGATGGAGTTAATCAATTAGAGTTAACCAGCTAGAGTTGACCAGATGGAGTTAATCAATTAGAGTTAACCAGTTAGAGTTAAACCAGGTGGAGTTAATCGATTAGAGTTAAAGCAAATAGAGTTAATCGAATATAGTTTATTCGAATAGAGTAAAAGGAGTTAATCGAATATAGTTTATTCGAATAGAGTAAAAGGAGTTAATCGAATATAGTTTATTCAAATAGAGTAAAAAGGAGTTAATCGAATATAGTTTATTCGAATAGAGTAAAAGGAGTTAATCGAATATATAGTTTATTCAAATAGAATTAAAAGAGTTATCGAATATAGTTTATTCTATAAGAGTTAAGTGAATAGAGTTAGAGTTAAATCAAAAGAGTTAAGTGAATAGAATAAATTGAATAGAGTTATCGAATATACCTTATCGAAGGAAAGAATTATCGAATCGAAAAGATTTGAAAGAGAGTTACGTAAGGAAGTTTGTTACAGAATTAGAAAGGTGAACTTTGTCTATTTCAAGGTTAGAAATGTTGTTCAGTTAAGGTCTGAGAGGTTGTATTACCCCAACTTGATTGACTTCATTTTTAACTAAGGAATGGTTAAGGTTCGATAGTAAAGGATGTTCAAGTGAATTTAGTAATTAAAGGAAATGGTTTGAGTTGGCATCGCGATGGTTTGTTTAAACATCTAGCTAAGTCCAATGAAGAAGCTTTGGAAATGTTTTCCAAATAAGAAACCATAAATGTTTTCTAACAAAGAAAACAAGAAATGGAAATGTTTTCCATTGTTAATAACGTATATTTTCCAAATTTAGAAAATAAGAAATATTGAATATAGGGAAATAGGAGATAAATAAATTAATGAAATAAAGAGATAAATGTTGAATGATGTTTGATCGATATAAATTTCCATTTGGAAATAATATCGTTGTTTGCACACCTGTTTTTATTCGACAGTTAAATCACAGACTATCGAAGTTTTGACCATTTTAACGTTGTTAATATGGAGAGACCGGTTAGATTATTATTCAAAGAACCACTCTGTATTGGTATAAGCGTTGCGAACCGTATATGCCAAAGATAATTGAAGATGGAGTAAAGTGCAAGGGCTATTGTATAAATCTTAGATAACAGTGTCTAAGATGGATGTACTGAATAGTGCCTTCGGTTCATCTTGTTCCTGGATGACTTGTATGGATGAATGTCTGATAGATAATTTCCAGAAAGGTCACGTACATTGATTTCTTCAACCGTACCAAGAGTGGAAGCGGAGAAGGAAACTTCTTTTAGATGACACGTAATGTATGGTTATAGACGTCAAATTAGTGATTTTGATGGATCTGACAATGTGGCATTCGAAGTAAATCTGATGTGATGATAAAGCGTAGCTTCTAGCCTCACATCTGGTAAATGACAGAAATCGGGCAGGCAGCATGGCTATTAGGTCGCACCTATTAGGGTGTATAATCACCTGATCTGGAGTTTCATTTATTTCCAAAAATCTATTGTTGATGTTGTCCCATTCGGGAACGGTTGCTGATCCCAACCGTTGGTGATATACATTCGATACACTCAAGCGAAATGAGTGGTCGGTCATGTGTGGCCGGGTTGCAAGATGTTCTTGTTGAACCCAGTGTATTCCTTTCTAGAGGTACACTAGCGAAAGGTGGTTCCACACCTTGTCATAGTTGGAAATCCATTACCCAATACGTGCTTGCGGTTTGATTGTATATTGTATATGTAGAACATGAGATGAAAGCGTTTCTGCTAGATGATTATTATATTGTGGTTGATAGACATTATTATAATATCAAAAGGTTTTTGATATAAAGATATTTTGGATTCTCGTAAGGGAAAAACCCGTTTCGTTATACTGCGTGGTCTTATGAGATATCGTTTACTTGTTCAAACTGTTTAAACTGTTTTACTCTTACCAGTCCCATGACTGACCCGGAGTTTATTTGTTTGTTTCCCTAAACTCTTGGGTGCCTAAATTTGTATGGGCAGTCAAGTAGTCGGGATTTTACAAATACACTTGGAGAGCTTGGAGCAGGAGGCTTCAAGATTCTATAGTTATTATTATTTCCGCTGTTGTTGTAAGTGTTGTACTCTGCAATGTTATTGTGTACATATACCGTTTGTATTTCAAAAGTTATGTTATATTTTATTTGTTCCGCTGTGAGATTCGTGTTTACTCTGATGATGATGTTCTTCTTCTTCTTCTATTCTATAAGTTTCTATCTTATCTACCCTCACCCACTAATTTCTTTCATTAATGACCGGTATTTTTCGATGTTTGGTTAGTCATCATTGAGTTTATGGCGATAACCAAAGTCGACAAAATCCCGGGTCATTACAAACAACATTGGCAAAATTTTCTAAGAGTGAAAATTCTTTGAATATGTTGTTGAAAAACCAATTGTCTTCAGGAAATAAAAACGGTCTTGGCTTTGGGAAAAACAATTTTTTTGAAAGACGAAATTCTAATTTTTAAAAATCCTTCAAACTGCTTTGGAAAGAATTGTTTTGAAAATTTGAACTCTGAAAATGTCAAAGGAATCAAAATCGTGATGTGAAATTGTTTTATAATAATCCATCTGAACGATCCTGGATCCCAAAAAGAAATAAAACAAACTTCGTTAAATTCAAATAGATTTGGGTTACAAAGGGTACAAAGGTAAATTCGGATGGATTGTTCTACAAACAAGTCTGTGTACCAAAACATATAAATACATCTGTGAGTGGTTTTACTAATTTTGTTAGACCACTCCATCCCTTCAATTGTTAGGTACCGAAGGAGGCTGAGGAACTGCTTTGCGAAAGTGAAACTGAATTCAAACTGCTTCATATCATTGGATCATTCATAGTTCCTTAGCCAAGATTTGTTGAACTGCAGATCCACAACATCTTCTGTAATTTAGGTATGATTTCCAGACTCAACTTTGTAAATATTCTCTGTTTTAATTTTCTTTGTTTATTTCTCCTTCTACCCCTTCTAATTTTTAGTTTTTATTTTTTAGTTGTCACTGCTATTTTTTTCTTCTCTAGGCTTTCTTAACTTCCAATTGCAGAATTCATATTTTTTTGGAAATTTTCTTCATAACTTTCATGTTTTTAATCATTTCCAGGTCTTGAATTTAAATTTGTAAATATCTGCAATTGTTTTGAAGTTTATTTTCTGTTTTCTAAATTCATAACAATGTTTATGTATTCTTGTCATATCCTGAAAACTGTTGATTTGAATTCTAAATTTTTGAAGATTTGAATATTTAATGAAATTTCACACACCTCTGCTGTTTTGAGTTTCTTCTAATCCATTTTAGAAAAGCATGAAATATTATACGCATTACAGCACTCTGTTATTTATTAGTTGTGATAATTTCATTATTTTTCAGATTGGTTTGGATATTTTGAATTGTATTGAATCAGTGATACATCTTGAAATACATTTTTATTCATGACCATTGTTATTGAAATTTGGTTGTTTGAAATCATCTGAAATTCTTGATATTTTGAATATCACACACCTCTTAAATTTGAAGCTATCAATCTTGTGTGGCTGATTCATTATATCTCAAATTTGACATTGATTCAAGTGATTTCAAATAAATTATTTTTAATTTTTGGATCATGAATACCTTTCAAACTTGATGTAAATGATTTGAATTTTCTTTGGGCTTATCAGCAATAATTTGGAAAAATTCTTTGAAAATCTAGTCTTGAGACTCAGTGTTATTTCATGATTATTTGATTTAAATATTTGTTTGTTTAAATCATTTGAAATTATTGATTTCTTGAATCTCACATACATCACGAATTTAAAATTTATTATCTGGTGTGACTAGTTCATTGAATCTCGATCTTTTCATATCCCTTCAAATGATTTAAAATAAACCATATATTTAATCTTGAATCATGAACCATTCTTTGACTGTCTGAAATATCTTTGAAGCATCTCCTTGACAAGTCTGCTTTGGAAATGATTTTTGTGCCGCTCAGATAATGTTCTTGAAAATATTTTTTGGTGACTGCTTGTTTTGGTATCAAATATATACCATGCTCTGATAGATTAAATTAATTTGCTTGATTTGTTAACCATGTCTGCTTAGGTTCTGTGATTGGATACCATTGTCTGGGATATCTTTGATAACCACCAGGGTGGTATTAAAATCCCCGTTTGCAGAGACAACAAGTGGTATCAGATTAGGAAGTGCTGAATTTTTTTATTGATCTTATTCTCATCATATATATATGTTTTGTCTTGTATATATCTCTCTAAGTTCCTCTTGTAATTGATTTTCAATTTTAAAATTATTTATTTTTTATTTATTCAGAAATTGAAATCAATATCCAAATTGAACTGTATTTATAATTCTTCAAAATTATTATTAGATTTTGTAACTGTGATGAATTGTGACTACAGTATATTTCACAACAAGAGGAGATTTTATTTAGTTTTTCATGATGGTTGAATAATTATTATAATATCTTTGAATTGGCAATTATTTCATGCCCATCTTCTTTATCTACCATTATTCTGGCAACCATCATGTTTTTTATATTAATGTGGAGAGTTTAATATTATTTTTAAAATCACCTTGAATAAACTGTGAAAATATTTGTGATGGACTTGTGGTTACATTATAATTCAGAATTAGTGATAATTGAATTTTTCCAATGATCTCAGTATAGTTGATCATATTTCATAATATTATTAATTTAGAAATTTATTTCACAAACCATTTATGTACTTACCACATTTCTATCATTCAGATTGGTTTTATATACCAAGGAGTTTTTCTTTTGAACTGAAAATGATAAATATAAATATATTTAGTACATAAGTGTTTCTCTAACCTCATTTAAAAATCCAAGCTCTGGTCATGCATGGTTATGAGAATATTTATAATTTAAGCTGCTACTGACCCCATTTAAAAATCCAAGCTCTGGTTATGCGTGGTCAGTGTTCTCTTAAATGAAAAGAAACGAAAATGAAATAATGTGCTATAAATAGAAATTAATCTGAAATTCTCCTTGGTGTTTAAAAACCAGCCTATCAATTCACTATATAATCTGTGAAATGTGTTAATATTTTATGACGTATTATGATTTGTTGATTGATAGTTATTGGGATTTGAGATTATTCGATTTTGTCACTTAAATTGAATTATTAATTATAGTCCAAATCCATCACTGTTTTGTGGTTCATTTTTAAAAATTCTTTTGAAAATAATTGGAAATCATGTTTTTAACTCTCTCCATTTTTACAAATTTCATCGTAAATCCTTCATTCTCTACAATGTGAAATATGCCACTAGTTCTTAGAATATTATGATTTTTGTTTGACTGATTGAGATTTATGATAACCGTTCTTCTTCTTAAGCTAAAATTATATTTTTAGTCAATTTTCTTCTATATTTTAAATTCTGTATCCTTTTGATGATAACAAAAGGGGGAGAATGGGTTGAGATTTTGATTTATGAGCGAATATTTTATAAATATTTTTAATTTTAAAAATTTATTATTTTTCATTTTTTCACTCATGCACAGTTATAGGGGGAGTTCTGTTGCGGGGGGAGCAAATAAATAGGGGGATTTCAATTTTCACTGTCAAACACATTTATTGTGCTCAAAATCTTTTATTTGTTTGTCATCATCAAAAGGAGGAGATTGTTGTAAATGATGTAGTTGTATACACAATTATATGATTTTTGTTTGATGATAACAACCAAATAAATATTATTTTAAATGTATTTGTTACTGTATTGTTATTCTATATCACAGACGGAAATATAACATTTATATTTGTATAAAATACTACTGGACAAGAATTTAAAATTATTCGAACAATATTTTATATTAATATAAATTTTTATTTCAACATTTGAAACAAGACAAATTTTATACTCCACTATTTGTACATTTCACTAATATTCATTACGATACAATCAATTTCATTTTTAACAAATCTCCTCACTACAGATTCACTCTAACACTCGATTATACAGTCTTTTCACTCATCTTAGATTTCATATATACCCACACGCACCGACACTCTGTTTTCTTCGGCCTTCTGTCTTCACAGCCTTCAGTCAGTCTAGTCATCTACACCTGTCATTTACAGAAACACACACACACAGAGTATCTGGAACCAAAATAATTTTAAACTCTTGCAGATATAAATTTTATTTTAAAAATTTTATTTGCCTCAGTGTTCTAGTGTGTTTTCTCATCATTTTTCATGACTCGATCTGATTTATTAATCCATCAATCTATGTCTAGACAGCTTGTGATATTCACAGTGATACACTATAAATACCACAAGGCAGTCAGTGTATATGCAAAGTATTTCAGTGCAGGGGAAGGAATATTTTTTGAATGGCTGCATATACACATGTGTGTGTGTATATATATATATATATACACATGTGCACTGCCTCGCCAATCCAGTGTGCAACTGAGGAGTAGCCACGTAGACCATCTCGAATCAGTGCAGCATGGCTAGCATGGTCAACATGAAGTACGGCAAATGATCATGCATGGCAACATAATAATCATGGTCGAGCACAAGGTGTACATTCATATTCAAGGCAAAGTGTATTGCACAGGATGATCAAGACAGTGTACAAAAATGGTTTATGGTTCAGCAATTACAAGTTCAAAAATATGAAGGGGTAGTGCAACATCATGGGTGGCAAATCATACTCAAGTAAGGCAGTGCAATTGAACACTTCAGTGGACTGCATGTGTATATACAACCCAAGTTCAAGTGAATAAATGGCAAGATCAATTATACACAGTCATGAGCATATAGAAGAAGCCAGCCCAAAGGGTTACACACAGTAATTACATGGTAAATCCAGGACTCATGGTGAGATTCAAAAATTGTGTCAAACAGCAGGGTGGTCGAGCACAAGTCATCATGACTACAAGAAATAGAACAAGGCAGCATACATGTTCATGTGCTTGAGCAAGCAACGGTGAGTACATGTGTACACAAAAGGGGACAATGCATATATGACAATAGGCAGCAGCAGTTTATGGTGAAATAAATGGGAAAGTATTCGAGACATTGGCTAAGCATGAGAACAACATAATGTAAATGCAAAAACGTTCAAGCTGCAAGTGGACAACATTTCAAAGCATACATGTACAATTACAAACCATGCAACATACATGTTGCCAAAGTGAAGACATTCAAGACATTAAGTCCAGGCACATTTAAAGTGGGAGCAGCATATACATAAGGAAATGGAAACAACTCGATGCATGGCTCAGAATTTCAACTGCAATGTGTACATCCATGCAAACAGGGTAAAGTACAAGATTCAGGTGCACCCAAGTCAAAACAGTGCATACTTTTCAAGTGCATATACAAAGCATAGGATATACATTTCAGTAATCATGGTGCTGCAATACATGGTAAAGCAAATACATGGCATTGTTCAAATCAGTGGTGGCAACAGGTTAAATATGCAGAGAAAACTTCCAATTTTATATCAAGTCATGTTTTGGCAATTGTTAATTGCGTTCCAGAAATGAGAACAATCAAGGCTTGGTCATATCATGCAAGTGTTTCAAGAGAAATTTTATTTGAATTAATTTCCAAATGTTCATCCAAGACAATTTTTTGGGAAGTTTGTATTTGCCAAATTTGCAGTGTGAAAGAATAGTTTCCAAAAATGATTCAACGACAATCAGACAAGTTTTTATAACCAGTTTTAAATGGGCATTACAAGAAGTAATCAAGGGAAAATCATTTTTAGTTGTTTTGGCAAGTATCAATTTATTTCCAGAAATTAATCAGAGAAAACTCGAGAGCATTTCTAGTGGGTTTGGCATTTGTTTGGAAAGAAGGCAATTTCACAAAATTTACATGTTTCAGGAAATCGACCTGACTCGTATTGACATGTCTGGATTCAATCACGCATATCATACAAGGAAACACATCCATATTCCATTCAAATTCGAGAATTTCTAAGCAAATCAAAAAGGGAAATCAAAGCAATCAGATCGAGCCATATACTGAAATCATAGCGCAATTAAAGGATTATGCAATCCTATGTAAACACCAATGCATCACTGGAAATTAGGCATCGAAAACCACAAAATCAACTCAGGAGAAATTTGTTTCAAATTAGAAGTTACATACCAGAGTTTCGATCGCCACAATTCTCAAATCAGAGAACAATCGATTGAAGAATAAAGGCGCCAGATATTGAAGCAACTCGAGAATCAATTTTCATCAATTAAGCACATCGATTTGGGAATTCATATGAAAACCCTAGGGAGCTGCCATGTTTGATTTCCACAAAGCAAAGTGAATAGGCTAAATTAAGCAAGGGTGCAACTCAATACAAAATGGCCGACCTATTTTTGAGGGGAGTTTAAATTGGTTTTAAACTAGGGTTTCTATTGTTTTAATTTTGAATTGACTTTTTTTAATTTGAATTGAAACCGTCTGATTGGTTCTAGATTCTATAAAATCTACGGAACCAGTTAGAGTCTTAAATGGCAGTTTACTAGATTCTATAAAAACTAGGGTTACTGGTTACGGGGTTGTAATCAGGGGAAATCTGATCTATGGAATTTGATCAGTCTAGGGTTTTGAGCGTAGGATTAGAATAGGAGCAAGGGGTTCGCGAGTTTACATGGTCTTTTAATAGGGATCTGTTCTATTACCTAGTAGAAACCTTAGGAATGCAGCAGTAGGCAGGATTTTGCCGAAGCTGGGTATATCTTGTGTCATTTACCTTTCTGCATTTATTTTCTACTGCATTCTGTGATATGTTATTCTTAATATCTCGCTTAATTTTCAATAAACCCTATTGACCCCCCCTCTAGGGTTAATCTAGATCTAACAGAGACAACATTCAGAACTTACATACAACAACAAATGGGATTGGATTGAAATTTTCTATGGAATATAGTTATATAAGGATTTAATTTCTTCTTCACCAGGAGCCATTGTGAGTTCCGTATCATTTTCAGATCTAGTTTCTTAGACTATAACATGACAGTTAAATAAAATTTGGTTAGGACATACAGTGTATATAAGATAATTGCTATACATGTTTTACACTGTTGAATCACCTATGTCGTTGTTATAAGTAAAACATATGCTTTTACGATTGGATAAATAACAGGTTATATGTATTTGTCTTCTTTTTCCTTTTTTCTACTAGTTTAGTTTATTTCCAGTCTTGCCTCTATGTTTTTGTGATTTGATTCTATACTCCTTCCTCTGTTTTCCCTTTTTATTTACGCTAAGCCTAGGCCTTTGGAAGCCGAACTAGTGTTGTTAGTTGAGTTAGACTGGGATTGTGAGTGTTGAGAAGCTTCCGCTTCCAAGTGTTGTGGTTTGGATCGTGTCTCCATTGCAAGCTATACTTTAACATAGCTGTGTTAAACATCATATGTAAAACCTGTACCCCTCATGTTGGTGTAAACTAACGTGCAAATGTGCAGTGTAGCACGGTGACAATGTATATACTTATACATGCTCGGAACACGGCGACGATCACTGGTTCTTAATGACAGTAACCATCGTCGTCATCGACCGATGCCCTTAACTCGCATTGAGTCGCGAACATATCATGATTGGGATCGGGAAGTAAGTTAAACAGTCCAAAGTCCTTATCCACAGTCCAAGTTGTATGCTCTAAGAACTATATGCAAAGTCCTGATCCCGTCCAATCATGAAACATCTCAACCGCGACGCAAGGCGAGGCTCATTGCCTCAAACAGATGTGAGATAACCACATCACGCAAGTGATGCGAAGTCACAGCACGCAAGCGATGCAAAATCACATCACTTGGATGCAGACCCGCAACGTAGTGTTGCGAAATTTTTCATCAAGTAGGTGACGTGAAATCGCATCACAATGGTGATGCGAAATCGCATCACATAGGTGATGAGAATTCGCTTCACACTGGTAATGCGAAATTGCATCACACCTGTGATGCGAAATCACACCGCACAGGTGACACGAATTCTCCTCACATAGATGATGCGAAATCGCATCACACCAATGACGCGATATCCCATATGTTAACCCCGTTATTAACGCGGTTCATAAACTGATACGTCAACCTCCAATGAAGCGATCAATCACGCGTCATAACATCAAGTCAATCGATTAATAGTCTGCGGGTTGGTTAGCAAAATCATTGCTGGACTGTCGGTCAGTAATATATTAGCATGTCGATCGGTCATAGACAGAGCATACCTATCGGTCATGAACTGGACATCGAAGACATGTTTGCACGGTTAGTCTTCAAGTAGTCCTGACTGATTAACAAACATGAATGGTCTACTATTAATGGTTGCAACGTACATATTGTACCTGCATAAGCATGGAGCATAAATGTTGGAACTATTTAATAAGGGTGGCCTGCTCTTTATGTCTGGACCGATTGCTCCATAAAATGCATATTGTACATGCATGAGTGGACTGTTAGTCATCATCAGCACATACAAGTTAAGTTATGTAAACCTTCTGCACGAGTCAACAAACTTCACGTAAGAAAGGATAGACCACTGTAAAAAAAGGATGGTCATAGCCACAATGCAACAGAAGTAACATAATATATGCGATTGGTTTTAGAGTTGCAATGGCAAAGATATAAATATTTTAGCCATTCTTTGATTGCATGGCATCAGGCTAACTCATGTATCATAAACATTCATGATTTGAACGTACAACGATATACGCATGGACATTTTGGTTACAAGAATGGAAATCGTGTCGTTTATATTGGATGGACATCAAGCCGTAGATACAACACGTTACCAGCTCATTATATCCATATCGCGTCAATTGTTTCGCCATGAGTTATTTAGCAAACATGCACAGTTGACCGGTCATCCAGACCATGATCGGTCGGTCGGAGAACTCAGGCTCTGTTTGGTTTCACTTTGATGCCAGTCGGCCATCTATTAGTGCATAAAGGGGGGTTGTATATAATTTATTGACTGCAAGGTGACGTGGGATAAAAGATGGAAAAGGTCCCATATTTGAAGCCCACGTGATTGGTTAAAAAGGAAATAAAGACAGGCCTGGCAATGATATAAATATATGAGCAGAAAATAATTTGTATAATTGATAAGACAGAAAGGTATGGGAATAGCTGACCGGTGCAAAATGGAAAAGCAAATGATACTACCGATCGGTGGTTTGTGCTCACAACCGATCGGTGGCCTGGTTTGATGACCGACCAGTACCATATCGATCGGTACCCCTTTCCTGCTGTTTCCAGCTTTAACCCAGTGGCAGTTCTGTAAATATCCAAATATACCGATCGACACCCCAAAATACCATAATTACAGCTATGCCACTACCTCCAAACTTCTCCTATAAATACCCTATTTCATCAAACTTGAAGGGGGATCCAATTTTCATTCCTACCACGAAGTGCCACCAAATTTGAAGCGCTCCTACAACTTCATTAATGGCTTCCAAAGCCAAACAACTTCTCTCCAACATTGTATGGATCAAATCCACTTCAATCAACATTAGAGTTCTCTCCAATTCAATCAAAGCTTCACTATTCTCCTTCATGCGCCATGGAACTCCTCTCTAACACGATTCAAACAATCTTTAACCGCTTCTAATCCTTTCTAAAGCCTAGATCTAACACCAAATCCCTATGGAATCCATGAAGATCGTCCGATTGATAAAGTGATTGAAGATTCATACATCTACCATCACAAACCAAAAGATTTCTCCAATTCCATTGCCAATTCAAGTGTAACTTTGATCACAAGAGTGCTAAAAAAGAGGAAAGAGGGAAATGAATGTAAAGAGAGAGTTCATTCATGTTGTAAACGAAACATCATAATGAGAATTGTTTGAAAAGTGGACATAGATCCATTTTGGATCGAACCACTATAAAAATTCCTTTGTCTTCATGTTATGCTCTTTATTTTATGATTACGCGGCTCCATATTTTAATTAAACCATTTGGTGAAGTGCTTATAAAGCTCTTTGGTGTTGAAATCGATTTCCGGTTTTAACATTTGGCGCCCACCATGGGGCCGCGTTTGCACTTCTCTCAATCTTAAGAGTCTATCATTGGAGTTCTAATCCTACTTCTACCATAGATCCCGCAAGTCTTCGATTCAAGGCTTTGTCCGAGATCATGGCTAAATCTAAGAAGACTACAAGCAAATCTATTGAAGAAAAGGACAACGTTTCTAGCAACGAGACTACTCCGCACACAAACCTCTTTGAAGTTGGATAAAATTCAATGGCCGGAGCTGGAGTGACTAAAGCTGAATTAGACGCCGTCATCGCTAACTTGAGTCTACGTATGGAAGCCTCCAACAAAGCTTTAATCGATGCTAATAAAACTCTCATGGATACTAATCAAGCTTTAATGGATAAAATGAGTGCTCTCCTAAACGCTCAAGAAAATCCCGCTCCTATTCCGGAGATCCATGTCAACCTCGAAGAGAATGCAAATTCATCAGCCTCCGATCATCATGATGACGACATGGAAGGAATCATTGACAAAGGCAATGCTAATATCGAGGACTCAAAGTTGAAAGCAAAAAAACCATTTCGATCAAAATAACCAACGAGTTGCAAGTACTATTAAGGGGGAACCTTCCCATAGTGGAAGTAAATGGCCTAGATCCTTTAATGGCGATCGCTCGCCATGACGAGCATCCGGAAAAGGGATCGAAGTCCGCTCTCCGGAACAACACAACTCGAAGGAATATATCGTGGATATGGTAAAAAAAATCATGAAAGATAACATGCCTCGCAAGGGTAGTGAACGGGAATGGGACTTCTCCCTTGGCAAAAATACATTCACAAAGAGGATCAGCAAGGCTAAATTCCCAAAAAAATAACTCATCCTACACTGTCTCCGTACAACGGGACTTCTGATCCAAATCACTTCTTATACAAATACGAGTGGAACATGAATGCATCCAAAGAACCGAACGAGATCGAATGCTTTTTCTTCCCTCTCTACCTAGAAGGTGTCGCATCGTTATGGTTCACAAGAATGCCGCCCAAATCCATCGACCGATTTGATGATTTGACTCTTAAATTCAAAGAGCAGTTTAGGTTGCAGGCCACCAAGGCTAAGGATGTTATTTCTCTGACATCGATGAAGCAGAATCCGGGAGAGTCTACTAAAGCCTTCCTCAAGAGATTCCACAATGCTTTGGCCGAAGTAGAAATCTTGAGCCCCACATCGTCTTAATGTCCCTAATTGGCGCCATAGATGAAAAGAGCAAATTTGGTAAATGGATTAAAATGAAAGAGCCAAACACGCTTGACAAATTCTATAAAAAAGCGGAGGAGTACATGAGAGTCGACGCTAATCCTGTACCTTTTTAGATTACTGATGCTAACCTGCTTCTTGAAGCTCCCAAAAATGTTGGTGCTCAGTATAATCATTAGAACACTTAGGGGCAGAAGCGCGCCGACGATGGGAACGACAATAACGATAATAAGAAGTCCCGCCTTTTCAACTCATCAGAGCTGACGCCTTTGAACGACACTCCTGAAAATATCTATCTCGCAACAAAGAATTTTGAAGAGTATGTGGAGATAAATCCGATAAGGATAAGCGATAAACCAGCAAACTCAGGACAGTTCTGTAGATTTCACAACTAGCCTGGTCATAACACTAATGAGTGCCGACACCTGAAGAACCTCATCGAGGAATTGATCAGGAAAAATAAGCTGCAGTAAAATCCACAGGCCGTGGATCCTTCTGCAACTCCCTAGAGGCAAGGGTCATCAAATGATCAATCTGGACCAAGCAACGTAGCTTCTACTCAAACCAATCCAAGGCTGATTATCAATTGATAACCGCTGACGGTGCTCCAATTTCAATGGCTTGGAATACGCATTCAACATCACCACCGCTTTACTTTATGCTTTATTTCTTGCTTTAGTTCATGCTTTACTTCTCATTTTACCTTCTGTCATATTCAGGACTTCTTGTAAACAGTCTGTAATAATCTGCAAGTGATGCACTGAACATTAGCTCTACGAGTAAGAGCATATTTGTTTGAATGAATTTCTTGCTTGCAAAGTTATATGTCAAATCAAAACTTTCTTAAAAGATGATTTCATATTGCAGGCCATATGTTGGGCACTTTTCTTGTAACATCGCGACCCCAACAATTCTAGTTCAAGAGCCGAATGCTATAAATATCAACATGCACAAATTTAAAAATAGAAAAAGCACTGCCTTGAAAAGTGAGTGGGAAAGTCGCAAAGATTCAAACATCGAGCAAGTGCCACGACAAACAAATAAAGGAGCTGTAATTTTTGTCGAAGGGGCACTTCCCCAAGTGGGAGTTTCAAAGCCACAGTTCCTAAACTGAAATAACCTGCCAGGTCAGGGGTCTGACAAAGGAACTAGTGATTGCCCCCTCGAACAATAAAACAACTGCTCCAGTCCATTTGCGTAGCATCTGATATGATCAGATGTAAAGAATCAAAATCCATTTGCATAGCATTTGATATGATCAGATGTGAAGAATGAAAATCCATTTGCGTAGCATCTGATATGATCAGATGTGAAGAATCAGAATCCATTTGCGTAGCATCTGATATGATCAGATGTGAAGAATGAAAATCCATTTGCGTAGCATCTGATATGATCAGATGTGAAGAATGAAAACCCATTTGCGTTGCATCTGATATGATCATATGTGAAGATTCAAAATTCATTTGCGTAGCATCTGATATGATCAGATGTGAAGAATGAAAATCCATTTGCGTAGCATTTGATATAATCAGATGTGAGGAATGAAAACTCATTTGTGTAGCATCTGCTATGATCAGATGTGAAGAATCAAAATCCATTTGCGTAGCATCTGATATGATCAGACGTGAAGAATGAAAAACCATACACACAGCATCCAGAATCCCCAGATGTGAAGAGTGAAAACCATTTGCGTAACATCGGAAACCTTAGATGTGAAGAATGTCGGGCACTCAATTTATCGTCAGTATCAGAAAGTACCTGATCCGATTACGACAAACATTGGGGTTCTAACCAAAGTCCTTTCTAGGGGTTTTCCTTATGAATTTACCGACGCTTTGATTAATCAGTATAATTGAGTGACGAAAGTCTCCAATGACTTAATTAACCAAGCTGGATTGTAAACGGAGTTTGGACATTAACCAATTAACTTGCGTAGTGTCTAAAAATCTCAAACACGACTAGTGTTAAATTTTTGCCCTACCAGGGGCATGAAATCCAAAGTACTTCCCGTGGAGAAGATTAATAACGGCTCCTTAAACAAGGGGCATGAATATCAAAGCTTCTCAAAGAGGAAGAAGGAGACAAATCATAGATACGTATTTCCCAAATGTGAAATATCGTACATTACCATATAGGTCATTAAAATGATAGCGTTTGAAAACCACAGTCGGTTTAGTCAATTAGTTTATTTTAAGCTTTAAATGTGATTTCGAATTAGAATATCGTGTTTGTGCAAATAAGTTTCCATGAGTTTTAAACCTTTGAATTAAACAAGTCCTGTACAAACACTCTATTCAGTTCATGAGAAAATTCGATATAAGTGATTTTTAATGATTAACTAATCCACTATCGATATGGGCAGTCGATGGTGAGTATAAGTCCAAAACCATGCAATTGCTTGTTTTAATTACATAACAGGTGACATGAAGCATATGAACTCAAGGTATGATTTTCATAGCAATCAAAGAGTTGTAACCGGATATTAGTGCAGAGTATATCAACAACAATGTTCGTTTCGAAGCCCGCATTTCTCGCAAGCAAAAAATACAAGCTTCGAGAGGCAAATGTTAACCCCGTTATTAATGCGGTTCATAGACTGATGCATCAACTGCCAGTGAAGCGATCAATTGCGTGTCATAACATAAAGTCGATCGATTAATAGTCTGCAGGTTGGTTGGCAAAATCATTGCTGGACGGTCAGTCAGTCATATATTAGCATGTCGATCGGTCATGGACAGAGCATGCCGATCGGTCATGAACTGGACATGAAAGACATGTTAGCACGGTTAGTATTCAAGTAGTCCTGACCGATTAACAAACATGAAGGGTCAACAATTAATGGTTGCAACTTACATATTGTACATGCATAAGCATGGAACATAAATGTTGGAACTATTTAATAAGGGTGGCCTGCTCTTTATGTTATGAACAATTGCTTCATAAAATGCATAATATACATGCATGAGTGGACTGTTAGTCATCATTAGCACATACAAGTTAAGTTATGTAAACGTTCTGCATGAGTCAACAAACTTCACATAAGAAAGGATTGACCATCGTATAAAAGGACGGTTATAGCAACAATACAACATAAGTAACGTGTTAGATCGAAATTTGGACCTAACACCCAAATTGTTATGAACAATGGAGAATTTCAAGTGAAGAACAAGGAAAAAGAAAATAACACTCAGAATTTATAGTGGTTCGGCGTTAATGAGCCTACGTCCACTTTATATATTATTGATTATGCTTTAAAAGCTAGTACAACAATGATTTCTCTCAATATTTCAATAGTTTGACAACAATGGCGGATTCAGTACTCAATATTGCCAAAAGGATCCCGAAAAATGCCAAGCTCTGGGCTATTTATAGCTGATTTTGTCAGGCGGATCGTGGACACGTGGCACGAATCCCGAGAGCATCGAATCGCATCGCCACCGTTGGAGATACAGTCAAATTAGCCGTTGTAGACAGGTGTCGTGATCTGCTTGAAAATCGGATCGTGCAGATGGGGAGAATCGGTCCAAGTGACGGTTAGGGACACGTGTCGCCAGATCCGTGCGATTTGGATCGCTGAAGACTAGCTCACGCTTGAACAGGTCAGAGGGTTCGCCATGCACCAGGGGATCGGATCGGTTCGCTCGGGGTAACAATGTAAGTTTGGATTGGATCGCCCGGATGCGTCGTTCGCTGATGAGATGGGGCGATCCGTAGAGACGCGATTCGATATTGGGCGAAACGATGATGCGTGATCCATTCCTTCATGTCCTTAGATATCGTGGTTTCCTGCTTTCCTATTACGAATGATCCTGGGTGGCTTGGTTAGAAAGCGAGCCAACATTTTGCCCCCTCGAAGTATGTTTTATCGATGATGGAACATGCTTTGAAGATTCCGATCCACCTTTTCCTGAAGGGACGCAAATCAACAGTCGCATTGGTTCAAATCAACGTATGCACGAATCGGATCGCCATAGAGCGCCACGGTTCGAGTGGTCACGTGCTCGTCTCGAGCTGAGTATCTGGGCTTTCATGCGAGACGCGGCAGACTTTTCTTCGAGCCGTGTTGGGCTTCGAGCTTGGTGGGCCATCATTTGAGGCGGTCCGTGGCTTCTATGCGACACGAGCTTCGGATCGTGGCCTGTATGGTGTTTCGTATACCGAATAGGACAAGGAAAGGGAGACAAACGGTCACCCTCTTTGCCTATATAAGCCGACCTTCTCCTCTTCATTCCCCTTCTTCTTTCTTTCTGCCGAATCATTTCACATTATCGACGAACGAACCCAAAATTTTCAAACCTTCGAAAATCCGAGCATTCTCTCAATCTTTAGAAAGGTAACTCCACAAAAAGTATTCTTATTCGTGAACGCCTCCTTTTCATGAACTTTCTCGACTAGAAACGATGGAAATTTGTGCTTTTCTAATGAAATCATCAAAACGCCATGGCTAACTGGTGTGGAGCTCGGAGTTCGAGGATGGAAAGGAGGAAAACGAAGGAGGAAGAAGAAGATGGAAGGCCGGTTCGGGTCGTGGTCAAGAAGAGAAGACGGAAGCGAGTGACGAGACGAAAGATTGTGGTGGCAGCGAAGGGACGCATCATGGGGGTCGCAACGGTTCGTGAAGGAGCGATCCCTTCGCCCGGCGATTCGATGGGGGACGATTCCCCTGCCCTGCGATTCGAAAGGGGCGATCCCTCTGCCATGCGATCCGAAAGGGGCGATCCCTCTCCTTTGCGATCCGACTCATAGCTGACGATACGAAGAAATTTCAGACTTTAACCAATGCCTTGTCACCATAAAACTCTGAACAGTTAGGATAGAGCCTTGACGTTGAACTCTCTGGACTAAATGACCTCATAATTTGACTGCATATGACGACTAATGCTTCTGATAACCTTGATTGCATTCATGCTTTATTTTTAATGCGCACACACAAGCACACACACCGGCACTTGCACACACGGGGGACGGGTAGTGTTAATCTCATTGGTCATGTTTTCTCGTCCTAGCAGCAATGTCGAATGATCACTCTTCTTCAAGATCTGTAGCAGAAGCGGAATCCGAGACACCTGAACAGTACAATCCTGAAATTCCTCCAATCAATCCGGGAGGTGAAGATTCTGGATCTGAGTACGAAGCCACAGAATCAGATCCGACGAAAAGTACTTCATCCAGCAACGATTCCGAGACTGATGAGCGAGCTCCTGACGAGATCCCAGGCGCACTTGCGATAGATAAAATTTCTGATTCTTTAGCATCCAAGCTTGACGAGATAAAACTTAAAAGAATCTGCTTAAGACACGGAATTCCTTGGGACGATGTCTTGACGCCTGGAAGCGAAGATAGACCCCACCTAGCACTGGAAGGGTATATGGCGATCAGTCGAACAATGTGTCTAGTAGGAGCTATTCCTCCGCTTCCTCCGATCGCCATTGAAACTTTAAGACGACTAGGTATTGCTCCGATGCAGCTTCATCCAAACGCCTACGCATCTCTATACTCTTTATATGTGGCATATGCGGAGATCCTGCATGCAGAACTTAAATTCAGAGATCTGGTGTTCTTCTTCCTCTTCAAGCACCGTTCTTCGGCAACTCCAAACTTTTCCTTTTTTGAATCAGTGGCGAACAGAAAGATTCTGTACGATGGGTATAGCAATATAGGGGACCCTAAATCTGATTGGTTTTATATAAGGAAACAGGCCGGATGCTCACGAAGATGGCTCAAATCAAGTAAACTTCGACCTTCTAATCGAATACCTTGCTCAAGGAGTCTAAGTATTAACATTTTTTCGCCTTTTTCTTTGTCTTAAACAGATCATATCTTCCCGAAAACAGAGGGTCCGTTATATAACCATCGATTATCCATCCTTTCACAGAGCAGATCCGACTTTCTAAGGATCAAAAAATGCATTACAGATGACAATCTTCACAAGCACCGTCTTCTAGATATAAGATTTGGACTTGGCACTGGCGGCAAACCTTATAAGTATGTGCCCCCAACGGAAGGAGAGGGAACTTCGCAAGCGGCAGAGACAACTAAGTTTCATAAGAGCCCTTCTCCGATAGTCATCCAAGACGATGAGGACCTGAACATATACAGAGGGGATGAGGTCCGCGATGACGTGTCCAAGGAAATTCCTATCTCTGCTCCAATTGAAACCGCTGCTCCTGATGACTTGACAGAAGAGCAGTTATTTGATGAGCTAAATAAAATCCCTCTACCCGATATTGTATATACAGAAAAAGACTTCGGAGAGGAGCCCTTCTTCTCTGCCTCCGAAGAGGCGATCGCTTCAACTAGGGGACGAGAAACTGGTCGGATGAGCCTGTCTCCAGGCCCGGGTCTGTTAGGGGGAATTATATGGGATGCACACATCACACACGCTGTCTGACCCTGCACTATTATATCGTGGGTATTCAAAGTTTTAATATGCTCTTCTTTCTTTTTTACAGGAGCGATGTCCCGCAGGAAATCTTATTCGTATCGTTCTCTTCGTGAGGGCACACCTAGCCTTCGCCCGGATACTGAGCGCTCTCGTGGTCCTTCTCATAGGCCGAGTTCCTTGCAACCTCGATCTCCCCCAAAATCGACCTCCACCAAACCTTCCAGTCTCCCAGCAGTTCCTACAGGGGGAAAGAAGCTTCCTAAAGAGTTAACTCCTCCAAAGAGTGCTCCTTCTCACAGCCGGTCATCCAAGAGGCATCACGAATCTAAAGATAGGGGCAAAGATTTGTCCAAAGAGTCTGAAAAGGAGAGAAGTGATGTTGTTCTTTCTAGTCAGCCAGAGTTGGCTCCCCCAGGATCGCGGGATTACATGCATGGTCCCGAGATTCAAGGCAGATTGGAAAAGCTTCAGGAACAATTCCCAGACATATTCTTTGACCGGATGACATTTGTTCCAGCCTTGGAACCGGTCCCCAAGAACTGGGATAGCGAGGTTATCGGACACATCCGCCATGTTGCCAGACAATACGAGATGATGAAAAAACATGCAGTCAATCTTTCGGAAGTCATCCGAACACTTGAAATAGAAGCACACAGATCTAAAGCAAAACTCGAAAATAACGAAAGGGCTAGGACAAAGTTGGAGAAGGACCTGGAAGACGCTCAGGCCCAGCTTGCTTTAGCACGGAGGGACGCTGAAAACTATAAGACTGAATTAGAAAATGCCAAGCAGCGCTTCCATTCAGAACTGGATTCCAACAGCCAGGAAAAAATGGCCTTAAAAAAGGAGGTTGAAGACCTCAGAATGGCCAACATCGAGTTGATAACGGCACAAGGCCATTTTGAAACTGAGAAGGCTGCTTGGGAGGCGGAAAAAGCGAGTTTAAAAGAGAGTTTGGCTCTGGCTAAAGCAGAAAAGGTGATCTTGAATGACCAGGTCTTGGACGCGGAGAGAAGGGCAGCCCTTGCCGAAAAGAACGTTGAAAGCGCCATTGAAATGGCCACTGCTTCTAACAACAAACTCCTTGCAAGAGAGAAAGAGATTGAGGGGTTTGAAGAGATGATTTTCGATTTCCTTGGCCAGGTTCTCAAAACTCGCAACATTTCATGGATCCCGGATTACCATGTTACTTTGGCCAACTTATGGGATGCCATTGTGGAGGGCGAAAAACATAGACTGGGGGTCGAAGAGATCAATGAGGATGAATTGATGAAGAGCATCCTAAGAGAAAACGAGCCTGAGGACCTGGCAGAGGGTCGCCGCCTAATCCTGGCGGAAATGGAAAAGGAGAGAACCTTGGCTAAAGGTAAAAGAAAAATTGACGAAGGTTCCAGTTCCGCCGCGAAGCCTAAAACCTCCGGAGTTGAGGAGTACCATCCTGATGATCCGCTAATCCCTTTGGGCCTAACTCCCGTGGTTGTTGGAGCATCTGGAACTACTCAAGAGGGAGCATCTGCTGAAGGTATCTCTCTCTTTTCCCCGCAATTTGCTAAAGCAATTGCGAATTGTCGTCGTCTGGCAGAACAACCAATTGAATTAGTAATGTGTGTCTCTCGTAATGCAGGTGGCGAGCCCGTCGACAAGGGTGCTGAAAAAGAGAGAGAAGTGGAGAAGGAGGCTGTCCTGCCGGGTGCTGGTATTGATGTTTCAGAGCGGGTCGAGGTCACAACAGCAGAAGGAAGCATCCCGGCACCTGGCACCGATGTATCCAAAGATGCTGAGACTATCGAAGCTTTAAAAGACATGGATGGTCGTCATTTGGATGACGAAGAGGACATTGCCGGCACCAAAAAGGCCGATGATGATGATGATGACGTGGAACCCATGGCCGGCCGAAAAGCCAGACAAGAGAAAGAGTTGGCTTCAAAGAAGGTGGGAGATGAGGCTTTGGACGTAGTCCCTCTTGCAGATTTCAATCCCAAAACTGGGATGATTGTGAAAATCCAGCCCAAGTCCATCAGCCGGCAGCTTCACTTCGCAAACCCCGATGACTTCCCGACTTCCCTCTCTAGTAGAAGCAAGAGAAAAGAGGTGGAAGAGGAGACTTCAGAGGAGTCGGATGTTCCCCTCGTAGACAAGCGGAAGAGGAAGAAAGGAGATCCATCTGAAGCCGACAAGGAGAGGCTGGAGAGGCAGAAGCAAGAGAAGAGGTCAAAGCGTAAATAGGATGTTTGTTATTTGTTGATATTTTGTCTTTAGGTTTCCCACTGGCCAGGAAGTGTAATCGTGAGACTGGTCCTCACTTTTTGTTTCTAGGTTGTTTTTCACTTTGTTGGGTCGCAGTATATAAACAAGGGTTTATCTCTCCTTGCATCATTGTGTACCTATATCCAGAGAAACTTTCCATGTTTAGTCATTAGCCAACTATTAACAATCATAAATCAGTCAATCAACAGGAAGAAGAATGTTCATGTTATGTTACACTGTTGTATCAAAGTTTAGTGTTTGCATATGAGTGCATGGTGCCCCCCAATCAGTTGTTACCGTAGCATCTGACTGGGGGTTACTAGGGATTGAGTAGTACTTTCGGCAAATTGCCCCCTATTTCTGAATACGGGGGTATAGGAGATTTCATGGGATAACGGTAGTTCAGTCAGCCCTTGTTCCTTTAGCAGGGAATAAGTTTTTTCTCAGCGCTCAATCGGAGACGCTCTTATACTGTCTCTCTCTCCGGAGAGTTAAAGTTTTGCGCTTGGCGATTCATTTGCTCCCTGATCCTTCAGCGGGGAAGGAGCTATTTCTCAGCGCTCAATCGGAGACGCTTTTATACTGTCTCTCTCTCCGGAGAGTTAGAGTTCGAGCTCAGCGATTCACTCACTCCCCGATCCTTCAGCGGGAAAGGAGCTCTTTCTCAGCGCTCAATCGGAGACGCTTTTATACTCTCTCTCTCTGGAGAGTTAGAGTTCGAGCTTAGCGATTCGTTCGCTCCCCGATCCTTCAGCGGGGAAGGAGCTCTTTCTCAGCGCTCAATCAGAGACGCTTTTATACTCTCTCTCTCTCTGGAGAGTTAGAGTTCGAGCTCAGCGATTCGTTCGCTCCCCGATCCTTCAGCGGGGAAGGAGCTCTTTCTCAGCGCTCAATCGGAGACGCTTTTATACTCTCTCTCTCTGGAGAGGTAGAGTTCGAGCTCAGCGATTCGTTCGCTCCCCGATCCTTCAGCGGGGAAGGAGCTCTTTCTCAGCGCTCAATCGTAGACGCTTTTATACTCTCTCTCTGGAGAGTTAGAGTTCGAGCTCAGCGATTCGTTCGCTCCCCGATCCTTCAGCGGGGAAGGAGCTCTTTCTCAGCGCTCAATCGGAGACGCTTTTTGTCTTCTGTGCGTAGATACGGAATTGTTCTACGAACTTCTCGCTCAGCTCCCTGAAGCTAGAAATCGATCTCGCCGGCAGGCGAGTAAACCATAACAAAGCCACATCCTCCAGGAATATGGGAAACGCTTTACACTTAACCGCGTCAGAAGCGGCGGCAGCGGTCATCGACCAAGAGTATCTCATTAGGTGTTGGACAGGATCAGATCTTCCCGCATATCGGTTCATTTGTGGCATGTTGAAACGCCTTGAAAAAGTCGCATCCAAAATATCGTCAGTAAAAGGAGTATGACTGCGGTCGATCCCCCAATCTTCGTTCCGCTGTCCGCGGCTGTCGGCCAGAATCTGGTGGACCATGGCTGCAACATTTGCACTGGTCAAAGGAGGTTCAGGGTCAGTGCCTCTAGCCCGACGAGGTTCTCTGATCTCTCTTCGGGAAGCAGCCACAAAATCCGGGGCTCGGACAGGGCTTCGCTGCCCCCTGTTATCATGAGTATGCGTGCGGCGACGGGGCTGAGGTGGTCTGTTATGCACAGGACTGTCCACATCTCGAGTTCTAAGAGCCGTTGCTTGACCATTCACATTACGGTTTGGGGGCCCCGCCCCTAGTTCTTCTTCTTCCCGTGAGGGCAGGGTTCCGAACCGAAGTTGTTCTATGTTTTCGGCTCTCTCATACGGTCGCCGCAGAGGTCTCGGCGATTCTTCAGACGAAGAAGAATATACTGGGGTGAGTGGACGAACCGGCGATGCTCTTTGCCTTGCTAGCTCATCAAGTCTTCTATCCATAGCCGTCAAATTTTGCCGCAGGATGGAACTTTCCTGCCTTTGGGCAGCCAACTCATCAAACAACCTATCCCACAGTTCGGCGAAGCGAGAGAGATCCCCCTCAGTGACAGGAGCAGCAGGATCATAGTGGTCATCATCACTCTCTCTTATGCGCAAAGAGCTCGAGCCGGGTCGAGCAGAGGTTCCGGGACGATAGGAGTGGGTCATAGGTTCTTTTCCAGTTCGAGTTGTAGTCTGACCATCAGTTCGGATAGCTGCGGTTCGTGGAGGGCGATTCGCTGCGGCCCCCTGGGATCGACTCGTGGACGTGGTACGCGGAGGCTGCGAGGTGTTTCCTCGGGATCGAGTAACAACCCCTTCAGTGGCACGGATCGTTTCGTTCTCATCGAATCGGAACGTGGTGTCTTCATCGGATCGGTTCGCCCCCTGCGCTCCGCGATCCAGAGTTTCTTCGTTGCCCAGTTCGTGCACACTCTCCTCAATCGTTTCGTTGGTCTGCGAAGCTTTAGACCTTTTTCCAGCCATGATATCTGAATCGCTGGAATCCTCAAAGAAGCGAGTAGTGAAACTTTAGGACGGAGTTTCTCAGTGAAAGCACCAAAAATGTTAGATCGAAATTTGGACCTAACACCCAAATTGTTATGAACAATGGAGAATTTCAAGTGAAGAACAAGGAAAAAGAAAATAACACTCAGAATTTATAGTGGTTCGGCGTTAACGAGCCTACGTCCACTTTATATATTATTGATTATGCTTTAAAAGCTAGTACAACAATGATTTCTCTCAATATTTCAATAGTTTGACAACAATGGCGGATTCAGTACTCAATATTGCCAAAAGGATCCCGAAAAATGCCAAGCTCTGGGCTATTTATAGCTGATTTTGTCAGGCGGATCGTGGACACGTGGCACGAATCCCGAGAGCATCGGATCGCATCGCCACCGTTGGAGATACAGTCAAATTAGCCGTTGTAGACAGGTGTCGTGATCTGCTTGAAAATCGGATCGTGCAGATGGGGAGAATCGGTCCAAGTGACGGTTAGGGACACGTGTCGCCAGATCCGTGCGATTCGGATCGCTGAAGACTAGCTCACGCTTGAACAGGTCAGAGGGTTCGCCATGCACCAGGGGATCAGATCGGTTCGCTCGGGGTAACAATGTAAGTTTGGATCGGATCGCCCGGATGCGTCGTTCGCTGATGAGATGGGGCGATCCGTAGAGACGCGATTCGATATTAGGCGAGACGATGGTGCGCGATCCGACGGTGGTCGAGACGATGGTACGCGATTCGATATTGGGCGAAACGATGATGCGCGATCCATTCCTTCATGTCCTTAGATATCGTGGTTTCCTGCTTTCCTTTTACGAATGATCCTGGGTGGCTTGGTCAGAAAGCGAGCCAACATTTTACCCCCTCGAAGTATGTTTTATCGATGATGGAACATGCTTCGAAGATTCCTATCCACCTTTTCCTGAAGGGACGCAAATCAACAGTCGCATTGGTTCAAATCAACGTATGCACGAATCGGATCGCCATAGAGCGCCACGGTTCGAGTGGTCACGTGCTCGTCTCGAGCTGAGTATCTGGGCTTTCGTGCGAGACGCGGCAGACTTTTCTTCGAGCCGTGTTGGGCTTCGAGCTTGGTGGGCCATCATTTGAGGCGGTCCGTGGGCTTCTATGCGACATGAGCTTCGGATCGTGGCCTGTATGGTGTTTCGTATACCGAATAGGACAAGGAAAGGGAGACAAACGGTCACCCTCTTTGCCTATATAAGCCGACCTTCTCCTCTTCATTCCCCTTTTTCTTTCTTTCTGCCGAATCGTTTCGCATTATCGATCTAACATAACGTAATATATGCGACTGGTTTTAGAGTTGCAAAGGCAAAGATATAAATATTTCGGCCATTCTTTGATTGCATTGCATCAGGCTAAATCATGTAAGTAATTTAGGGAAACTAGATCTAACTGAAACCCTAAATTAATAATCGTTTTAACACTTAAATTCGCAGATCTATGCTACAAAATTGAAATCCAAACATAACTAGGTTAGAACTCATACCTTTCATGATGAAGAAACAAATGAATTGGCACCATGAAGAAACCCGATGGTTTGAATCAAAAGCACGACAGAGCGTCGGCCCTTTATTGGTATCCACTTGAATGCCCCTCGAAGTCGTCATCACGAAATCGAAGAAGAAAGGGAGGTACTAGCCTCTTAGCCGCCACCTTTCTTTGATCCCCATTATTAGGGTATTTTTTTATTTCTCTGTATCACTATTAAAAAGGTAAGCGTATTACCCTTTTAAAACTAACGTGAGAACAAAAATCGGATCCAAGAAAGAATTGGTCAGTCAGACTATTTCAAATAAAATAAACTATTAACGATTTAATATTTTTATAAATAATGGTCTCGTTTCCTTTCAACATTCTTTTGTGTGACCTATAGGTTGTAGTAGCGTTAGCAACCATTTAAACATTTAAAACGTAAACAGTGAGCGGCATCCAGTAATACATCACTCCCGCCCAAACTACAACAATATCGATGATTCGATATGACCTTTTGTGAATAGTGTATCAATATAATTTAATCCTTTCAACCATTATATCCAAGATTAAACTGGAGGCACGGATCGTATCATCCTCTTTATAGTTCAATCAATTTTCTTGATCAATAAGTAGACTATTTAGAACAAATCAATATTTGAGCACGACCATGCATTTCACAGTCTCACTTAATCAAGAGGCCCATGGATATCACTACGATTATATCGTAGGGTTAAATTCCATCAAGATCATTCATAATTTATATTCGATTCTAGATATATCCAATAATCACCGTTATCATTACTCTGTTATGAAATAGCTTTAGATGATATTAAAACACAAATATCCTCGAATAAAATTATAATGATTTCAGGTCTGAGGACCATTATATCACTATCACCATGAGAATAACTTATGATACTTGTTAATTATATTCCATGTAGTTATCTCATAGTGGGTCATCCCAATACGCTATTCTCCAATACATATTTATATCTTGATTTTAATATCATGCATATTAATAATCATTGAGATGTGATCATCAGTCAATCAATATACTAATCTCAACACTTTATTGTTGTCCTATATAAACTATAAAACTCGACTAGGGACATTTAAGAATTATAATTCTTACCACATTATATAATCTCAATTTCAGTCTTACTCGAGCTATAGAATTCTGTATTATAATTCTAAGGACTTCTATTATATTATTATTTATATTACGCAGTAAATACAATATAGTAGGATAATATTTTATTCCAAATAAAGTAATAACATCAACAGTGTTATCAATCTCATTAAATGAATTGCCTCAGGGGCACAAACTCTAACAATCTCCCACTTGCACTAGAGTCAATCATTTACGTATCGTATACTATGAAACTAGTGTGAACAATTTCACATAAGAATTATATTTCTTAAATACATGTTTGGATTGATAATGAGTTTAACGTTTAGGCCTGAGCAACAGCCATATTGTTATCTCAATATAAATCAATGGATCAACAATGAATTAAGTTCAATTATGAACTTCTTAATCCAAACATTTACTTTCTTAGAATCAGTATTTATTTCTTGTTTTTAAACTAACATTATTTGCAATAATTAATGTGTTATCAAATAACATTTGAACTATTGTATCACTCCCACTCAATTTCTTGTCTATACAAGATTCAGTGGCATTTTGTGGTTGCGAAACGTTTCGAATTATACTTCATTCTCATTGGTATCTTAGAGACTGGATCTCCTTTAAATGGATACCAAATTGAGCAATAAACACTTTACTCTCAGATATTTTATATCCACAAAATAGTTATTTGATTTAGGTCCGATCCTATCAGAGGAAGGACGTTTAATAAGCGTCTTTACATCCCAAATCATCGAATCATACACACTAGGACATTTCCTAGTCCATATCTTATATGGCGTCTTCAAAACCATTTTAGTAGTACTAAATGCAATTGTTTAATTTGTTGGAGGATCTATATGACTTATCATTAATCGTACTATATCTTATAATATGCAATTTCTCCTTTCAGACACACCATTCCAATATGGTGTTCTTGATGGAGCGAGTTGTGAAACAATTTCAAACTCGTCTGGATAGTCATTAATTAATTGGCTTTAATATTCTCTTTCGATCTGTTCGAAAAATATTTATGTTTATATTTTTTTATTAAAATTGTTTTTTGACTTCACCTTGAGTTCTTTGAACCTTTTCAAATGATTCCGATATGTGTTTCATAAGACACACATATCTGTATCTATTGATCTTAAGTAAATATAATGAAGTAATAAAACTGTCTCTAGTTTATGTATTCATTGCTCCATATACATCATTATGTATGAGACTCAATACTTATCACTCAACAACTGTGTTAAGTGAAAGCTGATTCAGTTATTTTGCCTAATAAACAAGATATGTATTCTTCATTTAATTCAAAATCAAATGATCTCAAAATTCCATAATTATAGAGTTTTGATATACTTTCTTGTTTACTGGGCCAACCGGTAATACTAAAGGTATATTGGATTTAAATCACTAAATTTAATGCAATCATCATTAATGTCAAGTACATTATAGTTAAGGATTTACAAATACCATTAACTATTTGTGAAATTCCATACGATATTTCATTTAAATAAAATGAATAACAGTTATTCTTTTATTACAAATGAAATTCAAACTTGTCTAAATAAGATCTATTATAACATTTATTTTATGTGAAATTTCATAATAACAATTATTTTATTTATTTAATCAAGCCAGTATAATCAACAAGAATCAACTTCCTATGGATAATCTAGCAACATTTGCTTCATTTCCAATCGTAAGTCCACTTGTCCTTTTCTCAGACTTCTACTTATTCTGCAATTTCTATAAATCAACATACATTTATGTGATTTATATCTAGTATCTAATACTAGAAATGTATAAGCAGATTATTATAACACTTATATCTCATTCAGTTGAAGTCACACTTTAACTTTTACTTTAGATCCTCTATATTTGTTACATTTTAATTTATTTGAGGACAATCCTCAAATTTCAATGTCAGTCAAGAAATTTGATTTAATTCAATTTATCCTTCTCAAGAACGAATTTAAATTATTGGAGTTATTTATTATTTAATATCTATAGTGGATAATAAATACTAACTGATTCTTAATATTCATTTAATAAAAATATACAATTTTGATAATCAAAATTTATATTATTATAAATGTTTTATTTAGACTAAAATACGCTCTCACTCAAATTAACATCCATCTGTTTATATATATATATCGGTATATATATAATGGTGTTCCATGATCCGTATCTAGTCATGCCTTAACCTAGCTTTGGCTAATCCCCAAAACACAACCTTATAGATAGACATCTTATGTCAATTATATCGTGTATATAATTCCTAGATCGCATGATGAACATTTTGTTCGGTATTATTCATTTGCTCAAATATAGAATAATTCATGTTATTGTCTCTAAGGCAATAATCGTATTATGCAGCCTTAGTTAAATCAAACCCAATAATACAGTCGAAGCACCACAATTACTCCTACCTCATATAACCAAAATAAAAGGATGCACAATGCTTTGGGGTTACCTACATCCAATGAGATTGGACATTGATGGGTGTACTATTGGAAAACTTCATCATGATTTAATATAACAAAATAATTTGCTTTAAAGAGAATTTATAATTCGTAGTAGGAGACTATATTAATGTTATTTACATATATAAAAATATATGTATTTTATATTCATAATATGAATCGGATTTAGATTAAATATATGAATTATACATATATTATAATTAAATTCATTGATGTATATTGGTAGATTGCCTCTCTTAACATTGAACATTTCAAGCTAATGGTCGACTTATTCATTTGTTTGGTCGAGTAACAAATCATACTCATGCATTATGGTTCACTGTTAATTTTAAGGCACAGTAAAAAAATTAAGTCCACGTTACTTATATTAAGATACATATAAACAAATTTACTGAGCCAGCAAAAGGGACCATCCAGGAAATCATATATATCAATATATGTACTCAGTCCATTTTGATTACAATTTTAGATCCAATAACATGAGAAACATCAACAAAATTAAATAGTATAATGGTTCAATCATAGGAATTATACAGATTCCAATATAGTTCTATAATATAAAACCATTCAGCATTAATTTCTTTTAGCAAACACGACAGATTAGTGTTCATTACATATACAACATTAGTAGATAGTACACATATTAAGTTTACATTAAATTGCACACAAACTTGAATTACATATGTATACAAAATACATTGACTTATGCAGTGCTGTTAGCAGCCGCTCTTGCCAATGTTGATTGATGGAATTGCTTATTACTGAAACAATTTCAGTTAGCATTACCATTTACCTGTCAAAACAGTTTCAATTCATTGGGTCAGTATGATTAAAATACATCAAATGTATTAACATACGTACATACATGTAATAACTCACACGCATACATCAAATGTATATTTATTTATATACATATAAAACTTATCTCATCATTGCGTTAAGTACATGAATCAGACATTCATACATCTGCAACAATCTGTATAATATTCAACCATCATGTCATTATGTTATAGATAACAATTTAAAATATAATATATGAATGTAAATGTGTGTGTATATATACTTATCATTATAACTGTATATTTATATTGCACATCTACTTGTACAGGGTGGTTGAGAACAAATACATGTATACATTACTCAATGCAATTGTATCTTAGAATACAATTTCACTTTCAGATATAATATAAGTTAATTCATAATTATGTGCAAGTAAAACATGTAGGTTTATGCATAATTACATCCAAATGTAATATTTACAAGATTATCAATTCAAACCAGGTTTTAATTATCTAAAATTAAGTCAGACTTAATTTTAATTTCACCATACCATTTTCAATGGTCATAAATACATACAGATCTTATATTTGTGTGTTTATGACCCAATGATTCAATTAATCATCGAATCTGGGTTCTTGAATCCTAAAATAAAACTGATTTATAATCAGTAAAAGGACGATCCTTTTATGCATATATAATATAGGTGGTTAATATATGAGTGTTAATAGGTGTAATACCCTATTGTTACTTTCAGATATTAATGACCTAGTAAACATGGAGATCATGAACCAATATTAAGGCCAACCACATCATACTGATTATCATCAGGTAGTTTATTCATTAACGAGAAATTTCCTGAGTCCATTTTGTGTGTAGAGGTAAGCACCATGATGGATAATATAATTACTTTAAGGATATCAAACATACCGATTGTCTGATTAGTGTATAAAATCCAATTTTCAGCCAACTATGCAAAGTAGGATCTAATAATAAGTGTCAAACTTATGAAAATACCTAAAGTTACATAGTTACTAACTAGGCAGTTTTTATGATTTATATGTGCATTCATTTCAATGTACTGTTTTAAGTGTATCAAAACAGAGTATTAAACAGTACTTAGTAAACAGGCATATAAACATGTCATTGACGATGCACATATCAATGTTCGACAGTATAAATAGTCCAAGATGAATATTCACATGTACATTACAATGTAAACAAGCCATATCTAGTTGGAACTAAAGATATATCATGTAATATACATATATATATACTTAGTCAGTTTGTTAAACAATTTAACATACATATTTTAAATATTGGATGAAATCAATATATAGTCTCAACATAATTAAATATGTAAATAATAAGATTAAACAGGAATTCATATTTCCTATAGATTTTGAGATCGAATCATACCATACATTTATCATTATAAACATATGATCAGTTCATTCGAGTCCAAAAGCATTTATATAACATGCCGAACACACGTATATCAATTCACATATGTTGATCACCCAAATAAAATATGTCACATTCATATTTAAACACAGGCAACCCAAAGGGGCAGATGTGTACTCACATATTTTAATTAAAACTATATTTTGTTATTAACTCATCTTATGAAGTATTTAGTGTCATAGCACTGTTTAGATTAAACAGTTCTAATCTTCCAGATCCAAATTTGAGGCCTTCATAGTCATTATATTGGCTTCATCTGGTATGAATTCAAAATTTAATTTTAATTAAAAAAAACAGATTTTGTTTATTGTGAAACCATTTCATATTTGAATCAAATCTTTGTAACAGTCCATGTATGATTAGTATCAGTACTCATAATACTGATTTACCATACATCGCCTTCTTGAACATTTTGAACTCTTTCATACTATTATCACAAAATATATATTCATGATTAAATCATAAAATAGCAGTTCTAGATCAAAATAGAAGCATTATATTTATTTAAGTAAAATAACAAAATCAATAAGTGTTTATATCTGATTCTATAATCAAATAAACTTGTATTGATTTAAAACCAAAACCAGTCTAAATTCTAATTTATATCCAAGTATAAAGATCAAAACCAAAATTTGTCTTAACAAATTTACATATAATTGATTTCAGTAAATCAAGATTAATCAGAAGACTTTCTTTCTGTTTAATCAATCAGCAAAACTAGTCTTGATGATAAAAAAAATTATGATTAAGAACAATTATTAATCAGATGTTTTAATGATTGGCTTATCACTAGTCTAGTACAAGCAGATCAATACATTACATCATGTAAATTCATAATTTCATTTAAAATTTGTATCAGATACAAATTTTATAAGCAGTGAAACAATTTCGTTGCATACATGAATTTTCATAAAACTCTCGCAAAGTTCACAAGGATTTAATTTGTGAGAATTAATATAAGTATAAACTAATTTCAATAATTAGAAAACTATGCTCTTAAATCAGATTTTGAGAAAACAATAAAGGTTAGGTTTTTCAAAATCAACTATTGGTTTTGAAAAATGAAATTACATCATTATGTTATCAAATAACATAGATGCAATAGATTAATCAACTAAACTCAGTTTAGACGACTTAAAAGAATAATATTTTAACATTTAAAATTACTGTTCAGTTAAAATCCAATACCCATAATAAACACAACATAATAGTAACATGAAACTGAATCAATATACAGTGTTAAAGAAGAATCCCCTTTTGGTAATTTGTATCAAATAACAAATTTAACTGCAATAAACAATTTTATTTTAGTATCAAATACTAATTTTGATTGCAGCGGAACAAATTGGATTTTATAAATGAAATTACTACAAATCCTATAGCTAGTGGAAACAATACATAATTATTTTGAAATTCAACAGTCTGATCGAAGGAATTTTATTTTATTCAGTAATAAAAGTTATTCTTCGATCTAACCAAGTGAATACAACAGAGTCATACTCTGTTTATTTAGTACATTTGTTTCATAAACAAGTCATCGTGTTATTCCAGAAACAAAATCAATTTTAATAGTCCTAATTAATCAAATTAGAATTAAATTCATAAAATTTCTATAAGAAATAGTATTGATTAATTAGGAATGCGAACAATCTAAACCTAAATCAGAATTCGAAATTCAAATTATAGTAAATCAGGCTATGATACCACTATAAGTAATTTAGAGAAACTAGATCTAACTGAAACCCTAAATTAATAATTGATTTAACACTTAAATTCGCAGATCTATGCTATAAAATTGAAATCCAAACATAACTAGGTTAGAACTCATACCTTTCATGATGAAGAAACAAACGAATTGGCACCACGAAGAAACTCGATCGTTCGAATCAAAAGCACGACAGAGCGTCGACCCTCTATTGGTATCCACTTGAATGCCCCTCGAAGTCATCATCACTAAATCGAAGAAGAAAGGGAGGTACTAGCCTCTTAGCCACCACCTTTCTTTGATCCCCATTGATTAGGGTATTTTTTTTATTTCTCTGTATCATTATTAAAAAGGTAAGCGTATTACCCTTTTAAAATTAACATGAGAACAAAAATCGGATCCAAGAAAGAATAGGTCAGTCAGACCATTTCAAATAAAATAAAATATTAACGATTTAATATTTATATAAATAATGGTCTTATTTCCTTTCAACGTTCTTTTGTGTGACCCTATAGGTTGTTGTAGCGTTGGCAACCATTTAAACATTTAAACCATAAACAGTGAGCAACATCTAGTAATACATCACTGCTACCCAAGCTACAACAATATCGATGATTCGATATGACCTTTTGTGAATAGTGTATCAATATAATTTAATCCTTTTAACCATTATATCCAAGATTAAACTGGAGGCATGGATCGTATCATCCTCTTTATAATTCAATCTGTTTTCTTGATCAATAAGTAGACTGTTTAGAACAAATCAATATTTGAGCACGACCATGCATTTCACAGTCTCACTTAATCAAGAGGCCCATGGATATCACTACGATTATATCATAGGGTTAAATTCCATCTAGATCATTCATAATTTATATCCGATTCTAGATATATCCAATAATCACCATTATCATTACTCTGTTACGAAATATATCCATGCTTGAACCTTCTAACCGTTCAATAATGGCGATGAGACATAATGCAATAATGGTGTCCTCCTCTCACTATACTTTGCCTAACCCTTCACCCACTTTCTCAGTTCATCATCAACCCCCGTCTTCTTCTCAGTTCATCTTCTCCAGTGGTTCATCCTCCCTGCTTGACACTGACTCCTTACCCATCCATCATTTCCCCTCTACTTCATCGAGCCCTCAAACTTAGTCAAACTTATTCTCATCAGCGAAACATTCATCGCCTACCTACGCTCAGGTGGAGGCTACTAGATCCAAACTTCCTCCTATCCTCCTTACCCCCTCGACCAAACAACGACGCATCATACTGGAGTTCAATTCAATCAGGAAAACTTTGAATTTTTTGATGGCAGAGAGTCATTGTCTCAAATGTGCTGATCGTGGCGAGGTGGCAAGATCATGTAGGAATGCAGTGATTTGCTATAATTGCTCCTTCTTTAGAATGTCCCAATAAAAAAATCTCTCTTGAACCAACAACACTGGTTGGCTGCGTCCCAATGCTTTGCAGATAACGAATAGCCGTGAGCCAAAAAACCCGCTTACTCAGAATAAGGAGTCCCACCAGTCTAATCGCATTTCAAATCGTAATTTTAATTCTGAAAAGATTACCTCTCACCTAAAAAATAATACCTCTTCCACTCTAAACGTTATTCACTCCTCTCCCACTAATCACTCCCCTCCCAAACATAAGAAAGAATTTCCACTTCTTATAGAAATGGCAGATGCTTACCTTTACCTCTCAGCAACCGCCATCAGTTGCCTTTGCTCGATTGAGATGATTTCGAGTATACTTAAATCAACTTTCGGTCAAGAATATGAGTGCCCAATTTGGCATACCTCTGATAACTCTTTCCTCATATATTTCCCTAACTCGGCCATCAAAAATTATGCTCTTCAACTTAAGAACCTAACTAATGATGATGGTGGAGTCCTTCTTCTTGAACAAGCAAGAACCTTGGAAGAAATTACTGAACCCCCTTTTAAAGAGGAATCATGGGCAAAGATAAGCAGCTTTCCGGAGTTCTACGGGCATCTCTCGGACTCTATTAGGGAAGCTTTGAAACCAATTGGGCGTTTCATCCATACAGACACTTGTGATTGGTCTTGGGTGGACCATCATTACTTATACATGAAAATGCAGTTTTACGAAGGTATTTTGACTCCTTGTACTTTTATTGCACACATAAATAACCATGCAGTTAAGCTCAAAGTGGAACACCGGATCCACTCGCACCCTTGTCAATGCCCTGAAACACTTGTGTTGGGGGTGGATTACGAATACGATGGATAAATTTTTAACCATTATCTCAACAAAAGGATCTCATGGAGGAAGACAGATATGATGTAATGTCTGATGAAGCCCTGAGAGAAGTCCCTATGATGCGTGATGAACAACAACATGACTTAGCCATGGTTGAGCAGCCTAGAGTGGACATGTCTGTGCCTAGATGGGACCCTTTGGCTGACCTCGACCTCTCCGTTCCTCTTCATCTGCAACTGCCAGCTCAGCAAGAACATCATGAACAAATGCATAAGGATGAACAAGGATCCTCATCCCCATGCATCTCTTCGTCAACGATCAGAAGGAGTGCAAGGATTAACAGGAGTCACTCTCTACCTCCAGGATCATCGGGTAGTTATTTTGAACCAGTCATTTTTTCTTCTGCTAATAAAGTTCTAAATAAAAAATTGGCTAAATGCATGGGGGTGTGTTTGCATGATAAACATTATTCTTCCATGCAAACCCTAGAACAGCAGCGTTCTAACCTTTCTAAATGAAAGTAGTCACATGGAATATCAGGGGGATTGGGGACCCCACAAAAAATCATACTGTCAATCTCATCATTTCCCCACATCACGTTGATATTTTAATTTTTCAAGAGACCAAAATTGCTAACCCACCATCCCTCTAATTCGTAATCTTTGTGGCCTCTGTCTATCTGGTTGGTCACACGTGGACGCTGTAGACACTCGTGTTGGTTTAATTACAGTGTGGAATAATCATTTGTGGGCTTTTGAACAATCCCTTTAACACCCTTCTGTTCTTCATGTAACCCTTCGACATATTTCTTCTAACTCCATTTTCCACTTCACTAATATTTATGCCCCAAATGATATTCAAGGAAGAGCTGAAATTTGGCAATATTTCCACAACTTGTCCCAAAATATAAATAACCCTTGGTTAATTGGGGAAGACTTTAACACTACTCGCTCATTAGAGGATCGTAATTCTGGAAACTTATCCTCTGATTCCTCCCAATTCAATTCATTTATTCAATCTTGTTCTCTTATCGAACCACCAATTAACAACCTTCGATATATGTAACACCCCACGTCCGTTAGTGTCACTCACAAAGGGAATGCACTAAGTTCTGTGGAGCATTTTGGGTAAAAGATGCAGATAAATTGCAAGACAGACAAATTATTAAACAGTGGAAAATAGAACTTTGCTTTATTGATAATTTAGTCTGTACAAGATTCTTTTACAATATCAGAGTATCATCTGTCTTTATAAAATAAAGAAGCATGAAAATACATTTATATATTCCCCAATGTAGCAAGAGCCAGCCATAGCATCTGGAAGAGAATCCAAAGACAACTTCGTCAAATCTTCAAGCTGGGAAAGAGCAACGGTCCAGTCTAATCCTGAGTTATACTATTCCCTCCTCAACTACCTGGGGGGGAACGGAAGAAAAGAAGACGAAAGAAAAACAGAGTCAGACATAAAGCCTGAGTAACTTCAGTAACTTCTAGCATGTGAACATGGAAAAACAAAACGACATGAATTAACTGAATACAAGATTACACCATGACGATAAGGTCAACAAGATTAGACAAGGTAGTCACAAGATATGCTAAGATGACTGGATACGCTCTAATACTTTCGCAGCTTCGCTATTTCCTTGTTATACTGGTTTCTATATCTCTGCACCACCTAACTAGTGTTCAACTAGTAACGATAACGTGATCCCAACCCCTGTAGTTTCCATTGTCTTCAGGCATACATTTATTATTTATTACCTAGATCTAGTCTATGGTTTTCTATCAAGTGCTTCTTAGATTTAACTATAGTTTTACGCTATCTGCTGAACGCTTTTCGAGTTCAGGGTTTATGCGACCTAGTCCAACTAGGGATTACGCTACCTGTCGAACAATGCCCCCAAGTCTGGGACACACTACCTAGAGTGGTGTATGCTCCTAAGCTTCCCCACGCATGTATCGCGAATCGTTATCGCTTGTCTAGATGCACATGTCCTGTAATGCGCGATCCGAGTCCTATGACAGGGCAAATCAAGGAATACAGAACTCGGTCGGGAGCTTTCGGATATCTGCCGATGCAGATGCTAAGGTCTGTTTTTATACCAGTGGCTATGGTCCCACTTGACCCCTCCCTCAACTAATGAAAGGCACACCTTGTAAAATGAGAACTATACGCCGGCCCCCGGTGCCCCACTATCCTATGGCCATCCGCAACCATAACTAGATAGCAAGTATATGGTCTTTTGGAGTTCTCCGCCTTTCCGCTTCACGTATCTCGATTGACTCAAGATGGATGGTAGACGACGAGTTGCTATCACAGGGCTACCGTCTTCTCGCCGAATCACGCTGGTCCATCCTAGTCTTTAGGTTGCCACATATATATATTGCAACCAAGGCATACCCTCGGTTCTTCTAACGCAGACCTTAACCTCTGTGAGCCCAGGATGATCATCTGCAGCCTCACAGAGGGATACCAAGAGTACCCTCACGTCCCCTCGAAGCTTCGGGCTTCGTAACCCAATTCGTTGGAGCCTTCTTAAAACCATATGGATGTCCGCTCCTTCGTGTTATACTAAGAATTACTACTTAGTTATACTAACTAAGGTTTACCACTTAGTTTCCAAATTCCTTGTTTTCTTAACTAAGTTTTACTACTTAGTCCCTTTTTCAACTGAGGTTTACTATTTAGTTTTCTTTCTCGCCAGGTTGGGTTGGTTAAGTGTCTTTAGTCGATTGAAGCTATCTTAACCCTCTTCCCTTATCCTATTAAACTGGTTAAGTGTTATCCCTTTATGCTTTTTACTTAACCCTATTCATTTATCATATTCTGATGGTTAAGCATTCAAGTTTACTTAACCCTATGGTCTAGTCCAGCTAACATATAAATTTGGCTAAGTGTATTACTTAACCCCAACCTCTAGTCTAATTAACATGTTAAATTGGCTAAGTGTATTAACTTTACTTAACCCCACCTTCTAGTCTAGTCAACATGTTAATTTGGCTAAGTATTCCCATGGACTTAACCCTCCCATTCTAGCTTTAACTGTGCTAAGTTGGTTAAGTGTTCCTTAACCTTCCCATTCTAGCTTTAATTAATAAATTAAAGCCGCAACCTCTCACATTAGACAGATATTGCTGCGGTTACTGGATGTGCCGGTCGGTTCCGGGCAGGTTTACACCGCAACTCAGTCTAACCTCGGGTTAGGCATATTCATGTTTTCTAAGTTCAAAGGGTTTTTGATTAATTTCCAAATCTGGTTTTGAAAACAACCATCCCGTCCTTCGGATCAGTTAGGGATAGCCAGGGAGGGCAGGAAACTTGTATTTTCCAAACCCAAGCCTAGACACTATCCTCTCTGTCACCCTAGAACCTTCTGGTCTATGTGTTATAAAAAGGGGTGTTATCAAAATACTTTTCTTTTGTTTATAAATTGTTAACAATTTATTTCAAAAGCCCATTTCCCCTTTTTAGACAAATTTGGCCTATATTTATTTGTCAAGCCTACTAGTATACTTATATTCTAGGCCCAAGTCCTAACCCAACATGCAGTTTAGGCCATTTCCTATTTCATTGCCGAAACTAGATTAAATATCCTAGTTTATAATTTATGGCCAAAATTTAACCAAGTTACATATTTTGTGGTAAATGAACAATTTAACATTTATGACGAATTCTATAAGTAAATTACTCCTAATTTACTGATTTCATTACTACTCTTTTAATGTACATTGTCACATTTATTATTATGGCCCATTCTCTCTTATTTATCATATTTATACTTTTTGGTATGTAAATTATACCAAGTTTAGTGTCGCTAACCATAATTTATTCTAAACATGACAATTGCTCACAATTATGAATAAATTCAAAATTGTGCTAATATACTTATTCCAAATCAACCTTAATTAACCCAATCTTTGTTTAACATCCTAATTCACAATTTATGGCAAAACTAGAATTATTTTTCTAGTTTACATTTTATGCCTAAAATTTAGCTTACTTACTAACGCTAAATTTAATATGTCAAAATCACATATTCCCTAATCCATGTCAAATTTCCCTGTTTTCATTTTAATATGCATGTCATAATACATATTCCAAATTATGCCAATTTCCAAGTTTACAACTACGTTCATATTCATTTCCATGTTTTTCCCCAAATCGCATTCCCACCGTTCGAATAATCGTGATTCAATCTAGATTATAAATAAATCTAGATTCGTAGATAAAAAAGGGAATGAATCAAAATGACAAGAAGGAATAATTGGCATAAAAAGGTTTGGATAACAACGTAGGTTCAAGAATATGGGTAGACCTAACTAAATAGGTAAATTCCCACTGTCTTAAAACCAAAGAATGGGCAAAATAGGTTCAAGAACGTGGGTAGACCTAACTTAATAGGTAAATTCCCACTGTCTTAAAACCAAAGAAAAACCAAGGAACAGGTAGAATAAATAATTGGGTTTAGACCCAACTTCTCAATCACAAAACTAAAGCAATATTTTCCTAATCATAAATCATGGGTGTCAAAATCACAGTTGTCCTCATTATGTCATAAGTAATAGTTTATGTCCAAATCAAAGGTATAGGCCTAGTCAAGGAAATAATCCTTGTAGTCACAGTCACAGTCATAGGAAATGTCCATAGTCATATGCGATGTTCATAGTCCAAAAGGGAAAATAATTCCCATAGTCATAAGTCATTGTCATAGGCAATGTTTATATGTCCCAAAATCAAAGGCTTATGTCATAGTCCAAAGGCATATGCTTTCAAAGGCCACAGTTCTATAGTCATAGTCACGGTTACAGTCTTATTTGTCCTCGAATCATAACAGTTCTTAATTCAGTCCAAGAGTATAAACACAGATTCGAAGAGAGAGAGATTTGGCATATTCCTTTAATTTCATGTCACAAATAAAACAAAATATTCAGATCTAGAAATAACCAACTTACAGAAAATAGATCTAGAAAAGAAGGAAAGCATGGCTATGATTCGTGCGTCGTTGCTTGAAACTTGTTTGAGCTAGCCTTTGAATTCTTCACTTGAAACTTTGATTTGAATCCCTCCTTAAAAGTCTTTTAGCAGCATCTCCTCGTCTTGAATCATATTTTATTTTATTTATTTAAGAAAATTTAGAGGAGGGGAAGAAGCCATGAATCTTAGCAGCATAAGGATAGAAGAGAATTGGTGCAAAGAGAATGAAGACTAGGGCTGTTTATATAGCTGCTCAAGACCTTATCGTACACGCAGCGCTGAGTCAGCATTGAACCTAGTTAAGAAAATAGTCCAGGTACGTAGATGAATCTAGCCAAACCTTATCATACACGCAGTGCTGAGTCAGCATTGGGTCCCACAAGCTATTTTGGCGTAAAAGTTTGATTTTCAAACTTTTGAATTTCTGGAATTTATTTAACTGTTTTATTCACATGAAATATTCTTATATGTATACAATTCCTCTAACGACCATTTTACGCGTATATATATACGCACAACTTTCATTTTATTTTCAAAATTCAAATGATGTTGCCATATTTCATTGACTGTAGCCTTATCTTGAATTTTATCTTTCGTATACATATATTTTTGTATATATATATATTTATATTTCTCATATGTATATATATATATATTTTTTCTTTATTTCCTTATACGTACGTTCTTATCCTTTCAAATTTTGAATTTGTATATGTACATATATTTGCATGTTTAGTTGGCCCTCTCTAAAACAATGATAAAAAATTATGCCGCCGCCGGGGTTCGAACCCCCGACCTCCATGCTACCAATCCAATGCCTTAACCAACTGAGCTACAGAGGCTTTTGTTAATAAGTCTTAGAACAATAATAATTATTGTTCTCTCCTTACCTCTTTTTTTCATGTTAGTTACAATACTTAAATTAAACAACTGCATGGATCTTTTTCTTTTAATTTTTCTTTTAAAAATTAATTATACTTTAATTTGAGAAACTTAATGTCACAGAATTACGGGGTGTTACAATATACGTGGTCAAGTAGAAGAGAAATCCCTTCACTGTCCAAGCTAGATCAATTTTTCTTTAACCTCAATTGGGATGATCTTTCCCCTTTATCATTGGTTAATGGCCTTGCCACCACCATCTCTGACCATTGCCCTATCCTTCTTGATACTAACTCAAATACTCCCTTCAAACGCCCTTTCAGATTGAGCGTCTCTGGCTACTTGAACCATCTTTTGACAACTTCATTAAACTCAGCTGGGAACAATTACCATCCCACCATTCCGCAATGTCCAGAATAGTTTGCAAGCTTCGTTCTCTTCGTAAACTGATTCGCCCATGGGCTAAGAATGTATGGAATTCTTTGAAAAGTCATAATTCATCGACATAAGATGCCATCCTAAATCTAAATATCATTGAAGAAAATGGACCTTTAGCCCTGTCTGAATGCCATGATTTGAAAGAATACGAATCAGAATTGGAAAGTATAATTAAGCAGGAAGAGATTGGTTGGAAACAGAGGTCTAAATCTAAATGGATTAAAGAAGGTGACAAAAACACTGCTTACTTTCATAGAGTTGCTGATTGCCATCGTCGTTCCTCTTTCATCTCTGAAATTGTTCATAACAACACCACCTTCAATGACTCAAAGGACATTTGTCATCAATTCACCATCTTCTTCAGAAACCTCCTTGGTTCATCCCCACCCCCTTCTCCCCATATTGATTGGCATTATTTATGCCCATACCCTGAACTCATTAGCATTGATCATCCTTTTACTGAAGAGGAAATCTGGAGCGTTGTTAAAGATATGGCGGATGATAAGACCCCTGGGCCTGATGGTTTTGGTCCAGCTTTCTTTAAGCATTTTTGGCCCACTCTAAAATTTGACATCATTGACATGTGCTCAGAATTCTACTCTGATCCTTCATCAATCGCCAAATTAAATTATGCCAACATTATCCTCATTCCAAAATTTCAAGGAGCTAACACTGTATCTTCTTTCAGACCTATCAGTCTTCTCAACACAACCATTAAAATAATCACCAAAATCCTATCTTCCAGACTACAAAAACATATTGACTCTCTAGTTGATATTGAACAATCTGTATTCATCAAAGGAAGAAACATTCTCGACTGTGTGGCAGCTACACAAGAAGTTATCTCATTTTGCCACTTTTCTAATACCCCTGGGGTCCAGCTTAAACTGGATTTCTCAAAGGCTTTCGAATCTGTCAGTTGGGATTTTATCCTATCTCTTATGTCTCATAGGGGTTTTCCAATAAAATGGTGTTCTTGGATTAAAGCAATACTGCACACTAGCCTATCCACAGTTTTTGTTAATGGAGAGTATGGTGGAAAAATTAAATCCAAAAGAGGCTTAAGGCAAGGAGACCCCCTCTCACCCCTTATTTTTGTCCTAATTACTGATGTATTCAATCAAATGGTGAAACGTTCCCTCTCTCATAACATTTTCTTAGACATTCCACTCCCTAATTCTGAGATTTGCACATCAAATCTTCAATTTGCTGATGATATTTGCTACCTCAAAATTCTTCTTTACACTTTTGAAATGATCTCTGGTCTCTCTATTAACTTTAGAAATAGCTCTATTATTATGCTTGGTAATTGTTCTCTGCTAGGTCCAACCATTGCTGATTGCCTTAATTGTAAGCTAGAATCTTTCCTAATCAACTATTTGGGTATCCCTCTCCCTCCCACCAAACTCCTTAGTCATGACTGGCAACCTCTCATTTCTAAGATTGAAAATAGACTTTCAAATTGGAAAGCAAACTCACTTTCTTCTGCTGGCCGCCTTATTCTTGTGAAACATGTCCTCTCTGCAATTCCTACATACTGGATGTCATTCCACAAACTCCCAGTCAGGGTTATCAACAAAATTGATTCAATCTGTGGTACCTTTCTTTGGAATGGAGGTAACCTGAAAAAACTCATCAATTGGCAAATTGTTTGTCTCCCAACTAATCATGGTGGTCATGGAATATTGAACCTCTCGACTTTCAACATAGCACTGCTAGCCAAATGGCTGTGGCGATCCCTCTCGCCTGGTCGATTCATCTGGAACGACTGGATCTTAACTCGTCTATATAATTCAAATCCCTTCCTCATCCTCCATTTCAGACCTAGTGCTAGACCCTCACCTTTTTGGAAAGGAATTTTATCCACACTAGAAAGAGTCAAAAATCTTTTTCGTGTTAAAATTGGTAATGGTGAATCCTGCCTTTTTTGGATGGATTTTTGGTATGAGCAAATCCCCTTCTCTACCCGTTTTCCCAACCTTGCATCAGTTAACCAACTTGGCCTGCTTACTGTGGCATCGACCCATGAGCTTGGCCCAATGGGCCTTTTCCCTCCATCTTGGATGGGCATTGAATCCTTTTTTGAACTTAATTCTACTGGTCACATCCTCAACACAACTCACTTCTCATCTGAACCAGACTCATTTTTTTATGCTTTAGGCCCATCCAACTCTTTCACAATTGCATCTTGTTATAAGTTTCTAATTCATCCTGGCAGATGCTTCCCTTTCACCCGCATTTGGAAATGTAACCTTCCTCCTCCATTAATTTTCTTTCAATGACTCCTTATACACAATCGCATCAACACAAGAATCAGACTCCATCGCTTTAACAAAAAGATCGATCCCATTTGTGTTCTCTGTAACCTTAAAAATGAATCCCTTTCTCACCTTTTCTTTGAATGTGATTTCTCCTACGTAGTGTGGGCTGCAATCAGTTCCTTCATCCTCGGCTTCATCCCCTCCATCAATTCCTTTTTCGATTATTAGCAACATAACCCCCCTGACCCTCTTCTGGATTCTCTTGTGACTTTCTTCTCATGGAGTATTTGGTTAGAGCGTAATGCGATCATCTTTGGCAGACCGCCGAAACTTCTTATGGGTACCTGTTATCATATCCTGCATCTCTTCGACTTATGGACAGGATTAGCGAGACATGCTCGCTTCAGGCTTGCCCTTCCTATGCCATATTCTCCTGGATCGTAAGAAAGCAGCACGCTCCCCCCTCGCTGAATCAATAATGGATGGCTTATTCTGTTTATGTTTTATTATGACTATGTTATTATCTATGATGTGTTTACTCCCTTTTGATGTACATATTTTGCTCTCTGGTTGTACTTTGCTATTGACCTGCTGGGTCTAGACTTTATTGCCACTGGTTGGGCCCGTCAACCAGCTTATTTTATTATCTAGTGTATCTACTCGTAATCGGCTGTGTAGCTTCACGCTACACACCCGTCTTCCTCAAAAAAAAAAACTTTAGATGATATCAAAACACAAATATCCTCGAATAAAATTATAATGATTTCTGATCTGAGGACCATTATATCACTATCACCATGAGAACAACTTATGATACTTGTTAATTATATTCCATGTAGTTATCACACGGTGGGTAAGCCCAAAACGCAATTCTCCAATACATATTTATATCTTGACTTTAATATCATATATATTAATGATCAATGAGACGTGATCATCAGTCAATCAATATACTAATCTCAACGTTTTATTGTTGCCCTATATAAACAATAAAACTCGACTAGGGACATTTAAGAATTATAATACATCTCACATTATATAATCTCAAGTTCAGTCTTACTCGAACTATATAATTCCGTATTATTATTCTAACGACTTCTATTATATTATTATTTATATTACGGAGTAAATACAATATAATAGAGTAATATTTTATTCCAAATAGAACAATAACATCAACAGCGTTATCAATCACATCAAATTAATTGCCTCTAGGGCACAAACTCTAACAAATCATGTATTATAAACATTCATGAGTTGAACGTACAATGATATACGCATGGACATGTAGGTTATCAGAATGGAAATCGTGTAGTTTATATTGGATGGACATCAAGCTGTAGATAAAGCATGTAACCAGATCATTATATCCATATGGTGTCAATTGTTTTGCCATGAGTTAGCTTCAACAAATAGGAACAGTTGATCGGTCATCAAGACCTTGATCGGCGGCCGAAGAACTCAGGCCCTGTTTGATTTCAGTTTGATGCCGGTCGGCCATCTATTTACGCATAAAGGGGGTTGTATATAATTTTTTGACTACAAGGTGACTTGGGATAAAAGATGGAAAGGGTCCCATATCTGAAGCCCACGTTATTGGTTAAAAAGGAAATAAAGACGGGCCTGGCAATAATATAAATATATGAGCAGAACATAATTTGTATAAGTGATATGACAGAAAGGTATGGGAATAGCCGACCGGTGCAAAACAGAAAAGCAGATGATACTACCGATCGGTGTTTTGTGCTCATAACTGATCGGTGGCCTACTTTGATGACCAACCGCTACCATACCGATCGGTACCCCTTTCCAGCTGTTGCCAGCTATAACACAGTGGTAGTTCTGTAAATATCCAAATATACCGAACGGTACCCCCAAAATACCATAATTACAGCTATGCCACTACCTCCAAACTTCTCCTATAAATACCTCATTTCATCACACTTGAAGGAGGATCCAAATTTCGTTCCTACCACGAAGTGCCGCCAAATTTGAAGCTCTCCTGCAACTTCATTAATGGATTGCAAAGATCAAACAACTTCTCTCAAACATCGTAAGAATCAAATCCACTTCGATCAACATTAGAGTTCTCTCCAATTCAATCAAAGCTTCACAAATCTCCTTCATGCGCCATGGAACTCCTCTCTAACACGATTCAAAAGATTTCCAACTGCTTCTAATCCTTTCTAAAGCCTAAATCTAAAACCCAATCCCTATGGAGTCCAAGAAGATCGTCCAATTGCTAAAGTGATTGAAGATTCATACATCTACCATCACAAAGCAAGAGATTTCTGCAATTCCATTGCCAATTCAAGTGTAACTTTGATCACAATAGAGCAAAAAGAGAGGAAAGAGGGAAATGAATGTAAAGAGAGGGTTCATGCATGTTGTAAATAAAATATCATAATGAGAAGTGATTGAAAAGTGGACGTAGATCCATTTTGGATCGAACCACTATAAAAATTCCTTTGTCTTCAATTTATGCTCTTTATTTTGTGATCACGCGGTTCCATATTTTAATCTAACCATTTGGTGACGTGCTTATAAAGCACCTTTGGTGTTAAAATTGATTTTCGGTTTTAATACCACAACCATGTTGATGAAGAGTCGCATCACATCAAGTAACAAGGGAGGCGGTGCTCCTCAACCCTTCTTCTCCCTTCTCATCTTCCCTCTCCTTTCTCTTCCACATCGACCGCCATTAACGTCCAAACCAAACTCCTCCCGAATTGTGAATCTCGATGCCATCAGTTCAAAATTCATGCTTTCAAGTATGGATCGAGCTCAGACTCGCCTCTGAATAACATAATGTCAAAACCCACTTTTTTTATTTCAACTGATTTTCGAATTTCTAAGGTGGGAGAGCCGGATGCGATTTCAGGGAGATGCAAGGGCAAAAAGTGTGAAGGAAGGGCGAGGAGTCGGTTTATATAGAGGTAAGGGGATATTGGGACTTGGCCCGCTTTCCCTTGCAACGCATCCCACTGGGATGCGATCCATCGCATCCCACTAGGATGTGATATATCGCATCCCATGAGGAGGCGACATATCGCATCCCACCAAGATGCGATACATAATAATAATAAGATATAACATGATATGCTTATATATATACATATATGTGCACGAGACGTATATATGAGTGCCCCATACATATGTGCCTCTCCCTCATTTTCTCTCCAAACTTTTATTTCCAAACCGTGATCACATCGCGCAAAACGATACAAAGATATGTGAGGGCAAGAGCGAACACAAGTCGACAATTACTCGCTTACCCTAAGACGTAAAAGAGGGTTGAAGACTAACTTTTAAATTTCACTACAAGAAAATCACCCTATTGCAACTAGCTATTTGCAATTGACGACATACGATAGTTGCAGTAAATGATATTTGGAAAAAAATCTTTGGTAGCAGTTGCAATAAATGAGTTTTAACAACAGACCTGATTTTTATGTTGTGAATAGTATATTTCTAGCAACTACGCATCTCTTCCAGTTGCAAAAGCATACTTTTAGCAACTACACTTCCATAATAGTTGCAACAAACATATTATTTGCAAATGTGCTTTCAAACTTGTTGCAAAAAATAACATCTTTAGCAACTATTTTCGCCGCTTTTGGTAACTACATTTTTTTATAATTGGTAAAGCCAGTAATGGGAAAACAAAATTTAAAAAAAAAATCCCCCATCTTTGGTAAGCATAATTACTATTAAATACAAAAGTACAGTGTGACGACCCGGAATTTCGACCCTCGAAAATCGACACTTTAACACCTTCTCGTATTCAAAATGTCGAAGATTCAAGTGTCGGATTCCTGGTTGTCTGGGGATATAACACATTAGATAAATCATAATGAAATAAAAAAACAACTTCTCATTTATATAACATGAGATTACATCAGACAACATTTCATAACCATAACCAAAAGAACAGCAAAAACTGACTAACAATGTAATACCATAACAGACTTCATCTTCACCTGAATTTATCTGGATCACAGATGTCCACAAAATAATGTCCCAAAGAAAATAGTTAATATTTCATAGCAACAGCAACTCCACAAAAGCAAAGGATCCACCGAGGAAAAGCTCTGAGACACAAGCTCCAAGTACTACTACTAAACCTGACACCAAGCTGCCTGTGTAAAAATAATGGGCACCCAGAGTTTTGTGTGAAACCAAAACAACTCCGGGTCAGTCATGGGACTGGTGTGAGAAATCATCATATTTGTTTGTGCATGGAAAATTGGAATGACTTTTTGAAAATTGAAACTAACATAAGGTCTCGCGGAACACACGCAATGCAAACGCACACATGGGCGAGGTTTCTCTTTATGATATTCAAAAATGCTTTAATACACGGAAACGATTTTGATATTATTATTATTGCATAGTGTGAAAAACAATTTCGAAAGCAAATGTATTAATCTTAGCCAGCATAGGTACCATATTATATACTGACATAATAGTATACAACTAAAATTGTACGGGTTCGTAGTGGAGATTGGGTTTCCAACAATGACCAGACCAAGGAACTTCCTTCCGAACCGAATTTTGAACACCACTAGAGGGATGTTCGAGGATCAACTAATACTCCTCATGCAAACACAAGGCCGGGTTACCCCTTAACTGGGTAAACTTAGAGTACACCTTAGTATGCCATCTCCCGGTCATTACCGACCTTTCCGAGTGCTCGCCAACAAAAACCACAAAAGTCGAAGTTTTCCACATAGGTTAATACCTGGGCTCCATACCATAGTACACCGTTTATCTAGAAGGAGACAACACCTTATAACCTTGCCGCATTTCTTCCTGTTTTGACCATTTAACGGATTGTGGGGCTTACCGAGGTTATGATACAAAAAGCTATGCTTAAATAAGCCATGCTTTGATCATCTATAGCTCACCACATATCTTAAGTATACCACATTATCAATTAACAGCGCATCACTGATTTCCAATATATAACCTCTAAGCTCATACGTCTTAGAGAAGGGTATTAAGCAAGAGAATAATTCCTTGCCACCAAACAGATATATATTGATAAACAGTGCTACACAGTTAATTACAATGTCAGACACACAATCCATACAAGTCCGTTCTGGGTCTGAATGGAACAAAAATCCGAAAATCTCCAAATATATTCAAATGTCATGCCACTTATAATCTCGTACCGGGGGATCAGCCCAATCGAGACATCAGCAATCAATCCAAACAATTTAAAGGATCCCGGTCTTCATTATCGTCTTCAGTGCCTTCAATTTCTCCACAACGTCGTATTATTACTTGGAATGGTTTTCAGACATAAATCCATTCCCCGTCTTTCCAAATAATAAACGTAACTTTAAAACCATGTGGATATATAGGACCAAATCAAGTCTTAACCCATATTCTATGTTTGCAAACACAAATTATCATTTAAAGCCTTTCATTACATGTTAGCAATTAATTACAAAGGTTAGGGAAAGATTTATAAAGTTAAATACCTTTAACATTGAATAAACAATGTTACAAAGCATTACAAAAAGTGTTTTCAAAATACCGATGTTTGCTAGTTTATGGGAAATAGCCTTTATATTACCAAAACTTAATGATTTCAACATAAATCACTTTTAAATAATTAATTATGATTTTAAACAAATTTTCCATATTAAAAAAAAACAATTTATCATTATAGTCAATGGATAACACTCGCAACAACATTTTTAAATATTAATTTATATATAACATGAAAATTATTAGTCGAAATTAAAATATACTTTCACTTATTTGAAAGCTCTTGTTGATGATAATCAAACGTTTTTCATTTCGTGGGAATCTGATTTAAGTTGCAAAAGTTATAAGCATTTAAAGTTTTTTAACAAAAATACTCTAAATTCTACTATAAATTCAAATAGCTTCAAATTAAATTTTTGAATTAAATTTTGAATTAACCAACCTGTCTGTCGGATCAGTTAGGGATAGCCAGGGAGAGCAGGAAATTATATTTTCCAAACTCAAGCCTAGACACTATCCTCTCTGCCATCCTAGAATGTTCCGGTATTTATTTTGACAAACTCTATTTTAATAACAATATACATTCACATAAAAACTTTACTAAATTGCTTTAAAATGATTTAGAATATCATTTGTACTTATACTAACTATTTAAAACCAATTCCAACTTTTAAATCTAAATGAATAAAATATTCATATTTCACACAAACTTGGTCTGAAACTTGTCTGATATCCGTACAATCCACATATGTGTGTGTAACAAGTAAAATGCACACATCATCACTAAGAACAACCACGAATCATCCATTCATCCATCACACGATCATATATGGGAATATATACTTATATATAACAGTGTATACATGTGTCCATATAAGCGTTCGTCACTAAACGCTTACATTGCAATAATTTCTAATCATCCATATCATCAAAAATCATTCACAAAACATAAAAATTGAACAAATATAAATGTCTATTTCTTACCTTGGAGTTCCACGATGCTATCCTCTATTGCTAGGCTGCTAAATGGACTACAGTTATCCTGGACTGACTGTTTGATGCTACCGACTTTGCAGCAATTTGTATATTTTATAAATGGAGGAAGAGGAGGATTTTTACCATGGAAGCCATGGATTTTAAGGTGGAGAAGAAGAAGAAATGGAAGAGAAGATGAGAATGAATGCTCAAGGGAAGGAAAGGGGTGTATTTATACTTGAAATTAGTTAATAAGGTGATGAAACCTCGTAGGACATGCGTAACTCATGCATGTAATGTTGCATGCAAAATTACAAGTGTCTTAACACTTGTAATAAAGAGAAAGGAAGTGTTTTTGGTAGCATTTACCCTTTAAATGCTATTAAAAACTATATACAACACTTAACCAAATGCAACAAAAGGTGTATATTTAAGATTATATACTTCTTAACTATATTTTACAATCTAAACAATTTATTACAACTTTAATTAACTTATAAACTAATCATTTAACTAGTCTAAAATTCCAGATCATTATATTTACCCCTCCCCTCCCCTTAAAATAATTTCATCCCCGAAATTGCATAAGATGGTAATAAAATAAGATGTAACAACTAAAAGGAAATCGATAAGGAAATGAGTTTATCGAAGGTTGGGCTAGACTGGATTGACCACTCGACAGTCAGGATAGAATTTCCGCATAGTTTCTTCCGTTTCCCAGGTACAATCCTTGGGGTCATCACTCCATTGTACTTTAACCAATTTAACAGTCTTACTTCTTAACCTCTTTTCATCTCGAGCAATGATCTTTGTGAATTCTCTTTTGACCGCTAAACTTAGGGTAATTTCCAGATCTTGTTGGGCAGCTTCTTTTATAACCTGGTCTGGATCATGCACATACTTCCTAAGATTAGATATATGGAACACATTATGCACACTAGACAACCATTCTGGTAACCGCACTCGATAAGCTAATGGTCCAATTCTCTCTAGAATAGGAAACGGTACAATATACCATGGAGCTAATTTTCCTGTTTTACCAAATCTGATAACTCCTTTCATCAGGGATACTTTTAAAAATACGAAATCTCCAACTGCAAATTCCAAAGCTTTTCTCCATAGATCAGCATAGCACTTTTGTCGATCCTGAGCCGCTTTTAGCTTCTTCTTATTGAGATCCACTTTCTCTGTCGCTTCTCTGATCATATCAGGTCCAAGAACAAGTCTATTTGTGGACTCAACCCAACATATTGGCGATTTGCATGGACGACCATAGAGTGCTTCAAACGGTGCCATCTTAATACTAGCTTGATAACTATTGTTATAAGAAATTCAACCAATGACATATGATTTTCCCACGAACCTCCAAAATCGAGAACACATGCTCGCAACAAGTCTTCCAAAATCCTATTTACTCTTTCTATTTTTCCATCTGATTGTGGATGATAGGCAGTGCTAAAATTCAACTTCGTTCCCAAAGCATCTTGAAAAGCTTCCCAAAAACGACCGGTGAAGATAGGGTCTCGATCACTCACAATGCTACTTGGAATTCCATGTAACTTAATGATTTCCTTAATATATAACTCTGCTAAACCAGTAGCAGCCCTGGTGGGTTTAACTGGAATGAAATGGGCGCTTTTAGTTAGACGATCTACAATAACCCATATTCCTTCATTTCCTTTGCGAGTTAAACCATCGATGAAATCCATCGAAACTTGATCCCATTTCCATTGTGGAATTGGAAAGGGTTGAAGTAATCCCGCTGTCTTCTGCTGATCGCTTTTTATTTGTTGGCATGTGGCGCAAGGGCTGACATAAATAGATATGTCCCTCTTCATTTTTCTCCACTAAAATGTACTTTTAACATCTCGATACATTTTATTAACTCCAGGGTGGATACTGAATCTAGATTTATGACATTCATCCAATACTTCTTTTTGAAGCTCTTTTATGTTTGGGACACAAATTCTTCCTTTCAATCTCAAAATATCGTTTTCATCAATTTCGAAACTTGAATCCTTACCTTGTTTTATATTCTCAGCTATTCTTTGTAAAAACCTATCTTCTCCCTGCTTACTAATAATCTTTTCCATAAGTGTTGGGGCAATAACTAAGTAAGCGATGACAGTGTATTTCCTACTTAAAGCATCGGCTGCCATGTTGGCTTTCCCAGGGGTATATTGAATATCCAAATCATATGATGCTAAATATTCCAACCAACGATGTTGTCTTAAGCTCAAATCTTTCTGAGTTAATAAATACTTTAGAGGCTTATGGTTAGTGTACATTTCAAAACTTTCTCCCAAAAGATACTGCCTCCAAATTTTCAAAGCAAATATTACAGGTAGCAATTCTAAGTCATGGGTTGGATAATTCCTTTCATGTGGTTTCAATTGTCTGCTTGCATAGGCAACTACTATGCCTTCCTGCATCAAAACTGCGCCAACTCCTTCTATGCATGCATCTGTATAAATTGACAGCCCTTATTTCCATTTATAATAGCTAGAACTAGAGCAGATGTCAGTCTTTTCGTTAGCTTCTGAAAGGCTTCTTCACATTTTGTGGGCCACACAAATTTGGCATTCTTCATAGTTAGCTTTGTAAGAGGAGAAGCTATTCTTGAAAAATCTTGAACAAATGTTCTGTAATAGTCGGCCAATCCGAGGAAACTCCGAACTTCTTTTGGTGTCTTTGGTTGCTTCCAATCCAAAATGGCAGAGATTTTTCTTGGGTCTACCGAAATTCCTTTCTCCGATACGATATAACCAGGGAATTTTACCTCTTTTTCCCAAAAGTGGCATTTTGAGAGTTTTGATTTGAGTACATTCTTTCTTAATATTTTTGAGACAATTCTCAGATGTTCCGCGTGCTTTTCCTTTGTTTTAGAGTAGATGAGATTATCGTCGATGAAAACCAATATGAACTTATTCAATACTTCTCGAAATACTCTATTCATCAAATCAACAAAGTAGGCGGGGGCATTAGTCAGACCGAACGGCATTACTAACCATTCGTAAAAGGTATTGGGTCCCCTAAAGGCAGTTAGATGGATACAATCCTCTGCGATTCTAAGCTGATGAAAACCAATGGCTAGGTCCATTTTTGAGAAAGATCGGGCATTATTTAATTGATCAAATAGGTCGTCTATACGGGGCGAAGGGTATTTATTCTTAAGAGTTTGCTTATTAAGATGTCGATAGTCGACGCACAATCTTAAGGAACCGTTAGACTTAGCGACGAATACCCCGGCTGATCCCAATTTGAACGGCTAGGTCAGATAAATCCTTTTGCCAAAAGTTCTTGGACTTGTTTATTTAGCTCTTCTCTTTCTCTTAGGGCCATTCTTCGGCTAGGATGGGTAACAAGTCGGGCATTAGGTATTAGGTAAATTCTAAATTCGACCTCACGATGTGGAGGAGACTCTTAACTTCTCCAAATACGTCTGGAAACTCCCTAACAACGGGGATAGTATTTACATCGGCATCAGGGTAACCCAGGGTATACATTAGATATTCTATTTTTGGGCTAGGATCTTCACAAGATATTTCTATAAAATTTCCAAAATTTGTCTTTACCTATATTTTCCTATTTGCACAATCCAGATGGGCTTCATATTTGTTTAACCAGTCCATTCCAAGTAGAATTCCAAATTCATTGAAATCTAAGATAATAAGATTAATAGGGAATTAAGGAAGAGAATAGGAAATAGGGACCTTTCTGTAATAAAGACAGAGATTTGTAGAACCTCCTGCTGGATTAGTTATGCAAATGGGCTGGTCAATAAAATCAGGTTCAAGTTTTAACTCTTCTACAGTTTCCTTTGAAATAAAACTATGCGAAGCACCAGTATCGAATAATACTCTAATCAGTTTATCACAAACAAGTATATTCCCTTCTAATACTCCTTTCCTTTCTACATTTGTTGAGGTTAAAGGTTCACCTTCTATTGCAAAGATTTGTACTTTATTCGTTTCCTTTACTAGAGGACAATCTTTACTTAGATGCCCAAACACATGACAGTTGCAACATTTCCACCTTTCTTGATATCCTTCAGCTCCCTTGATTTCTTGCAGTTAGTTCCTAGATGACCTTTTTCCCTACAATTGTAACAGGTAACTTTCATCAAGTGATTTTCCTGAGTTCCTTTCTTTGGTTTCTTCGGCTCCGGCTTCTTTCCTTTAGACTTCCACTTCTTATCATTATCGTTATTATTGTTGATGTTGCTTTCCTTCTCTTTAAGTACCTTTTGCTTGTCAATGGTGGCATACCTATATCCCATATCTACTAAGTCTACGAATGATTGCTTGACATGCGTGGTCATCCGCTCGTGATATTTTGGATTCATCCCTTTAATAAAATTTTCATTCTTCTTCAGCGGGGTGTTTATTAGTTCAGGTGCAAAGAGAGAAAACTCACTGAACTTATTCAGGTATTCCTCAAATGACATATTACCTTGCTTAAGTTTCATAAACTCTTCGTATATTCGAGAAATTCCTGCTGAGGGCATGTAACGTTCTTTGAAAACTTCTTTGAAATCCTTCCATGAAAAGCCGTCTTCTGATTTTCCTTGGATGATAGTCTCCCACCATGTAGCGGCTCCTTCCTATAGTTGCCATGTGGCCAACAGTCTCTTCTGGTTATCTTCGAGATTAAGTCCTTTTAAAATCTTCTTGCATGATTTAATCCAGTATTGAGCTTCCACAACATCAACGGATCCCTTAAATGGTTTTCCACCCAGATTCACATAACTCTTATTTAGATACGGAAGACTAGTTCGACTTAGGGATCGAATCATGGTTTCATTAATTGTCATAGCATCACAACCACTGAGGGTGTTACTACTTCCTCCCCTACGTTTGCCTCTACTGCTCATTTCCTACTATCTGAAAATAGTATGAAAATGCTTATCAAACATGCAAACGAATTACCTAAGGAGTATGAAACAGTTTTAAATCATTACAATTCATTGGATTTTACTCATTCTAGGGTATTCATAACCCCATCTCTAATGAGATATCTAATGAGTTATACCCCAAAGATTTGTATAAACCAAAGCTCTGATACCACCTGTGACAACCCGGAATTTCGACCCTCGAAAATCGACACTTTAACACCTTCTCGTATCCAAAATGTCGAAGATTCAAGTGTCGGATTCCTGGTTGTCTGGGGATATAACACATTAGATAAATCACAATGAAATAAAAAAAACAACTTCTCATTTATATAACATGAGATTACATCAGAGTTTACAACATTTCATAACCATAACCAAAAGAATAGCGGAAACTGACTAATAATGTAAATCCCATAACATACTTCATCTTCACCTGAATTTCTCTGGATCACAGATGTCCACAAAATAATGTCCCAAAGAAAATAGCTAATACTCCACAGCAACAACAACTCCATAAAAGCAAAGGATCCACTGAGGAAAAGCTCCGAGACACAAGTTCCAAGTACTGCAACTAAACCTAACACTAGGCTGCCCGTGTAAAAATTATGGGCACCCAGGGTTTTGTGTGAAACCAAAACAACTCCAGGTCAGTCATAGCACTGGTGTGAGAACTCATCATATTTTTTTGTGCACGGAAAATTGGCAATGACTTTTTGAAAAATGAAACTAACATAAGGTCTCGCGGCACACACACAATGCAAATGCACACATGGGCGCGGTTTCTCCTTATGATATTCAAAAATGCTTTAATACACGGAAACGATTTTGATATTATTATTATTACATAGTGTGAAAAACAATTTCGAAAGTAAATATATTAATATTAGCTAGCATAGGTACCATATACTGTACTGATATAATAGTATACAACTAAAATCTTATGGGTTCGTAGTGGAGATTTGGTTTCCAACAATGACCAAGCAAAGGAACTTCCTTCCAAACCGAATTTTGAAAACCTCTAGAGGAATGTTCGAGGATCAACTAATGCTCGTCATGCCAACATAAGGCCGGGTTACCCCTTAACTAGGTAACTTAGAGTACGCTTGAGTTTGTCATCTCCCAGTCGTTACCAACCTTTCCGAGCGCTCGCCAACAAAAACCACAAAAGTAGAAGTTTTCCCATAGGTTAATACCTGGGCTCCATACCATAGTACACCTTTTATCTAGAAGGAGACAACACCCCATAACCTTGCCGCATTTCTTCCTCTGACCATTTACCAGTTTGTGAGGCTTGCCGAGGTTACGATACACAAAGCTACACTTAAATAAGCCATGCTTTGATCATCTATGGCTCACCACATATCTTAAGTATCCCACATTATCAATTAACAATGCGTCATTGATTTCCAGTATATAACCTCTAAGCTCATACGTCTTAGAGAAGGGTGTTAAGCAAGAGAATAATTCTCCGCCACCAAATATATATATATATATATATATATATATTGATTAATAGTGCTACATAGTTAATTACAATGTCAGACACACAATCCATACAAGTCCGTTCTGGGTCTGAACGAAACACAAATCCGAAAATCTCCAAATATATTCAAATGTCATGCCACTTATAACCTCGTACCGGGGGATCAGTCCAATTGAGACATCAGCAATCAATCCGAACAATTCAAAGGATCCCGATCTTCATTATCGTCTTCAATGCCTTCAATTTCTCCACATCGTCGTATTATTACTTGGAATGGTTTTCAGACATAAATCCAATCCCGGTCTTACCAAATAATAAACATAACTTTAAAACCATGTGGATATATAGGACCAAATCAAGTCTCAACCCATATTCTCTGTTTGCAAACTCAAATTATCATTTAAAGCCTTTCATTACATGTTAGCAATTAATTACAAAGGTTAGGGAAAGATTTATAAAGTTAAATACTTTTAGCATTGAATAAACAATGTTACAAAGTGTTACAAAAAGTGTTTTCAAAATACCGATGTTTGCTATTTTATGGGAAATAACCTTTATATTACCAAAACTTCATGATTTCAACATAAATCACTTTTAAATAATTAATTAGTATTTTACACAAATTTTCCATATTTTTAAATAACCATTTATCATTATAGACAATGGATAACACTTGGAACAACATTTTTAAATATTAATTTAAATATAACTTGAAAATTATAATTCGAAATTAAAATCTTCTTTCACTCATTTGAAAGCTCTTGTTGATGAGAATCAACCGTTCTTTCATTTCGTGGGAATCTCATTTAAGTTGTAAAAGTTATAAGCATTTAAAGTTTTAACAAAAATACTCTAAATTCTATAATAAATTCAAATAGCTTCAAATTAAAATTTTGAATTAAATTTTTAATTAACCATTCCATCCGTCGGATTAGTCAGGGATAGCCGGGGAGAGCAGGAAACTATATTTTCCAAACTCAAGCCCAGACACTATGTAACGACCTGCATTCTACATATCAAAGGATCGTAGAATATTTATTTCTTTCACATACGAAGTCGTATAGTAATGTAACTTTGGGAGACAACTATTGGGGTCATTTCCCATGTTCATTATTTTTGCCGATTTTTAAATGACAATTTTGCCCCTAGTTGATCTTGTTTCGGACATAACCTTTGCTTGGAAAGGAGTTTTAACCTGAAACCACTTCCATTAGATCCGGATGATGGTTTACCTTTCCGTAGAGTGGTCATATGTGAATAACGGGCTTGCCGTTTGGGAGATATGGCTAAAATGAGGTTTGGAAGATGAAAAACTGCTTAGCCGGGCCGAATGAGGTGATTAGTGAATGGGCCCATAACCCATTTCGGGATTAGGGTTATGGGGAGGCTGAAATGAGCTTGGTTTCCATTTCATTTCAGTTTTCTAGCCGCCACTTTCATTCTAAGAACCCTACCAATGGCCTTCAACATCTAGAATCACCTCTAATCACTTTCTAATCAAGTATTAGCCTAATCTATGTGAAATCAAAGGGAAATAGCACCAAAGCAGGGTCGGAGCTGCTGTTAGACATCAGCATTCATCCAAATCAGCGGAGTTTCAGTTTTGAAAGTTTTAATTTTTGGCTAAGGTGAGTGATTTGCATAGTTCCTCACTAATTATGGTTAATTAAGGGTGGTTAGTGTTAATTAGCGAATTTAAACATGATTAAATTCTGGAAAAATATTTATAAATTTTGAAATATTGTTTTAGGCCTCTGTTAGAAAATTTGGTTAAATTTTGCTAATCATATCATTAGTTTGTTTAAACATGATTAAGGGAAAATATGGATTTTTGGCTATGTTTGATCCACTTTAATACATCATATTGTTGTTTTGATGTTTGTGGTCAATTCTACAAGTTGCTATGACTGTATGGTATGCTTTGTGATTGATTAGAAGAGTTAGAATGGTCAAAAACGCCGTCGTATGGCGTAAAACCTCACTGTAAAAGTTGCAGGAAGCAGTGCAGGGTTTCGGATTGGATCGGGTTAGGGGGCTCGGATCAGTTGGCAAAAGGATCCGATACGGATCGGGACTTTGCACTAAAGGAAGCTTGGCAAAAAGAAGACCGTTTGTATTAGAGTTGGAGTTGGACCTAAGCTGGACATGGGATCAGATCAGATTGACTGGAGATGAAGGACCACCGAACCGAACTGGAGCAAAGTGCTTCGAACCAGGACTTAAGTGCCATCACCTAACTGAACCGGCATCTGAAGGAGGAGAACCACCGAATCGAGCCGCACCTAAGAGCATACTATGAAGCATTACACCGAACCGAACTGATGATGACTAGAGCACTATGCATATTCGAACCGAACCGGATGTGTGCTATTACTACTATGCGACGACTTTTCCGAAGGCTAACTCCAATTCGACCAAAACCCGAGATGCAAAGGAAGTCCAAATAGGAAGTAGAACTCAGGGTCAAGTTAGGAACCAACGAGTTATCTTCATGAGTTGGGCTTTACTGCGGGATGTGTGCAAAGGGGTTATCGATGTCTATAACTTTGGATCACTATGGAGTGTGGGGTATGTGGACGGATTCAGGGCAACAGTGGCCTAGGTAGGACTATTGGCTATGGACCAATGAGGTGGGGTCATATGTAAGGATTTAGTCGTGACTCCATGGGGCAAGCTTGGTGGTAGCAATAGTTATATAAGTCGGGCTCCATCACTACCTCGATGGTCTAGTGATCAAAGTAGTGGATATCGTATGCTTTACGCACTAAGTGAGAGATGTGAGGGTGGTTGCTATGATTGATTATTTGCCATCACTACGTCATGCACACCCCTACCCCCGTATTCTTTACACCATATGTTTAGTGGCACCTTAGAGTATTGAGCGGTATGTTGTGCTAACTCTTTGGTTGCAGGTCCAGGTTCAGGTATGGTTTAGTATACCTGTTATTGTTCTGTTTTGATGCTTATCGCTCATACCAGACTTTTGTCTGACCCAGAGTTTTATGTCTCTTCTTATTACTCTAGGTGCTCTTAAACGGGCAGACTAGAGACAGGTTAGGTGGTATGCACGAGTAGCTGTACAGGAGACGAGCATGAGGCTCCCACGTATGATATATAGATATTCTCCCTGTGTCGCTGTTGGTCGCTACTTTGGGAATTAGTAGTGTACCTTACTTATTTTCTTTAGAGATAGTTTTCAAAAGTTGTAATAATAATGATGTGGAACATAAGATGTATATGGATTTTCCACTGCTATGATGTTTAGTTTTCAGCATATGCACTGTCTAACCTATTTTATGTCAAGTATGTTATTATTATATTTTATTCCATGCGCTGTGAGACATTTTACAGGTTCCTTGTCAGTTCAAATACCTTTCCTTTACTTTCTTTAACGACCGTCCCATGCTGGTTAGACATTGGCACAACGCACTTTCATTGAAATGCCGGCTGGTACGGGGCGGGCCGTCACATTTGGTATCAGAGCTTTAGGTTGCGTAGTTTATCTAGGGAAAGACACCAGGGAGAGATAATACGTATATGAGAGCGCGTATTTGTGATTATATTGGTTTTCAAAAGCTATATATATACATATACAATTAGTATAGCCAAGGATGAAGTCGCACTGCACTGACACCACAAAGAGGATGGTTAATCGTTTCTCTTTACAGATTGAACGATGAGCCGATATATGAGGGGTGCTAGTAGAGGAGACAACAATGGGAATGCCCCTGACGTGCGGGCTACGTTTACTGACTTCATGAAAGAGATGCTTAGAAATGTGCTAGGAGCAGCTCCCAATGCTGCAAATGGTGGTGGTGCAGCGGTGCAGGCGCCTAGAGCCGATTTTGCCAAGCTTTGCAAGGATTACACTAGCCTTGGTGGAAAGCCGTTCCACGGAACGTAATAGGCTACAGAAGTTCAGGATTGGTTGGATAGATGTGAGCATATCTTCGAAGACTTAGGTATCGAGGATGCGATGAAAAGAAAGCTAACGTCCCGTCAGCTGCAAGGACGGGCAATGAATTGGTGGAACACTATTAAAGCTGGTACTCCAAAGGATCACGTTACATGGGACCAGTTTAAGGCCCGATTCGGTGAAAAATTTATCCCAGCTGCCCAGAAGTCAGAGTTGTTTAGCAAATTTCTAGATCTTAAGCAGAATGGTAGGGCTGTCTAGGAGTGCATTGCAGAATTCGATACTTTATCGAAGTATGTATTATCCCTCATTGACACTCTCCAGAAGAAGAATGAGAAGTTTATAAAATGCTTGGATCAGTACTTGGGGGAAAGGCTTATTAACCACATCGATGGAAAGTTTGAATCGATTGTGGGGAAAGCATTGAGGTCGGAGAGTCTTTACCCTAAGTCAAAGACTGAGGTTGCATCTGCAGAGGAGCCAAAGCCGCAAGCAAGCGGTGGAGGAAAGAATGGTTCTCAGAATAAGAGAAAGACGAATCAGACCAAGGATGGCCAGAAGAAAAATAATAAGAAAGATGTTGAGTGTTTCAGCTGTAGTATGAAGGGCCACTATGCCAAAGAATGTCGGGCCAAGCCAGCGGATAGGAAGTGCTTCAACTGTGACCAAGTGGGACATCACAAGGATAAGTGTTCACAATCCCCTAAGGAAAAGCATATTGTGAAAGCATATGCTATCAATGTTGTTCCTTCTTCGTCCGATGCCCCAACTACGGCGGAGAAGGGAAAGAATGTTGTTATTCAAGGTATGCTTACTGTTTATGATGTTCCTGTTCGAGTATTGTTTGATATCGGAGCTTCCCAGTCCTTCATATCTTGTGACCTGGTAGATAGGTTTGGATTGGAACCCGAGATAGTCGACAGACCTTTAGCAGTGATGAACCCGATTGATGGTTCGACTAGCATTTATATGATTTGTCGTAATGTGGTCTTATCGAGTCATGGATGCATGTTTGTTTGTGATTGCTTTGTTTTGGGCCTTATTAAATTTGGCATTATTTTGAGAGTCGATTGGCTCCAAAGATACGGTGTGGTGGTAGACTGTGAGGGCTTTTTGGTGACAGTTAGAGAGGATGATGGGGGGAGGGTAGTGTTTGGTGGTCTACCTAATGATGTGGTAATGGGTAGTTTTCTAAATTCCCTCGACATCCCGCATGATGAGTTGTCAGATGTGCCAGTGGCTGGCCAGTATTCGGACATCTTCGAGGAAGTGACCAGACTTCCACCACACCAAGAGATTGAGTTCCGTATTGATTTAGTGAAAGATGCCAGACCTATAGTGATGCCACTTCGTTGTATGGCGCCAAGGGAGCAGCGAGAGCTCGGGGTGCAAGTAAGCGATCTGCTGAAGAAGGGATTTATCAGAAGAAGTGTTTCTGAGTGGGGAGCACCAGTTGTGTTTGCTACCAAGGCAGATAGTTCCCTTCGATTGTTTGTGGACTACCGCGAGTTGAATAAGGTGACGAGGAAGAATAAGTATCCTCTACCACGGATAGATGATTTGTTTGATCAGTTGAGTGGCGCAAGAGTATTCTCCCAGTTGGATCTCGCGTCAGGTTTTCATCAGCTTAGGGTGGAAGCTGGGAGTATAGCTAAAACGGCCTTTCGGATGCCGTCTTGATTTTATGAGTGGTTGGTCATGTCATTCGGGTTGACCAATGCACCAGCATATTTTGTGGATCTTATGAATAGGGTATTCAGAGATCAGTTGAATAAGTTTGTTCTTGTGTTCGTGGACGATATACTTGCTTATTCGAGGATGGAGGAAGAACACAAGGAACACTTGAGGATAGTGATGGAGGTGTTGAGAAAACACCAATTAAAAGCAAAGTTTTCTAAGTGTCACTTCTGGACGAGGGAAGTGAGATTCTTGGGCCATGTTGTTTTAGAGAATGGTAATACCGTGGACCCTGTGAAGGTGGCTACGGTACAAGATTGGTCTACGCCCAAGAATGACACAGACATAAGAAGTTTCTTGGGATTAGCTGGATATTATCGTAAGTTTATCCAAGACTTCTCCAAGATAGCGGCACCGTCAACTCAGTTGACCAAGAAGAATCAAGCTTTCGTCTGGGACGAAAATTGTGAAAATGCATTCAGAGTCTAAAGGAAAATTTGTCATGTGCACCAGTGTTAGTCATTCCTAAGGGGAATCAAGAGATGGTAATATACACAGATGCATGTGTTACAGGACTGGGCACTGTATCGATGCAAGGAGGTAGGGTCCTGGCTTATGCAAGTCGAAAACTGAAATCGCATGAGAAAAGTACCCTACCCACGATTTGGAATTGGCAGCGGTTGTATTCGCGTTGAATATGTGGAGATATTATCTCTTGGGAGAAATATTCGAGTTGTTTACCGATCATAAATCGTTAAAGTATCTCTTCTCTTAGAAGGATCCAAGTCTCTAACAGCAAAGATGGTTAGAATTCTTGGCTTCCTATGATTTTGGTATCGCATATACACCAGGAAAGGGCAATGCAGTAGCTGATGCATTGAGTAGAAGACATGCCGGTTTAAGGGCTATGTTTCTTGAGTGGAAGCAATTGGAGTACATCACAAGATATGATTTCAGACCAAAGTGCGAATTAGATCCAGAGCTGTTAGCAAGTTTGACGGTCAGACCCACTTTGATTGAGCGGATTGGTTCTAGTCAGAGGGACGATCCTAGTCTATTAGAAATCATCTCTAAGTTAGAAATGGGAATCAACAAGGAGATGAACAAGTATGGGCTTGACCGAGAGGGATGGCTTAGGATGAATAAGTATCTGTTGCCAAGGATTGATGACCTGTTCGATCAGCTTCACGAAGCCAAGGTGTTTTCTTAGATGGATTTGGTAACAGGATTTCACCTATTGAGGGTGGCTAAGGATAGTGTGCCGAAGACTGCTTTTAGGACACCATCCGGTTTATTCTAATGGTTGGTAATGCCATTCGGGTTGACTAACGCACCAGCGTATTTTGTGGATCTTATGAATAGAGTGTTCAGAGATCAGTTGAATAAGTTTGTGCTTGTGTTCATGGATGATACTCTGGTTTACTCCAGGAACGAGGAAGAACACAAGACATACTTGAGAGTTGTGTTAGAGATCTTACGAAAGCATTAGTTGAAAGCTAAGTTCTCAAAGTGTTAATTCTGGAAGGCTAAGGTAAGATTCTTAGGCCATGTAGTTTCTGGAAAAGGGATGGTGGTTGACCCTGCTAAAGTTGCAGCAATCCAGGACTGGGATCGACCTAAGAATGCGACGGATGTTTGGAGTTTCCTTGGGTTGGCAGGATATTACCGACAGTTTATCAGGAATTTCTCCAAGATAGCTGCACCGTTGATAGGATTGACGAAGAAGAACCAAGTGCTCACATTGGATACGAAGTGTGAACAAGCGTTCGGAATCCTAAAGGAGAGATTGACAAGTGTTCCTGTGTTGACCATTCCAAGTGGGAATGAAGAGATGGCGGTATATATCGATGCATATGGTACTGGGCTTGAAGCAGTGCTAATGCAAAAGGACAAGGTCGTGGCCTACACGAGTTGACAACTAAAGCCGCTTGAGAAGAATTACCCAACTCATGATTTGGAGTTGGCAGCGATTATGTTTGATCTGAAGATATGGAGACATTAGATGTTGGGACCCCGATTCGAGTTGTTTACGGATCACAAGTCGTTGAAGTATCTTTCCTCCCAAAAGGATTTGAATCTTCGGCAGCAACGATGGTTAGAGTTTCTAGCATCGTATGATTTTGATATAGCCTATACTCCTGGAAAAGGTAACGCGGTTGCAGATGCGTTGAGCCAAAGACATTCAAGTTTAGGGCTGATGTTTTCGGAATGGAAGAGCCATGAGTATTTGGCAAGGTTTAATTTCAGGCCAAGGTGTGAGTTGGAACCTGAAATGTTGGCAAGCTAGTCGATAAGACCTACACTTATCGAAAGAATTGGTGAAAGCTAAAGGCGAGATGCAAAGCTTGTTGAGTTTATCCAGAAGCTAGAACCAGAAGATAAAGAGTTCGAAGTCGATCAAGGAGGTTGGATTCGAAAGCAAGGGCGATTAGTTGTTCCTGATATCAACGGATTGAGAGATGAGGTTCTGAGGGAATGTCAACACTCAACTTGACGATTCATCCCGATCGTAACAAGATGTATCAGGACATGAAATGAGTCTACTACTAGGAGGGGATGAAGTGAGATATTGGAAAGTTCATTTCCAAGTGCATAAATTGTCAGTTAGTGAAAGATGAACAAATGAAGCCGAGTGGTTTGCTTCACCAATTGGAAGTTCCTACATGGAAGTGGGAGCAGATATTGATGGACTACCTAGAACCAGCGCTGGAAATGAAGGAATTTGGGTCATGGTGGATCGCTTGACCAAAAGTGCAAGGTTCATTCCTGTCAAGTCAACTAGGACAACGTCAAAGCTGGCTGAACTATATGTGAAATGGATTGTTAGATTCCATGGTGTCCCAAAGAGAGTGATCGAGATCCATTATTTACTAGCGAATTTTGGAAGAGTTTGCAAGAAGCTTTGGCAACCGATTTGTGCTTAAGTACGGCTTATGATCCCCAAACTAATGGTCAAACCTAGAGGGTCAATCGAGTTTTGGAAGATCTCCTAAGAGCTTGTGTATTGGATTTTGGAGGATCGTGGGAAGACCATCTACATCAGGTTGAGTTTGCATATAACAATAGCTACCAGTCCATTATTGGGATGACACCATACGAGGCGTTGTATGGGAGACCATGCAATTCTCCGGCATGTTGGTTAGAAACTGGAGATAAGTTGGCACTTGGGCAAGAAATGATAAGAAAGACCTCAGATTGTAACGAGATCATTCAGCAATGAAAGAAGGCATCCCAAGATCGTCAGAAATGTTACGCCGATAAGCATCGTAAGGACTTGGAATTCGACGATGGCGATATGGTTTTCATGAAGGTTTCACCGTTGAAGCATATGGTGAGATTTGGAAGTAAAGGAAAGTTAGCTCCTAGGTTCGTTGGACCATTTCCAACAGTCGAGCAAATTGGAAAGATCGTATTTAGATTGGAGTTGCCTGAGAAGATGTCGAGTGTGCATAATATTTTCCATGTGTCATTTCTACGGAAGTTCGTGCATGATTCGAATGAGGTGGTAACTCCAGAGAAGTATGAAGACCTATAAGTGGAAACCGCAGTTGCGAAACCTCGTAAGCCACTTCTTGTTGTGGAAAATGACACGAAACAGCTTGGGAGCAAGATGGTTAAGCTAGTTATGGTACAATGCAGTGAAGATGGCGACGATTGTACGTAGGAGACGAAAGATGGCATGATGGCGACTCATCCAGAACTCTTCGTCGGTAGGACCCTTTGATATCGTACCATCGTTATATAGTTGTATCTTGTTGATTGTTTGATAGAATTCCGCGTGCTAGGATAAGGCTATGGATGCATGGCTTGATGGTTGCTAGTTTGGGTGATAGAATTGGCTTCTCATGGATGATAGGCAAGCGGAATTGTTGTAGTCGCTTAAGTTTACTTTGATTTTCGGGGGTGAAATTCTTAAAAACGGGAGGGGGGGGGGAGGGGAGAATGTAACAGTCCACATTTTACGTATCGAAAGATCATAAAATATTTTTATTTTATTACTTAAGGGTTGGATGATTCTCATCTTTTGGTATATTGCTTATGCGGATGTGAGACATGTCCATAATTTTTACCGATTTTGTTTGCGACCATTTTGCCCTTGTCATTCTTGTACAGGGCATAACTTTTGACTCTGGTTGAGTCAGATGGTAAGACCTGTGCCATTGGAAAGGAATTGATGTTTGCCTTTCCGTAGAGTGGTTACATTAAAGATTTGGCTCAGAGGTTTGGGAGAAATCGTTGTTTTAAGGTTTTCAGTTGGTTGTCCAGGTTTGGTAAGCCAAAGTGGGCTGAATTGGAAAGGCCCATTATGGGGTTGGTGAAAACTATAAATGGGAGGTAAGGAATATGAGAAAGGGTTTAAATTTTCCATTCTCTCAATGGGAGGTCTTGTGCTCCTCCTTCCTCTAACATTCTTCCACCATTAAAAATCATAATCCAAGAGGGGAAATTGGAGATCTATACCATTGGAGGCTAGATCTACATCAATTGAGGCAAGGATTCATCGGATCATGGTGTTTGGTGCAAGGTTCTTGCTATCCGGATTAATATTCCTTTGATTTTTGCTCGTTTGGGATAATCGATGAGTGATTTATATCTCTCACATGAATGCAATGATGAATATGATTGTTTGTGCATGTTTCCCATTAAATTCAAGTGTTTTACCAAAGATTTACACCATTATATGTCTATTTACATATGCATCACCCTATGATATAATTTTGCAAGTTTTACCCGTTAATTTCATGTCATTTCACATGTTTATGTTAGTTAGATCTCTCATTTTGATCATATGTTCAATTTAATGGTTTTAGGTGATATTACATCATTTTTGTGGTAATCGTCATATTCATGTTGTTAGCAATGTTATGACATGTTTATGATTGTGTTTGATGACTTTGGTTGAGTCAGTTTCGCCGGATTCGTCGTTTGACGAAGTTTTTGTCGAAATCGGAGTAGAATTGGAGATGTGCAGGAAGTGGATTAGGTCGGCCATAATTGGATCGGGTCGGTCTCAAATCCTATCATGCAGAACAAGTTAGAATGGGTCGGTCAGTGGAGCTGGTTGGGTCGGGCAATGTCTGGTTGGGTCAGTCCATTCAAGATGAGTCGGGTCGGTTCAGAAGTTGAGGTGATTAAGGGGTGACCGGATCGGGTCGGTCATATTGTTGATCGGATCAGGTCGGTCATGTTGAGGTAGCCAGATTGGGTCGGTCATGTTCCAGAATGGGGTGATCGGATCGGGTCGGCCGAATTTGAAGTCGGGAAGGGACTGGGTCGGGTCGGCCTAGTCTGGGTCGGGTCGGTCTGAAGGGGCTGATCGATCATGTTTTTAGCAGCACTTTTAAACGCTGTGGTTGATAGTGATGATGCTGTCATTTGTTTCCAATATGGCCATTTTCTGAAAAAGTACTTTTTTGGTTATGACTTGGATTTGAAGAAAAGAACTTGAAAAATATATTTTTCGGGGCCAAACCCTCGAACCGTAGCCATAGCACAGTGATGTAATTGGATCGGTGATGGTGTAACTTCTAAAAGAATTCAAGTGGGAATATTCAAAGTACTGGAAGGTGTTCGTTGATCGGTATAGAAAAGAGAATGAGGTGACAACTCAAAGGTCGTGAGTTGGTGGATAATGGTTGCTCGAGAATGTTACTTGAGCTATGAAAAGTCGTCGAGTTGGATGACAAGAGATGAGAAGGCCGAGTGATTATCGTTGTCATAAGTTCTAGCAGGCTCAAAGCAAATAACGATGGGGGCACCTAAAAGACCAATTGTAGGTCGAGTACCTTGGGTATCGTTGAAAGACCTAGTTGTCAAGGTTGGACATACATACGTATCATTGAAATGCATATGGAGTTTATGCTAGAGCTGGGGTTACCAGTAGCCCTTAACATATGGCAAGGTTGGTCATCATACGATTAACGATGGTTTCAAAGCGGGATTGGCAGTGATAGCCAGAGTCTGTCATGATTGATTAGTTTCTTTGTTTGAACCGTCTCATGTAGATTGTCCAACTTCGGAGGAGATGTTACTTGGGTGCTTGTCTGATATTAGTTTAGGCCTCTGGGGCTTGTGCTTGAGGGGTGTTGAGTTCGATTAGGATGATTTACATGAGATCTATAATTTGGATGTCATCAGTGTTTTGCTATGATTGAATGGGTGTTCTGGTTTCCATGGATGTATGATTGAATTGTTAAAGTTAAGGCTATCACTGTCCGATAAGGGTAAGAAAAGGTTGAGTTCTTCTCTAGTGTTGTGGGTAGATTAGTATGTTTATCTATCCCTTCTCATATACTTTACTATTGATGTTTGTTAGCTGTTTTATCGCTCACTAAGACTGTTGTCTGAATAAAGGTTTTATGTCTCCTCTTATTACCTTGGGTTTTTCATCCGATTGTTGGATAGCCAAACCAAGTAGCAGGTGACAGGTGATGACTTAGTGGGAACGGTGATGCTGATCGATTGCGAGCAGGAGGCTGGCATACTATCTTTACTACTATCTAATATTTGTTTCCGCTGTTTGCTATTTCTCTGAGTGTTGTAGTGAGGCAAATTGTACAAACACTATTGTTGTTATCCACATGTATGGGAAATACTTTCTAGTTGTCATGAAAGTTTAGTGTTTTCCGCTTCACTATCATTACCTGTTGTATATATTCTATTATATTTTATTCTTGCGTTGTGAGTTTACGCCAGGTTTCGATATTGTTTACCTACTCTGATGATCGCCTATTACTACTCGGCACACCCTTCAGCGCATTATTCCTCTTGTTTAGTGCAGAGGTTATGGGCGGTCGTCACAGGACCTCTTTAATGGCATCTTCGCATTAAGGAATAAGAAGGACAAAACAAATTTATTCCAATTAATCATATACGATGACTATGACTTCAAATTACATGGAAATGATTGTAATTAGATGTCTAGATGGGGCCAATAGCTTGTAAATCATTATTGTCAACAAAAATATCAATAGCTCTCCAAACTGGACTTAGGTCCCTCATGGGACCGAACCATTATAAATCTCTAGTGCCATTTACAGCTTTGCGGCTCTTCTGCACTTATTTTCCTTACACGAAACTATATTCTTTAGTAATTCAAAATCTTGGGTTTTGGCGACATTTTTTGGCGTTAATATTATATATTTTACTAGTGTATATATATATATATTACTAATATATATACTTCATATATACATATACACTTTACATATATATATATATTAGTATATATTTATATATTAGATCATCATTATTACTATCTGACTAATACACACACGCATACATATATACACACACAGATATACACATATATATATGTATGTATGTGTAACACCCCATAATTTTAAAGAACATTAATGACAATAAACTAAAGAATACTTAATTTAAAGTTGGAAATTAAGTAAAATAGAGTATACCATTGCATTTATCTTGGAATTCTTGTTCAAATAGACTCTGAGTTTGCGTAAAACGGACATCGTATGAGGAAGACATAAAAGTTAGAAGTTTGTATACATATAAGAAGGATATAGGTAAATAAATCAAACCAGAAATTCAAAATAAATAAAATTAGAGGAGCGGGAAACCAACGGGGGAATATGACCCGTTATGGGCTGACCCACACCCCCATGGAGTCCACCTATTGGTCGTCCCATGCAAGGCTGTGTCGACCCCTAGGGTCGACCCCTAGGTCGACCCACCCCAGATCTAGGAAGGTTCATTTTCTGCACCTGGACTTATTTGTTTGCTAGATTCGTTGGATATAGTCTATATAAAGGCCAGCATTTCTATTGATTTTCTACACCTATAGCAATGGAGATAATCGGATGTTGCCTTAGCTTGGATTGAATTTGACTATCTTCTACAACATCAGCCTATACATACATCAGAAACGTTTATTGTACTCTGATCCAATCTCTGCGAGATCATTTTACTTTTAGTATAAAAATTTAACATTAACCTTTACATGTTAATAAACCGAATTTGAGCCTATGCCTGTTAAGAAACTGATTCATGTCCAAACAGTTATGCTATAATTACATGTATCTTTCCATATACCTGTTCTGCTGTTCAGTTGTTATTACACGCCTATTTCTGTTCATCTCCCTCTCTTACTCCATTTTTATTTTATAAGCTTAGGTTACCTTCGAGCCTAGGCCAATCTCGTAAGATTCATATGTATGAACGGAATTGAGGAATATTTGGGAATGATATTTGGGGCATATCTTGTACTGTGGAAAATGAATGTAATCTTAGGGTGTATGAACATGTAAATTTGTAGGCTTAATTCAAAGATTAAGTGAAACATGTTAATAAACTGTAAGTAACCTATGAAACCTATTTACCAGTGGGGTTAAGTAAACTAGTTAAAACTATGGGGTTAATTAAACATGTTTAATCTGTTAGGGTTGTATGAACATTGTTAAATCTATAGTGGTTCTACAAACCTATTAATCTGTAACCTATTAAATTTTTGGGGGTTATGCTGTGGGACTTAACCCGTTGAAATCCTAGTTAATTGGGGACACAAGGTTAGGGGTTTAAGTTGTGTCATTTGCTGTGTGGGACCCAAATTAGTCAGTAACCCATTTTGTATTAAACGGGGACCACACACTAGGTAGGGGTCAGGGCGTGCTTACTGAACTAATTGTAAGAGGTTGGGTGTTTGCTGGCGCGTTCCAACGGGTACATGTGCGTGCATGGGTCCGACCAGCTTCATAAAATAAGTCGTTGTAGCACCTGTAAATAGGTCTATGTTCTTTTGTTAATACACCCTACTGTGGGGCCGACACAGGGTATTTACGTGTTAGGCAGCCGATCGCTTGGGGGTAGTAATTAGGGTACATCTAATCCTGCCTGTTTAGGTGCCCATTATTTCTGTTTGTGGTAATACACGTTATTTCTGTTTAGGGTAACATCCTTATTTCTGTTGGGGTGCCTGTTATTTCTATTTTGGGGGTAAAACCCGTTATGTAATTAGAAGTACACCTAAACCTACCATAATGTTTATGTTTTGATCATTCTGTTTCTATTAAGTAAATGGAAAACATTTAATCTGGTATACTATTATTGGTGCAGAGAAAATAGTTGAGAAGCATAGTTAATCCTGTTTATTCTGCTTATCCTGTTTATATATGTTATTGTTATCTCTCATCTTATTTATTTTCCTTTCTTGATACTTTTACTTCTTTATATGCTAAAAGTCACCGGACTCACCAAACTTTATGTCTGACCTGGTTTGTTTCCTTTTCTCTCTTTCCTTCCCCCCAAGATCTCAAAGTGGGCATGCTCATGCGTGATTAGGACTTTCTCTCGCTTTTGTTATGCTTGGATCTGGATCTTCTTTAATGTATCGCTTCGACTATTTGTCTACTTTGTTATGGCTACTTATGGGGATTACGAATTTTCATTTATATACTCTGATGGTTTTTGGAGCAAGGCAGATGTTTTGGTTTGATGTATTTGGTTTTAGTATTTTAGCCTGATATTGCAATTGGTTATGAGACTACGATGTTTTCTGCTGGAAAAAATAAAAATTTTAAATTTCTGCTGTTATTTTTATATCTGTCTTGTGAGATTATGTTTATGTTTACCTATAACGCTTCACTGAAATTAATGCATTGTGATAAAGAGTGACATTAACATACATGGGGTGTCACATTTGGTATCAGAGTTGAAGGTTACAAGATCAGATAAAAGTTTTGAAAAAGTGTTTTCAAAAGCAAATTATTTTCAAGAAAAGACTATTTTTGAAGAACATATTCCCCAAGGCCATATGGAATATCATCCCTATTCTCTGTTTGAATCCCTTTTCTTTTCAACATGTTTGGGGAACCGATTCTTCCCAAGGGCGTTCAGGTACTAGCTTGGTTCCGTAGATATCTTAAGGTTACGACACCTTCCGGAGGCCAGGGAGAAGCCCCTCCTCTAGCAGCAGTCGTTGTTCCTCCACCTCAATGTGTAGATAATTTCTCTAAGATATGCAAGGACTTCTGTGCTATGGGAGGAAAACCTTTCGTGGAACTGAAAGCGTTGTGGAAGCACGGAATTGGTTACATGAGACAGAGAACTTGTTTGGGCTTTTTAAGGTCGATGACCATAGAAAGATACAGTTGGCCGCTTGGCAACTTAAAGACTAGGCATCGTTTTGGTGGGAAGTGACGCAAGTAGGGTGTCCAGTAGAAACTTAGGCTAACTTCCAACATAGGTTTGACATGAAGTTCCTTTCTCAGGCAGAAGAAAGTATGAAGATGGAGATATCTTTGGCACTTAAGCAGGGAAGCATGTTCGTTAAAGAGTATGTCAAGAAGTTCATTCATTTGGCAAGGTTTGATCTGGAGCTGGTGAATACCCCGCATAAGAAAGCTTTGAAGTTTGGGAGAGGATTAAATCAACCTCTCCATGGATTGGCAATGTCCTATATTCCAATAGGGGAAACTTTTGAGAAACACTCTAACATGGCATTGATGCACAAAGAAGATAAAGAAGAGAAGAAAGAGGCAAAGATTGATGAGATGCAAAACAAGAAAGTGTTACCCTAGAAAGAACAAAGCTCAGAACAAGAAGAAGTGTCATAGTTATGGGAGCTTGGATCATCTAGTCAAGGATTGCAGTAAAAGGAAGAATGCTTGTTTCGGTTGTTGTGAAGTTGGACACTACAGTAAGGAATGCCCGAAGAAGCAAGGATAAGGGCAGGACCTTCTGGAGGGCAGGCGCATGCTCTTAAGGCTAGTGGACCGGACAGAGGTAGGAAAGTTTCTTTTGAAGGTATGATTTCCCTTTTTGATCATCCAGTTAGGACTCTTTTTTATTCTGGCGCTTCTCATTATTTTATATTTATTCTATGGTTGAGTGTCTGCACCTTAGTACTAGTATTGTTTTTTATCCTGTTATAGCCTCAAACCCTATTTGGGACATGATACATCTGTTTATAATATGTCGTGGTTTGAGGATATCTTTGTTGGGCGTCGAGTTTGAGTGCGTGGCATATGTGCTTTGTTTTATGGCCTACGGTCTGATTCTAGGGATGGAATGGCTAGCCATGTATGGTGCCATCGTAGACTGCGAGAGGAGGGTCGTTAGACTTCTGACTTGCCATGGGAGGACTCTCGAGATTTTTTATGACCCAAGGGTGTCTGTTATACTTAGCTTCCTACAATCACTTGATGCTTCTGTCAACGATTTATGATCTGTACCCATAGTCTATGAGTATCCAGTTGTTTTTGTTGAGGTTCGGGGCTTACCTCTGAGGTGTGAGATTGATTTCAGAATATACTTGATGGGTAATGTGAAGCCACTTGCATTGCCTGTGCGCCACGCGACCCCTAGGGAAATGAGGGAGCTTAGCAAGCAAGTAGGGGAGCTACTTGCGATGGGGTTTATTAGGCGAAGTATTTATAATGGCGTGCTCTAGTCATCTTCGTAACCAAAGCAGATGGCTCACTTCGTCTATGTGTAGATTATAGGGAGTTGAATAAATTCACCAGGAAGAATAGGTACCTACTCCCGAGGATTGATGATCTGTTTGACCAGCTTGTTGGCGCATCAGTTTTCACACAGTTAGATTTGGCCATGGGATTTTATCAGCTAAGGATGGTCGAAGACGATATAGATAAGACCACTTTCAGAACTCCAGATTGTTTCTTTGAGTGGAAAGTCATGCATTTTGTGTTGGAGAATGGAGTTTTGATGACAACAATCTTATTTCAATTATAATTGATTATAAAATATATGCTAATACTTTTTGTCTAGAATATATATATATATATATATATATATATGCCGGAATTATATACATGAAATATTACTGAAGACTGTACAGTTATAAAGATGATAGAGATTCAAAGATCAAAGAAATTTCAAGACTCATGAGTAATCAAGATTTCAAGATTAATATATTTATAGAGTCTAGATTTTGTAAGACTCAAAATAGCACTCTAGGATCAAATTCAGATTCTAATTTTCAAATTCTAATTTTCAAATTCTGATTTTCAATTCTATCCTCAATCCTCTCCATTTTGTTTTTCTATTTATCCTCAATTCTCTCTGTTTTGTTTTTCTATTTTGTTTCTGTTTTTATTCTTCTTGGTTTTTCAAACTTAATTTTTTTATATACTTTATATTTATACTTTATGTAGTTTAAAAACTTATAATCTTATAAATATATTTATTTAGTTTAAAAGTATGTTTTCATATGATTTTCTATCATATAATATTAATTTACAACACTAGAATTTTACTCAAGAATTTCCAAAATTAGTTTTATAGCAAAATACATGCAAAATGTTTTGAAAATGAAAAATACACATGTGTATGTCGACATAGCAAAAAGTATATGTCGACATATAACTTCTATTTTTTCTAATTTTGAAGGGAAGTGGCTTTTCACTTTTTGAAACACTTCAGAACTGTTGCTACCCTTCATACTCTATAAAAATAGGTTAAAACCGAATTTTTCAACACATCTTCTTCTCTAACTTCATACCCTTTCATCCCACCATTATTCTTAATCATTTTTATGATTCTTACACTTATAATCTGCCGATTTCACTTTTATTTTGATTAAACTCCTTCTCTCTACACTCTTTACTCTTTGAATCAATTGTTATTGAAGAGTTATAGGGCTGTTTTGTAATTGCTTGGATTGAATAAACCCTATTTGAAAGTCAAAGAGGAATCAGTGTATCCTTGTAGCTTTGAAAACAAGGGATAGGAGTCGGTGTCTCCTTTTTGAGCCATGAAATCAAGGAGGTTGTATTTGACTATTGGAAATAGAAACAAAATTCTGCATAATCCAGCATTGTGCGAGACTGAACGTAAGAGTGATCTGAAATAGTATAAAATCCGATGTGTTCTTTCCTTTTTCTGCATTTTTATTTCTGTTTATTTTGCATCTGTGTTTGAATCTGTGTCTGTGATTGTGTTTGTGGTGTTTAATTCGTTTAATAATTCTCTTTATTTTTAATTTTTGTTTAAATTCTTACAAACACTATTCCTTTAGTGTTTGCTTTGCCTGAACGATCCATTCCGCAGTCCCTAACAATTGGTATCAGAGCATGGTCTTTCAAAAAGTTCATAATCTGATTTTTGAAATTCTAGTAAAATGGCTAATTTTGGAATCTATGATAATACTAGTATCAATTTATGCATTGCATCAATGTTAAAAGAGTCTGCATATATTAATGTTAAAGAATCATATGATCTACTGAAATATTGTTCAATACAGAAAAGGATGAGTTCTATGACTTTTGAAAAATCAAAAATTGAAAATATGGGTGAAGTGGCTATTGGCAATTCAAATTCTGAAAATGTGGCTATTGGAAATTCAAATCTTGAACTGGTGTGTTACATGGCTATTGAATATTCAAATTCTGGAAAGCAATTGGTGGAATTGAAAAAGGGAAAATGGATACTAGATAGTGGCTGTTCAAGACATATGACTGGAAATCCAAAACTACTCAATAATCTGAAGTATGAAAATGGTGGATTGGTAAACTTCGGAGATAATTCTAAAGGGTACATCATTTGAATCGACAATGTCGGTAATTCTAAAACTACTAATATTTCTGATGTTTTATTAGTTAGGAATTTAAAACACAATTTACTAAGTATAAGTCAACTTTGCGATAAAGGATATAAAATAAATATTGAAAAGAATAATTGTTTCATAGAAGATGGGAATTCAAAAGTTATATTCGAAGGAGATAGAAAGAAAGAAATTTATATATTAAGTACGAAAATTTCCAACGATATTCTATGTCCTATGGACAATACAACTAATCCCTGGATCTGGAATAAGAGATTTGGTCATACAAATTTCAAACATATTTCTAGAATTTCTAAATTCGATTTGGTTAGAGGATCACCCAAAATGAAATTCAAAGTTAATAACTTATGTGATGCTTTTCAATTCGGAAAATTAAAGAAGAGTTCATTTAAATCAAAAGAAGAAATTACCACTTCAAAACCATTAGCGTTAATAAACATGGATTTCTTTGGTCCATCTCAAACTCAATCCATAAATCATAACAGATATGTGTTTGTAATAGTTGACGATTTTTCTTGATACACTTGGACTTTGTTTCTTAAAAATAAAAGTGATGCTTTTGATCAATTTAAAACTTTCTCTAAAAGAATTCAAAATTTATTATCACTAAAAATTAAAGTAATATGTAGCGATCATGGTGGAGAATTCGAAAATGAGAATTTTGAAAAATATTGTAATAAAAAGGGAATAACCCACAAATTTTCAATTCTAAAAACTCCTCAACAATACGGAGTAGTTGAACGTAAAAGTAGAACGATACAAGAATGTGCAAGAACTATGTTTTTCGATAGTAACTTACCAAGGGATTTTTGGGTTGAGGCAGTAGCAACAGGTTGGTATATTATTAATAGAATTTCAATTAGACCTTTGACTCATAAAACTCCTTATGAACTTTTATATAACAAGAAACCAAAAGTATCATATTTTAAAATAATTGGAAGTAAATGTTTTATTCTTAATACAAAAGATAGTTTAGACAAATTTGATTCAAAATCAAATAAAGGAATTCTTATTGGATATTCAGAACAAAGCAAGGCTTATAGAGTCTTTAATACTCGAACCAACACTATAGAAGAAACATTAAACGTATCTTTTGATGAAAACTATAAATGCATAACTCAAAATGATAAAGACGATTATGAGGATGAAATTAATGAAATAAATAATGAAGATAACTAACCAAATAAAAGAATTAGATTATTAGAGACCATCCTGTAGAAAATATCTTAGGGGATATTGAATCCGTTGTTAGAACTTGTAACACCCCGAATTTTTAATGGCATTAAAGAGAATAAATTATACAATAATTAATTTAATATTCATAATTATACGAAACCAATTGCACCATTGCGTCCGTCTCAAAATTTTGGCCAAGATAGACATTTGGTTTGCATAAAACGGACAGCGTATGAAGAAGTCACGAGAGTTTTGAGTTTGTATATGCGTAGAAATATTTTATATATACACATGAGTCAGACTTGAGTCAAAGATGATTCAGAATCCTATCTAGAGGATTCAAATTCGAAAAATTCCTCTAAGCGGCAAAATTCCCGCTCTAGGGGGTCGACCCCCTAGATGGGTGTCGACCTAGGGGTCGACCCACCTACAGGGGTGTCGACACCCCTAGGGTTGAGGTGGCACTCGATTTCTGGGGGTATTGCAGCTATATATATGTGTCCTATTTCTTATATTTTCTTCATTAGGAGTCCTGGAGGCCATATGCTGCTGGAGTGGGAACTGAACCGTTTTCTACAACAACATATTCTACAAATCCAATTCAAAAATTCTAGATCCGTTCTTCCTAAATTCTCTAAACCTATAGCTGTGAGTTTATAGATTAATTTTACGTTTACATAAATAAAAGTATACTATGAAAGACTATGAATTGGATATGTTGTAAAGTATGATTCTGTGTTAATGTGAAATCCTATACTATGTCATGACAGATCTATTTTCCTAGATCTAATAAAATTATGGTGATTTGATTATTTTGCTTATATAGATCTTGACTTGTAACCGTGTTATGGTGGATGTACAACTATTAGTTTGTACAATTGTGACATTACTTAGATCTAAATCATTATGTTATTCACCTTTCACCTGTCATATTGTGATACATTGAGATGTTGTAAACTTGACATGTGAATCCACCTTTAGATCTGAACATGTTACTAAGTCACCCTAACTGTGCTATATCTAAGTAACTGGACAACTAATGTTTAATCTAGATTTCATTATGCTTGCTTGAACATCATAGTAATCACCACAAGTTACAAATTTGATGTCCAATTTATTATGATGTTAATCACATGTCCATTCACATTGTTATTATGCCAGTTTATGTTCATGTTTATTCCAAGACATGTTGAAACTATCACCCTTTTCATATTCCCTTTTTATTGTTATAGCTAGGCTACTTTATAACCTAGATGCGTCCAAAATACATACGAGTACGTTAGAGAGGAAACGGGGAAAAAGGGATTATAATTGGCATGATTTATGTAATGTTTATATGAAATGGGACATGTAATTTAAATGGGGAAAACATAGAAATAGTTAACTATAATGACATAGGTAGATTTGGATTAATTTGGAATGTTTAGTAATTTACAATTAGGAATTGTAAATTGTACTTATGACACGTGGTTAGGTTACATTAGAGGTGGAAGTCTTCCCAGACCCGACCGGCATATCCAGCAGGCACTAATGTTGAACCTAATGTGGGAGGTCTAAGTACGCAAATACAAATCGGGCTAAGACAAGAGGTTAGGCCCAGTTGTGGAATAAGACTGCCTGGACCTGACTAACATATCCAGCATCAACATGTTGTAGGCCTAATGTGGGAGGTCTAGCCCATTATAACCATAATTGGACATGGTAATGAAGTGGACTACTTAACCTAATTTGAAAAGACTATGAACTTAATTTAGGGTTAAGTAAATTGGATGGGTAATGGGTGGTTAAGAAGGGTGGATGATATTTACATATAGGCCCACGAACTTAACCCAATAAGGTTATGTAATTAAAGACACCTGGTGGTATACATAACCGGTAGATAATGTAATAAGGTTATGTAATTAAAGACACCTAGTGGTATACATAACCGGTAGATAATGTAATAAGGTTATGTAATCAAAGACACCTAGTGGTATACATAACCGGTAGATAATGTAATGAAGTTATGTAATTAAAGACACCCTTTAGGGTAAGCATAACTAGTATAGGTCTATGTAATTAAAGATACCTAAGAGTATATATTGTCAGTGGAAAACCTAGTGGGGATACAAGACAAGGAGAAGAGCTTGTATCATATTGTGTGGGACCCATTTCAGTCATTAACCCGGAGTTGGTATCGAGTAAGGACCTCCGTACTAGGCAGAGAAAGGGCACTCTTACTGATTGATTGTAAGAGATCCAAACGAGGCGGATGGTGTGGGTGGCGCAAACCGACCGGGGACATGTGCGTGCATGGGCCGGGCAGAGGGGGCTAAGACGACCATGCCACCACTAGATATGGTTGTGCACACTATGGGTTGCCACTTTAGGAAGTGATACCTCCTACGGTGGGGCCAACACAAGATATCTACAGAGCAGGGAGCCGATCGATTAGGGTAGTGGTTAGGGTATACTTGGACGTATGACCTAAGCCTACCAACTCATAGTGGAAGGGATCATCTCATATCATTTATACTAGTAATAATGCAGAGTAATCATTAGTGAGGCACATATACCTTAACTTACTTACCTTGTCACACCTGCCATTTATGTAGTGATCTCTCTTATCCATTTTATATGCCTGTCATGTTGCTTTTATTTATCTACTGGTAAAATGTAACTAGATATGCCAAACTTTATGTCTAATACTGTTGTTTCTCCTTCTTTCTTCCATTCCCCCCTTCTCCCCCAGGTTCTCAGGGAGGAAACACTCAGACTTAATCAGGAATTAGATATCATCCTGCTAGGAGCTACTTCTAAAGTATGGCTCAAGTTCTTGTCTCTACTATGGCTTAACTCTTTTTTTGGTGGGAATAATGCTTTTTATTTAATTGTGTACTCTGATGGTGAAAGACAGAAGTTATTTTATTGTAATGGTTTTTGTGACTTATGAAATTGCGGACCATGGTATTATGACTTATGTTTGAAATAAAAGTTTAAATTTTCCGTTGCTGCCTTATTTATATCTGTCTTGTAATTATCCTGTGTCTGTTTACCTATAGCGCTTAACAAAACTTAATGCATTCCCTTAGTGAGTGACACTAACGGACGTGGGGTGTATAACTTGGTATTAGAGCTAAAGGTTACCAAGTTAGATAAAAGTTTTTGGAAATTGTTTTTGAAAAGGTTTTAAAAGAAAAGCATTTTCAAAAGAAAAGTCTATTTTGAAAAACATTCCTCAAAAAGCCATATGTAGTATCCTTCGGTCCTTTATATAAATTTCTTCCTTTTCCCTTTTTCAGCATGTCTAGGGAACAAAACATCCCTAATATCCCAGAGGGTATCACAATACCTGGATGGTTTCGTAGGTATTTGGATGCCACGACGCCTGCCAAAGGCCAAGAAAACACTCCTCCCCCAGCTGCACCAGTTATTCCTCCTCGTCCTCCCCCTCCAAGAGCTGATAACTTTGCCAAGATCTGCAAAGACTTCCGGGCTATGGGAGTAAGGCCATTCCATGGGAACGAGAAATTCGCGGAAGTTCGGAATTGGCTTAAGGAGACAGAGGACTTATTCGTAATCTTTGAAGTGGAGGACCAAAGGAAAATTCAATTAGCTGCTTGGCTGTTAAAGGACGAAGCCTCATTTTGGTGGGAAATCTCCCAAGCTGGACGTCCGGTAGAAACTTGGGAAGACCTTAGACAGAGGTTCAAAATGAAATTTCTTTCCCAAGCGTAGAGAAGCATACAGATGGAGAGGTTACTAACTCTAAAACAAGGAAATTTTACGGTGAAGGAGTATGTGAACAAGTTCAACCAGTTGGTAAGGTTTATGTTAGAGTTAGTAGACACACCGCACAAAAGGGCTTTGCGGTTTGTTAAAGGGATGAATAAGCCTCTGCATGGTTTAGCCATGTCCTATATTCCAATGGAGGCCACTTTTGAAAAGCTTGTAGATATGGCCCTAATGCATGAAGAAGGACACAAAGACTGAGGGGGCATCGCAAAATAAAAAGGTGTGGCCCAAGAAGAGGCAACAACAACAGAAGAAAGGGGGAAAAGATGACAAAGGCAAGGATAAGAGAAAGTGTCACAATTGTGGAAAGGAGGATCACTTGATCAAAGATAGTAAAAGGAAGACCAGTTGCTTAAATTGTGGAGAGGTCGGACATTTCTCTAAAGAGTGAACAAAGAAACAGGGATCGCAGGGACAAGGGCAAAGAGCAGGGACTTCTGGAGGGCATGTGCATGCTCTCTCGACCAGTGCTCCTGAAAGAGGTAGAAAAATTTCATTAGAAAGTTTAGTTTCTCTTTCAAACTATCCAGTTAGAACACTTTTTGATTCTGGTGCTTCACACTCATTTATATCTAATTCTATGGTTGAATCTCTACATTTAATTACTATTATGGTAGTTGGTCCCGTAGTTGTTTCAAATCCCATTAGTGGTTCAGCTTGTTTATCGATGATTTGTCGGGGCTTGAAAATATCTGTGTTAGGCGGTGAGTTTGAATGCGATGCGTATGTGCTCGAGTTTATGGGCTATGGGTTGATTCTAGGAATGGATTGGCTTACCATGTATGGTGCCATTCTGGATTATGAGAGGAGGGTTGTTAGACTCCTGATTTGTCATGGAAAGACCCTCGAAGTTTCTTGTGACCCCTAAGGGTCTGTTATGCTTAGCTTCCTAGAGTCTGTAGATGCATCCATAGATGATTTGCAATCTGTTCCAATGGTTCAAGATTATCCCAATGTTTTTGATGAGGTACGGGGTTTAACTCCAAGGCGCGAGATCGACTTTCGTATATATCTGGTGGACAATGCAAAGCAAGTTGCATTACTAGTGCGTCACATAGCTCCAAGAGAAAGGCGGAGATGAGTAAGCAAGCAGGGGAGCTACTTGTAAAAGGGTTTATTAGATGAAGCACATCTGAGTGGGGTGCTCCAATAGTATTCGCAACTAAAGCGGATGGTTCGCTCCGTTTGTGTGTTGACTATAGAGAGTTAAATAAGCTCACCAAGAAGAATTGGCACCCGCTTCCGAGGATTGATGATTTATTTGATCATCTTGTTGATGCCTCGGTATTTTCTCAATTGGACTTGGCTACGGGGTTCCATCAGTTGAGGGTGGCTGAGGACAGCATATATAAGACTGCTTTCAGAACTCTAGACGGTTTCTTTGAATGGCTAGTCATGCCTTTTGGGCTGACAAATGCACTCGCATATTTTTTTGATTTGATGAGCAGGGTGTTTCGAGAGTTCCTTAACAAATGCGTCGTAGTCTTCATTGATGATACTTTGATCTTCTCCAAGAGTGAAGAAGAGCATTCCCAGGATTTGGGAGAAGTTTAGAAAACTCTTTGTGACCATTAGTTAAAAGCAAAGTTCTCCAAATGCCATTTCGGGAGAAAGGAGGTGAAATTCTTTGGGCATGTAGTCTCCAAAGAAGGGATAGTTGTAGATCGCACCAAAGTGGTTGCAGTACAAGATAGGCAGAAGTCCTATGCAGACAAGAGAAGGACTGACATCGAATTCGAAGTGGGAGACTTAGTTTTTATCAAAGTATCACCTATGAGGAATGTGGTTCGCTTCGGATCAGTAGGGAAATTGGCACCTACGTTTGTGGGACCATTTCCCATAACCAGAGGATTGGCCAAATGGCCTACAGAGTAAAGCTCCCAGAAAATCTATCCGGTGTTCATGACGTTTTCCATGTCTCTCATCTGCGGAAATGCCAGCATGACACCGTGGAAGTTGTTGAGCCGAGCATGTTGGAAGAAGTCGAAGTGGAACGTGAGGCGACAGTCAGACGAGTCCCTACCCGTATTCTTGGGTCAGAGGTTAAGAAGCTGCGCAATAAGGAAATCAAGTTGCTAAATGTCCAATGGGGAGATAACCTAGAAGATGCGACTTGGGAGACCAAAGACAAGATTCATGCTTCGTACCTTTTTCTTTTTGAGGGTATGTTCTTAACTCCTTTCCTAAGTATTATCAGTGCTTGTTTCTGTCAATAGAATATATCTTATCCATCATATTTTTGACCTTTAGATAGGAATCCTATAGATTTAAACATGTGTTTGAAAGATGTTATGTTTGATGGATGCAAGTGTTTGCTAGTGGATGCCTATGGACGCATATACACACACATTAGGCACTAAGATCGGCTCAATCACTTTCATATTGCATATGGATGTGTATGCATTTTCTTTTCTTTTATGGATGTAAATGTATGAACTGGCATATGGATGTCACATTTGGACGAGTGGGTGTTCACACATATAGAAATTATATGATACAAGAGGTTTATTTGCATACATATTGGATTCATGGCACTGACATATATTGCATTAAGGAGGTCAATTGAATAAGTAGACCGCTTGATCTTCGCTTTAGTATTGGGACATATACACACATCTTTGTGTATATTCAAATGAGCATTAGAAATCTTTAATAACAATGAATGCCAGTGATTGGTGGATGAGTAGATGGATGATGGATGGTAGGATATGCATTCTTCTCGACTTAGAGATTTCGGGATGAAATCCTTTGAGTAGGGGAGAATGTAACACCCTGAATTTTTAACGGCATTAAAGATAATAAATTATATAATAATTAATTTAATATTCATAATTAGAGGAAACGGATAACACCATTAAGTCCTTCTCGAAATTCGGGTCAAGATAGACATTTGGTTTGTGTAAAACGGTCAACGTATGAGGAAGTTATGAGAGTTTTAAGTATGTATACGCGCAGAAATATTTTATATATATGCATGAGTCAGAGATGAGTCAGAATCCTATCTAGAGGATTCAAATTCGAAAAATTCCTCTGAGCGACAAAATTCCCGCTCTTGGGGGTCGACCCCCTAGAGTGGTGTCGACCTAGGGTTCGACCCGCCCACAGGGGTGTCTACACCCCTAGGGCTGAGGTGGCATTGGTTTCAGGGGTTCTGGCAGCTATATATACGTGTCCTATTTCTCATATTTTCTTCATTGGGAGTCATGGAGGCCATATGCTGCTGGAGTGCGAACTGAGCCGTTTTCTATAACAACATATTCTGTAAATCCAATTCAGAAATTCTAGATCTGTTCTTCCTAAATTCTCTAAACCTGACGCTGTGAATTTCTAGATTACTTTTAGGTTTAGATAAATAAAAATATACTTTGAAAGACTATGAATTGGATATGTTATAAAGTATGATTCTGTGTTAATGTGAAATCCTATACTATGTCATGACAGATCCATTTTCCTAGATCTAATAAAATTGTGGTGAGTTGATTATGTTGCTTATGTGGATCTTGACTTGTACCCATGTTTTGGTGGATGTACATCTATTAATTTGGACAATTATGACATTACTTGGATCTAGATCTTTATGTTAATCACCTGTCATATTATGATACATTGAGATGTTGTAAACTTGACATGTGAATCCACCTTTAGATCTAAACATGTTACTATGTCACCCTAACTATGCTAGATCTAAGTAATTAGACACCTAATGTTTAATCTAGATCACATTATGCTTGCTCGAACATTATAGTAATCGCCACAAGTTACCAGTTTGATGTCCACTTTATTACGATGTTAATCACACATCAATTCACTTTGTTATTATGCCTGTTTATGTTCATGTTTATGCCAAGACATGTGGAAAATAGCACCCTTTTTATTGTTATAGCTAGGCTACTTTATAGCCTAAATGCCGCCAAAACACGTACGAATACGTTAGAGAGGAAATGGGGAAAAAGGGTTGGCATGATTTATGTAATGTTTATATGAAATGGGATATGTAATTTAAATAGGGAAAACATAGAAATAGTTACCTATAATGACAAAGGTAGATTTGGATTAATTTGGAATGTTTAGTAAATTACAATTAGGAATTGTAAATTGTACTTATGACATGAGGTTAGGTTATATTAGAGGTGGAAGTTTTTCCGGACCCGACCGGCATATCCAGCAGCCACTAATGTTGAACCTAATGTGGGAGGTCAAAATACGCAAATACGAATCGGGCTAAGACATGAGGTTAGGCCCAACTGTGGAATAAGACTGCCCGGACCCGACCTGCATATCCAGCATCCACACTTGTAAGCCTAATGTGGGATGTCTAGCCCATTATAACAATAATTGGACATGGTAATGAAATGGACTACTTAACCAAATTTAATATGACTATGCACTTAAGTTAGGGTTAAGTAAAATTGGATGCGTAGTGGGTGGGTTAAGAGGGGGTGGGTAATATATACATATAGGCCCGTGAACTTAACCCAATATGGTTATGTAATTAAAGACACCTTGTGGTCTACATAACCGGTAGATAATGTAATAAGGTTATGTAATTAAAGACACCTAGTGGTATACATAACCGATAGATAATGTAATAAAGTTATGTAATTAAAGACACCTAGTGGTATACATAACCGGTAGATAATGTAATGAGTTATGTAATTAAAGACACCATTTAGGGTAAGCATAACTAGTATAGGGCTATGTAATTAAAGACACCTAAGGGTACACATAGTCAGTAGAAAACCTAGTGGGGATACAAGACAAGGGGGAGAGCTTGTGTCATATTGTGTGGAACCCATTTCAGTCAGTAACCCGGAGTTGGTATCAAGTAAAGACCTCTGTACTAGGCGAAGAAGGGGCACACTTATTTATTGATTGTAACAGATCCAAACAAGGCGGATGGTGTGGGCGGCACAAACCGACCATGGACATATGCGTGCATGGACCGGCAGAGGGGGCTAAGATGACCATGATACCAGTATATATTATTGTGCACACCATAGGTTGCCACTTTAGGAAGTGATACCTCCTACTATGGGGCCAGCACAAGATATCTATAGAGTAAGGAGCCGATCGATTAGGGTATAGTTGGACGTATGACCTTAGCCTACTAACTCATAGTGAAAGGGATCATCTCATTTCAGTTATACTAGTAATAATGCAAAGTAATTATTAGTGAGGCACATATACCTTAACTTGCTTACCTTGTCACACCTGCCATTTGTGTAGTGATCTCTCTTATCCACCATGTATGCCTATCATGTTGCTTTTATTTATCTACTGGCTAAAAGTAACTAGGCTCACCAGACTTTATGTCCGTCCCTGTTGTTTATCCTTCTTTCTTCCATTCACCCCCAAGGTTCTCAGGGTGGAAGCACTTAGACTTAATCAGATATCATCTTGCTAGGTGCTACTTCTGAAGTATGGCTCAAGTTCTTGTCTCTACTATGGCTTAACTCTTTTTGTTGGGCGAAATTTGCTTATGTACTCTGATGGTGCAAGACATAAGTTATTTTATTGTAATGGCTTTTGTGACTTATGAAATTGTGGACCACGGTATTATGACTTATGTTTGAAATAAAAGTTTAAATTTTCTGCTATTGCCTTATTTATATCTGTCTTGTAATTATTCTATGTCTGTTCACCTATAGCGCTTCACGAAACCTAATGCTTTCCCTTAGTGAGTGACACTAATGGACGTGGGGTGTCTCAGAACTCGTAATCAATTAAATAATATGAGTAATATTGCATTTTTATCAACTATAGAACCCAAAAATCCAAAGGAAGCTTCTTCTGATGATTCATGGATACTTGCTATGCAAGAAGAATTGAATCAATTTACTAGAAATGAAGTATGAGAACTTGTTCCTAGACCAGAGAATAAAACAATTATAGGAACCAAATGGGTCTATAAAAATAAAATGAATGAACATGGTGAGGTTGTAAGAAATAAGGCATGACTAGTAGCACAAGGATATACTCAAGAAGAAGGAATAGATTATGATGAAACTTTTACCCTCGTAGCAAGACTATAGGCTATTAGAATCTTACTAGCCTTTGCAAAGTACAATAGTTTCAAATTATATCAAATGGACGTTAAAAGTGCGTTTCTAAATGAATTTGTTAAAGAAGACGTATATGTAGAGAAACCACCCCTATTTGAAGATGAAAAATTACACGTATATAAACTAAAGAATGCATTATATGGATTAAAACAGGCTCCTAGAGCTTGGTATGATAGGTTACGAAGTCATTTATTGCAATCAAAATTTGAAATAGGAAAACTAGATAATACGTTATTTGTTAAGAAAAATAACAAAGATATACAATTAGTACAGATATATGTTGTTGACATAATCTTTGGGGTCAACAAATGAAAAAATGAACAAAGAATATTCAGATATTATGACCAAAGAATTTGAAATGAGCCATATGGGAGAATTATCATTCTTTTTACGTTTACAAATTCGACAACTAAAGAATGGAATATTTATTAATCAAGAAAATATACAAGAGATTTAATTAATAAGTACAATCTAACAACAACAAATGGTAGACCAACACCTATGGCAACTAATATTGCTTTAAGTAAAGATGATACATCAAAAGATGTTGATCAAAAACTATACAGAGGAATGATAGGATCATTATTATATATAACCGCTAGTAGACTGGATATAATGTATAGTGTATGTCTCTGTACAAGATATCAATCACAACCTAAGGAAACTCATTTAACACCCGTAAAACGTATTTTGAGTTATGTAAAGCATACATCAGATTTTGGATTATTTTATCCTAAAATTGATTCATTCGAGTTAATTTCTTACTATGACGCTGACTATACAGGATGTAATTCTGATCACGTGAGTACAAGTGGAACATGTCATTTTCTAGGACATTCCCTCGTATCTTGGTTTAGTAAGAAACAAAATACCGTATCTTTGTTAACAACTGAAGCAGAATATATATCTGCTGCTTTAGCGTGATCACAAGTAATTTATATGCAACAAACTTTAAACGATTTGGGTTTAATTATTAGTAAATCACATATATACTGTGATAATACAAGTGCTATAAATATTTCTAAAAATCCTACTCATCATTCGAGAACTAAACATATTGATGTACGACATCACTTTCTAAGAGATAATGTAAGTAAAGGAAAGATTTCACTTGAATTTATAGAAACAGATTTTATAGAGTCTAGAGTAAAGGAAAGATTTCACTCTTGTGTGTGTGTGCAGGAATTATATACAGGAAATATTATGGAAGACTGTACAGTTGTAAAGATGACAGAGATTCAAAGATCATTGAATTTTCAAGACTCATAAGTAATCAAGATTTCAAGAGTTCAAGATTAATATATTTATAGAGTCAAGATTTTGTAAGACTCTAAATAGCACTCCAGGTTCAAATTCAAATTCTAATTTTCAAGTTATAATTTCAATTCTATCCTCAATCCTCTCCATTTTGTTTTTCAATTTATCCTCAATTCTCACTTTTTTGTTTTTCTATTTTGTTTCTATTTTTTTTCTTCTTGGTATTTTAAACTTAAATTTTTTTATATACTTTATATAGTTTAAAACCTGATAATTTTATAAATATATTTATTTAATTTAAAAGTATGTTTTCATATGATTTTCTATCATATAATATTAATTCACAACACTAAAATTTAACTCAAGAATTTACAGAATTAGTTTTATATCAAAATACTTGGAAAATGTTTTGAAAATGAAAAATACACATGAGTATGTCGACATAGCAAAAAGTGTATTTCGACATATAACTGCTATTTTTCTAATTTTGAAGGTAAGTGTCTTTTCACTTTTTGAAATGCTTCAGAACCATTGTGTAAGCCTACTTTGTGAACAAGGCTACACAAAGTTAAACAATCAAATAATGAAGAACGCTCTGCCAAACATTCGGATCGGATCGGGTCTTCTTTGGATAAAGACAAACCAACACAAAGCAATGAAGGAAAGTGTAATGACCCGAAAATCCAGTCCAATTTGAGCTGACCAAATAACACAAGTCCAACCCCAAATTGCACTGGAAATTCAAGAAATTAATAGAAAGAAGATAGAGGGTGAGGATAGATAAGATAGAACTTATGGAATAGAAGAAGAAGAATAACATCACCATCAGAGTAAACACGAATCTCACAACGGAACGAATAAAATATAACATAACTTTTGAAATACAAACAGTATATGTATACAATAGCATTTCAGAGTACAACACTTACAACAACAGCGGAAATAATAATAGCTATAGAATCTTAAAGCCTCCTGCTCCAAGCTCTCCAAGTGCATCTGTAAAATCCTGAACTACTTGACTGCCCGTACAAATTTAGGCACCCAAGAGTTTAGGTAGAACAAAACAAAGTAAACTCCGGGTCAGTCATGGGACTGGTATGAGTAAAACAGTTTAAAACAATTTGAACAAGTAAACGATATCTCATAAGACCACGCTGTATAATGGAACGAGTTTTTCCCTTATGAGAATCCAAAATATCTTTATATCAAAAACCTTTTGATATTATAATAATGTCTATCAACAGCGATATAATAATCATCTAGCAGAAACGCTTTCATCTCACGTTCTACATATATAGTATACAATCAAAAACGCAAGTACGTATTAGAAAATGGATTTCCAACTATGACAAGGTATGGAACCACCTTCCGATCAGTGTACTCTAGGAATGATACACTGGAGTTCAACAAGAACATCTTGCAACTCAGCCACACATGACCGACCACTCATTTCGCTTGAGTGTATCGAATGTATATCACTAACGGTTGGGATCAGAAACTGTTTCCCATATATATATATATATATATATAGGGACAGCATTGATAGATTAAAGAAGCAAATGAATATTCTCTAGATAGATGATTATACACCCTACTTCGGTGCGACCGACTTAGCCATGCTGCCTGCCCGATTTTTGTCATTTACCGGCTGTTGAGGCCAGAGGTTACGATTACTTTCCATTCATTTATAACACGATCACTTTGAATGTCACATTATCAAATCCGTTAAACATTAATTGGATTACACAAATATTCTGGATGTTATGCTAAGGGAATAAATCCGTTGCAACCATATATATTTATGCAGACCAACCCATTCGATCATTGGAAATACTCTGTCAGACATTCGTCCATATACGTTCGTTCTGGGATTGAACGAAACCGAAGGCACTATTTAGTACATCCATCTTAGTCCATTGTTATCTAAGATTTATACCAACAGCCCTTGCACTTTACTCCATCTTCAATTTTCTTTTGCATATTCGCAACGCTTATGCCAATACAGAGTGGTTCTTTGGATAAGAATCCAACCGGTCTCTCCATATTAACAACGTTAAAATGGTCAAAACTTTGATTGTCTCGATTTAACTATCAAATGAAAACATGTCGGTGTTCACACAATGATCTTAATTCCAAATGGAATTATCGATCCAATCATCAAACATATATATATATATATCCTTATTTTCTATGATTAGAAAATATACGTTATTAACATTGGAAAACATTTCCAATCCTCATTCACGTTCCACTAACTTCCACAACTATCAGTCCCTAACTATAAACTAGTAAGAGAAAAAATTTCTAAGTATAAACCCCGAAGGCCGAAACCAACATCAGATCAACACTCAGAAAACCATTCGACTTAACTAATCTCTAGTCAGTTTCTAATCTTGTTTTAACTCTATTTGATTAACTCTTATTCAAATAACTAAATTCTAATAACTCTAATTTCGAATAACTAATATTCGATTACTCCTTTTTCGAATAAACGATATTCGAAAATTTCCTTTCTATACTTTTATCCATTTAAAAAGATTTCTTTTTAACAGCGTTCATTCATTTATAAAGATTTACTTTTAGTAGTGGTTCTTCACTTTATAAAGATTTACTTTTAGTAGCGGTTCTTCACTTTATAAATGTTCTATAACAACGTTTATCCACTTATACAGATTCCCTTTTAATAACGTTTTCCTTTTTATAATGGTTTCCTTTTTATAATATCCTGTTTATTTTCTAGGCAAATATCCTCCTTTATAATATCCTATGATTTTATAAATGCTTTATTTTCAAATTTATTTCCTTTTTATAAAATCAGTTGATTTTATAAAATTCCTTTATTTCAATATACATTGAAATATTCCTTTTTACATCCCAGGGTTTCTTATGATATTTAAAATATCGAATAACAAATGATCAATATCATTCTAACACACATAACTTATAACAGATATACATCAAATCATATATCACAATATATGAAAACAGTAAAATAAATGTTGAGGAATCCAGTCGGATCCCTCCAGCTTGTATCCCTGTATCCACAGATGTTACATAGTATAATATACATCAATTTCATTTCAATATGAAATGTTCTGATAAGCAACATCAACATATATATATTTAATGGTATATATATATAATTTCACTAACTGACTAGCAGTTCAATCAACCAAATCAACATACAACAATCAATCATCATTATCTAACAGTTCTAAAAGTACGTTATAAAAATATAAATGTTCAGAGTTGGTGAGTTTTACTCACTTTGGCAGTTCATCGTTAAAGAACGATAAACTGTTTTGTTTTATTTGAATCAAACAATTTATTTTGCCATAAATTGTAACGAGCTTCGATGGACTTCCCGTCAGTTCCATCGGGTAGTGTCCGTCCATACGATCCTGACGGATCTGACCGTTCTAATTTCTGATAACATATAAGCCAGTTATGATGTTAACAAGTTTGTACAAATTTAAACTAAAAATAAAACAAGGATTTACTATAATGGGCTTTACCCTTTATTAACTCTTGGCCCATTACCACCAAAATACCACCCGGCCCAACATCGCTTCTTCCCCAACGAAGGAACACCGATTGATCCTCTGTATTTACAGTAGCCATCGCGGTTCTCCCTTGAATCCATACTCCCTCTTTGGTCCATGAAATTTCAACCCAACATCACGGTAATTCCTCCCTTCACATCCTCAACCACTCCATACCCTCAACTCTCAACTCGTCGGCCACCATATACGTCGCGTCTTCAATCCCTCGACGCACTGCATAGTACAAAATATTGAACACTCTTGTGCCATAAATCCACCAGAATTCGGCAGCAGGCTCGCCTTACTCCAACGAACTCCACTCTGACCTCGAATACTCCAACCAATGTCCCTACAACCCCAAATCCCGTACCCTAGGTCTCGCTGTGGTTTTTCCATCGACAGAAAAAACTGTTGAACCCAGTAATACTTACACGAGTGCGAAGAGCAAGTTCATACGAACTCAAATATACCTCCTTTTTTATTTATAGATTTTGTATGGTTTTGTTTCGATTTTTAGTTTGCTCGAGATATTTTTCTGGTAAGAAAAACATACGGCGGTTTTTTCCTCTTTGACTTGTGAATGAATGGAATTAGGTTTAGGTTGGGAGGGCTTATTTATAGGACAACAAAATATCAAGATATTTTTTTATTAATATTTTAATATTTTATTATGCAAATTTCTATCTGTATTTGTATTCTAAAATTCGTGTGATCACACACGATACCCAAAAATCACCAAACTTGACATACTGCTATAGTTTGACATTACGGTCCTAACGAAACTGGTTTCGTCAAATTCCGAATCCGTATGCTCACACAGCGTATTTTTAACCGTCAAAATACTGACTGTTTTTCACTCTAAAAATATGTACGGCCGCACAGTGACTCTAAAAATCACGGAAACTGCCATCTAACAAAAATTTGATGTTGCGGATCCAACAAAATTAGTTTCATCGAATTCCAACTTCGTTTGTAAAAGTGGCTATTTTTGAAGCTCTGGATGACCCATTTAAATATATTAATATATTTAAAAATAATTAAATTTAATATTAAAAATAAATACTATAGTATATATTCACAGTTGAATACCATACAACTCTAGAATATTCCTATATGAATTTCTAACTTGATATTTCAAATCTGGGTCAACCCGATATTCGATTTATATTGAAATTCCTTTTTAAAATATAAATAATTCCTTTATAAATTATAAAGGAATTCCACAGCGACTTTTCTAAAATTTGATTTGGACATAAATCAAAATCTACATGACGAAATCCCGATTTTTATCTTCTACTAGAAAAATATACTTCACCAGCTCCTAACGTTTCTTGTTTCACAGAAATCCAAGTTAAAACGACTTCTATATATTCAACTGAAGTTCGAATCGCCAAATTATGAACTACAGCGCCATTTCGAGCTTGGTTTTAATTATATTATAATTGAACGTTCAAACTGTCGTTATTTAAATATATTCGTTATTCAAATTAAATTCTAAACTGAATTATATATTTTGAATTTGCCCAGTTCACACCATACAGCCATTTCAGCCAATTCTGATTATTTCAGAATTAAATATATTATTTAATTATTATTTTAAATTAAATATTCACCATTATTTTAGTCAACAACCATGAAATCCATTTAATCGCCTTTTAAATAATTAAATTAATTAATTATTATATCGCTGAAAATGCGGGTCATTACAGAAAGGACGCAGACCGGACCGGATCGGAAGTAGCAAGGCCGATCCGAACCCCATTTAATAGTCTATCCGATCCGAGCCTGGGATGTCAGCAGCTTCACTCACATGATCTCCTTAAGAATCATGGCGGTTACGCACACGTTCTACCCACGATGGTCACTTACCAGATGTTTTGTCCTCACCAGAATCCATCCGAACCCGAAAGTGACGGGATGAAGGCCATGTGGACCTGAACCGATCCGGCTCCAGGAGGATTTTACACCTATAAATACTCCATCGAGAGGCATTTGAAGGGATCTTTTGGCACTTTTAGGTTTGAAACTCTTTTGTAACCCGAATTCCACCAACTTATTCAGCCTACAATCATCTTTCAAGTCATATTGCAAAGGAAATTGAGTGAATCAATGTATGAAATGAGTGAAATTTGAGTGAAAATCATTGTTGTACTCGCCTTCAAGATATCAGTCAAAAAAGAAGAAAAGTGGACGTAGGCTAATTAACGTCGAACCACTATAAATTGTGTGTTATCTTCGTTTCAGTTTTCATCTTATTAGAATCTTTGCTAGTTTGGGTGTTAGAGCCAATTTTGGATCTAACATTTTGGTGCTTTCATTCTACTATTTGGACACTTAAGTTCAAAGAAGTTAATCCTCTGTTTCTGACATCTTTAAGTACTTATTGACTAACTGTTGAAGAATCGAGTATTATGGCTAAGACAAAAGGAAAAGATGTGCAAGGCGGTAGGGGAAACGATGCTAGAGAAGATCAACATGCCATCGTGTTAACGAGTCGCGTACCCAGGGCTTTGGAGCAGACCGCTCCAATCAGGAGGGTCCGAACCGGGTGGAAGACTCCGATCCGATCCGGTCTAATGAGGTTGAGGGCGCTCACTCTCCCCATCTGAACCGCTCCGGCCAGGCCACTGCGCACTGATCCGATCCGAACCAGAATGAAGCTGGAACTTCTACTCGAGCTCCACCTAACGCCCCGATTCTAGCAATGATGACTAATGTTCAGCCTGATCCATCTGCATCCATTACACTGGGAGATTTTTCACGCTTTCTTGACATGCTCCAGAGTACTAAGGAAGCATTGGAAGCCCAAAGGCGTGACAGCCTTCGCATGCAGGAAAACATGAACACTATGGGTAGAGAACTACAGGAGCTCCGGAGGTAGAAGACTCCTTCCCCAACACGCTGCCTTGCTATAGATGATTCGTCTTCCGCATACGAGGGACGCCCTCATGAGAGAAGGCCGCTTGAACAACCTCAGAACCTCGATCAGTTGACTTTTGGATCTTTAGGATCTCGAGAAGACACCGCTCATGTATTCGGCCTTAATGATCCAAGCCTGCAACAGCCTATGTTATTACCCATGTGTGGATCCCATGTAGTAACCAGGGATCATAATATTACCAACCCTACGCAGCAGCAGCTTCTTCAACCTCTACCTCCTGAGATCGACAGGTAGCGTAGAGAGTAATGTAGGGTAGCTGCCGCTAGAAATAGGAGGTTATCCCCGGATCAGGAACCCAGGGGTAATCCGAACATCAGACCTAGAGAGCCTGTGCATACATTAACAATTGCCAATGTATGGGAAATTGTGTGCCAGATTATGTCCGAAAGCCGGCAGTATACTAATGAAGATTGGGGCATTGAGTGAAGTCATACCCCCTTCACGGATGATATACTGGATTTCCAGTTCCCTCGGCGATTCAACTTGCCTTAGATGGATCGATATTCAGGAAGAACAGACCCAGGGCAGCATCTGATGAGGTATGCATGGTTCATGAATGCGGTAGCAGCTCCAGATGCTGTAAAATGCAAAGCATTTCCAATTTATCTTGAAGACGTGGCGCTAATGTGGTTCACCCGACTCCCCCCTCGGTCGATGTCAAATTTCACAGAATTGAGTGAGCGCTTCATGAACCAGTTTCGACTTCATGCCCGAAAGTCCAAGAGTGTCATAGAATTGTCACAGATCAAACAAGCCCCAGGAGAATCTTTGAAGTCCTATTTGGATCGCTTCAACCTGGCCGTCACCAAAGTTAGTGATCCCCATGAGCCCACTATCCTGATGGCCTTGATAGAAGGGGTAGACCCTGACATAGAGTTCGGGGAATACTTGTCTGGGAAACCGCCTCCTACCAGAGAATTGTTCTACGAAAAAGATAATATCCGCTTAAGGCGAGAAAAAGCTCATGCAAATCGGAAGAGAAAGTCCGAAGGGGCCTCGAGGGAAGGTGTCCAGAGTAACGTTGCTGTGAAACAATCTGGTGACAGTTCCGGGAAGGTGAAAGTAAATGTTGGCAACTAGAGTGGGGGTAATAGCAACAGAAATGGGAACGTCAATAGAAGGAACAAAAACCGAGGGAATAGCTCTAGTAAAAGACCTAGATTCCAGACTTTTGAAAATTATACGCCGTTAAATGATACGTTGGAGAATATTTACTTAGATACATATAGCATATTGCAGTACAAAAAACCACCACCCAGAGACTCCACTGAGAAAGAGACCGCAACAGGAAAGTTTTGCTTGTTTCATGGAAACCATGGTCATTCCACCAATGAATGCCGTCATTTGAGAGATATTGTCGAAAGATTGCTGCGGGATGGGAAGTTAGACGAGTATAAGTTCACCCCAAGGGACAGAGGGCAAGGGGGACAAGCCCCGGACCAAAACCAGCCTACTTCAAAACCCACAGCCCAGCAAAAAGGTAAGGAGATCGTCATTAATACTATTATAGGCGGACCTCACCTAGTTGTTCATAGTTTTAAAGCAATGGATCGGTATGTCAACGCTGCCAAGCATTTTGAGGTAGGAGAATGCAGTAGCCTCGAAGATGTTGCTCCAGTAAAACAACAAAAGAAGATGTCAGACGACGTCGTATTCCGCAATAGAGATGATTCAGGAGTTCAATCTCCAACCGATGATCCACTAGTGATTACCACAACAATTGGTCCTACTTTAGTCCATAAAGTGTTAGTGGACAACAGGAGCTCAGTCAATATCCTCTTCAAGAAGGCTTTCGAACAAATGAGACTCAAAGCAAAAGATTTAAAGCCACGCGAATGATGGATACGTGGCTTCAACGGAGCGTCGACGGCTCCGATGGGCTATGTGGAATTACCAGTCACATTAGGGCAGGGAGATCGCCAGAGAGTAAGGGTCCTGCCATTTGTAGTTTTGGATGTGGAGTCGCCCTACAATGCCTTCCTAGGCCGACCGGCCCTTGCCGTGTTTAGGGGATGTATTGCACCTTGGTGCTTGCTGCTTAAATTCCTGACTGACTCAGGAATTGGGGTGATAAGGGGAGACCAAGCTACAGGACGAGCTTGTTACATGACGGAGTTAAAGATGTTAATGAAGCGGTTGAATATAGAAGCTAAGGACGATTCCGCCCTCCAAGGGAGAACTCTGCATAGCAATTAAGGGGTCATGCCCCAAGACAGTCGCCCTCAGACGTGCTCGAGAATATATATTACAAAGATGATAGAGAACCCGAGGACAGGAAGGAGACTCCCAACGAAATAACAGTAGGTATACCTATTGATGAGACAGATTCAACTAAAGTACTAAAGATCGACTCGCATCTAGATCCAGTCCGAGCGAAAGAGTTGGCTGAATTTTTAAAGGTAAATCTGGATGTGTTTGCCTGGACTCACGCTAACATGTATGGGATTTCGCCTACCATCATGAGCCACTCTTTATGTATTAATCCAAAGCACCCACCAGTCAAACAGAAGAGACGGATGTTGGGCCCAGAGTGGTCTGCAGCTTTAAAAGAAGAGGTAGAGAAATTAAAAGATAATGGATTCATTAAGGATTCGAAATATCCCAACTGGATATCGAATCCTGTCTTGGTCAAAAAGTCAAACGGGAAGTGGCGAACATGTATCGACTTTTCTGATTTGAACAAGACTTGCCTGAAGGATAGCTTTCCTCTCCCCAGAATTAATCAGCAAGTAGATTCGATGGCTAGGCACGAGCTTTTATCCTTCATGGACGCTTATTCTGGGTACAATCAAATTCCCATGCACATACCAGATCAAGAGCATACAAGCTTCATAACAGACTTGGGGTTATATTGTTATGTGGTAATGCCATTTGGGTTAAAGAATGCAGGAGCCACATATCGGTGCCTAGTCAACCGCAAGTTTTTTAATCAAATCGGGAAAACCATAGAGGTTTACGTGGATGACATGCTTGTGAAATCTAAACAGTCTTCTGATCATACAAGGGACATAGCTGAAATGTTTAATATTCTTCGAAGGTATGGGATGAAGTTAAACCCCCTAAAATGTTCGTTTGGGGTTGCATCTGGAAAATTCCTAGGGTTTATTGTGAGTTCTCGAGGAATTGAGATAAATCCTAACCAAATAGCAGCAATAAGGGATATTGAAGAACCACGCAAGATCAAAGACATTCAAAGCTTGGCCGGAAAAGTTGCTGCATTGAGTAGGTTTATCTCCAAAGCTACATATAGATGTGTACCTTTCTTCAATCTCATAAAAAGAGGAAAGCGAAATTTTGAGTGGACTCCCGGCCATGTGGAGGCGTTCCAGAATCTATTAGACTTCTTAGAAAAGCCTCCAATATTATCAAAGCCTGTGGAACATGAGGATTTTTTCATCTACTTAGTTGTATCATCTCACGCTGTCAGTACGACATTAGTACGTGAAGAGGATAAAGTCCAGAAATCTGTATATTACGTGAGAAAAAAACTAGTTGCTGCGGAACGTAATTATCCGAAGATAGAAAAGCTCTCTTATAGCCTCCTGATTGCTACCAGCAAACTTCGCCATTATTTTCAGGCATACCCGATAGTTGTATATACCTATCAACCTTTGAGACAAGTGTTGCAAAAACCCGAAGCATCGGGGCGGTAACTTAAATGGAACATTAAGCTGAGTCAATTTGATTTGAACTTTCAGCCACGAAGATCAATAAGGGGGCAGGTGTTGGCTGACTTTATAGCTGAATTTACAATTCCCGAAGAGGAAACAGTGGGTGACAAGGTAGTAACTTTGGACCAAGAGTTAGAGCTTAGTCCGTGGAAGCTATATACGGACGGAGCCAAAAATGATCGAAAGTCCGGCGCCTGATTTGTTTTAATAACTCCTTAAGGACGATCTATTTACTATGCATTACGATTAGAATTTACTGCTACTAACAACGATTCCGAGTATGAAGCTCTGATTGCCGGCTGAAACTCGCCAAAGAATTGCGAGTGAAGACACTAGATATATACTGCGATTCCAAGATAGTGGTATGCCAGGTTCGGGTAGAATTTACTACTAAAGGACTTCAACTCATTACTTATCTCAAAAAGGTAAAGGAGTTGCTGGGAAGTTTAGAGCATTATAGCATAACACACATTCCAAGAGTAGAAAACCAGAAAGCAGATCGACTGGCGAAGCTAGCAAGTTCTGATAATCCTAAAGAAAAAGAAATTGTTTCGATAGAGGTTTTGGAATCATCGAGTTTAACCTAATGGAAGCGGAGCTAGCCTTGGAAGTTGAACCAGAGAGAGAATCACGGATGACATCGATCAAGAATTTTCTCAAGAATGGAACCCTCCCGTTGAAAAGAGCGAAAGACGAGCTGTAAGATGCAAGGCTGCAAGATATGTTTTACAGGACGACGTCCTTTATCGCCAAGGGTTTTCAATGCCCCTATTACGGTGTATCGCACACGACGACATTAAACGTGTACTGCAAGAAGTACATGAAGGTGAGTGTGGAGACTACACTGGGGGCCAAACCCTAGCAAAGAAAGTATTACAGTATGGATATTTCTGGCCTACCATGAATAAAGACGTGGTTGATTATTCACGACGTTGCGACAGATGTCAAAGATTTGCCAAATTTCCCAGAGCGCCTCCGACTCGGCTCAAGTCAATGGTAAGCCCATGGCCGTTTTCCATGTGGGGAATTGACATTATTGGAGCTTCACCTATTGCCAGAGGAGGAGCAAAGTACGCGATCGTTGCCGTGGACTATTTCACAAAATGAGTGGAAGCTGAACCTTTAACAACCATCACGGCGAGGAAGGTAATCAATTTTGTGGTCAGAAACATTATTTGTCGATTTGGGATACCGAAGTCCATCATAACTAATATTGGGACGCAGTTCAACAGCATCGAGTTCAGAAATTTATTCCAGAAATACAAGATTGATAAACGATAAACTGTAGTAGCTCACCCACAGTCAAATGGCCAGGTCGAAGCCATAAACAAGGTCATTAAATCAATTCTGAAGAAGCGGTTGGAGCGGGCCAAAGCTATATGGGTAGACGAGTTGCCACTAGCTTTATGGGCCAACAGGAGAACCTTTAAGACGACTACCAGCCATACTTCCTATTCACTTTCCTTTGGGTCAGAAGCAGTGACCCGATAGAATTAGACGTCCCTTCTCATCGGGTTGCGTATTATGACCCGATGACAAATAGAGCACTCCTCCTAGAATAACTTGATATGATTGAAGAAAAAAGAGAAGAAGCCGACTTGCGCGCCTCGAGACATCGACATCAAGTAGCACGTTATTATAACCAGAAAGTTTGCTTCAAAACTTTTGAACCAGGAGACCTAGTACGGAAACGAGTCTTCCCGCCTTCGACCCGATTGGGTCTAAAATGGGAAGGGCCATACACCCTCCAACGGAAGCTTGATACAGGAGCATTCAACCTAACTACCGTGGACGGTGAGGAGATTCCCAGAGCCTAGAACGCTCAGCACTTACGACGATATCTGAGCTAAATATGAAATGTCATCCTTTTTGTTTTTATAAGCTATGTAAAAAGGCACGACTAGCCTTAAAAAGTCTATTTATATGAACAAAGGATTATGAAGTGGATGTAAGCTATGACTTAGCTGAACCACTATAAAAATATCGGGTGTCATTTACTTTTCTGCATTATTTATATCTTCAACAATTATTCTATCATGACCATGAAACACGAAATGTTAAATTAAATTTGGAAAGTTGGAGATGACCTATGTGCAGGAGCGAATAAAATGACTGTTTGCACGATAAAACACAGAAGAATGGGAAGATGACATTCTTGACTCTAACTCTCAAGAATCGAGAGAGAGTATAAAGGACGGGAAGATGACGTCCCTTGAGGCGTGAAGGTGCACCCAGATGAGAGACCGCCTCAACGATACTCTAACCTAGTTATGAGACATGAGAGTATAAAGATATTAGAAAGAATAGGCATCAATGACGAAAGGAATATGGCCTTGTCGGAGAATCGGGGGCAATTGGATTTTGAATTTAATCAATCTTGAATAATTCTTGCTCAGTTATCCAAGATTGACTGGAGGCATATATATGTACACATATTCCCCTCAACAATGACTTCATTATATAATTTTAATATGACATGCTTTTGCATTTTTACTAAACTACTAAACTAACAACTATCAGACATTGCAGGAAATAAACTATTTTTATTTACAAACATGTGAGTTTGTACAAGGAAATCAAGAAAAAAATGCGAGGGCCGCACTCGCTGCAACAATTTCGGACCAATTGCGTATCAAAATAAAACAAAGCACTTCATTACTTGGGCTTTGGAGCGGACTTGGATTTTTTTGGCAGCCTTATGAGCATTCTTAGCCCCTTTTTCAGCATCAGTCATAATGCGCTTTGGCTTTTTCTTCTCTGCAATCGAAGTGCTAGAATCGGTTGATTTTTTCCCAGGAGTCGGAACACTGGAATCAAGAGAAGATTTTTAGCAAGCTCTTCTGTAATAGACCTAGTTGAAAGCTTAACGACTAACCTTGATCCAGGATCCACCACTGCAAGGGGCTTAAGGCTTTCGGGGTTCAAGTCTTCAACTTTTAGCTACATACGTTTGTCTTGTTCGGCTTTCATTTCAGCTAAAGTGATGTCATCGGCACTTTTTGAATCCCTAATTATAGCCACATCAGGATTTTCTTCATGCCCCTCATTACCTCCGTCATCTTTTAAGGCATATATCATCTCGTCGTCATGAGAAGTGTCGACCTTAGACAGTTTAGCTCCCCCTCCTGACTCAACAATGGTAGCCTTATACTGTTCTCCTTGAGTCTTTTCCACAGATTTTCCCCAGTGGTGGTTCCTTGATGCATATCAGTCTTCTCGGTCGGTTAAACACCTACAGAATGAGAAGCAACAATTATCAACTCAGGAGAAAATAAAGTATCCTCCATTGATTGCCTAATTATGTTATGAAAGGTGGAGATGGCCATGATAAATTAAGGTGAAAAGGTAGAAATACCTTCCGATGGTCTCTCAATTGGAGTGACTACCGTCTCTGACACTGATTCGGGTATAGGGGATAAAAGAGATGCTTGAGGAATTGGGTTCTCGGGATCATATCCCTCAACTTCAGTAGTTTCAGCGGTAGCGGAAGAAGAACCGACCTCAGGAATATTCTTTTGTTTGGCCATCCGCTTATCCTCCTCCATAGCAGCGGCAATGAGGCGACGCCCCTCGGCCAGGCGTGTCGGTTCATCATCTCTTAGATACTTCTCCATAAGTTTATCTTCATCAACGAAATCTATCTTAAGTTCCTCTTTCTCCCATTCGACGATTCGACTCCATACGTGAACTAAGGTAGTTGGATAATCTTCAATCCAAGATATGTTTCGGCGACAAATAATGCGCGCGAAGAATTCAATCAGTAATTCGCCAAAACCATGCACTTCTTCCTAAGCCTCTGATAGCTGTTTACGGGTCTCTTCAGCAGACTTAATAACGTTCTCCACATTCCCCTCAGCCAGGGCAGCCCTATTCTCGGCTTCTATTAACTTGGACTCCAAGTCAGCGTTTCGTTTTTTCAGTTCAGCATTTTTTCTCGCTAACTCGTCTTTTTCTTGCTCAAGAGTATTATAAGCCAGTTGCGTTTTTATATTCTCCTACTTAGCGTCTTCCGCTTATTTCTTCAACTCCAAACGCTCTTGACTATGAGATTCCAACAAGTCATGATAACGCTTCTTTAACTCCTCAAATTGTTGTTTGAAGTTGTTGGCGTCTCGTTGAGCGACGGCGAGTTGAGCCTGTGTGTCTTCCAGGTCCTTTTCCAAATTTTTCAAGGCCATCACATCGACATCCGTAGTCTTTTTCATCAAATTAACATCTGTAATTAAAGTCCGAATAATTCTGGAGAGATTGCGTGAATATTTGAACATCTTCGAGTATTACTTCTCGACTGCTTCAATCTTCGCTTTAGCCTTATCTGCCCACTTTGAGGAAATAGGCTCAAGTACAGGTAAAAAAGTCAGATTATCAAAGTAATAATCTGGGAACTGCTTCTCCAGATATGCCAGCTTAACTTTGGACTCAGCATCCAGTGGTGGAGGTTTGCAGTATGTTAGCTCAGTGTCTTTTTGCTTAGTAGGCACGATGGCTGTATCATCCTTTCCAGATCGCTTCTCAGAAACCTTGTGTTTGTCTCATGAATCGATATGTTTCGGTGGATTTTTTTCCTGACTGTGTTTGTCTTGAGGGAAAGTTTGGTCTTTCGGCTGCGACGTGTCTTCTCCTCGACAGCTCTGGTAGCTTTTATATCTGTCTGGATCCGACCGGACGGGGGAACGAGAGCGCGAGGTATGTGGTCGATAAGAATCATGAGGCCTTCTGTCATCTCTGCCCCGACTCTCACGGTGATCATGCTCGACCTCAGAAGGAGGTCTAGACATACTATGGCGTATTTTTCTGACATCATAGTAAGGGCGAGACATTGTACCTGCGCAACAATGTAAGTGGAATTCAGAATCAGTGTTCACATAAGAAGTGAGTGCTATGATGTGTGGTGCTATTGTGTTGAGTGCATCCTAAGTGGTGTTCCCCCCGACAAACCCGAGTCTGAAGCCAGACCAGCGCGAGCGGGCTCTTTGGCCTTCAGGGGAGTAGTCTCCTTTGAAGAAGTGAAAGTTAAAGGATTTGTGCCAAAGTCCTCTGAAGTATAGATGGTATCAGGGAGGGGGAGATCTCCTAAACCCTTAAATGTGGAATCGTCAGTGGTAGGGGCATCTCCTTGAGAAGCGTCTGTTGGTAGCTCTTTAGGGGACATTGACTTCTCAGGAGAAATAGCATCATTAGGGACAGTATACCCTTCTCTGTGCTTTTCAGCTATGTTGGCTAACTCATCGTCCTGAGTTGAAGATGGAGAAGGTGAAGTCCAAAGAGGTATCGTTGGACCTTTCGAGCCCTCGCCCGTTTCAGGAATAATGTCTACCGGGGGTATGTATACATATGGACCCGACCCATGACCTATGCTACGGGTAATGGATAGTAACCCGTGATGATGGAGATACTCATCCTTAAGAACTTCGTCGATGGTTAGAAACTTTTTATCGCCATTGAGAAGCCGATGCAACCGATCAAAGTACAATTGATCTGATATTTGTTTTGGGTTATCAACTGCGAATAAAAAAGAAAGCAGGTTAATGTGTTGGCATGAACATTCAAAATTAAGATCTAGAAAATTGGTGCTTTACTTGATTTGGTCCATCTCCTGGCGCACCCCGGCTGTTGCCTGATATAAAACCATTCGAGCTTAGAATCGCCGGCCTTGCTGCTAAATGGAGCTGAAATAATTTTCCTTTTTGGGACTGATTCAAAATAGGAGAAGGAAGGAGTCTCTTGAGTGCGATGCTTAAAACTATAAAAAAAAAGTGGACGTCGTCGAAAGTAGGCTCTATACCTAAAACCTCTCTGTATGCTATATATAAGGTATATAAATAAGCATAAAAGTTGGGATGTAACTACATGGGGGCAATCCGCGTCTGTCTCTGAAAGTCGACAACAAAAGGCGGAAAGAGGGGAATAGCCCCAACCATACACATCAATCGGGTAACTACCATAAATCCTTCCGGAGGATTGTGGGGACGATCAACTTTCGATGGCACTAGGGTATCTCTTTTCAGTATCCCGTGCTTTAGATATATTCGAACAAGTTTGTCATCATCAATTGTCGATTCAACAAAATCTTTGGGTAACTCCAATATAATGGCAGACTCAAACTCATCAGGAGATCGATTATCTCCTATCCCTCCTTCCTCTTCATCGCCCAGAGAAACTTCACTATCGAAAAGTGTTTCACTATTGTGTTATTCTACTTCATAATCTGGGCCCTCATCGTCCCATTCAGGGTCTGAGGAAGAGGATATGTCATCAAGAGTAAATTTCTCAGAAGTCTCCGGAACTTCTATCTTCTTTGCTAACCTAGATGAACGTCTCTCGGCCATGATCACTAGACTACTGAAGAAGCAACAATATAAGTTAGAGTAAGATAGCCCGCATCCCCCCGTGTGTGTATGTGAACTAAAGTGTGTGCTATGTGTGCAAAAGATGCAAAGTAAACACATGAGAGCGTGATGCAAAGGTTCAATAAAGCAGTAATGTATAGAATAGTCCTTGATGTTCGTTTATTTTCGTACGGCGCTATCCTAACTGTTCTTTAAGTTGAAGGTTATGTCAAACATTGATTTAGCCAATTGGACAAATTCTTGTGCATTAAAATGGACTACTTCGATTCGGTTCGGGTGCATTTATTGGGATTGGATCGGGTGGCAGAGCTATGTTTTGGTCCGAAGCAAACATTCGCAACCAGCCAGCAAAACCGGATCGGCTCGGAAGTAAGCATTCAGAGCAGTCCGGATAGACTTGAGTATCCATACCCCTCTTCCCTCTTGTTTCTCATTCCGACCCTATCCGGTCAAGTTAGCATTGCTCCCCATCTTTGGTTTTTAATCCGCCCCTATCCGGTCAGGTAAATTTCATTCCCATCTCCACTCCTATGCTACCTCACCTGAACCGATCCCATTCATTACCCTCTCCTTCTTCTTCTCCTTCTTCAACCAACACCGAACCCAACCAATTCTGGCCTACAAACCCAGTATCGAAAGATAAAAGAGGGAAGGCTGTTCGTATCGAAATCCGGTCTGAATGGGATGAAACACAATAACTTAGCATGCAAATTAAATTCAAAGGAAAATAAAGAGAAAGATTACCTAGAGGGACCGCTGGAGATCAAGAAGATTTCTTAAATTTGTTAAAAATGAAGAAAACAATCCACACGCTTTGTGACGTATATATAAACAACAAAAAATACGACTTTCTGAAGCAGCACATCCCTATACGTCAATGGAAGCGACCTTTTAACGATTCAAATTCGAAGATCAATGAACAGGTGATGTCAAGGCATGCACCAACTTCGATAGAAGCATCCCTTGAGGGGGAAAAATGTTAGCCTACTTTGTGTACTAGGCTACACAAAGTTAAAGAATCAAATAATGAAGAACGCTCTGCCAAACATTCGGATCGGATCGGGTCTTCTTTGGACAGAGACAAACCAACACAAAGCAATGAAGGAAAGGACGCAGGCTGGACCAGATCGGAAGTAGCAAAGCCGATCCGAACCTCATTAAATTGTCTATCTGATCCAAGCCCAAGATGTCAGCAGCTTCACTCACACGATCTACTTAAGAATTGGAGCGGTTACGCACACGTTTTACCCACGATGGCCACTAACCAGATGTGCTGTCCTCACTAGAATCCATCCGAACCCGAAAGTGGTGGGATGAAGGCCACGTGGACCCGAACTGATCAGGCTCCAGGATAATTTTACACCTATAAATACTCCATCGAAAGGCATTTGAAGGGATATTTTGGCACTTTTAGGATTGAAACTCCTTTGTAACCCGAATTCCACCAACTTATTCAGCCTACAATCATCTTTCAAGTCATATTGCAAAGGAAATTGAGTGAATCGATGTATGAAATGAGTGAGATTTGAGTGAAAATCATTATTGTACTCGCCTTCAAGATATCAATCAAAAAAGAAGAAAAGTGGACGTAGGCTAATTAACGCCGAACCATTATAAATTGTGTGTTTTCTTCATTTCAGTTTTCATCTTATTAGAATCTTTGAAGATTGGTTGTTAGAGCCAATTTTGGATCTAACACTTTGGAACCCTTCGTACTTTATAAAAAGAGGTTAAAACCTAATTTTTTAACACATCTTCTTCTCTAACTTCATACTCTTTCATCCCACCATTATTCTTAATCTTTTATTTTATTCTTACACTTATACTCTGCCGAATTCACTTCTGCTTTGATCAAACTTCTTCTCTCTACACTCTGAATCAAGTGTTATTGAAGAGTTATAGGGCTGTTTTGTAATTGCTTGGGTTGAATAAACACTGTTTGTAAGTAAAAGAGGAATCGGCGTATCCTTGTAGCCGTGAAATCAAGGAATATGAGTCGGTGTGCCCTTATTGAGCCGTGAAATCAAGGGATAGGAGTTGGTGTCTCCTTGTTGAGCTGTGAAATCAAGGTGGTTGTATTTGACTATTGGGAATAGTAATAAAAGTCTGCACAATCCAGCGTTGTGCGGGATTGGACGTAGGAGTGTCCGAACCAATATAAAATCCGGTGTGTTCTTTCCTTTTCCTGCATTTTTATTTCTATTTACTTTGCATCTGTGTTTGAATCCGTGTCTGTGATTGTTTTTGTGGTGTTCGATTCATTCCATAATTCTCTTTAGCTTTAAGTTTTTTTAATTCTTACAAACACTATTCACCCTCCCTCTTGTGTTTGCTTTGCCTGAACGATCCATTGCGCAGTCCCTAACATTTTGGGTTGATGAATGCACCCGCATATTTTGTGGACCTGATGAGTAGAGTGTTTAGGGAGTTTCTGAATAAATTCGTGGTGGTTTTTGTGGATGACATTCTGATTTTATCAAAGAGCATGGAAGATTATGTCCTACATTTAGGAGAGGTCTTGAGGACTCTCAGAGCACACTTGCTTAAGGTGAATTTCTCCAAGTGTCACTTTTAGAGAAAGGAGGTAGGATTTCTAGGTCATGTGGTCTCCAAGGATGGGATAGCGGTGGATCTGGCAAAAGTAGTTGAGTTTAAGATTGGAAGGTTGCGGAGAATGCAACGGAGGTGAGGAGTTTTCTTGGTTTGGCAGGCTACTATAGGAATTTTATCAAGGACTTTGCAAAGATATCCACCCCACTCACCAGACTGACGAAGAAGAATCTGACCTTTGCTTGGAATATTGATTATGAGGATGCTTTTCAGCAATTAAAGTGGGCTTTGGCAACAGCCTTAATTTTAACATTGCCTGATGGGAGCAAGTGTTCACAGTGTACACTGATGCATGTGGTACAGGGCTTGGTGCCGTCTTGATGTAGGAGGGAAGGGTAGTATGCTATGGTAGTAGACAGTTGAAGGTTCATGAGAGGAACTACTGTAACACCCCGCATTTTTAAGATAATAAAATACGAGCAACATAATTAAATAATGAGAATTATGTAAAACGGACAGTGCCATTACGTCCGTCTTTGGAATTCTGGTGAAGATAGACACCTGGTTTGCGTAAAACGGATAATGTATGTAGAAGTTATAGGCGTTGGAAGTTTGTATACATATAAGGAACTTATATGTATATATATTAAATAAGTTTATTCAGAACATCAAAACATGAAGTGGGAAAACAAAGTAGGAATTTTGCCCGTTGGGGGTCGACCCACCTGAAGGGGGATCAACCACGGGGTCGACCCCACCACAAATCTGGGCAGATTCTGGAGCGTGAACGTGGACTATTTTCTGGTCTAAATTCGTTGTTGAACACCTATAAATAAGTCTGTAGAGCCTACCATAAATCTCACATTTCTGAGACAATGCAGAAGCTCTGCCATTCTTCTTCCTCCTCAAATCTCTTTAGAAAATTAAGATTATTAGTTTAGGAAAATTTTGAATCTAGATCTGGAGGAAAAGGATGAAAATCAATTAGAAGGTGTTCAGATCTCTTATCGAAGTAAGGTAATTTTCTAGATCTGGTCTATTTCAATTCTCCTCTCTTTCTTTTCTTTTCTTCCTAGTAAAATTTATGAATCCATGGTTGTTAGGTTCTGAATCCAATTAGGGAAAAAAACCATGGAATGATAGATCTGGACCAGATCCAGGATTAGGAAAGCATCTGAGGTGAGTGGATTTAAGTTATATCATTTTATATAATGATATATTATCGTTTGACATTCCCCGTTATTGTACAATGTGAATTGGCTAGAATAATTAAAAGTATTGAAATGTGATTATGACATGTTTAAATATGATATGTTGAAATATTTAAACACATGTTAAAAGGATTAAAGTGAGAATATGACATGTTGGAATATTAATATGCTAAGATATTATAATGTTGGAAAATTTGCCAAAATAAGTGTAGCAATTACTGTTGTTTCAATTCCATGTTAACCTGTGACATTTATATACCAAGACACTTAACGGTAGAAATTGAGAAAAATTACATGATTTATCAATCACATGTTATTGTTAAATTTGAACAATTATCTGATTAATTGATTACATTATGGAATAGAATTGATTATATGTTAAAAAAAGTTTGACATAAAATAGGCATAATATGATGACATGTAAAATATAAATTACAGTGGAAATTTGAAAGAATAGACATGCCTAGATTATATAGAAGATTTACAGTAAATAAGAAAATGTAACCGCGCTTAGACACGAGGCTAGATTATCCTTGTGGTAGAAGTCTGTCCGGAACCACCCGGCATATCCAGCATCCACAAGCGGTAAATCTAATGTAAGGGGTCTAAGTGCGTAAATAAAATATGTCGAGGTTAAGTCAACTTGTGCAAGAAGTCTTCCCAGAACCACCCGGCAAATCCAGCATCCACAAGTGTAGGCTTAATGAGAGGTCTAGTGCATAAATATATACATATATATATATATATTGCAGGACTGATAAACATCATTAATTGTAATTAATGGAAATAAATGGAATTGAATGAACGATAATTACAACAGTAAAGGAAAGGGAATGAACGGTGAATGATAATAACCTATTATAAATAAATTTCATTAATGAGAATGTTGTATAATATGTAGACTTATCCTAGGGACAAGTGAGGATTATAAATTAGGTTATAATAAACTAATAAGGATATGGGATAACTGGTGAAATGAGATAAATGGCACTTAATTATAAATTAAGTAATCAGTAAATGGGGAAAACAGAAACCAGTTGTTGGTAATAAGTAGAGGAAAGGGGGAAAGCTTATGAAATGTAAGAAGTTGTATTTAATTATAAATTGAGTAATCTGTAAACTTGGAAGTATGAAATCCGCTGATAAGAATAACATGTTTAGGCTTGTCCTAGGGACAAGTAGAAATTATAACTTAGGTTATAATAAACGATAAAGGAAATAGAATAACTTATGTAAGGGGATAAGTTGTACTTAATTGTAAATTAAGTTATTTACAAGAACAAGAATCTTAAATCTACGGATGAGGACAACACATGTTATATTTATGGGAAGAGGAACTTATTAGTGGACCTTAGTTATGGTAACCGAGTTAATAAGTAAACAACGATAAGTTGTAGTGACGATGTAAAATGAATTTAAGATTAAATGAGAAAGAATGAGGAAAACTTATGAAATGAAATAAGTTATATTTACTCATATATAATGACTGACATGTTAAAAAGAAAACATGTGAATTGAGATATACTTAATTTCATGTTAAGTATAACTTGTTATTGTAACAATGAAATTAAACAAGAATATAAAGGGATTATGGATTACAGACCTTGGATCACAATATAGAGAATAACATATTGTGGGCTTATTAATGAACTTAAGTGGGTTAAGTTATATGACTGAAATTAATAGGCAAGAGAAACTTGGTAACTTGAATCAGAAGTCAGTGTGAATGGGGATAACCAAGCTAAATTGAAACCTGGTGAGGTAAAGCAAGCGTGTGGATGAAAATTTAGACATTGGGTCTAATGACACATTAAAATGAGGCGCTTGGACCAGCCCGTAATTTTGAGGGTGAATAACCCAACGGGGTTGATCATCGTGGTGTCATGAGGCACGAGCGGAGCGCATGTTCATCTAATTATTCTATCGGCTCCGAAGGACTGGAAGGGGAAGCACGCAGCTTCCTGAGGTACGTAAGGTGCTCCCGGTAGTCATCTATGTGGTGGCAGATGTATAGACTATGCTCTCAAAGGTTGGGTACATGCGTAACTACCAAGTGGGTGAGAATTGACTGCAAAAGTAGCTTTGCCGTCGGAATGCTGTGACAAGGTGACACTAGGGTGATTTGGAGATCGCCACAACGGGAGGCGAGGTCAGAACCAACAAGGACAGTAGATCGTCAGGTACCCATCATCGGCAGCCAGTGGGATGCAAAAAGACTAGAGCTAAAACCAATAGACCATTCACCTTTCACTATCGAGGTAAGGTGGTTGAGGGAAGACGCCAACTCGATGTTTAGATTGCTTGTTAGGGGCAAGTCATTTAGCTCTTTTAGTCTTTACTAGTTAAGAGAGGGGCTGAGGTGGGGCCATAGCCACCATGAAAAACAGACCCTAGGAATATTTGTATTTTGAAGCTCTTAAAGGCGGGCCTGTATAGATATGGAAAAGCTCCCAACCAAGTTCTGTGTTTCTTGTATCGCCCTGCCATGGAACTCGGTGCACATTAGAGGACGTGCGGTTAAGGCATTGAGCTACAATTGATGATACGTATATGGGAAAGTCTAAATACATACATGTCTGCTATGGGCGGTGTATCGTAGACTTAAGGGCATTACTCTGGTATGGAATCTTATTCGATCGAAGGTGGCAGTCTGTATGCTTACATAGCAATATATGCAGAACATAACATTGTTATATAGAGATCCATACGTCACTCCGGCATAGGATGAGGAACTGCGTATATTTCGGTGGTATTATGGTGGAGACCGTGCCAGTGGGGTACTATGGGGTGTACCTTAATATTGGGGGTAGCTACATATATACAGTATTATGGTAATCCACTGGGAAGTAAATGGGTACGACGTGTGTGTAGGCCTCGAGTGCTGTTAACCCAAGTAACCTAATAAATAAGAAATTGTGTTTGAACGGTATATGTAGGTTTATCCAAAGTGTATAGTATAAATCCAATCAGCAGAATTTGGATTCTAACCCCCTCCTCATAACATACTCGCAAGTCAGATTTGTGGCAGAGAAATGATAGCTTTGGATGCTAGTTAGCCAGTATTATTAATACCATAAGGCTATATTTTGATTACATTATATTTTATCCATTCCGCTGTGAGATATCATCTGAGCTCTAACATATTTTATGTCTCTGCCTGTAGGACACCGGACCAAACCAACACGAGTTTCGATAGATTGGAATTTAAAAAAAAACGGTCTGTCGAAATTCAGGTTATTACAACTACCTTACCCATGATTTGGAGTCAGTTGGTGTAGTGTTCGCATTTAAGACTTGGCGGCATTATCTTTTGGGAGAAAGGTTTGTGTTATACATGGACCATAAGTCGCTCAATTATCTATTCTCATAGAAGGATCTCAATTTGAGATAGCAAAGATGGATGGAGTTCCCAATGTCCCATGACTTCGAGATTTCTTATACCCCTGGAAAAGGTAATGTAGTGGCAGACGCGTTGAGTAGGCAGAAGATGACATTGATTCCTCTATTCATGGATAGGCGGAGTTTGGAGTACATATCGACCTTCGATTTCAGGCCATCTATGAATTCACACCTGGTTTATTGGCATCCTTAAAGGTGCGACCTACTCTTATAGATCAGATAGGATCTTCGCAGAAAGAGGACCCATAGATAGCAGACATCTTGGACAGAATCAGTAGAGGTGATATTTCTAGTCACCTTATTTGATATTTCGTGGATGATAAAGGGTGGCTACGACGAGATGGTAGGCTTTGTTCTCCCTAAGTTGGATATTTGTTAAGGACGGTCCTTGAGGAAGCTCATCGCTCTAGGATGATTATCCATCTGGGTGGTGACAAGATGTATGAGACATGAGGACGGTTTTCTTTTGGGCTAGAATAAAGAAAGATGTAACAGAATTTGTAGCTCGATGTTTAGTATTCCATCAAGTAAAAGCACAACGAAAAAAACCCGACGGTTTGCTTCATCCTTTAGAGGTCCCACAATGAAAGTGGGAGAGCGTCTCTATGGATTTCATCGATGTTTTTCCTAGATCGAGGAGGGGCAACACCAGTATTCGGGATATAGTGGACAGGGTTACTAAGAGCGCTCATTTCATTTCGGTTAAGAGCAAGAGGACAACAACATGGTTGGCATCTGTTTATCTTCATGAGATAGTCCGTCTACATGGAGTACCTTCTAGCATAGTGAGTGATCGTGATCCCATCTTCACTAGTGAGTTCTGGAAGAGCTTGCAAGAGGCACTTGGTACACAGTTATGTTTGAGAACCCCATATCACCCTCAGATGGATGGATAGACTAAGAGGGTAAATAGAGTTTTTTAGGATCTTTTGAGGCTATGTATCCTAGACTTCAGAGGGACTTGGGAGGAGCATCTCCTATTGGTAGAGTTCGCCTTCAACAACAGCTATCAGGCTAGTATTGGCATGGCACCCTTCGAGGCACTGTACATACGACCTTGCAGATCAACGACTTATTGGTGGTAGTATACGGATAGGCTTCTACTTGGACCTGAGACGGTTAGAGAAACTTCAGAAAAAATTGATCTTATCCACAGACGTATGAAGATAGCTCAGGACAGGCAGAAGTCCTACGCCGATAAGAGGAGGACGGAGATTGAGTTTGAGGCAGGAGACATGGTTTTCATCAAAGTATCACCTTTGAGGAATGTGGTTCACTTTGTATCCGTAGGGAAATTGGTGCCAAGGTTTGTAGGGCCATTTCCCATGGTAGAGAAGATAGGTCAGATGGCCTATAGGGTGAGATTACCAGAGAGGTTAGTGGGTGTTTATGATGTTTTCCATGTTTCCCATTTACGGAAATGTTTTCACGATTCATCAGAGGTGGTTGAGCCAAGCATGCTTAAGGAAGTGGAGGTATAAAAGGAGGCAATAGTTTGACGAGTTTCAGAGGTTAAGAAACTGCAAAACAGAGAGGTTAAGTTAATAAAAGTACAATAGGGAGAAGACCATGAGAATACAACTTGGGAGATTAAAGATAAGATTCGCACTGTATACCCTTTTCTTTTCGAGAGTATGTTCTAAACTTCTTTTTCCAAGCTTTAATTTATACTTGCTTCAATCATTTGATTATATCCTATCGTTCGAACCTTCCGATCTTTAGGTAGAATCTGATGGTTGGAAACATGTGTTTCAGACATGTTGTGTTTGATGGTTGCAAGTGGATGCAAGTGATTGCTAGTGGTTGCTCGTGGATGCATACACACACACACACACTAGGCACTAGACTGGATCAAACATACTCATACTGCATATGGATACCTGTGCATTAGGATTTTATATGGACGAAAATGGATGTATCATCATATGGATGTTGCATTTGGATGAATGATTTTGCACACATGTAGAATTAACATGATACATTAGGATTATTTGCATACATTTTGGTTACATGACATTAACATAAATTGCAGTAAGGAGGTCAACTGAATCAGTAGACTGCCTGATTTTCATATTAGTGTAAGGAAATATACACACACTGTTAGCCTACTTTGTGAACTAGGTTGCACAAAGATAAAAGATTAAAGAATGAAGATCACTCACTCAAAGAATCGGGTCGGATCGGAGTCCATTTGGTCAAGACAAAAGGCACCAAGTGAAGAGGAAGGGGATAGGTCAAACTGGATCGGTTCAGTCAAATACGATCCGACCCCCAATTGGAATATTTCCGATCCGATCCCAGGCGCCTGAAATTGCGGAAGCTATGCCCATGTTCCCTTAAGACTCGGAGCGGTTATACCCACGTTCTCCCCATGTTCACCACTAACCTAATGCATTGTCGCTATCATATCCCATCCCATCCGAACCCGATAGTAATGGGATGGGCGCCACGTGGATTCGAACTGAAGCCGTTCCATGAGCATTTTTCACCTATAAATACACCCCCAAGGCACATTTCAGAGAATCTTTTGGCATTTTCAGAGTTGAAACTCCTTTGAGAACCGAATTCCATCACCATTTTCATATTGTAATCATCTTATAAAGTACATTTCAGAAAAGACTGAGTGAATCTATGTATGATATGAGTAGAAGTGAGTGAGAATCGTTGTTGTATCTACATTCAAGTCATCAATACAAAGAGTAGAAAGTGGACGTAGGCTATTTAACGCCGAACCACTATAAATTGTCTGTTTTCTTCATTTTTGGTATCATTTCATTAGAGATTATTCCTAATTTGGGTGTTAGAGCCGTTTTTAGATCTAAAATTTTGGTGCTTTCACTGAGAATCTTTGAATTCTTCGCTTTTTGGGATTATCGTTCTACTAATTGGAACTTCAAGTTCAAAGAAGTTAATCCTCTATTTCCGACATTTCAAGTATTTGCTGATTAATTATTGAAACATTGGACATTATGGCTAAAGGGTAAGGAAAAGAAGTGCAAGGCGCTAGGGGGACGGTGCTAGAGAAGATCAACAAGCCATCGTATTGACGAGGTCGCAGGGGCAAAGCTCTGGACAAACCCGATCCGAGCCGGACGTTCCAAACCGAACCGACTAGGAGAACCCGAACTGATCAGGAAGTACTGGAGCTACTCAGACCCCTCCGAACCAAATCGACTCTGACACCCTACTTTGATCCGAACCGAATGAGGCTGAAACTGGTACTTCTACTCGAGCACCCATCAATGCTCCAATGCCGGCCACAACAACTGGTGATCAACCTGCTCTATCCGCACCCATCACGCACTGGGATTTTTCGCTATTTCTTGACATGCTGGAGAGTACTAGAAATGAATTGGAAGCCCATAAGTGTGACAGTCTTCGCATGCAAGAGAACATGATCACCATGAGTAGGGAACTCAATGAGCTCCGGAGGCAAAAGACTCCTTCCCCAATACGCCGCCTTGCTGCAGACTATTCATCTCCTTCGGATGAAGGACGTCCTCGTGAAAGAAGGCCACTTGAGGGACCTCAAAACCTTGATCGGTTAACTTTTGGGTCTTTAGGATCCCGTGAAGACGCCGCTCGTGTGCTAGGGCCTGATGACCCGAGCTTGAGAGAGCCTATGCTATTGCCCATGCGTGGATCTCACGTTCTACCCAGTGATCCTAATATTACTAATCCTACGCAACAGCAACTTCTCCAGCCCCTTCCTCCTGAGATCGACCGGGAGCATAGGGAGCAGTGTAGAGCCGCCGCCGCTAGAAACAAGAGGTTATCACCTAAGCAGGAACCCAGGGGTAATCCGAATATTAGACCTAGAGAACCTGTGCAAACGTTAACAAATGTCGATATATGGGCAATGGTGCGTCTGATCATGTCCAAAAGCCGACGATACACTAATGAGGACTGGGGCATTGAGCAAAGTCATACCCACATCACAGATGATATATTGGATTTCTAGTTCCCTTGGCGATTCAACTTGCCTCAGATGGATCAGTATTCAGGGAGAACGGACCCAGGACAGCATCTGATGAGGTATGCATGGTTCATGAATGCCGCAACAGCTCAAGATGCTATAAAATGCAAGGCCTTTCCGATCTATCTGGAAGACGTAGTGTTAATGTGGTTCACCCGACTCCCCCCAAGGTCGATATCAAATTTCACAGAATTGAGTGAGGCTTTATGAACCAGTTTTGACTCCACGCCCAAAAATCCAAAAGCGTCATAGAGTTGTCAAGGATTAAATAGGCTCCAGGTGAATCTTTGAAATCATATTTTGACCGCTTCAACCTAGATGTCACCGAAGTTAGTGACCCTCATGAACCCACTATTTTGATGGCCTTGATAGAAGGAGTTGACTCGGACACAAAATTCAGAGATTATCTATCCGGGAAACCACCCCCACTAGGGAATTATTCTACAAAAAGGCCAATATTCGCTTAAAGCGAGAAGAAGCTCATGCAAATAGGAAGGGAAAGTCTGAAGGGGCCTCGAGGGAAGGCGTTCAAAGTAATGTTGTTGTGAAGCAATCCGGTGATAGTTCGGGGAAGGTTGAGGTAAACATCGGCAACTAGAACAGAGGTAATAACAACAGGAATGGAAACAGCAATAGGAGCAGTAGGAACCGAGGGAACAATTCTAGCAAAAGGCCTCGATTCCAAACTTTTGAGAACTATTCTCCATTAAATGACACATTGGAAAACGTTTATTTGGACACATAAAACATATTATAATACAAAAGCCACCGCCTAGAGACTCTACTGAAAAAGAGATCGCAACGGGAAAGTTTTGTTTGTTTCATGGAACCCACGGTCATTCCACCGACGAATGTCGTCGTTTGAGAGATGTAGTTGAAAAATTGTTGCGGGAAGGGAAGTTAGACGAGTACAAGGTTGCCCCACGGGACAGGGGGCAAGGAGGGAAAGCCCTGAACCAAAGTCAGCCTACTTCAAAACCTACAACACACCAGAAAGGTAAAGGGATTGTTATTAATACCATTATAGGCGGACCCCATCTAGCTAGCCATAACTTCAAAGAAATGGATCAGTACGTTAATGCTGCCAAGCACTTTGAGGTAGGAGAATGCAGTAACCTCAATGACATTACTCCAGTAAAACAACAAAAGATGATGTCAGACAATGTCATATTCCGTAGTAGAGATGATACCGGAATTCAATCACCAACTGAAGACACACTGGTAATTATCACGGCCATCGGCCCCGCCTTAGTCCATAAGGTGTTGGTGGACAATGGAAGTTCAGTCAATATCCTCTTCAAGAAAGCTTTTGAACAAATGAAACTCGAAGAAAAAGATTTAAAGCCCTGCGAAGGATGGATACAGGGCTTCAATGGGGCGTCAACGGCTCCAATGGGCTACGTGGAATTACCAGTGATATTTGGACAGGGAGATCGCCAGAGAGTGAGAATCCTATCATTTATAGTTTTGAATGTAGAGTCACCCTACAATGCTTTCCTAGGTCGACCGACCCTCACCGAGTTTAGGGCGTGTGTTGCATCTTGGTGCTTACTGCTTAAATTCCGGACTGACACAGGAACAGGGGTGATGAGAGGCGACCAAGCTACAGGATGAGCTTGTTACATGACGGAGTTGAAGATGCTAATGAAGGGGTTGAATATAGAATCTAAGGACGATTCCCCCCTTTGAAGGAAAACTCAGCATAGCAATTAAGGGGTCCAGCCCCAAGAGAGTCGCACTTAGATGCGCTCGAGGATATAGATCCTAGAGAGGATAGAAAACTAGAGGACAGAAAGATGAGTCCCAACGAGATGACAACAGATATATCTATTGATGAGGCAGATTCGACAAAAGTACTGAATATCGGATCGCAGCAAGATCCAATTCGGGCAAAAGAGTTGGTTGATTTCTTAAGGGCAAATTTAGATGTGCTTGCCTGGACTCACGCTGACATGTGTGGGATTTCGCCTGCTATTATGAGCCACTCTTCAAGCATCAATCCAAAGCACCCGCCGGTCAAGAAGAAGAGACGGATGTTAGGCCCAGAGCAGTCAGCAGCTTTAAAGGAAGAGGTAGAGAAATTGAAGGATAATGGATTCATTAAGGATTCGTAACATCCCAACTAGATATCAAATCCTGTCCTGGTCAAAAAATCTAACGGGAAGTGGCGTACATGTATTGACTTCTCTGACTTGAACAAGGCTGGTCCGAAGGATAGCTTTCCTCTTCCTAGGATCGATCAACTAGTAGACTCGACGGTCGGACACGAGCTTTTATCCTTTATGGACGCCTATTCGGGGTACAATCAAATTCCCATGCGCATACCAGATCAGGAGCACACAAGTTTCATCACAGACTTGGGGTTATATTGTTATGTGGTAATGCCATTTGGATTGAAGAATGCAGGAGCCATTATAAGTGTTTGGTCAACCGCATGTTCTACAATCAAATCGGAAAAACCATGGAGGTTTATGTGGACGACATGCTTGTGAAGTCTAGACAATCTTCTGACCATACAAAGGACTTAACCGAAATGTTCGACATTCTTCGAAGGTATAGGATGAAGTTAAACCCCCTAAAATGCTCGTTTGGTGTCGCATTTGGGAAATTCTTTGGGTTTACCATGAGTTCCCGAGGGATTGAGATAAATCCTAGTCAAATAGCAGCAATAAGGAATATTGAAGAACCACGAAAGATTAAGGATGTTCAAAGCCTGGCCAGAAAAGTTGCTGCATTGAGCAGGTTTATCTCCAAAGCCACAGATAAGTGCATACCTTTCTTCGATCTGATAAAACGAGGGAAACGAAATTTAGAGTGGACTCCTGATTGTGTGGAGGCTTTCCAAAATCTATTAGACTTATTAGAGAAACCTCCAATACTGTCAAAACCTGTGGAACATGAGGATTTGTTTGTCTACCTAGCGGTATCATCTCATGTCGTCAGTGCAGCGTTGAAGAAGATAAAGTCCAGAGGCCTGTATACTACGTAAGCAAGAAGCTAGCCGCTGCAGAACGTAAATATCCTAAAATAGAAAAACTTGCTTATATCCTCCTAATTGCATCCCGCAAACTTTGTCATTACTTTTAGGCTCACCTGATAGTTGTATACACCGATCAACCTTTAAGGCAAGTGTTGCAAAAACCTGAGGCATCGGGGCAGTTACTTAAATGGAACATCGAGTTGAGTCAATTCGATTTGAATTTTCAACCACAGAGATCAATAAGGGGGCAGGCCTTGGCCGACTTCATAGCTGAATTCACGATTCCAGAAGAGGAAACGGTGGGTGACAAGGTGGTTACTTCAGAACAAGAGCTAGAGCTTAGTCCGTGGAAGTTATATACGGATGGGGCCAAGAATGATCAAAGGACCGGTGCCGGAGATGTTTTAATCACTCCTGAAGGACAATCTATTTACTATGCCTTGTGATTAGAATTTGCTGCTACCAATAATGATTCCGAGTATGAAGCCCTGATTGTCGGGCTGAAGCTCACTAAAGAACTAGGAGTAAAGACACTGGATATATGTTGTGATTCCAAGATAGTTGTCTGTCAGGTATGGGAGGAGTTTGTTACCAAAGGACCTCGGCATGTTACTTATCTTAGAAAAGTAAAGGAGTTATTGGACAATTTGGAGCATTACATCATAACACATATACCAAGAATAGAGAATCAGAAAGCAGATCGGTTGGCAAAACTAGCAAGTTCTGACAACCCTGAAGAAAATGAAATGGTTCCAACAAAGATTTTGGAGTCACCAAGTTTCGTCCAGATGGAGGTGGAACTAGCCTTAGAAGCCGAGCCAGAAAGGGAGTCATGGATGGCACCGATCAAGAACTTCCTTAAGAGTGGAACACTCCCATTGAAGAAAAGTGAAATCTGAGCTGTAACACGTAAGGCTGCAAGATACATTTTACAGGACGACGTCCTTTATCGCCAATGGTTTTCAATGCCCCTACTACGGTGTATCGCACATGACGACATCAAACGTGTACTGCAAGAAGTACACGAAGGTGAGTGTTGAGACCACACTGGGTGCCAAACCCTAGCAAAGAAAGTGTTGCAGTATGGATATTTTTGGCCTACCGTGAATAAAGATGCGGCTGATTATTCACGATGCCGCGACAAATGTCAAAGATTCGCCAGAATTCCCAGAGCACCTCCAGCTCAGCTTAAGTCAATGGTAAGCCCATGGTCATTTTCCATGTGGGGAACTGATATTATTGGAGTATTGCCCATCGCCAAAGGAGGAGCAAAGTATGCGATCGTCGCCATGGATTATTTCACGAAGTGGGTAGAAGTTGAACCCTTAACCACGATCACAACAAGGAAAGTGATAAGTTTTGTGGTCAGAAACATTATTTGCCGATTTGGGATACCGAAGACCATCATAACTGATAATGGGACACAATTCGACAACGTCGAATTTAGAAGCTTCTGTCAGAAATACAAGATTGATAAAAGGTATACCACTGTGGCTCACCCGCAAACAAATGGGCAGGTTGAAGCAATTAACAAAGTCATTAAATCTGTCCTTAAGAAGCGATTGGAATGGGCCAAAGCCAAGTGGGTGGGTGGGTTGCCGCTAGCTTTGTGGGCCTACAGAACAACCTTTAAGACAGTGACTGGCCATACTCCCTTTTCACTCTCCTTCGGATTGGAGGCGGTAATCCCGGTGGAACTAGAAGTCCCCTCTTATAGGGTGACATACTATGACCCGATGACGAATAGTTCACTCCTCCTTGAGTCTCTTGACGTGGTTGAAGAAAAAAGAGACGAAGTTGACCTGCGTGCCTCAAGACATCGACATCAAGTGGCACGTTATTTTGACCAGATAGTTCGCTTCAAGACCTTCGAACCGGGAGACTTAGTATTGAAACGAGTCTTCCCTCCTTCAACCCAATTGGGTCCAAAATGGGAAGGGCTATACGCCATCCAATGGAAGCTTGATACAGGAGCATTCAAGTTAACGACTGTAGACGGTGAAGAGATTCCCAGAGCTTGGAATGCTCAGCACTTGTGATGATATCTGAGATAAATATGAAATGACTTCCTTTTTTGTTTTTATAAACGATGTAAAAAGGCACGACTTGCCTTAAAAAGTCTGTTTATATAAACAAAGGATTATGAAGTGGATGTAGGCTACGACATAGCTGAACAATTATAAAAATATCGTGTGTCATTTACTTTCCTGCATTATTTCTATCCTCAACGATTATTTTATCATGACTATGAAACACAAAACATTAAATTAGGTTTGGAAAATTGGAGATAATCTATGTGCAGGAGCGAACGAAATGACCATTTGCATGATAAGATGCAAGGAATGGGAAGACGAACTTCCTAACTCTAACTCTCATGAATCGAGAGAGAGTATAAAGGACGGGAAGACGACGTCCCTTGAGGACTGAAGGTGCACCCCGATAAGAGACCGCCTCAGTAATACTCTAACCTGGTTACGAGACAGGAGAGTATAAAGATGCTAGAAGAATAAGCATCAATGACGAAAGGAATATGGCCCAGTCAGAGAATCGGGGGCAACTGGATGCTGAACTTAATCAATCTTGAATAAGCCTTAATCAGTCATTCAAGATTGATTGGGGGCATATATATATACACATGTTCCCCTTAATAATGACTTTATTGTATAACTACGATATGACGTGTTGTTCATTTGCATTTTTACTTAAATGCTAAATTTACAAATATCAGACATTGCAGGGAACAAACTACTTTATTCACAAACACGTGAGTTTATACAAGAAAGCTAAGAAAAAGATGTGAGGGCCGCACTTGCTGCAACAATAACGGACTAGTCGAATATCAAAACAAAAAAACAAAGCGCATTCTCACTTGGACTTTGGAGTAGACTTGGGCTTCTTGGCAGCCTTAAGAGCTTTTTTAGCTTCTTTTTCAGCATCGGACATGAGATACTTTTGTTTCTTCTTCTCTGTAATTGAGGTACCAGAGCAATAGATTTCTTCCCATGAGTAGGAGCGCTAGGATCAAAAGAAGATTTTTTAGCAAGCTCTTCTGTAATTGACCTAGTTGAAAGCATAACAACTAACCTCGATCCAACATCCACCACTACAAGGGCTTAAGGCTTTCGGGGTCTATCTCTTCGACTTTCAGCTGCATGCACTTGTCTTGTTTGGCCTTCATCTCAGCCAAAGTCACGTCATTATCATTCTTCGAATCCCCAATTTTAGTAACATGGGATCTACTTCATGCCCATCATTACCACCGTCCTCTTTCAAAGCGTCTACCATTTCATCATCATGAGAAGTGTCGGCATTTGGCGGTATGGGAGTCTTATTTATAGCCTCCTCCTTTTCACCTTCAGCTCCCCCTCCAGACTCAACGATGGTAGCCTTATCCTATCCTTCCTGAGTCTCTTCGATGGATTTTTCCCCAGTGGCGGTTTCCCGTTGCTCGTCAGTCTTCTCGGTTGATTCAACACCTACAGAATGAGAAGCAACAGTTATCAACTCAGGAGAAAACAAGGAATCTTTGATCGATTGCCCAATGATGTGACGAAAAGTGTATACTGCCTTGGCAAATTGGGGTGAAAAGGTGGAAATACCTTCCGATGATTTCTGAATTGGGGTGGCTACCGTCTCTGATGCTAATTCGGGTATAGGAGATAAAAAAAGTGCTTTAGGAATTCCTGGATTCTCGGGATCATATTCCTCTACTCCAGTAGCTTCGATGGTAACAGAAGAGGAACCAACTTCAAGGACATTCTTTCCTTTGACCTGGCGTTTCTCCTCCTCCATGGCAATAGCAATAAGGTGACGTCCCTCGGCCAGGCGTGCTGGTTCATCATCTTTCAGATACTTCTCCATGAGCTTGTCTTCATCAACGAAGTCTACCTTAAGTTCATCTTTTTCCCATTCGATGATTTGATTCCGTAGATGAACTAAGGTGGTCCGGTAGTCTTCGATCCAAGAGATGTTTCGGCGACGGATTATATGTGCAAAGAAATCTATCATTGGTTCGCCAAAGTCTTGCAATTCTTTTTGAGCCTATGATAGCTGTTTATGGGTTTCTTCAGCAGACTTAATAGCGCTATCCACATTCCCCTCAGCTAAGGCAACTCTAGTCTCGGCCTCCATTAACTTGGCTTCCAAGTCAGCATTTCGTTCCTCCAACTCGGCATTCTTCCTCACTAACTCAGCCTTTTGTCGCTCAAGAGTACTGCAAGCTAGTTGCAACTTGACACTTTCTGACTTAGCATCTTCAGCTTGTTTCTTCAGATCTAAACGCTCTTGACTATGGGATTCCAGTAGGTCGTGATAATGCTTTTGTAATTCCTCAAACTGCTTTCTGAAGTTGTTGGCTTCTCTTTGAGTAATAGCAAGTTGAGCCTGTGTATCTTCTAAGTCCTCCAGATTTTTCAAAACATTCTCTCGGAGTCTGCGACTTTCTTCATTGCATCGACATCTGCAATTAGGCCCCGAATGATTCTAAAGAGATCGCGTGAATACTTGTACATCTCTGAGTACTGTTTCTCTACTGCGTCGATCTTTGCCCTAGCATCATCTACCTACTTTGAAGAAATAGGCTCAAGTGTGGGTAGGAAAGTTAAATGCTCAAAGTAGTGATCTGGGAACTACTCCTTTAGATAAGCCAGTTTCGTTTTGGAATCATAGTCCAGTGGTGGGGATTTGGAATAAGATAGCTCAAAATGTTTCCGCTTGGCGGGGATGATGGCTGCATCTCCTTTTTCAGATCGCTTCTCAGAAACTTTGTACTTGTCTCGCGAATCAGTGGGCCCCGATGGACTTTTTTCTCGGGAATATTTATCTTGGGGAAGAAGTCGGTATTTGGACTGTGATGTGTCTCCCCCACGACTACTTTGGTGGCTCTTATATATGTCTGAATCCGACCGAACAGGAGAACGAAAGTGTGAAGTGTGAGGTCGATGGGAATCGTGATGCCTTCTGTCATCTCTGCCCCGGTTCTCACGGCGATCATGCTCGGTGTCAGAAGGAGGTTTGGACATGCTACGGTGAACTTTCCCGACATCATAGTAAGGGCGTGACATTGTACCTGCACAACAATATAAGTAGAGTTCAGAATCGACATTCACATAAGACATAAGTGATGTGACGTGTGGTGCTAATGTGCTATGTGCATCCTAAACGGCGTTCCCCCCAACAAACCGAGCCAGAAACCAGACTAGCACGAGTAGGATCTTTGGTCTTCACGGGAGTAGTCTCTTCTGAAGAAGTGAAGGTTAAAGGATTCGTTCCGAAGTCCTCTGAAGTATAAATAGTTTCGGGCAGGGGAAGATTTCCTAAACCCTTAAATGTAGAAACGCCGGTAGTAGGAGCATCTCCTTGAGAAGCATCTAGTGGCAGCTCTTTAAGGGATGTTGACTTTTCAGGAGAAATGGCATCATCAGAAATGGTATACCCTTCTCTGTACTTCCCACTATGTTTCCTAATTCATCGTCCTGAGTTGAATACGGAGGGGAGGAGTCCTAAGAGGTATCGTTGGACCTTTCGAGCCCTCACCCGTCTCAAGAATAATGTTGGCCGGGGGTATGTACACATATGGACCTGTCCCATGACCTATACTACGGGTAATATATAGTAACCCGTGACGATGGAGATACTCATCCTTAAGAACATAGTCGATGGTTAAGAATTTTGGTCACCATTGAGCCGCTGGTGCAAACGATCAAAGTACAATTGACCCGATATTTGTTTTAGGTTATCAACTGCGAATGAAAATGAAAGCAAGTTAATGTGTTGACATAAACATGTAAAGTTGGAATCTAGAAAGTCGGTGCTTCACTTGATTTGGTCCATCTCCCTGCGCACCTCGGTTGCTGTCTCATGTAAAACCACTCAGGTTTTGAGTCACCAGCCTTGCTGCTATATGGAACAGTGATAATTTTCCTATTTGGAACTGATTCAAAGTATGAGAAGGAGGGAGTCTCTTGAGTCTGATGCTTGAAATTATAAAAGAAGTAGACGTCATTGAAGGTAGGCTCTATGCCTAAAATCTCTTTGTATGCTATATACAAGATGTATAAATAAGCATAAGAGTTGGGATGTAGCTGCATGGGGGCAATCTGCAATTGTCTCAGAAAATCAATGACGAAAGGCGGAAACGGAGGTATTGCCCCAACTAGACACATTAATCGGGTAATAGCCATAAATCCTTCCGGTGGATTGTGGGGGCGATCTGTTTTCGAAGGCAACTGGGTATCTCTTTTTAATACCCCATGCTTTAGACATATTCGGATGAGTCTATCATCACCAATCGTCGACTCAACAGAATCTTTGGGTAACTCCAATATGGTGGAAGTTTCAAACTCGTCAGGAGCACGATCATCTCCTACCTCTCCTTCCCCTTCCTCACCAAGAGAGACATCACCCCCGGAAGATACTTCACTATTGTGCGCTTCTATTTCATAATCTGGGCCTTTATTGTCACATTCTAGGTCTGAGGAAGAGGATATGTCATCAAGAGTGAGTTTCTCAGATATTTCTGTGACTCCTCCCTTTTTTGCTAATCTAGATGAATGTCTCTCTGCCATGGTCGCTAAACTATTGAAGAAGCAATAACATAAGTTAGAGTAAAATAGCTTGTATCCCCCCGTGCATATGTGTGAACTAAGGTGTGTACATTATGTGCAAGAGATGCGAAGTAAATACATAAGAGCACGATGCAAAAGATTAACGAAGCAGTAATTTGTTCAGAATAGTTTAAATGTTCACTCATGCTTAAAAGGCCCTATCTTAACTGTTCATTAAGTTGTAGATCATGGCCAACATTTATCGAGCAAGTTGGACAGTTCTCTTGCATTAAGTAGGATGGCCTCGAGTCTGCTCGGGTATATATGTTGGGATCGGATCGGACATACACAAAGGAAAGGGTTCGGATCGGGATAGGACCATGTGTGGTTCAAAGCAGAATTTAATACACTACAGGAAAATTGGTTCGGTTTTGAAATTGGTACTTTAACTAGTCTGGATCGGTCCAAGTACCCGTAGTTTTCCATGTCCATTTCTGTCACTCCGACCCGATCCAGTCGAGTGGATCCCTTTCTCCTTTTCCCTCTTATGCCCCCCTGTTCCGAACCGATCCCAAACCTTTCCCTCTTCTTCTTCTCCATCCCTTAATCAACACCTAACCCAGTCTCATGCCAAAAACCCAAGTCAAAGCCGAGCACTTATTTGCTGACATGTTTAACATTAGATCCTAATCCCATCCGTTACTGCTTCGACATGGCGGTGAGGCCATTAACGACGATGGCGGAGGGGGGGAAGTCATGACGTCAAGGTCAACCAAACACCATACCCAAATCGCTCAAATTATCCACAAATCCTAATTGAAATCATCCATAACAAACTTAATCGAAGTTATGAGCCTATCTATGTGTTTGATTTAAAGATTAAAGTGAGGATTCTGGAGTTTTTGAGAGTTAGGGATTTCTATTCAAAACTTAGATGACGGAAAGAATGAAAGGAAGAGAAGAGGGATGGAGGTGTGGCGGATTTATATATGGATTTGACGTGGCTCTTAGTATTCCCAACACTTCATTCCGATCGGATCGGAGTGCTAGCCCACATAGGTAATTAGCCCATTCATTCAGTGGTATTGGGGTGTAAGAAAAACTGTTCGGACCGGGTCCGAACCCAAATTTAGTTACCAGAGTTAACTCGATGTATGAAACGAACTAAAAGAAAAATAAACAAAACGCTTACCTAGAGGAGTCACTGGACATCAAGAAGAATTCTCAGAGTTGCTTAAAATGAAGAAGATGATTCATACGTTCTATGAAGTATATATGAGGAACAAGAGACACGACTTTATGAAGCAATGCATCCCTACACGCAAATGGAAGCAACTATTCAATGGTTCAAATTTAGAGACCAGTAGGCAAATAATGTCAAAGCACGTTCCATCTTCAATAGAAGCGTCCTTTGAGGGGACAAAATGTTAGCCTACTTTGTGAACTAGGCTACATAAAAGATTAAAGAATGAAGATCACTCACTCAAAGAATCGGGTCGGATCGGAGTCCATTTGGAAAAGACAAAAGGCACCAAGTGAAGAAGTAGGGGGGACAGGTCGAACTGGATCGGTTCAGTCAAATCCGATCCGCCCCCCAATTGGAGTATTTCCGATCCGATCCCAGGCGCCTGAAATTGCAGAAGCTATGCCCACGTTCCCTTAAGACTTGGAGCGGTTATACCCACGTTCTCCCCATGTTCACCACTAACCTGATGCACTATCGCTATTGTATCCCATCCGAACCGGATAGTAACGGGATGGGCGCCACGTGGATCCGAACCGGACCCGTTCCATAAGCATTTTTCACCTAATAAACATACCCCCAAGGCACATTTCAGAAGATCTTTTGGCATTTTCAGAGTTGAAACTCCTTTGAGAACCGAATTCCATTAGTATTTTCATATTGCAATCATCTTATAAAGTACATTTCAGAAAAGATTAAGTGAATCTATGCATGATATGAGTAGAAGTGAGTGAGAATCATTGTTGTATCTACATTCAAGTCATCAATACAAAGAGTAGAAAGTGGATGAAGGCTATTTAACGCCGAACCACTATAAATTATGTGTTTTCTTCATTTTTAGTTTCATTTCATCAGAGATTGTTTCTAGTTTGGGTGTTAGAGCCATTTTTGGATCAAACACACACCACTGCATATGTTCATTGTGACGGCCCGCCCCACACCAGCCGACATTTACCTCGAAATGCGTTGTGTCAGTGCCCGACTAGCACAGGACGGTCGCCAAAGAAAGGAAAAGAAAGAAATTTGAATTAACAAGGAACCTGTAGAATGTCTCACAGCGCATGGGATAAAATATAATAATAACATAACTTTTGACGTAAAACAGTTGAGACAGTGCATAAGTTGAAAGCTAAACCATCATAGCAGCGGAAAATCCAAAATACAGCTTATGTTCCACATCATCATTATTACAACTTTTGAAAACTGTCTCTAAATAAAAATAAGAGTGGTGCACTACTAATGCCCAAAGTAGTGACCAGCAACGACACAGGGAGAATATATATATATCATACGTGGAAGCCTCCTGTTCGTCTACAGTACAACTACTCGTGCATAATGACCTGACCTGTCTCTAGGCTGTCCGTCTAAGAGCACCCAGAGTAATAAGAAGAGACATAAAACTCTGGGTTAGACAAAAGTTTGGTATGAGCGATAAACAGCAAAACAGAACAATAACAGGTATACTAAACCATACCTGAACCTGGACCAGCAAACAAAGAGTTAGCACAACAGGATGTACAATACTCTAAGGTGACATTTACATATGGTGTAAAGATACGGGGGAGGGTTGTGCATGTCATAGTGATGGAAAACAATCAATCATAGCAACCATCCTCACATCTCTCACTCAGTGTGTAAAGCATGCGATATCCACCACTTTGACCACCCAAATCCTTTGCCATGATCACTCTGTTCTATGGAGTCATGATGGTTCCACTACAATAATCCATAGCCGTTAATCCCTTGCTATGTCCACTCTTCCCCTTGAAGTCATGACGACTCCAGTGCACTGGCTCATAGCCATGGTACGATCACTCTGCCCCATGGAGTAATACCTACCCCATTGCACTGATCCTTAGCCTAAAATCCATCTTGGTGGTGAATCAAAGTTATGGACGTCGATAACCCCTTAGCACACGTCCCACGGCAAAGCCCAACTCATGAAGTTAACTCGTTGGTTCCCAACTCGATACTGAGTTCTACTTCCTATTTGGACTACCTTTGCATCTCGGGTTTTGGCCTTCTTCGGATCGGTTTGGCCCTTTTACTTCACTTTGCTTCACTTTGTAATCACCCATCAATTCGATCTCCATCTGGTTCGGGTCCCCACTGGTTCGTTGCTTCTCCTCTCGGTCGGGTCGTGATGCTCCCGTCGTGGTGCTTTGGTTCGGAGAAGCGGTTCGGGTCGTGGTCTCCTCAAAGCATCGGGTCCGCTCGTGGCTTCATGGCATCGGATCGGAGAGCTTCAGGTGTGAGCAGATCTAGGTGCTTCACATGTGGGTCGATTCGTGATCTGTGGCTCACCGTGGTTCGGTTCGAGCTCCCTAACTCGAGCAAGCAACTCGTGATACAAATACATGGTTGGGACTCGTGAAGTTGGACTCACGATCGGGTCGGTTCGGGTGGGGGGCGATCCGATCCGGTTCCTGCAAAATTTTCATGCAACTTTTCCAGCGATTGTTTTACGCCATACGACGGCGTTTTCGACCAATCTAAATTTTCTACGCAATCACAAGTCATTCCAAACAGTCGTAGCAACATGCAAAATCAACCATAAACACCAAAATGACAATATAACAAGTTAATATGGATCAAACAAACCCAGAAACCCATGTTTTCCCCTTAACCATGCTTAATCCTAACTAATGATAGGATTAGCAAAACATATCTAAACTAACCCAAATTTCTAACGAAGGCATAAAATAATATTTAAGAATTTATAAATATTTTTTGAGAATTTAATCGTGTACAATTTTATTAATTAACACTAATCACCTCTAATTAGTTGTAATTAGTGTAGAAACAATGCTAATCACTCACCTTAGCCACAAATAAAACTTAGATCTGAAACACTACTGATTTGGGTCGAATCTCTATGAAACACAGCAGCTCCAACTCTGATTTGATGCTATTTCTCCTTGATTTGACGTAGATTTGCTTAATCTTTGATTAGAAAGCGATTTGGGATGAAATTAGAAGGTGGAGGTAATTGTTAGGGTTTCTAAGAGGTAAAAGGCGGCTAGAAAACTGAAATAGAATGAAAATCTAACTCATTTCAGCCTCCTCATAACCCTAATCCCGAAATGGGTTATGGGCCCATTTGCTAATTACCCTAATCAGCCCACTTAAGGAGTTTATGACCTTTTAAACCTTGATTCAGCCATATCTCCCAAAATGTTAGTCCGTTTGGCTAATGTGACCACTCTACAGAAAGATAAACCATCATCTGAATCCAATGGAAGTGGTTTCAGGTCAAAACTCCTTACCAATCAAAAGATATGGCCGAAACAAGATCATCTAGGGGCAAAACGGTCATTTAAAAATCGGAAAAAATCGTAAACGTAGGAAATGGCCCCATTAGTCGTTCCCCAAAGTTACACGACTATACGACCTCATACGAAAAAGAAAGAAATATTCTATGATCCTTCGATATGTATAATGCAGGTTGTTACAGTCTCCCCCCCCCCCCCTCTTAAGAAATTTCGCCCCTGAAATTCCTTAACCAAAAACATACAAAGGTGTTCCGCATGCCTATCAGTCATTCTCAAACAATCAAACACCCAAAACAAACCTATCCTAGCATGCGGAAAGACTAAATTGAAATGAAAACCTTACCAGGCAAAGAGTTCTGGATACGTCTCCTTAATGCACTCCTCTGTCTCCCAAGTACAATCATTCTCTTCCCCGCCCCACTGACCCTTGACTAGATTCACCGCTTTCCTTCGAAGTTTCTTCGTATCGTGCTTGACAATACGAATCGGCTTGCGGTTCCCAACCACCTCGAGTTTTACTTCGATATCATCTAACTGATCAGGTGAAATAACTACATCGGGGTCATGCACGAATTTCTTAACTGAGAAACATGAAATACGTTATGAACTCCCGCCATCTTGTCCGGCAACTCGACTTTATATGCCAAATTCCCAACTTTCTCGAGAAATGGGAATGGACCAACAAATCTTAGTGCTAACTTGCCTCTCCTACCAAATCGAGTCACGCACTTTAACAGAGAAATCTTGACAAACACCAAGTCGCCAATGGAGAATTTTAGATCTCTTCTCCTCTTATCAGCATAACTCTTCTACCTATCTTGAGCAGCCTTCATTCGTTGTTCGATAACCTTAATCTTGTCTGAAGTTTCTCTTATCTCATCTGGCCCAAGCACAAACTTCTCACTGACTTCTAACCAACATGATGGTGAGTTGCACGGTCTTCCGTACAAAGCTTCAAAGTGAGCCATACCAATACTGGATTGATAACTATTATTGTATGCAAACTCTACTAGATGCAAATAGTCATCCCATGACCCACCAAAATCTAATATGCAAGCTCTTAAGAGATCTTCTAATACTTGTTTCACCCTCTCTGTCTGACCATCGGTTTGAGGATGATATGCGGTACTGAGATGTAATTATGATCCTAAAGCCTCTTGTAAGCTCTTCCAAAATCCACTAGTAAACAACGGATCTTGGTCACTCACAATTCCTTTGGGTACTACATGAAATCTCACTACCTACTTCATATATAGTTTCGCTAACTTAGCTACCGTTCTGTTTGACTTGACCGGTATAAACCTTGCACTCTTGGTCAATCGGTCCACAATCACCCAAATACTATCATGTCCTGATCTAGTCCTCGGTAAATTGTCAATGAAATACATTGAGACCTATTCCCATTTCCATTTGGGAATTTCTAATAGTTGCAACAAACCACTAGGTTTCTTTTGCTCAGCTTTAACTAGCTGGCAGTTCATGCATTTGGATATAAACTTCCCAACGTCTCTTTTCATCCCTTCCCAGTAGTAGGTCTGCTTCATGTCTCGATACATTTTGTTACCACCAAAATTTATAGTTAGTTTTGAGTGATGACATTCTCCAAGCACTACATCTCTCAATCCATTGACATTGGGGACAACTAGTCTCCCATTCTTCCTAAGCCATCCCTCTCGGTCAAGCCCATACTTGTTCATCTCCTTGTCGATTCCCATTTCTAACTTGGAGATGATTTCTAATTGACTAGGATCGTCCCTCTGACTGGAACCAATCCGCTCAATCAAAGTGGGTTTGACCGTCAAACTTGCTAACATCTCTGAATCTAATTCGCACATTGGTCTGAAATCATATCTTGCGATGTACTCCAATTTCTTCCACTCAAGAAACATAGCCCCTAAACTGGCATGTCTTCTACTCAATGCATCAGCTACTACATTGCCCTTTCGTGGTGTATATGCGATACCAAAATCATAGGAAGCCAAGAATTCTAACCATCTTTACTGTCAAAGATTTGGATCCTTTTGAGAGAAGAGATACTTTAATGATTTATGGTCGGTAAACAACTCGAATATTTCTCCCAAGAGATAATATCTCTACATATTCAACGCGAATACAACCGCTGCCAATTCCAAATCGTGGGTAGGGTATCTTTTCTCATGCGGTTTCAGTTTCCGACTTGCATAAGCTAGGACCCTAGCTCCTTGCATCGATACAACGCCTAGTCCTGTATCACATGCATCTATGTATACTGCCATCTCTTCATTCCCCTTAGGAATGACTAACACCGGTGCACATGTAAAATTTTCCTTTAGACTCTTGAATGCATTTTTATATTTTTCGTCCCAGACGAAAGCTTGATTCTTCTTGGTCAACTGAGTTAATGGTGCCGCTATCTTGGAAAAGTCTTGGATAAACTTACGATAATATCCAGCTAATCCCAAGAAACTTTTTACGTCAATTGCATTATTGGGCGTAGACCAATCTTGTACCGCAGCCACCTTTGCAGGGTCCACAACAATGCCATTCTCTGAAACAACATGACCTAAGAATCTCACTTCCCTCCTCCAGAAGTGGCACTTAGAAAACTTCGCTTTCAATTGGTGTTTTCTCAACACCTCCATCGCTATTCTCAAATGTTCCTTGTATTCCTATTCTGTCCTTGAGTAAACAAGGATATCATCTACAAACACAAGAACAAACTTATTCAATTAATCCCTGAATACCCTATTCATAAGATCCACAAAATATGCTGGTACATTGGTCAATCCGAATGGCATGACCAACCACTCATAGAATCTAGACAGCGTCCGAAATGTCATTTTATCTATACTTTCAGCTTCTATTCTAAGCTGATGAAACCCTGTCGCGAGATCCAACTGGGAGAACACTCTGGCTCCACTCAACTGATCAAACAAAGCATCTATCCGTGGTAGAGGATACTTATTCTTCCTCGTCACCTTATTCAACTCGTGGTAGTCCACACACAATCGAAGGGAACCATCTGCCTTGGTAGCAAACACAACTGGTGCTCCCCACTCGGAGACACTTCTTCTAATAAACCACATCTTCAAAAGATCACTTACTTCCACCCCAAGCTCTCTTTGCTCCCTTGGTACCATATGACGAAGTGGCATCACTATAGGTCTGGCATCTTTCACTAAATCAATACGGAACTCAATCTCCCAGTGTGGTGGAAGTCCAGTCACTTCCTCGAAGACGACCGGATACTGGCCAACCAAGGGCACATCTGACAACTCATCATGCAGGATGTCGAGGGAATTTAAAAAACTAGCCATTACCCCATCACTAGGTAGACCACCAAACACTACCCTCTTCCCATCATCCGCTCTAACTGCCACCAAAAAGCCCTCACAGTCTACCACCACACCATATCATTGGAGCCAATCGACTCCCAAAATAATGCCAAACCCAGTAAAGCCCAAAACAAAGCAATCACAAACAAACATACATCCATGACTCGATAAGACCACATTACGACAAATCCTATTAAGGCTAGTCGAACCACCAATCAAGTTCGTCACAACTAAAGGTCTATCGGCTATCTCGAGTTCCAATCCCAACCTATCTACCTGGTCACTAGATATGAAGGAATATGAATCCCCAATATCAAACAATACTTGAACAAGAACATCATAAACAGATAACATACCTTGAATGATGACATTCTTTCCTTTCTCCGCCGTAGTTGGGGCATTCAATGAAGAAGGAACAACATTGATGGCATATGCTTTCACTATCTGCTTCTCTTTCAAAGGTTGCGGGCACTTATCCTTTTGATGCCCAACTTGGCCGCAGTTGAAGCACTTCCTGTCCGCTGGCTTTGCTCGACATTTTAGCATAATGGCCTTTCTTTCCACAGATAAAGCACTCAACATCTTTCCTGTCTTTCTTTTTCTGACCATCCTTGGTCTGACTCTGCTTCCTTTTATTCTGAGAATTATTCTTGCCTCCACTGCTTTCTTGCGGCTTTTGCCCCTCTGCAGATGTAACAACGACTTCAGCCTTGGGCTTAGTATAAAGGCTCTCTGATCTCAATGCTTTCCCTACAATCGATTCAAAAGTCTCATCAATATGGTTTATAAGCCTTTCCCCTAAGTACTGATCTAAGCCTGTTATGAACTTCTCATTCTTCTTCTCGGGAGTGTCAATAAGGGATAATCCATACTTCGATAAAGTATCAAACTCAGCAATATACTCCGAGACTGCTCTACCATTCTGCTTAAGTTCAAAGAACTTCCTAAATAACTCTGACTTCTGGGCAGCAGGGATAAACTTATCACTTAATCAGGTCTTAAACTGATCCCAAGTAACTTGATCCTCTGGAGTAGTTTCCTTAATAGCATTCCACCAATTCATTGTCTTTCCTTGCAGCTGACGGGATGCTAGCTTTCTCTTCATCGCATCCCCGATACCCAAGTCTTCGAAGATACACTCATAGCTATCCAACCAATCCTGAACTTCTGTAGCCGATTTTTTTTCCGTGGAATGGCTTCCCACCAAGACTAGTGTAGTCCTTACAAAGCTTGGCGAAATCGGCCCTATGCACCTGCACCGCTGCACCACCACCATTTGCAGCATTAGGAGCTGCCCTCTGAACATCCTTAAGCATCTCTCTCATGAAGTCAGTGAACATCGTCCTCATATCAGGAGCATTTCCATTACTGGCCCCTCTACCAGTATTCCTCGTGTATCGGCTCACCGCTCAATCTGTAAGGAGAAACGATTAACCATCTCTTTAGTGGTGCCAGTGCAGTGCAACTTCATCCTTAAAAATACAAATATTATATATATATAGCTTTGAAAACCAAAATATCACAAATACATGCTCTCATATACATATACTATCTCTCCCTGGTGTCTTTCCCTAGGTTAACTACGCAACCTAGAGCTCTGAAACCAAGTGTGATGGCCCGCCCCGCACCAGCCGACATTTACCTCGAAATGCGCTGTGCCAATGCTCGACTAGCACGGGACGGTCTCCAAAGAAAGGAAAAGAAAGGAATTTGAACTAACAAGGAACCTGTAGAATGTCTCAAAGCGCATGGGATAAAATATAATAAAAACATAACTTTTGACATAAAACAAGTGAGACAGTGCATAAGCTGAAAACTGAACCATCATAGCAGCGGAAGATCCAAAATACAGCTTATGTTCCACATCATCATTATTACAACTTTTAAAAACTCTCTCTAAAACAAACTAAGAGAGGTACACTACTAATGCCTAAATCAGTGACTAGCAGCGACATAGGGGGAATATATATATATATATATATATATCGTCTCTGGTACAGCTACTCGTGCATAATCACCTGACCTGTCTCTAGTCTGCCGATTTAAGAGCACCTAGAGTAATAAGAAGAGACATAAAACTCTAGGTCAGACAAAAGTCTGGTATGAGCGATAAGCAGCAAAATAGAACAATAACAGGTATACTAAACCATACCTGAACCTGGACCTGCAACCAAAGAGTTAGCACAATAGGATGTTCAATACTCTAAGGTGACATTAACATATGGTGTAAAGATACGGGGAAGGGGTGTGCATGTCATAGTGATGGCAAACAATCAAGCATAGCAACCATCCTCACATCTCTCACTCGGTGCGTAAAGCATACGATATCCACCACTTTGACCACCCAAAACCTTTGCTATGATCACTTTACCCCAAGGAGTCATGATGGCTCCACTGCACTAATCCATAGCCACTATTCCCTTGCTATGTCCACGCTGCCCCATGAAGTCATGACGACTCCACTGCACTGGCTCATAGCCATGCTACGATAACTCTGCCCCATGGAGTAATAACTACCCCACTACACTGATCCGTAGCCTAACATCCATCTTGGTGGTGACGTCGATAACCCCTTAGCACATGTCCCGCAGCAAATCCCAACTCATGAAGTTAAATCGTTGGTTCCCAACTGGATCCTGAGTTCTACTTCCTATTTGGACTACCTTTGCATCTCGGGTTTTGGCCTCCTTCGGATCGGTTCGGCCCTTTTACTTCACTTTGCTTCACTTTATAATCACCCATCGATTCGATCTCCATCTCGTTCGTCTCCCCACTGGTTCGTTGTTTCTCCTCTTGGTCGGGTCGTGATACTCCAGTCTTGGTGCTTCGGTTCGGAGAAGCGGTTCGGGTCGTGGTCTCCTCCAAGCATCAGGTCAGCTCGTGGCTTCGTGGCATAGGATCGAAGAGCTTCAGATGCGAGCGGATCTAGGTGCTTCACATGTCGGTCGGTTCATGATCTGTGGCTCACCGCGGTTCGGTTCGAGCTCACTAACTTGAGCAAGCAGCTCGTGATACACGTACACGGTTGGGACTCGTGGAGTTGGACTCACGATCGGGTCGGTTCGGGTGGGGGACGATCCGATCCGGTTCCTACACAATTTTCTTGCAACTCTTCCAACGACTGTTTTACGCCATACGATGGCGTTTTCTACCAATCTAACTTTTCTATGCAATCACAAATCATTCCAAACAGTCGTAGCAACATGCAAAATCAACCATAAACACCAAAATGACAATATAACAAGTTAATATGGATCAAACAAACCCAAAAACCCATGTTTCCCCCTTAACCATGCTTAATCCTAACTAATGATAGGATTAGCAAAACATATCCAAATTAACCCTAGTTTCTAACAGAGGCATAAAATAATATTTAAGAATTTCTAAACATCTTTCCAAAATTTAATCATGCATAATTTTGTTAATTAACACTAATCACCCCTAATTAGCCGTAATTAGTGTAGAAACAATGCTAATCACTCACCTTAGCCACAAATAATACTTAGATCTGAAACTGTACTAATTTAGGTCGAATCTCTGTGCAACATAGCAGCTCCAACTCTGATTTGATACTATTTCTCCTTGATTTAGCTTAATCCTTGATTAGAGAGTGATTTGGGATGAAATTAGAAGGTGGAGGCCATTGTTAGGGTTTCTAAAGGGTAAATAGCAGCTAGAAAAATGAAATTGAATGAAAACCTAACTCATTTCAGCCTCCCCATAACCCTAATCCTGAAATGGATTATGGGCCCATTTGCTAATTACCCTAATCACCCCACTTAAGCAGTTTTTCACCTTCTAAACCTTGTTTCAGCCATATCTCCCAAACGGTGAGTCCATTTGGCTAATGTGACCGCTCTACGGAAAGATAAACCATCATCTGAATCCAATGGAAGTGATTTCAGGTCAAAACTCCTTAACAATCAAAAGTTATGACCAAAACAAGATCAGTTAGGGGCAAAACGGTCATTTAAAAATTGGCAAAAATCGTGAATATGGGAAATGACCCCAATAGTCGTTCCCCAATGACACATGACTATATGACCTCATATGAAAAAGAAATAAATATTCTACGATCCTTTGATACGTAGAATGCGGGTTATGACATTCATATAAACATTGAAAACATCTTATGGACAATGGATGCTTGTGGATGATGGATGAGTAGATGGTTGTGGTTGTTATGCTAGTAACTTTTTTCTTGACTTGAAGATTTCGGGGACGAAATCCTTTAAGTCGGGAAGAATGTACCACCCCATAATTTTAAAGAACATTAATGGAAATAAAATAAAGAGTACTTAATTTAATGTTGGTAATTAATTAAAATGGAGTGTACAATTGAGTTGGTCTCCGAATTCTAGTTCAGATAGACTCCGAGTTTGCGTAAAATAGACATCCTATGAGGAAGGTATAAAGGTTAGAAGTTCGTATACATATAAGAAGGATATATGTAGATAAATTAAACTAGAAATTCAAAATAAATCAAATTAGAGGAGCGGGACACCAACGGGGGAATATGACCCGTTAGGAGTCGACCCACACCCCCACAGGATCGACCCATGGGTCGACCTATACAAGGGTGTGTCGACCCACCCCAGATCTGAGCAGGTCCATTTTCTAAACCTGGACTTGTTTGTTTGCTAGATTCATTGGAGATAGTCTATATAAAGACCATCATTTCTATTGTTTTTCTACACGTAATGTGACGACCCCAAACCTCCGTTCCTCGGTGGAAAGGGTAATCTTTGGAATATAACACATAACAAATGACAGCAGAACAGAAATATATAAATACACTAGATAATGTACAACAGAATACACTGGATAAACATAAACCTCAGAGTTACACAGTATACAGGATCATACTAAGTACAAAATACGGTTCATCTTTACATAAAATGTCTAAAGCAGAATCAAAACATAATATGCACAATAGGAGCTGAACACCACAAAAAGAAAGAAATGATAGAATCCATCCTCAGCTCCATAGCTATCCAGAAAGAGCCTGCAAAAACCTGAATACAAGCCTGCCCATGTAGAAATAGGGGCACTCAAGTTTGCAAGTGAAACAAACTAAGAGTCAGTCATGGGACTGGTATGAGAAATCTACTTATCTTATCTTAATAATAAGGCCAATCACGGTACCACGCCGCTAACGTGGAATGAGTTTTCTCCATTGGATTGCCAGTGCTTTAAAACAAGTAAATCATTTAAACACTGTAATGCTTTTTATAAAAATGAAGCCATTGTAAGACTCGGTTCCCATCACACAATGTAACGCAAACCGGAGGATAGAGTTTTACCGTATAATGGCCAAAATATGCTTGATGCAAGTAAAACCAAAGCATTTGATATTATTACTAGTGTTTATATGTTTCAAAAACAATTTCAATCATAAGTATCAATCATAGATGGCATAAATGCCCCATACCACTATGTTGCCATATATATGTATACAATCAAAACCGCACGATGTCGTATTTGGAAATTGGATTTCCGTTAGGAACAAAGGCAAGGGATTGCCCTTACCGCTTCGAGACAATCTAGCCCATGTCTCAGGACCCAAACACAGGTGAGCCCTTGGATCGTCAGAGCCGGTCCACACGGAGTGGATTAAAATGCCTGAACATTGCGTTTCCCCTCCCTATAGGGCGTAAACTGGTCATATCCCGACCAGACCATCGGCTCCGAAGAGACCGAAATAACCGAGGCATCGCTATCCATCATCCACATAAGTAAAATTCCTAGGTGTGTAAAATCCAAAGCACCACTCCTAGCTAGAAGGGAAAGCATGTCCTCTACTGTTTCTGGCTCATACCGGGGTGTGAGGCTCGCGAATCAACGCTAAACACAAAGCTAGATATTTAAAGCCACGCTTTGATCATCAACCACAAAGCTCTGCTTTTAAACAAAAGCTTTGATCATAGCATCTCTGCATGCCACGTTGTCAAGTTACAACGTCAGACGCACATCCATTTACAAGTCCGTTCTAGGTCTGAACGAAACCGGAGGCACCTTATTCCTCTCACGTATGTCCAATACAGGAGAGAGGCCCTCGCACATCCGAATGATCAACAAGTACATCTGGACGACCACCATTGTAACCACTTCTGGGCGGCAACTCCAATCAAAGGCATCAATAGCCATCCATTCGATGTGAAGATCACCGGTCTTGCATCATCTTCATATCTTCGACTTATAATCGTCGATCAATTATTTGAAATGAGAATTAACTCGACCTTTTCAAATAATTCACGTATATTTAGAATTCAAACCAGTTCAATTCCTGATTAAATTATTCGACATCCATAATTCAGTTCATTAATGTAGTTTTCACGTCAAACACATTCAATCATCAAATATCCAATAAACTGGGTAAATTTGGTTTATTTCCATTCCATATCATTTATAACATTTTATCACGATTTATTGCTATTTTATTTATTTAAAAATAGCGAATTTATACAAACGACGCTTCAGGCCACAACGGGGCCGTGGCGCTGTTTTTCTTCAGATTTAATTTACACATATATGAAAATCTAACCGTTCAATTGTTACAAATTTTATATCATTAGAAAGATCTTTTCAAAGTGGACCCAACGGTTCCAGTTTTGGGAAAATCCGACGGTCGGATCTCCCAGTACAATCGAAGTTACGATTTCAAAATACGAACTACAGCATCGTTATTCGATTTATTATATATATATATATATATATATATATAAAATCCATTCTGGCGTTGTTTTCATTCACATTTGAATTAAACGTTTTAGACAATCTAACCGTTGATCTTTGTAAAATTGGTATCGTCGGAAAGATATTTCCAAAGCGAACCCAACGGTTTTGTTTTCGGGAAAATCCGATGGTCGGATCTCCCGGTACAATCGTTTGAAATCACAGTTTCAAAATACGAACTGCAACTTCGTTATTCGATTTATTTTAATTATATATATATATAATCCGTTCTTCGATTTCCAAACCATTTTCATTTCATATATGTGATAAAAATAATATTTTTATCCAATAAATATTTATTTCAACACATGACTATTTATAATACTTCATGTAGATAATAAAAAATATATAATTTTTTTATCGTCAAAACAATTTATTTCAAACATGAATATTTTCAGCGATTCATATATATTATAAAAATGTGATTTTTATTGTTAAAACATTTTATTTCAAAAATGAATATTTTAAGCGATTCATATATATTATAAAAATGTGATTTTATTCTTAAAACAATTTATTTCAAAAACGAATATTTTTATATAGTTCATATACATGATAAAAATGTGTTTTTTATCTTTCAAACAATTTATTCGTCATATGAATATATTTCCAATGCATGAATATATTTCAATACATGAATATAAATCAAACACATGAATATTTCAGAAAATTTCTACAGCATAACGTCAAGGGGTTAAAAACCGGCGCCGTCCCGGGTACGGCTCCTCGCACTACCTTACGCCTCGCAGCATTTTCTAAGGGGCTTATCCTTATAATCTAAATATTTCGATCATTTTCATATCACAATGGATTTTTCCATAAATAATTTCAATTTTGTTTCAACCACAAACAATCATCATCAACCATTTGCATTTATCAACTAAATTTCACTTCAACGAAAATTCAAATAATCACAGTCAATATATATATCGTCCATGGTCTGTGGACAAGAGGAGTATACATATATATATATATATATATATATTGATTTCATTTCAATGTCATTCAACACACATATGATTCCTACAACGCATATATAACTTAAACATCGCACATACAACTTATACAACGCTTCTACATGAGGTGTACAATGCTTATATAACTCATACATCGATTATATAATTTATACATCGTCATTCCATATCGTTTATAATTCAGAAATCTCACATTGGGTTCCACTCCTCCAAAAATTGTAGGAAACTACAAAAAATCTCCGGTCTCTTCTAGAATGTAGAGAGCGTCCTCACGGTCCCGATGTCCATTGTTTCACTTGATTTCAACCACAAACGAAAAAGATACGATTTTTAGAAGTTAATCGAATTTCGCGACGGTTTAAAGGTGTTGAAATCAGTTTTAATAACCAAACCCGTTACCTTCAGCTGAAAGCTCGAAACTAGGTTTCCATTTTGCGCTAAATCCGAAGCACGAGGTTGGAATCGGACGACGCCACATTGAAGCGCCAGTAGGGGCGCACCTGCGCCAGAAGTGGGGCCCACTTCGGTGGCCTGTGGATGCTTCCGCAACAACTAAAAGAGAGCGACATTGGCGGTCTCGTTCTCTTCGTACACTCGACGATGGGGGGTGCAACGGGGATTGATTTGATGCTGAGGATGAGAGCTTCAAAAAGCTTAACTGGAGTGAGGGTTAATGGGGCATGGTTTGGAGGGAGTTTGGTTGGAAAGAGGGGAGCCTGTTTCCGTCGTCGCCTGGAGCAGCCATCAGGGAGAGAGAATGTGAAGAAGGAATTTGATTGGCCTATATTTTATATTTTATTTTTAATTTCTTTAAATCCGAAAATATCTTTTTCTCCATACGAACTCTAATTCAAACCCAACGACTGTCGTCCCTAGCCAAATACCCTCATTCCGGACACAATGGAATATGCTTCGTAGGCCCATTCGAGTGTTTCAGTCAGTTATTCTTCAAATTAAAATATAAAACATTCAAATATGGATTTGTACGAACATTTCAATTTGTCGGGGCCACATACTGATCCCAAAACTTCCAGAAAAATTAATCTAGCTATGTTTGGATGATACGGTCCCAACAAAACTAGTTTCATCGAATTAGGAGACCGTTTGAAAAATGACCATTTTCTGGTCGATCCAAATTGACTGAAATTAACCAAACACATTTTCTCTTGCCACGCTCACATATTAACTCCAAAAATTATGGAATTTGGAATCTAGCAATAATTCGACATCCCGGATCCAACAAAAGTGGTTTCGTCGAAAACGGAGGTCATTTGCAAAGTATCTATTTTCAAGGGCTATATAAACTCCATAACGACCATTCTCAAATTCATTTGGCCATAACTTTTGATTCCCGCTAGGAAATTTCAATTTTTCATATCCATTAGAAATATATTCATAAACAGATTTAAATATTTTTGGTTTCACTAAAATCCGTTTTGTTTTGCACCCAGTACAGTCAGTCGAAGGTCAAATTCTAATTTTCAAACTACCGCGCCATTTCAGGCCTTGTTATTTAATTAAAATAAATTTATTCGCTTTAACTACGGTCCAAATAGATTTTTGGTCATTATTATTTAAAATAATTTATTTTAAATATTCAAAATCCACTAAAATAGCCATTTTTTTTTTAATTGGTTCTAATTTTCCAATTTGTTACACCTAAAATAATAGAGATAATGAGATGCAGCCTCAGCTTGGATTGAATTAGAGTATCTTTTACAGCGTCAGCCTATACATACATCAGAAACATTTCTTGTACTCCGATGCCATCTTTGTGAGTTCAAGTTACATTTAGATATAAAAATTTAATAGTAACCTTGACATGTTAATAAACCATATCTGAGCCTATGCCTGTTAAAAAACTGATTCATGTCTAAACAGTTATGTTATAATTACATGTATCTCTCCATACACTTGTTTTATTGTTCAGTTGTTATTATATGCCTATTTCTATTCTTCTCCCTCTCTTATTCCTTTTTTATTTTATAAGCATAGGCTACCTTCGAGCCTAGGCCAATCTCGTAAGAGACATACGTACAAACGAAATTGGGGAATATTTAGGAATGATATTTGGGGCATATCTTGTACTGTGGAATATGACTGTAATAACAGGGTGTATGAACACGTAAAACTGTAGGCTTAATTCAAAGATTAAGTGGAACAAGTTAATAAACTGTAAGTAACCTATGGAACCTATTAATCTGTGGGGTTAAGTAAATTGGTTAAAACTGTAGAGTTAAGTAAACCTGTTTAATCTATTGGGGTTGCATGAACACTGTTAAATCTGTGGGGGTTGTACAAACCTGTTAATCTGTAACGTGTTAAATCCGTGGGGGATTATGTTATGGATCTTAACCCGTTGAAATCCTAGTTAATTGGGGACACAAGGTTAGGAGTTTGACTTGTGTCATATACTGTATGGGACCCATGTTAGCCAGTAACCCATTCTGGTATTAAATGGGGCCCTCCATTTGGTAGAGGTTAGGGCATGCTTACTGAACTAACTGTAAGAGGTTCATCTGGGAAGGGGTGTTCGATGGCGTGTTCCAACGGGGTTATGTGTGTGCATGGGTCCGACCGACCTAGGAAAATAAGTCGTTGTAGCACCTGTAAATAGGCTTGTGTCCTTCTGTTGGTTGCCACTTTAGGAGATAGTACACCCTGTTGTAGGGATGACATAGGGTATTTACGTGTTAGGGAGCCGATCGCTTGGGTGTAGTAATTAGGGTACATCTAGTTCTGCCTGTTTAGGTACCCATTATTTCTCTTTAGGGTAACACCCATTATTTCTGTTGGGGGGCCGGTTATTTCTGTTTATGGTTAAACCCGTTATGTGACTTGAAGTACACCTAAATCGACCATTATGTTTCTATTGGGATTATTCTGTTTTTGTTAAGTAAATGGAAAACACCTAATCTGGTATACTCGTATTGGTGCAGAGAAAGTAGCTGAGAAGCATAGTTGCTTATCATGTTCATCATGTTTATACCTGTTATACGTTACTGTTATCCCTCATTCAGTTTATTTGCCGGTCTTGATACTTTTACTTATTTATATGCTAAAAATCACCGGACTCACCAGACCTTATGTCTGACCCGTTTTGTTTCCTTTTCTCTCCTCCCCCCTAGGTTCTCAAGGTGGGAACGCTTAGGCATGATTAGGACTTTCACTCTCTTCTGTTTCTACTTGGATCTGGATCTGCTTTGATGTATCGTATTGACTATTTATCTACTTTGTTATGGCTACTAATGGGGATTATGATTTTTTTATTTTTGTACTCTGATGGTTTTTGGAGCAAGACAGATGTTATTGCTTGATGTATTTGGTTTTGGTATTTTATCCTGATATTGTAATTGGTATTGAGACTACGATTTGCTAGAAAAAAAAATAAAGTTTTAAATTTCTACTGTTATTTTTATATCTGTCTTGTGAGATTATGTTTCTTTTACCTATAACACTTCATAGAACTTAATGCATTATGATAAAGAGTGATATTAATGGACATGGGGTGTCACAGCATGTACACGTGTGTCTACATGTGTGTGTGTGTGTATATATATATGAAGAGCGGTTCGGGGCACTCTTGTTTTGCAGCACCAATTTAGTGGCCTTATCCTACCGTGAGCTACGGTAATCCAAATCCTACAAGATTTTGTAGATGTTCATTCCAAATATATATTGTCATCTATCCAAAATTGAGCTCGTTCTGATATTCGTAACATTTTCAAAATTTTAGCTCAATTAGTCACCGTTTATACATTTATTCGAACTGTTAAATTTAAACCGCGAATATATTATTCTATGAATGTCGGAATGAGCTCAAATTTCAGATAGATGATAATATATATATATATATGTGTGTGTGTGTGTGTGTGTGTGTGTGTGGATTGAATATCTACAAAATCTTGTTGGATATGGATTATTGCAGCTCACGGTAGAGTAGGGGTGCTGCAAAACAGGGTTGTCTCGGAACGCTCCTATATATATATATGGGAGCGGCTATTGGGACACAAAATTAAACACACAAATGGAGACATAAAATTTACACCATTGGATTTGTTTGTCTTTATATGTGAGGTGTAATTCAGGGGAAAATCTAGTGGTTGAGATTGTTTGTGTTTATATTTGTGTCACCATTTTGTGTCTAAGTAGAATTTCCCTATATATATATATATATATATATATATGAAAATATACAGCTTTAAAATATCTAAAAAAAGACAAATAACACACGCAAGCATATATATATATATTGTAAGACTAATAGTATAAATTTTTAAATAATTTTTACAGTTGTACATTATTATGCTTGGATAGAAATAAGCATGGCACTAGCATATTCACTGCTTTTCTATTGTCCACTTTTTGAAAGGTAATTAGAATTTGTTCACATACTCCTCATTTACAATTGTTCGAAATAAAAATACAATAACACCAAATTACATTCAACTATACAGAGAAGAGAAAAAACTATATAATATAACATTGAAACACAAGAAAAAAAACTCTTCACTGTTAGCATTTTAACTCATCAAGTCTGGACTCAAAGGTACATTCATCAATCCAATTTAATATTTCGCAAGATCCTCTTGTGTACAAAAGCAAACATCTCATTCGTATTCAATGAAGATCCACAAAAAATCCTTCTATTCCTCTCCGCCTATACCTCATAAGAAAAAAAATTCAAAATCTTCAACAATAACATGCTTATAGGAGTTTTCCATCTTGTTGCAAATGTTTTTATTTTGTTAGGTAGAAGCTAATATAGAAGAATGCATATGTTGCAATAAAATACAGTTAGAAATGCAAAGAGAGGTATTAAAGATAAGCCTATTGACTTAAATACAATTACGAAATTTCAGTGGGGGCGGAAGACTCCACTGGGCCTGCATTCGTTCCGTCATTGACTATTGTTGATATCAGAATTGACACCAACACCCAAGCTGTTGAGAAACACTTCACAATTATGTTAGATCTAAAATGTAGAGCTACGAATACAAAATAAAGCAATAAAGAACAAAGAATATTTTAGAGTGGTTCGGCTCAAAATTGGCTTACGCCCTCTATGATAGAGAATTTCATTATCACTTTTGAATTTACAAAATACATGATTTGATTCATCTCACTCCTTTCATTCATATCACTCTTTTATAAGGATCTCCTTTTATTTCTCTCTTTTATGCTCTTGATTTCAATTGAATTCAAGAAAGAATCGGCGAGATCTCTTGGTTTATGGTCATAGTTGTGTAGATCTTCAATCACTTGAACAATTGGATGATCTTCATTAGTTCCATGGTGAATTTTTGTTACATCTAAGTTTAAGAGAGAATTAAGGAGGTTAGAGTAGCTTGAATGAGCTTGAGAAATTTTTAATGGAGTTTGGAGAAGATTTGATCCATTTGTTTTTGGAGAGAGATGGATTGATCTTGAGAAGCCATTAATGGAGCTTGGAATGAAGTTTAAAGTGGTGGAGGAATAATTTTAACAGCCCTTTGGGGTTGAGTTTTTTCTCCCTTGAATATTGGAGAAATGGAGTATTTATAGGTGGTGGTGTAGAGGTATTGGCAATTCTGTAAATATGTATATACAGCTGTCCCCGGGCTGGAAACTCACAGCATGCATGCATACTTGCTACACGAAGACTTTTGGCATAAAAATGTCCAACTTGTGGCATGAATTGTTAAATAACCAATAGCTTGCGTATGGAATGTTTTAATTTCACGTCATACGGCATGAATGAGAACGGTTCATTCATATATTATCCAAATGTGTTAACAGTTGGCAATTTACACTTTACAGCCGGCAATAGTTTTCCTTCTTCATGGCCTAAAACCTGGTGGCTTAAATAACGACATAAATGTTTATCAATGTGCCACATCCTAACTCAGCATTAACGCCCTGTATGTATTTGCACAAAGTAGAAGCGACTTGAATGTTATTAACGACCTATGGAACACATACATATTCACAACCTGGAGAGGCTACGTCAGCATGCTTAAACCATATAACGACCTACGACTTGTCTGAATATTTAGATCGTGTTTCTCATTATTCTACCTCATCGTGCTGCTGTAATACATAATTTCCACGTGTTGAACATCACATGCTGGTCACCCCATCTTGTTGTTTTAATATGGGATCTCCATGTGCCAACTTTGAGAACGACTTAATTGTGTATAGTGCAAACAATTCATCTAGTTGCTGACCCATGTCGCTTGTATACCCAGGCCATTGCTTGCAAGTCCATGTATAACGACTTACGACTTGGTTTGTGAACGTTCTGGCCTTCAAGTAGCACACGTGACCATTACTCAAGTTTTCACCTGAATTTGTATTGCATTGTTAAGCTGTTTACGACAAATACCCTGACATGCGCACTCATATTGTAGTTAACAACCTGCAGTTATAGTGTGAATCGGTTTGTTTTCTCAATCATACAACCAACATGCCTAATTCTTCCCACTGGTTTACATGGCTTCATGTACTATTTGCACACCTGAAATACATGAAACCTGCTCATGTCTTATAATCCCATGTTAATATTTACACTTTCCAAAGAATACAGTCACGTAGCATTCCATTATGACATCCTGGATGTTTGCAAGGTTTTGTTTTACGAATGACTTGGCAATAACTATAGCGAATTGGCTTCGAGACGTATGACATGCTTTCAAGTCGCAGGAACGACATGGTTTTAAGGCTTATGCTATGAACGGACTTAACGCCATGGTTTGCACGACATGCGTTCAATGATATGGTTATTTTATATGAACAGGACCCATAAGGATTTGCGCCATGTGATGCTTTAGCTATATATTTGCTCTATATATTATTTTTGCCAACCGTTTTCTATTCCGCGTTTATAACGGGGTTAACAGTTTCCCCTAAGAGCTCGTGTTATCGAAGATATCATGGGCTTCGAACTTTAATGGTATCGGCGTTTTAACATTACTTAGCACTGGACACTTGTATTTTAGTTTTGGTCTGCTAGCTTCAACCTGAATGTAGTGACAAGCATTTAATAGTCTGAGTTTCAACTGTTTGAATATTGTTTGTTTGCCATTGTCTTTATGAGAATTTAGCAAATTAGAGGTGCCCGAGACTTGATACTGTGATGTAGACTTCATAATCTAAGTTGTTTCTTGGATCTTTATGTCGACTTGCATTCTTTGATTGGATTCGGCAATTTTATGAAATAGCACAAGTCTGGATTGTTCACATCTTGGTATAGCCAAGAACTTGTAATTTAAATCTCGGCCTTTACACAACTCCCAGTTATATCTTCAAAACTGGAAGCTTCTTTGCCCTTTTTCTTGTCTTACAACAATAACAAATATTTGCATACTTTGGACTTATACATCGCCATCGATCGCCTATTTCGATAACAGGCTCGTTTAATCATTAAAAAGCGAACTATATCGAATTTTATGACTGGGATTGAATAACATGCCTACAAAGAATTATTTTGTTTAACTGTACATAATTCGTCAAGCATTATTTGCATAAATACTATACTCTAATCTGAATTCACATTGACACTTGAGTTATGTTAACCGATATATATACCGAATACAGATTTAAAGCCTTGGTCTTTTAATGACTTATATAATCTGGTATGACGGTTCGTATTTTATGAAATGTGTACATGTTCAAGTTGGAACATTCGATTTGAGCTTTCTGAGGCCAGGGCGACGACGACATTTGGATTGTAAGCGAATCAGTCTTTGGCTATTCCTTGTTCTCTTGACAATTTGCAGAAAAGATGCCATTTTGTGCTAACTCAATATGTCTTTAATCGAGCGTGCACTTATTTTGGCATTCCTGAATTTGGTGCAGAATTGTCATGGGAAGCAGAAGTTGCTGACTCTTTGTCTTCAGACCTGCTGTTGTAGCTCAGTTAGATTTAGATATTTGAGTCTGAAATTGCTTTGACACCATGGATTATCCTAGGATATATAAATTTTTGAATCTCCGTTTCATGACGGCTTTGCCCAGTGCTTAATTAATGCTCAATCTCCTTCTTTATATCTCATATTGAAACTGTTGACGGATATTAGCTTCTCTTCTTTAAGAAGCGTTACTGCTCTATTAGATTCGAACCATGCCATATTTTCATAGTCGTATTTTAAGCATCGCTTATCTTCGGATTTAAAGCAAAATATCGTCGAGTTTTTTGTGAGATATTTATGGTTGGAACTTTGCGGATGAGGGTGCCTTTGCGTTAAGAGATTCTAATTGGGTTTCCCAGTTTGATCTTTATCAGTGTAGTGAATTTTATCGAAATATCTAGCATATCGATTTTGCCGAATTTTTTTAAATGCCCCATTTTTGAAGGCCAGTTCAAGCCAAGTTTACTGGCTTCTTTGATGTGAATATATTGGTTTTTGGCTTGTTGCAATGTCGCGATGGACTCACGGTATTTTTTTTAGCATTATTCAACTCTTATATGGTTATGTTGCACTTATATCATCGGTCGTCACGGCTCGCAAGAGCTTGATGTGATCAACTTATCGAGTATCCTTTATTGTAATTAACGTGCTAGAAGCTTTAACTTTGTCGGCTGAAGCTATTTGAGCTTGCCAACATGTATGAAACTTCTGAGTTTTATCAATACAATAGGAATTCTGACTTTTCTAGCTGGTTTAGTACTTCTACTCGAAGAAATTTTTATATCTTTATGCCCCTATTACGGAAGGTCTTTGAATTTAGTGCCTCTGCTCAGGGAGATCGTTGGAATTAGTTCCCCGCTTGGGGAGGTCTTTAGATTTTTAATTTCGCCTCTAGCCTCTGTTGTGGGAGGAACTTTGATTTTGGCCCAACACTTGTCACATCCGAGGTACTCAGACATTACGCGAGTTAATTTGAGGTCCAACATTCTTTACTTCTGAGATAATAATATGATCTGCAAATGGATTTCGTCATTCTTCACATCTGAGATAATCAGATGCTACGCAAGTGGATTTCATCATTCGTCACATTTGAGATACTAAGATACTACACAAATGGATATCGTCATTCTTCGTATCTGAGATAATCAGATGCTACGTAAATGGATTTTATCATTCTTCACATTTGAAATGATCAAATGCTACACAAATGGATTTTATCATTCTTCACATCTGATATAATCAGATGCTACGCAAATAGAATTCGTCATTCTTCACATCTGAGATAATCAGATGCTATGCAAATGGATTTCATCATTCTTCACATCTGAGATAATCAGATGCTAGGCATATGGATTTCATCATTCTTCACATCTGAGATAATCAGATGCTATGCAAATGGATTTTGTCATTCTTCACATCTGAGATAATCAGATGTTACGCAAACCGATTTCGTCATTCTTTACATCTGAGATAATCAGATGCTACGCAAATGGATTTGATCACTCTTCACACCTGAAATAATCAGATGCTACGCAAATGGATTGGACGGCTACCGTATCGTTCCATGGGGCAGACACCAATTCCTTTATCGGGCGCTTGACTTGGCCAGCTATCTCAGTGTAGGGACTGGTGCTTTGAACCTCTCACTTAGGAGGTGCCCCTTCGACAAAATTTACAACCCTCTCATTTGTTTGTCGTGGCGCATGTTTGTTGTCTGAATCTTTGCAACTTTTCCTATTCACTTTCCAAGGCGGTTCTTTTCTATTTTTGCATTTATATATGCATATTGATAGTTGCAGCATTTGGCTCTTAAATTAGTGTTGTCGTGGTCGCTATGCTTTGTCAAATTTTAAAGGAACATGCGCTCGACAAATAGCCTGCAATATGAAATCATCTTTTAAGCAAGTTTTGATATGACATAAAATTTTGCAAACGAGAGATTTATTCAGGCAGATATGCTCTTAGTCGTAGAGCTAATGATCAGTACAGTGTTTATAAAAATTACAGACTGTTCATATGAAGTTCTAATACAGCATGAAGTAAAGCATGAAGTAGAGCATGAAATAAAGCGGTGGCGATGATGATCTCTTATTCTGAGCCATTGAAATTGGAGCAACACCATTGGTCATTAATTGATGACTAGCCTCGCATTGGTTTGAGTCGGAGCTCCGTTGCTTGGGTCGGATTGACCATTTGATGTCTTTTGCCCCTGGGGAGTTGCAGAAGGATTTGTAGCTTCTGGATTTTTCACATATTGATGCAGTTTGTTCTCCCTAATCAACTCCTCAATTAAGTTCTTCAAGTGTCAACATTCATTAGTGTCACGCCCAGGTTGATTGTGAAAATGATAGAATTTGCACTTAGAAATACTCATCGGTGGCGGTTCTGGATAATGTTCCGTACCTTTGGTAGCAAATTAAAGGTTCATCGGAGTATTATTTAACGGCGTCAATCCTTATGAGCTGAGAAGTCGAGACTTCTCACCATCTCGATTATCTTTCTCGTCGTTTCCTCTCTTTTGACCTCCGGGATTCTTTTGATTGTATTGAGTAGCAGCATTTTTGGGAGCTTCAAGAAGTTGGTTACCATCAACAATCTTAAGATGCATTATCGTCCACTCTCTTATACTCCTCTGCTATTTTGTAGAATTTCTCACGCATGTTTGGTTCTTTCATTTTAATCAATCTACCAAATTCGCTCTTCTCATCTATGGCGTCGATTAAAGACACTAAGATCATGCGGGGTTCGGGATTCCCCACCTTGGACAAAGCAGTGTTGAACCTCTTGACGAAAGCTTTAATAGACTCTCCTGGATTCTGTTTCATTGATGTTAGAGAAATAATATCCTTAGCACTCGTAGCTTGCAACCTAAACAACTCCTTGAATTCCAGAGTCAAATCAACAAATCGGTCAACAGATTTGGGAGGCCGCTTTGTGAACCATAATGATGTCATGCCTTCTAGATAGAGAGGGAAGCATAGGCATTTGATCTCGTCTGTCGCTTTGGCTGCATTCATATGCCATTCATATTTGTATAGGAAGTGATTTGGATCAGTAGTCCCATTGTACGGAGGCAGGGTAGGATGAGTGAACTTTTTAGGGAACTCCAATTTGCGAATCCTTTTCGTGAACGGATTTTTGCTGGGGGAGAAGTCCCATTCTCTCTCACTATCCTTGCGAGCCATGTTATCATTCATGATTCATTCTACCATAATCGTGATATACTCTTTCGAGTTGTGTCGTTCTGTAGAGCGGACTTCGATGTCTTTGCCGGAAGTTCGTCCTGGCGAGCGATCACGATTATAGGATCTAGGTCTTTTACCTCCACTATGGGGAGGTGCCCCTTGGCGGGAGTAGCAATTCTCCTGATATTTCGATTGGAATGGATTTTAACCTTCGGCTTTGAATCCTAAACTTCAGCTTCTTTCTTATCGCTTTCCCATCCATCAAGGCCTTCCATACTATCGTTAAGATTATGATCAGAAGCTGCTGAATTCGTGTTCTCTTCAAGGTTGACATGAACCTTTTGAGGAGGAGCGGGATTTGCTTGAGCGTTTAGAAGAGCATTCATTTTCTCCATTAGAGCCTCATTAGCATCCATCAAAGCTTTATTTGAAGTATTGATTCGTTGGTTTAAATTGGCCATAATGGCATCTAGCTCAACTCCGGTTACTCCAGCTCTACCTATTGAGTTTTCTCCAACTTCAAAGCGGTTCGTAAGTGGTGTAACTTCGTCGTTAGCAACGTTGTTGATTTCTCCAACGGTTTAACTTGTAGTTTTCTTTGAGTTTGCCATTATTTCAGACAAGGTTTTGAATTTTGGAGAGAATTCGACAACTGCCATGGATCTTAGATTTGGAGAATCTATCGTAGAGGCAAGCTTCAAAATTCACTATCTCTACAAAGCAATTAACCTTGAGAATGTGATCATGGCCCCATGGTGGGCGCCAAAATGTTGATATCAGAATTGACACCAACACCTAAGGTGTTGAGAAACACTTCACAATTATGTTAGATCTAAAATGTAGAGCAACACAAAATAAAGCAATAAAGAACAAAGAATTTTTAGAGTGGTTCGGCTCAAAATTGGCCCATGTCCACTACGGTAAGGATTTTCATTATCACTTTTGAATTTACAAAATACATGATTTGTTTCATCTCACTCCTTTCACTCATTTCACTCTTTTATAAGGATCTCTTTTTATTTCACACTTTTCTCTTGATTTCACTTGAATTCACGAAGAAATCGACAAGATCTCTTGATTTATGATGATAATTGTGTAGATCATCAATCGCTTGAATAATTAGATGATCTTCATTAGTTACATGGTGAATTTGTGTTATATTTAAGCTTGAGAAAGAATTAACGTAGATTAGAGTAGCTTGAATTGAGCTTGAGATATTTCTAATGGAGTTTGGAAAAGATTTTGTAACAACTCGGGAAATCTGAACCAAATTAAAATTTTTATTTTGGCAATTTTAATGAATTTTGAATATTTAAAATGAATTATTTTAAATAATAACGACGAGAAATTTATTTTGAATAGAATTAGAATGTATATATTTATTTGAATCGACATTAGAATATAAATATTTATTTTAAATTATAAAAGGAATGGAAAAAGGCGCGATAATTTGAAAATTTGATTTCAAATTTCAAATGAATGTACAAGATTCAAAATAAACCGGATTTTAGCGAAACCAAAAATATTAGAATCTATTTGATAATATCTTTACAATGAATACGAAAAATTGAAATTTCATAGCGGGAACAAAAAGTTATGCCCAGTTGAAAATACAGAATAATCGCTATGGAATTTTGGCCCTTAAAAATGAAAATTTTGCAAACGACCTTCGTTTTCGACGAAACCACTTTTGTTGGATCCGGGATGTAAAGTTATTGCTAGATTCCAAATTTTATAATTTTTCGAATCAATATGTGAGCGTGGCGAAGTAAAACGTGTTTTGACAGATCGACCAGAAAATAGCCATTTTTCAAACGGTCTCCAAATTTAACGAAATTAATTTTGTTAGAACCGGATCTTCCTAAAAAATACTTTTTGAGAATTTTTAGAGTCCGTATGTGGCCCCGGTAAGTTGAAATGTGCGTTCAAATTCAATATATAGATTTATATTTTGATTTTGATGGAAACAGATCGAAACAGTCGAATAGGCTTACGATACATATCCCATTGTGTTCGGCATAAGGGTAATTGGCTAGGGACGATAGTCGGTGGGTTCGATTTCGAGTTCGAAATAAAAAGTTGCTTTTTGAAATTTAAAATATAATAAAATATATAAAATATTATAACACCCTTCCTTCTCCTCAACCCAAGTCAACCCCCCTTTTGATTCTTCACGATTGATTCAATAAACAAAAAAAGAACGAAAAAAGGGCCCAGCCCGCGATCGACGGGGGGAGCCCTCCCCTCCGCCGCCGGAGGCGCCGCCGCCCTTCGGCCTCCCCACGCGTCGCCAGACTCCCCCCCCCTCCACTGACAATCGCTCCCCTCTCTCCCCATTCGAAGAACCCCGAGCCCCTCTAACGCCGAAACCCTAGGCCCCCACCTCCGACCCCCACTAATCGCGTGCGCTGCCACTTGCCGCCTGACCCGACGATGAAACCCCCTCCCCTCTCCCCTTCAGTTCGCAGGAAGCCCCCCTTCTCCTTTAATCAACTGTAAGTGTCTTCATTTGTTTATTTTTGTTTGCTTATTTAATTTTATTTTCTGTTTTATATATAATATAAATAAAAGTTTTGACTTTTATATGAAAATTCTTTGAATGAATATAATTTTTATATGAAATGGTTCGTTATAAAAATATGATTTTTATCTATGTATGATAATAAAAATATTATTTTTATTTATGTATGATAATAAAAATATGATTTTTATATTATAGGGATAATAAAAATATCATTTTTATATAGTAGAGATTATAAAAATATGATTTTTATATGATAGAAGATATAAAAATATAATTTTTGTTCATGTAGTGAAATATAAATATAATCTTTAAATAGAAAATAGAGTAACAAAATATGGTTTTTATTTATGTATGATAATGAAAATATGATTTTTATATTATAGAGAAAATAAAAATATGATTTTTATGTTGCAGGGATAATAAAAATATGATTTTTATATTATATAGATAATAAAAATTTGATCTTTATATATGTAGCGATAGGATAAAAATACGATTTTTATATATGAAGTAACGATATAAAAATGTGATTTTTATCATATATGTAGCAAAGTAAAAATAGGATTTTTATATGCATGGAAAGTAAATAAAAATACGATTTTTTAAAAAAAGTTAGCGAAATAAAAATACGATTTTTATAGTTTGAATGGCAATGTAAAAATGTTATTATATATATATATATATATATATTAGCAATAGAAAGATTCGATTTTTATCTATATTGTAGCGGTATAAAAATGTGATTTTTAACTATGTAGCGTGGTTCTAAAAATATGAAATTATTTTTAGAAAGGTAAAAATATAATTTTTAGCCTATGTATGTTATTTATAAAATAATCATACAAAGAAATAATTATTGATTGGTTAAAATATAATTTTTAACATAGGTATACTACATAGATCGACAATCAAAGAACGGCGGAGTGGAACCCAAAGGTGAGAACTTCTCACTTTTAATTTATTTTCTTTCCTAGTTAAAATATATACTAGGATGCAGACAGTGTTTAGCAGCACCGGACACCCGTCATCCACAGACCATGGATGACTTGTTTGTTTGATTGATTTTGTTGTGAAAATTGATTGTGTGATGTAGAATGGAATAAATATTTTATAGTTAAAAATTTAATTTTTAACGTGTATATGAATTAAATAAATATTCATAAACAAATCTAACGATTTGTTTATGTACACACATTTGACTGATATTGATTGGGACGATAAATTTTACACATCGCCCAATTGCACAAATAAAATTCATTATTTGTTGATTGAAACCCCACACGGATATTGGGATGAAATTGGACATACACTAATCTCAATATTTAGCTGTATGTCGATCGACTGATTGACAGGCTGTGTAAGCATTAAATATTTATATTTGATGCTTATGCAGTGTGGAACGCACTTTGGATGATGGATGATTGTTTTATCATGGATGTTGTACATATGTGTTGTATGAAATCCATATAATAACATTCTATGGTAATTGACTGTGTCTGATTCCTGTTCAGAAAGAATGAATATTTTAAAATAACGACTATTTTAAAATGATGAATATTTTAAAATAATATTCAGTAAAAGATCAAAATCTGATTTTGATGTCCGATTTGGGACGAACACGAATATGTTTAAATATATAAAGCCTTGTTGATTAGATTAATGCCATTTGGACGTGAATGATATTTATATCGATTTTATTCATTTTTATAATGAATATCGAAAAGGAATTGATTTCAAAATATAATGGTTTGAAAATACTATCATTTATATATCGATGATATGGAACATTCAATTTTGAATAGAAATTGAATATGAAGTTGAAATCGTTTTGAAAACGAATTTAAAACGATTTATAAAATACGTTTTAAAACGGAAATCGACGAAATATACATAATATATATATTATATATATAATGGCCTGAATAGAACGCGCCGCACTGCGGCAGTTCGCGAATTTCAACCATTGACTTCGAATGGATATTACGGGAGATCCGACTGTCGGATTTTCTTAAAACTGGAACCGTTGGGTTTGTATCGAAAAGAGCTTTCTAATGAATATTGGAGATTTGAAATCTAACGGTTGGATTTGTAATTATGTCCAAATCAAATTTGGAAAAGGTCGTTGTAAGTGCAGTTCGATGGCCGTTTATGGAAATCGACTGTACATGCCTTGATAAAATTATTAAAAATATCAATAATTTGTGTAAAATCAAAATAAATGATTTGGAAAGAATTGGGATGGAAAATCCCATATTTGAAAAGATAAAAATATATTTTTATTGAAATGAACTAGTTTTGAACTAGAATTATAATCCGATTATTTTTGAAATAAATAAATTGGCTTTGAAATGGTTTTAAAAATAACTGGAATTCCAATATATGAATTGGAATGGATTTGAATCGAAATTATCTTCGGAATATTTTGATATTGGATTCCGTGATTATACGGATATTATGGAGGAATTTGGAAGATATAGATATATCGTTATTCCAATATGATTTTGGTTGATTTCAGAATTTGATATTGAATATAAGCCGATATATTTTCTATTCAGAGCCTTGTATTTCATATCAAGTTGGATTTTGGGTTTGTCGTGAATAATATTTTTAGTAATACTATTCTTAAACCCAGTGGAGTTAAGAAAATTAGAAATTGACTGGGGATTATTTAAGTTGAATGGTTTCCTTGGTATTGATCTGATGTTAGTTTCGGCCTTCGGGGTTAACACTTAGGGAACTATTCTCTTACTAATTTACGGTTAGAGACTGATGGAATGTGAATTGGGTTCATTGTGAACTGTGTTTTAGTGACATTTGTTCTTTAAACCCGATTTACAGTGAAATGTAATTTGGAATTTATAAATCTTTTGTTAAAATTTAAAGGAGATTTTCCAAAGTAAAGTTTTCCAATTTAATAAAATAAATTTGGAATTGAAAGGAATTCGATTTGGTAATAATCGAGGTGAGCTTCTGTAGAAGAAGACTGTTAATATATACGGAATTTAAAAGGCCTTGCCATTCTTCCATTTATATTATCGGTTGGATATGCAGGTTCATATCTATTATATATATTGATCTGTTTTCCATGAAGATTCCATTATTAATGGAATGAGATTTTGGGTTTAAAGTGAACTGTGTTTTATTTGACATTAGTTCTTTAACCCAGTTAAAGATAAGATTTATTTCTTAAATTTGAATAATAATTAAGTAATGATTTGTAACAACTCGGAAATTCTGAGCCAATTTAAAATTTTATTTTGGCAATTTTGATGAATTTTGAATATTTAAAATAAATTATTTTAAATAAACACGATAAGAAATTTATTTTGAATAGAATTAGAATGTATTGATTTATATAGATCGCCGTTAGAATATAAATATTTTATTTTATTTATAAAAGGAATTGAAAATGGCGCGGTAGTTTGAAATTTTGATTTCAAAGTTCAAATGAATGTACCGAGTGCAAAATAAACTGGATTTTAATGAGAGAAAAAATAATAGAATCTAATTGAGAATATCTTTCCAACAAATCCGAAGAATCGAAATTTCATAGCGGGAATCAAAAGATATGCCCAGTTGGAAATTCAGAATAGTCGTTATGGAATTCTGGCCCTTAAAATTGGAAATTTTGCAAACGACCTCGGTTTTCGACGAAACCACTTTTGTTGGATCTGTGATGTCAAGTTATTGCTAGATTCCAAAATTCGCAATTTTTCGAATCAATATGTGAGTGTGGCAAAGGAAAACGCGTTTGACCCGTTTTAGTTGATTTTAATCGACTGGAAAATGGTCATTTTTCAAATGATCTCAAAATTTGACGAAATTATTTTTGTTAGGACCGTGTCGTCAATATGAAGCTAGAAAATATTTTTCGGGAATTTTTAGAGGCTGTATGTGGGCCTGGTAAATTGAAATGTGCATTGAAATTCGATATATACAGTTATATTTTGATTTCGACGAAAACTGATCAAAACGATCGAATCAGCCTACGATACATATCCCATTGTGTTCGGAATGGGGGTAATCAGCTATGGACGACAGTCGGTGGGTTCGATTTCAAGGTCGAAATTAAAAGTTGCTTTTTGAAATCAAATAATTAAATAAATAAATAAATTCCCTCTCTCTTCCTTTAACCATTCAGCCTCCCCCCCCCTCCGATTCATTTCATTCGAAGAAGGAAAAAAAAGGAAAAAAAATAAATCGCACCCAGCCCATCTGCCGCCGCCGCTCCTTCATCTTCCTCCTCCTCTCGCCGCTCCCCCTTCTCTCTCCTCTCGCGTCTCCTCTCCCCTCTTGCAACGCTTCGCGCGAGACCCCTCCTCCACAGCCAAAAACCACCACTTCCACCTCCCCTTTGGCCCACCGCCGGCCGACTGAGCCCTCCACCAACTGCAACCCCCTAAACGCCTCAGCCGCCATCTACACCCCCCTCTTAAATTACAAAAGTAAGTTTATTTATTTTTAATTTAAATTTCTTTACTTATATTCTACCTGATTAGCTGAAAAAAATATGTGATCTTTAGATTTGTAATTGTAGAAAAGAATTGGTTTTTAAATTAGTTAAAGGTAGGATTTTTAGTTATAACAAAGATTTGATTTTTAATGGTGTAAAGTTTTGATTTTTGACATAGGAAAAATGAGATTTTTATATGCGAGAAGTTAGGATTTTTAGAGATGGAAAGGTCGGGATTTTATACATATAAAGTGATGTTTTTATCACATAAAAATATGATTTTTATAAAGTAGAAGTATTAAAAATTTGATTTTTTTTTAAAATATAATCTTTGTTAGTTTAAAAATATGATCTTTTATATTATAGGAATTATAAAAATATGATTTTTATAGTATAGAAAGAATAAAAATATGATTTTTATATTGTATAGATAGTAAAAATTTGATCTTTATTTATGTAGCGTAATAAAAATGTGATTTTTATTATATATATGTTGAAATAAAAATGGGATTTTTATAACGATGATATAAAAATTCGATCTTTATATCGGAAGTAGATATAAAAATATGACTTTTTTATTGGAAGGAGCATTATAAAAATATAATCTTTATTAGAAGAAGAGCGATATAAAAATATAATTTTTATTATGAAGTTAGCGTGGTAAAAATATGATCTTTATTATATGAGTAGTGGTGTAAAAATAGAATTTTTATCTATATAGTAGCGGTGTAAAAATAGAATTTTTATCTATATAGTAGCGGTGTAAAAATAGAATTTTTACATATATAGTAGCGGTATAAAAATGTGATTTTTATCTATATAGAGTGATTATAAAAATAGAATTTTTATATGCATAGCAACAATATAAAAATGTGATTTTTATATATGTAGTGACTACGGACAATGAAATTGACAAAAGGCGAGCACGACGAAGATTTCTACATAAGAAGAGTCGTGGCATTTGGTTTAGCTAGTCGGTGAGAACTTCTCACTTTAAATCTTGTTTCTAGTTAAAATATATACTAGGATGCAGATGGTGTTTAGTAGCACCCGACACCCGTCGTCCACAGGCCATGGGCGACTTGTATGCTTGTTTGTTTGATTTTGTTGTGAAAATTGAATGTGTGTTGTGGAATGAAATAAATTATTTTATAGTCAAAAATATAATTTTTAACGTGTATATAAAATGAAATATATAAATATAAACAAATCGAACGATTTGTTTATATACACACATTTGACTGATATGGATTGGGACGATAAATTTTACACATCGTCCCACTGCAAAAATAAAATCTGTGTTTGATTGTTTGAAAACCCCACATGGGTATTGGGTTGATATATGACATACACTAGTCCCAATAATTAGTTGTATGTCGATCGATTGATTGACAGGCTGTTATAAGCGCTAAATATTTATATTTGATGCTTATACAGTGTAGAACGCACTTTGGATGATGGTTGGGTGTTTATCGTCATTGTTGTATATATGAATTTGATGAAATCCATATAACTGAAATCATATGGTAATTGACTGTGTCTAGTTCCAGTTCGATATTATCGAAATATTTAAGATAATATTCATTGAATATTGAAATGTGAAGCCGTGTTAAGTAGTTAAACGCCATTTCAAAGCATACGGGAATTTTGTTGATTTTATAACGAATATCGAAAAGTGATTTCAAATCAAATATTTTGAATTTAAACGATTTGAAATTAAATTGAATAGAAATGAAATTCGAATTAAATTGAAACGATTTGAAATTGGATTGAATAGAAAATGAATTCGAATTAAATTAAATAGAAATGAATTCGAATTGAAATTGAATAGAAATCGATTAGAAATGAATTTGAATTGAAATTGAATAAATTTGAAATTGAAATTGAATTGAAGACGAACTGGAATTGAATTGAAATTGATTTGAATTGAAATCAATTTGAAATGAATTTAAAACGAATTATAAGGAAAAATTCAATTTTGATTTGAATTTGAAATGGAAGTTGAAATTGTTTTAGAAACGAATTTGGAACGATTTATAAAATTCGTTTTAAAAGGAAATCGACGGAATATATATTATATATTATATATATAATATAATGGCCTGAATAGAATGCACCGCGCCGCGACAGTTCATGAATTTCGAACATTGATTTCGAATGGACATTATGGGAGATCCGACCGTCAGATTCTCCTGAAACCGGAACCGTTGGGTTCAAACTGAAAAGGGCTTTCCAATGAATATAAGAAATTTAAAATCTAACGGTTGGATTTGGAGTTACATCCAAATCAATTTCAGAAAAGGTCGTTGTAAGTGCAGTTCAATGGCCGTTATTGGAAATCGACTATACGGGCCTTGATAAAATTATTAAAAATAGTAATAATTTGTGTAAAATCATAAGAAATGATTTAGGAAAAATTGGGATGAAAAAGTCCATATTTGAAAAGATAAAAATAGTTTTTTATCGAAATGAACTAGTTTTGAACTAGAATTAAAATCAATTTATTTTTGAAATAAATAAATTGAATTTGAAAATAACCAGAATTTCCGATATATAAAGTTGGAATGGATTTGAATCGAAATTATCTTCGGAATATTTCAATGATGGATTTCGTGATTAGACAGATATGGTTAAGGGAATATGAAAGTTATATATATTCGTTATTCCAATACGATATTTGTTGATTTCAGAATTTGATATTGAATATAAGCCGATATACTTTCTATTCAGAGCCTTGTATTTAATATCAAATGAAATTTCGGGTTCGTCGTGAATGGTGTCTTAAATAACACTGTTCTTGAACCCAGTTTAGAAAAGAATAAATCTTTTACTTAAGATTTGGTGAGATCCTCCAGTTGATTAATCTTTAATTGGAATTGAATTTAAGATTGATTTTTGGGTTTATCGTGAACGATGTTTTAAATAACACTTGTTCTTTAACCCGATTAACAATGGAATGTGACTTTGGGTTTATCGTGAACCGTGTTTTAAAGGACATTGGTTCTTTAACCCATTTAAAGACAAGATTAATTACTTAGCTAGGAATAATCAATAAGAAATGATTTTCGAGATTAAAACTGAATTAGAGTTTTAATGAATCTTTAATTAGATTGAAATGATCGAGAATGGAGTATCACCAGTTTTGCTCCAAAGCGATAGTTAAATCTTTAATTAGATTTTAACGTGAATTGGTAATTAATTTTACCGATAACACCGTGGGGTTAGATATGGAGTATTACCAGTTTTGCTCCATGGGATAAATAGGTTGGGATTGGGAAATAAAATAAATAATTACTTCGGTGTAGTTCGCTAATCCCGACTAGTTTGAAAAACTGTAACATGGTTTGAAATGATATCCAAAGGAAATTTAGAAGAATTTATCTTTGATAAAATTAATGGGAACCTTTCCCTAAGAATGTGAAATTTAGAAACTAAATGTAGGTTAGCTAAGAAGGATGGTTTCCTGGGTATTGATCTGATGTTGGTTTCGGCCTTCGGGGTTAATATTTGGGGAATTATTCTCTTGCTAATTTACGGTTAGTGACTGATGAATTGGAATGAGGCGTATGTTGTGTTTGTATGACACTTGTTTATTATATACGTGGGTTATTCTGAAAGGCCGGGTTTATGCCCATTCTGAATAACCGATTCGACGATAAGTCGAAGATAAAGACAGTGGTTGAAGACCATAAGTCTTCACATCGTTTGGGTGATTGCTGATGATCTTGATTGGGTTGTACACCCAAGAGGAGGGAATCAATTTGTGATCGTCCAGACGTACTTAGAGATCGATGGATATTGCGCGGAAAGTGCCTCCGGTTTCAATCAGACCTAGAACGAACTTGTAAATGGACTGTGTGTCTGACATTGGATTTTATTCTATGTTGATTGATCTCTATTAAATAGACATCTGTTTGGCGGCGGAGAATTTATTCTCTTGCTTAATGCCCTTCTCTGAGACGTACGAGCTCAGAGGTTGTATATCGATGGACATCAGTCGCATGGAGTGAATTGCCTGTGTGGCAGGCCTAAGTGGCAGATGATCAAGGCTTATGTTGAAAAGCAAAGTCTTGTGGTCGATGATCGAAGTACGGCCTACGTGGCCTAGCTTTGTGTATAGCGTGGATTCGCGAGCCTCACACCTCGGTATGAGTTAAAAACGGGATAAGGATTGCAGGGAAAGCACGACATTTCTTTCTAGCTAGAGGTAGTGTCAGTGCTTAATATGGCTGACATTTATATTATTTTTACCAATGTGGTTGTTGGAATGCGAGGCGCCTTGATTTTAGGTCTGTTAGTACCGAAAAACGTGTGTTTAGGAATACTAATCCACCAACGTAAGTGTGGACCGGCCCTGAAGCATCCAAGAGTTAACCAGGGAGAGTAGTCCTGAGACATTTGCTGGAGTGTCTCGAAGCGGAGAGGATCTTGCCCCTTGTCTCGACTCATGACGGAAATCCAATTTCCAATACGTGATATTTCGATTTTATTTGTAGAGCCTAGTATGGCGACATAGTGTTATGGGGCACTTATGCCGTCTATGATTGATATTTATGATTGAAATTGTTTTGAAACTATACACTTATAGTAATATCAAAATAATCTGTTTTTAAACGTATCAAGCATTCTTTGGCTATTATAAGGTAAAACCCTATCCTCCGCCTTGCGTTGCATTATGTGATGGGACTTGGGTCTTATAATAGCTTCATTTTTCTTTATTTAGCATTGCGCTGTTTGTTTTATGCACTAGTATTCTTGGGAGGAAACCCGTTCCGTGTTATACTGCGTGATCCCTTGATTTACCTTATTTTTAAAGTAAAGTTTTAAATGACTGCTTTAGTTCTCACACCATTCACATGACTGATCTGGAGTTTATTGTTTTAACCTAAACTCTGGGTGCCCCTATTTTCGACACGGCAACTAGTAGTTCTGGTTTTGCATATTTATATTCACAGGATCCTGATTTACAGCTGGAACGATGCTCGGAAAGCTCTGTATCCGTGCATTTCTTTCAGTTGTGCTTTGTGTTGTTTTTCCGCTGCTATGTAATTTATTGAAATCTCTGATATTTATCGAATGTATTTTATTCATTTATACTCTGCATATTCTTGTATCTGATGGAATTGTTGTAATAAGCAATGAAATGTTTTTCTGTTTGTGTTCCGATGTGTGTTGTCCTCAATTCAATCTGTGCTTTCCTTCACGGGGAAGTTCGGGCCGTCTCAGTTTGGTATCAGAGCTTTGTTTTACAGAGCTCGGTGAACAAGTCATGTTAGAACCAAACGAAAGAATTCATCAGAGATTGGATTAGTAATATATAATGAGAATCAATCGTTTGAGATGGGATCAGTAGTATCCTAGAACGAGTGTGAAGAGTATGTTTTGAAAATAAAAAGAAAATCAAATTTTGTTTTGAAATTTAAATCGTATTATACATATTTGAATAATTTATTTTAAATTGATTTGGACCATCCGACATATAAAGATTTTGAATATATGCCTAGCTAGCGTGTATACAAAGTTTTAATGTACTGGATAGTTATAGAATCACACTCTTGTTGCCCGGGGATAATTCTGGTGATGGGGCACCATCGCCAGTATTTATTTTTGAATTTCGAAAGTGTGATATCTATATATTTCCATTAGACTGGTGTGAGAACCAAAACTAGATAGATTTATTGTTGTGATTTGGCATCAAAAACATGATTTTCTGTATATATATATATATATATATATCAAAATTATGAATTTGAAACGTTAATCCACTAATTGATTGATGTTCGTGTTGTTTGATTATTGGTTTGATAATTTTGAACCGTTTAGCCTAATTGAACCAAATATTGAACTGTATTGAAAATTGTTTGAAAATGCATGCGTATACATGTGCTTACATTGAACAGGTCATTGCGAAGAGGCTAGAGCAGAAGAATAAAATTGTTTGCAAGACGAATAGGTACATGTTTATTGTGTCTCTTTGGGTTTGGATGATTTTATGAGCCGATTTGAAGCGACCCATTACTTCCCCGGTCTCCGAAGAGATGAGAAAGAACGAATTACTGTGAGGACAAGACAAATCAAAACGCAGACGGAAGAACATTTCATTACTTATTACAACAACGCCATCAGATACAAGAATATACAGAGTATAAATGAATACTATACATTCGATAAATATCAGAGATTACAATAAATTACATAGCAGCGGAAAATAATACAAAGCACAACTGAAGGTGATATACAGATACAGAGCTTTTCGGATATCATTCCAGCTGTAAACCAGGATCCTGTGAATATAAATCTGCAAAACCAAAACTACTAGCTGCCCGTGTCGAAAATAAGGGCACCCAGAGTTTAGGTTAAAACAATAAACTCCAGGTCAGTCATGTGACTGGTGTGAGAACTAAAACGGGTATTTAAAACTTTACTTTAAAAGAGAGTAATTCAAGGGACCACGCCGTATAACACGGAACGGGTTTCCTCCCAAGAATACCAGTGCATAGAAAAGACAACGCAATGCTTTTTCGAAAAATGAAGCCATTATAAGACCCAGGTCCCATCACACAATGCAACGCAAGCCGGAGGATAGAGTTTTAACTTATAACAGCCAAACATGCTTGGTACATTTAAAACAAATCATTTGATACTATAATAAGTGTATAGTGTCAAAACAATTTCAATCATAAATATAAATCATAGACGGCATAAGTGCCCCATACCACTATGTCGCCATACTAGGCTCTACAAATAAAGTCGAAATACACGTATTGGAAATTGGATTTCCGTCATGAGTCGAGGCAAGGGGCAAGCTCCTCTCCGCTTTCGAGACACTCTAGCAAATGTCCCAGGACTACACACTCTGGGCAATCCATGGATCTTCAGGGCCGGTCCTCTCTTACGTTTGAGGATTAATTATGCCTGAACACACGTTTCCCGGTCCTTACAGACCTAAAATCGAGGCGCCTCATCCAACAACCACATAGGTGAAAAGTATATAAATGTCGGGGCTGGTAAGTCACTGACACCACCAAAGCTAGAAAGAAACGTCGTGCTATCCCTGTAGTCCTTATCCCGTTTTTAACTCATACCGAGGTGTGAGGCTCGCGAATTCATGTTATACACAAAGCCACACCCCAAGGGTCGTGCTTCGATCATCAATCACAAGACTTTGTTTTTCAACAGAAGCCTTGATCCATGCAACTCAGCATGTCACACAGGCAATTCATGCCATGCGATTGATATCTATCGATATATAACCTCTAAGCCCGTACGTTTCAGAGTAGGGCGTTAAGCAAGAGAATAAATTCTCCGCTGCCAAACAGATATATATTTAACAGAAATCAATCAACACAGAATAAAATCCAATGTCAGACACACAATCCATTTACAAGTTCGTTCTGGGTCTGAACGAAACCGGAGGCACTTTCCTCGCATATCCATCGATCTCCAAGTACGTCTGGACGACCACCAACTATTTCCATCCTCTTAGGTGTACATCCCAATCAGGATCGTCAGTAATTATCCAAACGATGTGAAGACTTCCGGTCTTCGACCACCGTCATCATCTTCGACTTATCGTCGAATCGATTATTCAGAATGGGTATAAACCCGGACTTTCCGAACAATCCGCGTATATTAAAAACAAATGTTACACAAACACAACATACGTCTCATTCCAATTCAGCAGCCACTAACCGTAAATCAACAAGAGAACAATTTCCCAAATATTAACCCCGAAGGCCGAAACCAGCATCAGATCAATACCCGGAAAACCATTCTTCTTAGCTAACCTACAGCTAGTTTCTAAATTTCATATTCCTAGGGAAAGGTTCCCATTAATTTTATCCAAGATAAATTCTTTAAAATTTATCCTTTAATCTTCCTTTGGATGTCGTTTCAAACCAAATTATGGTTTTTCCAAACTAGTCGAGATTAGCGAACCGTACCGAAGTAATTATTTATTTTATTTCCCAATCCCAACCTATTCATCCCATGAAGCAAAACTGGTAATACTCCATATCTAACACCACGGTGTTATCGGTAAAATTAATTACCATTTCACGTTCAAATCTAATTAAAGATTTAACTCTCACTTTGGAGCAAAACTGGTAATACTCCATTCTCGCTCAATTTCTAAGTTTGATAATTTAGATTATCAATTCCCAATTCAATCTAATTGCAGATTCATTAAAACTCCCTTTTTCTGGGTTAAAGAACTAATGTCTTTTTAAAACACAGTTCACGACAAACCCAAATCACTTTCTATTTATTTATCGGGTTAAAGAACAAGTGTCATTTAAAACACCCTTCACGATAAACCCTCAAATCAATTCTTATTTACAACCCATTTCAAATCCAATTTATTTATTTAAAAATAAATGGTTTTTTAATTTTAGTTCAAAACTAGTTCATTTCGATAAAAATCTATTTTTATCTTTTCAAATATGGAATTTTTCATCCTAATTTTCTCAAATCATTTCTTATGATTTTACGCAAATTATTACTATTTTCAATAATTTTATCAAGACCCGTACAGTCGATTTCCATCAAAGGCCATCGAACTGCACTTACAGCGACCTTTTCCAAATTTGATTTGGACGTATCCCCAAATCCAACCGTTAGATTTCAAATTTCTAATATTCGTTAGAAATCTCTTTTCGATGCGAACCCAACGGTTCCGGTTTTAGGAGAATCCGACGGTCGGATCTCCCGTAATGTCCGTTCAAAGTCAATGGTCGAAATTCGCGAACTATCGCGGCGCGGCGCGGCGCGTTCTATTCAGGCCATTATATTATATATATAATATATATAATATATATTTCGTCGATTTCTATTCAAAATGAATTTTATAAATAGTTTTAAATTCGTTTCAAAAATATTTCAACTTCCATTTCCAATTTAAATCAAAATTGAATTTTCCTTATAAATTCGTTTTAAAATTCATTTCAATTCAATTCAATAAAAACGAATATAATCGATATAAATATCGTTCGCGTCAAAATAGCGCATTTCTAATCAACACGGCTTTATATATTTCAATAATCCCATTATTCTATTCGACAAATGAATATTTATCCTATTCAATACGTGAATCTATATTTTTGTCAGCACATGACTAATCTCAACGAATGAGTACTTTCCACGTGTGACTATTTTTGTCATTCAATATATTTTATAAAAATTATGGTATTTATCGTTTGATTTAAAATCAGACTCCAACCATAAATTAGTAAGAGAACGATTCCCTGGATATTAACCCCGAAGGCCGAAACCAACATCAGATCAACATCCAGGAGACCACTCATCTTATCTATTTTCCAGTTAGTTTCTAATTTTCTATATGATAAAGATGTAAATTTTATTATTAAAATATTTCGTTCAACACATGACTAATCTCAACGGATGAGTATTGTCAACACATGAACCTTTATTTTATAATATTCTTTATTTTCCCGATTGGAATGAGGCCCAATCAATTACCATATAAAGTTAATTATATGGATTCCATACAACACATGTATATAATAGCAACGATAAATAATCAACCATCATCCAAAGTGCACTACACTGTATAAGCATCAAATATAGATATCTAACGCTTATAACAGCCTGTCAATCCATCGATCGACATATAACTAATTACTGGGGTTAGTGTATGCCGTATTTTATCCCAATACCCGTGTGGGGTTTCAAACAATCAAACACAGATTTTATTTGTGCAGTTGGGCGATGTGTAAAATTTATCGACCCAATCAATATCAGTCAAATCAGTGTATATAAACAAATCGGCCGATTTGTTTATAAATATTTATTGATTCACATTCCCGTTAAAAATTATATTTTTTAACGATAATCAATTTATTTCAACACATCTATATTTTATTATCGATTTCACATCAACAACACAAACAAATTTCACAACATATCAATCAACAAACAAGCCATCCATGGTCTGTGGATGGCGGGTGTCGGGTGCTACTAAACACCGTCTGCATCCTAGTATATATATATAACTAGAAAAAGATATTTTGAAAGGTGAGAAGTTCTCACCAATAGCTATCCCAACTTCACGACACTTCATTTGTAGAAATCTTCATCGTTCTCGCCTTTTTGTCACCTTCGTTGCCCGTATTCTCTACATATGTAAAAATCGAATTTTTACTTCGCTATTCAATATATAAAAATCGTATTTTTACTTCGCTATTCAATATATAAAAATCGTATTTTTACTTTGCTATTCAATATATAAAAATCGTATTTTTACTTCGCTATTCAATATATAAAAATCGTATTTTTACTTCGCTATTCAATATATAAAAATCGTATTTTTACTTCGCTATTCAATATATAAAAATCATTTTTTTACTTCGCTATTCAATAAATAAAAATCTCACCTTCATGAATATAAAAATTCAACTTTCATATTATTGAAAATCATTTCTTTTTGCTATGAAAAATCACTTCTTTACAATGATAAAAATATCGTCTTTACAATGGTAAAAATACCCGATCTTTCCATAGTTAAAAATCAAACTTTTTCAAAGTTAAAAATCAAATTCCTTCATAGTTGAAAAGTCAAATCTTTTATAGTTTAAAGATCTAATCTTTTCTATTTTAAAAATCTAATCTTTTCTATTTTAAAAATCTTATAAAATCAGATTTTTTTTCTATACTAATTTAAATAAAAGAAAACTGAAAAATTAAATTAAATAAGTAAATAAGACTTACTTTTGAATTTCAGAAAAGGGGGCTGCTGGGGGTTCGGTTGCGCGCTCGTCGGAGGGGGAGAGGATCGGAAGGAGAAGAAGGGAGGCGGAGGGAGGAGGTGGCGTCGGGGGAGCGGTGCGAGGTGGGGCGCGGCATAGGGTTTCAGTGTTGGGGTTTTTTCCGCGATGCGCTGGGGAAGAGGAGGTGGGGACTGGAGGAGTAGATGTGGTGGGGGAAGGGGAGAGAGGAGACGGAAAGGGGGGTGCCTGGCAGCGCGGTGGCGCGCTGCTCGGAAGAGCGGCGGCGCTCCGCCCTCTTCTTTTTTTTTTTTTTTTTTTTTGAATTCGATTCTGAAAATCAAAGAAGGGGGGCCAGAGGGTATAGGAGAGAGGAGATTTTTGGTTTTATTTTATTACTTAATTATTTTATTTTTCACCAAAAAGCAACTTTTATTTTCGACCTCAAAACGAGGCCCACCGCCTGTCGTCCATAGCGTTTTACCCCCATTCCGAACACAATGGGATATGTATCGTACGCTGATTCGAACGTTTCGATCAGTTTCTGTCAAAATCTACATATAACTCTATATATTGAATTTGAACGCGCATTTCCATTTACCGGGGTCACATACGAACTCTATAAATCCCTGAAAATATTTTCTACCTTCGTATTGATGATACGGTCCTAACAAAACTAGTTTCGTCAAATTCTGAGATCGTTGGAAAAATGGCCATTTTCCAGTCGATTAAAATCAACTGAAACTGGTCAAACACCTTTTCCTTTGCCACGCTCACATATTGATTCAAAAAATTATGAAAATTGGAATCTGGCAATAACTTGACATCACGGATCCAACAAAAGTGGTTTCGTCGAAATCCAAGGTCGTTTGCAAAATGTCTATTTTTAAGGGCCCGAATTCCATAGCGACAATTCAGAATTTTCAACTGGACATATCTTTTGATCCCCGCTATGAAATTTCGATTTTTCGGATTCGTTGGAAAGATATTCTCAAATAGATCCTATTATTTTTGGTTTTGCTAAAATCCGGTTTGTTTTGCACCCGGTACATTCAATTGAAGTTTGAAATCGAATTATCGAACTACCGCGCCATTTTCAATTCTATTTATAATTATATATAATTATTTATATTCTAACGACGACGTATATAATATATACGTTCGAATTCTGTTCAAAATAAATTTCTCGTCGATATTATTTAAAATAATCTATCTTAAATGTTCAAAATTCGCTAAAATTGCCAAATTAAAAATTTTAAACTGGCCCAAATTTTCGGGTTGTTACAATCTCCCCCACTTAAAACTTTTCGTCCCCGAAAAGGAACAAAGTCGAAAGTGGTTTGATTAATCAACTCTACGTTCGATCTGGCTTCCATTCTCCAACTTTTTAGTTTTTGAGAATTTTCAAATTCTTCAAAAATTTGGCTAACACCCGGAATTTTCGAAAAATTTCGCCATAACCTCCCCTGCACCGGGAGCCACGGGAAAATCCCGAAATTGCCATACAGGCCTTCTGATCTCAAAAAGAAAAGAAAAAAGCCAAGCGGCTAGCCAATAGGCTCATAAAATCATCATCACCCAAACAAAACAGTAAATTATAGTAAACATGTACCTTTTTGTCGGGCAAACAAATTTTATTCTCTGCTCTAGCCTCCTTGCTATGACCTGTTCAATGTAAGTACATGTATATAGAAGCAAATGCGACCAATTTTCAATACAATTCAATATTTGGTACAATTAGGCTAAATGGTTCAAAATTATCAAATAAATAAACAAACAACACAAACATCAATCAATTAGTGAATTAGAGTTTCAAATTCATAACTTTGATACATATAAAGAAAATCATGTTTTTGATGCCAAATCACAACAATAAATCTATATATATAAGTTTTGATTCTCACACCAGTCTAATGGAAATATATAGATATCACACCTTCGTCACTCGAAATTAAATGCTGATGATGATTCGAACCACCATCAGAACATCTCCGGGCTACTAGAGTGCGGTTCTACATCTATTCGGTATATTAAAACTTCGAATATACGTTCATGATGCGTATATGCAAAATCTTTATATAGCGGATTGTCCAAATTCAAAATAAATAAATATTCAAATACGTATAAAATGGTTTAAATTTTCAGAACAAAAATTGTTTTCATTTGAAAAATATACTCTTCACACCCGTTCTAGGATACTACTGATCCTATCTCGAACGAGTCATTCTAATTGGATATTACTAATCCAATATCTGATGGATTCTTTCGTATGGTTCTAATGTGCCTTGTCCTCGAGCTCTGTAAACCAAAGCTCTGATACCAAATGAAGCGACCCGTTACTTCCCCGGTCTCCGAAGAGATGAGAAAGAACGAATTACTGTGAGGACAAGACAAATCAGAACGCAGGCGGAAGAACATTTCATTACTTATTACAACAACGCCATCAGATACAAGAACATACAGAGTATAAATAAATACTATACATTCGATAAATATCAGAGATTACAATAAATTACATAGCAGCGGAAAATAATACAAAGCACAACTGAAGGTGATATACGGATACAGAGCTTTCCGGATATCATTCCAGCTGTAAACCAGGATCCTGTGAATATAAATCTGCAAAACCAAAACTACTAGCTGTCTGTGTCAAAAATAAGGGCGCCCAGAGTTTAGGTTAAAACAATAAACTCCAGGTCAGTCATGTGACTGGTGTGAGAACTAAAACGGGTATTTAAAACTTTACTTTAAAAGAGAGTAATTCAAGGGACCACGCCGTATAACACGGAACGGGTTTCCTCCCAAGAATACCAGTGCATAGAAAAGACAACGCAATGCTTTTTCGAAAAATGAAGCTATTATAAGACCCAGGTCCCATCACACAATGCAACGCAAGCCGGAGGATAGGGTTTTACCTTATAACAGCCAAACATGCTTGGTACGTTTAAAACAAATCATTTGATACTATAATAAGTGTATAGTGTCAAAACAATTTCAATCATAAATATAAATCATAGACGGCATAAGTGCCCCATACCACTATGTCGCCATACTAGGCTCTACATATAAAGCTGAAATACGTATTGGAAATTGGATTTCCGTCATGAGTCGAGGTAAGGTGCAAGCTCCTCTCCGCTTTCGAGACACTCTAGCAAATGTCCCAGGACGACACATTCGGGGCAATCCTTGGATCTTCAGGGCCGGTCCTCTCTTACGTTTGAGGATTAATTATGCCTGAACACACGTTTCTCGGTCCTTACAGACCTAAAATCGAGGCGCCTCATCCAACAACCACATAGGTGAAAAGTATATAAATGTCAGGGCTGGTAAGTCACTGACACCACCAAAGCTAGAAAGAAACGTCGTGCTCTCCCTGCAGTCCTTATCCCGTTTTTAACTCATACTGAGGTGTGAGGCTCGCGAATTCACGTTATACACAAAGCTACGCTCCAAAGGCCGTGATTCGATCATCAACCACAAGACTTTGCTTTTCAACAGAAGCCTTGATCCATGCAACTCAGCATGCCACACAGGCAATTCATGCCATGCGATTGATAACTATCGATATATAACCTCTAAGCTCGTACGTCTCAGAGAAGGGCGTTAAGCAAGAGAATAAATTCTCCGCCGCCAAACAGATATATATTTAACAGAAATCAATCAACATAGAATAAAATCCAATGTCAGACACACAATCCATTTACAAGTTCGTTCTGGGTCTAAACGAAATCGGAGGCACTTTCCTCGCATATCCATCGATCTCCAAGTACGTCTGGACGACCACCAACTATTTCCATCCTCTTGGGTGTACATCCCAATCAGGATCGTTAGTAATTATCCAAACGATGTGAAGACTTCCGGTCTTCGACCACCGTTATAATCTTCGACTTATCGTCGAATCGGTTATTCAGAATGGGTATAAACCCGGACTTTCCGAACAACCGGCGTATATTAAAAACAAATGTTACACAAACACAACATACGCCTCATTCCAATTCAGTAGCCACTAACCATAAATCAACAAGAGAACAATTTCCCAACTATTAACCCCGAAGGCCGAAACCAACATCAGATCAATACCCGGGAAACCATTCTTCTTAGCTAACCTACAGCTAGTTTCTAAATTTCATATTCTTAGGGAAAGGTTCCCATTAATTTTATCCAAGATAAATTCTTTAAATTTTATCCTTTAATCTTCCTTTGGATGTCGTTTCAAACCAAATTATGGTTTTTCCAAACTAGTCGAGATTAGCGAACCGTACCGAAGTAATTATTTATTTTATTTCCCAATCCCAACCTATTCATCCCATGAAGCAAAACTGGTAATACTCCATATCTAACACCACGGTGTTATCGGTAAAATTAATTACCATTTCACGTTCAAATCTAATTAAAGATTTAACTATCGCTTTGGAGCAAAACTGGTAATACTCCATTCTCGCTCAATTTCTAAGTTTGATAATTTAGATTATCAATTCACAATTCAATCTAATTGCAGATTCATTAAAACTCCCTTTTTCTGGGTTAAAGAACTAATGTCATTTTAAAACACAGTTCATGACAAACCCAAATCACTTTCTATTTATTTATCGGGTTAAAGAATAAGTGTCATTTAAAACACCCTTCACGATAAACCCTCAAATCAATTCTTATTTACAACCCATTTCAAATCCAATTTATTTATTTAAAAATAAATGGGTTTTAATTTTAGTTCAAAACTAGTTCATTTCGATAAAAATCTATTTTTATCTTTTCAAATATGGAGTTTTTCATCCTAATTTTCCCAAATCATTTCTTATAATTTTACGTAAATTATTACTATTTTTAATAATTTTATCAAGGTTCGTAAAGTCGATTTCCATCAACGGCCATCGAACTGCACTTACAGCGACCTTTTCCAAATTTGATTTGGACGTATCCCCAAATCCAACCATTAGATTTCGAATTTCTGATATTCGTTAGAAATCTCTTTTCGATACGTACCCAACGGTTCCGGTTTTAGGAGAATCCGACAGTCGGATCTCCCTTAATGTCCGTTCGAAGTCAATAGTCGAAATTCGCGAAATGCCGCGGCGCGGCGCGTTCTATTCAGGCCATTATATTATATATATTATATATATATAATATATATATTTCGTCGATTTCTATTCAAAATGAATTTTATAAACAGTTTTAAATTCGTTCCAAAAACATTTCAACTTCCATTTCCAATTTAAATCAAAATTGAATTTTTCCTTATAAATTCGTTTTAAAATTCATTTCAATTCAATTCAATAAAAACGAATATAATCGATATAAATATCGTTCACGTCAAAATAGCGCATTTCTAATCAACACGGCTTTATATATTTCATTAATCCCGTTATTCTATTCGACAAATGAATATTTATCCTATTCAATACGTGAATCTATATTTTTGTCAACACATGACTAATCTCAACGAATGAGAACTGTCCACGTGTGACTATTTTGGTCATTCAATATATTTTATAAAAATTATGGTATCTATCGTTTGATTTAAAATCAGACTCCAATCGTAAATTAGTAAGAGAACGATTCCCTGAATATTAACCCCGAAGGCCGAAACCAACATCAGATCAACATCCAGGAGACCACTCATCTTATCTATTTTCCAGTTAGTTTCTAATTTTCTATATGATAAAGATGTAAATTTTATTGTTAAAATATTTCGTTCAACACATGACTAATCTCAACGGATGAGTATTGTCAGCACATGAACCTTTATTTTATAATATTCTTTATTTTCCCGATTGGAATGAGGCCCAATCAATTACCATATAAAGTTAATTATATGGATTCCATACAACACATGTATATAATAGCAATGATAAATAATCAACCATCATCCAGAGTGCACTACACTGTATAAGCATCAAATATAGATATCTAACGCTTATAATAGCCTGTCAATCCATCGATCAACATATAACTAATTACTGGGATTAGTGTATGTCGTATTTTATCCCAATACCCGTGTGGGGTTTCAAACAATCAAACACAGATTTTTATTTGTGCAGTTGGGCGATGTGTAAAATTTATCGACCCAATCAATATCAGTCAAATCAGTGTATATAAACAAATCGGCCGATTTGTTTATAAATATTTATTGATTCACATTCCCGTTAAAAATTATATTTTTTAACGATAATCAATTTATTTCAACACATCTATATTTTATTATCGATTTCACATCAACAACACAAACAAATTTCACAACATATCAATCAACAAACAAGCCATCCATGGTCTGTGGATGGCGGGTGTCGGGTGCTACTAAATACCGTCTGCATCCTAGTATATATATATATATATATATATATATATATATATATATAACTAGAAAAAGAAATATTGAAAGGTGAGAAGTTCTCACCAATAGCTATCCCAACTTCACGACACTTCATTTGTAGAAATCTTCATCGTTCTCGCCTTTTTGTCACCTTCGTTGCCCGTATTCTCTACATATGTAAAAATCGAATTTTTACTTCGCTATTCAATATATAAAAATCGTATTTTTACTTCGCTATTCAATATATAAAAATCGTATTTTTACTTCGCTATTCAGTATGCAAAAATCGTATTTTTACTTCGCTATTCAATATATAAAAATCGTATTTTTACTTCGCTATTCAATATATAAAAATCATATTTTTACTTCGCTATTCAATATATAAAAATCATATTTTTACTTCGCTATTCAATTTATAAAAATCGTATTTTTACTTCGCTATTCAATATATAAAAATCTCACCTTCATGAATATAAAAATTCAACTTTTATATTATTGAAAATCATTTCTTTTTGCTATGAAAAATCGCTTCTTTACAATGATAAAAATATCGTCTTTACAATGGTAAAAATATCCGATCTTTCCATAGTTAAAAATCAAACTTTTTCAAAGTTAAAAATCAAATTCCTTCATAGTTGAAAAATCAAATCTTTTATAGTTTAAAGATCTAATCTTTTCTATTTTAAAAATCTAATCTTTTCTATTTTAAAAATCTAATCTTTTCTATTTTAAAAATCTTATAAAATCAGATTTTTTTTCTATACTAATTTAAATAAAAGAAAACTGAAAAATAAAATTAAATAAGTAAATAAGACTTACTTTTGAATTTCAGAAAAGGGGGCTGCTGGGGGTTCGGTTGCGCGCTCGTCGGAGGGGGAGAGGATCGGAAGGAGAAGAAGGGAGGCGGAGGGAGGAGGTGGCGCAGGCTCGGGGTGGCGTCGGGGGTGCGGTGCGAGGTGGGGCGCGACATTGGGTTTCAGGGTTGGGGTTTTTTTCGCGATGCGCTAGTGAAGAGGAGGTGGGGACCGAAGGAGGAGATGTGGTGGGGGAAGGGGAGAGCGGAGATGGAAAGGAGGGGCGCCTGGCAGTGCGGTGGCGCGCTGCTCGGAGGAGCGGCGGCGCTCCGCCCTCTTCTTCTTTTTTTTTTTTTTTTGAATTCGATTCTAAAAATCGAAGAAGGGCGGGCCAGAGGGTATAAGAGAGAGAGGAGTTTTTTATTTTATTTTATTATTTAATTGTTTTATTTTTCACCAAAAAGAAACTTTTATTTTTGACCTAAAAACGAGGCCTACCGCCTGTCGTCCATAGCGTTTTACCTCCATTCCGAACACAATGGGATATGTATCATACGCTGATTCGAACGTTTCGATCAGTTTCTGTCAAAATCTACATATAACTCTATATATTGAATTTGAATGCGCATTTCCATTTACCGGGGTCACATACGAACTCTATAAATCCCAGAAAATATTTTCTACCTTCGTATTGACGATACGGTCCTAACAAAACTAGTTTCGTCAAATTCTGAGACCGTTGGAAAAATGGCCATTTTCCAGTCGATTAAAATCAACTGAAACTGGTCAAACACGTTTTCCTTTACCACGCTCGCATATTGATTCGAAAAATTATGAAAATTGGAATCTAGCAATAACTTGACATCACGGATCCAACAAAAGTGGTTTCGTCGAAATACGAGGTCGTTTGCAAAATGTCTATTTTTAAGGGCCTGAATTCCATAGCGACTATTCAGAATTTTCAACTGGACATATCTTTTGATCCCCGCTATGAAATTTCAATTTTTCGGATTCGTTGGAAAGATATTCTCAAATAGATCCTATTATTTTTGGTTTCGCTAAAATCCGATTTGTTTTGCACCCGGTACATTCAATTGATATTTGAAATCGAATTATCGAACTACCGCGCCATTTTCAATTCTATTTATAATTATATATAATTATTTATATTCTAACGACGACGTATATAATATATACGTTCGAATTCTGTTCATAATAAATTTCTCGTCGATATTATTTAAAATAATCTATCTTAAATGTTCAAAATTCGCTAAAATTGCCAAAATAAAAATTTTAAACTGGCCCAGATTTTTGGGTTGTTACACGATTGGCTTTTTCTTTTTCTTTTGGATTGAAGAAGGCCAGGGGAGGCTATATGAAATATCCCGAAGTCCCCGGTGCAGGGGAGGTTATGGCGAAATATTTCGAAAATTTAGGGTGTTGGCCAAATTTTTGAAAAATTTGGAAAGTTCTTAGAAACTAAAAAGTTAAAGAACTTAAGCCGTAATGAAACTAATGGAAGTTGAGTTGGTTAGTTAAACAACTTTCGGCTTCGTTCCCTTTCCGGGACGAAAAGTTTTAAGTGGGGGAGATTGTAACAACCAGGAAATTCTGAGCCAATTTAAATTTTTTATTTTGGCAATTTTGATGAATTTTGAATATTTAAATAAACATGACGAGAAATTTATTTTGAATAGAATTAGAATGTACAGATTTATATAGATCGCCGTTAGAATATAAATATTTTATTTATAAAAGGAATTGAAAATGGCGCGGTAGTTTGAAATTTCGATTTCAAAGTTCAAATGAATGTACCGGGTGCAAAATAAACCGGATTTTAACGAGACAAAAAATAATAGAATCTAACTGAGAATATCTTTCCAACGAATCCAAAGAATCGAAATTACATAGCAGGAATCAAAAGATATGCCCAGTTGAAAATTCAGAATAGTCGCTATGGAATTCTGGCCCTTAAAATTGGAAATTTTGCAAACGACCTCGGTTTTCGATGAAACCACTTTTGTTGGATCCGTGATGTCAAGATATTGCTAGATTCCAAAATTTGTAATTTTTCGAATCAACATGTGAGCGTGGCAAAGGAAAACGCGTTTGACCAGTTTCAATTAATTTTAATCAACTGGAAATTGGTCATTTTTCAAACGGTCTCAGAATTTGACGAAATTAGTTTTGTTAGGCCGTGTCGTTAATACGAAGCTAGAAAATATTTTTCGGGAATTTTTAGAGACTGTATGTGGTCCCGGTGCTGTATGTGGTCCCGGTAAATTGAAATATGTGTTCAAATTCAGTATATAGAGTTATATTTTGATTTTGACGAAAACTTATCGAAACGATCGAATCAGCCTACGATACATATCCCATTGCGTTCAGAATGGGGGTAATTAGCTATGGACGACAGTCGATGGGTTCGATTTCGAGGTCAAAACTAAAAGTTGCTTTTTGAAATCAAAAAATTAAATAAATAATCCCTCTCTTTCCTTTAACCATTCAGCCCCCCCACCCTCGGATTCATTTCATTCGAAGAAGGAAAAAAAGGAAAAAAAATAAAGCGCGCCCAGCCCATCTTCCGCCGCCGCCGCTCCTTCATCTTCCTCCTCTTCTCGTCGCTCCCCCTTCTCTCTCCTCTCGCATCTCCTCTCCCCTCTTGCAACGCTTCGCGCAAGCCCCCTCCACCCCCCCCCCTCCACAGCCAAAAACCGTCGCTTCCACCTCCCCTTTGGCCCACCGCCGACCGACTGAGCCCTCCGCCAACTTCAACCCCCTCCACGCCTCAACCGCCATCTACACCCCCCTCTAAAATTACAATAGTAAGTTTATTTATTTTTAATTTAAATTACTTTACTTATATTCTACCTGATTAGCTGAAAAAAATATGTGATCTTTAGATTTGTAATTATAGAAAAGAATTGGTTTTTAAATTAGCTAAAGGTAGGATTTTTAGTTATAACAAAGATTTGATTTTTAATGGTATAAAGTTTTGATTTTTAACATAGGAAAAATGAGATTTTTATATGCGAGAAGTTAAGATTTTTAGAGATGGAAAGGTCGGATTTTATACATATAAAGTGGTGATTTTTATGACATAAAAATATGATTTTTATAAAGTAGAAATATTAAAAATATGATTTTTTAAAAAATATAATCTTTGTTAGTTTAAAAATATGATCTTTTATATTATAGGAGTTATAAAAATATGATTTTTATAGTATAGAAAGAATAAAAATACGATTTTTATATTATATAGATAGTAAAAATTTGATCTTTATTTATGTAGCGAAATAAAATTTTGATTTTTATTAAATATATGTTGAAATAAAAATGGGATTTTTATAGAGATGGTATAAAAATTCGATCTTTATATTGGAAGTAGATATAAAAATATGATTTTTATATAGGAAGGAGCATTATAAAAAAAAAAAATTATTATGAAGTTAGCGTGGTAAAAATATGATTTCTATTATATGAGTAGCGGTGTAAAAATATAATTTTTATCTATATAGTAGCGGTGTAAAAATATAATTTTTATCTATATAGTAGCGGTGTAAAAATAGAATTTTTTCTATATAGTAGCGATATAAAAATGTTATTTTTATCTGTAACACCCCACCTCCGCTAGGGTCACGCACAAAGAGAATGCACTAGTTTTGGTGGAGTATTATCAAGGTAAACATACACAGAGATATCACAAGGCAGAACATAAATAAAGCAGCGGTAGAAATTAAAAACCAAATTTCATTACTTTCAAGAAATTAGTCAAAACCTCATATATCCAAAGTAAAAATTATTCCATTACATCAAGTTCTAGATAAAGAAGCATAAACTTAAGATAACCAAAGTAAATTATTCCCTAAAAATAGCAGAAGTGCAGCCATAGCATAGCTCAAGACCAAACCGTACATGAGCTGACAGAAAGCAAGCTAAATCCAAGCTAAGAGCTAGTGTCTCCTCCCTGAGAACCTGGGGGAAAACGAAAGAAAAAGGGGCGAAAGAAAAAGGGTCAGTCGTAAAGACTGATAAACCCTAGTGACTTTCAGTTTAAAAATTAGTGAAAGTAACAGGGCAAGTGAAAACTAGAATTAAACATAAGGATGATAACATGACTGGTATGATAACTAAGATAACAAGATAAGTCAAGTCTAGCATCGCGTATTCAAGATTCGTTTCACCAACTGTACTAGTTTTCTAACCCATGTCAAGTATTAACCATGAAATGATCCCTTGGCCCAATATCATGAAATGACCCATTACGGGGTCCTACAGTACAATATACTAATCGATCGGCTCCTTACAAATTCTGGCTCGTCATGTGTCTGTGTCATACGGCCCAATCACGAAATGTAGTCTCCTGTGCTAGGTCCACCATAGGGTGTATCAAGTCCTATGGTGCCAACCATCGACACGAATCAAGCACGCACAGTGTAAACCTACGGGTGCCCAATGCCTGCTTTTTCAACTCCGGACTACGTGCACGACCATATTCCGCCTGAACCTACAATGGCGCACCTACTCAGCCATCGTTCTGGTCACTTACAATCAGCCCAGTAATCATGCCCCATCCTGCCTAGTCCCATAGTATCGTGATACATCTAAGTGGGTTACTACTGAAAAGGACCGCGTAACTAGGGTTTCTAATGGGTTAAGTGTTGTCATTCAAATTCATGACTTAACCCCACCAAATCATGTATCAAGTTGGTTAAGTGTGTTCAAGCTGTTCATGACTTAACTCTATCAAATGATCATGTCAAATTGGTTAAGTATATTCAAGTGGTTCATGACTTAACCCAATCATATGACATTAATTCATTAATGCACCCCAACCTCGCACATTAGACTAGTTGCTGTGGTCACTGGATTTGCCGGGCGGTTCCGGGCAGATTTACACCACAACATTGTCTAACCTCGGGTTTTAAGTGCGATATGACCAACTACCCACATTGGATCCTATTGTTTGCAGTCACTGGATTCGCCGGGCGGTTCCGGGCAGATTTACACTGCAAACTCAACCCAACCTCGAGTTGGTCATTTTCAAATTCATTCTAGCGTCATGTCCATGTTCAAGTTTTCATGTCAAGTTCATGTCCATATCCGGGTTCAAGTTATAACAACGTTCATGTTTCAAGTTCATAGCAAATTCAGGTTTTTCCTAATCTACCCAATCGCATTCCCATCGCACGTAAACTCGAATCGATACAAACGAATCTAATTAGGGAATAACATAGAAAGAACTGGCATAAGGTGGCAAAAGTGATTGCAAGTCAAGCATGGTATAACTTGAGATAAATGATTACAACAATACTGGCATATGGAATAGTGGTCTCAATAGCAAAATAGGGTGATAGTCATGGTAACAGTTGACATAAGATAATAACCCCAAACTTGTGAATAACAATTGTTTCAACATCGCAGGCATGAATATTATGGACATTAAGGGTTTTAGATCTACAACATGTATAGGCCCCAAATCAATTTCATGCAAAAATTCCTACAAGTCAAGATTCAAGATGAATAGATCCAAGGTGAACAAATAGTAGATCTAAAATAATAGATCCAAAATGAACAATGATAGATCCAAGATATACAATGATAGATCCAAGATAATTATCATACTTAGGTTCAATCTCGATTTACAACATGTCCATATTAAGTTTAAAGTTTAGATCTAAAAGTAACTGGGTCTTACAGATCGTGGTTCGAGAATTAGAAAACAAAGAGGCGATGTTGATTCTCGTGTCTAACAGAAATCCCCCAAACAACAATACTCTACACGTAGCCTTGTTGGAGAATAAGCATTCCCTTTTCTCTAACTTTTCAACTAGGGTTTTAGCAGCATAAGGCCAGAGAGAATTTGTGTAGAGAGAGACTAGAGTTAGGGGCTGTTTATATAGGGTCTGGCCAACGAATTTAGATAGAAATCGGACTAGAAACATCAGAGTGAACTCTGACTCAAAAATGGGCTTGGCAACCAGGTCGACACCCAGGTCGACCTGGTCCTGGGCAGGTTGACACTATAGTCGACCCCCAGGTCGACTTGGCCCTGGGCGGAAAATTTCCCTCCCAGTCCGTTCTAGGGTTCGAATTCGAAATTTGAATTCGAATTCTGAGCTGTTTTTGAACTTGAAATTTCTGAAACTTTGAAGGGTCATAACTTGGTCATACGAACTCCGATTTTCGAAAACTCAGACTCATTTCCAAGCAGAATTTTGAGTCGAACATAATGATGTAACCCGTTGCCCTTGATTCTTATCTTAAAAATTAATTCCGCCTTGATTTATGGTTATAACACGTTTTTAAAATACGGGTTGTTACATTCTCCCCTCCTTAAAAGATTTCGTCCCTGAAATCTCTAAGTTAGAAAGAATATATCCTACCATCCAATCATCCATCTACTCAAAACATCATCCACAGGCAACCATTGTCCTTGAAAGATTTCTAGTGCTGTATGAACGTATGCAGTAAGTGTGTGTATATGTACTTATCTAATGTAAAAAGAATAGGCGGTTACTGATTCAATAGACCTCCTTAATGCAAAATATGTTAGTGTAATGAGTCCAACATGTATGCAAATTCCTAACATAATTTATAATCTCTACATGAGTGCACATAACATTCATTCATATGCATAACAAGTTCCATCCATGTACAAGTATAAGCAATCATGCATATGCAACATGAAAATGTGACTGAGCCGATCTAGTGCCTAATGTGTGTCATGCATCCACTAGCAATCACTTGCAAACACTTGCAACCATTAGCAAACATCAACAATAACATGTTTCAATCACATGTTTACATCCATATAGTTCTACCTAAGGTTCTCAAGATAAGATCGAGAAGATAACAAGCCAAACATATGTAGTAAAAGCATGATACGAAAGGTTTTCAAGTTTATAGGAAAAGAGATCGAAAATGTACTCTCAAAAAGAAATGGGTAAAGCGCGCGTATCTTCTCTTCGGTTTCCCAAGTTGCGTCTTCTTGGGCTTCACTCCACTGTACTTTAATTAGCTTGACTTCTCGATTCCTTAGCTTCTTGATCTCCGTTCCTAAGATATGAATCGGAACTCGCCTCAATGTTGCTTCTTTTTCCACTTCTACGCCTTCAAGGATGCTTGGATCAACTACTTCGGCCGACTCATGTAAGCACTTTCGGAGATGCGAGACGTGAAAGACATTGTGTACTCCGGTCAGCTTCTCGGGTAAGTCTACCTTATAGGCCATCTGCCCAATCCTCTCAGTGATAGGGAACGGTCCTATGAACCTTGGTGCTAGCTTTCCAACCGCTCCAAAATGAACCACATTGCGTAAAGGAGAAACTTTTATAAAGACCATATCTCCGACTTCGAACTCTAGGTCTATCCTTCTCTTGTCCGCATAAGATTTCTGTCTATCTTGGGCCGTTTTCATCCGTCTTCGTATCAACTCAATCTTCTCAGAAGTGTCCCATATCATGTCGGGCCCAAGTATAAGCATGTCTGTCATCTCCCACCAACAAGTTGGCGACTTGCACGGTCTTCCATACAGGGCTTCGAATGGTGCCATTCCGATGCTAGCTTGGTAACTATTATTATATGCAAACTCCACGAGAGGAAGATGGTCTTCCCAAGTACCACCAAAGTCAAGAATGCATAGCCTCAAAAGATTCTCTAGTACCCTATTTACCCTTTCGGTTTGTCCATCCATCTGTGGGTGATAGGTCGTGCTTAAACTTAGGGTATACCCATTGCTTCTTGTAGACTATTCCAAAATTGGCTAGTGAAAATCGGGTCACGATTAGTAACTATACTAGAAGGAACCCCGTGCAACCATACTATCTCTCGAAGGTAAATAGACGCTAGCCATGATGCGGTCCTCTTGCTTTTCACCGGAATGAAGTGAGCACTTTTCATGAGTCTATCAACTATGACCCATATGCTAGTATTTCCCTTCCTTGACCTAGGCAGTCTATCCACAAAATCCATTGAGATACTCTCCCATTTCCATTGCGGAACCTCCAAAGGATGTAATAGCCCACCGGGCTTCTTCGACTCGGCCTTTACTTGTTGGCACACCATGCACTTCGAAACGAACTCTCCACGTCCTTTTTCATTATAGGCCAAAAGAAAATGCGTTTCATATCCGTGTACATCTTATCCCCTCTGGGATGTATGGTCATCTTCGAGTGATGCGCCTCTTCGAGGACTTTCCTTACTAGGTCTCCCACTTGTGGGACACATAGCCTTCCATCATGTCTTAGCCATCCCTTATCATCTATGGCATACCTACCGAGGTGACTTGACGTCTCACCACTAATCAGCTTGTCCATGATTTTGATTATCTGTGGGTCTTCCTTCTGTGAAGTCCCTACTTGATCTAGAAGTTTAGGTCTTAACTCAAGAGATGCTAGCGTAACAGCCAATGACTCAACAGCAGGTGTAAAATCAAAGGTTGTTATAAACTCTAGACTTTTCCTTTCAATAAACAAGGGGCTCAAAGCCAACCTTTTCCTACTTAGCGCATCCGCCACCACGTTACCCTTGCCAGGGGTATAAGCTATATCGAAGTCATATGATGCCAAGAATTCCATCCACCGCTGTTGTCTCAGATTCAAATCTTTCTGTGAGAAGACGTACTTAAGCGATTTGTGGTCGGTATACAGCTCGAACCTCTCCCCTAGAAGATAATGGTGCCAAGATTTAAGTGCAAAAACGATCGCTGCTAACTCCAAGTCATGTGTGGGATAGTTCTTCTCATGAACTTTAAGTTGTCTACCCCCATAGCATATCACTTTCCCTTCTTGCATTAAGACAGCGCCTAATCCTGTGCCACACGCATATGTGTACACCGTAAACATCATACTTCCGTCGGGTAATGCCAAAACTAGAGTTGTGGTGAGGGTTCTCTTGAGCCTCTGAAAAGCAATCTCACATTCTATGTCTCAAGCAAACGCTAGGTTTTCTTCCTTAACCTAGTAAGAGGGGCTGAAATCTTAGCGAATTCCTTAATGAACTTCCTATAATAGCCTGCCAAACCGAGAAAGCTTCTCACCTCCGTTTCGTTCTTAGGAATTTTCCAGTCTTGCACCGCAACTACCTTTGCGGGGTCCACGGCTATGCCTTGCTTAGAAACTACATGTCCAAGAAACCGAACTTCCTTCCTCCAAAAATGGCATTTGGAGAACTTAGCCTTTAACTGGTGTGCTCTAAGTGTATCCATGACTTCCTTGAGATATCTAGCATGCTCTTCTTCATCCTTTGAGAAGATCAAAATATCGTCCATGAAAACCACTACAAACTTGTTAAGGAACTCCCGAAACACCCTACTCATCAAATCTACAAAGTACGCGTGTGCATTCATTAACCCAAACGACATGATGAGCCATTCGAAGAACCCATCTGGAGTCCTAAACGCATTTTTTTCAATGCTATCCTCAGCCACTCTAAGCTGATGGAATCCTATGGCTAGATCGAGTTGAGAGAAAACAGATGCTCCCGCAAGCTGGTCAAACAAATCGTCGATTCTTGGCAGTGGTTGCTTATTTTTCTTCGTCAGCTTGTTTAACTCATGATAATCTACGCACAGACGAAGCGAACCATCCGCCTTAGTAGCGAATACCACCAGAGCATCCCATTCAGAAATGCTTCGCCTTATGAAATTTTTCTCAAGCAACTCCTTAACTTGTTTACTGAGCTCTCTTCTCTCTCGCGGGGCCATGTGTCTAATGGGCAATGAAACTGGCTTGGCGTTATCAACTAGATAAATTCGGAAGTCTATCTTGCGTTTAGGAGGTAACCCCTTCACCTCATCAAAGACATCTGGATATTCTCGGACCACTCTTACAGATTGCAAATTGTCGATGGACGAGTCAAGAGATTCAAGATAACACAACATGACCGGACCCTTAGCGTTACAAGAAATTTCAAGGGTATTACCAAGGCGAGTTACGAGCCTCACTACCCTTCATTCGCAATCAAGAATGGCTCCATAATTGGACAGCCAATCCATACCTAGGATCAAATCGTATCCCATAAATCCGGGAACATAAGCATTACACATGAATTCTACGCTTAAGATAGAAATCCTCAAATCCACACACATCATAGATAAATGAGCGGAGCCCCCAATTGGATTTGAAACTATAACGGGATCCTCAACCAGACTAGTACTTAGGTGCAGATTTTTAACAACATCAGAAGAGATAAAAGTATGCGATGCGCCAGAGTTAAATAAGGTTCGAACAGAAAATTCAGAAATGTAAACAAGGCTTTCTACGAAAATATTACTACCTCGGTCAAGTGCTGGAGTGGTGTTGAGAGCATGCAACTGCCCTCCAGAAGGTCCTTCTCGCTGGGCCTGCCCTTGCTTCTTAGGGAAATCTTTGCTGATGTGTCCAATATCTCCACAATGAAAGCATTCACCCAACTTCATCTTGTTCCTTCTACAGTCTTTAGCAAGATGTCCCGTAATACCACAAAAGTTGCATTTCCTTGTCTCACGTGGTTTGTTAGTATTGTTGTTGTTGTTCTTGTTATTCTTGTTGCCTCCCTTCTTGAAGTCAACCTTCTTATTCTGAGTCTCATTAGGCTTAACCTCCTTCTTGCTATTCTTTTCTTCCTCATGAAGTAGGGCCATATCCACCAAGCTTTCAAAGGTCGCCCCCATGGGTATATGAGTTATGGCCAAACTGTGTAGTGGCTCGTTCCATCCTCGAGCAAAGCGTACAGCCTTCTTCTGAGTTGTGTTAACCAAGTCCAATCCGAACCTAGCAAGTTGATTAAACTTATTCACGTACTCCCTAACGGTCATGTCCCCTTTCTTAAGTGCTAGGAACCTCTCCATCTGAAGGTTCTCTTCTACTGACGATAAGAATTTAAGCCCAAACCTCTCTCTAAAGTCTGCCCAAGTCTCAACTGGTCTAGTAGCATTGGTGACTTCCCACCAAAATGCAACTTCCTCTTTCAACAACCATGCTGCTAACTGAACTTTCCTATGATCCTCCACATCGAAGATGATAAACAAATCTTCAGTCTCTTTTAGCCAGTTTCGTGACTCAACGAAGGTTTCAGTTCCAACGAAGTTATTACCGCCCATTGCTTTAAAGTCTTTGCATATTTTGGCAAAGGCGGTACCAGGAGGAGGAGGAGGAACCGCGGCCACTGGGGGAGGAGGAGGAGGGATGTCTACCGGGCCCGCGCCGTTGGCTCTAGCTTCCAAGTTCCTTCAGAACCATCCAGGTACTGGTACTCCCTCATGAAGGTTAAGATCAGACATGCCGAAAAACAAAAAAGAAAAGGATTCAAACGAGGAAACAAAGGAAAGTGCTAATGGCTTTTTGGGGAATAGCCTTTTTAAACATAAAACTTTTATTGAAAAATGCTTCATTATAAACTGTTTTGTAAAATAGTTTTAGAAGGTTTTTAAAACTTTTGCCCAGTCTGGTAACCTTCTGCTCTGATACCAAAATGTAACACCCCACCTCCGCTAGGGTCACTCACAAAGGGAATGCACTAGTTTTGGTGGAGTATTATCTAGGTAAACATACACAGAGATATCACAAGGCAGAACATAAATAAAGCAGCGGTAGAAATTAAAAACCAAATTTCATTACTTTCAAGAAAAGAGTCAAAACCTCATATATCCAAAGTACAAATTATTCCATTACATCAAGTTCTAGACAAAGAAGCATAAACTTAAGATAACCAAAGTAAATTATTCCCCTAAAATAGCAGAAATGCAGCCATAGCATAGCTCAAGACCAAACTATACATGAGCTGACAGAAAGCAAGCTAAATCCAAGCTAAGAGCTAGCGTTTCCTCCCTGAGAACCTGGGGGGAAACGAAAGAAAAAGGGGCGAAAGAAAAGGGTCAGTCATAAAGACTGGTAAGCCCTAGTGACTTTCAGTATAAAAACTAGTAAAGTTAACAAGACATGAATAAACGGAGAGTAAACATAAGGATGATGATAAGTCTGGCATGATAATTAAGATAACAAGATAAATCAAGTCTAGCATCGCATATTCAAGATTCGTTGCACCAACTGTACTAGTATTCTAACCCATGTCAAGTATTAACCATGAAATGATCCCTTGGCCCAATATCATGAAATGGCCCATTACGGGGCCCTACAGTACGATATACTAATCGATCGGCTCCCTACAAGTTCTAGCTCGTCATGTGTCTGTGTCATACGACCCAATCACGAAATGTAGTCACCTGTGCTAGGTCCCCCATAGGGTGTATCAAGTCCTATGGTGCCAACCACCGACACGAATCAAGCATGCACAGTGTAAACCTGCGGGTGCCCAATGCCTGCTTTTTCAACTCCAGACTACGTGCACGACCATAGTCCGCCTGAACCTACAATGGCGCAACTACTCAGCCGTCGTTCTGGTCGCTTACAATCAGGCCAGTAATTGTGCCCTACCCTGCCTAGTCCCAGAGTATCGTGATACATCTAAGTAGGTTACTGCTGAAAAGGACCGCGTAACTAGGGTTTCTAATCGGTTAAGTGTTGTCATTCAAATTCGTGACTTAACCCTACCAAATCATGTATCAAGTTGGTTAAGTGTGTTCAAGCGGTTCATGACTTAACCCTATCAAATGATCGTGCCAAATTGGTTAAGTATATTCAAGTGGTTCATGACTTAACCCTATCATATGGCATTAATTCATTATTGCACCCCAACCTCTCACATTAGACTAGTTGTCGTGGTCACTGGATTTGCCGGGCGGTTTCGGGCAGATTTACACCACAACATAGTCTAACCTCGGGTTTTAAGTGCGATATGACCAACTACCCACATTGGATCCTATTGTTTGCAGTCACTGGATTCGCCGGGCGATTCCGGGAAGATTTACACTGCAAACTCAACCCAACCTCGAGTTGGCTATTTTCAAATTCATTCTAGTGTCATGTCCATGTTCAAGTTTTCATGTTAAGTTCATGTCCATATTCAGGTTCAAGTTATAACAATGTTCATGTTTCATGTTCATAGTAAATTCAGTTTTTGCCTAATCTACCCAATCGCATTCCTATCGCACGTAAACTCGAATCGATACAAACGAATCTAATTAGGGAATAACATAGAAAGAACTGGCATAAGGTGGCTAAAGTGATTACAAGTCAAGCATGGTATAACTTGAGATAAATGATTACAACAATACTGGCATATGGAATAGTGGTCTCAATAGCAAAATAGGGTGATAGTCATGGTAACAGTTGACATAAGATAATAACCCCAAACTTGTGAATATCAATTGTTTCAACATCACAGGCATGAATATTATGGACATTAAGGGTTTTAGATCAAAAACATGTATAGTCCCCAAATCAATTTCATGCAAAAATTCCTATAAGTCAAGATTCAAGATGAATAGATCCAAGGTGAACAAATAGTAGATCTAAAATAATAGATCCAAAATGAACAATGATAGATCAAAGGTATACAATGATAGATCCAAGATAATTATCATACTTAGGTTCAATCCCGGTTTACAACATGTCCGTAATAAGTTTAAAGTTTAGATCTAAAAGCAACTGGTGCTTACAGATCGTGGTTCGAGAATTAGAAAACAAAGAGGCGATGTTGAATCTCGAGTCTAACAGAAATCCCCCAAACAGCAATACTCTACACGTAGCCTTGTTGGAGATGAAGCAATGCCTTTTCTCTAACTTTTCAACCAGGGTTTTAGCAGCATAAGGTCAGAGAGAATTTGTGTAAAGAGATTAGAGTTAGGGGTTGTTTATATAGGGTCTGGCCAACGAATTTAGACAGAAATCGGACTAGAAACATCAAAGTGAACTCTGACTCAAAAATGGGCTCGGCAACCAGGTCAACACCCAGGTCGACTCTATGGTCGACCTGGTCCTGGGCAGGTCGACTTTATAGTCGCCCCCCAGGTCGACCTGGTCCTGGACGGGAAATTTCCCGCTCAGTCCGTTCTGGGGTTAGAATTCAAAATTTGAATTCGAATTCTGAGCTGTTTTCGAACTTGAAATTTCTGAAACTTTGAAGGGTCATAACTTGGTCATACAGACTCCGATTTTCGAAAACTCGAACTTGTTTCCAAGCAGAATTTCGAGAAGAACGTAATTGCGTAACCCATTGCCCTTGATTCTTATCTTAAAAATTAATTCTGCCTTGATTTATGGTTATAACACGTTATTAAAATACGGGTTGTTACATTATCCATGTAGAGCGATTATAAAAATAGAATTTTCATAAGCATAGAAACAATATAAAAATGTGATTTTTATATACGTAGTGACTACGGACAATGAAATTGACAAAAGGCGAGCACGACGAAGATTTCTACATAAGAAGAGTCGTGGCATTTGGTTTAGCTAGTCGATGAGAACTTCTCACTTTAAATCTTGTTTCTAGTTAAAATATATACTAGGATGCAGACGGTGTTTAGTAGCACCCGACACCCATCGTCCACAGACCATGGGCGACTTGTATTCTTGTTTGTTTGATTTTGTTGTGAAAATTGAATGTATGTTGTGGAATGAAATAAAATATTTTATAGTTAAAAATATAATTTTTAACGTGTATATAAAATGAAATATATAAATATAAACAAATCGAACGATTTGTTTATATACAATCATTTGACTGATATGGATTAGGACAATAAATTTTACACATCGCCCCTCTGCACCAATAAAATCTGTGTTTGATTGTTTGAAAACCCCACATGGGTATTGGGATGATATATGACATACACTAATCCCAATAATTAGTTGTATGTCAATCGATTGATTGACAGGCTGTTATAAGCGATAAATATTTATATTTGATGCTTATACAGTGTAGAACGCACTTTGGATGATGGTTGGGTGTTTTTCTTCATTGTTGTATATATGAATTTGATGAAATCCATATAACTGAAATTATATGGTAATTGACTGTGTCTGATTCCAGTTCGATATTATCGAAATATTTAAGATAATATTCATTGAATATTGAAATGTGAAGCCGTGTTAAGTAGTTAAACGCCATTTCAAAGCGTACAGAAATTTTGTCGATTTTATAATGAATATCGAAAAGTGATTTCAAGTCAAATATTTAATTGAATTAAAACGATTTGAAATTGATTTGAATAGAAAATAAATTCGAATTAAATTGAACAGGAATGAATTCGAATTGAAATTGAATAGAAATCGATTAGAAATGAATTCAAATTGAATAAATTTGAAATTGAAATTGAATTGAAAACGAACTGGAATTGAATTGAAATCGATTTGTATTGAAATCAATTTGAAATGAATTTAAAACGAATTATAAGGAAAAATTCAATTTTGATTTGAATTTGAAATGGAAGTTGAAATTGTTTTAGAAAAGAGTTTGGAACGATTTATAAAATTCGTTTTAAAAGGATATCGACGAAATAAATATTATATATATATAATATAATGGCCTGAATAGAACGCGACGCGCAGCGGCAGTCCGTGAATTTCGACCATTGATTTCGAACGGACATTACGGGAGATCCGACCGTCGGATTCTCCGGAAACCAGAACCGTTGGGTTCGAATCGAAAAGAGCTTTCCAATGAATATTAGAAATTTGAAATCTAACGGTTGGATTTGGAGTTACGTCCAAATCAATTTCAGAAAAGGTTGCTGTAAGTGTAGTTCGATGGCCGTTACTGGAAATCGACTGTACGGGACCTGATAAAATTATTAAAAATAGTAATAATTTGTGTAAAATCATAAGAAATGATTTAGGAAAAATGGGAAGAAAAAATCCATATTTGAAAAGATAAAAATAGATTTTTATCGAAGTGAACTAGTTTTGAACTAGAATTAAAATCAATTTATTTTTGAAATAAATAAATTGAATTTGAAATGGTTTTGAAAATAACCAGAATTTCCGATATATAAAGCTGGAATGGATTTGAATCGCTTTGGAATATTTCAATGTTGGATTTCGTGATTAGACAGATATGGTTAAGGGAATTTGAAAGATATATATATATATCGTTATTCCAATACGATATTTGTTAATTTCAGAATTTGATATTGAATATAAGCCATTATACTTTCTATTCAGAGCCTTGTATTTAATATCAAATGAGATTTCGGGTTCGTCGTGAATGGTGTCTTAAATAACACTGTTTTTGAACCCAGTTTAGAAAAGAATAAATCTTTTAATTAAGATTTGGTGAGATTCTCCAGTTGATTAATCTTTAATTTGAATTGAATTTAAGATTGATTTTTGGGTTTATCGTGAACGGTGTTTTAAATAACACTTGTTCTTTAACCCGATTAACAATGGAATGTGACTTTCGGTTTATCGTGAACCGTGTTTTAAAGGACATTAGTTCTTTAACCCATTTATAGATAAGATTAATTTCTTAGCTAGGAATAATCAATAAGAAATGATTTTCGAGATTAAAACTGAATTAGAGTTTTAATGAATCTTTAATTAGATTGAAATGATCGAGAATGGAGTATCACCAGTTTTGCTCCAAAGCAATAGTTAAATCTTTAATTAGATTTGAACGTGAATTGGTAATTAATTTTACCGATAACACTGTGGGGTTAGATATGGAGTATTACCAGTTTTGCTCCATGGGATAAATAGGTTGGGAAATAAAATAAATAATTACTTCGGTGTAGTTCGCTAATCCCGACTAGTTTGGAAAACCGTAACGTGGTTTGAAATGATATCCAAAGGAAATTTAGAAGAATTTATCTTTGATAAAATTAATGGGAACCTTTCCCTAAGAATGTGAAATTTAGAAACTAACTGTAGGTTAGCTAAGAAGGATGGTTTCCTGGGTATTGATCTGATGTTGGTTTCGGCCTTCGGGGTCAATATTTGGGGAATTGTTCTCTTGCTAATTTACGGTTAGTGATTGATGAATTGGAATGAGGCGTATGTTGTGTTTTTATGACACTTGTTTATTATATATGCGGGTTGTTCAGAAAGGCCGGGTTTATACCCATTCTGAATAACCGATTCGACGATAAGTCGAAGATGAAGACGGTGGTTGAAGACCGGAAGTGTTCACATCGTTTGGGTGATTGCTGATGATCTTGATTGGGTTGTACACCCAAGAGGAGGGAATCAGTTGGTGATCATCTAGACGTACTTGGAGATCGATAGACATTGCGAGGAAAGTGCCTCCGGTTTCGTTTAGACCCAGAACGAACTTGTAAATGGACTGTGTGTCTGACATTGGATTTTATTATGTGTTGATTGATCTCTATTAAATATACATCTTTATGGTGGCGGAGAATCTATTCTCTTGCTTAACGCCCTTCTCTGAGACGTACGAGCTTAGAGGTTGTATATCGATGGACATCAGTCGCATGGAGTGAATTGCCTGTGTGGCATGCCTAAGTGGCAGATGATCAAGGCTTCTGTTGAGAAGCAAAGTCTTGTGGTCGATGATCAAAGTACGGCCTACGTGGCCTGGCTTTGTGTATAGAGTGGATTCGCGAGCCTCACACCTCGGTATGAGTTAAAAATGGGATAAGGACTATAAGGAGAGCACGACGTTTCTTTCTAGCTAGAGGTAGTGTCAGTGCTTAAACTAGCTGACATTTATATTATTTTTACCTATGTGGTTGTTGAAATCCTAGGCGCCTCGATTTTAGGTCGGTTAGGACCGGGAAACGTGTGTTCAGGAATACTAATCCACTAACGTAAGTGTGGACCAGCCATGAAGCATCCAAGGGTTACCCAGGGAGAGTAGTCCTGAGACATTTGCTAGTGTGTCTCAAAGCGGAGAGGATCTTGCCTCTTGCCTCGACTCATGACAGAAATCCAACTTCCAATACGTGACATTTCGGTTTTATTTGTAGAGCCTAGTATGGCGACATAGTGTTATGGGGAACTTATGCCGTCTATGATTGATATTTATGATTGAAATTGTTTTGAAACTATACACTTATAGTAATATCAAAATAATATGTTGTTAAACGTATCAAGCATTCTTTGGCTATTATAAGGTAAAACCCTATCCTCCGGCTTGCGTTGCATTGTGTGATAGGACCTGGGTCTTATAATAGCTTCATTTTCTTTATTTAGCATTGCGCTATTTGTTTTATGCACTGGTATTCTTGGGAGGAAACCCGTTTCGTGTTATACGGCGTGGTCCCTTGATTTACCTTATTTTTAAAGTAAAGTTTAAATAACTACTTTAGTTCTCACACCGGTCACATGACTGGCCTGGAGTTTGTTGTTTAACCTAAACTTTGGGTGCCCCTATTTTCGACACGGGCAGCCAGTAGTTCTGGTTTTGCAGATTTATATTCACAGGATCCTGATTTACAGCTGGAACGAGGCTCGGAAAGCTCTGTATCCGTGCATTTCTTTCAGTTGTGCTTTGTATTTTTTTTCCGCTGCTATGTAATTAATTAAAATCTCTGATATTTATCGAATGTATTTTATTCATTTATACTCTGCATATTCTTGTATATGATGGAATTGTTGTAATAAGCAGTGAAATGTTCTTCTGTTTGTGTTCCGATGTGTTGTCCTCAATTCAATCCGTGATTTCCTTCACGGGAAAGTTCGGGTCATCTCATGATTTTTGGAAATTATAACTGAATTAGAGTTTTAATGAATCTTTAAATAGATTGAAAGGTGAATTTGATAACCAAAATTATCATATTCAAGAAATGATCGAGAATGGAGTATCAACAGTTTTGCTCCAAGCGATAGTTAAATCTTTAATTAGATTTGAATGTGAAATGGAATCTGAATTTACCGATAACACCGTGGTGTTAGATATGAAGTAGTACCAGTTTTACTTCATGGGATGAATAGGTTGGGGTTGGGAAATTTAACAAATGATTACTTCGGTTAAGTTCGCTAATCCCGACTAGTTTGGATAAACCATAATTTGGTTTGAATTGATATTCAAAAGAAGATTAAAGAATAAATTTAAAGAATTTATCTTTGATAAAATTAATGGGAACATTTCCCAAAATATAAGAATATTTTTATAAACGAATATTCTAGATAGGAATAAGGCGTATGTTGTGTTTTATAACACATGTTTTATTATATACGCGAGTTATTCGGAAAGGCTGGTTTTATACCCATTCTGAATAACTGAATCGACGATAAGTCGACGATGAAGATGATGGCTGAAGACCAGAGGTCTTCACATCGTTTGGATAATTACTGATGATCCTGATTGGGTTGTACACCCAAGAGGAGGGAATCAGTTGGTGATCGTCCAGACTTACTTGGAGATCGACGGATATGCGAGGTATAAGGTGCCTCTGGTTTCGTTCTGACCCAGAATGAACATTTAAATGGATGTGTGTCTGACCTCTTATTTCATTCTGTGTGATTGATTTGCATCGGTTGCATAGCGTGAATTGCCTGTGTGGCATGCTGAGATGCAAATAATCAAGTCTTCTGCTGAAATTCAGAGTCTTGTGGTTGATGGTCAAAGCACGGCTTTAGTATAGCATAGCTTTGTGTAGCGTTAATTCGCGAGCCTCACACCCCGGTGTGAACCAGAAACGGGAGAGGACTGCAGGGAGGGCATGCGTTTCTTTCTAGCTAGGAGTGGTGTTTTGGGTTTTACACGCCCAGACATTTTACTTCTGTGGACGATGGATAGCGAGGCGTCTCGGTTATATCGGTCGATACGGGGCCGATGGAGTCATTTGGCTCATTTACGCCCCATAGAGCGGGGAAACGCATTGTTCAGGCATTTTAATCCACTCCGTGTGGACCGGCCCTGAGGATCCAAGGTGCAGTTGCGGCTGTTCCTGAGACATGGTAGGCTTGTTTGTCTCGAAGCAGTGGGGACGATCCCTTGCCTCGGTTCACAGATGGAAATCCAACTTCCAATACATGAAAATTGCGGTTTTGAATGCAGAGCATAGTATTGGCAACATGATATATGGTACCCATGCTATCTAGGATCGATACATTTATATTTGAAGTTGTTTTATACACTATGCACTTATAATAGTATCAAAAGATTTGTTTTAACATATTAAGCATGTTTGGCTATTATAAGGGAAAACCCTATCCCCCGGCTTGTGTTGCATTATGTGATAGGACCTGGGTCTTATAATAGCTTCATTTTTCCAAAAATCATTGCGCTGTTTTGTTATATGCACTGGTATTCCTGGGAGGAAACCCGTTCCGTGTTATACGGCGTGGTCCCTTGATATTTCTGATTTAAAGTAATGTTTTAAATCACTGTTTTAGTTCTCACACCAGTCACATGACTGACCTAGAGTTTATTGTTTTAACCTAAACTCTGGGTGCCCCTATTTTCCACACGGGCAGCTTGTAGTTTTAGTTTTGCAAATTTATATTCACGGGATCCTGGTTTACTGCTGGAATGATATTCGGAAAGCTCTGTATCCGTATATTCTTTTCAGTTGTGTTTTGTATTATTTTCCGCTGCATTGTAACCTGTAAATCTATGATATTTAGTAAATGTGTAATATTAATTCATACTCTGTATATTCTTGTATTCTGATGTAATTGTTGTAATAAGCAATGAAATGTTCTTCTGTTTGTGTTCTGATTCATCTTGTGTTCAAAGAAATCCGGGCTTTCCTTCACGGGGAAGTTCGGGTCATTATAGGTGGTATCAGAACTTTGGTATACAGAGCTCGAGAACAAGATACATTAGAGCCATACGAAAGAATTCTTCAGAGATTGGATTAGTAATATCCAATAAGAATGACTCGTTAGAGATAGGATCGGTAGTATCCTAGAACGAGTTAGAAGAGTAGTGTTTTCAAAATAAAAGTGAAAACAAATTTTGTTTTGAAAATTTAAACTTTATTCAACGTATTTGAATATTTATTTGTATTGAATTTGGACAATCCAATATATAAAGATTTTGCATATACGCCTTGCAAATGTGTGTTCGAAGTTTTAATATACTGGATAGATATAGAATCACACTCTAGTCGCTCAGAGAAGATTTTGATGATGGAGCTCCATCAACAATATTTATGTTCGGGTTTCGAAAGTGGGATGTCTATATATTTCCATTGACTGATGTGAGAACCAAAACTAGATAGGGTTATTTGTTGTGATTTGGCATCAAAAATCTGATTTTTGGACTATTTATTTAAATTATGAATTTGAAAAGATAATCAACTAATTGATTGCTGATTTGTTGATTGTGTTATATGATTATTCGTTTAAACCAGCGTATGAAAGAAAGGTAAATTTAGGCTAAATGACACCAAATATTGAACTGTATTGAAAATTGTTTGAATTTTCATACATGTACATGTATATACATTGAACAGGTCATAGCAGGGAAGCTAAGCAGAGGAATAAAATTGTATGCCTGACAAATTGGTACATGTTTATTGTATTTCTTGGGTTTTTTGATGATTTTATGAGCCGATTGGCTAGCCGCTTGGCTAGCCGCTTGGCTGTTTCTGTTTCTTTTTGAATTGGAGAGGCCTGTATGGCGATTTCGAGATTTTCCCAGTGCTCCCATACAGGTGAGGTTATGGTGAAATTTTTCGAAAATTTAAGGTGTTAGCCAAATTTTTGAAAAATTTGAAAAGTTCTTAAAAACTGAAAAGTTGAAGAACTTAAGCTATAATGAAAATAATGAAAGTTGAGTTGATTAGTTAAACAACTTTCAGCTCGTTCCTTTTCGAGGACGAAAAGATTTTAAGTGGGGAAGAACAACCCGGGAAATCCGAACCAATTAAAAAAATTTATTTTGGCAATTTTAATTAATTTTGAATGAATTATTTTAAATAATAACGACGAGAAATTTATTTTGAATAGAATTAGAACGTATATATTTATCTGAATTGACGTTAGAATATAAATATTTATTTTAAATTATAAAAGGAATGGAAAATGGCGCGGTAGTTTAATAATTCGATTTCAAATTTCAAATGAATGTACAGGATTCAAAATAAATCAGATTTTAGCGAAACTAAAAATATTAGAATCTATTTGAGAATATCTTTCCAACGAATCCGACAAATTGAAATTTCATAGTGGGAATAAAAAGTTATGCCCAGTTGAAAATTCAGAATAGTCGCTATGGAATTTTGGCCCTTAAAAATAGAAATTTTTCAAACGACCTCCGTTTTCGATGAAACCACTTTTGTTGGATCCGGGATGTCAATTTATTGCTAGATTCCAAAATTCATAATTTTTTGAATCAATATGTGAGCGTGGCAAAGTAAAATGTGTTTTGACAGTTTCAGTCAATTTGGATCGACCAGAAAATAGCCATTTTTCAAACGGTCTCCAAATTTGACGAAAATAATTTTGTTAGAACCGTATCGTTAATACGAAGCTAGAATATATTTTTCGGGAATTTTTAGAGTTCGTATGTGGCCCTGGTAAATTGAAATGTACGTTCAAATTCAATATAAAGATTTATATTTTGATTTTGATGGAAACAGATCGAAACAGCCGATTTGGCTTACAATACATGTCCCATTGTGTTCGGAATGGGGGTAATTAGCTAGGGACGACAGTCGGTGGGTTAGATTTCGAGTTTGAAATAAAAAGTTGCTTTTTGAAATTTAAAATATAATAAAATGTATAAAATAATATAACACCCTTCCTTCTCCTCAACCCAAGTCAACCGACCCCCCCTTTTGATTCTTCACGATCGATTCAGGAAACAAAAAAGAAGATTGAAAAAAAGGGCCCAGCTCGCGATCGACGGATGAGCCCTCCCCTCCGCTGCTGGAGGCGTCGCCGCCCTCCAACTTCCCCACGCATCGCCAGACCCCTCCCCCCTACCCCCCCCCCCCGACAGTCGCGCCCCTCTCTCCCAATTCGAAGAACCCTGAGCCCCTCCAACACCGGAACCCTAGGCCCCCACCTTTGACCCCCGCTAATCGCATGCGCCGATACCTGCCGCCTGACCCAACGATGAAACCCCTCCCCCCCCCCTCCACTTTAGTTCGCAGGAAACCCCCCTTCTCCTTTAATCAAGTGTAAGTGTTTTCATTTGTTTATTTTTGTTTGTTTATTTAATTTTCTTTTCTGTTTTATATATCATATAAACAAAAGTTTTGATTTTTATATGAAAATTCTTTGAATGAATATAATTTTTATATGAAATGGTTCTTTATAAAAATATGATTTTTATTTATGTATGATAATAAAAATATGATTTTTATACAGTAGAGATTGTAAAAATATGATTTTTATATGATAGTGGATAAAAAATATAATTTTTATTCATGTAGTGAAATAAAAATATAATCTTTACATAGAAAATAGAGTAATAAAAAATGATTTTTATTTATGTATGATAATAAAAATATGATTTTTATATCATAGGGATAATAAAAATATGATTTTTATATTATGTAGATGGTAAAAATTTGATCTTTATATATGTAGTGATAGGATAAAAATACGATTTTTATATATGAAGTGACGATATAAAAATGTGATTTTTATCATATATGTAGCAAAGTAAAAATAGGATTTTTATATGTATGGAAGGTAAATAAGAATAAGATTTTTATTATAAAGTTAGCGAAATAAAAATACGATTTTTATCATTTGAATGGCAATGTAAATATTTGATTTATATATATATATTAGCGATGGAAAGATTCGATTTTTATCTATATGGTAGCGGTATAAAAATGTGATTTTTAACTATGTAGCGTGGTTCTAAAAATATGAAATTATTTTTAGAAAGGTAAAAATATAATTTTTAGCCTATGTATGTTATTTATAAAATAATCATACAAAGAAATAATTATTGATTGGTTAAAAATATATTTTTTAACGTAGGTATACTACGTAGATCGACAATCAAAGAACGGCGGAGTGGAACCCAAAGGTGAGAACTTCTCACTTTTATTTTATTTTCTTTCCTAGTTAAAATATATACTACGATGTAGGTGGTGTTTAGCAGCACCCGACACCCGTCGTCCACAGACCATGGGCGACTTGTTTGTTTGATTGATTTTGTTGTGAAAATTGATTGTGTGATGTGGAATGGAATAAATGTTTAATAGTTAAAAATATAATTTTTAACGTTTATATGAATTAAATAAATATTCATAAACAAATCGGATGATTTGTTTATCTACACACATTTGACTGATATTGATTGGGATGATAAATTTTACACATCGCCCAACTGCACAAATAAAATTCATTATTTGTTGATTGAATCCCCACACGGGTATCGGGATGAAATTGGACATACACTAATCCCAATATTTAGCTGTATGTCGATCGATCGATTGACAGACTGTGTAAGCGTTAAATATTTATATTTCTGCTTATGCAGTGTAGAATGCACTTTGGATGATGGATGTTGCACATATGTGTCGTATGAAATCCATATAATAACATTATATGGTAATTGACTGTGTCTGATTTTCAATTCAGAAAGAATGAATATTTTAAAATAACGATTATTTTAAAGTGATGAATATTTTAAAATAATATTCAGTAAAAGATCAAAATCTGATTTTGATGTACGAATTGGGATGGACACGAATGTATTTAAATATATAAAGCCGTGTTGATTAGATTAACGCCATTTGGACGTGAACGATATTTAAATCGATTTTATTCATTTTTATAGTGAATATCGAAAAGGAATTGATTTCAAAATATAATGGTTTGAAAATACTATCATTTATATATTGATGATATGGAATATTCAATTTTGATTAGAAATTGAATATGAAGTTGAAATCGTTTTGAAAACGAATTTAAAATGATTTATAAAATACGTTTTAAACGGAAATCGACGAAATATATATAATATATAATGGCCTGAATAGAACGCGTCGCGCTGCGGTAGTTCGCGAATTTCAACCATTGACTTTGAATGGATATCACGGGAGATCCGACCGTCGGATTCTCCTAAAACCTGAACCGTTGGGTTCGTATCGAAAAGAGCTTTCTATGAATATTAGAGATTTTGAATATAACAGTTGAATTTGAAATTATGTCCAAATTAAATTTGGAAAAGGTCGTTGTAAGTGCAGTTCGATGGCCGTTTATGGAAATCAACTGTACAGGCCTTGATAAAATTATAAAAAATATCAATAATTTTTTTAAAATCAAAATAAATGATTTGGAAAGATTTGGGATAGAAAATCCCATATTTGAACAGATAAAAGTATATATTTATCGAAATGAACTAGTTTTGAACTGGAATTATAATCCAATTATTTTTTAAATAAATAAATTGGATTTGAAATGGTTTTAAAAATAACCGGAATTTCCAATATATGAATTGGAATGGATTTGAATCGAAATTACTTTTGGAATATTTCGATATTGGATTCCGTGATTATACGAATATTGTGGAAGAATTTGGAAGATATAGATATATCGTTATTCCAATACGATATTTGTTGATTTCAGAATTTGATATTGAATATAAGCCGATATATTTTCTATTCATAGCCTTTTTTTTAATATCAAATTGGATTTTTGGGTTTGTTGTGAATGGTATCTTTTATAATATGTTCTTAAACCCAATGGAGTTAAAAAATTAGAAACTGACAAGGGATTAGTTAAGTTGAATGGTTTCCTGGGAATTGATCTGATGTTGGTTTCGGCCTTCGGGGTTAACACTTAGGGATCTGTTCTCTTACTAATTTACGATTAGAGACTGATGGAATGTGAATTGGGTTCGTTGTGAACTGTGTTTTAGCGACATTCGTTCTTTAACCCGATTTACAATGAAATGTGAATTGGAATTTATAAATCTTTTGATAAGATTTAAAGGAGATTTTCCAAAGTAAAGTTTTCCAATTTAATAAAATAAATTGGAATTGAATGGAATTCGATTTGGTAATAATCGAGGTGAGCTTCTGTAGAGGAAGACTATTAATATATATGGAATTTAAAAGGCCCTGCCGTTATTCCATTCATATTATCGGTTGGATATGGAAGTTCATATCGATTATATATATTGATCTGTTTTCCGTGAAGATTCCATTGTTAATGGAATGATATTTTGGGTTTATCGTGAACTGTGTTTTAAATGACATTAGTTCTTTAACCCCGCTAAAGATAAGATTTTTTTTCTTAACTTTGAATAATCATTAAGTAATGATTTTTGGAAATTAAAACTGAATTAGAGTTTTAATGAATCTTTAAATAGATTGAAAGGTGAATTTGATAACTAAAATGATCAAATTCAAGAAATGATCGAGAATGGAGTATCACCAGTTTTGCTCCAGGCGATAGTTAAATCTTTAATTAGATTTGAACATGAAATGGTAATTGAATTTACCGATAACACCGTGGTGTTAGATATGAAGTAGTACCAGTTTTACTTCATGGGATGAATAGGTTGGGGTTGGGAAATTTAACAAATGATTACTTCGGTAAGGGTTGCTAATCCCGACTAGTTTGGATAAACCATAATTTGGTTTGAATTGATATTCAAAAGAAGATTAACGAATAAATTTAAAGAATTTATCTTTGATAAAATTAATGGGAACCTTTCCCAAAATATAAGAATATTTGAATAAAGGAATATTCTAGATTGGAATGAGGAATATGTTGTGTTTTATAACACTTGTTTATTATACACGCGAGTTATTTGGAAAGGCCGGGTTTATACCCATTCCGAATAACTGAATCGACGATAAGTCGACGATGAAGGTGGTGGTTGAAGACCGGAGGTCTTCACATCGTTTGGATAATTACTGATGATCTTGATTGGGATGTACACCCAAGAGGAGGGAATCAGTTGGTGATCGTCCAGACGTACTTGGAGATCAACGGATATGCGAGGTATAAGGTGCCTCCGGTTTCGTTCAGACCCGGAACGAACTTGTAAATGGATGTGTGACTGACATTGGATTTCATTCTGTGTGATTGATTTACATCGGTTGCATAGCGTGAATTGCCAGTTTGGCATGATGAGATGAAAATGATCAAGGCTTCTTGTAGCGATAATTCACGAGCCTCACACCCCGGTGTTAACCAGAAACGAGAGAGGACTGCAGGAAGGGCATGCATTTCTTTCTAGCTAGGAGTGGTATTTTGGCTTTTACACGCCCGGGCATTTTACTTATGTGGATGATGGATAGCGAGGCGCCTCGATTATATCGGTCGATCCGAGGCCGACGGAGTCATTTGGCTCATTTACGCCCCATAGGGCGGGGAAACACACTGTTCAGGCATTTTAATCCACTCCGTGTGGACCGGCCCTGAAGATCCAAGGTGCAATTGCGGCTGTTCCTGAGGCATGGTAGGCTAGATTGTCTCGAAGCAGTGAGGACGATCCCTTGCCTAGGTTCACAGATGGAAATCCAACTTCCAATACGTGACAATTGCGGTTTTGATTTTAGATCCTACTATTGGCGACATGATATATGGTACCCATGCCATCTAGGATCGATACATTTATATTTGAAGTTGTTTTATACACTATGCACTTATAGTAGTATCAAATGATTTGTTTTAATGTACTAGGCATGTTTGGCTATTATAAGGGAAAACCCTATCCCCCGGCTTGCGTTTCATTGTGTGATAGGACTTGGGTCTTATAATAGCTTCATTTTTCGAAAAAGCATTGTGTTGTTTTGTTATATGCACTGGTATTCCTGGGAGGAAACCCATTTCGTGTTATACGGCGTGGTCCCTTGATATATCTGATTTAAAGAAAAGTTTTAAATAACTGTTTTATTTCTCACACCAGTCACATTACTGACCTGGAGTTTATTGTTTTAACCTAAACTCTGAGTGCCCCTATTTTCCACACGGGCAGCTTATAGTTTTGGTTTTGCAGATTTATATTCACAGGATCCTGGTTTACAGTTGGAATGATATTTGGAAAGCTCTGTATCTGTTTATTCTTTTCAGTTGTGTTTTATATTATTTTCCGCTGCATTGTAACTTGTAAATCTCTGATATTTAGTAAATGTGTAATATTAATTCATACTCTGTACATTCTTGTATTCTGATGGAATTGTTGTAATAAGCAATGAAATGTTCTTCTGTTTGTGTTCTGATTCGTCTCGTGTTCAAAGCAATCCGGGCTTTCCTTCACGGGAAAGTTCGGGTCGTTATAGATTCGATCCATTTGTTGTTGGAGAGAGATGGGTTGATCCTGAGAAGCCATTAATGGAGCTTGGAATGTAGTTTAAAAAGGTGGAGAAATGATTTTTACTGCTCTTCGGGGTTGAGTTTTTCCTCCCTTGAATAGTGGAGAAATGAAATATATATAGGTGGTATTGTAGAGGTAGTGGCAATTCTGTAAATATGTGTATATAGCTGTCCTGGGGCTGGCAACCACGACATGCATTATGTCGCATGCATACTTGCTACATGAAGACTTGCGGCATAAAAATGTTCAGCTTGCAGCATGAATTGTTAAATAACCAACGACATGCTTTAATTTCACGTCATACGGCATGAATGAGAATGGTTCATTTATATATTATCCCCACGTGATAATAGTTGGCAATGTACAATTTACAACTGGCAATAGTTTTCCTTCTTCACTACCCAAAACCTGGTGGCTTAAAGGACGACCTGACTGTTTATCAATGTGCCACGTCCTAACTCAGAATTAACGCCCTGTATGTATCAGCACAAAGTAGAAGAGACTTGAATGATATAAACGACCAATGGAACACATACATATTTACGACCTAGAGAGGCCACGTCATCGTGCTTTGACCATATAACGACCAACAACTTGTTTGAATATTTAGATCTGTTTCTCATTATGTTGCCCCATCTTGCTGCTGTAATACATGCTTCCCACGTGTTGAACATCACATGTTGGCCACCCCATCTCATTGTTTTAATATGGGAACTCCATATGCCAACTTTGAGAATGACTTAATTGTGTACAGTGCAAACATGTCATCTAGTTGCTGACCCATGTCGCTCACATACCCAGGCCATTGCTTGCAAGTCTATGTATAACGACTTACGACTTGGTTGTGAAAGTTCTGGCCTTTAAGTAGCTCAATTGACCATTACTCAAGTTTTCACCCGAATTTGTATTGCATTGTTCAGCTGTTTACAACATATATAGCCTGATATGTGCACTCATATTGTAGTTAACAACCTGCAATTATAGGTGTGACTCGGTTTGTTTTCTCAATCATACAACTGACATGCCCAAATCTTCCCATTGGTTTACATGGCTTGACGTACTATTTGCACACTTGAAATACATGAAACCTGCTCGCGTCTTATAATCCCATGTTAACATTTATACTTGCCAAAGAATACAGTCGCGTGGCATTCCGTCATGAAGTTCTGGATGTTTGCATGGTTTTGTTTCACGAACGACTTGGAAAGAATTATAGCAACTTGGCTTCAAGACGTATGACATGCTTTCAAGTCGTGGGAACGACAAGCTTTTAGCGTCTTACGGTATAAATGGACTTAACGCCATGGTTTGCACAACATGGGTTTAACGATATGGTTATATTATGTGAACACGACCCATACGGATTTGTGCCATGTGATGCTTTAGCTGTATATTTGGTCTATGTATTGTTTTTGCCAACCGTTTTCTATTTCGCATTTATAATGAGGTTAACAACTATGATGCAATCAGTGATTGTTGTCCACTCCTAAGGTTAACACAACTATCATTCTTACTTATGCACTTAAGGTAGACCGATTGAAGTTCTATAGAGTATTTTGTGACAAAAATAAATTTCATCAAAATTGAAGCGAAGAAGAGAAGAATGAGAAGATGATTCTTTTAGAGTTTTTGGCTTATGTTGGAAAAGAGAAAATAAAAGGAGATTCACTAATAAAGAATATAAGAGGTCAACTATAGAAAATACATATTTTCTATAAATTTTCCTTCTAGGACACATAAAAGAACTTGGATTTAGATTAAAAAAGAAAATTTGTTAGCTTGACTGTAGTGTTTCTTTCTTCTATATTTTTAGAATATGAGCCTGTGACTTGTCATACACTGTTTTTCTCTTATATAAGCTCATAAATTAAAATTAAAAACTTCCATTAAATACAATGTTTTACTTTTAATGAGGAATGATAATAGAAAAAAAAATCTTTGGTTTTTTTAATTATCTAACACAAATACTTTTTATTGTGAGAATGATATTTGCTACAAGTGATCATTAAGGGTTCAGCTCAACCCAACTTCACTAGGTTTAAAGCAACTAAATTACTTTGACATGGCCCTGTTCCTATGTTCATTAGCTCCCTTATGTAATGTCAGCTATTGTAACTTGTCTCAATTTGCTTTTCATGGCTTGATTTCTTACCATCTCCTAAATCTGTCGAGAGTAGAATATCTTGATCTTAATAATTGCTTCAAAGCTATCAACGACGAATCTATTTATTAATGACAAACACGTTTTTAAAAAGCTGTCAGAATTGACAAGCTACCTACCCAACATTGTCGTGCTATGTTTAAGCTCTTGTACTATCAGTAGTTGTTTTCCAGCCTCTCTCCCCCATGTGCAAAATTTACAAAACTTTCTTACCTTGATCTGTCTAATAATTTATAACTCAAGAAGCCATACCTTTATGGTTATATATTTGACATAAATTAAAGAACCCCATAAAAGGAAATATTGATTTTATTGAATTGAAATTTATACAAAGAGTTTTCCATGTAAAATTTAGTGGTGTAAACTGATGATACAACAGTTCAGATATAACGTGTATTTGAACAAATAAAGAAATAAAAGTTATAATAAGCTTTTTACTCATCTGCTAGGAAATGGGCTTCGGTCCAAATGTATTTGTCTGTAAAGAAATAAAATCTGAATGATTACTTTAATACGTGTTGTGGAGAAATTTTGATTCAAGACCGCTTAAATTAAAAATCCCTAATGCCGCGGAAAATGAGATCGTGGTAATAGTGCAAAAACAACCAATCGAACAATCTCAATCTTATCCAAGCCAATCACAATCACCAAACAATGGAAATAATAGAGCAATAACGAGAAACTAAATCACACAGGGATTTATAGTGGTTCCACCGACGTCTTGTCAGTGTACGTCCACTTAGAGAGAGAAACCTTTATTAATATCAATAGAAGAGATCAAGAGATTGATTGCAATGATCAAATTTACTAGAAAATTTTGATTTTGTGGAGAAAGGAATTGAAGAAGATTAGGATTGCCTAAACCCTAATTAGAATAAACTTAGATATAATCTCTTGATTTGTGATCAACCTCCTTTTGGATTCGATGTAGCTTATATAGGCATAGAGAAATATATGGAAATTCCCAAAATTTCCTCCAAAATATCCTTTAGATCCAAAATATTCTCCAGATCCAAAATATCCTCCAGATCCAAAATATTCTCTGGATCCAAAATATTCTCTAGATCCAAAATATCCTCAAGCTCTAACACATAGTATCGCATACTTCAACACTCCACCTCAATACTATATCCGTCTACATCACAAACTCCAATGCACCCAAGCATTTCCTTCTGTCTTCAATCAAGAAAGCTTGAATGTTTCCCCAATGAACTCCGGCATAGCCACCGCCCAATGCACTTCACTAATGAGTTCAGGCATAGCCCCCACCCGTCAATGAAGTGTTGAAACATCCAACTCCTAAACTAGTCTTACCAAAAGACAATGTACTCGGGAGTGAAAACAAGTACTTACCATGAAGATAGAACACCAACCTCTCACCGATACTCTTCTACATCCAAGTTTCTCTCTCAAATGTGCCACCCCGTGGCACCTAGCATCTCTCCAAGCGAATTAAGTTCGAGCAATGCTCGAATTTCCCAACCGGTAACGCCTTAGTGAACATGTCTGCCGCGTTATCCTTTGTGTGCACTTTGCGAAGACATACTTGCTTGTCTTCGTCCATGGCTATTAGAAATGACTCCCTTACTTCAATATGCTTCGTCCGTGAGCTAAATGCCAAATTCTCAGCCAGGTGAATAGCGCTTTGGCTATCACATTGAACATCAACACTGTCATGTTCAAAACCCAAGTCATACAACAATCGCTTTAAATAGAGTTCTTCCTTTGCTGCCTCTACCGCGGCTATCAACTCCGCCTCCGTAGTGAATAAAGTAACTACGGTCTGCAATCTCGATCTCCAACTTATGGCTGTACCACCAAGAGTGAAGACATATCCAGAAGTTGTTTTTCTTCGATCCCTATCACCAGCGTAGTCTGAATCACAGTAACCAACCAACATGCAATTCTTCTCTTTACTACCCCCAAAAACAAGGCCATGAGATGTTGTACCTTTCAAGTATCTCAAGATAAGATTCACTGCTTCCCAATGCGATTTCCCCGGATTAGCCATGAACTGACTAACCACCCCGACCACATTTGCAATATCGGGTCTTGTACACACCATGGCATACATTAAACTTCCAACCGCACTAGCATATGGCACCTTTGCCATGTAAGCCTTGTCTTTCTCTTCGATAGGTGATCCCTTACTCGAAAGCTTTATATGCAAAGGTAAAGGTGTATTTGACGCCTTTGCATCCTCCATGCTGAACTGACAAAGCACTTTCTTGATGTACTCCTTTTGAGTCAATCTCAACTTAAAACGCTTTCGGTCCCTTGCAATATCCATGCCCAAGATTTTCTTTGCTTCTCCAAGGTCTTTCATCTCGAACTCCGCCTTTAATTTCTCTTTAAACTTGTTGATTTCATCCTTGTCCTTAGAAGCAATGAGCATATCGTCCACATACAAGAGTAAATACACCCAACAATCATTTCCTAACATTTTGAAATAAACGCAAGCATCCTTGATGCTTCGATGGAAGCCACTTTCAAGCATGAAATGATCAAATCTCTTGTACCATTGCCTAGGTGATTGCTTCAAACCATACAGTGATTTCTTCAACTTGCAAACTAGTTCTGACTTACCTTCTACAACAAACCCTTCTGGTTGCTCCATGTAGATGTCTTCATCCAAGTCTCCATGCAAGAAGGCGGTTTTCACATCTAGTTGCTCCAACTCCAAGTCGTGAATAGCAACTATGGCAAGTAATATCCGGATAGAAGTATGCCTCACAACCGATGCGAAGATCTCATCATACTCCTTTCCTTTCCTCTGTGCAAATCCCTTAGCCACTAGCCTATCTTTGCATCTTCCATCGTCCTTCACCTTATATATCCATTTGCACCCAATAGAACGGTTTCCTTGAGGAAGTGGAACCAACTCCCAAGTCTGGTTCTTCATCAACGATTGCATCTCTTCCTCCATGGCGCAAATCCACTTCGAGCTATCACTCGAATCCATGATGTCATCAAGGTCCATCGGTTCATCTTGGAATATATGAAGAGCATAGCCCAAATTCTCACAAAAGCTAAGATAGTTCCAATCACCATATCTTTCGGGTGGACTTATAGCACGACGACCAACCCGAGTAGCAATACAATCACCCGGTCTTCCTTCAGCTCCACCTTGAACTGAATATTCTCTAGGCTCGTGCACATCACCAATACTACTAGAGGAATCTTGTGGACTATGTGATGTAACATCAACCGCATTCACCTCGCAAGCACCTCCAACAACTCTACTCTCTCTAGGCCTGAAAGTGGGAATAATTTCCCTCTCCTTTGATTCACCATGAACCAAATTCGGAACATCCGACGAGCCTTCATTATCCTTGAACATAGCCGACTCATCAGAAGTAACATGACGAGAAACTGAAACCTTCTTCCTTTTCAGATTCCAAATCTGATAGCCTTTGACTCCATCCATATAACCAAGCAAAATCCCTTTGAAAGCTCTAGGTGAGAGCATATCATTCCCCAGATCATGCACATAAACATGACTGCCAAATACACGAAGATTAATCAAGTCACTGCTCTTCCCCTTCCACACTTCCTTCGGAATTTTGTTACCAATAGCCGAGCACGGAATTCGATTAATAATATGCACCGCGGTTGACAAAGCTTCGGCCCAAAATCCCTTAGACAAACTCCACGTCAATCTCAAGTATCGAGCTTTCTCTAATAGAGTTCGGTTCATTCTCTCCGCCACTCCATTAGATTGCGGATCTCCCGGTGTAGTAAAATGCCTCTGAATACCATGATGCTTGCAAAAATTCAAAAATTCTCCGGAAACATACTCGCCGCCATTATTGGACCTACGAACCTTCAAAGTCTTTCCACTCTCATTCTCAAAAAGAGCCTTCCATTCTTTGAATCTTGCAAGTGCCTCTGACTTGGCCTTCATTACATACACCAAACCTTTCGAGAAAAAACATCAATGAAAGAAATATAATATCTTGCTCCTCCCAAAGAAGCTACAGGTGCTATTCCCCAAAATTCGTGTGCACATACTCAAGAATCCTTCTTGAATCATGTTTTCCTTCACCGAATGACACTCTAGTTTGCTTCCCCATGACACATTCCTCGAAAACTCTAACTTGCTGAAACTCTCATCATCAATCATCTCCCTTCGACGAAGAACATTTAAACTCTTCTCCGAGACATGACACAATCTCAAATGCCACAGCCGTGTCGCATCTAAGCCACGAGAACTATCAACACTGACACAAGTTTCACCTTCCACGGTCACTCCTTGAAACAAATAGATACCATGAGTTCTAGCACCCTTCATAACCACAAGCGCACCCTTCGAAACCCTCAAGCTATCACTCTCAATGGTGATCTTGCAACCTAGAGAATCCAACTGTCCCAAAGAGATAAGTGACTTCCGTAGTCCCGGAACATAGCGCACATTAGTGAGAGTACGAACCACTCCGTCAAACATCCGAATTTGCACGGATCCAATGCCTTTAGACTTGCAAACTGCACCATTTCCCATAAAAATTGAATTTCCTTCTCGATCAACATAAGAAGAAAAACAATTCCTATTAGGAGTCATGTGATATGAAGCCCCCGAATCAAGCACCCAATCGTTGCCCGAAACATCCGATGCTACAGCCGACAAAACATCTATGTCTTCCTCACAAACATCTCTCTCCATCGTAACTGATGAAGATGCTACTTCCTTCTTCCCCTTGTATGGACAATCGTTCTTCCAATGACCAGGTTTTTTACATATAAAGCACTTGCCATTTCTTTCCTTCGATTTTCCTCTTCCACCGGGCTTCTTATACTTAGAACGCCCCTGGTTTCCCTTCTTCTCTGACTTTTCTTTCTCCGCAAATAAACTTAGACCATTACCAGCACCACTACTACCATCACTCAGCTCCTTCATCTGATCTCGCAATTCCTCACTAAGAAGACCCGTCTTGAAATCATTTAGAGTCAATGCATCCCGGTCATAGATCAAACTATTTGAGAACCCAGTATAGCGTTCAGGCAACGAACATAGCAATATCATCGCCTTCTGCTCCTCCTCAATCTTCAAATCTACTGCCTTCATCTTCACTAGCAAATCATCAAACACATTTAAGTGCGCCTTTAGCGAAGTTCCTTCCTTCATCTTGTAGGTAAAGAAAGTCCACAACAAGATCAGTCGATTTGTGGTGATTTCTTCATATACAACTCCTCCAACTTGTTCCAAATACCTTTAGCAGTCGTCTCATCACTAATTTCGGAAATAAATTCTCCCCCATGGCAAGTTGAAGTGTAGTGAATGTCCACTCTTCCATTTCTTCTCTCTCTACATCTGAGATGTCCTCTGGCAATAAATGTGTATCAAACACCACCCGATGTACCTGATTCCGCCTAAGAACCGCTTTCATCTTCCATTGCCACTTTTCGAAATCATTATCTTCATTCCACTTGTCGATAACTAATTGTGAACCAGCAGCTGCATACGACCCACGTACATAAGGAGCTACACCACATGGACCACCTGTTGATGGATTATTTGAACCTGATTCCGGCATTTCTACAACTATCTACCAACACCAATGCTCTAATACCGAAAGTTGTGGAGAAATTTTGATTCAAGACCGCTTAAATCAAAAATTCCCAACGCCGCGGAAAACGAGATCGTGGTAATAGTGCAAAAACAACCAATCGAACAATCTCAGTCTTATCCAAGCCAATCACAATCACCAAACAATGGAAATAATAGAGCAATAATGAGAAACTAAATCACACAGGGATTTATAGTGGTTCCACCGACGTCTTGTTAGTGTACGTCCACTTTGAGAGAGAAACCTTTATTAATATCAATAGAAGAGTACAAGAGATTGATTACAATGATCAAATTTACTAGAAAAATTCAATTTTGTGGAGAAAGGAATTGAAGAAGATTAGGATTTCCTAAACCCTAATTAGAATCAACTTAGATCTTATCTCTTAATTTGTGATCCACCTCCTTTTGGATTCGATGTAGCTTATATAGGCATAGAGAAGTATATGGAAATTCCCAAAATTTCCTCCAAAATATCCTCTCGATCCAAAATATTCTCCAGATCCAAAATATCCTCCAGATCCAAAATATTCTATAAATCCAAAATATTCTCTAGATCCAAAATGCACACTTCAACAATACGGTCCCCATGCACACTGATCTACAGGGACGTAACATGTTCAGCTTAATTCTTCAAGAAATAGCATAGTATGTCTCATATAAAACTCTAGATCACTATATATATGAGCAACTTGACTTGACAGACAAATTTCCTATTTGGGTTAGTGAAGATTTTACAGGTTTTATAGTCTTATTACTTTAGATCCCATTGACGAAAAATAAATGCATTTTTTTGTTTTTATTTCAAAGTGATGATTCATGTATCTATTGTGTTGGTGGACTATGTCACACTATGAATCTTAAGAAGTACAGATGTAAGCGTATCTTAGAGGTTGAACCATTGTACTGACTTGGTGCAAGTTTGTTGTTGGCTTTATTTGAGTAAATTTCAGTTTCTAACTCAAAGTTGGTTAATTTGGGTGATCAATTATGTGCAAATGTCGGAAAGATACAAATACAAGAACTAGGCTTCGCTCATTTGAAAATCTATTTGTTATGGTTAATTTTGGTTTTGATTACGGTCCAAATATCGGTTTTTCGTATTTTTTATAAAAAAAGTGATAAAACATCGAATGCGTTTAGGTTCATATGCAATTTCAAGTCAGTTCATATTGAAAAAAAATCAAAAAAATCAATACTACTATTCAATCAATTCTATTTGTGCTCCTGTTACTTATGTTTATGTTGGAATTAGGCAAGGCAGAAACTATTTTAGGTTGCATAGAAAATGACGGGAATGCTCTACTCAATTTCTTGAAAAGCCTAGAAGGTAATAAAACCAGACTTGCATCATGGAATAGTGAAGACAACTTTAAGTAGGAGGGTGCTTCTCGCAACTAACTTAACTGGTCATGTCGTCATGTTAGATTTACGCAATCCAAACTATTGGAAAATTAATGTGTAGGAACATAAAAGAGATAGTGAAAATGTTGTGCGTCTATGATACCACTGCCTTGAAAGTGAAATACGACAAGATTATGATGCAATCGGTAATTGCAGTCCGCTCTCAAGGTTAACACAACTACCGTTCATACATGTGCACTTGAGATTGAATGATAGAAGGTTAACGCAAGTTGTAACACCCCATATCCGTTAATATCACTCAAAGGGAATGCCTTAACTTCAGTGGAGCATTATGGGTACTGGAACAGAAATATTACAAGACAGACACATATAAAACAGCGGAAAGTGAAGTAGAAGTACTTCAAATCATTTATTAAATAGAATTGTTTACAATAAAATCCCATCAACTTCCAATACCCAAATACATAGCTAAAATATTTGTCTTGCTCAAAAACAAAGAAGCATAAAAATAAATTGTAGCATTCCCCAATAAAGCAAAGCAAGCCATAGCCAAGAGAAATCCAAGCCGTACATGAAAGAGCCTTGGAGCTTGGTAAGATCCGAATTAAGCTGTATTCCCACCCTGTGAACCGTGGGGGGAACGAAAGAAAAAGAGGCGAAACAAACTGGGTCAGTCATAAAGACTGAGTAAGTCCTAGTGACTTTCAGCATAAAAATAGGTAAAGATAACATGACATGAATAAACTGAAAGTAAACATAAGCATGATGACAAGATAAGCTACAGGCACGATAACTAAGAATAACATCATAGGATTTCTGTCGTGTATAACATTGCAAGGTTCCCATTTGAGATTAAATAAGTATAGTTTCGCAAGATTTCTATCAAGCATCGCAAGATTTCTCAGCTTCACCACTAAAATGATATCTATTTTCTCTGCAGCACCTAACTAGTGTCCCAACTAGTAATCTATATAAAATGATAAAATCATAACGTGATCCCAATCCCCGAAAATTAAGGTTACTTTCACGTGTACATCTATTATTTATTACCTAGATCTAATCTAGGGTTTTCTATCGAGCGCTTCCTAGATTCAACCAGGATTTATGCCACCTAGGTCCAACCTAGGGATTATGCTACCTATTGAACGCTTCTCGGATTTAGGGTTTATGCCACCTAGGTCCAACCTAGGGATTATGCTACCTACGTGTGTCATACGGCCCCCAATGATTGTAGATTCCTATGCTGGTCCCACCATGGGGTGTATCAAGACCCATGGTGGCGGCCCGACGCAATTATAGAAGGCATAGGTTATACTGTTGGTGTCCCCAGTGCCCTGGTTATCTGCTCCGGAGTGTGTGCACGCCCGCACCCCATTAGACCTACACTGTGCACCCACCGCCGTCGTTTGACCGCTTACAATTAGCCCAGTAATCGTGCCCCACCCTGCCTAGTTTCAGGGTACCGTTGATACCTGATTTGGGTTACTGCTGAAATGGGTCCCCGTTACTAGGGTTTCCTACTGGTTAAGTGTGTGGGCCTATATGTACAGATATTACCCACTTCCCGTGATGTACTTAACCCACCTATTCAAGTGTGCTTATTAATGGTTAAGTTTGTGGGCCTATACTTACTAAAATTGCCCACCAACCCGATATGTACTTAACCCTCTCCGTCTATTACGTTAAGTTGGTTAAGTGTTTCATCTTGTTTTACTTAACCCTACCACACATCATGTTGTACCGGTTAAGTGGTGTTCGTTGTGTTACTTAACTCTACCGCAAGCCTTGTAATACTGGTTAAGTGTTCTCCCTTGTGTTAACTTAACCCCACCGCATGTCATGTCATATTGGTTAGGTGTACATTGACTTAGCCCACCTACTTATCATGTTGTGACGGTTAAGTGTTACCCTCTGTTGTTACTTAACCTTACCACGCATCATGTTATATTGGTTAAGTGCATGTTAACTTAACCCCAACCACCAGTCATATTATAATGGTTAAGTGTTACCCTCGTGTGTTTACTTAACCCTACCACGCATCAGGTTATATCGATTGGGTGTTATCAACCTATTCAAGTTAGCCCAACCCATCCGCTAGTCATGTTATAATGATCAAGTGTCATTAGCCTAGCTATGTTACTTAACCTACCCATTAGTCTGATTAACAGTTATGTTGGTTGAGCCTACATTTATAAGTTTTACATGTTCTTAACTCATACCGGTTAGGTCCATATTCACAAGTCAAATTTTCATGTCATCCCACCTAACCCTCTAACCATACCCACATTTTATTATGGTTAGTATTCCTTAATTCATTCATTATGACGAACGTATCATGACCTCTCACATTAGATCGTGCATTTTGTGGCCACTGGATTTGCCGGGCGGTTCCGGGCAGATTTACACCACAAACTGAGTCTAACCTCGTGCCATAAATCGTTACGCCTACAATTCAACCTTCGACCTCTCACATTAGACTGACACTTTGTGGGTACTGGATTTGCCGGGCGGTTCCGGGCAGATTTACACCACAAACCGAGCCTAACCTCGTGTCAAAGGTTCATTAATGGTCGTATTCCACCCAAAACCCCAATATCAGTTCATGCGTTTAACATATAGAAATGTTCATGATTCACGTTTTTGCTCCAAAACGTATTCCCAAATTATTATCATAATTCACTATAAGGTTATGCCAAGTTATAGACTTTTATTTACAATACATGCCAATTACCCAAAACCTAACTTAGGCGCGTTCATATTAAACCTCTACTAAGTCATAAATTATCATATATGTTTCAACTCCAAATTTTACATAATTAACATATGCCCAAGTTCTAGATTACATGTAAATTTGACATATGCACAATTCGTACCAAATTTACATATGTTCAATTTAAGCCGTTTTACATGTATGCCAATTTACACATATACCAAGTTTCATGCCGCTTTACATATGTCAAGATTCATGATTTACATGTTTATAAAGCTATGCCCAATTTACATAGATCAAGTTTTATCCCCAAAATTACATGTATACTACGTTTACACTAATTTACTCATAACAAGTTCTAGCCAAATTACATATATCAAGATCCATGTCAAATTATATATATATATATATCAAGATCCGTATCAAATTATATATATATATATATCAAGATCCATGTCAAATTATATATGCCAATCCCCATTCTTGCAATTACCATTATAATGACAATACCCAAATATCAAGTTTCATGTTAATGATAAATTATCCCCAAACATCAAATTTTCATATTATGCCTTCGATTCCACCAAACACATATACTCCACTAGGCAATATTCCAATATTTCCCCCGTATACCATCGCACGTATATCATAGTTTTAGGCCTAGGTCCGAAATTGACCTAGGTTCATCAAAATAAAATAAATAGGGGGAGGTAGAAGTTGCAATAAAAACAAGATCAGAGGGAAAACGACATAAAAGCATCATCTCAGGCATAAAGAATAGATCTTGATAATAATATCAACATAAACCAAGAGAAATTGGTTTACAGCAGGCTGAATAGACCATAAACTTGTCATGCAAATAAAGATAGAAAAGTTCTCAAGATCGAGATCCAAGAAGAAACAATAATTGAATCAAAAGTCCAATTTCATTTCATCACATGTCCATATTAAATTTAATTATTTTAATCTGAAAATAACTAGAACTTACAGAGCATTGCTAATGAATTAAGAACTAAAATTGTCGTAGAACGTTGCAGAGACATTGATTTATCTTCTTGAATTGTTGTAGAATTGCAGTAGAAGCTTTAATCTCTAGTTTGAATCTAGTTTGGAGGCTAAGAGAAAAGTTTAGAGAGCGGCGACCATGATCAAGAGGAAGTCCAGCAACATAATAGTGTAAGAATGATTTGATATGAATTAGGTTAGGTCTAAGGGTGTTTTTATAGGTGTAGCAACTAGTTTAGGCCCTTAGATTAACCCTAGAATCAATCCGGACCGTCAAAACACGTCTCAGGCTTCAAAAATGATTCTGGGTCAAACCAGGCCGACCAGGTCGACCTGTAAGGTGGGGGCGACATTATGGTCGACCTGGGGGGGTAGGTCGACCCTATGGTCGACCTGCGGGGTTAGGTCAACACTATGGTCGACCCCTTGGGCCAGTCCTGCCTGAAAACTGCTGAAACTTGTACATGCCATATCTTCTTCATCCGGACTCCGATTTTCGAAAATTCGGACTCTATTTCATGTAAAATTTCGAGAAGAACGCAATGGCATAACCCGTTTCTCCTGATTCTGAATTTAAAATTTAATTCTACCTTGATTTCTTGTTTTAACATGTAATAAAAATACGGGTTGTTACATTCTCCCCTCCTTAAAGGATTTCGTCCCCGAAATCTTCAAGTTAAGAAGAATGTGTCCTACCATCCAATCATCCATCTATTCAACCATCATTCACAAGCAACCATTGTCCTTAAAAGTTTTCTAATGTTGTATGAACATATGCAAGCAGTGTGCGTATATGTTCCTTGTCTAATGCAAATGATCAGGCCTGATTGATCTTCTTAATGCAAAATATGTTTAGTGCAATGAGTCCAACATATATGCAAATAGTCCTAGTCACATAAACACTATATGTGTGCACAAACATCCATCCATATGCATCATCCATATGATAACACATCCAATTTCATCCATAAACAAGTATAAACACTCATGCATATGCAATATGGAAATGTGTCTAAGTCGATCTCGTGCCTAATGTGTGTTATGCAATCACGAGCAACCACTAGCAGCCACTTGCAACCATCAATCATAACATGTCTCAAACACATGTTTACACTCAATTGTTCCTACCTAAAGATATACTCGAACGATAGAAGCAAGTAAAAACCTTGTGCCCATTAGGCAATGTCAAAACTGGAAATCTATGTCACATATATACTGATTTGGAGAAGAACTCCCTAAGCACCAGCCCCGAAGACTGAAATCAACATCAGGCTGACACCCAAAGAATTAACCAACCAATATATATGTTTCTAGGAAACTAAGCATGATGGACTCCCTTTTGGTCACAAGAAATCTCTTCCTAAGACCAACCCATATCCTATAAAACCCAAAAAGTTTAGTCAACCCAACGGACACCCTCAAGCCCCAACATGTATTACTAACAGATGAGTCATACTCCCTATGGGGTTTGCAACAGAAATAGGATGGGGAATATAACCGAGAGGTTATACTTAAAAGATACCATACAGATAAGCTCTACAGGAAAAGAGGGATTAAGGATATACTCTTAAGAAGAGATATGATGCGCGTGTCTAGTCTTCAATCTTCTAAGTCGCATTTCCTTGAGCTTAACTCCATTGTGCTTTGTCCGTCTTTAACTTCATAATTTCTTAATTCTTGTTTCCAAAATATGAGTTAGAACTCATTTCACTGTTGTCTCTCGTCCCATTTTCCCTTAACCTCCTTCGAGTATACTCGGCTCAAACATAACTGCGTACTCATGGTTTCATGCAAGCTCTCCAAAATACACTAGTGAATCCTGGATCTCGTTTACTTATTATAATGTATTCCACGCAAAAGAACTATCTCTTGAAAACAAACAAATGCCAACCATGTTGCCAAATGTACTTACTAAGGTGATTTTCTATAACTCATGCATAAGCGAAATGAACCATCCGCCTTAGTGGTGAACACTACTCGAGCGGATCGATAAATGTATCAAGAGATTCTAGGTAACTAACCATGGAAGAACCCTAAGGGTTACACTAGACTTCGAGGGCATTACCAAGGCAAGTCAAGCGTCTAACTACCCTCTTTTCATACTCGAGAATGGTATAATTTTTGGAAAACCACTCCATTCCTAGAATCAACCAATTGCCCAAAAACATAAGCATTACTTCTAAACTCAACACTTAGCATAGACATTCTCAAATCCAAACAAGACTAAAATGGGATCCTCTACTACGCTAGTACTAAGGTGCAGAGACTCAACTATCGAAGCAGAATTAAAAGGATGCGATGTACAAAAACAAAGTTCTAACGGGATGATAGAAAAGAAAAGCTAAGCCTTTAACAGAAACGTTACCACCTCTCTTAGGTATGCTAGTAGTGAGAGCATACAATTGCCCTCTCGACGATCTTGTACTTTGCCCTTGTCCTTGTCCTATAATACTTAATTACATGTCCCTTTTTACCATACTAAAGATATTCTCTCTTGTCATGGGTTTTTATTATTCTTCCACTTGGCCTCTTTCCTTTCACCTCTTTCCTCTTCGTGGATTAAGCCATATCAACAAGTTTCTCATCCTTAGACTTGTGTTCTTTATCCTCGTTCCTACTATCCTTGTATAACTTGTTGAAAAGTTTTCTCGAAAGCTACTTCCATCGCACGGCAACCCTACAAAGCTTGAAATAAGATTAGTCACAAGTAAAACTACTGTGGCTACAGATGGAGGTTAGACACTACTTTGCCCTCTGACATGTGTCGCATGCCTACAAACTATGGTGAAAGAGAAAGAGAGAAGAGACTCAAGGAGAGAATCAAAAGATAGTGCATATGGCTTTGGCGAATATGCCTTTCGTAAAACAAAACTTTTCTTTAGAAAAATGCTTCTTTGTAAACGTTTTGAAAATAATTTCAGAAGGTTTTTTAAAAAAAAAGCTTTTGCCCAGTCTGGTAACCTTCTGCTCTGATACCAAATGTAACACCCCACATCCGTTAAGCTCACTCACAAAGGGAATGCCTTAACTTCAGTGGAGCATTATGGGTACTGAAACAGAAATATTACAAGACAGATACATATAAAACAGCGGAAAGTGAAGTAGAAGTACTTCAAATCATTTATTAAATAGAATTGTTTACAATAAAATCCCATCAACTTCCAATACCCAAATACATAGCTAAAATATCTGTCTTGCTCAAAAACAAAGAAGCTTAAAAATAAACTGTAGCATTCCCCAATAAAGCAAAGAAAGCCATAGCCAAGAGAAATCCAAGTCGTACATGAAAGAGCCTTGGAGCTTGGTAAGATCCGAATTAAGCTGTATTCCCACCCTGTGAACCTGGGGGGGAAACGAAAGAAAAAAGGCTAAACAAACTGGGTCAGTCATAAAGACTGAGTAAGTCCTAGTGATTTTCAGCATAAAAACAGGTAAAGATAACATGGCATGATTAAACTGAAAGTAAACATAAGCATGATGACAAGATAAGCTACAGGCACGATAACTAAGAATAACATCATTGGATTTCTGTCGTGTATAACATTGCAAGGTTCCCATTCGAGATGAACTAAGTATAGTTTCGCAAGATTTCTATCAAGCATCGCAAGATTTCTCTGCTTCACCACTAAAATGATATCTATTTTCTCTACACTACCTAACTAGTGTCCCAACTAGTAATCTATATAAAATGATAAAATCATAACGTGATCCCAATCCCCGAAAATTAAGGTTACTTTCACATGTACATCTATTATTTATTACCTAGATCTAATCTAGGGTTTTCTATCGAGCGCTTCCTAGATTCAACCAGGATTTATGCCACCTAGGTCCAACCTAGGGATTATGCTACCTATAGAACGCTTCTCGGATTTAGGGTTTATGCCACCTAGGTCCAACCTAGGGATTATGCTACCTACGTGTGTCATACGGCCCCCAATGATTGTAGATACATATGCCGGTCCCACCATGGGGTCTATCAAGACCCATGGTGGCTGCCCGAAGCAATTCAAGAAGGCATAGGTTATACTACTAGTGTCCCCAGTGCCCTGGTTGTCTACTACGGAGTGTGTGCACGCCCGCACCCCGTTAGACCTACACTGTGCACCCACCGCCGTCATTTGACCGCTTACAATCATCCCAGTAATCGTGCCCCACCCTGCCTAGTTTTAGGGTACCGTTGATACCTGATTTGGGTTACTGCTGAAATGGGTCCCCGTTACTAGTGTTTCCTACTGGTTAAGTGTGTGGGCCTATATATACAGATATTACCCACCTTCCCGTGATGTACTTAACCCACATATTCAAGCGTGCTTATTAATGGTTAAGTTTGTGGGCCTATATTTACTAATATTACCCACCAACCCGATATGTACTTAACCCTCTCTGTCCATTACGTTAAGTTGGTTAAGTGTTTCATCTTGTTTTACTTCACCCTACCACACATCATGTTATATCGGTTTAGTGGTGTTCCTTGTGTTAGTTAACCCTACCGCAAGCCTTGTTATACTGGCTAAGTGTTCTCCCTTGTGTTAACTTAACCCGACCGCATGTCATGTCATATTGTTTAAGTGTACATTGACTTGGCCCACCTACTTATCATGTTGTGATGGTTAAGTGTTACCCTCTTTTGTTACTTAACCTTACCACGCAACACGTTATATTGGTTAAGTGCATGTTAACTTAACCCCATCCACCAGTCATATTATAATGGTTAAGTGTTACCCTCGTGTGTTTACTTAACCCTACCACGCATCAGGTTATATCGATTGGGTGTTATCAACCTATTCAAGTTAGCCCAACCCATCCGCTAGTCATGTTATAATGATCAAGTGTCATTAGCCTAGCTATGTTACTTAACCTACCCATTAGTCTGATTAACAGTTATGTTGGTTGAGCCTACATTTATAAGTTTTACATGTTCTTAACTCATACCGGTTAGGTCCATATTCATATGTCAAATTTCCTTGTCATCCCACCTAACCCTCTAACCATACCCTTGTCTTATTATGGTTAGTATTCCTTAATTCATTCATTATGACGAATGAATCATGACCTCTCACATTAGACCGTGCTTTTTGTGGCCAATGGATTTGCCGGGCGGTTCCGGGCAGATTTACACCACAAACTGGGTCTAATCTCGTGTCATAAACCGTTATGCCTACAATTCGACCTTCGACCTCTCACATTAGACTGACACTTTGTGGGTACTGGATTTGCCGGGCGGTTCCGGGCAGATTTACACCACAAACAGAGTCTAACCTTGTGTCAAAGGTTCATTAATGGTCGTATTCCACCCAAAACTCCAATATCAGTTCATGAGTTTAACATATAGAAATGTTCATGATTCACGTTTTTGCCCCAAAACGTATTCCCAAATTATTATCATAATTCACTATAAGGTTATGCCAAGTTATAGCCTTTTATTTACAATACGTGCCAATTACCCAAAACCCAACTTAGGCGCGTTCATATTAAACCTCTACTAAGTCATAAATTATCATATATGTTTCAACTCCAAATTTTACATAATTAACATATGCCCAAGTTCTAGATTACATGTAAATTTGACATATGCACAATTCGTACCAAATTTACATATGTTCAATTTAAGCCGTTTTACATGTATGCCAATTTACACATACCAAGTTTCATGCCGCTTTACATATGTCAAGATTCATGATTTACATGTTTATAAAGCTATGCCCAATTTACATAGATCAAGTTTTATCCCCAAAATTACATGTATACTACGTTTACACCAATTTACTCATAACAAGTTCTAGCCAAATTACATATATCAAGATCCATGTCAAATTATATATATATATATATATATATATATATATATATCAAGATCCGTATCAAATTATATATATATATATATATCAAGATCCATGTCAAATTATATATGCCAATCCCCATTCTTGCAGTTACCATTATAATGACAATACCCAAATATCAAGTTTCATGTTAATGGTAAATTATCCCCAAACATCAAATTTTCATATTATGCCTTCGATTCCACCAAACACATATATTCCACTAGGTAATATTCCAATATTTCCCCCGTATACCATCGCACGTATATCGTAGTTTTAGGCCTAGTCCGAAATTGACCTAGGCTCATCAAAAGAAAATAAATAGGGGGAGGTAGAAGTTGCAATAAAAACAAGATCAGAGGGAAAACGACATAAAAGCATCATCTTAGGCCTAAGAATATATCTTGATAATAATATCAACATGAACCAAGAGAAATTGGTTTACAACAGGCTGAATAGACCATAAACTTGTCATGCGAATAAAGATAGAAAAGTTCTCAAGATCGAGATCCAAGAAGAAACAAGAATTGAATCAAAAGTCCAATTTCATTTCATCACATGTCCATATTGAATTTAATTATTTTAATCTGAAAATAACTAGAACTTACGGAGCATGGCTAATGAATTAAGAAATAAATTGTCGTAGAACGCTGCAGAGACATTGATTTATCTTCTTGAATTGTTGCAGAATTGCTGTAGAAGCTTTAATCTCTCGTTTGAATCTAGTTTGGAGGCTAAGAGAAAAGTTTAGAGAGCGGCGGCCATGATCAAGAGGAAGTCCAGCAGCATAATAGTGTAAGAATGATTTGATATGAATTAGGTTAGGTCTAAGGGTGTTTTTATAGGTGTAGCAACTAGTTTAGGGCCTTAGATTAACCCTAGAATCAACCTGGACCGTCAAAACACGTCTCAGGCTTCAAAAATGAGTTCTGGGTCAAACCAGGCCGACCAGGTCGACCTGTAAGGTGGGAGGGTCGACATTATGGTCGACCTGGGGGGTAGGTCGACCCTATGGTCGACCTGGGGGGGTAGGTCGACCCTATGGTCGACCCCCTGGGCCAGTCCTGCCTGAAAACTGCTGAAACTTGTATAGGCCATAACTTCTTCATCCGGACTCCGATTTTCGAAAACTCGAACTCTATTTCATGAAAAATTTCAAGATGAACACAATGGCATAACCTGTTTCCCCTGATTCTGAATTTAAAATTTAATTCTTCCTTGATTTCTTGTTTTAACATGTAATAAAAATACGGGTTGTTACACAAGTTCTTCGGTCTCTTAAGTTAATTAATCATAGCATTTACACCTTACGATAAAAACATGCTTTCTCATTAATAAAGAACAGAAGAGGTCAACTAATGCAAAGACGTATTTCTATAAATCATCCTTTGTAGGATAGACAAAGGAGCTTGGTAGTTTGACTGTGACTGTGCTATTTTAACTTGCCTTTGTTTGCTTGCCCATGGTTTGATTCCTGGCCATCTCGTAAATGCATCGAGAGTAGAATATGATCTTGATCTTAATAATTGCTTCAAAGGTAGCGATAGGGAATCTGATTATTAAAGACAAACACGTTTTTTAAAAGCGGTCAGAATTGACTGTTAGGATTGTCTCGCATGTTGTAAACGAGGAATGAAGGGTTGGAATTAATAGTCCTGCATTATGGAATATATTGAAGGAATTGTATATAAATATGAGCTGGTAGGCACGTAACATAAGGGATTCCTTTTGTTATATTGGAAGTTGTGTGCCAGCTCATATGCATACAACGAGGGGGGCTTTGTTCCGACCGTCGTTACATAACATTGACAAGCTACGAGACAGACTTCGGTCCAAATGTATTTGTTGTATATATATATATATATATATATATATAAATATATAGTCTTTAAAATCTGAATCATTACTTTAATACCCCATTCACACTGATCTATAGGGTAACATGTTCTCAATTCCAGATACATTGGAAAAAATTACTTGTATTATAGATTTTTCAAATAAATAATTTCACTGGGACTTTACAACAAGCGTTTTTAAATCTATGCAAGTTGCACACATTGCATGGTGGTGGTAATGCCTTGACTTTACCACAAGCATTTAATAATTTATCTGCTCTTTCTGAACTAAGTTTTGATTATTTTGATTTGAGGTCTAACTTCTTCAAGGGTTGTTCACTACATCTTAAAATATATATGATTGAATCGGTGTGTCTGATATATCAAACAATTTATATTTTGAATCAGTTAAACTAATGTTAGGTAATAGAACGCTTTTATACCTCTTATCTTTCGAGAAATATCTTTATTGGTGAAATCCCATTATACGCATGTTTAATGTGTTGGGTTTTGTGCGCAGCCCAAGATTGACAAAACGCGAATAAAAATAGGATTTTTATCACCCAGCCACTTGGAGATGAATGTGATTGAAAAACAGACAGCAACACAAACAATATCGGAAATATGAGCACAAGATATTCCACCCAACCACCCTCTTTATTGATTCACTAACAAAAATTGTTTACAATTGATCTCAACCACCATTACAAACAATTACAACTTGAACCAATAACCTTATCGAGGAATAGGTAGAGAATATCTAATGGCTAAACAATTTGAGGAGAAAGATAATGAAGAACAATGGCAAATTTTTACACCATATAATGAAGATATCAACTAGGCCTTTTATAGAATGAATTGCTTCATACCCAAGTAAACTTGCCACCCAAGTAAACTTGCCACCCAAGTAAACTTGACACCCAAGTAAACTTGTCATCCAAGTAAACTTGTCATCCAAATTATCTTCATATATATCAAATATCTATTTGGATAAGGGCCAAATAATCTTTTCCTTCACTTTCAAATATCCCACAAAAGTAGCAACAAATCTCTCCACCAAAAATTGGATCTACATAGAAAATTTGTTGCCTACAATTTTGATTTGCGTATCACAATTCTCAATACTCAACCTTGATACCAAATCACAACATCACCTTCACTCAACACTAGCCAACTTAGCTCCCACTTTCAACCTTCTTTTCTCAATTAACATCATTACAAACCTCCACCATCGCCCACTAATGGTGCACCTCCATCATCCGTGCACCACGCCAACAGCAATCTTCAAAAGCGTTTGTAATACCACAAAGACCTTCATCTTATCTTTGTGGATTTCACAACTCGACATCTGTCTTCTGCTTGACATGATCTCTTCATCTCTGGGATCCCTCGAGCACCATAAGCATCTAGACTCTTGTTGATACCATGATCCTTTGTCTTAGGACCATCAGCAGTGACCATATTAACCTCTCCACCTTGCTGTGGACTAGGTTCTTCAACCGTCACCCGCCTTCCACTGTTGACCATCGAACCGACCTAACAATATAGGTTTCCCTCCTCCAAAACTCCTCGCATCATCACACGACCACCCTTCTTCACTCTCAAAACTCCACCTCGAGTCTCATAAGTGCAACCGCGGTGATCTAACTGACCGAGAGATATGAGGTTATGCGAACAAGTGGGTATGTGCCTCACACCTGCAACTTCTCTCAGCACTCCATCATGCATTTGAAACCTAACAGCTCCAACTCCAACTCCACAAATTGGTAGCTCTACTTCATTGGTCGTCTTTATCATGCCAACATTCTTCTCATACGAAGAAAAACTTTTCACATCTCGATATATGTGAAAACTGGCTCTTGAATCTATCTTCCAAGGCTCCACAACACTAAATAGGACATCACATTAAGAATCGCTTTCGGTACCTTCAACAAAACCTGCTAGTGCCAAATCATTATTATTATCACCTTGTGCCTTCTTCTTTTTCATATCTCGTATATATGAATAGCAATCATTACGCTTGTGACCTTCCTTACCACAATAATAACAAGCATCTTTACCATTAGCCCCTTTCTTCTTCCTTCTTGTATCTTTCCCTGAGTCCCTTGCTACCATCGCCTCAGTTTCAACTAATTTCAACTCCGACCCTTTTCTCCTTAGCTCCTCATTCAAAAGACTGCTTCGAACCATTTCCAAAGAGATAGTTTCATTAACATTGGAATTACTCAATGAAACAACCAAAGTCTCCCAGCTTTCCGAAAGATAACTCATCAATAAAAGAGCCTGCAACTCATCATCAAAATTGACCTTCATGTTTCCCAATTTATTGATGACATCCTGAAACTCGTTCAAATGCTCTGCAACAGACTTCTCCTCATCCAATCAAAGTTGCACCAACTTTCAAACCAGATAAGCCTTACTTATAGCACTCCTCGACTCATACAAAGATACTAATTTGTCCCACAACGCCTTCGCGGATTCACAACTAGCCACATGGTGGAATACAGAATCATCGAAATATTGGCGAATCAACGCAATCACCTTTTTGTCCATTTTCTTCCATTTTCCCTCATCCATATTCGAGGGCTTCACCCCATCTCCATCAATGAGATCAAGCAAATCATTGAGATATAGAATGTCCTCCATATTCGACTTCCATATACCCCAATTTTTCCCATTTAAAATAGCCATCTTCTAAAACGTCATCATCTCCGACATCAAAAAAATCATTTTTTTTTTCAAACAAAAAAAAATCATTATTTTTTCAATCCAAAAAACACTCTAAGTTATGCAATGATCTGAGCTATAATACCAAACTGTTGAGGTTTTGTGCGCAGCGGAAGATTGACAAAACGCCAATACAAATAGGATTTTATCACCCAATCACTTAGAGATGAATGTGATTGAAAAACAGATAGCAACACGAACAATATCGGAAATATGAGCATACGATATTCCACCCAACCACCCTCTTTATTGATTCACCAATAAAAATTGTTTACAATCGATCTCCACTATCATTACAAACAATTACAACTTGAACCGATAACCTTATTGAGAAATAGGTAGAGAATATCTAATGGCTAAATAATTTGAGGAGAAATATAATGAAGAACAATGGCAAATTTTTCCACCATATAATGAATATATCAACTAGGCCTTTTATAGAGTGAATTGCTTCATACCTAAGTAAACTTGCCACCCAAGTAAACTTGACACCCAAGTAAACTTGTCATCCAAATTATCTTCATATATATATATATATATATATATATCTCAAATATCTATTTGGATAAGGGCCAAATAATCTTTGCCTTTACTTTCAAATATCCCACAAAAGTAGCAACAAATCTCTCCACCAAAAAATGGATCTACATAGAAAATTTGTTGCTTAAAATTGTGATTTGCGTATCACAATTCTCAATATAACGTATAATTAATACGGTATCATTGATCTTTCATAGAACCATTAAACGGGCGAGTAAGCAAATTGTTGGGATTTCCTTGCAAGTCTGGATTATCATACTAATATTGCCAGTGATTTTAATTTGGTGTTATTTGATTTCTCTAGAAACAAACAGCATGGAGATATTACTCTTGCCCTTGTCATTTTAACCAATCTTAGATAATTGCACTTGCACTTGTCTTACAACAATCTTGGTGGTCCTACTTAAATGATCCCATGAAATAGCATATGTCTCATAACTCTAGATCATAATATGAGCAACTTAACAGACAAAATTCCTATATGGGTTGTGGAAGATTTTACAGGTTTTATGGTCTTACTCTTATTAGAATTGATGAATGAATTGTATTGAGATAGGTAAATAATTGTAGAAATGATAAACAGATTGTATCGTGTAAGAAACAATGAATGATGTTATTATCTCATTAACGAACACTGCCGAAAGTTAAGAGAACATGGAAGGTGAAAAGGAGATGCGTTATCATCCCAAAATTTTAAGAACAATACTACTCTTGTACTTCGATTACATCTTTGATTGTGTTTCTTCTTTTATAAATAGTATGGTGCTAAAGGTACCGCACTTTCTTTTTGTCGCGTTGGACGTACAATTACCGGTTGAACAATGCTCGGTCGGCGATATTGTGGTATCCAAAGCGGTTTTTTCGGTTCCTTAGCACCACACTACAAATATATTAATATAAATTATTAAGCAACATATTGCTAAAGCCAAGAAGAACGTGCTGCATCTACACATGAGAATACCAATGAAATGTAATGTTGGGCTTAATGAATGCGTTGAGAAAACGAAATTTTGTAGAATCAAAGCTTCAGCAATTTGGTGTTATAACTTTTCTTTAGAACTGAGAATGAAGCACAACATGAAGAAATAACAAAACAAGCAGCCACCATCGCACTACACAACCATCCATTTGGGTTCAATTAAACATAAAACATGTCTCCACCTAAATATCATTTCTTCCCAGCCCTTTCCATTCAAATACAACTTAAGTTTACCAATTTTTTCATCTTCTTAGTTTGTCATGGTCACCCATACCAAAAAAAATTAATGGTGTTTCCATTTAACTAAATAATGTTGGTCAAACATAGCGCTCAATCGGCAAACTAGCGTTCAAACTCGATGCGTATTTTTTCCAAGTCAACAACCGTATGGGACCGCATGTAGAAATATGTTGCATTATTATAAGACCAAGTTGAATATTAAAGAAATGTATTAAAGTCTTCATTTAAGCCATGTCGATTCAGTCAATTCTATTTTTGCTATTGTTGCTTACTTTTCTGTTGGAACAAGGCAGCAGGGGAGGAGCTACTTCAAGCTGCATAGGAAATGAAAGCAGTGCTCTTCTCAATTTCAAGAAAAGTATTATTGATAAAAACAATAGACTTGCATCATGGAACGACAACAACTGCTGTAACTGGAAAGGTGTTTCTTGCAACAATCGAACCGGTCATGTCATCAGTTTAGATCTACGCAATCTATACCACATTTCTGACATTTATGCTAATATTGGAAATGAGTGGTCATTAGGAGGTCAGCTAAGCCCATCTTTGCTTGGTTTAAAGCAATTAAATTACCTTGATCTAAGCATGAACCATTTTGATTGTCCTATTCCTAAGTTCCTTGGCTCCCTTCTTAATCTCAGGTATCTTAACTTGTTTCTAGCCGGTTTTCATGGCCTGATTCCTCATCATCTTGGAAATTTATCGAGACTTGAATATCTTTACAAGTCAACGATTTCCACTCAATTCCAAATGCACTGGAAAATCTAACTTCCCTACAGTACATGGATTTTTCAGCAAATAGTTTCAGTGGGTCTTTACCAAAAGCATTAAAAAAATTATGCAATTTGCACACATTGAATGGCGGATTTAATGACTTCACCGATATACATGAATTTATAGAAATATTTTCCGTACATCTGGATTTAAGTTTCAATAAACTAAATGGATGTTTACTAGATTCGTTTGGAGAAATGCCCAAGCTGAAAACTTTAGATTTGTCGATTAACTTATTATTTGGTTCCATTCCAGAATCGTTTAGAGAAATGCACAAGCTGGAAACTTTAGATCTGTCGCATAACTTAATATTTGGTTCCATTCCAGAATCGTTGGGACATCTTGAGGCTTTGGAAAAACTAGTCCTATCAGGAAATAAATTGAATGGAACTATTTCCAGTGCATCGGACAACTGCAAAATCTTGTTCTTTTGTATCTTGATGAAAATTATTTTAACGGTGTCATTTCTGAAGTTCATTTTACTAGACTATTCAAGCTTAAAGAATTAAAATTACAGTCAAACAACCTAATTATGAATGCAAGTCATGATTGGATCCCTCCATTCAAGCTCAAAGTCATTGGCATGGGTTCTTGCAAAATGGGACCATATTTTCCGCAATGGTTAGAAACACAAGCAAATTTATCTTTCTTAGATTTGTCTAGTTCAGGTATCATGGTTAACTTACCTGGCCGGTTTTGGGGTGTTTTTTCTACACATGACATAATAATGTTGGATCTTTCTAACAATGGAATTGAAGGAAATTTACCTCCTCTTTCTAAGTTAAGTTTCTATTTGTTTGATGTATCAAACAATTCATTCTCTAGATGAATTCAACCCGTATTAGGTAATAGAAAACTGCCACACATTTATCTTTCTAGAAATTACTTTACCGGTGATATTCCATTATCTATACGTTCAACTGAAACGTGGTGGATTGATCTTTCGCGGAATCTTTTAATGGGTGAGTTACCAAATTGTTTGAATCTACTTGCGAATGCATCTTTATCTCCGTTATATTTCGATTTCTCCAAAAACACTATATATGAAAATATTCCTCACTCTTTGGGCTCTTTAACCAATCTTACATCATTGCATTTATCCTATAACAAGCTTAGTGGTAGTCTTCCAGTTAACCTAAGAAATTGTGTAGGTCTCATAAATCTTGATCTTGGTGTGAATAACTTGACAGGCATAATCCCCACATGGATTGGTGAAGATCTTATAAATTTGAAAGTACTTATTCTGAGATCAAACAATTTCATGGGGGATGTCCCTTCAAATTTGTCCAAGTTGAAAGAACTTCAGATCCTTGACCTGGCTAATAATAAACCGGTTGGAAGAATACCACCGAGCTTTGGAAACATCAGTGTCATGATGGATATGTATCCAGCCGATGAACAAATTGATCTTTTAGGATATCCCGATGGAGAGAATTCCTATCTCAAGGAGTATGTAGAACTAACCATTAAAAAACGAGTTTGGGATTATGATACGTTATTAACTCAAATAACCATCATTGATCTCTCTTTCAACAATTTATCTAAGTAGATACCCAAAGAACTTGGAAATCTTCATGGGTTGAATTCTTTGAATCTATCCGGAAATCATTTTGTTGGACCAATACCTAATGCTTTCGGTTCGATGCACTCCCTTGAATGTCTTGACTTGTCAAGAAATGAGCTTTCAGGCAATATACCTTCAACCATGTCCACCATGATGGTATTGAATTCTCTAAATTTATCATATAACAATTTATTTGGGAGGATTCCATTAGGAAACCAACTTCAGACTTTCTCCAATGAATCATATATTGGCAATCCCAAACTTTGTGGTTTTCCCCTCAGTCAACCATGTAGCAGCAAGACACCTAATGTTGAAATTTCAGTAAACGAAGCTATCAAATCAGATTACTGGTATGTGAGCATTGCACTTGGGTTTGTTTTCGGTAGTTGGATTTTCTTGGGTACGTTTCTCGTGAAGAAAAGGTAGTAGGACACATTTTTTAATATGTCGATTATGTATATGATATGATATACGTCGTTTCCACTGTGAACATTAGGAGGTTCAAAAGAAAAATGGGCAATGAAACTGCATTAGATTGATAAGCATTGTCAAAGTTTAGTTTGTAATAATTAAATGAAAATATTTGGTGTTCTCGGTGTGTGTTAATAAGGACATCAAACGGCTTATAACATTCTCATTTTCTGTTGTTCTATACAATTTTCTTTCACTACACCAAACAGGCCTTTTTGTAACACTTTTTTTATTCTGCCTTGTAACAGTTATCATTGTGATAAAATTATAACGGTTATTTTCGTGATAACGGGTAACAACGGTTATTTCTACTACTATATCTGGAAATTTAGTAAATAAGTGGAATCATAGTGGATATAATTGTCCTTTCCTATTTTACTCTTAGTTTAATTGTTTGTCACGCTTCTACATCTATTCCCATTCTTTGTTTTTTCTTATCTAAATCAAAAAATCGTGTTCGCCTCCTTTCGCCGCACCATTTCAGTTGTTGCACGCCGTCTCCTTCGCCACTTTCGTGCTTTCGCCTCTTTGCTTCCAATCTCCTATGTCCAGTCCAGGTCTGGGCTTCAAGTTAGGATCCGTGGTTCGCAACAGGATCTAAGATTTCTGATTTTTCCCAACAATTCAATTCAGTTTAGGTATACGCAACTTCTGTATTATTATTTACTTTAGATACTCATCTTTATGTGTATTACATTCGTTTTTGATTTCAATTTATGTTTACTATCAAGATGGTTTCGTTCCATTATGAAACCTAAAAGGTTAAAGTTTAGATCAGAAAATATATTGTGCTCCAGTTGAAATTATTGTTTTTTTTTTAAATTATGTGATTACATATTGAAAAAAAATGTAAGGAACTCGAAAGTTTCTGATTTGGCGTGCATGAGATAAATCTAAGTGCATCTTGAATAAGCATCTATTTCGAGTTTGGATTGCCCTAATCATGGTGCTGATGATAGTAGAGTCCCTGCTGAAAGTGTTGTAGCCACTTTTAAGTTTGATTCATGGTTTTGCTTATAAAATTAACCTAACTATAATCGATTATTTGTCCGCATGATATTGTGTTTGTTAAGCCAACTCAAAGTCCTTTGAATTGATGGTGGTAGATACACTGTTGCTATCAAGTATGCCACTATTACCCTAGGTACATTATTTTCATTCACCATGTTTTGATGAACTCATGTAGTGTTATCTTGAGTAGTATTTTGATGTGTTGTTTACACTTTCTTGGTGGCTGTATAGTCCTTCATATTTAATATTTATACTGGGAACAGATAATAGTGTAATATTTTAAAAAGAATCATAGAATTTGTTCATTTTATTTTTGTTTAAAATAAGGAGTGTGATGGTGAAGTGGATTAAGTCGCTGAGGCTATTATTTGCTATATTTTGAGGGGAATTGCTTGATATGGTGATGGACATACGAGTTATTGCATGTTAATGGTGGATTACATGCAGGGCAAATGTGGTAATGGGTTTTAGAAATAGATATGAATGACGACAATTGAACTTATTCAGCGTGTAGGAGGTTATTTTTGGTGAGTTTTGTAGATGGTTTAACATTAAGAAAAATTAATTAGTTTCCATTATTTAGTGTTTGGACTAAGATTACTTTCATCTTAGTTTTCTTTAAGATTATTTTTTTCTATTTATCTTAAGTATATAAAATACCCAATTTCAAAAAAATAATAATAATAATAATAACTTGTACCTATTTTTTTGGCAAACGGAATATCAAGTACAGTAAGTTAACTAATCAGCTCTCTATTTCAGGAAAAAGAAAACTCCATTTTATTGAAATAAAGAGTGAACAATATTAAACAAAATGGACAACGAAGAATAAAATCAACATGGTTCTCCCCTATTTAGAAAAGAACCGTTGGAAGACAAGTGTTACAGAAACTAAAATGTTACATTACAATGTAGGGAAAATAATAACTATGTGCAAATGACCTAAAAGTGTGGTGAATAATGCAACAAGAAAAGTTGAAACAATAAGAAATTTATAAAATTTAATATAAAAAATTGCTTCGAACATCCACATTCCAAAGCGCATAGGAGATGATTGTTTAGAAACATTATGATTATATCTTCTCTTCCAAAATGACATTATTATATTATTATGTTAATAGTGATATTTAAATGTGATCGTGAAGCTAAAAATTTACAAGAACTAATCTAATTAGATGCAGGGGAAAACAAATAATAAAACAATAATACGAATAATAAAGATGATAAAAATAAATAACAACAAACTAACCATGGCTTCTTGAGCTGTTAATCTATCTTGATGATCATAGCAAGGCAGCCTACCAAGAAAATCAATTACCTGAACATCGTAGGTTAGTCATAGTCATAATATATATACGATCTCATGTAAATGATAATATATGCAAACCTAAGGTGAAACTATATGTTGGTTGTCGGGATTAATGAATCTAGACCAAAGTTTCATGCTGTGCATGTACACGGTAAAGCTCAGAAAATATTTAATACAGTTTGCTGTCGATGATAACTATGATTACTTGTGTGAAAATAATAATTAATCAAGTTGTGATTCAAGCCCTAAGTGGTATTTGTTTATGTAAGCGTTTAATCCATCTGTTCCCAATACCTAGATTGGTGCAAACAAGTTTAGTTTATATATTGCATTGGACACAATTAAACAGCCAAAACGGTTGGAATCAACATGCCGCATGGTTGCGAAATGCAGCAGTGCGCGCTTGGTGAATTTTGTAGATGGTTTGATGTTAAGAAAAGTTGCTTAGTTTTCATTATGATTTTATTATTTGGTGTTTGGACTAAGACTACTTTCACTTAGCTTAAGATTATTTTTTCTGCACCTGCAAATTACTGCAGATGCTCGGTAGCATCCTTGATGTTGCTACTTTGCTTACACTTTTTTAAATTGCTTTCCTGAAGAAGTGTGATAACAGGAGCTGTTGCTCTGTTGCAGCTGCTGCTCCATAGCAGCCGGTGCTTCTGCATTGCAGTACCTTACTAGCTGCCATTCTAGGCGACATCACCTTTTTTTTCGTGTGTATGTTGTTTAGAAATCGCAGATTTTTGACTTTTTTGACTTTAGTTGAGTTTCAATTTACGCTGATCCCTTGAAGGGAGGCTGCATTGCCATTTTAAAGAAAATGAACAAATAAATGTGTATTATAGGTTAACATCTATATGATGACATACAGGTATGAGAAAATACATTTCCCCCAATTAATATTGATATCCGAAAAAAATCTGAATATCATTCATAGAATAAACTGATCGTGTTAATTTGCTTGGCCCAAGAATCACGAAAAGGATTGTCAAAATGATTATCATTCTCATTAGGCTCAGAACTCTTTTTCAAGCGTGCCGTTAGAGAACACATTAGAATTTTCTAAAGCTAACCAAACCACACAGGTCGGAGTGACCAGAAAGGCTTCGACATTGGGCAACCAATTTAATACTATTTGGACCATTTCTCGATTTGTGCATGTCTTACTTGTGCAGGGGACATGCTAATCTTCTCTGTATCGTTTCAATTTTATCGGATGTCCCCGAGGGGACGCCGATTTAATACTATTCAAGTGTTGCAACAATTAGAATGAAATAAATGAATCAAAGTGCCGATATTACCAAAGAAGGCACTGATAACTAGCTATTATCGTTCATTAATTTTATCTTAAAAGTATTTGTAATATAAAAAGAGGAAATGTTATAATATTTATGAGAAGTTATTTCACGAAACCGAAGGCTTGAGTAAAAGTAGACTCCAAAAATGATTTGAACTTGGAAATGCTCCTTCTGCACATCAAGTGTGGTTTACTAATTTTATTCATCCAAAATGTTTTCCTGACATTTCTTGAAGAAAAGAATACTATGCAAGATACATCTGATTTAGTTCAATATGGAACATAGACTCAGCTAGAGATACATTTATTTAGTTCGATATGTAGTAGGGCAAGTAAGAGTTTATCAAAAAATTGCTGAAATAATTTGCATAATAAACATATCACTAGGGGGATTTAATATCTAATAGTATGGAACGTTTTATATTGATAACAATATTCTTATGTATATAAGAAAATATTAAAGGTATAAAACAATATGGACGCCTTACATGTGAACAACAATAAAGGTAAGTATAAACTATATAGACATATCTATAATGATTATATGATAATATATATTACTTACATATTTTTCCATTGCACATGAAAATACCTTCCCCTTTTTTTTGTTTATATGTGCTTTTTTCCAAACCATAGGTCATGTAGACTTGATTATTACAATATCATTATTTGCACCCTGAAAGGTTACAACATTGATAGGTTGATCTATAAAAACTACTAATTCGATGTGTTCCCCTTTCATTAAGTATTTCTATGTGTAATCAACTACATATTTGACATGGGATTTTTGTTTTGAGACAGTGTGCCTATTATTCCATCCTACAGTTGCGGTTTTACCCCTTACAAATGAATATATTTTGAAGTTTGTAAAAGAAACAAGTTCTATTAATACACGTAACATTAAAACCGAGATTATACTAATAGTTAGAATTTTTTCATTCAATGGAAGAGATGCTTTTTATAGCCTTTGTGCTTTACATGACTATCAAAATTCTACAGAAAAAAAAACATGTTTCATTCCTGGCATTTAGCAATATTAATCTAATAATTAAGCCGTGAATAATTTTATTTAATTCATCATTGGAATGATGTAATCATATCAGGAGAAACGCAACTGACAAAATGCACTTTGATACCATCCATATCCAAGATAGTACGAGGCTCAATTATTTTTTCCCCAACCTAAGTTGGATAAGATGTGGTGCCATGCTTATAATATTCTAATGTGTTCTGTTCAACCATATACTGAAAGCTAAAACCTAATTCAGGTTTCAGTGAAACCTGAAACAGGTTTCAGGTCACTGGTTTCAGGTTTCAATGAAACCCGAGGTTTCACTGAAGCCTGAAACAGGGTATTTAATATTAAACAATTGCAATAATACTACACAAATATTCTATCTAAATACTTTTTTGTGTTTTGATCCACATTTCAAAAATTGAAATGTATGGACTGTGTAAATTGATGCATAGATATATTTTTCAAATTCTTGCAGGTGATGGATTGAACTGGCTATGAAAGACTAAAACATGTAACAGTTGATTGTGAAGAACAGTTTGCGGGATTGTTGTTGGAGCATGCGGCAAGTAATTCCCACATGCTGCACATGCTATAAAGGAGTGAGTTTGATTAAAAAGTAATTGATAACTATTTAATTTACCTTTTGGTTAAACTTAAATAGTTACTGTTAGGGATTTAATTTAATTTACCTTACTTTTTTAGATGTTTACATTTCTAGCGGTTGATGATTTTGTTACAGACTATTGTTAACACTTATAGTAAGAGAAAAAAATTGTTTTAAAAGGAAAATGAATTTTGGTTTCAGCTTCACTTCAGGTCAGTAAAAACTGCAATTTTGTTTAGCTCCAATCTATGTGGTTTTGTTTAACTATATATTTATTGCAGACAAAGATTATGGAGGTGACTCAGGCTGAATTAATTAAGAATAAACCAAAGGAACATCAAGTTAAGGCGATGGGGATTTCTTCTGGACCTGCTTCTCAGCTGATTTCAAAAAGCAAAGGAAAAAGTTGCATAAAATGAATCATCAAATTGGGTCACTATATTTTTGATATGAGATGGAAAGAGGCAGACTTAATGACAAGCAATCAAAAGGCCTCCTGACCAAAGCTGAAATTCAATTTGGGTCATTATATTCTTTTTACATCTTTTGTTATGATTTTGGATATTCATCGATAACGGTCCCAGCTGTATTAGTCCTTAGCAGGATTAATGCCTCGTCAAAAACAAATTATTAACATCTGACTGTTAACTTAAATTTATTCCATAAATGTCTAGCTCATTTCTTCAACAGCTGATTGAATATCATAATAAAAGAGAGTATAAACTACCAGCACTGTGTACTGTTATACCATGATGATGATTTTAGTATTACATTAATTATGACAATGAAATATAACAATGAAAACCAAGTATACAATGAAGCGTTAAGTATACCTCACACAACGTCAAAATGATTAATTTTGTGAGAGTTTATATCGTTTGAGGCATCGTACCTACAGTTCCTAATAGCACTGGAAACTTAAGTCTGTGGCCTTTCTTTTTTGCTTAATTTTAGTTCTTTTATTTTAGGCTTTGGCGGTGTTATGAAAAGTGATGTTTATTATTTTATAATTTCAGTTTTTAATACTAAACTTTTCATAATTTTGATTAAAAAAAAAGACTTAACATCTTTAGTGGAATAAAACCATGTGAAGACAAGTCATGTTATTTTACCATGGTAGTTTTAAGAGGGCATAATGAATTGTAGTTCTGTAAATGCACAGTGTACACGCTATCCGTTTGAGCGATGAGGCACCATTCGATTTACATATATTCATGTAAGCTGCAAATCTTGTCGGAATAATTTCAATTCAACCCTAACCCTAATCGATTCAAGAGAAATGAAATCATAAACAAAAGGAGATTGCGGAAGCGTACCGGAATCCATTGTTCCAATTTGAATGATGTTGTGATCTTCCAAGAATACCGTTTCTTCTAATTTTCGGTGTTTCTTTCTGACGGGAGGAAAGAAATAAAAGAAGCGTACGTATTCTCGGGGACCAACACCTTTTTAATAACCGATAAAATCAGTTATTCCATTTTTACAATTTAGCCCCTCAATAAATTGTAAATTTCACTTATTGTTTAAACCTTAACTATAACAACAATGTACATTTAACATATTTGCCCAAACAAAAGAAAAATTAATCCAACAATCTCCCACTTGGGCAACATATGTTTACTTATAAACGTACAACCTTATGAGCTCAAAATTTGCTATTAAATAAAGGTAATCTTTAACAATCTCGTCCATTAACCATATTTATATAGGATCACAGTGTTTTCTGCCATATTAATCATGACTAAACCCATCAATGGTCACACACATATATACAGTTAAATGACATAGATTAATCATATATACGTATCACAAAAAATCACTTGTAATGTGAATCAAACACGTATATATATTTCAATTGGTCCTCCTTAAACTTAAGTGAGGTCAGAATCAAAATAGTAAATAGAGTGAATGAACTGAATACTTTACTTCTGATCAGAAAACCGAATACATAAATGCCTCAAGGTAAACATAAAGCATATATATTACAAACTCCCACTAAATCATGATATCCTCTAACAGTACAACACTCATACGAGCAGTGTGCTCATGAAAGACCTTGGGTGGTAAACCTTTTGTGAGCGGATCCGCTATCATGAAGTTTGTTCCAATATACTCTATACAAATATGTCCACTCTGCACTCTTTTTTTCACAACTAAGAATTTTATATCAATATGTTTTGACTTAGTTGAGCTTCTATTATTATTAGAATATAGCACTGCTGACTTATTATCACAATATAGCTTCAATGGTCTTTCTACATTTTCCAAAATGCGCAGCCCAGTGACAAATTTACGTAGCCATATTCCATGGTTTGATGCCTCATAACATGCTACAAATTCTGCTTCCATGGTAGAAGAAGTTACAAGTGTATGTTTAACACTTTTCCAGGATATAGCTCCTCCAGCCAATAGATAAATATAGCCTGATGTAGACTTTCTGCTATCTTGGCATCCCGCAAAATCAGAATCTGAATATCCTACGATCTCCAAATGATCTGATCTTTTATAAGTGAGCATGTAATCTTTTGTTCTCTGAAGATACCTCATAACCCTCTTGGCTGCCTTCCAATGGTCTATACCAGGGTTGCTTAAGTATCTGCCTAACATCCCAACAATGTATGCAATATCTGGGCGTGTACATACTTGAGCATACATTAGACTCCCAACAACTGAAGCATAGGGAATCTTTTGCATTTCTTGAATTTCAAGATTACTTTTAGGGCACTGGCTAAGACTGAATTTATCTCCTTTAGCGACAGGGGTATCTCTTGGTCTACAATCTTGCATGCCAAACCTTTTGAGTACTTTATCAATATAGCTCTTTTGTGACAATCCAAGAATACCTCGAGAACGGTCTCGAAGTATCTGAATACCTAATACAAAAGAGGCGTCCCCAAGATCTTTCATCTCAAAATGTTTGGATAGAAATTTATTGGTTTCGTGCAATAAGCCTATATCATTAGTGGCAAGCAAAATGTCATCGACATATAAAACCAGGAATATATGTTTACTCCCACTGAACTTGTGATACACACAGTCATCAACAATATTCGTCTCAAAACCAAACGAGATGATCACTTGATGAAATTTGTGGTACCATTGACGAGAAGCTTGCTTAAGTCCATAGATGGATTTTCTTAATTTGCAGACCATATTCTTTGGATCTCCTGATACAAAGTTTTCTGGTTGAACCATATAAATTGTCTCATCAATGTCTCCATTGAGAAACGCTGTTTTAACATCCATCTGATGTAACTCAAGATCAAGATGAGCAACAAGTGCCATAATTGTCCTAAAAGAGTCTTTCGATGAAACTGGAGAAAAAGTCTCTATAAAATCGATGCCTTCTTTCTGAGTATAGCCTTTTGCTACAAGACGTGCCTTATACCTTTCCACATTACCTTTTGCATCCCTCTTGGTTTTAAATATCCATTTACAACCAATTGGTTTCGCACCTTCTGGTAATGGGACAAGTTCCCAAACTTTATTGTCTTGCATTGATTTATACTCCTCATTCATAGCATCTATCCATTTTTGAGAATTAGAACTTTTCATGGCATGATGAATGTTGATTGGATCATCTTCCATCATCCCATTGTCATTCTCTTACTCTTGGAGAAATACAATATAATCATCAGAAATAGTACTTCTCCTTTCTCTCATGGACCTTCTTAATGACACTGGTTCTTGAGGATGTTGAGTTTGTTCTTCAGGAACAATGGTTTCATTTTGATTAAGGGGTTGTATAACCTTATCTTGTTGAGGTTCTTGATACACTTCTTGATCAATGACAGGTGTAGGCAACTGTACATTGTCAAAAGTGATAATAGGAACTGGATTTGAATCCAAGTCCTCCTCAAAAGTAATGTCTTTAACTTCATTTCTCCCTCCAAACTCAATTTCCTCAAAGAATATTGCAGTTCCCGTCTCAAAAATATTCCTTCCTATGGGATCATAAAACTTATAGCCCCTAGAACGCTCAGAATAACCAATAAAGTAGCTGCTCACTGTTTTGGAATCCAGTTTCTTTTCATGTGGCCTATAAGGCCTTGCCTCAGCTGGACATCCCCAAATATGAAAGTGCTTTAGACTAGGCTTTCGACCTGTCCAAAGCTCATAAGGTGTTTTTGCAGCTGCTTTAGTTGGTACTCTGTTGAGAATATAAGCTGCTGTTTTTAATGCTTCTCCCCAGAGAGACTCAGGTAAGGTGGAATGAGCAATCATACTCCTTACCATATCCTTAAGAGTTCGGTTTCGTCTTTCAGCAACACCATTCATATTAGGTGATCCTGGCATGGTGTACTGTGAGACAATACCGCATTCCTCTAGGAATCTAGCAAACGGTCCTGGACGTTGTTCACCGGAGCCATCATATCTGCCATAGTACTCGCCACCACGGTCAGATCTGACACTTTTAATGCTTTTGTTGAGTTGATTCTCAACTTCAGCTTTATAAGCTTTGAACACATCCAGTGAATGCGACTTTTCATGAATGAGATATAGGTACCCATAACGTGAGTAATCGTCTATGAATGTTATGAAATACTGTTGGCCATTCCAAGATTCCGTAGGGAAAGGCCCACAAATATCTGTATGAATTAATTCTAAGACGTCTGAAGATCTATAGGCACCCAATCTTTTAGTTTTGGTCTGTTTTCCCTTGATACACTCTACACAAACATCAAAGTTTGTGAAGTCAAGGGATTCTAAAATGCCATTAGACACTAAGCGCTCAACTCTATCTTTTGAGATATGACCTAAGCGCTTATGCCACAAAGATGCTGAATTTTCTTTAGTTAATTTACGCTTAGTACCACGTGATTCTACATGCAAGGTTTCGTTATAGGATGCAACTGTTTCTAACAAATAAATATTGTCATAAGCATTTAAATAAGCAGTTCCAACAACATTTGAATTCAAAGACAAACTAAACTGATTGTTTCCAAATGAACAACAATATCCAAATTTGTCCAACATAGAAACAGAAACCAAATTCCGTCTAAATGACGGTACAACAAATGTGTCTTTTAAATCCAAATAAAAACCAGTTTCTAATAACAATCTAAAATGTCCAATTGCTTCTACTTCTACCGATTGTCCGTCGCCCACAAAGATGTGTCTTTCACCATCAGTTGGCTTTCGGTAGCTCAGGCAACCCTACATAGAAACACTTATATGAGTAGTAGCGCCAGAATCTATCCACCAAGTGTTTCTAGGTACTGAAGATAAATTTACCTCAGAACAGACCAAAGTAAGAAACGTACCTTTCTTTGCACGCCATGCATGATATTTGGTACATTCTTTCTTCATGTGTCCAGGTTTATGGCAAAAGAAACAACCTCCCTTTTCCTTTTGTGGTTTCTTTTGATCTGGATCATTAGCAGCTTCATTCTTAGCTTTTCTTTTCTTGCCCTTACCTTTAGAGGTGGTTTCCAAATGAGCACTTTCAGTCTTATCTTGCTTCAATCTCTCTTCCTCTTGAACACAATATGAAATGAGCTCATTAAGAGTCAACTTCTCCTTTTGGCAGTTATAACTGACCTTGAATTGACTGAATTGTGGTGGAAAAGAGATAAGCACTAAATGCACAAGCAAGTCATCCGAAAGCTCAAGTTTTAGTGCCTTCAATTTTGAAGCCAGGTGAGACATTTCCATAATGTACTCCCTTATGTTTTCCTTGCCTTTAAACTTCATAGAAATAAGTTTCTTTAAAAGAATACTTGTTTCTGCCTTATCGCTTTTCGCAAAGCGTTTCTCAATTTCAGCAAGAAAATCTGTGGCATCGGTGATCTCTTCGGAAACCGCACCCCTAAAAGCCTCAGGTATGCCGCGTTTGATAATCATAAGACTCATGCGATTTGAACGGTCCCACTTCTCAAAAATTCTCCTTTCTTCTAAGGAGCTAGTATCCGTAAGAGAAGCATGCCGATCCATCCTTAATGCAAGGTCTAGATCCATGCAGCCCAGAACAATTAAAATGTTCTCCTTCCAGTCCTTAAAGTTATTACCATTAAGGACCGGTACTGAATTTAGATTAGCAGATACAGTAGCAACAGCTGAAAAGAGAACATGACAATTATATGATTAACAAGCTCATATAATTAATAATCCATATGAAACAATAAATTCAAATATAGGTTAATCTCATCTCAAGATACCAGACACATCATTAATATCAAGTCTTTGGACAGTAATATTAATTGTAAACGGTACTCTTGTTGTAGCGATCAAATATTGATAATAAGTATTGTCAAACATTATGCAATCTTTGGATAAACATATTGCTCACATAAAATACCTTATAACTATCACATATTTATCGCCACAAACATGCATGAAATTCTGCCAAATACTAATTCACCTTTGGGTTGGTTAGTAAATGCATGAATTACATACACACAATTAATTTGATATTTTGATTAGATTAATCTACACAAAAGTGATCGCTTTGGCGATGTTTTATTTCAATTAATCTATATGAATATCAAATTTCCACATAAACCATATTTGAATACATACAAATTTAAATACAAAATACTTGATCCTTAAAACGTTACATATTGTATTTAATCAACAGTTACCTTATAGGATCATAACTTTATGTATTTAAATTTATGGCTTTATACTGCATATCATCAGTGACAACAATATTCTATGGGCCAATGCATGTCCATCATTTTTTATTTATTTATTTTATAAACGAACCTCCCCTTATTCAAGCATGTGCATACACAATATCAAGCCGATAATAATGTATTGAGGATATGATACTTGAACTTGATTATCAACTCTAGACTACCCAGATGATAGCATTTCCCAAATAGATTGCAAGTGAAAGATGAAAAGTTCTTTCAAACAAAAATAATATTTCAATTTGGACATGCCGAGTGGATAATGGGATAATATGAAATGGAAATTGTTTATTGTGCCATGATCATCACTGCACTTTGATTTCTTTTGTCCACATCATCATGTATATTGTTCCCAACTTCTACATTATTCTATGAACCTGACAATTCATCTTTCTTTTATTTTATAATAAAAGAGTACCGTAAGATGGAATCCCAAATTCCATTACAAAAGGATAAAATCTTAATAATATGACATAATAAATAACATCAAAAAAGGTTTCAACTTGAACACTTAGCAGTGCACAGTACTTAGATTTTACACAGAATCCATGACATAAAAAGTTTCACTCGATTTTTAACTGACGTTGCAGTGCAATAAAAAAAACAAATAAATGGATTCCATGATACTGAACATGGGTTCTCTGCATAATAGAGTGTCAAAATATATTGCAAAAGGACAAATCCTTAAAGTGTCCAGGCCACATAAAGCCATTAAATGACAGTGCAGCCACAATATATTTAATGACAATGATGCCATGATTTAAAATGATGCCATATACGGTATTCATCTCTGGACCGAAATGAAACTCGTTGATCTCAGAATAAAAAACGGAAGATGACAGTATTACCAGAGAAAATGCTCAAGAATCAATCTAGGGTTGCTCTGATACCAATTGTCGGAATAATTTCAATTCAACCCTAACCCTAATCAATTCAAGAGAAATGAAATCATAAACAAAAGGAGATTGCGGAAGCGTACCGGAATCCATTGTTCCAATTTGAATGATGTTGTGATCTTCCAAGAATACCGTTTCTTCTGATTTTCGGTGTTTCTTTCTGACGGGGAGGAAAGAAATAAAAGAAGCGCACGTATTCTCGGGGACCAACACCTTTTTAATAACCGATAAAATCAGTTATTCCATTTTTACAATTTAGCCCCTCAATAAATTGTAAATTTCACTTATTGTTTAAACCTTAACTATAACAGCAATGTACATTTAACATATTTGCCCAAACAAAAGAAAAATTAATCCAACAAATCTAAGTATCGTTTGTTTGTGATTTTGCAACAAAAAAATGTGAATTTGATGCTGAACATTTAATTTATCCTTTTTCTTTTGATTTTTTTAAAAAAAGCTAACAACAATGTTGGATCATTATTGTATTTGTTGAACAATATAATTTTGTAATTAATTGTTTAACCTATTTTCCTATACTCGATTTTGATACTCATTTGACAACACTATGTATACAGAGAGTTAAGCACCTTCAGACTACTAATTTTCCTTTCAGGTTTCACTGAAACATGAAACCTTTGGATCAAAAACTCAAATATTCATGCAAATTTGTGAATGATTTTTACTCTTCCAAATAGAAAGATTATGGATTAGATTCATCATTTTAACTAGTGCTGTAGTTTTGTAAAGAATGGCAGATCTTGAATAATCCACATACAAGACATGATGTCTGATTCAATCAAATGTTTGTTAGTATATGTGTGAGTGCATACCGTGTGACTCTAGCAAATAAACGTGTTGATAAATCTTGCTTCTTAGTTGATTTCCTATCATCTTTGGTTATTAGTTTCAATATAATATATGAGTAAGGATTGTTGCCTTGATAAATATGCCATTTTCGTTGCAGAGAAGATAATATCTTAGTCCACATCTAGTTGGAAACTGTCTTGTAATATTTCTGATGCTTCATCATAAGATAATATCAGCTAAAATAGAAGTCTAATGTTGATTCTACAAAAAAATTACCTTATAGAAAGCCGATCATGTAAAAGAAACAAGACAGCTTGAGTATTGCTATTCGACAGGTAATCCGGAGGCTTGAAAAAGATTTGTGGTAATGAAAACTACAATAATGGATGCACCAGCTGTTCTTGAAGGTTTTTCTTTTCTTTTAACAAGTTTCTTGGTCTTGGGAATCATCACAATCTTGCTGGTTGTTTCAGTCTTTCAAGCTTAGAAAAGACTTCACATTCAGGTATTTTCTAAATTTACCGCTTCATGTTCTAGGGTGGTTAAGTCTTCATCGATCGCTTCCTTAAATTGTTGGCTCAGATCACATAATTTTGTACCCGCTTGCTAACCGTTGAGAATGCAGCCTGTGTTCATTACTCTTACCGATTCCATATGCTCAGTTAAGAAATTGCGCTTAAGATCAGGTAGAAACTGAGCACATGCTCAGATTAGATCAAGCATACACCCAGCTTTAAACTGCGTGCTCAGTTAACAAACCGAGCTAATTTAGAACTGAGCCTAAGCCCAATTTTAAACTTACAGTTTGCTCGATGAAGAAATTAAGCCGTGCGGTTGGAAACCGAGCATAGAAATTGAGCATTAGAAACTTGGCGTTTGTTCATTTAAAAAACATAGCTTAAAGCTTGGGTTTAGGAGGAGTGTTTTCTTGTTTGAGAAAATGAGCTACCCAGTTAACAGCTGAGCATCTATTCAATATAAAATTTAGTATGTAAACTATGCATTAGCTCAATCACAAACTGAGCATATGCCCGTTTATGAAACTGAGTGGCCCAATAAAAAAACTGATGAACTACGTGAAATCTTGATACAAGTTCATTTTATACAATAGTCAGTTACATAGCGTTGCTATGATGTTAAAACTTAAACAATTATTTGTAGGAGTTTCTATCCAAAGCAATGATGTGTCCGGTGTCTGTAATACATTAATAATTGTGCCAGTTTATCCATGTGCCACCCACATAGATCAATTTTGATTTTAAGTAGCTGTTACAGAGACAAATCAATTACATACGGGGTGGTTTGTTAATGAGAATCTAAAATACATATTGTTTAGTAATAGACAAATCAATTTTATCTGAAAACTGAAACCTGAAACAGGTTTTGGTTCCTCGAAACCGAGTCGACCGGTTGTCGGTTTTGGAGAAAGGGAAACATGTTTCAGGTTTCAGTTTCCTGAACCTAAAACAGGAACCGAGTTTCACGTTTTAGGATGAAACCTGAAACAGGTTTCGATTTCTTGAAATCGAGCGATGCTCGGTTTCACGAAACTGAAACAGTGTCTTAATTGCTCTTTTCAGTATAACGAGCGATGTTCATTTATTATTGATGTCCTCATCCCGTATAATTTGTCATCATGTTATTTTATGCTTCTTTCTAGCTATGAAATATTTGGGTTATAAAAATATTTGTTAGAAGGGTAATATGCATCATTTTCATGTCTTAACTCATATTATTATATTTGTTGAACATTGTGGGCTTTGGTTGAAGTAGCGGAAGCAAGACAAAGATCAGAAGCTGGTGATGAAACTCCAAGTCCAGGTGGAGGAAGTTTTGGATCCAGATGCGTTAATTTTTGTTGCACCCCAAAGTGGTATGAATACGCTATCTGATCTTGTCGATAGTTGATTTGTAATTTGTCTCATTTATCATTTGCGTTTTTTGTAATGGTTGTATGTTAAATTATGATACTTCGATGTTATTTGATATTTGTTATGGATGTAGAATTGTGATAGTTTGATGTTTGTCGAAATGAAATTTGTTTTAGGATACAAATTGTGATATGATGTTGTATTTGCTTTGTGATATCGTTATATTATATGTTGTATATTCTTAGTGGTTTATGCTTTATGAAATTAGTTGGAGCATATTATGATTGTTACTTGTATAAAGGAATTACCTACTATATAGGTTTGGTACAATATTCAAGTATGTAACAGTTATAACCGTTACTAAAGTTATTGTATGAAATAGTCAGTTTTACATAGTAACAGTAATAAATGTTACACATTTCATATTATCCACAGTAATAACTGTTATAAAAATAACTATTATAACGGTTATAAATGTTATAAATTTTTTGGTACCAACGGTTATAAGCGTGATAGAATCATAGTTTTGTAACGGTTATAACTGTTGCAATATACACACTTTATAATGGTTATTACCGTTACAATATTCGTGACAACAGTTTGTCACGTATGTTTTAGGTAGTTAGATTTTTTTTTTGGTACGTTTCTCGTGAAGAAAAGGTGGATAAACACATTTTTTTCAATATGTTGATTATGTATATGATGCGATATACGTTGTTACCGTAGTGAACATAAATAGGCTGAAAAGAAAAATGGGCAATGAAACTGATTAGATTGATAAGCATTCACAAAGTTTAGTTTGTAATAATTAAATGAAAATATTTGGTGTTCTCGGTGTGTTAATGAGGACGCCAAGCTGCTTGTAACATTCTCATTTTTTGTTGTTCTATACAATTTTCGTTATGATAATTCAACACCAAAGGAATGTATTAGATACTTATTATTCATTCTTTCTGCTAATAGCCTAATACACATGAAACAGTGGTTACATGTTTATTTTTGTAATGGAATTGTCGTGCTATGTTTATGCTCTTGTACTATCAGTTGTTTTCATGTGCAAAATTTACAAAACTTTCTTACCTTGATCTGTCTAATAATTTATAAGTCAAGAAGCCATCGCTTAATTTATGGTTATTTGACATAAATTAAAGAACCCCATAAAATGAAATATTGCATAAATTGATACAAAGAGTTTTCCATGTAAAATAATGCTGCAAACTGATGATACCATATTTCAGATGCAAAATGTATTTAAACAAATAAAGGAATAAAAGTTGTTGTAAGTTTGTACTGATCTGCTAGGAAACAGGCTTCAGTCCAAATGTATTTGTTGCTACTCATACATATATATTGTCTTTTCAAATCTGAATCATTACTTTAATACCCCATGCATGCACATTGATCTACAGGGCAACATGTTCAGCTCATGTCAAGAAATAGCATATGTCTCGTAACTCTAGATCACAATATGAGCAACTTGACTTGACAGACAAAATTCCTACATGAGTTGGTGAAGATTTTACAGGTTTTATAGTCTTACTCTTATTAAAATTGATGAATGTATTGTATTGAGATAGGAAAAGAATTGTAGAAATGATGAACAGATTGTATTGTGTAAAGAAACAATGAATAATGTTATTTTTCTTATTAACGAACATTGCCAAAAGCTAGAGAATAAGGAATGTGAAAAGGAGATGCATTATTATCCAAAAAATTTAAGATCATGGCTACTCCTTCACGTTCATTTCTTATCTTTTCTTTTTCTTTTGTGTTATGAATAGTGCGCTGCTAAGGGCATCACACTTTTTGCTTTGGATATCACCGGTATCGTTGAAAGTTTTTTTTTTTTTTTTTTTTTGGGCATTCAGTGTACAACTACTGGATGAACACTGTTCGGTCAACTATAGCGTGGTACCCTGAAGTGGTTTTTGCGGTTCCTTAGGGCATCTCCAGTCGTTGGAATTAAGGGCTGAATATTCAGCCTTTTCTCTTCAGTGGAAGAGATAAGGCTGAATATTCAGCCTAATCTTCAGGATCCGATTCAGGATCCTGAAGACGATCCAGGCGCCTAGTTATTAGGCGCCTGGTTCTGGCGCCTAATAACTAGGCGCCAGAAACTTTCTCCCCCCGACCCTTTTTACCCTTCCTCCACCTTTTCTCTCTTCAAATGGCTATAAACGGTCAAATTTTTGAACTACCAACGGCTATAAATGGTCGTATACAAGTTTCAACGGCCATAAACGGTCATATTTTTTATCTTCCTATATATAATGGTATGAGTGCCTCATTGTAAAACATAAAAACTTCTTTATTCAAATCAACCACACTCTTTATCTAACATTAAACAATGTCATATCCGTTCCAATTCAATAACGAAGCGATGAATACGAGTAGTTGGGATTTTGATTCTCAACCAACTGAAAGTCTTATCCCCCCCCCCCCTTCAGCTCCAACAGTCTCGTTTCATTCTTCTGCGCTGTGGACCAACGACGAAGATAAAGATCTCTATTTGATGTACTGCCACTTTTCAAACAATTCGGTCAAGGGAAATGATCAAAGTAGGGAAGCATTTTGGTCAAAAGTTATGGCTTCTTACAACAAAAAGCACTTAGAAAGGACAAGATCAGTGTCCGCACTTTCCGGTCGATTTGGGAAGATTAATCGACAAACAAATTCTTTGAGTCTCAAGTTCACAAAATTAGAACCGCAAATCCTAGTGGAATGGGTGGAGAAGCTGAATTGGTAATAATTTGTAACTCTCTAATTCGCTTGTCGATATTTTATTTTACCTACCATGAAAGAATACCAACAATCGTTGTTTTATTGTTTGTAGAAGCGGATGGCGAACGACCAATTCTTGTAATTATTTCCTAGAGAAAATGGTGCGAAAAAACCGCATTACTACCAGTTCGGTAATTGCTACGAATTGCTCGTTAGTCATCCGAAATGGAGTTCTAGCAACGCGAAGAGCTTAAGAGATGTTCAAATGAAGGCAAAAGCAAAGCTAAAAGCATGACGAAATTCCTATACGTTAAGTCCAGAAGAATCTTCGCAGAGAGATTCTAATACTGCTGAAGATGCAACACCTGAATTTGATGAAGATGACAGACCTATGGGCCAGCGTGCTGCGAAGAAGAAAAATGTTGTTCAAACCCAATTTGATTCTCGGTGGGCGCAGATGCAGGAGAAGCATGCCAGAGAAAATGAAGAACGTCAAAAACATAGTGCTGAAAAACTTGAGGTCTTAAAACAGTTAGCCGAGATTGAACGTGGTAGGTTTGAGATTGAGCAGCATCGGGAAGAGACTTTAGTAATGCAAATGGATGTCACCGGAATGGACCCACTAACGAAACAGTACTAGATGGATTATAAACAGCATATTGTTGATAGTCATGCTGGATCTAGGCGTATGTAGTTTTATTATGTAGTGTTGTACTGCCTCAACTGTTTTCATCTGTGTATTGTTTTCTAGTCTGAAATAATCAATGGTAACTTATTTTCTTTAACGCAGTGTGTATGTATCGAATAATTAAAAATAATTCAATGAATTACGTACGAAAAAGCTAATACACTTCAATGCAAACACATCTGTATGTTAATATTACATCAGTGCGTTAATATTACATATAATACGTATAAACCACAAGTGGAATACCAAAGTGCAGAGAAGACAAATTACAATAGTACGTTAATAATACATCAGTACCACTAAATAGGAACACAACAATACACTGGTATGAAGTCAAAATACAACAGTCCCCTTAATAATACATATAAACAACAAAAGTGCAGAAAAAAGAAAACACAACAGTCTGCTAATAATACATCAATAGCACTACATACGAATGCCTCCATCGTCGTCGCTCCCAACATCGTCGCTCCCATCATCATCTCCGTCATGATCATCAACATCCTCAGCCAGGTCGTCGTCGTCCTCCTCATCATCATCAACATCGTGTGACTGAGCAACAACGTCATACTCATCAGCAGCATGGCTCGGCAAGTCATCGATACCAATGTCCTCACTGACGTCTCTAGTCCTAGATCCACTGGTCCCAACATCTGCAAATGGCTCATACACGGCAAGTCTGGCTGATAACTGATCAATCTGAGACACCAACATCCGTGTATGACTAAGATACATATCGTGCATCGTGTGTGTGTGTGCAAGAGTCATATCACAAAAACCAGCAAAGGTGGCTCTTGACTGATCCAACCAATATGCGTACTACAAAGACATGTGATGTGCGATATGTAAAGTACCATAAATAAGATCTGTGCATAAATAGACAAATGTATTCAAGATACCTGGTATGGAGGGTACAAGCCGGCTGAGGGTACTCCAGGAAGACTGAGGGGATCTGGAAGCACTACGGGTTGCTCAATAATGGTACCTGTAATATCGTACGCTCTGAAACTACAATCAGGCTCTATCTGCATGGGAGGCTGTAAAAACTGGGATGGGGTAGGATCAAATGACACCTGAGGTATCTGCACTCTACCGGCTCCTAAATGAGGTTTTAAATGATCGGGGTTACCCCCCCCCCCTCCCCCGGGCATAATCAGGACATCTAAGTCTACGTGGAGCCACTCTAGCCCAATAAGAATCGTAATGGCCAGCAATGAAGAATGGGCCAATGTCAACCCAACCAGCCTCCCGTAGGGCCTGCATGTACTGCACTCCAATCAACCTACCTCTACCGAACATGTCATCGCAAGATAGCGGATCTCCCGGTATACGTGAATCGTGGTTGATCTGATACGCACACCTCTCACCCAAATACCAAATAGGGATATATGTTGCTGTGTGTAAAGCCACCCTACGACTAGAGAGTCTATACGCAATCACCATCGGGTGGGCGTCGCCAATAATACCAGCCTCTGTCAAATGATCCACATGTGAATTCCAAGGAGTGCGTATGAGATTTTCCCGACTCCGCATGTCAAGCTGTGCTCTAGACTCCATCAAATCGCGACGTACACCCAATGGAACATGAGGTATGTAATGAATACGCTCCCACCGTCTCATCCGCGGAAAGAACTGCTCAGCTACCTGAGCATCCATCTCTACCATGCGTGGATGCATGTTGGTCGTGAACTCATAATACCATATGGGCAAAATGTACCAAAAGGCCTGCATCTCTCTGACATCTCCCAGCACATAGGAATCTAAAGCGGTGTACAGTGCGCCTAGTATCGCTGTGCCCCAATCGATCGTACCAAGTCGATCCAACATAGTAAGCCCAGCCAGATAACCCAGGCGAACAATACCTTTATGGTTCGAAAAAATTGTCGAACCAAACAAGTACAGTAAAAATGCCCTAGTCACCCCATCTATAATCTCCGGTCTCTTCGAATAAGAAGTGATGTACTGCTGTAGGTAAGTCAACGTAACCGCACCACTACTAATTCTGGAAGCATCAAAATGGGGTAAGAACACGGAAAACACGTTGGATGACTCATATAACTCATCAAAGGGAACCGGTCTACGATCAAGATGACCAATCTCTATACCAGTCAGCATATACAAATCGACAGGAGTGACCCCAAGCTCAAAGTCAGAAAAATGGAATGTATGTGTGGTCGGCCACCACCGCTCACATAGTGCATGTACCAAGGGTCTATCGAATGACTTCATAGGTCTAATAGATAAAACCTGACCAAAGGGACTAAGCTGTAGTCTATCCTTAATAGGAGTGGGAAGACCGTCATAAAATGAAATGCATTTCAGCCTACTGCCTCTACAATGAACATAATTCTCCTATATATAACGAAATAAGCAATGTTTTTCAATTCATGCATACTTATTGAAGTCATACGAAGATATAGGTCGAGTAATAGTAGAAATCATAAACGTATAAATTATACTTGTATCGTGGGTAAAGCAGTATCAGCTCTGTGCTCGTATCCCTCTGGAAGATCATGAAGGACACGAAGCTCATCAGCTGTTACACCAGGAGCTGGAGGCGTGTGCGCTGGACCCATTTGCTTGTCTGACAGCCTCGGAGCAATTCTTCTTCCAACTCTAATTCTTTTCGGCGGCATTTGGACTCAATTTTCTATTAAAAACAAATGTAAAATGAAGCTTAAAGGAATTAACTGGAAAAAAAGGAGGGAGGGGTTTTATAGGCGCCTGAATTCAGACGCCTACTTTTTAGGCGTTAGAATTCTGATGCCTAAAAAGTAGGCGTCTGGTTCTGACGCCTAAAAAATAGGCGCTAGAACCACTGGCGCCATACTCCCCATTAAAGCCTGAATATTCAGGACCCTGAATATTCAGGCCTTAATCCACTGGAGATGCCCTTAGCACCGCACTATAAATGCTTTAATTAATAAATGCTTTAATTAAATGAAGCAGCATATTGATGAAGCAAAAAATAATTTGCTGCCCCTTTTACACGTGAGAATACCAATGAAGTGCAATGTTGATCTTAATGAATTAACTCTGCGTTGAATGAAAAAATAATAACAATAATAATTCTGTAGAAACAAGGCTTCGGCAATTTGGTGCTGTAAATTTCCTTTAGAACCTGAGAATGAAGCAAACATTAAGAAATATCAATACCACATCCATTCTGGTACATCACCCGATCAATCTTAATGAATCCACCTGAATACCATTTTTCCCAACCGTATCCATTCAAATAAAACTCAGTTTACCAATTTCTTCATCTTCTTAGTTTGTGATTTGGTCACCCATACCAGACATACATTCATATTTGCTTTCTACGATTTCTCGGAGTATTTACTATAGTTTAGTCCGAACACCGTTAGCTTCAAAATTAGTAACGCGCAGTACCAATCGAGTGTTCGAATACACATAACCGAATACCGTTGTGCTCAGTGTGTCAATCCCAACGGAATAATGCACTCAAAACTGATATTTAACGTTCATGCGAAAAATTGTTATTTACGTGATATCGTTACCATAGATCGATCATATAAATCGATTTTAATGGAGCTAGCGAAATCAGAATTTGGCGAAACAAACATGGACGTTTTCATTATTAACTTCTAGATCCACTTTTTCAAAAAAAATCATTTGTAATTTAAAAACAATGGTTCAACGATATAATATTAACTGATTCCATGTCAAAAGCAAACAATTTCGATTTAAACTTATATACACTAATTGCATATGCTAAAGAACCAATGTTTCTGCCTTACTGTACATAAAAAATGATTCAGCCAATGATTTAGTGCTATAATTGGAAGATTTCTTGGGATTTTGCGATTACCAGAATGGCGTTGTAAGTTTCCATCCCTAAATGCTCTTGGTCAAACATAGTGCCCACTTCTCAGTTGGCAAACATGCGTTCAAACTGGATGCATATTTTTTTCAACTCATCAACCGTGTGCTACCGCACGTTGAAATATTGCATGGCATTACTAGTCTTCGTTTAAGCAATAGAATATGTCGGCCACAACATAACATTTGTTTTTATATCATTTACCACTGATATTGGGCTGGGCTTAGCCCACTTAGCTTTTATTCTTTTTCTTGCTGTAATGTAAAGTCTGTAACATTGCATTTGACCGCTACAAACTTTGCATGTATATTTACAAGCCCCTGTACATTATTTTAACAACTTTTCATAAGATGAAATAAAGTAATTACAGTTCGTTCTGCAATCTTCTACTTGTCTTCAACCTCTGTTGCAATATCTCCATTCCAGATCAGCACAAATCCTATTTTGGTATCAGAGCTACACTGCAAAACGGCTTATTAAATTCTGCTGCTGCGTTTTGGAACTACATACTCATCGGAATTTATCTTCATCACCGGAGTATGGCTCATCAAAGGGTGTTCCTCATCATTTGAGTGAAGATATAAGGCTAACCGATCAGTGCCACGCCCTAAATCATTCAGACCAGGCTGCATCTGACCAGTTCGTTATATCTTCAATTTATCAGCAACAAAGATCAGCAGGAGACAAACCAAGAATTCAAGAAATTATCAAACAAGTAAGAACCGTGCCAAAAAAATCCTTCAAAAAGGTATAAATCTAACAAAGAAATTATTCAAACACGAGAATTTTCTGGATGCTACACGCATGTCAGAGTAATTTCAATTAAATTCCTGATTATCTCGGCATTCTTCATTGTGATTTTGACTACTGTCTTAGAATCAATTCTGTCATCATCTGCCTGTTATCAATGGTTGATGAAACTGCCTCTGTGGCATCAGACAATGCTATAAATCCTTGACTTGCTACTACATATGCCGATCAATTAGTAAAAACTGTTGTTAGCCCCAAAAGTCAATTAATTACAATACATCTTGAAGAAGATAATTATTTTATTTGAAAACTACAAATTGAGACTGCTATTCAACGTTATGGTCTAGAGGGGTATATTCTTCGCACTGTAGATATACTAGCCAAATTTATTACTGATGAAAACAATAAAACAGATGCAAATGAAAACTATATCAAGTTCCATAGACAAGATAGACTCATTAGCTCAGGGCTATACTATCTTCAATAAGTGCAAATTTATTACTCCGAGTTATTGGTTGTAGTTCTGCGCATAATATTTGGACAACTGTTGAAAGAGAATTCAATAATCAATGTTCTGCAAAAGTTCTTCACTACAAGAATCAGTTGCAAAGTATTAAAATGGAGAATTCATCAGTGAGATAATACATCTTAAAAGTCAAAAAATTGTGTGACTTGTTGAATGCTACTGGGACCAAGGTTCTTACCAATGGTCATGTTCTATGTTTAGTCAATGATTTAAGTAATGATTATGAAGCTATAGTGGCAGTTATAACTTCTCAGAAAATTATTCTACCTATAAATGAAGTGCATTTTATTTTACTATCACATGAGACTAGAATAAATGCCAAGAAACTGATTAATTCAGTCAACTTCGCCACTGGTTTAAAGGCAAGAATCAGAATAACAATAATAGAAACGATCAATCTTATCAAAGAGGTGATGATTCAAGGAAAGCAAGAGGCAGAGGCAGGTGGAGTAATTCCAACAGATCCAAATGTCAAATCTGTGAAAAGATGGGTCACACAGCATTGAACTGCTACTTCAGATTCAACACTGGCTATGCATCTAACCAGAGTCAAAGGAATAATGGCAATCTAAATGCCAACATTGCCCAAACTCAATCTAAAATCAACAATCAAGATAATGCTAACAGAAACAACAATCAAAATGACATAGCAAAGTTGGATACATTGCAAGATGATTGTTGGTATCCAGATTCAGTAGCTACTCATCATATCACAAACAACTTAGATAATCTGAATCTTGGAAGCAAAGACTACAAAGGTAATCATTTAATTTTATTGGGTAATGGTAAGTCTTATTCTATTATTCATTGGCAATGCTAGAATAAATGGTAAGAGACAATTATATCTGCATAATTTACTAAGAGTACCAAAGATGAAGAAAAAATTAATTAGCATTTCTCAATTTGCTAATGATAATAATGTCTTCTTCGAATTTTACCCTAAATATTGTATAGTTAAGGACATTCTAACTAAGGAACCTATTTTACAGGGTAACATGACTGGAAGATTATAAGTTTAACAATGTTAAGAGCAACAGTGTTATATAAGAAGAAAAACACAGTAACTTGAATGTAATAATCAATAAGGCTGATAGCAGCAATAATATGTTTGATCTTTGGCACTGCAAACTTGGTCATCCAAGTGCTAGAATTGTAATGAAAATATTAACTGAAAATAAAATTCAATATGATCATGTCTCATTACCTTATATTTTTAATTTTTGTCTAATAGGAAAAAGTCACGGATTACCTTTCATTGATTCTTGATGAAAATTATCATGAGGGTAACATTTCTGAAGTTCATTTTACTAGACTGTTCAAGCTTAAAGAGTTAACATTACAGTCAAACAACCTAATTATGAATGTAAGCCATGAATGGATCCCTCCATTCAGGCTCAAAGTCATTGGCATGGGATCTTGCAAGATGGGACCATATTTTCCACAATGGTTAAAAACACAAATTTATTTTCACTAAACTTGTCAAGTTCTAATATTGCGGATTACTTACCTGATTGGTTTTGGGGTGTTTTGTCACACATGACGTAATAACATTAGATCTTTCTAACAATGGAATTAAGGAAAATTTACCTCCTCTTCTTGAGTTAAGTTCTAATCATTTTGATTTGAACTCTAATTTCTTTGAAGGTCCTTTACCACCATCTTTAAATATTACATATTTGTTGGATGTATCAAACAATTCGTTCTCTGGATCAATTCAGCCCATATTAGGTAATATAACACTGGAATACAGCTTTCTTTCTAGAAATAACTTTAGTGGTGAAATCCCACTATCTATATGTTCGACTGAATCATGGTGGATTGATCTTTCGCGGAATCTTTTAACGGGCGAGTTACGAAATTGTTGGAATCATTTTGTGAGTGTAGATTTTCTTAATCTACATCTAGATTTCTCCAGAAACAATCTATATGGAAATATTCCTCACTCCTTAGGTGCTTTAACTTGTCTTGCATCATTGCATTTGTCCTATAACCAGCTTAGTGGTAGTCTTCCAAGTAACCTAAGAAATTGTGTAAGTCTCATAACTCTTGATCTTGGTACGAATAACTTTACAGGCATAATCCCCACATGGATTGGTGAAGAACTTATAATTTTGAAAGTCTTTATTCTAAGATCGAACAATTTCATGGGGAATTTCCCTTCAAGTTTGTCCAAGTTGAAAGAACTTCGGATCCATGACCTTGCTAATAATAAACTGACCGAAAGAATACCACTGAGTTTTGGAAACTTCAGGGTCATGATGGATATGCTTCCAACCACGGAAGATGATTTTTTAAGATATGATGATGGAGAGAGCCCGAATCTCATGGAGTATGTACAACTAACCATTAAAAAACAAGACGGGAATTATGATAAGTTGTTAACTCAAATAACCATTATTGATCTCTCTTTCAACAATTTATCTGAGCATATACCCAAAGAACTTGGAAATCTTCATCTGTTAATTTCTTTGAATCTATCCGGAAATCATTTAGTGGGACCAATCCTGATGCAATTGGCTTGATGAACTCCCTTAAGTCACTTGACTTATCAGGAAACGAGCTTTTAGGCAGTATACCTTCAAGCATGTCCAACATGACAGTAATTGAATTCACTAATTTTATCATATAACAATTTATTTGGGAAGATCCCATCTGGAAACCAACTTTAGATTTTCTCCAATGAATCATATATTGGCAATCCAAAACTTTGTGGTTTTCCCCACAGTCAACCATGTAGCAGGAAAACACCCGTACAAAATTTGGCATCCAAGAGTTTAGGAAAAACAAAACAAAATAAACTTTGGGTCAGTCATGAGAATGGTATGAGTAAACAATTTAAAACAGTTTGAGAAAATAAACGATATCTTATAAGACCACGCCGTATAGTACAGAACGGGTTTTTCCCTTATCAGAATCCAAAACACTTGATTTAACATTTCAATATCCTTTGACAAGAACGATAATCTTTATATCAAAACTCTTTGGATATTATAATAAAGTCTATCAATCATAATATAATAATCATCAAGCAGAACGATTTCATCTCATGTTTCACATACATAATATATAATCAAAAACAGCGGGCGCTTATTAGTTAATGAATTCCAACTGGTAAGGTATGAGACCACCTTCCGATAGTGTATCTCTAGAGAGGAATACACCGGGTTCAACAAAAACATCTTGCAACCCAGGCTAAATGTAACACCCCATAATTTTAAAACATAACATGAGAGACAACTTAAGAATACTTAATTATTAAAAAATGAATTAGGTGAAACGGGTTACGCCATTGCATTCGTCTCGGAATTTTGCTTGAGACAGAGTCCGAGTTTGCGTAAAACGGATGTCGTATGAACGAGTTACGGACGACAGAAGTTGGGCATAAAATTCAGGAAATGGAACATAATGCATTGGCGCACTTTGGGAAGTGCACCAGAACAAAAATGCATTGGCGCACTTGGGAAGTGCGCCCATGCCGAACCAGAAACCTGCACAGGATTCTGGAGAGTTCTGATGACGTGTCTTCTTCTGATTTGCTGGATGACGTGTCTTTGAGTTGTGTGGTTCTGATGATCTCCTAGTTAATCTAAGGGCTCTAATTAATCATACACATCTATATAAGCACACATAAACCTAAACCCTAATCTAAACTAAAATCATTCTTAAGCCCCTATGCTACTGCATCCAAATCTAAACTAGTTTTCAACAATCAAAGCCTACATCAATGGATTTTCTAGTCAACTTCAGAATTCAAAATTTAGAATCATTCTCTAATCCTTAAACCTATCTCTGTGAGTTCTAGTCACTTTTAGGTTCAAATAGATAAAGGTGGATTGTTGTAGACTATGTATTGGGTATATGTTGTAAATCATGAACTTGTGCAAACATACTATGTCATTTTCCTTAGATCTAATATATGGACATTCTACTATGTTTCCTATGTGAATCTTGAATTACAATTATATTGCGGTACATGTGAACTTGTTAATACAGATCTAACTTTCTAGATCTGATTGTGGTGATTCAACATTGATTTGTAAACATGTTAGGATGATACACAATACCAAAATGACCATTTTGAAACGGTAATAAAATGTTGCTAAAATTTGTAGAAACACTTTTTAGGGGTTGCCGATTAGTATGTTGCAGATTTTCGAAACACTTATCAGGTGTTTCAGTTTGATAATCTGCAACACTCAGTGAGTGTTTCAAGTTGATAATCCGCAACACTCAACGAGTGTTTCAAGTTGATAATCTGCAACACTAGGCGAGTGTTTCAGTTTGACAATCTGCAACACTCAGCGAGTGTTTCTGCTCGATAATCTGCAACACTCGATGAGTGTTTCAGTTCAATCATCTGCAACACTCGGTGAGTGTTCCAGTTCGATAATTTGCAACACTCGGTGAGTTTTTCAGTTCGACAATGTACAACACTCGATAAATGTTTCAAGTTCATAATCTGCAACACTCAATGAGTGTTTCAATCATAAACATGCAACTGATATTTTCAATAACCAGTAACCATAACCATAAATTTGCAACAGATGTAATATAGTCAAATCTTAGTTATACTACAATAATGAAAATAACACATTAACCATAAAAGACAAACATATTGCCTTTGCTGAACTAAAAATAGCATCTGGAACACGAACATAATTGGAGTACATAATGAAAATGACGCATTAACTATAAAAGACAAACATATTGCCATTTGCTGAACTAAAATATTATCTGAAAGAACAAACATATTTGGAGTACATAATGAAAATAACACATTCGCTGTTAAAGACAAACGTATATGCAAATCTGAACTAAACCACACGCAAATTATTTGAACTAAAAATGTGAAACTTTGAAATGTAATAAACTGAACTAATTAAAACAGTAGTTAACTAAAAGCTACCTATTTTTCTTCCACTTAATCTCTCTCAAAAAAAAGTGACAAAATAGTAGGCAGCCAGCCAGTCTTCCTCCATGTATGAATTCCAGACCACTATAAAACGGAAATCCTCAACGTTTGTATTCCAAATCACTGTAAAACAGAAATGTAAATAGTCAGCAATTTATTATAGAATATATGTTCTTGCCAATGTCAACTTCAAGGGTCTACCATCTTACTCAATTAAAGGAAAATATTATATTTAAATTAGTTTTACATACAGTTAAATATACAAATAAAACCGCATGTGGTAGTAGTAGTAGTCACTTTGGTGTCACAGATCAATGTAAACTATGTCCTACTATTTGCACGTATTATGACTAATTGAAGACATATCCGCAACAATCTTTTAGTGTATTATAGACACATCTGCAATTTTCAGCGTGTAAAGTAAACAAGAACGCTCATGTGTTCTGTGACGAGACACAAAAAGTATTATATAGGTACAAGTCCGAATTGTAATGAAAATACAATGAAAGGTAGGAATATTCAGCGTACTGCATGCATGGACAATGTAAAGCTGCCCTTAGAACCTAATTTTACTTCCCACTATAAACATACATAGATACGTAACAGCTCGACTACGTTTGTAACAGTGTTCACTATTGTATCCAGTTCAAACATAACAAAATGGTTAAAGGTATCAGTAAACGGTTAAAAGTAACTGGAGGTGAAGACTATAATAGATAAATTCTTTTCTTCATAGCAGCAACTGTCAGTAGTGATATATATATGCCACAGTTCTGATGTAAATTCTTTGCGATACCGAATCAGTATATAATGCACAGCATAAATTAAGCTCTTTCAGATCATGTGATTGAACCTTAGAAGGAGAAAAATTTAACAAGCTGATATATATATGGCATCAGATCATAATTAGAAAAACTTATTTATTCATTCTCATCGAGTTTGAAATTAATATTGTCAAAATTTATTTTTAAATACAGTTGTTTAAAGTACAAATTCAAAATTACTAAAAAACTGATGTAGCAAACTGGATCAAGGTTACAGCAAAGGAGGAATTTTTCTCCAAAATTGAGATCAAAAGTACTGTGTAATCTTCACCATATGATATGTACTATTAATAACTATCTCCACATTTTGTATTCTTTTTAAGTGATCATAACTTAAAGATGGTACAACATGCCAGAGAAGTTGTAAACAAAAATAAAATGCTGGTAAGTGGAAGTGTTAATTAGATATTACCTTAATAGTAACCATGCTTTTAACTTGATTTCCAAAGCTTTAGTCATAGACTAGACAGAGCAAAACAAATGAAATATAAACATCAAGGATCTATGATATAAACTTCAAGCAGAATATTACACAACATCATGGACCATGACGATTTCTAACAGTACACAAACCTTCACAATACTAAATTGAACAAGTACTTGTGCTGTCAACAATGCAAATAGAATAAAAATAGCTAACACCTTTTTTTTTGAAAAAAAAAACAACATATTGCAAAAATAATGGATAAACATAACAAAAGTAAACTCCATAATAAAAAAATCTCAGAGCAGGTGACTGCCCATTGCTGTAACCCATCAAATATATATGATATATCTAGGAACAAACATCCAAGTCATTTCTTTGGTAAATAATGAATTAGACATATTTATTTTCAGAACATACATCACTATTTTGATCATATTCATGTTCAGAACATGCATCACTATTATAACCAACATTACATCTCAACACAAGCAACTCTATTTTGCATCACTTGAACCTATTCCACCAATACCCCCAACAAATGCAATTATGATTTCTAATGAGCATGTTAAAATGTTCGACAAATTAACAAATGATGCATATGTGGATATAATGCTATTAACATGACTTCTTCGTTCATAGGATAGAAAATTTTGAAGGTTGGTAATAGAATCAGCCTTTCCCAGTTTGTCTCATTTAAACATGCCACTTCTAGATTTCTTATCTAAAGAACTATTTTCTTTTTTCCGAAACTTCTGTCATACTTTACATCTCAGGTTTAAGTATAATTCCTATATAGCTGAGCTAAAGTGCTTAGCAGGATTCTGAAATTAATTTTGGAATTTCTGAAATTAATGCAATAGGAGGATGTGACGCATACTCATTTCACTTATAAAATTGTAATGGACATGAAAGGTCGTGTAAAAGACATTCTAGGCATTTAAGACATGGTAAAGAGAACGAATTCTGAAGGCATTGATCTCACTACAGGCACGTCTTAAGACATAATAAAGAGAAACTGGAATTTGTATGGTATTTAAACTAAAAAAACTGAAATAAAAACTTACCAAAAGTACCTTGTATATCAATCCATTTTAATGCAGTCTAACGGATGACCTAGGCCATATGATAAAATCACCAATCCTAACTTCTCCAATTGTGTTCGACCCTGGATCAATTTATGATGTGTAAAATTTTGATGTGTAAAAATCCATTTTAACTAATTCCTACATTATGATGTGTAAAATTTTGATCAATTTATTAATCTTAAACAAAGCAATAACAATACCGATTAATCTCACCATGCGCCCTACGGCACAAGGCGATATACTTTTATCTTTTCTTGTATGTGTTTCAATCCAAACTTGAGTTCGTTAATTGGGATTGTTGGACCATCTTGATTTTGAATCTGCATAAAAAAATAACATTAGTTAGGCATAAAACATAACATTAGTTAGGCATCTTAAAAAGGCACTCTAAAAGAATGTTCATATTAGATCTTATAAAGGCAAAGCATTAGATAATACCACAAATTAATGACTGCAATTATTAGTAACCATCTTGAATTATATTAGGTACAAAATACCCAAAACAGAAAAAGAAATATCTTTTCCCTTTACCCATCTTGAATTATATTAGATACAAAATACTTGTCAACCATCTTGAATTATATTAGATACAAATTAGATTACATAGCTTCCATTTGAAAAAATTAATTTGAGCAAGCTTAGTTAGAGTATTTATTGCTACAATATATGCATCTGCTTGTACCAATGATCATCCGTCCAATAGTAAGGCATTAGTACAAATTGTTATAGATTGTGTTCGAACTTTTAGGTAAATGCACAAATTAATTGTTAATTTTACCTTCTCTTTTCCTTTTACTTTCTTTTTCATAGAAAAACTGCATTCACGTAGTCATAACAATAAAGAATAACCCAGATTTTGAATACTTTTAAGTAGAATAAGTGTGTCAATTGTTTAACTGACAAGTCAGGTGTGAATTTTGTATGAGTGTGCAATGTATGGCTCGGTCCAAACCATTGAATTCTTCGATCCTCATCCACCCATTTCTTGTTTATCACTTAAAGTAAAACAGGGAAAATATACGAATACATGTTCAATTGTGATTGTCCAAAAATTTTCTACTGTTCCTACATTGTTAGTTCATTGCTCGACTCGTATGAACATTGCCCAAATATAAAACTTATCGTATCGACGTCCACGTGAATCTCACAGAAGATAGACAAACCTTACTGTAGTTCAGTCTAGTCCGACCATTTAACACTCCTATTGAGAAATGAAGTAAGAAGGGGAGTTTAAACGAAGACTCGATCAATGTAACCATGTGAATGTGTATTCAAGCAGGTTATTTTAACATAAATAAAACACAACTGGTTATAATAATAAGCGAAATAACTATGTGCGAAATAACATAAATGAATTAAGGCTTATTATTTTACTTATTTTTATAATAATGATACTGACATTTGCACTGAAAAGAATTTAGATTTCTCAATTGGTCAGAAAAATCAGATACCCTTTTATTAAGCCATCTACACCTTAAGTGAGAAAACCAATCTTAGATACAACCATTCAAAGTGTAATTAGCTTAGTGGTTACATCTTCGCCTTTTGCAAATAAATATAAAAGAGGAGCAAGCTAAAATAACATAGACTAATATCACAACAGAGCTAGCATTTTCAAAGAGATAAGTAGATTTAGAGTTAATTCTATAGTGGACCACCGCGACACCATAGAAAATAAGGCAATGCAACACTCGCATAAACTAGAGAAAATCAACTGGAAAGTGGAAACTATTATGACAATAAAAAATCCAACTCAAATCTAATTACAAATAATTTAAAGGGCTACACACAGCCATTACTAAGGCGTAGAATCCAATTCAATTCAAAAACAACAATAAATCTATAAGGGAATTTCATAACATCAGATCTAAAAATATAGATCAGACATCGATTAAATGATAAATAAAAGATTTCACACCTATTTTTAACTTCGAGTGAACAAGGAATATGAGATGAGAATGAGCGAGAGGAGCAAGGTTTAACCTAGCCGGAATCAATTCACAAATTCAAAACGACAAAGGGATTCCACCAGCAAGAGGCGGTGAAGAATTAAACATGCATCAATTTACAAACATACCTTCAGAGATTGATTTTGAAACGGCCGAGGGATGGAATGGGGATATGAAAAAAAATCGCACGAAGATAGTGAAAAGAAAAAAGAAAAACATTACGGCCTAATCATTCGTTTCCTACGAATATGGGCTCAAGAGGAGAGAACGAAATTTCGGTGAACATTAGTACAACGGGCCAAGGTTAAAATGTTATGTAAAATTATATATTTAATTATTACAAAATAAATGGAAACACTTTGATAGATATTGAAACACCAAATAACCATTTCAAGCTTAGAAACTAAAAAAAAGAGTTTCAAGTAAAAAGTATTATATGTTTCAAATTTGCTTATTTGGTGTAGTGATATAGTACATCCATTAATTTGACATTATTTGGATCTAGACTTTGGTGTTAATCACATTACACTTGTTATATTATGATACCTTGGTATATGTGGTAAACTTGACATGTGAATCTAAACTTGTTATTATGCCACCCTGTCTGTGCTAGATTTAGGTAATTGGACGCCTAATATTGAATCTAGATCTCAGTATGCTTGCCTAAACACAAGTTATTAATTTGATGTCCACTTTATTATGATAATTATAACATGTCCATTCACTTAGTTACTATGCCAGTTATGTTAAATTTTATGCAAAAACATGTTGAACTGACGCCCTTATCATGTTCCCTTTATTTGTTATGACGAGGCTACTTTATAGCCTCGATGCCGCCAAAATACCTGTGAATACGTTAGTTAGGAACGGGGACAAAGGGAATTTGTAATTGGTATAGTTTATCTAATATTTATATGAAATGAGCACATAATTCAAATGGGGAAACATAGAATTAATTACCTATTATGACATAGGTAAATTTGGATAAAGATGAATTAATTACCTATAATGACATAGGTAAATTTGGATAAAGATAGAAAGTTTAGTAATTAAAATTTAGAATTTTAATTGTACTTATGACACGAGGTTAGGTTACATTAGTGGCGGAAGTCTGCCCGGACCCGACCGTCATATCTAGTAGCCACTAATGTTGAACCGAATATGGGAGGTCTAAGTACGCAATTACGAATCAGGATAAGACACGAGGTTAGGCCCAACTGTGGAATACGACAGCCCGGACCCGACCGGGATATCCAGCATCCACACGTTGTAGGCCTAATGTGGGAGGTCTAGACCATTATAACCATAATTGGACATGGTAAAGAAATGGACTACTTAAACTAATTTAATATGAATATGGACTTAAGTTAGGGCTAAGTAAAATTGGATGGGTAGTGGAAGGGGTTAAGTAAGTTAGAGGGGATGGGTAAAATATATATATAGGCCCACATACTTAACCCAATAAATGTTATGTAATTAAAGACACCAAAGTGGTATACAAAAATGGTAGATGAAGTAATAAAGGTTATGTAATTAAAGACACCCTTTAGGGTAAACATAACTAGTATAGTGCTATGTAATTAAAGACACCAAAGGGTATACATAGTCAGTGGAAAACCTAGTAAAGATGCAAGACAAAGGGGAGAGCTTGTATCATATTATGTGGGACCCATTTCAATCAGTTCCCGGAGTTAGTATCAAGTAATGAACTCCGTACTAGGCGGAGAAGGGGCACGCTTACTGATCAATTGTAAGAGATCCAAACGAGACGGATGGTGTGGGCGGTGCAAACTGACCGGGGACATGTGCGTGCATAGGCCGGGCAGAAGGGGCTAAGACGACCATGACACCAGTAGATATGGTTTTGCACATTATAGGTGGCCACCTTAGGGAAGTGATACCTCCTATTGTAGGGCCAACACAGGATATCTATAGAATAGGGAGCCGATCGATTAGGGTAGTGGTTAGGGTATACTCGGACGTATGCCCTAGGTCTACCAACTTATAGTGGAAGGGATCATCTCACTTTAAATTATACTAGTAATAGTGCAGAGTAGTCATTAGTGAAGCATGTATATACCTTACCTTATCTGTCTTGTCACACCTGCCATTTGTATAGTGATCTCTCTTATCCACTTTATGCATGTCATGTTCACCTTTATTTATTTACTGGTTAAAATTCACTAGACTCACCAGACTTTATGTCTGACCCCTTTTTTTTCCTTCTCTCTTCTGTTCCCCCCTCCCCACCTCCAGGTTCTCAGGGAGGAAACACCCAGGCTTAGCCAGGATTTTGATATCATCTTGCTAGGAGCTATTGTTGAAGTATGGCTCAAGTCTTTGTCTCTGCTATGGCTTACTCTTTTATTGGGGAATAATGTTTTCTTTTAATTCCTGTGTACTCTGATTATGCAAGACAGAAGTATTTTGTTGTCATGGCTTTATGAATTATGGTATTATAAACCACGGGATTATGATCTATGTCTGAAATAATTTTTTTTTTGAAATTTCCGCTGCTATCTTTATTTATATTTGTCTTGTAATTATTTTGTGTCTGTTTACCTACAATGCTTCACAGAACTTAATGCATTCCCTTAGTGAGTGACATTAATGGACGTGGGGTGTTTCACTTGGTATCAGAGCTGAAGGTTACCAGATTAGATAAAAGTTTTGAAAAATATTTCTCAAAAAGGTTTTAAAAGAAAGTATTTTCAAAAAGAAAAGTCTGTTTTGAAAATATTCCCCAGAAGCCATATGTAGTATCCTTCGGTCCCTTATCTAAATTTCATCCTTCTTCCTTTTTCAGCATGTCTGGGGAACAAAACATCCCCAATCTCCCAGAGGGCGTCACAATACCCGGATGGTTCTGTAGGTATTTGGAAGCTACGGAAACAGCCGAAGAACAAAGACACGTTCCTCCCCCAACTGCACCAGTCACTCCTCCTCCTCCTTCTCCTCCAAGAGCAGATAACTTCGCCAATATCTGCAAAGACTTCCTTGCTATGGGAGGGAAGCCATTCCATGGGAAAGAGACTTTCGTAGAAGCCCAGAATTGACTTAAGGAGACTGATGACTTATTCGTAATCTTTGAAATGGAGGACCGAAGAAAAATCCAATTAGCTACTTGGCTATTAAAGGACGAAGCCTCATTTTGGTGGGAAGTCACCTAAGTTGGATGTCCGGTGGAAACTTGGGGAGATTTTAGACATAGGTTTGAAATGAAATTCCTTTCCCAAGTTGAGATAAGCATTCAGATGGAGAGGTTCTTAGCTCTCAAACAAGGAAATTTGATGGTGAAGGAATATGTGAACAAGTTCAACCAGCTGGCAAGGTTCGTTCTAGAGTTAGTGGATACGCCACACAAAAAGGCTTTGCGGTTTGCCAAAGGGCTGAATGAGCCAATGCATGGTCTGGCAATGTCCCACATCCCGATGGGGGCCACGTTCGAAAGGCTTTTTGATATGGCCGTAATGCATGAGGAGGACAAGGGAGAAAAGAAGGAAGTGAAAGCTAAGGGGACATCGCAGAATAAGAAGGTATGGCCCAAGAAGGGGCAGCAACAGCAACAGCAGCAATAACAGAAGAAAGGGGGAAAAGATGTTAAAGGCAAGGATAAGAGAAAATGTCACAATTGTGGAAAGGAAGGCCACCTGATCAAAGATTGCAAGAGAAGGAAGGCCAGTTGCTTTAATTGCAGAGAGGTCGGACACTTCTCTATGGAGTGCCCGTAGAAACAGGGATCGCAGGGACAAGGCCAAAGAGCTGGGACTTCTGGAGGGAAGGTGCATGCTCTCGCGATCAGTGCTCCTGAAAGAGGTAGAAAAATTTCCGTAGAAAGCTTAGTTTCTCTTTCATACTTTCCAGTTAGAACACTTTTTGATTCTGGTGCTTCACACTCATTTATATCTAGTTCTGTGGTTGAATCTCTGCATTTAATTACTAGTATGGCAGTAGATCCCGTAGTTTTTTCAAACCCTATTGGTGGTTCGGCTCATTTATCGATGATTTGTAGGGGTTTGAAATTATCTGTGTTAGGCGTCGAATTTGAATGTGACGCTTATGTACTTGGGTTTATGGGCTATGGGTTGATTCTAGGAATGGTCTGGCTTACTAAGTATGGCGCCATTCTGGATTGTGAAAGGAGAGTTGTTAGGCTCCTGACTTGTCATGGGAGGACCCTCAAAGTTTCTTGTTACCCCCAAGGGTCGGTTATGCTTAGCTTCCTAGAGTCTCTAGATGCATTCATAGATTATTTGCAATTTGTTCCAATGGTTCGAGACTTTTCTGATGTCTTTGATGAGGTGCTAGGTTTACCTCCTAGGCGCGAGATTGACTTCCGCATATATTGGTAGACAATGCAAAGCCAGTTGCATTACCAGTGTGCTACATGGCTCCAAGAGAAAGGAGGGAGCTGAGAAAGCAAGTAGGGGAGCTACTTGAAAAGGGGTTTATAAGATGTAGCATATCTGAGTGGGGTGCTCCTGTAGTATTCACAACTAAAGCGGATGGTTCGCTTCGGTTGTGTGTTGACTATAGAGAGTTAAATAAGCTCACCAAGAAGAATAGGCACCTGCTTCCAAGGATCGATGATTTATTTGATCAGCTCGTTGGTGCCTCAGTATTTTCTCAGCTGGACTTGGCTATAGGGTTCCATCAATTGAGAGTGGCTGAGGATAGCATATATAAGACTGCTTTCAGAAATCTGGACGGTTTCTTTGAATGGATAGTGATGCCTTTTGAGCTGACAAATGCACCCGCCTATTTTGATGATTTGATGAGTAGGGTGTTTCGGGAATTCCTGAACAAATTCGTCGTAGTCTTCATTGATGATATTTTGATCTTCTCCAAGAACGAAGAAGAGCATGCCCAACATCTGAGGGAAGTTTTGAAAACTCTCCGTGACCACCAGCTAAAAGCAAAGTTCTCCAAATGCCATTTCTGGAGAAAGGTGGTAAGATTCTTGGGGCATGTAGTCTCCAAAGAAGGGATAGCTGTAGATCCCGTGAAGGTGGTTGCAGTGCAAGATTGGCAAATTCCTAAAAATGCAACCGAGGTGAGGAGCTTTCTAGGGTTGGAGGGCTATTATAGGAGGTTCATTAAGGACTACGCAATGATATCAGCCCCTCTCACCAGGCTGACAAAGAAGAATTTGGCATTTTCATGGGATATAGACTGTGATGTTGCTTTCCAACGACTGAAGAGGGCTCTGACAACAGCCCCAGTCTTGGCCTTACCTGATGGAAGTAAAATATTTACTATTTACACTGATGCGTGTGGTACAGGGCTTGGTGCAATCCTAATGCAAGAAGGGAAAGTGATATGTTACGGGGGTAGGCAGTTGAGAGTTCATGAGAAGAACTACCCCACACATGATCTAGAGCTGGCTGCCACAGTATTCGCGTGGAAGAAGTGGAGTCACTATCTACTTGGAGAAAGGATCGAGCTATAAACCGACCATAAATCTCTCAAGTACCTATTCTCACAAAAGGATCTCAACTTAAGGCAACAACGGTGGATGGAGTTCTTAGCTTCATATGATTTTGAGATTGCTTATACCTCTGGCAAGGGTAATGTGGTGGCAGATGCACTAAGCAGACAGAAGATGGCCCTCAGTCCTCTATTTGTGGAAAGAAAGAACTTGGAGTTCATATCGGCTTTTGATTTTAGATCCTCCATTGAGGTTTTGCCTGATTTGTTTGCATCCTTGGAGATACGACCAACTCTTATGGACCAGATAGAAGCTGCACAACAAAGTGACCCACAGATTTGAGACATTATGGGGAGGCTCAGAAGAGGGGAGGCTTCTAGTCACCTCAATAGATATGCCATAGATTAAAAGGGGTGGCTCCGACGAGATGGAAGGCATTATGTTCCTCAAACTGGAAGCTTAATAAAGGCAGTCCTAGAAGAAGCCCACCATTCTAAAATGACCATTCAATCAGGTGGTGACAAGATGTACAGGGACATGAAGAGGGTTTTCTTTTGGGCTGGAATGAAGAAGGACGTGGCCGAATTTGTTTCTCAATGTTTAGTCTACCAGCAAGTCAAAGGTGAGCAAAAGAAGCCCAAAGGATTACTTCATCCGTTGGAGGTTCCGTAGTGGAAATGGGAGAGCGTCTCTATGAATTTTATAGATAGGTTGCCTAGATCGAAGAAAGGCAATACCATTGTTTGGGTGGTAGTAGATAGACTCACTAAGAGCTCTCACTTTATTCCAGTCAAGAGCAAAAGGACGACATCATGGTTGGCAGTGATTTATGTTCGTGTGACAGTTTGCCTCCATGGAGTACCTTCCAGCATAGTAAGCGATCGAGACCCCATATTTACCAGCGAGTTTTGGAGAAGTTTGCAAGAGGCATTAGGTACACAGTTGCGCTTAAGAACCACTTATCATCCTCAAACCGATGGGCAGACGGAGAGGGTGAACAGAATTTTAGAAGATCTTCTGAAGCTTTGTATCCTAGACTTCGGAGGGACATGGGAAGAGCATCTTCCTTTAGTATAGTTTACATATAATAATTGCGATCAAGCTAACATCGGTATGGCACCCTTCAAAGCTTTGTATGGGTGACCCTGTAGGTCCCCAACTTGTTGGTGGGAATCTACAGAAAGATTGTTACTTGGGCCAGACATGGTTAGGGAAACATCCGAGAAGATTGACCTTATTCGACGAGGAATGAAAACAGCTCAAGATAGACAGAAGTCCTATGCAGATAAGAGAAGAACCGACATCGAGTTTGAGGTAGGAGACTTGGTTTTTATCAAAGTATCACCTCTGAGGAATGTGGTCCGCTTCAGAGAAGTAGGGAAGTTGGCACCTAGGTTTGTGGGACCATTTCCCATAACCGAAAGGATTGGCCAAATGGCCTATAGAGTAAAGCTTCCTGAAAATCTGTCTGGCTTTCATGATGTTTTCCATGTTTCCCATCTGCGGAAGTTCTTGCATGACACCGCGGAAGTTGTTGAGCCGAGTATATTGGAAGAGGTAGAGGTGGAACGAGAGGCAACAATCAGGCGAGTTCCTTCCCGTATTCTGGGATCAGAGTTTAAGAAGCTACGCAATAAAGAGATCAAGTTGCCAAAGGTTCAATGGGGAGATAAGGTAGAGGATGCGACTTGGGAAACCGAAGATAAGATTCGTGCTTCGTACCCTTTTTTCTTTGAGGGTATGTTCTTAACTCCTTTTCCAAAAGCTTTATCAGTACTCATTTCTATCATTTGTGTATATCTTATCCATAGTATTTTTCGACCATAATTAGATAGGAGTCCTATGGATGTAAACATGTGTCTGAGACATGTTATGGTTGATGGATGCAAGTGTTTGCTAGTGGTTGCCTGTGGACGCATATACACACACATTAGGCACTAAGATCGCCTCAATCACTCCCATACTGCATATGGATGTGTGTGCATTTTCTTTTCTTATATGGATGAAATCTATGAACTAGCATATTAACATTGAATTTGGACGAATGTATGTGCACACATATAGAACTTATATGATGTAATACGTTTATCTACATATATATTGGATTCATGGCACTAACATACATGGCATTAAGGAGGCCAACTGAATCAGTAGACCGCCTGATTTTTGCATTAGATAAGGAACATATACACACACTTTTGCATATGTTCATATAGCTTTAGAAATGTTTTAAGGACAATGGATGCTTGTGGATGATGACTGAGTAGATGAATGATTGGATGGTAGGATACATTCTTCTTAACTTGAAGATTTCGGGGACGAAATCCTTTAAGGAGGGGAGAATGTAACACTCCATAATTTTAAAACATGACATAAGGGATAACTTAACAATACTTAATTATTAAAAGAAGAACTAGCTGAAATGGGTTATGCCATTGCGTTCATCTCGGAATTCTGCTTGAGATAGAGTCCAAGTTTGTGTAAAACGGATGCCGTATGAAAGAGTTACGGACGATAGAAGTTGGGCAGAAAATTCAGGAAATGGAACAAAATGCATTGGCGCACTTGGGAAGTGCGCCAGAACAAAAATGCACTGGCGTACTTGGGAAGTGTGCCCATGCCGAGCCAGAAACCAACACAGATTCTGGAGAGTTCTGATGACGTGTCTTCTTCTGATTTGCTGGATGACGTGTCTTTGAGCTGTGTGGTTCTGATGTTCTCCTAGTTAATCTAAGGGCTCTAATTAATCCTACACATCTATAAGCACACATAAAGCTAAACCCTAATCTAAACTAAAATCATTCTTAAGGCCCCATGCTGCTGCATCCAAAACTAAACTAGTTTTCAACAATCAAAGCCTATATCAACAGATTTGCTAATCAACTTCAGAAATCAGAACTCAGAATCATTCTTTAATCATTAAAACTATCTATGTGAGTTCAAGTCACTTTTAAGTTTAAATAGATAAATGAGGATTGTGGTAGACTATGAATTGGGCATATGCTGTAAATCATGAACTTATGCAAGCACACTATGTCATTTTCCCTAGATCTAATATATGGACATTCTACTATGTTTCCTATGTGAATCTTGAATTACAATTATATTGCGGTACATATGAACTGGTTAATATAGATCTAACTTTCTAGATTTGATTGTGGTGATTCAACATTGATTTGTAAACATGTTAGGATGATAGTACATCCATTAATTTGACATTACTTGGATCTAGACTTTTGTGTTAATCACCTTACACTTGTTATATTATGATACCTTGGTACATGTGGTAAACTTGACATGTGAATCTAAACTTGTTATTATGTCACCCTGTCTATGCTAGATTTAGGTAATTGGACACCTAATATTGAATCTAGATCTCATTATGCTTGCCTAAACACAAGTTATTAATTTGATGTCCACTTTATTATGATAATTATCACATGTCCATTCATTTAGTTACTATGCCGGTTATGTTAAATTTTATGCCAAAACATGTTGAACTGTCACCCTTATCATGTTCCCTTTATTTGTTATGACGAGGCTACTTTATGGCCTCGATGCTGCCAAAATACGTGTGAATACGTTAGTTAGGAACAGGGACAAAGGGAATTTGTAATTGGCATAGTTTATATAATATTTATATGAAATGAGCATATAATTCAAATGGGGAAACATAGAACTAATTACCTATTATGACATAGGTAAATTTGGATAAAGATAGAATGTTTAGTAATAAAAGTTTAGAATTTTAATTGTACTTATGACACAAGGTTAGGTTACATTACTGGCGGAAGTCTGCCCGGACCCGACCGACATATCCGGCAGCCACTAATGTTAAACCTAATGTGGGAGGTCTAAGTACGCAAATAAGAATCAGGCTAAGAAACAAGGTTAGGCCCAACTATGGAATAAGATTGCCCGGACCCGACAGGCATATCCAGCATCCACACGTTGTAGGCCTAATGTGGGAGGTCTAGCCCATTATAACCATAATTGGACATGGTAAAGAAATGAACTACTTAACCTAATTTAATTTGAATATGGACTTAAGTTAGGGCTAAGTAAAATTGGATGGGTACTGGGAGGGGTTAAGTAAGTTAGAGGGGATGGGTAATATATATATATATATATATATATATATATATGCCCACATACTCAACCCGATAAATGTTATGTAATTAAAGACACCTAAGTGGTATACATAACGGGTAGATGAAGTAATAAAGGTTATGTAATTAAAGACACCCTTTAGGGTAAATAACTAGTATAGGGCTATGTAATTAAGGACACCGAAGTGTATACATAGTCAGTGGAAAACCTGGTGGGGATACAGGACAAAGGGGAGAGCTTGTATCATATTGTGTGGGACCCATTTCAATCGGTAACCCGGAGTTGGTGTCAAGTAATTAACTCTGTACTAGGCGGAGAAGGGGCATGCTTACTGATTGATTGTAAGAGATCCAAATGAGACGGATGGTGTGGGCGGCACAAACCGACCAGGGACATGTGCGTGCATGGGCTGGGCAGAAGGGGCTAAGACGACCGTGACACAGTAGATATGGTTGTGCACATTATAGGTCGCCACCTTAGGGAAGTGATACCCCCTACTCTGGGCCAACCCAGGATATCTACAGAATATGGAGTCGATCGATTAGGGTAGTGGTTAGGGTATACTCAGACGTACGCCCTAGGTCTACCAACTTTTAGTGGAAGGGATCATCTCACTTTAAATTATACTAGTAATAGTGTAGAGTAGTCATTAGTGAAGCATGTATATACCTTACCTTATCTGACTTGTCACCCCTGCCATTTGTATAGTGATCTCTCTTATCCACTTTATGCCTGTCATGTTCACCTTTATTTATTTACTGGCTAAAAGTCACTAGACTCACCAGATTTTATGTCTGATCCCTTTCTGTCCCCCCCCCCCCCCCCCCACAAGGTTCTCAGGGAGGAAACACCAGGATTAGCCAGGATTTGGATATCATCTTGCTAGGAGCTACTGTTGAAGTATGGCTTGAGTCTTTGTCTCTGCTATGGTTTAGTCTTTTATTGGGGAATAATGATTTCTTTTAATTCCTATGTACTCTGATTATGCAAGACAGAAGTATTTTCTTGAAATAAACCACGGGATTATGATTTATGTCTAAAATAAATTTTTTGAAATTTCCACTGCTAACTTTATTTATATCTGTCTTGTAATTATTTTGTGTCTGTTTACCTAAAATTCTTCACAGAACTTGATGCATTCCCTTTGTGAGTGACATTAACGGACGTGAGGTGTTTCACTAAACATGACCAGTCACTCTTTTCGCTTGAGTATACCGAATGTATTATCACCAACGGTTGGGATCAGAAACCATTTCCTGAAAGGGACAGCATCGAAATAGGTTATAGAAGTAAATGGAATTTCTCTAGATCAGGTGACAATACACCCTAATTGGCAGCTAACCACTTGGCCATGCGACCTACCCGATTTTATATCATTTCCTAATTGTGAGGCTGGAGGCCATAACGTATAGATCACACCTTTATTTACTTTGAATGTCACATCGTCATACCCGCTAAATCACAAATTGATTTCCCCAAAAATACCACGGGTATACCGCTAAGTAAAACGAATTCCTCTGCCACCAACGTAAATATGTTTGAAGAGATTAACTTACGTGATATATTAAATGTACTATATCAGACATTCTTCCATACAGGTCGCCATGGGACTGGACAAACCGAAGACACTATTCTTTAAACAGGACAGCCCTTGCATAACTCCGTCTTCAATTATCTTCATCATATTTGATCGCAATGCTAACGCTCATACAAAGTGATTTTCAGATAATGAATCTGATCCTGGTCTCTCCGTATTGACGACGGAAAAATGGTCAAAAACTTTGATAATCGGTGATTTAACTATCAAAGAAAAACATGTGTGCAACCAACGATATTGTTTCCAGATGGAATTTCTATCGATCAATCATCAATCAACATTTATTCATTTCCCCATTTATCGTTTCTATATATTCATCAAATCCTTATTTTCTAATTTTAGAAAATATATGTTATTAACTTTGGAAAATGTTTCCATTTCTGATCCATGCATCACTATCTTCTCACACATATCAGTCTCTAACTGTAAATTAGTAAGAGAACAACCCCCTAAGTGTTAACCCCGAAGGCCGAAACCAACATCAGATCAATACCTAGACAACTGCTCTACTTAACTAATCTCCAGTCAGTTTCTAATTCCTTTAACTCCATTTTAATTCTTATTTCAAACCCTATTTCCTTTATAAATATTTTATTAGCAAAATATTTACTTGAATCCTTTATTCACATTAAATGTAAATAATATTTCTTCTTTGCAAATCAAAAAAGTTTGATTTCATATTTAAAATAATATCCTAAATCCAATTTCCATTTATACTTCTAATTATAGAATTATTAATAAAGAATCTCATTTTATTCTTCTAACACTTATAACCCCATTTATAATCACCATTATAAATGCTGCTCAAATTCCATTTAAAATAACGATGTTAAAACCGATTCCTACTCTCTATAAAAGTTCTGACTTATATATTCCATTTATCCAATGATAAATATGTTATTTACTTTATAAAACATTATTTATAAATTAATCTTCTTAATTTATTTGTTAAAATAGATTTCTATTTATTATCCACTTTAAACAATCTTCTCAAAATTCTTTTATATCTCATCAATTTCATTTTTAATGCTATTTACTTTCTAAACAAATATTCCTTTTATAATTCTATTTACTTTATAAACAAATATTCCTTTTATAATTCTGTTTACTTCCTAAACAAATAATCCTTTTATAATTCTGTTTATTTTCTAAATAAATATTTCCTTTTATAATTATACTTCGAAAATTCCCTTTTACGTTATAGTATTTCTTATGGTATTTAAAATACCAATTAAACAGACCAATGTCAACATAATCAATCACAGAGTTTATATCACATCATATATCACAATATATGAAAACAAACAATATTATAATATTGTGGAATCCAGTTGGATCCCCCCAACCTGTTTCCCTGCATCCACAAATGTTAAACAATATAAATAACATCAATTTTATTTCAATATGAAATATTCTGATAAACAGAATCAATATTTGATTAACGATTTATATATATCATTATCTATAATTTCAACCAATACATCAGCAATTCAACCAAACAATCAAGACACAACAATCAATCATCATGTATCAATACTAGATTATATTTATAAATATATAAACTGTACAGAGTTAGTGAGATTTTACTCACATTGGACCATCATCGTTAAACAACGATAACTGTCGGCTGATTCAGACAGACAATTTATTCCGCTATAAATTGTAACAAGCTCCAATTCACTCCCAATCAGTTCCATTGTGCAGTCGCCGTCCATACGAACCCAACGGATCTTGTTTTGCCCAATTCTGATAATGTATGCAATATTTATGATTTTTATAAGTTATATACTATTATATATAAAATAACTTAATTTGATTTCTAACTTGGGCTTACCCTTTTATTTTCTTCCCAGCCCAAAACATATCCGCAGGCCGAACGTTACACAGACCCGCCCCTTTTAACTATTTCTCTCCTCTTCGCTGAAGAAAAAATCCGATTCCAGGAACATTAACACAGGCATTTTCGAATCTTTAACCCCTCATCTTCTTCACTTTTACGTACCCATCTCGTTGCCCTTTCCTACCCTTTTCGTCAGTTTCTAAAACCGCAGATCTTTGTTTTCATGGCCATTTCAAAACTTCCATTCGTTTAAAACCCACGCACCACTTAAAACAGTAAGCACCATTCCATGACCTTGCAATCCCCTCCCTTCTGGATACACATGCACGCTCCACTATCTCCCCTTCCTGAACACGTGTTTTCACTGGTCCTTTAACCGTTTACAAAAGTACCGTCCCCCTCTAACCCATTTGAAAGAAGACAGACCCTCATCAATAGCTTCTTCCCCTCACGCATATAACCATGCTGCATGTATTTTGCCGTCACCGATTCTTCCCATGAAATCAGCAAAAATTCCCACCATTACTTCTCTCCAGTGCTTTCGAACCTCTCCATCACAACCCCATAGAACTTGAACTACTCATGTTCATTTCGGTTTCACACTTCTCTTTACGGTACAGTAGAAAGCTATGGAAAAAATGTCCAGACCTTCACACCATTATGAACTTAGGTGCGAAAATGAAGATAGAGGGGATTGAAACACGAACTGTTTAAATGCCCAGAACTTTCACTTCATTTCTGTAAAGAAAGATACATGCTGGCCTTTTAACTGTATTTATAGACTTACATTTTACTTGCACGTTAAGTATTAGGGTGTGATAGCTTGTTTTGTAAATACACTGGTTACTTTGCAACGAAGTCTTAGGGTAGATGTGATGGGAAGGGACAGGCGGGTTATTAAACTAGAGGTGACAGTTTACGATATGTATAGATTTGTACAAAAGATAAATAAGGAAAATACCCTTTTATGCTTTTAAGATTTTAGTTTAGCGTTACATAAAATTTCGTTATGTCCGAGCCGTTGCGGAAAAAAATAAAAATACTTTGTGATGGGCAATGCGCCACGATCCCAAAGATATAATAATATAGACACGTTAACTTATTCTGTGAAATCCCAAAACGCCAATTTAAAGTGCAAAATACTTCAAAATAAAAAGTGTTTATTTTTCAAAATAAAAATTATGGAAAAATTCTAAAAATTAAATTATACCTACTCCAAAAGGATTTGTCCAAATTCGAAACCGATATTTAATTAAAATTAAATAACCGTTATGGCTTATAAACGATTCCATAGCGACTATTTGAAAATTAGATTTGGACATAATTAACCATCTATAAAGCAAAATCTCCATTTTTCTCTTCCATTAGAAAAACATGATCCAATAGATTCAAACGTTTCTTATTTCATAGAAATCCGACTTAAAACGGATTTTATACGTTCGTTTAAAGTTCGAATCGCCAAATTACGAACTACTGCGCCAGTTCGAGCTCGATTATAATTATAATATAGTTATACGTTCAAATGGCGTCTATATAAAAATGTGTTATTATAATTAAATTCCAAACTGAATTAAATCAGTTAAATTAACCAATTCACACAATATTGTGAATTCTACTATTCCCGATTATTTCGGAATTAAATATATTATTCTATTATTTATATTATTTAAATATTCAATATTATTTAATTAAACAACCATTTAAATCTATAAACACTATTTAAATAATAGAATAAATTAATTATTATAGTGTAAAAATACGGGTCGTTACATTCTTCCCCTCTTAAAATAATTTCGTCCTCGAAATTGCTAAGGTAGAAAACAAACCCTATTAACTGGGTTAAAAATTATTGGTTTACTTTTAACTTCTGTTTTAACTGAATTAATTTATTTTAATCAAATTATTAATTCATTCCTACTAACGAAAATTTTCAAAAATACTGAAAATTTTCTAACATATTAACTTTTCGAAAAATTTCGCCAGCACCTCCTTTGTACGGGTCAATAGCTCAAACTCCAACTCGCCTCTCTAAGCCTTCTTCAACCCAAAATAAAATCAAATAGACAAGCAGCTTGCCAATTCGGCTCATTAAAATCTCAAACCCATATATAATATAAACTGGTACCTTTTTGTCGGGCATATCAATATATCCTTTCCATGTATTACCAATTCTGCCTATATCAATGTCATCCCAATCATTCGGTTATACCCGAGCCAAATTCTGTTCTAAACTCAGATTCCATTTTTAATTTCAACTCCTAACTTACCAGTCAAATTCCATTTCGGATTATCTCTAATCTAATCTAATTCGATATTTTCTATCTCAATTCATTTTCCATTTAACTAGTTCTAATTCAATTCTAGTCCGCTTTCACAAATTTCTATTTAAATATGTTTCTTTTATTCAAACAATCTTCCTCAGGGAATTTTAAATAGTTTAGCTTTTCTAAAATCAGATATCCCTTTTCAGGATTCAAAACAACTTGCTTTCCACAAAACAATTCAAAAAGAAAACCTTTGGTAATAATTCATCCTTATTAACTCGAAAATGACACTAATGATGTGGCCATCATTATCAGGGTTATTTTCCAGCTACCGAAGTGAGTTCAATACTATAACGATTTCAAAATTTATTTTCAAACACTTCTATTTTGAAATCAATTTCAAAATACCCTTCACAATGCTTGTAAACAATTTAAAATCACCCAGGATTTAAAAATTCTCATATCTTTAATCCAATTCCATTTACAAACACTTTTCATGTTTTCAAAAATTTAAATTCCAATTCAGATTTAAATTCAAATTTAATTCATTTGATTTCATATATTACACTTATATGAATTCTAATTGGTTATTTTAGATAACCATTTCATTTTGTAATCCCATTTGACTATAATAACAACCAACACATCCTATATATTATAATAATTCCAATATATAGATTCCTTTTATAAAAATATAACTTTAGGTAAAATTATTTCATTTACCATTCTTTCAAAACATATCGTGTCAGTTCATTGTGTTCGAGTGTTTAGAAACTCCTACCGACACAGTGGATCAAACTGATTGACCATAATTCATAAACAACTCAACCAATAAATCTCCACAATATAAAACAATTTTTTATAAAATCTACAAATACGTTCGCTAGTATATATACACTCAACTCAATCCAGGGCATTACTTACCCCATCTCTACTGAGTCACGCCACAGAGCCAAGGTAATTACTTAACCTTAAGCTCTGATACCACTGTAACGACCCAGGGAATTCATTGACATAAACTCAATGTCGACTATCCAAGCATCGGAAATACCGGATAGTTAATAGAAAGAAGTAAGAGGGTGATAATAGATAAGATAGAAAATTAGAATAGAAAAAGAAGAATACAACTAAAACAACATCAGAGTAACACGAATCTCACATCGGAACGAATAAAATATAACATAACCTTGAAATAAAACTAGTATATGTATACAATAATATTTATCAGAGTACAACACTTACAACACAGCAGAAATAAACAATTGCTATAAAATCCTAAAGGCTCCTGCTCCAAGCTTTCAGTATCTATAAAATCCTGACTACTTGATTGCCCGTACAAAATTGGGCACCCAAGATTTTAGGGAAAACAAAACAAAATAAACTCCGGGTCAGTCATGAGACTGGTATGAGTAAGCAATTTAAAATAGTTTGAGAAAATAAACGATATCTCATAAGACCACGTCGTATAACATGGAAAGGGTTTTTCCCTTATGAGAATCCAAAACACTTGATTTAACATTTCAAAATCCTTTGACAAGTACGATAATCTTTATATCAAAACTCTTTTGATATTATAATAATGTCTATCAATCACAATATAATAATCATCTAGCAGAACTCTTTCATCTCATGTTCCACATACATAATATATAATAAAAAATCGTGGATGCTTTTTGGTTAATGAATTCCAACTGTCAAGGTATGGGACCACCTTCCGACAGTGTATCTCTAGATAGGAATACACTGGGTTCAACAAGAACATCTTGCAACCCAGGCCAAACATGACTGGTCACTCATTTCGCTTAAGTGTACCGAATGTATTATTACCAACGGTTGGGATCAACAACCGTTTCCCGAAAGGGACAGCATCGAAATAGATTATAGAAGTAAATGGAATTTCTCTAGATTAGGTGACAATACACCCTAATTGGCAGCTAACCACTTAGGATGATACGAAGGTTGGAATCTCTTTATGTGATTTTAACTTGTGACGTCTTGCACCATTTCGAAGGGTCTTTACCGTTTGAACAATGAGTTTGTCAATTTGCCATATGACTTAACATTTGGCTCCATTTCTGAATCCTTAGAACATCTTGTAGCTTCGGAATAACTACTGCTTTCATAGAATAAATTGAATCATTACTTTAATACCCCATGCATGCACATTGATCTACAGGGCAACATGTTCAGCTTATTTCAAGAAATAGCGTATGTCTCATATAAAACTCTAGATCACAATATGAGCAACTTGACTTGACAGACGAAATTCCTATATGGGTTGGTGAACATTTTACAGGTTTTATAGTCTCTTACTCTTATTAGAATTGATGAATGAATTGCATTGAGATAGGGAAAGAATTGTAGAAATGATGAACAGATTGTATCGTGTAAAGAAACAATGAATGATGTTATTTTCTCACTAACGAACACTGCCAAAAGTTAGGAGAACCAGGAAGGTGAAAAGGAGATGCGTTATTATCTGAAAATTTTAAGATCAGCACCACTCCTTCACATTGATTAATTCTTTGTTTCGTTTCGTTTTTTTGGGTAATAAATAGTGTGTATTTGAACAAATAACGAAATAAAAGTTGTTGTAAGTTTTTACTGATCTGCTAGGAAACAGGCTTCGGTCCAAATGTATATATGTGTTGCCACTCATACATATATATTGTCTTTAAAATTTGAATCATTACTTTAATACCCCATGCAATGCATGCACATTGATCTACAGGGCAATTACATGTTCAGCTCAATTCAGGAGACTCCAGCAAGTTTAACTTCCATTCACAGTATTATATATTTTCTGGATAATAATGTTGCAAACTGATGATACCATAGTTCAGATGCAAAATGTATGTTAAACAAATAAAGAAATAAAAGTTGTTGTAAGTTTTTACTGATCTGCTAGGAAACAGGCTTCGGTCCAAATGTATATATGTGTTGCCACTCATACATATATATTGTCATTAAAATCTGAATCATTACTTTAATACCCCATGCAATGCATGCACATTGATCTACAGGGCAATTACATGTTCAGCTCAATTCAGGAGACACCAGCAAGTTTAACTTCCATTCACAGTATTATATATTTTCTGGATAATAATGTTGCAAACTGATGATACCATAGTTCAGATGCAAAATGTATGTTAAACAAATAAAGAAATAAAAGTTGTTGTAAGTTTTTACTGATCGGCTACGAAACAGGCTTCCGTGCGAATGTATTTGTTGCCACTCATACATATATATGTAGTCTTTTAAAATCTGAATCATTACTTTAATACGGTCCCCATGCACACTGATCTATAGCAGGGTAACATGTTCAGCTCAATTCTTCAAGAAATAGCGTAATATGTCTCGTATAAAACTCTAGATCACTATATATATGACCAACTTGCCAGGCAAAGTAATCTTGGCTTTTCAGAAAACAATTAATTGTACTGTTAAATTAGCAATTGTATTAATGAATTGAATAAATTAAGCGAAGATGTAGAATTCCTATTTTAAATATTCTAAATAATGCATTTCTAGAATACTTTAGAGAGTGCACCGCATTATAAAAGCAAGGCAATCAAGCTGATGCATGAATGCAATCAAAATTTGTAATTAAAAGGAAAACAATGAAAATTTCCTTCTTATTAAAATAATTATCTCAAAAATTCCTTCTTCTTCTCTTAAAATATTCCTAACAAATTTATAAGTAAAGAAGCCATCCCTTTATGGTTATTTTGACATAACTTAAAGAATCCCATAAAACGCAGTATTGCTTTTATTGGAATTATAAATTGATACAATGAGTTTTCCATGAAAAATAATGTTGCAAACCGATAATATGATAGTTCAGATATAACATGTATTTAAAACAAATAAAGAAATAAAAGTTGTTGTGAGCTTTTTACTGATCTGCTAGGAAACAGGCTTCGGTCCAAATGTATATATGTGTTGCCACTCATACATATATATTGTCATTAAAATCTGAATCATTACTAAACGAAATTGAAACAAAGCAAAGTAATTCCCTTTTATTATTTTCAGTAATAATACATAATGAGCTAATGTACATATTTATACATGTAACGTTATGTAAACGTTTGAGCTGACAAAGGGCTTTTAGACAAAACAAAGGATTTGGGTTGAGGCCCAATTATACTATGTGAAATGAACGGGACATGAAGATAACGTTATTCTCCATACCCCCCGCAAACCCTATTATCAGAACTAGGGTTTGAAGGTCAAACAAAAAAGGCTGCTGCTTTAAGCCGTCGAGTTTTTGCTTCCTCCTTCGTCTTCTTCCAATTTTACTTCGTCTTCTTGCAATTTTACTTCGTCTTCATTCTCTTTACACCTTGGTCTCCACTTCATGGTCTGCTGACCCTCTTTTGCTTTGATTGTTGACAGCTTGAGATCTCTGATGTCGGATCTGCTCAAGTTGATGATGGATTCGTGCTGAGCTTGCGATTTTGATGTAGATCCGTGATTCAAAGTTGAAGATTTGCTGGAATTTGCTTCAGTGTTTTTCGCTTTACATCCGCTGTTTTGAAGTTGAGGGCTTTTGATTTCAGCGACACAGAGCTTGTCTCTCAGGCATTCAAATTGAGTTCTAGACAATGGTTTGGTCAGGATATCCGCTATTTGGTAAGTTGACTGTACGTGGTTTACCTGAAGCTTGTTTCTTTGTACAAGTTCTCTTACAAAATATATGTCGATTTCTTGATGCTTTGTTCTAGAGAGTAACACAGGATTTGCTGTTAGGGCTATAGTACTCATATTATCACACCACACTATTGCTTTTGTGCTTGAATTGATTTTTAGTTCGCTTAATAGTGATTGTATCCACATTATTTCTGTTGTTGTACTTGCAACACTGCGGTATTCTGCTTCCGTGCTAGATCTAGACACAGTATTTTGCTTCTTTGCACACCAAGATATTGGATTCTTGCCTAGAAATATACAATAGCCACTTGTGGATTTTTTGTCATCATGATCATTTGCCCAGTCTGCATCTGAATAGGCATTGATGTTTAGATAATGCTAGTTTTCGGTATCAATCCCTGACAGATAGTACCTTTTAAATACCTTAGAATCCTTTTCACAGCCTTCCAATGATCACTCAATGGTCTCTGCATAAATTGACTTGCCTTATTAACGCTATAAGCTATATCTGGCCTAGTTATAGTGACATATTGTAGGGCTCCTATTATGCTTCTGTATAGCCTTTCATTGCAAGTTGGTTCACCTTTTTCCTTGCTCAAGTGTAAATTAGTTATCATAGGTGTAGGCAGGGAATTGGCTTTGATCATGTCTGACCTTGCAAGAATTTCAGTTATGTATTTTCTTTGACTTAACTGAAGTTCATTGCTTTTGTTTCTGCTGACTTCAATCCCTAGAAAGTAAGATAGTTCACCCAGGTCTTTAACAGAGAATTCACCGTTTAATTGTTTAGTGATATTTCTGATTTCACTCTTGCAATTGCCTGTGATGATGAAGTCATCTACATAGATTAGGACATAGGTCACTGTATTGCCAGAGAATTTTGTGAACAGTGAATTGTCAGATTTTGCTGAACTGTATCCAAACTTTGATAGAGTTGCCTTTAGCTTGTCAAACCATACCCTGGGTGCCTGTTTTAGTCCATAGATGGCCTTGTCTAGCTTGCACACCATGTTGTTGTCAGAGTTTTCCTTTAGTCCAGGTGGTAATTCCATATATACCTCTTCCTATAAATCACCATTTAAAAAGGCATTATTAACATCCAGCTGCTTGATGGTCCAATTTTTGTACAAGGCTATTGTTAAAATGATTCTAATTGTTGTTGGTTTCACAACAGGGGAGAATGTCTCACTAAAGTCAATTCCCCGCTGTTGTGAGTAACCTTTTGCTACAAGTCTAGCCTTGTATTTAGAAATTGTACCATCAGCATTTCTTTTTATTCTATATGTCCATCTACACCCAATGATATTTTTGTTTTTGGGTGTTTGAACAAGGTGCCAAGTTTTCTTCTTAAATAAAGCATTTAGTTCCTCTTGTATAGCTAGCCTCCACTTATCATTTAACTTAGCTTGTTGATAAGTGGATGGTTCAATGTCATCAGATTCAATACAAAATGTTTTTGGTTTGAATATACCACTTTTTGCTCTTGTCATCATGTGATGTTGATTTTTGGATTGAGGAACTTCCCTGTTTTCTTCAGCTTCAGTGCTTTCAGTATTGTCATTTTCTTCATTGCCCTCATCATTGTGTTGTAGATTGTTGTAGTTACTGTTGTCACTGTCTGCACTTCCTTGGTCTGATGTACTCCTAGAAGCAGAGTGTTGTGTAGTTCCTGTAGTTTGTGTGCTCTGGGTTTGCTTAGAGCTATTATCGGTTAGTGGCACATGCATAACTTCATCTGGTTGTTCAGGAAATTGTGGAACAGAAATTCTTGGATTGTAAATTTTTTTGTAGCTTTGCATGTGTCACTTCTGAATGGAAACACTTTCTCATTGAAAATAACATGTCTAGAGATATAAATTTTTCCACTACTGTCCAAACACTTATAGCCTTTATAGTTGTTGGCATATCCCAAAAAAGTACATGCAGTTGATCTATAGTCAAGCTTATGTTTATTGAATGGTCTGATGTGAGGAAAACATAGACATTCAAAGACTTTTAGCTCCTTATAATTTGGCTTGATTTGATTTAAAACTTCTATTGGGCATTTCATGTTAAGTACCTTGGTAGGTAGTCTGTTTATTAGGTGAACAGCTGTAGCAAATGCATCTAACCAGAATTTTAAAGGTAATGATGCATGTGCTAGCAGTGTCAACCCTGTTTCAATAACATGTCTATGTTTTCTTTTAATCAGTCCATTTTGTTCAGAGGTGGGAGGACAAGTTAACTTGTGTGTAATGCCCTTTTTGTAGAAATAATCTTTCAGAGGTAAAAATTCTTTGCCACCATCACTTTGAATAGTTTTGACTTTATGGCTTAACTGATTTTCAACATTGGCAATGAACTGCATGACTACATTACATGTATCAGACTTTGATTTTAAGAAGTATATCCATACATATCTTGAATGAGCATCAATGAATGAAATGTAATATTTATACCCATAGTCAGTGCTAATGGGTGTTGGACCCCATAGGTCAATAGCAATTAACTCTAGTGGGTTCAGGTATTCAGTTTCAGAGTTAGGAAATGGTAATTTGTGACTTTTTCCCATTTGACAATATGTGCACACATAGTAATCTGGAATAGCAGTAGAAATGTCACAACTAGCTAGAATTTCTTTCATAATTTTTATGCTTGGGTGACCAAGCTTACAGTGCCACAATTCATATGTCATACAGTCATTCTCAGAATTCACTTCAGTCACATTATAGAAAATATTTTTAGAATCATTTTTTCTAGAATTACCAAAATCAAACTTGTATAAGCCATTTTGTTCCCTACCCTGCAATAAAATATTTCTAGTTAGCATGTCCCTAACTACACAGTGATTTGGGTAATATTCAAATGAAACTTTGTTATCTTTAGCACACTGTGACACACTGATCAGGTTCTTTCTTATGTGTGGTGCACATAGTAAATTATTCAAGTAAATTTGTTTGGCACCATTAATACTAGCATAACCAGTGTGAGAGATGGCTATAGAGTTGCCATTACCCATAATTAGAGACTGCTTACCTTTATACTCCCGATTGCCAAGATTCAGAGTAGTTAAGCTGTTTGTAACATGATGAGTGGCTACTGAATCTGGATACCATGATTCATCTTGAATGTCCTCTGAAGTATCTAGGGTTGAAGAAGTTTCTTGTTTGTTTTTAGTGTCTGATTGACTGTTGACCATGTTGGCATTAGAATTATTGTTCCTATTGTTGTTATTTCCCTGCTGATTTGCATTATAGTTGTTATCAAACCTGAAATAACACTTGTTTGCTGTGTGACCCATTTTTTCACAAATCTGGCACTTTGGTATGTTGTTGGAGTTCCATCTCCTAGCTCTTCCTCTTCCATGGTTTGACTGACCTCCTCTTTGGTAAGAGCATCCCCAACACAATGTTTGTTGGGGATGAACCGACCCCCAACGGGGGGTCGGCACGTCTCTTCTGGGTTGCCTTGGCAACCCCCAAGGTTGCCAAGGCAACCCAGAAGGTTGGATCAAAAAGTAGCCATATCCGGCTTTTTTAAAGCCGGATATGGCTACACGGCTTTATTAAAGCCGTATAAGTGGAATTTTATTTCCACTTATACGGCTTTAATAAAGCCGTATAAGGGGTGGGGAATTAATTTCACCCACCCCTTATACGACTTTATTAAAGTCTTATAAGGAGCAACGACTATTTTTATAGCCGTTGCTCCTTACCCGCTCCATTCTACCTACCCTTCCCTCCTCTATATTAACATCAGTTTTTTTACTTTCTATACCACTCCCTTATCTTCTATTTCACCAAATCTATCACGTAAAATTATCTTTATCATCCAATTGTAATGTCGAATAAACCGAGCAGCAAGAATAACAAAGGAAAATCGAAGATGGCATCACAAAGCAATTCAAGGCCATACAACTTTGATCAAGAGCAGCAAGATATTCCAATGCAAATTGCTCATCAACGCAACAAACATTTTAATTCAGGTACAATGCACAACACTTCTAATTGTTATCCTCCGCAGCAAAATCATAACTTCTACCAGTCACAACAAAATTCTAATCATTTTCAAAACACTCAAGTATCCGCCTATGGGCATAACTCGTCTTTTCAACAATCATATAGTAGTCAACCTTATTCATCTCCTAGCAGCCAACATGAAGCGACATTTCCAAATACTTCTCCCCAACTATGTAGAAACTTGAACATGTTATACGGTGATGATAGTGTAGAAAACAACGAAATGCGAATTGATATCAATGAGATTCCCGATTCTATTATGACTCGCCTGCTTGCGAAGGTTGCGAAAATGGTCAAATGGACACCTGATGAACAAGCTGAACTAGCATTTTGTTGGGTTCAGTGTTCGAAAGATAACGTGAAAGGAACTAATCAAACTGAAAATTCTTTTTGGAGTTCGGTTTGTAAATTATTCAACGGTCGAAGTCCATATAAGCCTCCGAGATCGATTGACTCTTTGAAGCAGTCGTGGAAGAGAATCAATGCTTGTTGTCATCTTTGGAAAGGGATAATGAGTGGATTGGCGAGTAGACAACAAAGTGGAGCAAACGACATGGACTTGGTACTAAATTAGAATACACTCATTTCATTTCTCTTGTTTTATGATATTTTCATTTATGTTAATTACTGTAATGCAGCTTAGCAGAGCAAATGAAGTGTATATGGCCAAATCAAAGAACCAACTGTTCACTATGCACAATTGCTATGATATACTTTCGCAAGAAGATAAATGGAGCAATGTGCGGCAGGAGCATACAACACAGCGGCTCATGCCACTATGGCCGAGCGAAGATGTTAGTCGCGGGAGCATTAATGCAAACGAAGAAACCCCTTTTACAACCAGTTCAGGAGGAAGGACACCTGGGAAGTACAAAGCGAATAAAAAGGCTACGAAAGATTACAGCCAGTATTATGAGCAACTCGATGGACGTATGGCAGCTGCGGAGGAATCAAACCAGCAGTACTTGGAAACTAAGGAAGCATCCAGAATAGAGAGATAAGAGAGAGAGCAGAGGAAAAACAACGACGACATGAAGAGCTTCAACAAATGAGAATCAACGAATTGGAGTTACGAAAAGAAGAGTTAGCTCGACAACAAAGAATAGATGATTTTGCACTTATGAGTGTCAAGCTGGACGATCTAAATCCAATTCAAAGGAGGTACATGGAAAAGCGACTTGAAGAGTTATCGTAACGCACTTTAGGCAGTTTTAGTGTTATGTTCCAGTTTAAGTGTACTTGTGTTTAAGTGAATGGTGTTGTTTTAGTATTTGAATTCAGGTCTTGTACTTTAAGTTTATAATTAAGTTGTATTGCCCTTTGAATTTTTACTACATGAATGAGATATTAGTTGCAGAAATATTATAAATTGTCATAACAGAACGAGATTACGAATTAGAGTTGGTAGTGAACGAAAGCATTCAAGCATTAATTTACAATAAAATAGAAATAACTAGTACGTAACCACACTAAATCTTACATAATAACGCATTCACTCCAATCATTAAGGCTGTAATTTACTATTGGTTTCCCGCATGCTCCCAATAGTGTTCAACAAGCTCTTCTCGTAATTCTCGATGAGCTTGTGGGTCTCGCACCTCTTCCAGTCGCTGCAAGTATTTTGCAAATGTATTTGGGTCCTTATATGGCTTTTTCCTAAATTCCACTGCAATGTCCGGGTAGTTTCGAAGCTGGAGTTCATATCCTCCTCGTTCTTCTTCAACAATCATGTTATGTAAAATAATGCAACAGTACATGATGTCAACTATAACAGATTTATCGTGGTAGTGCATTTCGTTTCGTAGTATGTGGAACCTACCTTGGAGTACTCCAAATGGCCTTTCAATATCTTTCCTCAAGCTCTCTTGTTGTTTTGTGAATAAGGCTTCTTTTGCATTGTTCGGTTTTTTGTATGCTTGCACCAGCGTCTTCCATTTCGGATATATTCCATCTACAAGATAATAACCGACCGAATGTTCGTTGTCACCAATGTTGTAGTTGCAAGAGGGTGAAAGGTCATTGTACAAATCGTTAAACACTTATGATTGTCGTAATACATTAATATCGTTTAGAGATCCAGGAACGCCAAAAAAAGCATGCCATATATAAAGGTCAAACGATGCAACAGCTTCTAAAATCATCGTAGCCTTTTTCATATGACCTTTGTGTTGTCCTTGCAGTGCCACTGGATAGTTTTTCCATGTCCAGTGCATACAATCCAAGCTACCCAACATACCTGGAAATCCACGTTGATCCCCTATAAGTAATAATCTAGCAATGTCATGAGCTGTTGGCGATCTAAGATACTCTTCACCGAACTCACGTACAATGGTTTTGCAAAACTGCTTCATGCATTCTACTATCGTTGACTCACCAATTCGGATTTTGTCGTCCAACGAATGAGCGGAACTTGCATAAGAAAGCATATGTAGTGCGACTATAACCTTTTGAAGTGGTGAAATGCCCAGTTCGTTGAGGGCATTTCTTCTATATGTGAAATATACGTTGGTTGCGGAAACTTTGGGTAGATTGAGGTAGCAATCGTCCATGATATGTACGTAGATTGAGGTAGCAACAATTTTTGTTTAAGGATGGAATATGAGCCATTGGGTATTTATCGTGGATGGAGGGAGCACGAAATATTAGTAGACCACCTAGTACTGAATCGTGATATCAAGTGTGTACAGTTTACCGGACGCGAGAACTTAATAATCATGATTCCTTCATTACTACAAAGTATATTGAAACCACTTTATTTGTGTATAGTGAACCCACTTTATTGAAACCAAGCGAGGGTTTTGACCAATCACATTGATGTCGGTTGGTGCAGATTCCTTCATTACTACAAAGTTTAATTCGTTATTACAAAGGTCGTGTACGTATAAATTAAAACATTACACGACATACCGGTGTTAAAAACCATGCGTCGTCCCCACTCACATGACCTCTATTGATGACAAACAAATTGCATGGTTCAATATTTCAGTGACACAAACAATATTACGCATAACGATACATCCAACGATAAACATAACGATACAGGAGTTTATAAAGATACAACAACTACCGATAGACGGTGGGAAAGAAAACATCGAAGCATGCAGTAGGTAATCCTAACTTTAGTTCACCACAATTTTCGTTCAGTCTCAAGGGAGTCTCATAATGTTCAATCGCAGTTGGTCGACAACGTTTTGGAGACGTATAATCTCCCATTCTAGTTCATTCGCATATGTTATTCCCCGTGAACACAAAGGTGGGTCTATCCATTCCGTGTAATTGCAACCATTTGGATATGCTGGACATTGCTGCATGCGCCGACCAATATTGTTGCCCTCTGCTCGAACTACAACCTCAACCAAATAACCGCAGTTGCAACGAACTGGATACGAATTAACTTCATGCTCATTTGGTGGTACTCGATGGAACTCTACTTCTTGCTTTGGTTGAGCGACTGGTTGTTCATATGACACTCTGGTAAGTAGTCCTTGCGCTTCATGTGGAAGTTGTACGTTCCCCTGTAGCTGTGGTGGTCCACTTTGGGGTCTTATTTCGGTGAGAAACTGTAATTCATCTGCAAGCTCCGTTAGCCTTATCTCTTCATACGCCTGTTCATCTGAGTCTGTAGATGATGACCAAGAAGACATTTGCAATGAATGCTAAGCGACGTGATTAGTGTAATAATGGGATGAAAGATATTTGAGTGAGGTAAGTTGGTAGTTATTTAGAGATATATTTATAGGTGGATAGTTGTTACGAATTGGTAAAATAAATAATGCTCAAGTGGATGACCCATACCCTGTAATGGGGAATCCAATGTTGAAACAAGTAATTAAGACAAGGATACCCTCGTGCGCTATTCACGCGTGATGCATAAGTCATATCACAGGAAACACTCAAAAAGCTGAGTAGTCAAATCTTGGATAAAGGTGTACAGTTGCAAAGTAACATAGCTGAGGGAATCTGGTGCTTTTGAAATAATAGTGTATATGTCGGTAGCTTTCCTGCTTTTGAAAAGGGAATTATTTGACCCATCACTAGAGGATACTAATATACTGTAGCATGGACATGAAGATAGATTCGTTGATGTATTAATATGCCCAAGTATTTTGCTCTTTACGCTCAAAAAACATTAACTCCACGTTTACAAATTGAGCTATGGATAAATGGGAAAATAATAATGGTGGTTACTCTAATCAACGACCTGGAAAAGAAATAGTACTTGAAGGGAAGGTTTCTGAACCACTGCGAACTATTGGAGCCAACCCTATCTGCCTATTGGTCAAGAATCGGTCATGGCTGTCGCTGAGACTGAAAAAGATGTCGGTCGTCGGTTTTTTTGTTGTGAAGCATACGAGGGCCACAAGGTTTTTCCGAAAGAAATTGAATGTTGTATGTGCATCGTAATTTTTAGTACTTATTTCGTTTAACAAACACGTACGCACGATCACGCAGATTACATATAACGCACAAACAAGCAGATAACATAAAAAACACAACGGTTACACATAAGGACATACAAACAGAGTACACTTACAGGCTAATACGAATACGAAACATACGGTTGAATAACCTACTATAAAGGGACAACACAATAAAAAAAATACAGGCAAATACAACATGAATGTCTACTAAATAAGATCCAACTAATCGTCATCTAGATCCGCAGGCACCATCTCCACATCCTCAATATCGTCGTCGCATGTGCCGAATGTCGATCTATATCCGGACCGCTCCTCATCAGCGGTCCTCAGCTCGTTCATACGAGCAGTCAACTCACCATACATTACCTGACGCAGACCTAGCGTCATCTGATAAAGATCCTGATAAGAAAAAACAGCTGGATCTGGATACTCCGTCACTTCTGGCCATGGTATATCAATATACCTATCAGATCCGTATGTAGTTGGTACTGCAACAGTCCAACCGTAGTCTGGCACCTGGGAAGAGCGTGGAGGAGGTGGATCCTGTAGAGCATGGTAAACCTGCGTGGACTGTGAAATATCAGCAACGAAAGGGGGATCAAGGCCAGTACGGAGTGCAGAAGGCCCAACCAAGTCAACGGATGCAACATGCACAAAACTCCCGGTCGGAGGTGGGGAGTAATACTGATGCCAGAAAGAAATATAATCCCTACCGGTAAGAATGAAATCACTGGTAGGCCACCACTCGTCTGCGTGCTCCTGTAAAGCACTAGTAGTATAAACCCTGGGAGTAGCTGTATGTGGGTGGGGATCGTCAGGAACAACATCCCCATCATATATATGTCTCCAACAACGTTCCCCTAAGTACCAGAAGCAACCTAAATCAGGGGGGATGATACTAGTCGAAAGCGCCTCGACGATAGATAAAGAGCATGCACTGAGGGGGGTCAGCAAGACCCCGTGAACCATCAAAGGGATGCCAGATAACTGCATCACGCGTCCTCCGCAACTCAATCTGATTGCGAACTATAGCAAATACATGTCGTGCCTGTCCTCCAGGCACCAGTCTACAGTTACCGACACTCCACGCTCATACTCTAGGATAGAAAGTGGGTAATGATGGATCCACAGTGGGAAAAGACAAATTGTGGAAGTACTCAAAGTACCAGTACTGTAAAATCTCCCCAAAACCAGTAATCAAACCCACACTGGTCCGAATGATACACTGAAGATCCCATGACTTATACAGGTAAGCTAAAATAGGTGTTCCCCAATCATACACAGTCGGACTGCCATCAAATAAAAACGGTTCAACTACCGCCACATAACCACACGACACTGTGCTCGAAGCATTTGAGAAAAATAAATTTCCCATCATATATAAAACAAATAATTGGGCAATCTCCAAATGATGAACTTTGTGGGGCTCCCTCAATAAATTCTGTATTGCTAGTTTAATGCTAGAGCATGTAATATGGAAATTAGTGGTGACGGCGTCATTTAAATCAAGATGTGGAAATAAATTACGGAGAGTAACGTAGTTCTAGTACACCTCATCATACGGCAAGGTAGCCGCTTGGTCTATGGCAAGACCAGTAAGCATAGAAATGTCCAGTGGAGCGATTCCCATCTCCCCAAAACCAAAGTGGAATGTATGAGTTGTTTTCCACCAACAAGCAGCCAATGCACCACATAATTGAACATCATTATTTAAAAGACGTTCGATACCTATTTAACGAATAATAAGTAAGTTACAACGAATGTAATGAAAACGGAAATAGTAAGTACATACGACGAAAATACGTACTCAAAAAGTTGCCAAAACCAATACTACTCAGAAATGTATGAATAGTAGCCTCTGTATCATACTCACGAATCTGACTATACAGACGAACAACACCAGCCCAAGACCCACGCGTTCGCTCGCGTCGAGCCTAATATTACGAATGAGAGTTACTTATTTTATGTCCGACATTACGAAGGTAATATTTAATAAATAAAACGTACCGATGTGTCAACTAACGTGCTGACGTGCTCCTCTTTATCCCCCAACTCACGAAAATCGGCCAATTGCTTATCCGGTCTTAAATTTGGGTCCCGGTGCGACTCCAAAACCGCTTGGTCGTTTCTCCTAGCAACCCGTCTTCTTCTAACGGACGGTGATTCACGGTCTTCCATACCCTCAGTCGGTACGTTCTCTTCTACCGGTACGCGCTCGTCACTCGGATCCACATTCCGGCTACGGCTACCGCTACCTCAAAGAGCCCTCATAACACGTTTCATAATAAAAAAAAATTTGGTATACGCAACAATGACGGGAAGCAAAGAAGAGGAGAGGAAGGAGATGGTGGGTGGCGGCGAGGGGTAGGGGGGATTTATCTCCCCTTCTTATCCGGCTTTTATAAAGCCGGATAAGGGTGTGGTGTGGATTGAACACCACACCACACCACGGATTGCAATCGGACGGTTGTCCGATTGCAATCCATGTAATACTTTATCCGGCTTTATAAAAGCCGGATAAAGTAGTAAAAGCAACTCACCCGTTGGGGTGAGTTGCTTTCAATTTAGAGATGATTAGACATCCCCCAACACACTGTGTTGGGGAAGCTCTAAGTGTTTGGATTTCTTGAGATATTTTGTTGACTTTTATTCTTTACGGCAGTAGTGTAGTTTATAGATGAGTCAGTCACTTGATCTTTCTTTTGTAAGAATCTTCCTTTATGTGAAAGAAGCATAGAATGTACACTATGTAATGAGGGTATAGGTTCTATAGATGTTATAAATGCCACTACAACTTCATAATCATCTTTTAATCCTCCAACTATGTATAGAACTTGTTCTTTTTCATCGATCCTGTTTCCAGTAAATGCTAGTTGATCACATAGATTTTTAACTTTCATCAGGTAGTCATTCATACTTAGATTTTCTTTCTTTATATTTTGAAGTTGTTTCTTGTAATTTAAAACCCTCATTGATGGCTGACTTGTGAAAGATCTTTCAAGGGTTGTCCATATATCATGTGATGATTTAATACCAATTAGTTGTGGCATTATTGATGCACTAACAGTAGACATTAGCCATGCACTGACAAGATTATCTTGTCTTTGATATGATGCATGTTCTTGATTGAGAATTAGGTTGTTATCAGCACCTCTGTTGTATTTAGTTGGAACAGTTTGAGAACCATAAAGATAATCTTCTAATCCATAACCTTTTGCTGCTGTTTCAACCTGCAGTTTCCACAAAAGATAGTTGGATTCATCTAGTTGGATTGAGATGATGTTGCTTTGCGGCTTTATGATGGATTTGATCTTCAGTGCTTTCAGCGCTGGTCTGATTTGATCTTGCTGATGATCTTGGAGAATTTGGGTTTGGTGGATTTGTCTCAACCATGATTTACAGAATATGATGAGAGAAAATGACGGTTACAGGAAAGAATGCACAAGCAAACAGGTAGATGTCTCTGAACTCTTTGTTCTTGAATTGAAATATTCTGAAAGATTTTTTCAGACTGAACTTAAAATGCAACCAGAATTGCTAGAATGAGGATATTTGGAAAGTTTTGGTAGATGGTATGTCTGATTAGCAATTCTTGGACGGCGTTTAATTTCAGATGATTGTTTTTTTTTTAGATTGTTTTGATCAAAATTGAGTTCTTGAGGCACTTTGCCACCAAGCTGTGTGGTTAGAAAACTGATGCAACAACTGAAAGTGTGCAAGGCACAGTTTTTGGACTCACAGCCTCAACTCTCAAGTGATGAGATTCAGATCTCAGATGAGAGGCATCAAGATGATGAGAAATTGCTGATGGATGATCTATCTTTTGATAGATTTAAAGAGAATCAGTTTTGAATCCAATCTTGATGCTGTTAGCACTCGTTTGGCTCTGATACGATAAACGAAATTGAAACAAAGCAAACTAATTCCCTTTTATTATTTTCAGTAATAATACATAATGAGCTAATGTACATATTTATACATGTAACGTTATGTAAACGTTTGAGCTGACAAAGGGCTTTTAGACAAAACAAAGGATTTGGGTTGAGGCCCAATTATACTATGTGAAATGAACGGGATATGAAGATAACGTTATTCTCCATAATTACTTTAATACTCCATGCAATGCATGCACATTGATCTACAGGGCAATTACATGTTCAGCTCAATATAATTCAGGAGGCACCGACAAATTTATTAATTTCCATTCACAGTATTATTGATTTTTTGGATGATAATTTCATTGGGACTTCACCGCAAGCATTAACAAAATCTATGCAGGTTGCATGCATTGCCCAGTGGTGGTTATGCCTGGGTTGGAACTTGGAAGGTATATACATGAATTTAAAGGGATGTTTCCTGGTTGTCTTAAGACGTTATTGAGAATCTCGATTTAAGTTCAAATAACTTCAATGGTTGTTTGACGGATTCGTTTGGGGAGATGCACTAGTTGTAAACTGTTAGACTTGTTTTGTGACCTTTATTTTCGAATTATATAGGGTACTTATATACAAATTTATATAGTATGCAACATACTACATGATACGAAGGTTGGAATTTCTTTGTGTGATTTTAACTTGTGACGTCTTGCACTATTTCGAAGGGTCTTTACCGTTTGAACAATGAGTTTTTCAATTTGCCATATGACTTAATATTTGGATCCATTTCTGAATCCTTAGAACATCTAGTAGCTTCGGAATAACTACTGCTTTCATAGAATAAATTGAATCATTACTTTAATACCCCATGCATGCACATTGATCTACAGGGCAACATGTTCAGCCCACTTCAAGAAATAGCGTATGTCTCATATAAAACTCTAGATCACAATATGAGCAAATTGACTTGACAGACGAAATTCCTATATGGGTTGGTGAACATTTTACAGGTTTTATAGTCTTATTACTCTTATTTGAATTGATGAATGAATTGTATTGAGATAGGGAAAGAATTGTAGAAATGATGAACAGATTGTATCGTGTAAAGAAACAATGAATGATGTTATTTTCTCACTAACGAACACTGCCAAAAGTTAGGAGAACCTAGAAGGTGAAAAGGAGATGCGTTATTATCTGAAAATTTTAAGATCAGCACCACTCCTTCACATTGATTAATTCTTTGTTACGTTTCGTTTTTTTTGGGTAATAAATAGTGTGTATCTATTAAATAATAGTAAAGCAGAAGAATTTCAAGCTCTCTCCTTAATTTTCTTAATTATCTCAATTCTCCATAATTCTCTCAATTATCTCAATTTTCCTTAACCCTCCTTAAAATTCCAAAGATACTTTTGTTAAATCAAAATATTTGAAGAAATCAACCATCCTATTTTTCTTCCTTTTCCCCTATCCGCACACCAGTCGACTTCATTCCTTTTCGCTTCTTCTCAAACCTTCTGTTATTCATCTTCTCTACTAGCTGTTCAAACCTTGCCTCCTACCCTAAATCAAGTCATGGATCATGACAATTAATCCTCTTCTGTTCCCAAATCACACCCTTCCGACCGTAACCTTCACCTCTCCCTCACCACCAAATCGTTCAAGCTGAATCGACTAGCCAAGAAGAAATTTGGTTGGCTTTCACTGCACACACCCATCTTTGGGGTTGAAGATGACACATCGATTTCAAGTTTAGGCTAAATTCGAATCCATGATTTTCATTTGTTTCTTCTAATTGTTTAATTTAAATGATTTCAAATCTTACATGTGCTAATCATTCATCTGCCTTCACTGTCAATTTTATGATTTAAATCATTAGTTGCTTTCTTCTCCGGATTCAAACGCGTTTCAGGTAATTGCTTCCACTGTTTGATTTTTTTCCCATCCCTCTTCCTTCTTCTTTGTATATCTACTCCAAACTTGGTTATTACCATCCTAAATCTTTGGTATAGGTAACAAAGGTAACTTCACCGTAAGCACTAAAGATGTGTTTCCATTATCTTAAGTTAGTAGTTGATGACTACATATTTAATTTTGTCAGCACTATTTTAGCTTGATTTATTAATATTTTCTATTTATGGTTTACATTGGTTTTATGCCATTAGTTTGGAAGACTTATATATGTGTAACCCCAGGATTTAATAGTGGGAGATCGAAAGCCTGGATTGCATAGTGCTATGGTAGATTGATACAAGTCACAACCAGGTAAATAAAGTACAAAAACATTTATTCATGAATGAAAGTAATGGTGTTAAATTATTAAACATTAAATATTTTTCATAGTTTTCCATGCTGCTTAATATGACACCCAAGAAATATGTTAACATCTAAACAATAAAGATTTTCCTTAGTTTTTCCATGTTGTCCAAATTTACTGCCAAGAAATATGGAAAACATCTTGCATATTATAGATTTGTCATCCACCTGAAGCAAGGAATGACCATCCGCCTATTTACCAATTTCCATTCAAAGTTTTATGGCTGCTTTTGTTATATCGATTTGCAAGCTAAATTTGGTGCTTCTAATTTTATTGTACCGACTATTTAGCTTTTATGTGGCTTCATTTAAAATTACCTTTTCTCCAAATTGATTTTCAAATTGTACATGTTAAAAAATCATTATATTCTAATAAGATATATCTAAAAGTATTACATTTCTTATTATATGGTATATTTGTTTTGGAAGCATGAAATTGTTCATGAGGTAGATATTTGATTTACGGAAATTAGGCAATTAGTTATTCTAATAAGATATATCTAAAAGTATTACTATCTCTCCATCGTTTATTACTTCAGTTTATCAGTCATTTTTTCGAGTCAAAAAATATGTTTTCTCCGGGTAATAGACTTGCTAATAGCAAGGAACCAAGTTTTGGAGACATGGATTATCAGCCTATTTCAGACTTCATTTTGCAAATAAAATAATTATCAAATCGTAGTTAGATCGTTGTTTAGATCCTTTTTTTTCAACCAGGCTTTTCGATAGGTTTATTTGTTTACTTTTTCAGCAATACTTTACTTTTATTTGCATCATGAAGCCTATCTACACATGAAAATCAACAGTCCACACCTTTTTATTATGCCTTCTTAAAGGAGAACCTGATGCATTAGGTTGAAGTATCGCACTGGACAGCTTGAGTAAGTTTTATCATATCTTTTGTTTTTCAATTTGTAATTTATATTTCTTTCAAATTCTACTCACCCGGTATGACTTCATAAGAAACTATCATGCAATATGTTTGTTCAACCGTTCTTATATGTGAGTACTCATATCATGCTCTTCTTAGTTTAATATTTAAGTGATATACTATCCTCTTTTGTCCTGGGTTGTATCTTAGTCTACAGAGTGATGTAGAAGCACTGTCAATCATGTTTCAGAGCTGTATATATTTCAAAGGTTTGCATTCATATAGGATTTGTGGTAGTTCAGAGTGTAAAATATACTTCAATTTTGAGATTGAACAGTGTTTGGTTTCATAATATTTGACTTGATCGATGTACTATTTATCACATTAACTATGATGAAGCTTCATTCATTTTTTACACACATTTTGCACGCATTCTCTAACATACCAGTTTACAGTAATAAAAGGTTAGCTTATATTTTTTCCCCTACGTGTGCTCTAAAACGTGCATCAATGTTTTATGTATTACAATGAGAATACTTTCATATGGAAAATTATTTTCTCCTTAACTGATTTCTACATGCAACAGTAAAAAAAATTTAATCGTGTTAATTTGTATCTACACAATTTCAAAGTATTAATTGTTAATTACAGCTAGCTTCTTCTTTGATTATTTATCATGTAAGACTTAAGCTTATACAATAAATTAACTTTTGAAAATAATTATTTATCATGCAAGGCCTAGCTGTAATTAACAATTGAACAATAACATATATTTCTAAAATATTTTTTACCATGTTTTAAGCTGTTCCTTTTATGTTTGTGATTGTGCTAATACTATCAGTTGAACTATTTTAGATAGAATAATCATTTGTGAACACTAAGGCAATGTTTAATGTCAGCTAAAAGGTTCAAATTAAGCTTGGTGCATCGGTCTATTAAAGCAAAACATATGTAACTTGTAAAATGATATGTTATTTTCCACGGATTGTGCTCACATTATACATATTTAATACACTGATGGGTATAAATTATGTACATAGTACTATAAAATAGACTGATATTTTTCTTATGATTTTTTTTTTGGGGGCTAGAATTCAATTTCATGAATGATGTGAATTGATGATAATCAGAGTTCCATAATCTTATCCAGTGCAAGCTTAATAATGTTCAGATCTGGCATTGCTTGCAGCCAGAAATTGCTGAAGCGGTAATCATTTACCAAACATACTGTTTTTTATTACTGATTTTCTCCTTGTTTTTATTGTATAAATTATTCTTCGATGCGTTTAATGTTAGGATTTATTTTAGAAATCCCAATTCAATTTCATGAATGATGTGAATTGATGATAATCAAAATTCCATAATTTCATCCAGTGCAAGCTTAATGATGTTCGGATCTGGCATTGCTTGGAGCCAAAAAGCACTAGAGCTGTAATCATTTACCAAAGGTATTGTTTTTGTTACTGATTTTCTCCTTTTTTCATATATATTGTTTTTCAATGCATTTAATTTCAGGATTTATTTTAGAAATTCCTACAGCCATCATTGTAAACAAAAAAGCATTGCTTTGAGCCAGAAAGCGCTGGAGCGGTAATCATTTAACAAAGGTACATGTTTTTTTTTTACTGGTTTTCTCCTTTTTTTGTTATATAAATTGTTCTTTAATGCTTTTAATTTCAGGATTTATGATATTTTGTCTGAAGCACAGATTGAAAATGACCTTAAACTGTTTGGCAACTCATGACCATACCTAATCGTAAATATCAAATTGAACTGGAAGTATGTGATGATTCAGAGTACATTTTACACTAACATCATCTTTGTGAATATTATAAATAATTAGGCCGAGTAGGTAATTTATCAAGTATAGTACACTGTCGATGCTGTTTTAGATTACAGGCCATCTAATATAAATTTTACAGTAATTTAGCAAGTATATTTGATATCATTGTTGATTGAGTTTTATATACAGAAGATGACTGGATTGTATTATAACAAATATATATTAAGAATTCTAAGAAGACTGAAAATTAGTGCATATTTTATGGAAATGTAAATGTAAAATGATTATGTATGACTGCTCATTGTCCAAAAGGGAATATTACCTGATAAGAGAGGAATAACATTGCAAAGCCATATCAACAACCAAAAACATTTCAATGTTATTTGTTTGATAGAAGTACAGCTATTAAAAACTACTAGAACGATTAGTGATAATAGACATTGGATCAGTTTTACGAGTCAACTGAACAGTGCACCGGGGAGCTGCTTTTTAAGATATGATCGGATAGTTCAATGTTGGTTGTATACATGAACATTGAGTTGATCATGGTAGTCATGGACAAGCAGTTGAACTTCAGGGCAATGTACATGATGAGTAAAAGCTGATAAGCATGTAATTTGGGACAATGAACATGTTGAGAAAACTGACTGCATGGCTTCAGGGACATGTATGCTAGGCTAAACTTCAACAATGTGAGCTTCTGGTTAGTCTGGAAAAGGCAGTTGAACTATGCTGGTGGCCTTATTGATTTATCGAGACACTTTAATGGCTACTGCATATAATGTGTAACAACTTCTTGAAACTTAAATTTCTGCTGAAGTACAAGTAAAGCGAACAAAAACACTGAAGTGCTTTAGCATAAGAATAACTTGCATAAGCAATATGACAAAGTTGAAGTGCATGGAGCCTAGATTGCATGTCCAGTAAATTGTGACAGATAAGCATCATTCATGTATACTTTTGATATTACTGTAAGACCCATATTGAAATAACTTTTATTACTCATGCTTTGGTGGTTAAGGTAAATAATATCTTCATTATTCCTAACCAAAAGAATGATTAACTGCATTATATGTTTTGTGATGGATGTCAGTTACAAATAGCACAATTTATTCCAAATTAAGTCAAGGTTCATATAAACAATAATTGAACAATGCCTATAAACAATAGTTGTACTACGTCCTAATTTTTAGAGACATTATGAAAAAATGTGGGATAACCATTTATAATTTTTTGGCATTTTAATAAGAACCCTATTATTTTTATCGGTAGGCTCAGATTAGTGTCAACTATCATTTTTTTAGTTTTTATTCCCCCTTAATACATGATAACTGTTCAAATTATCTCTACCAGTTTTGTTCAACATGGTCTTGAAGTTTATATAGTCATGATAACTTGCTTTGGCTATCTAGACATTTCAAGTTGTTTGCATTCGTCCGAGTTAAACTCTTAATGCTCTTTGCTGCTATATATTTTTTGTATGTATTTTTATTGTCAAGTTTTTACATAACAGCTAAAATCGGTATACATATTGTAATTTCTCTTACAATTGTAACAATATATTAATATATCCGTCTATGCCATTTTTGTAGGGCTATCATACACAAAACCAAAGAATATACAGGAATTTTATGAAGCGAATTATGGAAACTACAAAAACAGCTTGAAGCAACAAAGAGAAAACATTTCATCAATCTACCGATTGCTATAGAAGTTACTGCTTGCAGCTGTGGATCTATAACCAACTGGGATGAGATGATTTTGTGTCCATGTATAAGGTACAGTTTGCATTTAATTACATCCACTTGCATGATATTGTTTGAGATTAGCCATTGAGACTGTGTGATATCCATTGAGATCTTTGATATAGCCATGTTTATCATTAGAACACATAATATTTAAATGGTTTTTGAGCTAATCTCACATTTCATAATTATATGTCCCTCGATAGCAATGCAACCTTTTATTTAAACTTTGATGACGTGAAAATCAGTTCAAAATTATATAATTATTTGAGTAAAAATGGATTTTTTATATAGAGGTCACTTAGTATGTTTAAAAAATATCGTTTTGATGGATTTGCATTTTCCTCTGAAATTGACACTACTATGTTTTCCAAGTACTATTTAGTTTTGCTTAATATGGGATATGGATACTAATGTAAGCATTATAATTATAATTTTAATGGAAAAAGAAAAAATGGAAGTAACATCGCTTAAGTGAATAGTTTAGATGTCTGACTATACCTAGAGTTTCGTAATAATCTAACATCCCGTGGTTTCCATTTAAATAAATACACAAATAATACAAAGAATCGAACTTTATCACCCTATCATGAAATATTTATTAGAAGACGGTAAATCTATCTCCTGAAAACAAATAGTTTAGGAAATTGAAATCTAACTCTATGCTAGCTTTTTGTATTTATCAAAACATCTTACACTATTTTTATTATTATATGTAATACAAATTGTTAAACTTTTAGCACCCAACCATGGAATATGTACTACAAGGAGATAAATCTCTATCTCAGCTCAAAATAGTGGTGAATATACTGGTATAATAGTTCGAGATGTTATACAAATATTATGAATTTATTCCTTTAGCAATTGGGCACCTAGAAGTAAATTTTCTAATATTCTTCCTATTTTGTACATGTTCAGCTGCCTTTCTTAGAGTGTAAAATAGGCGTTGAACTTATTATCATGTAACTTTCGGATCTTTTCATGGCATGCTTTTGCAAGATTTCCTACTCAAGTATTAATATTTTTATAAATATTATGTACCATTTTTAATAAAAACAATATATTTGAATATGTTTTCATAGTTCGAATTGAAATGATTGTGTTGTGGATTACTAAACTGATTGTGGGTTCAAGCGATAAAGAAAAAATTTCTTACATAGGCCGTCTTCTTAGTTTAGTGATTATATTCATTAGGGAGCTATAATAGATGCCATTCTGCTAACTGTAAAATTTTTTTAATTTGACCATAAACAGGTTGAATCCTAAAAGCATCTTTAGCATTTGAAGTGGTTGATACTTCTTTCCATTTTTTGAACTATGTTCTTATAGACTTTTTAGGAAATGATCTGGATCCGTCACTTTTTTTATCCAGCTGGTAAGTTTTCATTTTTTTTAGGATATATATATATATATATATATTTTCCATCGTTATTATAGTAGAAAATTTTCAGCATAACTGCTTGGTTTTTACAAACAGCATCGTCTCCGATTTATCTAGCTATTCACTCAATAAGAGGGTAATTATCAGCATTTCTTTCTGATACTACAATATATTTGTTTGTTTTATTTTATAGGTATGAAGGCAACACACGCAACATGCATCTGTTGAAGTTGGCTGAAGTGGTTAAGGAAGGCGTTAAGGAGAGCGGTATGGTTGGATTTAGATTTAATACCATTGGAGTTAGTGATGCAATATCTATGCGGACAAGGGGAATGTGCTACATTTTGTAGAGCAGGGATCTAATTGCAGATAGTATCGAGAGTGTCGTGGCTGCACAGTGGTATGATGGAAATATCTCAATCCCCGGGTGTGATAAAAATGTGAGAATATGTTTTTTGTTCGAAACAATTGTCAAGTTTCTATGTTTTTTGTCTAATTTTTGAAAGGCATCTGATTAAGTTGTTTTGCTAACGTTGACATTTTCATATGCATTTATCTATTGTATAAACTATATAAAACTAATGTGTGCATGTGTAGAAACTATATATAGAGCTGACTGTAAATAGATGTTTGTCTCCAGAGACCCAAGTGGTTGAACTATTTGGTAAATTGTTCTTCTATGGTTTATATTTAGTATCTTTACCATTGTTATTTGTTGTTATCTAGATACATATTTTTGTTTGCAGGTTTTATAGCTATTTTTGTAAATATTTTTTTGAATATAAAGCTAGGGATATTCTTGAGGTAAGGTTTCACATGTTTTTTCTTTTACAAATAACGGTTCCCCTCTTTCTGATTTATTTTTAGATTTCGATTTTGTCACCTGACATCAATTTTCCCATGGCTTCTATAAATGGGCTTTTTTTTTGTGTTGCACCTGGCTGCTGTCTTGCTGCTAGATTTATTTTTAGGTTTATGGTAACCATGGACCTACAATAAATATCATATGTGTTTGGATTACGATCGTTTATTTACAGTGTACCCATGGAACTTCTGAACAAAAGTTGTATAAACTGAATTTATAACTGATTTTGCTTATTTTAAAGTACTGAACGAATATAGGCTTCCAATATGTGAAAGTATAGCTACTTTGTTGAATCATCTGAAATAAAAAACAAATAGACTGCTGTTTGGATTGCATCACTGCATAAATTGCTGCTTAAATAATAATTTATAATATATTGACTAAGTATTGTTTCAATAAGGAGTGATAACTAATCTTAGGCTTGCATGTGATTTGCATGTAATCATGCACCTACAATTATTTATCTAATTTTTTTGGAAGATATGACATGATTTATGCTGAAGTTTTCACTTTTCTGTTGATGGACAATAGTATGATTCATCTTCAATGAACCCATAATTCCACATATTTCAGTCATAATAAATATTGTTAAATATGGACATTTCTAGCATTTTACAAATCATTATTTTACTATATAAAATTCATATAGGATGTTTTACATGTCTATTTCATAAATTCAGTTGGTAATATATATTTTCATTACTTTGCTTCACTTAACATGTTTCTTTACACATTTAATCTAAGAGAATATGACTAAGTCTACTACATCTATTCTAAATTCTGTACATATTCACAACAAAATGCAAAAAATTAATGTGATACCACATGTATTTGTAAATATAAATCCAAATTACTAAAAAACCACAACAAGCAAGACAATATTTCATCACATTTTACATAACAAATTCATTTTTAATCAAATATAAAAACTTATTGAGTACATAATAAAATTTATTAGCATAACCAATAATATCATATTATTCAATATTTTAATGATCTCTTCTTTGTTTTTTCTTACTACCTGCGCATTTGAGTCCACTATGTAAATAGATAACATAACTAAATATTTAACATATTTTAAAAAAAAAATCACTTGATTAAATAAGTAAAAACAACAGAGATATTTTCTTTGTCAAACACAAAGTATAATATATATAACATGAAATTATACATTATAATTTAAAAAATATATTCCAAAAATCAATTATTTTACTTAAATTATCGGACGATGCAAAATACGCTTTTATTTTTTATCATTAATAGTGCAACTGTTACATTTTAAAAAATAACGTGTACAACGCACGGGTCACACACTAGTTTGAATAAATAACGAAATAAAAGGTGTTGTAAGTTTTTACTGATCTGCTTGGAAACAGGCTTCGGTCCAAATGTATATATGTGTTGCCACTCATACATATATATTGTCATTAAAATATAAATCATTACTTTAATACCCCATGCAATGCATGCACATTGATCTACAGGGCAATTACATGTTCAGCTCAATTCAGGAGACACCAGCAAGTTTAACTTCCATTCACAGTAATATAGATTTCTTGGATAATAATTTCGTTGGGACGACTTTACCGCAAGCATTAAAGAACCCCATAAAACGAAATATTGCTTTTATTTGAATTATAAATTGATACAAATTAGAGTTTTCCATGTAAAATAACGTCGCAAACTGATGATACAATGGTTCAGATGCAAAATGTATTTAAACAAATAAAGAAATAAAAGTTGTTGTAAGTTTTTACTGATCGGCTACGAAACAGGCTTCATTTGTATTTGTTGCCACACGTATATATTGTCATTAAAATCTGAATCGTTACTTTAATACCCCATGCAATGCATGCACATTGATCTACAGGGCAATTACATGTTCAGCTCAATTCAGGCGACACCAGCAAGTTTAACTTCCATTCTTCATAGTATTATGGATATTTTGGATAATAATTTCATTAGGACTTTACCACAAGCATTAACAAAAATCTATGCAGGTTGCACGCATTGCGCGGTGGTGGTAATGCCTGGGTTGGAACTTGGAAGGGATACGCATGAATTTAAAGAGATGTTTCCCGGTTGTTTTAAGACGTTATTGAGAATCTTGATTTAAGTTCAGAAAACTTCAATGGTAATTGTTTGACGGATTCGTTTGGGGAAATGCACAAGCTGTAAACATTAGATTGGTTTTATAACTTTAGACTTGTTTTATGCACAAATAATTTATATAGTATGCAACATACTACATGATAAAAAGATTGGAATCTCTTTGTGTGATTTTAACTTGTGACGTAGCTTGCACCATTTCGAAGGGCCTTTACCGTTTGAACAATGAGCTTGTCTTAATTATATTATACATTATGCGTTGTTTAATTAATATAAATATCAATACCATACATCCAAATAGAATCCAAATATATTATAAAAAATATATAATATTTCGTCGAATAGATTGTAAGTTATGTCCAAATCAAATAAATTATATAATATTGCAAAAAAAAATATAATATAGTATTTAATTTTTAATTATAAGTAATATTACAAGTAGTATTTAATAAATAACAACTACTAAATAATTAATTTTAAATAATTACTAGTCAATAATAAATAGTTCCTAGTCAATAATAACTATTAAATAATAAATTATTAAATTTTTCTTTTTATTTATAAATTATCAATAATTAAATATATTGCTTAATATATATTTATAAATAATGAATATATATGTTGCAATGGCATATACATTAAATAAAATATATAATCATGGCATATACATTAGATAAAATATATATTTTAAACATTTATAAAAATTTAGTTATATAAATTATATATTATTTAACTTAAATAATTATTGTATAAGAATATACATATTAGATTGTAATATTATTTAATTATTTATTAATATTGTAAGTATTTAATTATTATAATATTATTGTGATATTAGTATTTAATTATTAATAATATTTAAATATTAATTTTGATGTTATACAAAGAAATATCAATTATTAACAAATATTATTAAATACAGTATCAAATATTTAATAATCCTATATTTTCTGCACAAAATGCATTGGCTAACTTTCAAAACTCGCCAATACAAAAATGCATTGGCGAGTTTTGAAAGTTAGCCAATGCATTTTGTGCAGAAAAGGTTAAAATGCATTGGCAAGCTTTCAGAGTTAGCCAATGTAAAATGAAACAAGTCTATATGTGTAAATAAATATGAAACATAGCTAAAACTGTTATACTATTTTTTTTTTTTTTTTTGGAAGTTAAGCTCAAAATTTTATTAATAAGCGAAATGTTACAATGTTAATCTTTCAGCATATACAAGATGACAATCCTAAAATCACTACATTACAAATAACATCTAGAAAAATTACAACACTCACACAAACAAAGTACTGCAGTCCAAGTATCCAGCGCTCAAGTTTCTCGTGTAACCAATGAAGTTTAGACCAGCTACAGTTATAATTCCATCAAGTAGAATACCACTTAGTTTAATTTAGGATCATACATAGGGCCAGGGTTGCTTCTATGATCATACATAGGCCTAAATGGGTTAAAAGCCCTTAAATATAAATATAAATATAGTTGGCGTGAAGACTTCTATGATCAATTACATGAATACTTAGCTTATGATCTAGCTATCTTAAAAATTGACAATAAGCATTCTTTGAAATGTATATTAGCCTTTAAAACATAAGAAGATCATAGTATAAAAAGTTGATCGATGAACTTAAGAGACTGAAATAAAGTCGAAAACCTGGGTACCATGTCTGTAGATGTGCACAAACCACTTAACTATGAGAATGCAGGGATCCAATGACAATGTTAAAATTTTCCTACAAACATGGAATTTGAATCCATTTTTACGACAAAATTTTAAAAACCAATCCACTAAAACAACAAAAACAAAAATATCCTAAAAGTATAACATACGAAAATTTGCCTTACCATATCCTGTTTCAAATTATTATTTTGTTTCCCATAATATCATTAAGCTTTGACATCTCAAATGGTTGGCAATCTGCCTTACTATTTTCATCATTGGACTCTGTTTTAGGAAGTTTGAAAGCTGGTGTTTCAAATTTTATGATGTTCTAGATCCTAGTGAGGGAAAAAAACAAAAACAAGTGTATTTTTGTGTTTTCTTTTCCAAAGTGATGATTCATATATTGATTGTGCTAATGGAAGTGTATCTTAGAGGTTAAACCAGTGTACTGACTTGGTGCAAATTTGACCTTGGCTTCGAGTAGATTTCAATTTTTAACTCAAAATTGGTTTGGGTGATCAGTTATGTCAAATTGTTGGAAACGAACAAACATTTTATGCATAACTCTGTTTTATTTTCGATTTCGCTCATTCGAAAATATATTTGTTTCGGTTAATTTCAGTAGTTTCAATTTTGGTTTCACTTCAGATCGGTTTTTCATATTTTTTGATAAAAAACGGTGATTAATTAACGTTGAACGTCTTTAGGTCCATATGTAATTTCAGGTCAGTTCACACTAAAAAAAAAAGCAATACTATTATTCAACAACATATTGAATATGCAATATTCAATTGAGTTTACGTTTAAAAAAAAGCGATACTGAGTATTTAACGTGTTACATATGCAGATTCAACATGACGTGTAATGGACTGAACGTAATGCAAAAAAAAAAAAAAAAAAAAAAAAAAAAAAAAAGCCAAGTTGACTGTCAAACATGTATACGTAGGTAGATTAAAAAAAAGCTAACGGATTCATCAATTTGCTCTCCCAATCAGTAAATTTTCTCGCAACAGGAAAAAGGGAAAAAAGAGCGCCTAAGGGGGAAAAATGATGGCTGTAAAGGAATTTTAGGGAAAATGGATAATTCACTTACAATGAAGTCAACCGTCGATTGCACATGCACAGTTTCTTCGAATGCGAAGATCGCTGAAGCACAAGCATGCAATTGTGAAGGTTGCTAAAGACTACTGAAGCACGAGCATTCGAACGTTTCTCTATTGACAAATTTTTTCGAATGCTATATTTATCGCGCACTATTGATCGAATCCGTGATTCAATTTTTTTTATTTCTTTCTATTGACTGTTAAAATGGGATGAGATTTTGCCTTAATTCCGTATCAATGACTGCCGGAACCGACATGAGATCATCGGGATCTCGTGGTTCCGTCCGGAACCTCAAGCAATGTTTTTTGATTAAACATCATGATTCATTATTGCCTAAATGTTAATAAAAATTGCAAGTTGTTAAATACCATAACTTAAGTCTAGAGTTAACTTTAATTGTGTACGTTGGTATGTATTATCCACGATTTTTTTACAACCGACAAGACGACATTGAATTTCGAAATGATCTAGTAGTAAACATCAAATTTAGAGATGACTGAGTTTGAAGCAATGCAAAACGCTGTTTCAAATATCATTTATCCCATTTAAGATCTTGGCTGATATCTCATTTCCAACTTAAACAAGGCAAGATTTAGTAAAATGAAACATTAAATATTTTGTGAACCAAGACATTACATATTGTTTATATCGTATTGAACACTCGTTTTGTCCAAAATATTAAGATCTAAAAAGGAAAATTTCACTAAGATCACATATGAAGTTATGTTTTTTCATTTACATATTGTTTTCCCTTCTTTCGTGAGTTAAAAAATAAACCCCTCTCTAATATTAAGAAAAAATAAAAGATCATTTTGATTATTATCTATTTGATCTACGTATTGTCTGGGTTCTGACTAGAACAGAACTAATGCAAACAAATTTTTGAGGTTAAAGCGGAAAGCTTGAACCTTCAAAAATAGTTGTCAACGAGGCTATGTATCAGTGCCCCGCTTTAAAAATATGAAATGGAGACCAAAAACAGCATTAAATAGACAATATGTGTTAACTTTCTTAAGGAAAAAATAGGAAAGAAAATACCAAAAAGATAATCGACTTGCATATTTTGTGGTTTCAATATGATTCAGAGAACGTACCTGAAGAAAACAACGGAAGTTGAATTGTTTTCATCTTGGTGAAGATATGGTAAAGGAAAATTTTGGCCGTAGACATATATTTTCATGTATTAATCATGTGGTGCGCGTGGCATATATTTTTGCCAATTGAATTGCTTCATCCAACAGATTAGCGTTCAAGACCAATGCACACATTTTTCAATCGTCGGTAGAAATATTGCATGGCTTGGAATAAGTCCTTAAGTCGTCTGTATTACTAGTTCTACTTTGAATAACATATATATAAAGCAAATCCGGTTCATCTATAAGATCTGGCTGAATCTTAAGACATATATTCAAGTCTTCACTTAAGCCATGACAATTTAATCAATTCTATTTGTGTTGCTGTTGCTTACTTTTCTGTTGGAACAAGGCAGCAGGGGAGTAGCTATTTCAGGCTGCATAACAATGAAAGGAATGCTCTTCTCAATTTTAAGAAAAAGTCTTGTAGATAAAAACAGCAGGCTTGCATCACGGAACGGTAAAAACTGTTGTAACTGGAAATGTGTTTCTTGCAACAACCTAACTGGTCATGTCATCAGGTTAGATCTACGCCATCCATACACCTTTTATGACGATGCTATTCTTTACAATGAGTGGTCGTTAGGAGGCGAGCTCAGCCCATCTTTGCTTGGTTTAAAGCAACTAAATTACCTTGACCTCAGCATGAACGAATTCGGTGGTCCTATTCCTAGGTTCCTTTGTTCCTTTCGTAATCTCCGGTATCTTAACTTGTCTCAAGCTGGTTTTCAAGGCTTGATTCCTTACCATCTTGGAAATTTATCGAAACTTGAATATCTTGATCTTAATAGTGGCGTGTTTGGGATGGCCAATGAATTTACTATCGATGACTCTCATTGGATATCATGTCTTACTACGTTTTAACATCTCACTATGACAAACACCCCTTTTAAAGGTTTTCAGAATTCAATAGAAGCACTAAACAAGCTACCTAACATTGCCGAGCTATGTTTAAGCTCCTGTGATATCGGTAATTTTCCAGCCTCCCTTCCATATATGAACTTCACAAATCTATATTATCTTGATCTGTCCTTTAATTTTATAGGTCAAGGAAACTCCACTTTATGGTTTTTTGACATAAAAGCCTCACGCACATTGATCTACAGGGTAACATGTTCCACTCAATTACTGGTGCACTGGAAAATTTAACTTCACTTTTGTATATAGATTTTTCATTTAATAATTTCAGATGAGATTTACAACTAGCATTAAAAAATCTATGCAAGTTACACACATAGCATTTAAGCAAAGCCTTATACTATGACGAAATGCATGAATTTAACGATATATTTTCCGGATGTCTAAAAATTTTTGTTGAAAATCTGGATTTAAGTTTTAATAACCTCAATGGCCGTTTACCAGATTCTCAAAGGGAAATGTATAAGCTGAAAACTTTAGATTTGTCTGGTAACTTATTAGTTGGTTCCATTCCTCAATCTTTGGGGCATCTTGTAGCTTAGGAAAAACTAGACCTTTCAACAAACAAATTGAATGGAACCATTCCAAAAGTATCAGACAACTTTCAAATCTTCTTCTTTTGCATCCTGATAAAAATTCCCTTGAGGGTGTCATCTCTTAGGTTCATTTTATTAGATTAGTCAAGCTTAAATAGTTGAGCTTAGACTCAAACAATCTAATTTTGGGTGTAATCTATGATTGGATCCTACCATTCAAGCTCGAAGTCATTGGTATGGGATCTTGCAAGATGGGACCATATTTTCCACAATAGTTAAAAACACAAGTAAATTTTATCTTTGTTAAACTTTTCTAGTTCTAATATGGTGGATGACTTACTCAACTGGTTCTGGGGTGTTTTCATCACACATGACATAATAACGTTATGTCTTTCTAACAATGGAATTAAGGGAAATTTACCCCCTCTTCCTAAGTTGAGTTTTAATTATTTTAATTTGAACTCTAATTTCTTTGAAGGTCCTTTACCACCATCTTTGAATGTTGCAGATTTATTGTTTGATGTATCAAACAATTCGTTCTCCGGATCAATTCAACCCATATTAAGTAATAGAACACTACTATACATTCATCTTTCTAGAAATAACTTTAGTGGTGAAATCCCATTGTCTATATGTTCAACCAAAATGAAGTGGATTGATCTTTCGAGGAATCTTTTAACGGGTGATTTATCAAATTGTTGTGAATCACCTAGTGACTGCGTCTTTTGCTTCTTTAGATTTAGATTTCTCCAAGAACAATGAAATATTCCTCACTCCTTGGACTCTTTAATCGGTCTTACATCATTGCATTTGTCCTATAACAAGCTTCGTGGTAGTCTTCCAATTAACCTAAGAAATTGTGTATGTCTCAAAATGCTTGATCTTGGTATGAATAACTTGACATGCATAATCCCCATGTGGATCAGTGAAGTTCTTACAGATTTGAAAGTACGTATTCTAAGGTTAAACAATTTCATGGGGAATGTCCCCTCCAATTTGTCCAACTTGAAAGAACTTCAGATCCTTGATATATAAACTGACTGGAGGAATCCCATGAAGCTTTGGAAATTTCAAAGTCATGATGGACATGCATCCAACCGAGGAACTTGATCTTTTAGGATTTTATGATGGAGTGAGTCCCTATCAAATGGAGTATGTACAACTAACCATTAAAAAAGCAGACTGGAATTATGATAAGTTGTTAACTCAAATAACCATCATTGATCTCTTTTGTAATGATGTATCTGAGCAAATACCCAAAGAACTTGGAAATATTCATCAGTTAAATTCTTTGAAACTATCCGAAAATTATTTAGTTAGATCAATACCTAATGCTTTCAGCTCGATGCACTTCCTCAAATGTCTTAACTTGTCAAGAAATGACCTTTCAAGCAATATACCTTCAACTATGTCCAGCATGACTACATTGGATTATCTAGATTTATCATATAACAATTTATCTGAAAAGATTCCATCAGGACGCCAACTTCAGACTCTTTCCAATGAATCATATATTGGCAATCCCAAACTTCGTGGTTTTCCACTCAGTCAACCATGTAGCAACAAGACACCAAATGTTGAAGTTTCTGCAAATGAAGTTATCAAATCAGATTATTGGCATGTGAGCATTGCACTTGTGTTTTTTTAGGTAATTGGATTTTTTGGGGTACGTTTCTCGTGAAGAAAAGGTGGAAGAACACATTTTTTTCAATATACTGATTTTGTATATGATGCAAAATATGTTGTTACCATCGTGAACATAAATAGGTTCAAAAGAAAAATGGGAAATGAAACGACATTGTCAAAGTTTAATTTGTAATAATTAAATGAAAATTTTGGTGTCCTCGATGTGTGTTAATTAGGACATCAAGTTGTTTGTATCATTCTCATTTTTTGTTGTTCTAAACATTTTTTGTTATGATAATTCAACATCAAAGGAATGTATTGGATACTTGTGATTCATTCTTTCTGCTAATAGCCTAATACACATGAAATAGTGGTTATATGCATATTTTTGTAATGGAATTATTTTCATGATTATAAACTGGAATGTTTGAAAGATGGACGCCTCAAACGGGATCATGATTTTGAGTTAGATCGAATTATTAACCACTGTGAGCTCCCAGTTTTAAAATATTTTACTTACTATTATAATTACTCGTAAGAATGACTAATTATGAGTGTAAGTATGTGGATGTTTTAGTATTACAAAATGGGTGTTGTGAGATTATAATTTTTAAGTGTAAGCTAAGAAATAGTGGTAAAAGATAGATATATTTGTTGACCCACCATTTATTATAAGCTTAAATGGCTTCTTAGATTAGAAAATGCTATGCTGCTTTTGGATTATGTAATGTTTTCTCTACAATTTCTTATCTGAGGATTGATTTTGGGTAGAATAACTGATAAGTTTAATTGAACACGTTTTCTTAGGATTTGGCCTACTGGCTAGTTTTAAGACTCAATTTTTAATTATATATATATTTGGCTTGTAATTTTATTTTACTAACTATTTTTAGTAGTAGTTGCTGTTGTGATGCAAATGAAAGGTGGAAGTTGATGAGTGAATTCCTCCGTTTCCAAATTCTCTATCCCATGTGTGTTAGTAGAAGAAGCAAAAAACCTCTAACTACATTTGGAATTTGGATATATAGTAGGTCATCGTGTACTTGTACTTTAAGAACATTATTCAACATATTTATCCACCTAAATTTGCTTTCTATTGGCTTATTTTGAAATTTTGAAAATTTAAAAATCAAACCAATACTTTTTTTGAATTTGTTCAGGAAGGAAACCAACCAGAGTTGTAAAACCCTCCCTAATGCACCTAACCTGGTCCGCAAGCAACATATAAGTGGCTGATCTTAGCGTAAGCACATGATAAGCTCTTAGCATGCCATTCCGGGTTTCGAAACTGTGCAACTGTTACCATAGTGCAAAATCTTTAACCATTGGGCTACTGTTGCGGACAAAACAGCACTTATTCCTAGGTTTATATGATATATTTTTCAATAAACAGAACATTTTCCTAAAGTATAAAGGTGTGTCGAGTAATCCTTGCAACATTTGTTAAAGCCAGGTAACTGATGTGTGTCAACTAGGTTTGGACCTCAAAAAGTTTTAAGAAATCAAGAGTAAGACTAGAAAGTTTTATTATTCTCAAATTTAGTCTGCGACCAAAATTTTTAAAGAAGCAAAATCCTCCAAACATGCTGAAGTTCCCATTTATTTGTTTTGCATTAAACAAAAACTACAATTACATTCATATAGAACTGTGCAGTTAATGCCCTGCTATTATCTCGATATAACCCCGCTATATCCTGTAGCGGATTACCATCAATACCATTTTCCCAAATAACATCTAATATAGCATCTCCACTTTAAGCCCCGCTATATTCCGTTATTCCCGATATATCCAGAAATTCTCGCTATATTACATTTGTAACAACCCGAATTCCGACAGACCAATTTTTTTTTCCAAATTCCAATCTATCGAAACTCGGATTGGTTTGCTCTGGTATCCTGCAGAAAAGACAGAGACATAAAATATGTCAGAGCTCAGAAAACATCTCACAGCGGAATGGATAAAATATAATATACTCAAAGTATAGCCTTACCTTATTAATAATATTGCCAAACTAGTATCCAAAGCTATCATGTCTCTGCCACAAATCTAACCTGCGAGTATGTTATGAGGAGGGGGCCATAACACAAGTTCTGGTGACTGGATTTAAATTATACACTTTGGATAAAACTGCATATATCGTTTAATCATATTTTCTTATTCATTAGGTTACTTGGGTTAACAGCACTCAATGCTTACACACACGTCGCACCCATTTATTTCCTAATGGATTAACCTAATATAGTACATATGTAGCTACCCCCAATGTTAAGTTACACCCCATGGTACCCCACTCGCATGGTCTCCACTGTAACACCATCGAAATATACGCATTCCCTCATCCACGCCGTAGTGATGTATGGATCTCTATATATCAATGTTACGTTCCGCATATATTTATCATTACTATGCTACGTAAGCATACGAATTGCCGCCTTCAATCGAATCAGATTCCATACCAGAGTAATGCTCTCAAGTCTACGATACACCACCCAGAGCCGATATGCATGCATCTAGATTGTCCTACATACGTATCGTCAATTGCAGCTCGATGCCATAACCGCGCGTCCTCTAATGTGCACCGAGTCCCGTGGCAGGGCGATAGAAGGAGCATGGAACTCGGTCGGGAGCTTTTCCGTATCTGTACATGCCCATCTTTAAAGAGCCTCTATATACAAATATACCTACGGACTGTTTCCACGGTGGCTATGGCCCCATCCCGGCCCCTCCCTCAAGTAGTAAAGACTACAAGAGCTAAACAACTGCCCCTAAAGAAAACAATCTAGACATCCATTTGGCGTCATCCCTCAACCACCGTACCCCGATAGTGAAAGGTGAATGGTCTATTGGTTTTAGCTTTAGTCTTTTCGCATCCCACTGGCTGCCGTTGACGAGCATCCGACGACCTACTATCCTTGTTGGTCGTGACCCTTCGCCTTCGCGTTGAGGCAGCCGCCGAATCATCCTGGTGTCACCGCGTCACAACATTCTGACATCATAGCTACTTCTGCAGTCAAGGCCCGCCGACCTAGTAGTTACGCGTAGACCTAACCTCTGCGCGCACAGCCTAAAATATCTGTCACCACACAGAGGTTTACTTGGTGCAACCTACGTACCTCAGGAAGCCGCATGCTTCCCCTTCCAGTCCTTTTGAGCCGTCAGAACAATCAGATGAATGTGTGCTCCCCTCGTGCCTTATAACACCACGTTGATCTACCCCGTTGGGTTATTCACCCTCAAACGTGCGGACTGGTCCAAGCGTCTTACTTTAATATGTTGTTTGACCCTATGTCTAGACGTTCTTTTATGCGCTCGCCTTACCTCCCAAGGTTTCCATTTAACTTTGGTTATTCCCATTCATATTGAATTCTTAATCAAGTTACCAAGTTCCTCTTGCTTTAATTTTGCTTATTAATTTTGGTTATTCCCATTCATATCGATTAAATAAATATTATCTGCATGTTTAACGTTTAACTGGTGTGATATCAATATTTTTTCATGGAATCTTTAAGCATGTGAGTAAGCAAACTGTTGGAATTTCCTTGCAAGTTCGGATTATCATACTAATATATATTGTCGGTGATTTTTGGTGATATTTGATTTCTCTGGCTAGAAACAAGCAGCATGGAGATATTACTCATCCCCTTGTCGTTAATTTTAACCGATCTTAGATCATTGCACTTGCACTTGTCTTACAACAATCTTGGTGGTCCTACTTCAGTGAGCCCAAGAAATTGCGTATGTCTGATGTCTCATTACTCTGTAGATCACAATATGAGCAACTTGACTTGACGGACAAAATTCCTATATGGGTTGGTGAAGATTTTACAGTTTTTTATAGTCTTATTACTCTTATTTGAATTGATGAATGAATTGTATTCAGATAGGAAAATAATTGTAGAAATGATTAACATATTGTATCATGTAAAGAAACAATGAATGATGTTATTTTCTTATTAACGAACACTGCCAAAAGTTAAGAGAACATGCATGGAAGGTGAAAGGGAGATGCGTTATCATCTCAAAATTTTAAGATCAAGACTAGTCTTACACGTTGATTACTTCTTCGTTTTTTTTTTTTTGTAAATAGTGCGGTTTTTCTTTTTGCTGCGTTCGACATACAATCGCCGGCTGAACACTATTCGGTCAACGATAGCATGATATCCAAAGCAGATTTTGTGGTTTTTATGCACCGCGCTATAAATATATTAATATAAACGAAGCAGCATATTGCTAGAGCCAAAAGAATATGCTGCATCTTTTACTATTGGAAAAATAGTTTATTTTTGTAAAGATGAATTATTTAAAAATGAATAAGTATGAGATGAGTCTTATATGAATAGTCCCATATCATGAGACTATATTAAAGAACCAGTCTTTATTTGACTTGGTAAATATTGAGATCCATGTTTTCAGGTCTGAACCTTTATTTGACTTGATAAATACTAAAATCCATTTTTTCAGATCTGAACCGACTCCTCCACAATTATACTATCACGTTTCCTTAGAAAAATATAAGACACTATTTTTTTTTGGTCATCTCTTCTTCTTCCTCCACCATTTTCAAAAACAAAAATTAGAATGAGCAGTTAAATTTTATTTGAAAGTGCAAATCTACACTGATTTGTTGTGCAAGCGACCAGTTATTAATTGTAGAGGCTGTTTTATCCTAGAGGCGACGGTGATGGAGAACGACTGGTTTGCACCTTTGACTAGGTTGCCGAATCGTCTTCGGGAAAGCGACAACGTACGCGACTCAGTCATTGTTTTCCAACAATTTGAAGATGAAATTAACAAACAATGATTACAATTTGTGTAATCAGTATTTAATTACTACGCTTCCTCCAAGTCTCGTCACATTTTTCACAGTGCCTCTTCTAAGGATAAAAGGCAATATTGTTCCCGAAGGTAGCAGCTTCGAAAAAATTGTGAGTCGCTTCCTCATGTAGAGCAAATAAGGAAGAGAGAAATCATACGACAACAGAAGAAAAGAATTGTGTAATAAAAAAATGGTGTCGAGAGCGCACAAGGGTAAAATGCACAGGCTAAAGAATGCGCCGCCACGTCAATGGCCGATGCTACCACGCACCCTCACCGTGGAGCAGTTTGCGATCTCACACGAAGGAAGTACCTGAAGCAAAATGATAACCCTTAATCTGGAGCGTCGAGGAAGGAGGGCAAGGAAGAGGGAGAATCAAAGGATCCGGAGGTACGTTGGTACGGTTTTGGAGGAGAAGGGCAAGGATTCGGCTACTGATTTAGATAAACTCCAAAGTTGTCAGCTTCGTTCAAAGTGAGATGGGAGTGTGTTTTCATGGGATAGAGGATTGTTTGGGAGGTTAGGGACTGGAAAAGAAGAGGACGAGACATGTACAGTTCCTGTTGAATTTATTGATTCTTCTTCTTCGCCTGATGACAAAGGAAGCGGGAAATTGAAGTTTGTCGGAATCGCTGCTGTAGCGTATCATAGCCTTGCATTGCAAGTTGACTCTTCCGGGGACTAGGAAGATGGACAGTTGCATTATTTTCCAAGAATCCCGATCCTTCTGCCAATAAATGGCGGAGATTTATGTTCAGACCAAAGTGTTTGGCAGGTATGTATTTTCAGTTTAGTCTATTTTATTAAAGCTGGAGGTTATCCCTAAATTTAGTTGATACTTAACAGTAAAGTTGAGTATGCATCTTCACAGCATTTTTGCATGCATAAACAAATGAGAAATTTCCAGTATCTTATGTCAACATATCAACGTACCGCATTATCTAAGTGTAATATAGAAGTTGTATTAGACATGGGTATTGGACTGCATGGTAGTTTCAGTTACTTAAAAGCTCAATAACATATGTGAGCTATATATGATGCATACTGAACAAACCCATGAATTTGGTTAGGTTAATACGGATAACCATAGCATCTTGTTTGTTTATTTAGTGACATAATATTTTGAAGAGAAAACTGTACAATGCTAATTTGGTCGATGCAAATTGAATGACACTAATTGGTGCTGGAATATTGACAGCCATCTCATGCAATTGAAGTTAAGTTTTGGTGTATGAGTTATCGATTGACTTCAATATTTGACTGTGATTTATGCGTCAACAATCAACTTTCAAATCTGCATGGTTGCTATATATAAATACACAGATGTCATTTATTGTCTCACATCTTAAATAATAGTAAGTTTCCACAGTTGGTCAGTACGGAACAGAATGAGAATCCGCAAGGAAACCATAAAGGAAAGTACCGACCAACCTAAAAGAATGATTCTGGACAGTTGTTTCTATGTTACAACAGTGAAAAACCAGGTCATATGGTACAAAAGTGTCGGAACAGATCACCGTAGGCTAACCTGACTGAGGAGCCTCTTATGGCTATGATTACTGAGATTCACCTTATTGGTGAATCAGAGGGTTGGTGGGTAGACACTGGTGTTTCTCGTCATGTCTGCTATGATCGTGATATATTCACAACATACACGACTACGATGAACAGAAAGTGTGTTGGGAGATCCTCGCACCGTTAAAGATGTAGAGATTGGTAATATGGAAATAAAGCTTACAATTGGAAATACAGTGTTTCTTAAAGATGTGATGCATTTGAAACATTCAAAACTGAAATTGAAAAATAAGAAAATTAAGAGAATTCATAGTAATGGAGGAACAGAATATGAATCTAGTTTATTTTGGATTTTATAAATTACATGCTATAGTGCATAAGAGAACTGCACCATATTCACTTGAAATGAATGGTAAGGCTGAAAAAAAAATAGGACCTTTACCGAATTAGTAGTTGACATTTTTTTTTAAATTCCGGTGTAGCAAAACATTGGTAGGGGATATATTATTAATCATATGCTATGTTTTGAATAGAATCCTAAATCTAAGAATAAAATTTTACCTTATGAAATTTTAAAGAATCATAAACCCAATGTCTCATACTTCAAAACTTGGGGTTCTTTAACATATGTTCGCATTCCAGTCCCTAAGAGAATAAAATTAGCAAAAGCATATGTGTGTTTATAGGCTATGCTATTAATAGCAAAGCATACAGATTTTATTGCATAAATTCACATAATATAATTGAATCTAATGATGTCAACGTTTACGAAATGAAATTTCCTTTTAAATTAAGGAATAGTGGGGGCACTTCAAGTATGTCTATTAGAACAGAACTTAATGAAAATTCTAAAGCTGAACCTAGAAGAAGTAAAAGAGCAAGAACCATAAAAGATTTCGGTTCAGATTTTTGTGCTTTTACTATTAAGGAGGATCCCACGAACCTCTAAGAGGCCTTATCTTCTTTAGATGCCGATTTTTGGCAAGAGGCTATAAATGATGAGATGGATTCTTTGGAATCCAATAAGACTTAGCATTTGGTAGATTTACCCCCTGGTCGTTAATCTATAGGCTGTAAATGGGTGTTTAAAAAGGAATTAAAACCTGATGGTACTATTGATAAATATAAAGCACGACTAGTAGCTAAAGGTTTTAAGCAAAAATAAAATATAGATTCCTTTGACACTTTTTCACCAGTAACTAGAATTACATTCTTTCGGGTATTAATCTCACTTGCTTTCATTCATAATTTACTAATACACCAAATGGATGTAAAAACCACATTTTTGAACGGTGAATTAGAGGAAGAAATTTATATGGACCAGCCTGAAAGATTTGTAGTACATAATCAAGAATAGAAAGTATGCAAATTAGATAAATCATTATATGGTTTAATACAAGAAACTATGGCACGAATTTTTTTGGTAACTTTATCATTTCACATGATTTTAAAGTTAATGGAAGTGACATATGCATTTATTACAAATCTGAGAATGACATTTGCACTATTATATGCCTTTATGTAGATGACCTACTCATTTTTGGGTCAAATATTCATGTCGTAAACTCAGTCAAATCTTTATTAAGTGCCAATTTTGATATGAAAGATCTAGGTGAGGCGAGTGTAATCCTTGATATTAAGATTACTAGGTAAAAAGAGACTTTCTTTGGATCAGTCTCATTATATTGAGAAGATACTAAAGAAATACAATTATCTTGACTGTAAATCTGCATGTACACTATATGATCCTAGTATAAAGTTATTTAAGAACACTGGTGAGGGTGTAAGACAGTCTAATTATGCGAGCATCATTGGCAGCCTTCAGGATGCCACTGATTGTACTAGACCCGACATTGCCTATGTCGTGGGATTACTGTGGAAGTTTACCAGTAGACCTAGTATAGAGCATTAACATGCTATTGAGAAGGTCATAAGATACCTAAAATAAACTATGAACCTAGGATTACATTATGAATTGTTTTCAGCTGTGCTTGAAGAATATTCTAATACAGTCTGGAATACTTTATCTGATGATTCTAAAGCGACCACTAGTTGTATATTTAGCATCGTTGGAAAAGATGTCTCTTGGAAACCCAAGAAACAGACTATTTTGACTCAGTCTACCGTAAAGACTGAGATAATAGCACTGGCCACAGCTGGTGAAGAAGCAGAGAACTAAAGAAATCTGCTAGTTGAGATCCCCATATGGGAAAAATCGACACCAGTGGTGTAATCTATTGCGATAGTACCGCGGCTATTGCAAAAAGTACAGAAACGTTAATACAACAGTAGAAAACGACGTCGTAAGCACAATACTGTAGGAGAACATCACATAGATAATGAGGAAAATTTGACGACTATTGAAAAATCAGAACCAATAATATAACGGTAAGAAATGACAGTCGTATGCACAGTAATGTTAGAGAACATCACATATGAAGTGATGAAAATTTGGCAGATCCTTTGACAAAAGGATTGACCAAAAGAAAGTCCATAATGATTCTAAAAGAATGGGACTATTACCCTGAGATTATGGAGTCACGCGCAATGGTAACCCGACCTAAATGACTGGAGATCCCAAGTACTAGGTTCAATGGGTAAAAACAAGTTGTGCAGTGATAGTAGATGAACATGCTAAATTTTTATATTAAGAAGCATGTATTCCCGAAGTGATTAGAGGATGAGTTAATAGAAACTCTTAATAAGATCTATACTCTATTTGGAGTGGATTACCTACCTTCAGGAGTGCTCTTAATTGACTCACCTTTGTGAATGTGGAAATATGGTCATTTCCTATGGAGTTTTAGGCAAAAATTCTAGAGCGTTCACTAAACTGGGATAGACGTGCATGACCATGAATGCACGGGCTTATTTGATTGCACTATAGAAAAGATTGTGTGTGGTTTGATGTCAGGAATAGAGTTCAAGACTACGTGTCACTCTAGTAAAAACTGAATCTTATTCACTATGCAAAGGTTCAAGTCGGATGACACCTTTGTTTATGCACAATCTTATATTTTTAGAAACAGCTCGGAAATTATTTTAAAAAATTCAAGTGGGGGGTTGTTGGAAAAATAATTTATTTTTGTAAAGATGAATTATTTAAAAATGGATAAGTATGAGATGAGTCCTATATGAATATCCCTACATCATGAGACTCTATTAAAGAACCAGTCTTTATTTGACTTGGTAAATATTGAGATCCATGTTTTCAAATCTGAACCTTTATTTGACTTGGTAAATATTGAGATCCATTTTTTCAGAGATGAACCGACTCCTCCACAATTATATTATCACGTTTCCTCAGAAAAATTGAAGACACTAATTTTATTTTTCTGTCATCTCTTCTTCTTCCTCCACCATTTTCAAAAACAAAAATTAGAACGAGCAGTTAAATTTTATTTGAAAGTGCTAATCTGCACTGATTTGTTTTACAAGCGAACCAATTATTAATTGTAGAGGCCGTTTTATCCTAGAGGCGACGGTGATAGAGAACGACTAGTTTGCACCTTTGACCAGATCGCTGAATCGTCTTCAAGAAAGCGACAACGTACGCGACTCAGCCATTGTTTCCCAACATTTACACGTGAGAATAGCAATGAATTGCAATGTTGGTATTAAAGAATTAACCCTGCATTGGAAAAAAATGTGGAATCAAAGAGTTCAACAATTTGGTGCTATAACTTTCCTTTAGAACTTGGGAATGAAGCACAACATGAAGAGATATCAATACCAGCAACCACCGTCGCCTTACACATTCATCCAATCGGGTACATCACGTGATATATCAATTAAACACGAAACATTTGTCTCCACCTAAATATCGTTTCTCCCAACCCTTTCCATTCAAATACAACTTAGTTTACCAATATTTTCATCTTCTTAGTTTGTCATTTGATCACCCACACCCGACATACATTCATATTTGCTTTCTACGGTTTCTGAAAATTTATTGTAATTTAGTCCCAAACTATAAACACCGTTAGCCTCGAATCTAACAACCCCAGTACCAACTGAGTGTTTGAACCTACTGTGTTAAATACAGTTGTGATCAGTCTGTCAATACGAACGTAATAACACACTGGAAACTGATATTTAATTTTCATGTGAAAAATTGCTATTTACCCAATATTAGTTATTGTTAATGTAACCGATTTTAATGGAGCAAGCGAAATCGAAATTCTATGAAACAAATTTGTATTTCAAAAACCATATTTCAATGTAATATTATTAATTGATTCCAGGTCAAAAGTGAACAGATTTCGATTTAAACTTTTACACAGTAATTGCATATGCCAAAGAACTAATGTTTCTGTCTCACTATACATCAAAAATGATTCAACGAATGATTTAGTGCTATAATTGGAAGACTTTTTGGAATTCTGCTATTTGCTTAATTGATGACTGTGTGTGTGGAAACAGGACAATGCTGCGATAACCATAATGGCGTTGAAGATTCCATGTATATTGTAGAGTTTCGCAGTTAATGCCTATGTGCAGCTGTCCAAATTATACAATTTCATTTTAATGCCTATGTGCAGCTATCCAAATTATACAATTTCATTTTAATGCCTATGTCCAGCTATCCAAATTATACAATTTCATTTTAATGCCTATATGCAGCTGTCCAAATTACACATCCATTCGAGTACATCACGTGATATAATAATAATAATAATAATTAAACATGAAACATATGTGTCCACTAAGTATCGTTCTTCCCAACCGTTTCCATGCAAATACAACTTAGTTTACCACTATTTTTTCGAACTCAACAACCATGTGGGATCGAATGTAGAAATATTGCATAGCATGACTAGTTAAATATCATGTATAAAACAAATCTGCTTCATCTATGTGTTTCATCACTATAAGACCAAGCTGAATCTTAAACAAATGTATTAAAGTCTTCATTTAAGCCATTACGATTCAGTCAATTTTATTTGTGCTACTATTGCTTACTTTTCTGTTGGAACAAGGCAGCAAGGGAGGAGCTGCTTCAAGCTGCATAGAAAATGAAAAGAATGCTCTTCTCAATTTCGAGAAAAGTCTTATTGAAAAAAAAGGCTTGCATCATGGAACGACAAAAACTGCTGTAACTGGAAAGGTGTTTCATGCAACAAACTAACCGCTCATGTCATCAGTCTAGATCTACGCAATCCATACCCCGTTGATGACTTTGATCTTAAGTACACTGAAAATGAGTGGTCGTTAGAAGGCCGACTCAGCCCATCTTTGCAAGGTCTAACGCAACTAAATTACCTTGATCTGAGCATGAACCATTTTGATGGTCCTATTCCTAAATTGGAACGATACAGAGAAGATTAGCATGGCCCCTGCACAAGGATGACACGCACAAATCGAGAAATGGTCCAAATTTTTACTTGACTTTTTTCCTCCCCATTCTTTACCGCAATTTTAATTTGCGTCCCTGGCTAATGGCGGCTACATCTATCTCCTCCCCATCCTCTTCTTCTTTCGCTTTCGATCAAGACTTTCCTCCTTTACCCTCTCGACCACCAGATCCTCCACCTCTTGTCACTACTCGTCCAGTCAATCCATCCTCTGTTACTTTTGATAACCTCGATCTTAATCCTCATGCCGGATCTGAATCTGCTTATCATGATTTTGCTTTTCCCTCATCTGGATCGCTTCCTGTTTTTGATGAATATCCAGTTTTCCATCAACGTGTGAAGCCTTCAAAAGTATCTCCGGATCCACTCAAATCTAATCCAATTGGTAACTCGCTATTAACTCAAACAGATCGGAGCTTTGATGATACCATGAACCCTGCTGTGAATGTGATGGATAATTGTAAACCGTCCACTGAATTACCCAATCATCAGGCCAGTGCCTCATTAAATCTGCAACGCATTTCATCGAATATCTCATCTTCACTTCATGCTGTTCAGACGAGCTCCCCTATTAATCCATCTAACCCAGTTAAACAAGACTATGCTTCTCTTTTCAAAGCTCTACCCCGAAATGCAGGCAAGTTTAAACCTATTCATTATGAGATCCCTAGAGACGGTAAGACAAAACCATTGATTCCCACTTTGGTGAAAGAAGCAGGCTTGAACTATTGGAGTGATTATCTAGTTGGGTTCTTTTTGGATGGAACATCATCTTACAGTTCTGTGGTTAATTTCTTGCGAAGGTACTGGAAACTGCAAGGCGAAGTTGACATAAAATCTGATGGCTACAACTTCCTATTTAAATTCTCAAACAGTCAAGACAGGGAGAAAATACTTCATGCTGATCCTATATTCTTCAGGGGAAGAATGTTTATAATCACAACATGGGACCCCTCCATTGGTAGTTCACAATCCCAAATCAGAAAAGTTCCAATCTGGATACATTTGCACCGTATTCCTCTCTTGCTATGGACTCTTTATGGTATTAATTGGCTGGCTTGCCATGTTGGACGGTTGATCTGTTTCGATGAAAGCACTGAGAAGATGCAGCGATTTAAATATGCCAAAGCGCTGGTTGAAATTAATCCTGATTATGAACTGCCTGATAGTATTGAAGTTCCTGAATTGGGTGTTAATTGTCCATCTGTCAAAGTCTCATACGACTGGAGACCATCGATATGTACTATCTGCAAGGTTTTTGGGCACAGTACGGTAGAATGTGAGCACAATGATTGTCATGTTGATGAAACTGAAGAGCAGCATTTTGATATGAATGTAGGTGTTAATACCAAGCAAAGGTATGGTAGGGGCAAAGAGAGATCTCGGAACAATCACTATGAATGGAAGGATGTTGCTAATAGAAGGAAAAAAGTCTGGGTCCAAAAATCTGTAGGTGAGCAACAAAATGCCAATGAAAACAAGCAAGAACTTACAAAAGTGGAAAGTGGTTTGAAGGGGAAGAAGTCGGATGAGAAAAGACAAGATTTGGACGGGGTCATTATAATTGATGAGGCGGGTGTAGTGCATGAAAAGTGTGATATTCAAATAGATGACGTGGAGAGTGTTGATGTTCGTTCAGCAGATTATGCTAATGGCGCAACAACTCAGGGCAAAGGAAAGCAAGTGACTGTCAGTAATGATCCTCAATTGGACGGTTTTCAGTTGCATAACACCTTCTCTGTACTTGAAGGCATGACACAGGACATTAATGAGGACACGCACAATGATCATGGTGCATCCTCTTCAAAGACTAATCCTTCATCTAACCATTCACCCTTGTTTCAAGTCCCAGATAACTCAAAGTTTAGCTGCAAACTTCTCTCAAATGCTCCTGCGTCCTCACCTTATAGCCACCTCTCTACCCCCCCGCATATTATCCTTCCTCCGCCGCTGATAGGTCAAAGCAATTCGCCCATGCTTAAAGAGGACATCTCATGCGCCCAAGGTAGTAAAAAGAAAAAGCGAGGTAGAAAGAAAAAATCATTGATAGAAATTGTTGCTGAGTTGGAGGATCTTAATGATGGCAAGGAGTTTTCTTCTCTTGACATTATGCCTTCTTCTAGCAACAAAATTCCATCCAAAAGGCACACGCGAAAACATCCTGCCCCACTCACTAGCCCTCTTAAATTATGATGTTGAACAATATCGCCTTTTGGAATATTAGAGGACTACATTTGGAATCAAAACAATGTGATATTCATGCATTCATTAGAAGATATAACATTCAGATTATTTGCCTCTCAGAAACTAAACTAGATTTGAATTTGACAAAGAAAGCTGCTGTAAATATTTCCTTTAGGTGGAACTTTGACCATAATCTTGACCATGCTCAATATGGTAGACTTCTCACTCTGTGGGACCCATCCATCTTCCACCTGACAAAACTTGCCTCATCTGACCAATTTGTTCATTTCTTTTGCACTCACTTATCCTCAAACTCTCGCTTCTTTCTTACCTCGGTCTATGCTCAGAACAATGCATCTTTGAGACAATCCTTTCTTGATAATTTGCCTTCTTTGAATCCGAATCTTCCTTGGATTGTTGGAGGAGACTTCAATTGCATGCACTCCTCCACACATAAATCTGGTGGTATCCCTCTCTCTTTCAAAGAGATTTCTCCTCTTAATCAAGCTCTGATCAGTTCTTGTCTTATCCCTTTAAACTTTTCTGGTTTTGAGTTTACATGGTCTAATCGTAGTAGATCTCGACTTCCTACTCGTTGCAAATTAGATCATATCTTTGTTAACATTCATTTTATAAACACCTGGCATGATTCCTTCTATCAAGCTCTCCCTCCTTCTCTCTCAGACCACAGTCCTCTTCTTTTTCGCTGGGGAAATGTTAATGCCATTAGCAAGGGAGGTTCCTCTTTTAAATTTTTTAATCACTGGACTAAACATGTTGACTTTTTTAATATTTTAGCGCAGGTCTGGAATCAGCAAGCCCCTTGTGACCCCTTGCAGACACTCATGGCTAAACTCAGAATTCTTAAATTACATCTCAAAGCTTGGTCCGCGTACACTTTTGGCTCTGGAGCTAAACAATCTATAAGCATAAGAGAAGAGTTATTCAAAGTACAGCAAGACCTTACTCACTCGCCTAATAATGCATCTTTGATTAGAGCTGAGGATCAATTGCAAAGTGCCTTGAAGCGTGCTTTAAATCTTGAACTTGAAGGTCTGAAACAGAATGCATATGTAAGAAGAGAAAAGGAAGCGGATAGAAATACTAAATACTTTCATGACTCAATCAAGATAAAGAGATATAAGGACTCAATCTTCTCTATCAAGGATATAAATGGTATTGAGCACAATTCTGATGATGGTATTGACAATGCCTTTGTAGAATATTTTTCATCTATCCTTGCATCTCCTTTGCCAACATATGATGTGCGACCTCTTTTCAATATTGTTGTCCCCTCTCTCTCTGATGAAGATTCTCATCGCCTAATTACTCTTGTTGATGGCTCAGAAATTAAAGCTGCTGTTTTTAGCTTGGATTCAAATAGTTGTGGCGGACCAGATGGTTTCAATGCTCACTTCTTGCAACAATGCTGGTCACAGATTGGTGTAGACATAATTGGTGCAGTTCAACATTTCTTTATGAGTAACTCATTACCCTTAAGCCTGAATGCGACAGCCATTGCACTTATTCCAAAGATTGACTCCCCTGCATCAGTCGCTGATTTTCGGCCGATATCCTGTTGTAACATTGTCTATAAAGTTATTTCTAAAATCTTAGCGATGAGGATGCAGTGTGTTTTACCAACAATTATTTCTCCAAATCAATCAGCATACATAAAAGGAAGGTCTATTAGTGACAATATTCTGATTACACAGGAGCTTTTGCATGGCTATAGGAGGAAAGGCATTTCCCCCAGATGTATGATTAAGTTGGACATTAAAAAGGCTTTTGATTCGGTCACTTGGCAAGCCATATTGGTTGTGATGTCTCGCATGAACTTTCCAAAACCTTTTATTGCATGGATATATTCCTGTATTTCGACACCTACTTACTCTATCATAAGGAATGGAAAATTGCATGGCTATTTCAAAGGCACTAGAGGAATAAGGCAAGGAGATCGAATTTATGCATATTTGTTTATCATCATTATGGAATTGCTGAACTCCCTTATTATTGAGCAAATTACAAGTGGTAACCTTGAGCTTCATCCAAAATGTAAGAGACCCTTAATTTCTCATTTGCTTTTTGCTGATGATCTTATCATCTTTACTAAGCCATCTCTCCACAACATTCAATGCATCTTTGGTATTCTTGAGCGGTTTTATAGTATTACAGGACTTCGTATCAACATTGACAAATCGCATATTTTGATTGCTGGAGTTACGTCTGAAAGGAAAATGGAAATAATATCATTTTCAGGACTTGCTGAATTGCCTGCTAATTCTTTTTACCTAGGAATGCCTTTAATTTGTTCCAGGATTACAAAGCAGCAGTGCATGCCCCTATATGAGAAAATCATCAGTAAATTGTTGCAGTGGCCTAGTTGTCGTCTGTCTCAGGCAGGTAGGCTCACTATAGTCCAGTCAATAGCAAATGCCATGACAACTTATTGGTCAAGACACTACATCCTACCCACTAAGCTCATTGATATGATTGTAAGTGCTTTAAATAAATTTTTATGGCATGGTGATCCTTATTCTAAAAAGATGATTCCTTTTGCTTTCAACAAACTTTATGATGATAAAAAGTATGGCGGTCTTGGAATAACAAATCTTCTTGTGTGGAATAAAGCAGCCATTTCTATCTACTTTGAAAAATTGTTTGCAAAGGAGAAAGGTTTATGGGCATTGTGGGTACATAATAATTTGATTGGAGATAGGAATTTTTGGTCTATGTCAATACCGCAAAGCTGCAGTTGGAGCTGGCGTAATATTCTGAAGCTAAGAGACACTTTCAAGCCTTTCATCCAATGTAACTATCGAATTATTCCTCACCTTTCTTTTTGGCATAGTCCATGGGCTAGACCGGGTCTAATTTTGAGTGAGATTGTTGATTATAATACCATGTTGAACTCGGGCATTCCGCAAACTGCATTTGTTACTGATTACATCCATGATGGCGCTCTTTTGCTACCTTACTCCAGCTCGTCTGTTTTGCGGAATATTTGGAGTGAGATTAGTGTTAACTTTGCATTTGCAGGTAATAAAGAAACACAATGGTGTGGTAAAGATCATTCTATTAAACATGTTTACAACTTGATGCTATCACATCGACAAACGTTTCCATGGCATAAAAGAATTTGGAATTGTGGAAGTTCTGCTAAGGAAAATCTCCTACTTTGGAAAATTATGGCGAATGCTATAAATACTAAGAGTAAGCTTTTTAATTATGGCATTGCACCTGATGATGTATGTGTTTTATGCAAGTCGTATGCTGAGACAAACGATCACATCTTTTTTGAGTGTCCACTTGTACATGTTATTTGTTCTAGATTGCTTGCTGCTAATGGTTTCCATAAGCCTTCTTCATCTAGTCGTATTGAATATAAAGCTACCAGGTGGAAGACCAGGAGAACATGCATTTTGTTGAAGCTTATGAAAAAGTTTATGTATGAAATTTGGACTGAACGGAATAATCGGATTTTTGGAGACCACATGAGGAATGCTGATCAGCTTTGCATGACTGTTCTCAGAAAGTTTACAAAATCTACCAGATTGTCCTTGTGATTCTCTTAAGTTACTGTATAGCACGTTATAGTTTTCTTCTTTTGGTATAATGCTTTAGGATGTAATGCTGTAAATGTTCTGTGAATAATAAATTTCTTTTTGCCTTTCAAAAAAAAAAAAAAAAATTCTTGGTTCCCTTCGTAATCTCAGGTATCTTAACTTGTCTCCTTCTGGTTTTCATGGCTTGATTCCTCATCATCTTGGAAATTTATCGAGACTTGAATATCTTGATCAAAATTTTGGTTGGGATATTGATCACAACAGCGAAATTAATATTGATGAATCTTATTGGATATCACATCTTACTTCATTAAAACATCTCACTATAAAGAACGCGATATTTTCAAGCATCCAGAAATCAGTTGAAGCATTTAACATTCTACCTAACATTGTCGAGCTATGTTTAAGCAATTGTGAAATCAGTGATTTTCGGTCCTCACTTCCATATGTAAACTTTGCAAATCTTTCTTATCTCGATCTTTCTTTTAATTTTCTAGATCATAAAAACTTCCCTTTGTGGTTATTTGACATAAAAAGCCTCACACTCATTGATCTACAAGGCAATAATTTCCGCTCGATTCCAGATGCACTGGAAAATACAAAGAGGCGGGCGCCCGAAGGAAGCTCTGACTTCCCTGCAGTATATGGATTTTTCAAATAATTATTTCAGTGGGGCTTTACCAAAAGCATTAAAAAAATTATGCAATTTGCACACATTAAGGGGCGGTTTTAATGACTTCCCCGATATGCTAGAATTTATAGATATATTTTCCAGATGTCACAAAGATAGTATTGAACACATGGATTTAAGGCATAGTTTCCTCAGTGGTTGTTTACCAGATTCGTTTGAAGAAATACACAAGCTGAAAACCGTAGATTTGTCGGATAACTTATTGTTTGGTCCGATTCCAAAATCTTTGGAACATCTTATAGCTTTGGAAAAACTAGATCTTTCAACAAACAAATTGAACGGAACCATTTGAAGAAGCAACAGACAACTTTCAAATCTTGTTCTTTTGCATCTTGATGAAATTATCCTGAGGGTGTCATTTCTGTTGAGGCTTAAATAGTTAACATTAGACTCAAACAACCTAATTATGAATGTAAGCCATGATTGGATCCCTCCATTCAAACTCAAAGTCATTGGCATAAGATCTTGTAAGATGGGACCATATTTTCCATAATGGTTAAAAACACAAGTAAATGTACATCGGTTAAACTTGTCTAGTTCTGACATCGTGGATAACTTACCTGATTAGTTCCGAGGTGTTTTTGCCTTACATGAAAAAATAAAGTTGTTTCTTTCTAACAATGGAATCAAAGGAAATTTACCTCCTCTTCCTGAGCTAAGTTTCGATTCGTTTGATGTATCGAACAATTCGTTCTCTGGATCAGTTCAACCCATATTAATTAATAGAACATGACTATACATTCATCTTTCCAGAAATAACTTTAGTGGTGAAATCCCATTGTCTGTATGTTCAACTGAAGCATCGTGGATTAATCTTTCGCGGAATCATTTAAAGGGTGACTTACCAAATTGTTGGAATCAACGTGCAGATGTGTCTTTTGATTTGTTATATTTTGATTTCTTTAGAAACGGTTTATCTAGAAATATTCCTTACTCCTTGGGCGCTTTGACCGATATTACAGCATTGCATTTGTCCTATAACAAGCTTAGTGGTAGTCTTCCAGTTAACCTTAGAAATTGTGTTGGCCTCATAACTCTTGATCTTGCTATGAATAACTTGACAGGCATAATCCCCACATGGATTTGGGAAGATGTTATAGATTTGAAAGCACTTATTTTAAGATCAAACGATTTCACGGAGAATGTCCCTTCAAATTTGTCCAAGTTGAATAAACTTCGGATCCTTGACCTTGCTAATAATAAACTGACCGAAAGAGTACCACGGAGCTTTGGAAACTCCAAAGTCATGATGGACATGCATCCAAGTGTTGAAATTGATATTTAAATATTTGATGATGGATGGAGTCTCAATCTCATGGAGTACGTACAACTAACCGTTAAAAAACGAGACTGGAATTATGATAAGTTGCTAACTCAAAAAACTGTCATTGTTCTCTCTTTAAACAATTTATATGAACAGATACCCAAAGAACTTGGAAATCTTCATGGGTTATTTTCTTTGAATCTATCCAAAAATCATTTAGTTGGACCAATGCCTGATGCAATTGGCTTGATGCGCTCCCTTGAGTCACATGACTTGTCAGAAAATGAGCTTTCAGGCAATATATCTTCAGCCATGTCCAACATGACGGTATTGGATTCTCTAAATTTATCATATAACAATTTATTTGGGAAGATCCCATTAGGAAACCAACTTTAGACTTTCACCAATGAATCATATATTGGCAATCCCAAACTTTGTGGTTTTCCACTCAGTCAACCATGTAGCAATAGGACACCGAATGTTGAAGTTCCGGTGGACAAAGTTATCGAATCAAATTATTGGTACGTGAGCATTGCAATTGGGTTTGTTTCAGGTAGTTGGATTTTTTTTGGTACGTTTTCCTTGAAGAAAAGGTGGAAGAACGCAATTTTTCAATATGTTGATTATGTATATGATGCGGTATACGTCGTTACCACTGTGAACATAAATAGGCTCAAAAGAAAAATGGGCAATGAAACTGCATTAGATTGATAAGCATTGTCAAAGTTTAGTTTGTAATAATTAAATGAAATTTTTTGATGTCCTCGGTGTGTGTTAATTATGATGTCAAGCTGCTTATATCATTCTCATTTTTTGTTGTTCTATACAATTTTTTTATGATAATTCAACACCAAAGGAATGTGTTGGATACTTAATTCATTCTTTCTGCTAATAGCCTAATACACATGAAACAGTGGTTATATGTATATTTTTGTAATGGATTTATTTTCATGATTATAAACTGGAATGTTTGAAAGATGGACGCCTCAAACGGGAACATGATTGTTGAGTCAGATCACATTATTAGTCACTATGAGTTCCGAGTTTCGAAATATTCTCCATACTGTTATAATTACTTATGAGAATGACAATCTACGAGTGTAGTATGTGGATGCTTTGGTGTTATAGAGTGGGTGCAGTGAGATTATTAATTTTAAGTGGAAGTGATTTAAGTAAAGTGGTAAAAGATAGATCTGTTTGTTGATCCACCGTTTATTATAGGCTTAAATGGCTTCTTAGATTTGAAACTGTTATGCTGGTTTTGTATTATGTAATGTTTTCTCTACAATTTCTTATCCGAGGATTTATTTTGGGTAGAATAACCAGTAAGTCTAATTCAACACATTTTATCAGGATTAGGCCTACTGGCTATACTTAAGACTCAAATATTTAGTGTAGATTGATTTGGCTTTTAGTTTCCTTTTATTAACTATTTTTGGTGGTAGTTACTGTTGTGATGCAAATGAATGGTGGAAGATGAGGATTGAGTTCCTCTGTTTCCAAATTCTATCCTCATGTGTGTTAAACTATTAATACTTAATAGAAACAGTAAAAGCCTCCAACTGCATTTGGATATATAGTAGGTCTTCATATACATGTACGTTACGAAAACGCTGATTTTACTGACAAATAAGATCTGCCAGTTCAGAACTTATTCCGTTCTGTTTACAAGTCACCTTTATTTTCTACATTGTCAGTAATAATGTTTTTGTTTTTATTATTTTCAAATTTATTCTGCTGCTGGTTCTTTTCAAGAAGCATAAACCCCAAATTAACATGTTGAAGTTATCATTCATTTGTTTTGCATGAAACAGAAACTAAAATTATATTCCAACAGAGTCATATTAGCTGAAGATACACATATAAACATGTCCCGTTGATAAACAACGTTTTCTCGCTCTTTTATTCAATACTTTCGAGTTCATACTCATGTACTATTGTGCTGATGGACTATGTCACACTATGAATCTTAAGAAGTATAGATGTAAGTGTATCTTAGAGGTTGAACCACTGTACTGACTTGGTGCAAGTTTGTTGTTGTCTTTATTTGAGTAAATTTCAGTTTTTAACTCTAAATTGGTTTTGGTGATCAATTATGCGGAAAGGTCGAAAAGATACATATACGAGAACAAGGCTGTCGTCATTTGGAAATCTATTTGTTACGGTCAATTTTGGTTTTGATTTGGGTTCCGGTCCTAATGTCAGTTTTTCGTATTTTTGATTAAAAAAAAGTGATAAAACATTGAATGTGTTTAGGTTCATATGCAATTTCAGATCAGTTCTGTTGAAACTTTTGTGATTAATCCGATTAAAGACCACTTGAATCCGATATCCAAACCATAAAGCGCTAACGGAAGACTAGACCATTGTTAAAATTGCAAAAACAACCAAAACAATAACTTTAGTCGCAAACCAATATCAACCAATCACGAACAATCCAAATCCCAATCACAAGCAAGAAACTAATGAGAAAGTAGCAAAAATAAGCCATAAAAGGATTTATAGTGGTTACACTAACATCTTGTTAGCGTACATCCACTTTGGAGAGAGTATTTTATTACCACGATGAAAGGAATACAAGAGATTGATCCAATGATCACTATATTTCAATATAGAAAGAATTTGAGGAGAATAGAATCGAAGAATTGGAATTAGATTGTGAACCATAATTCACCCTTGAGAATAAACCCTTGATCCCAAATCAAGTTTCCAAGCTCTCCCACTAACCATCCAGAAAATAGCTTATATGGAGATAGTCCAATTACTGAAATTGCCCCCGAGTCTTCACAATCGTATTGCCAAGATTTCTGCCCGAAACAGCCCAAAACACTCATCAGACGTCTGTCGTGGAAGGTGACAAACGTTTGTCCCTCCCAGGGAATTATTTGGGCTTCAGCACTCAGCTCAGACGTCTGTCAAAAGACATGACAGACGACTGTCCCTCTCAGTCGTCTGTCATGGGTATGACAACGTTTGTGGGAACTCTCGGGAAAATCCACCATGCATACTCAGACGTCTGTCGTACCCTACGACAAACATCCGTCGCACTATCCAGCAGACACCAAACACCAATTCGGCTCTAACTTCCTCATGCGAACTCCGATTTGCGGACGGTCTTCTCCGATGCGAAGCTATCTTCATCCTCTTCAATCTAACAAATATTATCGCATACTTCAACACTCCACCTCGATACTATAACCATCTCCATACACCAAACTCTGATGCACCCAAGCATTTCCTTCTACCTTCAACCAAGCATCATGAATACTTTCCCAATGAGCTCCAACAAAGCCACCACCCATTGCACTCCGTTAACAAGCTCTAGCAAGGCTACCGTCTTTCGTCCACTTCAAGTTGGTAACTAAACCAACTCAAACCGTTCGAAATGACAGAATGTTATTAGCTTCTGAGGTAAATAGAATAAATCACAGAATCACAGACACAAAAAGACAGAATATCTCGCAGCGGAATAAATAAATTATACAATAGTAGTTCATGAAGCTACTAAAAAATTTCAAAACTTATACATAATATCAGAGTTACAAAATTTAATACAGCGGAAGTCTAAATACAAGAATTTCTAATACAAAGGAGAAATAGCCAGAATCAATAGGTAGAGTGATATCTTCAATAGTCTCCAGCTTCAAGAGGTGAAATATCGACCCCGCCAACGAAGTGTTGAAATTATTCAAACCAAAATCGTCTCACCAAAAGACAATGTACTCGGGAGTGTGAATGAGTACTTACCAAGAAGATAGATTTTCAATCTCTCACCGCTTTTCCTTTTCATCATCAACAGACAAAATCACTCTCTCCTCCCATGCCACCCCGTAGCACCTAGCAACTAAACAAGCGAATTAAGTTCGAGCAATGCTCGAACTTTCCATACGGCAATGCTTTAGTAAACATATAGGCCGCATTATCCTTTGTGTGCATTTTTTGAAAGTATACTAGCTTACCTTCATCCATGGCTACAATAAATGACTCCCTCACCTTAATATGCTTGGTCCGTGAGCTAAACGCCAAATTCCCCGCTAAATGGATAGCACTTTGGCTATCACATTGAACATCCATACTATCATGTTCGAAACCCAAGTCATACAATAATCGCTTCAAGTAGAGTGCCTCTTTTGCCTCTTCCACCGCGGCAATCAACTCCTCCTCCGTAGTGGATAAAGCAACTACGGTTTGCAATCTCGATCTCCAACTAATGGCTGTCCTGCCAAGTGTGAAGACATACCCGAAAGTTGATTTCCTACGATCCCTATCACCGACATAGTCCGAGTCACAATAACCAACCAACTTGCAACTCCTCTCATTACTACCGCCAATACAAGACCATGAGATGATGTGCCTTTCAAGTATCTCATAATAGCCTTCACAGCTTTCCAATGCGATTTCCCCGGATTAGCCATATACCGACTAACCACCCCGACGATATTTGCAATGTTGGGCCTTGTACACACCATTGCGTACATTAAACTACCAACCGCACTTGCATACGACACATTTTCCATATAAGCCTTGTCTTTATCCCTGATACGTGATCCCATATCTGAAAGCTTCATATGCAAAGGTAAAGGTGTATTTAACGCCTTTGCATTCCCCATGCTAAACCGGCAAAGCACTTTCTTAATGTATTCCTTTTGAGTCAATCTTAACTCGAAACGCTGTCGGTCCCTTCCAATTTCGATGCCCAAGTTTTTTCTTGCTTCCCCAAGATATTTCATTTCGAATTCCGATTTCAAAAGCATTGTTAACTTATTGATTTCATTTTTATCCTTGGAAGCAATGAGCATATCATCCATGTACAAGAGTAAATACACCCAACAATCATTTCCCAACCTCTTGAAATATACGCAAGCATCCTTGATGCTTCGATGGAAGTCACTTTCAAGCATGAAATGATCGAATCTCTTGTACCATTGTCTAGGTGATTGCTTCAACCCATATAGTGATTTCTTCAACTTGCAAACCATTTTAGACTTACCATCTACAACAAACCCATCCGGTTGCTCCATGTAGATGTCTTCATCCAAGACTCCATGCAAGAAGGCGGTTTCCATATCAAGTTGCTCCAACTCCAAGTCATGGATAGCAACTATGGCTAGTAAAACCCGGAGAGAAGTATGACGTACCACCGGTGTAAAAATTTCATCATACTCCTTTTCTTTCCTTTGTGCAAACCCCTTTGCCACTAACTTTGCTTTGTACCTTCCATCATCCTTCACCTTGTAAATCCATTTGCACCCTATAGAACGGTTTCCTTGAAGAAGTGGAACCAAATCCCAAGTTTGGTTCTTCATTAACGATTGCATCTCTTCCTCCATAGCGCAAATCCACTTCGAGCTCTCTCTCGGCTCCACGATGTCATCAAGGTCCATCGGCTAATCTTGGGCTTTATTGAGAGCATAGTCCAAATGATCACAAAAGCTAAGGTAGTTCCAATCACCATATCTTTTGGGAGGCCTTATTGAACGCCGACCAACCCGAGTAGCAATACTTTCATCCAAACCCCTTTCGGCTCCACCTTGAGTCGAAACTTCTCTAGTATCATATACATCACCAACATCACTAGAGGAACCATGTGGACTATGTGATGTTTAATCAACCGCATCAACCCCACGAGCTTCTTCAACTCTACTACCACTTGGATGGAATGTGGGAATGACTTCCTTCTCCTTTGATTCACCATGAACCAATTCCTGAACATCCGATGAGCTCTCATGCACCTTGAATAAAGCCAACTCATCAAAAGTGAAATGACAAGAATTCACAACCTTCTTCGTTTTCGGACTCCAAATCCGATAGCCTTTCACGCCCTCCGTGAAACCAAGCAAGACCCCTTTGAATGCTCTAGCTTGAAGCTTATCATTCCCCGAATCATGCACATAAACCAGGCTACCAAACACACGAAGATATCTCAAGTCAACACTCTTCCCTTTCCACACTTCCTCTGGAATTTTGTTATCAATGGCCGAGCATGGAATTCGATTCATAATATGCACCGCGGTTGACAAAGCTTCGGCCCAAAAATCCCTTAGACAAGCTCGATGTCAATCTCAAGCATCGAGCTCTCTCAAGTAGAGTTCGGTTCATTCTCTCAGCTACTCCATTAGACTGCGGATCTCCCGATGTAGTAAAATGTCTCCGGATTCCGTGATGCTTAAAAACTCCAAGAATTCCCGGGAAACATACTCGCCGCCATTGTCGTTCCTTAACACCTTCAAAGTCTTACCACCCTCATTCTCAATAAGAGCCTTCCACACTTTGAACTTAGCAAATGCCTCCGACTTGGCCTTCATTACATACACCCATACCTTACGAGACAAATCATCATTGAAATAAATGTAATACCTTGCTCCTACCAAAGAAGCAACCGGTGTCGGTCCCCAAACATCCAAATGAACATACTCAAGAACCTCCTTTGAGTCATGTTTGGCTCTATCGAATGATACCCTTGTTTGCTTCCCCATGACACATTCCTCGCAAAACTCTTGTTTGTTGAGACTCTCACCCTCGATCATCTCCCGCTTCCGAAGAATATCCAAACTCCTCTCCGAGACATGACCCAATCTCAAATGCTACAACTGTGTCGCATCCAAGTCATGAGAACTATCAACACCCACCCAAGTCTCACCTCCTACGGTCACACCTTGAAGTAAATATATACCATGGGTTCTAGCACCTTTCATAACCATAAGCGCCCCCTTCGAAACTCTCAAGCAATCCTTCTCGATAGTGATATTGCATCTTAGAGAATCCAATTGCTCCAAAGATTAAGCGACTTACTAAGTCTCAGAACATAGCGAACATTGGTGAGCGTGCAAACTACTCCACCAAATATCCTTATTAGCATGGAGCCAATAACCATCGACTTGCAAATTGCACCATTTTCCATAGCAATTGCATTTCCCGCTTTGACCTCAAAGGTAAAAAAAACAATTTCTATTTGGCGTCATATGATATGACGCACCTGAATCAAGTACCCATTCGTTACCCGAAACACCCGATGCTACCGCCGTCGACACATTTTCATCTATCTCACCATCCCCACTCTCCACCGCCATGGATGAAGATGCTACTTCCTTCTTATCTTTGTCCATTCGTTCTTCCAATGTCCCGGTTTCTTGCATATAAAGCACTTGTCATTTCTCTTCCTTGATTTACCTCTTCCACCAGGATTTCTTGATTTAGAACGCCCCCGGTTTCCTTTCTTCACATTATTTTCTTTCTCCACAAACAACCCGTGACCACTACTAGCTCCACTACTACCCTCACTCATATTTTTCATTTGATCTCTCAACTCCTCACTAAGAAGACCAGTCTTGACATCATCAAGAGTCAAGGTATCCCGACCATAGATCAAACTATTTGAGAAACCCGCATAGCGGTCCGGCAACGAACACAATAATATCATTGCCTTCTGCTCTTCCGCAGTATTAAAATCAATGGCCTTCATCTTCATGAGCAAGTCATCAAAGGCATTCAAATGTGCCTTACGCGTGTATTGCCTTCCTTTATTTTGAAGGTGGAAAACGTCTGCAACAAGATCAAATGGTTAGTGAGCAACTTCTCATATAAAGTTCCTCCAACTTGTCCCATATTCCTTTAGCGGTAGTCTCACCACTAATTTCAGAGATTACATTTTCCTCCATAGCAAGTTGAAGAGTTGTGTAAGCCCATTCCTCCATTTCCTCTCTCTCCGGATCTGAGATATCACTTGGCAATAAGTGAGTATCAAATACTACTCGATGCACCCAATTCTGCCTAAGAACCGCTTTCATTTTCCACTGCCACTTCTCAAAGTCATTATCACCATTCCAATTATCAATAACCAATTGAGAACCCGACGCCGCATACAAACCCCGTACATAAGGCGCCACACTATTCAGACTTCCGATTGAAGGACTTACCGAGCTATTATCCGTCTCCGGCATTTTCACAAACAACTAACAAACACCATAATTGCTCTGCTACCAACTGTTGAAACCATTGTGATTAATCCGACTCAAGACCACTCGAATCTGATATCTAAACCACAAAACGCTAGCGGAAGACTAGACCGTTGTTAGACTTGCAAAATCAACCAAAACAATAACTCTAGTCAAAATCCAATATCAACCAATCACGAACAATCCAAATCCCAATCACAAGTAAGAAACTAATGACAAAGTAGCAAAAATAAATTATACAAGGATTTATAGTGGTTCTACTTTCATTTTGTTAGTGTACGTCCACTTTGGAGAAAGTATTTTATTACCACGATGAAAGGAATACAAGAGATTGATCCAATGATCACTATATTTCAATATAGCAAGAATTCGAGAAGAATAGAATTGAAGAATTGGAATTAGGTTGTAAACCTTAATTCACCCTTGAGAATAAACCCTTGATCCAAATCAAGTTTCCAAGCTCTCCCACTAACCAACCAGAAAATAGCTTATATAGAGATAGACCAATTATCGAAATTTCCCCCGAGTCTGCACAAATCGTATTGCCAAGATTTCTGCCCGAAACAACCCAAAACACTCGTCAGACATCTTTCGTGGGAGGTGACGTCTGTCCCTCTCAGAGAATCAGTTGAGCTTCAGCACTCAGCTCAGACGTCTGTCAAAAGACATGATAGACGTCTGTTCCTCTCAGACGTCTGTCGTGGGTATGAAAACGTTTGTGGGAACTCTCGGGAAAATCCACCCTATATACTCAGACGTCTGTCATACCCTACGACAGACGTCTGTTGCACTGCCCAGCAGATACCAAACACCAAACACCAACTCGGCTCTAACCTCCGCGTGCGAACTCCGATTTGCAAACGGTCTTCTCCGGTGCGAAGCTATCTTCATCCTCTTCAATCTAACATATAGTATCACATGCTTCAACAAGTTCATATTGAAAAAAAACCAATACTACTATTCAATCAATTCTATTTATGCTCCTGTTACTTATGTTCCTGTTGGAATGAGGCAAGGCAGAAGCTATTTTAGGTTGCATAGAAACTGAGGGGAAAGCTCTTCTCAATTTCATGAAAAGCCTGGAACCGTAATAAAACTAGACTTGCATCATGGAATAGTGAAGAAAGTTTTAAGTGGGAGGGTGTTTCTCGCAACTAACTTAACAGGTCATGTCGTCATGTTAGATTTACGCAATCCAAACTGTTGGAAAATTAATGTGTAGGAACATAAAAGAGACAGTGAAAATGTTTTGCATGTATGCTACCACTGCCCTGAAAGCGAAATACAACAAGATTACGATGCAATCAGTAATTGCAGTCTGCTTCCAAGGTTAACACAACTATCATTCATACATGTGCACTTAAGATTGAATGATTGAAGATTTGCAGAGTACACTATTGAAGATTTTAAGTATTCTATCAAGATATTAAATTTCATTAAAACCAAGCGAGGAAGGGGAGAATCAAAGATGATTTTTTTTTTTTTTTTTAGAGTTTCCGGCTTATGAAATAAAATAAAAGTTGAGCGCAAATTCTTCGGTCTCTTAAGTTAATCAATCATAGCATTTACACCTTACGGTAAAAAGACGCTTTCTCATTAATAAAGAATACAAGAGGACAACTAATGCAAAGACATATTTCTATAAATCATCCTCTGTAGGACAGACGAAAGAACTTGGTAGTTTGATTGTGACTGTGCTATTTTAACTTGTCTCTGTTTTCTTTTCCATGGCTTGATTCCTAGCCATCTCTTAAATCTATCGAGAGGAGAATATCTTGATGTTAATAATTGCTTCAAAGGAATCGACGATAGTCAATCTAATTATTAAATACAAACACGTTTTTAGAAAGCTTTCAGAATTGACAAGCTACCAAAACATTGTCGTGCTATGTTTATGCTCTTGTACTATCAGTAGTTGTTTTCCAGCCTCTCTCCCCCATGTGCAAACTTTACGAAACTTCCTTTACCTTGATCTTTCTAATAATTTCATAAATCAAGAAGCCTTCCCTTTATGGTTATTTGACATAACTTGAAGAACCCTATAAAGGAAATATTGCTTTATTGGATTGGAAATTGGTACAAAGAGTTTTCCATGTAAAATAATGCTGCAAACTGATGATACAAAAGGCTTCTTATTGACACGCAGATGTAGTTACGCACAAAGTTTGGTCTTAATGAATTAACCCTGCATTGAAAGAAAAAAAAAAGCAAACTGCAGAATCGAAGCTTCAGAATTTTGGTTTTATAACTTTCCTTTAGAATTTGAGAACGAAACACAACGTGAAGAAATATCAATAGCAACAACCTCAATGGCAATACACATCCATTTGGGTACATTACGTGATATATCAATTAAACATGAAACATATGGCTCCACCTAAATATCAGTTGGCAAACTGGCATTCAAACTCATACCAAAAAAATTAATAGTGTTTCCATTCAACTAAATGTTGCTAGTCAAACATAGCGCTCGGAAAACTAGCATTCAAACTTGATGCATACTTTTTCCGCACCATCTATATCTCGCATAGCATTATTATAAGACCAAGCTAAATCTTAAAGAAATGTATTAAAGTCTTCATTTAAGCCATGACGATTCAGTCAATTCTATTTGTGCTACTATTGCTTACTTTTTTGTTGGAACAAGGCAGCAGGGGAGTAGCTATTTCAGGCTGCATAGCAAATGAAAGGAATGCTCTTCTCAATTTCAAGAAAAGTCTTGTAGATAAAAACAGCAGGCTATCATCATGGAATGGTAATAACTGTTGCAACCGAAAAGGTGCACCACCAAATTAAAGAGTATTAGGGGCTCTCAATTAGAGGGAAAAAAAATTAAAAGCCCCAAGTAATAATTAAATAAAGGCATATGTTAGAAATGTCCTTAATTATTCTAAATAAACACGCATAAAAATGTCTCTAATTCCGATACAGTTCTTTTTCAATTTAATGCTCTAAATAAAGATGGATATACAATATCCAAATGCGCTCGTGCTACCTTTACCCATCCACCCAATTTACCCCTATTTTTCTGTCTTCAAACCCTAAAACCCAATTTTATTAATGGACGCCGCCAACATCTCCTCCAGTAATTACGATGGAAGCGGCATCCATCATCTTTCTTCGAGTTGCTATCGAAATCGTGCAGCACCCTCCACCGCGCTCAAGCCTCGGATCCTGCTTCTGCACAATATCCTTGGTCCTACTGTCGGATAATTGAGAAGGGTGAACATAAAAGGTAAATACAACTTTATGGTTTTGTATATCTTGATAGCTTAGTTTGATTTTGAGAATAATTTTATGCTGCTTATGTTGTTGAGTTTGTAAGTTATTTATTTATATAGCATTGTTGATTATGAGATTTACATAAAAGAAAGGGTGGAAAAAATAAGCCAAAATCATAGAAAGGGGGAAACAAAGCTAAAGTCATGTTATCTTGTTCTAATCCCATTGCTATTGCTGTCATAATGTTAGGTTCTGGTAATATGCCATAAATAATATATTTTCACATATTATTTGCATGCCTTCATCACAAAATTAAATATGCATCTCACATAAACTAATATGTGTATGTACATCTTATTTTTATGTACAGTCAAAAGGATGACTTGCGACAAAAAGTTGGACAAGTTTGGTGTTGTTTGACTCTTTCAAATCGAGCTTTATTGTCAAAGATATTGTTACTTTATAGGTTCATACTCGGTTTATTACTAGCAACATTATTATAATCAAATCACTTTGAACATTAATAAGTCGTATTGTATATCACTACAAGATTGTTGCATAAGTACACAGTATGCGCTTACAAATCTGGACACTGCATTTTCCCTCTTTAAGGATCACCTATCTAATTACAAGAAGAAAAAAAAAGTGGATTTGTAACTTGATAGTAACTAGTCATCAAACTTTCACAGTAGATGCAAGCCATTGCATGATACTGTTCATTACTCATGTCATGTAGAAATGACTTTGGAAGCCACAAATCATTTAATAACGACTACTTAAAACTCATAACCAAAAGACGGTCCTTGTTTACTTCCGATGAAGTTTTGCTTAGAGATGTAGATGCCAAGGCCTTTGTCATTTGGTGCACCATTTACCAAACTGCCTTCTTTTATGATTTTTCCATCTTGATAGTCACCTTAGGGACTTTGGATGGGAATAGAACTGAGGTTAAGAAGCATTGCACACATATCAATTATTTTTATGTGTCGTGTCCTTATGTTATTTTCTTTTTTATTTTATCAAAATTACTTTATATTCTCCTTTATTTATTTATCAATTATCGTTCGTTGCATGCTAGACTTATAATCCTTTGTAGTATTATATATTACGTTTCCACTACTTGAACAATTAAAAGATTTGTTACCATGTTTTCATTGATTGATTCTTATTTATTTGTCATCAAGGTTTAAAATCGCGAGTTCACAAGGCTAAGATGACGAGATCACAATGTAGAAAATTCAGTATAATGTGAAATTCCTTACTATTACGTGACTTATAATCCATATTTTACTTGTTTGAACAATTGCAGGTGATAACTTAGTGGCTGGGGTTCATTCTAGTATGGTTGATATTCCAAGAAGCCAATAAGTTTGTCTGGGTTGCTACAATTTAAATTGGGCACTTGAACCACGGGAAGACAACCGGTAATATGACTACTTCCGACAGCGAGAATAATATTATTACAAAAGTGCAGTTGTATCCAAGAGTTTCAAATTAAGCTATCATGTTCTACCCTTATTTTTCCTTCACTATATAAAGGTGGACATGATCTTTAAAATCTTATCATTATACATGCTTTTAGCACATGAATTATATTAAATCTTGTTGTCACATTTGTTTTTATGGTGTGTATTATTCTCAACAGCGGATGTGTACATCCACCCGATGAATATTTCTACAACACAAACTAATAATTTTTTTTTTTGCTTTGAACTTGGAGACATGAGGAAATGATGCTTAAATAAATTAGAACATATGTTTATATATATTATTAAATAACTTTATCTAAACGACTATGAACAGAAATAGTTTGTGCTATTTGTAGTTATAGATGTATTGAATTTGACGTTAAAACCAAAACAAACTAATTTTGAATTGACATGTCGATATTCATAATTTGTAATATATTGGTCATTTAGGTTGCCACTAGGAATTCAGTAGCGAATGGCTTACTTTCACGTTTGAAGTGTTACTCGCAACTCACTGAAGTTTCTACATCAAGGCTTGATGACACCCGTGAACTTAAGAATTATTTATCGATGCAGCTTCAAGGTGGACAAACGTGACGTGATATTCTGTTATGGACGAAATCATTATCACTTAACATTAACTATATCATCTGCAGACACCTCTGTTTTTTTATGATAACATAAATCTTAATACGAATAAACAATTATCCTGTAGTATCAGGAGAAAGAAAAGTCATCAAACAAGTAGATTATAGCTTGCACAAATTTTCGTGTCTTGAACAAAAGCAAATTGAGATGCATAACCATATACATTTTTCATTATTTAACTTATCTTCTGACAAAGTAACAGAATGAATTCATGTACTAAGTCATAAGTTGAGTATTAGGAGTAATCAATCTATATTTCACAAGCAGTAGGAGCAATCAATCTATATTTCAAAAGCAACTCACATTCGACATCAACTTGATGCTTCCATGGAAATTTGCACCGTTGACACCTATCAAATTCACACCATTGACACCTTCCGAAATCCTGGATTACTAAAAGTTTTTCGGATTTTATCTCATTAGTGCACCTTAAATTTTGAAATGCATATGGGATATACCTTACGGAGAATAACAATGCAATTACCATGTCGATATGTGACTTTGATGCCATATGCACAACAGTTCTGGTAATAATAAACTCTCCGACTAGTTTTTTTTTCCTATGAAGAATTATTGCTTGAATTGAATGTGGCATCCAGGTGCTAAACTGAATGGTAACAGTTCAAATTTGATTACTTTTCCTTTTATTTTCAGGGGAGACATTGTTATCTTCTGGGAGATCAGCTGATAATTTTAGAGCCTGCACATCATCTTGACATCGGATTAATGTTCCCATCACACGTGCAAAAGTAATGCTTGTTATTTTCAATTGTTTATGTTCCATGTGTATCACCGGAATGTTATCTTTTTTTCAATGTCGCAGTAGTAAGAAGTCTAGAAAAATGGTATTAGTTCCACTCAACAATCTTGCGAAACATAGATCTTACAATATTTTAATGAACGATCTACTTGCACAATTGCTTTTCCATAGACTGATCACTTTATTTAGTATGTGTATTAATTTTTAATATGCATGTGCATAAGTATGTTTACTAAACATCTTTGCAAGACACAATTAATAATGTATTGATGTCCTATGCTTATATGTTTTCCATTTGCTTTTAAGAATGTATGGATGTATAAGTTTGTACATGGCTCAACATGAATATGTGTTACCTGTATGATACATAGAATGCTCAATGGTTTAATTCTCTGAACAAAGCTTCTAAATGCTCTTTTGTCTAGAATGTTAACTTTATAACTTTGCAAAACATATTAAGTATTGATGTTCTATGCTCGTATTATTTCCATTTACAGTTAAGAATAGTTGTATAATTAGAAGTTTTTGCATGGTTCAACATGGATATGTGCATGGTTGGTTGCTATTGAATTGAAATGGTTATGTGGGAACTGCTCATTGAAGACAAACCTTATGGAGGTATGTGTTGTGATCTAATAATTGTTATATGATTACACATTATGCTCGAATAATTTGTATGACTATTACATAAAGATTTATAAATTTGATTCCTTGCTAACTTCTTTGAGCATATGATCCATTTAGGAAGACGCGGAGATTATATAATTATGCATGTTGTCTTGCATGAATATATCCGGTTTGTGGTTCGTAATTGATTAGATGTAATTGTTTTTGTATTTCGTATTTGAAGTAATATATAAAAATCATGATCAAGAAGTTTTCATTATGTACATGTTTATGCGTTTGTACAACCCTTTAATATAACTTCATAAATAGTTCAAATCTTTGTCTACAGTCCCATTTTTTTCTTTCATTTCATTTCATAATTACTTTGCTGGGAAATCCTTTTATCTGTTCAACTAACTTGATGAGCACCACCTTCTGCAGACCTTTTGATGTTACGAGTTTCAAAATTATGGTTATTTTTCAGTATTATTTATTATGTGATTACTGTTGTTACTGATGTTTTGTATTGTAGATCATGGGAGCATCTTTGTAACTGTTTAGGAGATAAGGAAGGAGTTTTTATGAGCATGCAAGAAGATCATTAATATCATATATTCATAGCCTAAACTTGACCATTCTTATGGATAGCTGAATTTTGCAATTCACTCTACGCCTAAGGTGTGATACGTTCATTTCAAGAACCAATAGAACATCTTTTATGCTATATACTTATCAAGCTCGTATGATTATAGAATATTTTATATAATTACTTGATTCTATATTATCATTGGAAATACAGAGTGATTCTATGTGCCTGCAACTTCATTTTGAAAATATTCAACAAAATTAAGTTGACAAAATTTTTATGTTGTCATAATGTGATACGTATACCATAAGAAGTATGTTTTACTATTATGGAATGATCAGTGCAAATCATCTATGTAAACCACAAAATGGTGTCCTTAAGAATACAAATAAATTTGAGTGAACAAACAAGAAACATATTATATGCTAATAAGAAATGATTAGACTATTAAATATGCTGATGTTTCTTCTCCCTTTTCTTCTTGTTTTTCTTGATTTTGCATTGGTCTTCTTAGCCATAATAGTTCCTATGTAATTCCATGGTATCGCATCTAGTTGTTCAATTTAATTTATAGATTGGATGCTAAATACTAGGTTGCAATCACCATAAGCACCCTTTTGTATGTAAAGAAAAAAAAACATAAAGGAGTAAATGACTTTTTAATTTTCTCAATGTCATTATTTTCCATTTTTGTCAGCTTAATTATTCACACTTATTTTGGTGGTACAAACCTAAAATCATAAAGAAAAATCCAAATGGAGCTTTTTGTCAACTGCTGTTTCATCCACGGATGAAACTTAAATACATGGAAAAGACTATATAATATTGTAAGGGATCCAAAGCAGGATAAGATTTTCGTTTTTTGAGTATGCAAGTACCATTCACTATTGTTATAGAGAGCAATTAGAAAATTGGAACACAATTTAATCACATACACTATTAACGTTTATCGAGATATAAATGATTAGGAATGCAGCTACGACTAATCTCACGTCTGCTAGTTGATATTAATGAAAAAGCATGTTTTTTCCCAGTTGACACTAATGTAAAACCATGCTTTTTGGCATCACACTTGCATAAAAACTTGCGAGCTCAAATAAAAATATGATTAATTAAAATTTGGATTATGTTTATACGGTTTGCTCATCTAGTATCGGAAACGTATATGCAATCTTAGGTGGAAAGAATGTTCAATTTGAAAATAGCACGAAGCAACAGAACTTTAGTACCTACGCAGTTTCAGATTTTAAACACCAATAGAATAATATTTTTTAAGTTTAAATTTATTTTCGTTCATCATTGCGTTATATTGATAAAGCTACTGAAAGTGCACAGGAAATGACATACAAACTATGTTAAACTTGATATCACTCTCCCTTTTTGCTTGCCTCCTTTAAAAATGTATTTTATGCTAGATGCATTCTACAGACTATTGTTACAAGATGGTTGTGGCATGGTGCCCTGTCTGGTTACTGTTGCAGTAATTGCATTAGATTTAGATTTATGTTTATGCATATGCTATTTAAAGTTTCACCTGTTACTTTGAGTTTTGAAACCCAACTGGTCTGTCTTCATTTTAGAACTTGTACTTTTTCTCTCTAGTAGGTTCTACATAGGTTTTTGTGTGTAAAATTAGCTGATGTATGGAGTTATATTTAGTTGCTAGAAAGACGTTTGTTATATAATTTGGGAGTGGTCGAGACTGAAGCATATACAAGTCTACATTTTCCTGGCAAGATCATCTTGTAGTTGTGCATGGGGAAAGCTCGGGATCCACATAGAAGGAAGCAAGTTTTTTTTAGTAGAATGGAATGTATTGAATAATATTTGAGGGCCATACCATTAAGAGAAATGTTCAAATTTGTGGTTTGGTTGCCTGCACTTGTTGGCATCATTTACTCTTATGTCCGGTTGTTCATGACGTTGTATGTGATAAATATTTGATTTCTACAAACTCTGTATTCATGTACATGTTTAATATCAAGAGTTATCATTTCTTCTGAAACATTTTAGTTTTAAATAAGCATCAGAAGTATTGCATGCCTGCTTATACTTATAAAATTGTATATCATTGAAAAATGCTCAGTGATAAGTTGATTTTTTATTACGTATGCTGACGTATGTCTCTGGTATGTACTAATTGATATATTAAATTGATAGTTGAGGCGTTTATAATAGTCTTTATCATTTTTTGTATTTACTTGCTGATGTGGCATGGAAAATAGTTGGGGCAAATTAAGTGTTGAATCTGCCCTGATTTACTATTAGGGACTTCACAAACAAGGGCAATTGCTAATCTGCCGCTCCTGTTTATAGGGGCAGTTTAACATCATTTGGTGCCTATAATTTTATCAACAACGACAGTACCATTTGCCTCTAGTATTTTCTATTTTGGTAGTGGTGTTTCTTGCAACAACCTAACCAATTATGTCATCAGGTTAGATCTACGCAATCTACACCCCTTTACTGAGTTTGATGATGTTCTTTACAATGAGTGGTCGTTAGAAGGCCAACTTAGTCCATCTTTGCTTGGTCTAAATCAACTAAATTACCTTGATTTTAGCTGAACCATTTTGATGGTTCTATTCCTATGTTTCTTGGTTCTCTTCCTAATCTCAGGTATATTCACTTGTCTCTAGCCGGTTTTCATGGCTTGATTCCTCATCATCTTGGAAATTTATCGAGACTTGAATATCTTTAGGGCTGTCAATGAATACCTAAAGAACCTGATATCCGTCTGAATCCGTATTTGAAATATCTGTTATCCGGCATTATCCAAAAAGCGGATTCAAATATCCGATATCCGAAAAGCTTTTCGGATACGGATATGGTTATAGTGGTATCCGTATCCGAAAAATATCCGTCCGACTAATTGATGTAAATAAATATTACTCAAAACAGAAAAATGGAGTTAATAATTATTTTGTAACTGTTGGATGTTACTATGATATAATTTTTTGTCCATTTTTAGTGAAAAATGATAGTTTTAGTGTTTAATTTTGGAATATTTTTTGATATGCCTAAGGATGTTAGTAAAAACAATGTATCATCATAACATTTCTTTATTTTTTTGATTTTGTTACAAACATTAGGATAAAAATTGCTTTATGTTCATCCAAAGTTTTTTTTATACTCTTAAATTTATTAATTCCAGACGGAGTGGATAAATATCTGATATTCGTTTATATCCGAAAATTAAGAGGATACGGATATCCGATATCTGAAAAGTAAACGGATACGGATATCCGATATCCAAAAATAATTTCGGATAAGAATACAGATATGGAACTATCCGTATCCGAAAGCATCCATTGACAGTCCTAAATTTCTTGATCTTTATTTTGGTCGGTATGGTGGCAGCAACGAAGTTATTATTGACGACTCTTATTGGATATCACATCTTGCTTCATTAAAACATATCACTATGAAAAATGCAATATTTGCAAGCTTACAGAAATCAATTGAAGCACTGAACATTCTACCTAACATTGCCGAGCTATGTTTAAGTCATTGTAATATCAATGTTTTTCCATCCTCACTTCCATACGTGAACTTCACAAATCTTTCTTATCTTGACCTATCTTCAAATTATACAAATCAAAAAAACTTCCCTTTATGGTTATTTGACATAAAAAGTCTCACACACATTGATCTACACCACAACCACTTCCGCTCAATTCCAAATGCACTGAAAAATCTAACTTCCCTACAGTATATGAATTTTTCAGAAAATGATTTCAGTGGGGGCATTACCAAATGCATTAAAAAAAATATGCAATTTGCACACATTGAGGGGGCACATCTAATGACTTCACCGATATGCATGAATTTAATAATATGTTTTCTGGATGTCTCAAAGACAATATTGAACATCTGAATTTAAGTAACAATAACCTCAATGGATGTTTACCATATTTGTTTGGAGAAATGCACAAGCTGAAAAATTTATATTTGTCATATAACTTATTATATGGTTCCATTCCAAAATCGTTGGGACATCTTGAGGCTTTAGAAGAACTACTCCTTTCAGAAATAAATTGAATGGAACCATTCCAAGAAGCATAGGACAACTTTCAAATCTTGTTCTTTTGCATCTTCATGAAAATTATCTTGAGGATTTCATTTCTGAAGTCCATTTTACTAGACTAGTCAAGCTTAAAGAGTTAAAGTTACAGTCAAACAACCTAATTATGAATGTATGTCATGATTGGATTCCTCCATTCAAGCTCAAGGTCATTGACATAGGTTATTGTAAGATGCGACAGAATTTTCCACAATGGTTAGAAACACAAGTAAATTTATCTTTCTTAAATTTGTCTAGTTCGGGTATCATGGATAACTTACCTGATTGGTTTTGGGGTGTTTTTGCCACATATGACATAATAACGTTAGATCTTTCTAATAATAGAATTGAAGGAAATTTATCTCCTCTTTCTATGTGATGTTTGGATTTGTTGGATTTATCAAACAATTCGTCTTCGGATCAATTCAGCCCATATTAGGTAATAGAAAACTGGAATACATCCATCTTTCTAGAAATAACTTTAGTGGTGAAATCTCATTATCTATATGTTCAACTAAAATGGGGTGGATTGATCTTTTGAGGAATCTTTTAACGAGTGAGTTACCAAATTGTTGGAATCAACTTGCGAATGCGCTTTTGGATTTCATACATTTAGATTTCTCCAGAAACAATCTATATGGAAATATTCCTCACTCCTTGGAAGCTTTAACCGGTCTTACATCATTGCATTTGTCCTATAACAAGCTCAATGGTAGTATTCCAATTAACCCAAGAAACTGTGTAGGTCTCATAACTTTAGATCTTGGTATGAATAACTTGACAAGCATAATCCCCACATGGATTGGTGAAGATCTTATAGATTTGAAAGTCCTTATTCTAAGATCAAATAATTTCATGGGGAATGTCCCTTCAAATTTGTCCAAGTTGGAAAAACTTCGGATCCTTGACCTTGCTAATAATAAACTAACTGGAAGAATATCACCGAGCTTTGGAAACTTCATTGTCACGATTCGCATGTATCCAACCTATGAATTTGAATTTTTAGGAACTTATGATGCATTGAGTCCAAATATCATGGAGTATGTACAGCTAACTATTAAAAAACAAGACCGGGATTATGATAAGCTGTTAACTCAAATAGCCATCATTGATCTCTCTTCCAACAATTTATCTGAGCAGAAACCCAAAGAACTTGGAAATCTTCATGATTTATTTTCTTTGAATCTATCCGGAAATCGTTTAACTGGACCAATACCTGATGCAATTGGCTTGATGTGCTCCCTTGAGTTTCTTGACTTGTCAAGAAATGAGCTTTCGAGCAATATACCTTCAACCATGTCCAACATGACTGAATTGAATTCTCTAAATTTATCATATAACAGTTTGTTTGGAAAGATTCCATCTGGAAACCAACTTCAGACTTCCTCCAATGAGTCATATATTGGCAATCTCAGACTTTGCGGTTTTCCACTACCCCAACCATGTGATAGCAAAAAGACACCAAATGTAGAAGTGTCTGCGGATGAAGTTATCGAATCAGATTACTGGTATATGAGCATTACACTTGGACTTGTTTTAGGTAGTTTGATTTTTTGGGGTATACTTCTCGTGAAGAAAAAGTGGAAGAATGTTTGTTTTCAATATACCGATTATGCATATGATGCAATATATGTTGTTGCCACTGTGAACATAAATAGGTTTAAAAGAAAAATGGAAATTAGATTGATAAAATTGTCAAAGTTTAATTTGTAATAATTAAATGAAAATTTGGTGTTCCCCGTGCATGTTAATTAGGACATCAAGCTGCTTGTATCATTTTCATATTTTGTTGTTCTATACAATTTTCTTTATGATAACAAGTGTGAACGCGTGCTACGCACACGTACGATGGTTATATAGTGGGGTTGAAATTAAAATTAGCAAAACCTTTTCAATTTTTTATTTTAAGTACCAGAAAAAAGATTTGAATCCATTATATATATGCATCCCTACCGCAGTGTAAAAGGATTTACATGCTATGTGAAAGTAGATGGTGGATTGCTTTAGACCAACTATTATTTTACTGTTGCTGAACGTAGTCTGCATGAGATCAAAACTTATTGAACAAAATCATGGATGATCAAAACTTATTTTACTACAGCGCTAGCAAAAGCGGATCAGTTGCCAATGGATGTTTTCGTTAATGTCAAGCACCTGTAATTGTTAGAATTCAGATCCAGAGAGAAGAGAGAGATACAACGATAAATAATTAGAAGGCTACATCTTTATTGATTGAATAGACAAACGAGATACAGAAAAACGGAGGCTGACAATACAAGCCTCTTAACCCTAAAATAACCAAAGAGGCCTTTATATATAGGCAAACAATAAAACACATAAAAAGACTATATTACCCTACAGCTGCATATTCAATACGCTAACATCCCCCCTCAAACTCACGATGCGGAGAAACGTGAGTTTGCCAAATAGAAGAAACTGCCACATAGAAGTAGAGAAGAAACTGCCACATAGAAGCTGCCAAAAGAAGTAGAAAAGAAAACTGCCAAATAGAAGTTGCCACAAGAAGTAGAGAAGAAACTGCCACATAGAAGCTGCCAAAAGAAGTAGAGAAGAAAACTGCCAAATAGAAGTTGCCACAAGAAGTAGAGAAGAAACTGCCAAATAGAAGCTGCCACAAGAAGTAGAGAAGAAACTGCCAAATACCAAATACCAAATACTCAACATCAACTCAACGATCCAACAATCTTCAATCTGATCGGTAAGCAAAAGATCTGAGCGGCAAAATGACAAAACTGGTCCCCGGATGAGTTTATATGTTTGCATCCCCCAAACATATTAAACGAAAACAGAACTAAACCAAAGTGGGATGGTTTTGTATGTTTGCACCCCCCAAACATACAAACAAAAACAAAACAAAATCAAAAGGGATGGTCAGCATATGTTTGCATCCTCCAAACATACCTGCAGTAACCACCTACCACCTTCAATCAATGTCAATTGCCCTCCTAATAAACAGGGTTACCGATACAGATATCAACCGAATAATAAACAAACACTAACACCTAACAAATCACTGCAAACATTCAACCAAACCCATTGCTCCAACATCAAGTTCCACAAACACTAAACTCTCCACCAACTGCTTTCACATAAACAAACAACTCCATACCCGGACACCATCAACAATCTTCTCATAGAGTTGCATCGTCTGTCACCAATCCAATACCACAAAACTGCTACTTCATAAGCCCATATTCTTCCAATTCACACCACACTACATCAGAAACATACACTAACACTCACTGCAAACCATCAGTTCAACTATCACGATATCACCTCGCAAATCTACAGCACCTCACAAATCATACCACAATATCACACTTCCCATCCATCTCCACAAACTACACCAAAATGCAACACCCATCACCTTGCTGATCAACATACATCACCTGCAACATCAACACCCCTTTTAACTTGTCTGCACAAACAACTCCAGTCTCCTTCAGGCAAACCAAAGTCAACCCCATCGGAAAACACACCACAAACGGAACCCCCAAAACCAACACCTTCCTGCCAGTACATCACCCAGCGCACAACCACCCAATCGGCCGCTGAACCTCATAATTCCTCCGGATACCCACCTTTCACAATCCACCGAAGATGCAAACTCGAGCAGAAATTCACCCCGAAGCCTTGCACAGCCGCAATCGCCACCAAATTCAGCAACCGCGACTTCCACTACAAAATCAAAATCCACCATCAAATTCAGCAACCGCCTGCCATTCACTGCTCCAAATCACTCCTACTACCCACTTCCACACTGCACCAACAAGCCACCTTCAACAGCCAACCCGCAGCACCCTTCCTGTCACACCATCACTGTACCGCTTTTTCATTCCTCCTCAACAATTCTACAGTCTCCCAAAATCGCCCTACCATCACAAACTTCCTCCTGCCAACTTATCTACAGTTCTGTCAACGTCCAGTCCACGTTGCTGCATCATCCCATCGCGCAACCCCAAAGCACCGACAAACTCACGCACCACAGCCAAATTCGCTTTTCGCCACAAGATCGACATCCCCAGTTCGAGCATCACAACTCTGAAACCCTAGAACCCAGTTGAAACTCATAACATCCAATTCGAAAACAGCCACAACCCGATTTCAACAACTCACCCAAAAACAAGCTCACTACTGCGTCGCCCAAACAATTCGAACAACACCCGAACCCTCGAGCAATCAGAAATCAAAACTCCAATAGCAACAAATCTGATTCGAGAACCCAAATCGCAGTCGCGATTTTCAGAAACCCTAAATTGAATTCCGAAAGTAAAAGAAAACGAGTTTTTTTTTTTTTCGAACGAGATCTGGATTTCGAAAATGAAAGAGAAAGGAACTTGCAGATTAGGATTTGGGTAAACAAACGGTAAAAATTCACTTCGAACACTGTATTTCTCTCTCTTTCTCTCTCTCCATGTTAGACAATATGAAGCTCTGATACCATGATAGAATTCAGATCCAGAGAGAAGAGAGAGATACAACGATAAATAATTAGAATGCTACATCTTTATTGATTGAATAGACAAACGAGATACAGAAAAACGGAGGCTGACAATACAAGCCTCTTAACCCTAAAATAACCAAAGAGGCCTTTATATATAGGCAAACAATGAAACACATAAAAAGACTATATTACCCTACAGCTGCATATTCAATACGCTAACAGGCGCCAAAATTTGTTTGCGAACAAATTAGACAATTTTAAACAACTGTAAAATTCGTTCGTCTTTCCTAAACAACAAGGATTGTTGTAGAGGGTGTCGAACTCTGGGACCAAATTATTTTATTAATAAATCCAATCAAGTTATCCCTAACTTTTGATTGATTGCAAATTAACAGAAAATGAACAAAAAGCGAGTTTTTAACAATAAAGAAAGTAATTAGGGGATAATGACATAGATCAGATTCAAAATCATCAATAGCCAAAAGATTATTTTACTACAGCGCTAGCAAAAGCGGATCAGTTGCCAATGGATGTTTTCGTTAATGTCAAGCACCTGTAATTCTGTCTTATCAAACGTAAGAAAGTGATCAATGGCTAGCTAAGAGCGACGAGCAATGCACAGATAAAAACATACAAAAGTTGCGAAATATTAAAAATCATGACAGAATTAAAAGGGGGAACAAATAAAATGTGAAACTTCAGCAGATCGGTTTTTGTATCAAGGTATCTCTTAGTATTCCATGAAGTAATTCAGAAAAGCAAGCCAAAATAAGTGGTTTACAACATAAAGCCCTTGGAATGAATACCCAGTATAAACAGAAATTTGGCCAATGTAATCGAACTACATCGATACTTCCAACTGTTAAAGTTTCATGAACATGTTGTTTTAACGCTCTTTTATATGCCTTCCGTTGCATCATGATCTAATTGCTTTGTAACTGCAGCCTCACTTTCTACCTGTGGAAGACAGTAAAAAATAATTAATGAAATCGTTTAAAAAGGTTGTTTTACCTCATTCATCAACTGTTATAAGCAAAACGATGAAATAAGAAACTGTAAGCTATTTTGTTTACAACATAATTTTAAGCATTGAAATTACTTAAATAGATTCACCAATAAATCAATGTCAATGATGATTAGGAAGAGATAATGTTTTTCCTAAAATCAATTCATAAATATAAGTTGTTATGTTTGTAACTAAAAAATATTATAAAAATGTGTTGAGTTCTCGTGGGCATAACAAACATTTAAAATAAAAAAATTATGTGCTGGTATCATATTTTTGTTTTACTTTTTGGTCGATTCTACGGAGTTTTATTTTAATAGAATCACCGTAGCATGTTTTTTGAGTGGTGTTCGTTAAAATTTTGTCTCTTCTATTCAAATGGAAATCTGCTGAACAAAGGCCTAAAAGTGGGCATATACCGCATCGCAATATGGGAACCTCTCAGACCGGACCGTAAAAACGGTATGGAAATCCGAACCTAATCATCTCTTTGAAGCAAATACTCCAAACCGAACCGATCTACAATAATACAGTTCGGTTACAGTTTGAACTGTTGACCCTACTGTATTAAACCGAACCGAATACCTGCACTATTAATATTATAATAAAAGTATAACAAATTTTTGTTTAATTTTTTATTTTAACGATGTATATTATATTTTCTGCGTATGTTGTTGTTATATTAATAGTAATTGTTATGACAAGGGAAAAATTTATAGTTTTAATACAATTGTTTCCATATCATTTTTTTTATAGTATTAGTTATAATCTTATTTGAGATATCTTGATTAATGTGTATGCATTAATTAACGCTGATATTTGGTTAATGTACTAAAACAATTTTCCTTTTCATTAAACATAAAATTGAAGTATTCATATAATTAGAAACTAATCTTTCAATTTAGGAATACACTATGCATTTTAACCTTTAAGCAACAACATCATACAATTGTAAATTGATTTTCATACTGGATCGAACCAAAACAAGACCGTATTATAATAAAACCAAATTGAAATCAAATTGACTGAACAGTTAGTGTAATAATTTGTATTTTTTATCAACCGTTTAATGCTATAGGGAAACGGTTTGGGCTTCGAACTACACCAAAACTGAACCGCATCCACCCTTACAAAGACCTCTTATTTTAGTTTGCAAAAAAAGCCCGAGTTGAAACTTTTTGATATGCTGTCTCGGTTCTGAGTAGGTTACGTATCTGTCATCCGCTCTAAAAATATACTATGGAGAGCCAAACAACACAAAATAGGCAAAATGTGTAAACTTCCTAGAGGGAAAAAAAAAAAAAAAAAAAAAAAAGGAAAAAAAAGACGAGGAAAATAAATATATTCCAAAAGGATCTGGAAAATAACCGGCTTGTATGTTCTATTGTTTCAATATGAATGATTCAGAGAACGTAAGTGAAGAAAACGAGGAAAGTTGAATTGCTTTATTAAAACTCATCTGCGCTGCATTTTGTTGGATTTTATTTCTATACAGATAGAGTGCGTGCACGCAGCAGTAGAGTTTGCATTACTGCATGGTCTCCTGCTTGAGGGGCTCCTCTGTTTGCCTCTCAAGTGTATATCTGCATTAAAACCTTAGTGTTAATTTAAGATTATTTATTTATTTGCCTGTAGTTTGAAACAAACAGATTCTCAATTAGTGTAATCTCGAGTCATTATATATAAAACCACAAATTAATGTTGTCAATAAACGTTTTTGGTGAGCAGCTAATTAAGGATCATAATTAAGGTGCATGAGAGAGTCTACTCTACGGTCAGCAATTATATATATTGCAATTAATGTTGTCAATAATAATTAATTGCACTGGAGTGCACCATGACAGCCTCATAGGAAGGCAATACGACATGCATGTCCAAATTAATGGAAGTTTGTTGACACCTTTTTAAAGTGTGTCACCATGACAGCATTAACGATGTAACGGTGTTAGTGGTGTACGGCTGTGATTATCCCTTGAATTTCTCCTATTAAATCTCAGCCACACACCACTAACAACATAAGTGGTGTCATGTTGATCTACGTTTAAATAATCTAAACAAACCCTCTGTTATGCCCAAATGCAGCAACACAACAGTGGTCTGCTATTATTGGAATGCTAGAACTAGCTGAAAAAGAATGTGAAAGTTTGACTTTTGAACCCTGGCTGTCATGTTATTTGAAGTATATATAACCTTAATCTCTAAGCCATTGCATTAGAGCATCTCCAGTGGTGTGAATTCAGGGCTGAATATTAAGGTAATTGCACCCAGTGGTGCAATTACGTCTTAATATGAAGGCCCCGATTCAGGATCCAGTTCAGGATCCTGAATCGGATCCTGGCGCCTGTTGTACAGGCGCCAGGATCCAGGCGCCTACAGTGTAGGCGCCAGAAGCTGGCGCCTACAGTGTAGGCGCCAGGATCCTGGCGCCTGTACAACAGGCGCCAGGATCCAACCCCCTTCCCCCCGGTCATCTTACCCCTCCAACGGTCGTTTTTTCGAATTGCAACAGCTATAAACGGTCATATTTTAAACCACAACGGTTATAAACGGTCATATTTCTTCTATATATTCATGTATGAATATCACTTTGAAAGACACACAGATTTATTTACTCCCACCCATAATCGTAAGCAGCAAGCTATGTCATTTCCATTCAACTCGTACAACGAAGCGATGAATTCGAATACTTGGGATATCGATTCTCAACCAGTCGAGGATTTTATCCCTCGTTCTGCTCCTCCGATATCGTTTCATTCATCTGCTCCTTGGACTGCAGACGAAGATAAAGATCTCTGCTATATATACTGCCATTTTTCTAACGACTCGGCGAAGGGAAATGACCAAAGCAGTGAGATATTCTGGGGTAAAGTTATGGCTGCGTACAACAAGAAACACGTATCCAAGACGAGATCAATCTCTGCACTTACTGGTCGATTTGGAAAGATTAATCGACAAACCCAATTCTTCGAGTCTCAAGTTCACAAAATCCGAACTGCGAACCCTAGTGGAATGGGAGGCGAAGCCGAACTGGTAATAATCTTGAAAACCATAATTTGGTTAAATAATTTTTCCATTTCTATAGCATGAATGTATACAAACAGTTATTACGTTATCATTTTCAGAAGCGAATGACGAACGATCAATTCTTGAAATTATTTCCAAGAGAAAATGGTATAAAAAAACCTCATTACTACCAGTTTGCTAATTGCTATGACGTACTCGTTAGTAATCCCAAATGGAGTTCTTGTAATGCGAAGAGCTTAAGAGATGTTCAATCAAAGGGTAAAGAGAAGAAAAAGACAAACCGAAATTCGTATACTTCAAGTCCAGGAGATTCTTCACAACACGATTCTAACGAGGGTGCAGAAGAAAACCCCCAAATTGATGAAGATGCTAGACCAATGGGTCAACATGCTGCGAAAAGGAAAAATGCTGTTCAAACCCATCTTGATTCTCGTTTGGCCCAGATGTACGAGAAACATGCGAAAGAAAATGAAGATCGTCTACGAAATAGTTCAGAAAAACTGGAGATATTAAAACAGTTGACCGAGATTGAACGGGGTAGGTTCGAGTTGGAGCGCGAACAACAAGAGAGTATGGTAATGGAAAAGGATGTTACGGGAATGGATCCACTATCTAAGAAGTACTGGATGGATTACAAACAGCGTATTATTGATAGTCGGGCCGGATCAAGACGTATGTAATTTAGTTTATTTAGTGGTGTATTCCCATTTATACTGTATTTGACTTATGAAGTCATGCACAACCTTTATTGTATCGAATTAAGTAGCGTTTTATAGTATGAATTAAGTAGTGATATTCTATTTTGTTTATGTCCGTATATATGTATCAACTAATAAGTACCACATTAAAACAATTCAACATACTACATAACATAAATTGTACAGATTACAAAGCAAATAAACTTAATAAAACAAAGCTTATGAAATTTAATCTACTGATTGCCATAAGAGTTCCAAATGTGATCCATTAGATCTTTTTGAAGCCGATTGTGAAGTGCCGCATTACGATATATTTCATGTTTATCGGCGTTGAACATATCGTACTGTCCGTGAATTGGTTCATCGGAAATTCGGAATATCTGAGGGGGTTGTCTAGATCCTTCGTACTCGTAATCTGGGTAAACCATCTCTCGTTCATCTTCAATTATCATGTTATGCAGAATGATACAACAGAACATAATTTTAGACATTTTCGACCGCTTCCATAACCTACAAGGATTACTAACCATTGCGAATCTCGATTGAAGAACCCCAAAAGCTCGCTCAACATCTTTCCTTTGCCCCTCCTGCATACTAGCAAACTTTTTCTGTTTCGGAGTTAATGGATTTGAAAATGTCTTCACAATCGTGCTCCATTTAGGATAAATTCCATCTCCTAAATAGTAACCGTGCTCGTATGTGTTGTGCCCAATTGTAAACGATACAGGAGTTGATTTACCCTGCGCCAAATCGGTAAACAAATGTGATCGCTCAATAACATTGAGGTCGTTAAGTGAACCAGGCATTCCAAAAAACGCATGCCATATCCACAGATCATGAGATGCAACAACTTCTAAGATGATTGTTGGTTTTTTTTCTTTACCATTGTACGCTCCATGGAAAGCTTTAGGACAGTTCTTCCACTCCCAATGCATACAATCTAGACTCCCTAACATCCCGGGCCAGCCGCGATTTTCGTGCATTTCACGCATTCTAGCAACGTCTGCTTCGTTTGGAGTACGGAGGTATTCATCCCCGTAAATGTCCACCACTGATTGACAGAAACGATCTAGATTTTCCAATGCGGTACTCTCAGCAATACGATAAGCGTCATCTAGAGCGTCGGCGGGCGTACCGTACGCTAACATCCTCAAAGCTGCGGTCATCTTTTGATGCCCACTCAATCCTTATTTTTTTGCAGCGTCCTGCTTAAAAACGAAGTATTTATTATTCAACTGAATACTTTTAAGAATTCTTACAAATAAAGGTCGACTCATTCTAAATCGTCTGCGGAAAATGGATGGGCCGTAAGTTGGATCTGAAGCAAAATAATCTTTTACTAGTGTTTTATGAAATGCCGCATGATCCCCTTGAAAGTATCTTCGACCCACTGTTGAGCCACCGTGTTGTCCGCTAGTGGATCCGTACGCTTCATGGTAGATTTGTATTAGTTCCTCTTCTTCTTGCTGTTGAGCTGAAGCGTACGCTTCGTCTTCAGAGTCGCTATCGCATAACATTATTGCTTTCAGTAAATGACCAGACATTATTTTGAAAGTTATAAGTTGTGAATGCAAAATGTAGAGTTTGAAATGTGGTTGTGAACCTTACTGTCCAACTAGTATATGTATACCATGGAAGCGCTTGGACTAATCAATCACTTTTCCAATCCCATGTGACTGTAGCCATGATGAATTGTTTGTATGCTCCATGTTAGTGTGTCAGTGTACAGTGTACATGGTGAGACTGTAGCCATGTTATGAATGGTCAGAAATAATGGCTGTCTTGTGAATGGTCATATTCGTGAACTGTAGCCATGATGAATTGTTTGTATGCTCCATGTTAGTGTGTTAGTGTACGGTGTACATGGTGAGACTGTAGCCATGTTATGAATGGTCATAAATAATGGCTGTCTTGTGAATGGTCATATTCGTGAACTGTAGCCATGTGGGAATGAAGCCATGGATGGTATGGTCGTATTCATCTATAGTGTATGGTCATATCCTCCACTGTACACATGTGACTGGATGAATATACACATGTGACTGGATGAATATACATATGTGACTGGATGAATATACCTCTATAACCTTTATCTCTTCAAACAACAACGTTCCTTTCTATGGCCGATTGGGAAATAAGTGATGAACAAATGGACAGCTTATTTGATGAGTATGAACGAAGTCAAGTCAACGAGAATGAAGTTGGATTAGTTCCTGATACGCAAATTGACGAAGTTCCTTTGCAGGTCCAGCATCGGGTGCTTCTAGCTCCGCGTCCAGCTCCAGAAACGCGTCCAGCTCCAGTAACGCGTCCAGCTCCAGTAAGGCGACCTCGTGATTGTGGTCAAGCATCGACATCTACACGTCCCCCATTTTCATCCAAGGATTTGCTAGCCCTCGTCAATGCCTATATTGCGGTTGATAAAAGAGAATGGAAACTAATGCAGAGTGGAGGGGGTTTAACATATGAAGAAAGATGGGAATTGATCACGAGGCTACACAACAACCATCGTTCTCGGCCGACTAGACGAACATCGGTTGAACTACAAATGGCTAATCATCATTTTGCAGATTCTTGTGATCGATACACAAAGATTATCGAGACAATTGAAGACGAAAACCTATTTAAAACAAATCGAGCAACATATGATTCTCGTTATTTGTTCGAATACGGTGAGGATTTTGTTGGCTACGAAGCGTATAAACTTCGTTACGATTGGCTAACCCGTTATGGAACTGATTAGGAAACTCCCTTATTAATTGTAATGTATTTTGAGTTTGCTGTTTGTGTTTGTAATGTATTACGTAAGTGGCTGCCTTGTGTTTGTATTAAGTTTGTATCGGGCTAGAGTTGTATTGGGCTAGAGTTGCTACCATCTCTAAGTTTGTATCAAGTTATTGAAATGTGATTGCGTTCAAGAAGAAAACAAGTTATTGAAAAGTAGAACCAGTGTCCCTTCACATCATGATAGTAAGAAAAGCAGATTCTCTACAGTATTAAGTCAGGCGAAACAGTGAGCAGTAGCATCATTATTTATTTTACTGTTTTCTGCTCCCCGTGGCTATATATGTTACTCAAATTACGCACATTATATCTCACTCTAACCACTTCGTTCTCATTCAAGTACTTCCTCCTCCTTTTATCACTCACTCAAAATGCCTTCTTTGCCATCAGAAACTGACTCTGATGAGCAGGCGTGGGAACAGATGAGGCTTCAGCAGCTCGAAGATGAATTCGATTTTCTAATGCAAATTAGGCCCCAAGAAGCGCAATTGCCACATGTAAATCGTCCACAAGAAGTTCAAGAACCACATGTTCAACTGTCGAACCAACAGGCTCTCGCTCAACCACAACAAGAAGTAGAGTTCTATCGAGTACCACCGCAAGAACATGAAGGTGAATCTTATCGTGTACTTTGCTACTGCGGTCATGCGGTCCAACTTCTGGTTCGAGCAGAAGGCGACAATATTGGGCGGCGCATGCGGGCTTGTCCTTCCTACCCAAATGGATGCAGGTACACGGAATGGATTGACGAGCCGTTGTGCCCTAGGGGAATAGTATATGCAAACGAACTCGAACGAGAGATAAGGCGTCTCGAAAATCAAGTTCAAGAGTTGCGAATGAACGCAATGCGAATCCCATAAGGCTGAACGTGTTGCTTTGATGTTTTAGTAGGCAAGTACTATTATCCGTATTCTTAATGTAGCTGTTAAGCTTATTGTATCAGTTAAACTTGTTGTATCTGTTAAGCTTGTTGTAATGTGATTGCGTTCAAGAAGAAAACATGTTATATAATTATCTCGTGATGGTAATTAACAAGAAGATGAACGGTAACTACAAATACTGACGTAAGCGAAGATATAGAAACCATATAACAAACTCCATCACTAAACCAAAGTCCACAAATACCGTAGTAAGCGAAGATATAGAAACCATATAAAAAACTCCATCACCAAACCAAGGTCCACAAATACAACATCAGTAAAACACATGAACTTACTACAACAGTCAACTAATCATCAGAACAAGTACAATGCAATACTACAATACACTACATAAGTACATCAACAAGATACATGAAATCATATAAAAAAACTCCATCAGCATCACTACACGACTAAAAAGCAACACCTCCATCATCGTCGCTACCATCGTCATCTCTATCATAATCACCGACATCGTCATCGACGTCGTCGTCTACATCATCCTCATCATCAACACCGTCATCATCAACATCAGCATCATCGTCATCGTCCGCATCGTCGTCCTGATCGGCATAATGGGTCGGCAAATCGTCAAGATTAGTTGCCTCATCAAAATCTCTGGTCGAAGACCAACTCGGACCAGCTTGTGCAAACGGCCTCTGAGCCCTAAGCATCTCTGATAACTCATCGATCTGAGACTCCAACATCTCTGTATGACTACGGTACTGCTGATGTAGCATCTGAGTATGCGAAAGAGTCATCTCACGGTAAACGGCAAGGGTGACTCTAGACTGATCCAACAACTGTGCGTACTACAGAGATATATGACGTGAATTACTTGTATGAATTCGTTTAAAGAGAACTATTAATAATAACTGTACGTAACTTTAACTATGTAATAACCATACCTGGTATGGAGGGTATAGTCCGGCTGAGGGTACACCTGGATAATCGGGGTCATCTGGAATCACTATCGGCTGCTCAATAACGGTACCCGAAATGTCGTATGCTCTAAACATATAATCTGGCTCTATCTGCATCGGAGGCTGTGAAAACTGTGACGGAGTAGGGAAAAATGAAACTTGCGGTATCTGAACCCTACCGGCTCCCATATGAGGTCCTAAATGATCGGAGTTGATCCCTCGAGCATAATCCGGACATAGAAGTCTACGTGGAGAAACTCGATGCCGATAGAAATCGTAATCCCCAAAAATGAAGAAAGGGCCAATATCAACCCAACCAGCCTGCCGTAGTGCCTGTATGTACTCTGATCCAATCAACCGATATCTACCAAACATGTCCTCGCAAGGTAAAGGATCTCCGGGTATACGCGTATCACTGCTAGTCTGATACGCACATCTCTCGCCCAAATACCACATGGGCAAAAAAGTAGGGGTAAGTAAAACCACCCGACGAATAGATAGTGTATATGCAACCGTCATCGGGTGGGCGTCGGTAATAATGCCTGCATCTGTCAGATGAGCCAAATGTGAGGCCCAAGGAGTGCGTATCAAATTTCCACGACTACGCATGTCCAGCTGTATCCTAGCCTCCATCAACTCATGACGTACACCCACTGGAGCACGAGGTACATAATGAATAGCCTCCCACCGTCTCATCCGCGGAAAGAACTGCTCACCAACTTGACTCGCCATCTCTACCATGCGTCGATGCATGTTGGTCGTATACTCATAGTACCAAAAGGGCAAAATATACCACAAAGCCTGCATCTCTCTAATGTCTCCCAACACATACAAATCTAATGCAGAGTACAGACTACCTAGTATAGCTGTGCCCCAATCTATCTTATCAAGCTGATCTAACATAGTAAGTGAAGCTAAATACCCCAAGCGAATGGTACTTCTTTGGTTCGAAAAAAATGTCGAACCAAACAAGTACAATAGAAATGCCCTAGTCACCCCATCCACAAGCTCTGGTCGACAGGAATTAGCAGTGATGTACTGCTGGAGGTAAGTCAAAGTAACCGCACCACTACTAACGTGAGACTCATCCAAATGGGGTAAGAAGACGGAATACAACCGAACCGACTCGTACAAGTCATCAAAAGAAACCGGTCTCCGATCAATATGACCAATCTCAATACCAGTTAACATATAGAAATCGAGAGGTGTGATACCAAGCTCAAAGTCAGAAAAATGAAATGTATGTGTGGTCGGCCACCACCTCTCGCATAGTGCCTGTAATAGAGTTCTGTCCAACGCCTGAATCGGCCTAATCGATAAAAACTGTCCAAAAGGACTTCGATGCAACCTATCTTTAATAGAAGGGGGGAGTTTGTCATAAAATTTAAGAATGCACTTCGCCCAACTACCTCGACAATGAATGTGATGATCCTATATATAATGAAATAAGGAATGTTTTCCAATTCAGTAACAGTTATTAGGCTAGTACGAACATATTAAATGCGCAATACTATAAATAATTAACGTTAAAGTTATACCGGTATCGAGTCAAATGCAGTATCAGCTCTATGCTGATAACCCTCTGGAAGATCGTGTAGGACACGAAGCTCATCTGCTGATACTCCAAGAGCCGGAGGTATGTGTACTGGACCTGCTTGCTCATCAGAGGGCTTACGTCGAACTCTTCTTCCAACTTTATTAGATCGCGGCGGCATCTCACTTCAATTTTCTATTAAAAACAAAATTAAAAAAAGAAGCTTAAGTGAAAAAATGAGGGAAAAAATGGCGGAGGGGGGGGGGGGGGGGTTTATAGGCGCCAAGATTCTGGCGCCTGTGTTGCAGGCGCCAGGATTCTGGCGCCTGTAATACAGGCGCCAGGATCTGGCGCCTGTATTGTAGGCGCCAGACCACTGGCGCCTACTCACCCATTCAGGGCTGAATATTCAGTGGGCTGAATCCACTGGAGATGCCCTTAGAAGGTCACTTTAATTGCCACATAAAAAATTTACTCTTCGTTTGAAATGGCTGTACGTACAAGCCTTAACTTTGTTTCCCAAAAAAAGCAAAAAGGTTACGTTCATTGCAAACTGTAATATTCCAGTTTAATTTCCGAATAGAAATATATAACCAAGTACATTTGCATTTTGCATATTAAAAAGTGGACAATTATTTTTTGAAAACTTGCTGCGCTCCTTATTTTACATTTGAATAATAAATAAATTTTAAACCATGGGAGCCTCCGGATGAAGCCAACAGAAATGCTATCCAAATCCTATCCAAAAAGAAGGGACGCATGCGATGCGAGCCTCCCGATATATATAAAGTTGATTGATTAAGAAGATATAATCAAGAAGATATAATTCAGTCCGTATACATCAGTTTTCATCTTTATCTTATTCAACATCAAATAAATGTGGAGAAGCTCAGGGCGCGTAGCATATATTTTCACCAATTGAATTGCCTGATCATCTAACAGATTAGCCGTTCAAGCTTAATATGCACACTTTCCAAGTCAGCGGTCTTCTGTAGAAATATTGCATGGCTTCAAATCAAGTCTTTGAGCCCTCTGTATTACTACTACTTCTACTGTAAATAACATACATATAAGACAAATCCGCTTCATCTATAAAACCAAGCTGAATCTTAAAGAAATGTTTTCAAGTCTTCATTTAAGCCATGACAATTCAATCCATTCTATTTGTACTACTCTTACTCACTTTTCTGTTGGAACAAGGCAGCGGAGGAGTAACTATTTCAGACTGCATAGCAAATGAGAGGAATGCTCTTCTCAATTTCAAGAAAAGTCTTATTGATAAAAATAACAGGCTTGCATCATGGAACGGTAAAAACTGTTGTAACTGGAAAGGCATTTCTTGTAACAACCTAACCGGTCATGTCATCAAGTTAGATCTACGCAATCCATACCTGATCTTTCCATACATTGATAATGTTCATTACAATGAGTGGTTGTTAGGAGGCCAACTTAGCCCATCTTTGCTTGGTCTAAAGCAACTAAATTACCTTGATCTGAGCGTGAACCATTTTGACGGTCCTATTCCTAAATTTCTTGGTTCCCTACGTGGTCTCAGGTATCTCAACTTGTCTCTAGCCGGTTTTCATGGCTTGATTCCTCATCATCTTGGAAATTTATCGAGACTTGAATATCTTGATCTTAGTCCTGGCTTGCATGGTATCGGCAGTGTAATTACTATAGATGACTCTTATTGGATATCACATCTTACTTCATTAAAACATCTCACAATTAAAAACGCAATTTTTAAAAGCTTTCAGAATCCAATAGAAGCACTAAACATGCTACCTAATATTGCTGAGCTATGTATAAGCTTTAGTAATATCGGTGATTTTCCTGCCTCTCTTCCGTATGTGAACTTTACAAATCTTTCTTATCTTGAATTATCTGATAATTATATAGATCAAAATAACTTCCCTTTATGGTTATTTGACATAAAAAGCCTCACACACATTGATCTAAATTACAACAATTTCCACTCAATTCCAGATGCACTTGAAAATCTAACTTCCCTACAGTATATAGATTTTTCATACAATTATTTCAGTGGGCCTTTACCAAAAGTATTAAAAAAATTATGCAATTTGCACACATTGAGTTGCGGTTCTAATGACTTTCCCAGTATGTATGAATTTAAAGATATATTTTCTGGATGTCTCAAAGACAGTATTGAACATCTGGATTTAAGTTACAGTAACCTCAGTGGCAGTTTAGTAGATTCATTTGAAGAAATGCACAAGCTAAAATCTTTAGACTTGTCTGGTAACTTATTATTTGGTTCGATTCCAGAATCCATGGGACATCTTGTAGCTTTGGAAGAACTAGACCTTTCAACAAACAAATTGAATGGAACCATTCCAAGAAGCATAGGACAACTTTCCAGTCTTGTTCTTTTGTATCTTCATGAAAATTACCTTGAGGGTGTCATTTCTGAAGTTAATTTTACTGGACTTGCCAACCTTAAAGAGTTAAAGTTACAGTCAAACAACCTAATTATGAATGTGAGTCATGATTGGATTCCCCCATTCAAGCTCAAAGTCATTGGCATAGGTTCCTGCAAGATGGGACCGTATTTTCCGCAATGGTTAGCAACACAAGTAAATTTATCTTTCTTAAATTTGTCTAGTTCGGATATCATGGATAACTTACCTGATTGGTTTTGGGATATTTTTGGCACACAGGACAGGATAACATTGGATCTTTCTAACAATAGAATTAAAGGAAATTTACCTCCTCTTTCCAAGTTAAATTTTTATTTGTTTGATCTATCAAACAATTCATTCTTTGGATCAATTCAACCAATATTAGGTGATAGAACACTGCCATACATCCATCTTTCTAGAAATAACTTCAGTGGTGAAATCCCATTATCTGTATGTTCAACTAAAATTTGGTGGATTGATCTTTCACGAAATATTTTAACGGGTGAGTTACCAAATTGTTGGGATCAACTTCCAAATTCATCTTCAGAATTCTTACATTTAGATTTCTCGAGAAACAATCTATATGGAAATATTCCTCACTCATTGGGTGCTTTAATGGGTCCCACATCATTGCTTCTAACATCATTGCATTTGTCCTATAACAAGCTTAGTGGTAGTCTTCCAATTAACCTAAGAAATTGTGTAAGTCTCATAACTCTTGATCTTGGTATGAATAACTTGACAGGCATAATCCCTACATGGATTGGTGAAGATCTTATAAATTTAAAAGTCCTTATTCTAAGATCAAACAATTTCATGGGGAATGTCCCTTCAAATTTGTCTAAGTTGAAAGAACTTCGGATCCTTGACTTTGCTAATAATAAATTGACTGGAAGAATACCACCCAGCTTTGGAAACTTCAGTGTCATGATGGATACGCATCCAACCAAGGAATTTAATCTTCTAGGAATCTTTGATGAAGATAATCCCAATCTCATGGAGTACGTACAACTAACCATTAAAAAAAGAGACTGGAATTATGATAAGCTGTTAACTCAATTAACCATCGTTGATCTCTCCTCCAACAACTTATCTGAGCAGATACCCAAAGAAATTGGAAATCTTCGTCGGTTAAATTCTTTGAATCTATCCGGAAATCATTTAGTTGGACCAATACCAGAAGCAATTGGCTTGATGTGCTCCCTTGAGTCCCTTGACTTGTCAAGAAATGAGCTTTCAGGCAATATACCTTCAACTATGTCTAGCATGACTACATTGGATTCTCTAGATTTATCATATAACAATTTATCTGGAAAGATTCCATTAGGACGCCAACTTCAGACTCTCTCCAATGAATCATATATTGGCAATCCCAAACTTTGTGGTTTTCCCCTCAGTCAACCATGTAGCAACAAGACACCAAATGTTGAAGTTCCCATAGTTGAAGTTATCAAATTAGATTACTTGTGGTATGTGAGCATTGCGCTTGGGTTTGTTTTCGGTAGTTGGATTTTTTTGGGTACGTTTCTCGTGAAGAAAAGGTGGCAGGACGCATTTTTTCAATATGTCGATTATGTATATGATGCGATATACACCGCTACCACTGTGAACATTAACAAGTTCAAAAGAAAATTGGGCAATGAAACTGCATTAGATTGATAAGCATTGTCAAAGTTTAGTTTGTAATAATTAAATGAAAATATTTGGTGTTCTCGGTGTGTGTTTATGAGGACGTCAACCTGCTTGTAACATTCTCATTTTTTGTTGTTCTATACAATTTTCTTTATGATAATTCAACACCAAAGGAATGTATTGGATACTTACTATTCATTCTTTCTGCTAATAGCCTAATACACATGAAACAGTGGTTATATGTATATTTTTGTAATGGAATTGTCTTCATGATTATAAACTGGAATATTTGAAAGATGGACGCCTCAAATGGGAACATGATTGTTGAGGCCAATCACATTATTAACCACTGTGAGATCTGAGTTCTGAAATATTCAACTTACAGTTATAATTAGTCGTGAGAAAGACTTAAGTATGTGGATGCTTTATTATTATAGATAGGGTGTTGTGAGATTATTACTTTTTACTGGAAGTAAGTTAATTAACAGTGGTAAATGATAGGTCTATCTGTTGACCCATCATTTATTATAAGCTCAAATGGCTTTTCAGGTTCGGAGCTGTTGTGTTGCCTTTGGATTAAGGATTGTTTTCTACACATATTCTTATTTGAGGATTGATTTTGGGTAAAATGTCTGGTAAGTCTGATGCAGCACGTTATCTTAGGACTGGGCATATTGGCTTATATTTTAAGATTAAAATTTTCATCATAGATTGGGCCTATTGGCTTGTAGTTTTCTTTTCTTTGCAATTATTGGTTGCAGTTGCTGTTGTGGTAAATTAATGGTGGAAGATGACAGATGAATTCCTCTGTTTCGCAATTCTCTAGCTCAATGCGTCAAACTGATCTTAACCATTGTAGTAGATACCACCTAATATTAAAATTACGTTGACTAATGGATGAGATTAAAGAAGAAACAAGCAAGCAGAGAATTTGGGGACAAGTGATTTGATCTGGTAAGATGAGGACAGTCAGTGGAAGAAGCACAAAGCCGCTAAAGAACTGCAGATGTATAAATAGTAGACTTTTTGTTCATTTGGCATCAATGTTTATCACATTTACCATATGTCAAATTTTCTCTTTCGGTCAGTTCTCCATTTATACTGGTAGAGATAGTTAAAAGACCATCGACCACACCCATAAGCACCTATACTGTAGCCAGAAAGAAAATGAAAGGATTAAAAAAACGAATAAGAAATTTACTCACAAATACATGTATGTTAGGAAAACACTGATTTTACTAACAAAATTATAATAATATTTACCGGATCAGAACACATATCATTTTGTTTTATAAGTAACACTTATTTTCTAGTAAGAATGTATTTCTTTTTAAAACTACATGTAAAGGCTATTAGCATTTAGCAATACTATGGATTGTTGTGAAACGGTATTTTTAATGTACGCTGGTGAAAACACTTGTCTTCAGCGATTATTACGGGAACTAAGACAACAATGTTACAAGTATACTTTCATATTTCAAAATCTCAAAATTGAACCAAAGGTGTTCTCTGAATTTGAGGTAGGTAAATTAAACCATACTATTCTTTAAGTGCAAATAAGGATATATATACTTCTTTATTTTCAATCCCAGTAAATGAAGAATGTTAGATTTTGTGAGAAATGGATTTATGGATTGATCGAACTGAAGAAATAGGATTTGCAAGAGAAAGATTCAGAAAAAATGATTGTATTATTGTATTGAATTGTTGTTCATAAATCTGCTGTATATATAGGAAACAAAGAATAAATGGGTTAGGGCCAATAGCACGGTCCAACAGAATGCGGCATTACATAAGACTTGTAATAATACTCGTAATATTATTACTGTGAACCGATACGATCATTTACTTTCTCTCTTATACTCCCCCTTTAAATCCTACTTAAGATTTCTCTCTTACGATCATTTACTTTCTTTCTGCTAATATAGACATGAAACAGTGGTTATGTGCATATTTTTGGAATGGAATTGTCTTCATGATTATAAACTGGAACATGACTGTTGAGTCAGATCACATTATTAACCACTGTGAGCACCGAGTTTTGAAATATTCTACTTACAGTTATAATTACTCGTGAGAATGACAATCTACAAGTGTACTATGTGAATGCTACACCGACAAAAAGTGAATCAGAAGTGCATTATCTCATTCGACGATGACTTATAAATCAGTTTTTCAAAAGAATGAAAAAACACTAAGAGATAACTCTTAAAAACCACTACCCGTTGATGTCTAATTTGGGCTTCTAAATCATTATATCTGGGCAGCTTCTCGGTTTATGAATAACATTATTGAGATAAGTCCATATATGATTGGTACAACGGCTGGTGACACCGTAGATTGCCAATTTTAACATTGAAACCTTGGCATCAAAGTAAGTCGTTACCTTTGCTCGTTGGTTTGTTAGATACGCCGACAAAAAACTTTTTTAATTACTTATAAATTCAAAAGATTATTTGGCAATCCAGAGTATTTTGTTTTCCAGGTATTTTCTTCCAAACTTGATTGAAATTTGTTGTGTCAAGTGCCAGCTGCATTAACTGGCCAGCAGACAAAGAATCTCAGTTATTGCCGCTTCGAAGCTCTTGGTAACCATTTTTTTGTATCGTGGAATCAGGAATGGGCCTTCCTGTTGGTACTATGATCGCTAGATGTGGTCATACACCCACTCATATATTGTTAAATATGCGAATAGATGTTAACTTCACTGTTTATTTTTTGGGTCCTGGTTTGTACTAAATTGATAGTGAAGGTGAAAGATTGAAAATTGAGTCTGTATGCATATGGTGTTCTGGACGAGGGGTAGTTGTCTGTTGTAAATTATGTCCCTCGTTCTCCATTACAAATAAAATATGAAAGAAGAATGTTAACTGTAACTTCGTTACTTGCTTTTATATCGTTTTGTACATAAGCTGAGCGAACTTGTCAAAGCCCACTATCTCATGTACATGTGTGTAAAATGTATCATGTATGTATCAACCGAAAGTGTATTATCATCTCAGTTCATCAATAAAGCATTCTTTCTCTAAAATCAAACTCTTTCGACAATATTCTGATCAATAACCAAATACAATCAAACATTTGTATATTGGTACCAGAGCATTTACAATCTTAAAAGCATTTCATAATCTGTGATTTATGAAGAAAAAAATTCATCAGTATTTCATCATCATTGGAGTTGTTCTTTCTCATCGGATTTTTTTTTTTCATCACTTGAGTAAGTGAGTTGATAAAGACCATCTATGTCGAGTCAATGCACTAATATTCGGTTGGATAATTACTGCGCTTCATCTGAGTACCGATTCATGAGTGCATTAGACAGTCATCTTCAGACTCCATTTCTAAACCATGACTCAAGGAAAATCAGTTCGAGAATTTAGAAAACCATTAGTATAAAATTTGTGCCATACCAGAAACATCGTTAGAAAACCAAGTTCATCAATTTTCTAGTACCTGGTTGCAGCAATCCCATCTGAAGACATATCTGAACTAATTTTCTTGATCTTCTTTTTGCCGTATGTTCATTAGTTAAGCATTACGACAACATCAGGGCCAATGATGGTACGGTGCTTCAGTCGCTTCTGACAACATGAGTAGTGCCCAAGAAACTTTTGCTGCCGCTGATAAGTTGACTAAAAACCATAATAAACCCCCAATGACAGTTGATCACAGTTCAACTGGAGGAGATCAACTATCTCTTATGGAAATTACATTATACAAGAATATGGCGTTGAAGGCTTCATCATGGGGACTCTTGTTGTTCCTCCTAAATTAATAACAGACCAAGAAAACAAAGTTGTCGATAATGAGGTATACAGAAAGTATCATAGGCGAGACAGAGTCATTAACTTTTGGCTTCTATCATCTATTTGTCAAAGTTCACTACCACGATTGTTTGGATGTAAATCTGCTAATGACATAAGGATTACTGTTGAGAAATTTTTCAATGCTCAGTCTGCAACAAAAGTGATATATTACAAGAGGCAACTACAGAAAATCAGAAAAGACAACGTCACATAAGAGAATACTTAGCAAAAATCAAATCAATCTGTGATATGGTGGAAGCTATTAGCCATAAAATGTCCAAATCAAAACAAACAATGACCATTCTCAATGGTTTAAGTGATGAATATGAAGTCGTGGTGGCTGTCATTTCATCATGAAAGAAATTTTCATCTATGGATGACGCACATTCAGTTATTTTAACTCAGGAAGCCAGAATTGACAGCAAGGTATAGCTCACGAAAATGATTTCAGTATCAACTATACAACCAATTATAACAGAAATAGAAATAAAGACAATGGAAAGGCAAGTAATTTCATGCATTTTGAAGCGTAAATATGAAATGTTATTTTCATGTTAGGTTGTATCATTCTATGATTCTGAAAGATGTCTATTACAGATATTTCTCACCTTTAGAATTATTTTTAGATTTTTTTTATGTGACTGTTTTACCCATAACAATATCTTATTTCATCCATAACTTTTTATTGGAGTGGAATTTTGATTTGAAAATACTTACAGTATATTAGGATGATAGTTTCTCTTTCCGTAAAGTCAGTGTAGTAGAAAACAGACGAACCGTTTGGATCATATGGCTGTTTGAAGTTTTTTTAGAACACAAATAACCAATTTTGAGCCATCCGGACCAATTTTCAAGTAAGTCCAGTCTGGATTTCGGGATTAGAAAGATAAAGGGATGAAATGAGTTATTGTAACTCATTTAAACCATTTCATTTTCTTCCCACAGCTTCTACCTCCATTGCCCAAAAAAAAAAAAAAAAAAAAAAAACAAACCTCATCCAAAATGCTAGATTGCTCCATAAAATAAAATATAAAACATAAAGGTTAATAAATCCAGACTACAAAGGCATATCTGTAATTTCTAGGAGAGGAGGTCTATTCAAAGTCAGGAATCCCATTCAAATCTATAATTTCATAGACACAAATGACTGATTTTAATCCCATTTACAAAATCATAAATTTTCTTTTCTTTAAATTGTTCTAGAAGTTAATTATATTAGTAACCATACAACTTTTAAATAAAATTATGAATTTAAAAAGGTTAAGAATCAGATTAAAATATTTTCCTATGAAACTTCTTCTAGATTTGTGCAAACCTATGACTTTTATTTGAACTTGACTCTGTAACTAGTTGGAATGATTGATTTATATTGTCTGTTATTTTGGATGATTTTTGTAACAACCCGTAAATTCTGGGCCAGTTTAAAATTTTTATTTTGGCAATTATAGCGAATTTTGATTATTTAAAATGAATTATTTTAAATAATATCGACGTGAAATTTATTTTGAATAGAATTCGAACGTATATATTATACGCGTCGTCGTTAGAATATAAATATTTATATATAATTATAAATAGAATTGAAAATAGCGCGGTAGTTCGATAATTCGATTTCAAACTTCAATTGAATGTACCGGGTGCAAAACAATCCGGATTTTTGTGAAACCAAAAATAATGGAATCTAATAGTGAATATCTTTCCAGCGAATCCGAAAAATTAAAAGTTCGTAGCGGGAGTCAAAAGATATGTCCAGTTGAAAATTCTGAATAGTCGCTATGGAATTCAGGCCCTTAAAAATGGACATTTTGCAAACGACCTCGGATTTCGACGAAACCACTTTTGTTAGATCCGCAGGGTCAAGTTATTGCTAGGTTTCAAATTTCATAATTTTTCGAATCAATATGTGAGCGTGGCAAAAGAAAACGCGTTTGACCAGTTTCAGTTGATTTTAATCGACTGGAAATTGGCCATTTTTCTAACGGTCTCAGAATTCAACGAAACTAGTTTTGTTAGGACCGTATTGTCAATACAAAGCTAGAAAATATTTTTCTGCCATTTTTAGAATTCGTATGTGGCCCCGGTAATTTGAAATGTACGTTTAAAATTCAATATAGTGATTTAAATGTAAATTAAAAGGAAACTGATCGAAACGGTCGATTCAGCTTGCGGTACATATCCCATTGTGTTCGGAATGGGGGTGAAACGCTATGGGCGACAGGCGGTGGGCCTCGTTTCGAGGTCGTATGGGAAAGTCAACTTTTAGAAATTAAATAATATAAAAAAAATAAAAAAATATTCCCTCCTCCCCTTTAATCCTCCTGCCACCCCCCCCCCCCCCCCGTTCAAAAAAAACGAATTCAGAATAAAAAAAAAAGAGGCAGGAGCCCTAAATGGCTCGACGGAGCCACCGTCGCACCCGCCACCTCTTCTCCTTCCTCCTTCATCGTCTCCGTCCGCCACCCGCCTCCTATCGCGCCTCCCTCCTCTGCTGTGCGACCATCCCCAAACCCCCCCCCCCTCGTGAAAACAACCGACGCCGCCAGGTGGGCCCCCAACCACCGCCGCCTCCATCTTCTTCTCCCCCGACCTCCTCCTCTCCTCCTTCAGTCGCCCTGCCCTCCTGCAGGAGCTCCGACGCGCAACTGTTCCCCCCCTGTAAGTTAGTTTTATTTATATTTCTTTATTTAATTTTTATTGAATAGAAAACTGATTTTTAGGATTTTTATAAACTGATTTTTTTAAGATTTAAAAACTGATTTTTTTTAGAAAAAAAAAAAACTGATTTTGTTTTGAAATAAAAAAAAACTGATTTTGTTTTGAAATAAAAAAAAAACTGATTTTGTTTTGAAATAAAAAAAAAACCTGATTTTGTTTTGAAATAAAAAAAAACTGATTTTGTTTTGAAATAAAAAAAAAACTGATTTTGTTTTGAAAAAAAAAAAAAACTGATTTTGTTTTGAAATAAAAAAAAACTGATTTTGTTTTGAAAAAAAAAAAACTGATTTTGTTTTGAAATAAAAAAAAACTGATTTTGTTTTGAAATAAAAAAAAAACTGATTTTTGTTTTAGAAATATAAACTGATTTTTTAAAGGAAATATATAAACTGATTTTTCTATGCATTTAAAACCTGATTTTGTTTAAGAGAAAAAGTTTTAAACTTTAAATAGAAAAAGGTTTGAAATTTAAAAAGAAAAAGTTTTAAATTAAAAATAGAAGGAGGTTAGAAATTTACAAAGTAAAAATTCGATTTTTATATATTGAATAGCGAACTAAAAATTCGATTTTTATATATTAAATAGCGAACTAAAAATTCGATTTTTATATATTGAATAGCGAACTAAAAATTCGATTTTTATATATTGAATAGCGAACTAAAAATTCGATTTTTATATATTGAATAGCGAACTAAAAATTCGATTTTTATATATTGAATAGCGAACTAAAAATTCGATTTTTATATATTGAATAGCGAACTAAAAATTCGATTTTTATATATTGAATAGCGAACTAAAAATTCGATTTTTATATATTGAATAGCGAACTAAAAATTCGATTTTTATATATTGAATAACGAAGTCAAAATTCGATTTTTTTACATATGTAGTGGCCGCGGTCAACGAAGGTGACAAAAAGGCGAAACGATGAAGATTTCTATCGATGAAGTGCCGTGGAGCTAGGATAGCTATTTGTGAGAACTTCTCACCTTTCAATTTCTTTTCTAGTTATATATATATACTAGGATGCAGACGGTGTTTAGTAGCACCCGACACAATCGTCCACAGACCATGGACTTGTTTGTTTGGCTGTTTGGTGATTGATTGCGATATTGGTTTGAATGTGGTTTGTGGTGTGAAAAATCGAATCGATAAATTGGTTAGGATTAGACGTGCGCCGTTATAAGGCGAAGGAGTAAGGCTAGGTTAGACTCTTACTCCAAATTTTGTGGTTTACATAACGAATTGATTTGATTGATGTGTGAATGGCGTGGGCCTTCACTAGACCGGGGATAAGGCTAGGCCTTGTCCCGTTTCTAGTATCGTGCCGTTATGCCGCCGAAATTTTCTAAAATATGTTAGAAAAATAAAAATATCATTTTATTGGGTAAATGAATTGAATAGAAATTCATAGGTTGAAATAAAATGTTTTATCGTTAAAAATATAATTTTTAACGTGAAGTGAATAAAATAAAATATTCATTTATAAACCGGACGGTTTGTTTATGTACACCTATTTGAATGACATTGATTGGGTCGATAAATTTTACACATCGCCCAACAGCACAAATAAAATAGGTGTTTGATTGTTTGAAACCCCACACGGGTGTTGGGATGAAATTTGAAGTTCACTCATCCTGATTGATTAAATATGTCGATCGATTGACAGGCTGTTATAAGCGTTGAATATCTATATTTGATGCTTATACAGTGTAGTGCACTTTGGTTGATGGTTGATTATTTTTCAATGCTATGATATACATGTGTTGTATGAAAATCCATATAATTAACTTTATATGGTAATTGATTGGGCCTCATTCCAATTTGAAAAATAAAGAATATTATAAAATAAAAGTTCATGTGTTGACAGTACTCATTCATTGAGATTGGTCATGTGTTGAACGAAATATTTTAATATTATAATTTACATCTTTATCGATATAAAATAAAAGTTCATGTGTTGACAGTACTCATCCTTTGAGATTGGTCATGTGTTGAACGAAATATTTTGATAATAACAACTATTTTGAAAAAGAAATATTTGAAATAGAATATTTGAAAATAGAGATTTATGAAGCCGTGTTGATTAGTTTGACGCCATTTTGACGTGAACGATATTTATATCGATTTTATTCATTTCGAAATGAATTGAAAACGATTTCGAAATGAATTGAATTGAAAACGATTTCGAAATGAATTGAATTGAAAACGATTTCGAAATGAATTGAATATATAACGATTTCGAAATGAATTGAATATATAACGATTTCGAAATGAATTGAATATATAACGATTTCGAAATGAATTGAATATATAACGATTTCGAAATGAATTGAATATAAAACGAATTCAAATTGAATTGAAAACGATTTCGAAATGAATTGAATTGAAAACGATTTCGAAATGAAATGAATTGAAAACGAATTCAAATTGAATTGAAAACGATTTCGAAATGAAATGAATTGAAAACGAATTCAAATTGAATTGAAAACGATTTCGAAATGAATTGAATTGAAAACGATTTCGAAATGAATTGAATTGAAAACGAATTGAAATGAATTCAAATTGAATTGAAATTTGAATTGAATAGAAATGAATTTTGAAACGAATTTATAAAGAAGAATTCAATTTTGATTTGAATTGAAAAGGAAGTTGAAATTGCTTTTGAAACGAATTTAAAACTATTTATATAATTCGTTTTAAATAAAAATCGACGAAGTATATATTATATATATTATATATATAATATAATGGCCTGAATAGAACGCGCCGCGCCGCGGCAGTTCGTGAATTTCGACCATTTATTTCAAACGGACATTGCGGGAGATCCGACCGTCGGATTCTCCTAAAACCGGAACCGTTGGGTTCGTATCGAAAAGAGCTTTCTAATGAATGTTAGAAATTTGAAATCTAACGGTTGGATTTGGAGATACGTCCAAATCAAATTCGAAAAAGGTCGATGTAAGTGCAGTTCGATGGCCGTTAATGGAAATCGACTGTACGGGCCTTGATAAAATTATTAAAAATAGTAATAATTTGTGTAAAATCATAAGAAATGATTTGTGAAAGTTTGGGATGAAAAACTCCATATTTGAAAAGATAAAAATAGATTTTTATCGAAATGAACTAGTTTTGAACTAGAATTATAATTCTATTTATTTTTAAATAAATAAATTGAATTTGAAATGGTTTTGAAAATAACCAAAATTTCCAATGATTGCATTGGAGTGGATTTGAATCGAAATTGTCTTCGGAATATTTCGATGTTGGAATTCGTGATATTACAGGTGTTGTTATGGAAATTTGAAAGATATATATTTGTATCGTTATTTCCAATACGACATTTGTTAGTCGTAGAATTCGATATTGAATATAAGCCGATATATTTTCTATTCAGAGCCTTGTATTGAATATCGAATGTGATTTGGGTTTGTCGTGAATGGTGTCTTCACTAACACTGTTCTTGAACCCAGTTGAGAAAAGATTAAATCTTTTTATTTAGATTTAATGAAGTGTACCAATTAAATAATATTTAATTGGAATTGAATCGATATTGATTTTTGGGTTTATCGTGAACAGTGTTTTAAATAACACTTGTTCTTTAACCCGATAATTAATGGAATGTGATTTGGGTTTATCGTGAACCGTGTTTTAAATGACACTGATTCTTTAACCCAGTCGAAGATTAAAACTAAGTGGAGTTTTAATGAATCTTTAATTAGATTGAAAAGATCGAGAATGGAGTATCACCAGTTTTGCTCCAGTCGATAGTTAAATCTTTAATTAGATTTGAACGTGAAATTTAGAAACTAACTGTCGGTTAGCCAAGCAGAAGGGTTTTCTGGATATTGATCTGATGTTGGTTTCGGCCTTCGGGGTTAATATTTGGGGAATTATTCTCTTGATTAATTTACGGTTAGTGACTAATGAATTGGAATGAGGCGTATGTTGTGTTTGTGTAACACTTATTTAAAATATACGCGAGTTATTCGGAAAGACCGGGTTCATCCCATTCTGAATAACTGATACGACGATAAGTCGAAGATGAAGACGATGGTCGAAGACCGGAGGTCTTCACGTCGTTTGGGTAATTACTGATGATCTTGATTGTGCTGTACACCCAAGAAGATGGAAACAGTTAGTGATCGTCCAGACGTACTTGGGGATCGATGGATAGGCGGGGTACTAGGTGCCTCCGGTTTCGTTCAGACCCAGGATGGACTTGTAAATGGACTGTGTGTCTGACATCGGATTTCATTCTGTGTGACTGATATCGGTTGCATAGGATGGTTTGCCTGTGTGGCATGCTAAGATGCAAATGATCAAGGCTTCTGTTGAAAAGCAAAGTCTTGTGGTGATGATCAAAGCACGGCCTTTGTGGCGTAGCTTTGTGTAACGTTTACCTCGCGTGTTTCACACCCGGTATGAACCAAAAACGGGAGACGGACCTCAGGGAGGACTTGCGTTTCTTTCTAGCTAGAAGTGGCGTCAGTGGTTTTACACGCCCTGACGAGTTTGACTTATGTGGTTGTTGCGGTTGCGAGGCGCCTCGGTTATATCGGTTTCGGCCGAATGCATTCTGGTCGGCTGACGGACCAGACTTACACCCCATAGGGTGGGGAGACGTATTGTTCAGGTATAATAATCCACTCCGTGTGGACCGGCCCTGACGATCCAAGGGGCAGTTGCGGCTGTTCCTGTGGCTCGGGCTAGAGAGTCACGAATCGGTTGAGGACTATCTTTTGCCTCGGTTCATAGATGGAAATCCAATCTCCAAATACGTGACATTTGCGGTTTTATTTGTAGAGCCTAGTATGGCGACATAGTGGGATGGGGCGCTTATGCCGTCTATGATTGATACTTATGATTTGAAGTTGTTTTATACACTATGCACTTATAATAGTATCAAACGATTTGTTTTAAACGTATCAAGCATTCTTTGGCTGTTATAAGGGAAAACCCTATCCTCGGCTGCGTTGCATTGTGTGATGGGACCTGGGTCTTATAACAGCTTCATTTTTCTTTATTTAGCATTGCGCTGTTTGTTTTATGCACTGGTATTCTTGGGAGGAAACCCGTTCCGTGTTATACGGCGTGGTCCCTTGATTTACCTATCTTTAAAATAAAGATTAATAACTGTTTTAGTTCTCACACCAGTCACATGACTGACCTGGAGTTTATTGTTTTAACCTAAACTCTAGGTGCCCTTGTTTTGACACGGGCAGCTAGTAGTTTTGGTTTTGCAGATTTATATTCACAGGATCCTGGTTTACAGCTGGAATGATATCCGGAAAGCTTTGTATCCGTATATCTCTTCTAGTTGTGTATTGTATTATTTTCCGCTGCTATGTATTTAAATGTAATTTAAATCTCTGATATTTCTGTGTAATATTCATTTATACTCTGTATATTCTTGTAATCTGATGCATTGTGGTTATATGCAATGAAATGTTCTTTGTATGCGTTCTGTTTTGTCCTGTTCTCAAACGATAGGGCGTTTCGAACGGCCTGGATCGGTTTAGCGACTGGTTCGGACCGAGCGAAATTCCTTGCCGTCACATTTGGTATCAGAGCTTTGGTTTACAAAGCAGAGAACAAGACACATTAGAACCATACGAAAGAATTCATCAGATATTGGATTAGTAATGTCCAATGAGAATGACTCGTTAGAGATGGGATCAGTAGTATCCTAGAACGAGTGTGAAGAGTATATTTTTAAAGTGAAAACAAATTTTGTTTTGAAAATTTAAATCAATTATTCGTATTTGATTATTTATATGGATGTGGACAATCGAGTATATATAGATTTCGCGTATACGCGTCATGAACGTATATTCGAAGTTTTAATATATTGGATAGATATAGCATCACACTCTAGTCGCCCGGAGATATTATTGATGATAGCGATCGCATCATCAACATTTATGTTCGTGTTTCGAAGGTGTGATTTTCTATATATTTCCATTAGGCTGGTGTAAGAACCAAAACTTATATATAGCTAGAATACATTGTTGTGAATTGGCATCAAAAACATGATTTTTGTATATGTATCAAAATTATGAATTTGAAACTCTAATTCACTAATTGATTGATGTTTGTGTAGTTTGTTTATTTGTTTGCTAATTTTAGCCATTTAGCCTAATTGAATCACATATTGAAATTTGGTCGCATCTGCTTGCATATACATGTATATCATTGAACAGGTCATAGCAAGGAGGCTAGAGCAGAGAATAAAATTTGTTTGCCCGACAAATAGGTACATGTTTACTACATAATTTCCTGTTTTGTTTGGGTGATGATGATTTTGTGAGCCTATTGGCTAGCCGCTTGGCTTTTTCTTTTTCTTTTTGAGATCTGAAGGACCGGGGAAGCTATTTGAAATTCCCCGATGCTCCCGGTGCAGGGGAGGTTATGGCGAAATTTTTCGAAAATTTAGGGTGTTAGCCAAATTTTTGAAATTTTAGAAAATTCTCAGAAACTAAAGAGTTGGAGAATGGAAGCCAGACCGAGCGTAGAGTTGATTAATCAAACCACTTTCGACTTTGTTCCTTTTCGGGGACGAAAAGTTTTAAGTGGGGGAGATTGTAACAACCCGTAAATTCTGGGCCAGTTTAAAATTTTTATTTTGGCAATTATAGCGAATTTTGATTATTTAAAATGAATTATTTTAAATAATATCGACGTGAAATTTATTTTGAATAGAATTCGAACGTATATATTATACGCGTCGTCGTTAGAATATAAATATTTATATATAATTATAAATAGAATTGAAAATAGCGCGGTAGTTCGATAATTCGATTTCAAACTTCAATTGAATGTACCGGGTGCAAAACAATCCGGATTTTTGTGAAACCAAAAATAATGGAATCTAATAGTGAATATCTTTCCAGCGAATCCGAAAAATTAAAAGTTCGTAGCGGGAGTCAAAAGATATGTCCAGTTGAAAATTCTGAATAGTCGCTATGGAATTCAGGCCCTTAAAAATGGACATTTTGCAAACGACCTCGGATTTCGACGAAACCACTTTTGTTAGATCCGCAGGGTCAAGTTATTGCTAGGTTTCAAATTTCATAATTTTTCGAATCAATATGTGAGCGTGGCAAAAGAAAACGCGTTTGACCAGTTTCAGTTAATTTTAATCGACTGGAAATTGGCCATTTTTCTAACGGTCTCAGAATTCAACGAAACTAGTTTTGTTAGGACCGTATTGTCAATACAAAGCTAGAAAATATTTTTCTGCCATTTTTAGAATTCGTATGTGGCCCCGGTAATTTGAAATGTACGTTTAAAATTCAATATAGTGATTTAAATGTAAATTAAAAGGAAACTGATCGAAACGGTCGATTCAGCTTGCGGTACATATCCCATTGTGTTTGGAATGGGGGTGAAACGCTATGGGCGACAGGCGGTGGGCCTCGTTTCGAGGTCGTATGGGAAAGTCAACTTTTAGAAATTAAATAATATAAAAAAAATAAAAAAATATTCCCTCCTCCCCTTTAATCCTCCTGCCCCCCCCCCCCCCCCCCCCCCCCCCGTTCAAAAAAAACGAATTCAGAATAAAAAAAAAAGAGGCAGGAGCCCTAAATGGCTCGACGGAGCCACCGTCGCACCCGCCACCTCTTCTCCTTCCTCCTTCATCGTCTCCGTCCGCCACCCGCCTCCTATCGCGCCTCCCTCCTCTGCTGTGCGACCATCCCCAAACCCCCCCCCCCTCGTGAAAACAACCGACGCCGCCAGGTGGGCCCCCAACCACCGCCGCCTCCATCTTCTTCTCCCCCGACCTCCTCCTCTCCTCCTTCAGTCGCCCTGCCCTCCTGCAGGAGCTCCGACGCGCAACTGTTCCCCCCCTGTAAGTTAGTTTTATTTATATTTCTTTATTTAATTTTTATTGAATAGAAAACTGATTTTTAGTATTTTTATAAACTGATTTTTTTAAGATTTAAAAACTGATTTTTTTTAGAAAAAAAAAAAACTGATTTTGTTTTGAAATAAAAAAAAACTGATTTTGTTTTGAAATAAAAAAAAAACTGATTTTGTTTTGAAATAAAAAAAAACCTGATTTTGTTTTGAAATAAAAAAAAACTGATTTTGTTTTGAAATAAAAAAAAAACTGATTTTGTTTTGGAAAAAAAAAAAACTGATTTTGTTTTGAAATAAAAAAAAACTGATTTTGTTTTGAAAAAAAAAAACTGATTTTGTTTTGAAATAAAAAAAAACTGATTTTGTTTTGAAATAAAAAAAAAACTGATTTTTGTTTTAGAAATATAAACTGATTTTTTAAAGGAAATATATAAACTGATTTTTCTATGCATTTAAAACCTGATTTTGTTTAAGAGAAAAAGTTTTAAACTTTAAATAGAAAAAGGTTTGAAATTTAAAAAGAAAAAGTTTTAAATTAAAAATAGAAGGAGGTTAGAAATTTACAAAGTAAAAATTCGATTTTTATATATTGAATAGCGAACTAAAAATTCGATTTTTATATATTAAATAGCGAACTAAAAATTCGATTTTTATATATTGAATAGCGAACTAAAAATTCGATTTTTATATATTGAATAGCGAACTAAAAATTCGATTTTTATATATTGAATAGCGAACTAAAAATTCGATTTTTATATATTGAATAGCGAACTAAAAATTCGATTTTTATATATTGAATAGCGAACTAAAAATTCGATTTTTATATATTGAATAGCGAACTAAAAATTCGATTTTTATATATTGAATAGCGAACTAAAAATTCGATTTTTATATATTGAATAACGAAGTCAAAATTCGATTTTTTTACATATGTAGTGGCCGCGGTCAACGAAGGTGACAAAAAGGCGAAACGATGAAGATTTCTATCGATGAAGTGCCGTGGAGCTAGGATAGCTATTTGTGAGAACTTCTCACCTTTCAATTTCTTTTCTAGTTATATATATATACTAGGATGCAGACGGTGTTTAGTAGCACCCGACACAATCGTCCACAGACCATGGACTTGTTTGTTTGGCTGTTTGGTGATTGATTGCGATATTGGTTTGAATGTGGTTTGTGGTGTGAAAAATCGAATCGATAAATTGGTTAGGATTAGACGTGCGCCGTTATAAGGCGAAGGAGTAAGGCTAGGTTAGACTCTTACTCCAAATTTTGTGGTTTACATAACGAATTGATTTGATTGATGTGTGAATGGCGTGGGCCTTCACTAGACCGGGGATAAGGCTAGGCCTTGTCCCGTTTCTAGTATCGTGCCGTTATGCCGCCGAAATTTTCTAAAATATGTTAGAAAAATAAAAATATCATTTTATTGGGTAAATGAATTGAATAGAAATTCATAGGTTGAAATAAAATGTTTTATCGTTAAAAATATAATTTTTAACGTGAAGTGAATAAAATAAAATATTCATTTATAAACCGGACGGTTTGTTTATGTACACCTATTTGAATGACATTGATTGGGTCGATAAATTTTACACATCGCCCAACAGCACAAATAAAATAGGTGTTTGATTGTTTGAAACCCCACACGGGTGTTGGGATGAAATTTGAAGTTCACTCATCCTGATTGATTAAATATGTCGATCGATTGACAGGCTGTTATAAGCGTTGAATATCTATATTTGATGCTTATACAGTGTAGTGCACTTTGGTTGATGGTTGATTATTTTTCAATGCTATGATATACATGTGTTGTATGAAAATCCATATAATTAACTTTATATGGTAATTGATTGGGCCTCATTCCAATTTGAAAAATAAAGAATATTATAAAATAAAAGTTCATGTGTTGACAGTACTCATTCATTGAGATTGGTCATGTGTTGAACGAAATATTTTAATATTATAATTTACATCTTTATCGATATAAAATAAAAGTTCATGTGTTGACAGTACTCATCCTTTGAGATTGGTCATGTGTTGAACGAAATATTTTGATAATAACAACTATTTTGAAAAAGAAATATTTGAAATAGAATATTTGAAAATAGAGATTTATGAAGCCGTGTTGATTAGTTTGACGCCATTTTGACGTGAACGATATTTATATCGATTTTATTCATTTCGAAATGAATTGAAAACGATTTCGAAATAAATTGAATTGAAAACGATTTCGAAATGAATTGAATTGAAAACGATTTCGAAATGAATTGAATATATAACGATTTCGAAATGAATTGAATATATAACGATTTCGAAATGAATTGAATATATAACGATTTCGAAATGAATTGAATATATAACGATTTCGAAATGAATTGAATATAAAACGAATTCAAATTGAATTGAAAACGATTTCGAAATGAATTGAATTGAAAACGATTTCGAAATGAAATGAATTGAAAACGAATTCAAATTGAATTGAAAACGATTTCGAAATGAAATGAATTGAAAACGAATTCAAATTGATTGAAAACGATTTCGAAATGAATTGAATTGAAAACGATTTCGAAATGAATTGAATTGAAAACGAATTGAAATGAATTCAAATTGAATTGAAATTTGAATTGAATAGAAATGAATTTTGAAACGAATTTATAAAGAAGAATTCAATTTTGATTTGAATTGAAAAGGAAGTTGAAATTGCTTTTGAAACGAATTTAAAACTATTTATATAATTCGTTTTAAATAAAAATCGACGAAGTATATATTATATATATTATATATATAATATAATGGCCTGAATAGAACGCGCCGCGCCGCGGCAGTTCGTGAATTTCGACCATTTATTTCAAACGGACATTGCGGGAGATCCGACCGTCGGATTCTCCTAAAACCGGAACCGTTGGGTTCGTATCGAAAAGAGCTTTCTAATGAATGTTAGAAATTTGAAATCTAACGGTTGGATTTGGAGATACGTCCAAATCAAATTCGAAAAAGGTCGATGTAAGTGCAGTTCGATGGCCGTTAATGGAAATCGACTGTACGGGCCTTGATAAAATTATTAAAAATAGTAATAATTTGTGTAAAATCATAAGAAATGATTTGTGAAAGTTTGGGATGAAAAACTCCATATTTGAAAAGATAAAAATAGATTTTTATCGAAATGAACTAGTTTTGAACTAGAATTATAATTCTATTTATTTTTAAATAAATAAATTTAATTTGAAATGGTTTTGAAAATAACCAAAATTTCCAATGATTGCATTGGAGTGGATTTGAATCGAAATTGTCTTCGGAATATTTCGATGTTGGAATTCGTGATATTACAGGTGTTGTTATGGAAATTTGAAAGATATATATTTGTATCGTTATTTCCAATACGACATTTGTTAGTCGTAGAATTCGATATTGAATATAAGCCGATATATTTTCTATTCAGAGCCTTGTATTGAATATCGAATGTGATTTGGGTTTGTCGTGAATGGTGTCTTCACTAACACTGTTCTTGAACCCAGTTGAGAAAAGATTAAATCTTTTTATTTAGATTTAATGAAGTGTACCAATTAAATAATATTTAATTGGAATTGAATCGATATTGATTTTTGGGTTTATCGTGAACAGTGTTTTAAATAACACTTGTTCTTTAACCCGATAATTAATGGAATGTGATTTGGGTTTATCGTGAACCGTGTTTTAAATGACACTGATTCTTTAACCCAGTCGAAGATTAAAACTAAGTGGAGTTTTAATGAATCTTTAATTAGATTGAAAAGATCGAGAATGGAGTATCACCAGTTTTGCTCCAGTCGATAGTTAAATCTTTAATTAGATTTGAACGTGAAATTTAGAAACTAACTGTCGGTTAGCCAAGCAGAAGGGTTTTCTGGATATTGATCTGATGTTGGTTTCGGCCTTCGGGGTTAATATTTGGGGAATTATTCTCTTGATTAATTTACGGTTAGTGACTAATGAATTGGAATGAGGCGTATGTTGTGTTTGTGTAACACTTATTTAAAATATACGCGAGTTATTCGGAAAGACCGGGTTCATCCCATTCTGAATAACTGATACGACGATAAGTCGAAGATGAAGACGATGGTCGAAGACCGGAGGTCTTCACGTCGTTTGGGTAATTACTGATGATCTTGATTGTGCTGTACACCCAAGAAGATGGAAACAGTTAGTGATCGTCCAGACGTACTTGGGGATCGATGGATAGGCGGGGTACTAGGTGCCTCCGGTTTCGTTCAGACCCAGGATGGACTTGTAAATGGACTGTGTGTCTGACATCGGATTTCATTCTGTGTGACTGATATCGGTTGCATAGGATGGTTTGCCTGTGTGGCATGCTAAGATGCAAATGATCAAGGCTTCTGTTGAAAAGCAAAGTCTTGTGGTGATGATCAAAGCACGGCCTTTGTGGCGTAGCTTTGTGTAACGTTTACCTCGCGTGTTTCACACCCGGTATGAACCAAAAACGGGAGACGGACCTCAGGGAGGACTTGCGTTTCTTTCTAGCTAGAAGTGGCGTCAGTGGTTTTACACGCCCTGACGAGTTTGACTTATGTGGTTGTTGCGGTTGCGAGGCGCCTCGGTTATATCGGTTTCGGCCGAATGCATTCTGGTCGGCTGACGGACCAGACTTACACCCCATAGGGTGGGGAGACGTATTGTTCAGGTATAATAATCCACTCCGTGTGGACCGGCCCTGACGATCCAAGGGGCAGTTGCGGCTGTTCCTGTGGCTCGGGCTAGAGAGTCACGAATCGGTTGAGGACTATCTTTTGCCTCGGTTCATAGATGGAAATCCAATCTCCAAATACGTGACATTTGCGGTTTTATTTGTAGAGCCTAGTATGGCGACATAGTGGGATGGGGCGCTTATGCCGTCTATGATTGATACTTATGATTTGAAGTTGTTTTATACACTATGCACTTATAATAGTATCAAACGATTTGTTTTAAACGTATCAAGCATTCTTTGGCTGTTATAAGGGAAAACCCTATCCTCGGCTGCGTTGCATTGTGTGATGGGACCTGGGTCTTATAACAGCTTCATTTTTCTTTATTTAGCATTGCGCTGTTTGTTTTATGCACTGGTATTCTTGGGAGGAAACCCGTTCCGTGTTATACGGCGTGGTCCCTTGATTTACCTATCTTTAAAATAAAGATTAATAACTGTTTTAGTTCTCACACCAGTCACATGACTGACCTGGAGTTTATTGTTTTAACCTAAACTCTAGGTGCCCTTATTTTGACACGGGCAGCTAGTAGTTTTGGTTTTGCAGATTTATATTCACAGGATCCTGGTTTACAGCTGGAATGATATCCGGAAAGCTTTGTATCCGTATATCTCTTCTAGTTGTGTATTGTATTATTTTCCGCTGCTATGTATTTAAATGTAATTTAAATCTCTGATATTTCTGTGTAATATTCATTTATACTCTGTATATTCTTGTAATCTGATGCATTGTGGTTATATGCAATGAAATGTTCTTTGTATGCGTTCTGTTTTGTCCTGTTCTCAAACGATAGGGCGTTTCGAACGGCCTGGATCGGTTTAGCGACTGGTTCGGACCGAGCGAAATTCCTTGCCGTCACATTTGGTATCAGAGCTTTGGTTTACAAAGCAGAGAACAAGACACATTAGAACCATACGAAAGAATTCATCAGATATTGGATTAGTAATGTCCAATGAGAATGACTCGTTAGAGATGGGATCAGTAGTATCCTAGAACGAGTGTGAAGAGTATATTTTTAAAGTGAAAACAAATTTTGTTTTGAAAATTTAAATCAATTATTCGTATTTGATTATTTATATGGATGTGGACAATCGAGTATATATAGATTTCGCGTATACGCGTCATGAACGTATATTCGAAGTTTTAATATATTGGATAGATATAGCATCACACTCTAGTCGCCCGGAGATATTATTGATGATAGCGATCGCATCATCAACATTTATGTTTGTGTTTCGAAGGTGTGATTTTCTATATATTTCCATTAGGCTGGTGTAAGAACCAAAACTTATATATAGCTAGAATACATTGTTGTGAATTGGCATCAAAAACATGATTTTTGTATATGTATCAAAATTATGAATTTGAAACTCTAATTCACTAATTGATTGATGTTTGTGTAGTTTGTTTATTTGTTTGCTAATTTTAGCCATTTAGCCTAATTGAATCACATATTGAAATTTGGTCGCATCTGCTTGCATATACATGTATATCATTGAACAGGTCATAGCAAGGAGGCTAGAGCAGAGAATAAAATTTGTTTGCCCGACAAATAGGTACATGTTTACTACATAATTTCCTGTTTTGTTTGGGTGATGATGATTTTGTGAGCCTATTGGCTAGCCGCTTGGCTTTTTCTTTTTCTTTTTGAGATCTGAAGGACCGGGGAAGCTATTTGAAATTCCCCGATGCTCCCGGTGCAGGGGAGGTTATGGCGAAATTTTTCGAAAATTTAGGGTGTTAGCCAAATTTTTGAAATTTTAGAAAATTCTCAGAAACTAAAGAGTTGGAGAATGGAAGCCAGACCGAGCGTAGAGTTGATTAATCAAACCACTTTCGACTTTGTTCCTTTTCGGGGACGAAAAGTTTTAAGTGGGGGAGATTGTAACAACCCGTAAATTCTGGGCCAGTTTAAAATTTTTATTTTGGCAATTATAGCGAATTTTGATTATTTAAAATGAATTATTTTAAATAATATCGACGTGAAATTTATTTTGAATAGAATTCGAACGTATATATTATACGCGTCGTCGTTAGAATATAAATATTTATATATAATTATAAATAGAATTGAAAATAGCGCGGTAGTTCGATAATTCGATTTCAAACTTCAATTGAATGTACCGGGTGCAAAACAATCCGGATTTTTGTGAAACCAAAAATAATGGAATCTAATAGTGAATATCTTTCCAGCGAATCCGAAAAATTAAAAGTTCGTAGCGGGAGTCAAAAGATATGTCCAGTTGAAAATTCTGAATAGTCGCTATGGAATTCAGGCCCTTAAAAATGGACATTTTGCAAACGACCTCGGATTTCGACGAAACCACTTTTGTTAGATCCGCAGGGTCAAGTTATTGCTAGGTTTCAAATTTCATAATTTTTCGAATCAATATGTGAGCGTGGCAAAAGAAAACGCGTTTGACCAGTTTCAGTTGATTTTAATCGACTGGAAATTGGCCATTTTTCTAACGGTCTCAGAATTCAACGAAACTAGTTTTGTTAGGACCGTATTGTCAATACGAAGCTAGAAAATATTTTTCTGCCATTTTTAGAATTCGTATGTGGCCCCGGTAATTTGAAATGTACGTTTAAAATTCAATATAGTGATTTAAATGTAAATTAAAAGGAAACTGATCGAAACGGTCGATTCAGCTTGCGGTACATATCCCATTGTGTTCGGAATGGGGGTGAAACGCTATGGGCGACAGGCGGTGGGCCTCGTTTCGAGGTCGTATGGGAAAGTCAACTTTTAGAAATTAAATAATATAAAAAAAATAAAAAAATATTCCCTCCTCCCCTTTAATCCTCCTGGCCCCCCCCCCCGTTCAAAAAAAACGAATTCAGAATAAAAAAAAAAAAGAGGGCGGAGCCCTAAATGGCTCGACGGAGCCACCGTCGCACCCGCCACCTCTTCTCCTTCCTCCTTCATCGTCTCCGTCCGCCACCCGCCTCCTATCGCGCCTCCCTCCTCTGCTGTGCGACCATCCCCAAAACCCCCCTCCTCGTGAAAACAACCGACGCCGCCAGGTGGGCCCCCAACCACCGCCGCCTCCATCTTCTTCTCCCCCGACCTCCTCCTCTCCTCCTTCAGTCGCCCTGCCCTCCTGCAGGAGCTCCGACGCGCAACTGTTCCCCCCCTGTAAGTTAGTTTTATTTATATTTCTTTATTTAATTTTTATTGAATAGAAAACTGATTTTTAGGATTTTTATAAACTGATTTTTTTAAGATTTAAAAACTGATTTTTTTTAGAAAAAAAAAAAACTGATTTTGTTTTGAAATAAAAAAAAACTGATTTTGTTTTGAAATAAAAAAAAAACTGATTTTGTTTTGAAATAAAAAAAAAACTGATTTTGTTTTGAAATAAAAAAAAACTGATTTTGTTTTGAAATAAAAAAAAAACTGATTTTGTTTTGAAATAAAAAAAACTGATTTTGTTTTGAAATAAAAAAAAAACTGATTTTGTTTTGAAATAAAAAAAAACTGATTTTGTTTTGAAATTAAAAAAAAAACTGATTTTTGTTTTAGAAATATAAACTGATTTTTTAAAGGAAATATATAAACTGATTTTTCTATGCATTTAAAACCTGATTTTGTTTAAGAGAAAAAGTTTTAAACTTTAAATAGAAAAAGGTTTGAAATTTAAAAAGAAAAAGTTTTAAATTAAAAATAGAAGGAGGTTAGAAATTTACAAAGTAAAAATTCGATTTTTATATATTGAATAGCGAACTAAAAATTCGATTTTTATATATTGAATAGCGAACTAAAAATTCGATTTTTATATATAAAATAAAGAATATTATAAAATAAAAGTTCATGTGTTGACAGTACTCATTCATTGAGATTGGTCATGTGTTGAACGAAATATTTTATAATATTCTTTATTTTTCAAATTGGAATGAGGCCCAATCAATTACCATATAAAGTTAATTATATGGATTTTCATACAACACATGTATATCATAGCATTGAAAAATAATCAACCATCAACCAAAGTGCACTACACTGTATAAGCATCAAATATAGATATTCAACGCTTATAACAGCCTGTCAATCGATCGATCGACATATTTAATCAATCAGGATGAGTGAACTTCAAATTTCACCCCAACACCCGTGTGGGGTTTCAAACAATCAAACACCTATTTTATTTGTGCTGTTGGGCGATGTGTAAAATTTATCGTCCCAATCCATATCAGTCAAATGGGTGTACATCAACAAATCGTTTTGATTTGTAAATAAATATGTTATTTTATTCATTTCTAATAAAAAGGATATTTTTATTTTTCTAACATATTTTAGAAAATTTCGGCGGCATAACGGCACGATACTAGAAACGGGACAAGGCCTAGCCTTATCCCCGGTCTAGTGAAGGCCCACGCCATTCACACATCAATTCCAATCAATTTCAATTTCACCAAAACAATCAAGTCCAAATCAAATAATCCAACCAACTACACAACAAATCAAACAAGTCCATGGTCTGTGGACGGGTGTCGGGTGCTTCTAATAAGCACCGTCTGCATCCTAGTATATATATAACTAGAAAAATAAATTGAAAGGTGAGAAATTTCGATTTTTATATATTGAATAGCGAACTAAAAATTCGATTTTTATATATTGAATAGCGAACTAAAAATTCGATTTTTATATATTGAATAGCGAACTAAAAATTCGATTTTTATATATTGAATAGCGAACTAAAAATTCGATTTTTATATATTGAATAGCGAACTAAAAATTCGATTTTTATATATTGAATAGCGAACTAAAAATTCGATTTTTATATATTGAATAACGAAGTCAAAATTCGATTTTTTTACATATGTAGTGGCCGCGGTCAACGAAGGTGACAAAAAGGCGAAACGATGAAGATTTCTATCGATGAAGTGCCGTGGAGCTAGGATAGCTATTTGTGAGAACTTCTCACCTTTCAATTTCTTTTCTAGTTATATATATATACTAGGATGCAGACGGTGTTTAGTAGCACCCGACACAATCGTCCACAGACCATGGACTTGTTTGTTTGGCTGTTTGGTGATTGATTGCGATATTGGTTTGAATGTGGTTTGTGGTGTGAAAAATCGAATCGATAAATTGGTTAGGATTAGACGTGCGCCGTTATAAGGCGAAGGAGTAAGGCTAGGTTAGACTCTTACTCCAAATTTTGTGGTTTACATAACGAATTGATTTGATTGATGTGTGAATGGCGTGGGCCTTCACTAGACCGGGGATAAGGCTAGGCCTTGTCCCGTTTCTAGTATCGTGCCGTTATGCCGCCGAAATTTTCTAAAATATGTTAGAAAAATAAAAATATCATTTTATTGGGTAAATGAATTGAATAGAAATTCATAGGTTGAAATAAAATGTTTTATCGTTAAAAATATAATTTTTAACGTGAAGTGAATAAAATAAAATATTCATTTATAAACCGGACGGTTTGTTTATGTACACCTATTTGAATGACATTGATTGGGTCGATAAATTTTACACATCGCCCAACAGCACAAATAAAATAGGTGTTTGATTGTTTGAAACCCCACACGGGTGTTGGGATGAAATTTGAAGTTCACTCATCCTGATTGATTAAATATGTCGATCGATTGACAGGCTGTTATAAGCGTTGAATATCTATATTTGATGCTTATACAGTGTAGTGCACTTTGGTTGATGGTTGATTATTTTTCAATGCTATGATATACATGTGTTGTATGAAAATCCATATAATTAACTTTATATGGTAATTGATTGGGCCTCATTCCAATTTGAAAAATAAAGAATATTATAAAATAAAAGTTCATGTGTTGACAGTACTCATTCATTGAGATTGGTCATGTGTTGAACGAAATATTTTAATATTATAATTTACATCTTTATCGATATAAAATAAAAATTCATGTGTTGACAGTACTCATCCTTTGAGATTGGTCATGTGTTGAACGAAATATTTTGATAATAACAACTATTTTGAAAAAGAAATATTTGAAATAGAATATTTGAAAATAGAGATTTATGAAGCCGTGTTGATTAGTTTGACGCCATTTTGACGTGAACGATATTTATATCGATTTTATTCATTTCGAAATGAATTGAAAACGATTTCGAAATAAATTGAATTGAAAACGATTTCGAAATGAATTGAATTGAAAACGATTTCGAAATGAATTGAATATATAACGATTTCGAAATGAATTGAATATATAACGATTTCGAAATGAATTGAATATATAACGATTTCGAAATGAATTGAATATATAACGATTTCGAAATGAATTGAATATAAAACGAATTCAAATTGAATTGAAAACGATTTCGAAATGAATTGAATTGAAAACGATTTCGAAATGAAATGAATTGAAAACGAATTCAAATTGAATTGAAAACGATTTCGAAATGAAATGAATTGAAAACGAATTCAAATTGAATTGAAAACGATTTCGAAATGAATTGAATTGAAAACGATTTCGAAATGAATTGAATTGAAAACGAATTGAAATGAATTCAAATTGAATTGAAATTTGAATTGAATAGAAATGAATTTTGAAACGAATTTATAAAGAAGAATTCAATTTTGATTTGAATTGAAAAGGAAGTTGAAATTGCTTTTGAAACGAATTTAAAACTATTTATATAATTCGTTTTAAATAAAAATCGACGAAGTATATATTATATATATTATATATATAATATAATGGCCTGAATAGAACGCGCCGCGCCGCGGCAGTTCGTGAATTTCGACCATTTATTTCAAACGGACATTGCGGGAGATCCGACCGTCGGATTCTCCTAAAACCGGAACCGTTGGGTTCGTATCGAAAAGAGCTTTCTAATGAATGTTAGAAATTTGAAATCTAACGGTTGGATTTGGAGATACGTCCAAATCAAATTCGAAAAAGGTCGCTGTAAGTGCAGTTCGATGGCCGTTAATGGAAATCGACTGTACGGGCCTTGATAAAATTATTAAAAATAGTAATAATTTGTGTAAAATCATAAGAAATGATTTGTGAAAGTTTGGGATGAAAAACTCCATATTTGAAAAGATAAAAATAAATTTTTATCGAAATGAACTAGTTTTGAACTAGAATTATAATTCTATTTATTTTTAAATAAATAAATTGAATTTGAAATGGTTTTGAAAATAACCAAAATTTCCAATGATTGCATTGGAGTGGATTTGAATCGAAATTGTCTTCGGAATATTTCGATGTTGGAATTCGTGATATTACAGGTGTTGTTATGGAAATTTGAAAGATATATATTTGTATCGTTATTTCCAATACGACATTTGTTAGTCGTAGAATTCGATATTGAATATAAGCCGATATATTTTCTATTCAGAGCCTTGTATTGAATATCGAATGTGATTTGGGTTTGTCGTGAATGGTGTCTTCACTAACACTGTTCTTGAACCCAGTTGAGAAAAGATTAAATCTTTTTATTTAGATTTAATGAAGTGTACCAATTAAATAATATTTAATTGGAATTGAATCGATATTGATTTTTAGGTTTATCGTGAACAGTGTTTTAAATAACACTTGTTCTTTAACCCGATAATTAATGGAATGTGATTTGGGTTTATCGTGAACCGTGTTTTAAATGACACTGATTCTTTAACCCAGTCGAAGATTAAAACTAAGTGGAGTTTTAATGAATCTTTAATTAGATTGAAAAGATCGAGAATGGAGTATCACCAGTTTTGCTCCAGTCGATAGTTAAATCTTTAATTAGATTTGAACGTGAAATTTAGAAACTAACTGTCGGTTAGCCAAGCAGAAGGGTTTTCTGGATATTGATCTGATGTTGGTTTCGGCCTTCGGGGTTAATATTTGGGGAATTATTCTCTTGATTAATTTACGGTTAGTGACTAATGAATTGGAATGAGGCGTATGTTGTGTTTGTGTAACACTTATTTAAAATATACGCGAGTTATTCGGAAAGACCGGGTTCATCCCATTCTGAATAACTGATACGACGATAAGTCGAAGATGAAGACGATGGTCGAAGACCGGAGGTCTTCACGTCGTTTGGGTAATTACTGATGATCTTGATTGGGCTGTACACCCAAGAAGATGGAAACAGTTAGTGATCGTCCAGACGTACTTGGGGATCGATGGATAGGCGGGGTACTAGGTGCCTCCGGTTTCGTTCAGACCCAGGATGGACTTGTAAATGGACTGTGTGTCTGACATCGGATTTCATTCTGTGTGACTGATATCGGTTGCATAGGATGGTTTGCCTGTGTGGCATGCTAAGATGCAAATGATCAAGGCTTCTGTTGAAAAGCAAAGTCTTGTGGTGATGATCAAAGCACGGCCTTTGTGGCGTAGCTTTGTGTAACGTTTACCTCGCGTGTTTCACACCCGGTATGAACCAAAAACGGGAGACGGACCTCAGGGAGGACTTGCGTTTCTTTCTAGCTAGAAGTGGCGTCAGTGGTTTTACACGCCCTGACGAGTTTGACTTATGTGGTTGTTGCGGTTGCGAGGCGCCTCGGTTATATCGGTTTCGGCCGAATGCATACTGGTCGGCTGACGGACCAGACTTACACCCCATAGGGTGGGGAGACGTATTGTTCAGGTATAATAATCCACTCCGTGTGGACCGGCCCTGACGATCCAAGGGGCAGTTGCGGCTGTTCCTGTGGCTCGGGCTAGAGAGTCACGAATCGGTTGAGGACTATCTTTTGCCTCGGTTCATAGATGGAAATCCAATCTCCAAATACGTGACATTTGCGGTTTTATTTGTAGAGCCTAGTATGGCGACATAGTGGGATGGGGCGCTTATGCCGTCTATGATTGATACTTATGATTTGAAGTTGTTTTATACACTATGCACTTATAATAGTATCAAACGATTTGTTTTAAACGTATCAAGCATTCTTTGGCTGTTATAAGGGAAAACCCTATCCTCGGCTGCGTTGCATTGTGTGATGGGACCTGGGTCTTATAACAGCTTCATTTTTCTTTATTTAGCATTGCGCTGTTTGTTTTATGCACTGGTATTCTTGGGAGGAAACCCGTTCCGTGTTATACGGCGTGGTCCCTTGATTTACCTATCTTTAAAATAAAGATTAATAACTGTTTTAGTTCTCACACCAGTCACATGACTGACCTGGAGTTTATTGTTTTAACCTAAACTCTGGGTGCCCTTATTTTGACACGGGCAGCTAGTAGTTTTGGTTTTGCAGATTTATATTCACAGGATCCTGGTTTACAGCTGGAATGATATCCGGAAAGCTTTGTATCCGTATATCTCTTCTAGTTGTGTATTGTATTATTTTCCGCTGCTATGTATTTAAATGTAATTTAAATCTCTGATATTTCTGTGTAATATTCATTTATACTCTGTATATTCTTGTAATCTGATGCATTGTGGTTATATGCAATGAAATGTTCTTTGTATGCGTTCTGTTTTGTCCTGTTCTCAAACGATAGGGCGTTTCGAACGGCCTGGATCGGTTTAGCGACTGGTTCGGACCGAGCGAAATTCCTTGCCGTCACATTTGGTATCAGAGCTTTGGTTTACAAAGCAGAGAACAAGACACATTAGAACCATACGAAAGAATTCATCAGATATTGGATTAGTAATGTCCAATGAGAATGACTCGTTAGAGATGGGATCAGTAGTATCCTAGAACGAGTGTGAAGAGTATATTTTTAAAGTGAAAACAAATTTTGTTTTGAAAATTTAAATCAATTATTCGTATTTGATTATTTATATGGATGTGGACAATCGAGTATATATAGATTTCGCGTATACGCGTCATGAACGTATATTCGAAGTTTTAATATATTGGATAGATATAGCATCACACTCTAGTCGCCCGGAGATATTATTGATGATAGCGATCGCATCATCAACATTTATGTTTGTGTTTCGAAGGTGTGATTTTCTATATATTTCCATTAGGCTGGTGTGAGAACCAAAACTTATATATAGCTAGAATACATTGTTGTGAATTGGCATCAAAAACATGATTTTTGTATATGTATCAAAATTATGAATTTGAAACTCTAATTCACTAATTGATTGATGTTTGTGTAGTTTGTTTATTTGTTTGCTAATTTTAGCCATTTAGCCTAATTGAATCACATATTGAAATTTGGTCGCATCTGCTTGCATATACATGTATATCATTGAACAGGTCATAGCAAGGAGGCAAGAGCAGAGAATAAAATTTGTTTGCCCGACAAATAGGTACATGTTTACTACATAATTTCCTGTTTTGTTTGGGTGATGATGATTTTGTGAGCCTATTGGCTAGCCGCTTGGCTTTTTCTTTTTCTTTTTGAGATCTGAAGGACCGGGGAAGCTATTTGAAATTCCCCGATGCTCCCGGTGCAGGGGAGGTTATGGCGAAATTTTTCGAAAATTTAGGGTGTTAGCCAAATTTTTGAAATTTTAGAAAATTCTCAGAAACTAAAGAGTTGGAGAATGGAAGCCAGACCGAGCGTAGAGTTGATTAATCAAACCACTTTCGACTTTGTTCCTTTTCGGGGACGAAAAGTTTTAAGTGGGGGAGATTGTAACAACCCGTAAATTCTGGGCCAGTTTAAAATTTTTATTTTGGCAATTATAGCGAATTTTGATTATTTAAAATGAATTATTTTAAATAATATCGACGTGAAATTTATTTTGACTAGAATTCGAACGTATATATTATACGCGTCGTCGTTAGAATATAAATATTTATATATAATTATAAATAGAATTGAAAATAGCGCGGTAGTTCGATAATTCGATTTCAAACTTCAATTGAATGTACCGGGTGCAAAACAATCCGGATTTTTGTGAAACCAAAAATAATGGAATCTAATAGTGAATATCTTTCCAGCGAATCCGAAAAATTAAAAGTTCGTAGCGGGAGTCAAAAGATATGTCCAGTTGAAAATTCTGAATAGTCGCTATGGAATTCAGGCCCTTAAAAATGGACATTTTGCAAACGACCTCGGATTTCGACGAAACCACTTTTGTTAGATCCGCAGGGTCAAGTTATTGCTAGGTTTCAAATTTCATAATTTTTCGAATCAATATGTGAGCGTGGCAAAAGAAAACGCGTTTGACCAGTTTCAGTTGATTTTAATCGACTGGAAATTGGCCATTTTTCTAACGGTCTCAGAATTCAACGAAACTAGTTTTGTTAGGACCGTATTGTCAATACGAAGCTAGAAAATATTTTTCTGCCATTTTTAGAATTCGTATGTGGCCCCGGTAATTTGAAATGTACGTTTAAAATTCAATATAGTGATTTAAATGTAAATTAAAAGGAAACTGATCGAAACGGTCGATTCAGCTTGCGGTACATATCCCATTGTGTTCGGAATGGGGGTGAAACGCTATGGGCGACAGGCGGTGGGCCTCGTTTCGAGGTCGTATGGGAAAGTCAACTTTTAGAAATTAAATAATATAAAAAAAATAAAAAAATATTCCCTCCTCCCCTTTAATCCTCCTGCCCCCCCCCCCCCCCCGTTCAAAAAAAACGAATTCAGAATAAAAAAAAAAAAAAGAGGGCGGAGCCCTAAATGGCTCGACGGAGCCACCGTCGCACCCGCCACCTCTTCTCCTTCCTCCTTCATCGTCTCCGTCCGCCACCCGCCTCCTATCGCGCCTCCCTCCTCTGCTGTGCGACCATCCCCAAAACCCCCCCCCTCGTGAAAACAACCGACGCCGCCAGGTGGGCCCCCAACCACCGCCGCCTCCATCTTCTTCTCCCCCGACCTCCTCCTCTCCTCCTTCAGTCGCCCTGCCCTCCTGCAGGAGCTCCGACGCGCAACTGTTCCCCCCCCTGTAAGTTAGTTTTATTTATATTTCTTTATTTAATTTTTATTGAATAGAAAACTGATTTTTAGGATTTTTATAAACTGATTTTTTTAAGATTTAAAAACTGATTTTTTTTAGAAAAAAAAAAAAACTGATTTTGTTTTGAAATAAAAAAAAACTGATTTTGTTTTGAAATAAAAAAAACTGATTTTGTTTTGAAATAAAAAAAAAACTGATTTTGTTTTGAAATAAAAAAAAAACTGATTTTGTTTTGAAATAAAAAAAAACTGATTTTGTTTTGAAATAAAAAAAAAACTGATTTTGTTTTGAAATAAAAAAAAAACTGATTTTGTTTTGAAATAAAAAAAAACTGATTTTGTTTTGAAAAAAAAAAAAAACTAATTTTGTTTTGAAATAAAAAAAAACTGATTTTGTTTTGAAATAAAAAAAAAACTGATTTTTGTTTTAGAAATATAAACTGATTTTTTAAAGGAAATATATAAACTGATTTTTCTATGCATTTAAAACCTGATTTTGTTTAAGAGAAAAAGTTTTAAACTTTAAATAGAAAAAGGTTTGAAATTTAAAAAGAAAAAGTTTTAAATTAAAAATAGAAGGAGGTTAGAAATTTACAAAGTAAAAATTCGATTTTTATATATTGAATAGCGAACTAAAAATTCGATTTTTATATATTGAATAGCGAACTAAAAATTCGATTTTTATATATTGAATAGCGAACTAAAAATTCGATTTTTATATATTGAATAACGAACTAAAAATTCGATTTTTATATATTGAATAGCGAACTAAAAATTCGATTTTTATATATTGAATAGCGAACTAAAAATTCGATTTTTATATATTGAATAGCGAACTAAAAATTCGATTTTTATATATTGAATAGCGAACTAAAAATTCGATTTTTATATATTGAATAGCGAACTAAAAATTCGATTTTTATATATTGAATAACGAAGTCAAAATTCGATTTTTTTACATATGTAGTGGCCGCGGTCAACGAAGGTGACAAAAAGGCGAAACGATGAAGATTTCTATCGATGAAGTGCCGTGGAGCTAGGATAGCTATTTGTGAGAACTTCTCACCTTTCAATTTCTTTTCTAGTTATATATATATACTAGGATGCAGACGGTGTTTAGTAGCACCCGACACAATCGTCCACAGACCATGGACTTGTTTGTTTGGCTGTTTGGTGATTGATTGCGATATTGGTTTGAATGTGGTTTGTGGTGTGAAAAATCGAATCGATAAATTGGTTAGGATTAGACGTGCGCCGTTATAAGGCGAAGGAGTAAGGCTAGGTTAGACTCTTACTCCAAATTTTGTGGTTTACATAACGAATTGATTTGATTGATGTGTGAATGGCGTGGGCCTTCACTAGACCGGGGATAAGGCTAGGCCTTGTCCCGTTTCTAGTATCGTGCCGTTATGCCGCCGAAATTTTCTAAAATATGTTAGAAAAATAAAAATATCATTTTATTGGGTAAATGAATTGAATAGAAATTCATAGGTTGAAATAAAATGTTTTATCGTTAAAAATATAATTTTTAACGTGAAGTGAATAAAATAAAATATTCATTTATAAACCGGACGGTTTGTTTATGTACACCTATTTGAATGACATTGATTGGGTCGATAAATTTTACACATCGCCCAACAGCACAAATAAAATAGGTGTTTGATTGTTTGAAACCCCACACGGGTGTTGGGATGAAATTTGAAGTTCACTCATCCTGATTGATTAAATATGTCGATCGATTGACAGGCTGTTATAAGCGTTGAATATCTATATTTGATGCTTATACAGTGTAGTGCACTTTGGTTGATGGTTGATTATTTTTCAATGCTATGATATACATGTGTTGTATGAAAATCCATATAATTAACTTTATATGGTAATTGATTGGGCCTCATTCCAATTTGAAAAATAAAGAATATTATAAAATAAAAGTTCATGTGTTGACAGTACTCATTCATTGAGATTGGTCATGTGTTGAACGAAATATTTTAATATTATAATTTACATCTTTATCGATATAAAATAAAAGTTCATGTGTTGACAGTACTCATCCTTTGAGATTGGTCATGTGTTGAACGAAATATTTTGATAATAACAACTATTTTGAAAAAGAAATATTTGAAATAGAATATTTGAAAATAGAGATTTATGAAGCCGTGTTGATTAGTTTGACGCCATTTTGACGTGAACGATATTTATATCGATTTTATTCATTTCGAAATGAATTGAAAACGATTTCGAAATAAATTGAATTGAAAACGATTTCGAAATGAATTGAATTGAAAACGATTTCGAAATGAATTGAATATATAACGATTTCGAAATGAATTGAATATATAACGATTTCGAAATGAATTGAATATATAACGATTTCGAATTGAATTGAATATATAACGATTTCGAAATGAATTGAATATAAAACGAATTCAAATTGAATTGAAAACGATTTCGAAATGAATTGAATTGAAAACGATTTCGAAATGAAATGAATTGAAAACGAATTCAAATTGAATTGAAAACGATTTCGAAATGAAATGAATTGAAAACGAATTCAAATTGAATTGAAAACGATTTCGAAATGAATTGAATTGAAAACGATTTCGAAATGAATTGAATTGAAAACGAATTGAAATGAATTCAAATTGAATTGAAATTTGAATTGAATAGAAATGAATTTTGAAACGAATTTATAAAGAAGAATTCAATTTTGATTTGAATTGAAAAGGAAGTTGAAATTGCTTTTGAAACGAATTTAAAACTATTTATATAATTCGTTTTAAATAAAAATCGACGAAGTATATATTATATATATTATATATATAATATAATGGCCTGAATAGAACGCGCCGCACCGCGGTAGTTCGTGAATTTCGACCATTTATTTCAAACGGACATTACGGGAGATCCGACCGTCGGATTCTCCTAAAACCGGAACCGTTGGGTTCGTATCGAAAAGAGCTTTCTAATGAATGTTAGAAATTTGAAATCTAACGGTTGGATTTGGAGATACGTCCAAATCAAATTCGAAAAAGGTCGCTGTAAGTGCAGTTCGATGGCCGTTAATGGAAATCGACTGTACGGGCCTTGATAAAATTATTAAAAATAGTAATAATTTGTGTAAAATCATAAGAAATGATTTGTGAAAGTTTGGGATGAAAAACTCCATATTTGAAAAGATAAAAATAGATTTTTATCGAAATGAACTAGTTTTGAACTAGAATTATAATTCTATTTATTTTTAAATAAATAAATTGAATTTGAAATGGTTTTGAAAATAACCAAAATTTCCAATGATTGCATTGGAGTGGATTTGAATCGAAATTATCTTCGGAATATTTCGATGTTGGAATTCGTGATATTACAGGTGTTGTTATGGAAATTTGAAAGATATATATTTGTATCGTTATTTCCAATACGACATTTGTTAGTCGTAGAATTCGATATTGAATATAAGCCGATATATTTTCTATTCAGAGCCTTGTATTGAATATCGAATGTGATTTGGGTTTGTCGTGAATGGTGTCTTCACTAACACTGTTCTTGAACCCAGTTGAGAAAAGATTAAATCTTTTTATTTAGATTTAATGAAGTGTACCAATTAAATAATATTTAATTGGAATTGAATCGATATTGATTTTTGGGTTTATCGTGAACAGTGTTTTAAATAACACTTGTTCTTTAACCCGATAATTAATGGAATGTGATTTGGATTTATCGTGAACCGTGTTTTAAATGACACTGATTCTTTAACCCAGTCGAAGATTAAAACTAAGTGGAGTTTTAATGAATCTTTAATTAGATTGAAAAGATCGAGAATGGAGTATCACCAGTTTTGCTCCAGTCGATAGTTAAATCTTTAATTAGATTTGAACGTGAAATTTAGAAACTAACTGTCGGTTAGCCAAGCAGAAGGGTTTTCTGGATATTGATCTGATGTTGGTTTCGGCCTTCGGGGTTAATATTTGGGGAATTATTCTCTTGATTAATTTACGGTTAGTGACTAATGAATTGGAATGAGGCGTATGTTGTGTTTGTGTAACACTTATTTAAAATATACGCGAGTTATTCGGAAAGACCGGGTTCATCCCATTCTGAATAACTGATACGACGATAAGTCGAAGATGAAGACGATGGTCGAAGACCGGAGGTCTTCACGTCGTTTGGGTAATTACTGATGATCTTGATTGGGCTGTACACCCAAGAAGATGGAAACAGTTAGTGATCGTCCAGACGTACTTGGGGATCGATGGATAGGCGGGGTATTAGGTGCCTCCGGTTTCGTTCAGACCCAGGATGGACTTGTAAATGGACTGTGTGTCTGACATCGGATTTCATTCTGTGTGACTGATATCGGTTGCATAGGATGGTTTGCCTGTGTGGCATGCTAAGATGCAAATGACCAAGGCTTCTGTTGAAAAGCAAAGTCTTGTGGTGATGATCAAAGCACGGCCTTTGTGGCGTAGCTTTGTGTAACGTTTACCTCGCGTGTTTCACACCCGGTATGAACCAAAAACGGGAGACGGACCTCAGGGAGGACTTGCGTTTCTTTCTAGCTAGAAGTGGCGTCAGTGGTTTTACACACCCTGACGAGTTTGACTTATGTGGTTGTTGCGGTTGCGAGGCGCCTCGGTTATATCGGTTTCGGCCGAATGCATTCTGGTCGGCTGACGGACCAGACTTACACCCCATAAGGTGGGGAGACGTATTGTTCAGGTATAATAATCCACTCCGTGTGGACCGGCCCTGACGATCCAAGGGGCAGTTGCGGCTGTTCCTGTGGCTCGGGCTAGAGAGTCACGAATCGGTTGAGGACTATCTTTTGCCTCGGTTCATAGATGGAAATCCAATCTCCAAATACGTGACATTTGCGGTTTTATTTGTAGAGCCTAGTATGGCGACATAGTGGGATGGGGCGCTTATGCCGTCTATGATTGATACTTATGATTTGAAGTTGTTTTATACACTATGCACTTATAATAGTATCAAACGATTTGTTTTAAACGTATCAAGCATTCTTTGGCTGTTATAAGGGAAAACCCTATCCTCGGCTGCGTTGCATTGTGTGATGGGACCTGGGTCTTATAACAGCTTCATTTTTCTTTATTTAGCATTGCGCTGTTTGTTTTATGCACTGGTATTCTTGGGAGGAAACCCGTTCCGTGTTATACGGCGTGGTCCCTTGATTTACCTATCTTTAAAATAAAGATTAATAACTGTTTTAGTTCTCACACCAGTCACATGACTGACCTGGAGTTTATTGTTTTAACCTAAACTCTGGGTGCCCTTATTTTGACACGGGCAGCTAGTAGTTTTGGTTTTGCAGATTTATATTCACAGGATCCTGGTTTACAGCTGGAATGATATCCGGAAAGCTTTGTATCCGTATATCTCTTCTAGTTGTGTATTGTATTATTTTCCGCTGCTATGTATTTAAATGTAATTTAAATCTCTGATATTTCTGTGTAATATTCATTTATACTCTGTATATTCTTGTAATCTGATGCATTGTGGTTATATGCAATGAAATGTTCTTTGTATGCGTTCTGTTTTGTCCTGTTCTCAAACGATAGGGCGTTTCGAACGGCCTGGATCGGTTTAGCGACTGGTTCGGACCGAGCGAAATTCCTTGCCGTCACAATTTTCATGTCTGCATTATTGTGTGAATGCTTGAAAACACCTACAAATGGTGACCTAGAACTAGGATTTTTCAAAGAAATCCATAAGCTAAAATAGCTCAGAATCATATAAAATTTGGAGGAGACGAGACGAAAAGTCTTCAAAGATTGTGTAAAAAAATTTTGGAGTTGTCTAGAGTTCATAGTGGGGAGTTATGGTTAGATATGTTCAGATCGACCAAGATTCAAAAGTGACTAGAATTAGTTGAAATTTTTATAGATGATAAAGGATGTCCTGAGGAGGCTATGTTTCAAATTACAAGTCGGCTTGATAAAAAACGAAGGAGATATGACGGGAATGGTTCATGTCAGTATAGAGCTTCAAGGGTTGGATCGGTATAAAACTTTGGATAGAATCAGTAGAAGGTTGGGGCTTTGGATTGGACAAAGACTGAAGTTAAGATCGGTAAGGATTGAGGGGACTTCTGATTGGCCAAGTATGTATGCCGAGCCGGATCGGTGCAGCTACGCCGATTAGGGAATGTCGATTTGATGTAACCACATTGATTCGGATTGGATCGTTTCGGCATCGATTCCAGCTGTAGGGATCGGTGCAGATCTGGATTAGTTTGGTTACATTGACCCAGACTGGATTGGTTCGGTATCGATCATGATTATAGGGATGGGCACCGATTCAAACAGAGAAGGGTTCGGGACCTTTTGACCCTATGCGAATGATGTACTACTTTGGCATTACTTCTTTGATGGATGGTGGTAGTTCAAGGAGGCATACTTGGCAGAGACATCGACATGAAGATGTCTTATTTCCATAGCTCAAGGGCAATTCAAACTTGGAATTGGAAGGTAGGACTCCAACAATGGCAAATTGAGCTCCTAATGGTAGAGCAATAGACTATGGATTAAGATGGGGAGCTATCGGGAGGAGTTTACGGAGCAGAGTTGGACGATAAAGGTTGTTGTCTAGGTAGTTTCCAACCAGAAGATTTCAGATGGAGTCAGAAGATAGTTTGAAAATAGATCTACAATGGAGATACATTTGCAAAAGGAATCATTAGTATATAGGTTCAGGCAGCTACTTGGGAAGCTGAGGCTTGAGCGTCTATCGAGTTTTAACCTGTTGTAGGATGCAAGCCGGTACAAGAGCTGCCCATTGGATGACCACCAGACTAAATGTTGTATAATCGAGGGGGACCCGTAAAAACCATTTATGCTTATTCTCAACAAGACAGAGGTTGTCGACATGATATGGCGTAACAACCCTGATTTTTGGAACCAATTAAAAAAATATTTTTAATTGATTTTAATGAAAATTAAATGTTTTAAATGATTTATTTTGAGAATAAACGATTTAGAAATTATTTTAATTCGAAGTTTGAACGTATATATATATTTATATTATTTATAAAACGAACTACTAACAGCACGGTAATTTGTAAAATTTCGTTTTGAACTTTTAATGAATGTGCAGAAGTTAATATAACTCGGATTTCTGTAAAACAAGAAGTGTTAGGATCTATTTAATTATGTCTTTCCAACGAAAGTGAGAAATTAAGATTTCATTTTATAAACTTTAAGTTATGTCCAAATTAAAATTTAAAATAGTCGCTATGCAATCATTTATAAATTATAACGATTTATTAAAATATAATAAACAGATTTTTATTGTAAATTGATTACTGTTTGACTAGAAAACTGAAATATGGAGTTATGAACCCAAGTATGTTTATTTTACAGTTGTATGACATTTCATTAGAATATATATGTGATAATAATAATTATTTTATTATTAATTTGAACAATTTTGGAATTTAATAATATTATAATAATATTGCATAGGCCTTAAAAATAGTCATTTTGCAAACAACCTCCGTTTTCGACAAAACCAATTTTGATCAATTCGTAACATCAAATTATTGTCAAGTTTAAAATTTCAAGTCAATTGGATCGTATGTAAGCGTAGTAACACGTGTTGGAATTCAGTTATAATTCAATAAGTTATGAATAAAAGAAAATTTTCAAATGGTCTCCAAATTCGATGCAACCAGGTTCATTAGAACCGCACTAGTAAAACATAGGATGATTTCAAGTTTTGTAATTTGTGGAATCAGTATGTGGTCTTGGCAAATTAAAACGTACGTTCAAATTCAATATTTAACGTTATATTTATTTATATTTTAATTTTGATTAAAACCGATTAAAACAAGCAAATCGCTTACGGAACATGTCCCATCGAGTCCGGAATAGGGGTATTTGGTTGAAGGCGACAGTCATTGGGATTCGTTTGGAGTTCTGAGCGTTAAACATGTAACGTATGAATTAAATATTAATATAACTTTATGTAAATATACCCCAAAATCACAAAACCCTAGCTTCATTTATTCTGGCCACCGCCACTTCGACTTAATGGCTGAAAAGCTCCAGCGTTGCTCCCTTTCTACCTCCTCATCCACGCACTAATATCAAAAACTTCCAAATACAAAAATGTTGATCACGTTATCTACATTTCTACCGGTCATGATCGAATTTCGTAGCCTGAGCCACTCGAATTTTGCGCTCAAACGCAGCGCTTTTGCACGTCGTTCTAGGCCACGAAGAGCCTTGATTTGCGCTCCATTCATAGAGGAGGTCTGCGGCGTGAAGCCCTGTGACGTGAGGTGGTTCAATTGGTGTCTGGTATGCTGGGGAGGCGGCGCAACTTGGTTGGAGGTGACGAAGGTGTATCAGCCGATGTCAGGAAGAAGAATGAAGGGGTTAAAGAGTAAAAGGATAATTAATTTAGTTAATTAAAATTTAATTATCTTAAGTATATAATTAATGTTTAAAATTTTATAACTTATCCAAACAAAATTAGAATTTGGCAAAACAGGAAGCATTGGAACCGTGGAGACGAATTCTTCGTGATGAAACAAATTTGGACAAGACTGGAAACTGTTAGAATTTTTGATTAAATTAAACGCTCTATTTAATTTAATTAGAAACAATCGTTATTTAACGATTTCAAACCGATCAAAGTGAGAACTCTCTCACTCAACTATTTTGTTATACTATTATAATCATATATATATATATATATATATATATATATAAATTTCCTGTATGAGCTTCTCACTTTAAATATTATATTTGTGTAGTTTAATTACAAACGCACTGTTAAATAATTAGTTGTTAAGTGATCAAGTTAATGTGGATTTGTAATATGATTAGAAAAGTGAAACTGAATAAATTAGTAAGTAAAAGTATTGCTAATTTATTAATAGTAGTTTACATGTGAAAATTGAATTTTATTTTGTTAATTATCACAAATTGTTATATGGTATATGGTAGCTCACATCACGAATTGTTTGCAAACCCAATGGATGAATTGATGATTGATTGTGATATGAATTGAATGTGATTTTGAAATAATTAACTTGTTAAAACAATGTTAAAATATTTGTGGTAGTTGAAATTGGATTAAACATCCATTTACAAGTCGAACGACTTGTTTATGTTCACCTATTTAAATAATATCAATTGAGTTGAATAATAACTTGATTTGAGTAAGTTATGATAGATCGGATTAAATAAATAATTATTTAATTGATTATTTATTGGTTGAAAACTCCATAAGGGTATTGGGGTGATATCTGATTTACACTAATCCCAAGTGTTTATATAGTGTGTTAATCGGTTGATTGACAAACTGATGTAAGCGTTAAATAATTATTTATGGCTTATGCGGGTGTAAGAGCACTCTACGTGTTATTTGGATGTTTGATAGTTTTTTACAACTATTGTTGGATGGATAAAGTTTATATAAGTCAAATTGTATGATGTTTGGTTGAATGTTATTCCAATCTAGAATAAAATATGAATATTTTAATAATATTATATTTAACGAAAATCGAAGTTTGATTTAGACGTCCGATTTTGTATGGACTCATAAATATAAAAATATAGATGAATATTCGTAACTGTAACGAAGGGTTTTGAATTAAATTTAATACATTTTCGGCATACCAAAGTTTTGATTTGAAATGAATAATAACTTTTCAAAGTGATGTTTAGTTAAGCAATTTGGCAAACGTTTTAGAAGAAGTTTTCTTTCGATAGTTCTTCATTTATTTTTATAATGGCTGTAAGGAAAATTTGAACATAAAATAATGACTTCTGAAAATAATATTATTTTATTCATTAAAATAATATTAAAATTACCTGAAAAGTGAAATGTGTGATTTTGAAGATAAACGACTGAAACGAGTTTTCAAAGATGAAATTATATAATTTATATAATTTATAAAAATGGTTTTGAAGTGTTTCGATTTATATTTAAAATTTATAAATCGATTTGGGCTTGAATAGAACGCGGCGTGCAGCGATAGTTTGCGAACGTCAACTTGTAACTTCGAATTGACGTAACGGAAGGTCTGACCGTCGGATTCTCCTGAAATTGGAATCATCGGAATCATAATAAAATGAGCTTTCCAATAAAATGATAATTTTTGAAATCCAACGATTAGATTTTAATTTAAATCCAAATCAGTTTTGGAAAATGTCGCTTTGGTGGCCGATATTGGAAACCGACAGTAAGGGCCTTAATAAAATTACTAAAAAAATGAATAAATTATGTAAAATCATAATAAATTATTTGGAAAGATTTTGGATGAAATATTCCATATTTGAAAAGACAAAAGATATTTTTATCTAAATAAACTAGTTAATAACAAGAATAAAGAGTTGAAAGGAATATGCGATGTTTTCTGAAGAATAATAATCCAATGATTTTCAAATAATAAATTGGATTTATGAATGATTTTAATATAATCACAATTTTTCAATGTATGAAATTGGAATGGATTTGAATGGGAATTATCGTCAGATATTTCGATAATTAGATTCCGTAACTACACGGATATCGTTGAGGAATTTGAAAGATATAGATATCGTTATTCCAATACGATATCCTTCGGTTTTAGAATTTGATATTGAATATAAGTCGGTACGATTTCTATTCAAAGCCTTGTATTTAATATCAAATTGAATTCTGGGTTTGTTGTGAATTGTGGCTTTAATAACACTATTCTTAAACCTGGTTGAAATGTAAGTTATATAATAAATCTTTTAATTAAGATTTAATGAAAATTTCCAATTTAATAAATTAAATTGGAATTGAATGGAAGTTGATTTTGGATTTATCGTGAACAATGTTTTAAATGACATTTGCTCTTCAACCCAGTTAAAGACAGGAATTATTTCCTAAAGTTGAATAATCATTAAATAATGATTCTTGAGATTAAAACTGAATTAGAGTTTTAAGGAATCTTTAATTAGACTGAAATGTAAAAAGAGGTAATTAAGTTTACCGAATTCGAGAAATGTTCGAGACGGAGTATCATCGGTTTTACTCCATGTGATGGATGAATTTTTAATTAGATTTGGAAAGCTAAATGGTAATTAAATTTACCGACAACACTATGGGTGTTAAATATGGAGTACCACCAGTTTTGCTTTATGGGATGAATAGGTCAGGATTGGGATAATAAAAAGAATGATTACTTCGCTAAGGCTCGATAATCCCAGCTACTTTTATAAACCTTAATTTGGTTTAAATTGTGAAAGGATATAATAAAATCTTTTGAAATGATATCCAAAGGAAGATTTAAACAAAAGTTTAAATGATAAGAATCTTTGATAAAATTAATGGGAACCTTTCCTAGAGTAATGAATATTTGAATAAAAGAATATTCCGAATTGGAATGAGATGTGTGTTATCTTTATTTCTTATTTGATTTTAAAGATATGTGAGTTATTCGGATAGACCGAGTTTAACCCATTCTGAATAACAGTTATGATAATTAAAAGTCGAAGATGAAGACATTGGTTGAAGATCGGAGATCTTCGCATCGTTTGGGCTATTGCTAATGTCTTGATTGGGTGGTACACCCAAGACAAGCTAATAAGTGGTGGTTGTCCAGACGTACTTGGAGATCGACTGACATCGTAGTTCGTGTTATATTAATTGACCTCTACTAAATATATATATATATATATATTTGGTGACAGATAATTTATTCTCTTAGCTTAACACCCTTCTCTGAGACGTACAAGCTCAGAGGTTATATATTAGTAGGCATCAGCTGTATGGTATGAATTGACTTTGTGGCATGCTGAGATGCATGGATCAAATCTTTTGTTGAAAAGCAAAGCTTTGTGGACGATGATCAAAGCACGACTGGTATAGCGTAGCTTTGTGTATGGCGTTAATTCGTGAGCTTCACCCCACGGTATGGTCAAAAAACGGGATGAGGGACCATAGGGAGAACATGCGTTTCTTTCAAGCTAAGAGTGATGTCATGGTATGAAGCCCAGGTATTTTACTTATATGGATGATGGATAGCAAGGCGCTTCGGATAGGGCCGCAAAAAGCCCATATGGTCGATATACTAACCAGGTAGTAGGTCTAATAGGACCGGGAAACGTATGATTCAGGCATAAACAATCAGCAACGTGCAGGCTGACCGGCCCTGCCGATCCAACGGTCACATGCGTGTTGTCCTGGACATCTTGTTAGAGATGGTTTGAATTCAGAGGAGAGATCCCTAGCCTTGACTCGTGAAGGAAATCCAAATTCCAATACGTGACTTTACGTTTTATACTATAACGAAGTAGTAGGATGGGGTATTATGCCATCTATGATTGATACATTTATATTCGAAGTTGTTTTCTGCACTATTCACTTATAGTAATATCAAAAATATTTGTTTTAAAGCGTATCAAGCATGCTTGGATATTATAAGGTAAAACTCTATCCTCCTGCTTGCGTTGCATTTTGTGATGGGACCTGAGTCTTATAATAGCTTCGTTTTTAAAAAAAAATTGTGTTGTTTTGATTCAATGATATTCATGTGGAGTAAACCCTTTTCATGTTATACGGCATGGTCCCATGATTTCCCACTTTTAAAGTAAAGTTTTAATAGCTGTTTTAAGTTCTGACACTAGTCCCATAACTGACCTGGAGTTTATTGTTTTCACCTAAAATCTAGGTGCCCATACTTTCCACATGGGCAACTAGTAGTTTTTGGTTTTGCAAATATTTATTTAACAAGATCCTGGTTAACGGTTGGAGCTATAGTCTAGAAAACTTTATATCCGTGTATTTCTTTCAGTTGTTTTAGTTGATGTGTTTTTTCCGCTATGCATTGTATTTATACATTTTAATTCCGCTGCATTGTTGTAATTTATTCTCTGATATTTGTATTTCTACCGTGTATTTTATTTTCTACACTCTGACATTCTTGTACTCTGATGTAAATTGTTGTAATAGCAATGAAAAGTTCTCTTGTACTGTGTTCCGATGCGTCGTGTTCTCAAACAAGCCGTCATTTTAAACGGTCTTGGCCGGTTTAGCGATCAATTCAGACCAAGCAAAATTAAGGTTGTGTCATATGGACAATTTTAGCTCCAATATGGTACAGTTACCATAGTACCAAACTAGATATATTTTTGATGCATTGAGAAAATGTAAGGATAGACGATGGTTGTTACGGTTTTAGTCATTTATCACCTTATGGATGTCATTAGATGCAAGTAGTATCAACATAGATATAGATAGTGCCGATGCAAACATTTAGACACCCCAGTACTCAGACGTAGAGTAACCAATATTACAGATTCTATTAAATTAGTATATACTTCTATGTGCTAACCCTTTGGATGTAGGGACAAGTCAGGTATGATTTATCATATTGTGTGTTCCACTCATTTTTGTACTTGAGATTTTATCGCTCGCACCAAACTTTTTCTGGCCAAGAATTTTATGTTTCACTTCTTATTACTACGAGTGCTCTCACATGAATAGACTAGAGGCAGATTAGGAGTGATCACGAATAGCTTATTGGGAGGTGATTATGAGGCTCGCCACGTCTTATTTATATGTAATCTATCTATTTTTGCTTTTCACTACTATGGGGCTCATAGAGATAGTTTCTATTGGAGTTATTTCTTCTATATAACTCTATGACATTGTGGTGTGCTATTTGGATCTATTACTCTGATTTTTTAGATTCATTTCAACTATTTCCTGTCTTTCTTGCCTTATATCAGTGTTTTTACTATTGTATTTTATTTCATGCGTTCACTACACCACAATGGCCAATTGGCGACTCTTATTTTTTTCAACTGCCAACACTTATATGTGTTGTAGACTATAGACACTTATATGTGTTGCAGTAGGAAAAATGTGTCACCAAAAATGTGCCAACACTTTTATGTGTTGTATTGCTTGGCCATGTCTTCTTTTGTAAGGGCAAAAGGGTAACTTGTCGCATATAACCCTAATTGATGTTCAACGCATAACTTACTGACACTTAACTCTTTTCAGGCCGCTCCAACCCCAAATACGCTTAGAAAACAAACGCAAAGCAATTAAAATCATCGTTCTCATCAACATCAGAGGAAATCGAAAATTGAAATCTACGATTAAAGAATGGACTTCGAATTGGTGCTTGTAGGAATTGGGGATTCGAATCACGGTGGCTTCTAGGAATCACGATTTGAGGTAAAAATTCGATTTCACTTCTTGGAATCACGATTTGTATGAATCAGATTTGTATGGACCATGTTTTTTTAACCTTGCTCAATCTAATTTTGTCTGTTTTGATGATGTATGATTATATAAAATGGTTATAGGGCATAAAAACTTGGTGGCTGATTTCAATTATTTACACAGTTTGTACATATCAGAGAACTTTGCCTGGTTTTGAACCAAATAGATTTTGCAGTATAGTTTTGATCAATATGAAATTATAATATGTTATTTATTCATAAGTAACACATTTATCTGCTGAAAGTTCAATTCTATATGCATTATATCATTACATTCTGAATAAAAAGCACTTGGTGATTCATTGCTCATTCTGAAATACGTTATTAGTTCTGAATAAAGATTTTGTGCCAGCTCATTTGGTTTCTGTACAATACTTGAGAAAAATCTTCAAAACTAAAATGAAAAATTGAAGACTGTAGTGTAAAGATAATATACTTCAACACTTTTTTACAAAAAAAATGAGATTGATACAAAACCGCACGTTATTTGTATTTCAGTTTAAACTTAAAAGAACGACAGTGATGCAAAAAAATGAGAGTGATACTCGATAATGATTGTTATTTATTTATTACTAGGTTTATGAGGTTTTATAGCGTTTATTTCTCTACGAAAAGTAATTACAAAGGGGGGCACCTTTAATTTTCAACGGTCTACATGCAAGCTCATTGAAGAGGCATTTTTGCGTTGGTTGAGGATTTAACAGCATTTTTCTTCTTCTAAATATGTGATTCTCGTAAGCTTACTTTCCCATGTTCTTTCAAATTATCGACATTTTGTGCCATATCTTGTAGCTTGATTTTCAACTAGTAAAGGCACAAATAACATACCCGTGCAAAATGAACACCTACAGAAAACATTTGTATGGTAACTAACGGATGTAAGATTGAGAAAGTCATCATTTGATTTCTAACATAAAAAAATGGAGTGACAAACAAAATAGAAAAAAAATGTTTTAATGAGCTGTTGTACAGCTGAAAACAGGGAGCATCAGTGCAACAATCATGCGCTTGGTTCAAGCTCACATTTGTAATCTTGATGAATCACAAATGGATAAGATTTTTTGCAGTACAAATACATGTAGTAAAAGGACAGAATTTAAAATCTTCAATTGTCCCACCGAGTTATGACTTGAACCTAACTTATTGTAAACTGCTTCAAACGTTTTGATAGAAAACTATTCTAGCCGCATTAAATATATATAGTAAATGACATCAATGTAACATTAAAAAAAGGTGGAACATGATAAATCCATTATAACATGGCCAAGTTGAGAAATGCGTATACATCCATAAATAGTGCAACTGCGCTTGAAAGTGCAGCCAATGCAATTAGATTACAACAAAATTGCTAAAAATGATTTTGCAATGTGAAATAATTTCAAAATTAAGGACTGAAAGAACAAGAAAATAAAAACATTACCATTTAGCCTAAGCGCATTTTTTAATACAATTGATAAATTAACTTTTTTATACAGAAGTTTATATTAGTAAAATTCTTCATTTGTTGGGTCATAAGAAAAAGAAGTTATATAAGTAGTTGTAAAAAAAGGTGATACAGAAGTTGTAAAAAATCAGTCTGTGACTTAAAATAGCCGAGAGCGAGGGTCTTGGAATATTTCGTAGGACTTGGAAATAATAAGTGAGAGAAGTGTGAAAGTCGCCATAAAAATATGATAAGGACTACACGCATATGACTATCAGTCAAGGATCAACGAAAATGAAATGCAATAAAGATTACTCCTCAATATTACGGGCAAGTTGCACTATACATATGTTTCTCTTTACTTCAAAAAAAAAAACATGCTGGGATAACTTATGTTAAACTATTGTAGTTTAACTGGGATAACTTATCAAATGCTCGTTCCATGTATTTATTTTTGCTTCTTAAAAGGTTGTTTTTGGTGGATTTTTGCTTTGAAAAAACATGCGGAAACGTTAGCTATGTAAACCTTTTTTTTGTCTCTAATATAAACCGTTAGTCTATGCAAAAAAACATTCTAACATACGAAAAAAATAAGTAAATAGGAAATGACCAGAAGTCATCCAAACTATTAAGTAATTAAATAATTTATTTAATATTGTGCACTTAAGTTACCTATATTACCATGTGTCATCCCTGCATAGAAGCTTTAATGAACAGAGTGCGTGTTACTGTTTGGTGAGCGTCTGCTCCCTTCATTGGATTTCAGTTTCAGGTGCGTATGTGTATTGAATATTTCAGTTTTAGATGCGTATATATTAGTTATATTTAGGTTTGTTGCTATTATATATATATTGGTGGTTGGATTTCCCGCAGTATCATTAGCGGATGCCCGCGGTACCATTAGCGGATGAATACCCTATGCGCCCCACGCTATGATAGTGGATGACCTTCATACCGCGATATCCTGCCTTGAAGCAGGATGGGTATTATTTATGTTAGCTAACATATGTGGATGCAGGAAAACAGGTTGGAGGGATCCAGCTGGATTCCTCAAAATTTAGTATTTGTTTGATTTCATATTTTAGTTTATTCTATTTCCTTTGTTATTTCACATATTAAATGTAATCTAAATTGTGTTGGTAGCTGCCGTTATCTTTGTTCAATAAATCATGTAGGTTCTAGGAGAATTTTTAATCATTAGATCATCACACTTTTTAATAATTTTTTGTAATTTAAAATGCATTTATACAAGAGATTTTTCTTTCTGAACAAGTTAGATAAATTTTGACGACTGTAGTGTTTGCAGGTCTTTGTTGTTGTTTTATGATTTTATCATGCATGTATATAGATCTATATAAGTGTCATTCTGATGTATGGCCCCATTTATCGAACAAACTGAACATTTAGTTTCAGTTTCGAGTCGAAACTGAAACTGAGCAATGTTCAGTTTCAGTTTCGAGTCGAAACGGAAACTGAGCATTCAGTTTCAGTTTTGAGTCGAAACTGAAACTGACCATTCAGTTTCAGTTTTGAGTCGAAACCGAACTGACCGTTCAGTTTCAGTTGAGTCAAAACCGAAACTGACCGTTCAGTTTCAGTTTCGAGTCGAAACCGAAACTGAGCAATGTTCAGTTTCAGTTTCGAGAACTCGAAACCGAAACTGAGCATTTAGTTTCAGTTTCGAGAACTCGAAACCGAAACTGAGCATTCAGTTTCAGTTTCGAGTCGAAACTGAAACTGAGCAATGTTCAGTTTCAGTTTCGAGTCGAAACCGAAACTGAGCATTCAGTTTCAGTTTCGAGTCGAAACTGAAACTGAACATTCAGTTTCAGAAACTGAACATTCAGTTTCAGAAACTGAACATTCAGTTTCAGAAACTGAACATTCAGTTTCAGTTTCGAGTGATAAATGTAATGTGAAGTCTGCAAAAAAAATAGTGTCCGACCATTGAGTAATATCATAGTAATGCATAATTTTTTTTCAAAACTGTAATATCATAGTGTCCGGCCATTGAGTAATGCACTATAAAACTGAAACTGAATTCTCAGTTTCGGTTTCGACTCGAAACTGAAACTGACTTCAGTTTTGGTTTCGACTCGAAACTGAAACTGAATGCTCAGAAACTTGACTTGCAATTTGTTATTTCTGTAAAACTGATTGCGTTTATATTTTGTAGGCACTTGTGGAGGAGGAGGAAAAAAAACAGAATTTGGAATGTAATAGCAACGAGCATGCAAACATGTTTGATTTTGACAATGATCCTATCGCCAAAGTTTTTGGTTCTGACAAAAGGAAAAATTATTGTCGTGCAATTAGCTCCTCTTCTTCCGCAAAGCACGTAAAGATAATGCAAGCATCAAAAGCAATTGCCGACAAGAATAAAAAGGATGATTTTCGTCAATGGTCTAAGGAATTACAAAATCAAGTTGCAAGTCAAGTGGCGAGTCAAGTGTCAATCCAAATCAACGATGCTCTTAAATCCTTTCTTACTATGGTACCGGGATTACAACATAACGTTAATGACGGTGTTATGACGCCTATGACAGAAACCGCTTCTAATTTGGGTAAATCTACACCGAACGTTGGAATTGCTGATTCGGTTATTCCGACAAATGATGTTGGATCATCAACAAAAGGAAAACAATTTGTAATGCTATTATCACCAGATATGAAGGAAGTAGCAAAAGCTTATATTGGTACGCAAACCATGTGTCATTTTAGAGAGATAGTGCCAAATGTTGAGAAAGTTGTTTGGATAACAGAAGTTTTAGATCCGGAAGCACCAATTTACGATGGTCCTCAAAACGGACACTACAAGCTTTGTGAATTTTCAGATGGAGGCTTTGTGATATGGTCCATGTTTCGCCTTCATAATATCTAAAATTCTATGTATCTTTAGTAAAACTTTGTATTGTTTTTTGTAATTTGAACTTGATATTATGGTATTTTGAAATTGAAAGCATTATGCAAAAGTGACATTATTGAATTTGGAATATGGAAGTGTACCAAATACTTTTATTTGAATTGATATGTTGAATTATATATGGAATATGGAAGTGTACCAAATAAGAGTTAGTAGGATTATGATACTGACATTTATAAGTGTTAGCAATGAATATGTTTGTAACACTTATAAGTGTTACCATATATTATGGTTCCAACATTTATAAGCGTTAGCAATGATTATGTTTGTAACACTTATAACTGTTAGCAGTTGGTCTGCTTGTTACACTTATAAGTATGTTTGTAACACTTATAAGTGTTACCATATATTATGGTTCCAACATTTATAAGTGTTAGCAATGATTATGTTTGTAACACTTATAAGTGTTAGCAGTTGGTCTGCTTGTTACACTTATAAGTTGTTTGTAACACTTATAAGTGTTACCATATATTATGGTTCCAACATTTATAAGTGTTAGCAATGATTATGTTTGTAACACTTATAAGTGTTAGCAGTTGGTCTGCTTGTTACACTTATAAGTTGTTTGTAACACTTATAAGTGTTAGCAATGAGTATGTTTGTAACACTTATAAGTGTTAGCAGTTGGTCTGCTTGTAACACTTATAAGTGTTAGGAGTTACTCTGCTTGTAACACTTATAAGTGTTACAGGAAATTCCTCACAGGCCGTTAGTGACACATAAAAGTGTTACAGAAATTATTTGTAACACTTATACTTGTTGGGAATCCACTGTTTTGGTGTAGTGGTTGTAAGATTCCAATGTAAATGGTCACCTTACATTGTCTGAACACTATAGCATCGCATTTTTCAGGTTTTGAATGTCGAACATTTAGGGTGGTCATTTAATTTGGTATCAAAGCCTATGTTACATTGCTTGACTTAGGAGGTGTTTCAAGTATGTGTGTGCGAGAGAGAGAAAGCGCTTGATTTTAAAAATATTTTAGTTTCCAAAAGTAAATTATAATGCATATTTATTATAGTATGAATCACATTGCACGAACACTAATAAAGTATGATTTCTTGCAATAAGTCTAATCATTTTATCTCTTATTGAAAGATTAGTCGCGAAATAAGAAGTCATGCACGAAATCCGAATTTAGTGGTTGAGAAAAGAAGTGATTTGGGAATTGCTAATTCCGATTTTCAAACGTTTTTTAATACCTTCACGAGGAGTATGCTACAAAATGCTGAAGTAGCTAATCCTAATGCTATTGTTGTGAATGGTGGTTAACTGTAGACACCCGAAGCTAATTTTGCTAAGCTTAATAAGGACTTTTATAGGTTGGGAGGTAAACCTTTTTATGGGAATGGAATTGGCGAAAGAGGTCCAAGATTAGTCGACATTTGAGAGTGAATCTTTGCTTATCTCAATCTAGAGGATGCTATGAAGGTGAAGTCGACCTCGCATCAACTCTAAGGTGTTAGAAAATGTGGATCATGTATCTTAAAGGCAAACGTAACATTAGAGGGTGATGAATAGTGTTTAATGGAATTTGTGAATCTAATGAAATATTTTTAAATATATCAGAAACAAATGAAAATCACAGATATGAAATTATCACATAATCAAACACAGATGTAGATAATAATATGTAAAAGCAATAAAGGAAAGAACACAATAGGAATTTTGTGTTGGTTCGGAGTTACCCAACATCCAATCCCACACAACTCTAGTCGATACAGATTTCTTTTCAAATATTATCCAAATTATATTCCTTAATTTCACAAGCCATGAGTTCCACCCTTCGGTTTCCCAAGTACAGTGGGACTCAGTTGATTTTCCAGGCTACAATCACACTCAGTTGATTTGCGGGACAATTTCACAACCAGCTAATTTGAACGGGCTACAACCATACCTTTTCAGTATTAGTTTTGAAAGAAAGACTTGATTGAATTTTGATCTTATGATCTTGGATTACAAAAACTCCTATAACTATAAGTAACACTTTATCTTTAAGAAAGTGTGATAAAGAATCAAAGTAGAAATGAATTGGTTTAATTCTCCTTGAATTTTTGCAGAATTTGAGTATAGGAACTTTAATTTTAAGAGTGATAATGGGGAGAAGAAAAGAGAAGCAGAAGATAATAAAAGTGGTAAAAAAAATTTGAAATTAGATGGTGTTAATAGTGGATAAACAGTCATGGCTCTTCAGTAAAAGATTCAAACGAATAGACACAACTTTTGAAATTAGAAATTAGAAATTAGAAAATTACGGTAACCATGTCGGCATGAAGGGTAGGGGATGTTGACATGTCTTAGGGAATTTTAAAATTTAAATTTTGTTTGAAAACAATGTAAATGATGCGTAAATAATTCAAGGTGATTCTAGAATTTAAATAAACTATTTTCATATATATTAAAGTAGTATAATAGAGTAAGAACGTAAATTGAAACACATATTTATAATCTATAAAAGTGATATAAAAATTAATATAAAACTATAAATATAAATATATTAAACTTTAAAACTTAATATATAAAACTATATATAAGAATATAAGTAAATATTAATTTCAAAACTTAAGTAAGCACCTATGATTAAAATTAAAATATAAGTAAGAAAAATTAAATTAGGAGTTAGACTTAAAATCCAGGAAATAAATTTAAATACTAATATATATATATATTAAACAGGAAGTAATTTTGAAATTAATTTAAAAATAAAATTTTAAGAATACTTTAAAATATTACAAAGCTGAAATGGTAAGGAAATAGGAATAAGATTTTAAGTTCTATTACGGAGTTTTAACAAAAATTCTAGACTTTATCTAAATTTCTTGAACTTTTGAACTCTTGTTACTCATGAGTCTTTAATCTTGAACTCTTCTTCTTCATAATCTCGAATCTTAAAACTGTACAATATTCAATAACCAATACCTATATATAATTCCTGCATACACACACACACACACACACACATATATATATATATATATATATATATATATTTCTATACAATAGTTTTAATATATATTTTATAACAATAGTAATTAAGAGAAGGTTGTTGTCATCAAAACCATCAAGACCATTATCTCAGTCCCTAACACAAGGATGAGCGATGAATTGGTGGAATGCGATGAAGGTCCCTATACTAGAGGACAAACTCATTTGGAATCAATTCAAGACTTGTTTTGAAGAGAAGGTTATTCTGACTGCCTATAAATCATCTACATTTAGGAAGTTTGTAGAATTGAGGTAAGAGGACATGACTATCCGTGAGTGAGATTGAGTTTGATACTTCGTCAAAGTATGAGATGTCTCTCATCAACATTGTGTAGAAGAAATAATGAGAAGTTTATTCTTGGCATACATGATCTTTTGGGAGAGAAGTTGTTGTACTTTGTTGAGGAGACCTTTGAGTCAGTGGTTGGGAAGGCGCTCGGCTTGAGATTAGCTATCCCAAATCAAAAGCTATAGTTGAAGTAGCTCCTTAAGAGGAGGAAAAACTGCAAGCGATCGGGGAAGGCAATAAGAAATGAAACAAGAGCAAGCCACCAAAAAATACGAGAGGACAGAAGAAGAAGGCCGAATATCCCAAGAAGGATTGCCCAGAGTGGGCTAAGCAGGTTATGAAAGCGTACGCTATCAATGTTGTCCTATATTCCTCGAATTCCCCTTCGTCGAAGGAGAAGGGAAAGTACATTTTCATTCAAGGTATTCTTTCCATTTTCAATGATTCACATTTTGTCTGATATTGAGGCTTCCCTTCCCTTTATATCTAGAGACATGGTAGATAGATTAGGATTGAAACCTGAAATCATTTACAAACCTTTAGTAATAACAAACAACATTCGTAACCCTATCAATCTTATTATATTTTTGTTGTAATCTTGTCTTGTCAAGACATGGATGCTATGTTGTTTGTGATTTCTTTGTTTTGGGATTTGTGGGATTTGGTATCATAAGTGGGATGGACTGGCTGAGTAAGTACGGGGTAGTAGTGGACTGCGAGATATGTCGATGAGGATAGGGACAGATGACTAGCGAAGTGTAGTGGCAAGGCTATTTACCATTTGAGGAGGTAATGACCAGTTATCTACAATTGCTCGAGGTTACACATGATGATTTGTCGACGGTACAACTCACTAGGGAGCATCTGGAGGTGTTCGACGAAATGAGCAGACTTCCGCCTCATAGAAAAACTAAATTCTATATTAACCTGATAAAGGACGCCAGACTGATAGTGATGCCTTTAAGAAGGATGGCATCCAAAGAGAGGAGAGAGAGCTTGAGATGCAAGTGAATGATCTTTTGAGGAAAGGCATCATTCGAAGGAGTGTATCAGAATGGGGTGCACCAGTGGTGTTCGCAACAAAGATGGGTGGTTTATTTAGATTTTGTGTTAATTACAATGAGCTAAATAAGGTAACAAGGAAGAATGAGTACCCTCTTCCATATATTGATGAATTGTTTGATCAACTTTACGGTGCACGAGAGTTTACTCAATTAGATCTTGCTATCGGATTTCACCAACTTAAAGTGGCAATACCTATAGATAATTCCTGCACACACACACATACATACATACATACATACATACATATATATATAATAGTGTTAGTATATATTTTATAACAATAATAGTTAAAATAAGGTTGTTTTGATCAAAACCATCATCACCATTATCTCGATCCCTAGCAATCTCCCCCTTTTTGATGATGACAACCTTTGTGTATAAGATACACTTATCTGTTAGCTTAATACTTCAGTTACTCCCCTATCTCCAACAACTACTAACTCCCTCTTAATCTAAGCACTATTTCATAATTATCCCCCTTTGTCATCAACAAAAACTATGATATTACTAATGGAATCAAAGCATTATATAAGCAATATTTAAATTAGAGTAGTAATTAATCAAGTCATTCAAACCAAACTATCAAGTTTATACAATCTATGAAATAGTCAATGCAAACCAATTTACATCTTCTTGTTACAAAACATCAATTTAAATCAAATCAAACAAACATTCCAAATTAAAATATAAATTTAAACATTTCTTCGGATTTCTCCCCATCCTTCTTCTCCAAATATAGGATCAACCTTTAAAGTCTCCCATTCTTCATTTTCTTTGATAAAAATTTCTTTCGAATTGTTATTTTCTTCTTCGTTGTTAAGTGTAGAATCATCCAAAGAATGTTATCAAAATTCCTCTCTTGATTTTTAATCATCTGCATTTGACTCAGTTCCAAGTAACACTTACTAATAAAAATCATACAGAGAATATTTTTGAATGAATTGAGCGTTTCTTCAAGATTTTCACTTAAACTATGAATTAGAGAAGCCATGGAATGATAATATTAAAATATAATGAATGGATATTAAAGAAGAATGAAAAGATAAGTTTTTGTAGAAGAAATAGGTAGTTATAGGCTTTGAAATTCATTTAAAATGAATAAACATAAGTTGTTTGTGACAGTTTTTAAATTCAAACAATTTTTAAAATTTTGGCAATTATATGTCAACATGTAGGATAGTACATGACGATGTGTGGCCTTTTTATTTTTTGCAAAATTTTGTTTTTATAAACTTGATTATAATTTACTAATGATCATTCCAAAGATGTTTTAGAAGAAATAAACAGAAACATAAGAACTTCATTGATAATTTTAGCAACGATACATAGAGATAATGTATAATACAAAATTGAAATACGATAATGAAATATAAACTACTACAAAAAGGAAATAAAACTAGAATTCAGTGGAGGATGATAAAAATGAAGATAATTCAAGCTTGCGACTCACTTTCCCAAAGAACTTATTCATTTTCATAGAGATTTTTTCCACCGTTTTATTAAATGATTTATTTAAAATCTTTTAATTTTCCGCTATTATCTTTTTATTCTTATGGAAGATTTTATTGGATGGATTACAGGTACTAGCAGGATATTCTATGCTTTCTGCAGAAGAATTTTCATTTTCTTCCTCTTCGTCGATTTCCATTCATTCGTCTTCTTTCATTTCTCGAGCCAACCTTTCTTCTTTTTCTGAGCATTTCATATGGTTGAAACACTTGCAGAATCTTAACATGAGATATATTTCCGGAATTAGACACTTTTTTTTTAAATGAACTCTGCTCCTTTGAAATCAACTCCAAAAAATTTGAAAATACGTGTAAGATAAATCCTACGATACAATGTATTTCACCCATTGAAAAGTCTTCTGGTTGAAATTCATCTAAAATAACTTGAGTCCAATTGATCTCATAATTTTTAAAATAACAAAAGGAGCTTTGCAAACTTTGATTGTTGAGTTATTGGAATTTCACGTACAAGTTGTGATAGTATGTTGAAGAAATAGATTAACAATTCTTACTTTTGGTTGAAAATAATGGTTTTTGAATTCCAAATGTTCATCATTCTCAAAAATATGGTCAATGGTCTCTTGGTCATGTTCATTAATTTTGAAACCTAAGAGATCCGTTCCCATGATCTTACAACTCAAAATATTTTCTAGCACTTCATAATCCAAAACAATTTGAGTACTTTTTACACTACTTCAAATTTCATTTCGTTTCCTTTGTAAAAGTCTCGATTCAAATTAGCATAATTTGTCTTTATGAGATTTCGATAGCAAACATAATCATTTTCTCGAAAATCAGTCAAATTAAGAACACCATTTTGACTAAAGAGAGTTTTAAGTTCATAAGATAGAAAATCATTGAAAATAGAAAATTTTCGCATAAAGACTTTACCAAATTTTACATAACTGATGTAATCTTTGATAGCTTCCGGGTACTATAAAGAAAGCCTTTGGTGGCTTTGGACAACCTCATAGTGCTTGGAGTGCTTGAAGTGCTCGAAGAACTCATTATAGTGGTTTTGTGAAGAGTAGAGAATAATGAAGATAAATTTGAATTTTGAAATAAAGGTGGAAAGAGGTGATAAGAATAGATAAATAAATAGAGAATTTATTGACATGTTCTCTGGTGAAGGGACACCTTTGCAGTACATTAGAGTTAGTGAAAAGATGGTGGGTAATTTAAAAGATTGAATTCAAATTTTGAATTTGAAATTTTCAAAAGGTAGGTAGACATGTGTCCCATTTTTCAAAGGACATATGTACTTTAATTTTTGATTCTTTTAAATAAATATATATATATTTATATCTTATATTATTTATTTATATGTTTCCTAAGATGTTATTTAATATAGCAATAGTTATATATTAAAATTTTAATAATATTTTATTAAAATAATATTATTTTTCAAATTTTTAATTAAAATTTTAAATATTTAATTTGAATTTAAACATAAAAAATTTCAAACAAGGGAAGCAAACAAAAAACCATTCGAGCAAGAAATTTCAACCAAATTAATATATATGCGTAACTACTTTTAGATTCAATTTTCAGTATTTCAGAATTGAGAATAGTCATGAAACGTATATCCGAATTGTTCATTTTCTGTTCTTCATCACTGGAGGATGAATTAAAATCGTCTACTGTGGCCGTGTGTGCTCTTTTCCTTTTCTTTGACAAATTAGTGTTTGAATGATGGTTTTGTTTTTTCAGATATGGAAAATCTCTTTTCAAATGGTCTGGTTCATCAGAGTTGTAACATCTTACGTTGTTTGGAACCTCATTATTCTTTATAGAATTTTTATGCTCATTCCTTCATCTTTATGTATTTTACAAATTTTCTATACTTCCTTCTCATCATTGATATCTCCTCATCATCACTGCTATTTGAATCTGAATCTTCGGTTATTGCATTGATTGCTATTGATTTCTTTTTTGATTACTTATTTTCTCTCTTTTCTTACAGCTGGACCTCAAAAGACATTAGATTTCCGATTAACTCTTCAATTTTCATAATACAGATATCATTGGCATCCTCAATCCCAAAGTCTTTTCATCCTAATTTGGAGTCAATGAATTTATAGTTTGTCTGACCTGGTCTTCCTCAGAATATATTTTCCCAAAGGCTATTAGTGACTGCACATCCCCTAGAACATGTAGCACATATCAGAGATAAACTCATTCAGAATCATTCTAAATAGTTGAAACTGGTTAGTTAACATACATATCTTGGTCTGTTTAACTTTGCTTGTTTCATTGTGAGTCACTTGCAAAGTTTTCCAAATTTTATATTTATACTTACACACAGACACCCTATTAAATTCATTTCTACCAAGTGAACAAATGGCTTTAGCATTATTTTTCGCAATAATTTTTTTCTCAACAGTCCATCGTGAAAAATCAGTTAAGGGTTCTATATATTCAATTTAAGTGATGTTCCAAGTGTCTAACCCTATTGACTTTGAATATGTTTTCATTCTACAAGCCCAATATGCATAATTATTGTCATTAAATAATGGCTATCTTATAGTGGACTAACCTTCTATTAAAAAAACAAGAATTATTTGTGTTGACATTAGCAGTGTTAGTTTCCATTTAAAACTATTCAAAAATCAAGATATGAATACTTTGAAAACAAATGTTCTGACACCAATTGTTGGGAAATATGGATCGTGGACCTTATAAGCAAGCTCAAAACAAGAGTGGGGTGAATAGTGTTCAATGGAATTTATGAATTTTATGAAATCTTTTTTAATATAACAAAAACAAATGAAAATTATAGATATGAAATAATCACATAATCAAACACATATTCTGATAATAATTAGTAAAAGCAGTAAAGGAAAGAACACAGTAGGATTTTTATACTGGTTCGTAGTTACCCTGCATCCAGTCCTAGAGACCTCTAGGTTGATGCAGATTTCTTTGCAAATAATATCCTAATTACGTTCCTTGATTTCATAGACCATAAGGTCCACCCCTCCTGTTTCTCGAGTACAGTGAGATTCAATTGATTTTCTAGGCTATAATCATACCTATTCAGTTAAAGGCGCGCTAAAGCCCCACTAAATCCCCTCAAAATTCCCGCTATAGCTCGTAGCACTCTTCTAACGCTAACAATTTAGCGCTAATGAACAGTAGATCTACTTTTTGCCCCGCTATTTCTTGCTACATCCGTTAAATCTGACTATTTAGCTTTCGCTTTACCAATATTAACATACATGACTTGATTTGAGTAGTTCTCTATTTAAAAAAACGAAAAACTTAGTGTAAAGAACTAATTTTAAGCCATAAGTGTCCAATATATTATAGAAATCTATTATAACCATAAAATCTATGTGCATAACCATGGTATTATTTGATTTGGTTATATAAGTTTAATTAATGTTAGTTTCTTCTATACTTATAATTTGAGAATGAGTATTAATTAATTTTAAATATTTGGTTTCACATCTAATGAACCATTTTGTATCTCCGCTATATCTCCACTATTTCCCTGCATTATCCATGCTCCACCTGTGACGACCCAAATCTCCGTGCCACGGAAGCAAGGATAATCGGTGGAATATAACGCATAAACAATAACAGCAGAACAGAAATATAGCATTACACCAGATAATGCACAACAAATTACACTAGATATAATATCCACATCAGAGTTACATAGCATAACAGGATCATACTTATTACAGAATACAGTTTCAGCTTAATGTAAAATGTCTACAGCGGAAACAAACATGATAAACATAATGAATTCTGAACAACAAAATAGAAATGATAGAATCCATCTTCAGCTCCATAGCTATCCAGAATGAGCCTGCTAAAACCTGGATACAAGGCTGCCTGTGTGGAAAATAAGGGCACCCGAGTTTGCAAGTGAAACAAACTACGAGTCAATCATGGGACTGGTATGAGAAATCTTACTTAACCTATTCAATAATAAGGTCAATCACAGGACCACGCCGCTAACGCGAAACGGGTTTACTCCATTGGATTTCCAGTGCATGAAACAAAATAAATCATTTAAAGAACGCAATTCTCTTTAGAAAAATGAATCCATTATAAGACTCAGGTCCCATTACACAATGCAACGCAAGCTGGAGGATAGAGTTTTACCTTATAATGGCCAAAATATTCTTGAGACGTATAAAATAAAATCATTTGATATTATCACTAGTCCATATATGTTTCAAAAACAATTTCAATCATAATGTATCAATCATAGACGACATGCGTACCATATATCATGTCGCCAAATATAGGTTTACAGTCAAAACCGCACAATGTCGTATTGGAAGTTGGATTTCCATCATGAACCAAGACAAGGGATCGTCCTTACCGAATTCGAGACACTCTAGCTCGTGCCTTAGGATCAGTCACAACTGCACCTTGGATCTTCAGGGTCGGCCCTCTCTTACGTTTGAGGATTGGTAATTCTTGAATAATACGTTTCCCCGCCCTATGGGGCGTAAATCTAGTCAGTATGTCGACCATATCATCCATCGGCCCTGTAGTGACTGATATATCCGAGGTGCCTCGCTTTCCATCTTCCACATAAGTAAAAATGTCTGGGCTCCATAACATGACACCACTCCTATCTAGAAAGAAACAATTGTCCACCCAGCAGTCCTCTCCCGTTTCTGGTTCATACCGGGGTGTGAGGCTCGCGAATTAACGCTGTACACAAAGCTATGCTAATTAAAGCCATGCTTTGATCATCAACGACAAGGCTCTGCTATTCAACAAAAGCCTTGATCACTTGCATCTCAGCATGCCATATTGACATTCCACGCCATGCGACCGATGTCTATCGATATATAACCTCTAAGCTCGTACGTCTTAGAGAAGGTTGTTAAGCAAGAGAATAAATTCTCCGCCACTAAACATATATATATATATATGTATATGTATATATTTAATAGAGATCAATCCACACATAACGAAATCCAATGTCAGACACACATCCATTTACTAGTTCGTTCTAGGTCTGAACAAAACCAAAGGTACCTTATTCCTCGTCCGATATGTCCAGTATAGGAGAGAGGCCCTCGCACATCTGGAGAATCAACAAATACGTCCGGACCACTACTACTGTAACCCCTCCTGGGAGCTAACCGATCCAGGGCATTAGTAGTAATCTATTCGGTGCGAAGATCACCGATCTTTCGCCGTCTTCATCTCTTCGACTTTTAATCGTCGATCAATTATTTGAAATGAGAATTAACTCGGCCTTTTCAAATAATTCACGTATACATAGAATTCAAATCAATTCTTTCCATGGTTAAACTACTTGACATTCACGTTTCAATTCAATATAATAATTTCATGTCAAATACATCTAACCATCAGAATATCCAATAAACCGAGTAAAATCGGTTTATTTCCATTCCATATTGTTTATAATATTTTATAATGATTTATCACTATTTATATATATATAGTCCATTTTCATCGAATGACGTTTCAGGTCATTCGATGGCGCTACTTTCATTCTAATTTGAATTAAACATTTCACAAAATCTAACCGTTGGATCTTAACGAATTTTATATCGTTGGAAAGATCTTTCCAAAGAGAACCCAATGGTTCCGGTTTCGGGAAAATCTGACGGTCGGATCTCTCGGTATAATCGTTCAAAGTTACGATTCCAAAACGCGAACTGCAGCGTCGTTATTCGTATTATTTTAATATATATATATAATTCATTTGATGATTTCTAAACCATTTTCACTTCAAAAATTTGGCTAACCTTTAAATTTTGAAAAATTTCACTATAATCTCCTTTGTACGGGGAAGGTTTTGGAAACTTATTGGGCCATATTAGGCACCCAATAAATCTAGAAACAGCATACACCATTTTTAGTGAACTATTCTGTGCCCATGGGAGTGTGTAAAGATCATAACTCCAGAGATAAATCCCGTCACCTTATCCAGTGTTGGAAATAAATAATCCATGTGTCGTATCTAATAACTAGAGAGTAGTGATTATTTCAACTCCAGACCCGTGTGGTTTTTTTTATTAATCTGGCAATTTACCTTTATATTTTATTTAGTCTATATCAGTCCTCAGTTCAACCTGTAGTTCATTCATCGAGATACGAGCGTCTTGCCCGTATGGTAATCCCAACCTCGTCATACAAGCTCCAAGTGCTTATATGGAATATGATATGCTATGACATCAATAGTTCATCTTCGGTTCAACCGGAAATGTAGTCACCGCCATAGAAGCCTCTCGCTTGTATGGTAATTCCAACCTCGTCATACAAGCTCCAAGTGCTTATATGGTACATAGTAGAGTATGCTATCTTCATGAAGTATGTCATGTAGTGTAGTTCAAAATTAATTGTTGCTATCCTATGGCGTCGTTTATAATCTCACACAGAACAACCAGCTTACCGCATCCAATGACATTCACACGAGTTTATATAATAAATAAAATTGCACAACCAACTCATTATGGTTTACCTATTTGTTGGGCACGCAAATAAATTCTTTACTCAATAGCAAATGCATTTACCTGTTTGGCATGTGTATATATATGCATATCTAATCTAAAAGTAGTATTTTTAGCGAACAAATATTTATTTCCTTACATGGTTATTTTTAACACTTCAATACATGTTAAAAATAATATTTTCAATGAACAAATATTTCAATCAACACATGGTTTTTTTAACACTTCATATATATGTTAAAAATAATATTTCTAATGAACAAACATTTAGTTCAACCCATGGTTATTTTTAACACTTCATACATATGATAAAAATAATATTTTTGGCGAACAAAAATATATTTCAACACATGGCTATTTTGTTTAGTTCATATACATGTTAAAATTAATATTTATAGCAAACAAATATTTATTTCAACACAAGATCATTTTTAACACTTCATACATATGATAAAAATAATATTTTTGGCGAATGAAAATATATTTCAACACATGATTATTTTTAGCGGTTCATACATACAATTAAAATGTTAATTTTATTGTTCAAATAATTTATTTCACACATGAATACTTTTAGCAGTTCATACACACAATAAAAACGTTAATTTTATTGTTCAAACAATTTATTTCACACATGAATATTTTTAGCGGTTCATACATATAATAAAAATGTTAATTTTATTGTTCAAACAATTTATTTCACACGTGAATATTTTTAGCGATTCATACATACAATAAAATTATTAATTTTATTGTTCAAACTATTTATTTCTCACATGAATATTTTATATAGTTCATTACAGAAAATTTCAACATTACAACGGTATGGTATTTGGCACCGGCACCGCGCCTGAGCACGGCTCCTTTGCTAACCTAGGCCTTGCAGCATTTCAATAATTTCATTTCCATAATTTCCACAATTCAATTCATTTTCTCAGCACGATGAATTTACCCCAAACATAATCAATTTTGTTGCATCCACAATCAATCATTCGCAATCACAATCAATTTCACACCACAATCATCCGTAGTTTAACAGAAAGTAGTGTCAGGGGCTACTATGCCCCATCTGCAACCTATTATATTTTTACCCATTTTATTTGAATTTAGAAATCTCACTTTGGGTTCCACTCCTTCAAAAATTGCAGATAGCTCTAAAATTTCTTTGGTCACCTCTAGAATGTAGCGCACGATGTCACGGTCCCAATATCTCTTGTTTCACTAGATTTTGACAACGTACGAAAAAGATATGATTTTGTATTCGATAAATAAACTTTGCAATGGTTTTATATGTTGTAAATAGTTTAAATTATAAATAGTCGTTACCTTTCAGTTTGATTCAAAACTAGGTTTTGATTTATCTTCCAATCCGTTGCGCGAGAGGACGATCAGATTGTTGCACGCTGTCAGCCTTGGAGAAGCGCACCTGTAGGTCCCCCTCACATTGAACTCGACGGCACGGTGGAAGAGCTCTGGTGGCTTGAACTGCGTGATTTGGGAGGATGATTTCAAGCCAAATATTTAACTCCAGACAAGCTTCGCCGTATGAATGTTGTAACACCCCGCATTTTTAATGAAATTAAAAATGTGGAAATATGTTTATATATATTATATACATAGATATATTTAAGAGAAAAATTAAATATTTCATATAATAAGTCCATGCAGTGAAATGAAGGAAAAATTAAGTGAAACACATGAAATGCGAAGAAACGCATGCGAAAAGTTAAATAGAAATAAAAAATAAAAAATAAAAATTTGAAGAGCTTCAGGAATTTGGTCAAGAAATTAGCGTCATTTCGTTCGTGGCGATTTTCTAGTCAATTTAGACCTATGGTTTGCAGAAAACCGATTTAAAATGAAGAAGATATCTTTAAATTTAATATTGCAGCAAAACATGAAAAAGAGGAATGAGAAAAGAATAATGTTTAGCATTGTTCTAAGGTTTGTAAGTAAAAAACTTAGTAGCTCATTTGGTTAGAACATGTGACTTGCATACAAGTGGTACAGAGTTCGATCCCTGCCAGTGCCATATTTTTTTTTTAAGGGAATAGCTAAAAAGAGGCTTAGTGCGAACGCAGTTCAAAAAGTGGTTTAGTGTGAAAATAGTTAATTTGGAAGATAGCTAAAAAGAAAAAAAAAATATAGAAAATATATATATATATACATACATATATATATATATATATATATATACACATATGACGTGTACGCCTCATGTGGCACACGTGGCGCATTTTTATTGGTTAAGGATTGTTTTTTTAACGATGCATTCTCTTATTGGCCCGGTGACGACTTCTGATGTATTAGGGCTTATGTGTCGTACTGTGATTGGCTTAGTGACACGTCTCTTTGGTTTGCATGGCTCTGATTACTCTTAGACTGATCTAAAGGCTAGAATTAATCCTAGACTTCTATATAATCAACTCAAACCCTAAACCTAAAACACATTCTATGAAGCCATCATGTTGTCTCTCTCTGAACTAGTGTAGCCTCCATCTTCTTAAAACTAGAATATCTTATTCAACTAGGAATCAATTAGAAGAACATCAATAGTCTACATCAAAGGAATAACTTAACAAATTCAGAAATCAGATTCCAAAATACAAGAACTGTTCTTTTTCTGTAAGTTCAGTTATATTTCAGATTTAAATATATAAAAGTCATGACATGAAATAAATCAAATCTAGAACTGTGCTTAATTGTGATTCTAATTCATGTATATCCTTGTTACAAATCTGAAATTAACTATGCCTATGAGACTATTATGATTTGTACAATTGAACCTATCATATTGTATATTAATTTGGTGATGCTTTTATGTTATGTTATGTACATGTTCATAAACTAAGTCATGTTCATATATGCTTATACGTTTAGATCCACATGCTTGCTTTTATGTTATGTTATGTACATGTTCATAAGTTAAGTCATGTTCATATATGATTATATGTTTAGATCTACATGCTTGCTTTTATGTTATGTTATGTACATGTTCATAAACTAAGTCATGGTCATATATGTTTAGATCTACATGCTTGCTTTTATGTTATGTTATGTACATGTTCATAAACTAAGTCATGTTCATATATGCTTATATGTTTAGATCTACATGCTTGCTTTTATGTTATGTTATGTACATGTTCATAAACTAAGTCATGTTCATATATGCTTATATGTTTAGATCTACATTCTTACATGTTTAGATCCAAGTTAATACATATGTTTAAGATCTATGTAAATTCCTGTTCATATGCTTATGATCTATGTTAATTGGATCTAACTCAAGTACAAGTTCACATTGATATGCTTGATTAAGTTTATATTGTTCATGAAAAAAATTTGTATTACACATGCTTAGTTAGATTCATATTATTTTGTGCTGTTGGAATGCTACATGTTCCTTTCTTTTCCCTTTTGTTTATGAATTAGGCTAATTTGCGAGCTTAACGTTCTATGTAAATTATGCGAACGAATAACGGGGGGAAACGTTGGGGTATAACATTAAATTACATGCTAATGGCATAGATTGGCTCATAATCATGTAAATGATTAATAACATGAAATGGTATAATTTGTATACCATTAATTATGAACATAATTTAAATAGTAAATGTGACATGACAACACCTGTGGATAATTTACATATAAACTTGACATAAATGATGAATATGTAAATTAAATAAAGGATGAACACGTCTAACCCGAGGTTAGATTGAGTTGTGGTGTAAAACTGCCCGGAACCGCCCGACACATACGTTAACCGCAACAACACCTATATAATGTAAGAGGTTAGTGCATCATGCCCAAGAAAAACCCGAGGTTAGATTGAGTTGTGGTGTAAAACTGCCCGAAACTGCCCGACACATTCAGTAACCGCAACAACACAGATCTAATGTGAGAGGTTGGTGCATTAATAAATCAATTAATGCTAATGAACAAGACATGCTAAGAATGGTAGGGTTAAGTTAACTTAGTCAACACTTAACCAGTACAACATGTTATTTAAACAAATGGTAGGGTTAAGTTAACTAAGGCAACACTTAACCAGTACAACATGTTAATTAAACAAATGGTAGGGTTAAGTTAACGAAGGCAACACTTAACCGATATAACATGATGTATGGTAGGATTAAGTAACACAAGAAGGCAACACTTAACCAATATATAACATGATATATGGTAGGGTTAAGTAACACAAGAAGGCAACACTTAACCTATATATATATATATATAACATGATGTATGATAGGGTTAAGTAACACAAAAGGGCAACACTTAACCAATATAACATGATGAACGAGTGGGGTTAAGTTAATAGAAAACACTTAACCAATACAACATGATGTGTGGGTGAGTTAAGTTAACATGAATGGACAACACTTAACCAATATTACATGAACGAAGCGGATAGGGTTAAGGCAAGCTTAACCAATAATACGTATTGACTTGATCAGTGGGAGGGTTAAGTACATCTCGTGCACGTGGGTAATATTAGTATATATAGGCCCACAAACTTAAACATTAAATAAGCATGCTTGAATCGGTGGGAGGGTTAAGTAGATCTCGTGTAGGTGGGTAATATTCGTATATATAGGCCCACAAACTTAACCGTTAAATAAACATGCTTGAATCGGTGGGAGGGTTAAATACATCTCGTGTAGGTGGGTAATATTTGTATATATAGGCCCACAAACTTAACCAGTAGGAAACCCTAGTAACGGGGAGCCATTTCAGCAGTAACCCACATAGATATATCATGGTGCCCTGAACTAGGCAGGGTGGGGCACGATTACTGAGCTGATTATAAGCGGTCAAAATAGCGGCAAGTGTTGCAGCAATGTAGGTTCCGGTGGAGTACGGGCGTGCACGTACTCCGGAGTGGAAAAAGCAGGCACTGGCCATCAGTAGTATAAACTGTGCATCTTAAATCGTGTCGGGTTGCTATCATAGGAATTGATACACCTTATGGTGGGACCAACACAGGGTATCTACACGCAAGAGAGGGCCGATTGACATAGACACATGGAACATAAATACAAGTAGGGAGCCGATCGATAGGGTTGTAAGGGTACATCTAACATCTTCGTGGCAATTAGGCTGATTGAGGTAAGATCCTCCTACTAGATGTACACTTGAAGGATGCTACAATTGCGGGGATTGGGATCACGTTGTAATATTATCATTTTATATAGATTACTAGTTGGGACACTAGTTAGGCGGTGCAGAGATATAGAAATCATAATAACAAAGTAGTAGCGAAGCAGAGGAAGAGTAGAAGCGCATTCAGTTTACCTTGCCTTATCTTGTCTTAAGTTGTCTTGTTTTATGGTATTGTCCTATTTTTAGTTTATTCACGTCATGATCCTTTATCTTGTTTACATGCTGAAAAATCACTGGACTTACCAGACTTATGTCTGACATGTTTTCTTTCGTTTTCTTTTCTTCCATTCCCCCCCAAGGTAGTCAGGGAGGGAATACTCAGCTTACTTTGGACCGTTTCTCTTTCCAAGCTTGGAGATTCTGTGATGTATGGCTTGGAACCTCTTATTTTTGGCCATGGCTGTGATTGCACTTTAATTTTGGGACTTATGCTACTTTGCTATGTTTTATGCTTCTTATATACTTGGAAGTTTTTGAATCAAGACAGAAATTTTATGTAATACTTTTAAGTATGATTGAGTCAATTGTTGTAAAAGCTTGACTGAACTACGTTGCTTATAAAATGACTTTATTTTCCGCTGCTTTATTTGTCTGTCTTGTAATTTATCTGCTTCTCTTAACTATAACGCTTCACTGAAGTTAATGCATTCCCTTTGTGAGTAACATGAACGAACGTGGGGTGTTACATTTGGTAACAGAGCTGAAGGTTACCGGATCAGATAAAGGATTTGAAAAATTATTTTCAAAACGGGTTTAAAAGAAGCATTTTCAAAAGAAAAGTTTTGTTTTAAAGGCATATTCCCCAAAGCCGTATGCACTATCTTTTGATCCTCTGTTTGAATCCTTGTTTCCTTCTTTCCTGAGTCTCCAGGGCTCCTAGCTTTTTGGGAGGTAACCTCATCGCGGCATGGTTCCGTAGGCTTGATGAGACTATGACACATGTCAAAGGGCGAAGAAGTGCCCAACTTCCATCTATAGCCGCAGTAGTTTCACCTGTGGCTATTTTTCTTTAAAGCTTTATAGGATTTTCCGTGCGATGGAGACATCTTTTGAGAGACTTGTCAACATGTTACACAAGGATGGTAAAGGTAAGAATGAGGGAGTTTGGCTAAGGAGCACAAACCAAGGATGAGAAACTCATGGATATGGACTTGGTTCACAAAGGAAGTAAAAAGAAAGAGGTGTAAGTGGAAGAATCACAGGACAAGAAGGGAGGAAAGAATAGTAAAACCTAAGACAAGAGGAAGTGTCTTTATTATGGTGTAACGGTTCATATAATTAAGGACAAGGGAAGAACAAAGGACATAATTTTTCGTAGGGTAAGTGTATGCTCTCACCGCCAGCGTACTTGAGAGAGAGGTAGTAAAGCTTCTGTTGAAAATGTTTAGTTTTTCTTTTTGATCATCCTGTTAGTACTCTTTTTGATTTTAGCGCTTCACATTCGTTTATATCTGCTTCTATAGTTAAGTCCCTACACCTTAGTACTTGTATAGTAGAAGATCCCATTATCGTCTCAAATCCAATTGGTGGTTTGGCTCATTTATCTTTGGTTTGTAAGGATTTGAGAACAATTATATTAAGTATTGAGTTTAAGTGTAATACTTATGTTTTTGGTTTCATGGGCTATGGGTTGATTCTAGGCATGGATTGGTTAGCTAATAATTGTGAAAGGAGGGTAGTTAGGCTTTTGACTTGCCTCAGGAATACCCTTGAGATTTCGTGCGATCTTAAGGTATCAGTTAAGCTTAGCTACCTAGAATCACTTGATGCATCTATCGACGATTTGCGATCCATTAGAGTAGTCCATGAGTAGGCAGATGTTTTTGATTAGGTTAGGGGTTTGTCCCCTAAAACGTGAGATAGACTTCCGCATATATCTAGTTGACAATGCAAAGCCAGTTGCATTACCTGTACGACACATGACTCCAAGGGAACGAAAGAAATCAGTAAGCAAGTAGGGGAGCTACTTGAGTAAGGGTTCATAAGAAGAGAGCTTGAGGAAGACAATCCTTGAAGAAGAGTTTACATGATACCGCGGAAGTAGTGGAGCCGAGCATGCTTAGGGAAGTGGAAGTGGAGCAAGATGCCACGATTAGACGAGCCCCTACATGCATCCTTAGATCGGAGGTCAAGAAGTTGCGCAACCGAGAGGGCAAGTAGTTAAAATCCAGTGGGGAGATGATCAAGGAAACGCAACTTGTGAGACGGAAGACAAGATGCGTACGCTGTACCCTTTCCTTTTGGAGGGTATGTTTTTAACTTCTCCTTTTTTATCGCTTTGTTTATACTTGTTCTATCGTTCAATATGTCCTCTCGATTACATCTTCGATCTTTAGGTAGGAAAATCAAATGGTTTTAAACATGTGTTTGAGACATGTTATGTTTGGTGGATGCAAGTGGTTGAAAGTGTTTGCTAGTAGTTGCTCGTGGATGCATTTACACACACATTAGCACTAGATCGGCTCAATCACTTTCATATTGCATATGAAGAAGTGTGCATAATTAATTTGATGGATGTATATTAAATGTGTTATTATATGGATGTTGCATTTGAATGAATGATTGTGCACGCATGTAAAAATGATATGTAGGATTCTTTTTCATACATAATAGACGCATGGCATTATCATGAATTGCATTAAGGAGGTCGACTGAGTCAGTAGACCGCCTGATTTTGCATTAGAGTAAGAACATATACCCACACTATGCATATGTTCATGAAAAGCATTAGAAATCTTTTAAGAACAATGGATGCTTGTGGATGATGGATGAGTAGATTGATGATTGGATGGTAGAATACATTCTTATTAACTCAGAGATTTCAGGGACGAAATCCTTTAAGTAGGGGAGAATGTTACACCCCGCATTTTTAATGAAATTAAAAATGTGGAAATATGTATATATATTATATATAGATATATTTAAGAGAAAAATTAAATATTTCATGTAATAAGTCCATGCAGTGAAATGAAGGAAAAATTAAGTGCAACACATGAAATGCGAAGAAACGCATGCGAACAATTAAATAGAAAAAAAGAAATAAAAAATAAAAATTTGAAGAGCTTCAGGAATTTGGTCACGAAATTAGCGTCATTTCATTCGTGGCGATTTTATAGTCAATTTAGACTTATGGTTTGCAGAAAACCGATTTAAAATGAAGAATATATCTTTAAATTAAATATTGCAGCAAAACATGAAAAAAAGGAATGAGAAAAGAATAATGTTTAGCATTGTTCTAAGGTTTGTAAGCAAAAGACTTAGTAGCTTATTTGGTCAGAACATGTGACTTGCAAACAAGAGGTACAAAGTTCGATCCCCGCCACCGCCATATTTTTGTTTTAAGAGAATGACTAAAAAGTGGCTTAGTGTGAACGCAGTTCAAAAAGTGGTTTAGTGTGAAAATGGGTTAATTTGGAAAATAGCTACAAAAATAAATAAATAAATAAATAAATATATAGAATATATATATACATATGACGTGTACGCCTCATGTGGCACACGTGGCACATTTTTGTTGGTCAAAGATTGTTTTTTTAACATGGCCTTCTCTGATTGGCCCGGTGACGAATTCTGAAGTATTATGGCCTATGTGTCGTACTGTGATTGGCTAAGTGACACATCTCTTTGGTTTGGATGGCTCTGATTACTCCTAGACTGATCTAAAGGCTAGAATTAATCCTAGACTTCTATATAATCAACTCAAACCCTAAACCAAAAACACATAAACACATTCTATGAAGCCGTCATGTGTCTCTCTCTGAACTAGCGTAGCCCCTATCTTCTTAAAACTAGAATATCTTTTTCAACTAGGAATCAATTAGAAGAACATCAATAGTCTACATCAAAGGAATTGCTTAACAAATTCAGAAATCAGATTCCAGAATACAAGAACTGTTCTTTTTCTGTAAGTTCAGCTATATTTCAGATTTAAATATATAAAAGTCATGACTTGAAATAAATTGATTCTAGAACTGTGCCTAATTGTGATTCTGATTCATGTTTATCCTTGTGACAAATCTGAAATTAACTATGCCTATGAGACTATTGTGATTTGTACAATTGAACCTATCATATTGTATATTAATTTGGTGATGCTATTATGTTTTGTACATGTTCATAAACTAAGTCATGTTCATATATGCTTATATGTTTAGATCTACATGCTTGCTTTTATGTTATGTTATGTACATGTTCATAAGTTAAGTCATGTTCATATATGCTTATATGTTTAGATCTACATGCCTGCTTTTATGTTATGTTATGTACAAGTTCATAAACTAAGTCATGTTCATATATGCTTATATATTTAGATCTACATGCTTGCTTTTATGTTATGTTATGTACATGTCCATAAACTAAGTTATGGTCATATATGCTTATATGTTTAGATCTACATGCCTGCTTTTATGTTATGTTATGTACATGTTCATAAACTAAGTCATGTTCATATATGTTTAGATCTACATGCTTGCTTTTATGTTATGTTATGTACATGTTCATAAACTAAGTCATGTTCATATATGCTTATATGTTTAGATTTACATGCTTACATATTTAGATCCAAGTTAATACATATGTTTAAGATCTATGTAAATTCCTGTTCATATGCTTAAGATTTATGTTAATTGGATCTAACTCAAGTACAAGTTCACATTGATATGCTTGATTAAGTTTATATTGTTCATGAAAAAATTTGTATTACACATGCTTAATTAGATTCATATTATTTTGTGCTGTTGGAATGCTACATGTTCCTTTTTTTCCTTTTGTTTATGAATTAGGCGAATTTTCGAGCCTAACATTCTATGTAAATTATGCGAATAAATAACGGGGGGAAACGGGGTAAAACATTAAATTACATGCTAATGGCATAGATTGGCTCATAATCATGTAAATGATTAATAGCATGAAATGGTATAATTTATATACCATTAATTACGAACATAATTTAAATAGTAAATGTGACATGACAACACCTGTGGATAATTACATATAAACTTGACATAAATGACAAATATGTAAATTAAATAAAGGATGAACATGTCTAACCCGAGTTTAGATTGAGTTGTGGTGTAAAACGGCCCGGAACAGCCCGGCACATCCAGTAACCGCAACAACACCTATCTAATGTGAGAGGTTAGTGCATCATGCCCAAGAAAAACCCGAGGTTAGATTGAGTTGTGGTGTAAAATTGCCCGGAACCGCCCGACACATCCAGTAACTGCAACAACACAGATCTAATGTGAGAGGTTGGTGCGTTAATAAATCAATTAATTAATGCTAATGAACAAGACATGCTAAGAATGGTAGGGTTAAGTTAACTAAGGCAACACTTTACCAGTACAACATGTTAACTAAACAAATGGTAGGGTTAAGTTAACCAAGGCAACACTTAACCAATACAACATGTTAATTAAACAAATGGTAGGGTTAAGTTAACTATGGAAACACTTAACCGATATGACATGATGTATGGTAGGGTTAAGTAACACAAGAAGGCAAAACTTAACCAATATATAACATGATGTATGGTTGGGTTAAGTAACACAAGAAGGCAACACTTAACCTATATATATATATAACATGATGTATGATAGGGTTAAGTAACACAAGAGGGCAACACTTAACCAATATAACATGATGAACGAGTAGGGTTAAGTTAATAGAAAACACTTAACCAATACAACATGATGTGTGGGTGGGTTAAGTTAACATGAATGGACAACACTTAACCAATATTACATGAACGAAGAGGATATGGTTAAGGCAAGCTTAACCAATAATATGTATTGACTTGATCAGAGGGAGGGTTAAGTACATCTCGTGTAGGTGGGTAATATTAATATATATAGGCCCACAAACTTAAACGTTAAATAAACATGCTTGAATCGGTGGGAGGATTAAGTACATCTCGTGTAGGTGGTTAATATTAGTATATATAGGCCCACAAACTTAACCGTTAAATAAACATGCTTGAATCGGTGGGAGGGTTAAGTACATCTCGTGTTGGTGGGTAATATTTGTATATATAGGCCCACAAACTTAACCAGTAGGAAACCCTAGTAACGGGGACCCATTTCAGCAGTAACCCACATGGATGTACCGTGGTACCCTGAACTAGGCAGGATGGGGCACGATTACTGGGCTGATTATAAGCGATCAAAATAGCGGCAGGTGGTGCAGTAGTGTAGGTTCCGGCGGAGTATGGGCGTGCACGTATTCCGGAGTGGAAAAAGTAGGCATTGAGCATCAGTAGTATACACTGTGCATATTGAATCGTGTTGGGTTGCTATCATAGGGATTGATACACCTTATGGTGGGACCAGCATGGGGTATCTGCATGCAAGAGAGGGTCGATTGACACAAACACATGGAACTTTAATACAAGTAGGGAGCCGATCGATAGGGTAGTAAGGGTACATCTAACATCTTCGTGGCAATTAGGCTGATTGAAGTAAGATCCTCCTACTAGATGTACACCTGAAGGCTACTACAATTACGGGGATTGGGATCACGTTGTAATATTATCATTTTATACAGATTACTAGTTGGGACACTAGTTAGGTGGTGCAGAGATATAGAAATCAGAATAACAGAGTAGTAGCGAAGCAGAGAAAGAGTAGAAGCGCTTTCAGTTTACCTTGCCTTATATTGTCTTAAGTTATCTTGTTCTATGGTATTGTCCTATTTTCAGTTTATTCATGTCATGATCCTTTATCTTGTTTACATGCTGAAAAATCACTGGACTTACCGGACATATGTCTGACCTGTTTTCTTTCGTCTTCTTTTCTTCCGTCCCCCCGGAAGTCAGGGAGGGAATAGCTCATCTTAGTTTGGACCGTTTCTCTTTCAAAGCTTGGAGATTCTGTGATGTATGGCTTGGAACCTCTTATCTTTGGCCATGGCTGTGATTGCACTTTAATTTGGGGACTTATGCTACTTTTCAATGTTTTATGCTTCTTATATACTTCAAAGTTTTTGAATCAAGACAGAAATTTTATGTAATACTTTTAAGTATGATTGAGTCAATTGTTGTAAAAGCTTGATTGAACTACGTTGCTTATAAAATGACTTTATTTTCCGCTGCTTTATTTGTCTGTCTTGTAATTTATCTGCATCTCTTGCCTGTAATGCTTCACTGAAGTTAATGCATTCCCTTTGTGAGTGACATCGATGAACGTGGGGTGTTACAGATGTAAAGAGCAAGGAGAGGACAACAATTTTGCCTTAAGAACCCCTCAATTTCATTGCGTGGATCTAGAGTTAATGAGGAGAGAAGATCCGAGCTTTTATCATCGTAAAACGATGGAGAAAGGCGGTTGGGTTTTTTTCCACGATAATGAACTAGGGTTTTTAATGAATTCTAATTGGTTAATATATATATATATTAATTTATTTTTATTTTCTTTTAATTCCGAAAATACCCATTTATTCACACGAACTCCAAATCAAACCCAACAACTATCTCCCCTAGCTAAATACCCCCATTCCAGACACAATGGAATATGTTTCGTAAGGCAATTCGAATATTTCAGTCAGTTTTTCTTCAAGTTAAAATATATAATATTTAATACTGAATTTGAACGTACATTTTAATTTACCAGGGACACATACTGATTCCAATAATTCCTGAAAAATAAATCTAGCTATGTTTTGAAGATACGGTCCTAACAAAATCAGTTTTGTTAAATTTGGAGACCGTATGAAAAATGGCCTTTTCCTGGTCGATCCAATTCAAACTGAAATTACCAAATGCGTTTTAATTTACCACACTCACATATTAATTCCAAAAATTATTGAATATTAAACCTAGCAATAATTTGACATTCCGGATCTAACGAAAGGTGTTTCGTCGAAAATGGAGGTCGTTTGCAAAATGGCTATTTTCAAGGGCTATATATATTTAAATTCCATAGCGACTATTCTAAATTTTAAACTGGACATAACTTTCAATTATCATTATGAAATCTGGATTTATCACATTCGTTAGAAAGATATAATTAAACAGATTCAAATATTTCTGGTTTTACTAAAATCCGATTTATTTTGAATTCTGTATATTCATTTGAAATTAGAAATCGAATTTTCAAACTACCACGCCATTTCTGGCTTGTTTTATAATTAAAACAAATATATACGTTCTAACTTCGATTTAAATAAATTTTAAGTCGTTATTATTTAAAATAAATCATTTTAAATGTCCAAAATCCATTAAAATAGCTAAAATAAAAATTTAAGTTGGTCTGATTTTCCGGGTTGTTACAATCTCCCCCACTTAAAACTTTTCGTCCGCGAAAAGGAAACAATTGTAAAGTAGGAAACAAAACGAAAATAGAATAAATTGTAAATATACCTTGCACCAGAGCTAATCAGAGATGTCCACTCTGCACTTGAGATAAGCTTGTTTAATGCTATCATATGTTTCCCATGTATAGTCTCTATGATCACCACTCCATTGCACTTTAACTAAATGTACTTCTTGTTCCTAAGAACCTTGGTTTCTTTGCCAATAATCTTTATGGGCTCCCATCTCACTGCTAATTTTGGAGTAATATCCAAATCTTGTTGCACTGCTTCTTCCACGACCAAGTCTGGATCGTGCACATGTTTGCGCAGTTGAGAAATATGAAATACATAATGTACTCCTAGCAACAAGTCTAGCAATTGAACCCTGTAAGCAAGAGTTCCTATCCTTTCGAGTATAGGAAACAGAACAATAAATCTAGGAGCCAACTTCCCTGTTTTCCCGAATCGGACTACTCCTCTCATCGGAGAAACTCTCAAATATACATAATCACCAACAGCAAATGCTAAATCCCTTCTTCTAGAATCTACATAACTCTTCTATCATCTTTGGGCTTCTTGTAATCGTTTCTTAATGAAATCAACTTTATCAGATGCTTCACGAATCAGTTAGGACCCAATACTAGTCGGTTTCCTGGTTCTACCCAACAGGCTGGAGATCTACATGGTCAACCATACAATGCTTCGAATGGTGACATTTTCAAGTTCGTTAGTTGACTTAGAGAAGATCAATATATCATCAATGAAAACCAGTATGAATTTATTCAATACTTCTATGAATACTCTGTTCATTAGATCAACAAAATAAGATGGAGCGTTACATAAGCCGAACGACATTACTAACCACTCATAGAATAAGTCTGGACCTATGAATGCTGTCAAAGGAACACATTCTTCGGCAATACGAAGTTGATGGAAACCTGTAGCTAGGTCCATCCTTGAAATTGCGCTCCATTCAAACAATCCAATAAATCATCGATACGCGGTAAGGGATATTTATTCTTGAGCGTCTGCTTGTTTAGGTCTCGGTAATCAACACATAATTGGAGAGTACCGTTTGACCTAGGAACAAACACTACTGCTGCTCCCCAATTCGAAAAACTAGGCCTTATCAGACCTTTCTATAAAAGCTGTCGAGTTTGATTGCCCAATTCTTCTTTTTCCTTTAAGGTCATTCTCCGAACTGCATGCACCACTGGCCTTGCGTTTGGAACTAGATCGATCTTGAAATCAATTTCTCTACACGGAGGTAAGCTATCAACTTCTTCAAACACATCTGCATAGTTTTTAACGACAGAAATATTTTCGATTAAAGTGGGAGTAACTTCTGGAGCAGCCCAAAATTATTTTCTATCTGAATCCGAGCCTACACATGGTATAACTATATTTCCAATCTTTGTTTTAACTTTAACAACTCTTTCTGCACATTTTACTTCGGCTTCAAATTTGGTTAACCAATCCTACCCGAGAGTAATATCAAATTTAGAACGATCCATAACAATTAAATCAAGGGAAAACTGGTAACAAGAATAAGAAACGGGCACTCTACAATACAAACCGAGAACAAGAGAACCTCCTATCAGATTATGAACTCTAATCGATTCTTTAAGATTCTATAGTTTTAACTTTAGTTTCTTAACCATATTGTTTGAGATAAAGCTTTGTGACGCGCTTGTATCAAACAATACTTTAACCGGTATATTGTTGACAGTAAGAGTGCCCGTGTTATTAACTTGAGCCACCTTGGCGATTTTTAAAAGCCGACAATCTCGCTTTATATGACCTGACTTATGGTAAAGATTGCATTCCCTGGTCTCTTGAAACTTCTTATTGGATTTAGATCCATCCCTTCTTTGTTTCCTTAGAGATCTGCAATTTATCGCCAAATGTCCTTGCCTATTGCAGTTAGAGCATGTGGCAGCCGTTAATGGTTCTTTCTTAGTTTTGACCCCTTTCTTATTGGCTTTAGGTTTCTTACTGGCCTCAGGCTTCGTACTTGCCTCAGCACTATTAGTTTCAAACTTCCTTTCGTTGCTAGAACTGCCCTCCTCTTCAACTTCCAAAACACCTTACTTATCAAGATTCTCATAGCGACAAGCCATTTCTGTCATCTTCGAAAAAGGAAGATCCAAATGTGCAGTTACTCTACTTTCATACTTTCTTTGAAGCCTGTTGATAAATCTCAGATTCTTCCTTGAAGGATTTTCAATTAGCTTCAGGCCAAAACGAGAAAGTTCATTGAATTTATTTTGATACTCCTGAATGGTCATATCTCCTTGTTTCAGATGGTAGAACTCATCATATAGCCGCTTAGTTGCTTCTGGAGAAATAAATCTTTCTTTGAAAATTTCTTTAAATCTATCCCAGGTAATATTACCTTCTGGATTTTCCCTAGTAACAACTTCCAACCAGATTAGAGCTTCCTCTTTGAGTGCCCAAGATGTTGGTAATCTTTTATGATCATCTTTCAGCTTTAAGCCTTCAAAAAATTTCTCAAGAGAACGCATCCATGCTTGTGTTTCAATAACAGACTCTTTGCCCAAGAATGGTACTCCACCCAGATTTCGATACTTCTTTACTAGAACTTCTAGATCTGGTTCTGGCTGTGGGAGCACAGTTGGCTCATTAGATTGCTGAAACATAGAATTACTTCTTCTTCTTCTGCCACTAATTTTTTATTATGTCTGCAAATAGCAGACAAAGAGTCAAGCCAACAGAAAAGACATTGTAAAGCATAGAGACATATATATAACTATAAATGCATCTATTGGGGTGTATTTTATTCCGCTATACTCATTATAGGACATTACTGGTCATATCTATAATGAGTTACTCGCCCTAGAATACTACTGGTTCTATTTCTAACGAGTTCGTTAATATGTTATATTCTGGGGCTAAGGTTAACCAAAGCTCTGATACCAACTGTGACGACTCAAACCCCCGTGCCATGGAAGCGAGGATAATCAGTTGAATATAACGCATAAACAATAACAGCAGAACAGAAATATAGTATTACACCAGATAATGTACATCAAATTACACTAGATATAATATCCACATCAGATTTACATAGCATAACAGGATCATACTTAGTGCAGAATACAGTTTCAACTTAATATAAAATGTCTACAACGGAAACAAACATAATATACATAATGAATTCTGAACAACATAACACAAATGATAGAATCCATCTTCAGCTCCATAGCTATCCAGAATGAGCCTGCTAAAACCTGAATACAAGGCTGCCCGTGTGGAAAATAGGGGCACCCGAGTTTGCAAGTGAAACAAACTACGAGTCAATCATGGGATTGGTATGAGAAATCTTACTTCACCTATTCAATAATAAGGTCAATCACAGGACCACGCCTCTAACGCGGAATGAGTTTACTCCATTGGATTTCCAGTGCATGAAACAAAATAAATCATTTAAACAACGCAATTCTCTTTAGAAAAATGAAGCCATTATAAGACTCAGGTCCCGTTACACAATGCAACGTAAGCCAGAGGATAGAGTTTTACCTTATAATGGCCAAAATATTCTTGAGACGTATAAAACAAAATCATTTGATATTATCACTAGTGCATATATGTTTCAAAAACAATTTCAATCATAATGTATCAATCATAGACGTCATGGGTACCATATATCATGTCGCCATATATAGATTTACAATCAAAACCGCACAATGTCCTATTGGAAGTTGGATTTCCATCATGAACCAAGGCAAGGGATCATCCTTACCGAATTCGAGACACTCTAGCCCGTGCCTCAGGATCACTGGCAAATGCACCTTAGATCTTCAGGGCCGATCCTCTCTTACGTTTGAGGATTGGTAATTCCTAAACCATATGTTTCCCTGCCCTATGGGGCGTAAATCTGGTCAGTATGTCGACCATATCATCCATCGACACCGTAGTGACCGATATATCCTACGCACCTTGCTTTCCATCATCCACATAAGTAAAAATGTCTGGGCTCCATACCATGACACCACTCCTAGCTAGAAAGAAACGCATGTCCACCCAGCAGTCCTCTCCTGTTTCTGGTTCATACCGGGGTGTAAGGCTCATGAATTAACGCTATACATAAAGCTATGCTATTTAAAGCCATGCTTTGATCATCAACCACAAGGCTCCGCTTTTTAACAAAAGCCTTGATCACTTGCATCTCATCATGCCACATTGACATTCCACGTCATGCGACTGATGTCTATAGATATATAACCTCTAAGCTCGTACGTTGTAGAGAAGGGTGTTAAGCAAGAGAATAAATTCTCCGCCACCAAACAGATATATATTTAATAGAGATCAATCAACACAGAACGAAATCCAATGTCAGACACATATCCATTTACTAGTTAGTTTTGGGTCTGAACGAAACCGGAGGCACCTTATACCTCATCCCATATGTCCAATACAGGAGAGAGGCCCTCGCATATTTGGACAATCAACAAAATACGTCCGGATAACTACCACTGTAACCCCTCCTGTGAGCTAACCGATCCAGGGCACTAGTAGTAATCAATTCGATGTGAAGATCACCGGTCTTGCGCCGTCTTCATATCTTCGACTTTTAATCGTCGGTCAAATTATTTGAAATGAGAATTAATTCGACCTTTTCAAATAATTCACGTATACATAGAATTCAAATGAATTCTTTCCATGGTTAAACTATTTGACGTTCACGTTTCAATTCAATATAATAATTTCATGTCAAATACATCTAACCATCTGAATATCCAATAAACCAAGTAAAATTGATTTATTTCCATTCCATATCGTTTATAATATTTTATAACAATTTATCACTATTTTTTATATGTAAAAATAGTCAATTTTCATCGAACGACGTTTCAGGTCATTCGATGGCACTGGCGTTGCTTTCATTCAAATTCGAATTAAACATTTCACAAAATATAACTGTTGGATCTTAATGAATTTTATATCATTGGAAAGATCTTTCCAAAGCGATCCCAACGGTTCCGGTTTCGGGAAAATCCGACGGTCGGATCTCTCAGTATAATCGTTTAAAGTTACGATTCCAAAACGCGAACTGTAGCGTTGTTATTCGTTTTATTTTATTTTATATTTAAATATAATTCATTTGACGATTTCTAAACCATTTTCACTTCAAAAATTTGGCTAACACCTTTAAACTTCAAAAAAATTCGCATAACCTCCTTTGTACGGGGAGGGATTTGGAAATTTATTCGGCCGTATTAGGCACGCAATAAATCCAGAAACAACATACATAATTTTTAGTGACCTATTCTATGCCCAAGGGAGTGTGTAAAGATCATTACTCTAGAGATAAATCTCGTCACCTTGTCCAGTATTGGAAAATAAATAATCCATGTGACGTATCTAATAACAAGAGAGACGTGATTATTGTCAACTCCAGACCCGTGTAGGGTTTTTATTAGTCTGGCAATTTACCGTTATATTTTATTTAGTCCATATCAGTCCTCAGTTCAACCTGTAGTTCAGTCATCGCCACACGAGCGTCTTGCCCGTATGTTAATCCAAACCTCGTCATACAAGCTCCAAGTGCTTATATGGAATATGATATGATATGACATCAATAGTTCGTCTTTGGTTCAACCTGAAATGTAGTCATCGCCATACAGGCCTCTCGCTTGTATGGTAATTCCAACCTCGTCATACAAGCTCCAAGTGCTTATATGGTATATGGTAGAGTATGCTATCTTCACGAAGTATGTCATGTAGTGTAGGTCGAAATTAATTGTTGTTATCCTATGGCAACGTTTATAATCTCACACAGAACAACCAGCACACCGCATCCAATGGCATTCACAGGAGTTTATATAATGAATAAAATTGCGCAGCCTACTCTTTAAGGTTTACCTATTTGTCGAGCATGCAAATAAATTCTTTACTCAACAGCAAATCTATTTACCTGTTTGGCATGTGTATATATATGCATATCTAAGCTAAAAATAATATTTTTAGCGAACAAATATTTATTTCCTTACATGGTTATTTTTAACACTTCATATACATGTTATAAACAATATTTTCTATCAACAAACATTTTAATCAACACATGGTTATTTTTAACACTTCATATACATGTTAAAAGTAATATTTCTAATGAACAAACATTTATTTCAACCCATGGTTATTTTTAACACTTCATACATATGATAAAAATAATATTTTTAGCGAACAAAAATATATTTCAACATACGGTTATTTTATTTAGTTCATATACATGTTAAAATTAATATTTATAGCAAACAAATATTTATTTCAACACAAGATCATTTTTAACACTTCATACATATGACAAAAATAATATTTTTGGTGAACAAAAATATATTTCAACACATGATTATTTTTAGCGGTTCATACATACAATTAAAATGTTAATTTTATTGTTCAATCAATTTATTTCACACATGAATATTTTTAGCGGTTCATACATACAATAAAAATGTTAATTTTATTGTTCAAACAATTTATTTCACACACGAATATTTTTAGTAGTTCATATATACAACAAAAATGTGAATTTTATTATTCAAACAATTTATTCCACACATGAATATTTTATATAGTTCATTACAGAAAATTTCAGCATTACAACGGTGGGGTATTTAGCACCGGCACCGTATCTGGGCATATGCTCCTCTGCTAACCTAGGCCTTTCAGCATTACAATAATTTCATTTCTATAATTTCTACACTTCAATTCATTTTCTCAGCATGATGAATTTACCACAAACACAATCAATTATGTTGCAGCCATAATCAATCATTCACAATCACAATCAATTTCACACCACAATCATCCCTGGTTTAACAGAAAGTAGGTAGTGTAAGGGGCTACTAAGCCCCGTTTGCAACCTATTATATTTTTATCTATTTTATTCGAATTTAGAAGTCTCACATTGGGTTCCACTCCTTCAAAAATTGTAGATAGCTCTAAAATTTCTCCGGTCACTTCTAGAATGTAGCGCACGATGTCATGGTCCCAATGTCTCTTGTTTCACTAGATTTCGATAACATAAGAAAAAGATATGATTTTTATTCGATAAATTAACTTTGCAATGATTTTATTTGTTGTAAATAGTTTAAATTATAAACAACCATTACCTTTTAGTTTGATTCAAAACTAGGTTTTGATTTATCTTCCAATCCGTTGCGCGAGAGGACGATCGGATTGTTGCACGCTGTCAACCTTGGAGAGGCGCACTAGTGGGTCCCCCTCACGTTGAACTCGATAGCACGGTGGAGGAGCTCCGACGGCTTGAACGGAGCAACTTTGGAGGATGATTTCGAGCCAAATATTCAACTCTAGACAAGCTTCGCCGTATGGATGTAAAGAGCAAGGAGAGGGCAACAATATTTCCTTAAGAACCCCTCGATTTCATTGCGTGGATCTAGAGTTAATGAGGAGAGAAGATCCGAGCTTTTATCGTCGTCGAACGAAGGAGAAAGGCGGTTGGGTTTTTTTCCACGATAATGAACTTGGTTTTTTTTTTTAGTGAATTCTAATTGGTTAATATATATTAATTTATTTTTATTTTCTTTTAATTTCGAAAATACCCATTTATCCACACGAACTCCAAATCAAACCCAACAATTGTTGCCCCTAGCTAAACACCCCATTCTGGATAATATGGAATATATTTCATAAGCCAATTCGACTGTTTCAGCCAGTTTTTCTTCAAGTTAAAATATATATAATTCAATATTGAATTTGAACGTACATTTTAATTTACCGGGGCCAATACTGATTCCAAAAATTCCCGAAAAATAAATCTAGCTATGTTTTGACAATACGGTCCTAACAAAATTAATTTCGTTGAATTTGAAGACTGTTTGAAAAATGGCCTTTTTTTGGTCAATCCAATTCAAACTGAAATTATCAAACGTGTTTTAATTTACCACGCTCACATATTAATTCCAAAATTATGGAATTTTAAACCTAGTAATAATTTGACATTCCGGATCCAACAAAAGTGGTTTCATCGAAAACGGAGGTCGTTTGCAAAATGGCTATTTTTAAGGGCCATATGTATTTAAATTCCATAGTGACTATACTAAATTTTAAACCGGACATAACTTTCAATTATCGTTATGAAATCTGGATTTTTCACATTCATTAGAAAGATATAATTAAATAGATTCAAATATTTCTAGTTTTACTGAAATCTAATTTAATTTGAATTATGTACATTCATTTGAAATTAGAAATTGAATTTTCAAACTACCGCGCCATATCAGGCTCGTTTTATAATTAAAATAAATATATGCATTCTAACTTCGATTTAAATAAACTTTAAATCATTATTATTTAAAATAAGTCATTTTAAATATTCAAAATCCATTAAAATTGCTAAAATAAAATTTTTTAATTGGTTCTGATTTCCCGGGTTGTTACACCACCTTTTTGCACCTCTACTGATATAGAACCGCTGAGCACTTCAACTACCCAGAGTCACAGAAAATTTATTTGCATGCTACAATCACACTTAATTGATTTGAACGAGCTACAGCCACACCTTTTCAGTATTAGCTTTGGAAGACAAAATTGATAAAATTTTGATCTTGTGATCTTTAATTATAAAAACTCCTATAACTCAGAATAACAACTGAGTCGTTGATAGTGTGTGGTAGAGAATAAAAGCAAAAAAAGAATTGGTTCAATTCTCCTTGAATTTCGAAAGAATTTGATCACAAGAACTAGAATCCTAAGAGTAATAATGGAGAGGAGAAAAGAGAAAAAGAAGATAATAAAAGTTGTCGAAAAATTTCAAAATTAGATGGTATATATAATGGATAAACTGTCATTTCTCCTTAGGAAAGGATTCAAACAAATAGACACAAATTTTGAAATTTGAAATTTGAGAATAAGTCGAAATGGGGGAAGGGGATGTTGACATGTCTTAGGAATTTCAAATTTCAAATTTTGTTTGAAAACAATGAAAATGGTGTGTACTTAATTCAAGGTAATTCTAGAGTTTAAATAAATAATTTCCAATATATTAAAGTAGTATAATAGAGTAAGAATATAAATTAAAACATATATCTATAATCTATAAAAGTGATATAAAACTTAACATAAAACTATAAACATAAATATATAAAACTTTAAAATTTAATATATAAAACTATAGAATGAATAAAAGAAATATTAATATTAAAACTTATGTAAACACATATATTAAAGATATAACATATAAGTAAGAAAAATAAAATTTGGAGTTAAATTTAAAATCCAAGAAATAAATTTAAATAATAAAAGATATACATTTTAAATAGGAAGTAATTTTGAAATAAATTTTAAAGAATATTTTAAAATATTACAAGACTAAAATGTTCAGAAAATATGAATAATATTTTAAGTGTTATTACGGAGTTTTAACAAAAATTCTAGACTATATTACTTATCCTGATTTCTTGAACTCTTGAACTCTTGTTACTCACGAGTTTTCAATTTGAACTCTTCTTCTTTGTAATCTTAAATCTTTAAACCATATAGACTTCAATAATCAATACCTGCACACACACACACACATATATATAAATATATACACACATACATATATATATACACATATATATATATATGATAATGTAATAAATATTTTATAACAATGGTAGTTAGAACATGGTTGTTGTCATCAAAACCAGCACCATTATTTCATTTCCTAACACAAGGGTGAGCGATGAATTGGTGGAATGCAGTGAAAGTTCTACACCAGAAGACGAACTAATTTGGAATCAGTTCAAAACTCATTTTGAATAGAAGGCTATTTCGTCTGCCGATAAAACAACTATGTTTAAGAAGTTTGTAGAGTTGAGGCAAGAGGACATGACTATCTATGAGTATATAGTTTTAAGGATTGCGGAATGCGGATCTTAAGGCAAGACTAACACTAAAATGGGGGTGAATAGTGTGTATAAGAAATTTACAAAAATATTAAACTTAAATGATCTACTATATGAATCACACACAACAAAGATGATCACAGACACAAAATCAAACATAAACACAAAAACAGATAAATATAAAATGCACAAATGGAAAGAACACAATGGATTTTATACTGGTTCGAATTACTCCTACTTCTAGTCTCATGCAATACTGGATTGCGTAGAGTTTTATTATTATCAATATCCAAGTACAATCCCCTTGATTTCAAGGCTACAAGGTTAACACCGCTCCAAACACCCTTGATTCTACAGCTACAAGGTTAACACCTCTCCCTTTCCTTGATTTCAGGGCTACAAGGAACAAACCCTTTTCCAAACACTTCCCAAATGATTACAACAGCCCAATAACTCTTCAATAGTACTTCAATTCAGATAGTAGTGAATAGAGAGTGAGAAAAGAAGAAGTTTTGTATAATTAGAGTAGAAATCGGCAAAGTAGAAGCGTAGAAGTCAATAAAATGATAAAAAATAATGGTGGGATGAAGAGGGATGAAGACGGAGAAGAAGATATATGAAAAAAATTCGAAATCAACCCCTATTTATAAGATTTGAAAGGTTGCAATGTTTTTGGAACGTTATAAATAGTCAAAAGAAACTTCCTTTGAAAATTGAATTTCTGGCATTTGTATGTCGACATACCCATATATGTATGTCAACATAAATACATATTTTTTATTTATTTTTTAAAAGTTATTTTTCAAGTGTTTAAACATATATATTATTCTGGAAATTCTTGAATTAAAACTTAGTGATATAAATTAGTATTCTAAAGTGTAAAATCATATGAAAACATAATAATATATTATATAAACATATTTAAAAATTTATATGGTTTAAAACTATATAACTATAAAACTATATAAACTTATACATATATATTAAAAAATTAAACTTATATGTTTGAAATCATATGTAAGATAAAATAACTTGAAATCAGAATTTGAAATTTGAAAATCAAAATTTGAACCTGGAGTGTTGTTCAGAGTCTTACATATAAACTAGACTCTATTACTATATTTTTCTTGAACTCTTGATATCTTGTTAACTCATGAGTCTTGAAATTTTTCTGAATCCCGAGTCTCTTGAAACTCTAAAACTGTACAATCTTCAGTATTTAAGTCCTGTATAAAAATCTTGCATATATATATATATATATATATATATTATAGATATGGATTTTAGTATATATTTTATAATCAATTAATAATAATAACTGAAATAAGGTTGTTGTCATCAAAACTACATTCTCCAACAATCTCCCCCTTTTTGATAATGACACCCTTGATTTATAAAATATTTATACGTGATATTATTACCTACTGATCTGATTCCTTGATTACTCCCCCTTTCACCGTGAATTCCTTCTAACTTCCCCTTAAACTATGTCTATCTTAGCTATATCCTATTTTATAATTTCTCCCCCTTTGTCACTATCAAAAAGTGCCCTATAAAAGATTATACTATACTATACCTGTAACACCCCGAATTTTCTGTTAACCGTATATTAACAAATTTAAAGTATAATTAATTCTTAATTAAAGAATTAAGGGAAACGGGTTACGCCGTTGCGCTTGTCTCGGAATTCTGCCTGAGATAGAGTCTGAGTTTGCGTGAATCGGACTCCGTACGAAGGAGTTATGACCTCCGAAAGTTTTAGAATTCAAATTAAGATTCAAACAGTTCAGAATGAAGTTCAAATTTCGAATTCAAACCAAGACTGGGCTGGGCGGGAAAATTCCCGCCCAGGCACCAGGTCGACCTGGGGGTCGACCTGGGTGACCAGGTCGACTTGGTTTGGCCCTGACCGACCTGGTCGGGTTTTGGTCGATTTCTGAGGCTTGGTTGTGTCACTAGGGATGATTTGTCGCATTTTGGTTGGCTCCTCTCGAAGTGAATGGTCTAGATTCATCTATGATCATCTGATGGCTCAAATCAATCTGAAATTCTATATAAACAACCTAAGACTCCAAGCTAAATTCACATAAGAAATTAGAGACGGAGCCGCCATGCTGTCGGGAGAAAACTAAGAGGAGCCTCCACTTGTAGAAAAGCTTAGAGACGAGCCAAATTAAAGATTAAAACAATAATCAAATCAACGTTAGTCTACCCAAAGAAAAGTAATTCAAATTCAGAAATCAGAAATCAGAAAACAAGACCGTCGTTTGTTGTAAGTATAGTGATTTTTCCGATGTGAATAAAAGTTAGGATTTGATTCGATGTAAAATGGAAATGGAATTGTGTTATTGTATAACCACGATGTTAATTCATGTCTATGTATTGGAAAGATTGTGTTGTGAATGGTATTGGGATGTTTGTGGTATAATTGAGTTGATGTTGATCCTATTGTACATTTAGAATGAAAACAACATCACATGCGAGTTGTATAGTTCATGTTATAATCTACATTTATATGTTTATGTGATTATATAGGTTGTATGTAATTAAGATCTCATGTATATACTTTATGCTAGAACCTTTATGCCTAAATGATTATGTTCATATACATGCCCATATGTTTATACAAAAGTTGCAAGTTTATATATGTTTATAATTGGATCCATGCGAAGATCCACTTTAATACATGTTTCATGTTATAATTAGACATATGATTGGATCTAGTTCACACATGCGATGAAATTATACATACTTTAAGGACATGTCATATTCTTGTCATATGCTAGTTATGTTCGATGTTATACCTAGATCTAAACATGTTTAGGCTTATGTTGTCTAAATCATATGCTAATTTATGTGACACCTATTTGGTTAGATCCCTATTTCAATGCAAGTTCACATATATGTAAGTTGTTTTAGGCTATGTTATATGTTGATTTAGTCTACGTTGCAAGTTCACACCTATGACATTCATGTAGACTATTTTGCAAGTTCACACCTATGATGTTCATATTGACTATGCCAAAAATGCCAAGTTTACACCTATGTCATGTTTATGTTTATGAATCTCTTATGCCAATTTTGTGTACGCTAAATTAGGCTAAGTTTTTAGCCTAATATTATATGTTAAAAATCATGCTAACATAAAATTAGGCTAAGATTGTTAGCCTAATATTTAGACGGGGTAACGTTGGGAAAATTTGGAAATTATATGAATTGGCATGTTTGTCACATGCCAAAAATTGGTGGCACCTAAACGGTATAAATTCTTATACCAAAAATGTTAAACTTGGAAAGTGGGCCATAACATTTAATTTACATATAACAAGTAAAAGAGACAAATATGTAAATTTAGAAAATACGAGTATGCTTAACACGAGGTTGGATTGAGTTGTGATGTAAACCTGCCCGGACCCGCCCGACTGTCCAGTAGTCACAACAATACCTATCCAATGTGGGTGGTTAAGCATTGAGCCCAATAAAGACCCGAGGTTAGACTGAGTTACGGTGTAAACCTGTCCGGAACCGACCGGCACATCCAGTAACCATAACAATATCTGTCTAATGTGAGTGGTCGGTGCTTTAAAAAGCTAAGGACAGACAAGTCAGGATGGTAGGGTTAAGTTAACAAAAACACTTAACCAATTCAACATGTTAATTAAACTGATGGGTGGGGTTAGGTAAATACGGACACTTAACCACTTAACATGTTTGATTAGAAAACCCTAGTAATGGGGAACCATTTCAGCAGTAACCCAATTAGGTATCATGGTACCCTGAAACTAGGCAGGGTGGGGCACGATTACTGGACTGATTGTAAGCGGTCAAAAGCGAGGTGGTGGGTGCAACAGTGTGGGTTCTAACGGAGTGCGGGCGTGCACACACTTCGGAGTAGACAAACAGGGCACTGGGGGCACCAGTAGTATAACCTATGCATTCTAGAATTGTGTCAGGCCGCCACCATGGGACATGATACACCCCATGGTGGGACCAACATAGGTATCTACAATCTTTGGGGGCCGTAAGACACAGATGATTATGCGAGTAGGAGCCGATCTTTAGAAAAAGGGGATAACTTCACCCCGAACATGGGGTGCCAGTTGGGACAATGCAAGTAGGCGCAGAGATATAGTGTGGGGTGCGATAGTATATTCGTTTCAAAACTGCTTTATCTTAGTTTATGATACTTTCCTGTTTCCAGTTTGTACCTGTCATGCCCTTATTCTTATTCTTATACAGAAGAGTCACTAGACTTACCAGGCTTTATGTCTGACCCTATTTTCTTTCGTCTTCTTTTCTTCCGTTCCCCCCCAGGTCCACAGGGAGGAAACAACCCAGCTTAGTCAGACTCTTTGCAAGCTTCAAGATAGTAGATGTACAGTTTAGGCTCTCTTTCCTTGGCTATGGCTGTTGGACACAATCATGGGGATTTATGCAGTTTTAATTATGTTTTATGCTTCTTTATTTAATAACCAAGACAGAAATGATGATGTAATGTTTTGGAAGTTATTATGTGACAGTTATGGAAATGTTTTGTATGAACACGTATTTATGAAATAAAAAGTTTGTTTGTTTTCCGCTGCTTATATATATGTGTTTATATCCGTCTTGTGTTTTATCTGTGACTTTTACTTACAAACCTCCACCAAAGTTAAGGCATTCCCTTTGTGAGTGACCTTAATGGAGGGTGGGGTGTTTCAATACCTAAAGTAGACTATACTACACTAAACTAAGTTATACTCCCCCTAAATCTATGCTATAAATGATCCTAATGACTATATAATACTCCTTGAATTGAATAACCTTATATTTCCCTGTATATATATGATTCTAAACTTAAAATATTATAACTCCCCCCAAAATTATGACTATACAGGGAAATATAAGGTTAATAAACTAAGCAAACCTATCAATATTTATAATCAATTCAAACAAGCAAATCAATCCAAATAAGAAATACAAACAAAAAAGCAATTCAAACAAAAAAGCAATTCAAAAAACAAGCAATTCAAACCATCAATCTAAACAATCTGAATCAAATCAACCGAAGAAAAAAATATACTCCCTCCGGTTCATATTATAAGTAGTTTTAAGAAGTTTGTTTTGCTTTAAAATATAAGATGTTTAAGGTTGTTATTCCAACTTTGCCCAGATCAATAATAAATGACCAACTCAAAAACTACTTTATGATTATTTTTATGCATGAAAAAGTAAAAAGTGTTTGATGGGAATATGAAAAGTAATTGACAACCCATTAAAGTGAAATTAATGTGCATGACAAAATAATTTAAGTATGGGCTAAAGTGTCATTTAAAAATTTTCTTAATTCTTGTGCGAACATCTAAAACTTCTTATATTATGAACCGGAGGGAGTATTTCAAAAAACACTTTGAAACTTTAACTAATCCTAGAAACTATAATGCTCCTCCTTAATTTAATGTTGTAAATTGTTAAAGGAGTTATATTATTTAATACCCACATATGTATAAGTATATTTCAAGCCTATTAACTCACACACATACACACATATCAAATCCAGCCACGTCAAACAAGTCAAATAATTCAATCAAGCCAAACAAGTAAAATAAATCAAAGTAAATACGTTATGTGTTTAATTAATAATCCTATTTATTTCTAATTGGATAAACCTCCTCATACAATATACTTATTGTGTGTAGGGTAAAAAGTTAACATGTAATGCAGTGTGTGCAATATGTTGGTTAAAATGCAGTATGAATTATATGTCATATGCAAAGCAATATGAGATGATATATTGAATGATATGCAGCATGTGATGTGAACGATTTTTGACATGTACTGTAATAAATGAGGTATGATATGAAATAAGATGTGTAATAATAATATGCAGAATTGTTTGATGATGATATGTATTGTTGTAAAAGATATTTAAAGTATTATCTAACTATTATGCATATACATATATATAATAAATTATTCAAACAAATGTAACATACATTAATTTCTAGACTTAGGTTAATAATACTAATGAAAGAGATAAAAGGATAGCAAAGATAAAAGTTTCTATACATATGATTGTTAGTAATCGAAAAATAAGTATTCAAAATAATTTTCTAAGAAATATAAATATAATTTTAATATGGTGCTTATTTTAAAAAATAATAGTAAATATTAAAGATCATTTTAAAGGGAATATAAAATTTAATCATATGAAGTAAACTATTTTGATATAAACATATATTCATAACTGTATGTATAAAAACTAATTTTAAATAGGACTTACAAATTTAATAGATATACATTAATCTTTTAATACAAATAAATTTTAAATTTCAACTTTAGAAATCAAAACATATTAATTTTCTAAAGAACCATTTATGTGTTAAGACTTAAAATTAGAAAAATTATTATAATATAAAATTTATAATGATATCAAAATTAATTTTTGATAAAATCTGTAATATAGAGTAAACCATAAGAATATGTTTTATATACCAAAGTATTAAATTTTAAATATGCCAGTTTTATAAATCTAATAAAATAAGATAATCAAAATTATCCACTTTACAATGTAACCAAAATCTTGATGTAATCGTAGGTGAAAAATATATATAAGTTAGGCTACGTTTGTTTAAACTACATATAAAAGATATAAATTTATATATAAAAATATCAAATGTTTGAAAATTATTTCAAGCATGTATCTATGTACAATATATAATTTTATTTATTTATATAATTTCAATGTATATACATTTTTGAAAAAATATATGAAACATTAGTAGATAAACAAAAATGGATAAATAAAGTTTGAACAGACATTTTCATATTGAAAGGATGTCCACTTTTAATTTTTCAAATCCAAATCAAATAGTAATGAAACTTAATTTTAGATAAACAAAAAGATTTTAATTAGATTGGCATATTAATAAAAATACTATGGTGTATCGACATATGAACTAAATTATCAAAAATTATAAATGAGACAAATTTTTATACCTAACTATATGCACAGATGTATATTCCTAAATGTAATGATAATAATAAAAATATTGTACGTTGTACCTCTTTTTGCAATCCTCCATTTTGTTTCCCTTCCATTGCTATGAATCACATGTTCGCATCTTTTAGAATTTGACGATGAGACTTGCTCTATTGCGATGAGCTTGTGTTTCTAATCACCATAGCATATTCATTTGCTGAATTTGAGCATCATATGAGAAAGATATTGAAGCTTTAGTAGTTCAGCCAACTTGGCGCCAAAATTTTGAATTTTGAATGAGTGGACACTTCAACTACTATAAGCCCAAAAGTCATATCCCTTCATAAACTTTTCCTTCTTCTTCTTCTTCTTCTAGTTTTCAATTTCAATCAATCTTCTAGGAGGCATAACTTATTATTTTCTTAACAGAATTGGATGAAACCAATGACAAATCGAAGAGGAAGGCAAGGGCTATGATTGAATAATAGTTTGGTGAAGAATTTGAATGGTATTATGGTGTATCTGGCTGAATCAATGAGACGAAAATAGAAAATTCCGTATATAATTTTCTCTTTTGAATAGCCAACTTCAAACCTCCATATCTCACTTAATTTTGCTCAGAATTTGATGATCCGCCCATTAAAACGACAACGACAACAAGAACTACATTCTGGAAAAGGAATTGGATGGAAATATTTCAAATATCTGAGCGAAATATGAAGAATACCAGTGACAGTTTTGATTCCTTTTCCTTTTGTGCATCATAACTTCATTCGATCATAACTTTGTCATTTCTTGACGGATTTGCACGAAACCAGAAGCATTGCGAAAAGTATGAAGAGAAGTACAATATTAGATCTACTTGTTGATGAGAATCAAAAGTTCTTACTGACCTGGTACCCATTTCTTTTTAGATTGCCAATTAAATATTCATCTTTTTTTCTTGATTGATGAACGATCATCTTGGTTTCTTTTGGCCAGTAGTCATCAGACTTAACTCTTTCCCTGCAAAACAACACAAATTTTCAAAGAATCGAGTGACTTTTCAAAATAACTAATTGTAATTTGAAATAATAACATCATGATGATTCTATTATATATCCATTTAAACTTTTCAAGAAATCATATCATAATAACTTGATTTTTCAATAAAATTGAATGTAGACTCATCTAATAATGATGCAATACATTAATTTAAACTAGTATTATAAATCATTTCAAAATTTGCCATTTAATATTTCCAAAAATCAGATTATGAACTTTTTGAAAACCTATGTTCTGATACCAAATATTAGGGATTGCGGAATGCAGATCCTAAGGCAAGACTAACACTAAAGGGGGTGAATAGTGTTTGTAAGGAATTTACGAAAATCTTAAACTTAAATGATCTACTATATGAATCACACACAACAGAGATGATCATATACACAGAATCAAACACAAACACATAAACAGATAAATATAAATTGCAGAAGAGTAAAGAGCACACCGGATTTTATACTGGTTCGGATTACTCCTACGTCCAATCCTATGCGACATAGGATTGCACCGAGTTTTATTATTATCAATGTCCAAGTACAATCCCCTTTATTTCACGGCTACAAGGTTAACACCAATCCAAACACCCTTGATTCTACGGCTACAAGGTTAACACCGCTCCCTTTCCTTGATTTCAAGACTGCAAGGAACACACCCTTTCTCAAACACTTCCCAAATGATTACAATAGCCCTATAACACTTCAATATCACTTCAATTCAGAGCGTAGTGAATAAAGAGTGATAAAAGAAGAAGTTTTATATAATTAAAGTAGAAATAGGCAAAGTAGAAGCGTAGAAATCAATAAAATTGTAAAGAATAATGGTGGGATGAAGAAGGGTGAACATGGAGTAGAAGATATATGAAAAAAATTCAAAATCAGCCCCTATTTATAAGATTTGAAAGGTTGCAACTTTTCTGGAACGTTACAAATAGTGAAAAGACACTTCCTACGAAAATTGAATTTCTGACAGTTGTATATCGACTATATATATATATATATATATATATATATATATACCGACATATAGACGTATTTTTTATTTATTTTTAAACTTATTTTTCAAGTGTTTAAACACATATATTATACTGGAAATATTAAAACCTAGTGATATAAATGAGTATTCTAAAGTGTAAAATCATATGAAAACATAATAATATATTATATAAAAATATTTATAAATTTATAAGGTTTAAAACTATAGAACTATAAAATTATATAAACTTATATATATATGTATTAAAATTTTAAACTTATATGTTTGAAATCATAAGTAAGATAAAATAACTTGAAATCAGAATTTGAAATTTGAAAATCAAAATTTGAAAAATAGAATTTGAACCAGGAGTTCTATTCAGAGTCTTACATATAAACTAGGCTTTATTACTATATTTTTCTTGAACTCTTGATATCTTGATAGCTTGGTAACTCATGAATCCTGAATCCTGAGTCTCTTGAAACTCTTAAACTGTACAGTCTTCAGTATTTAAGTCCTGTATACAAATCTTGCATATATATATATATGTATATATATTATAGACAGAGATGTTAGTATATATTTTATAATCAATTAATAATGATAATTGTAACAAGATTGTTGTCATTAAAACTCCATTCTCTAACATATAACTTAGTTTGGTACTTTGCCAAAGTACGAGATGTATCTCATCAACACAATGCAAAAGAAAGAATGAGAATTTTATTCTTAGCTTAGATGATAATTTAAGGGAGAAGATCTTGTAGCTTGTTGAGGAGATCTATGAGTTAGTTGTTGGAAAGGCGCTCAGGCATGAGATTAGCTATCCAAAATAAAAAGTTGTATTTGAAGTTGCCCCTAGAGGGGAGACAAAACCGTAACCAAACGAGCGAGGCTATAAGGAATGGAACAGTGAGTGGAAGCCACCACAAAATATGGGAGGACCAAAGAAGAAGGCCATACATCTCAAGAAGGATTGCCCAAATTGGGCTAAGCAGGTTATGAAAGCATTTGTTATCAATGTTGTCTCAAGTTCGTCAAATGCCCCTTAGTCGAGGGATAAGGAAAAGGACATTGTCATTCAAGGTATGCTTTCCATTGTCAATGTTCCTACTCGCATTTTGTCTGCTATTGAGGCTTCCTGTTCCTGTATATTTAGAGACCTGGTAGATAGATTAGGATTGAAACGTGAAATCATTGACAGGCCTTTAGTAATAACAAATTGTGTTGGCAACCCTGCCAATCTTATTATAGTTATGTTGTAATCTTATCTTATCATGACATGGATGCTCTTTATTTGTGTTTTCTTGGTTTGGGGTTTGGTATCATAATTAGGATGGGCTTGCTGAGTAAGCACGGGGTAGTAGTGGATTACGAGAGGATGTCGATGAGGATATGGACAAATGACTAGCGAAGTTTTGTGGTAAGGTGTTTACTATTTGAGGAGGTAATGACCAGTTATCTACAATCTCTTGAGGTTCCAGACGATGAATTTTTGACGGTACCATTCGCTAGGGGGTATCCGTAATTATTCGACAAAGTGACCGAACATTCAACTCATAGAGAGATTGAATTCTATATTGACCCGATAAAGAATGGCAGACTGATAGTGATGCCTTTGAGAAGGATGGAACCTAGAGAGAAGTGAGATCTTTAGATGCAAGTGAATGATCTTTTGAAGAAATGCATCATTCGAAGGAGCGTATTCGAATGGGGTGCACTAGTGGTGTTTGCAATGAAGACGAAAGATTTTGTGTTAATCACCATGAGCTAAATAAGATGATGAGAAAGAATGAGCATTTTCTCCAACATATTGATGATTTATTTGATCAACTTCATGGTGCATGGGTGTTTCCTTAATTAGATCATGCTATTGGATTTCTCCAGCATAGAGTGGCCAGTGAGTTTGTGTCAATAACAGTGTTTCAAATACCATTAGGATTCTATAAGTGATTGGTTATGCCGTTTGGGCTAACCAATGCACCTTCCTACTTTGTGGATTCTATGAATCGTGTCTTCATAGACCTGTTTAACACGTTTGTGTTTGTGTTCGTTGAGGATATCTTAACCTATTCTCAGTCGGAGGGGGAACACAAGACATTTGAGGATTTTTTTTGAGGTGTTTAAGGAATATCGGCTGAAGGAAACATTTTCCAAATGTCACTTCTAGAGGAGAGAGGTAAGATTCTTGGGTCATGATATTTTGGAATAAGGTACGCCGTAGATCCTGTTAAGGTCGCACCAATACAGGAATGGACTAAACCTGAGAATACTACGGATGTGAGGAGTTTATTAGGATTGGCAGGATATTATTAAAAGTTCATCCAAGACTTCTAAGATAGCAGCACCATTGACCAACTTAACCAGGATGAATTAGGCTTTTATTTGGGATACTAGATGTGATCGTACATTTGTGAGCCTGAAGGAAAGGTTGACAACTGCACTGGTGGTTATTTCGATTGGTAATGAGAAGACAATGGTATACACAGATTCTTGTGGTACCAAATTGGGGGCGGTACTGATGCAGAAAGGTAAGGCTGTAGCTTATGCTAGAAGACAGTTAAAACAGCATGAGAAGAACTACCCTACTTATGAAATTGATTTTGGAAAGATTGCGTTTATGCTTTAGATATGGAGGCGCTATCTACTAGGAGATAAGTTTGAGTTATTTATAAATCATAATTTGTTAAAGTACCACTTCTACAAAAGTGTCTTAACTATCGCCAACAACGATGGTTAGAGCATTTAGCTTCCTATGACTTTGGAATAGCGTATACGCCACGGAAGGATAGTGCAGTCACTGATGCTTTAAATCAAAGGCTATCTAGTTTAGGGGCCATATTCGTTAAATGGAAGCAGTTGGATGCATTATAGGTTATCATTTCCGACCAAGATGTGAGTTGGAGCCAGAATTGCTGGCAGTTTTGACTATCTAACCTACTTTAATTAAGAGGATTCGAAATGGTCAAAAGCATGATCCTAAGTTGGTTGAGATCACTACTAAAGTCGAGAATTGAATTGAGTTCGAGGATGTAAAACAGTACGAACATGACCGAAGTGGTTGGCTCCGTAAGAAGGGGAGGTTGGTCGTCCCGAGGTGGATAGCTTGATAGATGAAGTGCTTCGAAAGTGTCATCACTCAAGATTGATAATGCATCTTGGCCATAATAATATGTACAGTGACATGAAGCGGACCTTTATTGGAAAGGGATGAAAAAGGATATTCAGTTATTCATATCAAAGTGCATGAGCTGCCAGTTGGTTAAGACAAAGAAGAAGAAGCCCAGTGGTTTGATGAAACCACTAGAAGCTCCTGAGTGGAAGTGGAAACAGGTGTCAATGGACTTCATCGATGGACTAACAATAACTCGATTAGGGTGTGAGAACATTGAGCCATAGTTGGTCGGTTGACCACGAATGTTAGATTTATACTTGTTAAATCGAATAGGAAGGTAGCCAAGCTGGCCAATTTGTATATGAAATGGATAGTATGATTCCATGGTATACTGTAACGACCCAGAAAATCTGAACCAATTTAAAATTTTTAAATTGGCTAAAATAATGGATTTTAAATATTTAAAATAAGTATTTTAGATAATGGCAATGAAAACTGAGTTTGAATCGACATTTGAAAACCAATATAATTAATTATAATTATATATAGAATTGAAAATGGCGCGGTAGTTTGATAATTCGATTTCAAACTTCAATTGAATATCCCGGGTGCAAAACAATCTGGATTTTAGTGAGACCAAAAACATTAGTATTTAATTGATGATATCTTTCTAACGAATCTGACCAATCGAAATTTGATAGCGGGAATCAAAAGATATGTCCAGTTGAAAATTCTGAATAGTCGCTATGGAATTCAGGCCCTTAAAAATGGACATTTTGCAAATGACCTCGGATTTCGACGAAACCACTTTTGTTAGATCCGTAGTGTCAAGTTATTGCTAGGTTTCAAATTTCATAATTTTTCGAATCAATATGTGAGCGTGGCAAAGGAAAACGCGTTTGACCAGTTTCCGTTGATTTTAATCGACTGGAAATTGGCCATTTTTCAAACGGTCTCAGAATTCGACGAAACTAGTTTTGTTAGGACCGTATCGTCAATACGAAGCTAGAAAATATTTTTCTGGAATTTTGCTAGTTAATATGTGACCCCGGTAATTTGAAATGTGCGTTTAAAATTCAATATAGTGATTTAAATGAAAATTCAAAAGGAAACTGATTGTAACGATCAAATCAGCTTGCGATACATATCCCATTGTGTTCGGAATGGGGGTAAAACGCTATGGACGACAGGCGGTGGGCCTCGTTTCGAGGTCGTGGATGAAAGTCAACCTTTTTGCAAAATTTAATAATTAAATAATAATAAAAAAAAACTCTTCCCTCCTTATCTCCCGCTTGCCCCCCCCCCCCCGTTCATTCGATTCACACAGAAGAAAAGAAAAAAAAAAAAAACCCTAACAGAAATCGACCGCCTCCACCAACCTCCCACCGCCGACCGCCCATCCGCTCCGCCCAGTACATCGACGCAACCCCCCCCCCCCCCCCCCGTTCGAGCCCAGTACATCGACGCAACCCCCCCGTTCGAGCCCCGAAGGCATCGAGCGCAACCCCGAAGTAGCGACGCCTTGCCGCCTTCAGCCGCCTCCCCGTTCGAACCTCGAGCCCCTCTGTAAGTTTTTAATTGTATTTTATTTTTATTTATTTTATTTTTATTTTATATATAAACTGATTTTTATAGAAAGAAAATAAAAACTGAAACAGATTTTTTAAAGAAATAAAACAGATTTTTTAAAGAAATAAAACAGATTTTTTAAAGAAATAAAACAGATTTTTTAAAGAAATAAAACAGATTTTTTAAAGAAATAAAACAGATTTTTTTTAAAAGAAATAAAACAGATTTTTTTTAAAGAAATAAAACAGATTTTTTTTAAAGAAATAAAACTGATTTTGTTTTTAAAGAAATAAAACTGATTTTGTTTTTAAAGAAATAAAACTGATTTTGTTTTTAAAGAAATAAAACTGATTTTGTTTTTAAAGTATTAAAAACTGATTAGTTTTAAAGAAATAAAAACTGATTTGGTTTAAAGAAGTAAAACTGATTTTATATAAAAAGGTAAAAACTGGTTTTTAAAAAAGAATTGAAAACGGATTTTTAAAATGATTTATAAACTAAAAGGAGATTAGAAATTTAAAAGTAAAAATCATATTTTTATATGATGAAAGTCGAAGTAAAAATCATATTTTTATATGATGAAAGTCGAAGTAAAAATCATATTTTTATATGTTGAAAGTCGAAGTAAAAATCATATTTTTATATGTTGAAAGTCGAAGTAAAAATCATATTTTTATATGTTGAAAGTCGAAGTAAAAATCATATTTTTATATGTTGAAAGTCGAAGTAAAAATCATATTTTTATATATTGAATAGCGAAGTCAAAATTCGATTTTTATATATTGAATAGCATAGTAAAAATTCTATTTTTACATATGTAGAGAATACGGGCGAAAGCGACAAAAGGCGAAGATTTCTATAAGTGAAGTGTCGTGCAGTTGGATAGCTATTGGTGAGATTTCTGATTTAAAAATTATATATATATATGTGTTGAAAATGAAAGTGAATAGCTATATATAAATATCTATATATATATACGCCCCTCGTCCACAAACCATGGACGATATTTATTGATTGAAATTGTTGTGATAATTGGTTGATAACGAATGGTTGTTTGGGATTGTTTGTGATTGATATTGGTTGATTGTGGTTGAAAAATACCCATTTGTGGTTGTGAAATATTTGGTTGAAACCACATAGGATTAGTTTGTGGAAATGAAATAAATATATACATGCCGCCTGCGTGCGAACTAGATGCATGATCCCCATTGTCAAAAACCGCGAGGTTTTAAGGTAGAGCGAGGAGCCGTACTAGGGACGGTGCCGGTGTAACTACCCTGCCGTTATGCTGCTGAAATTTTGAATAATATTTGTGTGTTTGAATTATTTTCATATGCTTAAACTATATTTATTCATTGTATTGAAAACATTCATGTGTTGAATTGATATTCATTCTTTGTTTAGAAATTCATGTGTTGAATAGTATTCATATTTTGAAATAAATTGTTCGATAATAAAAATCACATTTTTATCTATATATAAAAACTATTGAAAACATTCATGTGTTGAATTGATATTCATTCGTTGTTTAGAAATTCATGTGTTGAATGGTATTCATATTTTGAAATAAATTGTTCGATAATAAAAATCACATTTTTATCTATATATAAAAACTATTGAAAACATTCATGTGTTGAATTGATATTCATTCGTTGTTTAGAAATTCATGTGTTGAATGGTATTCATATTTTGAAATAAATTGTTCGATAATAAAAATCACATTTTTATCTATATATAAAAACTATTGAAAACATTCATGTGTTGAATTGATATTCATTCGTTGTTTAGAAATTCATGTGTTGAATGGTATTCATATTTTGAAATAAATTGTTTTATGATAAAAATCCCATTTTTATCACCAACTTGAACTATATAGAAAAATAGTGTTTTGAAATGAATCGTTTTACAATAAAAATCACATTTTTATTGTATGCATAAATCGTTAAAATGTGAAGAGTTGAAAATAGCCACTTGTTCAAAATAAACATATATGAGTTGAAATATTCATTAATTAGCTAATGAAATGATTTGCACCTATTTATGTAACATTAGAATGAATGGAGTTTTTAAACCAAATAGAAATCAAATATGAAATTGAATAGAAAATGAAAAATGAAATGAACTGTATATATATGTACATGCAATATTCATTGAACAGGTTATAGCAAAGGGGCTAGAGAAGAGGAATAAAATTTTGTGCCCGACAAATAGGTACACATTTACTGATTTGTTTGGGTGATGATTTTGAGCCTGTTGGCTAGCCGCTTGGCTTTTTCTTTTTCTTTTTGAGATTAGAAGGACCGGGACGCTATTTGCAATTTCCCGACGCTCCCGGTGCAGGGGAGGTTATGGCGAAATTTTTCCAAAATTTAAGGTGTTAGAAAAATTTTTGAAGTGAAAACGATATAGAAATCATTGAATGAACTATATTTATATAACTATATAAATATAAATAAAATTAAAACGAAACGAGGCCGTGCAGTTCGTATTTTGAAACCGTGATTTCAAACGACTAGTACGGGAAATCCGACCATTGGATTTTCCCGAAACCTCAACCGTCGGGTTCGCCTTGGAAATATCTTTCCAACGGCACCAACCTTGCAAAAATCCAACGGTTGGATTGTCTGGAATGTTTAATTCAATTCTGAAGAAAAACAGCGCCAGAATCGATTATATTTATATATAAATATAAATAGAATTATATTTAATCGAATAACGACGCTGCAGTTCGTATTTTAAAATCGAAATTTCAAACGATTGTACCGGGAGATCCGACCGTCGGATTTTCCCGAAACTGGAACCGTTGGATTCGTTTTGAAAAGACCTTTCTAATGATGTAAATTTTGTAAGGATACAACGGTTAGATTTCCAGATATGTGTAAATCAAATCTGAAGAAAAACAGCGCCACGGCCGCCTTATGGCCCGAAGCGTCGTTTTGAATAAAATGGCTATTTTAAAATAAATAAAAATAGCGATAAATAGTTATAAAATATCGTAAGCGATATGGAATGGAAATAAACTGAATTTGCTTGATTTATGTGATGTTTGATGGTTGAATGTGTTTGGTGTGAAAACTATATTAAAGAACACAATTGGTGTTGTCGAATAATTTAACCATTGAAATAAATCGATTTGAAATTCTAAATATACGTGAATTATTTGAAAAGGCCGAGTTAATTCTCATTTCGAATAATCGACCGACGATTGAAATTCGAAGATGAAGACGATGGTCGAAGACCGGAGATCTTCACCTCGTTTGGATGGTAACCGAGGTCCTGATTGGGAGGCATCCCGAAATATGGATAATGAGTGGTGATCGTTCAGACGTACGTGTTGATCGAAGGGTTTGCGAGGTATTTAGTGCCTCCGGTTTCGTTCAGACCCAGAACGGACTTGTAAATGGACTGTGTGTCCGACATGGGAATTTGTTCTGTGTGATTGATAGCCATCAGTTGCACGGTGTGAATTGCCTGTGTGGCATGCTAAGATGCAGTGATCAGGGCTTCTGTTGAAAAGCAAAGTCTTGTGGTGATGATCAAAGCACCGCCTGTGTGGCGTGGCTTTGTGTATAACGTAAATTCGCGAGCCTCACACCCCGGTATGAACCTAAAACGGGAGGAAGGACCTCAGGGAGGACATGCGTTTCTTTCTAGCTAGGGTGGTGTCAGTGACCTACCAGCCCTGACATTTATATACTTTTCACCTATGTGGTTGTTGCTGTTGCGAGGCGCCTCGGTTTGATCGGACGATCCGGGTCCGATGGAGTCATTCGTTGGCTCGTTTACGCCCCAAAGGGCGGGGAAACGTATTGTTCAGGAATTTTAATTCACATCGGTGGACCGGCCCTGACGATCCAAGGGTCACTCGAGCTCTGATCCTGAGGGGCGGGCTAGAGCGTCTCGAATTCGGTAAGGACTATCTTTTGCCTTGGTTCATGACGGAAATCCAATTTCCAAATACGACATCGTGCGGTTTTGATTGTATACCTATATATGGCGACATAGTGGTATGGGGCATTAATGCCGTCTATGATTGATAGTTATGATTTGAAATTGTTTTCAAAACATATAAACACTAGCAATAATATCAAATGCCTTTGTTTTATTCGTACCCAGCATATCTTGGCCGTTATAAGGTAAAAACTCTATCCTCCGGTTTGCGTTGCATTGTGTGATGGGAACTGAGTCTTATAACGGCTTCATTTTTATAAAAAGCATAGCGATGTTTAAAGGAAAGATTTGTTTTAAAGCACTGGCAATCCAATGGAGTAAACCCGTTCCACGAAAGTGGCGTGGTCCTGTGATTAGCCATATTATATATGTGTTGAGTAGATTTCTCATACCAGTCCCATGACTGACTCGTAGTTTGTTTCACTCTCAAACTCGGGTGCCCCTTTTTCCACACGGGCAGCCTTGTATTCAGGTTTAGCTGGTTCTTTCTGGATAGCAGGAGCTGAAGATGGATTCTATCATTTATTTCTTTTTATGCTGTTCAGCTCCTATTGTACATATTTTGTTTATTTCCGCTGTAGACATTTATGTATAGCTGAACTGTATTTATACTAAGTAAGATCCTGTATACTGTGTAACTCTGATGATTACTTTTATCCAGTATATTTTGTTGTTCATTCTGGTGTATTTATTTAATTCAGTTCTGCTATTTTATGTTTCTGTGTTATATTCCAAAAGATAACCTTGTTTCCGTGAGAACGGGAAATCAGGTCGTCTCAACGTGGTATCAGAGCTTTGGTTAAGCTTAGTTCTGGAATATAACATTTGAACGAACTCGTCAGAAATAGAACCAGTAGTGTTCTAGGACAGGTAACTCCATACAGATAGGATCAGTAATATCCTAGTATGAGTAAAGCAGAATGAAATTTCACCTCGATAGACACATTTACATTGAAGTATGTGTTTCTATATTTTAAACTATCTTTTCTGTGACCTGACACTTGATCTGCTAATTGCAGAAGTACTAGGAAAATGAGTGCCAGAAACAGAAGGAATACAGAACCCGATCTAGAGGCTCTATTAAAGAAATATCGAAATCTGAACGGAGCGCAATTCTCGAGCAATGAATCTATTATTCAAACTCAAGCTTGGCTGAGTTCTGTCGAAAGAATCTTTGAGCATATCCAGCTGAGAGATGACCAGAAACGGTTAGTAGCATCTTGGGCGCTTAAAGAAGAAGCTTTAATCTGGTGGGAAACGATCATCAAAGATAATCCAGAAGGTGATATCACCTGGGACAGATTCAAAGTGATTTTCCTAGAAAGATTTACTCCTCCCGAAGCAACCGAGAGATTATGTGAAGAATTTTCTTATTTGATTCAAGGCGATATGACCATCCCCGAATATCATAAGAAATCCAATGAACTTTCTCACTTTGCCCCTCATCTAATTCAGAATACGAGGAGAAAGAATTTGAGATTTATTCACGGGCTTCAAAGGAAATACCAGAATAAGGTATTAGGGCATGTGAAGCTTCCTTTCTCAGAAATGATTTACATGGCTTATCAGTATGAAGACCTCCATAAGAAAGGAATGTTACGCGACGAAGAAGAAGTCAGTTCTAGTGACAAAGCAGAGTCGGAATCTGATATTCCTGAGGCAAGTACAACGTCGGAGGTCAATAAGAAACCCAGTGCCAAGAGAAAAAGGGCTGAATCTGGTAACGAACGAATAACGACCGCCACGTGCTCAAGCTGCAATAGAAAAGGACATTTGGCGATAAGTTGTAAATCTTGGAACCAACAAAGAAAGAATAAGTTCCCACCCAAGAAGGGATTTCAAGAGAATAGAAAATGTAGTGGATGTCATCAGGCGGGTCATCTTTTAAAGGCCTGCCCGCTACTCAGAAAGACTGAAATAGTTCAAGTAAATGAAATAGCAGAAACTTCCGAGCCCTCAGCTAGTCAAGAAAGGCCTGATGTTTTAGAAGGCACGCTTACTGTCAAAAACATTCCAGTCAAAGTACTGTTTGACACAGGCGCGTCACGAAGCTTCATTTCCAAAGATGCAGCTAAGAAACTGGATTTGAATTTGAAAAAGCTTAAGGAACCAATGACTGTCCAGAATCCAGTTGGGGGTTCCATTGATCTCAATTGGATTTGTGGAGTGCCGGTTTCTTTCTCTCGTTATCGGTTTCCTACCATTGCAGTCGTCATGAATTTTAAAGAGTTTGATCTTATCTTGGGGTTAGACTGGTTGACCAAATATGAAGCTGAAGTCAAATGCGCCGACAGAGTCGTAAAGGCGAAGATTAAATCAGGTGATTATATAACCATTCCCTGTGAAGGTCAGAATGCTAATAGAAAGGATTTCTGGGCAGCTTTGGATGTTTCTCCAGCCCAAATTGAAAATGTCCCTGAGATCACTGAGAATATTCCTGACCTCATTAAAGATATTCCTGTCGTCAAAAACTATGCGGATGTGTTCGAAGAAGTTGTTCGCTTACCTCCGCAAAGAGAAATAGATTTCAAGATTGCTTTGATTCCCAATGCAAGGCCGGTAGTTCACGCTATCCGAAGAATGTCCTTGAAAGAGAAGGAGGAGTTGGACAATCAAACAAGACAGCTAGTATGGAAGGGTCTGATTAGGCCTAGTTTCTCTGATTGGGGTGCAGCAGTGGTATTTGTCCCAAAATCGGACGGTACTCTACGTCTATGTGTGGATTATCGTGATCTAAACAAGCAGACTATAAAGAACAAATATCCATTGCCACGAATTGATGATTTGTTGGATCGATTAAATGGAGCACAAGTATTTTCAAGAATGGACCTAGCTACAGGTTTCCATCAACTTCGAATTGCCGAAGAGTGTGTTCCAATGACAGCGTTCAGAGGCCCCGACTTATTCTACGAGTGGTTAGTAATGCCGTTCGGCTTATGTAACGCTCCAGCTTATTTCGTCGATCTAATGAATAGAGTATTCAGAGGAGTATTGAATAAATTTGTTCTGGTTTTTATTGATGATATTCTAATATTCTCTAAATCAAAGGCCGAACATGAAAAGCATCTGGAACAAGTGTTAGAAATTCTCAGACGGAATGTATTAAAAGCCAAGTTTTCCAAATGTATATTCTGGCAAGATGAAGTGAAATTTCTGGGCCATGTCGTATCGAAAGATGGAATCGCTGTGGATCCAAGCAAAATCACAGCTATTCAGAATTGGAAACAGCCCAGTACTCCCACTGAAGTCCGCAGTTTTCTCGGATTGGCTAGTTATTACCGGAAGTTCGTTAAAGACTTTTCGAAGATATCTGGTCACTTAACGAAGCTTACAAAGAAGCATTCTAAATTCAAATGGACTGAAGAGAATGAGGAGGCTTTCGAAGAGCTAAAGTTGAGGTTAACCACAGCTCCAGTGTTAACCATCATCGATGGCAACCAAGATTTGAAAGTCTGGACTGATGCTTCTAGAGAAGGCCTTGGCGCAGTGTTAATGCAAAGAGGCCAAGTAATTGCCTATGCTAGCCGTCAACTGAAACCACACGAGAAAAACTACGTAACTCATGATCTTGAGTTATTGGCTATCATATTCTCTTTGAAAATCTGGAGACACTATCTTCTGGGCGAGAGATTCGAACTGTTTACAGATCACCAATCATTAAAGTACCTGTTCACTCAGAAGGACTTGAATTTGAGGCAGCAGCGTTGGCTGGAGTTTCTTGCAGCATATGACTTTGAAATTATATATACTCCAGGAAAAGCCAATGTCGTGGCCGATGCGCTGAGCAGAAAGAATGTAATGATCGCCAGCTTTATTATCACGACATCCTTGATTGACAAAATATCTATTCTTCAGAAAGAGGATAACTTTATTAAGGATATGATCAAAAGGATTCAGAAAGGCGAACCCTCGTGTTTTCAAATAGATAACGACGAGACCTTGAGGTTGAAAGGAAGGATTTGTGTTCCTGACGTTCCTGAGCTAAAAAGGGAAGTGTTAGATGAGTGTCACAAGTCCAAGCTGAGTATCCATCCTGGTGTGGCCAAAATGTATAACGATCTCAAAAGAACTTTCTGGTGGAAGGCTATGAAAAGAGACGTTTCGATATATGTTAGTCGATGCCCTACTTGCCAGCTAGTCAAAAGCGACCAACAGAAACTGGCTGGATTATTACAACCGTTGGAAGTTCCTGGTTGGAAGTGGGAGCATATTTCTATGGATTTCATTGATGGTTTGCCCAGAACCAGAAAAGGAAATGACAGTATTTGGGTGATCGTAGATCGTTTCACGAAGACCGCCCATTTCATACCTGTCAGATCAAACAGAACTGCCCAGAGTCTGGCGCAGATTTATTTCAGGGAAATAGTTAGACTACATGGAGTGCCGCTCAGTATAGTCAGTGATAGAGATACAATATTCACTAGCAAATTCTGGGAAGCATTTCAAGTCGAGCTAGGAACGAAGTTAAACTTGAGCACCGCTTATCATCCTCAGACAGACGGTCAGACTGAGAGGGTGAATCGCATTTTAGAAGATCTATTGCGGGCATGTGTTATAGATTTCGGTGGATCATGGGAAGACCATCTACATTTGGCTGATTTCTCTTATAACAACAGCTACCAGGCGAGTCTGACAATGTCTCCATTCGAAGCATTGTACGGTAGACCGTGCCGATCTCCTGCTTGTTGGGTCGAGCCTGGGAATAGACTTGTGTTGGGTCCCGATATGATTCGAGAAGCTGCCGACAAAGTCGATTTTATTAAGAAGCGATTACTCGCCGCTCAAAGCCGACAAAAGAGCTATGCCGATAAAAGAAGGAGAGATATATCCTTTGAAGTTGGCGGCTATGTATATTTGAAAGTATCGCCGATGAGAGGAGTTATCCGGTTCGGTAAAACTGGAAAGTTAGCACCCAAATTCATTGGTCCGTTTCCTATTCTGGAACGAATTGGAACTCTCGCTTATAGGGTCAAACTGCCTGACTGGTTGCCTGGAGTTCATGATGTGTTTCATATATCTCAACTTCGAAAGCACGTTCATGATCCAGACTTGATCGTGGAAGAAGCAGCTCAGCAGGATATTGAAATTACTCCAGAACTAGCTGTGAGGCGTGAGCCGCTAAAGATTATTGGCAAAGAAACCAAAGAGCTGAGGAACAAGAAGGTTCACTTAGTCAAAGTGCAATGGAGTGGAGATCCGCGAGATTGTACTTGGGAAACTGAGGAGAGCATTCAGAAAGCTTATCCTAGATGCCGAGTAGATATCTCTGAATGACTCCGGTGCAAGGTACATTTACCCTACTTTGCATTTCCATTCAATTCTCTACACTATTGTTATTTTCTTTTCATGGATGTGCACTATCTATTCTATACTCTAAATGATTTTAAAGGGGTATAGGATTTGATTAGTATATTTTTAAAGGTTAAAAACAATTGGATTGGTTGTTGTATTTTGTGATCGTAGATTTATCAAACCACTTTCGACTTTATTCCTTTTCGGGGACGAAAAGTTTTAAGTGGGGGAGATTGTAACGACCCAGAAAATCTGAACCAATTTAAAATTTTTAAATTGGCTAAAATAATGGATTTTAAATATTTAAAATAAGTATTTTAGATAATGGCAATGAAAACTGAGTTTGAATCGACATTTGAAAACCAATATAATTAATTATAATTATATATAGAATTGAAAATGGCGCGGTAGTTCGATAATTCGATTTCAAACTTCAATTGAATATCCCGGGTGCAAAACAATCTGGATTTTAGTGAGACCAAAAACATTAGTATCTAATTGATGATATCTTTCTAACGAATCTGACCAATCGAAATTTGATAGCGGGAATCAAAAGATATGTCCAGTTGAAAATTATGAATAGTCGCTATGGAATTCAGGCCCTTAAAAATGGACATTTTGCAAATGACCTCGGATTTCGACGAAACCACTTTTGTTAGATCCGTAGTGTCAAGTTATTGCTAGGTTTCAAATTTCATAATTTTTCGAATCAATATGTGAGCGTGGCAAAGGAAAACGCGTTTGACCAGTTTCCGTTGATTTTAATCGACTGGAAATTGGCCATTTTTCAAACGGTCTCAGAATTCGATGAAACTAGTTTTGTTAGGACCGTATCGTCAATACGAAGCTAGAAAATATTTTTCTGGAATTTTGCTAGTTAATATGTGACCCCGGTAATTTGAAATGTGCGTTTAAAATTCAATATAGTGATTTAAATGAAAATTCAAAAGGAAACTGATTGTAACGATCAAATCAGCTTGCGATACATATCCCATTGTGTTCGGAATGGGGGTAAAACGCTATGGACGACAGGCGGTGGGCCTCGTTTCGAGGTCGTGGATGAAAGTCAACCTTTTTGCAAAATTTAATAATTAAATAATAATAAAAAAAACTCTTCCCTCCTTATCTCCCGCTTGCCCCCCCCCCCCCCCCGTTCATTCGATTCACACAGAAGAAAAGAAAAAAAAAAAAAAACCCTAACAGAAATCGACCGCCTCCACCAACCTCCCACCGCCGACCGCCCATCCGCTCCGCCCAGTACATCGACGCACCCCCCCCCCCCCCGTTCGAGCCCAGTACATCGACGCAACCCCCCCGTTCGAGCCCCGAAGGCATCGAGCGCAACCCCGAAGTAGCGACGCCTTGCCGCCTTCAGCCGCCTCCCCGTTCGAACCTCGAGCCCCTCTGTAAGTTTTTAATTGTATTTTATTTTTATTTATTTTATTTTTATTTTATATATAAACTGATTTTTATAGAAAGAAAATAAAAACTGAAACAGATTTTTTAAAGAAATAAAACAGATTTTTTAAAGAAATAAAACAGATTTTTTAAAGAAATAAAACAGATTTGTTAAAGAAATAAAACAGATTTTTTTTTAAAAGAAATAAAACAGATTTTTTTTAAAGAAATAAAACAGATTTTTTTTAAAGAAATAAAACTGATTTTGTTTTTAAAGAAATAAAACTGATTTTGTTTTTAAAGAAATAAAACTGATTTTGTTTTTAAAGAAATAAAACTGATTTTGTTTTTAAAGTATTAAAAACTGATTAGTTTTAAAGAAATAAAAACCGATTTGGTTTAAAGAAGTAAAACTGATTTTATATAAAAAGGTAAAAACTGGTTTTTAAAAAAGAATTGAAAACGGATTTTTAAAATGATTTATAAACTAAAAGGAGATTAGAAATTTAAAAGTAAAAATCATATTTTTATATGATGAAAGTCGAAGTAAAAATCATATTTTTATATGATGAAAGTCGAAGTAAAAATCATATTTTTATATGATGAAAGTCGAAGTAAAAATCATATTTTTATATGTTGAAAGTCGAAGTAAAAATCATATTTTTATATGTTGAAAGTCGAAGTAAAAATCATATTTTTATATGTTGAAAGTCGAAGTAAAAATCATATTTTTATATGTTGAAAGTCGAAGTAAAAATCATATTTTTATATATTGAATAGCGAAGTCAAAATTCGATTTTTATATATTGAATAGCATAGTAAAAATTCTATTTTTACATATGTAGAGAATACGGGCGAAAGCGACAAAAGGCGAAGATTTCTATAAGTGAAGTGTCGTGCAGTTGGATAGCTATTGGTGAGATTTCTGATTTAAAAATTATATATATATGTGTTGAAAATGAAAGTGAATAGCTATATATAAATATCTATATATCTATATATATATACGCCCCTCGTCCACAAACCATGGACGATATTTATTGATTGAAATTGTTGTGATAATTGGTTGATAACGAATGGTTGTTTGGGATTGTTTGTGATTGATATTGGTTGATTGTGGTTGAAAAATACCCATTTGTGGTTGTGAAATATTTGGTTGAAACCACATAGGATTAGTTTGTGGAAATGAAATAAATATATACATGCCGCCTGCGTGCGAACTAGATGCATGATCCCCATTGTCAAAAACCGCGAGGTTTTAAGGTAGAGCGAGGAGCCGTACTAGGGACGGTGCCGGTGTAACTACCCTGCCGTTATGCCGCTGAAATTTTGAATAATATTTGTGTGTTTGAATTATTTTCATATGCTTAAACTATATTTATTCATTGTATTGAAAACATTCATGTGTTGAATTGATATTCATTCGTTGTTTAGAAATTCATGTGTTGAATGGTATTCATATTTTGAAATAAATTGTTCGATAATAAAAATCACATTTTTATCTATATATAAAAACTATTGAAAACATTCATGTGTTGAATTGATATTCATTCGTTGTTTAGAAATTCATGTGTTGAATGGTATTCATATTTTGAAATAAATTGTTCGATAATAAAAATCACATTTTTATCTATATATAAAAACTATTGAAAACATTCATGTGTTGAATTGATATTCATTCGTTGTTTAGAAATTCATGTGTTGAATGGTATTCATATTTTGAAATAAATTGTTCGATAATAAAAATCACATTTTTATCTATATATAAAAACTATTGAAAACATTCATGTGTTGAATTGATATTCATTCGTTGTTTAGAAATTCATGTGTTGAATGGTATTCATATTTTGAAATAAATTGTTTTATGATAAAAATCCCATTTTTATCACCAACTTGAACTATATAGAAAAATAGTGTTTTGAAATGAATCGTTTTACAATAAAAATCACATTTTTATTGTATGCATAAATCGTTAAAATGTGAAGAGTTGAAAATAGCCACTTGTTCAAAATAAACATATATGAGTTGAAATATTCATTAATTAGCTAATGAAATGATTTGCACCTATTTATGTAACATTAGAATGAATGGAGTTTTTAAACCAAATAGAAATCAAATATGAAATTGAATAGAAAATGAAAAATGATATGAACTGTATATATATGTACATGCAATATTCATTGAACAGGTTATAGCAAAGGGGCTAGAGAAGAGGAATAAAATTTTGTGCCCGACAAATAGGTACACATTTACTGATTTGTTTGGGTGATGATTTTGAGCCTGTTGGCTAGCCGCTTGGCTTTTTCTTTTTGAGATTAGAAGGACCGGGACGCTATTTGCGATTTCCCGACGCTCCCGGTGCAGGGGAGGTTATGGCGAAATTTTTCCAAAATTTAAGGTGTTAGAAAATTTTTTGAAGTGAAAACGATATAGAAATCATTGAATGAACTATATTTATATAACTATATAAATATAAATAAAATTAAAACGAAACGAGGCCGTGCAGTTCGTATTTTGAAACCGTGATTTCAAACGACTAGTACGGGAAATCCGACCATTGGATTTTCCCGAAACCTCAACCGTCGGGTTCGCCTTGGAAATATCTTTCCAACGGCACCAACCTTGCAAAAATCCAACGGTTGGATTGTCTGGAATGTTTAATTCAATTCTGAAGAAAAACAGCGCCAGAATCGATTATATTTATATATAAATATAAATAGAATTATATTTAATCGAATAACGACGCTGCAGTTCGTATTTTGAAATCGAAATTTCAAACGATTGTACCGGGAGATCCGACCGTCGGATTTTCCCGAAACTGGAACCGTTGGATTCGTTTTGAAAAGACCTTTCTAATGATGTAAATTTTGTAAGGATCCAACGGTTAGATTTCCAGATATGTGTAAATCAAATCTGAAGAAAAACAGCGCCACGGCCGCCTTATGGCCCGAAGCGTCGTTTTGAATAAAATGGCTATTTTAAAATAAATAAAAATAGCGATAAATAGTTATAAAATATCGTAAGCGATATGGAATGGAAATAAACTGAATTTTCTTGATTTATGTGATGTTTGATGGTTGAATGTGTTTGGTGTGAAAACTATATTAAAGAACACAATTGGTGTTGTCGAATAATTTAACCATTGAAATAAATCGATTTGAAATTCTAAATATACGTGAATTATTTGAAAAGGCCGAGTTAATTCTCATTTCGAATAATCGACCGACGATTGAAATTCGAAGATGAAGACGATGGTCGAAGACCGGAGATCTTCACCTCGTTTGGATGGTAACCGAGGTCCTGATTGGGAGGCATCCCGAAATATGGATAATGAGTGGTGATCGTTCAGACGTACGTGTTGATCGAAGGGTTTGCGAGGTATTTAGTGCCTCCGGTTTCGTTCAGACCCAGAACGGACTTGTAAATGGACTGTGTGTCCGACATGGGAATTTGTTCTGTGTGATTGATAGCCATCAGTTGCACGGTGTGAATTGCCTGTGTGGCATGCTAAGATGCAGTGATCAGGGCTTCTGTTGAAAAGCAAAGTCTTGTGGTGATGATCAAAGCACCGCCTGTGTGGCGTGGCTTTGTGTATAACGTAAATTCGCGAGCCTCACACCCCGGTATGAACCTAAAACGGGAGGAAGGACCTCAAGGAGGACATGCGTTTCTTTCTAGCTAGGGTGGTGTCAGTGACCTACCAGCCCTGACATTTATATACTTTTCACCTATGTGGTTGTTGCTGTTGCGAGGCGCCTCGGTTTGATCGGACGATCCGGGTCCGATGGAGTCATTCGTTGGCTCGTTTACGCCCCAAAGGGCGGGGAAACGTATTGTTCAGGAATTTTAATTCACATCGGTGGACCGGCCCTGACGATCCAAGGGTCACTCGAGCTCTGATCCTGAGGGGCGGGCTAGAGCGTCTCGAATTCGGTAAGGACTATCTTTTGCCTTGGTTCATGACGGAAATCCAATTTCCAAATACGACATCGTGCGGTTTTGATTGTATACCTATATATGGCGACATAGTGGTATGGGGCATTAATGCCGTCTATGATTGATAGTTATGATTTGAAATTGTTTTCAAAACATATAAACACTAGCAATAATATCAAATGCCTTTGTTTTATTCGTATCCAGCATATCTTGGCCGTTATAAGGTAAAAACTCTATCCTCCGGTTTGCGTTGCATTGTGTGATGGGAACTGAGTCTTATAACGGCTTCATTTTTATAAAAAGCATAGCGATGTTTAAAGGAAAGATTTGTTTTAAAGCACTGGCAATCCAATGGAGTAAACCCGTTCCACGAAAGTGGCGTGGTCCTGTGATTAGCCATATTATATATGTGTTGAGTAGATTTCTCATACCAGTCCCATGACTGACTCGTAGTTTGTTTCACTCTCAAACTCGGGTGCCCCTTTTTCCACACGGGCAGCCTTGTATTCAGGTTTAGCTGGTTCTTTCTGGATAGCAGGAGCTGAAGATGGATTCTATCATTTATTTCTTTTTATGCTGTTCAGCTCCTATTGTACATATTTTGTTTATTTCCGCTGTAGACATTTATGTATAGCTGAACTGTATTTATACTAAGTAAGATCCTGTATACTGTGTAACTCTGATGATTACTTTTATCCAGTATATTTTGTTGTTCATTCTGGTGTATTTATTTAATTCAGTTCTGCTACTTTATGTTTCTGTGTTATATTCCAAAAGATAACCTTGTTTCCGTGAGAACGGGAAATCGGGTCGTCTCATATACTAAAGAGAATTTTGAGTGACCATGACTCGTTATTCACTAGTGGGTTTTGAAGATGCTTACAAGAGGCATTAAGGACTGATCTTCATCTTATTACATCTTATCACCCTCAGATCAATGGTCAGATTGAGAGAGTGAATTGTATCATAGGGTTCTTCTCCATGCTTGTATTATAGACTTTGGAGGCTTATGGGATGACCATTGCATCTAGTGGAATTCATATACAAAAATAGCAATCATTTTAGCATCGTTATAGAACCATTTTGAGGTAGTATATAGACAACCATGCAATGCTCCCTCATGTTATTAGGAAGCACGAGAAATTGACACTGGAGCCAGAGATGGTGAAGGAGATTTCTGAGATTATTGAGCTTATTTGGCAGAGGATGAAGACTGCTCAAGACATGTAGAAGAGTTATGTTGATAGGAGGCATAGAGATTTGGAATTCTCTTTCAGTGATATGGTATTTATCAAGATTTTTCCATTGAAAATTGTTGTTCGATTCAGTAGAAAAAGAAAAGTCAGCACACAATATTTGTGGGTCCTTTTATGATCATAAATAGGATTGAGAACCTTGTTTACAAAATAAACTTGCCTTAGAAGTTGGCATAAGATCACGATGTATTTCATGTTTCTCACTTGCGGAAATTTCTGCATGGCCCTAATAAAACGATCACACGGGATCAATTATATGACATTGAGATTAAGCCAGAAGCTTAGAGACCTCGTAGCTAATTTGTATCATTGGACAAGATATGAAGCAGCTAAGAAGGAAAATGGTGAATTTATTGAAGGTTCAATGGAGAGAAAGTGTGAGAGGTTGCACTTGGGAGACCGAGGATAGAATGAGGAAGTTTTATCCAAAGCACTCTTTTTAGTAAGATTTTCTACTTTACTTTTGTAGGAGATGTCATTAATGTGCCTTAGTATAGTATCATGCATGCAGGGATAATATTAGTTTACCATTTTCTCTTTTTGGTTGATAAGGATGCACGTTTCACTTTTGATGATTGCATATGGTTGTTGAGCATGTTGGATGACCCTATTGACTTGTTTGTGGAATTTTAAGGGTGAATTTTTTAAAAGGGGTAACGTAACGACCTATAGGTTCGTGTGTTTTTAACATGTAAATATGAAATATTGCTTTCACAGTAGGTCGTACTATTCTCTATTTTTGATAGATGGCTATCAGAGACATTTTCACTTTTATAATTTTCTATGACCATTTTACCCTTGGTAAAGTCATATTTCATTAATAACTTTTGACTGGAGTGAAATATTGACTCGAAACCACCTCCATTGGATCAGAATGATAGTTTCCCTCTCCATAGAGTGGTTACATTGAAAGCGGACAAACCATTCGGGAGATGTGGCTGTTTGAAGGAGTTTTAGAACATAAATAGCCTATTTCCAGCCATCTAGTCCCATTTTCAGGTGGGTCCAATTTGGATATCGTGATTGAAAGGATAAAACACTAGAATGAGTTACTATAACTCATTTCTGTCAATTCGTTTTTCTTCTCCTTCTTCCTCAAAGCTTCTATCTCCATTGTAAAAAAAATTCTTCATCCAATATCCTAAATTTCTCTATAAAAATTAGAAATTTAAAAATAGGTGTTAACATATCCAAATTAGAGCGGCATATCTCTAATTTCTACGAGTGGATATCTATTCAAATTAAATAATCATATTTAGATCTGTAAATTCGAAGATATAGGTGAGTGATTTTAGTTCCATTTACATAATCCTAAATTTCCAGTTCTTAAAATTGTTCTAATAGTTAATTATATTAGAAACGTTACAACATTTAAATAACATTATGAATTTGAAAAGTTTAAGAATCAAACTGTAATAATTTCCTATGAAACCTTTGTAGATCTGTGCAAACCTGTGACTTTTATTATAGATCTGGACTTTGTAAATTAATTGGAATGATGGATTGATATTGGATGCTAATTTGGATGATTTTCATGTTTGGATTATTGCGTGAATATTTGAAACGCTTTCAAATTGTGACCTAGAACTTGGATTTTATGAAAAAATCTATAAATAAAATTTGCCCAAAATCACACCAAATTTGGAGGATACAAGTTGGGAAGTTTCTAGAGGTTTTCTGAAAATTTTGGAGCCGCTTGGAGTTCATATAGGCATGTAATGGTCAGATATATTTGTATCAACCAAAATTTACAATTGCACAGAACTGGATGAAAATTTATTGGAGATAAAGGATGTCTGGTGGAAGATAGATTTCAAATTTGAAGTCGACTGGATCAAAAACGAAGGAGATATTATTGAAATGGTTGGGATCGGTAGGGAGATTCAAGGGACTGGATCAGTACAAAGCTTTGGATCGAAGCTGAAGGAGGTATAGCCTTCAAATCCGTAAAAGGCTGGAGTTCGCATCGATAGGGATGGAGGAACTTCAAGTTGGACAATTATGTATGCCGAGCCAAATTGGTGCAACTACACCGATCTGAATTGGTTCGGGTTGGCGTTGATCCCAAATGTAGGGATTGATACTTATCCGGCTCGTGTGGTTACACCGACATGGACAAGATCGGTTTGGTACTAATCTCAATTATAGGATGTAAACTGATCCGAACAGGGGAGGATTTAGGGTCTTGCTATCAAATTCGAGTGATGCACTACTATGGCATGACATCTCTAATGGATTGTGGTAGTTCAAGGAGATATACTTCGTAACAACATTGACATGGAAACTTCTCATTTCCATAGCTCAACAGCCATTCAAACTTGGAAGGTACGATCCAACAACTACTAGTTGAACTCCTAGGGACAGAGTAATAGACTATGAATCAGGATAGAGAGTCTATCAGGATGGGTTTGGTGAGCAGAGTTGGATGAAATATAAAATTTTCTAGGTCGATGGAGTACAAAGACGACTCATAGTAGCTCTGCAATGGAGATTCATATGCGAAAGGGATTGTTAGTATGTAGGTTCGAATGGATACTTGGAAAGGTGAGGCTTGATCATCTGTCGAGTCTTCAACCTGGTGTAGGTTTTAAGCTAGTTCAGAGACTGCCTTTCATATTTTCGACTAGACTATGGGTTGTTTATCCAAGGAGGACTCGTGAATACCACTTAAACTCATTTACAACTGGATGAAGGTCTAATGTAGACTGTTTCGGCTTAAATAGGCTAGAATTACTATGTAACCAAACATAATATATAATTATCGCATTAAGTGAATGTGAGGATGAATGATGGTTGCTATATTTGTTTAGTCATTTATCACCATAGAGATGTCATTAGATGTATGTAGCATCGATACAAGTATAGATAGTGTTGATGCAGACATTTATTCACCCCGGTACGTAGACGTAGAATACACCCGTATTGTTGATTCTATTTGTGTATTATATACTTCTATGTGTTAACTCTTCCGATGTAGGGATAGGTCAGATATGGTTTACCATATTGTGTGTTTCACTTATTTCTGTACTTGAGATTTTATCTCTCACACCAAATTTCTGGCCTAGAGTTTTATCATTTTCTTCTTAATGCTCTGGGTGCTCACACATGAGCATACTAGAGGCAAGTTAGGAGTGAGCATGAGTAGCTCATCGCGAGATGAGCAGGGGACTATCTACGTATTATTTATATGTACTCTATCTCTTTCTGATGTTCACCACTGTGGACTCGGCAGTATCTTTATCATTTTTCGTTAGAGGCAGTTTCAATTGGAGATATTTCTTTTGTATAACTCCATGACATTGTGGTTAGCTGTTTGGATCTATTACTATGATTTCTAGGATTCATTTAAGTTATTTATTATCTCTCCTGTTTTATATCGTTATGTTTTGCTATTATATTTAATTCCATGTGTTGTGAGATATATGACAAGTTTTGTGTGGATTTAGTTGTTTTCTAATAAATGGTCACCTTACATTATTTGGACACTATAGTAGTGTATTTTTCTGGTTTCGAATGTCAGATGTGTAGGGTGGTCATTTAAAGAAATAAAATCAAACCTTTCGGAGAGTGGGTTTCTCTAATAGATCAAGAAGAAGAGGAGGAGCAATGTCAACAATAGGCAAAAGTGTTAGATATGTGAGAAAATTGGGCATAATGCCCCCAAAGTGCTACTTTAGGTTCAACCCAAACTATGCTGTAAATTAGAACAATAATAATCAATTAAGTTCTAACCCTAGTGCTAACATAGCCTAGGCTTAAGATGATACTAATGTTCAAGAAGACTTAAGAAGAAATCAGAATGAAAGTGCAAGACTGGAGCACATACAAGAAGAGAGTTGGTAATAAGATTCAAGGTCTACCAATCACTTAGCAAGCAGTCTTGACAATCTAAATCTTGGCAATAAGGAGTATAAAGGTAATCAGGTAATAACCATAGGCAATGATAAGTGTATCAAAATATCTTACTTTGTTAATGCATGTATTAAAGGTAAAAGGCAGTCATATCTATATAATATACTAAGAGTTTAAAGGATCAAGAAGAATTTAATTAGTGTATCACAATTTGCCAAGGATAGTAATATGTTTTTTGATTTTTATCCAAGGCATTGTTCAACTAGAGACATACTAACTAAGTATATTATTTTACAGGGTGATGCATTGAAGGGGTTGTACAAGTTTGATTTTAATAATTGCACAAACACTGTAAAAGCCCAATCATGCTGCAATATTTCTGAAACGAATCTTGGAAATTATAACAAGAGTATTTTTTTGATTTGTGGCTTTATAAAGTTGGACATCTAAGTGCTAGTATTGTAAAAGGAATTATTTTTGACAATAAAATAGCTTTTGATACTGTAAGTTTACCATAAGTGTGACACCCCACGTCCATTAATGTCACTCTTTATCAGAAGGCAATAAGTTTCATAAAGTTTTATAGGTAAGGAGAAACAGAATATCACAAGACAAATATAAAATAGCAGCAGAAACTTAAAATTTCATTATTTAGCAGATTAACATCGTAGTCTCAAAACCAGTTACAGCATCAGGCTAAAATACTAAATACATGAAACCAAAACATCTATCTTGCGCCAAAAACTATCAGAGTACAAAAATGTAAAATCATAATCCCCAATAATAGCCATAACAAATTAGACAGGTAGTTGAAGCAATACATCAAAGCAGATCCAGATCCAAGCAGAAATAGAGAGAGAGTCCTAATCACGACTGAGCTTTCCCACCCTTAGAACCTGGGGGGAAGGAAGAGAGAGAAAAGGAAACAAAACGGGTCTGACATAAAGTCTGGCGAGTCCAGTGACTTCTGGCATATAAAGAAGTAAAAGCATCATGACAAGCGTATAAACTGGATGAGAGATAACAATGTCATATAACAGTATAAACAGACTGAACAGGATAAGCAGGATAAAACAGGATAATATGGACCAAGCTATGCTTCTTAGTTATTTCTCTGCACCAATACTAGTATATCAGATTATGACAAGATTAGGTGTCCCCTAATTACTTAACAAAACAGAATGATCCCAACATAAATATAAAGGTAGGATTGGGTGTACTCTAGTAATGGGTTTTACCCAAACTAAAATAACAGGCACCTTAACAGAAATGTGGGTGTTACCCCCAAACAAAAATAGCTGGTACCTCAACAGAAAACAGACAGGACTAGATGTACCATAATTACTACCCCCAAGCGATCAGCTCCCTAACTCGTAAATATCCTATGTCGGCCCTACAGTAGGGTGTATTACTTTCTAAAGTGGCAACCTATAGAAGGACACATACCTATTTACTGGTGCTACGGCGGCTTATTTTCCTAGACAAGCCGGACCCATACACACACATGACTCCGTTGGAACGCGACATCAAACATCCCTCCCAGAAGAACCTCTTAAATCAGTTCAGTATGCGTTCCCTGGGCTCTACCTAGTGCGGGGTCTCCGTTTGATACCAGAATGGGTTACTGACTGATATGGGCCCCACACAGCAGATGACAAAAGCCAAACCCCTAAGCTTATGTCCCCAAATGAACTAGAATTTTTAACAGGTTAAGCCTTACAGATTAACAGTTTAAGTTTTACAGGTGAACATGTTCATATAACCTCAACATATTAAATAGGTTCGTATAACACCCACATATTTAACATGTTACAGATTAACAGGTTCGTATAACCCCCACAGATTTAACAGGTTACAGATTAACAGGTTAACAGGTTCATACAAACCCATCACATTAAACATGCTACAGATTAACGGGCTAACAGGTTCATACAATGCCATCAGATTAAATAGGCTATAGATTAACGGGTTCACAGGTTCATACAACCCCACCAGATTAAATAGGTTACAGATTAATGGGTTGACATGTTCACACAACCCTATCAGATTAAACAGTTCACAGATTAACAGGTTAATAGGTTCATACAACCCCATCAGATTAAACAGGTAATAGATTAATGGGTTAACAGGTTGATACAACCCCAAATAGATTAAACAGGTTACAGATTAACAGGTTCATACAACCCCATCAGATTAAACAGATTACAGATTAACTTGTTAACAGGTTCATACTACCCAACCAAATTAAACAAGTTACAGATTACCAGGTTAACAGGTTCATACAACCCCATCAGATTAAACAGATCTATTAAAGCCCATAGTTAACAGATTTACTTAACCCATAGATTTCACAGGTTACTTACAGTTTCGTTAACATGTTCCACTTAATCTTTGAATTTAGCCTATAGATTTACATGTTCATACACCCCAAAATTTTCGGTCGTAATTCACAATACGAGATATTCCCCCAAATTTCGGTCATACTCCATAGTACGAAATACACCCTAAAATTTCCCTCTTTTATTATCATTCCCAAATTATCCCAATTTCGTTCGTACGCAGGTTTCAGCGAGATTGGCCCAGGCTCGAAGGTAGCCTAGGCTTATAAAATAAAAGGGAATAAGAGAGGGAGAAGAGCAGAAATAGGCATATAATAACAACTGAACAACATAACATGTGTATAGAAAAATACATGTAATTATAGCAGAACTGTTTAGATATGAATCATTTATTAACATGCATAGTCTCAAATCCAGGTTTATTAACAGATCAGGATTACCATTAGATTTTTATATCTAAAAGTAACATGAACTCATGGAGAATGGATTTAAAGAGCAGAGAATAATATGTTGATGTTGCTGAAGAGTTTCTTGTATATGTTAGGTAAGAATTGTCTTGATTCAATCCAAATTTCAGTAGCATCTCCCCATCTTCATTTTATTTTTTAAGATAAGAGTTTGAGGAAAAATTATGATTTATTTGTTAGGAATGCATGTCTTTATATTGAGTTTACAAGACAATCCTTAACCATTAGATCTTTGTTTTTAAATCCAACCGTCCAGAAAATAATGAACCTGGCTAACAAATATATCTAGAATCAAAAAATGTATTCGGCCAGATCCTGTGTGGGTCGACCCACCTGACCTTGGGTCGACCCATAGGTCGACCCAGACCAGGCATGGGTCGACACATACCGGGTCCAACTCCCACCTGTTGCCGCCCTTTTTTCCTGCTTTGTTAATTTGAGTTATTTTGAATTTCTGAGTGGTTTTATTCACATATTTTCTTCTTTTACGTATACGAACTTCTAACATTATATCTCCCTCATACGATGTCCGTTTTACGTAAACTCGGAGTCTATCTTAAGCAGAATTCTGAGAATAATGCAATGGTACAGTCCGTTTTACTTTATTCCCAATATTTAATTGAGTATCCTTTAGTTTATTGTTAACAATGTCCTTTAGAATTACGGGGTGTTACATTCTTCCCTACTTAAAGGATTTCGTCCCCGAAATCTCCAAGTTAAGAAAATTGTTCGTTACATCCACCTACAATCATCTACTCATCCATCATCCACAGGCATCCATTTTCCTTAAGAGATTTCTAATGCTTGTATGGATTTATGCAAAGGCGTGTGTATATGTCCCTATGCTAATGCTAAAAATCAGACGGCCTACTTATTCAGTTGACCTCCTTAATGCAATGTATGTTAATGCCATGAATCCAAGATGTATGCAAATAGTCCTAGTATATCATGTAAACGATATATATATGCACAATCATCCATCCAAATGCAACATCCATATGATGATACGTCCACTTCCATCCATTTAAAAGAAAAATGCACATACATCCATATGTAGTATGAGAGTGCTTTGAGCCGATCTAGTGCCTAGTGTGTGTATATGCATCCACGAGCAACCACTAGCAAACACTTGCATCCATCAAACATAACATGTCTCAAACACATGTTTACATCCATTATTTTCCTACCTAAAGGTCGAAGATTCGATTGATAGGATATAATTAAATGGCAGAACCATGTACGAATAAAAGCTTGGAAAAAGAAATTAAGAACAGACCCTTAAAAAGAAAAGGGTACATAGCGCGAATCTTGTCTTCAGTATCCCAAGCTGCATCCTCTCTGTCTTCTCCCCATTGCACTTTCATCAACTTGACCTCTCTAAGGCGTAGTTTCTTAACCTTTGATCTAAGTATATGGGTAGAAACTCGTCTAACTATTGCCTCCCTTTCTTCCTCTACTTCCTCAAGCATGCTCGACTCAACCACCCCTGCTAAATCGTGAAGACATTTCCGCAATGGGAAACATGAAAAAAATCATGAACACTTGCCAATCTCTTTGGTAATCTCACCTTGAACAGATCCTGCCCGAGATGTCTGCTATTTGTAGGTCCTCTCGCTGTGAAGATCCTTATCTGATTCACAAGAGTAGGTCGCACCTCTAAAGATGCCAACAGACCAGGTGTAAGATCCGTAGATGGCCTAAAATCAAAGGTCGATATGTACTCCAAACTTTGTCACTCAACGAATAAAGGACTCAAAGTCATCCTCTGCCTACACAACGCTCTGCTACTAGATTACTCTTGCCAGGGGTATAAGCAATCTCAAAGTCATAGGATGCTAGGAACTCCATCCATCTCTGCTTTCTCAAATTGAGATCCTTCTGGGAGAATATATAATTGAGAGATTTATGGTCCATGTATAACTCAAACCTCTCTCCAAGTAGATAATGTCGCCAACTCTTAAGCGCGAACACTATAGCAGCCAATTACAAATCATGGGTAGGGTAGTTCTTCTCAGGAACTCTCAACTGTCTACTACCATAGCATACTACCCTTCCCTCTTGCATCAAGACGACACCAAGCCCTGTACCACATGCAAAAGTGTACACTGTGAACACTTTGCTCCCATCAGGCAAATTCAAGACTGGGGCAATTGTCATGGCCCTCTTCAACCGCTGAAAAGCATCCTCACAGTCAATGCTCCCAGAAAAGATCAGATTTTTCTTCGTCAGTCAGGTGAGTGGGGTTGATATCTTTGCAAAGTCCTTGATAAATTTCCTATAATAGCCCGTTAAACTGAGAAAACTCTTCACCTCTGTTGCATTCTTTTGAACCTTCCAATCTTGAACTGCAACTACTTTCGCGGGATCCACCACTATCCCATCCATGGAGACCACATGCCCTCGAAATCTTACACCCTCTCTCCAAAAGTGACATTTGGAGAATTTTGCCTTAAGATGGTGTGTTAGGAGAGTCCTCAAAACCTCCCCTAAATGTTAGGCATGCTCTTCCTTGGTCTTCCAGAAGATCAGAATGTCATCCACGAAGACCACAATGAACTTATTCAACAACTCCCTAAATGCCATATACATCAGATCCACAAAATACGCGGGTGCATTTGTCAACCCAAATGGAATGACTAGGCACTTGAAGAAACCATCTAAAGTTCTGAAAGTGGTCTTATCTATACTGTCCTCGACCACCCTCAACTGATGAAATCCCATGGCCAAGTCTAACTGCGAGAAAACATATGCGCAAACAAGCTGGTCAAACAGATCATCAATCCTGGGGAGTGGGTGCCTATTCTTCTTAGTGAGCTTATTCAACTCCCTGTAATCCACACATAGGCAAAGCGAGCCATCCGCTTAGTTGCAAAGACGACAGGAGCATAAACTTCGCCTAATAAACCCTTTCTCAATTAGCTCCCCTACTTGCTTAGTAAACTCCCTCCTTTCCCTAGGAGCCATGTGGCGCACATATAATGCGACTGGCTTCGCATTATCCAACAAGTATATCCGGAAATCAATATCATGCCTCGAAGGTAAGCCCCTAACCTCATCAAAAACATCTGGATACTCATAGACTACAGGTACAAATCGTAAATCATTAACAGAAGCATCAAGTGATTCTCGGAAACTAAGCACGACAGACCCCTTTGGGTCACAGGAAATCTCGAGAGACCTTCCTCGGTAATAAAAAAAGTCTAATGACTCTCCTCTCACAGTCTAGAATGGCACCGTACATGTCTAGCCAATCCATCCCTAGAATCAGACCATAGCCCATAAAACCAAGCATATATATGTCGCACTCAAACTCGACGCCAAACACAGATATCCTCAAACTCTGACATATCATAGGCAGATGAGCATGCCCCCAATGGGGTTTGAGACAATAACAGGGTCGGAAACAATACTAGTACTTTGGTGCAAAGACTCAACCACAGAATCAGATATAAAAGAGTGAGAAGCACCAGAATCAAAAAGAGTCCTAACTGGATGATCGGAAAGAGAAATCAAACCTTCAATAGAAACTTTCCAACCTTTGTCCGGTACACTGACCTCGAGAGCATGCACCTGCCCTCCAGAAGGTCCTACCCTTTTTCCCATGTCCTTGCTTCTCCGGGCATTCCTTAGTATAGTTTCCTCCTTCACCACAATTGAAGTAAGCATTCGTCCTTTCTCTGCTATCCTTGACCAAATGACCCAAGCTCCCACAACCATGACATTTCTTATTATCTTTATTTGAACTTTATTGGGCTTTCCTTCTTTCTTCTATGTTCCCTTCTTGACCCACCATTTTTCTCATCCTTGGGCTATGTTCCTCAGCCTTAACTCTCTTATTCTCCTCTTTACCATCCTTGTGTAGCATGTTAACTAGTCTCTCGAAAGTTGCCTCCATCGCATAGAAATCCTTACGATGCTTGAGAGAAAATTAGTCGTAGGAGGAACTACTGTGGCTATAGATGGAGGTTGGGCACTTCCTTGCCCTTCAGCATGTGCCGTAGTTTTAACATGCCTACAGAACCATGCCGCAATGGGGACACCCTTCGGGAAGTTGGGAGACCGAGATATTAAGAAAAGAGAAGAGACAAAGTTTCAACAAGAGATCGAGATAATGTTAAATATGTCTTTGGGGAATATGGTTTTCAAAAATAGACTTTCCTTTGAAAATACTTTATTTTTGAAAATAATTTTCAAAACTTTTATCCGACCTTGTAACCTTCATCTTTGATACCATATGTGATACCCCACGTCTGTTAATGTCACTCTTTATCAGAATGCATTAAGTTTCATCAAGCGTTATAGGCAAATAGAAACAAAATATCACAAGATAGATATAAAATAGTAACAGAAACTTAAAACATCCTTATTTAGCAGAAAAACATCGTAGTCTCAAAACCAATTACAACATCAGACTAAAATACTAAATAAGTGAGACCAAAACATCTGTCTTGCGCCAAAAACCATCAGAGTATGGAAATGTAAAATCATAAACCCAGTAATATCCATAACAAAGTAGACAAGTAGTCGAAGTGATACACCAAAGTAGATCCAAATCCAAACAGAAATAGAGAGTCCTAATCACGACTAAGCGTTCGCACCCTAAGAAACTGGGGGAAGGAAGAGATAGAAAAGGAAACAAAATGAGTCAGGCATAAAGTATGGCGAGTCCAGTGACTTTTAGCATATAAAGAAGTAAAAGCATCATGACATACATATAAACTGGGTGAGAGATAACAGTGTCATGTAACAGTATAAACAGACTGAACAAGATAAGCAGGATAAAACAGGATAATATGGACCAAGCTATGCTTCTTAGTTATTTCTCTACACCAATACTAGCAATCAGATTATGACAAGATTAGGTGTCCCCTAATTACTTAATAGGAACATAATGGTCCCAACATAAATATAAAGGTAGGATTAGGTGTACTCTAGTAATGGGTTTTACCCAAACTAAAATAACAGACACCTCAACAAAAATACGGGTATCATCCCAAACTAAAATAACAGGTACCTCAATCGAAAACAGACATGACTAGATGTAACCTATTTACTACCTCCAAGAACTCGTAAATATCCTATGTTGGCCCCACGGTAGGGAGTATTACTTCCTAAAGTGGCAACCTACAGAAGGACACAGACATATTTACTGGTGCTACAACTGCTTATTTTCCTAGGCAAGCCAGACCCATGCATGCGCATGACTCTGTTGGAACGTACCATCAAACACCCCCTCCCAGACGAACCTCTTAAATCAATTCAGTAAGCATGCCCTAGCCCATACCTAGTGTGGGGTCCCCATTTGATACCAGAATGGGTTACTGACTGATATGGGCCCTACACAACAGATGGCACAAGCTAAACCCCTAAGCTTGTGTCCTACAATCAACTAGGATATTTAACAGGTTAAGCCTTACAGATTAGCAGGTTAAGCCTTACAGATTAACAAGTTCTCTTAACCCCCACAGATTAACCGGTTAAGTTTTACAAGTAAACAGGTTCATATAACCTCAATAGATTAAACAAGTTTACTTAACCTCATATATTTAACATGTTACAGATTAATAGGTTCGTATAACCCCCGTAGATTTAATAGGTTATAAATTAACAGGTTAACAAGTTCATATAACCCCATTAGATTAAATATGTTACAGATTAACAGGTTTACAGGTTCATACAACCCCATCAGATTAAATAGGTTACAAATTAATGGGTTAACAGGTTCATACAACCCCACCAGATTAAACAGGTTATAGATTAACGGGTTAATCGGTTCATACAACCCTATCAGATTAACGGGTTTACATGTTCATACAACCCCATCAAATTAAACAGGTTACAGACTAATTGGTTAACAGGTTCATACAACCCTATTAGATTAAACAGGTTACATATTAATAGGTTAACAGGTTCAAAAAACCCCATCGGATTAAACAGGTTACAGATTAATGGGTTAATAGGTTCGTAGCCCACCAGATTAAACAAGTTACATATTAATGTTCTAGCAGGTTCATACAACCCCATCAGATTAAACCTATCTACATAACCCCATAGTTTTAACAGATTTACTAAACCCCACAGATTTCACAGATTTCACAGGTTACTTACGGCTTGATTAACGTGTTCCACTTAATCTTTGAATTAAGCCTATAGATTTACATGTTCGTACAACCCCAAAATTTTCAGTCATAATTCATAGTACAAGATATTCCCCTAAATTTCAGTCATATTCCACAGTACCAAATATGCCCTCAAATTTCCCTTTTTTATTATCATTCCCAAATTATCCCAATTTTGTTCGTATGCATGTTTCAGCGAGATTGGCCTAGGCTTGAAGGTAGCCTAGGCTTATAAAATAAAAGGGAATAAGAGAGGGAGAAGATCAGAAATAGGCACATAATAACAACCGAATAGTAGAACAAGTGTATATAAAAATACATGTAACTATAGCAGAACTCTTTACATATGAATCGGTTTATTAACAGGCATAGTCTCAGATCTAGGTTTAACAACATGTTAGGATTACTATTAGATTTTTATATCTAAAAGTAACATAAACTCACAGAAATTGGATTTAAATAACAGAGAATAATATGCTGATGTTGCAGAAGATATTCTTGTATATGTAAGGTAAAAATTGTCATGATTCAATCCAAGTTTCGGCAGTATCTCCCCATCTTCATTTTATATTTTTAGAACAAGAGTTTGAGGAAGAAGTATGATTTATTTGATAGGATTGCATGTCTTTATATGGAGTTTACAAGACAATCCTTAATCATCAGATCTTTGTTTTTAAATCCAACCGTCCAGAAAATAATGAACCTGGTTAACAAATTCATCCAGAATCAAAAAATGTATTCAGCCAGATCCTGACCTTAGGTCGACCCATACCTGGTCCAATTCCTGTTGTTGTCGCCCTTTTTTCCCACTTTGTTAATTCGAATTATTTTGAATTTCTGAGTTGTTTTATTCACATATATTCTTCTTATACGTATACAAACTTCTAACATTTATATCTCCCTCATACGATGTCCGTTTTACACAAACTCAGAGTCTATCTTAAGCAGAATTCCGAGAACAACGCAATGGTACAATCCGTTTTACTTAATTCCCAATATTTAATTAAGTATTCTTTAGTTTATTTTTAACAATGTACTTTAAAATTATGGGGTGTTACAATAAGCATGCACTATTTTTCAAATGGGTAAATGCTATAAATCATATTTTGGTGAATCATTAATCTAATAATCTAAACCACTTAAGTTAATTGTTACAAATCTGTGGGATCAAGCCCCAGTCTATTCTGATTTTGGATATAAATAGTATATATCATTTGTTAATGCATGTACAAGATATACTTCCTAGAATCTACTGAAATGTGTAATGTAGTTGTAATTTTTATTAAAATGGCAGAGAATCAAACTAATTCTCAAGTCAAAATAATTTAGTCTAATGGTGCGGTTGAATTAGTGAATTTTTTCGGAAAAGGGCATAACTCACAGAGTTACTTGCCCATATACATCTAAATAAAATGGTTCACTAAAGAGAATGCATAGATATATAATTGAATCTTGTTTAACAATACTTGCTCAGGCTTTATTACCTTCAAAATTTTAGCCTAAATCATTTAATTTCGCTAATAATCAGGATATCAACAAATGTGTCGAATGAATAAGTCCAATTAAAAATAATACAATGTCAGACAAGATTACCATAGTGTAAAAGCTTTTGAATGTTTATGTTTTCCCTAGTTAAGACCGTACAATACCAATAACTCGATTATGGGTCAAAATCATGTATATTTAGTGGTTATTATCTAATTCAAAAGGGATATGAATGCATTGATGAAAATGTAAGAGTATTCATAAGAGAACATGTCATATTTGATGAAAATATCTTTCCCTTTAACAAAATAGACTTTAAAACACATGTAAAGTTTATAACCCAAAAGTTTCAATACTAAATTTTCCAAAATTTACTGAAGTATGAGAGCGAAAGGAGGGAGTTGAGGCATTGATGCTTGAAGTCACGATCAAGTGGTGAATGATTAATCAAATCCAGAGCCAACTGAGCCTCTCAACCATGCCTGTTAACAACCAACATCAAATGAAAATGAAAGTAGAAGATCTTAAAATTGCACTGAAAATCAAGAGAGCAGTATGGAATTCAAGCAATGATGCAACTCAAATAGGTCTAGGAGATTTACCATCCTATTCATCATATATTTATTTTGGTCACCCTTTGATAATTGGGGATAGAAGAGCAGTTTTCAAACCAAAGATCTGTACTTATGCTATCATTTTAGATGAACCAGAAAATTACAATCAAGCTGCAAAGGACAAAAATTAAAGATTACGAATGAAGAGCACAACGCTATCATTAACAATACATGGGAACTTGTCCATCCACCAAAAAAAAGAATATAATTAGATAGATATGGAGATACAAATTGAAGAAAAATCTTGATGGTTCAGTTAATAGGTACAAAGAAAAGTTTGTAGCCAAAGTATTTACTCGGGAACATGAATTTGATTTCAATGAAGCTTTCTCACAAGTGGTCAAGGCAACAACTATCATACTTATATTCGCAATTGCTTTAAATAACAACTGGAAGATCAAGCATTTAGATGCAAACAATTCTTTTAAATAGCATACTACAAATCTACATGCACCAACCACCAGGATGTATCCATAACCCGGATTATATTTGCAAAGTAAGTAAAGCTATATATGGACCCACGCAAGCACCAAGAATATGGTTTAACAGACTAAAATCAACATTAGCCACTGTGGGTTACTAGGTAATAAAGTCAGACACCTCTCTCTTTACTAAAATCAACAACTTATCTACAACATATATACTAATATATGTTGATGATTTAAATTACTACAGGAAGCAAGAAAGTAGAAATCAGTCATATAATTGAGTATCTAGATAAGCAATCCTCTATTAAAGACTTATAAGAGAACTTTCATATTTTTTGGGATAGAATTAAAGTAAAAGTAAAATTCATAAATACTGCTTTACCAACGAAAGTATATTTCATAATCACTGACTAGAATAAGGATGAATGAATCTAATCCTCGTCCAACCCCTATGATATCTAATTAGAATTTACCTCAAAATAAGGGAGAAGCTATAATTAATGTAAAACAAGATAGGAGTGTTGTAATTGAATTACAATATGCAACTATAACATGATCTGATATTTCATTTTATTAGTGTCTCAATTTTTGCAGAACTATTGGAAGAGCAATGGAAAGAAGTAAACAGGAAGGGTTCCTAGATATTTGAAGGGGATAATCAATTATGCTTATCTCTAAGAGCTAGCAAGATTTAACTATCACAACATATATTGATTCTGATTGGGCAACAAACCCAGATGACAAAATCAATAACTGGGTATTGCATTTGTGTTGGTAAAAATCTCATATCTTGGTATTTAAAGAAGAGAACAATAATATCTTGATCAAGCATAAAGGGAGATTATTGAAGTATAACAAGCACAACTGCAGATATACACTATAGGTATAGTCAATATTATAAGAGCTAAAATTATCCTTTGAAAGAAAACCCATAATGTAGTGTGATAATCAAATCACAATCTATATGACACCCGGTTTGATACTGCTTGCAAGGACCAAGCATATAAAAATTGATACATAATTTGTTTGTGAACAAGTTTAAAGGAAAATCCAGGAATTAACTAAACCCTTACTTACCAATAGGGAACTGACATGCTTAATGAAATTTATTGTCCAGGAACTTCATTCGTTCCAAATAAGAGTTAAAAGTCAAAGAGTAAAGACTTCTGATTATCTCATAACTAAAGGCTATGCTTTTGCAGAAGTTGTTGGATATTTTTGTTATCATGCAACTCAATAAACTAATATCTAAAGTTTAAAACCCAAAACTTATGTTTATGTTTATGTTGTCTGTGGTTCGATTCTTCGAGAAATAATTAGAGATTACTAGCTAATCGAAGACACTGTTACTAATCTCTGTTGGCTAAAATCCATGATGAAGGAGGATCCCAATCATTCTTTGAAGAAAATTTAAAATCGATGTAAAAGGAAATTTTGGGTTTCTAAGAACCTTAATCTTAATTTGTGGGAGGGAAAATGAAATATGAAAGAAGAATTTCAGCTGTAATTTTGTTATTGATTTCCTATAAATTTGTACATAAGCGGCCCGAACTTACCAAAGCCCATTATCTCATGTACATGTATGTATCAGTCGAAAGTGTATTATCATCTCAATTCATCAATAAAGCATTCTTTCTCTACACTTTTAATGATATTCAGATCAGCAATCAAATACTAATCAAACATTTCTATCTATTACTATCAAAAATCCAAATATGATGATATTTGAATATGTAAATGTATTATTATCTTTGGTACCTGTAACAACCTACTAGTATTTGCAATTCACCAAACATTTCAATAGCCTATAGAAACATTTCAGCAGAAACTACAATGGTTATAAGAACCTAAAAATATTAACTCTGAACAGTTCATCAGATTCTAGCCTACAAGATTATTGGATGAGATCATCCAACATCTCAACGATAATGCATGTCTAGACGGAAAGGGCTGAAGGGTTGATAATGATATTACAAAAGTTGTTTAGGTGTGTGCATGTATGTGTATCTCCGGTCATGTGCATATCGAATTGTTGTATGCGTATAAATGTTTAATGGAAATTGTAAAAATTTGGCTAAGTTAAATTAGATAAGAGCAGGCCAATATAGATGTAACTATTGCATATATATATATATGTATAATATAGAAAATCAATTTCAACACAAGAAATTGCTTAGTAGCCCCCTGGTTTTTTAAACTCGAGGACGAAACTGCCCTTTTTTAATTATAGTTTTTTTTTTAATTTCAGCAACCTCGTAGTGACTCTACATGGTTTTCAAAGAAACCATGTAGGACCACTGCATGGTAAGACAAAGAACCTCGTAGTGGGTCTACAAGGTTCTTTAGTGTACCATGGAGTGCTCCTATGTGGTTTTCATAAAAAATCACATAGAGCCAATACAAGGAAGGGTATTCTTGTTTTTTTTAAAGTTAAACGGGGGGCTACTCGGCAAAATGAGGGGTTTTGTCATTTCTGTTGAATCTTAGAGGGCTACTCAGCATTTTGGTGGTGTTACTACCAAAATTATTACCGAGATATGCTGACGGTGAAGGGGCATCAGACCATCGCAAGCAGAAATGAATAATCCGAAAGCACATTATGCCATAAACGGCCTAATGCAACGAATTTGCAAGGTGTTGCCAGCCAAAATGCAACGATAACTATACTATTTTGGTCCTTCTGCAACGTTCTATTTTTGATGTTACCTTAGCCATAAAAATGTGTTGGTCTAGATAAACAATTGTCAAACGATGCAACATTTTATACAGTGTTGCTATAGTAGCCTTTCCATATCCTATGTGGCGATCCGCATCAACACGATCCAACGGTCCACATTACTGATTTGCTTCATTCTGATTTTTCTTAGTCTCCTCAGCTTCTTTGCCATAAATTTTCATTTTCCCATTGGAAAATAATTCATGCTACTTTCACTTGAAAAAAAATACAGTCGGCTTCCACTTTAATGGTTGATCAAAAACTAGGGTTTTGACCTCTTCAACAAATCGTGACTTCAGCTCTGATTTCTTTGAATTACAACTTCTCCTCCTGTCATCAATTTCTCGAATGCTAATGGTGCTCCGATAAACTTCGATCCTGTTCTTGTTGAGATGAAATCGATCTTTGAAATTAGTATGTGACTTTACCCCTTTTACTTTTGATTATTGTTTTGTTGTTCGATTTCAATTCCACCTTTACCTGTGATGAATTCGTGTGAATTTATAGGGTTTCGAATCCCTAAACAATCTATGATTTCAATGTTAGATTCGGTTGTGATTTGAAGATCCGATTTGGTTGTGATTTTATTATTTATGTTGTGAATTTGTAACGGCTCGGGGAATTTGCGACCTTAGTTATCGACATAAACTCAAGGTCGACTATCCAAGCATCGTAAATACATGATAGTTAATAGAAAGAAGTTAGAGGGGGAGAATAGATAAGATAGAAAATCAGAATAAAAGAAGGAGAACATAACTACAACAACATCAGAGTAACAAGAATCTTACAGCGGAACGAATAAAAAATATTATATAACATAACTTTGGAATAAAACAGTATCGGTATACAATACTATTTTCAGAGTACAACACTTACAACACAGCGGAAATAACAATAGCTATATAATTCCTGAAGCCTCCTGCTCCAGCTCTCCAAGTATCTGAAAAATCCCGACTACTTGACTGCCCGTACAAAATTGGGCACCCAAGAGTTTATGGAAAACAAAACAAAATAAACTCTGGGTCAGTCATGTGACTGGTGTGAGTAAACTCCAAACACTTGGTTTAACTTTTCCAAATCCTTTCCAAAAGCAATGATAATTGTAAGACCGATCCACACATAAATGCAGATGGTTTTTAACTTATGATAACCCAAAATATTTCTTAAGATCAATATTTTCTGATATCATAATAATGTCTAAATCAAGAAGATAGCAATCCAGTAGAACACTTTCATCTCACGCTCTACATATATAATATACAATCAAAAACTGCGGGCTCTTATTGGGTAATGGATTCCAACTATGACAAGGTATTTAACCACCTTCCGATCAGTGTACTCTAGAAGAGATACACTGGAGTTCAACAATAACATCTTGTAACTCGGCCACACATGACTGGCCATTCATTTCACTTGAGTGTTCCGAATATATTGTCACCTTATGGTTGGTATACCAACATAACCGTTCCCGGGAGATACAAAATTGAAAGAAGTAACAAATATGAATATTCTCTAGATGGTGACAATATATACTACTTGGGTGTGACCCACTTAGCCATGCTGCCTGCCCGATTTATGTCATTTCCGAGTTGATGAGGCTTGAGGTTATAACGTATCTTTTAACAGATCACACCTTCATTTACTTTGAATGCCACATCGGCATACCTATCAAATCACAAATTGATTTCCCCAAAAATACCATGGGTATAAGCTGAGAGAAACGAATTCCTCCCCCACCAACGTAAATATGTTTGAAATGATCAACTTACGCGATCTACCAGATATACTCTATCAGACATTCGTCCATTCAAGTTGTCCTGGGACTGGACAACCCGAAGGCACTATTCTGTAAATCCATTTTAGGCAATTTCTACCTAGGATTTACTGAACAACCCTTGCATAACTCCGTCTTCAATAATCTTCATCATATTCGATTCACAACGTAATGCCATACAGAGTGGTTTATAGATAATATATCTAATCCCGGTCTCTCCGTATTGACTACGAAAATGGTCAAAATCTTTGATAGTTGGTGATTTAACTATCAGAGGAAAACATGTGTACAAACAGTGGTCGTATTCCCAAGTGGAAATCTTACCGATCAATCATCATTTCATTTCCCAATTTCCCATTTATCGTTTCCATATATTCATAAATCCCTTATTTTCTAAAACTAGAAAATATACGTTATTAACTTTGGAAAACGTTTCCATTTCTGATTCACACATCAATATCTTCCCACCTCTATCAATCTCTAAATATAAACTAGTAAGAGAACAAATTCCCAATTATAAACCCCGAAGGCCGTAACCAACATCAGATCGATACCCAGAAAGCCATTCAACTCAACTAATTTCCAATCAGTTTCTAATTTCAGTAATTCCATTTAAATTCCTAATTCAAACCCCAAATTCCTTTATAATATTTTATTTGCAAAATATTTACTTTAATCTAATTTTTCACATAGGATGTGAATAATAATTCTTAATATAATCAAATAGTTTGATTTCGTATTTAAAAACAATATCTCAAACCCAAATTCTATTTATATTTTTATTTGCAGAATTATTCATACAAATCTTATTTCATTTCCAACATTTATAATCTCATTGCAAATTTCCTTTATAACTAGTACATTCACATTCCATTTCAATTGTCGGTGTTAAAACCGATTTTTACTTCTCTATATAAATTCAAATTTATATATTCAATTCATCAAATGATAAATTTTTCCTTAATTTATAAACATCGTTTATAAATTATTCTCCTCAATTTATCCGTTAAAACAGATTTCTATTAAACATTTACTTTAAATCAATATCATGTTACACCCATGTGCGAAGCACGGGTCTAAACCTTCCTAATGTAAAATTCTCTTTTTATAAAATTCTATTCATTTTATAACTATTTCCTTTTATAATTCTATTTATTTTCTAAATATTTCCTTTTATAATTCTATTTATTTTCTAAATAGTTCCTATTTCAATTCTATTTGTTTAAAAAATATTTCCTTTTATAAAATCCTTTGATTTTATAAATATTTTCTTTTATAAAATCCTTTGATTTTATAAATAATTTCTTTTATTTTCAATATACACTTTGAAAACTCCCTTTTTAATTCCAGTACTATATATGGTATTTAAAATACCAAATAACAAGGATAAATATTAACCAAACACAAATAATAATTAACAATTATATATCACATCATATATCACATTATATGAAAAACAGTAACATAAATGTTGAGGAATCCAGTTGGATCCCTCCAACCTGTTTCCCTGCATCCACAGATGTTAAACAATATAATTAACATCAAAGTCCATTTCAATATGAAATATTCTGATAAACAGAACCAATATTTGATTAGTAATATATATATATATATATATGTATGTATGTATGTATATATCGTTATCTATAATTTAAACCAATCAATTAGCAGTTCATCCAAACAGTCAACACACAGAAATCAACCAACATTTATCAGTTCTAAAAATACGTTATAAAAATATAACTGGGCAGAGTTAGTGAGTTTTACTCACATTGGACGATCAACATTAAATAACGATAATTGTCGATTGATTCAGATAGACAATTTATTTTGCTATAAATTGTAACAAGCTCCAATTCACTCCCAGTTAGTTCCATTGTGTAGCCGTCGTCCATACGATCCCAACGGATCATGTTTTGTCAAATTCGGATCACGTATGATAAATATATTAAATTTACAAGTTCCAGTACCGTATTTAAATTAAAATTAAACTAAATAAATGTTTAGTGGGCTTTACCCCTAAATCCGGCCCACATCACAAACCGACCCGCTCACCATTCTTCTTCCCCGACATCAGTAAATCTGCAACCTCCTTCCAAGCCATTGCCGTAATACCACTCCAAACATCTCAATAAAATCGCCAAAATATTTGTCATTAAAATCTCTGTCAGACCATATAAATTTCACCCAATTTGAAGTCCATCCTCTTGCTGCGATTTCAGGTACCTCCATCTATAGGAAACATTGGAAAAAATCACACGCCATTTTCTCCTTCCACTTACCACCGAAAATCCTCAAACAACTACCATCATTCATCACTTCGAGCACTCATCAATCTCGTCACCAAGTTGTAAAGCTCGAAGACAAAATCCCTATCGCGTCGCATAACTACTTCGATCATGAACAGTATTATGATCAAACCTTTTTGTATCAGAGATCCACAAAATTTTGCAAACAGCTGCTAACCGATCTCCTAAACCCAAATCCAAAGCCAGAAATTCAAATCGATGATCCCAACCCAAGATTTCCGCAAACCCTAGAAGAAAAACCAACGCAGTATATTTTTGTGCGAAACCAGGTAATGTCGATCCATTCCAAATGGATATAGAATCGAAGAGTATGAGATGAGGATTTCAACTCTATATATTTGAAGATTTATAGATTTTTATTTTGATTTCTACATATTTTTAAAGTTTATTTCCTCACGTTGAGAAAGAAAGAAACCACGACAGAAAATTGTTGAATACTGAATGAAGTGTTTTAGGGTTTGGCATAGTTTTGGGGGTATTTATAGGGTAACGGTAGCTTACCCGGGAAGCTTTGTATATTTTAACATTAATTTATATTGTCAGTGCTATTTGTATTTGTCTTCTAAAAATCCTTATGACCACACATGATATCCAAAAATCTCGAAAATGGACATGCAACTACGGTTTGACATTTCGGACCTAACGAAACTTGTTTCATCGAATTTCGACTCTGTTTGCTCGCACAGTGTATTTTTAAAGGTCAAATTATCAATTGTTTTTCATATCAAAATCCGGTACGGCCACATACTGACTTCAAAAATCCCAGAAATTGAAATCTAACAATAATGTAATATTCCGGATCCAACAAAATTAGTTTCGTTGAAAACGGAGATCGTTTGTAAAAACGGCTATTTTCTAAAGCTCTAAATAGACCAATTTAAATATTAATATATTTAAAAATAATTAAATTTAATATCAATAAATTAATATTATCATATATATATCCACATAAGGCATCATACAACTCCAAAATATTTCTATCTGAATTTATAACTTGACATTTCAAATCCAGCTTAAATCAGTATTCAATTTATATTTAAAATCCATTTATAATATAAATAAGTCGTTATAAATTATAAAGGAATTCCATAGCGACTATTTTAAAATTTGATTTGGACATAACTCACAATCTACACGACGGAATCTCGGTTTTTCTCTTTCATTAGAAAAATATCGTTCAACAGATCCGAACGTTTCTTGTTTCACAAAAATCCGACTTAAAACGGATTCTGTATATTCGTTTAAAGTTCAAATCGCAAAATTACGAACTACCGAGCCATTTCGAGCTCCATTATAGTTATATTATAATTTATACGTTAAACTGTTGTTTATTTAGTATATTCGTTAATATAATTCAACTCTAAACTGAATTAAATCTCTTATAAATAATCCAATTCACACAGTATTGTGAATTCAGCTATTTCCGACTATTTCGAGAATAAATATATTATTCTATTTTTTATATTAATTCAATATTCAATATTATTTAATTAAATAACCATTTAAATCTCTAAATCACTATTTAAATAATTAATAAATTAATTATTATACCGTAGAAATACGGGATGTTACAGAATTGTTGAGAGTAAACCAAATACATGAATCTGGCGATTCTAAAGCTTACTATATCTTGTTTAACAGCTGTTAGTTTAACCTTTTCATTCACAAATGGAGTTGACTGGGATGCTCCTTATAAATTGCAATTTCAAGTTAATAATTGGTGGTGAAACGAACCAATGGAGTTCTTCAATGAGGTGATCGCTACCCTCGGTTTTATTTTCTGTATTTTAGTATTATTTCAACTTTTTTTATGTTTATTTTTATAGTTAAACTTCATTTTTAATTCAAATGAAATGTAGAATATTTTTTTTCATAGGGCCTGGCAACTGAGTTGAGTGAACAAGGCGTGTGTGCGGAAGCCATATTTCGAGATTCTCATGTGGTCATTGAGAGCTGTGGAATTGAGAATTTGTGTCTAGAAGGGGTAAATAGTCTTGTTTTTTTTTTCTAATAGTTCAACTAATTTTTAGAAGACTATTATTAAAAAAAGAAGAAGAAGCTAATACTGCATACTATAGGGTGATCGCTGCAAATTAGACCTGGTGCCAGGATGCATGGATCCGAATTATCCGTTTTCTGATCCATTTGCCAATGTTGATGATGGATCATGCCCTATCGAACTAGACTCGGATGAGGAATAGAATTCTCTTAGTTAATTCATACTGGAAAACATCCTTTCTCAATGTGTATATGTATTCATAATACAAGTACATGTGTAAATAAGTATTCTTGATAAATAGTAAACCATCCCAGTATTTCTCTACATGGCTTCAAAATGTTATAATAATATTTAAGAATCCTGTTTTTTTCTGGTTTTTGTGGAGGTATGATTTACGGACCACTTCCTTGAAAAAGTTTCTTAGCAATGGTTTTTGTGGAGGTATGATTGACTTGGCCTTCAGTTGCTAGAAGATGGCTATCAAAGGCAATTCGTCGAAGAAATTGTTAGAGAAGTGAGAGGATGAATATACCAAACTAGGGTTCTTGCACTGTGGAGCTGTGCTGAAAGAGATAGACTGAGATTCTTCATGCTAAAAGGCTTCAGACTGAAACTAGACATAAATCAGTAAAAGGTGATTGTATTTTTGTTAATGCTTATATGATTATTAGATTATTTTTCATTCACTTAGTCTATTGTGGTCCATACATCATGTTGTTTTCAGTAGACCAGAACTCATCATAGTATGTTATGAAATCTAACAAAGTTATAGTACTATGACACAATATAGTTTATAATGCATTTCAGTGATCATATGATCTCAACACTTGTCTATCTTCCTGTTCAATTCTAATGGAGAGGTTGGATATATGTACAACATATTTTTCCTAAATTTAATTTCAAATTGTGTTGTTTCAGGTAGTAGTTGCGAATAACAGACTTGTTACAGAAGTGGAAGTTTGAAACAAAAAAACCTCATTTCAAAGAAGGCTTGGTCCTACGAAATCGGATGAATCGGGCGGTGCCGGGACTGTGGGGCCACGGACCCCCACCGGCGCTGCGCCCAGACCCGCGGATGGCTCGCCTTCAGCTCGGAGCATGGCTCATCTTCGGCTCGGCATATATTCGTCATTGTTAGTATTTGTATAAATTGAAACTGCATATGTAATGAGTGAACTTAGCGATGTAGTGAGGAATATCAATATTGTGATTGACTATGTTATTAATAGTGAATAGTAAATAGTTGAGTTAGAAACATGTACTATTTCAAATGTTGAAATAAAATATTATTTCAATAAAAATTCTGTCTGAATAATTAATTCTATGTAGTAGCATTTAATTCTCCTTTTTTGTTATATATTATATATATTTTAAATAATAATAATATAAATATCTATTTCAATATTTTGGAATGTTGCTACAGACACCTAAAAATGTTGCTATAGACCAAAATAGGGTCTGTTGTAACAATATTTGTTATGTTGCCGTAGATGGCCAAAATGTTGCCTTTGAGGTCTAAGGCAACGGTGAAAATTGCATTACCCAAAAATGTTGCCAAAGACCTATACCAACATTTTTTAGTCCTGTGCCAACATTTTTTTTGCGTTGCATTAGGCCGTTTATGGCGTAGTGACAGAAGACCAGGTACTGGATAAAACCAAGAGCTTAAGAGAAGCATTCAGGATACAAGCAACCGACATCACCATCAAAGAAAAACCTCAGATCCGATATGAAGAAATAACACCAGTAGAGTAGTTCGGGCATGAAGGGTAACCAATAGGAAGTCATCCAAAACCGGAGGCGGATGAAGAGAAAGGCCAAGAACTCCACAACTCGAGACCCAGAAAGACGTAAGGGCTATTAACATTAACTTTCTTAATGCTGATACATTAAGAGACGAGAGCATCAAAAGCACATAGTTTGAAACATAAGGAATTTTTCCGGGAGCTAGCTACCGAGACCTTAGTTAGATGATCACCGAGAGGCCACCTTAGCAAACAATCAATAAAGCACCAGAAGCACACCTCCAGAAAGCAGAAGTGCACTTCAGGAATCTACCAAAAGGAAAGTCAGAGCCTCGAAGAGAGACAAGCTATCCACACTAATATGCTTAGTGTTGATACCGATAGGGGTGGCGGATCTGTAACCATACACTTGAAGCATGAAGGCAATTTTCACGAAGATTTAATGACAAGATCGAAAGGTCAAAGCTGGAAGCCAAAGCTATCCATACTAACAGGCTTGGTATCGATACAAGAAAGGAAGAGACAACGTTAAAAGAGAAGTTCCACCATCCTTCCAAGAAACGGAGACCATCCTTCCGAGAACCGAAGACCAAACTTCCGAGAGCCGAAACCGGCACTCTAAAAGCAATAAGTAAAGCCAAAAGAGCGGCCAAGAGCTAAAGAAATCGGAACCAAAGGGAAAAGCATCCGATAGGGGCTTTTGTTTGCTCAATGGCAAAAGGCGCTCTGATTTGTCTATTAATAAGACCCCAAGGGTCTCATTTTCGGGACCAACTTTTAATTTCTCATTCTTGTACTCTTTTCATCTAGAGTAAACCCTAATTTCTAAGTCTATTTGGGGGTTTCTACTATAACCACTTATGTATTCCTAATCAAGGATCAACAAAGAGTGAATCAACACTTAGCATATTTCTTATGGGCTTCTTATAAGTTTTCTTAGTTATTTCTTACACAACATACCATATGCTTTCTACATGGTTCTGGCTTCCTATCCAAGATTAAATCCTTCTGCAGTGTTGTTGCAAAACCCCCCCTCCTACAAGCCATTTAGCCTTCTACCGAGGGTTGTGCTTAGGGAACCCTTGTCACTAGACAACTTTTGGTTCTTAAGTCATTTAAGAGTTATGCTCACCCCTTTGAAGGAAGAGTAACTATTCTTTCGGACTTAATACCTTGATATCTAGGAAGAGGTGAACTAACTCAAACTCGTAGGAACTAAATAACCCTGTTTTTCCATTAGGTCCACTTTCGTAGACCTATCTTCGGCGTTAGCGAAAAATATCATTAACATTTTGGCGCTAGAAGGAAGGCATGAACCTCCGACCTTGTGGTTAAACTTACCTCATATATAACTGTGTTGTTCTGTCTGGGATTGGACTAAGCTTTGAAGAAGCAAGAATATAGGCAAAAGGTCCCAACAAGAGTCTTTTGGATCTCAAATGGATATGTCAGATACTACTGACCCAAGAGTGACGGAAGAAAAAAGGTTTAAAATGGAAGCCTTACAAATAATCAAATGGAAACTGGAAATGGAGCAACATGATTCTGACTATTGGAGTGATAACCCTTCCTATATAAGACAAACCCGAACCTTTCCTCTAAGTGGTTCTACATCGAAGGATTATAACCCCTTCTCTCATATAAGGAAAGTTATCCATAAACAAATCGAAGGAATGGTATTCAAATGGGAAATAATGAAGTATTTTAACCACTTTGCTTCCAAATAGACTAAAAGGATAGTGCTTCAGTCTCAGAACACCTTAAAAAGAAGAAGCAAGGATATAGATGGAGCGGTGGAATTCAATAAAAAAAATGCCAGGTTCGAGCGACAAGAAAATGATTTTATACCTAGATCACTCGAAGGATGCAACCTTACCACTTCGATGGAAACCATTTATTTCCAGACCAGATATGAACTCAACTATTTGCCGTCCACAAAGAAGAAGCCCAAGTACGAAAGAAATTTGGGAAGGCCTTGTTGTCACTATCACATGATGAATGAACATGAAACTAACCACTACATAATACTTGAAGGGATGATCATCAAGTTCCTAAATCAAGGCCAATTACAAGACTTTGTAAAGAGATCAAACTAAGTCCTATAAAAATCCTTAGGAAAAGGATTATCCATGTAACAAGGTGTATGGAAACCATCTCCAGAGCTCAAAATAACCCAAGATGGGACAAACCACAAACGGATAAAAAATCTTGTCACTGCCAGGTTGGGCAGTGCAAGGCAACCCCCGGAGGGGGGTGATGTGCAAGCCTTTCTCCGTGCCCAAGACCTAAAGGTACTAGTTAAAGCATCGAAAGAATAAGCCTCCGATCCATGTCAGAAATGGTCGGGACGGAGAGTCTAATTAGCATGCCCTGTCTCTGCTCGCAGAAGAGTATGCCCTGCCTCTGCTATGAACTAAGCATGTCCTACCTCTGGTTATATTATGTGTTGCTCGCAGAAGGGAATGCAAATCCTTATCATCACCTACGATGGTCGAGATAAGGCACCCCTCGGAGGGGGGTGGAGTGTAAGCCTCTATCGTCGCCTACAATGGCCAAGGTAGAGCATCGAAAGAGTAAGCCTTAATTCTGCATCTACGACGGCCCGGTTTAAGCATCTAAGACATTATCATCACCTACGATGGTCAGGATAAGGCGCCTCATGGAGGGAGGTTGGGTAAGTCCTTGAGCCCTGCTTATGGATGAGCTATCCATGCGCACCGAATGCACAGGCCTAGAGAGTGGCCAACAAAGTACGTACATCCTCTGCTTTGACAATAAAAAGCCCAGAGAGTGGCTCAAGAAGCATGTACATCCTCTGCTTCCTAAATTAAACCCAAAAGGAGGTAACGAAACTAATTACCAGGATAAGGTTTTTGGTCTCTCATTCTAATACCCGAATCTGGGTTGGTTTGGGATTTCACTCATTACCAGAAAAAGGTTCAGGTCTCTCATTCTAATACCCGAATCTGGGTTGGTTTGGGATTTCAATAATTACCATAAAAGGTTTTTGGTCTCTCATTCTAAACATCCGATCGGGGTTGGTTCGGATTTCAATTATTACCAGAAAAAGGTTTTCTGGTCTCTTATTCTTAATAACCCGAATTTGGGTTAGTTTAGAACTTTTACTATGATCAGAAGTGAATTTCTGGTTTCTTACTAAATACCCGAATTTGGGTTGGTTTGAGACTTTCACTAATTACCAGAAATAGGTTTCTGATCCTCAGTTAAATAACCCGAATCTGGGTTGGTTCCGGACTTCTGTTACTAAGGGAGAGTTCATGCATTCCTTTATAAATATTCCAATCTAAAGCATGGATCAAAGCTCTATTGCTACCAGAAGGAGGCTTCCAGAGTTCCATCTCTAATCCCGTAATCTGGAATGCAAAATTCTAATCCATAAGGAAAGAGTATACCATCAACACGATGACTTGAGCATATCATATAGGAGCGTTCAAGAAAAGATTGCAATCTTCCGTCTTGTTCTAAGAATTTTGTTAAACACATTATATACAAATTGCTACTATTTATGCGGAACATAGATCAAAGAAGTAACGCATACCTCGTTCACAAATTCATTCACAAAGCTATATCATTGACTGTTTAAAAAAAGTTAGGCATTATTGACACTTAGTACATTTTCCTATGATTCCCCATTCTCGGGTAAGGGGGAATAATTGCATGACGAATTGCAATACAAATTTTTTTATTGATTTTCTGCCACTTTTCCATAACTTTTTATGGGCCGTCTAAGGGCTTGGGTTGTAATTTCAAAGCTCGGTTATAGACCCTGCCCATGGCACACAAAGGATTATTTTCTTTCTCCAAACTAAAAGCATTCTTTCATAAAGCATGTTTCTTCCTTTCGAAGTTGCTTAACTTTGGAAGTGTAGAAGTCGATACGTCGAAGTGTATCCTCATTATACTTTCTTTCATAAAAACCTTTGATATCGGCTTTAACTTTCTAATACCACCTATTAGCAAGAGAATCATCCAACCCAGAGGAGAAATTCCTTGCATGATGGCTTATCCCAAACTCTGCGACCTCGAACTCTGATGTGACTCGTGGAGACGCAGACGTAGAAGTTTTGGTAGTACATCCAAAGTAGAATTCCAAATTTTTACACTTTATTAACGCATTGTCACACTCAACCTCAAAATCGATAATTTGACGATGTAGCTCGTCCACTTCTTTATCAAAATAAATGGAGGGATTCATCTTTAGATCGAGGATAATTTTGTCCTTTTGCCTTAGTTGATCCTCCAAAACACTTATTTGTTCATTTAAACGCTTCATAAACAAATCTTCAAACAAAACAGACTTATCTATAGTATCGATGGGAGAGTCCTCTAGAAGGCTTCTCTGGTTTGTAGTTCTTACATCCTTCCTAGCGGAGGGGGAAGGATCTTTGCTTGAAATTTCCTGTTTTATAGGCATATAAACTACTGCTTATAGAATCTATTTTCGGAAGTAAATAACAATAGTAAACCATAGCTCTCATCATTCAAAAGAGATCAATACAGATGTTATCCTACGTCCACCCAAACGTGTATTAATTACAAAAAAATCATAACAGTTTAATCATTCCCTTCGATACATTTTTTATTCATATTGCATATCAGTTGTGCATGGTGAGCCATAAGTTTCTTTAGTATCATATCCTTATCGTTACCCAAGAAATTAAAGAAAAGCTGAGGATACTTCATATAGATAAGCTTAAGTTCTTTTAAAAAGCGTTCCCTGCCAGACTTGTAAAGCGATTTTATAAGAAACTCCCTCCTTAACCTAGATAATGAACGTAGATCGTCCTTGGAAATAGTGTCATTAGTAAAAACAGGGTTCTGCTATAATAATAATGAGTTGTAAAGGATCATCTCCAGAAGCATAAAGTCATGTCATGATATTTTGCAAATATCAGTAAGTTTCAAAATATAACAAACTAACCAAATGCATGAAAGGAATTGACTTAAGAGCAAAAATTTATACTTGAGGAATTTGGGAGACAGATTGCATTGCTTGTTCCCTTCCATCGGACTTCGAAAGAATGATCTCTTTAGCAGAAGTACTAACACTATATGGAGTAATGGTGTGACACCCCACGTCCGTTTATGACATTATGTCACTCACTAAGGGAATGCATTAAGTTTCCTGAAGCGTTATAGGGAAAAAGAAACAGAAATATTGCAAGATAGATATAAAAGCAACAGCGGAATTTAATTTTTTATTTCAAACATAAATCATAACACCGTGGTCCAAATTATCACGAGTCTGAAACTACATAAAAGCCATTACAAAAATATAAAACTTTCTGTCTTGTTCCATCAGAGTACATAAAAAGCATAATTCCCCAAAAAGAGACAAAGCCATAGTAGAGACAAGAACTTGAGCAATACTTCAGAAGCTGCTCCAAGCAAGATGATAACTGAGTCCTGACTAAGACTGAGAATTCCCTCCTTGAGAACCTGAGGGGAACGAATGAAAGAAGAGGAAACAAAAAGGGTCAGACGTAAAATCTGGTGAGTCCATTTACTTTTAGCAGGTAAATAAGAAAAAATATCATGATAGGCATATAAGATGGATAAGAAAGACAACATCATATAAGGAAGGTATGACAAGGTAAACAGGATAAACATGATAGAGTATGTTGCGCTTCTCTAATGATTTCTATTTCTATGCACCAATACTAGTATATACAGAATGAGATTATCCCCAACATGTATGAAATGGTAGACTTAGGCGTACCTCTGGTGAGAGGTTTTAACCCCATACAATCCACTCGCAGCCCCAATAACGGACTCCTAAACTTACCAGAGTCTAGATGTACCCTAACTACTACCCTAATCGATCGGCTCCCTACTCCGTAGATACCCAGTGCTGGCCCCACAGTAGGATGTATCACTTCCTAAAGTGGCAACCCCTTCATCGATGTGCACAACCATATCTACTATGTCACAGCGTCTTATTTTCCCGGGCAGGCAGAGTCATGTACGCGCATGACCCCGATGGAACGCGTCGTCATGACACCGTCCCCCACGTTTGGATCTCTTATATTCAGCCTAGTAAGTGTGCCCCACTATGACCTAGTTCGGAGCACTTGCTTGATACCTATATATGGGAAACCGACTGAAACGGGTCCCACACACAAGATGATGCAAGATCTTTCCTTTTTCTTGCATCCCTATTACCAATTTTTTCCACTGGTTATGTTTTACCTAACGGTGTCTTTAATTACATAACTCCAACATGTTAAGTTTGTGGGCATATATATACAAATATTACCCACCAACCCAAGGTGTACTTAACCCCCCCCCACTGTTTCATTCAAATATTACTTAACCCCTAATCAAGTTGTCAAGTTCATACAATCCCTATGGATTCAATTAGGATAAGTATTACAGACTAACAGGTTATCCCCATTCACATTGACTTCTTTTCACTTGCCAAAATTCCACTTATTTATTAATTTCCGAAAAATATAACTTAATTCATTTAAGTTCATTAATAATCCCCATTACATGTTATTCTTTAGATTGTAATTAACAGAAGTAATCTTACAATCTTCCACCCCTGGATTGTAATTAACAAAAGTAATCTTACAACCCCCTTTGTATTATTCATTGTCTGATTCCATAGTTACAATAACATGTTTTTCTTAATATGTAATTAAATATACTTCATCTCAGTTCACCAGTTTTCTGTTTAACATATCACTTCAACTTGAAGTTGTTTACTTATTAACTTAGTTTTCTTAACTAAGGTTTAATAATAAGCTTCCTTTCCTTTTTATTATAACAATTGTTATAATTTCCACTTGTCCCTAGAACAAGCCTACCTATTATATAACATTCTTCATTAAAGTAATTAATGATAATAGGTTACTATCATTCCTTGTTTATTCCAATTCATTACCATTTATCCATTTATGGTTATAATGTGCTAGACCTCCCATATTAAGCCTACAACTTATGGATTGTGGATATGCCGGGCGGGTCCGGGCAGACTTATTCCACAAATCGGGCTTAACCTCGTGTCTTAGCACGTCTCATATTTGTGCCCTTAGACCTCTCACATTAGATTCTCCACTTGCGATCGCTGGATATGCCGGTGGGTTCCGGGCAGACTTCCACCGCAAGTGTAATCTAACCTCATGTCATATGTGCCATTACAATTTCTAATTACTGTAATCCTAGGCATTTTGATTATTAATTAATTATACCTATGTCTTTATAGGTGTCCATGCCTCTTTTTCCCCAATTATGTTCGTAATTAATTATATGCCCAAATTTATGTTCATAAACTAAGTTATGCCAAACTTTCCATTTACAAATTATGTCCAATTTTATACATTTTTTCCCTCGTTCCCATTTTAACGTATTCGCATAATTTAACATCATGCCTAGGCTAGAAAGTAGCCAGGCTAAAATAAAAGGGACAGGGTGCCAGAAATGATTATTCTAACAAGGTTGACATAAACATGTGGTGGCATAATCATATAACGATATAATGATAAGATGGACATATATGAATGGATCTAGTGAACATGTGATATTAGAATCAATCTTAACGTAATAAGGATGTCATAACTAGCATGATAAGATCTAAATAATAATTTAGATGTCAAACTAATAATAGATCCTATTTATCCGCAATATGATAGGAACAAGGTAATCTAAACAGTGAAACCAAGGTAGACTTGTCATGAAAATTAGGTGAAAGTTTAGATCTAAATCTAAAACATGTCCAACTAATGACAGATCCAAAATAACCGCAACATGATAAATACCAAGTGATCTAAAAAGTTAATTAGATCCATAATCAAAACTAGATCTGACATAAATAAGGTTAAGATCCAAAATAACCACAACATGATAGGTACAAAATGATCTAACTGAATTAGATCTATAATCAAAAAGTAGATCTAACATGATAACGGTTAAGTTCCAAATCAATCTACAACATGATAGGTACAAAATGATCTAAATAGAATTAGATCTATATTCAAAAAGTAAATCTAACATGATAACGGTAAAGATCCACAAATGTGACATGATAAATTAACCACAAGTGAATTAGATCTTTAAAGATAGATCTAGCATGATAAAGTTTAAGATCCAAGAATATAATAGATTCGCAATTTATAACAGATCCAAATCACAGTCATATCACGTTTACTTTTAATCATTTAAATCTAAAAGTAACCAACTCACTGTGTTTGGAATTTAGAAGATAGAAAAGAAATTGTTATTGTTGAATCTCAGATCTATACTTGAAACACTTGAATCTTTAAACTTGATTCGTAGAAGAAGAAAGGATTAGATTCAGTTCAGGCACTGACAACATTTGGCCTCCATTGTTTTTAGTATGAGAAAACAAGAGAAATGTGGGTATATTTATAGCTGCCAGCCTCCAGAATTCGACTGCCACATCAGCCCTATGGGGAATCAGGCCATGGGTCGACACCCACTTGGGTCCGGATGCCCAAAAACTAACATAGGCGCACTTTATAGGTGCGCTAGTGTAAAAAATACCTTGGCGCACTTGTCAAGTGTGCCAGTTGTCCCTGCTTTTATCGTCAAACTTCTACCGTTCATAACTTCTTCATGCGTTATCCGTTTTACGCAAACCAGGTGTCTATCTTGACCAGAATTTCGAGACGGACGCAATGATGTAGTCCGTTTCCCTTATTTCTGAATATTAAATTAATTATTCTTTAATTTACCCTCTTTAGTGTAGTTAAAATACGGGGTGTTACATTCTCCCCTACTTCAAAGGATTTTGCCCCAAAATCTTCAAGTTAAGAAGAATGTATCCTACCATCCATCATCCATCTACTCATCCACCAATCATAGGCATCCATTTTCCTTAAAATTTTCTAATGCTTATATGAGCATATGCAAAGGTGTGTGTATACGTCCCAACACTAATGCGAAAGATCAGGCGGTCTACTGATTCAGTTGACCTCTGTAATGCAATATATGTTAGTGTCATGAATCCAACATCTACGCAAATAATCCTATTATAACGTTTAAGTTCTATATGTGTGCACAATCATTCGTCCAAATGCAACATCCATATGATGATACGTCCATTTTTATCCATTAAAAGAAAGAAAAATGCACACACATCCATATGCAGTATGAGTGTGATTGAGCCGATCTAGTGCCTAATGTATGTGTATATGCATCCACAGGCAACCACTGGCAACCACTTGCATCCATTAAACATAACATACTCATATGATAGAAGTAAGTGTGAATAAAAGCTTTGGAAAAAGAAGTTAAGAACATAGTCCCAAAAAGGAAAGGGTATGAAGTGTGGTCTTTGTCTTCAGTCTCCCAAGTCGCATCCTGGTTGTCTTCCCCCTATTGCACTTTTATTAACCTAACCTCTCTGTTGCGCCGTTTCTTAACCCCTGATCCAAGTATTTGTGTAGGAACTTGTCTAATTGTCGCCTCCCGTTCTACCTCTACTTCCTCACGCATGTTCGGCTCAACTACCTATATTTTATCGTGTAAACACTTCGAAAAATAAGAAATGAGGAAAAACACCACGAATATCCACACATATGCAAATAGAACTGTGTGCCTTAGTTGCGAATACCACTGGAGCAACCTATTCAGAAATGCTTCGCTGAATAAATCCTTTCTCAAGTAGCTCCCCTACTTGTTTACTGATCTCCCTCCTTTCTCTTGGAGCCATATGGCGCACAGGAAATGCAACTGGCTTTGCATTACCCACCAAATATATGCAGAGATCGATCTCGTGCCTTGGGGGGTAAACCCCGAACCTCATCAAAGACATCAGAATACTCACGGACTACCACTACAGATCGTAGACCATCAATAGATTCATCAAGAGATTCTAGGAAACTGTGAATGACAGACCCTTTTAGGTCACAAGAAATCTCGAGGGTCCTCCTATGGCAAGTCAAAAGTCTAACGACCCTGCCCTCATAATCAAGAATGGCAATGTACGTGGTTAACTATTCCATCCCTAGAATCAATCCCTAGCCCATAAAACCGAGCACATACACGTCGCACTCAAACTTAACGCCCAGCACAGATATTCTCAAAGCCCGACAAATCATGGATAAATGAGCCGAACCACCAATACGGTTTGAGACAACAATGGGATACACTACCATACTAGTATTTAAGTGCAGAGATTCAACTATAGAACTAGATATAAATGAGTGTGAAGCGCCAAAATCAAAAAGAGTTCTAATCGGGTGATTGGAAAGAGAAATCAAACCTTCCATAGAAACTTTCCTACCTCTGTCTAGTGCACTGGCCCCGAGAGCATTCGCTTGCTCACCAGAGGTTCCTTCCCTTTGACCTTGTCCTTGCTTCCTTTGGCACTCCTTAGAATAGTGTCCAACCTCTCCACAAACGAAGAAAGCATTCTTCCTTTTCCTGCAATCCTTGGCCAAGTGACCCTCTCGCCTACAACTATGGCACTTCCTCTTATCCTTAGCCTTGTCATTCTTTCTGCCTTTCTTCTGTTGTTGTTGTTGTTGTGGCTATCCTTTCTTGGGCCATACCTTCTTATTTTGAGTTGTTTCTTCAGCCTTTACTTCCTTCTTCCCTCCTTTGTCTTCCTCATGCATTAGAGCCATATCCACGAGCCTCTCAAACGTTGCTCCCATTGGAATACGGGATATAGCTAACCCATAAAGGGGTTCATTTAGTCCTTTAACAAACCGCAAAGCTTTCTTATGCGGAGTGTCTACCATCTCTAGTCCAAATCTTGCTAGTTGATTAAATTTGTTAACATATTCTTTAACCGTCATGCTCCCTTGCTTGAGCGCCAAGAACCTCTCCATTTGCATGCTTTTCTCAGCTTGGGAAAGAAACTTTATTTCAAACCTCCTTATAAAATCATCCCAAATTTCTACCGGACACCTAGCTTGCGTCACCTCCCACCAAAATGAAGCTTCATCTTTCAGCAGCCAGGTAGCTAACTGAATCTTCCTCTGATCTTCCACTACAAAAATTCCAAACAGATCCTCCGTCTCTTTCAACCAGTTTCTTGCCTCTACGAACGTCTCAGTACCGCGGAATGGCTTTCCACCCATGGAACCGAAGTCTTTGCAGATCTTAGTGAAATTATCTGCTTTTGGAGGAGGAGGAGGAGGAGAAGTAACAATAGGTGCAACTGGGGGAGGAACGTCAGCTTGACCTCCGGCAGGGGTCATAGCCTCTAGATACCTATGGAACCAGCCTGGTATCATAACGCACTCTGGGATATTAGGTTCTCCAGACAAGCTAAAAAGAAAAGGAAAGAGATTTAGAAAAAGGATCGAAGGATATTACATATAGCTTCGGGAATATGTTTTTCAAAATAGACTTTTCTTTTTGAAAAATGCTTTCTTTTAAAACCTTTTTAAAAATAATTTTCAAAAACTTCATCCGATCTGGTAACCTTCAGCTCTGATACCAAGTGTGACACCCCATGTCCGTTAATGTCACTCACTAAGGGAATGCATTAAGTTTCGTGAAGCGTTATAGGTAAACAGAAACAGAAATATTACAATACAAATATAAAAGCAACAATGGAATTTAAATTTTTATTTCAAACATAAATCATAACAACGTGGTACAAAATATCACGAGTCTGAAACTACATAAAAGCCATTACAAAAATATAAAACTTTATGTCTTGTTCCATCAGAGTACATAAAAAGCATAATTCTCCAAAAAGGGACAAACCCATAATAGAGACAAGAACTTGAGCAATACTTCAGAAGCTGCTCCAAGCAAGATGATAATTGACTCCTGACTAAGCCTGAGAATTCCCTCCCTGAAAACCTGAGGGGGAACGAGAGAAAGAAGAAGAAACAAAAAGGGTCAGACATATAGTCTGGCGAGTCCAGTTACTTTTAGCAAGTAAATAAGTAAAAGTATCATGACAGGCATATAAGATGGATAAGAAAGACAACATCAAATAACGCAGGTATAACAAGGTAAATATGATAAACACGATAGAGTATGTTGCGCTTCTCTAATGATTTCTATTTCTATGCACAAATACTAGTATATCCAGAATGAGATGATTCCCGACATGTACGAAATGGTAGACTTAGGCATACTTCTTGTGATAGGTTTTAACCCCATACAATCCACAGGCAGCCCCAATAATGGACTCCTAAACTTACCTGAGTCTAGATGTGCCCTAATTACTACCCTAATCAATCGGCTCCCTACTCCATAGATACCATGTGTTGGCCCCACAATAGGATGTATCACTTCCTAAATTGGCAACCCCTTCGTCGATGTGCACAACCATATCTACTGATATCACAACGTCTTATTTCATGGGCATGCGGAGTCATGCATGCACATGACCCCGATGAAACGCGCCGTCATGACACCATCCCCCATGTTTGGATCTCTTATATTCAGCCTAGTAAGTGTGCCCCACTCTGACCTAGTTCGGAGTACTCGCTTGAAACCTATATATGGGATATTGACTGAAACGGGTCCCACACACAAGATGATGCAAGCTCTCCCCTTTGTTTTGCATCCCCACTACTAGGTTTTCCCACTGGTTATGTTTTACCTAACGATGTCTTTAATTACATAATCCCAACAGGTTAAGTTTGTGGGCCTATATATACAAATATTACCCACCAAACCAAGATGTACTTAACCCTCCCACTATTTCATTCAAATATTACTTAAACCCTAATCAAGTTGTCATGTTCATATAATCCCTATGGATTCAATTAGGTTAAGCATTACAGACTAACATGTTATCCCTATTCACATTGACTTCTTTTCACTTGCCAAAATTCCACTTGCTTATTAATTTCATATAAGTATAACTTAATCCATTTAAGTTCGTTAATAGGCCCCATTACATGTTATTCTTTAGATTGTAATTAACAGAAGTAATCTTACAATCTTCCACCCCTGGATTGTAATTAACGGAAGTAATCTTACAATCCTTTTGTATTATTTATTGTCTGATTCCATAATTACAATAACATGTTTTACTTAATATGTAATTAAATATACTTCATCTCAACTCACCAGTTTTCTACTTAACATATCACTACAACTTGATTTTGTTTACTTATTAACTTAGTTTTCTTAACTAAGGTTCATTAATAAGCTTCCTTTCCTTTTTATTATGACATTTGTTATAATTTCCACTTGTCCCTAGAACAAGCCTACCTATTATATAACATTCTTCATTAAAGTAATTAGTGATAATAGGTTACTATCATTCCTTGTTTATTCCAATTCATTACCATTTATCCATTTATGATTATAATGTGCTAGACCTCCCACGTTAAGCCTACAACTTGTGGATGTTGAATATGCAGGGCGGGTCCGGGCAGACTTATTCTACAAATTGGGCTTAACCTCGTGTCTTAGCACGTCTCATATTTTCGTCCTTTGTTTGCGAACAAATCAAACAATTGTAAACAACTGTAAGATCCGTTCGGCGTTCCTAAACAACAAGGTTTGTTGTAGAGGGTGCCGAAGTCTGGGACAAAAAATTATTTTACTAATAAATCCAATCAAGTTATTCCAGATTTCTGATTTATTGAAAACACAGAAAATAACAGCAATTAAATAAAAAAAAGAGATTTATATAACAAGAGAAAGTAATTAGGGGATAATGACATAGATTGGATTCATACTCATTAATAGCCAACAAAAAAATATAGATCTAATTCATGTTTCTGTCACACACATGAATCAACGATAATTAGGTTCTTAGAAACAAATAAGTAAATAACGACAAGCATAGCCTATGTAGGAGCTAAGCTCCTAAACAACCATAAACTATCAAGACAGATTTACTAATTAATTTCTAAAACCCTAAAATTAGATATAAATCTGTTAATTGTTAGATCAAACACGAATATACCCTGTGAAGGAGCATAGCTCTTAAACGACATAGAACATGAAGGTTCAGATCTAACCCCTGATTCAGATCCAGATCTATATGTATAAAGTCCTCATCTATTGGCTATGTGATTCATGTTGAATCATATCTATTAGCATCATCACCCCCTAATCAAAGGGGATTAGCTAGACATAGCTAAAGAAGAAGAGAAAAAGAAACTAAGTAACATGAACATAAATACAACTAAAACTAAATAGAACAGAGAAAGAATGACTTTATTCCAAGAAGGGAATTACAGAATAAAACCCAATGTGTTTTTACATGAAGGAGATACAATGTATTTATAGTTTCTTTGGCCAAGACTTAGAGGCTAATTACACAATGTGGGACTAAAGATTTAGCCCAAATAACACAGAAGCCAGTGTGAACGCAGTTGTAGAGTGAGAGGCTTTGTAAGTGAGCCAATGTGAACGCAGTGTGAATGGATTTGCAATTGGTATAGCTTGCGGGCATCAAATGACATCAATTTCTATTGTTTTGAGCATGAGTAGGAACTCCATAACATCTACAACAAGCTATCTTTATGAAAAGGCATTGGATTATTAAAATATGCGGCAGAAGGCGGTTGAACAACAACATTTCTTCAAGCTTTAATCTAACTCTCAAAATCAACACTCTTCATACACCAATTCTTCAAGCTTTTCAACAATTAAGTGCATTAATCCATTCATCATAAATAATCTGAAAACACAACTATAAATACACAATATCAATTATTTTAAATATAAAATAAGATAAATAAGCGGATAAAAGATACACAATTACGTGTATATCAAATACCCCCACACTTATCTTTTTATTCGTCCTCGAATAAACTAAACTAAGATATGTCACACTTTCGTAGGAAACACGATTGCATTTAGCGTATGCAACAAGTCGTTAAACCCCTAGGTGTCCCTAGTAGGACGAGTGTTGTCTCGTGAGGGTTTTCAGTGGATATTACCTACAAAATCCAAACGTCTTATGTATGCGGATTAATCAAAGAATATATTTACGGTCTTCCACATTCCAAGGATTTCACCTAACTTCAACAATAACGGTTTAGCCGTACATTGTCCATCCCATAATTGGTGCAAAAATGAATAAAAATCTTTAAGCTAAATCGTAATTCCTTGATAACACTGTAATTGTCTTGAAGGTTAAGAGCATGGTGTCAACCAAAGTTCTACACATCGATAATGTGCACCCAATCATTTATTCATTTTTTTGAATAATTTTGCACCAGTGTAACTGTAATGTATTGGATATGAGTTATGCATAGATGAAGGAGAAATTTGTAAGTTTTAAAATATTGTTGATAAGAGGGCAAGTGTATTAGTTGAACTTCAAGCTACAAAAGGTAAAGTAATACTAAGGTACATATGGAAGTTTTGTTTCCTTTCATCTCCTCAACTACAATCCTTGCTTCTAAGTATGATATGATGGATGTGGATGGAATGGAAATGGATGCTTCATAGTCAAGAATGATAAATAACTATTTTATTCTGAGAGATTTTCTCGTCATTGCATTTTTTTAACTCTTTTTTTTGCATGATGAATGATGAGTGGAGATGGAATGGAATGATACGGTATATTATTTCATTTGATTCCTCCTCTACTAAGCGAATCATAACCAACACTTCATGACAGGAAAGTTTTGTGCCCTAGTTACTCTACTTCTATAACCCTAATTCAACACACAAGTCTGGATTGATGTTATATAAAAAGCTGAAAGGAATGATAAACAAAGTTTTGTAAGATAGATAACCCATATAAAATAAGATGTGGTATATGGTTATCTTACCTTTAAACAAGTACGGAGTGGGTAATGTAATATGGGTATAAAAGTGACGTTTTTAACCTTTGAAAATGAAAGGTTCTTAAGTATACCAATGTAAGAAAAACTTGTCGAAACATGAATGTAAATCAACTAAAACTTGGGTTTGAATAATGTGGGGTATCGAAGAAGAATGCTATAATAAGTCATTTCAGCTTAATTGGGCCAAGTGGATTTAGAACTTTCGATTTTGAAAATTTGAGTGAGAAAAAAAATATTATGCATGAAAACGAACTCAGAAAATCCAACAAATGTAGGTGCAAAATAATTTTTATTTAATGATTTTTTTTTGATTGTTTTTACTTGCACATTCTAACATGTATAACAAGGGTTGACACGCTTACTCCAGAACACGACTAACGTCTACACAGTCTCAAGCTAGCATCTTAAAAAGGCACATTATAATTAAATGAATAAATAATGTTCATTTCCATCACCCAACAATTCAATTTATTAAACAAAAACCAAGGTGTTATTTATGAATTTAAGTTTATCCTTGTTCAGTTATTGACCTACTTCTTAAAATTTGATTGCTGATGTATTGTAAATTCTCCCCCACACTTGAGTGTGACTGTGTCCTCACAGTCAATAATCAGACATATCTTAGTGAAAGGGAAAAACAAATAAGAGAATATTTACATATGTACAAAAGAGGCTTAGTGCATCTTACTGGATGTAATGTGGCTCATGGAGGACCATGAGCTCTTCCTCCTGGTTGTGTATTGGTTCCAAGTAAGGTTTAAGGCATTGACCATTAACCTTATAGGATGTTCCATTAGTTGGATTCTCAATTTCTACCGCACAATAAGGAAAAAGGGTCCGTACAGTGTAAGGTCCTGTCCACCTAGATTTTAACTTACCTGGAAATAAATGCATTTTGAGTCATACAACAGAACTTTTTGACCTAGCATGAAAGTTTAACGTAAAATTGATTTATCATGAAAAACTTTGGTTCTGTCCTTGTAAATTCGTTCATTTTCATAGGCATCATTTCGAATTTCAACAAGTTCATTAGGTTGAAGCTTCCTATGTTCACTTGCTTGCTCTAAATCAGGATTCAAAGTTTTTATTGCCCATGACTGTAACACCCCACATCCATTAAGGTCACTCACAAAGGGAATGCCTTAACTTCTATGGAGCATTATGGGTACTGGAACAGAAATATTACAAGACAAACATATATAAAACAGCGGAAAATAAAGTGGAAGTACTTAAAATCATTTATTAAATATGATAGTTTACAATAAAAGCCCATCAACTTCCAATACCCAAATTACATAGTTAAAATATCTGTCTTGCTCAAAAACAAAGAAGCATAAAAACAAATTGTAGTATTCCCCAATAAAGCAAAGCAAGCCATAGCCAAGAGAAATACAAGCCATACATGAAAGAGCCTTGGAGCTTGGTAAGATCTGAACTAAGCTATATTCCCACCCTGTGAACCTGGGGGGGGGGGGGGGGGTGGGGGAACGGAAGAAAAAGAGGCGAAACAAAACGGGTCAGTCATAAAGACTGAGTAAGTCCTAGTGACTTTCAGCATAAAAATGAGTAAAGATAACATGGCATGAATAAACTGAAAGTAAACATAAGCATGATGAAAAGGTAGGCAAGATAAACTAAGACAACATGATAAACTTCGGGCACGATGCAACAAGTATAACATCCCATAATTCCTATCAAGTATTCCACTGCATGGTTTCTATCAAGAGTAACATTGCAAGGTTTCTAAGCTTTACCATTAAAACGATATCTATTTGCTCTGCACCACCTAACTAGCATCCTCATAAGTGTCTTACATGGAATGATCTGTACTCCTACTAGTATCCCAACTAGTGTCCTGTGTAACAAGGATCCGTACCCCCTACTAGTGTCCCAACTTGTAGCCCGTGTTATATAATAATTACAACGTGATCCCAATCCCCGCAATTATGGTAGCCTTCAGGTGTACATCGATTTTGAGGATTCCACCTCGATCACCCCAATGGCCATGTATATATTCGATGCACCCTTACTACCTTATCGATCGGCTCCCTACTTGACCTAGTTCTCGTTTGTGTCACGCGGCCCCCTACTTGTAGATACCTGTGCTGGTCCCATCATGGGGTGTATCAAGTCCCATGGTGGCAACCCTGACACAATCAAGATGCACAGCTTTATACCTACTGATGCCCAGTGGCTAAATTTTCTACGCCGAAGTGTGTGCACGCCCGCACTCCGTTAGAACCTGCACTGCTGCACCAACCGCCGCTAATTTGACCTCTTATAATCAGCCCAGTAATCGTGCCCCACCCTGCCTAGCTCAGGGTTCCGTTGATACCTAATGTGGGTTACTGCTGAAATGGGTCCCCGTTACTAGGTTTTTCTAATGGTTAAGTCTGTGGGCCTATACTCTCTGATATTACCCACCAACCCTGATGTGCACTTAACCCCGCTACTGATTCAAGCATGTGTATTTAATGGTTAAGTGTATGTGGGCCTATATTTACTAATATTACCCACCAACCCGATATGTACTTAACCCTTCTACTCGTTATGTTACCAGGGTTAAGTGTTTATCTTAGTTAACTTAACCTTTCTCGCTTATTATATTTGATTGGTTAAGTGTGGTTTATTAACTTAACCCCGTTCGTCTATCCGGTTACATTGGTTAAGAATTTTCTTGTTAACTTAACCCCATGTGTTACTTAACCCTACTACGCATCACATCAGATTGGTTAAGTGCATGTTAACTTAACCTCATCCACTAGTCATATTATAATGGTTAAGTGTTATCAACTTATTCAAGTTAACTTAACCCACCCGCTTGTCCTGTTATGTTGGTTGAGTGTTACTACTTAACCGCAACCACTTGTCTAATTAACCCATTGTATTAGTTAAGTGTTCTCATTAACTTAACCTCACTCTCTAGTCCAGTTTAATCATGTTATAACGGTTAAAAATTTGCTTAACCTTACCCACTCCCGTAATCAACTTATTAAATTGGTTAAGTGTCCAGATTAACCTAATCATATTACTTAACCCACCCATTTATATCATATTGGTTAAGTGTTCTTATTTATTTAACCCTACCCACTGGTCTAATTACCATGTTACGTTGGTTAAGTATTACTATTCGTATTTCCACACGTCACCCACATGTCACCCACTTAACCCCCATGTCCCACCACATGTTTATCTGGTTAAGTATTTCTTAATTCATTAAGGTCGTAACCTAATAAAGACCTCTCACATTAGACTGACATTTATGGCAGCTGGATTTGCCGGGCGGGTCCGGGCAGTCTTACACCCTAAAAGAGTCTAACCTCGTGTCTTTACAACTGTTATGCTTTTAATTTGGGCCTAGGACCTCTCACATTGGGCTGACATTTGTGACTACTGGATTCGCCGGGCGGTTCCGGGCAGGTTTACTTCACAAACGAGTCCAACCTCGTGTCCTAAGCATTGATTATCACTTATAATCTTTTACCCCAATTTGAATTTATTTCCCCTATTCAAATTATCAATTAATTCCTAATTTAACGATGTCCATAATTGACTCAATTATGTCCATCAATTAATGGTATGAAAAATCATACCAATTTTACCACAATTTATCTTAGGCCATTAAAGGCAACTTATCTCAATTTATATTTATCCCTCTTTTAAGGCTATTACATACCAACTAATATATGTACCCAATTCTAGTCGGTTTACATATATACCAAGTTTCATGTTTTTTTTCATATGTCAAGATCTAGCCAAAATTACATGTATCAGGTTTCATACCCAATAAACCCAAATCCGAGGATTCATGATGTAGTTATCCCAAACTATAATATTTTTATTTCAATACATGCCAGTTGCCCAAGTTCATAATACATGTTTATGCCAATTATAAAGTTTACAATCGCTTTCCTGCTCAAATTTCCAAGTCTACACATGCCTAATTAACATAAGCCCAATCTTTTGATTTAATTTACATAGGCTCCAAAACTCTTAATTTTATTTTACATGCCAAATTACATACATGTTATATATACCAAATTTCATGTTACATTACATAGATCCAATTGGTGTCGAATTCCATGTATAGAATATTTATGCAAATTTTATCGTAACAGGATTATACCAAAATTTATAGATCCACCCCAAACTTGCAAATAAAATGATAACATCAAATTTCATGTTACCAATTATTAATCATATTCTTATAGGCAATAATCCCATTATTCCCCCGTATACATCTCGTATGTGAATCGCGATTTTAGGCCAAGGTCCGAAGTTGACCAAGGTTCATCAAAAGAAAATAAATAGGGGAAGGTAGAAATTTGCATAATAAATAGATCAGAGAGAAAACAACATCATGATAGGCATAAAGATTACTACTTGATGATAACATCATTACGAATCAAGGAAACTGCTGAATAAATCACAAACTTGTCATGAGAATAAAGGTAGACAAGTCTCAAAACTAAGGATTCAAAAAGCAACAGGAATAGATCTGAATCGATAAACATACTTAGATTCAATTCCACTTCATTTCATGCCCATATTAAAATTAAATATTTAGATCTGAAAATAACTAGCACTTACAGAGAATGGCTAATGAATTAAGAAGTGAATTTGTCTTAGAAAGTTGCAGTGTCATTGATCTATTCTCTTGAATTTGTTGTAGAAGCATTGATCTTTGATTTGATTTGAGTTTGAACGCTTAAGCTTTAATTTGGAGACGACGGCCATGGCTCAAGAGAGATTCCAGCAGCATTTAGGTGTCATATGAATTTGTGTGAGTTAGGCTAGGTCTAGGTGTTCTTTTATAGGTGTAGCAATTCATTTCAGCCATCGGATTAACCCTAAAACCCATCCGGACCATCAAAACTCGTCCCGGGCCTCAAAAATGGGTTATGGGCCACCCCAGGCCGACCAAGTCGACCTATACAGAGGGGGGGTCGAAACTACAATTGACCTGGGGGGGGGGGGGGCAGGTCGACTATAGTGTCGACACTATGGTCGACCTGGGTCAGTCTGGCAGAAAGTCTGCTGAAATCTTGTTCTGCCCATATCTTGGTCATACAGACTCCGATTTTCGAAAACTCGGACTCTATTTCGCGTATTTTTCCGAGAGGGATGCAATGGTGATGTCCATTTTACCTAATTCCTGATTCTTGAATTAGTTATCCTTATTTTACTATCTTTTCCGTTACATACGCCGTTATCGAACTAATTTTTCTTCTCTTCCATGTATTAATTAATTCTCCTTATGCATCACCATTATTTACCTATCATAAGCATATTTTCATATATTTTATTTCATTTTTAATTATATTAAAAAAATACGGGGTGTTACATTCTCCCCTCCTTAAAGGATTTCGTCCCCGAAATCTTCAAGTTAAGAAGAATGTGTCCTACCATCCATCATCCATCTACTCAATCATCAATCACAGGCATTCATTGTCCTTAAAAGATTTCTAATGCTGTGTGAACATATGCAAGAAGTGTGTGTATATGTTCCTTGTCTAATGCAAATGATCAGGCCTGGTTGATCTTTCTAATGCAAAATATGTTAAGTGCCATGAATCCACATGTATGCAAATAATCCTAGTCACGTAAACACTATATGTGTGCACAAACATCCATCCATATGTAACATCCACATGATAACACGTTCAATTTCATCCATAAACAAGTGTAAACACTCATGCATATGCAATATGAAAGGTGACTGAGCTGATCTAGTGCCTAATGTGCGTGTATATGCATCCACGAGCAACCACTAGCAACCACTTGCAACCACTTGCAACCATCAATCATAACATGTCTCAAACACATGTTTACACCCAAATGTTCCTATCTAAAGATAAATTCGAATGATAGAAGCAAGTAAAAATTTTGTGCCCATTAGGCAATATCAAAACTGGAAACCTATGCCACATATATATTGATTAGGAGAAGAACTCTCTAAGCATCAGCCCCGAAGACCGAAATCAACATCAGACCGACACCCAAAGAATTACTCATCCCAACCAATATATATGATTCTAGGAAACTAAGCATGATGGACTCCTATTAGGTCACAAGGAAATCCCTTCCTAAGACCAACCCGTATCCTATAAAACCCAAAAAGTTTAGTCAACCCAACGAACACCCTCAAGCCCCAACATGTGTTACTAATAGATGAGTCATATTCCCTATGGGGTTCGCAACAGAAATTGGATTGAGAATAGGACCGAGAGGATATACACAAAAGACAGCATGCAAGTAAGCTCTACAGGAAAATGGAATCAAGGATATACTCTTAAAAAGAGATGTGATGCACGAATATAGTCTTCAATCTTCTAAGCCACGTTCCCTTGAGCTTAACTCCGTTGTGTTTTGACCATCTTTAACTTCACAATTTCGTAGCATCTTAATTCTTGTTTTCAAAATATGAGTTAGAACCCATTTCACTGTTGCCTCTCGTTCCACTTTCACTTATTCTCCTTCTAGTATACTCGGCTCAAACATAACTGCGTACTCATGGTTTCATGCAAGCTCTCCAAAATTCATTAGTGAATCTTGGATCTCGTTCACTTACTATCAGGTATTCCACGCAGAAGAACTATCTCTTGGAAATAAACAGATGTCAACCATGTTGCCAAATGTAACACATGGAAACTTTCTACGAATAAAATAAACAGGTGGAAATAAACAGATATTAACCCATTTCTTATTAACCATCTGCCTTAGTGGCGAACACTACTCGAGCGGATCAATAAATGTATCAAGAGATTCTAGGTAACTAATCATAATAGAACCCTAAAGGTTACACGCGACTTCGAGGGTATTACCGAGGCAAGTCAAAAGTCTAACTACCCTCCTCTCGAAACGGAGAGTGGCACCCTTATCGGATAACCACTTCATCCCTAGAATCAACCCATAGCTCACCAAAAACATGAGCATCCCATCTAAACTCAACACTTAGCATAGACATTCTCAAATCCTAACAAGTCATAAATAAATGAGCCGATTCCCCAACAGGATTTGAGACAAAAATGGGATCCTCTACCATGCTATTACTAAGGTGCAGAGACTCAACTTTCGAAGCAGAATTAAAAGGATGCGATGTACAAAAACAAAGTTCTAATGGGATGATAGAAAGGAAAAGCTAAACTTTTAACAGGAACGTTACCACTCTCTTAGGTATACTAGTAGTGAGAGCATTCAATTGCCCTCTCGACGATCTTGCCCCTTGCCCTTGTCCTATAATACTTAACTGCATGTCCCTTCTCACTAAAGATACTCTCTCTTGTCATGGGTTTTTCTATTATTTCACTTAGGCCTCTTTCCTCTCACCTTTTTCCTCCTTCGTGGATTAAGCTATAACAACTAGCTTCTTGTTCTTACTGTCCTTGTATAGTTTGTTGACAAGTCTTTCGAAGCTACCTCCAACGCATGGCACTCTACCCAACTTGAAATAAGATTAGACGCAGATGGAACTACCACAGCTATAGACGGAGGTTGGACACTCCTTTGCCCTCCGGCATGTGTCGGATGCCTACTAAACTATGGTGAAAAGAGAGAGAAGAGATTTCAAGAGAGAATCAAAAGATAGTGCATATGGCTTTGGGGAATATGCCTTTTAACTAAAACAAAGTTTTCCTGAAAATTTGCTTCTTTGTAAACGTTTTGAAAACTAGTTTCAGAAGGTTTTTGAAAACTTTTGCCCAGTCTGGTAACCTTCTACTCTGATACCAAATGTAACACACCACATCCATTAAGGTCACTCACAAAGGGAATGCCTTAACTTCTATGGAGCATTATGGGTACTGGAACAGAAATATTACAAGACAGACATATATAAAACAGCGGAAAGTAAAGTGGAAGTACTTAAAATAATTTATTAAATATGATTGTTTACAATAAAAGCCCATCAACTTCCAATACCTAAATTACATAGTTAAAATATCTGTCTTGCTCAAAAACAAAGAAGCATAAAAACAAACGGTAGTATTCCCCAATAAACCAAAGCAAGCCATAGCCAAGAAAAATCCAAGCCATACATGAAAGAGCCTTGGAGCTTGGTAAGATCCGAACTAAGCTATATTCCCACCCTGTGAACCTAGGGGGGGAACGGAAGAAAAAGAGGCGAATATGCTGAAAGTAAACATAAGCATGATGACAAGGTAGACAAGATAAACTAAGATAACAAGATAAACTTCGGGCACGATGCAACAAGTATAACATCCCATAATTCCTATCAAGTATCCCACTGCATGGTTTCTATCAAGAGTAACATCACAAGGTTTCTATGCTTTACCATTAAAACGATATCTATTTGCTCTGCACCACCTAACTAGCATCCTCATAAGTGTCTTACATGGAATGGTCTGTACTCCTACTAGTATCCCAACTAGTGTCCTGTGTAACAAGGATCCGTACCCCCTACTAGTGTCCCAACTAGTAGCCCGTGTTATATAATAATTACAACGTGATCCCAATCCCCGCAATTATGGTAGCCTTCAGGTGTACATCGATTTTGAGGATTCCACCTCGATCACCCCAATGGCCATGTATATATTCGATGCACCCTTATTACCTTATCGATCGACTCCCTACTTGACCTAGTTCTCGTTTGTGTCACGCGGCCCCCTACTTGTAGATACCTGTGCTGGTCCCACCATGGGGTGTATCAAGTCCCATGGTGGCAAACCTGACACAATCAAGATGCACATCTTTATACCTACTGATGCCCAGTGGCTAAATTTTCTACGCCGAAGTGTGTGCACGCCCGCACTCCGTTAGAACCTACACTGCTGCACTAACCGCCGCTAATTTGACCTCTTATAATCAGCCTAGTAATCGTGCCCCACCCTGCCTAGCTCAGGGTTCCGTTGATACCTAATGTGGGTTACTACTGAAATGGGTCCTCGTTACTAGGTTTTTCTAATGGTTAAGTCTGTGGGCCTATACTCTCTGATATTACCCACCAACCCGGATGTGTACTTAACCCCGCTACTGATTCAAGCATGTGTATTTAATGGTTAAGTGTATGTGGGCCTATATTTACTAATATTACCCACCAACCCGATATGTACTTAACCCTTCTACTCGTTATGTTACCATGGTTAAGTGTTTATCTTAGTTAACTTAACCTTTCTCGCTTATTATATTTGATTGGTTAAGTGTGGTTTATTAACTTAACCCCGTTCGTCTATCTGGTTACATTGGTTAAGAATTTTCTTGTTAACTTAACCCCATGTGTTACTTAACCATACTACGCATCACATCAGATTGGTTAAGTGCATGTTAACTTAACCCCATCCACTAGTCATATTATAATGGTTAAGTGTTATCAACTTATTCAAGTTAATTTAACCCGCCCGCTTGTCCTGTTATGTTGGTTGAGTGTTACTACTTAACCGCAACCACTTGTCTAATTAACCCATTGTATTAGTTAAGTGTTCTCATTAACTTAACCTCACTCTCTAGTCCAGTTTAATCATGTTATAATGGTTAAACATTTGCTTAACCTTACCCACTCCCGTAGTCAACTTATTAAATTGGTTAAGTGTCCAGATTAACCTAATCATATTACTTAACCCACCCATTTATATCATATTGGTTAAGTGTTCTTATTTACTTAACCCTACCCACTGGTCTAATTACCATGTTACGTTGGTTAAGTATTACTATTCGTATTTCCACATGTCACCCACATGTCACCTACTTAACCCCCATGTTCCACCATATGTTTATCTGGTTAAGTATTTCTTAATTCATTAAGGCTGTAACCTTATAAAGACCTCTCACATTAGACTGACATTTATGGCAGCTGGATTTGCCGGGCGGGTCCGGGCAGTCTTACACCATAAAAGAGTCTAACCTCGTGTCTTTACAACTGTTACGCTTTTAATTTGGGCCTAGGACCTCTCACATTGGGCTGACATTTGTGACTACTGGATTCGCCGGGCGGTTCCGGGCAGGTTTACGTCACAAACGAGTCCAACCTCGTGTCCTAAGCATTGATTATCACTTATAATCTTTTACCCCAATTTGAATTTATTTCCCCTATTCAAATTATCAATTAATTCCTAATTTAACGATGTCCATAATTGACTCAATTATGTCCATCAATTGATGGTATGCAAAATCATACCAATTTTACCATAATTTATCTTAGGCCATTAAATGCAACTTATCTAAATTTTTATTTATCCCTCTTTTAAGGCTATTACATACCAACTAATATATGTACCCAATTCTAGTCAGTTTACATATATACCAAGTTTCATGTTTTTTTTTCATATGTCAAGATCTAGCCAAAGTTAAATGTATCAGGTTTCATACCCAATAAACCCAAATCCGATGATTCGTGATGTAGTTATCCCAAACTATAATCTTTTTATTTCAATACATGCCAGTTGCCCAAGTTCACAATACATGTTTATGCCAATTATAAAGTTTACAATCGCTTTCCTGCTCAAATTTCCAAGTCTACACATGCCTAATTAACATAAGCCCAATCTTTTGATTTAATTTACATAGGCTCCAAAACTCATAATTTTATTTTACATGCCAAATTACATACATGTTATATATACCAAATTTCATGTTACATTACATAGATCCAATTGGTGCCGAATTCCATGTATAGAATATTTATGCAAATTTTATCGTAACAGGATTATATCAAAATTTACAGATCTACCCCAAACTTGCAAATAAAATGATAACATCAAATTTCATGTTGCCAATTATTAATCATATTCTTATAGGCAATAATCCCATTATTCCCTCGTATACATCTCGTATGCGAATCGCGGTTTTAGGCCAAGGTCCGAAGTTGGCCAAGGTTCATCAAAAGAAAATAAATAGGGGAAGGTAGAAATTTGCATAATAAATAGATCAGAGAGAAAACAACATCATGATAGGCATACAGATTACTACTTGATGATAACATCATTACGAATCAAGGAAACTGCTGAATAAATCACAAACTTGTCATGAGAATAAAGGTAGACAAGTCTCAAAACTAAAGATTCAAAAAGCAACAGGAATAGATCTGAATCGATAAACATACTTAGATTCAGTTCCACTTCATTTCATGCCCATATTAAAATTAAATATTTAGATCTGAAAATAACTAGCACTTACAGAGAACGGCTAATGAATTAAGAAGTGAATTTGTCTTAGAAAGTTGCAGTGTCATTGATCTATCCTCTTGAATTTGTTGTAGAAGCATTGATCTTTGATTTGATTTGAGTTTGAATGCTTAAGATTTAATTTGGAGATGACGGCCATGGCTCAAGAGAGATTCCAGCAGCATTTAGGTATCATATGAATTTGTGTGAGTTAGGCTAGGTCTAGGTGTTCTTTTATAGGTGTAGCAATTAATTTCAGCCATCGGATTAAATCTAAAACCCATCAGGACCATCAAAACTCGTCCCGGGCCTCAAAAATGGGTTCTGGGCCACCCCAGGCCGACAAGGCGACCTGTACAGAGTGGGGGTCGACACTACAGTCGACCGGGGGGGGGGGGGGGGGGGGGGGGAGGTCGACTATAGTGTCGACACTATGGTCGACCTGGGTCAGTCTGCCAGAAAGTCTACTGAAATCTTGTTCTGCCCATATCTTGGTCATACGGACTCCGATTTTTGAAAACTCGGACTCTATTTCGCATATTTTTCTGAGAGGAACGCAATGGTGATGTCCATTTTACCTAATTCCTGATTCTTTAATTAGTTATCCCTATTTTACTATCTTTTCCGTTACATACGCCGTTATCGAACTAATTTTTCTTCTCTTCCATGTATTAATTAATTCTCCTTATGCATCACCATTATTTACCTATCATAAGCATATTTTCAAATATTTTATTTCATTTTTAATTATATTAAAAAAATACGGGGTGTTACAATAACGACCTATGTTCTAGTTCAAATGGCAAGTGACATGGCTTACCAAAAATCAACCGATAAGGGGACATATCTAAGTTTGTTTTAAAAGCAGTGCGGTAGGCCCAAAGATTGTCGGTTAACTTTTGGGACCAATCTTTATGATTTTGATTCACAGTTTTCTCAAGGATTTATTTAATCTGCCTAATTGATACTTCAACTTGCCTACAAGTTCGAGGATAGTAAGGAGTGGATAACTTGTGGGTTATCAAATACTTTTTCATGAGAGCTTCAAAAGAACGATTACAGAAGTGTGTTCCATTATCACAGATTATTGTGCGAGGTGCGCCAAACCTAGAAAAGATATTTTCTTTCAAGAAGCGAACAACAACCTTGTTATCGTTTTTTTTTGCATGGAACAGCTTCGACACATTTAGAAACATAATCAACAACTAAGAGAATGTAAAGGTTCCCAAAAGAATTAGGGAAGGGTCCCATGAAGTCTATACCCCAAACATCAAAAAATTTGACCTCTAGAATGGGGTTTAGGGGCATCATATTCCGTTTAGAAATTTTCCCTAAGAATTGACATCGATCACAAATTTTTCAAAATTCGTACGCGTCTTTGAAAAGTTTGGGCCAGTAGAAACCCGATTGAAGAACCTTTTCGGCTGTCTTTATGGGACCGAAGTGACCACCACAGGCTTGGTCGTTAAAGAAAGAGAGGACACTACGAGTTTCGGTGTCGGGAACACACCTTCAAATGATTTGGTCTGGACAACATTTGAAAAGATAGGGGTCGTCCCGATAAAAATGTTTCACTTGGGAAAAGAATTTGTGTTTATCCTGCTTAGACCAAAAAGAAGAGGTCTGCTTGGTGACTAAGTAGTGGACAATGTCAGCGAACCAAGGATCAGTGGATAAAGAAAATAGTTGTTCATCAGGGAAATTCTCGTTGATCGGAAGAGAAGAAGACGGGGCATTTGGTAGACGAGACAAGTGGTCCGCAATAACGTTGTCAGATCCTTTTTATCCTTAATGGTAAGGTCAAATTATTAAAATAAAAGGATCCAACGAATGAGACGAGCCTTAGCATCCTTTTTAGAGAAAAGGTACTTAAGTGCGGAATGATCAGTATGAACAGTGATGTGTGAGCCAACTAGATAAGGTATGAATTTTTCTAAAGCGAAAACGACTGCCAAGAGTTCCTTTTCATGGTCATATAATTGATTTGAGCGTCGTTCAAAGTCTTACTCACGTAGTAAATGACGTGAAGAATCTTATCGATACGTTGTCCTAGGACATCGCCAACATCGAAGTTCGAGGCATCACACATGATTTCAATAGGCAGCTTCCAATTAGGAGAGCAGATGATAGGAGCGGAGACAAGTTCATTTTTGAGATGCTCAAAAGATGTAATGCAATCAGAATTAAAGTCGAAAGGAACATCCTTACCAAGAAGGTTAGTCAAAGGTCGAGTGATTTTGCTAAAATCCTTTATAAAGCGAAGATACAAGCCAGCATGACCTAAAAAGGATCGGATGTCCTTAACGGATTTGGGAATAGGAAGATTAGAGATAACTTCAATTTTGGCTTTGTCTACTTCAATTCCTTTATTGGACATGACATGTCCTAAAACAATTCCATGTTTGACCATGAAGTGACACTTTTCCCAATTAAGCGTTATGTGTTTATCTTTGCAACGATTAAGGACAAGATCAAGATGATGTAAGCACTCAATGTACGAGTCCCCAAAGATGGAAAAGTCATCAATGAAAACTTCCAAAAATCGCTCGATCATATCAAAAAAAATGCTAATCATGCACCTCTAGAAGGTTGCAGGTGCATTACAGAGACCAAAAGGCATACGATGGTATGCAAATATACTGAAGGGACAAGTGAAAGTGGTCTTCTCTTGGTCCTCAAGAGCGATAGGGATTTGATTGTAGCCCGAGTACCCGTCAAGGAAACAGTAGTACTCGTGACCGGCTACTCGTTCTAACATTTGATCAATAAACGACAGAGGGAAATGATCCTTACGTGTCGCAGCGTTAAGTTTCCTATAGTCAATGCAGACATACCAACCGGTCTGGGTGCGGGTTGGGATAAGCACGTTAGCTTCATTTTGAATCACAGTAATCCCTGATTTCTTAGGTACGACATGAATCGGACTAACCCATTGACTATCGGAAATTGGGTAGATGATTCCATTGTCAAGACATTTAAGGATTTCAGCATGAACTGCTTCTTTCATGATAGGGTTTAGTCGACGCTGGGGATCACGAGTGGGTTTGGCATCATCTATAAGGTGGATTCGATGTTGGACTATCGAAGGACTAAACCCCTTACTATTAGCCCTGGACCAACCAATTGCTTCCTTATTTTTCTTAAGGATGGGAAGGAGCAATTGTTCCTACTCTAAAGTAAGGTCAGAAGCGATAATGACAGGAAAAGTTTCATTGTCTCCTAAGTAAGCGTACTTAAGATGATTGGGCAACACTTTGAGGTCAAATTTTGGGAATGACTCAACCAAAGAAATTGGTTGAGGGATAGACTCAATTGTGAGTGGCTCGATAGGAATTGAATCAGAGACATTTTCGGGAATATCTTGATATAAAGTTTCGTAATTTGATTCAATTTTGTTATTCAGATAGTCAAGCTCAGATTCATTATCGTGGACAGCATGGATTTCAGAAAACTAGTCCACATAAGAGTTAGGAGAGTTTTCGGTTCTAAAGATGTTTAGCTCGACGGTCATGTTACCGAAAGAAAGTTTCATAGACCCATTTCTACAGTTGATAAGCACATTAGAGGTTGCTAAGAAGGGTCGTCCTAGAATCAAAGGGATCTGGTTTGCAGGATTTCTTACCTGTTGAGTTTCTAGGACAATGAAATCAACTGGAAAGATGAATTCGCCTATTTTGATCAATACATCCTCGATTTCGCCCACAGGTTTCTTAATTGAACGGTCAACAAGCTGAAGGGTAACCTTGGTGGGTTTCAGTTCTCCTAGCCCTAATTGGCGATAGACGGAATATGGAAGCAAGTTAACACTAACACCTAAGTCTAGCAGGCATCTATCGATTTTCTTGTCCCCAATAGCACATGATATTGTGGGGGCAGCCAGGATCTTTGTATTTCACTGGCATTGATTGGGACAAGACTTTGCTTAGAGTTGCCGCTTGAAACACTTTCTTAGGTACATGTGTATGACATTTTTGAGTGCACAAATCTTCTAGAAATTTCGCGTACTGTGGAACTTGTTGTATGATATCTAAAAGAGGAATGTTCACTTTAACTTGATTAAATATTTTAAGAATCTTTCTAGATGATCCGTCTTTTTCCTAGGTCGAAGTCTATGGGGAAATGGAGTAGACAACTCAGTAGGTTTGGCGACTTGAGTTTAAGGATGGTCCTTATCAAAATTTGGATCGATGTTTTGATTTGAGTTGGTTGAATTTTCGATAGGGTTTGGAAGATCGTCCGGTAAAACATTTGGGTTGCCCACATGGTTGTCAATCTTTTTCCCGGATCTAAGAGTCGTGACAGCATTCAATTGACTAACGTTTAAATCCTGAATGATGTGAATTTGGTTGGGATTTGAATTTTGTCCTCTAGGATTTTGGATGGGTTGACTTGGAAACATACCCTTTTCCCTTTCACTTAATCTAGCGTTACGTTGAGACATTTGTTTTTGAAGTTCACTCATTTGTTGATTCGTGTTTTGCACATATGATTGCAAGGAGTTGTCTAACTTGTTTTGATTTTCAACACTTTGCTTCATTTGTGCTAATAGGTTGCTCACCTCAGATAAATTCCCCTCAATCGTAGAAAGGCGTTTTTCATTTTGGGGTGCAACCATTTGATTGTGGAAAGGCGCCTGGTTCGAAGTGTACTGATTTTGCCTAAGAGGAGGGTTCAGAGCATTGTTCGAAAATGCTCGATTCGAAGGTCTGCTCATCAGAGGGTTATTCGGACCATAAGAAAGATTTGGGTGGCTGTTGGGTCTGTTGAAAGCGTTCTTGCTCAAGGGACTGGGGACAGTCATCAGCCATGTGATTAGTGTCATATGTGAAACATAGCTCGGGAAACATTATTAGACTAAGTGTGTGTTCTAACAACGTTCAGGATGGCATCAAAAAGAGTATTAGAAGAAGAAGAGGATTCGACAGAATTACTACTGGATCGCAAGTAGAGAGATTTTTCATTGGTTCGTTCCCATTGTTTCGATTTTTCTGCTAACTCGTTCAGAAATTCCCAAGCTTCTACGTCAATATGTTTTAGAAAATTGCCCTGATACATGGGCTCTAACATTTGCCTAGAACTATTATCGAGTCCATCATATACAGTTTGACATAACGACCATGTTTCGTAACCATGATGGGGACAACTTAACAATAGTTCTTTAAATCTTTCAAAATATTGCCAAAAAGATTCCCCCTTTTTTTGTTGGAAATTAGCGATTTCGTTTCTGACTCTAGTCGTTTTTTCTGGGGGGTAGAACTTTTTAAGGTAAACTGCTGTAAATTCATCCCATTTTTTTATCGAATTTGGAGGCAAGCTACGAAACCATTTTTCTGCGTAGTTAGTTAGTGCGAATGGAATCAAACGAAGTTTAATACCATCCTCACATAACTGTTGTAATTTAAAGGCTGCACAAGCATATTCAATTTTCGTTAAGAAACTATATGGTTCATCATGAGAAAAATTTCCGAATTTGGGAAGGATGTTTATCTGACTCGATCGGATTTCAAAGTGGTTACCCATAGGATTGGGTAACTGAATGCAAGAAGGGACAGAAACTCTATTGGGAAGAATTCTGTCCATCAGGGTATGAGGTGCAGGCTTGTTAGCCATTTCTAAGGGTTGTTCGGGAAAAATTGGTTTTTAAGGAAAGAGAAGGTGGTCTGATTCTAACCAAACGACGAGATTCTTGATCACGGGTCCAAGTTTGCATGCACTAGAAAGAAGAAGAAGAGAGTTCGTCAAGGAAATTTAGACAATGGAGGAGTTCGGAAAGAGGTGAGAAGGAAAAAAGTTTTGAAAATGGGAGTTTTTTGGAAAAGTACGACCTACAGACTAGCGAGGTTTAAAAGAAAAAAATGTTAAATTTTTTTATTTGTTTTTTGGTTTTCAAATTTTTATTTGTTTTTGAGGAATTTTGAATTTTTTTTATATACAAAACAATCACACACAGAAATTAGCTACAATGAAATTTTCTCTCCTTAATGGCTCCTAACCCAAAATTATATAGTGACACGTTTGATTACTTAGATCAAAAGATTTCTCAGCCAGTTAACTGACAGGATTTATTGGTGCACCAGGAATCACCCTAGCAATGCAGCCGAAGGTTTAAGTACCTTCAGAGTAACAACCAATATAATATTTACGAATCACCATAATATTTATAAACAGTTATTTCTCTGCTGTATTCTAGACACCAAGAAATAATTCGTTCCAAATAAATCAACTATCAAAATACAATTAAGCCCTAGATGAGCCCGCGACTCCCTTAAGTCCAACATCTAACCGTTATTATTAGTCAGATTTTACGATGAAATGCAATTTTTGGGCTAAGGAAAGGGTGATGAAATCCCTTACCTTATGTGAATTGGGGTATTGCCCTTAACAGAATGAATACAGATGCAGAAATAATAATCACAGAAATTCAAAGATTTTACAAGCAAGACGCTGCCCCTGCAGAAGATTTTTACAAGCAATGTCTATATTTTTTATTTGCTACAGCAGTCCCTGTAGAGTTTAGAAAAAATCTCACCTAGATCGGCAGTCCGTCCAGTGCAATTGAGTCGCGCTAGCGCGTTCACACCACACCTGGTGTGCAACCGCTCGAACCTTGAATTGTCCGCCGCTTTCTATTATTGTCGTCTCCTATTAATTGCTTGACTGCGCTGCGACACGGGTTCAGGCTAGGTGCCCGATTTTTTTTAAGACCTTTTTCTAATTTCCACTGTACCTGTTTTTGAAAAAATTTCTCCTTTTTTTTGGAGGGAAGAAAGTAAAAAAATGAAACTGAACTCAACCTCTTAAAAAGAAAAAAAAACTATGCTAAGCTTCAAAGAAAGGAAAGAACAAAGCTTTTAAAAAGGAAAAAAATAGAAAATACAATTAAAGACAAAGACTAGATCAACCCTAAATGAAAACAACCATGGGACGCACTCAGATCAAGCTGTGTGTTCACCGAAATCAGAGCCTCGAAGGTCAAGCACAAAGTCAAGCAATGTTTCACACAAAATAAATGGAAACAAACAAGTTTCCAAAACCACCGGTCACAACGAAAATAACAAAAAAATGAATGAAATATTTATCCAAAAATCACGTCCCTTTATATAAGTAAACAACACGCCAAATTCTGGAAATAATCTGACCCCCCAATCGTTTATTTTTCTTTTACAGTAAAAAAATTTGGAGAGAGAGAGTAGTACTTTATCCCCAAACCGAAAAGAAAATTTGACTCATGCTCCACTTAATTCCTTCAAGATTGTTACAGATTCAAACAAGATTAATTCAAATTTCTTTTGGGGTTTCGAACTATGGTGAATCTTGAATTTTCGAACGGGTTCAAATGGGATATTGAGGTCCCCGAGTTGAATCTGGGTTCGATTTAACGGTTTTGAAAGAAGGGCGGTGGTTCAGGTGAATTAACAAATCGGGGTGTTGGTTTAACTTGCGAACAGAGTTGCGAGTTCTGTTAATGGGTTGCAATTCGGTGAGGTTGGGGGTTTGATTTTTGTTCAGTGGTGTTCGAATTGGGGGTTCTGGAGCGTTGATTGTGGAGCGTGGGGGTGTTGTGAAGATTTTCGGGTAGGTTGGAGAACTGCATTATATGGTGAACTAAATGGATGGGAGATTGAAGGATTGAAAAAGGTTTGTGGATGGAGATTTAGGGATGGTGTCGAGGCAGTATTGATGGAAGATAATGTGTGTATGGTACTGAAGGCTGCAGAAGGTATGAGTTTCGGTGTTGAAATTTGGGCTTGAAGAGATGATCAGGAGGGGATGGAAGGAATTGTATTGTGAAACGTTTTGCGATGTGAATTGTTGGGGAGCATGTTCAGGTTAGATGGAGTATGCAAGAGATGTCTTGTTTTGTTGATTGGTGAATGTGGAGAGAGGTTGTTTGCTGTGTTAAGAACTGGGATGTGAGTCAAACGTGAAGATGTGGTAGTAGATGTTGAAGGGGATGTGATTGTTTGATGCTTAGGGGTGAAGGGTTTATGTAGAGAGAAAAAGGCACAAAAGAGAAAATTTGGAAAGGATTTTTTTATTTCAGAGTTGTACAAAGGAAAATTTGTAGAAAAAAAATGGAAAGAAATGAATGTAAGAGAGGGAAGGGAATTGTATTGAAAATCAGAAGAGTAGATTGAGAAGTAAATCAGAAAAGAAATGGCAAGTGATTTAATTTTTTGTTTTTCGAAATAATTTGTCAACAAAAGGAGAGAGAGTATAGAAATCGAAATAAATTGGAAAGAAAAGAGGGAAAGAAATTAGAGAAAAGGAAAGAGCATCATAGAAGGAAAATTTGCAAAGGACTAATTTTTCTTCTTCTTTTTTTTTTGGTAGAAAAGGGCAGACGCACGAACTAACAAGAAATTTTTTTCTAGAAAACAAAAGGAAATAAAGTAAAAATAGTTTTATGTTTTTTTTAATGGAAAATGAAAAATAAAAATAACAATAAAAATATAACCCGAAGAATTTACTAAAAGATGATTTTGGTCCCCAGCAACGACACCAAAATTTGTTTGCGAAAAAAATCAAACAATTGTAAGATCCGTTCGGCTTTCCTAAACAACAAGGATTGTTGTAGAGGGTGTCGAATTCTGGGACCAAAAATTATTTTACTAATAAATCCAATTAAGTTATTCCAGATTTTTGATTGATTGAAAACACATAAAATAACAACAATTAAATAAAAAGAGAGATTTATATAATAAGAGAAAGTAATTAAGGGATAATGACATAGATTGGATTCATACTCATCAATAACCAACAAATATATAGATCAAATTTATGTTTATGTCACACACATGAATCAACGATAATTAGGTTCTTAGAAACAAATAAGTAAATAACGATAAGCATAGCCTATGCAGGAGCTTAGCTCTTAAACAACCATAGACTATCAGGACAGATTCACTAATTAATTTCTAAAACCCTAAAATTAGATCTAAATTTGTTAATTGTTAGATCATAACGAATATACCCTGTGAAGGAGCATAGCTCTTAAACGACACAGAATATGAAGGTTCAGATCTAACCCTTGATTCAGATCCAGATCTACTTGTATAAAGTCCTCATCTATTGGCTATGTGATTCATGTTGAATCATATCTATTAGCGTCATCACCCCCTAATCAAAGGAGATTAGCTAGACATAGCTAAAGAAGAAGAGAAAAAGAAACTAAATAACATGAACATAAATAAAACTAAAACTAAATAGAACAGAGAAAGAATGATTTTATTCCAAGAAGAGAATTACAGAATAAAACCCAATGTGTTTTTACATGAAGGAGATACAATGTATTTATAGTTTCTTTGGCCAAGACTTAGAGGCTAATTACACAATGTGGGACTAAAGATTTAGCCCAAATAACACAGAAGCCAGTGTGAACGCAGCTGTAGAGTGAGAGGCTTTGTAAGTGAGCCAATGTGAACGCAGTGTGAATGGATTTGCAATTGGTATAGCTTGCGGGCATCAAATGACATCAATTTCTATTGTTTTGAGCATGAGTAGGAACTCCATAACATCTGCAACAAGCTATCTTTATGAAAAGGCATTGGATTATTAAAATATGCGGAAGAAGGCGGTTGAACAACATCATTTCTTCAAGCTTTAATCTAACTCTCAAAATCAATACTCTTCATACACCAATTCTTCAAGCTTTTCAACAATTAAGTGCTTTAATCCATTCATCATAAATAATATGAAAACACAACTATAAATACACAGTATCAATAATTTTAAATATAAAATAAGATAAATAAGCGGATAAAATATACACAATTACATGTATATCACCCTTAGACCTCTCACATTAGATTCTCCATTTGCGATCGCTGGATATGCCGGTCGGTTCCAGGGAAGATTTCCACCGCAAGTGCAATCTAACCTCGTGTCATAAGTGCCATTACAGTTTCTAATTACTGTAATCCTAGGCATTTCAATTATTAATTAATTATACCTATGTCTTTATATTTTTCCATGCCTCTTTTTCCCTAATTATGTTCATAATTAATTATATGCCCAAATTCATGTTCATAAACATTAAGTTATGCCAAACTTTCCTTTTGCAAATTATGTCCAATTTTATACATTTTTTCCCTCATTCCCATTTTAATGTATTCGCATAATTTAACGTCATGCCTAGGCTAGAAAGTAGCCAGGTTAAAATAAAAGGGATAGGGTGCTTGAAATGATTATTCTAACAAGATTGACATAAACATGTGGTGGCATAATCATATAACGACATAATGATAAGATGGACATATATGAACGGATCTAGTGAACATGTGATATTAGAATCAATCTTAACATAACAGGGATGTCATAACTGGCATGATAATATCTAAATAATAATTCAGATGTCAAACTAATAATAGATCCTATTTAACCGCAATATGATAGGAACAAGGTAATTTAAACAGTGAAACCAAGGTAGACTTGTCATGAAAATTAGGTGAAAGTTTAGGTCCAAAACTAAAACATGTCCAACTAATGACAGATCCAAAATAACCACAACATGATAAGTACCACGTGATCTAAAAAGTGAGTTAGATCCATAATCAAAACTAGATCTGACATAAATAAGGTTAAGATCCAAAATAACCACAACATGATAGGTACAAAATGATCTAAGTAGAATTAGATCTATAATCAAAAAGTAGATCTAACATGATAACGGTTAAGATCCAAATCAATCTACAACACGATAAGTACAAAATGATCTAAATAGAATTAGATCTATAATAAAAAAGTAGATCTAACATGATAACGGTTAAGATCCACAAATGTGACATGATAATGGTCAAAAAGTAGATCTAGCATGATAAAGTTTAAGATCCAAGAATATCATAGATTCACAATTTATAACAGATCTAAATCACAGTCATATCACGTTTACTTTTAATAATTTAAATCTAAAAGTAACTAACTCGCTGTGTTTGGATTTTAGAAGATAGAAAAGAAATTGTTGGTGTTGAATCTCAAATCTATACTTGAAACACTTGAATCTTTAAACTTGATTTGTAGAAGAAGAAAGGATTAGATTTTGTTCAGGTACTAACAGCATTTGGACTCCATTGTTTTCAGTATGAGAAAACAAGAGAAATAAGGGTATATTTATAGCTGTCAGCCTACAGAATTCGACTACCACATCGGCCCTAGGTGGAATCGGGTCGTGGGTCAACACCCACTTGGGTTCGGATGCCCAAAAACTAACATTGGCGCACTTTATAGGTGCACCAGTGTAAAAATAGCTTGGCACACTTGTCAAGTGCGCCAGTTGTCCCGGCTTTTATTGTCAAACTTCTACCATTTATAACTTCTTCATACATTATTCGTTTTACGCAAACCAGGTGTCTATCTTGACTAGAATTTCGAGACGAACGCAATGACATAGTCCGTTTCCCTTAATTATGAATATTAAATTAATTATTCTTTAATTTATCCTCTTTAGTGTAGTTAAAATATGGAGTGTTACAAATGGGAGCACATGAAGTACTGGCATTCGCATCCCCAAAGCCTAAGGCACCGCCAGCGGGAGAGGAAAGTTGGCTACCATCTTTGTTATCCTCCTAGCCTCTGCACTCGGGGTTAGATTCATTATTGTAAACATCTCCATCGTCGTCACCAGCATCCAAAGCCAATTCCTCCTCGTCATCACACTCAGTGTCATCTGGTAGTTCTTCGATGAATAAAAGGTCCTCGAACTTCTCCTCGCTTTTCCTTGGAACCTTAATACCCTGTTTGGCCAAATTTACTCTCTCCGTAACTCTGCTTCAAACAGAATGGTGGTAGAAGGGAAGTCCATACCCGGAAACTTTTAGAAATTATCATAGTAAGCTAAGAAGAGAGCATTCTCAAAATATCCCATCACCGCGTCTGGAAGATACACTTTGAAAAAGAAAGAAATCCTACCCTGACCTTCATAAACTACTCGTCTGGCATTGGAAAGTGCATTTTCCTTTATTTTCAACTTCTTGGCATGCTCAGCCAGCATATCCGACCTCTCACTCTCAAAAGCCGAAACCTTGGCAGTTAGGAAATTGTTGGCTTCCCTTTCTTTTCCAAAAGATACTCTCAGATGTCTGAATGCCTTATTACTTCTTCTCTTCACCATTGCTAAGTCACGGACCTTGGACTCCAACGCGGCATCTTCTTCTCTAAGCTTACTCACCTCTAAGGATGATGAAGCAATCACCATCCGAAGAGTATACCAGACTTTGGATATTTGAAAAAGAATAAGGTCATGTCGGCCCTTATATGAAAGCGTCTAAAGAGAAATTAAAATGGGGTATAAGACAAACCGAAAGTTGTCGCTTGATGAGATAATGGTACAAACCCGACCAGTCAGAAAGGATGGACTCTGGCATGTTGGAAACATCAACGGAAGGAAGAATAGACTTCACAATATCATCAAAGTCAGAAGTTGACAAAGGAAGGCTCAAAGGATCGTCATGACGATGAAAAGGGAATGAGGTTGGCTCGTGTTCTTTTGAATCCAAAACTTCATGAGAATCAGATATAAGAAAGACAACAACAAGTCACTTCCTGTGGTCTCATTCGGAGAAGAATCCACATTAGGAGTATTACTAAAAGAAGGGACAATGGGACTAAGCAGCGATTGGCCACTAGGCGAAGCAATAGTTCCTTCGCCAAAGGAAGAGGATACAAAAGAGAAAACGTAAAAAAAGTTGGAACATTGAATGAAAACCAGCGATCCCTACGGTAAGACGACCATACCTGAGGAACCTGTAAATAAAGTTGATGAGTGATTAAAGTCATCCGAGCCAGAAGACAAGCTCGTGGCCCCGAAAAGTAGATTAGAGGTTGTCCCAGATTCTTTTGTCCAGGAGGCAAGGGGGCATGTTTACGGAAGTTATCCAAAGTTTGTAGATCGGAATGTTGCCTCGGTTCTTCAGGTACTTTGCTAAGGGAATCAACAACTCGGACCTCTCTTGCCTCAAGCTCCTCCTTTTTAGGAAAGAAGTAACAGCTGATAAGATATTATAAAAATAGAAGAAATAAAAGAGCTGCTTACCAGGGTCAATGAAAGTCCCCATTATGCCAAGTGGACACCTGATGAAGAAAAACTGGTTTTCCCAATCTATAGACTTATTAATGAGGCCACTAACCCATTTCCTTGCAAGACTAGAATGAAAAATGAGTGAGTCTGACACTTTGGCTAGATGAAGTAAGAATCGCAAGAGATTGACATTGTGGGAAGTTTGGCATGACTCAAGCGCAAAAATTTCAAAGTATAAAAGAAGAGTATACGTATTCATTGAGAGTTGAATGGGGGCAACCCCTAAGTGATCCAGGAACCTAAGTACAAACTCAGGAAAGTGAAGAAACCTCCGTGCCAGATATGAATGGCAATATAGACAAAGTACCCTTCCGATGGATTCTGAATAGTATCTTGTGGGGAAGCAGGAATGGCATCAATATCAGTCATACCAAAACTTTGGAGAATAGCATTCACTTCCTCTTGGGAATTATTGAAAGAACGTTGAGGAATAGGTGCCTTCTTTGGGCGAGGTTTAATAGATCCTCCTGGCTTGGAGCTACCGGGTTGTTGCTCCTCAAACATAATACTGCTAGGTGATATCGTACCATAACATATGTATTAGTCCTTTTTTCTTTTAATAAAAGTATGTACAAATCATATGTAGGTGAGTAAGTAACATAGAAGCTTACTAGTGTTCGAAATTTGACCCACTAAAACACCAAAGTTGACCGTGGCAATTAAAATTAACAAGGTTTATGCATATGCCACCTATGTTGGAGACCAACCAGACCTTTGGTACGAGACAGTTAGTTGGACCATCACCAAAAATCTAGATAGTCTCGAAACCCAGTAGAAGCGATCTCAAGACCAAAATATTTTACTTAAAAGCTTCGAATTTTGCCGGCAATAAAACCAAGAGGAAATTAAGTTTTCGGTAGCATTTTCACAACTAAACCAGCACCCATTGGGTCGAGAGCCAAATAAACATGAACCTTAGTGTCGGAAAAATCGAAAGCTAATTAAGTAAATGACAGAGGTGCGGGGTTCACTCGTACTAAAAGCCAAGTATTTGTTTATTGACAAGAAACAACCTTCTACATGTAATTTTGCATTTTAAACCCCAAAAGTTTGTTGGGGAAAGGTGTAACTTATTTGGTCCGCCATTAGGGGCTATTCCAACTTTCATCGTGGTTTAAGTCACATTAGGTACTTAAAATTCTGATTAATTCTCTAAAGCAGGTAAAGGGCATGATGTTAACTTATGCATACAATTAGATTAAAAGTACTTACGAGGAATCGAATTTGAAACCCTTAAAAGAGCCTAAGAAATTTTGAAGAACAGTAAGCTTGTTTGAGCAATGTAATGTGCAGGAAAGAAGACAGAGAGAATAACTTAAGGCAAAAGATGCTCTTCCAATCTTGACTGCACGAGTAAGATCGAATTAGCGAATCAGATCCACCCTGAAGGACGGAAAGTGGAAACCCTGCAAATTCAGAACCGTACAAAACAAATATCGAAAGACTTTGACTTGAAAAGTTGAAAATACCCCTTCACTAAGGGGGTAAATGTTACTACCAAAATTAATACTGAGATGTGCCGACAGTGAAGAGACATCGGATCGTCATAAGCAGAAAAGAATAATCCAAAAACAAAAGACTAGGTACAGGATAAAACAGAGAGCTTAAGAAAAGAGTTCACGATACAAGCAACCAACAACATCATCAAAGAAAAACCTCACAGTTGATATGAAGAAAGAACACCGATAGGGTAATTCCGGCGTGAAGGGTAACCAACAAGAAGTCATCCAAAACCCAAAGTTGATGAAGAGAAAGAACAAGAAATCCACAACCAGAGACCTAGAAAGATGAAAGGGCTATCGACATTAACTTGCTTAATACCAGTACATTAAGAGATGAGAGCATCAAAAGCACAGAGTTTGAAACATAAGGAAATTTTCCAGGAGCCAGCTACCGAGACCTCAGTTAGATGATCACCGAGAGGCCACTTTAGCAAACAACCAAAAAAGCACCGGAAGAGCGCCTCCGGAATGCCGAAACGCACTTCAGGGATCTACTGAAAGGCAAGTCAAAGCCTCGAAGAGAGATAAGCTATCCACACTAAGCTGCTTAGTGTTGATACTGATAGGGGTGGTGGATCCATAACCATACACTTAAAGCATGAAGGCAAGTTTCACGAAGAATTAATGACATGATCGAAAGCTCATAGCTAAAAGCCAAAGCTATCCATACTAACAGTCTTGGTATCGATACAAGGAAGGAAGAGACAACGTTAAAAGAGAACTTCCAAAGACCGAGACCATCCTTTTGAGAACCGGAGACCGTCCTTCCGAGAGTCGAAACCGGCACCCTAAAAGCAATAAGCAAATAAAAAGAGCGGCTTAAGAGCCAAAGCAACCGAAACTAAAGGTTAGAAATGGCAACTTTCATTGGTTTTTAATGGTTTTCAACGGCTAACTGGCCAGACATGAGATACATGTGAGCAAGTTTCACAGTTGGAAGCAACTGGAAAATTGACGTTAATGGCGTTGGAAAATGATGGAAAACGTTGATCCGTATACCAATGACATACCAACAACTTCCAACGATTTACCAATGGACCCTGGCCGTTGGAAACCACTGCTCCTATTGTAGTTTCAATGCCATACTTTACAGAGCCATTTATTTTGGAATGTGATGCTAGCAGGCCAATTGCATACATAAACAAGGCATTATATGGAAGGAATTAGCTCTACCTACCTACGAAAAAGAATTGATGTAAATCAAAATTACAACCAGAAAATGGTCATAAAATCTTCTTAGGAGGCAATTTATATTCAAAACTGATCATCAAAGTCTTAAGTTCCGATTATCTAGAAATTTACATACTAGAGTACAAAATAAATGGCTAGCTATATTGCACGTCTTTGATAATATAGTAGAATGTAAAAGCGGGAAGGATAATGTGGTGGTAGAAGCATTACCTAGGAGAAACGAAATCAAGTGATGAGAACATGCAAGTACATGCTATTTATGTAGTACAAACTCCCTAGATAAATGAGTTGAAAAAGTCACTATTGGCCAGAACGTCATGGATGATGGAAGCATTTTAGATGCTACCACATCCTCGTCTGCTGTTAAGAGCCCTTCGATTGTTTCTGCAGGTGTTCCTCTAAATGCTGCAAATGAACATGTTGATTCTATTTCCCTTGCCAATTCAGTTAAGAAAAAGCAAACGGAGAAGAATCTCAACCTGCATGCTCATATAGTTCCTTCTGTTGCCTACAAGCCATCGCCGCCCTTTCTTGCATCTGCCTATGAAGCTTCACCGCAATCGAATACCCTCTCTAGGTATATAACTAGAAGCAAGAAGCAAGGCTTGTCGTTGGGTAAGCTTTTCGATAATGACTAGTAAAGTTGTGTTGGAAAGCCACTTGTTGTTGTTCTTTCTGGCAGCTTGACATCTAAATAAGATAGTTTGCTAAACAAAAGTCAGTTCTTGTAATTGTAATGTATTGATGTAGTGTTTGGTCATGTAATTTATATCTAAGTTATTTCTTTCCGTTTTGTGGCTACTTCCTAGTTTGGAGGTTGGCTTATATATGCGTAGCTATGCATGTCGCATATCTCCATAACTTCATGTACATATTATTTTTAGTACTAATAAAAGTGTTACGCATCACTTTAAAAACTGGTTGGTCTTGCAATAAAAATTGAAGAAGAAGATTTTGGATAAGAAATTAAGTGAAACAAAATACAAATTGGTTGATGAATTAGTATTCTACAAGAGCAAAATTCCGATTGACCACCATCAAGAATCTCTGTTGCAAATCATAATCAATGAGCATCATTCAACACCCTTAGGAGGACATGAAGGAACCAAAGGAACACCAAGAAAATCAAAAAAGTAATTTTGGAAACATATGAATAGGACAGTAGAAAAGTTTGTAAAAGCTTGTGACAGTTGCTAAAGGAATAAAACGAAAATGGTCAATTTTCGGGCCTGCTAAACCCATTACGTATTCCTTATAAAATATGAGAAGACATATGTATGGATTTTATCACTTTCCTTTCCAAAAGCCACAAGTATATTCAGAATTCAGTCATACTTGTAGTTGATTGGCTTAGAAAATACTCACACTTCTTCCCTTGAAACACCTTATACAGAAAAAGAAGTGGCAAGAGTACTTTCCAATGGTGCATTTGAATTGCATGGGTTACAAAAACTATAGTAAGTGACAGGGATACAATGTTTACAAGTAATTTTTGGCCAGATTTATTTAAGCTTCAGGGATGTAGTCAGAATATGAGTCTAGCATATCATCCACAAAGTGGCAGGCAAACTATGGTGGTCAATAAAATATAAAAGGATACTTGAGGTGCTTTGTAAACCACAGACCACATGAATGGATCGAATGGCTATAACTAGCAGAATACTGCTACAATACTTCGTGAAAAGCATTAGCCAACACTTCCATCTATAAAGATGTTTACAGTATAGATGCACCAAATTTATTGTCTTATGTTCCTAATGTAATAAAAGTTATATAGGTGGAGGAAATATTATTCAGTAGAGCCATCACTCTAGAGTTACTCAAGGACAGTTTGAAACCAGCACAAGAAAGAATAAAAAACACACATATTTAAAAATGACATAAAGGAATTTAGAGGTTGATGATTGGGTTTACTTAAAGCTTCGGCCATATAGACATATTACGACAGCATATCATAAAACTCACCAGCTTTCACCAAAATCCTATAGGACATATCAAATTGAAGTAAAAACTGGGACACCGGCCTACAAGCTTAAGCTATCTAACCACATAAAGATTCACCTGGTCTTTCATGTTTCACAGTTAAAAGAGAAGGTAGGCGACCATGTTATAATTCAAGAGGATGTCCCCAGATTTATGGAAGATGAAGTACTTCAACTGAAAGAATATTAGACAGGAGGATGGTGCCTAGGGAAGGTAAGGCAGTGTTTAGGTTTTGATCAAGTGGAAAGGAAGAAATGAGGAAGAAGCTACATGGAAAGATTATTGGCCCCTAATCTAACGATTTCCTACACAGGATAGACCTTGACAAAGTCAATTTTTGAAGGGGAGGGGAATTGTAATATCTATAAGCAGACTGACTCAATTAAAATAAAGAAATCAACAATATATTTAGGCCGAACTCCAGATCACCAAACTTTGGCCACTAGATTGTTTAACGATGTCACTAGCTAGCCATGTCAGGCACATGATTGAAGCATGAATGACCAAGGGTTTTCATTGTAATGTTGAAGGGATGAGTGAAACATAACATGCATGTGTGCACGTGCATAGGCGGCATATATTAAACATGAATTAATTTGGGATTATTTATGTAATTAGGCTTACATTCCAGGGTATTTTATGTTTAAATCTAAGTAGTCGTTGAATTAGAAACTATATATATGGAGGAGATAATGGATATAACATGTTTTGCAAATTGAATAAAAGTAAATTTTCTCCTTTGTAGTTTAATTTTCTGCTTTTTCTAATTCCCTACTTGTTAACCCCGTTAAAACACGGATCGAAAAATAATACATTGAGACCGTCTAAGTTGTTAACGCGGCATAGTTCTAAGTCATTAACATGACATGAAATATATGTCGCAAGCCGCATACATGCATGACAAGTCATTCCGAACCATGTCATCGGGCCACCCAAGCCGTGAAAACCGTTCAAGGCATCGGACCATTCATGCCGCCAGTACCCATGTCGCAAGTTCTAATGGCGCAAGTACTTAAGCCATTCACACGGTTTGGAAGCATGTCGCTCTACAATCATGGCGTTGACACTTTCATCTATGCGGCATAACTCAAGGCATTAACACGGCATGCATATCATTATGTTACACAGTTATGCCAAAGTGTATAAGGCAGCCAAGTTGTGTACATACTGGAAAGACTCAAGTCGCACATGTTAGAGTAGCTCGTTCCTTTTTTATGTCCCATGTCGCATGACGTCTTGGTTTAGATGTTTCATATCGTGTGTACACTTATGTCAGTAGGATACTAAGTCGAATGCACTTGCCCGAATCTGTCCAACCATGTCGTTAATAATACAATAACACACGGCAAATATGTGAAAGCAGTCATGTCGTTCCACATTTTGTGGAGTCACCACCATGTTGTTGACTAATACCCATGCCGCTTGCACTAAGTCTTGAAGCCATGTCATATTCTGCTTCATGTCGTGCCAGCTCATTTACATGTTGTGTGCCACTTGGATGTTTAATCATTTTCATGCCGCATATCATTCCAATTAAAGCCTTAAGATGTTGCGATGATAGCCACATGGTATGTAAATGGCGAAGGGCTAATGGTGCACTCGTGGCAACTGGTAGTTGCTTATGACTTGGATCAAGCATAAGATATTCAAACATGTGCAGTTGCGGCTCAGAAGGAAGATAAATGAGTTAAACACATGAAAATATTGTTAGGCACAGCAGAGCAATATGTGGAGAGATAGATAAAAGATTTAATGTTTTTCCTTTGATGCTTGATTGATTACATGAGATACAACTTGTCTTTTATAATATAATGCGTTCTCTGGAATATTCCAGATAATTCCTTATTTAGATTTATCTAATTATGTCATATATAGAAATAAATTATTCCCTACATTAATACAAAAGCATATTTGTCAATGCATTTAATTGTTGCCTAATAAAATTACAAATTAACTTTTAACACTCCTCCTTAATTTGTAATTTTTAGTTGCTTCTTGAACTTTTCAAACTTCTCCAATGTGACTGCTTTAGAGAGGAAATCCGCAGGCTGGTCTTTTGTGCTGATGAAGTCCATGATAATCTCCTCCTTGCTAATCAATTCTCGTATAAAATGATAACGTATCTCAATATGCTTTGTGCGAGCATGAAACACTGGATTTTTTGTCATTGCCACAGCCGACATATTACCACAGTAGATTTTTGTTGGCTTGTCTTGAGTTTGCTTCATATCATTTAGAATTCTCCGCAGCCACACCGCTTCACAGGCTGCCTATGTAGCTGCCATGTACTCAGCTTCAGCTGAAGATAATGCTACGGTCTTTTGCTTCCTTGAACTCCATGAAATTACGTTGGAACCGAGACAAAATACATAGTCTGATGTGCTCTTCCGATCATCCAATGCCCTTACCCAGTCACTATCAGTGAAACCGACTAACTTGCATTCGTCCTCTTTGACATATTGAAGCCCACATTCTTTTGTTCCTTTCAAATATCGTAAAATTCTTTTTGCTGCAATCAAGTGATTGTTACTTGGATTTTGCATGAATCTTGAAAGTATACTTACTGCATGACAAATATCAGGCCTTGTATGAGTGAGAAAAATTAGCGAACCAACCAAGCTTCTAAATATTTTTCCATCCGCCTTCTTTGCGCCATCTTCTTGCTTTAATTTTTCATTTAGCATCATTGGTGTGTTAACTGGTTTGCAATCTGCCATGTGAAATTTTTTGAGAATGTCTTCAATGTATTTCTCTTGTGAAATGAAGATTTTGCCCTTTGCTTGTTTGACTTGCATGCCTAGAAAATACTTCATCAGACCGTGGTCCGTCATCTCGAAGTCCGTCATCATTCTTTCCTTAAATTCCTTAACAAGATTGTTGCTTGTACCGAAATAGATTAGATCGTCAACATATAGACATACAACTAGAAATTCTTCTCCTTGATTTTTTACATAAAGGGCAGGTTCGTTCTTACTTCTTTGGAAACCATTTTGAATGAAGTAGTTATCTATCTTGCAATTCCATGCTCGGGGTGCCTGCTTTAGCCTATACAGCGCCTTTTGAAGCTTATAGACTTTATTTTCTTTTCCTCTTATCACAAAGCCTTCTGGCTGCTCAACATATACCTCTTCCTTAAGCTCGTCATTAAGAAAAGCAGACTTCACATCGAGTTGGAAAACTTTAAGCTCTAATTGTGCTGCCACTGCAAGAGCTGTTCTAATGGTTTCCATTCGAACTACTGGAGCAAATGTCTCATTAAAGTCAATTCTGGGCTGCTGCGAATATCCCTTTGCAACCAGCCGTGCTTTGTGTCTTATTATAGAACCATCTTCGCCATATTTTGTCTTATAAACCCATTTCAGGCCAATGACTTCTTTATCTTTTGGCAAGTCAACTAACTGCCATGTTTTATTTTTCTCAATGGTTGTTATTTCTTCTTTCATTGCTTCAATCCACACATCTTCTTTGCTTGCCTCTTCAAACAACTGCGGTTCACAAGAAAAAAGAACAACATTGCTTGAGTCATAAATATCTTATAAAGAACGCACCTTTCGAATAGGAGAGTCCAAGTCTTCATATTCATTTTCATCATTTGAGCCGTAACTAGGAGCAGTATCTACATGGATACTTTGCTGAGATCGGACAGGTTGTGAGCTATTATTTTGAGATCTTTTAGGCTTCATAGAATTTGATTTTTGGTAGTCATCATGATCCCACTGCCATGCTGCCATTTCATCAAAGACAACATCTCTTGAGACAATGAATTGATTATTTTTGGGGTTTAATAGCCGATATCCCTTCGACTCTTCGCTGTAACCAACAAAGACATATTTCTCTCCTTTCTTCTCAAATTTATCTTTGTTTGGGCTCTGGTTCAATGCATACGCTACACTTCCAAATACTTTCATGTGATCTACTTTGGGCTTTCTTTTATGCCAAGCTTCAAATGGTGTCATATTTCTAACAGCTTTAGTTGGCGAACGATTCAATATATAGACAGCCGTGTTGACAGCTTCAGCCCATAACTTCTTTGGCATGGATTTTCCTTCCAGCATACTCCGAGCCATTTCAACAATTGTTCGATTTTTTCTTTCTGCAACGCCGTTTTGCTGCGGTGTATATCGCACAGTAAGCTGCCTTGCAATCCCTTCTTTCTTACAATGATTCATGAACTCGCTGTAAATAAACTCTCCTCCACGATCAGTTCGAAGAGTTTTTATTAAGTGTCCACTTTGACGTTCTACAAGAGCTTTAAACCGTAGGAAACTTGAGAAAGCTTCTGATTTTTCACTTAAAATATAAATCCACATCATACGAGTGTAATCATCAACAAAAAGAATGAAATATCTCTTGTTATTTAGTGAAGGAGTCCTTGTAGGACCAAAAATATCAGCATGTATCAACTCCAAAGGAGCTTTTGCTCGCCATGAAGTTTTCGGAAAAGGAAATCTATGCATTTTGCCAAAAAGACAACCTTCACACACCATATTTTCTTTCATGATGATAGGAAGACCAATAACCATATTCTTTGATTTCAGCAAATGCAACCCCTTGTTGCTTAAGTGGCCATATCTCAAATGCCATAAATGAGACACATTAGAATTTTCAGATTTGAATGCACAATTTTCATTTAGAGACATAAATAGGCGGAAAATTTTATTTGGAGTCATGTCAATATTTGCCACTGTTAAATTACTTTTCTTATCAATGTTCTTGCAAGAATTATTATCAAAATTCACCGCATAACCTTTTTGAACAAGTTGTCCAACACTTAAGAGATTTTGAGCTAAATTTGGCACGTAAAGCACATCATGAATAAATTTCTTACCTTTTTTAGTGTGGACTGCAATGGTCCACTTTCCTTCAACTTTTTGTGCCTTTCCATCTCCAAGCTTTATCTCTGATGAAAAATTTGCATCAAGTTCTACAAAAATGTCTTTGTTGCCGGTCATGTGGTTGCTGCAACCACTGTCAATATACCAAGCATCTTGTGATTCATTTTCAGCAGATAAACAAGAGTAGAAAACATGCTCTTCATTTTCTTCACTTGTAAAATTTGCTTTGTCCTTCTCTTTTTTATTTTGGTACCAACAATCTCTTTGGGAATGATTAGGAATTCGACATCTCGTGCATTTGAAGTGACAATTTTCAGAATTATGATTTGATTTATTGCAAATAATGCAATAAGTGGTAGAATTACCTTGAATTTTCTGCTGTTCTCGTCGTTGTTCTCCTTTGCCTTGATAATTTCTTTCATTTCCCTTTCTTTGATTTTGATTTTGCTTTTGAAATGAGCCCTTCTTTGAGTTGTAATAACTTCGTTTCTTTTCTGAAAAACTGAGGGTGGATTGGAATGCTTGCTCCAATGAATTTGCTGATGTTCTATTAATTCTTTGTTCATGAGCTTGAAGTGAACTCATTAGCTCATGTGTTGACATCTTGCCAAGGTCCTTTGATTCCTCTATTGCAGCGACGCAATGATCGAACTTTGGAGGAAGACATCTCAATATCTTCTCTACCACCTTCTTTTCTTGAATGTTATCTCCAAGGCATTGAATTTGATTTACAATTTCAGAGACTCTGGAGAAGAAATCTCTGATATTTTCAGATTCCTTCATTTGCAGGTTGTCAAAATCTCTCCATAAAGAATGAAGTTTAATGGAGATAACTTTGTCATTGCCTCGAAATTCTTTTTGCAAAACTTCCCATGCATCCTTTGCTTTTCTTTTATTGAAAATTCTTGGATAGATAGATTTACTCACTCCTTGTTTGATATACCGAAGTGCAGTTGCATCTTTCTTTTGATTTTCTTTGTACAACTTCTCTTGTGCAGCCGTCCATCTTGTAGAATCTCCATCTACAGGTGGCTCCGGATAATCTTTTTCGATGACATCCCATAAATCATGAGAGATGAAGAAGTCCATCATCTCACTGCTCTAATAATCATAATGCTCGCCTTCGAATATTGGCACTTCACTTGGAGAGTACTTGAACATTGTAGGGACTACTGCCATTGTTTTTTGAGTGACTGATTAATGCTGTTGACAAGGCTCTGATACCAAATTTGTTAGGCACAACAGAGTAATATGTGGAGAGATAGATAAAAGATTTAATTTTTTTCCTTTGATGTTTGATTGATTACATGAGATACAACTTGTCTTTTATAATATAATGCGTTCTCTGGAATATTCCAGATAATGCCTTATCTAGATTTATCTAATTATGTCATATATAGGAATAAATTATTCCCTACATTAATACAAAAGCATATTTGTCAATGCATTTAATTGTTGCCTAATAAAATTACAAATTAACTTTTAACAAATATGACTGGGTAAATAAAGCATTGCAGATCCTGTGGTATGAGCGGTTGCCAACTGTAGGGTGAACATGTAACGCCGCATACCACCAAATTAAGTCATGCCGCGAGTCATATTTCTCCAGATCATGTCGCCTAGGACAATTTAACTCATGGCGTAAAAAGCGATCCGCGGTACCCATGTCGTATACTCCAAGCCGTGAGTTGCCAACCTTGAGCCAGCTATAAAGTGCATGATGATATTTGTACTTTCCTATTTACCACTTTGCCACTCCTATTTAAACACTACAATAAATACCCCCGTGCCATACACTTAAAGGGGGACGAATTCTTCTACCCCGAAGGGCCGCCAAATCATTTCTCCAACACTCCAAGCTTCATTTCAAGCTCCATTATTGGCTTCCAAACAACTTATCTCCAATAACAATTGGATCTAATCTCCTCCAAACACCATTAATCCTCTCTCAAGTTCAATCTAGGCTACTTTAATCTCCGCTAATCCTCTCTAAAGCCTAGACCTAACGCTAAGTCGCTATGGAATCCATGAAGATTGTTCAATTGCTAAAATGATCAAAGATTCATACATCCACCATCACAAAGCAAGAGATCTCTTCAATTCCTTTGCAAATTCAAGTGAAATCTAGATCAGAGAGACCGAAAAGAGGGAGAATAGTAGAAAATCATTATTAAAAAAAGAGAATGAATGTAATGAGGGAAAATCCATGCCTTGTAGATCTCAAAATGATAATGAGCTCACTTCCAAAGTGGACGTAGATCTATTCTAGATCGAACCACTATAAAATCCTTGTGTTTTTACTTGATTTTTAGTGATTGTGGCTCCATTTTTCATTTCTTGCCGTTTGGTGAAGTACTACCAAAGTACCTTAGGTGTTTAGACCAATTTTGGTTTAAACATTTGGCGACCACCGTGGGGCTACGTTCACACTTCCTTCTCTCACACTTCTCTCAAGTTTAAGAGTCTTGCATTGAAGTTCTAAGCCTACGTCTACCATAGATTCTACAAGTCTAAGTTCTAGGCCAATCGACAAACTCTCTTCCAAATTCAAGTCCTTGTTCGAGATAATGGCTAAATCTAAGAAAACCGCAAGTAAAGCCATTGAAGGAACTGACAACGTTGCTAACAATGGAACTACTCCACTTACCAACCGCTTTGAAGTTGGAGAAAACTCAATAAGTGGAGCCGAAGTTACCAAAGTTGAATTAGATGCCGTCGTCGCTAACTTGAGTCAACGAATGAAAGCCTCCAACAAAGCTTTAATGAATACAAATAAAACAATAATGGATGATAATCAAGCTTTAATGGATAAAATGAGTGCTCTCCTAAATGCTCAAGCAAATCCCTCTCCTCCTCCGAAAATCCATGTCAACCTGGAAGAAAATGCAAATTCATCAGCCTTCGATCATCATCATGATGACAACTTAGAAGGATTTGTTGACAAAAGCAATGCTAATATCAAAAACTAAAAGTTGAAAGCTAAAAACCATTCCGATCAAAATAACCAACGAGTTACAAGTCCCGTTACGGGAGAACCTTCCCATAGTGAAGGTAAAAGACCTAGATCCTCTAATCACGATCGCTCGCCACGACGAGCATCCAGAAAAGAGATCGAAGTCCGCTCTCCGGAGCGACACAACTCGAAGGAATATATTGCGGATATGGTGAAGCAAATCATGGAAGATAACCTAGCTCGCAAGGATAGTGAAAGGGAATGGGACTACTCCCTCAGCAAAAATCTGTTCACTAAAAGGATCCGCAAAGCAGAATTCCCCAGAAAGTTCACTCATCCTACTATGCCTTCATACAACGGAACTTCTGATCCGAATCACTTCCTATACAAATATGAGTGGCACATGAATGCAGCCAAGGTGACGGACGAGATCAAATGCTTGTGCTTTCCTCTCTATCTAGAAGGCGTTGCATCATTACGGCTCACCAGACTGCCACCCAAATCCATCGACTGATTCAATGATTTGACTCTGAAATTCAAAGTGCAATTCAGGCTGCAAGATATAAAGGCTAAGGACGTCGTTTCTCTTACATCAATGAAGTAGAATCCAGGAGAATCTGTCAAATCCTTCCCCAAAATATTCAATGTTGTTACATCCGAAGTAGGGAATTCTTAGCCCTGCATGATCTTATTGTCTTTAATCGGCGCCATAGATGAGAAAAGCGAATTTGGTAGATGGATTAAAATGATAGAACCGAACATGCTTGAAAAATTCTATAAAAAGGCCGAGGAGTACATGAGAGTCGACACAAATCCTGTACCTCTTTAGATTATTGATGCTAACCCGCTTCTTGAAGCTCCCAAAAATGCTGCTACCCAATATAATCAGAAGAGTAATCAGGGGCAGAAGCGAGCCAATGATGGGAAAGACAACAAGGCTAACAAGAAGCTTCGCTTTCACAACCCGTTAGATCTCATCCCTTTGAATGACACCCCGGAGAACATTTTCTCTACCACGAAAGATACAGAACACTATCCAGAACCATCGACGCTGAAGATTTCAAAGAAGGCTTCAAACTTTGGAAAGTTCTGCCGATTTCAGTATCAGCCCGGTCATGATACAAATAAATGCAAGCATCTCAAAAGTTCGATTGAGGAGTTGATTTAGAAAAACAGACTACAACAGTATGTGAAAAATCCACAATCCTAAAACACTGCTCCAACTCCCCAGGGGCAAGGGACATCAAGCAAAGAAGCTCCTGCTCAAATCAAACCAAAGCCAATCATCTACTGACAACCAGTGGTGCTCTAATTTCAATGGCTCGGAATAAGCGATCACTATCGCCATTATTTTACTTCATGCTTTACTCGCTGCTATATTCAGAATTCTTGTAAACAAGTCTGTAATGTTTTACAAACATTTTTCTGAACATCTGCTTTACAACATACCTGCTTAAATAAATCTGTTACTGGTCAAAATTTTGTCAAATCAAAATGTGCTTAAAAGTGATTTTATATTGCAGGTCAACCGATGAACGCTTGTTCCATTGAAATTTGACAATACTTCACGACCCCAACAACATTAATCCAAGTGCCAAGTGCTTAAACATCAATATGCACGATTGCAAAGATAAGAAGTACAGCCTTGAAAAGTGAATGGAGGGAGTCGTGAAGAATCAAACAATGAGCAAGCACCGTGGCAAATAAACTCAAATGTTGTAAGTTTCACTCAAGGAGCATCTCCCCGATTAAAAGGTTCAAGGCCCCGGTTCCTTAACTAAGATCGCCTTTCAAGTCAAGCAACCAATGAAGGAACTAGCGTCTGACCCGCGAAACGATACACAAGAAAAAGTCCTCCCGAGCGAGGCAAAAGTCTTCCCAAGCGAAGCGACTTTCCCTAGTGAAAGTAAAAGTCCTCTCGAGTAAGGCATAGGCCTTCCCAAGCGAAGCTACTTTCCCTAGTGAAACTAAAAGTCCTCCCAAGCGAGGCTCAAGACTTACCAAGCAAAGCTACTTTCCATAGTGAAAGTAAAAGTCCTCCAGAGCGAGGCAAAAGACTTCCCAAGCGAAGCTACTTTCCCTAGTGAAAGTGAAAGTCCTCCAGAGCGAGGCAAAAGACTTCCCAAGCGAAGCTACTTTCCCTAGTGAAAGTGAAAGTCCTCCCGAGCGAGCCAAAAGTCTTCCCAAGCGAAGCTACTTTCCTTAGTGAAAGTAAAAGTCCTCCCGAGCGAGGTAAAGGTCTTCCCAAGCGAAGCTACTTTTACTTTCCCTAGTGAAAGTAAAAGTCCTCCCGAGCGAGGCAAAGGTCTTCCCAAGTGAAGCTACTTTTCCTAGTGAAAGTAAAAGTCCTCCCGAGGGAGGCAAACGACTTCCCAAGCGAAGCCACTTTCCCTAGTGAAAGTAAAAGTCATCCCGAGCGAAGCAAAAGACTTCCCAAGCGAAGCTACTTTCCCTAGTTAAAATAAAAGTCCTCCCGAGCGAGGCAAAAGACTTCTCAAGTGAAGCTACTTTCCCTAGTGAAAGTAAAAGTCCTCCCGAGTGAGGCAAAGGTCTTCCCAAGCGAAGCTACTTTCCCTAGTGAAAGTAAAAGTCCTCCCCAGCAAGGCGAAAGTCTTCCCAAGCGAAGCTAATTTCCCAAATTAAATGCAAAAGACCTCCCCGAGCGGGGGCACTGAATCCAAAGACCTCTCTGAGCAGGGGCACTGAATCCAATGGCATCCCCGAGCAGGGGTACTAAACCTAAAGTCCTCCCCCCGTGGGGGCACAACATATAAAATCCTCCCCTGGCTGGAGCACAAAGATATAAAAACTTCTCCAAGTAGAAGTGCTGAACTAGTCAGTAAAGGTCAGAATTCCCATTGTATTGAGAAAGCTCAAAAGCTTTAGACATGTTAGCAAGCACAAATAGCTTCGACTGACAAAGTTAAAGCTTCAAACGCATCAACCACAATCAAGGAAATTAGACAAGTTGATCGCATTGAGTCCTTGCGACTCGTGGCAACCCATGGTACTGAGGCAACACAACCACATAGGAGTTGAATAATGCCCGGAAAATACCATGGGTCCATCACGACATTGCAACAAGCCAGAAACCGATATACTCTCATCAAAATAGCCAATACACATGGCTTGAAATTGCCTTCGAAAATCGGGGCATTTGAAAAGTTTGACAAAGTCGATATGTTCGATGTGTCAATAAAACTCGTTGCACCAATAAGGATCAACTTGGGAAACCCAATTAGGATCTCTTAACGCAAAGGCTTCCTCATCTGGAAATCTCCAACCATAAATATCTCACGAAAAATCTGACGATATCATGCTTCAAATCTAAGGATAAGCAATGCTTTAAAAGGAAACTATGCGAACATGGCATAGTTCGAATCTAATAAAGCAGTAACGCTTCTCAATGAGTTGAAGCTAATATCCGTCAATAATTTCAATGTGAGATATAAAAAGGAGATTGAGCGATAACTACGCATTGGCGTAGACCATCGCGAAACAGCGATTCAAAATTGTATACATCGCAGGATGATCCATGGTGTTAAAGTGAATTCAAATTCGAATTTCCAAACCTAACTAAGCTACTGCAACATGTATAAAGATGGGTAGTCAGTAACCCATGACAATCCTGCGTCGAATTCAGGAATGCCAACATAAGTGCACACTTGGCTAAAGATGTAGCGGGTTAACACAGAATGGAATCTCTCTAGCAAAATGTCAACCAAAGACTGATCCGCTTACAATCCGAAAGTTGCAGTCGCTCTAGCCGCAGAAAACTCAAATCAGAATTCCAATTCAAACAGGTACACGTTTCATAAAACGTAAACCGTCGTACAAGATCATATAAGTCATTAGAAGAGAGAGGCTTGGAATTTGTATTCGATATATATTTTGATTAGCAGAACTCAAATGTCGTTGTGATTTCGGATTAAAAGTATCGTATTTACGCGGACAATGTTAAACGAATTATAAATGGTTAAACAAAATAGCTCTGCATAAGTACGCTATTCAATCCCAGACACAAAACTCGCAATGATTCATTTTTAATGATTAACTAATCCGCTATCGATATGGACGGTCGATGGTGACGTATAAGTCCAAAATCGTGCAAGTGTTTGTTTTGATTACAGAACAGGTGGCATGAAGCATAAAAATTCAAAGCTACGACTGGATCTCAACGCAAATCATGTTCATTTCGAAGCCTGCATTTCTCGCAAGCAAAAAGTACAAGCTTCGAGGGGCAAATGTTAACCCCGTTAAAACGCAGGTCGGAAAACAATGCATTGAGACCATCTAAGTTGTTAACGCGACATAGTTCTAAGTCATTAACATGACATGAAATATAAGCCGCAAGCCGCATACATGCATGACAAGTCATTCCGAACCATGTCATCTGGCCACCTAAGTCGTGAAAACCATTCATGGCGTCGGACCATTCATGCCGCCAGTACCATGTCGCAAGTTCTAATGGCGCAGGTACTCAAGCCGTTCACACGGTTTGGAAGCGTGTCGCTCTACAATCAAGGCGTTGACACTTTCATCTATGTGGCATAACTCAAGTCATGAACACGACATGCACATCATAACGTTACACAGTCAAGCCGCAAGTGTATAAGGCAGCCAAGTCGTGTACATACTGGAAAGACTCAAGTCGCACGTGTTAGAGCAGCTCATTCCTTTTTTATATCCCATGCCGCATGACGTCTTGGGTTTGGATGTTTCATATTGTGTGTACACTTATGTCGTTAGGATACTAAGTCGAATGCACTTGCCCGAATCTGTCCAACCATGTCGTTAATAATACAATAACACATGGCAAATGTGTGAAAGCAGTCATGTCGTTCCACATTTTTGAGGAGTCATCACCATGCTGTTGACTAATACCCATGCCGCTTGCACTAAGTCTTGAAGCCATGTCGCATATTGCTTCATGTCATGCCAACTCATTTACATGTTGTGTGTCACTAGGATGTTCAATCATTTTCATGCCACATATCACTCCACTTAAAGCCTTAGGATGTTGCCACGATAACCACAGGGTATGTAAATGGCGAAGGGCTAATGGTGCACATGTGTCAACTGGTAGTTGCTCATGACTTGGATCAAGCATTACATATTCAAATGTGTGCAATTGTGGCTCAGAAGGAAGATAAATTAGTGAAACATATGAAAATAGGATTGGGTAAATAAAGCATTGCAGATCTTGTGGTATGAGCGATTGCCAGCTGTATTGTGAACATGTAACGCCGCATACCACATAATTAAGTTATGCCGCGAGTCATATTTCTCCAGATAATGTCGCCCAGGACAATTCAACTCATGGCATAAAAAGCGATCAGCAGTACCCATGTCGTATACTCCAAGCCGTGAGTTGCCAACCCTGAGCCAGCTGCAAAGCGCATGATGACAGCTGTACTTTCCTATTTACCACTTTGTCACTCCTCTTTAAACACTACTATAAATACCCCCTTGCATAGACTTAACGGGGGGACGGATTCTTCTACCTCGAAGGGCCGCCAAATCATTTCTCCAACACTCCAAGCTTCATTTCAAGCTCCATTAATGGCTTCCAAAGATCAAAAAACTTCTCTCCAACAACAAATGGATCTAGTCTCCTACATACACCATTAATCCTCTCTCAAGTTCAATCTAAGCTAGTCCAATCTCCGCTAATCCTCTCTAAAGTCTAGATCTAACGCTAAGTAGCTATGGAATTTATGAAGATCGTTCAATTGCTAAAATGATCAAAGATGCATACATCCACCATCACAAAGCAAGAAATCTCTCCAATTCCTTTGCAAATTCAAGTGAAATCTAGATCAAAGAGACCGAAAAGAGGGAGAATAGTAGAAAATCACTATTAAAAAGAGAGAATGAATGTAATAAGGGAAAATTCATGCCTTGTAAATCACAAAATGATAATGCAATCACTTCCAAAGTGGACGTAGATCTATTTTAGATCGAACCGCTATAAAATCCTTGTGTTTTTACTTGATTTTTAGTGATTGTGGCTCCATTTTTCATTTCTTACCGTTTGGTAAAGTACTACCAAAGTACCTTTGGTGTTTAGACCAATTTTGGTTTAAACACTACTCCTCCTCTTCCATCATCATTTCTCTGATCTTCTCTTTCCATTTACACCTCCTTTCTAAATTCAAACAACCCCCTTTTCTCATTCAAGAATCTGTATCTCTATACTTAAAACCATTTATCCTTCTAAAAACTAATTTGCAATCTTTTCTTGTACCCCATTACCATCTATATTACCCATTTCATCTAATACTCCTCTACATACTACTAAAGTAATTTTCATGGTAGAAGGTCAAACTGATTGTGCCAAATTGGTATTAGAGAATCCATCTGGGTATGATTCAAACTCCCAAATTTCATATAAGATCATACTTTTGCTGTTGACTAATACCCATGCTGCTTGCACTAAGTCTTGAAGCCATGTCGCATATTGCTTCATGTCGTGCCAGCTCATTTACATGTTGTGTGTCACTTGGATATTCAATCATTTTCATGCCACATATCATTCCACTTAAAGCCTTAGGATGTTGCCACGATAGCCTAGGGTATGTAAATGGCGAAGGGATAATGGTGCACACGTGGCAATTGGTAGTTGCTCATGACTTGGATCAAGCATTACATATTCAAACGTGTGCAATTGTGGCTCAGAAGGAAGATAAATGAGTGAAACATATGAAAATAGGATTGGGTAAATAAAGCATTGCAGATCCTATGGTATGAGCGATTGCCAGCTGTAGTGTGAACATGTAATGCCTCATACCACCAAATTAAGTCATGTCGCGAGTCATATTTCTCCAGATCATGTCGCCCAGGACAATTCAACTCATGGCATAAAAAGTGATCAGCAGTACCCATGTCGTATACTCCAAGCCGAGATTTGCCAACCCTGAGCCTGCTGCAAAGCGCATGATGATAGTTGTACTTTCCTATTTACCACTTTGTCACCCCTCTTTAAACACTACTATAAATACCCCCTTGCCATAGATTTAACGGGGGGACAGATTCTTCTACCTCGAAGGGCCGCCAAATCATTTCTCCCACACTCCAAGCTTCATTTCAAGCTCCATTAATGGCTTCCAAAGATCAAAAAACTTCTCTTCAACAACAAGTGGATCTAGTCTCCTCCAAACACCATTAATCCTCTTTCAAGTTCAATCTAAGCTACTCTAATCTCCGCTAATCCTCTCTAAAGTATAGATCTAACGCTAAGTCGTTATGGAATTTTTGAAGATCGTTCAATTGCTAAAATGATCAAAGATGAATACATCGACCATCATAAAGCAAGAAATCTCTCCAATTCCGTTGCAAATTCAAGTGAAATCTAGATCAAAGAGACCGAAAAGAGGGAGAATAGTAGAAAATCATTATTAAAAAGAAAGAATGAATGTAGTAAGGGAAAATTCATGCCTTGTAAATCTCAAAATGATAATGCAATAACTTCCAAAGTGGACGTAGATCTATTTTAGATCGAACCGCTATAAAATCCTTGTGTTTTTACTTGATTTTTAGTGATTGTGGCTCCATTTTTCATTTCTTACCGTTTGGTAGAGTACTACCAAAGTACCTTTGGTGTTTAGACCAATTTTGGTTTAAACACTACTTCTCCTCTTCCATCATCATTTCTCTGATCTTCTCTTTCCATTTACACCTCCTTTCTAAATTCAAACAACCCCCTTTTCTCATTCAAGAATCTGTATCTCTCTACTTAAAACCATTTATCCTTCTAAAAACTAATTTGCAATCTTTTTTTGCACCCCATTACCATCTATATTACCCATTTCATCTAATACTCCTCTACACACTACTAAAGTAATTTTCATGATAGATGGTCAAAACTGATTGTGCCAAATTGGTATTAGAGAATCCATCTGGGTATGATTCAAACTCCCAAATTTCATATGAGATCATACTTTTACTGATTTCTCTCAAAAACCATAAGAGGAACCATCTAATTCCTCTTGATTTTTAGTGATTGTGGCTCCATTTTTCATTTCTTACCGTTTGGTAAAGTACTACCAAAGTACCTTTGGTGTTTAGACCAATTTTGGTTTAAACACTACTTCTCCTCTTCCATCATCATTTCTCTGATCTTCTCTTTCCATTTACACCTCCTTTCTAAATTCAAACAACCCCCTTTTCTCATTCAAGAATCTGTATCTCTCTACCTAAAACCATTTATCCTTCTAAAAACTAATTTGCAATCTTTTTTTGCACCCCATTACCATCTATATTACCCATTTCATCTAATACTCCTCTACACACTACTGAAGTAATTTACACCAATTTTGGTTTAAACACTACTTCCCCTCTTCCATCATCATTTCTCTGATCTTCTCTTTCCATTTACACCTCCTTTCTAAATTCAAACAACCCCCTTTTCTCATTCAAGAATCTGTATCTCTCTACTTAAAACCATTTATCCTTCTAAAAACTAATTTGCAATCTTTTTTTGCACCCCATTACCATCTATATTACCCATTTCATCTAATACTCCTCTACACACTACTGAAGTAATTTTCATGATAGATGGTCAAAACTGATTGTGCCAAATTGGTATTAGAGAATCCATCTGGGTATGATTCAAACTCCCAAATTTCATATGAGATCATACTTTTACTGATTTCTCTCAAAAACCATAAGAGGAACCATCTAATTCCTCTTGATTTTTAGTGATTGTGGCTCCATTTTTCATTTCTTACCGTTTGGTAAAGTACTACCAAAGTACCTTTGGTGTTTAGACCAATTTTGGTTTAAACACTACTTCTCCTCTTCCATCATCATTTCTCTGGTCTTCTCTTTCCATTTACACCTCCTTTCTAAATTCAAACAACCCCCTTTTCTCATTCAAGAATCTGTATCTCTCTACTTAAAACCATTTATCGTTCTAAAAACTAATTTGCAATCTTTTTTTGCACCCCATTACCATCTATATTACCCATTTCATCTAATACTCCTCTACACACTACTGAAGTAGTTTTCATGATAGATGGTCAAAACTGATTGTGCCAAATTGGTATTAGAGAATCCATCTGGGTATGATTCAAACTCCCAATTTTGGTTTAAACACTACTTCTCCTCTTCCATCATCATTTCTCTGATCTTCTCTTTCCATTTACACCTCCTTTCTAAATTCAAACAACCCCCTTTTCTCATTCAAGAATCTGTATCTCTCTACTTAAAACCATTTATCCTTCTAAAAACTAATTTGCAATCTTTTTTTGCACCCCATTACCATCTATATTACCCATTTCATCTAATACTCCTCTACACACTACTGAAGTAATTTTCATGATAGATGGTCAAAACTGATTGTGCCAAATTGGTATTAGAGAATCCATCTGGGTATGATTCAAACTCCCAAATTTCATATGAGATCATACTTTTACTGATTTCTCTCAAAAACCATAAGAGGAACCATCTAATTTGCAATCTTTTTTTGCACCCCATTACCATCTATATTACCCATTTCATCTAATACTCCTCTACACACTACTGAAGTAATTTTCATGATAGATGGTCAAAACTGATTGTGCCAAATTGGTATTAGAGAATCCATCTGGGTATGATTCAAACTCCCAAATTTCATATGAGATCATACTTTTACTGATTTCTCTCAGAAACCATAAGAGGAACCATCTAATTCCTCTTGATTTTTAGTGATTGTGGCTCCATTTTTCATTTCTTACCGTTTGGTAAAGTACTACCAAAGTACCTTTGGTGTTTAGACCAATTTTGGTTTAAACACTACTTCTCCTCTTCCATCATCATTTCTCTGGTCTTCTCTTTCCATTTACACCTCCTTTCTAAATTCAAACAACCCCCTTTTCTCATTCCTGCCTTCATCCAAGAGAAGGGATTCACAACTACCTACATTGAAATTTGATTTCCCAGTTCACACAGTTCAATTTCTCATCCAGACAACCGCTTACACAACGCACTCATAAGTGTAAAGTACATGTTCCTATATATACAACATAGCTTAACTGACTTTGGCAATGTGGGACAAAAAAAAAATTAGTTTGGCCCTAACTCACTTCTCTAGATCCGCCACTGATCTACTAAAGCCACTAGGGTCTCGTCATCCAATGAAAAATATAATGATGCTAAAATCATTTCTTTCAACATTGAGAAGATACTGAGACTTGATCAAAGATTGATTCTTATTTTTGGTGATGGAAATGTAAAAGAGAGATCATTTGAGAACTCACCTAAAAATGTTAAGACACCTTCTCTTAGAGAAAGTTCTTAGGATTTATCAAATATCGGTCAAGAAATTCAACCTAGAGCCAATGGCAACTTATGTATGGAGAAATCAAAACCGATCAATGATTCAGATTGCGAAGAGGAAGCTCCAAACCACTTAGCATTTGATTATCTATGAAAATAGATGAAAGAGATTAACTTTCTAAACGAGAATTTTTGTAGACCCGTTGGTACAATCGGAGAAAAGACAGTTGTAACTATGCTGGAAACGCAATTGGACCAATCACCTGATCAAACTTTATGTTTGGAAAAAAAATTCTCCTCGTGTTCCTGAAGGGACAAAACATGGTAAAAATTGACATGTACATCTTGAAAATTTCATTAGGGAATCAGATAAGTCTGGAAATGTCTTATATTGTGAAGCAAGTACAAAAAGATATAAGCTGACCCAAAATTGATTCAACACACCTAATAAATTAAAAGAGATATTACAAGATATAAAAGAACAGCATGAGTTTCTATTTATTACACACAAACATGGTGTGGAAAAGGAAGAAGTATGGTAGTTGTATATGGTACTTCTAAAGATGGGCATAAGTACCTGCCTGCATACTGTGATGAAATTAGAAGCACAAGCTCGGATAGCATAGCAATGGTTTATGTATCGGGACAAGAAAACTGTCTTCGTATGTTTTATGTTTCATTTCGGGTCTCTGATACGTGGGCTTCTTCATGCTTGTAGACCGCTACCAGTGATAGGAAAAGCTGAACTGAAAAGAAAGGATCAAGGAGAAAGTAAAAAAGAAGATATTTATATTTGATCCCAATGGTAGCCCATTGATCAATGAAAATTGTTGGGGACGCTAGGAGCCAACCATGAGGACAAGGTTGTTTTTAAGGGGAAAATATTTGTAACAACCTACTAGTAGTTGCAATGCAGCAAACAGTTCAATAGCCTATAGAAACATTTTGGCAAACACCACCATGGCTATAAGAACCTTAAAAATATTAACTCCGAACAAGTTCATCAGATTCTGACCACAAGATCATCTTACATGTCAACAATAGATGGCAAGGGCTGAAGGGTGGATAATGATATTACAAAATTTGTTTAGGTGTATATGCATGTGTATCACTGTTCACGTGCACATGGAAATGTTGTATGCGCATAAATGTTTGATAGAAATAGTATAAAGTTGGCTGACTTAAATTAGGTGTGAGCAGGCTAAATATAGCTGTTACTGTTGCCAACATTTTTATATTAGTGATTTGCAAGGGTAGTGAATGGATAAAAAAAATACAGCATTTCTTTTATGGCACAGTTTGGCTAATGTTCCTATTAAATTTCGAAATAGACAAAACATCTTTGTCAATAGAGATATGCAAATTAGATAATTAGAATTAAATTAACTAATAATTGTATAAATTTATGCAATTATTCTAAATAGTTGCAGAATTTCATTTAAGTATATAATAAAATTTATGGAAATTTCTGCAATTATTTAATGAAAATTTCCGCAATTTTCCATAAAAAAATGGTGGAAATTTCAGTACTTTAAAAAAAAGTACGCAAATGTCAGCAATTATTTATCAATTTTTTTTGGAAATATCCGTAATTTTTCGTAGAAAATTATAAAATTTTCGATATAGTTGCATAAATATCTACAATTTTTCATTGAATAATTGCATAATCTTGTACAATTTTCGGTAACTATATTTTAGGGACAGGAAAATATTTACAAGGACAAAAGTGAAGGCTTTTTTATCTATAAGGACAGCCCATTAAAATTTTACTCAGAAGGACAATTCACTGTTTCTCTTCTTCTTCACGTGCGCTTATTTCTTTTCCTCCGCTCCCGATTCATGTCCGCTCCATCTTTAAAACAATCGAACACAAAAATTCGAATCCATAACAATTCATGAATCACGAAAATCAAAAGGACATCAGATTCGAAATTGCAATCGAACCCAAAAAATCGAATCCATAAATCGCTCGAAACAGAAACCCTAGAAAACAAAAAAATTGTCGAACAACAAAAATCCATTGGAAATCTCAAGTGAATTGAATAAAAATATTTTTCAAACGATGGAAAACACAATTGAAGAAGTCGAAATTGTTGAAACAATTTTGTCGTGATTGGAAATGTTTTTCTTTTTTCGTTACTAGTATAGCACTTCGTAGGTATCATTTTTCTATTTTTTTAGTTATCATTTTTCCTGTTTTAACTTTAAAACATAGAAGCAGTTTTTAGGTATCATTTTTCTATTTTTCTAGGTATCATTTTTCATGTTTTAACTTTAAAACATAGCAGCAGTTTTTAGGTATCAGTTTGCTATTTTTTTAAGTATCATTTTTACTGTTTTAATTGTGTTATATGTTTTTTTCATGAGATTTTGTTGCTGCGTTAATTTTGAAGTTATATTGTTATATCAGCTTTGAAACTACGTCGAACTTATTTCATTTTAGTCAATCAAACTGTGATATAATTTTTTTTATTTTATTTTATCTTCAAAACATTGCATCAGTATTTATGTATCATTCTTATAATATTTTAGGTATCATTTTTACTGTTTTAACTATGTTATGTGTTGTTTTCATGTGATTTTATTGCTGTGTTAATTTTGAAGTTATATTGTTGCATCAACTTTTTAACTCAATCGAATTTATTTAATTTTATACAATCAAACTGTGATGTAAACATTTTTTGCATTAGTTTTTCTTTTAAAACATTGATGCAGTTTGTAGGTATCAGTTTTCTATTTTTTTAAGTATCAGTTTTCATGTTTTAACTGTGTTATGTGTTTTTTCCATGTGATTTTGTTGTTGTGTTAATTTTGCAGTTGTACTCACTACAACAAAATGACCATATTACAACGGTGGAAAACCGTTGTAATATACATTTTACAACGGTGGGCAAACCGTCGTGTATTAAGAAGTTGTAATAGACTAAAATTTTTTACAACTTTTTTGCACCGTTGCATCACCGTTGTAATATGTATATTTTACAACTTTTTTCCACCGTTGTAATAAACTTTATTACAACAGTTATGCACCGTTGTTGTTGTAATTTTTACAACTCTTTATAACCGATGTGATATATTTTATTACAACTTTTGTTTTACAGTTGCAATATACCTACAAATTTTATTCTTTTACAACTTTTTTGCACCGTTGCAACACCGTTGTAATATGTATATTTTACAACTTTTTTCCACCGTTGTAATATACTTTATTACAACAGTTATGCACCGTTGTTGTTGTAATTTTTACAACTATTTATAACCGATGTGATATATTTTATTACAACTTTTGTTTTATAGTTCCAATATACGTACAAATTTTATTCATAAAAATCTGTATATATTTTATATGTGCAACAATAAATAGATAAATAACATAAGAAATAGATGCAAGTTTAAAGGCATCATAATCCATTCAATGATAAAAACCACAACTTTACATCTAGAGTATAAATTATAAATCATATACCACATACAAATGTGTAAAATTACAATTGTCCTTATTTGCCTCTGAAAGTCTTTAATCTAGTTACAAAGCTTATTTGCCCATGAAATCTACAAAACTCATTTGCATAAATCTTCTCTTTTTTCCGTGCGTTTGAAAATGAATAAGTAACCTTTTAAAGTCATCCGTCCAAATAGAACACACCCGAGCCATCAGAGTTGTTGGAATTTGAATGAAATTAACACCATGAAGAAAAGCGGCAGCAGCATGATCCTATCTATGGGTCATTTGGATATTCGAAAAATGATGTAAATGATAATAATAACAATAGCAGTAACAAATGAAAATTAAAAGAAGAAAAACACCTTTTGAAGTTTCTTGCTATCATGATTATTTCTGAGCAATATCACCTGCATTATATTTATCACAATCAGTATATATACATATTAGACCAGCAATTAGTAATCTTAATGTAAATGAAACACTCCAGTAGTCGGGTAATGGCTTAAACAGTTGATATGCGACTCTTTGGACAGAGGTTCGAATGGTCAGGCTCATGCCGGTGCTCGGTGTCAATACAATTAATGAAGAATGTCACATAACAATTAAATGCTTTACTATGATTTAGGATGCTTTCAACCTTTTTAGCAAGTCAACAGTATGAATTCAATACAAATATTTCGAAATTTTATGTATGTTAGTAACTATTTTACTGTATGTGTTGAGTACTTTCCTAGTTACAATAGTGCTGACCTTGTGCTTTATTCATGTGCTTTACTTAATACATGCTGCTATTTCATAATACAATGTTCAATTTTGTTGCCTAAATGTTAACAAAACACTTGTATTTATTGATTGTACGATAAGGACCACATGAAAACGCACAGTACTTTATTACATATTTCGTCAAATGAAACCAAGTGCTTTATTGACATAGCATAAACAAAATTGCACTCAGATAGTAGAGTTGATTAATCAAGTCGCGTCTAAGTAGAAGAACTATTGTATATGTGTGAATATTGTAATTTACACGAACACACATGAATCATACAGGTGTTCAGTTCCGGTTACATTATGGAAAAATGCATGTTTTATAAGCTATAGTTTGTAGTTACAATGTCACGTGGTAATAATTTGACATATTATAGATCAGTATTAGGACATAATATAATCTAATGATAACACGATCCATCCAAGCACATAACAACATGATTAGTAGATGCAGATATGATTCCAAACCAGATCTAATTAAGGATGGACTAGCAAATTTAGCATTTTCTTTATATGAGAAGAACTGAAGGTTTACTGTGATTTTGCCATCAAGCAAGCCATCTAGTGACATGAACTGCGAGACATGTGAGCCGAATCCACCAACAGTTCCTTCTTCTATGGTAATAAGATACAGGTGCTCTTTGCATAGCTTACAAATAAGTTGAATATCAAGAGGCATGCAGAATCTAGCATTTGCAACTGTGACATGAATCCCAAGTTTTGAAAGAAGCAAAGTGTGCCCTGGGGCAATTTTGAACCATGGATCCATAGCAAAGGAGAGCAATGTCTTGTCCTTGTACAAGAATCTCGCCTTTTCCGACCTATAAACACACACCATTATATCTAATATTTGATGATCAACAGGTTAAACATAAATAATCAAATATTCAGACACAAAATCATGTAACTTAGATTAACATAATAATACATATAGGATACATAGATCAACTAATGAAGAGATTAGTGAAGTACAATTAATTATATGTCACATGATGAAGAGGCTCGTGTTAGTTTGCCATGATAACCAAGATTTGGAACATATTATGTGAATTGATCGCGATCGCATTATCCACCATTAATGTAAGTTTTAATTATAATTAATCTTTAATTTTTGTGATGGGTGCATCATGGTAGTCAAATATTGAATTTGAATCTAGCTATAAGTTGATTTTATCACTGGGTGTATTGCATATGGGTTTTGACAGTGTAAGCTGACTATTTTCTCATATAAACATTATAACCTAGTGGTTAGTAGAAGTACATGATGAACTATGTAATAATCAAAGTTTAAATTAGTGGAATTCCAAATATCAAAAATATTTACTGTAGAATTATGGCAAATGATCTTCTCCAAGCTCCCTCTCAATTCCAACAACCCTTTTGCTTACATAGTAGATAAATCACACCCCCTCAACTCCAAAACTCTTAACTTCCGGAACCCCAAAATAGATATCGGAGTCCTATCCCTAACACCAAATTCCAAACTGGACACACAAACTTTAACGCCAGGTTTCTCAACTCGTATACTTTTACTTGTGGAGGATATATACCTGATATCAAGATTAACCAAATATCAGCAGCAAGGTTCATCTTTCAAAAGAGCTCAAGTAGCATGTAAAACATTCCAACTTTATGTATATAGTGAAAGGTATAATATGATACTAGGTAAGCTTTTTCTCTATTGGATTTTTGTATGGAACCTAGCAATTTATCGAGCAACAAAGCTAGGCTAATTTCCAATACGAGCTTTGAAAACAGTACATCTGAAATATTTCTGAAAATATATCGAGTATGGAGCTTAAATATAATTATTTACACAGGCATTGCAAAATGAATAAAGGACAACTTCACCTGATGCAATCACATATTCACCATCAGGGGTTACTTTGATTCTACCAGCTGCAGTCTAAAATCTCAAATCTTGAATTACACCTAGCCTTCTCTGGTAATCTAATAACAAACATACCCTCTAAGAAGTTCGGAAGTCAACATTCAATCGACGATTTGAGAAAAAATAAAGAGAAATATGTACCGAACCAATATCTTTGCGAAGGGATCTGTGTTTCTCTTCAAAGAAGTCAACAGACCCAAAATCTTTCTCAAATGCTCCAATGCCTATGATAGCAAAGATCCGACATGTAAGCCTGCAGATAATCCACATGAGCACAGGATACCAAGGAATTTATCTCAGACAGCGATACCTACCACGATTGAACGTAGTGAAGCCCGACCATGTTCAGTTTCAGAGTTAGGGTTCCATCTAAGAGAGAGGTGGTGTTCGCGTCGATGAATTTCAAAAGCGAGGCGAGGCAGCGATTGCCTGTTAGGATAGGCGATTGGGATACAGAGGCCATGATAATTACATGTTTCGTAAACAAGGGTAAGGCGGAGGGACCGCCAATGGAATTTCTCTAATTTTGAGGTGACGGAGAATGATTGGGGATCGACTTTAATTTAGGGAAGCGGAGAGGTCGGCCTAGGTGAGATACTTTAGGGCCAAAATTTGGTCTTCCGCCAAAATTTCATCTTCCGCCAAAAGAGGACAACCGATTTATTTTGGGGATTGTTAATGACACCCCTGTTTTGGTTAAGGGGTGACATTTTGTTAAGGGCACACCACTGTTTTAAAAAGTGTTAAGGGGCAACACCACGTCTACTTTTCAATCCCCAAAATAACCTCGTGTCCTTCAAACTTCAACCCCACTCACGAAATACAAAGCCCGCGCTTTATTTCTCAAAAAATCCTGCAGTGCTCAAAATTAGGGTTCCCAAATCGCGTTTCGTTCTCAAAATTAGGGTTCTGCAGTGCTCTCACGCTAGGGTTTGCCATTAAAGATGGTTCAATTCAAGCATACTGCGAGGAAGACGAAGGAATCTGTTGCCAAGAAGAAAACCGTGGAAAAGAGGTATGTTTGTACTAGATTAATGACAATTTCAGTTGGTATTAGCACATGTATGCTTGGTATTACCAATTGTGAGCAATGGGTTTGCGTGTGGAGGGGTTTGGTGGGGAAGAAGGGCTAAACATTGGGAAATTTTGTTGAATTTGCAGAGAATACGGTTGGGAGGGTACGGTTTTGGGTGGGTAAATCCTCTGGAATAGGAAAGCTTGTCCCTTTTAGTATTTGACTTGTTGTCACCATTTTTATAATTCAAAATCGGCGTTTGTTTTCCATATATAAGTTTCATTTGTTCAATTTGTTTTAAACTTTGGTTTCGGTTTGTGTTGTCCGATTATAGGTGTTAAAAATGGTTGATTGATGTCGACTTATGGTTGAAAAAGGGTTCTATGGTTTGTGAGTATTAAAATACTTAGGAAAGCTTGTCCTTTATAGTATTTGGCAAGTTGATTGATGTCGACTTAGGGTTAGTTGTTGTTGAAATTTAGATTACACATTCGTTTTTACTTCTTGTTTACATGGTGGCTCTTTACCTTCTTATAGTATTAAAGTAGGTTATATTGTTGCCGTACTTTGTTGACGGCGTATAACTAAATTGTTTACGTGATTGATTGCAGGAAACCGACTTCGTCTACGTCCGCTCGTCTACCGCCTACTGCTTCAAATAGGAAGAAACGTGCTGAAGAACAATGCAAATTGGAAGAGAAAAAGAATAAGAAAGCAGTAGAAGCTGAAGCGAATAACTCCGAGCAAAGTTCAAGTGAAAAAGAAGAGTCCAACGACCGTAGTACTTCCGATGGAGGTGAAAAAAGTAGTGATCATAGCGGCCATGACAGAGAAGAGGAGGGCAACACAAGTGGTAGTGATCATGAATGAGACGATGACAGAGAAGAGGGTGAAAAAGGTGGTACTGATGAGGAACAAGACGATGACACAATAGAGGGCAACAAAGCTGGTGAAGAACGTGAAGAACACGACGACAGAGAAGAGGGCAACAGAGGAGGTAGTGAGCATGAAGAAGATGTTGTTGGAGAAGATAGCGACGGAGATGATAGTGAGCGTGATGAAGGAGGTGATGGAGTTGAGGAGAAAGCAGATGAAGAAGGTGACAAATCTGAGTCTGAATATAGTGGCCGTGAAAGTGGTAGCGAGGAACATGATAGTGAGGAAGGCAGGGTAGGAGAGGAAGAGGTTGAAGAGGTTGAACATGTGGAAAAGAGAAAACGTACAATTAAAGGCAAACGAAAGCGGAAAGAAATAGAATCATCCACCACTGAAGATGAACGGACACTGTTGTTTGCATTCAAACATCACATTGCTCATGAAATATGGAAATCTACTGTAAGTTTTTCATATGTTTTTTCTAAGATTTTATTTATACTTGTGACTACGCGTGAATTGTTATCTTTTATTAGACTGTAATATATATATATATATATGTGTGTGTGTGTGTGTGTGTGTGTGCGTGTGCATACCATATAGAAACCTCGAGGAGAAGTAAGACTGGTGAGAGTCCATACTCATGTTGGCACGCAACGATTGTGGGATTATAGAAAAGAATGTTCATTTGTTAAAGAGGTTGTAGTTAAGTCGGGATTCCATAAGCTAGCGCTACATGCTCACGAGACTTTAGACAAAGTCCTAATCAATGCATTCGTCGAAAGATTTTATCCGGAGACAAACACATTTCACCTTCCATTTGGTGAGTTGGGGATAACCCTTGATGAAGTAGTGCACATAACTGGCCTTCCGTTGGAAGGAAGAGCAGTTACTGGTTCTCTTGGTGGCTCGAGGGGTATAGGTGTCGAAGATGTGTACAAACTACTTGAAGATTGCCTTGGTGTTGACAGACCAACTGCTATACAAGTGTTAGCAGGCGATAAAAAAATTAAATTTGAATGGTTACGAAGTCAGTTTGAGGGTTCGAGGGAGGCCGATAGTGAAGAACGAAAGATGCATTGTGCGATAGCATATCTTTTGTACACAATTGGCAGTTTAGTTTGTTGTGACAAGTCCGGAAATAAAGTGTCAGTTCATTTTCTGCAGTGTTTGAAGAATTTAGACGAGGTGGGTTCATATTCATGGGCCACTGCATGTTTGAGTTGGTTATTACGTAATCTTGCCGTAACAACTCGATCTGATGTTCATCAAATGACTGGTTGCATGACGTTACTACAGGTATATTCAAAGAATTTTTTTGATACCGTTGTATTGTAACTATAGGTGAATAGTGTAGTCTAATTATATGCGTGTACATGATGCACCTTAATGCAGGTTTGGATATATGAGCATTTCCCAGTTCTTCGTCGACATAATCGTGTTATTGGTATACCAGAAGGAGAAATTAGAGCCGCGTTTTACTTTGCAAAGAACAAGAGTTCGCAGTTAGCATCTGATTTAGTTACAGTACGAGAAAGGATTGATGACTTAAAGTGCAATGAAATTATATGGGATTGCTTTAGAGATAAACGTGATGTGTATCCATTTCATGAGTGTTCGTTGTATAAAGGACCTGTCATTTGTTTTGAAACCGAAGAATTGTACCTACCCCAAAGATTTCTACGCCAGTTTGGAATTGTTCAACCCATCCCAACCAATCCCTTCACGCTTAACAAGAAGAAGTACAAGTCGTCTAGTAAATCTTTCAAAGCCGCTTACTTTAATGTTGGGGATTTTATATGGGCTGAATGGGCAAATCACATGCTGAATGAAAGTATAACGTCTAAAGAAGTGTTTAACCCCTGGGACTGTGAGGACAACTATATACAGTGGTATCAGCAAGCTTCACATCCGATTGTTGCAAATCCATCAAGAAGAATAACCGAGCCTGCGAATGAAACCGGGGAGAAGTCGCTACCCATCCGTGTTGTAAGTTTGTTGTATTTGCTAATTGAAAATAATGTTATTGATTGTTTTTCGTACTAAAGTAGACTTGAATTTCAGAAACGTCGACTTGGACTAGTTGCTGATACAATCCGTTCATGTGGACGTGGTAAGGCAGTCGTTACAGCTTTGCAAATGATAGAGCATTTAGAGGACCCAGAACCGTCTGCTCTGTATGGAGAGAACATGGTAGCTGATGAAGGAGATAAGATTGTTGAGGGTACGACAAGTCGAGGTAAACGAAAGAAAGGGAAGACGAGTGCTACCAAGAAGAAAGGCGGAGCAAGGAAAAAATAGTTTAACTTGGTAGCATTACGTATTATTTTGGTTAACAGTATGTAACAGTTATAAGACTTGGTGTTTTGGTTGGTGACTTTATGTTTGTGACTTATTTATGTCTTTTGGTTGGTGACTTGCTTTTGGCAATACTGTATGAAGGGTACTTTGAAAGGAAGGTTAATGTATGAAATGGTTTGTGAGTATGTTTGTGTTTATTTCTATGTTTGAAGATGCATGTACAAGTTTCAATTTTTTTGTATGATCGACGATGCATGTGAAAGTTTGAAGTATTTGTATGATCAAAGATGCATGTACAAGTTTCATTTTGTCGATGCACAAAAAACTGGATTATATGTATGAAATAATCAACCTTATAGTTAAACATTGGGAATGGCTTTCCATTTTTAAGACACAAAAACGGTACGTGATCACCGAACAATCATTTAAAAGGCCTATAATTTGCTAAACGGTTACAAAAATCCGTTCTACTAACAAAAATTCGGTCATCCAAAACCAAAATATTGCAGGTTAGAATAGAAATATGCAGACGGTTAGTGCTTACCGTTTTAATTGATTAAAATCGGCGTGCTCAAACTGAAATATCTCAGGTTATGATAATGTTACCTAAATATGTGCAGACGGAGATAAGTGACCGTTTTACGGTTAGAAAATCGGTGGTACCAATCCGAAATATCTCAGGTTATGATATTGTTAACTAAATATGTACAGACGGCAATAAGTGACCATTTTATAGTTAGAAAATCGGTGGTACCAATCCGAAATATCTCAGGTTATGATAATGTTAAATGAATATGTGCAGACGGCAGGAGGTGACCGTTTTATGTATACAAAACCGGTGATCTAAGTCCGAAATATCTCTGATTCTGCTATTGTCAAAATTCAGTATCTCGGTATTCACATTATCAGAAGTGTCACAAAACTTTAAATACAATAGCTCACAAGAGTAACCCACATATGCCAGAAAATATAACATTTGCATTAATACTTCAAAATACTGTTACATTAGCACTGAACTACGAACATATGCAATAATAGTTCAAAATACTGTTACATTAGCATTGAACTACGAACATATGCAATAATACTTCAACATACTGTTACATTAGCACTGAACTACGAACATATGCAATAATAGTTCAAAATACTGGTACATCAGCACTGAACTACGAGCATATGCAATAATACTTCAAAATACTGTTACATTAGCACTGAACTACGAACTTATGCAAGTATTCGACATTAACTTAACACAACAACCGTTTTATCTTCGGCAACATGTCCATCTTCTGAATCATCGAAGCGAGAAATTCTCTCCGCATATGTGTTGACCCAATCCTGCGTATTGATGTTGTAGATTCGGTAAAAGAATGCGAACGGAGGAGTATTAGGTAAAGGCGATTCGTACTTCAAAGTAACACCAACAAAATGTGATCTGTCTACGTATCCGATTACGACCATCCTGTCCCGGTTTAACAAGGTTACTTGTACTGTTGACGGAACAAACAAGAAACTCATGTCCATACTAAGCAAGACAACAGCGGTACCAAATGTTTCTGCAATTATAAAACCGGATTCCGGCATTTGCATCCACTCATCTACCCCCAACGAGTTATCGCCTTGTATCCTCTTTTTCATTTCTTCGAAGCCACCTTCATCCCACATGCTTTTGTACATCTCCGAATGAGTTATTAAATTATCAACCATGGCCTCACGTACGAACTTACAAGGATTATCTGGTCTTCGATTGTGAAGATTTAGTTGTTTAACCACCACCCAATATCCACAATTACCATCAGCAGGCATGTCATCTATACGAGTTATATACGGTCGCATACACTTGGGCATTTGCAATAAGAATTTTTCATCAATTTGACTGGTTTTAGATGCATTTTGTTTTACTCCAAGTTTCTTCAAACAACAACTAACTGGAGTAAGTTTTAGGCTGCAAGATAATGCGGCGTCAACATGCTCAAAGTAAGAAAGATCTCGTTTAGTCGACTTTTCCTTTTTAGATGGTCTTCCTTTTCTTATAGTCGCCATGGGAGGTTCTTTAATGTTCGTAGTAGGCGGGAAGGCTAACAATTTCATACCTTGCTGAATATCAATCCTCACATTATCAGTAGCCTCGTCATACCTACGTTTCAGTGCATGAAATTCAGGCAAGTCCATAAAATCAAGAGTGGACCGATTCGGTGTAGGCGGAATACATGACAACTGTTTCCAATAACAGTCTATAGCACTGAGGGGTATGAAGCCGTCTGAATGTCTAAAGTCTACTAGCATATGTGCGCAAGGTAGACCGTTAACTTTCCATAAAATACAACCGCAAGTTTGAATACTCGTGCCTCCTTTTGGAATACTACATAGTTCGGTTTGCAATAAATCAAGCGCCTTATGAGAAACAAATCCCAACACCTCTTTAAACATTGGCTCATCTCGAAATCTATGAAGTGACTTTGATGAACTCGTTTCGAACGCATGTTCAATTGCAACTAATTCATTCTCACAGCATAGATGAGCGCTAGTCCAACACTGAACAAAACTACCTGCAGCTGAATCAAAATACAATTTGAGACGATGGTGCGCACTTTCAACTACACTGGTTGACACATTATCAAAGTGTTTTACTTCATTTGTCCAAGCTAACACAAACATCTCCTTATACTTGTTCAACCAGTTCTTCAACACATAGTTCAACGACTTTTTTTGCTTCACCCGCCATGCTTCACGAAAAGAATTTAGGTTCCGATGGAACTCTTCTTCGGACAGTGAACTAATGACATTGCTCCAACCCTCCCAAAATAACTCGTACTCTCTTTTTCCTTCCTCATCTTCTACTACGGTCTCCCTATCCCCAATCATTACCCGTTTCTTCTTTATGAAATTTGGTTTGCAATTTGCTTGAACGTTTTTTGAAATATGCCACGCACAAAGAATGTGACGAGCTGCTGGAAAAACAGTGGCCACTGCATTGCTAAGAGCAATTTCCGCATCCGTTGTGATAACACTTGGAAATTCTTTTTCTCGATAACATTTTCTAACACACTCCAAAGCCCAAATATATGATTCAGTGGTCTCCCGACTAATAAAAGCTAGGGCAATAGTGAATGATGCACCCGTCGAAGTTTGCGACACCATATGAAAACATGGCAACTTGTACTTATTTGTCTTGAAAGTGCAATCCAAAAAAAAAAATTGATAAAAACATTGCGCAAGCAGAACACATTTTGGATGACTGAAGAACAAGTCAGTAACTTTATTTGTCTTATCGTCGACTCTATGATGAACAAAATAGTGGTGACTTCAAGCTAACTTCATAAACTGTTGCATAATAGATCTACCTTCTGTATGATGAAGTTTAAGCTTCACTTTAGCATTGTACACATTTCTGATTGTAGACTTATTTCCTGGGTTGCCAAGTTTAAGAGCAGTTAGGATATTACGTGGCCTAACCCCACTATTTGCCATTGTTTCAACGTTCTTTACTTCATTGTCTTTTAATCGCGCAACATACGGATGCCCGGTTAAAACAACAGGAAGACTGTGATTGTGGCATCCGTTTATAACTTTCAAACTCCATTTTCCATCATCTTGACAATGTGCTCTTAATTCAAATGGACAACCACATTTTCTACTTCCCGATCTACGCCTTTTCTTTTCGGTTTTCGGTACATGCTCCTTACCCTTATGATCAATGTACCTTCCACTTCTTTCACAAGCAAGCAGCATCCATGAGCCTTTCCCATTATCTAAGAGATTTTTTGTTTTGCTTCTTTTGATAACAATGACACAATTCGTATCAAGTCCACGATCCATGTACCATTTACGTACGTCCTCTTTGGAATCGAACAACTGCATCAACAAACAGGATATTACGATCAGAATAAAATACTTAATTTGTAAATCATAAATCAAGTTTTCAAACCTTCTCGGTGGTGAAATGGGAAGTTAAATTGGGGTACGCGCAACACAATATTCCCGCTTCCTCATGTGAATGATCGTTGCTGTCACCATTTTCTGACAGAAAAACCTTATCATTAACATTGTCATCCACGGTATCATAAGACTCCTCGTTAACTGAACAATCCTCATTCCCGTATACATCGTTTAGGAGAGCAATTGCATCAAACTGTAAAAAAGCTGAGTATTATTCACACCACAAAGAAATAACGATATCAAATATTCATACAAATAAACTAAAAAGGGTCTCGCCCTGTCGATTAAATAACAATTGTTTGGTACAAAACATGCATGGTAACATTAGTACCACAAAATCGTGTACACGGTTGTGTAATACCGAGAAAAATTAATAAATACGGTGGCTATTTTACAGATTTTCTATCTCTGTAACGAACTGTAATTCGTACGTGATAAAACCGGTCATACTATACCGTGTTTTCATACTTAAAACGGTCATTACTTGCGTAACTTCATACTAATTGGTCCGTCGCGACCGAATTTTTCATCCGTGGCCTTCTTCAGTTCCGTAGGTGTTAACGCAAAAATAAATATCAAACCTTGTCATTAGCAGATCGGTCTTCATCATCTTCGTATAATTCACGTTTTTGTGTGCAATTTACCTCATCTTCGTCATCTATCTCATAATTAGGGTTTATGGCAGCCATGAATATTCATTTCCTTGATCCCCAACTCATAATCAGCCATGAATTTTCTTTTTCACGATGGAATTGTTTACAGTTGGGTTATAGTTTGGGGAAGGGTAATTTTGTCTTGAAACAATAAATTGTTAAGGGGGGTTTAGTCTTCAGGGTGTACCCCTTAACAAAAATTCAAAAATTAAATGTTGTGACACCCCTTAACCGAAACGGGGGTGTCATTAACAATCCCCTTTATTTTTTAACAAGGCAGAGCAGTTTTTTTATTAGTTGTAATTAAAATTTTATCGCAATTTATAAAATATAACATAACAATTCAGAATTAACAAGTAAAAAATGATCTGTTGAAAATGAGTTTTTATAATTCTCTAATAAAAACATTTTAATTGCTAATCATAAAAATTTAATTACTAAATATTATATATTACATATTAATTATTAGTATTAATGACTAGTTCTTAATTATTTATTATTAATGATTAATTATTATTATATATTATTTATTATACTAATTACGAATGTTAATTATTAATTATTAAAAATTATTTATTGATTATTTAATGAAAATAATTAATACTATTTACTAGTTATTATTGTTATAACTAGTGTTAATTATTTAATGTTAATTGTCAATACTATTTATTTCATATTTAAAATAAATTATTATTATTATTATTTTATGTTAATTGTCAATAATTACTTTTACTTATTTCTACTTAGTAATAATCGAGTAATACTTATTAAAATCTTATGTTCTAATTATTGATTAATAAGTAGTTAACATACATTAACTATTAAAAATGAATTACTACTTATTAACTATTAATTATTTAATAGTAATTGATAAATATTATTGGTTCCTAGGTTTATTAATAATAATTATTATTAAATATTAATATAATTAGTTATTAAATATAGATATTATAAACATGAAGTTCGTAATATGAATCAATTACAACTAATAAAATGAAAAGTTGTTAAATATATGTTTATTACAACTTTAGAGAGCTGACAGTTGTAAAAAACATTTATTACAACTGTACTTTTTTCACAGTTGTAAAATTAAAGTTGTAATATGGTGTTTTTGTTGTAGTGACTGTTGCATCAACTTTGTAACTCAGTCGAACTAATTTCATTTTATTCAATCAAACTTTGATGTAAACATTTTTTCTATTAGTTTTACTTCAAAACATTGAATCAGGTTTTAGGTATCAGTTTCCTATTTTCTTAAGAATCAGTTTTACTATTTTAACTGTGTTAATTGTTTTTTCATGTGATTTTTTTGTTCTGTTATCAGTTTTATAAGTTGGTAGGGCTAAGCTAAAGTTTTTCTCATATTCACAGTTCATGGATATCAGTATTTTAATATTGTAGGTAAAAAAAAAGATGTATATAAACATAACACATAAATTACACTAAAAATGATACCTTAAAAAATATAAAAATGATACCTTAAATCTGCTATGATGTTTAACATAACACATAAACTATAGTAAAAATGATACCTTGAAAAATATAAAAATGATACCTTAAAACTGCTGTGATGTTTAACATAACACATAAATTACATTAAAAATGATACCTTAAAAAATATAAAAATGATTCCTTCAAACTGCAGTAATGTTTAACATAACAGAGAAATTACACTAAAAATGATACCCTTAAAAGTATAAAAATGATACCTTAAAACTGATGTGATTTTTAACATAACACATAAACTACAGTAAAAATAATACCTAGAAAAATGATACCTAAAAACTGCTGCTATATTTTAAAGTTAAAATAGGAAAAATGGTACCTAAAAAAATAGAAAAATGATACCTACTAACTGCTATACTATTAACAAAAAAAAACATTTCCAATCACGAAAAAATTGTTTCAACAATTTCGACTTCTTCAATTGTGTTTTCCATCGTTTGAAAAATATTTTTATTCATTTCACTTGTGATTTCCAATGGATTTTTGTTGTTCGATTTTTTTTTTGTTTTCTAGGGTTTCTGATTCGGCTGATTTTTGGTCGTAATTTTGAATTCGTGATTTTTGTCTTAGATTGAGAATTTTGATTCAAATGTCTCATGATATTTGTGATTTCATCGATTTAGGATTTCGTGATTTTTGTGATTTCGTGATAAACGATGAAATCGAGATACGTGACAGAGGGAGAAGATGGAAGCATCGGCCGAAATTTAATTTCAGTGTATTGTCCTTATGGATAAAATATTAGGTGGTTGTCCTTATGGATAAATTTTAATGGGCCTTTGTCCGTTAATTGTCCCTTCTAGGGACCTAGCTTACAACTTTTGTTTGGAAATGAGTTATTGTGCATTAATTTTGATTTTAAGGACCTAAGCCTAATATTCACTTCTTTTATCATACCTGTATTTTCTTCTTGCTTATGTAAATTGCTGGTTCTTTCCCAATTAATTTTCTGATCATCTTCTACCTGCAAATTTCTTTTTCTTCATTCTACAAATCTTCCTCCTTCTCCTCAATAAATCAAATTAATCTTATCTGAACTTGTAATTTCTTCTAACGTCTGCTGTAAACCACTTCCTTGCCTTGCACTTTTTATTTCAGTCCCTTACTTTCCCTAACAATGCACTCTTCATTGCATTACAACCTTTGAGATCTTGGCTAAAGATCAACTGGGCCATAGCAGTATCAATATGACATGTCAATTGAGAAAGCTGCAGAGGAAGCTTGTAGATCCATTTATGATGCACCCTTTTATGATATAGCTATGTTGGTGTTGGAAGCGGCATATTTTCTCCATATGCACTATTTTTTTAATTTATTTTAAGTTTCTTAAAAGGAAATGCCAATGAGTAGAAACTTCATTTGTATGAAATTTTTGTTCCCATCATTTTTTATGCTATGTACTGAAATATATCTACATCATTCTTGTTTTTTTGCCAAATGAGAAAGGTTGGTCATGTTGAATTCTTAGAGACACAGAGTTAGGACGAACATTACAAGAAAAAACTGATTTTGCAGCGGAAAAATCCGTCGCTAAACCGTCGGTAAAGGGCATTTAGCGACGGATTTGCAGCAGAATACGGTTGTCGTTAAAAAACACGTCGGTATTTTAGGCACATTTTTGCGACGGAAATTAACGTCGATTCTCCGTCACTTTACCGACGTTTAATGATATATAAACATTTCATTTTAAAATATTTTCATCGACGTTTTACCGACGGATATATATAATATAATATAATATTTAAATATTTATTCGTCGCTAAATGCACACTATTTAGCAAGGGATTAACGAAGAAAATATATAACAAATATTTTGCATTCCAGTTATCCATCGGTAAATCCTAGCTATATAGCGACGGATTAGCGACGGCCCGAAGTATATATTCTTTTTGTGATCCGTCAGTAAACCGTCGCTATCTTTAAAATTTCTATTTTTAAAATTTCCGTCGGTATTCCCTTTCTATTATGTTTGTATTATTATTTTTCCAACTAGCACCATTACCAATCGATGGTTATATAATATATATATATATATATATATATATAATGAGCGACATTAACAAAAAAGAAAATGGAATTGCTAGTTGTTTATCACAACAATATTTTCTGATTAAAGCTAATATTCCATAAACAATATCGTCTACGATCATCCATCAATTCATACATATACTTGACTGAATTATAACTAACAAAACTATTCAACTAGTGCTCGTGGTACTTCATACAAAAACATCCTTACAACAAAATATATCCAGCTACCATACCCGAGTAACTCATGAAGATGACGATGGTGAAGGATTTTCATAATCAGATTCATCATTTCTCTATCTGCTTTTTGTTGTTGTGCAAGCCCTGCCTGCTCTTCCTCGAGTCTTTGGCAATTAGCTTGCTCATGCTCTCTCTCTCTCTGCTTCAATCTAATCCGCTCCGCTTTCTCATTCTCGAGCTTTAAGCGCATTTCCTCAATGTTTTTTGTAGCTCATGAACATCATCTTTATTATCAACACAATATCATTTTGAACATTGAGAAGAGGGAAGCTGTAAAGAAACTACACAAAATTAGCATACATCTATTATGAAAGGTACTTAACGTATTTCGAACCCTTTTGGTAGACTGCAGCAACGTTAATGAATGGAAACAAAAATATTCATATTTTTTTGCCCTCATTTTCGTTCGTGCAACTCCAATTACACCTTGATTTTACATCTGTAAATGTTAAGAATAGACCAAATTTGGAGAGATTTACATCTATGAAAGGTGAGAATAAGTAAATATTAGGGATAGCTATTTTAATTTAGACATATCCAACGAAGATGCATTTCCCACTTGTATGGACCACTTTTATTTCAGAACAGAGGTAATGTTTGCTGCAAAAACACAAACTGTTAGGCACCGAATGTACACAGTAGGGACCGCAATTGACTAAGGCATAGTACTATACAGAAATTGTTATATAATTTGCAGTATAGCCTATATGCGCATCGGTTTCATGAAAATGGAACAGACTTCAACTACAAAAACACAGTGAAAAATTCAGTCCATGGTTCGAATCTATCAAAAGAATTTAATGGAATTGACATCCAAGCATGATATTTAAGAATAATAAGGCACACCAAGTATTAAAAGATGGGTTCCATTTCACAAGGGATCAGTGTAGACATTATCAGGGATTGCCTGTTAATAATAAATAGAAATATTGAATTCATGGTACCATACTTCGAGGTAGCTAATATTCACCAGAAGAATTTTCATACTTCTACCTTAAATCTTCCCTTAAATGGTTTCGAGGTACAGTGACAATGGTCTGGTCCAGGTAGCTACAATCTGAACTAATAGCGTCATGTGTAAATTACTGAGGAAGAAAGAAATTCATAATTGACCCTTGATGGAAATTGTATCCACCGAATTTCAACATTTGCATTATATATAATGTAGACTAAATAATGTTGCATCAAAGTTGCCTAATACAGACAATAAATCTAAAATGATTTATATCATAGGCCTTAGAAATATATTATCTAAAATACTTTCTGTTATTACCTATAAAAACATATTAAGTGCTATTCGTTGTCAACTTTAAACACAAATGCTACAGCTGTGAATCCAGCTAACAGCTTAAATAAATGATGGCTGAGAATAAACTTCAAACCAAAACTAATTGCAAGCATCATTTGATCTGTTGTTATTTTAGATAACAAACTTCAATTCTATTGCATTAAGAAGTGGAGGACCTAAGTTCAAATTTACACATGATTAATAATTCATATTAAGAAGTAATTAGTGGCGATTTGAAATAGATACGCAACTTGTTAAGTAAATTTATATGGTGACAATAATTTGCAGGTACTATTACATTTCACAGCAATTCTTTTAAGTGGTAAATTACTAAGTAACGTTTTCACTAACTATCAGTCACGGGAACTATTGTGGATTCAAATTGGGAAGCCTACTAAGACTATTGGACATGGGTACTATTGCATTTCACAGTTAGGTGGTAGATTACTAAGTGACGTTATCATTAGCTATCAGTCACAAGAATTGTTGTGGATTCAAACTGGGTAACCTAATAAAACTATAAGAGACTTGTGATCTTAATCCTAGTGACTAAATATCATGTAATAAAACATAACTCAAATCAGGAAAATTGTACAAAAAATCATGGCCAAATCATCAGTGCAAAAAGCAAACATGCAGCTGAAGCAGTCAACCATTTTTCAAAACTTCTCAATGTAAAAAAAGTAGTGTAAATTATGGCTCTAATGGATGATATTTACCAACAATGGAATTAAACATCAATAGCTGCTACAAAGGTTATGGCCAAGTATTACCATATACTAAATTCGGTTTTTCATTTCAGTCAATCATTTTGTTTGATTAGTTTAATGTTGTCATTTAATAACCAAGGTGTGGATTAATTGGCTCAAAAATTAAGAAATTGGAATGTGTTTAATATGTCTTTGTTAGTATACATATTATTTTTAGTCTGCCACGTTGACTCCACAAATCTTGACAATCAATTGTCATAATGCTTCTCAGTTTTCATTTTTCAACACTGGTTTCTTACATAGTTTAACAACAATTTTCATTGAAAATGATTCAATACACTATTTCAGTTGTACACTTTTTTCATTTAACATACTAACTAGCACATGCATACAACCAGTCCATATATTAATGAACTATAAACCTATGTTCATATGTATACAATACTTGCGCTGACATCTGCATGTAGCTTTATGAAGTTGAATTCTTTTGTGTAACCTGATAGCTTGTTCCATATATAAATAACTTCCTATTTTTTCCTCATAGGGACTATTAAGGGATGAGGAGGAGAGTTATTGGAGAGGAACAATTGCAATTTTTATTGATGCAAAACATGATACAAAGAGCACATATATATAGTGCTATGAGCCCAACGGCTAGTACAAAATATACCAAATATGTATGAGCCTAACGGCTAGTATTAAATATACCAAGTATGCATGAGCCTAACGGCTAGTAGATAATGACAAAGCATGCTAAATATGATAAAAACGTGTTCACACTCTAACGGCTCTATTGTCTTCGTTATGCCTCCTCAGTTCGAACTAGGGTTTCCTTGCTCATTCTGGCTTCCGCCTGCACTGATAACGCGAAGTTCCTCTCTCATTCTGATGAAATTTTTGGTCGAAAGGACCTTTGTGAAAGCATCTGCTTTCTGATAGTATGCGGGCACATGACATATTGCAAGTCTTCCAGATTGCGTTCTTTCTCTCACAAAGTGGAGATCAATTTCAAGATGTTTCGTCCTTGAATGTTGAATAGGGTTTAGAGATAAAGATACCGTGCTCTTATTATCGCACCAAATGACCGGCTTTCGTCTTGGAGTGAAACCAAGCTCCTCCATCAGTGACTCTATCCACATGATTTCGGCTGTAGCGCTTGCCAGTGCATGGTATTCAGCCTCTGTGCTAGATCTTGATGTGGTCTGTTGTTTCTTCGTACACCAGGAAATGATATTGGAACCGAGGTAAACGCAGTATCCTGAGACAGACTTTCGATCGTCAATATCGTTGGCCCAATCGGCATCGCTAAAGCACTGTAAGTTAGGTTCCTTTTCTGAATTTAGGCGTATGCCGTAATGTTTTGTGCCTTGTAAGTATCGTAACACTCTCTTTAATGCCATCCAATGTTCTGATAAAGGGTTCTGCATGTATTGACTGAGTTTATTGACGCTGTATGTAACGACCCGTGTTTTTCGACCCTTTGAATATGAATATTTAAATTAGTTTTAAATATTATATTGGGAATATTAATGAAATTTAATATTGAGTTCGTTATTAAAAACGAAGTTAAACACTATATATTTATTTATAATATAAATTCGAGCTTGAAAATGGCGTGCAGTTCGTAAATTCGAGTTTTGAACTTCAACTGAGAATACAGGATTCGATATAAGTCGGATTTCTGTGAAACAAGAAACGTTGGAACCGTATTGACGATAGTTTTCATATAAAAGAGGAAAATCCAGATTTCGTGTTATAGTTTGATAGTTATGGCTAAATCAAATTTTGAAATAGTCGCTATGGAAAATCGTTATTTAATTATAAGCCTTTAAAGTAGCCGTTTTGCAAACGGACTCTGTTTTCGACGAAACCAGTTCCGTTGAGTTCGTATCGTCGATTAGAGTCAGGATATGTATATAGTTTGTTATTTTTAGAGATCGAGAAATTTGGCATTAAAAAGGGTAGGGCGGTTCGGGGTAAAAACAGCCTATTGGGCAAACAGTCTCAGAATGCGACGAAACTAGTGCCGTTGGGTTCGTATCGAAAAGTTATTATCAGACTTCGCAGTTTTGAGTTGATTTGATTTATCTGGTGACCGTAGAAAAATTAAACGTGTGTTCATTTCTGGTTTTATAAGGGAATTTTCTGCAAACGACCTCGGATTGCGACGAAATCTGTTCCATTGGATTCGGAATATCGTTTTACATCAAGAATAATATTTTTATCAGTAAACAGAAATCGATCATTTTTAGTTTTACGTAATACTTTACGGCGAAGTTTCGTTAAAACAATATGATATATATACTTAAAAATAGAAGCAGCTACTCACCTTCTCTCTATATTTTCAGCTAGCTGGCACATGCCAGATTCTTCTGCCTACCTATGTCGGTTCCCATCACATAAAAGCACACACATGGATGATGGCATTGTACATGCACAGCCTACCCCTTGTCTCCCCAGACATAAATTTTCGCCGTCACAGCAGGCATCTCTTTCCATCAACGCAAATCACAAGTGACTGAAATGAAAACACAAAACAAGCCTACACTGTGGACTCTTGCCTAAGCTATCTGTGGCGCCATAGTTTTGTCCCCGACAACCTAAATAAAACGTATCCCCCTATAGACTAGCGCGCATCACTCCTATTCGGTGTTCAGCTTAGCTTATATATATGAGTACGCACCCATTCTTTCTCTCGTTCCTTTCTTCTTACCTGCGATAAACCCATCATCGGTCCCCTATTTTCTAACGCCCTCAACTAAATATATATATATATATATATATATATATATATATATATATATATTAAGAAACGAACTTGCGCGAGCAGGAGTAACAAATGGAAGAACCGCATGTTAGTTCAAACCGTGGTGTACCGACGAGGGGAGTTTGCGGAAGGGAAGGAACCACTGTACTTCAGTTCGTGACCTAGAGGAACACCATTGAGGGGAGTACTGGTGGACTTCGGTGGACCCTGATGTCGGGGCATGAAGGGTGCACACAGTGGGAAGTGACGATGGAGTTGGGGTGTAGCGGTTCACAAGGAGATCGGAGAAGGTGACGTTGGCCTGGGAGCTGCGTTAAAGGATGAAGATGGGAAGAGCAGGCGTGTGTGCGGTGGTCACGATTGAAGATGAGTGGCCGAGGGGCGTTGAAGGGGGTTGGCAAGTTTTCATGCGAGGGTGGAGAGGAGTACGTCGAGCTGTAATGAAGAGAGGAAACATAGGGCGTGGGGACAACAGTGAGGAGGGAGTAGACATTGGTGAGGGTGTGCTTTTGTACGTGATTCCTGGAGTTTGAAGACAGAAGCATATGAAGGAGGAAACATATAAGAAGAACCGGCCTGTGAATTTCCAAACGATTGGTCCGTTCTAATTCACGTAATCAGTTTAACATTTAACCATAATGTAGTGATTTATTTTTAGTTATAATTAATAGTTAATGTGGTTAATAAATTAGTTGAACGGTGGACTCAACTGTTTTTGGACGTGGAATAAAAGCAGGACCTCAGCAAAACTTCACAAAGGAACCGGCCTCGTTCTTGTTTAAAGCGGAGAGAACTGAAAACGAGAAATGGAAGTATCTACCGTCTTTAGGTATGTGATTAATTGTACTAACTAGATTAATTAATTAGTAATTAGTTAAATTTTTAGTTAAAAACTTAATTAAGGAATTAGACTGTTTAAATAAAAAGTAATTTGTTTTGAAATTACTAATTAAGGAATTAACTATTTTAATAAATCGTGTGCTTTAACATTTATAACTTTTTATTCTGTTATCAGAATGGAACGAAACCTTTTGCATTGGGATCCTGACAACGAGTGCTATATTCTAGATACAGTTGGGTAGATTTGAAATCAGCTGGAATTTTTTGATTAAATTAAACATTGGTTTAATTTAATTAAAACCGAACCGCTTTGGCGATAATGGAATCAAGGTGAGTTAATCTCACTCAGTTACCCTTTTATATTTTATATAAATTGGGTGTTTTTATTTTGTGTGCTCTGCTTGCCAATGATTGACTGTTTTGCTAGTCATCTATTTATCTGTTGATTTAACCGATGAAATTAAACAGCGTTTAATTTCAGTGAAATACCAAATCGTTATTTTTAACGATTGGTTCCAATAAAGGTGACTCACCTTGGTTGGTCACGTTTACTTATAAACGTGTTTAAATTGTTGAATTGTTTGAATTGCTTGTGGTTGATGTTGAATGGTTGCTATTTAGTGTTATCAGTTAAACAAAACTGAATGGTCTAATTTGAGAAAACCATTTGAATACAGGGAAGAACAGGTTGGAGGGATCCAACCGGATTCCTCAAATGTATTATTTATTTTCATATGATCATATATGAACTGATCTGTTTGTGTGATTGATTTGATGGTTGATTATTGACTGGATATTCAACATCTGTTTGGTTTAAACCAATGGATGATATTGGTTAAGTGTTTGGCAGAGTATGGCCTTTAAAAATCAATCGGTTTATAGATATGGATTCACCGTTAGGTGAGTCGATAAAAGTGAAGTTATAAAGTTTATTTTATAACTGGAAACAAATAATTAGAATCTATCTAAATTAATTATATTTTTAATTAATTATAAGGCGAGGATTGTTGAAATCGGTTAATGAGATAATCAAGTTTTTGAGTTGATTAAATCGACTGTGTGGAATTAAAATTGTTTATCAAGTTAATGTGTTTTGACTAAAATAGTTAAACGAATATTGTTTGAATTTAAATAAGGCTTTAAAGGGGTTTAATATTTAATTTAGTTAATAAAGGGATTAACTACTAAAGTAGTTAATGTTGAAATAAGTTATTATTTTAATTAATGATAAAGTTAGGAAAATATTTTTAAATGGGAATTCATTTAAAAGGTTACCGAATGGGAGATGCAAGCCAATTGAATGGTGAAAAGAAATAAACGTACTAAATTATATGAATTAAGTGAAAGGAGATTACGATAAAAGGGTTTATTATAAAACCAGAGGTTTTAAATGAGGTTTAAAGTGTTAAGACGTTAATTTTACATTAACGTTATTTGAAAACGAGATCTAGTAAAAAGGAGAATTTTAAATGAGATTTCAAAATGGGAAATTGAATATAGTTATTCGAGCTAGAGTTAGTCAAACTTAGTATTCAAGGTAAGTTGCCATTGCGTACGACTGCTAGCGTAATTCGCAGGGCTGCAGATGGCCTACGGCGGTCGGATGTTTCCTGAGGGAATCGGGTGTAACCATTGTGATCGCTGTGATCTAGAGTCAAGCAAATGGAGTAAAGACGAATGTTAATTAATCAATTAGAGTTATTCAAATATCGTATTTTTGAATATTAAAAGAATTGGAAGTTCAATTTAACAAAAAGAAGAATTAGTTTGTCAAAGGACAAGTGATGTTGAATGCTTAACCAGTGAACTCATTGGAGTGTCATGTTTGAACACTGTATATTTTGATAGTTAAAACACCGACTATCAAACCTGTCCAATACGAGTGTTGGTATGGAAAGACCGGGATCGAATTTATATTCGAAAACCATTCCGACCAACAAATACGTGAAGATATCAGAAGATGATCGAGATGGAGCATTGAAGACCGTGGATCTTCATAAACGGAAGGACCACTAATGTTCTCTGCCTGGCAAGCAGAGATAAACTGTGATTCTGTCGTGGTTGGAATCAACGGGTTGCAAGGACTTCTCGCTATTGATCCATGGGGTGATTCCTATATGGATGCAGTAGGAGAGTGCCTTCGGTTCATCCTGTTCCTGGATGACGTATATGGACGAATGTCTGACAGAGTATTTCCAAAGGATCACGTACGTTGATTTCTTCAAACGTACGATAGTTGTTGGCGGGGATTTGCCGTTCTCTTAGCTTAACTGCTAGAGTATTTTTGTGGACGTCAATTAGTGATATCTGACGGATCTGACGACGTGGCATTCAAAGTGAATGGTGACCAGATGTCAAGAGTTAATTCTGGCCTCAAGCCTCATCAACCGGGAAATGACAAAAATCGGGCAGGCAGCATGGCTATGTGGGTCGCTCCCATTAGGGTGTATAATCACCTATCTAGAGGAAGTCCTATTTGTTCTTAAATCTATGTTTCGATGTTGTCCCGTGTCGGGAGACGGTTGCTGATCCCAACCGTCGGTGATATACATTCGATACACTCAAGCGAAATGAGTGGTCGGTCATGTGAGGGCCGGGTTGCAAGAAGTTCTTGTTGAACCCAGTGTATTCGTCTCTAGAGATACACTATCGGAAGGTGGACCCATACCTTGTCAAGTCGGAATCCAATCTCCAATAAGCGCCTGGGGTTTTGATTGTATACTATATATGTGGAGCGTGAGATGCAAGCGTTCCACTAGATTGTTATTTACTTGTATTTAGACATTATCATAATATCAGACAAGATATTGGTTTCAAAACTGTTTTGGGTTATCGTAAGGTAAAAACCGTCCGTGTTTATGTGTGGATTTGGTCTTACGATTATCCTTTTCTTTTGAAAAGATTTTTGAACTTTAAAATCATGATTGGATGATTCACCCTTATTACTGTGCGAGTTTATCTCACTCTGGTTCACCAGACTGACCCGGTGTTTTGTAAATGCTCGGGTTAGGCCGGGTTGTACAGGTTCAGGTTATCGACTGCTGTGAAGAGATGAGCTGGAAGAGTCCAGACGTATGATATTATTACTATTCCGCTGTGTGTTATATGAGGACAAATTAGTATCACTGTCCAGATGTGTACTCTGATATTGTAAGTATTTTAAAGCTTTCAATAAAGATTATTTCTGTATTATATTTTGTTCCGCTGCGATGTGAGACTCTGTGGCGTTGTTTCTTCTTCTTCTATTCTAATATTTCTATCTTATCTATTCTCACCCTCTAACTTCTTTCTATTAATGACCTGGAATGTTCGATGTCTGAATGGTCAACATGGTAGTTTGATGTTGATTTTCGGAGTCGAAAATTCCGGTTCGTTACAGTGGTATCAGAGCTATTGGTTAAGTAATTACCTTGGCTCTGTGGCGTGACTCAGTAGAGATGGGGTTAGCAATGCCCTAGATTGAGTTTGAGTATATATATATGAGCGCGTATTTGTAAATTGTTATAAAAACTGTTTATATTGTGTTGGTTGGTTTGTCGAGTAGTTTATAAATTCTGGTCGATACAGTAATGCAAACTGTGTCGATAAGTGTTTCTAAACTCTTGGACAGAATAATTCGACACAGTATGTTTTTGAAAGAGGGTAAATGAAATAATTTACCCAAATTATATTTTGATATAAAAAAATGATTATTATTTGGAATATTATAGTATTGGATGTGTTGGTTGATTATAATTGAAATGGTTATATAAATAACCAATTAGAATTCGTATAATAAAAGCAGATTTATTAAATCTGAAATTAAAACAGAATTGAAATTAAAACTTTGGAAGTTCGAACAAGTGGTTGAAAATTGGAATTGGACTTAATATATGAGAATTTTAAAATCCTGGGAGATTTTAATTTTGTTACAAGCATCGAAAGGGATATTTTGAAATGGATTTCAAAATGAAGGTGTTTAAAATTGAAGTTTTGAAAAGATATAGTATTGAACTCACTTTGATAGCTGGGGAATAACTCTGAGGATGCTGGCCACATCATCAGTGTGCATTTTCGAGTTCTAAGTGACGGATTACTACCAAAATTTTTGTTTTTGAATTGTTTTGAGAAACAGGTTGTTTGATATTCCAAATGAATAATTTGATTTTTGGAAAGAGCTGAACTGTTTAAAACTCCCAGGGAGATTGTTTGAACAAAAGTTAAATAGAAATTTGGGAAAGCAAACATGAATTGAATTGAAAATGGAATCGGGATATGATATATCGAGCAGAACCAGATTTTGAATTGGAGACAGGAATCTGAAAGGATATTGGGTTGGTAATTCAAGAGTTGAAATTGGTAATGGATGGAGATTGAGTTAAGAATGGTATTTGGCTTGGATGCGTGAAGGATTTGGTTCTGAGGATAAAGTTGGAATTTTGGGGATGCATTTGTATATGCTGACAGGGCAGCAGATGGAAAGGATATAATGATATGGCCAACAAAAAGGTACACGTTTACTTTTAGATGGGTTTGGTGATTTATGAGCCTATTTGGCTAGCCACTTGGCTGTTTCATTTTCTTTTGGATTGGAGAAGGCCCAGAAAGGCGAGTTGGAGTTGTACCGATTGAGCCGTACAGAGGAGATGCTGGCGAAATTTTTTGGAAATTTAAAGTGTTAGAAAATTTTCGATATTTTTGAAAATATTCATATACGGTATTAAATCGGTTTTGGATTTAAAATAAATTAGATTTGAAATTAATGAGTTTATAACGTTCTTTCTTACCTTAGCAATTTCGAGGACGAAATTATTTTAAGGGGGGAAGAATGTAACGACCCGTGTTTTTCGACCCTTTGAATATGAATATTTAAATTAGTTTTAAATATTATATTGGGAATATTAATGAAATTTAATATTGAGTTCGTTATTAAAAACGAAGTTAAACATTATATATTTATTTATAATATAAATTCGAGCTTGAAAATGGCGTGCAGTTCGTAAATTCGAGTTTTGAACTTCAACTGAGAATACAGGATTCGATATAAGTCGGATTTCTGTGAAACAAGAAACGTTGGAACCGTATTGACGATAGTTTTCATATGAAAGAGGAAAATCCAGATTTCGTGTTATAGTTTGATAGTTATGGCTAAATCAAATTTTGAAATAGTCGCTATGGAAAATCGTTATTTAATTATAAGCCTTTAAAGTAGCCGTTTTGCAAACGGACTCTGTTTTCGACGAAACCAGTTCCGTTGAGTTCGTATCGTCGATTAGAGTCAGGATATGTATATAGTTTGTTATTTTTAGAGATCGAGAAATTTGGCATTAAAAAGGGTAGGGCGGTTCGGGGTAAAAACAGCCTATTGGGCAAACAGTCTCAGAATGCGACGAAACTAGTGCCGTTGGGTTCGTATCGAAAAGTTATTATCAGACTTCGCAGTTTTGAGTTGATTTGATTTATCTGGTGACCGTAGAAAAATTAAACGTGTGTTCATTTCTGGTTTTATAAGGGAATTTTCTGCAAACGACCTCGGATTGCGACGAAATCTGTTCCATTGGATTCGGAATATCGTTTTACATCAAGAATAATATTTTTATCAGTAAACAGAAATCGATCATTTTTAGTTTTACGTAATACTTTACGGCGAAGTTTCGTTAAAACAATATGATATATATACTTAAAAATAGAAGCAGCTACTCACCTTCTCTCTATATTTTCAGCTAGCTGGCACATGCCAGATTCTTCTGCCTACCTATGTCGGTTCCCATCACATAAAAGCACACACATGGATGATGGCATTGTACATGCACAGCCTACCCCTTGTCTCCCCAGACATAAATTTTCGCCGTCACAGCAGGCATCTCTTTCCATCAACGCAAATCACAAGTGACTGAAATGAAAACACAAAACAAGCCTACACTGTGGACTCTTGCCTAAGCTATCTGTGGCGCCATAGTTTTGTCCCCGACAACCTAAATAAAACGTATCCCCCTACAGACTAGCGCGCATCACTCCTATTCGGTGTTCAGCTTAGCTTATATATATGAGTACGCACCCATTCTTTCTCTCGTTCCTTTCTTCTTACCTGCGATAAACCCATCATCGGTCCCCTATTTTCTAACGCCCTCAACTAAAAATATATATATATATATATATATATATATATATATATATATATTAAGAAACGAACTTGCGCGAGCAGGAGTAACAAATGGAAGAACCGCATGTTAGTTCAAACCGTGGTGTACCGACGAGGGGAGTTTGCGGAAGGGAAGGAACCACTGTACTTCAGTTCGTGACCTAGAGGAACACCATTGAGGGGAGTACTGGTGGACTTCGGTGGACCCTGATGTCGGGGCATGAAGGGTGCACACAGTGGGAAGTGACGATGGAGTTGGGGTGTAGCGGTTCACAAGGAGATCGGAGAAGGTGACGTTGGCCTGGGAGCTGCGTTAAAGGATGAAGATGGGAAGAGCAGGCGTGTGTGCGGTGGTCACGATTGAAGATGAGTGGCCGAGGGGCGTTGAAGGGGGTTGGCAAGTTTTCATGCGAGGGTGGAGAGGAGTACGTCGAGCTGTAATGAAGAGAGGAAACATAGGGCGTGGGGACAACAGTGAGGAGGGAGTAGACATTGGTGAGGGTGTGCTTTTGTACGTGATTCCTGGAGTTTGAAGACAGAAGCATATGAAGGAGGAAACATATAAGAAGAACCGGCCTGTGAATTTCCAAACGATTGGTCCGTTCTAATTCACGTAATCAGTTTAACATTTAACCATAATGTAGTGATTTATTTTTAGTTATAATTAATAGTTAATGTGGTTAATAAATTAGTTGAACGGTGGACTCAACTGTTTTTGGACGTGGAATAAAAGCAGGACCTCAGCAAAACTTCACAAAGGAACCGGCCTCGTTCTTGTTTAAAGCGGAGAGAACTGAAAACGAGAAATGGAAGTATCTACCGTCTTTAGGTATGTGATTAATTGTACTAACTAGATTAATTAATTAGTAATTAGTTAAATTTTTAGTTAAAAACTTAATTAAGGAATTAGACTGTTTAAATAAAAAGTAATTTGTTTTGAAATTACTAATTAAGGAATTAACTATTTTAATAAATCGTGTGCTTTAACATTTATAACTTTTTATTCTGTTATCAGAATGGAACGAAACCTTTTGCATTGGGATCCTGACAACGAGTGCTATATTCTAGATACAGTTGGGTAGATTTGAAATCAGCTGGAATTTTTTGATTAAATTAAACATTGGTTTAATTTAATTAAAACCGAACCGCTTTGGCGATAATGGAATCAAGGTGAGTTAATCTCACTCAGTTACCCTTTTATATTTTATATAAATTGGGTGTTTTTATTTTGTGTGCTCTGCTTGCCAATGATTGACTGTTTTGCTAGTCATCTATTTATCTGTTGATTTAACCGATGAAATTAAACAGCGTTTAATTTCAGTGAAATACCAAATCGTTATTTTTAACGATTGGTTCCAATAAAGGTGACTCACCTTGGTTGGTCACGTTTACTTATAAACGTGTTTAAATTGTTGAATTGTTTGAATTGCTTGTGGTTGATGTTGAATGGTTGCTATTTAGTGTTATCAGTTAAACAAAACTGAATGGTCTAATTTGAGAAAACCATTTGAATACAGGGAAGAACAGGTTGGAGGGATCCAACCGGATTCCTCAAATGTATTATTTATTTTCATATGATCATATATGAACTGATCTGTTTGTGTGATTGATTTGATGGTTGATTATTGACTGGATATTCAACATCTGTTTGGTTTAAACCAATGGGTGATATTGGTTAAGTGTTTGGCAGAGTATGGCCTTTAAAAATCAATCGGTTTATAGATATGGATTCACCGTTAGGTGAGTCGATAAAAGTGAAGTTATAAAGTTTATTTTATAACTGGAAACAAATAATTAGAATCTATCTAAATTAATTATATTTTTAATTAATTATAAGGCGAGGATTGTTGAAATCGGTTAATGAGATAATCAAGTTTTTGAGTTGATTAAATCGACTGTGTGGAATTAAAATTGTTTATCAAGTTAATGTGTTTTGACTAAAATAGTTAAACGAATATTGTTTGAATTTAAATAAGGCTTTAAAGGGGTTTAATATTTAATTTAGTTAATAAAGGGATTAACTACTAAAGTAGTTAATGTTGAAATAAGTTATTATTTTAATTAATGATAAAGTTAGGAAAATATTTTTAAATGGGAATTCATTTAAAAGGTTACCGAATGGGAGATGCAAGCCAATTGAATGGTGAAAAGAAATAAACGTACTAAATTATATGAATTAAGTGAAAGGAGATTACGATAAAAGGGTTTATTATAAAACCAGAGGTTTTAAATGAGGTTTAAAGTGTTAAGACGTTAATTTTACATTAACGTTATTTGAAAACGAGATCTAGTAAAAAGGAGAATTTTAAATGAGATTTCAAAATGGGAAATTGAATATAGTTATTCGAGCTAGAGTTAGTCAAACTTAGTATTCAAGGTAAGTTGCCATTGCGTACGACTGCTAGCGTAATTCGCAGGGCTGCAGATGGCCTACGGCGGTCGGATGTTTCCTGAGGGAATCGGGTGTAACCATTGTGATCGCTGTGATCTAGAGTCAAGCAAATGGAGTAAAGACGAATGTTAATTAATCAATTAGAGTTATTCAAATATCGTATTTTTGAATATTAAAAGAATTGGAAGTTCAATTTAACAAAAAGAAGAATTAGTTTGTCAAAGGACAAGTGATGTTGAATGCTTAACCAGTGAACTCATTGGAGTGTCATGTTTGAACACTGTATATTTTGATAGTTAAAACACCGACTATCAAACCTGTCCAATACGAGTGTTGGTATGGAAAGACCGGGATCGAATTTATATTCGAAAACCATTCCGACCAACAAATACGTGAAGATATCAGAAGATGATCGAGATGGAGCATTGAAGACCGTGGATCTTCATAAACGGAAGGACCACTAATGTTCTCTGCCTGGCAAGCAGAGATAAACTGTGATTCTGTCGTGGTTGGAATCAACGGGTTGCAAGGACTTCTCGCTATTGATCCATGGGGTGATTCCTATATGGATGCAGTAGGAGAGTGCCTTCGGTTCATCCTGTTCCTGGATGACGTATATGGACGAATGTCTGACAGAGTATTTCCAAAGGATCACGTACGTTGATTTCTTCAAACGTACGATAGTTGTTGGCGGGGATTTGCCGTTCTCTTAGCTTAACTGCTAGAGTATTTTTGTGGACGTCAATTAGTGATATCTGACGGATCTGACGACGTGGCATTCAAAGTGAATGGTGACCAGATGTCAAGAGTTAATTCTGGCCTCAAGCCTCATCAACCGGGAAATGACAAAAATCGGGCAGGCAGCATGGCTATGTGGGTCGCTCCCATTAGGGTGTATAATCACCTATCTAGAGGAAGTCCTATTTGTTCTTAAATCTATGTTTCGATGTTGTCCCGTGTCGGGAGACGGTTGCTGATCCCAACCGTCGGTGATATACATTCGATACACTCAAGCGAAATGAGTGGTCGGTCATGTGAGGGCCGGGTTGCAAGAAGTTCTTGTTGAACCCAGTGTATTCGTCTCTAGAGATACACTATCGGAAGGTGGACCCATACCTTGTCAAGTCGGAATCCAATCTCCAATAAGCGCCTGGGGTTTTGATTGTATACTATATATGTGGAGCGTGAGATGCAAGCGTTCCACTAGATTGTTATTTACTTGTATTTAGACATTATCATAATATCAGACAAGATATTGGTTTCAAAACTGTTTTGGGCTATCGTAAGGTAAAAACCGTCCGTGTTTATGTGTGGATTTGGTCTTACGATTATCCTTTTCTTTTGAAAAGATTTTTGAACTTTAAAATCATGATTGGATGATTCACCCTTATTACTGTGCGAGTTTATCTCACTCTGGTTCACCAGACTGACCCGGTGTTTTGTAAATGCTCGGGTTAGGCCGGGTTGTACAGGTTCAGGTTATCGACTGCTGTGAAGAGATGAGCTGGAAGAGTCCAGACGTATGATATTATTACTATTCCGCTGTGTGTTATATGAGGACAGATTAGTATCACTGTCCAGATGTGTACTCTGATATTGTAAGTATTTTAAAGCTTTCAATAAAGATTATTTCTGTATTATATTTTGTTCCGCTGCGATGTGAGACTCTGTGGCGTTGTTTCTTCTTCTTCTATTCTAATATTTCTATCTTATCTATTCTCACCCTCTAACTTCTTTCTATTAATGACCTGGAATGTTCGATGTCTGAATGGTCAACATGGTAGTTTGATGTTGATTTTCGGAGTCGAAAATTCCGGTTCGTTACACTGTAGCATATGTCTAGTCGAGTAATAGGTGCGTATTGTAACGCTCCTATTATGCTTCTATATTGTTTGGCATTATCGATAGCTTCTCCTTTATGCTTAGATAGTCCTAGGTTACTAATCATAGGCGTAGGTAATGGGTTTGCCTTATGCATATTTTACCTTTGCAGTATTTCAGTGATATAATTTTGTTGGGATAATATTAATTCACCATTGTTTTTCCTAATCACTTGTATTCCAAGAAAATTTTTTAGTTCCCCCAAGTCTTTAATGGCGAAATTTTGATCCAGCTTGTGTACGATTCTGTTTATTTCTTCGTTGTTGTCTCCTGTTATTAGCATGTCGTCAACGTATACTAGAATGAACACAGTTCCATGTATGCCCTTCTTCATATATAGAGAATACTCCGATTTAACTTGTGATAAACCCATGTTAGACAAAGTTGACTTTAGCTTTTCATAACAAGCTCTCGAAGCTTTTTTAAGCCATATATTGCTTTGTGTAGTTTGCATACTTTATCACTAGTACCATATCCTTCAGGTTGTTGCATGTATACCTCTTCAGTCAATTCCCCATTCAAAAAAGCATTGTTGACGTCCAGTTGCCTCACATTCCATCCTTTGTTTAGAGCAATGGTCAGTATAATTCTGATGGTTGTGGGTTTTATGACTGGGGAAAAAGTTTCATTGAAATCAAAACCAAATTGTTGCGCGTAACCTTTTGCAACCAATCTGGCCTTGTATTTGTCAATAGATCCATCTTCTTTTCTTTTTATTTTGTATGTCCACCTACAACCAATCACATTTTTGTGTTTTGGTTGAGTCACTAAGCTCCAAGTGTTGTTTTTTATGAGAGCTTTATATTCAGTATCCATTGCCTCCTTCCATTTATTTGATCTTATAGCCCGAGTGAAATTCAATGGTTCGATCTCACTGGCAGAAATATTATATACTTTGGGTTTGAAGATGCCTCTCTTTGACCTGGTGATCATGTGATGTCCAGTTGATTATGGTGGTGTTTGCTGCTGTGTATCATTGTTGCTGGTAGTGTCAACATGGTTGTTGTTTTCTGTATCTTCACTATACTGCATGTTTTGATGTATGTTTGTACCTTCTGAGTCATTGTGTGTCTCATTGGTTTGCTCATTTGTTCGATCCATAGTTTCTTCCTGGGTGTTTAAATTGCTTGTGTGTTGCTGCTCTTCATTTCTATCAATTGAAGGTGGTTCAGTAATGAATGGCTCGAACCGTATGTTATTGTTTATGCTTTGTTCCCCATCCTTTTTGCAGATTTTCTTTTCTGCATAAGGAAACTTGTTTTCATCAAATATCACATGTCTAGAAACGTATATTTTTTCATTTTTGTCCATGCACTTATAACCTTTTTGGTTTTGTGCATACCCAATGAATGTGCATGGGCTTGATCTCATACTTAGTTTATGATTGTTATAGTCTCTCAAACATGGAAAACATAGACACCCATAGGCTTTCAGAAAACCATATTCTGGTCTAACACTGTATATCATTTCATGAGGGCTTTTATTGTTTAAGACTTTGGTTGGCAACTTGTTAATGAGGAACACAGATGTGTAGAAAGCTTCATTCCAATATTTCATGGGTAATGAGCTTTGTGATAACAACGTTAGACCAGTCTCTACTATGTGTCGATGTTTTCTTTCGACTAAACCATTTTGTTCGGACGTATGCGGGCAAGTTAATCTATGTTTGATCCCTCTTTTGAGAAAGTAATTAGTTAGAGGTTTAAACTCAGCTCCCCCATCTGTCTGAACAACCTTAACAGTACTGTTCATTTGTTTTTCGACATGAGTTATAAATTGCATAAATGTATTGCAAACTTCTGATTTAGTTTTCAGTATGTATATCCAAGTATATCTAGAATAAGCATCCACAAAAGAAAGATAATACATGTGTCCCTGATATGAATTTAGAGGCGCGGGTCCCCACAAGTCAGCGGCTATAAGTTCCAGTGGCTCATTATAGTTGGTTTCGGAATCACTAAAAGGGAGCTTGTGTCTCTTGCCGAGTTGGCAGTGTGTGCATGTGTGTTTGATAGGTACATTTTTATAATGAATGTTATTACTACGTAGAACAGTCTTAACAGTTTCTAGATTAGGATGTCCTAATTTTACATGCCAAGAATTAATCACGTTACATTCATTGCTATTATTGTCATAATCAACGTTATTGCAACTATTCCTAATACAGTCATTGTCACTACTAGCATCTACATTATTGTACCAGAATTCTCCACTTGAGTTTGCATTCTTGAATTTGTATAAACCATTGTATATGTTACCTCGAAGTAATATTTCATGATTTATGGAATCTTTAACTAAACAAAATTTAGGATGAAATTCAAAGTAAACATTACTATCGCTGGCAAATTTTGATACACTTAACAAATTTTTATTAATCGTAGGTACCCTAAGAAGATTGTTTAATTTGAGTTGTCTTTTCCCAAAGATAGTCCCTTTGCCTATGTTTGTGACACTAGCAGTACTACCATTACCCATATGCAAATTTCTCATACCTGAGTAATTTCTGCTCCCAATGTTTAAATTTTGAAGATTGCTAGTTATGTGGTGAGTCGCTCCTGAGTCAGGGTACCATTCTTCGAAGCCATTGTCTTCATTTTTTACTTCATCATTATCTGCAGCATTGTATCTTTGGTTTGCGTTATTATTATTTTGAGTTGAATTCCCTGTTGTTGCCATATTTGCTTGTGCTCTTATTTGTGAAGAGTAATTTTGGCTTGCCTGTTGTCTACCTGTGTCTGAATTATACCTGAAGTAACATTTGTTCGCCATGTGACCAAACTTTTGGCATATTTGACATTTCGCACGATAGTTGTTGTTATCTCCTTGTATCTGCTTATTTCTGACTATGGTATAATTGGCAGAGAACTTATTTTGTGCTGCTTTTCTTTGGTCGATTCTGCCTTCATGAGCAAGGAGTGCTGATCGAACGAACTGTAAATTAGGTAAGGTTTGTTGTGTGGCTAGCACAGTTACTAGAGATTCGTATTCTTCATCTAATCCACTAATAATAAATAGGATTTGCTTATTGTCGCTGATCTTATGGCCAACGGCATTTAGTTTGTCACACAGATTTTTAATTTTTCCTAAGTATTCTTTCATGCTTGCCTCCTTTTTTCTAGAATTTTGTAATTCCCTTCTATATTGCATGATTCTAGCAGCTGATTGTGAACTGAAAATTTGTTCAACTATTTTCCATATTTCATAAGACGTGCTACATCCAACTATTTGTGATAATAAATTTGAACTTACTGACGATAGGAGCCATGAGGAGAGGAGGTTGTCTTGTTTTTGAAACTTTGTGTAGTCTGTGTTATGCACAATTTCTCCTTCCGAATTGGTTATCGTCACTGGTGGGACTATTATTGTCTCATTAATGTACTGCAGTAAATCATACCCTCTTAAAGCGATCTCTACTTGATATTTCCATAGAATATAATTGTCTTCGTTTAGAGATGTGGTGATAATTTGGCTTTTTGTTTTAATCAGGTCATGATGGTTAGGTGGAGCGCTGTACCCCATACTTTCTGAAACAGCGGAGGTTACTTCATTGTTGTTGGCCATAAAACAAAAACAACTTTCTGCTTGATGATTAAGCCTTTCGGCAATTTGGCTCTGATACCATATTAAGGGATGAGGAGGAGAGTTATTGATAGGAACAATTGCAATTTTTATTGATGCAAAACATGATACAAAGAGCACATATATATAGTGCTATGAGCCCAACGGCTAGTACAAAATATACCAAATATGTATGAGCCTAACGGCTAGTATTAAATATACCAAGTATGCATGAGCCTAACGGCTAGTAGATAATGACAAAGCATGCTAAATATGATAAAAACGTGTTCACACTCTAACGGCTCTATTGTCTTCGTTAGGGACTTCATCTAAAGAGCCTTACTATTTATAACTTAAGCTAGAAGTTCTTAGCAAAGATCAAAAAGCGACACTAGAAAAAATAGTATCACAACCATAAAATAATGCGAAAGTAAGTGGAGCTAAATTTGATTCATTAATTTCAGGTAGATAAAAATTGCAAATAAAAAAAGAAGACATGTGAACTGTAAGAACCAACTTGATTTTGTAAAATAAAAATCGATGAATTGCGTTTACTTGTAAACTTTTATTCACTTGCGTAAGCTATAATTTTCTGAGTAAGCACTTGAAAGGATAATAGTGTCACTGTTGTATTTGTATTGTATAAATCTTTGCTTGGCTGCCAGTTTACAATGGTAGGATTCTAAACATGAAACCTCTACCAACGTTAGGCCCCAGGCGCATGCATTGTATGCCTATACAAACCATGAAAGTTGAATTTCTTACATAAATAGCAGTTATAACCTCACTTTGCTTTTTTTATCAATTTTATTTTGTTATTGTTATTCAATTTTACATATGAGTATCTGACTATAAATTTAATATAACTTACTTAACGGGAAGTGAAATGTTGCTTCAGTTTGGTATTACTGACAGCAACAAGTTCAGCTTAACTACTGATGATTTAGGTCTATGAAATGAATTTTTAGGCTTGACATGAAACGAGTTATTTCTCAGTAAACCATGACAAAGAATAATTTAACCGACAGTTTACAATGCACATGCTATATATCATTTGTGTGCACGCGTGTGTACACAGATTACAAGCAGAGCTTATCTTTTGTATGCACGTGTGTGCGTGCACGTGTGCGCATTCACGTGCGTGCATGCGTGTGTGTTGCTTCTAAGAAGAGCAAGACATGAAATTAAGTGGTGCAAAATGTTGACACAGAAAGTGTTTATTGATTATGTTGATTCATTTATGACATATTGACAGTTGGTGATCTAGGCGACAACTGGAATTTACAAGTAAACAAAATAATCAATTAGATGATTTAAGTTCAAATCTTCTTATCTACTGGCTACAACAATATAGAAAAGAATCACGCTATATAATACAATTCATCAGATTGTATGATAGAGTATATATCAATATTTTAAGTTCAAAAGTTCAAAATGGTTATGAAAAGCATTTAGCGCTTTTAAATTGACTCATGTACGACAATTAAGTGTGTGGGCCATTAAAGGAACTCAATAAATAAACAATCTGCTATGCACATATTCTTAGTTTGAATCTCCATGTATTATAATTTATAAATGAACAATACTAAACAGATTCACTATTTCTATTCTAGCTCACATCTAAAGGTTTATATATAGTTGATGATACTTATTTATTCCGCTAAGCACTTTACATATTGGATGAAATATGAATTCAGCCAGAACTGTTAGTCATTAAACATTTCAAACTATCTGCGCATGTTTTCCCTCTAGTATGGCAGAAAAAATATCATAGAAATATAAATAAATCAGTTCATTCTACCAGTTTCTCCTAAGTTCATCAAACAATTTCATTTTATGAAAATTTATTTAACATTAGGAAATGTAAATACAAATATATTTTTTTAAAAAAAACTTAAATTTCACTCAAACGAGATAGGGTCAATTATAGATTCAAGACAACATTTCTTATCTCTGGAACCGAGAAATATTTGTACACTGTTAATACAATTCTACCGGTGCATTCATTTGTTATTCAAACTTCTCAACTGAATTTTTTTTATTCAACGATTGAAATGTAAATAAAATATACTACTAAATATTGTTATCGATGTCCTAACTGAAATTATTTTGATTATATGATATTTGAAAGAATAATTGATCTTGATCCTATCCAATCCATAAACAAAAAATACAAATCTAAATATAAACTTTTAACTATTCAAAGTTGGAAAGTAAAATGGAAGTATAATCTAATCAATATGTGTTGTTATCCTGCATTTTCATTTAACCACATATGATAAGCATTCTGATATGATAAGCATGACCTCATATGCTTTTTTCAATATTTCTAGCAACAACTAAAGGGCAATAAATTTATATTTCGTAACAGTACCACCAATGCAGTAAGAATTAATGAGAAGATTAAATATTCAAAAAGAATTAATGTAGCAGTACCTTAATTCAACCTGGTCCTATAAATAGATATGTCGATGATGTTTTAACTGCAAATACCAAAAGTGAAAGATTAGCTTAAGTTAGTAAGGACTCAGATTATTGGTCTATAGTCCGATAACACGTATTCAACAGTACATTATAATATGACTTATAAATCAAAACACAAACAAGGATAAAAACCAGTATAGATCAATAAAAGTAAAAAGCACCAACTTTTAGTTAATTGAGAATACAAGGCGAAGAAGCTTTCTCAACTTACATCAGCAAGCAATTTGCAATATAAGTGAAAAGTAGGATCTCATATACACGGCATCAAACTGCATATACCAGTAATACTTTCATCATGCTAATGAATAAACACGTTTTACCCAATACAAATGATAATTTCGAAATAACTTCATGTAATATCCATCAATCGGAAAAAAAATGTAAATTTGTTATTAACAAAAAAAATTAAAAATATTGAACTGATCTTCATTAATAAAATCCTAACTTCACTAAACATATCATATAAAGAGTAAATTAAAGAATAACTACTTTTAAAAAAACTTCAACACTAACATTAAAAAATAATTGAAAACAATACAAACTATTGTAAACAAAACACAAATTTCCAATTAGAATTTTAGAATAACATACTATAAATTTCCAATTAGGTAGTCAAGGGAAAGGAACTTCTGAGCAAGAAAACAGACAAAGAGAAGGATAAACTCAAAAGGGTAATTCTTCTACTTCTCTGCTGTAAATTTTGTCTCGTTATATCAATAACATGATGCATATATGAAGTAAATATTACATGCTGCTTGGAATATGTTCGGAACCTCAAGGCATGGAGATTGGCATGTCAAACCGTAGTTGGTGATAAATATTTTAGAGGACAGGTAAATACAAAATTAGCCCAACTTTTTTCATTTGTGGAGTTCTAAATATTGGCTTAAACTAAATAATAAAATATTTACTGTTTCGAACCATTTTCATGTTTATATTTATCGGTGTAGCTGGATTCATTAGCTCTTGTTACAATTAAAGATAGTAAATGCATCTCCAAAAATGTTGCCATAACATTGCATTTTAAATTATTAGACTTTTAAACCCAACACGATGATCAGTTAGCAAAATTTAGAATAAAAATTGGCTATTAGTCACAATTGCAATAATCTTTAGATGTGTGGATAGTGAAAGTACTTAAGTAGGCAAATATACAGTGAAAGAAAAAATCCTATGAGTTAATTTTCCAACTCTTATTGCTATTGCATCTAAAATCTTCATGTAAAATAATTTACGGTTCGCATTTTCAATAGCATAATATCCTAAAGATGCATTTTTCACCATACAATTTATTACTCTTATTGCTGTTACAGCAAAAGCAATACATAGTAGAGTCAAATTAACATATTCAAGATGGTGGAATTTCATATTTTTAAAAATGATGGAGAAGCCGTTTACACAAGGAATAAAAGTGAGCAGAGTGCAATTTTTAAAAGCGGTTGGATGATTAAGATTTCAATAAAGTACACTTATATCGTATATTAAACAAAATAAGAGAGCAACAAAAATGTTCGAGCATTAATAACCAGTAATCCAAATTACCAAATAAGTGTAATCGTTTAACAGTATGTCTGTAAGCATACAATCCATGACTCATCCAAGAACGATTACACTAATCGCAAGGCCAAGTAAAAAAATATGATAATCCACTTGTAGTTAACCACAAATTAAGTAGAAGAAACTTGTAAATATAAATTCAGCGTAAAATAGACTTTAATGTTTTATTATAGTTATAGAAATTAATGTTTTTCTACATACGATAAGAATCTGTACCTGACTTTTGTTCCGTTAAAGCAGTGATTTCGAAGAAAGTAAACCAACATTAGATTAGCAATAATGTTTAGAAACTATTATACTTATACTCGGGAATGTTTGGAACACCTATTTGGAACTCCCATATAGATATAATACTTTAGATTCAGAAAGAAAAATTTCAAATTATTATATGTATTTGTCTTAGATGAATCATTGAATATGTGCTTACAAACATACTGCTTAATCAGTATACTTATTTGAGAAATTGGAATTAAGATTTCTAGTTTTCTATAATTTTTTCGACTGTACATATATACTACTATGCCAGGCGTAGGGATAATATGCACAGATAAGACCAATGGTTACCATTTCTATGTTTGATTCAGTTCGGGTGATTGATACATAAACCTAGAATAGAATTAAAATTGAAAAGGACATGTATTTGAACATGCTTTGTAAAAATCTTGAATATTCTTAACTACTGCAAAGCATAGTAATAAACCCATGGGTGAAAATGAGCCCGACTGCAGAACGGATGTGGATTTACAAATATGTAAATATGAAACTAATCTAAAAGTTTAGCAAGCACAAAGCTTGGTGATTCAGTGCAAATAGTATCGTGTAAACCGAAAACGAAGAAGAACTTTTACCTCTAACAGGCTAGAGAATTAGGTCACCGAAGCCAAGGTGGGATCTAATCGGTAGCGCAATCTTCAAAGAAGGAGTCGGACCGAGGCAGAGCACGATAGAATCAGAATAGTGCAACGGCGGAAGACTGGGACCTGCACTAACGAACGAACCCTGTTGGTGTATTTTGCTGAGTTAGAGGCCAATTTTGGGGTCAATTTTTTATCGTTGAGGATTGGAAGGGGAGGGGATCGAACTTGTGTAACGACTGAAAGAGGGGAAAAGAAAAAGAAGGGCAAGGGGCAACCGATAGATGTGAACCAAAAGCGATTAGGGAAATTGGAAGTCGAGTTAGGGTATTTGCTATTTGGGAATGAGGAAGAAGGAGGGAGCGAAAAGATCATCGGGAAAATCTAGGTTTTTTTTCTACGGAGTGCCAGCGATTTATCTCATTCGATTAGGAGCTCATATCCACTGTTTAAATTAAATGATCCAATGATTCAAAATAGTTATCTCCGTCATGTTATTTCGTTATGACATGGACCGCTAATTTTAAACACAACGGTGTAAAATGTTATATTTTTTATAGTGACTTTTTTATGCTTCAAGAATTACAATATTAAAGTTGTGGATTAAACTGTTTTTTGGCAATATTTACAGTTGTTTATCTTTATTATAACCTCTAACAACACCATACAGGAGTTACAAAAGATACCAATAACAATGTTAATAATAAACTATTGAAATACGAGAATTAATAAGATTAGCCAAAAATTATTAAGTATAATATTGGTAAAAATGTAAAATTATCATATACAAATTGCGAATGTTGTAATAAAAAAACTAGAATTCACAATCATTCGCTTCTATTGTTGTCTAAGTTTGTGCATATAATATTTGTTGATAAATATTGTTAAATGTAATTTATCTTAATCAAAATTTATAGAAAATTTTAATATTAGAATATGAAGTATTAAACAATTTAAATTAAAGTATTAAACGAACTTTTTCAATATTTTAAAGTTTACAAATATTGGTTATTTCGTGTAAAACAATAATTGGTTTTATAAACTTTGTGATTTATTTCAAATCTATTCAAGCTGATTTAAATTTTTAATTTTTTTGAAATATAAAATATAATTATCAACTATAATTATAAAATATAAGTACCAACTATAATTGTCAACTGTAATTATTAAATACAAATATTTAAAATTAATTATTGAATACAAGATATCATTTCATAAGTATTAAATTTTATTATTAATTATTAAATAATTAATAAAATAAACTGATATTTTCATTATTTAGGGAAATAATTATAAAAGAACAATTTAAAATTTTGGGATTTAGCGTAAGACTGGCATACTGACTGAAATTTGTGATGAAAGTAGATGACTTAATTAAGAATTTAGTAATTACATTGGTTATAAGCAAAGATTATTTTGCTAATTCCAAATAAGTAATGATTATAAGTTATTTATTATAGAACGTAAATTATTATTTATTATTACTTATAAATCATTAATTAGAACAAAATAATTATTAATTATTGAACATGTTAATAATTATTAAAAATTAACATTAAAGATATCTTTGAAAAATAATATAAATAACTCTTGCAAATCTGCTGGAATTCTGCTGCAAAATAGTGTCGATAAATATTTGTTGGTATTCTGCCTGAATTTGCAGCGGAAAATAGCAGCAGAAATTTTCTGTCGATAATTTGACGCAATTTGCGACGGAATAGTGAGGGACGACAGAATACGACAGTAATAAATAAAAGAAAAAAGTTGAAAAAACAAAAAACTATCCCTTGCAGATCACATGGAAATCCGTCGCAAATTAGCGACGGAAATTTCCACTTCTAAAAATCTAACGCTAAATCAGTGTTTTCTTGTAGTGGAACAACCTCCTTTATATAGCACGATTTCGTAGCTATTGCCATTCTTTTCTATTTAAATATTTGTTATTTCTCTTTTCTCTTTTATGGATCGAATATATAAATATGAACTTGTGACAACTATCAAAGAATTAATGTGCGCACATACGATTAATGTATGTGTGCGTACATGCATGTACACACATGTCATCAGCACATCCATTGCTTCATTTTTAAGTCATATCATTTGATAATTTGGTTTTCTCAGATTAAATAAATCTTTCTCATTCCGGTGTTCAACTTCATTTTTGTCTTTTTCTTGAATGTACTAAATATTTATCTCGTTTGGTTCTCAGTCTTTGCCCGTATTTTCTAATTCCATTTAGTTTATTTTTTTCTCATTGATAAGTGTGATTGGTATATTACAGAATGTACTAAACAATTTTTCTCATTTGGTTTTAATTTATTAAGATTTGATACAAGCGAACAGATAGTATATTATATAGTGCTTGTTTCTACAACTTGGGTACGATATAATTGGACGTAACAACCATTATTTTTGTGTGCAGTATATTAGGTTGGACCCCCTTGCTGTAAAAAGCCACCCTTTGATGGTGTCGGTGGGCGGCACTACAAGCATCACTTGCATTTCCGATGGTTGGAAACTGTTGGCGGCCGTCGGACACTGCCGGAAGACACCAGAAATAAGGGTGTCGAGGAGAAGTGTTTTAGAGGGTACGTTCTCGACATCAGCCATCGTATATGTTTCTGACGGCTTCAGTCTGCTTCCGACGGTCACTGGCGGCTCTCGTCACGTGTCAGAAACCGTCGGAAGCCGCTGGATAATATATACACGTCATCCGCCGGGAGCGTCGGGAAACCTGCTACTAATTCTTATATTTCTACTACATTTTAGTCTTCTTGCCGCATTTCATATACAGACATTCTTCCTCCGCTGCTATACAGTATCCAATATACACAATTCCAACCAAAAATCAAAAATAAAGCTTCACACAATTCACCAAACCATAAAATATATAAAATCAAGTCATATAAGTCCAAAACAGTCATACGAACAACCAAAACATCAAGTCTACATGTATACAACCAACCAACCAAGTGTACCATCACATAATACAACATTAAGTCTATCATCTGTATGACTAACGATCAAACATGTCCCAATCAGCAGTCAAACAAGTATGTTATCCACCCATTCACAAAAAACATACCTCTCAAAAGCATCAATCATTTACAGAATTACCTCTAGAACCAATGGAGAAAAGGAATTGGCCAAACTACTACATGTACTCGACAATACGCTGATCTAGAAGTTGCTCATCTCCTTGACCTGGTGACGATTATGTTCCTCTAGTTGTGCCATTTTAGCCCTCAAACTTTCGAACTCCCCATTATCGATTGTAGCTCGGGTCTGTCAGCCTCATCACTAGTTTCTAGCCAGTAATGATAATATAATTTAGTTCCAAATATATTATTAAACTCGTATCTTCTAATATATTATGTACTTACTGCTTGATCGCCAAATCCATATTGTCTGCTCCGTGATGATGGAACCATAACTGATTCAAATATAGCATCTTCCTCATCCATTGTTAGCTACTCCCGACCCTTCTCAGCCAACCTTTTTTTCTGCTGCAACATAAAATTTTCCTGCAAGATTTATATTTAGATAAATCAATTACTAATAGTAAATAAATTTAGTATAAATAAATTGAAATATGTCTACATGGCTCTTACTGGATTTCTAATTGTGTCATGTATATGAAACTTTCATGTCCGGATTTACTTGTTCGACAGCATGCATACGGGTAAACACATTCATGAACGACACGGGACCCTCTACTTCTGCTTCCTGAAATTGATTATTTTATACAATTATTATACGCTCAAAATTATATAGTAGAAAAAATAATTGCAATTCAAATTCAGTTAATTTACCAACTCTTGCCGATATTGCTGGAATGACTTTGATCCTCCTCGATCGGTATTAGGATTTTTATTTCTGTTTGTAAAGTTTCTTTCCGACTTTGTCTGTACATTAAAAATTGGATACATTAATTATCGACCAACTATTTTTCGATATTTAATTATCTATCAATCAAATATTTGAAAAAAAAAATAGTACACTTACCTTTGCCTCCTCGTTATTCCAGTATTTCAACCAACCTTCTGATACATTCGCCCTCTTCCAATTCGGTTTCTTTGATTGTTTCTTCACTTCATACATTGCATCCTTATAGTTCTTTCATATTTTACGCATCCAGTATTCGCGTGCAAGCTGCATATCATCTTTCTGAAAGCCCGGCTCAGCCGATGTTTCAAAAAAAAAAACACATTACCCTGTAAACGATAAACAGTAAAAAAATGATAAAAAAGAATTAAAAATTAACAATAGAAAATAATAATAATTACAAGCACATGCCAATGCACTCTACTATGTGCGAAGGGATGATGCCCCACTTTGTCTAACAATCCGACATGCTACTCCAATATGAGAATTAAAAATGAAAAATAGAAAGAAAGAAAATACTTACAAGGACATGCCAGATGCACTCTACTATGTGCAGAGGGATGATGCCCCACTTCGGTTAACAATCTGACATCCTACTCCAATATGTCGCTCTAGTAACATTCAACACAATCCATGATGGTTGTAAATTGAATTCTCTGTTTTTTAATTTAATTCATAAGTACATATATCATTAAAAAAAATTAAGATGTTGAATGTAGTTTATTTCTTACCCCTCAGCTCTAGGTATTAATATAACTATAGTCCGCGGTGATGGTTGCGATGGACCAGTGTCATTGCCTCTTAATGATCTGGAAGAACTCCTACCCCTAGATGACATGTCTATACATGTGACATATAAACATAGTAATTCTGAAGAGAAAATAGGATGATAATGAAATAAATTTCATACTTAAACGTCATAAGCAATATAAATTGCTACTTAAAATGGAAATACAACCTGAATTGTATACATCTGATTCATATTGGGTCTTATGTTTAAACGATAAGCATATTACAATACATTAAAAAAAGATTGCTAAATAAATGACAAATGAAAATATAGTAAAAGATGTAAACAACAGTAAACATATTAGGTTTCATAGTTGCATCGGTTTCATAACGTACCAAAAATTCATATATTTACATCAATTACAAAAATGCTACTATAACTATCAAATTAATACTACTCATTTTATATCAATCATCATCGTCTTCAAATTCAGATTCGGTCTCATTTTCTTCGTTAATTTCATCTATACTATCAAATGCTTCCACCAGAACATTTGATTCATTGATCAAAGATCCAAAATCTGTATGATCATCTGTAATTGTTCTTTCGTTGTTCTTAAGATCTTCCTTATAAGCTTGTTCATTTGGAATATTCTTCCCATGTAAAGTAAATCTGACCTTTGTTTTAGAAACTGCCAACCAATCTACTTGTTACTTTTTAGAGACGGTTAAGGAGCATAATAAACTTGCAATGCTTGTTTGGCTAGCATAAAAGGATCATACTTGTGATAATGTGATGTGTGTTTTATTTCGATAAGATTAAAATTCATGTGCACATTAATTCCAAAACTTGGAACATTGTTAAACCAATTACATCTAAATAGGAACACTTCCTCTGTGGGGCGTGAGAAATATGTCAATTGCAAAATTTGTGTTAAAAAGCTATAAAAATCATTTATGTGATTTTCTAGATCGTCGCTACCTTTAACAAATACACCTGTATTATTGGTTGATTTTTCTGCACCACATTCTTTGGTGTTAAATTTATGTCCATTAATGAAATATGTTGGATATGTCTTTACCACTCTTTCCGATCCCATCGCAAGATGTCAATCCTTTGTCAACAAAACAATTTTTTGGCTCGTAATCGTATTTTGAAAACTAACTGGAAAATTCTTTACAGAGATCTTTGTTAGGATGTTCATGTTCATAAACACTATATATATATATATATATATATTTAATATTACATCAGACTCTACATGTGCATGCATTATAGAAATGGATGAAAACACAAACTATTATTTCGGTTTACCTAACAAATAGTGCAACCTCGACACAATTTAAAAGAATATAAGTATGTGCTACATGAAGATCTCTATCGTCTAGCCATATTACTACGCATTTCCAAGAAGGCCGACAATGTTGCCTAAAAATAGATAACATCATTTGAGAGGGCTCTTGTTTGTCGCTTTCATCATTACGAGGAGCACTTTCAAATGATATATTCACATCGTCATTGAGATAATGAGAGAAAAAGAACGAAGCTTTTTTTTGATGTAAGATTTATGTATCGACCCTTCAACTCGTGCTTTTTGTCTCACTTTTTTATTCGGATGATTCAGATATCTATGCAATTTTTTTACATTAACTTCATATTTTAAATACAATTAAATTACTAGGTAACATATGTTATATTACTCTCAAATGAATACATCCATCCATATTGAATAGGATCTCGAAGTCATGCTTCAGGTGGAGATGAACAGGTAAACGCTTCATTACATTAAAAACAACCTAGAGAAAATATTTTCTTTAATTTGCAAAGCAATATAGGAATATCTACTTCAAGTTTCGTAAACGTTGCACTTTTAAAGTAGTCGAACAAAGCTCTTTGTAAAACATATTAAGATCCAGTACTACTTTCCAAACTTTTAATGACATTAGTTCATTTAACATAATGGGTAATAACTTTTCCATCATTATTTGAGAGTTGTGGCTTTTCATTCTGCCCAATCCACTGTTTTTAAAGTCAACACTTCTACAAAGATTTAACGAAATTCCATCGGTAAATCTTAACCCTTCTACCCATTTTAACACAAATTTGACTTGATTATTTTCAAATTTATTACCTGCCTTCTGTTTTTTACTATCATTTTGTTTCATATGAAGCTCATGAAATTTGCATAATTCTTCTATATCGCCTCTTGATTTCATATCATCTTTAATCTTCCCTTTGACATTCAAAATTGTGTTATAGACATTATCAAATAAAATTTTCTCATTGTGCCACATCAATAGTATGACAAAGTAGAATATGTTTCCAATATGGCAACTCCCAAAAAAATAGACTGTTTACACCAATTATAAATAGTCAATTTGCCTTCGATTTCTGTTTGCACTCCAGTTTGATATATCTTTGGATAGTCCCTAACCAGTTCGTATATTTCTTCGCTTGACCATATCATTGGTGGTTGCCTGGTTTCTACTTTATTAGCTAAAAAGTTTTTCTTATCTAATCTAAAAGGATGATTTACATGGAAAAAACATCGATGGCAGTCAAGCCATAAAATTTTCTTATCATACGAAAAAGAAAACGCTCGTGTTTCTTCCATGTAATATGAACATGCTAGACGACCAACAATACTCCCACTACAAGAAACTTTGTTATTTTCGACAGGACTGAGCGACGGCTTTCGACGGGCCGTCGGCAGCCGTCGGAAGCCGTCGATTATAAACGTATTATCCCCAACTCGAGACCATTTCTGCTTTATTCCTCCATCCCCCAAACCCATACTCAGCACGAATTCTCAAACCATACACCCCCCCAAATCGCGATTTTTGGCCTCCAAACACCAAAACTTTCACGTCCAATTTCCACCGCCTTCCACTCAAGCCTCCAGCAAGAGCAATTTGAGGTATAATTTTGTTTTTTGCTTAAAATTTCAATTTTTACATAAACCTAAATTTGTTAAAATTAACAAATTAGGGTTAATGGTTGATTGCAATTGGTTACTATGGTGTTGTAGTAGGTTATATCATCATATTATATGTGTATTTCATGTGCTACACTGAAATTGAAATTTTTATGTCCAATATTTGGTTATTTGTCTATGTTACATTGAAAATTAGGCATGCTTTGGATAAGTTGTTGTAGGTGGTCATAACAATGGTAAAAAACTCGAGCAATTAAATGCAATGCTTATAACAAAATAGGAAAGACGAAGCAAACCATGTGTCAATTTTTAGAAATATAATGTTTAGATACCGAAGTGATGATTTAAGTGCATCCACATGTCAAACTAAAAATGTATGTGCGTGTGTATGTATGTGTGTGTGTATATGTTTCAATTAAGTTTGGTTTTTATCGTTGTATATAATTTAGGATATTTATGTACATATGCACCGTTGTGCGCTTGTCATTCTTGTATGTGTTAGTTGGCATACGAAAAAATGAATGGATTAACAGGGAATAGTACATCGTGCAAATTTTGACTTATGCAAAAAAAAAAAAAAAGAGTCCACATTCTAGTTGTGCCTATTGAAACGAAGATAATAGAAAATTGACTTTAAGTTGAATGAAATGTCAAGCATATGATAAGATAAAATATTTTTGTGTTGCAATAAAACGTATTTTATAGTAAAATGCGCACATCTAATTGGCTAATATCCCCTAGAGTGTTTTCAGCCCCGTCCGACGGATGTTGTACATGATCGTTATATAAATAGTCGTTTTTGTCAAATAAAAAAACGACCGTTTGTATTCATCTGGTACAATATTTGTTGGATTTGTCCATGTATTGGACAAGTTATAAATGCAGTAAGCATGTACATTTTGTACATTACTTCATTTCAAAAGATTCACAAAATTTCGGTTTAATTTTCTTTTTGTTTCCTGCGTACATGTGTACAATGCAGGAAACAAAAGGGAAATGCTGCCGCAATTTTGTTGAATTGTTTGAGATGAGGTAGTATACAATTGTAAATGTTTACTCTGTTTATAATGGGAAGTAGGATGCCTAACCATGTAAAAGAGTTGCAACAAAAAAAAAGTGCCAAATTAGTTTTTTTTTTCAACATAGTGAAAATGTTGTTTGCTTTCAACCGTTATATATACATGTGTTTTATGACCATAATTAAAAATAAGTTATTTTCGAATTTGAATTCTTGAAAATAAATATTATTTTCGAACTTGTGCCTAAATTTGTCAAATAGGAAAAAATGATTGATTATTTTGTTGATCGGAGGAGTTGGATGTACCAAAGAAGAGGACAGAGAGGTTCAATAAAAGAAGATTTTTATAATCATATAAATGTCTTTGTTGAATTCGCTTTAAGTAATAACGGAAGTGATCCTGAAATTCGTTGTCCGTGTAGCAAGTGTAGACATTTGAAATATTTGTTACCTGATGTTGTGTAAGTCCATTTATGCAAAAATGGATTCGTACCCGAGTATTATTTTTGGGATCGTCATGGAGAAGTTGTATCAAATACTCCTGTAGAGACTGAGGTAGAAAGTGCTGTTGATGAAAATATTAGTACGCCCCGTACTGAAAATATGGTCGAAGACGCAGCACGATCAATGTTTCCTATGAATGCAGTTGACGACGATGATGGAAATGATTAAGAACCGAATATTGAAGCAAAGAAAATTTATGATTTGTTGGATAATGCTAAGAAACCTATTTAGGATGGTTGTAAAAGCGGCACTCAGCTATCGGTAATAGAAGAATACATTGCGATGAAGTCAAAATACGACATCACTGAAGCTGGGTTCACAACTATTGTACAAGCTGCAAAAATGCATATGCCGCCGGATAATTTAATGTGTGAAATTCGCTACGAAGTTAAAAAACTTATGTCGGCATTTGGTTTACCTTATCAAAGAATGGACACATGTTTAAAAGGATGCATGTTGTTTTGGAAAGACGACGTAAATCTTAGAAATTGTAAAATACGTAAACGGATGCGACTTATATAAAAATTAATATGCTATATAGTTTTGAACTTGTAATAATGGTGTGTAATAATCAAATTCAGGAGGCTCAGGAGGAGGGTTCAGTCATGTATATGGGTGTGTTCGCACGTATGCATGCCATCAAGCATGTCGACTCAGATGGGAACATCACATACACATGGCATGACGAGAAATCTAGGAAGAGTCACGTAAGATTTCATTTTATGTAGAAGTTTATGTAGTAATTGTTAAATTACTATAAAATAAGATATCATTATATTAATTTTATATACATTCTTATTTGGTCTTGCAGGAGAAGTTTATGGAGCGTCGTCAGATGCATCTAGCTGAGAGTGGATGTGAGCAGCTTACTACTGACGAGGAGGACAATATCTTCCAGTCAGTGATGGATCCAGCGACGCGGAATAGACGTTATGGATTCAGAAATCAAGTGGTATTACATTTTTACTTTAATTTAATTTTTATTTTAGAAATAATATAACTTTTACGAATTACATGTTATTAAAATAATCGTACATGATTAAAAGATTTTTAAATAATTGTTACAGTTCACCAGCCAGTAGGCACGGGGCAGACATACTAGAGCTGCTATAGACGCCGCAGAGATTGAGGAGTTGAGAGCTAGGGTGGCACAGCTTGAGGACCAGAATCGCTGCCAAGCTATTGAGACAACTCAGCTTCTTGATCGACGCTTAGTGGAGTTTGCACAACAGTATGGGCGCTTCCCCTTATCATCTGGTTCTGCAGATGATGATGATCAGGATCAGTGATAGATAGGTATGTTTTTTTAGTTGGGCATGTACATATATGACTAGGTTGCTGGCACTATGGGATGGTTGTATGACTTTGGTTTGACATTTTGCATGTATTTTGACAGTAGACTTGATGTGGTGGGTTGATGCACTAGACTTGATGTATTATATGTTGTTGTAATGGTAGACTTGTTATGTTTTATATGTTTTTTGTGGTTTTCATGATTTTTTGGTTGAAATGGTATGGATTTCATGATTTGTATATGAAATGTTGTGCTGGAATTATAGACCGATGGTCTGAATTGGTGAATTGAGATGAATGTGTGTTGGAAGGCTAAATAGCAGCTGGAATACAAAAATAATATCCAGGTTTTGCGACGGCTTCCGATGGCCTATCGGTCCAAATAGAGGTAACGGATTCCGATGACTTGGGACGGCTTAATGGTCAACGTATGCAATGGTTTTCGACGGCTAGCGACGGCCATCGGAAACCGAAACGATCCGATATAAACCATAGGAAATTACAACGAGGGGTTCTGTCAGTAGCCGTCGGAAACTCTATTTATCGATGTCTTAAATTGCGACGGGGATTTCCGACGGTTTGCATTAATTTCTGAAGGACGCCGACGGTTGGCAGCCGTCGGAAATCCGTATTATTCTTGTAGTGTCCATCCTGAAAGCATAGCATATGCAGGAAAATTACTTATAGTTCAAAATAAAGAAGCAAACATGCGAAAAAAATTCTTCTTTGAAGCATTGTATGTTTTTACTCCTTCGTTCCATAGTGTTCTTAATTCTTTAACAGCAGTTGTAATTAACATCAATTCCTTGTGCCAGATCACCAGGGCTAGGAATGACAACAGTAAGAAACATATATTGTGTTTTCATATACATCTATAACGGTAAATTATACGGTGTGATGATAATGGGTCATGATGAATATTTAGCACTAAATAGAGAAACTAGTGAAAAACCATTCGTACATAATCATGGTCTAACATTACAACTCTTTGCTGCAAAATTGGAATAACTTTTATCGAAATGCTTCCATTTTTCTCTATCGGCTGGATGAGTCAACATAGCCTCTTCCTCCAATCTCAAACTATGTTATCTCATATAAGATAAAGTTACAGAAGATGCCTATAATCTTTGAAGCATTGGAGTGATGGGTAAGTAATGCATACGCTTGTATGGAACTTCATTTCCCTTCTTCTTTTTTGGTTCGTACCTTTCCTGATTGCGTATTTTACAATTTTAAGGTTTACGTCATCTTTTCAAAACAACATGCAACTATTTGAACATGTATCTATTTTATGATAAGGTAAACCAAAAGCCGACAAAAGTTTTTTTACTTTGTAGTGGTTTTCACACATTAAATATCGGGCGGCATGTGTGTTTTTGCAGCTTGTACAATAGTCGTAAACCCAACTTCAGTGATGTATTTTGACTTTATCATAATGTATTCTGCGATTACTGTTAGCTGAGTGCCACTTTTACAACCATCCCAAATAGGTTTTTAGAAGCATTTAATAAATCAAAAAAAAATTTGCTTCAATATTAGGTTCTTTATTATATTACAAATTTCAAACCATCCATGTCCAAAAACAGCCCCCTTCACTTCCACCTTCCATGCCCATCTCTTTACGAAATGCCAAACTAACTTCATCGTTATTCTTCTCTTCGCAATCTCTACCAAGATATCACCAACCTGACCAACTCAGTCATCACAATAAAATCGCATTCCCAGGTGTTCTTCACGCATGATGTTGCAAGTATCAACATCTTTTTCCATCGATTCTCCTCAAAATTTGCCACCCGATGCTATAACGGTCTACAAACTCGAATATGATATTTAAATTGTGAATCAATCCTTGTAGTAATGACAAATCTGAACACTAAACAATAAGCCGCCATGACATGTCAATCCCCCAATTTTGATCGCACCTTAAATTTTACACACCATCGGGAAGCTCTCCCTCATACGAACTCAATGGATCAAGATTCATGTGATTTCATTGAGTATCCATTTTTATTTTAAATTGACGAAGATTTAAGGATAATGCCACCATGTTTTATTTTGGCTACAGATTAGAAAAAGAAAAGTGATTAGTGGATTTCGGTTTAGAGAAATTAAGGGAATATTTATAGGCTAATGAGTTCGAGGTATTTTATGATTATGTTCAATATAGGTCTTATATTAGTTATGCGAACAAATTATGCATGATATAAAGTCAAAATTGAATTATATTAATTATGTGAACAAATTATGCATGATATAAATTCGAAATTGAATTATATTAGTTATGTTAGTTATGTAGACAAATTGTGCATGACATAAATTCAAAATTGAATTATATTAGTTATGTGAACAAATTATGGATGATATAAATTCAAAATTGAATTATATTAGTCATGTGGCAAATTATGTATGATATAATTCAAAATTGAATTATCTAACAATTTCAAATTTACATTTAATTTTGAGAATATTCAATTCATTTTAAGTCTTAATAAATTTAAAGTTTAATTCAACTCAAAAGTTTATTAATTTATATTCAAACCAAAACAGAAATTTTAAAACGGTTTTATAAATCAATTCCTCAAATACATTAAAATTTAGTTTTTATTATTTACAAAATTTCAATTTGAATTACAATTATAAATGGATTAAGTTAATTCCACAAAAATATTTTAATATTAAATTTCAAATCTCAGTGTTAATCAATATAAACAAAATCACAAATTATTTACAGTCAACATAAGTCACTAATGTCAAACTAAGTTGAATTTAATTACTTAAATAATTTACTTGAATTTCTACCATACCATTTTTCACAATTAGATCATTAAAGTTTCATCATAAACTTAATACTAAACGTTAATAAATTAATTCTAATCCAAACTAGGACTTATATTAGTTAAAAGAATAAATTACATATACAATAAATTTAATTTAAAAGTTTTTTTTCAACAAATTAAATAGAGCAATTAAATTTAGTCATAATTGATTCATTTTAAGTCTTAATAACTTGCTATAAATTCCCATTTACATTTCTAAACAATTTAAATCGCTTTCTTCCAAATAAACATTTATTTCAAATTAATTTCAAAACATGTTAATTTTACTCAAATCAAAATAAAATTCAAACTAACTTTGTAAATCGACTTTATTTGTATTTAATTCCAACATTGATTATTTACTAATCCAGTTGAATTTCAACAATAAATTCTATAACTCAATTCCATTCAATTTCTTTAAGATTTCAATATTAATTAGTATAGACAAAATCGTAGTTAAGTTTACGATCAATGCAGCTTATTATTGTTACAATATATTGAAATTCATTACTTAATTCTCTTTAATTAAGTTCACATCATAAAATAAATAAATAAAATCATTGAATTTTATTTATAACCAAACGAAAAATTATTCAAAAGTTATATAAGATTTAATAATCTAAATCATCAAAAAATACAGGTTGCTACACTCTCCCCCACTCAAATATTTTCGTCCTCAAAAAGGTACAGTAAGGAAGTTCTCAATTTATATATTTAATCACATAATTTCTTATTCAACTTAGAAACAATTACCTATACAAAAAGTTTGATATAGGTTTGAAAACTCAAATTTCCACAAAATTTTCTGAGTCACAAATTCATGATTTTTTTTGGCATAGTCTCCTTTGTATGATTAGGTCCGGAAGACGACAATATAAGTATAATCACTAATATACATCTGATCTCAGTGATGAGGCATCCCAAAAATGGGAAAAATATATAATGCCAAAATACGAAATATAATTCGATATGCGTACCTTTCGTTTGCGTTATTAGCGATTTAGCTTATTTTTAAGCAAGCAAAAGCAATTTTTATGCGCAAGTAGCTCTCAAAGCAAGCAAATTGCCTTCAGTACCCACTATAACATTCAACAACCAAATAAAAACATATGTAAGTATATAGTAAACAATATAAATAAAATAATAATATATGACTTAACAATCAACAAGCGTCCAGCTAGTATTCATCCAAAATTTTAACAATAATTTCTATTTATACTTTATAATATCAACATTTAATCTATTACACTACCATTTCTTACAAATATACAATTGACTAATATTTATTGGTAGCATTTACTTTATTGCACATTAGTTCTTTTCATTCTCTTCCAATTTGATTCATTTCAATTTATTAGGTTTATATACATTTATTTTCTTACAATGAATTCATATTCAATTTATGCATATTACCTTATATCCGATTGACTCATTTGCAAACATCGATGTTCACTATTTTTGTTTTCACTTCACAAATCAGATTCATTTCCATATTATATCAATTCCATTTTTTTAGGCTTATTTTACCAAGTTAGTCCTTTCCAAATTCATTTATTCATTTTCATTAATCTCTATAAGTTAAATATATCTAATAATACATACATTAGTTTAATTTATTTACCTTTTTTTAGTTGAATTCAATTCCACAACATAACTAAATATATCATTTATTATCAGAATTTATATTTATTTATATTTATAGTGTAACAACCCGGAATATCAGAACCAATTTAAAAATTTTATTTTGGCTATTTTAATAAATTTAGTATATTTAAAATAATTTTAAATAATAACGACTAAAAATTTATTTGCATCGAAGTTAGAATGAATAAATTTATTTTAATTATATAACGAGCCTGAAATGGCGCGGCAGTTTGAAAATTCAACTTTGAACTTTTACTGAATGTATAGGATTCAAAATAAATCGGATTTTAGTGAAACAAAAAATATTTAAATTTGTTTAATTATTTCTTTCTAATGAATTTGAAAAATTGATATTTCATGGCAGGAATCAAAAGTTATGGTCAGTTGAATATTTAGAATAGTCGCTATGGAATAAATATAACCCTTAAAAATAGTCATTTTGCAAACGACCTCCGTTTTCGACGAAACCACTTTTGTTGGATCCAGAATGTCAAATTACAGCTAGGCTTAAAATTCCACAATTTTTGGAGTTGATATGTGAGCGTGGCAAAGGAAAACGCGTTTGGCAATTTCAGTTTGAATTGGATAGACCAGAAAAAGTCCATTTTTCAAATGGTCTCCAAATTCGACGAAATTAATTTTAATGGGACCATATCGTCCCAACATAACTAGATTTACTTTTTGAGAATTTTTGGAATCAGTATGTGGCCACGGCAAATTAAAATATACGTTCAAATCCAAATTTGAATGTTTTATATTTTAATTTGAAGAATAACTAACTGAAACAGTCGAATGGGCTTACGAAACATATTCCATTTTGTCCGGAATAGGGGTATTTAGCTAGGGGCTTCAGTCGTTGGGTTTGATTTGGAGTCCGGAAAAGAAAATACTAATTTTGAAATAAATATATATATCGGCCAATAGAATTTTTCCATTCATTAATTATATTTTCCAAAAAAAAACCCGCAAACCCTATATCATCGACGGCGGCTCATGTTCAAAACCTCCAGCCCCGATTCCGGCCAAACCACTTAGTAAAATTTGTTGTTCCAGTTGGGAATTTTGTAGAGCTCCTCTCCACCTTCAAATCCATACCTGATTCGGCACCTATCGTTGCGTGTACGTGGAGATCCGCGTCTCCAAAGTCTGGACCTTTCAACTACTGCCACGCCCTCTAGCCGTGATCGAACTGGGCCCCACCACCGTGCGCAGGCGCGCCTTCCTCCCCTTTTTGACGTGCAAAAACCCGATCGTCTCCAGGTGCTTCGAATTTCGTGAAAATCGCGACCCTAGTTTCGAATCATTCCAGAGAGGTAATGGGAGTTCATATTTAAACTGTTTTAAACACTTTAAAGCGTTGCAAAATATGCTTATCGTATAAAAATATATCTTTTTCATATGTTGTCGAAATCCAGTGAAACAAGAGACATTGGACTCGTGACGACGTCTTCTACATTCTATAAGAGACCGGAGAATTTTTGGAGCTTCCTACAATTTTAGAAGGAGTGGAACCCAATGTGAGCATTCTAAATTCAAATTGGAATGTGTACGCGTTGTGTAACTTATATAAGTGATGTATAAATTATATACACATCGTATATCTCATATATGGTCGTTGTATACATTATATAAGCGATGTATAAATTATACATGCATTGTATAAATCATATATGCGTTGAATGGAATTGAAATGAAATTGAAATTGAAATGGAAATATATATATATATATATATATACTCCCCTCGTCCACGGACCATGGACGATATAAATTGATTGTGTTATGAGTGATTGATTATAGTTAAGAATGATTGATTGTAGTTGCAACAAATTTGGTTGTGTTTGTGGTATATTCATTGTATTGTGAAAATGAATGATATTATGGAAATCATTGAAATGAAAGTATTGTATTGTATTGCTGTAAGGCCTAGGATAGCAGAGGAGCCGTGTTGGACATGGTGCCGGTGCTAAATACCCTGCCGTTGTAATGCCGAAATTTTCTGAAATATTCATGCGTCGAAAAATATTCATGTTTGAAATAAATTGTTTGAACAATAAAAATCACATTTTTATTATATGTACGAAGTATATAAAATATTCATGTTTGAAATAAATTGTTTGAACGATAAAAATAACATTTTTATTGTATATATGAATCGCTAAAAATATTCATGTTTGAAATAAAATGTTTTAATAATAAAAATCACATTTTTATTATATGAATGATGTAAATAAATATTTGCTGATTGAAAATAATATTTTTAACATGTATATGAACTGTTAAAAATAACCTAAGGTTGAAACAAATATTTATTGATTGAAAATAATATTTTAAACATGTATATTAACTGTTAAAAATAACCAAAGGTTGAAATAAATATTTATTGATTGAAAATAATATTTTAACATGTATATGAACTGTTAAAAATAACCAAAGGTTGAAATAAATATATGTTGATTGAAAATAATATTTTTAACATGTATATAAACTGTTAAAAATAACCAAAGGTTGAAATAAATATTTGTTGATTGAAAATAATATTTTTAACATGTTTATGAACTATTAAAAATAACCATAGGTTGAAATAAATATTTGTTGATTGAAAATAATATTTTTAACATGAATATGAATTGTTTAAAATAACCATAAGTTGAAATAAATATTTGTTGATTGAAAATAATATTTCTAACATGTATATGAAGTGTTAAAAATCATCATGTATAGAAATAAATATTGGTTAGCTAAAAATATTATTTTTGGCTTAGATATGCACATATATACATGTACTGAACATGTAAATGGATTTGTTGTTGAGTAAAGAATTTATTTATGTGCCCGACAAATAGGTAAACCTTAATGAGTTGGCTATGCAATGTTATATATATCAACTCCTATGAATGTCATTGGATGCAGTGTGCTGGTTATTCTGTGTGAGATTATAAAAAACGCCATAGGATAGTAATAATTAATTTTGAACTACACTACATGTCATACTACGTGAAGTGAGCATACTTCACCATATACCACATCAACATTTGGAGCTAATGTGACGAGGTTGGGATTACCATACGGCGAGACGCTCGTATGGTGTTGACTGAATTACAGGTTGAACTGAGGACCGATATGGACAAAATAAATATAACGGTAAATTTCCAGATTAAATAAAAACCCCACACGGGTGTAGAGTTGACAATAATCACGTCTCTCTAGTTATTAGATACGACACATGGATTATCTATTTTCCAACACTGGACGAGGTGGCAAGATTTATCTCTGGAGTAATTTTGCACACTCCCTCGGGCTTAGATAGGACCCTAAAAAAAATTGTGTGTGCTTATACTGGATTTATTGGGTACCTAATACGGCCCAATAAATTTCCAAATCCCTCCCCGTACAAAGGAGGTTATGGCAAAAAAATTCAAAATTTAAAGGCGTTAGGCAAAATTTTGAAGTATAAACGGTTTAGAAATCGTAGATTAACTTATATTTATATATATAAAAATATAATTAAAATAAACGAATAACGACGTTGTAGTTCGCGTTTTGAAATCGTAATTTTAAATGATTATTACGGGAGACCCGACCGTCGAATTTTCCTGAAACCGGAACTTTTGGGTTCGCTTTGGAAAGATCTTTCCAACGATATAAAATTCGTTAAGATCCAATGGTTAGATTTTGCGAAATGTTTAAATCAAATTTGGATGAGAGCAGCGCCAGGGCCCTCGAATGACCTGAAACGTCGTTCGATGGAAATGGACTATTTTTGAATAAATAAAAATAGTGAAAAATCTTTTTAAAATATTATAAACGATGTGGAATGGAGATAAACCGATTTTACTTAGTTTATCAGAAATTTTGATGGTTGGACGTATTTGGCATGAAAATTATATTAGTGAACTGAAATGTGGATGGCGAATAGTTTAAACATAGAAAGATTTGATTTGAATTCTATACATGCATGAATTATTTGAAAAAGCTGAGTTAATTATCATTTCAAATAATTGATCGATGATGAAAAATTCGAAGATATGAAGACGGTGGATGAAGACCGGAGATCTTCACATCGTTTGGACGATTACTGATGTCTTGATTGGGAGGCATCCCAAGACAAGGTAATAAGTGGTGATCGTCCATACATACTTGGAGATTGACTGGATATGCAAGGGCCTCTCTCCTGTATTAGACATACGGGACGAGGAATAAGGTGCCTCTGGTTTCGTTCAGACCCAGAACGAACTAGTAAATGGATGTGTGTCAGACATTGGATTTTTTCTATGCTGATTGATTTCTATTAGTTAAATATCTGTTTGGTGGCGGAGAATTTATTCTCTTGCTTAACACCCTTCTCTAAGACGTACGAGCTTAGAGGTTATATATCGATAGACATCAGTCGCATGGCGTGGAATGTCAATGTGGCATGCTGAGATGCTATGATTAAGGCTTTTTTTGAAAAGCAAAGCCTTGTGGTTGATGATCAAAGCACGACTTTAATATAGCGTAGCTTTGTGTATGGCGTTAATTCGCGAGCCTCACACCACAAGTATGAACCAGAAACGGGAGAGGACATCAGGGAGGACATGCATTTCCTTCTAACTAGTAGTGGTTTCATGGTATGGAGCCCAGACATTTTTACTTATGTGGATGATGGATAGCGAGGCACCTCTGATATATCGGTATTGAGTCATCTAGCTCATTTTCTCCCCAAAGGGCGGGGAAACATATTGTTCAGGCATTTTAATCCACTCCGTGTGGACCGACCCTGACGATCCAAGGGCCCACCTGAGTCTGGGTCCTGAGACATGGTAGGCTAGACTGTCTCGAAGTCGGTAAGGACGATCCCCTGCCTTAGTTCATGGTGGAAATCCAATTTCCAATACGAAGTTGTGCAGTTTTGATTGTAAACCTATATATGGCGACATGATATAAGGTACCCATGCCGTCTATTATTGATACATTATGATTGAAATTGTTTTTGAAACATATAAGCCCTAGTAATAATATCAAATGATTTTGTTTTATACGTATCAAGCATATTTTGGCCATTATAAGGTAAAACTCTATCCTCCAGTTTGCGTTGCATTGTGTGATGGGACTTGAGTCTTATAATGGCTTCATTTTCTATAAAAAGCATTGTGTTGTTTAAATGATTTGCTTTATTTACACACTGGCAATCCAATGGAGTAAACCCGTTCCACGTTAGCGGTGTGGTCCTGTGATTGGCCTTATTGTTAAATAGGTTAAGTAAGATTTCTCATACCAGTCCCATGACCGACTCGTAGTTTGTTTTACTTTGCAAACTTGGGTTCCCCTATTTCTACACGGGCAGCCTTGTATTCAGGTTTTAGTAGGACCATTCTGGATAGCTATGGAGATGAAGATGGATTCTATCATTTCTATTATGATGTTCAGACTTTGTTATGTATATTATGTTTGATTCCGCTATAGACATTTTATATAAAGCTGAAACTGTATTTGTACTAAGTGTGATCCTGTTATACTGTGTAACTCTGATGATTATATTTGTTCCATTGTAATTTGTTGTACATTATCTGGTGTAATTCTATATTTTGGTTCGGTGTAAATGTTTATGTGTTATATTCCAAAGATTATCCTTGCTTCCATGGCATGGGAGTTTAGGGTCATCACAGTTGCTATCAGAGCTTTGGTTAATTTTAGTTCCGGAATATAACATATTAACGAACTCGTCAGAAATAGATTCAATAGTATTCTAGGGCGAGTAACTCATTACAGATAGGATCAGTAATATCCTAGAGTGAGTATAGAAGAATAAAATACACCCAATATATGCATATACAATTAAATATATGTCTCTATGCTTTACAATATCTTTGCTGTTAGCCCGACTCTTTGTCTGTTATTTGCAGATATAGTAGAAAATGAGTGGCAGAAGTAGAAGAAGTAATTCTATGGTTCAGAAATCTGATGAGCCAATTGTGCTGCCACAGACAGAATTAGATATAGAGGCTCTATTAAGGAAGTATCGAAATCTGGGTGGAGTACCATTCTTAGGCAAGGAGTCTATTATTGAAGCATGAGCATGGATGCGTTCGTCTGAGAGAATATTTGAAGGCTTAAAGCTGAGGGATGACCAAAAAAGATTACTGACATCTTGGGCACTCAAAGACGAAGCTTTAATCTGATGGGAAATGGTTACTAAGGATAATCCAAAAGGTAATATTACCTGGGATAGATTTAAAGAAATTTTCAATGAAAGATTTATTCCTCCAGAAGCAACTGAGCGGCTTTACGATGAGTTCTACTATCAGAAACAAGGAGATATGACCATTTAGGAGAATCAGGGTAAATTCAGCAGACTTTCTCGTTTTGCCCCGAAGCTAATTGAGGATCCTTTGAGGAAGAATCTAAGGTTTATTAACGGGCTTCAAAGAAGGTACAAAAATTGCGTAACTGCACATGTGAAACTTCCTTTTTCTGAAATGATATACATGGCTTATCACTATGAGGATCTTGATAAGCAAGGCCTTTTTGAGGACGAAGAGGAAGTCAGTCCTAGTAACAAAAGGAAGTTTGAGACTGATAGCTTAGAGGCAATTACGGGGCCTGAGGCAAGTACAAAATCTGAGATCAGTAAGAAGCCTAAAGCCAGTCAGAAAAAGGTAAAGACAGTCGTTTGCTAAATTGTAATCAGCAAGGGCATTCGATAAGGAAATGTAAATCTTCGAATAGACGAAAGGATGATGGGTTTAAATCCGGTAAGAAAGTTCGAGAGAACAGGGGATGCTATAAGTGCCACCAGGCTGGTCATATTACGAAAAATTGTCGGCTATCAAAGAAGTCTGAAATAGTACATGTAAATGAAGTGGTAGAAGTTGCAGCACCCTCAGCTAGTCAAGTAAGGCCCAATGTTTTGGAAGGCACGCTTACTGTCGAAGATATTCCAGTTAAAGTACTGTTTGATACAGGCGCATCACGTAGCTTTATTGCAAGTAATGTGGTTGAGAAACTGGAGTTATGAAAAATCTCAAAGAACCCGTCAAAGTCCATAATCTTATTGGGGGTTCCCTCAATCTTAGTTGGATTTGTGGGGTGTCTATCTCTTTTTCCCGTTATTAGTTCCCTTACATCTCGATCGTCATGAATTTTACTGAACTTGATCTTATTTTAGGATTGGATTGGTTAACCAAATATAAAGCTGAAGTTAAACGCACTGAGAGAGTTGTTAAGGCAAAGACTAAATCAGGGGAGTATATAACCATACCATGCGAAGGTCCGAATTCAGATAGAAAAGAATTTTGGTCAGCTCTGCGTGTTTCACCTGTTCCAATAGAAAATGTTCCTGTTGTCACAGAAAATATTTCTGTCGTCAAAAATTACGCGGATGTGTTTGAAGAAGTGGATAGCTTACCTCCGCATAGAGAAATTGATTTCAGAATCGATCTAGTTCCGAATGCAAGGCCAGTAGTGCACCCTATTCGGAGAATGACTACAAAGGAGAAAGAAGAATTGGGGGATCAGACTCGACAATTATTATGGAAAGGTCTGATCAGGCCTAGTTTCTCTAATTGGGGAGCAGCAGTGGTGTTTGTCCCAAAGTCAAATGGTACTCTCAGACTATGGGTGTATTATCGTGACTTGAATAAGCAGACATTGAAGAATAAATATCCATTGCCACGAAATGATGATTTGTTGGATCGTTTGAATGGAGCGCAAGTATTTTCAAGGATGGACCTAGCTACAGGTTTCCATCAACTGCGAATTGCCGAAGAATGTGTTCCTTTGACATTCAGAGGTCCAGACTTATTCTATGAGTGGTTAGTAATGTCGTTCGACTTATGCAATGCTCCAGCTTATTTTGTCGATCTAATGAACAGGGTATTCAGAGAAGTCTTGAATAAATTCGTACTAGTTTTCATTGACGACATATTAATCTTCTCTAAGTCAGATGGCGAGCACGCTAAACAATTGGAACAAGTTTTAGAAATTCTCAGAAAGAATGTTTTAAAAGCTAAATTTTCTAAGTGTATATTCTGGTAAGAAGAAGTGAAGTTCTTTGGTCACGTCGTATCAAAAGAAGGAATTTCTGTGGATCGAAGCAAAATTTCAGCTATTCAAGATTGGAAGCAACCTGGTACACCCACAGAAGCCCGAAGTTTTCTGGGATTGGCTAGTTATAATCAGAAATTTGTTAAAGATTTTTCGAAGCTATCTAGTCCATTATCGCAACTTACTAAGAAGCACGCGAGATTTAATTGGACTACAACATGTGAGGCAGCTTTCCAAGAGCTGAAATTATGGTTGACTACAGCTCCAGTATTGACTATTATTGATGGCAATCAAGATTTGATACTCTATACACATGCTTCTATTGAAGATACTGGTGCGGTATTAATGCAAAGAGGCCAAGTAGTTACTTATGCTAGTCGTCAGTTGAAACTGCATGAGAAGAGATATGCTACTCATGATCTTGAGTTGTTAGCATCATGTTTGCTTTGAAAATCTGGAGGTATTATCTATTGGGTGAGAAGTTCGAATTATATATAGATTACAAGTCGTTACAGTATTTGTTCACCCAAAAGGATTTAAATCTGAGATAGCAGCATTGGCTAGAATTTCTTGCAGCGTACGATCTAGATATATTGTATACTCTGGGGAAAGCCAATGTTGTAGCTGATGCGCTTAGCAGAAAGAACTTAATCATCGTCAGTCTTATTATCATGCCTTCATTGATTGATAAGATATCTGCTCTTCAGAAGGATGATCACTTCATTCAGAGGATCAAAGAGATAATTCAAAAAGGCGAACCCTCGAGTTTTTAGATTGATAACAATGAGGTTCTAATGTTAAAAGGCCGAATTTGTGTTCCAAACATTGCTGAGCTCCGGAAAGAAGTACTGGATGAATGTCAAAAATCTAAATTTAATATCCATCCAGAAGTAAGTAAAATGCATAATGATATCAAACGCATCTTCTGGTGGAGATCTATGAAAAGAGACATTTCCTTATACGTTAGCAGGTGTTCCACTTGCCAACAAGTTAAAAGTGATCAACAGAAACTCGCCGAACTATTACAACCATTGGAGGTTCCAAATTGGAAGTGGGAGCAAATTTCCATGGATTTCATAGACGGTTTTCGCAGAACCAAGAAAAGAAATGATAGTATATGGGTGATCGTAGATCATTTCACGAAGACTGCCCATTTTATACCTTTCAGATCAAATAGAACGGCTCAGAACCTGGCGCAGATTTATTTCAAAGAGATCGTTAGACTGCATGGAGTTCCCAGTAGTATTTTTAGTGATCGTGATCCGATATTCGCTAGTAAATTCTAGGAAGCATTCCAGGTAGAGCTGGGAACAAAGTTAAACCTTAGCACCGCATATCACCCTCAGACAGATGACAAAACTGAGAGGGTGAATCGTATACTAGAAGATTTATTGCGGGCATGTACTATTGATTTTGGTGGATCGTGAGAAGACCACTTGCATTTGGCTGAGTTTTCGTATAATAACAGCTACCAAGTGAGCTTGGGAATGTCACCATTTGAAGCATTGTATGGTCGACCATGTAGATCTCCCGCATGTTGGGTAGAATCCGACAGTCGATTAGTGTTGGGTCCGGACATGATTCGTGAAGCTTCGGATAAAATCGATTTCATTAAGAAGCGACTGCAAACAACTAAAAACCGATAGAAGAGTTATGCAGATTCTAGAAGAAGGGATTTAGCATTTGCTATTGGTGATTATGTATATCTGAGAGTTTCTCCGATGAGAGGAGTAGTCCGATTCGGGAAAACAGGGAAGTTGGCGTCGAGATTTATTGGTCCATTTCCTATACTTGAAAGGATTGGAACTCTTGCTTATAGGGTTCAATTACCTGACTGGTTGCCAGAAGTGCATGATGTATTTCACGTGTCTCAACTTCGAAAGCATGTGCATGATCCAGATCTAGTTGTAGAAGAAGCAACGCAGAAGGATTTGGATATTACTCCAGAACTAGCTGTGAGAAGAGAGCCGATTAAGATTACTGGCAAAGAAACCAAAGTGCTAAGGAACAAGAAGGTTCATTTAGTCAAAGTGCAGTGGAGCGGTGATCCTAGAAACTGTACATGGGAGACAGAAGATAGCATCAAACAGGCTTATCCCAAGTGCAGAGTGGACATCTCGGATTAGCTCTGGTGCATGGTACATTTACAGTATATTCTATTTTCCGTTTTGTTTCCTACTTTACTGTTGTTTCCTTTTCGGGGACGAAAAGTTTTAAGTGGGGGAGATTGTAACAACCCGGAAAATCATAACCAATTTAAAAATTATATTTTGTATATTTTAATGAATTTAGAATATTTAAAATAATTTATTTTAAATAATAACGACTAAAAATTTATTTGAATCGAAAATAGAACGAATAAATTTATTTTAATTATATAACGAGCCTGAAATGGCGCGGCAGTTTGAAAATTCAACTTTGAACTTTGACTGAATGTACAGGATTCAAAACAAATCGGATTTCAGTGAAACCAAAAATATTAAATCTATTTAATTATATCTTTCTAACGAATCTGAAAAATTGAAATTTCATAGCGGGAATCAAAAGTTATGGCCAGTTGAATATTCAGCATTGTCACTATGGAATAAATATAACCCTTAAAAATCGACATTTTGCAAACGACCTCCGTTTTCGACGAAACCAATTTGGTTCGATCCTGAATGTCAAATTATTGCTACGCTTAAAATTCCATAATTTTTGGAGCTGATATGTGAGCGTGGCAAAGGAAAACGCGTTTGGCAATTTCAGTTTGGATTAGATCGACCAGAAAAAGTCCAATTATCAAATGGTCTCCAAATTCGATGAAATTAATTTTGTTGGGACCGTATCGTCCCAACGTAGCCAGATTTATTTTTCGGGAATTTTTGGAATCAATATGTGGCCCCGACAAATTAAAATATACGTTAAAGTCCGAATTTGAATGTTTTCTATTTTAATTTGAAGAATAACTGGCTGAAACAGTCGAATGGGCTTATGAAACATATTCCATTGTGTCCAGAATTGGGGTATCTAGCTACGGGTGTCAGTCGTTGGGTTTGATTTGGAGTCCGGATAAGAAAATACTATTTTTGAAATAAATATATATATCCGCTTATAGAATTTTACCATTCATTAATTATATTTTCCAAAAAATAAAATAAAAAAACCCGTAAACCCTATATCATCGACAGTGGCTCATGTTCAAAACTTCCAGCCCCAATTCAGGGCAAACCACTCAGTAAAATTTGTTGCTCCAGTTGGGAATTTTGTAGAGCTCCTCTCCACCTTTAAATCCATACCTAATTCGCCACCTATCGTTGCGTATACATGGAGATCCGCATCTCCAAAGTTTGGACCTTTCAACCGCCGCCACGCCCTCTAGCCATGATTGAACTAGGCCCCACCATCATACGCAGGCATGCCTTCCTCCCATCTTCGACCTGCAAAACCCGATTGTCTCCATGTGCTTCGGATTTCGTGAAAATTGCGACCCTAGTTTCGAATCATTTCAGAGAGGTAACGGCAGTTTATATTTAAACTGTTTTAAAAACTTTAAAGCGTTGCAAAATATGATTATCGTATAAAAATCATATCTTTTTCGTACGTTATCGAAATCCAGTGAAACAAGAGACATTGGACTCGTGATAATGTGTCTTTTACATTATAGAAGAGACTGGAGAATTTCTGGTGCTTCCTACAATTTTAGAAGGAGTGGAACCCAATGTGAGCACTTGTTTATAAAACTTGTTTATAAGATACGCGAGTTAATCAGAAAGACCGGGTTTATCCCGTTCTGAATAACTGAATCGACGATAAGTCAACGATGAAGACGGTGGTTGAAGACCAGAGGTCTTCACACATCGTGTGGATGATTACTGATGTCTTGATTGGGCTGTACACCCAAGACAAGGTAATAAGTAGTGATCTTCCACACGTACTTGGAGATCGACCGGATATGCGAGGACCTCTCTCCTGTATTGGACATATGGGACGAGGAATAAGATGCCTCCGGTTTCGTTCAGACCTAGAACGGACTTGTAAATGGAAGTGTGTCTGACATTGGATTTCATTCTGTGTGATTGACAGACATCAGTTGCATGGTGTGAATTGCCTTTGTGGCATGCTGAGAAGCAAATGATCAAGGCTTCTGTTAAAAAGCGGAGTCTTTTGGTTGATGATCAAAGCGCAGATTTAATATAGCATAGCTTTGAGTGTAGTGTTAATTCGCGAGCCTCACACCCCGTTGTGAACCAAAAACGGGAGAGGACCTCAGGGAGGACATGCGTTTCTTTCTAGCTGGGAGTGGTGTTATGGTATGGAGCCCAGACATTTTACTTATGTGGATGATGGATAGCGAGGCGCCTTGGATATATCGGTCACTACGGAGCCGATGGATGACATGGTCGACATAATGACTAGACTTACGCCCCATAAGGCGGGAAAACGCATTGTTCAGGGGTTATTAATTCACTTCGTGTGGACCGGCCCTGACGATCCAAGGGTTGACTAAGTACTTGCCTGAGACATGGTTGGCTAGATTGTCTCGAAGTCGGGAAGGATGATCCCTTGCCTTGGTTCACAGATGGAATCCAATTTCCAATACGTGACATTTCGGTTTTGATTGTAGAGCCTAGTATGGCGACATAGTAGCATGTGATACTGTGACGTCTATGACTGATACATTTATATTTGAAGTTGTTTTATACACTTATAATAGTATCAAAATGATTTATTTTAAACATATCAGCATGTTTGGCTATTATAAGGGAAAACTTTATCCTCCAGCTTGCGTTGCATTGTGTGATGGGACCTGAGTCTTATAATAGCTTCATTTTTCCAAAAAGCATTGCGATGTTTGTTATATGCACTGGTATTCTTGGAAGAAAACCCGTTCCGTGTTATACGACGTGGTCCCTTGATTTACTCTATTTTAAAGTAAAGTTTTAAATAACTGTTTTAGTTCTCACACCAGTCACATGACTGACCTGGAGTTTACTGTTTTAACCTAGACTCTAGGTGCCCCTCTTTCCCACATGGGCAGCTAGTAGTTTTGGTTTTGCAGATTTATATTTATAGGATCCTGGATTTACAACTGGAGCTATATTCGAAACGCTCTGCATCCGTGTATTTCTTTCAGTTGTGTTATGTATTATTTTTCCGCTGCATTGTAATTTAATCTGTGATATTTATCTGATGTATGTTATTTATTCATACTCTGTCATATTCATGTACTCTGATGAAATTGTTGTAATAAGCAATGAAATGTTCTTCTGTTTGTGTTATGATTTGTCGTGTTCTCAACTCAATCCGGTCTTTCCCGTAAGGGCAAGTTTGGGTCGCTTCACGTGCACTCATCACCGAAGTCATTTCCTAAAGACAAGAAGGAAATACACACTTATTCCCATTAAATCATTTGAAAATAATTTCAGCATGGACTACTTTTAAAATATAAATATATTATTTCAAAACCATTTTTAAATCGATATTACAAAACCAACCGAAATTAAATTCTCAAATTCATATTTAACTTCTTCTTATTTCATTACCAATTAATTTTCAACATTTCATTTTTCTTAAATCATTCAATAACCAATAGTTTTAATTATTAATTATTCGAATAAAAAATGATGATAATGTAATATTATCATCAACAAAAATCAAAATTCATAGATTTTCAAATAATTCTTTATATATAAAAAATATAATTCAAAACAATATTATGTCAATAAGTTTAATTCAAGTGTTTAGAAATCCCTGTCGATGCATTGGCGTCCCAAGTTCCTACTAGAATTCATAAATACTCAATAGAACAAACCAACACAATTCAAAATAAATTTTTATATTAAAATTACAAGTACGCTCTCTCATATACACAAAAATTCATTCTAGGGTATTACTACCCCATCTCCAATGAGTTAATCCCAAATAGAGCCAAGGTTTTCGCTAAACCAAAGCTCTGATACCAACTGCAATGACCCGGATTTTTATTCGTTCAAATCGACAATGATCCTCACATGTTGACTTAAATAGATATAAAATACAGATAGTTATTTGGATTAATATAAGAAAAAGAAGAAAGAAGAAAAACAATCACAGAATCTCATAGTGGAAGGACAAAATATAATAAATAAATAATAGTTCATGAAGATGTTAAAAACATACATTTGATTATATTTTACGACAATTATTAGAGTTAACTATCATAAACATACCAATATTTGTAGTGGAACAATAATAATAAATACGTCTATTGAGATCCATCTTTATCTTCATAATGGTATCTTCAATAACTGAAAACTCGGCCTGACATGAGCACAAATGAAAAGGCAAAAACATTCGGATCAGAACTAAAATATTCTCATATCAGTTAAATTAAATTCATGTGATAATATAAATGCAATAACTTAGGATCCTTTAAACTGGATACTATATAGTACAATACATTATTATAATAGTGTCCGTGGTTAAATATAAAATATTAAAATAGTGTAAGAGGGATTACATTTTTACCCTTACGTTATTTATACATTATCGTAAACATTGCATATAAAACACCAGTAAGGTCGATGGATAGGGATGCGCCGTTATATGACAACGTTAAATCAAAATCGTGGGGGGTTCAATCAGGATAATATGACGAGGCACATGAGGAATGCCCGGAGTAGGATTATGCTAGTTGCACGCCTGGACTGGTGGTAACGCATAGCCGAGACTACCGCCCACATCGGACAACACTCCCATGCGCATCTTTCAAATCAAATCAACCGATGGACTATAGTGGTGAAGGAAGAAGTGTTGCCGATGGGTGTAGCTAACCCCACTTAGTCCAGTATAGCCCTGTTTTAGTCATTTTAATTATGACCCGAAGGTCAATGACATTCATCATCGTTCTCTTACTTCATTCTAGTAGCGTTCGCCAAACCAACATACTTCATTCTAGATTCTCAACCACGTACACAGTTGTTAAAGTGGTTTTCGGTATTGGCAGAGAGTATGACAATATCTGATCCCTGTCTCTTTAACAACCAAAGGTTTACATTTTTCATACCGATCGATTCTTTTACATTTCAAAGAGGTTCATACTTCATATCAAGATATCATATTTTGCTTTAAGCTCGTTTTAATAGTCAAGATAGAATATTTTCATATTAAAATCCCATTTAAACCATTTTTATCTTGAAACAAATACATTCCTAATTAAATTTGAATACTAAAATAGTTGAAATGTATAATAAAGTAGATTATATTTTAATATTTGAAAATAGATAGTTAGGACAATAAAAGTAAATACTAAGTTTGAATATAAAAATAATATTTATCAAATTTTAGTTATTTAGTTAAATATTAAAAAAGTTTATGAAATAGACAATAGATTATAAAAACAATAGATTTTTTATAAAATTTTAGAATAGATTATTTAAAATAACTAATATATAGAAGAAAAAAAAGTTTATAAAGTAAAATAGTTATTTATTAAATAGTTTAAAATAGTTACTATATATACATGTTAAAAATGGAATATTTATAAGAAAAATAATTATTTACAAAAATAGTTTATATAATGCTTTAAAAATACAATAGTTGAAATTAGAATTATTTCGTCAAAATTTCAATTATACTTGAAGTCATATACCACCTTCATATCAAACCAATCCAATTTCAATATTTCAATCAACTAAATTTCCATTTTACATTCATTTCAATCCAATCAATTTAATTCAAATAGTTAAGTTCCAATCTGATTCTCATTTTCAATGATTTCTATTCATAACAAATATTGAGTTCACAAATTCAGATATCGCCTTAAATCAATGTTAATTGAAATAAATTTCAACTGTGCATAAAACAATTTAATTTCAATGGATTTAAGTCATATTCAAATTCGATGGAAATCGGCTTATAAAACAACATTTATATTGTCTTAAAACAGTATTTCAAGATTCAAGGTTTAAATAAATTTCAGTTAACCAACTGATGTCCATATATAATTTTCTATCCTATGGCCAAGTGATACTTAAAATTTAATTATAGTATTTTGGAAAAGGGTATATGTCATTTCAATCCAAATCAGGGTGACAACTATTTATCATTTCAATCTACGTTCTTAATTCATTTCAATGATTAATCCTGGGTTAATTTGATGTCCGTAACATCTAAGGTAAATGGTTGGGATTGATCAACACCATCAATAGGCATATATAAACAGGGTCAATAACAAGCTGAATTACACGTCAATACTGTAAATATATAAATCCAAGGCATCCATCAAAATCAATACATCTAAATAGTTCAATATAACATCAGTTTACTACTCATTAGGCATTAGGTTTTTAAACTAGTAATTAAATTCTAACTGTACAATTTATATTAGCAGTTAATTAAATTATACTGTATATGCAGATTTATACAAATAAGCAATTTAAACTATCAAACAGCAAACAATACAACCATATCATAACATGATTTTAATTTAACTAATAATCAAATATTTTAGTTAGGTTTGAGTGGGTTTAATCACTCACCTTTGATTTTAAGCTGTAAAAAAAGCCCAAAATTTAACAATCTTAGAATTCATCCAAACCACACCATCGCGAAGAGATCGTCAATAGAATTCCAACGCAATAAACCACATGTCAATCTGAGTTCGTATGATAAAGTTATAAATATTACAAGTTATAAGAATTTGTAATTAAATTAAAACGAAACAAACAACATTTTCTCACCTTAAATAAATGCCACGTGATCCTTCTTCTCTCCCATCTAAAATGTTGCTATAGCAAATTCCAAACCACCCACGTCCAAAAATAGCCCCCCTTCACTTCCATCTTCCATGCCCATCTCTTTACGAAATGCCAAACCGTTTTCACAGTTATTCTTCTCTTCGCAATCTCTACCAAGACATCACCAATCCGACTATTTCAGTCATTAAAATAAAATTGCATTCCCAGGTGTTCTTCTCGCATAATGCTATAGGTATCGACATCTTTTTATTATAAGTTAGGCGTGAGTGGGTTTAATCACTCACTTTTGGTTTTAAGCTGTAAAAAAAGCCTAAAATTTCACAGTCTTAGAATTCATCCAAACCAGCGCCATCGCGAAGAGCTCGTCAATACGATTCCAACGCAATAAGGTGCGCATCAATCTGAGTTCGTATGAAAAAGTTATATACGTTACAAGTTATACAAATTTGTAATTAAATAAAAACGAAACAAACAACACTTTCTCACCTTAAATAAATGCCATGTCATCCTTCTTCTCTGCTATCTAAAATGTTGCTACATCAAATTTCGAACCACCCATGTCCAAAAACAACCCCCCTTCACTTTCACATTCCATTCCCATCTCTTTATGGTATGCTAAACTGATTTCACTGTTGTTATTCTCTTCGCAATCTCTACCAAGACATCACCAACCCGACCAACTCAGTCATCACAATAAAATCGCTTCCCAAGTGCGCATGATGCTACAGGTATCGACATCTTTTTGCGTCGATTTTCCTCAAATTTTGCCACCTGATGCTATTTCAACCTACGAACTCGGATACGATATTTAAGTCGAGAATCAACCCTTGCATTAACAACAAATCTAAACGCTAACCAATAAGCCTCCAGGACTTGAACATGTCGATCTCCTGATCGCGCCTTAAATTTTGCACACCATCGAGAAGCTTTCCCTCATACGAACTCAACGGCTCAGGATTCACGTGATTTCATTAAGTATCCATTTTTATTTAAATTGATGAAGATTTAACGATAATGCCACCATGTTTTATTTCGGCTATAGGTTAGAAAAAGAAAAGTAATTAGTGGATTTAGGTTTGTAGAAATTAAGAGAATATTTATAAGCTAATAAGTTCGAGGTATTTTATTATTATATTCAATATAGGTCTTATATTAGTTATGCGAACAAATTATGCATGATATAAATTCAAAATTGAATTATATTATTTATGTGAAAAAATTATACATGGTACAAATTCAAAATTGAATTATATTAGTTATGTTAGTTATGTAAACAAATTATGCATGATATAAATTCAAAATTGAATTATATTAGTTATGTGAAAAAATTATGCATGATATAAATTCAAAATTGAATTATATTATCTGTATGGCAAATTATGCATGATATAATTCAAAATTGAATTACCAAACAATTTCAAATTTATATTTAATTTTGAAAATATTCAATTCATTTTAAGTCTTAATAAATTTAATGTTTAATTCAACTCAAGTGTTTATTAATTTATATTCAAACCAAAACAGAAATTTTAAAATAACTTTATAAATCAATTCTTCATTTACATTAAAATTCTGTTTTTATTATTTACAAAATTTCAATTTGAATTACAATTATAAATTGATTATGTCAATTTCATACAAATATTTTAATATTAAATTTCAAATCTCAATGATAATCAATATAAACAAAATCGCAAGTTTATTTGCAGTCAACATAAGTCACTACTGTTAGACTAAGTTGAATTTAATTACTTAAACAATTTACTTGAATTTGTACCATACCATTTCTCACAATTTGATCATTAAGTTTCAACATAAATTTAATACCAAACGTTAATAAATTAATTCTAATTCAAACTAGGACTTATATTAGTTATAAGAATAAATTACATATATAATAAATTCAATTGAATTTTTTTTTCAACAAATTAAATTGAGCAATTAAATTTACAAATAATTAATTCATTTTAAGTCTTAATAACTTGCTATAAATTCCCAATTACATTTCTAAACAATTTAAACCACTTTCTTCCAAATAAACATTATTTTCAATTTAATTTCAAAACACGTTAATTTTACTCATATCAAAATAAAATTCAAACTAACTTTGTAAATCGATTTTATTTGTATTTAATTCCAACATTGATTATTTACCAATTCAATTGAATTTCAACAATAAATTCTTTAACTCAATTCCATTCAATTTCTTTAAGATTTCAAATTTCAATATTAATTAGTATAGACAAAATTATAGTTAAGTTTACGATCAATGCAGCTTATTATTGTTATAATAAGTTGAAATTCATTACTTATTTCTCTTTAAATAAGTTCACATCATAAAATTTAAAAAAAAATCATTGAATTTTATTTATAACCAATTTTTTTAATTCAAAAGTCATATTAAACTTATTAATCTAAATTATCAAAGAATACGGGTTGTTACAAATGAGAAAGAAGAGTCTAAACCTGGTAGATATCCATAATATTCTGGTGTCTTCCGATGGCTCGTCGATAGCCATCGGAAGCAGTCGCCCTTCCCTTGCCGGAAAATTAAGCTTTTCTAGTAATGCACTACCTTGCCTAGGGATGTTAATGGGTCATGTCGGGCGGAGTCAAGTTGGGTTCGGGTTGATTTATAAGCGGGTTGAGTTAACCTGTTTGTTAAACAAGTCATTTTTCCTAACCCTAACCCAACCCATTTATAAACAGGTTGACCCGACCCGAGCCGCGTTACCTGTTTAACTAAACGGGTCGTGTCAGGTCAGGTTTACTTATTTGACCCATTGGCAAATATTGCCCGCTAATATAAACGACAAAAGAACCAAATCACCAACAAGAAGCACGATTATATAATCATCAACAAGCAGCAAGTTACAAAATCCCCGACAAACAATCAGTTACAAAATAAGAAACAGACAACACATATATAAAGCAAGAAGTCTCCCTATCCAAAATTCATTCTCCATACATGATAATATATAACCATACTGCATATATAAAAGACTAACATTATAGAAGAGAAACAGTTGTTATAAGTAAAATATAACTAACAGCGTACAAGAATAAATTAGTAAAATATATCAGCTTACACAAAAATATATGAGCATATTGATTACTGCATACATAAAAGGCTAATATTAGCAACATACATAAATGACTAATAGTATGAAGGAGATATAGCCAGGGACGGCCCTGACCTAGTGCGAGCCGTACGACCGCACAGGGCCCATTAGGTCGGGGGACCCAAAAAAAAACTGTATTACATTTACTAGAGCTGCTTGTATGCTTGATAGTAATTTATCTATGCAAAAATAGATATGATTGTATGCTTTGTTGACATCAATTAATATATTGAAATGGAGATGTTGCTTGTGTGGACCTCTAGTTGACAGATTGAAAATGTGGGTAAAAACTTTTTGAATTTGCCGAAACACGCAATTTTCTCAATGGAGATTCACAGTAGAAAAAGCACATTTTCACTTAAGTTCAATTTCATATAAAAAAAATTAAGGACCCAAACTTTTGGGCCCGCACTAAGCCCATAAATACTCAGGGCCGGCCCTAGATATAGCATATAATCGGGTTTGGCGGGTCAATATCGGGTTAGTGGGTCAACCTTAAACTCATCCATTTATAAACGGGTCAAATTCGGGTTGACTCGAAAATGACCCGCCAACTAAACGGGTTGGGTCAACCTACTAATTAGCATGCGGGTTTCAGGTCGGGTTTTGGGTCATGTAGGAAATTGATAGCCCTAACCTTGTCGTCCCAGCTACAGTTGAGCATGAAATGGTTGATGTTCCCACAATTGACGTATCAGTCTTTTAATTGTCTGGACGGTTCACGTCAGCGTCAACGTCCAACGCATCAAGCGTGAATCCCACTGAACTTTTCAGTTCAAACGAACCGTTGTTAGGAAGTTGTTTGCATCAGACGAGTTGGATGGGATGTCCCCCCCACCCTCTTTGTAACCCTACTCTTCCGTTCTTCTCCATCTTCTCATATAACTCTTTTCTTCTCTAATGTTTTTCCATATCAAATGGAAGATCCAAGCTCAGAAAGTGATGATTATGATGTTGAATATTTGCAAGAAATAAGGTTCATTAGACTGTACTATGTCACAAGACAACTTCACATGACCCGAATACACAATTCTCAAGTTACCGATATAAATTGGGTTAATGAATACTCACCGACCATGTTGATCGGTGCAAACAAAATTTTCTAATGAAGAGATTTTGTTTTATATTGTTGTGTGAACGGTTGAAATCACTCGGGTTGCAGCCGCGATGCACGTTACAGTTAGAGAAATTGTAGTTATCTTCCTATATACAATCGTTTTCGCTATTCATGTACGTTAGGTTGCTGAAAGATTTCAACGATATAATTAGTACGATTCATTGTTATTTTCATACAGTCCTGAATTTTGTCTTGTTATTGTCTATGAAGGCCAATCGATCCTCAATTTAATAGAATTTAAAAACATATCCATTCTTCAACACGATATTACTCATTCTTTAGAAATTTTATTAGAGCTATTGATGGTAACACATATAATGGCTCATGTTCTTCAGATAGACCTGCAATGATTTGTAGGATGTAAAGATGTATCTACACAAAATATAATGATTATATGCACTTTTGACCTAACATTTACGTTCGACAATGTAGGGTGTGATGGAACTGCAATGTTCTAGAACCTTTCGTGAAAATGTAAATACTCCTATTTTGAATTTTCCATATTCGCCGAGAGGACAGTATAATTTAGTAGATTTTGGGTATTTCCTATTGGACAGGTATTTACCTCCTTATCGCATTGTAATGTATCATATTCCAGATTTCAATGATATATAGAATGAACCAAAGAAGAAAATGAAGCTTTCAACTACTACCATTCGAGTTTGTATATGTTAGTCAAAAGAACTTTTGGTGTTTGAAAAAAGAATTGCAATCTTACGTAACGTGCCAACATATTCATATAATGTTCGTGTACAAATTGTCACTGCCACAATGTCTGCTCACAATTTCATACAAAGATACAATGTCGAGGATCCTGACTTTATGGAATATGACGATATAATCTAGATCTGATGTCTCAGGAATATCTAGATGTGTGTTATAACATTCAGAACTGTGGAAATAACCATCATAAGTTCAAAGAAATGCAACAACAACCACTATGACATTAGCTCAACATATCATAAGTAATGAACTAGTTGTTGGTGGGTTATATTAGGAATTATATGTATTTTTTACTATGAACTTCAATTTGTATTTTGTATTTGTAAAGTTTGCTTTATATTTCGTATTTTGAATTTTGAAATCTGACTATTATTTCATATCATGTATTTTGAATATATCTATTTTATTCTGCTTTGTATTCCACCACAGTAATCTGCACTTACGTTTACGTTCGTCAAGGCAGGGTGCAAAGGACAAGGACTTAATGAATGTATAGCAAATCTTTCTCTTCATAACAAAATGAAGAGTTGAGAACTAAATAAAACTTTTAGAGCAAAACGTAATCATTAAGGACAATGATAATTGTAGTGTAAATGTAGATACTGTAAGAATAATTAATATGAACTACAAGTTTTTATTTCGTATGTCGTATTATGTATTTTGTATTTAAAAATAATTAATATAAGTAAAATAAAAACATAAACAAACAATAAAATAATAATTTTGACCCTCTTGTAAAAACGAATGCATTCTTTTATCGTGAACTTTCCTCTTCCTCAATCCCTTCAATTTACCTCATTCGGTTTAAAAAAAGTACGCATCCTGTGATTTACTTGTATGATTAAATCCAATGAGAATCTCCTATTATGAACTATGTTTTTTGAATTTGGTATGGGGAAAACCGACCGAAGCCGTAAAAACCCCCTTAGTGCACCTAGTCCGGTCCACGGATACCACATAGTGGCATTATGAACTATGTTTTGTGTAACGTTCTAAATAAATGTACAATGATATGATTAGGGATTTTTCATTATTCTATGTCAGTTACTGGATGCTGTCCTCTATCCATAAAAGTGTCAGTTATGAGTGAGAATATGCTTTTATGTACAACACATACATGTTCTGTGCTCATATAATTTGAACAGTCACCCATTCCCTTATTACACTTTGATTTATTATTATTGCCTTAAATCAGGGCTTCTTAACAGCTGCAACAGACTTCTAACCAGGCTGTACATCTGCGCTTTGCTAAAATGGAAAACAGAATACTGCTTAACCATTAATCTATAATTTGTCACTCAGGTTTTAAGACTTTAATCTTCATTTAGCACTGATGTTTTGAGTAGATTCTTCTGCAGCTTCCTCGTCTTTTTCTTTATCACCTTGCCTGTTGACCTCAGGAAGCTGGGCAACATTTACATCCGGACCTTGTTCTTTATCGCCTCTGCATTGAATCATCCAAATAGAGCATTAACTCAAAGTCCTACTTCACCAAAGAAAAATCATAGAAATTACGCTGAATACACGACAAGTCCGACTGCAACAGCACCAAAGGAGATGAAATACATCCAGTCGACCTGCAGTCTCAAAATACATAAGCAGACATGGAATAATGTCAGCTTTGGAGGATTTTTTTTTTTTTTTTTTTTTTTTTTTTTTTTTTTTTTTTTGGAAAACTTGTATAGTATATGACCTTCTGATGATAAGCAAAGATGCGAATTAGAACAGCCCACATATCAGAAGTCAGCAACGAAAGGTTTAACATAGTCGATCCACTCATCTGTAGAAAGCAAACATAAAGAAGAAACAACAACAATAATAAGCTTGGGTAGATGATGAAATGAAGCTAATATAATGAATCATTCATCCATAAATGATAGCACCTTAAGTATTATTGGAACGGTAGAGTAGAACATAAACATAGCCACGTCGAATCCGACAAATGGTAACACCTGCCAAGTGCCAAATCAAGTAGACCGTACAATTGATATTTCTGGATTCTTAAAAGTTAAAACTGAGTCTCTGAATATGCTTTAGTAAAAGAAATGAGAATTTGACTTACTGCACCGGTTGTCCAGTGGATAGATCTGAGCTCGTCTCTTTCTAGTACGCTTCTGAAGTATGCTCAAGGAAAAGAATCATGTTCAAACAAATCTACCATGTGATAAAACATACTTATGCATGAATTGTGAAGGAGGATACATTTGAACAGCACTGACAAACGCTCCGAAAAGGCCTAGCATCGCCATCAGCTCAACCCTGTCACCCTTCTTCACAAGGAATTCCTGAGACAAATACGGTCACTGTTACGGAACAAGAGCTAATTGATAATTTCAATTCATTCACCTAGTTACACTTATGGGAAAAAGATGTTGCGTAACAATGAATGAATAAAATTGCACACCTCACCCACATTACTAATTGCATAGAGCATAGATCCTCCTATGACAAGAAAGTCCCCTTTCAAAGGGTTGCTTCCACCTAACAACATGAAAGATGGGATATAATGTCATATGGTTGCCAACAGTTTACCATCTGTAAGCATTTTCTTTAGTCTTGGTAGTAACTATTCTGTTCAATTGCAGAACATTTGAGCAGCAGTAAGTATAAATATTCTTTATATGTTGTTTTTTCTTTCCTTTTATATTACACGAAACGTAGCTTCACTACTAAATTTCAATGGATATGAGTCTGTCCTTAACACACATCCAAGTAAATCAAGAGCATTTATGTCACTATCCCATTTTAAACTTGCAACATCTCTCCATAGTCCATCTTCTACTCTTAAACTTTACCACCAGGATACTTTTTGATAGTTGTTTCGTTATTCATAGTTGTTTTCACTAACTACTGGTTTTCATTCAATTACTTTTGCCCCATAAATTCTGAAAGGCCTTAATTAGGTTCGTCAATTACACATCTACATTTTGATTAAATGGATGAGTTATTTATTTTACCCGCTCAAGGTAAAGGAAGAGAGGAGTGGACGTGTGGTCAAAAACAATGCTCCGCCTACAAATATTTTTTGTAGATATCTACAACATAGTTTAACTTACATGCCAAGACCACGTGTACCAGGAGGCCAATATGTAATTTAAATTTTGTTTCTTATCTTCTTAGAGTTAGTATTTATGGATCCTGATTCCTCAATCTTCAAATTGATGCAACGGGCTTCTAAGTTCTTCATCATCGATGGTTGATTATTTGATAAGGTTAATTAGTTCATTTAATTTTATGGACGATGATATGATTGCACAAGACATGAGAACAGATGGAGCTTGAGGATGGATCTGAAGTCCTATTTTTGTTTTGTTTACCCTATTATAGTACTATTATTGTTAATTCTCCACATCCAACTATTCGCGGTTGAGGAAAACACAAATATTAACAGATGGGGAAGGACTAATATTTTTTGCTTACGTGCTATAGCAATTCATAGGAAAAAGGAAAGGAACTAAGGTTCATGTTAAATCTCAAAATGCACAAAAACTCCCTATTTTAAAACTTTATAAATTAGATCTCTATTTTCTGAAAATCATTAAAAAAACATCAATAATCAATGTAAAAAACAACCAAACTTCAAAACTTAATTCAGTGTAGTATCATCTTCATATTTATGTAAAAAAAAAAAAAAAAAAAAAAAAAAATCGAAAACAAAAACAAAAAACACGCTATAGCGAAAATGCAAGAAAACCTGTAATTTTTCAAAAAATTGCAAAAACCACAGCAATTAAATCAAAGAATTGCACGTTTTAACGCAATTTTTTCTAATTACTTCAAACTTTCAAATCTATTGCCTAAACTTATTCAGCCAGGATATTATTGCAGAAAAATCATCAAAAAATGATGTATAATCGATACAAATGATAAATATATCCCTTTCTGTAAAATTTCAGAAATAATATCAACTATTTTGAAAATTTAAAGACAACGCTGCAGTTTCTTGATACACTGAGACATATCTGCAATACACTGAGTAATTGTTGCAGATATGTCAGCACTTATTCAAATTAAGCGCAAACATTTCAGCAATTTATTTTTCCTTTACGCAGTACGCTGTGGAATAGTTATTGATATATCAGCACATTTTCACAATAAGTGCAGACATTTCAACAACTTATTTCTTTTTTACAGCATTAGCAATACATTACGAAATAATTGCTGATATGTTTGCTCTTTTTCACAATAAATGCAGACATTTCAGCAACATTTTTTTTTTCTTCAGAAATCTTCCATTAATAGTAACAATTTTTTGAATTTTTTTTTATGTAATAGCGCAAAAATTCATGAATTGCTACAGTAAAATAGAAATTTGCTATCAAACGTAGGTTAGGATCTGCTTTATATTACATTTTAAGAATGCCTCCCTAATATTCACAAAAGGAAATATGATACCTCCATGATCATGAGCATGCACATCGGAAAATACAACCAAAACAAGTCCAGCAACACAGATAGCAACCCCGGTAAACTTCTTTAATCTGTATTTTGTCTTTAAGAAAATCCATGTAAGAAACATAACAGATGGAATCGACCAGCAATCAAGAAGCATAACACTTGTCAACGATGTGTATTGATAAGCCTTCACCACTATAACAACGAATATTCATTTAGCCATTTCATTCATTTCACATCTAAACTAAGTAAAAATATGTTAGTTTTATAACAAATATATCATAAATGGTAAAATATGAAGTCACTCACCAAGGTAGTTAGCTTCTACATCCACAAAAGAAAGCAAAAGGTAGTAATACCATGGCATCTGCACATTTATTTTAAAAATTACTTATAGGTGCTTCTAACAGCTAACAGTAAGCATTTCATTCTTTAAAATGTACTATAAACTAAACAGTCCACATCATCTAAATTAAAAGGGAAGGGACTAGGTATATAAAACTGGGAAGGCAAAATGTATAAGCAAGAATAGCAGGATAAGGAATAAATGCATCTAAAGGTAAGCAAAATTCTATTACAAGAATATGATAAATTATGCTTGTCTTTATTAGCTATTGATTTGGACAACTTACAACAAGCACGTAACCATGTAAAGGCAGATAAGTATCATTATTCAATTATTAATTGCTAATGATTCTAGTTTGGTCAAACTGATGTAAATTCGTTTAAAAGTGCAATTAAATATCACCAAAGTATGTCATGTAAGATACATCACAATTGTAAAACCAGGAACATTAACAGTGAATTATATGTCTAAAACAGATGGTATATTCATATATATAAACAAGAATTTACCTGTAGTGGTTTTCTCCTGTACATCACAAGACCACCATAAATCACCGCCAATAAAAAGTAATTGAACAAGGACTGTGAAGTAGGGGCATTGATGCCTGAAATGAAGACAAATAAATAAGTAGAAATTACTAGATATATCATCGAATGAATTATAAGCTAACATGAACTAAAGAAAAGGGGAAAAAGAAAAACCACCTTTCCTAGAGAGTTCAGACGAAGAAAAGCCAGTAGAAGTGATTAAAAGAGAAACAAATTGGCCTAATCCCAAACCAATCCAAGTCTTTTTAGAGCAAAAGACATGGAAGTTCATAACAATATCTTCAAACAACAAAAAATCAACTATGTGAGCTAACTTACATTAGCTTGCGATGTGTACAATATATTCAATTTATATATTGGTTCGGTTGCTGAAAAGGGCTAGTAAAGCGATTTTTGCTGTTCTGAAAGAATATTTCGGTTGTGCACTCTCGTTTGTTTGTACTTTGTAGTGATGTACATGTTGGTGGTTCTTCTTAGACGGTTTTGATGAATGAAGCAACAGTGGTAAAAGTTAAAGTTTGCTCAAAAGCATTTTTGTCTCAAATCTCCCTTTGAAATACAATATAATTGGAGAAATCTATTTAATAATTGACTACAATTAAACTGTCGAAATTGATCTAACCAATCGGTGAAGCTGTCGAAATAACAAAAGCATCAAGTTGTAATTACTACAATCTCGATATATTTTTGAATAAAGAGAAGCGATTTGAAAATATTCTATGTTTTAAAGTGCAAAAAGGCATACGATTAGTTGCATGATTTGCTTCACAAAATCATTTTTCACCCTAACCTTTACATCTCAAAGAACACATTCGCGCCTATTTAGTTGCTTTTAATGCTAAAACGATTCAAAAATCGAATCATTTCCTAGTGACGGGACAGATTCGATCTAGTAAATAGTTTACAGTCAAAAGTATAATTTGAATTCAATCTGAGCTGGTCAATAAAACGAACGGTGCCAACACATGCATTTGTGGGTTATCATACATTGTCCTTCTAAAATATTATAATTTCCAAATAGTCCAAGTTTCTCTTATGAAACATATATTTACACAAATCTAAAACCGTACATTTCAACATACAGTCCGCAAGTGTGATGCAAGTAAAAGGATGTCTAATTTCGGTAACAACAAGGTTCGAATCATGCCTTATAGACACTTCTCACAAAATATAGTACATGGGAATTATAGATGTCGTGAGTTGAGGCGGATGTACATATCTTAATTCCCCTTATGAATTTACCGGTCTGTCAGTTTCTTCTAGAGTATATTAAAAATAAATTTAAGATATATGACTAATCTCACTCTCTCGTCCTTCTCTTACCAGCTTCTTCCTTAAAACCAAACATTCATAAAAATTTATGAAAATATCACTAACATCACTCCACGAAATTTTAATGAATATTCTTTTGCCAGTCGGTATGTAACAACTTGTGCAAAGATGACTCACGGACGTGAATTCGTACATAGTGATAACCATAAAAGTATGCTAGGACTGAGTGGTTGCCTAAGCATTGAGCTAACGTTATGCGCTGGCTGTGTTTCACACATTCGTTTTTGTCTCGACATATAATTCAATATGCTTACCCATTTTTAGATTAAAGTAGTTTTTTCTAGACTTACAAAATTGAAATGAGACCATATCACTACTACAAATCTGCAGTTTTCTGACTCATTTTTGGCGTCGCTAAATTTTTTAGTGACTCAATAACAACGTCAAATACGCGTCAGAAAAACAGGCGTCACTAAATTACTAGGTGTCGCTATGGTGTCACAAAAATATTGTCACTACGGCGTCACTAAATTTTTCCCACGCCATAACGACATAAATGATTTGGCAAAATATTGCGTCGCAATGGCATCATTAAATATTACCGACGCCATTGTGACACAACTAGAATATCAAAATATTGGTGTCGCAACATTGTCACTAATATATAATGACGCGGTTGTGACGTCTTAGCACTAATAGACAGCCTCTCGCCAAGAGATACGATTCGGTATCTGAATCGACTAAAGGAGAGTGAAGAGGCGCCTACTCTCCTAGCCCCCACGGGGAAGCCTCTTCTTTCTGGTCTACATCAAGTGCATTGAATGCCCCACAATCAGAATCTAAGAGGATGGGCAATTAATATACTAGCGAGGTGGCTATGGAGTCATTAAATTTAGTGACTCCATAGCAACACAAATGATTTGGCAAAATATTGCATCACAATGGTATCGGTAAATATTACCGACGCTCTTATGACACAACTAAAATATCAAAATATTGGAGTCGCAATATTGTCATTAATATATAGTGACGCGGTTGTGACGTCCTAGTTCTAATCGATAGCGTCTGTCACTATGGCGTCATTAAATCTAGTGACTCCATAGCATCACAAATGATTTAGCAAAATATTGCATTGCAATGGCAATGAATAAAATAGATCGGGAACGCTTCATTCAAAATTTAACATCATTTAAAACGTTTCAAAAATAATATATCCAAACACAACATTGATTTCAATATCATTTTGACATTGTTTTGAACAATAATTTTAAACTTAAATACAAAAGAAAAAGGAAAGCAAATGATTTATATAGAACATAAAAGGTATTTTTTATGTACATCCTTCCATTTGCACTGTTCCCTTAATATGACCGCCAACAACATTATTTCTAATATACAATCTAAACAGTGTTTTACACCGAACCCGGAAAACATCACTGTACAAAATTAGAGTTAACTGACTACCTAATAAAATGCAGGTCTTGGTCCTAGAATCTATTCATTTTGCTGGTAGTCATATACACGCCCTCTTGCCATTATCGCCTGCAATTTGGAATCCTACAATGAAACAAGTTTATTCACCTGCTGTTCCGGTTAGTACAAATTGTTATGACGGCAAGACAAACTGTCTGAACAAGTGCACCGCTTACCATTCCAATCCAAAGTCTCTTGCCTCTGAGTTGCAATATAAACCCCAACACCACAGCTACTGGAATCCCGAACAGATAATATGCTCCTAGGTAAACATATGCACCTATATGCTGCCATCCACATCCTCTACCTATTCCTATAATGCAAATAAAATATTATATAAATATAAATACATTTATATTCTAAATTACACTTGGTTATGTGTCGGTACTGCAGAACACATCGTTCTGTGTATGTTACAGTACCAAACAGCAAATAGCCAGGAAGGAACTTCAATTACTAGAATTGCAGAAAGGGTGCATTATTATCATCATGCAATAGTGACCATGTGAATTATGTGTTACCATGTCCAGGCACATATTATATTGCAGAGCCTGCGCATTATTCAATAATTCTTCTATCAAAAAGTGGTATAATTTTCCTTTCTTCAATGCTACTGCATGTACTCTTTAAGTCACTTTACAAAACTTGAAATGTATAATTCCAGATGAAAGTGATTGAGTATTGTCAATATTTAGGACATTTTATTAAGCATGCATACATGATTTTCTGATGAAGTTACTATATGAGGGATACGTCTTGTACCTATTGGAAGGCGCTGAAGCTTTCGTAAGTGTACTCAATATTAACACTCCAGCCTGACACCTCTCGGAAGCTTTTTGGAAATAAAATTATAGAGCTCCATGTGCATTCTGTAGACACTATTGAAATCTCAATTGTTTCGCTATGTGTTGGAACCTGCATGCAGGAAGCCAAGGAAGCCAAGCCACCCATGTTTATTACATGGGTATGCCACCAACCACCACCTACCAAGCCCAACAACCAAGTCACCAACCCCCCACCAACCATCTCCTCTCTATATATACACCCTTCTCCTTCATAATCTCATCTCAATCTCATCCCAAATCCCAATCTCATGTTCAACAAGAAGTAAAGGAGCGAGCAAGCTTAGAGTGAGAACGAGTGTTGAGTGAAAAGTGTTTTGTGTAATCACTTTGTAATATTCTTTGAAATAAAAGATCTGCAGCAGCCCGGAGACGTAGGCATAATTGGCCGAACTCCGTTATCAAATTTGTGTGTCTCTTACCATTCTACATTTAATTTCTTTTCTCCACAAATATAATCATAAGGAAATCTGCGTAATTTCCCAACAACTGGTATCGGAGCCATAATTTGTTAGAAAAGAAATTAAATTCTAGTGGGAGCGATGGCGGCAGATGAAGGAAAGGTGAAAATCGAGAAGTTTGATGGAGCCGACTTTGGCTTTTGGAAAATGCAGATTGAAGATTATCTGTATCAGAAAAGGCTTTATCAACCTCTCTCAGAAAAGAAGCCAGAGAATATGAAGGATGAAGATTGGGCTCTTCTTGATAGACAAGCTCTTGGAGTTATTCGATTGACGTTATCTCGCAATGTTGCTTTCAACATAGCAAAGGAAAAGACAACGGCAAGTCTTATGGCGGCTCTCTCCAGTATGTATGAGAAGCCGTCGGCCTCTAACAAAGTTCATTTGATGAGGCGATTGTTCAATTTGCGGATGACAGAAGGTGCATCGGTAGCTCAACATCTCAATGAACTGAATACAGTTACTACTCAGTTAAGTTCAGTTGAAATTGAGTTTGACGAAGAAGTACGCGCGTTGATACTTTTGTCTTCCCTGCCAGAAAGTTGGAACGCTACTGTCACAGCAGTGAGTAGCTCGTCGGGAAGCAATAAGTTAAAATTTGATGATATTCGTGATATGGTTCTCAGTGAAGAGATCCGGCGAAGAGATTCTGGTGAGTCATCAAATTTTTCAATTTTGCATACACAATCAAGAGGAAGAAATTCAACACGAGGAAATGGACGTAGCAAATCGAACTATCGTGGTAGGTCGAAAAACTGGAGATCTAAATCTAGAAATCCCAACGGCTCAAAGACCATTGAGTGTTGGAACTGCGGCAAGACCGGGCACTACAAAAATCAATGCAGAAGTGCACTAAAGGATCATGAGGCGAAGGCAGAGGCAAATGTTATTTCTACCTCAGGAGGAGATGAAGCGTTGATATGCTCTTTGGAGAGCAAGGAAGAGTCTTGGGTGCTAGACTCTGGAGCATCGTTTCATGCCACTTCGCAGAAAGAATTCTTCGAAAGGTACGCCTCTGGAAATCTTGGAAAGGTGTATCTTGGTGACGATCAATCTTGTGATATTGTTGGTAAAGGTTCTGTGAAGATTAAGCTGAATGCGTCAGTTTGGGAGCTAAAGGATGTCAGACACATACCAGACTTGAGAAAGAATTTGATCTCCGTAGGACAATTAGCTAGTGAAGGCTATACTACGACCTTCCATGGTGATGACTGGAAAATTTCGAAGGGTGCAATGACGATTGCTCAAGGCAAGAAGAGTGGTACTCTTTACATGACATCAGGAGCGCGATGTTCGATCACTGTTGCAGCCAGCAACGAAAATTCCAACATATGGCACCAGAGGCTAGGCCATATGAGTGAAAAGGGAATGAAGATTATGCACTCGAAGGGGAAACTTCCAGATCTACAGTCAGTGGAAATAGGCATGTGCGAAAATTGCATATTTGGAAAGCAGAAGAGAGTCAGCTTTCAAATAAGTGGTAAAACCCCAAAGAAGGAAAAGCTGGAGCTTGTTCATTCCGATGTTTGGGGGCCAACGACCATCTCATCCATCGGTGGAAAGCATTACTTCGTTACTTTCATCGATGATCACTCGCGAAAGGTATGGGTTTATTTTTTAAGGCATAAATCTGAAGTGTTCGAGGCTTTCAGGATATGGAAAGCTATGGTTGAAAATGAGACAAATCTAAAGATCAAAAAGCTTAGAACTGATAATGGAGGTGAATATGAAGACACCAGATTCAAGCAGTTCAGTTATGAGCACGGAATCAAAATGCAGAGAACCGTGCCGGGTACGCCTCAACACAATGGTGTAGCTGAGCGTATGAACCGAACGTTGACAGAAAGAGCCAGAAGCATTCGTATACAATCAGGTCTACCGAAGCAATTCTGGGCAGAAGCAGTCAACACAGCAGCTTATTTGATCAACAGAGGTCCTTCGGTTCCATTAGAACATAAAATACCAGAGGAGATATGGAGTGGAAAAGAGGTAAAATTATCACATTTAAAAGTTTTCGGTTGCATAGCATATGTGCATATTAGTGATCAAGGCAGGAATAAACTTGATCCCAAATCCAAGAAATGCACTCTCATCGGCTATGGCGAAAACGAGTTTGGCTACCGCATTTGGGATGATGAAAACAAGAAGGTGATCCGTAGCCGAGATGTGATTTTTAACGAAAGAGTAATGTACAAAGACAGACACAAAACAGAAGTCAACGACTCAAAGCAGAGTGAGTCAGTATTTGCAGATGCAAACGATATTCCAGATAGTCTCATCACAGAACCGACTATAGAAAGTGCTCAGCCTGATGAAATCGTTGATCTGAGTAGTGTGGACCAGTCTGACACACTACAACATCATACTCCTGTTCCTGAATTGAGAAGATCTTCTCGACCTCATGTACCTAACAAAAGATACATGAATTATTTGTTGCTGACTGATGCAGGGGAACCTGAATGCTATGATGAAGCATCTCAGACTGAAGATGCTAGTAAGTGGGAGCTTGCCATGGAAGATGAGATGAAGTCTCTTATCTCCAACCAGACATGGGAACTAGTTGAGTTGCCCATAGGAAAGAAGGCACTTCACAATAAATGGGTGTATCGCGTGAAAGAGGAGCATGATGGTGCCAAGAGATACAAAGCTCGACTAGTTGTCAAAGGATTCCAACAGAAGGAAGGAGTGGACTACACTGACATTTTTTCTCCCGTTGTGAAGCTCAATACTATCAGGTCAGTATTGAGTATTGTTGCTATTGAAGACCTTCATCTTGAACAGTTAGATGTGAAGACCGCATTTCTTCATGGAGACTTGGATGAGGAGATATACATGCACCAACCAGAAGGATTCTTCGAGAAAGGGAGGAAGAACATGGTGTGCAGACTAAAGAAAAGCTTGTATGGCCTGAAACAAGCCCCAAGACAATGGTACAAAAAGTTTGATGGATTCATGCACAAGGAAGAGTTCCAGAAGTGCAATGCTGATCATTGTTGCTACTTCAAGCGATATAAGTCTAGTTATATCATTTTACTACTTTATGTTGATGACATGTTAGTAGCAGGATCAAATATGGATGATATCAGAAGGTTGAAGCAGCAACTATCAAAGGAATTTGACATGAAAGACTTAGGCCCAGCAAAGAAGATTCTCGGAATGCAAATCACTAGAGATAAGCAGAAAGGACTCTTGCAGCTATCTCAGGCAGATTACATCAACCGTGTTTTGCAGAGATTCAACATGGACGATGCTAAGTCAGTCAGTACACCATTGGCCAGTCACTTTCGCCTACCCAAGGATCAGTCCCCGCAAACCGAGGAAGAAAGAAATTTCATGAATGGTGTTCCTTATTCCTCGGCTATTGGAAGCTTAATGTATGCCATGGTCTGTACGAGACCAGACATTGGCCATGCAGTGGGAGTTGTTAGCAGGTTCATGTCAAATCCAGGGAAAGCTCATTGGGAAGCAGTCAAGTGGATTTTGAGATATCTACGAGGTACCGTACATAACTCTTTGTACTTTGGTAAAGGGCAGGTTAAAGCTCAAGGCTATGTAGATGCAGACTTTGGAGGCGAAGTCGATCATCGAAGAAGTACTACAGGTTATGTATTCACGGTTGGAACTACAGCTGTTAGTTGGATGTCACAGGTACAGAAGATTGTCACTTTATCCACTACAGAAGCTGAGTATGTAGCAATCACCGAAGCTAGTAAAGAGATGATATGGCTTCAAGGTTTGTTAACTGAGCTGGGATTCAAACAGGAAATGAATGTTTTATACAGTGATAGTCAAAGTGCAATACATTTGGCGAAGAATTCAGCATTTCATTCCAGAACCAAACATATCGGACTTCGTTATCACTTCATCAGATCTCTACTAGAAGATGATGTCTTAATACTGGAGAAGATCGAAGGAAGCAAGAATCCATCAGATATGTTGACAAAGACGGTAACTATCGATAAACTGAAGTTGTGTTCAACTTCAGTTGGCCTGCTAGAGTAAAAAGAGCAGAATGGCTGTTGCATCGATCAAGGTGTGAAGACGGATTGAAATCAGTCTTCAAGTGGGAGATTGTTGGAACCTGCATGTAGGAAGCCAAGGAAGCCAAGCCACCCATGTTTATTACATGGGTATGCCACCAACCACCACCTACCAAGCCCAACAACCAAGTCACCAACCCCCCACCAACCATCTCCTCTCTATATATACACCCTTCTCCTTCATAATCTCATCTCAATCTCATCCCAAATCCCAATCTCATGTTCAACAAGAAGTAAAGGAGCGAGCAAGCTTAGAGTGAGAACGAGTGTTGAGTGAAAAGTGTTTTGTGTAATCACTTTGTAATATTCTTTGAAATAAAAGATCTGCAGCAGCCCGGAGACGTAGGCATAATTGGCCGAACTCCGTTATCAAATTTGTGTGTCTCTTACCATTCTACATTTAATTTCTTTTCTCCACAAATATAATCATAAGGAAATCTGCGTAATTTCCCAACACTATGTTCACACAGCTTTTGTCAAACATACATTAATGTTTCGGTCATGCTTTTTCAAGAATACGAACATGAATGACTGCAGCTGGCCGTTTGAACCAAGATGATCATTTTTGTATTTCATTTGCCAACGGAATTTGGGTTGATGAATCCTTGACTCTGAAGAAATCATTCCAAGAAGTTGCTGCTTCCGTCTACAATGCTGCAACCAAAAGCGTTGACTTTTATGGGAAGCACAAAGAAACTGCCGAAGAAGTAAACCAATGGATCAAAAGTAAAACAAACGGACTTATCAAGAACATCATGCCTCCTACTGCTGTAAATCACTTGACAGCTTCCATTCTGGCCAATGCACTTTACTTTAAAGCACCATGGCTGCAACCATTTCACTTGTATTGGACAGAAAGCGCACCGTTTCATCTACTGAATGGAAAAATTGTGCAAGTTCCATTCATGGCAAACCCAGGAGATTATCAATACATAGCATCATTTGATCTGAAGGAGAAAAATGACATTTTAAAACGGATTAGCAGATTACCCAATAGCATTGAGGATAATAAAGCAATCGTTGGCGCTGTTCTTTTTACTGAATTAGCGGATTATCTAATAGAGTTATATATTGAAATCTGTTTAATGAGGTGGACGATTTTAATCATCTGATGTCTTTACTCATAAAAAATCCGAGCCTTTCTTTTATTTTTTCCCGTTATCCCAAGAAATTTTACTATATAGATAGATAGATGTTATGTTATTTGATACATCTGACACCAAAAGGTTAATAGATATCGAAAACATAACTAAGTGCTTAAGTATGATGGCTAGACACTTACCCAACGGAAAACTGAAGTTTAATTTAGCACTAGCTGTAACATAAAAACAAAATTCTGGACATACTTAAACATCAGGAAAGTCATGTATTTATGTATAACTATCTCTACATATTCCTTGCACGGTGCTGAATGTGCATCCCTATTTCAAAAAGAATTCAGGTAAATTTGAGGGGTAACATCCTGCTTTCTATAGCTGGAAGAGCCGAACTTATCGTGCAGGTAAACATATACTATATATGCAAACCTAAATAAGAGGAGGGTACATAAATAGGGACAGTTATACTTGTTATTGTCCTAAAAGAATATGTAGAGATATTGTCTTAAAAGAATATATGCACACTCAGCACGGTTAGTTATACTTGTTATTGTCCTAAAAGAATATGTAGATAAATAGGAATACTATATATGTAGAGATGTTGTCCTAAAAGAATATGTAGACATCACAAAATAGCATGGAGTATACTATATATGCGAACCTAAATAAGAGGAGGGTATTGTCCTAAAGAGCTTCCAATAACTCAAGATTATAGCTTGCTTAAAAGTTATTTGGCAACTCTGTTTTAAAAACAATATGTGGACTAAATAAATACTACAACAGGATTCACATCGTACAATATTTAAACCAAGTATTTCCCTTATAATGGATTACCTATTAACCTCAATTTTGTTTTCAAAAGAATTGGTAGCAACTTCTAAAAAAACAAAAAGTAAATAAATATGGTCCAAAGATTATGCTGTCCCCGGTTTAAAAACAACTTTAGCCATGAAGGCAGTTGTAGTAAATGCAACTACTTCGCAGCCATGTTTGTTACTGTACACATAATATTTTTGTTGACCCTAAACTCCATCCATATATCCATGTTAAATTTAAATAATGACATCTCTAGTATATGTGAACTTTGGAAACTAATCTAGAACCCACTAAAGATAAGCATGAAATTAGTTAATAGTGATTGCAATCTAACGCAATTATATATGCATATCCTTGTAAGGTGTAGAGACTGGAATCAGTGCAGTGAAAATGTTTTAAAAATTAGTACTCTGTAGTTTCTCATATAAAGAAAAAGGGAATCTAATACAATTCATGAAATAAATAGCTGCCAGAAAAAAGGAAAACAATTATGCTTTTGTGGTTGATACGTCTAAAATTACTTATAACAAAGTGCGGAACATCAATTTTATAACATTATTTTTTAATAACTAAAAATAAACTTGCCATATTCTTAGCATAGGCAATAGAGAGGAAATGCTACTAATACAAATTCAATGAACGGTAATAAGTGAAGGTACAGATCAATAACAGGAACAAAATATTATCTTAGGAAGAATATGCGTACAAAGTACGCATTACACTTATAACATACATTCAACCTTTTTTTTGTTGAATGCATAGCTTGTTATAGAATGAAATTTGTCAAAAGCAGTACCTGGTTAAGCTTCAGCCCAAAAAGGGCAGTAGGATAATGGATTTTAATATATTTTACAACCAAACTATAATATTCAAGATTAAAAATCAAGAGGAAATTATGGCCAAGTAAATATTAATGACAGGATCAACATCAAGTACAACATAAAATATCATTATTGAATCGCTAATATATGGACACATTGACAATATACGGATACAACATGCCAAGCACATTTAATTGACTTCGGTTACGTCTCATACAGACAAGAAAATTGTAGATTAAAGCACTCTACAGACCATATTCGCTCAACTTTGGTGAAAAAATCAATAGGAAATTAAAGTACTAATTTAACATGGATATACAGGAAATAGGTTTAAGTGCATAAAGAGGGGGATTATGAATGGTTGTACTGCCTTTTCTACAGACAATTTTTTTGCTAAAAAACAATAATTTGGTGGAAATATTTGGATAGGATAGATATTATACTTGTTCCAAATAGCATGTATCAATATCTAGCATTATCCGAAATAATCAATGAAAATTCAGTTTAGTTGTTGCAAAGTTTAAAATGGGATGAAAACGTGCTTCAATGAGCAAAAACAATAATATTTTTGTCAGTCTACATGAAATTCAAAGTTAAGAAAGTACCTTGATAACTCCAAATTTTTGGATGGCTCAATTTAAACCACGTCATCATAATATGATAGCTTCTATAACACTGTAGTTCAACATGCTTTTTTGAGAATTTGGAGTCTTGTGATAGGATCGATTAGGGGTTACTTCAAGCTACACCCACAATATCACACACAAGACAATCAATCAACACACCATTCAAATAAAAAAGATACGATGAAAGTAAAATAGCAAGACACAAGATTTTATACGTGGAAAACCTCTTCGATGTGAAGAGTAAAAACCACGAGACCTCTTAAGGAGTCTACCCTCTTCTCTTATTGATAAACCAAAAGGGGAAAACAACCCCAAAATGTTTACAAAAGATTCTCTTCTAATCACCGGAATCCAAAAACAATAAGAGATGAAAAAGGTGTAAGAGAACACCCTATGTGTACACTTCAGGCCAGCGGTGTATCGAGCAAGAATGAAGCTCAATCTTGAAGACCAAAACACCTTGAAGAAGATGATAAATGACCAAAAACTGCTACTGCCTTATGTGACCAGATCTGGTTATATTAACCCTTTTTCTTTTAATGTGCATACCAAAATTGTGAGTAATCTCCCAAATGTCTTTCCTTAAAAGAAAAGATATTGTTGCACAAAAGGCATGCTTGCACAACAAATCTAGGAAAAAGACAAAACCAATAAATCTCTCCCACATATTAAGCATGGCCTGCATAAAAAGATATGCCAAATATGCCTGCATACAATTATGCCAAATATGCTTGCATAAAATTATGTCAAATATGCCTGCATAAAATTATGCCAAATATGCCTGCATAAAATTATGCCAAATAAGCCTGTATAAAATTATGCCAAATATGCCTGCATAAAATTATGTCAAATATGCTTGCATAAAATTATGCCAAATATGGGCTGGAATACCCAACAATCTCCCCCTCCAGCCCAACTTGGGGAAGATGTGCATGCTTCAATCATCATTTGAAACTCATTCCCACAAGCTTGCTACAAACATCAAGCTTGTTTCCTGGAACCACTTTAGTCAACATATCTGCACCATTCTTGTTTGTATGAATTTTCTTTAACTTGAGCATATTTTCTTCAATCACATTTCTTAACCAATGATACTGAACATCAATATGCTTAGTGCGTGCATGATACATGGAATTCTTGCTCAAATCCATAGCACTCTGACTGTCACAGAATACTATATACTCTTCTTGTTGCAAACCCAACTCTTGAAGGAACCTCTTCAACCAAAGCATCTCTTTACTTGCTTCCACAGCTGCTATATACTCTGCCTCGGTTGAAGATAAAGCCACACACTTTTGTAACTTGGATTGCCAAGAAATGGCTCCCCCTGAAAATGTGAACACATAACCTGAGGTAGATTTTCTACTATCAATGTCACCAGCCATGTCTGCATCTGTATACCCCTCAAGAACATGTTTGCTACCTCCAAAACATAAGCAAAATCTAGAAGTTCCACGCAAATATCTGAAAATCCACTTTACTGCATCCCAGTGAACTTTACCAGGATTGGATAAGTATCTACTCACCAAACCAACAGAATGTGCAATATCTGGCCTAGTGCACACCATAGCATACATCAATGAACCAACTGCAGATGAATAAGGAATAGAAGACATACTTGCTTTTTCCTTCTCCGTTGTTGGACAATCCCTCTTACTTAGCTTAAAATGAGATGCGAGTGGTGTACAAACCGGCTTAGCATGCTTCATATTGAACCTTTCAAGCACACGTTCAATATATTTTTCTTGAGATAGCCACAACTTCCTAGCTTTTCTGTCACGAACAATCTCCATGCCTAAGATTTGCTTTGCAGGACCCATGTCCTTCATGTCAAATGACTTGGACAAATCTTTCTTCAAGTTGCTAATCAATTCTAAGTTTTGTCCAACTACCAACATGTCATCCACATATAAAAGAAGAATAATGAAGATATCACCAGGAAACTTTCTAAAATACACACAAGGATCTGCAACAGTCCTCTTGTAACCATTGCTTGTCATAAATGAATCAAATTTGTGATACCACTGCCTTGGTGCTTGCTTAAGTCCATAAAGACTCTTCTTCAACTTGCAAACTAGTTTTTCTTTTCCCTTTTCTTCAAATCCTTCAGGTTGTTCCATGTAGATTTCTTCCTGCAAATCACCATGTAAAAATGCGGTTTTTACATCAAGTTGTTCCAATTCAAGGTCACAACTTGCTGCTAAACCCAAAATGGTTCTGATAGAAGTCATCTTGACAACTGGTGAAAAAATCTCATCAAAATCAATGCCTTTTTTCTGATTGCATCATTTGACTACCAATCTAGCTTTGCGCTTTACTATCTTCTCACCATCTTTCTTGTTCTTGAAAACCCATTTGTTTTTCAAAAGCTTCTTGCCTTTTGGGAGTTTCACTAGCTCAAAAGTCTGATTCTTCATCAAAGAATCCATCTCCTCTTTCATAGCGTCAAGCCAAAGATTCTTGTCTCGACTAGACAACACTTCTTGGAAGCTCTCGGGCTCACCATCAGCTGTAACTAAGATATAATTTGTGCTTGGATATCTTGTAGATGGTTTATGTTCTCTGGTTGACCTTCTAACTTGAGCATCATCCACTTGTGGGGCAATTTGCTCCCCCTGCTCATAAGCCACTTCTCCATTTGGTTGAGCTTCATCATAAACATCATCAAAATGTGCACCATCAAGTTGTGCATCATCAACACCTTCATGTGTTGCATCAAGATCAGCCTGTATTGGCTGTTCAACAAAACCACGAGTAGGGGACAAAGAAACATCAGTAGTATCAATAAAAAAATCTGAGCTAGTATGATACCTTGCACTCAAAAGTTCTGCACCTTTTTCATGCTCAAAGAACACTACATCTCTGCTTCTTACTACCTTTCCTTTTTCTGGATCATATAGCCTGAACCCATACTCTTCATCACCATAACCAACAAAAACACATGGATTAGTCTTGGAATCCAGCTTTGATCTTTGGTCTTTTGGCACATGCATGTATGCCTTGCATCCAAATACTCTAAGATGTGTATATACAGGATCACATCCCTTCCATGCTCTCTCTGGAATGTCAAGCCCCAATGGAATAGATGGAGAACGGTTGATCAGATAAACTGCTGTATTCACTGCTTCAGCCCAAAATGACTTTGGTAGATCGGACATCTTCAACATGCATCGCACCTTCTCCACAATGGTTCTATTCATCCTCTCAGCTACACCATTGTGTTGGGGAGTGCCTGGAACTGTCTTCACATGTCGAATACCATATTGCACACAATAATTCTTGAACTCATGTGAGGTATACTCTCCACCATTGTCTATACGAAGGCACTTCAACTTGCTTTCTGTCTCCCTTTCCACCATAACATGAAACTTCTGAAAAGTTTCAAACACTTGGCTTTTGGTCTTCAAAATGTAAATCCATGTCTTTCTAGTAGCATCGTCAATAAAAGTGACAAAATATTTGTTGCCACCATTGGATTCAACCTCAATAGGACCACATACATCCGAATGTACAAGCTCCAACTTAGCCTGCTTTCTTGTAGACTTTCTAGCAAAAGAAGCTCTATGTTGTTTTCCTGCTAAGCAATGATCACAAGGGTTAAGAGAAATTGTAGTATTGAAAGGAATAAGAGATTTACCTGCTAAATACTTCAAACCCTTTTCACTCATGTGTCCCAATCTTCGATGCCACAAATTAGGAGAATCTTTTTCTTCCACTGCATTGAGCTCACCAAAACATACAGTCAAATATGTCGTATACAAAGAACAACACAACTCGCCTCTTGCAATTGTCATGGATCCCTTGGATAATTTCCACTTGCCACTCTCAAATGTGTGACGAAAGCCTTCTTGATCAAGAATATGAGCTGAAAGCAAATTAAGACGCAAATCCGGAATATGACGTACACCTTTCAATGTAAGCATGCATCCAACATTAGTCTTCACACGAATATCACCAATCCCAACTATGCTTGTTGAACTCTGGTTACCCATTTTGACACTGCCAAAATCACCTGCTTGATAATTCAAAAAATACTCTCTCTTAGGAACACAATGATATGAAGCACCTGTATCAACCAGCCACTCAGAATCTGTACTGCTAACATGATGATATTCACTAGTTGCGCAAATTAAAGTGACATCATCATCACTTTTAGAGGCTACTGCTGCAACATTTTTATCATCGCCTTCTTTCTGAAAATCATTCTTCTTCCCATGTTCTCTTTTCCAACGAAAGCAATACTTTTTAATATGGCCAGGCTTCTTGCAATAGTTGCATATGAAGTGATTCTTTCCATCACTAGACTTGGATCTTCCTCTTGAGTTATCACGGCCTTTGGGTCCTTTGCTCTTGCTTCTTCCTCTATTCTTCACAACAAGAGCTTGTGAATTGTCAACTCCAATCTCTTTTCTTCTAATTTCTTCATTAAACATGCTTTCTTTGATCACATCCAAAGATAACACACCATCTGGAGCTGAATTACTAATGGTCACAACTAAAGTTTCCCAACTATCTGGTAAAGAACTCAATAAGAACAAAGCTTGCAATTCATCACCAAAAATGATCTTCATAGTTGTCAACTTGTTAATTGTAACACCCCACCTCCGCCAGGGTGACTCTTGCAAGCACTCTGACTTTGGAGGGGTGTTTGAATCAGGTAAACATGCATAATGATATATCAAGGCAGAATAAGAACATATGTATATATGTAAGCAGAGTAAATAAGATAAGTAAAACAACGGAAGATTTCAAACTATTTCAAAAACAAGTCTGGTACAACATAATGTCAACTTTCCAAATACACAAGTCTAGATAAAAACAACATTACTGAAAAACTGAAATACATAAGTACTATCCCCAAAATAAGTGATAACCATAGCTAGCTTCATGTCCAGACCGTACATGAGCTAAATCCCACAAGCAAGCGATCAGAAATCCAAGCTAAGCTCCAACGTTCCCACCCTGAGAACCTGGGGGGGGGGGGGGGGAACGGAAGAAAAGAGGCGAAAGAAAATAGGTCAGTCAAAAAGACTGAGTAAGCCCTACTACAATCAATGTAAACTGATAAAGTTAACTGTCATGAGCAGCAGGGATGAACATAAGGATAACAACATACTAGCATGATGATTAACTAACAAGGTAGATAAAGGTGTCATCGCATAATCAGGTTTAAGGGTTTTGCACCACAGGTGTACTAGCAAGCTAACATGACTTGAATAACAAGTATTAATCCCTTGGCCCAATAACATGAAGTGACCCTAACATGAGGTCCAATAACATGAAGTGACCCTAACACAAGGTCCAATAACATGAAGTGACCCTAACACAAGGTCCAATAACATGAAGTGACCCTAACACAAGGTCCAATAACATGAAGTGACCCTAACAATAGGTCCAACCAAACGGTCTAGTCGATCGGCTCCCTATAAGCCTAACTCGTCACGTGTTGGTGTCCATACGGCCCAAACATAATTGTAGTCAGACTGTGCAGGGTCTCCCGTCGGGTGTATCAAGCCCTAGGGTGTCAACTCCTGGACACCATAATCATGCGTGCACAGTCTCGATCTACTGGTACCCGTGCATGCTTTCCCCGGCTTCGGACTGTGTGCACGACCATAGTCCGCCCGGAACTACACCAGCGTACCCTTCGGCCGTCGCTTTTGGTCGCTTACCTCCAGTCCAGTAATCGTGCTCCCTCCCTAGCCTAGACCCTAGGGCCTTAATGATACAAACTTGGGATTACTGCTGGAGTGGACCCCCATTGCTAGGATTTTTCTAGTGGGTTAAGTACGGTTTAACCCTCTTGCTAATCATGGATTAACTTGGTTAAGTGTAACGATGAGTTCACGACTTAACCCTGATTAATCTACCAAGCCCAAATTGGTTAAGTATTAAGTGGACCATGACTTAACCCAAATCACGAGGCATTAATTAATTTAATGCGCCTTAACCTCTCACATTAGACTTTGTTGTGGTTACTAGTTAAGCCGGGCGGGTCCGGGTAGCTTTACACCACAACTTGGTCTAACCTCGGGTTCAAGGTACAACATGGCCAACTTCTCACATTGGGTCCTATTGTTTGTAGCAACTAGTTAAGCCGGTCGGTTCCGGGTAGGTTTACGCTACAAACTCAACCCAACCTCGAGTTGGTCACACTTATCTTCTCTAAGTGTCATGTCCATCATGTTTCCAAAACATGTTACAAATTTTCAAGCAATTGGGTAGACCTAACTTAATAGGTAAATTCCCAATGGGTAGACCTAACTTAATAGGTAAATTCCCAATCTTATGTTTTTATGTCTTTTAAGTTTACCCAAACCCAAACGCAATCCCATCGCTTACATATCGCAATAGCGCATAAAGGATAGAAAGAGGGAACTTGGCATAATCATGACATAAAGGTGTTGAAGCCACGAGTTTAACATGGTGGCATATGAAATGTTCATGTGTTCATACACTTGCATATTACATTTTTAGGCCCCAAAAGCATGCATAAAACCAAACTTGGCATATTGGTGATACATGGTGCTAAATGACATGTAGAAATGGCCATAAGTTCGCATTTAGCCTCACATGCAAGTTATCATAAGAGATATGATAACTTACATGTTGCCAAAATGCAACCTTCAGCATAAAGCTTGAAGCTTTATGTTCACATACTCAAGATAAGCTTGCATAACATGATAACATGAACAAGATGATCACCCCAAACTTGCATAACATACATGGCAAACTTGCATATCATAACATAGCAAACTTGCATAACATAACATGGCAAACTTGCATATAAACTTGCATATCATAACATGATAAACTTGCATATCATAACATGGCAAACTTGCATATAAACTTGCATATCCTAACATGATAAACTTGCATATCATAACATTGCAAACTTGCATATAAACTTGCATATCATAGCATGATAAACTTGCATATCATAACATGACAAACTTGCATAGCATAACATGGCAAACTTGCATAGCAAAACTTGCATATCATAACATCTCAAACTTGCATAACATGACATAATAAACTTGCATATCATGGCAAACTTGCATATCATACATTTAACTTTAGAGTTTAATTATGAAAGTAGAATAGGGCTTACAAAGCTTATGAAGACTCAAAAATATGACAAAGCCCTTATGCAACCAAATAGACCCAAAATGCAATCTCTAATAGAAAAACCCTTGAGCCAAAATGATCAAAACCCTTGCTTTATGATGTAAATATGGAAACTTGACTTGAATGCAAGCTAATGACACTCATACAAGCTTGAAAACACTTGTATGCATGGAAAATCTCTCATAGAAATGACTTAGGAATTTTATGAAGAGAGTGGAGGCCATGAGAGGAATAATTTTGCCATAGTTTAGTTACTTGAATGAATAATGATGATTTAGGGTTAGGTTAGGGCCTTATTTATAGAGATTAGGACTAGTTTCAACCCTAGGATTAAACCCTAGTTCCAATCTCAGCCCTCAAAACCGAATCTGGCCCCCAAGCTCAACACAAACCCAAAATGGTGCACCAGGCAAAACTGCCCGGCTGGACCAAGTCGACAGCCAAGTCGACAGGGCTGTCGACTTGGGTCCAACCAAGTCGACAGGGCTGTCGACTTGGGTGCTCTGGCGGGAATTTTCCCACCTAGCCCAATATGACCTAATTTTTAAATTCAAACTTGAATTTGAAATCTGTTTTTACTTTGAAATTTTCTGAAAACTTCGTTGGGCCTTAATCGGGTCATACGGACTCCGATTTTCGAAAACTCGGACTCTATTTCGCGTATTTTTCCGAGACGAACGCAATGGCATAGCCCGTTTCCCTTGATCCAGATTTTAGAATTAAATTCTGCCTCGATTTACGTTATAACAGGTTATTGAAAATACGGGTTGTTACATTCTCCCCTCCTTAAAGGATTTCGTCCCCGAAATCTTCAAGTTAGGAAGAACGTATCCTACCATCCAACCATCCATCTACTCAAAACATCATCCACGAGCAATCATTGTCCTTACAAGATTCTAAATGTTGTATGAACATATGCAAAGGTGTGTGTATATGTACTTATCTAATGCAAATATCATCAATGCAAATTATGTTAGTGAAATGAATCCATATGTATGCAATTCCTAACATAATGTATAACATCTATATGCGTGCACATAACATACATCCATATGCAACATCCATGTGATAACACCAAAAATTTTCATCCATGAATAAGCGTAAACACTCATGCATATGCAATATGAGGAGTGTGTGAGCCGATCTAGTGCCTAATGTGTATAATGCATCCACGAGTAACCACTTGCAAACACTTGCAACCACTTGCAATCATCAAGCATAACATGTTTCAAACACATGTTTCATCCAAAGGGTTTCTACCTAAAGTTCTCATGACAAGATCAACATGATAAACTAGATAATCATGGATAGCAAAGATATGCTACAAAGAGATCGGGAAGATAAGCAGGATATACTACTTTCGGATTACAAGAAATCCCTTCCTAACCCAACCCATATTCTATAAAAGCCCAAAAGGTTTAGTCAACCTAACGGACCCCTTCAAACTCTGACATGTATTACTAACCGATGAGTCATACCCCCTTATGGAGTTTACAACAGAAATGGGATCGAGAATGGGACCGAGAGGATATACGTAAAAAGATAACATGGGAGTAAGCTCCATAGGAAAACAAGGATCAAGGATATACTTATAAAGATATGATGCGCGTATCCAGCCTTCAATCTTCTAAGTCACGTTTCCTTGAGTTTAACTCCACTGTGCTTTGACCATCTTTTACCTCATGATTTCTTAGCTTCTTAACTCTTATTTCCAAATATGAGTTGGAACCCATTTCATTGTCGCCTCTCGTCTTCCTTTTTCACTTACTCTTCTATCATACTTGGCTTAAACATAACTATGACCTCATGGTTTCATGCAAGCTCTCCAAAATTCAGTAGTGAATCCTGGATCTCGTTTACTTACTATAAAGTATTCCACGCAGCAGAACTTTTCTTGAAAATACCAATCCACGTTGCCAATTGCTCTTACTAACGTGATTTTCTATAACTCACGCTTGAACGAAATGAACCATCCGCCTGCGAATGATAGGCCGTACTTAGATTCAGTTGCTTGCCCATGACTTCCCGTAGACTATCCAAAAACTGGCTAGTGAAGATTTAGTCATGGTTACTAACTATACTTTAGGGAACCTCGTGCAACCGTTTTATTTTCTTGAAAGTGAACTGTCGCTAGTTATGATGCAGTCCTTTCGCTCTTTACCGGAGTGAAATGAGCACTCTTCGTGAGTCTACCTACTATGACCCACATGCTCATATTCCCTTTCCTTGATCTAGGCAGTCCATCCACGAAATTCTTCGTGACGCTTTCCTACTTCCATTGCGGGGACCTCCAATGGATGTAATAACCCACCGGGCTTTTTATGACTCGGCCTTAATCTGTTGGCACAACATGCACCTTGGGACAAACTCGGCCACCTCCTCGAGTGATGTGCATCTTCAAGAGCCTTCTTTCTCTCATTGCGTCTTAGTCATCCCTTGTCATTTATAGCGAGGTGACTTACCATCTCGCCTCGAATCAACTTGTCCATGATCTCGACTTAACTGCGGGTCTTCTTTCTGCGAAGTCCCTACTTGATCCAGAAGGATAGGTCTAAACTCAAGGGACCCTAACTGACTAATTAAACTGAGAAAGCTTCTTACTTCAATTGTCCTCGTCGGGGCTTTCCGGTCTTGAACCGCGACCACTCTAGCGGGATCCACCGCTAAGCCTTGCTTAGAAACTATGTGCCCAAGAAATCTAACTCCTTCTTCTCCAAAATGACATTTGGAGGACTTGGCTTTCAACTGATGTGCTCTAAGCGTATCCATCACCTCCTTGAGATGTCTTGCTTGCTCTTCCACATCCTTTGAGAAGATCAGAATATCATCTATGAAGACTACCACAAACTCGTTCAGGAACTCCCTAGACACCCTACTTATCAAGTCCACGAAGTAGGCGGGTGCATTAGTCAAACCGAATGGCATGACCAGCCATTCTAAGAATCCATCCGGAGTTCTGAACGCAGTCTTGTATATACTATCTTCAGCTACTCTGAGCTGATGGAATCTAGTAGCAAGATCAAGAGAGAACATATGTTCCTACAAGCTGATCGAACAAATCATCGATCCTTGGCAATGGTTGTCTATTCTCTTTGTTTAACTCACGATAATCAACACACGGGCGAAGCGTACTGTCCACATTAGTAGCGAATACTACTAGAGCACCTTCCTCGGAAATGCTTCATCGAATGGAGTTCTTCTCAAGCAACTCCTTCACTTGCTTACTTAGCTCCCGTCTTTCACGCGGAGCCATGTGCCGAACGGGCAAAGAAACCAGCTTCGCATTATCCACCAGATAAATGCAGAAATCTATCTCTCGTTTAGGGGTAACCCCCTTCACTTCACCCAAGATATCAGGATATTCTCGGACCACCCTCACCGATTGCAAACTATCGATAGACGAGTTGAGGGATTCAAGATAACACAACATGACGGGACTCATAGGGTTACTAGAAATTTTTAGGGTATTACCGAGGCGAGTCATGAGCCTCACAACCCTATGCTCAAAAATCAAGGATGGCTCCAAAACTGGACAACCCATCCATGCCCAAAATCAACCCATACCCCATGAAACCGAGAATATAAGCATCACATGAGAACTCTACACCAAAGATAGAGATTTTCAAATCCACGTAGATAATAGACAAATGGGCGGAACCCCAATTGGATTTGAAACACACACGGGATCATAAACTAGACTAGTACTTAGGTGCAAACTTTCAACTAGATCAGATGAAATAAACTATGCGATGCACCAAAATCAAACAAGGTACGAACTGAAAAATCAGAAATGTAAACAAGGCTTTCAACAGAAATACTACCTCGATCGGGAACTGGAGCGGCATTGAGAGCATGAACTTGCCCTCCTGAAGGTCCAGCACGCTGAGTCTGACCCTGGCCTTGCCCTTGCTTCTTCGGGCAATCCCTAGTGAAGTGCCCCATTTCTCCACAGTTAAAGTGCCCTTCCTTTTCCTGCAATCCTTGTTTAGATGAGTCGAGCTTCCACAAGTAAAGCACTTCTTCTTGTCGTTATTGCCCTTGTTGTTGTTCCCCTTGTTGCCTTGACTCTTGTTCTTGTTCTTATTGCCTTGACTGCTCTGACCACTTGGATTACCCTGATTTCCTTTCCACTGGGAATCAGTCTTCTTGGCTTGAGTATCATTCATCTTGATCTCCTTCTTGTCACTCCTATTCTCTTCATTGAGTAGGGCCATATTCACCAAGCTCTCGAAAGTTGCCCCCAAGGGTATGTGAGTCATGGCTAAACCATGTAATGGTTCGTTTAATCCTAGAGCAAAGTATAGGGCCTTCTTCTGAGCTGTGTTAACCAAGTCTAAACCGACCCGAGCCAGTTGATTAAACTTATCTATGTATTCCCTAATAGTCATGTCCCCTTGCTTCAGTGATAGGAACCTTAGTCCAAACTTTCCCCGAAAGTCATCCCAAGTCTCAATTGGCCTAGTAGCAGTGGTGACCACCCACCAACGTGCAGCTTCTTCCTTTAGCAACCACACTGCTAATAAAACCTTCCTACGGTCATCTATATCAAAGAAGGCAAAAAGATCTTTGGTTTCTTTCAACCAATTCCTTGCCTCTACATAAGTCTCGGTTCCAAAGAAATTCTTGCCACCCATCGTCTTAAAGTCTTTGCAAATCTCTGCGAAGTCAGCTTGAGGATGCTGAGGGGGAGGAGGAAGAGGAACCTCAGCGACAGGAGGAAGAGGAATATCAGCGACAGGAGGAGGAGGAACATTAACTACCGGAGGAGGAGGAGGAACATCCGCGGGGCCGGCTTCGGTCGCCCTAGCCTCCAAAAGTCTCCTATACCAAGCAGGTACGTGTACTCCCTCCGGAATAGCGAAGTTATCGGCCATACTAAAAACGAAGAAAAGACAGATTCAGAATGGAGAAAAACGAAGGAATTTTGCTAATGGCTTTTTGGGGAATAGCCTTTAAAATAAACTAGACTTTTCTTTTGGAAAATACTTTATACTTGGTTTTGAAATAGTTTTCCAAAAGTTTTAAAAACCTTTTTGTTCCTTCTCGTAAACCATATGCTCTGATACCAAATGTAACACCCCACCTCCGCCAGGGTGACTCTTGCAAGCACTCTGACTTTGGAGGGGCGTTTGAACCAGGTAAACATGTATAATGATATATCAAGGCAGAATAAGAACATATGTATATATGTAAGCAGAGTAAATAAGATAAGTAAAACAGCGGAAGATTTCAAACTATTTCAAAAACAAGTCTGGTACAACATAATGTCAACTTTCCAAATACACAAGTCTAGATAAAAACAACATTACTGAAAAACTGAAATACATAAGTACTATCCCCAAAATAAGTGATAACCATAGCTAGCTTCATGTCCAGACCGTACATGAGCTAAATCCCACAAGCAAGCGATCAGAAATCCAAGCTAAGCTCCAACGTTCCCACCCTGAGAACCTGGGGGGGGGGAACGGAAGAAAAGAGGCGAAAGAAAACAGGTCAGTCAAAAAGACTGAGTAAGCCCTACTACAATCAATGTAAACTGATAAAGTTAACTGTCATGAGCAGCAGGGATGAACATAAGGATAACAACATACTAGCATGATGATTAACTAACAAGGTAGATAAATGTGTCATCGCATAATCAGGTTTAAGGGTTTTGCACCACAGGTGTACTAGCAAGCTAACATGACTTGAATAACAAGTATTGATCCCTTGGCCCAAGCTTTGGTCCAATAACATGAAGTGACCCTAACACGAGGTCCAATAACATGAAGTGACCCTAACACAAGGTCCAATAACATGAAGTGACCCTAACACAAGGTCCAATAACATGAAGTGACCCTAACACAAGGTCCAATAACATGAAGTGACCCTAACACAAGGTCCAACCAAATGGTCTAGTCGATCGGCTCCCTATAAGCCTAACTCGTCACGTGTTGGTGTCCATACGGCCCAAACATAATTGTAGTCAGACTGTGCAGGGTCTCCCGTCGGGTGTATCAAGCCCTAGGGTGTCAACCCCTGGACACCATAATCATGCGTGCACAGTCTCGATCTACTGGTACCCGTGCATGCTTTCCCCGGCTTCGGACTGTGTGCACGACCATAGTCCGCCCGGAACTACACCGGCGTACCCTTCGGCCGTCGCTTTTGGTCGCTTACCTCCAGTCCAGTAATCGTGCTCCCTCCCTAGCCTAGACCCTAGGGCCTTAATGATACAAACTTGGGATTACTGCTGGAGTGGACCCCCATTGCTAGGATTTTTCTAGTGGGTTAAGTAAGGTTTAACCCTCTTGCTAATCATGGATTAACTTGGTTAAGTGTAACGATGAGTTCACGACTTAACCCTGATTAATCTACCAAGCCCAAATTGGTTAAGTATTAAGTGGACCATGACTTAACCCTAATCATGAGGCATTAATTAATTTAATGCGCCTTAACCTCTCACATTAGACCTTGTTGTGGTTACTAGTTAAGCCGGGCGGGTCCGGGTAGCTTTACACCACAACTTGGTCTAACCTCGGGTTCAAGGTACAACATGGCCAACTTCTCACATTGGGTCCTATTGTTTGTAGCAACTAGTTAAGCCGGTCGGTTCCGGGTAGGTTTACGCTACAAACTCAACCTAACCTCGAGTTGGTCACACTTATCTTCTCTAAGTGTCATGTCCATCATGTTTCCAAAACATGTTACAAATTTTCAAGCAATTGGGTAGACCTAACTTAATAGGTAAATTCCCAATGGGTAGACCTAACTTAATAGGTAAATTCCCAATCTTATGTTTTTATGTCTTTTAAGTTTACCCAAACCCAAACGCAATCCCATCGCTTACATATCGCAATAGCGCATAAAGGATAGAAAGAGGGAACTTGGCATAATCATGACATAAAGGTGTTGAAGCCACGAGTTTAACATGGTGGCATATGAAATGTTCATGTGTTCATACACTTGCATATTACATTTTTAGGCCCCAAAAGCATGCATAAAACCAAACTTGGCATATTGGTGATACATGGTGCTAAATGACATGTAGAAATGGCCATAAGTTCGCATTTAGCCTCACATGCAAGTTATCATAAGAGATATGATAACTTACATGTTGCCAAGATGCAACCTTTAGCATAAAGCTTGAAGCTTTATGTTCACATACTCAAGATAAGCTTGCATAACATGATAACATGAACAAGATGATCACCCCAAACTTGCATAACATACATGGCAAACTTGCATATCATAACATAGCAAACTTGCATAACATAACATGGCAAACTTGCATATAAACTTGCATATCATAACATGATAAACTTGCATATCATAACATGGCAAACTTGCATATAAACTTGCATATCCTAACATGATAAACTTGCATATCATAACATGGAAAACTTGCATATAAACTTGCATATCATAGCATGATAAACTTGCATATCATAGCATGACAAACTTGCATAGCATAACATGGCAAACTTGCATAGCAAAACTTGCATATCATAACATCTCAAACTTGCATAACATGACATAATAAACTTGCATATCATGGCAAACTTGCATAGCAAAACTTGCATATCATAACATCTCAAACTTGCATAACATGACATAATAAACTTGCATATCATGGCAAACTTGCATATCATACATTTAACTTTAGAGTTTAAGTATGAAAGTAGAATAGGGCTTACAAAGCTTATGAAGACTCAAAAATATGACAAAGCCCTTATGCAACCAAATAGACCCAAAATGCAAGCTCTAATAGAAAAACCCTTGAGCCAAAATGATCAAAACCCTTGCTTTATGATGTAAATATGGAAACGTGACTTGAATGCAAGCTAATGACACTCATACAAGCTTGAAAACACTTGTATGCATGGAAAATCTCTCATAGAAATGACTTAGGAATTTTATGAAGAGAGTGGAGGCCATGAGAGGAATAATTTTGCCATAGTTTAGTTACTTGAATGAATAATGATGATTTAGGGTTAGGTTAGGGCCTTATTTATAGAGATTAGGACTAGTTTCAACCCTAGGATTAAACCCTAGTTCCAATCTCAGCCCTCAAAACCGAATCTGGCCCCCAAGCTCAACACAAACCCAAAATGGTGCACCAGGCAAAACTGCCCGGCTGGACCAAGTCGACAGCCAAGTCGACAGGGCTGTCGACAGGGCTGTCGACTTGGGTCCAACCAAGTCGACTCCCAAGTCGACAGGGCTGTCGACTTGGGTGCTCTGGCGGGAATTTTCCCACCTAGCCCAATATGACCTAATTTTTAAATTCAAACTTGAATTTGAAATCTGTTTTTACTTTGAAATTTTCTGAAAACTTCATTGGGCCTTAATCGGGTCATACGGACTCCGATTTTCGAAAACTCGGACTCTATTTCGCGTATTTTTCCGATACTAACGCAATGGCATAGCCCGTTTCCCTTGATTCAGATTTTATAATTAAATTCTGCCTCGATTTACGTTATAACAGGTTATTGAAAATACGGGTTGTTACATTAATAATATCATGGAAATCACTAAGATGCTCAGAAACTGACTTTCCACCTTTCAACTTTAGATTAACAAGCCTTTTAATCAATGAAGCTTTGTTATGGGCGGTTTTCCTCTCATACAAACCTTCTAATTTCTTCCACAAATCATATGGATCGGTCTCTTGTGACACATGGTTAAAAATGCTAATGTCAACCCATTGTCTAATGGTTCCTAAAGTTTTCCTTTTCAACTTTATCCATTCATTCTCTTCCATTTTATCGGGTTTAGAAAGTTTAGAGATAATACCACTCGAACTAGTGACGGTTTCAATTGGGTCATGTAAATCCCTGCAATATAACAAGTCTTCCATCATAGGTCTCCAAATAGAATAGTTGGTTGATGTCAACTTAATCATTGAGCTATGACTGCTCGACTCCATAGTGTGATAAATAACCTACCCAAGCTCTGATACCAATTTGATAGGATCGATTAGGGGTTACTTCAAGCTACACCCACAATATCACACACAAGACAATCAATCAACACACCATTCAAATAAAAAAAATACGATGAAAGTAAAATAGCAAGACACAAGATTTTATACGTGGAAAACCTCTTCGATGTGAAGAGTAAAAACCACGAGACCTCTTAAGGAGTCTACCCTCTTCTCTTATTGATAAACCAAAAGGGGAAAACAACCCCAAAATGTTTACAAAAGATTCTCTTCTAATCACCGGAATCCAAAAACAATAAGAGATGAAAAAGGTGTAAGAGAACACCCTATGTGTGCACTTCAGGCCAGCGGTGTATCGAGCAAGAATGAAGCTCAATCTTGAAGACCAAAACATCTTGAAGAAGATGATAAATGACCAAAAACTGCTACTGCCTTATGTGACCAGATCTGGTTATATTAACCCTTTTTCTTTTAATGTGCATACCAAAATTGTGAGTAATCTCCCAAATGTCTTTCCTTAAAAGAAAAGATATTGTTGCACAAAAGGCATGCTTGCACAACAAATCTAGGAAAAAGACAAAACCAATAAATCTCTCCCACAAATTAAGCATGGCCTGCATAAAAAGATATGCCAAATATGCCTGTATACAATTATGCCAAATATGCTTGCATAAAATTATGTCAAATATGCCTGCATAAAATTATGCCAAATATGCCTGCATAAAATTATACCAAATAAGCCTGTATAAAATTATGCCAAATATGCCTGCATAAAATTATGTCAAATATGCTTGCATAAAATTATGCCAAATATGGGCTGGAATACCCAACATCTTGGACCTATATCAAAAGTCTAACAAGGCATCTGGCCTCAGATTCTCTGGCTTCTCTTTCATGTGTTTCTCCATCCTCCCTAAATCTGCAATCATCGTAATATGCTGTAAATAAAGTCCTGCATATATAGTAGCTCGCAAAAACCACTAATTTGTGTTTCAACATGTATAAGCTTAAATTTTCACATAAACGGAAATGAACATGCAAGAAACTTTCCGATACACAAATAAGAGCATGATGAGAGATTACCGGAACTGCCAGGAGTATTATAGCCATCCAAAAAAGAAAGTGCGCCGGATTCATCCTCGTTAAAGCGGTTATTTCGGTTATTTTCGGAAGGAATGATATCCGTACACAAAGGGGAATTCAAGATCTTATTTGTAGTGCATCCCTTCCGACAATGAGTTTTGCACTCCTGAACTACATCATCTAGAAGACCAGTGCGCTTAAAGGAAAAACTTTCAGATTCTATTGTAGCAGCTAAAGGAGAAGTAATATATTCTTCCTAGCTCTCATTATCACTATTTCTCCCGAATAGGATTGAAGGGGGCTTAGAGCTAGAGGCAGTATTGTTGCAGTCTGTGTGGCTATGATATGCGTAACAACATGCTTTTTGGAGATGCTCAGCGCCCTCGGGTGTAGATGGAACTACGGCTGGAATTGCTAGTGTCGCCATTAGTCTGCCTTTTCACGTATTTTAGCTCGGTAGAAATGAAGAAATAAAACTACATGTAACATGAGTAAATGAAGAAATGATACAAACCTGAAACTTAGCGGCATCAAAAACGCACATCATGCCATCATAAAAATCGTCGTTTGTTGATTGCATGTTGCTTCCTTCATCCTAACATGTATAATTATCAGTTATTTCCTCAAAGAGAAATGGCTGAACTAGAATTTTCGGCTATATATACAAGTATGTACCTGCTTGATCTTGTGGAATCCATGTTTGAACCAAGTATCCAACAACAGTTAAAGAAATGCCCAAAATAAAAACACTTCTCAAAATCAGATTTCGAAGCAGCCTCGTTACCAGTTTATTCCTATTCAAAAATCTGGATTTGACGATCGATCCAACAAAAGAGAGAGAGCACTACCTCACACTAATCTATGTTTACATGTCAACACAAAGCATGATCCCAAACAGAAAAACAAAGTACAGCAATTACACGCTAATCATTTATTATATGTTTACATGTCAACACAAAACATGAGTCCAAACAGAAAAACAACCACCTTCCTCACACTAATCAGAGTGCAGCAATTACAAATCCCAGCCCAACATGCCACACATGGTAAAGTAAATCCACCAACAGATGACAAAATGAAGAAACTTACATAACATTTGATGGACAACTGCCATCCTCAACACTCTGATTTCTATACTCTTGCATAAACTCCATCACATCTATCATACTTGTCTCTAATTCACTCATTTTGGTCTTGAGTGTAGAAATCTCAACATCCTTCGCTTTCATCTCCTCAGAGAGCTTCTGCCTCTCATTTGATTCAATGCACATAGTGCTGAATGTGTTATTTCTATATGGTTGTATTTAAATGATTAAATTAAATCATTAATACATATACGTACATTTCTTACAATAATAAATACATTGGCCTAACTGCTGGTATAATTTTTAATCCACAAGATAAAAAAATTTCAAATGTGTTTGCCTAAGGAACATGTGAAATGATGACTTAATGTATTGGACATGAAAGATTGGCTGATCTCGAACTACAAAAAGTACATAATTAAATTGGAATTTGCTAAGGAAACAAGGCTTATGGTTAGTATGGATGAACAAGTACATAACTAGTAACTACTGGATGATGCGTATGAATAATTTTTTTTATTTTTTATTTTGTAGTTACTCTGAAATATATGATGCAAAATAGATAGAATTCTATAAATATTTTTGACAGTCACTACTAATAGTTATATTACATCGCCGCAGTTCGATAAATGGATCTACTACAAATCTCTAGTGGATATTCTTGGATGGAATCGAGCAGCTATGTTTTCAAAAAAAAAAAAAAAAAAAAGAAACAAGCGAATTGACTGTACCGAATTTAATAACATGTTTAACCCAGAACTACTACCAGAAATCAGAGATGTCAAACATTTAATTGAATGCATCACAGTTAATAATGCCCAGTATTCTGAAATGACATGTTTGACCCAGAATTACTACCAGAAATCAGAGAGGTCAAACATTTAATTAAATCCACCACAGGTAATAATGTTCAGTGTTCTGAAACAAGGCGGGTTAAGGGTAAGACAGATTCTATTTTGCTTCAACATGACATGAGGCTAAGCTTATACTTGAAAAAAGCAAGTACATAAGGTCGGAATGAATTTCATACCGCAGGAATATTGCCAAAACCTGGCCTACGAGTCTGTCTTCTACTCGATCTCGTCTCTCCACTTGAGATGATCTCTTCAAATATACGATCTTCTTCTTCTTGCGTGATTTCCTTGCCTTCATCGCGCAGCTCGGCAACCTTGGCCTCATATTTTCCCTGTGTGCACACATACAAATACATTTGATACATAGATTAATACATACATATGTATGCGAGTGTCTGTATAATTATATAGGTATATCAATTTTAGCATATTATACGTATTTGAATATTTTAATCAAAGCTGATAACGTACAACAAATGTAGCGGATGATTGATCAATCCATCGACTTTCTGAACCATCGGATGGTGTAATGTAACGCATCCGCTTGTACACCTCCATGTACGTAGGCTCTCGCTGATACTCCACTAACTGAAAATAGTTTTAATATATTATCAAACATTATACCAACTATTTATTATTTAAATAATTAATCTAAAGAATTACCAGATCATTTTTGTATTGTGCAGTTGATCTAGAACCGCCAGCATGTACTTTGGGATTGGTTAAGCGATTCGCTGAATTTTGGGTTGCTCGTTGTTTCACATCCTCTCATTCCCAATGCATCTTAAACTGATTCCATACCTTGGTAGATATGCAGCCATGTTTCCTCTTCTTTTTCTTCATTTCCGATACGATGCATCGGTAACATTTCGAGCATTTGATATTCCAAACATGTCTAACCATAGCAAATGAAGTGTCGGGTGCCCAAGTAAATTGATCCTGTACATTCAGTTAAAATAATGATTAACCACACAAAATAACATAATAAACCTGACCAATCTACAATAGTCTTAATTATTTAGTTGTCATCTCCTTTTGAATTCTCAACTGTAGAAAGTAAGCATTTTGTGTGCACAACTTTGTTATTTACAATAGCACTTTGGTTTGGAAATCAAAGAACACAAAGAATAGGTTACTAACAACAGAATTAAACAAAATAACTTGCAAAAATTAATCTGCCATGCCAAAACAGGAAGCCTGGGTCTAAAGCAAATAAAATGATGCATTTTTCATATATTGCTTATTGTTCCCATTGCTCTTAGTCTAGCCTGTGACTGTTCTTGTTTTATTTGTTTACTGCATTTAATAACTGGTCATACATGATACACTACTAGTTATAAGTTTGAATCTTTCAAGAATGTTAAACTATGATGCTACATCTAATGATCTACCAGAACTGCATTGTACGTCAATCGCAAAATACACAAGCATGGACAAAGTGCATGTATAGAAAAGTTGGATTGAACTATGGTATGGCGTAAGCATAGCGCTATTGTTAAATCTAAAACTATGTGGAAGCCCAGGAAGACAAGTGTGATTTCATAATTATTAATTATAAAATAAAACACTCGTCAAGTAACTCAAGAACAAAATATTGTTATTGCAACAGAGCAATATTCTGTCTAGATAATACTTTGTCACTTATGAGGACTATTTTGAAATCCTGATAAGGTTCAGATTGAGGAAATCCTCTAGAGTTAATAGTTAGCATGGATAGTGGATCAGTACTAAACGTAAAACTTGTGGCAACTATTAAAGGTCATGCATGAAACATGACTAAAATTATACAATTAAAACATGACTAAAATTATGCATGAAACATGAGTAAAAAAATAATTTACCTTAAATTCTTCAAACCAAGCATCTTTTACTTCAAAAGGGACAAAAGTAAAATTAGGCCAAAAATGTGTGATATGAGACTTCAGATTTGAGCTAATAGTCCGTGATATTGCATTACTATCTGAGAAGTCAAACCTGTTGATGTAAATAATTATGTAAATCATTGACAGCAACAAAGACAAGTGATATACTATTAAATGCTATAAATTTTGCTTACTCGTTACCACCCTTGTGGTAAACACTAATCACCCCAATGCTAGCGGAGTCAACATAAGAAACATGTGCAGATCCCTGAGGTATATCCTCCTTGGACTGAGATACCTGAGTGTGTTATGTATCTGGCTCCATCGGTGGTGTAGGGATGACATGTACTGTCGAACCCTGCATACTGCCTCCACGACTAGTTATAAGTTTGAATCTTTCAAGAATGTTAAACTATGATGCTACATCTAATGATCTACCAGAACTGCATTGTACGTCAATCGCAAAATACACAAGCATGGACAAAGTGCATGTATAGAAAAGTTGGATTGAACTATGGTATGGCGTAAGCATAGCGCTATTGTTAAATCTAATGACCACCAGCAGTACCACGACCACCACATTGGCCACTACTGCTACGCCCACGAGAAGACATATCTGATACAGTATTACATCATATACATCCATATATGTAAAATGAGGTAACATTTGTGAGAATATTCTTGAACATGCTAAAATTCATTAAGCATAAACTGAAAATCAAGAGTCAAGTAAAAGCAAACATCCATACATCCTTAAAATCAACCAAATTATATTACATGAAACAACTAAATCGACATTCTACCAATCCTCAAAATCATCATCACTCTCAATACTTATATTCTCATCTTCTGAGTCGCATTCGTTCTCATTTGCTTCAACTTCTTCATCGTCGTCTTCTTCTTATTCGACTCCATCATGAAGTTCGTTAGTAAGAGGTGCAAGGTCATCAGGTTCGTCTACGACTTCCAATGTTTTGTTGGATTCTGAATCATTTTGGTAAGCTTGATTGTCAGTTGTGATCGTATTTGAGTGGAACGACCATCTTGGTTTTGTTTTAATAACAGCCCACCAATCTGACCTATTGTTGTTGACGGCAGGATAAGGTGCATAATAAACTTGGATTGCTTGTGTCGCCAACACATATGGATCATACCCCTGATACTTTCTTTTGTGATTTACCTCTATCAAAGAATAATTCTTATGTATATGTCTTACTCCAATGGTTGGTCTACTATCAAACCAACGACATTTGAATATAAATGTTTTCAAAGCCGGAACCACGGAGTAAGTTAGCTCAATTATTTCTTCCAACACTCCATAATAATCTGCTATGTCATTATCCTCATTGCCACCTTTAATACAAACACCACTATTAAAAGTCGCTTTCTTTTTTCCATACTCTTCTGTGTGAAATTTAAATCCATTCACAAACATGATTGGACAAATTTTATTACAGAACCTTGGACCAAACGCAAGTTTCTTATAACAAATGTTTGTTATTTGATTATCAATGACCTGTTGATAAAAAATTAAAACATGTCAACATCTACTAAATTTTGTATACATGTAAAATATTCAATCTTTCATACTTACATATTTTTCAAACCACGACTCGAAATGTTTACTGGGTTCACAATTGGGATTTTCCTCTTCGAACTTGCTGAGAAAATCAATAAATTAAGATACAACTTATGAAATGCAAAAAGAACTGTTTATATATATTACCTGACAAGATTTGTTAATTCATCGCAATTGAGAAGCATAGTTGCTTTAACTAGACTGAAATCCCTATCATGAGTGAAACCTTTAACATCCTTCCATTTACCAGCTGGACGCCCTTGTTTTTTAAATATAGATAATAGATCATCATTTGACTCATCCATATCATCATTGTCATTGCGATGGCCACTGTGAAAGCTTACATTAACGTGATCATTGAAATAATGACTGAAAAATATGGAAGCTTCTTCGATGATATATGCTTGACAAATAGAGCCTTCAATACGTGCTTTTTGTTTCACTTTTTTCTTTAGATGGCCTAAAAATCTAAGTATAAAAGCATGTAATTATTGAAAATTTATATATAACAAAGCATGTAATTATTGAAAATTTATATATAACAAAGCATGTAATTATTGGATGTTGATATATAACAAAAACAAAATTAAATATAAATCTCAGTGGACCTTTCAAATGGGTACATCCATCCATATTGCACCGGTCCTCGCATCAATGCTTTAGATGGTAAGTGTACCGGTAAATGCTCCATGCAATTAAAAACTCCAGGGGGGAATATTTTCTCTAGCTTGCATAACAACTTCGGTGTATCTTTTTCAAGCTTCTGCAAATCGTCTTTACGAAGGGTGGTTGAGCATATATATTTGTAAAATAGACCAAGCTCTGTTATGGGCATCCAAACTTTTTGTGGCGGAATCTCTTTAAATGCAATTGGGAAAAGAGTCGGAAAAAAACATGACAATCATGACTCTTCGTACCTGACAACATAAGCTCCCTCATATCAACGCATCGCTTCATGTTAGAAGTAAGTCCATCCGGAAACCTCAAGCATTCCACCCACTCCAATAATTTTATACGATGAGTTTTATCTAACTCATAACAAGCAAGGACTTTGAAGTTTGGACGTGCATGATCAATTTTAAGTTCTGGACGATTGCAATAGTATTCGATATCTTTTCTTGATCTCAAATCATCTTTCGTTTTGCCTTTCGCATTCATGATCGTGTGAAAAAAAAATTCAAACACATTTTTTTCAATATGCATCACATCCAAATTATGTCTAAGTTCAAGATCCTTCCAATATGGTAATTCCCAAAATATACTTTGCTTGCACCAATTATGATAATCCCCTTTACCTTGAATTTTCGCCTCTTTATTTCTAATCTCGTGTACTTTTGGGTAATCTTTCACGATATCAAATATTTCTTCGCCACTCAAAATAACCGGTGGTTGCAGATTATCGACTTTATTTTTTTCAAAGTTTTTCTTATCACGCCTGAAAGGATCATTTGTATGTAAAAAAACGACGATGACGATCCCACCAACACTGTTTACCACCATGTTTCAACGTAAATGCTTTGGTTGAATCCATAAAAATGGGACAAGATAATTTTCCTGCCGTACTCCATCCTGAAAGCATCCCGTATGCTGGAAAATCACTTATCGTCCACAATAAGCAAGCATATAGTTTGAAATTATTTTTCTTCGATACATCGTAAGTCTCAACTCCCTCTATCCACAATTTTTTCAACTCTTCAATTAGAGGTTGTAAATAAATGTCTATTCCGTTTTTTGGATTTTTGGGCTCAGGAACAATGAGAGTTAAGAACATATATGGATTCGGCATACACATCCATGGGGGTAAGTTATACGGTTTTAAGATAACAGACCAAGTTGAATATATTTTTCCATACTCAGAAAATGCTTGGAAGTCGTTTGTACATAAACCAAGTCTGATATTTCGTGATTCTTTGGAAAAATCAGGATATTTACTATTGAAATATTTCCATGCTTCGCCATCTGAAGGATGACATAGAAGTCCTTCCTCTCGATCTCGTTCACTATGCCATCTCATGTGATCCGCTGTAGCATGAGATGCATACAATCTTTGTAATCTAGGAATAAGCGGAAGATAATGCGTACAGGTAAACGGTACACCTTTACCATTACTTTTTTTTCTTTTCATATCTTCCTAGTCCACATGATGTGCAATGAGTTAGATTAATATCCTTCTTCCAAAACAGCATGCATCCAGTTCGACACGTGTCAATCTTTTCGTAAGGCAAACTGAATGCAGACACTTGTTTTTTTAGCGAATACCAATTTTCTGCTAAGCTAGTCTCCAAACCCTCCGGAATCACATCTCTAACCAAACTAATAACCTCATTCATTAACTTTTCTGTACCGTTATTTGAAGATTTTATAGCAACTAACCTGGACGTTGTTGCCAACTCTGTCATTGGACATCCATCAAAAAGCGGTCGTTTAGACGATTCTAACAAATCAAATAAAATTTTAGCTTTCGGATTAGGTTCTTCTACATCTGATGAATTTAACTGCACACTCGGACCAGCAAGATCAAGAATCATTTCAGTCATTCTATTCTAAAGAATAGGTTCATTGACACTAATGTCAATGTTTTCGGTCCCAACTTCAACGAATGGTGCATTTAATGTACTCTTATCTTCACCATGATACTTCCATAGATAATAATCATCCATAAAACCATATTTAGTCAAATGGAACTCTACTTGATGATAGTCATGATGTTTTTGGGCTTTACACCTCTTGCAAGGACATCGAACATATGTCATATTTGTCTTATTACAAGATGCCACCCACATGAATTCATCTAAACCTTTTAAAAAAGGTAATGGAATCGCTCCTTTATGTCCTACGTTTTTGTACATCCAATGTCGTCGAACTTTCAAATATTCCATTTTACTGCATAATTAATAAAAGCCATATGTTATATTTCATTGTAAAATATAATAAAGTACAAAAAGAAATTTATGGTTATTTTTTATTATTATATTAATTAATAGTTTTTTTCTGCGTTTATTTCATTTAATCTTTTTTTTATATTAATTTTTTCCATACAAATTAATTTAACTGAAACCCTATCACTCATCAACTTTTAAACTAATGGTAGTGACCCGAAATTACGGTCCAATTTGAGCTGACCAAATAACACAAGTCCAATCCCAATTACACTGGAAAATCAGAAAACTAATAGAAAGAAAACAGAGGGTGAGAATAGATAAGATAGAAACTTAGAATATGAGAAGAAGAAGAAAACACAACATCAGAGTAACACGAATCTCACAGCGGAACGAATAACATATAATATATAACATAACTTTGAAATATACATCTGTACTTGAATATACATCATTGTCAAAGTACAAAACTTACAACACAGCGGAAATAACTATAGCTATATAATCCTGAAACCTCCTGCTCCAGCTCTTCAAGTATCTGTAAATCCCGACTACTTGACTGCCCATACAAAATTGGGCACCCAAGAGTTTAGGGAAAACAAAACAAAATAAACTCCGGGTCAGTCATGGGACTGGTGTGAGTAAAACAGTTTAAAACAGTTCAAACAAGTAAACGATATCTCATAAGACCACGCCGTATAACGAAACGGGTTTTTCCCTTTATGAGAATCCAAATTATCTTTATATCAAAAACCTTTTGATATTATAATAATGTCTATCAACCACAATATAATAATCATCTAGCAGAAACGCTTTCATCTCACGTTCTACATACATAGTATACAATCAAAACCGCAAGCACGTATTGGGTAATGGGTTTCCAACTATGACAAGGTATGGAACCACCTTTCGCTAGTGTACCTCTAGAAAGGAATACACTGGGTTCAACAAGAACATCTTGCAACCCGGTCACACATGACCGACCACTCATTTCGCTTGAGTGTATCGAATGTATATCACCAACGGTTGGGATCAGCAACCGTTTCCCGAATGGGACAGCATCAACAATAGATTTTTAGAAGTAAATGAAACTCTAGATCAGGTGATTATACACCCTAATAGGTGCAACCTACATAGCCATGCTACTTGCCCGATTTCTGTCATTTACCGGTTGATGAGGCTTGAGGTTACGCTTCATCATCACATCAGATTCACTTCGAATGCCACATTGTCAGATCCATCGAAAATCACTAATTGACGTCTACAACAGTACATTACGTGTTAGCTAAAGAAGTTTCCTTCTCCGCTTCCACTCTTGGTACGGTTGAAGAAATCAATGTACGTGACCTTGTCAGACATCCATCCATACAAGTCATCCAGGAATAGGATGAACCGAAGGCACTATTCAGTATATTCATCTTAGGCACTGTTATCTAAGATTTATACAACAGCCCTTGCACTTTACCCCGTCTTCAATTTTCTTTGGCATATATGATTCGCAACGCTTATACCAATACAGAGTGGTTCTTTGGATAATAATCCAACCAGTCTCTCCATATTAACAACGTTAAAATGGTCAAAACTTCGATAGTCTGTGATTTAACCATCAAAGAAAAATAGGTGTGCAAACAACGATATTATTTCCAAATGGGAATTCTATCAATCAATCATCAATCATATATATATATATATATTTCCTTATTTTCTATGTTTAGAAAATATACGTTATTAACACTGGAAAACATTTCCATTGTTTACTTACATATCACTATCATTTCACAACTATCAGTCCCTGACTGTAAACTAGTAGGAGAACAATTCTCTAAGTATAAACCCCGAAGGCCGAAACCAACATCAGATCGATACTCAGAAAACTATTCAACTTAACTAATCTCTAGTCAGTTTCTAATCTTGTTTAACTCTATTTCTTTACCTCTATTCAATTAACTCTTTTTGATTAACTCAAATTCGAATAACTAATATTCAATTAATTCTTATTGATTTACTCTAACCGATTTAACTCTTTTAACTCTATTTGATTAAACTATATTCGAATAACTCCCCTTTAACTCTATTTATTTAACAAATAAATATCTCCTTTTAATTCTATTTATTTATACAAATACATATCTCCTTATCTCATCCTATTTATTTTACAAATAAATAATCCATTATCTTATCTTATTTATTTACTAAATAAATAATTCACTTTATAAATATTCTATTTATAAAGATTTCCTTCATTTATAATTCCCACTTAAACGTATTTCCTATTTATAAATATTCCATTTATAAATATTCCTATTTATAAATATTATATTTATAAATATTCCCTTTTATAAAATCCTCTAATTTTATAAATATTCTCTTTTCAGTATTCACTTTGACAAATTCCCCTTTTCTCCAAATCCCGGTATGTTATGGTGTTTAACATATTAAATTACGATGTCCAATATCGTCCATACACACACAATCAACAACAGGTTATAATTCACATCATGTATCAAAATATATGAAAAACAATAAAATAACTGTTGAGGAATCCAGTCGGATTCCTCCAACCTGTTTCCCTGCATTCACAGATGTTACACAATAAAATCAACATCACTTTCAGTTCCATATGATATATTCTGTTAAACAGAATCAATATAGAAATTCAACTAACTGACTAGCAGTTCAATCGAACAGTCAACACACAGTCAATCAGCCAATATTTACAGTTCTAAAAATACAATATGAAATTATAAACTGTTCAGAGTTAGTGAAATTTACTCACAATTGCAGTTCATCGTTAAAGAACGATAAACTGTTTGTTTGATTTGAATCAAACAATTTATTTTTCCATAAATTCATACGAGCTCCAATCCACTACCAGTCAGTTCCATTGTGGAGCTCTCGTCCATACGATCCCAACGGATCTTGTTTCGTCTGATTCTGATAAGGTATGATGAAGTTATTGATTTTACAAGCTAAACAATTTAAAGTAATTTAACTGACTCACAACATATATTAATTTAGCAATTGGGCTTTACCCAATTAATACGGCCCACTTCCCCATCTAAAACCCCACGTTGCCAGCTATCCTTCTTCCTCCCCAACTTCCCGTTATACTTCGAACTACAGCTCCACCAATTTGGCAAGTTTCCACCCTTAATTTTTATCCCTCTTTATAATTAACCCCTTAAAAATCACCAAAAAATCTTCTTACAAGATCCTCTTTAACTTGCTACTACCCATCACATACATACAACTCGCACTGCTCCAAACCTTCTCCATGTTGTGCTCGAACAACAGTATTCCCCATTAATAGGTTGCGACACGGCTATGCCCACATGAGCACGTACGGTGTAAAACTGCGAATCCAAATGTCACCAACCCGAGCAACCCCAAAGCATGGCACACAGGTGTTAACGAACCCTGTTAACTCAAAAACAGACCTTCATTTAGCCGTTGACGCTCCTAATCCGCTAAGCCGCTGCCTGCAGTTTTCGAACTCAGAAAAATTAAACCGCACCCCTCCAATTACTGTTTTTGCGATGGTTCTATGGGTCGTGACCATCACAGTCCTGTTCTCACTGTCTGTTGCTTATCCTGTAACTAAGGATACCCTCCACTACTCCTGCACTTGCGTCACTACCCAACTAACGTTCGTTCTCACACCACTTCAAATGTAAAGCATGCTGCTTCTATATGTTTTCCTTTGATTTTTGAAGTAGGGTTCTCACAAGAAAGATAAAGTGATGGCGGCGCAAGTTCTTAGGTTTGTTTTTGCGGAAACAAAACTGTGCGGTAGTCATAGGGTATTTACATACTGAAATACTTGGCCCTTAAGCGAACGCATAGGCTACAGGTTGGCGAGGTGGTGACCATTCATTCATGGCATGAAAAGTAGGATAGGGATGACAACACGTTTTCTAACCTTAGCCGTGAAGAAACCTTTATATTATTATGTAAAATATATATTCTCTTTTTCTTATAGTTGTTCCAGCATTTTGATTTCCACGAGCATCACTCTATTACAAAGGTTCATACATTTGTATTTGTTTTAAGTTATAAAAGTTCGCATACCTTGTTACGTACAATTATATCCATGTACGAGCGCTACAGACTGAAATGAATATGTCGCTGTGACGAGCAAGGTGACACGGTTCCAAAAATATAAAAATACCGGTAGATTAACTCATACCGCGAAACCCCAAAATCGCTGATTAAGGGTGCAAAATACTCCAAATAAAAAGTTGCTTATTAAATTAATTAAAAATTATAGAACAATTCTAAAAATTAAATTATTGTTATGTATCAAAAGAACCTTGTCTAAATTCAAACCTGATATTCAAATATATTGAAAACCCTTTTATAACGTAAATAAAGCGTTGCAAATTATAAAGGAATTCCACAACGACTTTTCTAAAATTTGATTTGGACGTAAATCAAAATCTGCACGACGAAATCCCGATTTTTCTCTTCCACTAGAAAAATATACTTCATCAGCTCCTAACGTTTCTTGTTTCATAGAAATCCGGTTTAAAACAGACCCTGTATATCCAGTTGAAGTTCGAATCGCCAATTTACGAACTGCAGCACCATTTCGAGCTCGATTTTTGTTATATTATAACTCTACGTTCAAACTGCTGTTTATATAATATATTCGTTATTCAAATTAAATTCTAAACTGAATTAAATATCACAGATGATCCAGTTCACACCATATCGCCATTTCAGCCAATTCTGATTATTTCATAATTAAATATATTATTTAATTTATTATTTTAATTAAATATTCACCATTATTTAATTCCACGACCATGAAATCCTTTTAATCAACTTTTAAATAATTAAATTAATTAATTATTATACCGTTGAAAGTGCGGGTCATTACATTCTTCCCCACTTAAAATAACTTCGTCCTCGAAATTGCTTAGGTAGGAAACAAACCCTGTCGACTGGTTAGAACTTATTTGTTCACTTCCTAATTTCAGTTTCAACTGAACCAATTTAATTTCAATTAAATTATTAATTAATTCTTATCAACGAAAATTTTCAAAATTCCTGAAAATTTTCTAACGGCTTAACTTTTCGAAAAATTTCGCCAGCACCTCCTTTGTACTGGTCGATAGGTCAAACTCCAACTCACCTCTCTGGGCCGTCTCCAACCCAAAAGAAAATCAAACAGCCAAGCGGCTTACCAATTCGGCTCATAAATCTTATATCCAATAGTGATATAAACTTGTACCTTTTTGTCGGCATATCATTATATCCTTTCCACCTGTTATCAATTCAGCAGATATAAGGGTCATCCCAATCAAATTCCAATCTGTTTTTATCCACAATTTCAACCATTCGCTTATACCTAAGTCGAATTTTATTTCAAATTGGAGTTCCATTCTCGATTTCAAACTCTTAACTTCCCAATCCAATTTTCATTTCAGATTCTTATCTCGACAATCCAATTTTATTCAAGAACAAATTTTTCCTGATATCATTCTATTTCCATTCAGTTTTCACTTAACTGTTTCAATTCAATTCCAGCTTACTTTCACAAATTTCTATTTAAATTTGTTCTTAATTCAAACAGTCTCTTCCTGGGAGTTTTAAACAGCTTTGCTTTTCTAAAACTAAATATTCCTTTTTGGATTTCAAACAACTTGTTTCTCTCAAAACAATTCAAAAGCAAAATCTTTTCGGTAGTAATCCGTCACTTACAACTTGAAAATGAATACTGATGATGCAGCTGTCATCATCAGAATCTATTTTCCAGCGATCGAAATGAGTTCAATACTATAAAACCACTTCTAAACATTTCCACTTTGAAATTCATTTCAAAATATAATTCACGCTGCTTGTAAAACAATTTAAAATCTCCTAGGATCTTAAATTTTCCTTATTTTTAATCCAAATCCATTTACAAACACTTATCCAATTTTCCAGAATTTTAATTCAATTTTTGGTTTAAACTTCAGATTTAATTCACTTCGTAACACTTATACGAATTCTACTTGGTTATATATATAACCATTTTACTTTTATAATCTTACTCGATTATAATTACAACCAATATATCCAATATATTATAATCATTTCAATATAAATCCTTTATACCAAAATATAATTTGGGTAAAATTATATCGTTTACCCTCTTTTCAAAACATACCATGACGGTTCATCGTATTCGAGTGTTTATAAAATCCCTACCAATACAGTGGATCAAATTGATCAATCAGAACTCATAAACGACTCAACCAATAAATCTCCACAATATAAAACAATTTTTATATTGAATAACAATTACGTTCACTCGTATATATACACTAAGACTCAATCTAGGGTATTGCTAACCCCATCTCTACCGAGTCACGCCACAGAGCCAAGGTAATTACTTAACCTTAAGCTCTGATACCAATTGTAGTGACCCGAAATTCCTGTCCAATTTGAGCTGACCAAATAACACAAGTCCAACCCCAATTACACTGGAAAATCAGAAAAATAATAGAAATAAAACAGAGGGTAAGAATAGATAAGATAGAAACTTAGAATAGGAGAAGAAGAAGAACACAACATCAGAGTAACACGAATCTCACAGCGGAACGAATAACATATAATATATAACGTAACTTTGAAATATACATCTGTACTTGAATATACATCATTATCAAAGTACAACACTTACAACACAGCGGAAATAACTATAGCTATATAATCCTGAAGCCTCCTGCTCCAGCTTTTCAAGTATCTGTAAATCCCGACTACTTGACTACCCGTACAAAATTGGGCACCCAAGAGTTTAGGGAAAACAAAACAAAATAAACTCCGGGTCAGTCATGGGACTGGTGTGAGTAAAACAGTTTAAAACAGTTCAAACAAGTAAACGATATCTCATAAGACCACGCCGTATAACGGAACAGGTTTTTCCCTTTATGAGAATCCAAATTATCTTTATATCAAAAACCTTTTGATATTATAATAATGTCTATCAACCACATTATAATAATCATCTAGCAAAAACGCTTTCATCTTACGTTCTACATACATAGTATACAATCAAAACCGCAAGCACGTATTGGGTAATGGGTTTCCAACTATGACAAGGTATGGAACCACCTTTCGCTAGTGTACCTCTAGAAAGGAATACACTGGGTTCAACAAGAACATCTTGCAACCCGGTCACACATGACCGACCACTCATTTCATTTGAGTATATCAAATGTATATTACCAACGGTTGGGATCAGCAACCGTTTCCCGAATGGGACAACATCAACAATAGATTTTTAGAAGTAAATGAAACTCTAGATCAGGTGATTATACACCCTAATAGGTGCGACCTACATAGCCATGCTACCTGCCCGATTTTTGTCATTTACCGGTTGATGAGGCTTGAGGTTACGCTTCATCATCATATCAGATTCACTTCGAATGCCACATTGTCACATCCATTGAAAATCACTAATTGACGTCTACAACAGTACATTACGTGTTAGCTAAAGAAGTTTCCTTCTCCGCTTCCACTCTTGGTACGGTTGAAGAAATCAATGTACGTGACCTTTCTGGAAATACTCTGTCAGACATCCATCCATACAAGTCATCCAGGAACAGGATTAACCGAAGGCACTATTCAATATATCCATCTTAGGCATTGTTATCTAAGATTTATACAACAGCCCTTGCACTTTACCCCATCTTCAATTTTCTTTGGCATATATGATTCGCAACGCTTATGCCAATACAGAGTGGTTCTTTGGATAATAATCCAACCGGTCTCTCCATATTAACAACGTTAAAATGGTCAAAACTTCGATAGTCTTTGATTTAACCATCAAAGAAAAACAGGTGTGCAAACAACGATATTATTTCCAAATGGGAATTCTATCAATCAATCATCAATCATATATATATATATTCTTATTTTCTATGTTTAGAAAATATACGTTATTAACACTGGAAAACATTTCCATTGTTTATTTACATATCACTATCATTTCACAACTATCAGTCCCTGACTGTAAACTAGTAGGAGAACAATTCTCTAAGTATAAACCCTGAAGGCCGAAACCAACATCAGATCAATACTCAGAAAACTATTCAACTTAACTAATCTCTAGTCAGTTTCTAATCTTGTTTAACTCTATTTCTTTACCTCTATTCGATTAACTCTATTTAATTAACTCAAATTCGAATAACTAATATTCGATTAATTCTTATTGATTTACTCTAACTGATTTAACTCTTTTAACTCTATTTGATTAAACTATATTCGAATAACTCCCCTTTAACTCTGTTTATTTAACAAATAAATATCTCCTTTTAATTCTATTTATTTATACAAATACATATCTCCTTATCTCATCCTATTTATATTACAAATAAATAATCTGTTATCTTATCTTATTTATTTACTAAATAAATAATTCACTTTATAAATATTCTATTTATAAAGATTTCCTTCATTTATAATTCCCACTTAAACGTATTTCCTATTTATAAATATTCCATTTATAAATATTCCTATTTATAAATATTCTATTTATAAATATTCCCTTTTATAAAATCCTCTGATTTTATAAATATTCTCTTTTCAGTATTCACTTTGACAAATTCCCCTTTTCTCCAAATCCCGGTATGTTATGGTGTTTAACATATTAAATTACGATGTCTAATATCGTCCATACACACATAATCAACAACAGGTTATGATTCACATCATATATCAAAATATATGAAAAACAATAAAATAACTATTGAGGAATCCAGTCGGATTCCTCCAACCTGTTTCCCTGCATTCACAGATATTACACAATAAAATCAACATCACTTTCAGTTCCATATGATATATTATGTTAAACAGAATCAATATAGAAATTCAACTAACTGACTAGCAGTTCAATCGAACAGTCAACACACAGTCAATCAGCCAATATTTAACAGTTCTAAAAATACAATATGAAATTATAAACTGTTCAGAGTTAGTGAGATTTACTCACATTGGCAGTTCATCGTTAAAGAACGATAAACTGTTTGTTTGATTTGAATCAAACAATTTATTTCGCCATAAATTCAAACGAGCTCCAATCCACTCCCAGTCAGTTCCATTATGGAGCTCTCGTCCATACGATCCCAACGGATCTTGTTTCATCTGATTCTGATAAGGTAAGACGAAGTTATTGATTTTACAAGTTAAACAATTTAAAGTAATTTAATTGACTCATAACACATATTAATTTAGTAATTGGGCTTTACCCAATTAATACGACCCACTTCCCAATCTAAAACCCCACGTTGCCAGTTATCCTTCTTCCTCCCTAACTTCCCGTGATACTTCGAACTGCAGCTCCACCAATTTGGCAAACTTCCACCCTTAATTATTATCCCTCTTTATAATTAACCCCTTAAAAATCACCAAAAAATCTTCTCACAAGATCCTCTTTCACTTGCTACTACCCATCACATACATACAACTCGCACTGCTCCAAACCTTCTCGCTGTTGTGCTCGAACAACAGTATTCCCCATTAATAGGTTACGACTCGGCTATGCCCACATGAGCACGTACGGTGTAAAACCGCGAATCCAAATGTCACCAACCCGAGCAACCCCAAAGCATGGCACACAGGTGGTAACGAACCCTGTCAACTCAAAAATAGACATTCATTTTAGCCGTTGATGCTCCTAATCCGCTAAGACGCTGCCTGCAGTTTTCGAACTCAGAAAAATTAAACTGTACCCCTCCAATTACTGTTTTTGCGATGGTTCTATGGGTCGTGACCATCACAGTCCTGTTCTCACTGTCTGTTGCTTATCCTATAACTAAGGATACCCTCCACTACTCCTGCACTTGCGTCACTACCCAACTAACGTTCGTTCTCACACCACTTCAAATTTAAAGCATGCTGCTTCTATATATTTTCCTTCGATTTTTGAAGTAGGGTTCTCACAAGAAAGATAAAGTGATGGCGGCGCAAGTTCTTAGGTTTTTTTATGCGGAAACAAAACTGTGCGGTAGTCATAGGGTATTTAAATACTAAAATACTTGGCCCTTAAGCGAACGCATAGGCTACAGGTTGGCGAGGTGGTGACCATTCATTCATGGCGTGAAAAGTAGGATAGGGATGACAACACGTTTTCTAACCTTAGCCGTGAAGAAACCTTTATATTGTTATGTAAAATATATATTCTCTTTTTTTATAGTTGTTCCAGCGTTTTGATTTCCACGAGCATCACTCTATTACAAAGGTTCATACATTTGTATTCGTTTTAAGTTATAAAAGTTCGCATACCCTGCCACGTACAATTATATCCATGTACGAGCGCTACAGACCGAAATAAATATGTCGATGTGACGAGCAAGGTGACACGGTTTCAAAAATATAAAAATACCGGTAGATTAACTCATACTGTGAAACCCCAAAATCGCTGATTAAGGGTGCAAAATACTCCAAATAAAAAGTTGCTTATTAAATTAATTAAAAATTACAGAAAAATTCTAAAAATTAAATTATCGTTATGGCTCAAAAGAACCTTGTCTAAATTCAAACCTGATATTCAAATATATTGAAAACCCTTTTATAACGTAAATAAAGCGTTGCAAATTATAAAGGAATTCCACATCGACTTTTCTAAAATTTGATTTGGACGTAAATCAAAATCCAAACGACGAAATCCCAATTTTTCTCTTCCACTAGAAAAATATACTTCATCAGCTCCTAACGTTTCTTGTTTCACAGAAATCCGATTTAAAACAAACCCTGTATATCCAGTTGAAGTTCGAATCGCCAATTTACGAACTACAACGCCATTTCGAGCTCGATTTTTATTATATTATAACTCTACGTTCAAACTGTTGTTTATATAATATATTCGTTATTCAAATTCAATTCTAAACTGAATTAAATATTACAAATGATCCAGTTCACACCATATCGCCATTTCAGCCAATTTTGATTATTTCAGAATTAAATATATTATTTAATTTATTATTTTAATTAAATATTCACCATTATCTAATTCCACGACCATGAAATCCTTTTAATCACCTTTTACATAATTAAATAAATTAATTATTATACCGTTGAAAGTGCGGGTCATTACACTAATTATTTACATTAACTTATATTGTTCATTAAAATATCAAATATAAGTACAACATTGGACACATTTTTTGAAATTTTAGTTTGTTGATTTTTTTTTAGATACATTTTCTAATGTCCAATTAATAAGTCAATCAACCTACTTCCTATTACAAACACAACGCTATTTTTACATTCATAAATTATTTCTCATCAAACGTTGCAACGAAATTTCGGCAGTAATTCTCTTTGTTCCTCGTATCGTATGCTAATTCGCGTACACGAGGAATAATGAGAAAGTGCTATTTAAATTTTGTTACTGTTTGAATTGAAATAATTTATGAAAAGTAAAAATACCACCATGTTTGTAACTTGTCCAATACAAGGACAAATTCAAATTTTTTTTGTATTAGATGAATATTGATGTTCTTTTCATAATAAAAACAAACATCTATATAACGATCACATATAATATCTGTCAAACGGGACCAAACATTAATCTAAGGACCAAAAAATTACTTATATTATTTTAATTGAATCAACTAAGTCCAATTAATAGGTCAGTCAACCTACTTCCCATTACAAACACAATGCTATTTTACATTCATAAATTATTTCTCCTCAAACGATGCAACAAAATTTCGGCAGCGATTCTCTTTGTTCCTCGTATTGTACATTAATACGTGTACACGAGGAATAATGAGAAAGTGCTACTTAAATTTTGTTACCGTTTGAATTGAAATAATTTATGAAAAGTAAAAATTCATCGTGCTTGTAACTTGTCCAATACAAGGACAAATTCAACAAATATTGTATTAGATGAATATTGATGTTCGTTTCATAATAAAAACAAGCATCTATATAACGATCACATACAATATCTGTCAAACGGGGCCAAACATTAATCAAAGGACCAAAAAATTACTTATATTATTTTAAATGAATCAACTAAGTCAAATTAATAGTCCAGTCAACCTACTTCCCATTACAAACACAATGCTATTTTACATTCATAGATTATTTCTCCTCAAACGTTGCAACAAAATTTCGGCAGTAATTCTCTTTGTTCCTCGTATTATATGCTAATACGCGTACACGAGGGTTAATGAGAAAGTGCTACTGAAATTTTGCTACCGTTTGAATTGAAATAATTTAAGAAAAGTAAAAATTCATCGTGTTTGTAACTTGTCCAATACAAGGACAAATTCAACAAATATTGCATTAAATGAAAATTGATGTTCGTTTCATAATAAAAACAAACATCTATATAACGATCACATACAATATTTGTCAAACGGGGCCAAATATTAATCTAAGGACCAAAAAATTACTTATATTATTTTAAATGAATCAACTAAGTCAAATTAAAAGGCCAGTCAACCTACTTCCCATTACAAACACAATGCTATTTTTACATTCATAAATTATTTCTCCTCAAACGTTGCAACAAAATTTCGGCAGCAATTCTCTTTATTCCTCGTATCGTACGCTAATACACGTACACGAGGAATAATGAGAAAGTGTTATTGAAATTTTGTTACCGTTTGAATTGAAATAATTTATGAAAAGTAAAATACCATCGTGTTTGTAACTTGTCCAATACAAGGACAAATTCAATAAATATTGTATCAGATGAAAATTGATGTTCATTTCATAATAAAAACAAACATCTATATAACGATCACATACAATATCTGTCAAACGGGGCCAAACATTAATCTAAGGACCAAAAAATTACTTATAGTATTTCAAATGAATCAACTAAGCCCAATTAATAGGCCAGTCAACATTAATCTACGGATCAAAAAAGTCAAAAGAATAGAAAATTCTATATATATACAACACATTACTCGCGAATGAATTAATTTAAGGGAATAATGATTGTGAATCGATCGTAATATCATTAAAACTATGTATATTTTACTCAGTTATATGCATCTTGTATAGGATAACATAGTTGATTGTGGACCATAAGTAGCAGCAATAAAGTGATACAGATATTGCTAGAATATCTTTATGTTTTGAATATCACATAATCAGCTAAAATTGGTCAATTTGAAGTAAGTATTTGTTTGGTTAAGCAATAAAACAAAAAAATAGCGTCATCATTTCAAACCATATACTCGGTAGGAAGATCAGATATACACTTCGAGGTATTTCACCTTTTTGTTTTCTTAGGTCGACAATGTCAACACTTAGGATAAAAAAACCCAAAAACCACAAAGCCAAAATAGCTCTTGACCTGCATGCTCCTAAGCTCGTTGAAAATTCAAAAATGATGTTGATTCTTCATGGCACAAAGACAAGTGTTGTGTTAATTGAAGTGATGACTGATATATTTCGTTTGAAAAGGGATAGTGCGATAAGATATACAAAGAAGAATCCAGATGTCAGGCCTTTTGAGAGTGGCGGTGAATCCGCTTTGAAATTTGTTTTCCCTGAACACAGATTGCAACTTATTTTTGTTCGATTCACACTCCAAGAAAAGCCAAACAATCCGGTTATGGGGCGCATGTATGACCATCATGTGTATGATCTTATTGAGGTTGGAGTTGAAAACTTCAAACCATTAGAATCATTTGATTATGCGAAGAAAGTGGCATCAAAAGCTGGATCAAAACCTTTCTTTGCTTTTATTGGAGAAGGTTTTTGAAAACGTAGAGGAGTTAAAACATTTAAAGGGAGTGTTACTCGATATGTTTATAGGAGAGTGGTGGTTGAAAATTTGAACCTTGCTGGCATAGACCGTGTGTTTGTATGCACAGCAATATCTGCAAACACTGTATTTTTTACCCATTATGCCCTTCGACTCAAAAGGTCAGGTACATCTATTCCTAGAATAGAGTTAGTGGAATTTGGGCCTTCTATGGATTTTGTAGTTCGGCGTCATCGCCTCCCTAATGAGAGATAAAGGAAAGAGGCAATGAAGACTGCTGATAGTATGGCCAAGAAGAAGATTAAAAATGTGCATAGTGACGCAGTGCAAGGGAAAATAGGGAAGGTTTATATGGCAGACCAGTACGTTGGTGAAATGCCTTTAACAAGCAAGATTAAGGGACTGAAAAAGGAACGTCGTGAGGCAAAATTAAAAAAGGCAACAGATGAAGGTGAAAAATCAAAGAAGCAGAAGACTGAATCCCGATAGTTTGATGCTTGCTTTGAATCATACTATGTATCTAATATGTGTTAGTTTGTGCTCCAAATTTTGTCCCATGTATGGATGTCTTACTATATGTATTCCCAGTAGTAAGGATATGTTTGAATTGTCATTTGGCTTTCAACTTAAAAAAAAAGGAAGATCAGATATAGGTCCTCAACTTATATGCATTTAACTGTCAATAAACATCAAGTTATGCATTTCGTTCTCTACATTGACATCATTTTAAATAAAATTAAGTGTTAAACCATGCATTTCAAAAAGACGCATCATGAGATCGCCAGAGTCACCTCACACCTTACTTGTTCAAATAGCTTATATGTTACAATATCATGCATCATAAAATATTCATTTTCTTCGTCAGTGGAACGACTATTTCTAAGCGTGATAGCTCGTACAAAAGATAACAAAATTTTTTTTGGGGGTATATATGTCATAAAATAGCGATTATTTCTTGTGTTACTTAAGTATTACATAATAATAATAATAATAATAATAATAAGGGAAATTTTATTTACATTCACTTAACCTATTAGTTAATCCACCTAAGATTTTAGGAGTAATACTTACTTTTATGGTCTCTCTAATTATTAAAAATCAATTAGTTAATCCACACAAATTATATCTATCATTTTTTTCATTACTTGGCATGTATACATCATCTTTTTATGAATTGTCGCATGAAGTAACTTTTTAATATACAAGCTGAATATTCATGTACTGTAGGATTTGTGTATCCTTTACAATAATATGCATGGTGTCAATATGAACTATCAAGAAGTGAGCATTTTAGGTCAAGTAGTTGGAGAGGAGGATCATGAATACATACGTGAAAATAGAGAAAATGGGTGCAAGAAATCAGTTGAAAATGGTGACCCAGAACACAAAGATGTGAATTGTCAAGAATTTAAAACTTTTGGTTAAGTAGCAGGAAATATTAACCACGAACTCATGCTTCAAAATATGGAAAAAAGATGTTGTGAAACTGCTGTTAGTGTTGAATTTGAAGATATAATCATAAATGCAGATGTAAATTGTGAATACAAAAGCTTTTTTAACACCAGAAAGTGGAGATCAGACCTATGAAACCGAAGATTCAAAGCTTGAAAATATGGATACTGGAGAAAAAACTGACGCTTTTTGAGCAAAAGTGAAGGAAATGAATATTTAGTATTTCTATTTGTAACCGCAACACACATCAGAAATATTATTGCAGTTATTTCTATTTTTAAGCGTCCAAGTATCAGCTAAGAAGTAATGATATGTTACCTTGACCCAAATACACGCTAACCAATGTACAAAAAAATGCGAAAGTAACTCTCTTCATTTGCAGCATAACACAAACAACTATAATACTTCATTCATAAAATAGCGTAATTGAAATGTAAATAAGCATGAGGAAACTGAAGTCTTAAGTACACTGAAATGATTCGGTAGATTCGATCTTCAAATTATTCAATATCACAGTTAGTATATGCAACATTAATCATTTTGGAGAGTGGGTATTTATGAATATGAACATGATCAAAGAAATATCAGTAAGGTTCTCTAAAAGCATTTTAGATGTCCATCATACAGTATACTATCTATTTTTTTGTTTGTTTTTGTATTTATGGTAGCTTAAATTGTAATGAATACCTTAGGGTTGTTTGTCTGCTTACACGTTGGTCCATGATTATTTATTTTACCTAGATTAGTTTTTACCCTAGTTAAATTTTTGGATAATCTAATATAACAAGTAGACCGCACAGTCATAAGTGTAAGCAGTTATATCTTATATACTCCTCAAATTGGTTGAAAAAATATTACTATATTCAATCATGATTTGTGTAACATCTATAATAATATTTTAAAAATGATCAAATGCAAAGTTTTAATAATTAGCTGCTCTGTTTGAAATATGAATTTGGTATTCATGGTTTAGACAAACATACGTTTATATATTTAAACATGGATTTTAAATATGTTTAAAAAAAATCCACTTCCATTTAAAAAATTACAGTCGTTTGCGATTTTTCACTATTGATTTATTTGTTTTGATGCTAAATTCTGTGAATTCCAAATTCAGACACACCAGACAATTAAATAGGCAATTATGATTAATTAATTAATTGTGTAACTAATACTGTGAAAATATGAGGATACCTAGGGTTAAAAAGAGAAAATAGAGATTGAGTAACCTCAAGAATTAACGATGATAGACTATGCAAAGAATTTCTTGAATAACATGAGATTAAAAACGCACAAAGGTAGGAATAATTATTAATAATTTGTGTGGATTAACTAATCGATTTCAAATAGAGAGACCATAAAAGTAGGTATTACTTCTAAAATCTAGGATGGATTAACTAATAGGTTAAGTGGATGTATATAAAATTTCCCTAATAATAACTATTATTAGCAATCAAATTCTTTTGCCATTCTTTTGTCGTTAATACAGAACATGCATAAAAGTTAGAGAGGAAACCCTATAGAATTATGTTAGCAAAGAGAGTGTAAGAATGAAAAAGAAAAGCAAGAAATAGTAAAATAAATATAGAGGAGCAGATAGCCTCATTTCTGAATACAAGGTGCTTATAAGTATAAACTGTTGAGGGCATTTGTAGCATGGCAACGGTGCTTTGGTAAAACTGATCGACTCCACAGTTATAGAATGTAAGTATAAATATCTTAAAGATCAGATTTAACACATTTAAAATAACTATATTACGTGTACAATTGGATAAACCAAGAAGATGGAAATATGAAATAAGCTCCACTGGCCACATCTACATGTTTTATCTCTTTAATATCTTTACCTCATTTTCCAAATATCGAGTTCATCTTAATCACAACACCGTTAAAGGCAGCAAAGAAAAAAATAAAATCACTATTGCTATCAGTAACGGTCAAATTACATGGATGAATGACCATTTACGTGAAAATCCTAATTATTAATTTTTATGAATATTGATGTGAAGAAAGAGAGGCAATAAATCAGTATCAAACATCACTAAGGGCACAGATTGGATGTATATGGTACTGTATAAAACTACATCAAATATGTTATGCTTCAAAATGAAAATGAAGATAAAAAAATGTCAAATACCGGTGAAAAAGGAAGCGGCAATAAAAAGGTTTCAAAAAAAAAAGGTAACGACATATAATTTATCTTTGATTGCAAAGATATAATCGATGCGAAGATATAATCTATCATTAATCTTGGGAAAAAAATGAAAATTACCTGAAGATATAATCGACCGCTCGCAACAAACGATTTGGGGCTACAGATTAGGGTTTCGAGAAATTGATCGTCTCGACTGTAGATGCCGATTAGGGTTTTTAAGAGCGTTCTGGAGAGGGCATTGATTGGGGAGAAGAGTTCTGACGAACGATGATTTTTGAGAGGGCATTGATGAGAAGAAGTATTTTTGACGAGGGTTTACGAGTGTGTTGATTAGTATTTTTGTGAGGCCGTTGACGCAGATAGACGTTCCTTATTTCGGTAAAAAAAGGAAAATTCTTGGGCCAAACAAAATAGACGTGACAAGGGTTTTTGTGAGGAAGTTGATCCTTGTTAGACGTTAACTTTTCCTTTAGTCCGAATAATAATATATTTCAGCAAAAAAAAATTGTCGAATAAAAAAAGAAAAGTTAGGAAAAAATCGTTGGGTCCGGCTATTATCACCCGTTATTTGCTCTTCACCCCCAAATTGAAATTTTAAACTATTCTTTCTACTTATACCCTTTAATAATAAAATAAATAACTTATCCAATTTTCTGTGACGATTAAAAATAATAGAATCAGTTATGCATGATGTTTGAGGTTAAATAAAAAACAATAATTAAAATAAAAAAAATCAGAGGTGTATGTGATTAAAAAAATAAAGATATGAATTACAAATAATGAATGAAATTTGCTAACGATGATTAAAGTTTTAAAAATTGTAGTAAACGGTGTATATAACTATATATTTTGTGACCGAATATAGATCGACAGTGTGCAAGTATTTCAAATGTCTGAATAGCAAATAATTAAATCATCACTATAGGAGGTGTTAATTTAAATAAATCAACGCTCAGATTGGAGTGTTATTTAGCATAACCAACGCTAGGCAATCAATGATGTTGTCTACAAATGCTTATTAATTCGATCAAGATGTTAAAGAGAGAGCTGCACAAACAAACTGCAATTTTAAAATATAAGAAGTAAAGAACAAAAAATGTAGTAAGGGCATTTTTGGAATAAGCTGGGTGTGGTAAAAGAAAAAGTAGGGGTGTGTGTTTTATTTTCTATTCGCCGGGGGGTGAAAAGCAAATAACGAGGTGCGAATAGACGGACCCAAAATCGTTTAGGCAGAATTTTTACACAATAAAATTTTAAAACATGTGTATTTGCGGTAACAATTCAATAGTATAAACTGTTCTCATCCATATGCATCGACACGTTGTTAAATTTTGATGGCGTCACAAAAACGTAAAGATTTCTCTACGCATTTATGACGTCTTCTTTAAAACATATAAACATTTGTGGCGTCGCTAAGGCATAGTTAATTACAAATGCGATTGTGACATATTTATGACAATTTAGTGATGACTACAAATTTAGCGACGTCGTGCCATCGCAAAGTCGTTCTGGCGTCACTAAATGCCGTCAGAAATCAACATCTTTTCTAGTAGTGTATATTGAAATCAAACTTCACATAAGCACTTATGAATCATAAAGACACAACTTGGAAAATTTTAGAGGAGTTCGTAACAAGCTATATGAGTCAGCAACAACTCAATAGCATGGGTCAGTACTGAGTCATGTTGACTCACAGCCCGGAATTTCGACTGATAATACAGGCTCATTTGCACCCTACATTGCAAGTGTAACACCCCGTATTTTTAAGATAATAAAATAATAATAACTTAATTAAATATTCATAATTAAGTAAAATGGACTACGCCATTGCGTCCATCTCGAAATTCTGGTCAAGATAGGCACCTAGTTTGCGTAAAACGGACACCGTATGAAGAAGTTATGAGCATTAAAAGTTTGTATACATATAAGCAGCTTATATGTATATATATATTAAATAAATATATCCAGAAAATTCGAAAATCAGTTTAAAAATAAAAATCGCGGGTGGCAAAGTTCGGAGGGAAAATGGACCGTTGGTGGTCGACCTCGGGGTTGACCCACCAATAGGGGGGTCGACCCACCCAAAGGGGGGTCGACCTAGGGATTGACCCACCCCCGAATCTGGAACCTTCTTTTCTGACGTGGATGATTCTGGTGTTTTAGATTTTGATCTAAGGGTACTGGTTCCTCTGCTACTCCTATAAATAAGACCCTAGGTCTAACCCTAAATCTATTAATTCGGCGGCTACGCTGGAGGTCCTCCATTGCTCCCTCCCTCTCTCTCTCTCTCCTCAAACATATTCAGGAATTTAGATTTATAAATTAGAAAATCTTAAATTAAGATCTGCAGGGATGAGATTGGTGTTTTTATTAAAAGACGTTCAGAATTACGTGAAAAAGCAAGGTAAACTTCTTGATCCAATCTATTCAATTCTTCCTATTTCTTTCCCTTTTTTTTTACTGAAAATAGTAGATCCACGTTATTAGGTTTCAAATCAAATTAATGGAGAAAGGAAAACCATGGATGATAGAACGGATCAGATCCAGAATTTGGGAAAAACATGAACTGTGAGTGGGTTTAAACTATAGTCTCTTTAGATAATGTTATGACTATCGTTTAGCATTCTCTTTTTAATAAATTGTGAAATTTCCAGTTTAATTATAAATTGTTGTTATAACAAGTTGAGACATTAATATGAATAGATCAGGAAATTCATATGTTGAATCTATTAAATTGGGGGAATGATTAGCATAATATAACGTCAAATTGTTAATATGAATAATTCATATATTGAATCAGTTGAAATGTTTACATGTTATAATATTAATTTGAACATGTGGGGAAAATTCATATATTGGATTTGTTGGAGTGCTAAAAACTTTACATGTAAATTTGTCCCAATTATATACAGGGAATAATTGGAGTAAGTATATGACTATATGGATTCATGTTAACATAGAATCGAATAAATATGGGTTTGGGGGCATCAACCAAATTATGTTTAAAAATCTTAAATTGGATCATAAGTATAGAAAAATGATTTGGGCGCAAATGGGATCATATGTAATTGGCATAATTCGAATAATATGAATTTAGACATATAACCCATCATGAATATAATTGAGTAAATGGGAATTAACACCTATAAAGGCATAGGTTTAAATAATTGATTAATAATGAATGCCTAGGATTACAATTAGAAATTGTAATTGCACTTATGACACAAAATTAGGTTGCATTCGTGGTGGAAGTCTGCCCGGACTTGGCCGACATATCCAGCAGCCACTAATATTGAACCTGATGTAAGAGGTCTAAGTGCACAAATACGAGACGAGATATGACACGAGGTTAAGCCCAACTTGTGGAATAAGTCTGCCTGGACCCCGACCAGCATATCCAGCATCCACAAGTTGTAGGCCTAATGTGGGAGGTCTAGCCCATTATAAACCATAAATGGACATGGTAATGAATTGGACTACTTAACCCAATCTAATCCATAGGGATTGTATGAATATGAACTAAAATTAGGGTTACGTAAAAATTGGACAGTGGGTGGGCTAGGCAAATCTAACGGGGTGGGTAATATTTACATATAGGCCCGCAAATTTAGCCCGATAATGTTATGTAATTAAAGACACGTAGTGGTATACATAACCAGTAGAAATAATAAAGTTATGTAATTAAAGACACCTTTTAGGGTAAGCATAACTTGTAGAAATGATAATCACCTATTATAAATAACTAACATTAATGAAAACATTGTATAACAGGTAGGCTTGTCCTAAGGACAAGCGAGAATTATAGCTTCAGTTATAATAAACTAATAGGGAAATTGGATAACTGGTGAAATGAGTTAAGGGACACTTAATTGTAAATTAAGTAAGTAGTAAATGGGGAAAGACGGAAACCAGTTAAGAAAAGAGGGAAAATATATTGTACTTAATTACAAATTAAGTAATTTGTAAGCTTGGAAGTCTGGAACCCGTTGATAAGAATGTTTAGGCTTGTCCTAGGGACGAGAGGAAATTATAACATATGTTATAATAAACGGGTAAAGAAACTTATTAATAGGCTTTAGTTAATAGAACTAAGTTAATAAGTAAACAACGATAAATTGAATTGACAATGAAAATTGGAATTATGATTAAATGGGAAAGAATGAGGAAAACTAATGAAATGAAATAAGTTATATTTAATCATAAATGGTAAGTGACATGTTAATTAGAAAACATGTGAATTGGATAAACTTAATTACATATTAGGTAAAACATGTTATCGTAATGATGAAATCAACAAGAAGATAAAAAGGGGTGGTGGATTACAGATCTTGGGCCACAATCTAGAGAATAACATGTTGTGGGCTTATTAATAAACTTAAATGAATTAAGTTATATGACTGAAATTAATAAGCAAGAGAAACTTGGTAATTTGAATAAGAATTCAATATGAATTGGAATAATCAAGTTAACTGAAGACCTGATGAGGTGTGATAAGCACGTAAAAGAATGTTTAGACATAGGGTCTAACAACATGCTAAAGTAAGACGCTTAGACTAGTCTGTACGGTTGAGGGTGAATAACCCAACGAGGTAGATCATCGAGGTGTTATAAGGCACGAGGAGAGCGCACATTCATCTGATTGTTCTGACGGCTCCAAAGGACTAAAAGGGGAAGCATGCGGCTTCCTGAGGTACGTAAGGTGCTCCTAGTAGTCCTTTGTGCGGCGGCAGGTGTCTTAGGCTGTGTCCGCAGAGGTTGGGTCTGCGCGTAACTACTAGGTGAGTGGGTCGTGACTACAAATGTACCTACGCAGTCAGAATGCTGTGACGAGGTGACACTAGGGTGGTTCGGCGGTTGCCTCACGAGGAGGCAGAGGGTCAGGATCAACAAGGATAGTAGACCGTCGGACACCTGTCATCGGCAGCTAGTGGGATGCAGAAAGACTCGAGCTAAACCCAAGATACCATTTCACCCTTCACTATCGGGGTAAGGGATTGAGGGGAGACGCCACATGGATGTTTAGATTGTTTGCGTAGGGGCAGTCACTTAGCTCTGGAAGTCTTTACTAGTTGAGGGAGGGGCGGAGGTGAGGCCATAGCCACCACGAAAACAGACCCTAGGTATATCTGTATTTGGAGGCTCTTAAAGGAGGGCCAATATAGGTATGAAAAAGCTCCTGACCGATTTTTGTGTTTCTTGTATCCCTCTGCCATGGAACTCGGTGCACATTAGAGGACGTGTGATTGAGGCATCGAGCTAAAATTGAAGATACGTATGGTGGATAGTCTGGATACATGCATGTCGGCTCTGGGTGGTGTATCGTAGACTTGAGGGCATTAATCTGGTATGGAGTCTGATTCAAATAAAGGTGGCAGTCAGTACGTTTACGTAGCATAGTAATGATAGATATATGTGGAGCGTAATATTGTTATCCGTACGTCACTCTGGCGTAGGATGAGGGACTACGTATATTTCGATAGTGTTACAGTGGAGGCCGTGCGAGTGGGGTACCATGAGGTGTGCCTCGATACTGGGGGTAGCTACATATATACTGTATTAGGTTAATCCTCTGGGAAGTAAATGGGTACGACAAGTGTGTAAGCCTTGAGAGCTATTAACTCAAGTAACCTAATAAATAAGAAAATATGATTAAACGGTATATGTAGGATTATCCAAAGTGTATAGTTTAAATCCAGTCACCAGAACTTGTGTTCTGACCCCCTCCTCTTAACATACTCGCAGGTTAGATTTGTGGTAGGGATATGATACCCTTGGATATTGGTTAGGCAGTATTATTAATACGGTAAGGCTATATTTTGATTACATTATATTTTATCCATTTCGCTGTGAAATAATTTCTGAGCTCTGACATGTTTTATGTCTCTGTCTTTTTTGCAGGATACCAGAGCAAACCAATCCGAGTTTCGGTAGATTGGAATTTTGAAAAAAAAAAATCGGTCTGTCGAAATTGTGGTTGTCACAGCACGCGTGAAATTTCATGATATTTTGTTAAGTATTGAATGGAATGAGATACAGAAAAACCATCTTGATTATCAAACTAATTTGGATTGACTAAATACCGGATGAGATGAGTTAAGAGGAAGATAAGAAGTTTATGCAAAAGAGAAGAACGTGAAGTTGCCTAAGTACACAACTCGGCACTAATTCATAACTATGAATGGGTATCGAGTTAAGGATTGGCTCGATATTACTTGGAATTTTTTGCGATGGCTCGTCTAAGTTCTAGACTCTAATGCAACTTGGATTCAGGCCTGATACTTGACGGGTTTTCCTATAAATATCAACTTACCTTCAACTAAAAAGAGGATGAGATATGGGAAGAGATGCCATTACTTGACCGGACTGTTATTGGTTCTTCATTTCTTATATTTTTTTTAAACTTTTGTAACCTATATCTAAGAACTAACTAGTTGAGATTCGAAGAGATCCAATTAGTAAGATCATAACAAAAGATAAATTGAAGTGAGTATAGGCCAGCGTCAGTCGAACCACTATGAAAATTTTCCTCTCTCTTTTTTGTTTTCTAATTGTTATTTATTTGAGATATGTGAATCTTAATTATCATGCTGCAATCTCTACACTTGTATATCCAACATAGCATGCTCATTTCAAGATCTCTAATGTTTAATATTTGTTTAGCATCCCACAAGATTAGTTTATGAACTCGCATTTCTTGCATTTGTATTATGGTTTATTTCATCCTAGCTTGCACTGTGCCATCACTGCATGTGCAAATTAATGAGGTGTCAGTTTTGCATAATATTTAATGATAAAATTAAGGTGTACCATTACACTTTGATGAGGTATCGGTTTAATGTTTTGTACGTGGTATTATCCATAACTTATTCAAAGAGAATGCCCTACTTTTCCACTGCAACATTGTGACTAATCTGCACAAGAATTAACTTGTGTAAATTATTATTTTTAGTTTAGAAATTTATAGGTTAGCATTGCCACGTTAAATTAACTAAAATTCAAGGTAGTTCGAATAAGTGAATGCCAGATAACCTGCCTAAACAACATTACATATTTTTGGTATAGTCTCTTGCAAGGGTAACTCAGCAACTGCATAACAGGTTTATAACACGAAATTAATTAGTAATCTTAGAAAAAGCAAGATAGTTATGTAAAAAAATTAAGTGAGCATCTCTAAAGTTATGGTCTATCTTATTTTATGTGTGTTTCCTCTTGAGTTTCGTCAAAACACTTGTACTACAACAAATGCTTTTCTCTCTACTGATGCCACTTTACTTCCGGAACTGCACAATAATTAAAAAAAAAAAAAAACTGGGTTCACATACCTTTAAAATGAAAAGTACGGTACAACTAGGAATAAAACAATAGCTAATAAAAATACCAACTCCCGGTTACAAAAAACTGCAAACAAACCCATCAGGTCACAATCCAAAACTCAAATACAAACACTGTACCCTACATGGAACAAAACAAACACCTCATCACACAAACACCTCATCAGTTCAAACTCTCACTTCCTATAATAACAAAACTCGACAATTCAAAGGATTGGCTTCAAGCAAAATATGCAAAGGAGAGAGCCACCAACACTATCGATCCCAGAAATCAATTCCATAATTGAGAAACAAGAACCATCAATCTCAGGAAATACTTTACGTAAAACATACTCTAATCATAATTATATTTTCTCATTGTTATTAATTGACATTGTGTCGCGCTTCAAGGTAAAATTCTACTTCGTGCAAGCCTACGAATGTACACAGTACATGAACTGCATTTATGCCCAATACATCGTAATAAATTAGAACAACACATTCACCGGTCAACTGTAAGCTTTAACTCACTTGATTTTCTGTTTTTGAGAAATGAGATAATATGTCTTCCAGAGGAAGATCTCTTCTTATGATTACCATTTACAGGAATAAGTGCATTCTGCAATCAATCATTTGTCAAATTAAGTTTACACTGGCAATAAAAACTCTGTGGTGACGAAACTTGCTAATTTGACACCCTTTAAGTGCATTCTGCAATCAATCATTAATTTGACACCCTTTAAGTGCAATCAATCATGATAATTAACATTGCCAAAACTTGCTGTAACAGGCTGAATGTTCTGGAATTTGGTGTAATTGAGTGAATTAAGGTATTTTTCCCAACTGAAATTAAAGAGCATGAATGCAACATGCACATATTCATATTAAACCATGCATAAAAGAATGCATAGAAGCTGCAACAAGGGTTTGTAGGCGTGCAACGAAGACTGTATGGCTACGAACTGCTCTTTCCTATGCAATATGAAATTGAATAAATAACTACAAGGATGATTAGTTGAGGCATTGATCTAAAGCATGTCTAATTGGAAGCCAAAAGTCAGCCTAATATGAGTTGAGAAAAGGATGAATTGCAAACTAGATTGTTGGCATATATCAGAAAACGTGGTGAGTGCCATTGATATATAGGTCGTTGTTGTCTGGGTTGTATGTTTACATTGATTTTTCCAATGCAACATTCTATAAAGAGAAGTTTATGTAAACAATATTATTTTTAAATATACGTTGATGTTAGATTATACTGGTTTGTAATTAAAATAGTTTTTATGCATATAGTTTATGATTGTAAAATGTTATATAAAGTGATTTTGATAGGTTTATGCATAAATTTTATGCAGTTTTATAATTTGTAGGTATTATTTAATAAGTTGTTAAAAGAATATCTATAAGGTCCGTTGAGTATGATTGAAAAAATCAACTATACATTTGTTGTTTTCTAGTAATGTTATAAAAATGTTGTAGAAAGTCAAAACATAACTTATTATAAGTGTTGAGTGTGCTACTTTTATAATATTTAAAGAAGTTTTAAATATATATATCTACAACATAATGAAAACATAACCAAACCATGAAGTTTTATGATCAGCATACAAATAATTTCCTCAACGCTTATAGTGTATTGTAAAAAATTTATCTTACAACATTTAAAATTCATCATGCAAAGTCTTCAAATTAATATATGAGAATTATGCTACGATACATAAGTGTCGTAAACATATTATTTACAACGGCTTATGCAACATTAAAAACGTGTTGTAAAAAATGTATATTTTATGCAACTATGCATATTACAATGGTAGAGAAAATGTTGTTAATGTTTTTTAACAACGCTTATTCGCCATTGTAAAATACCTTTTTTGGTGTAGTACTGATTACCCCTATTTTTTGATTTATTTCCTTCAGTCTTAGATCCTTCTTTAGTCCTAGATCTGGTTCGTGACCTTGCCATTCTTTCATATTTTCAATTTCCCATCTCTTTTTCTTCTCTTCCTCAGTGTAAGCGCCAAATATTAATTTAAAAATGGAATTAACTCCAAATGTGTATGAAAGCACCACCATTAAAGGAAATCTAGGTAATAACATTCACATATCTCAAATAAATAACAATTAAAAAACATAAGCTGAAGGATTTGAGTTCGCAACTGTATAAAGCAGCCGACTACTATGAGAAATCGTTAATTATCAAGTTGCGAACTCAAATCCTTCAGCTTCTGCAAGAGATACTCAAGTATCAGTAATTTTACTTTATATTATATGAAATGCATGGTGTAAATTAAGCATGAACAATGAGAGATTGCTTGAATGGAGTTAGTTTGGTATAGAACTCAACACTCTGATAAGGTTGAGATAGTGTGAATGGTTTGCTGCTCTCTACCTTTTCCATTGGATGGTTGAAGTATAGGCTATAGGGTACTATTAAGATTAGGTTTTTGTGAAGAAGATGAAGTTATATATGCATAAAGAGGAGGACAACTTAGGCTCAAACAATTTAATGGTTATTAAACTATTTGATATCAAAAAATGGTTACCCATTATTTTTCAAATCACTTCGTCATAGGAAATCATCTAAAGTTTAGAGGTAGTGATAGACCAACAAAAAGGGACTGTAGTAACAGAAACAAAATAGTGGTAAGAAGAATTAAAGTGACCCACAAAATTTGATACACTCTTTAGTTGATAAGGATGCAAGAATACATAATGTAAGCAAAATACCTTTTGTTTTTTTACCATGATGTTTGGATACAAATAATGAGCTAACTTAGTTATAATAGAATAGGATATCCACGGCTGTTTATTTCATATTTTGGGGGATGAATAAAATTTCAGCTATAAGTAATTAATGAAATGATTTAAAATGACAAAAGGAAAGTGAAATAATAGAAACTAATTTCCATGCATTGATCAGCTGATAGACTCCAACCAATAAGGGAAAGGACCTATCAGCTTCGATCTTTGTTAATATTTTACATCCATTTGCAATGCCTAACGTCTTTTCATCATAAAATTTAGAAGCCACAGGTAAAATTTCCAGAGTTGGGTCGGCTGGATGTCTTCTAAATATCTAATCGCATATATACTCAACATCATGAAATAGGAAGCCACCACCGTATTCACCGTGGATAATGTCAACAATTAACAGCATGACTGAAATCGTTGCACTAAGATGTTGGTAAATAGTTTACTACCATGTGATAATTATAAATTAAGGAGCTGTTATTGTGATATTAGTGCACGATGTCTAGTACAGGCCAACACAGCGGAGGTGACAGCTTAAGGTTTAATATAGTCCAGTACAAATAATTCATGCAAAATATATATTAAGAACAAAAAATACAGTTCAGATGTATAAAACAAATATAAATGTGTAAAAATATAGAATAAATAGTTAGTCAACATAATACAAACTTGGACTATAATGTGTAAGGTTTTGTGATTTTGAATTCCGTAAAGCCTAAGCCTAAGGAGTTTAGGCAATTCAAATGCATGAGAATGGATGCAATAAAATTAATGTTCTTACAGTGTTATCAATCTTGCAGTTGTATCATTACGTTAATTATTTATAATACTAACTAGAAATAATTGCAATAAGAAACAGTAGAACCGAAATTTGTTATTTTAGACACATTTATATGGCCAACAATACTATGTTTTTCATACAACCATATCAGCTAAACACTCAGATTGTATTAAAATGTCTTACAAATTATGAGTGCTTGATATGCTGTAGCATCCTTGAATGGAAGGACCGCGAATGAAAGTTTTAGCTTTCGTAAAAGAGAAAATTTCTTTCTCCGTATATTGTGAACTGCAACCTAAGACATTTGAAATAATGTATAATTAGGAAAAAGTAATCAAAACCATTATAGAGTACACGGATAAACAATTTTAAAAGCGATTAAATTGTAACAGGTGTGAGAGGAATGTAAAAATGCAATAATGAGGCCACCTTGATAGTGCATTTTCTTTCATGCAATAATAAGGTATTTAACTTGCACTCGACCTGATATATTATTTGGAGTTGGTCTTGTAAGCAGGTTTATGGAGTCGCCGAAGACTTCACATTTAAAGGCGGCCAAAAGAATTCTGAGATATGTGAAAGGGACGATTGATTTTGGACTATTGTACTCATCTAAAGGAGGCATGGAACTTGTCGGCATTAGTGATCGTGACTGGGCAGGTAGCTATGATGATCGCAAGAGTACTACCGGATTCGTATTTTATTTTGGTGAAACCGCATTTACTTGGTCCTCGAAGAAGCAAGCTATTGTTGCTATATCAACTTGTGAGGCAGAATATATAGCTGCAGTCTCTTGTATTTGTTATGCTATTTTGCTGAGAAGATTGCTTCAAGAATTAAAGCTGAAGCAGGAAGGTGCAACCAAGATCTATGTGGATACAAGTCGGCTATTGCTGTGGCTAAAAACCCGGTTCATCATGAGCGTTCAAAGCACATTGATACTCAACTTCACTTCATAAGAGAGCATGTCAAAACGAAAGATGTTGAGTTGCTGCATGTAAAATCAAATGACCAGGTTGCTGATATATTTACAAAAGCCTTGAAATCTGAAAATTTTCAATACTTGCGAAAACAGCTTGGAGTAACAAGTTTAAGGGGGGCATATGTTAAATGTTAAACTTGTTGGTTGTAAAAGAGCTTTGGGAAGATTAAAAAAAAAGAGAGAGAACCATGCATGCAATTAATAATTACTAGAACTAGGTGCAAACTAATTATTTACGTGTCTTTTGGAATGATGCTAGAATGTTCTGTTGCCTGTATAAATATGCATTTGGTTGGTTGCAACTATTAAGGAAAAAATTTTGTAATAAAAATTACTCTCTCTCTCCTTTATTTTTTTCGTCTTGTACAGCTGATAACAATACATCCAGTCGACCTGCAGTCTCAAAACAAATAATAATATCAGCTTTGGAGAATATTTTTACTTATTTTTTTGTGGAAAATTTGTATAGTATAATGACCTTTTGATAATAAGCAAAGATGCGAATTAGAACAGCCCACATATCAGAAGTCAGCAACGAAAGGTTTAACATAGTCGATCCACTCATCTGTAGAAAACAAAAATAAAGAAGAAACAATAATAACAATAAGCTTGGTTAGATGATGAAATGAAGCTAATATAATTTATCATTCACACATAAATGATAGCACCTTAAGTATTATTGGAACGGTAGAGTAGAACAGAAACATAGCCACGTCGAATCCAACAAATGGTAACACCTGCCAAGTGCCAAATCAAGTAGACCATACAACTGATATTTTTGGAATATTAAATTTGTCTCTGAATATGCTCTAGTATAAGAAATGAGGATTTGACTTACTGCACCAGTTGTCCAGTGGATAGATCGAAGCTCATCTCTCTCTAGTATGCTTCTGAAGTATACTTAGGGGAAAAAACATGCTCAAACAAATATACCATGTTATTAAACATATTTATACTTGAATTGTGAAGGAGGATACATTTGAACAACACTGACAAATGCTCCAAAAAGGCCTAGCATCGCCATCAGCTCGACTCTGTCCCCCTTTTTTACAAGGAATTCCTGAAACAAATATGGTCGCTGTTACGGAACAATAGCTAACTAATAATTTCAATTCCTTCGACAAGTCACACTTATGGGAAAATGATGTTGGGTGACAATGAACGAATAAAATTGCATACCTCACCAACATTACTAATTGCATAGAGCATAGATCCTCCTATGACAAGAAAATCCCCTTTCAAAGGGTTGCTTCCACCTAACAATATGAAAGATGGGATAGAACGTCATATGGTTGCCAACAGTTTACCATCTGTAAGCATTTCCTTAGTCTTTGGTAGTAACTATTATGTTCAGTTGCAGAACATTTGAGTAGCATTAAGTATAAATATTCTTTATATGTTGTTTAAACTTGCAACATCTCTAATCGTCTTCCTCTACTCTAAACTTCACAACTAGGCTGCTTATTTATAATTCTTTCGCTATTTATAGGTGTTTGTTAGATTCGTTATCAATACACAATTGTATTTCAAATAGACGGTAACAATAATCAATATTACTTAATTACGCAACAATTGTCACGTCAAACTGTGTTCACAATAACGACAGAAAGTATGATCGATTAAGCACTAGATTGAAGCGGTACAAAACCGTCTCCAACAGTTAGGAAGAAGAACATTTCAGTAATGTCTGAGTCCAGTAAGGATTCTGTTTTCTTCAAACAATATTGTCGTCGTATGCACTGATTAACGTAATAACAATTTGTTTTCCAGGATAAAACGGACCAGCCCCGTAGCGCAGTGCCAACAAACGTAGCTCTGATGAAGTGAAGTAGATTACAGAAACTAGATCCGTTGATTACTTTGAAGAAGAAGAAGTAATGCGAGCAGATTAAAAAGTGAATTCTATCTCGTTTTGGGCAATGTATTTATAGACTGGAGGAGATGCCTATTTGGGCATTAATAACCTTTGGAATGCGACGTTTTGGGCAATGTATTTATAGACTGGAGGAGATGCCTATTTGGGCATTAATAACCGTTGGAATGCGACCGTTTAACCACACGGTGCATTAATGTGTGTGCGCTCAGAATTCAAATGGTTGTATTCATTCAGCTGAACGGACATACCTTCCAAATTCTGAGGAAAAAAATTCTTTCAGCGCACGGGCCCAAGCAGCAACTGTCGGCCCTATTCAATCAAGAGACCCAAGACCCAATCTTTGACACTTTAATATATTATTATGTCAAGGCCTAGCCCTACATTTTTCCAACAGTTTTTACTAACTACTGGTGTTAATTTAATTACCAATTACCCCATAAAATTTTGAAAGACCTTAACCTGGTTCACCAATTACACATCTACATTTTGGTTAGAGGAATGATTTATTTATTTTACCCACCTAAGGTAAAGGAAGAGAGGAGCATGGTCAAAAACATTGCTCTCCCCTACAAACTTTTTTTGTAGATATCTAGCTACTAGGTTTGTTATGGTAATGGTAACCGTTACCGATACGAGAAAACCGTTACCATACCGATACTATTGATAAGCCAAAAATGAATACCAATAATTTACCATTACCACTGGTAAAGTGTTCATTGGAATACCGATAAACCGATAACTGGTAACGGTAAATTTGCCGATACATAAAGCTATTAAAACATTAACACTTTAAAATTTTGATAATGATAAAACATAATATAATTTTTTTTTACTAATTCTAACAATATTAATGTTTATATAAATATTTAAACTTATTTTAATTGGCATAGAAAGTTTACTTAGCTTATCATAAGATATATACAACAATATGAAATAATAATTTTGTTAACCTTAAACTTTGAAATTAATATAGCCAAAAAGATTTACCATCCTAAATAAATCTATAAGTGTCTGCATAAAATATGACAAACTTTCAAAAAAAATAAAGGTTGGAATTCATTAAAATAGTAAAAATACAAAATTAATATGATTGGTAAATTTACCGTTACCACTGGTATTGACATTTCTTTACTGTCATTTTACCGTTAATAATGGTAAAAGTTAACGTTACCATACCGATAGTATTGGTATAGCGATGCAGCTCGATATCGGTTATCAATGATTTGGTAATGTTAAATTTATCATTACCATAACAGCCCTACTACCTACAACATAGTTAAACTTGCATACCAAGACCAACGTGTACTATTAGGCCAATATGTAATTTAAAATTTGTTTCGCCTTATGGTTAGTATTTAAGGATACTGATTCCTCCATCTCCAAACTGATGTAACTGGCTTTTATGATCTTCATCATTGATGGTTAATTATTTGATAAGATTAATTAGTTCAATTATTTTTATGGACGATGATATTATGATTGCACAAGACATGAGAACAAATGGAGATGAGGATAGATCTGAAGTCCAATTTTTGTTTTGCTTATCCCACATGGTGCTATTATTATTAGTTCACTACATCCAACTATTAACTCTCGAGGAACACATATATGAACAGATGAGGAATGTAGTGGAGGAATTTTGATTCAAGACCGCTCAAATCAAAAATCCCCAATGCCACGGAAAACGAGATCGTGGTAATAGTGCAAAAACAACCAATCGAACAATCTCAATCTTATCCAAGCCAATCACAATCACCAAATAATGGAAATAATAGAGCAATAACGAGAAACTAAATCACACAGGGATTTATAGTGGTTCCACCGACGTCTTGTCAGTGTACGTCCACTTTGAGAGAGAAACCTTTATTAATATCAATAGAAGAGTACAAGAGATTGATTACAATGATCAAATTTACTAGAAAAATTTGATTTTGTGGAGAAAAGAATTGAAGAAGAATTGAAGAAGACTAGGATTGCCAAAACCCTAATTAGAATAAATCTTGATCTAATCTCTTGATTTTTCATCTCCTTTTGGATTTGATGTAGCTTATATAGTCATAGAGAAGTATATGGAAATTCCCAAAATTTTCTCTAGATCCGAAATATTCTCCAGATCCAAAATATCCTCCAGATCCAAAATATTCTCCAGATCCAAAATATCCTCCAGATCCAAAATATTCTCCAGAATAGTATCGCATACTTCAACACTCCACCTCGATACTATATCCTTCTACATCACAACCTTCAATGCACCCAAGCATTTCCTTCTATCTTCAATCAAGAAAGCTTGAATATTTCCCCAATGAACTCCGGCATAGCCACCGCCCATTGCACTTCACTAACGAGTTCAGGCATAGCCCCCACACGTCAATAAAGTGTTGAAACATCCAACTCCTAAACCAGTCCCACCGAAAGACAATGTACTCGGGAGTGAAAACGAGTACTTACCATGAAGATAGAACAACAACCTCTCACCGATACTCTTCTACACCCAAGTTTCTCTCTCAACTGTGCCACCTCGTGGCACCTAGCATCTCTCCAAGCGAATTAAGTTCGAGCAATGCTCGAACTTCCCAACCGGCAATGTCTTAGTGAACATGTCCGCCGCGTTATCCTTTGTGTGCACTTTACGAAGGCATACTTGCTTGTCTTCGTCCATGACTACTAGAAATGACTCTCTCACTTCAATATGCTTCGTTCGTGAGCTAAACGCCAAATTCTCCGCCAAATGTATAGCACTTTGGCTATCACATCGAACATCAATACTCTCATGTTCGAAACCCAAATCACACAATAGTCGCTTCAAATAGAGTGCCTCCTTTGCCGCTTCTACAGCGGCTATCAATTCCGCCTCCGTAGTGGATAAAGCAACTACGTCTGCAATCTCGATCTCCAACTAATGGTCGTACCACCAAGTGTGAAGACATATCCGGAAGTTGATTTCCTCCGATCCCTATCACCGGCGTAGTCCGAGTCACAATAACCAACTAACTTGCAACTCAATCCATCACTACCACCAAAAACAAGACCATGAGATGCTGTGCCTTTCAAGTATCTCAATATAGCCTTCACGGCTTCCCAATGCGATTTCCCCGGATTAGCCATATACCGACTAACCACCCCGACAGCATTTGCAATATCGGGCCTTGTACACACCATGGCATACATTAAGCTACCAACCGCACTTGCATATGGCACCTTTGCCATATAAGCCTTGTCTATCTCTCCGATAGGTGATCCCTTATCCGAAAGCTTCATATGTAAAGGTAAAGGTGTATTTAACGCCTTTGCATTCTCCATGTTAAACCGGCAAAGCACCTTCTTAATGTACTCCTTTTGAGTCAATCTCAACTCAAAACGCTTTCGGTCCCTTACAATCTCCATGCCCAAGATCTTCTTTGCTTCTCCAAGGTCTTTCATCTCGAGCTCCGCCTTTACTTTCTCTTTCAACTTGTTGATTTCTGCCTTGTCCTTAGAAGAATTGAGCATATCGTCCACATACAAGAGTAAATACACCCAACAATCATTTCCTAACCTCTTGAAGTAAACGCAAGCATCCTTGATGCTTCGATGGAAGCCACTTTCAAGCATGAAATGATCAAATCTCTTGTACCATTGCCTAGGTGATTGCTTCAAACCATATAGTGATTTCTTCAACTTACAAACTAGTTCTGACTTACCTTCTACAACAAACCCTTCCGGTTGCTCCATGTAGATGTCTTCATCCAAGTCTCCATGCAATAAGGCGGTTTTCACATCTAGTTGCTCCAACTCCAAGTCGTAAATAGCAACTAATGCAAGTAGTATCCGGATAGAAGTATGCCTCACAACCGGTGCGAAGATATCATCATACTCCTTTCATTTCCTCTGTGCAAACCCCTTAGCCACTAGCCTAGCTTTGTATCTTCCATCGTCCTTCACCTTATATATCCATTTGCACCCAATAGCACGGTTTCCTTGAGGAAGTGGAACCAATTCCCAAGTCTGGTTCTTCATCAACGATTGCATCTCTTCCTCCATGGCGCAAATCCACTTCGAGCTATCACTCGAACCCATGACGTCATCAAGGTCCATCGGCTCATTTTAGACTACATGAAGAGCGTAGTCCAAATTCTCACAAAAGCTAAGATAGTTCCAATCACCATATCTTTCGGGTGGCCTTATAGCATGCCGACCAACCCGAGTAGCAATACCATCATCCGGTCTTCCTTCAGCTCCACCTTGAACTGAATCTTCTCTAGGCTCGTGCACATCACCAACACTACTAGAGGAATCCTGTGGACTATGTGATGTAACATCAACCGCATTCACCTCGCAAGCACCTCCAACAACTCTACTCTCTCTAGGTCTGAAAGTGGGAATAACTTCCTTCTCCTTTGATTCACCATGAACCAAATCCGGAACATCCGATGAGCCTTCGTTCTCCTTGAACATAGCCGACTCATCAAAAGTAACATGACGAGAAACCATAGCCTTCTTCGTTTCCGGATTCCAAATCTGATTGCCTTTGACGCCATCCATATATCCGAGAAAAATCCCTTTGAAAGCTCTAGACGAGAGCTTATCATTCCCCGGATCATGCACATAAACAGGGCTGCCAAATACACGAAGATAACTCAAGTCAATGCTCTTCCCTTTCCACACTTCCTCCGGAATTTTGTTATCAATAGCCGAGCATGGAATTCGATTAATAATATGCACCGCGGTTGACAAAGCTTCGGCCTAAAATCCCTTAGACAAACCCGATGTCAATCTCAAGCATCGAGCTTTCTCTAGTAGAGTTCGGTTCATTCTCTCCGCCACTCCATTAGATTGCGGATCTCCCGGTGTAGTAAAATGCCTCCGAATACCATGATGCTTGCAAAAATTCAGAAACTCTCCGGAAACATACTCGCCGCCATTATCGGACCTAAGAACCTTCAAAGATTTTCCACTCTCATTCTCAACAAGAGCCTTCCATTCTTTGAATCTTGCAAATGCCTCCGACTTGGCCTTCATTACATACACCCAAACCTTCCGGGAAAAAAATCATCAATGAAAGAAATATAATATCTTGCTCCTCCCAAAGAAGCTATAGGCGCTGGTCTCCAAACATCCGTGTGCACATACTCAAGAATCCCTCTTGAATCATGTTTTCCTTCACCGAATGATACTCTAGTTTGCTTCCCCATGACACATTCCTCGCAAAACTCCAACTTGCTGAAACTCTCACCATCAATCATCTCCCTTCGACGAAGAACATCAAAACTCTTCTCCGAGACATGACCCAATCTCAAATGCCACGGCCGTGTAGCATCTAAGCCACGAGAACTATCAACACTGACACAAGTTTCGTCTTGCACGGTCACTCCTTGAAGCAAATAAATATCATGAGTTCTAGCACCCCTCATAACCACAAGCACACCCTTCGAAACCCTCAAGCTATCACTCTCAATCGTGATCTTGCAACCTAAAGAATCCAACTGTCCCAAAGAGATAAGTGACTTCCGTAGTCCCAGAACATAGCGCACATTAATGAGAGTACGAACCACTCCGTCAAACATTCGAATTTGCACGGATCCAATGCCCTTCGACTTGCAAACTGCACCATTTCCCATAACAATTGATTTTCCTTCCCGTTCAACATAAGAAGAAAAACAATTTCTATTAGGCGTCATGTGATATGAAGCCCCCGAATCAAGCACCCAATCGCTGCCCGAAACATCTGATGCTACTGCCGACAAAACATCTACGTCTCCCTCACCAACATCTCTCTCCATCGCAACTGATGAAGATGCTACTTCCTTCTTCCCCTTCTCTGGACAATCATTCTTCCAGTGACCAGGTTTTTTACATATAAAGCACTTGTTATTTCTTTCCTTTGACTTTCCTCTTCTACCGGGCTTCTTAGACTTAGAACGCCCCCGGTTTCCCTTCTTCTCTGACTTTTCTTTCTCCGCATATAAACCTTGACCATTACCAGCACCACTACTACCATCACTCAGCTCCTTCATCTGATCTCGCAATTCCTCACTAAGAAGACCCGTCTTGACATCATTTAGAGTCAATGTATCCCGGCCATAGATCAAACTGTTTGAGAACCCAGTATAGCGCTCAGGCAACGAACATAGCAATATCATCGCCTTCTGCTCCTCCTCAATCTTCAAATCTACTGCCTTCATCTTCATTAGCAAATCATCAAACACATTTAAGTGCGCCTTTAGCGAAGTTCCTTCCTTCATCTTGTAGGTAAAGAAAGTCCGCAACAAGATCAGTCGATTTGTGAGTGATTTCTTCATATACAACTCCTCCAACTTGTTCCAAATACCTTTAGCAGTCGTCTCACCACTAATTTCGGAAATAACATTCTTTCCCATGGCAAGTTGAAGTGTAGTGAATGCCCACTCTTCCATTTCTTCTCTCTCCACATCTGAGATGTCCTCTGGCAATAAATGGGTATCAAACACTATGCGATGTACCCGATTCCGCGTAAGAACCGCTTTCATCTTCCACTGCCACTTTTCGAAATCATTATCGCCATTCCACTTGTCGATAACCAATTGTGAACCAGCAGCTGCATACGACCCACGTACATAAGGAGCTACACCACTTGGACCAACTGTTGATGAATTATTTGAACCTGATTCCGGTATTTCTACAACTATCTACCAACACCAATGCTCTGATACCAAATGTAGTGGAGGAATTTTGATTCAAGACCGCTCAAATCAAAAATCCCCAATGCCGCGGAAAACGAGATCGTGGTAATAGTGCAAAAACAACCAATCGAACAATCTCAATCTCATCCAAGCCAATCACAATAACCAAATAATGGAAATAATATAGCAATAACGAGAAACTAAATCACACAGGGATTTATAGTGGTTCAACCGACGTCTTGTCAGTGTACGTCCACTTTGAGAGAGAAACCTTTATTAATATCAATAGAAGAGTATAAGAGATTGATTACAATGATCAAATTTACTAGAAAATTTTGATTTTGTGGAGAAAAGAATTGAAGAAGAATTGAAGAAGATTAGGATTGCCAAAACCCTAATTAGAATAAACCTTGATCTAATCTCTTGATTTTTCATCTCCTTTTGGATTTGATGTAGCTTATATAGGCATAGAGAAGTATATGGAAATTCCCAAAATTTCCTCCAGATCCGAAATATTCTCCAGATCCAAAATATCCTCCAGATCCAAAATATTCTCCAGATCCAAAATATCCTCCAGATCCAAAATATTCTCCAGAATAGTATCGCATACTTCAACAGAGGAAGGACTGTAATATTTTTCGCTTACATGCTGTAACAATTTATAGGAAAAAGGAAATATGATACCTCCATGATCATGAGCGTGCACATCGGAAAATACAATCAAAACAAGTCCAGCGACACAGATGGCAACCCCCGTAAACTTCTTTAATCTGTATTTTGTCTTTAAGAAAATCCATGTGAGAAACATAACAGATGGAATCGACCAGCAATCAAGAAGCATAACACTTGTCAACGATGTGTATTGATAAGCCTTCACCACTATAACAACGAATATTCATTTAGCCATTTCATTCATTTCACGTCTAAACTAAGTAAAAATATGTTAGTTTTATAACAAATATATCATAAATGGTAAAATATGAAGTCACTCACCAAGGTAGTTAGCTTCTACATCCACAAAAGAAAGTAAAAGATAGTAATACCATGGCATCTGCACATTTATTTTGAAAAATTACTTATAAGTACTTCTAACAGCTAACTGTAAGCATTTCATTCTTTAAAATGTACTATAAATAGTCCACAGCATCTAAATCAAACGGGAAGGAGAATATTGACCAGGAATATAAAACCGGGAAGGCAAAAAGTATAAGCTAGAATAGTAGGATAAGGAATAAATGCATCTAAAGGTAAGAAAAATTCTATTGCAAGAATATGATAAATTATGCTTGTCTTTATTAGCTATTGATTTGGACAACTTACAACATGCACGTAACTATAAGTATCATTATTCAATTATTAATTGCTAATGATTCTAGTTTGGTCAAACTGATGCAAATTTGTTTAAAAGTGCAATTAAATATCACCAAAGTATGTCATGGAAGATACATCACAATTGTAAAACCAGGAACATTAACAGTGAATTATATATCTAAAACAGATGGTATATTCATATACATAAATAAGAATTCACCTACAGTGGTTTTCTCCTGTACATCACAATACCACCATAAATCAGGGCCAATAAAAAGTAATTGAACAAGGACTGTGAAGTAGGGGCATTGATGCCTGAAATGAAGACAAATGAATACGTAGAAATTACTAGATATATCATCGAATGAATTATAAGCTAACATGAACTAAAGAAAAGGGGGGAAAAGAAAAACCACCTTTCCTAGAGAGTTCAGACGAAGAAAAGCCAGTAGAAGTGATTAAAAGATAAACAAATTGGCCTAATCCCAAACCAATCCAAGTCTTTTTAGAGCGAAAGACATGGAGGTTCATAGCAATATCTTCAAACAACAACAAAATCAACTATGTGAGCTAACTTACAATAGTTTGTGATGTGTACAATATATTCAATTTATTTATGTTGTGCTGGAAAAAAATTTGGAAGCTGAGCTCTCTCCAAGAAACATCCCGCAGCCATGGCTGCTATTAAACCTATCTTGAAACCGATGATCGAGGATAATCCCATCCTTAAAAGGGATCTTCTTCTTCTCTTACTTCATCTATTCCCCCCTCTAGTGCTCCTCATATTTCGGATCTTAGGAATGATGAGGATGGATTTACAAAGGTGATTAGACGCAAGAAAGTGGCTAATCCATTCTTGAATCACAACTCAGCTGTTCACAATAACATGGGGGTTGAAAAAATGGGGGATCCTACTTCTAAACCACGGCAGAGGCCATTCCCTGCTTCAAATGGGGTTCGATATCAACCTAGCAATTCGAATAGACAATCGCAAGAATCTAAGCAGCCCTTAAGGATTAATCAGGCTATGGATCTAAGAGCCTCATCCTGGGCGGATATGGTTAAAAAAGGGGGCCAAGAATCAATCTTTGATCTAAACTACATTGAACCAGTGGTGACAATGGGGGAGGAGAAAATAATAGTTGTCTCAGAAGAAGCTAGTGCGAGAACAGAGTGAAAATGGGCGTTGTCCATCATAACATGATCCCATAATGGAAGCGCAAACTTCTTCTGATCTGAACAAAACTGAAGGGTTTACAACACCATCAGTTTTGACAGAGCCTTTAATGGCAATTGATAACATTAATCCTATCAAAGTAGTGGGCTTAGAAACACAGGTCATTGAATCCCCCACCCACATAGAGGATTCAAGTTATATTACAATTTCTGATAAATCAAAAAACTCAAATTTAAAATTGGGAAGCTGTGCTGATCTTCTTGCGGCGGATCCGATTTACACTGATAGCTCTCTGGTTTCTGAAAGGCTAGCGCCTAGGAGAGCTTCTTCAATCACTGAAGCAGATATCCAAAAGGCCATTAGCAATACTGTCTCTTCACCTAAACCTGCAATGCCAGTGAAAAAAAAAGAAAAAAACCAGAACTAGAAGTCTTTCAGATATAACGCTAGCAGAAGACACTGAAGATATCACTGATATGGAATTTCGAAAGAAATACATAGAGAAAAACAGTAAGTGGGACAAACAGCTAAAAGCCACAGATAGCAAAAGCTTCAAGAAAATTGGCAAGCAACTAGACATTAAGGTGGACTGCAACAAAAACAGTGGCTCACTGTAAGTGCAGAGTATCCTTGGTTACGTATCCTTTTATACTATTTTAATTTTTTAATGGATATAATAGCCTGGAATATCAGGGGATTAAATTCCCCAGAAAGACAATTAGATCTTTCAGACTTTTTGCTCAAGTATAAACCATCTATTATGGGTATACTTGAGCATAAACTAAGTGATTAGAAACTTTCTGAGTTTCATGATAGAAGATTTTCTAGCTGGAATATTGTTAACAATAATTCAATGGGAGGAAATGGTAGGATAATAGTATTGCATAATCCTACTATTTGGTCTCTCATTAATTATTTTATTGACTTTCAGTATATTCATTGCATTTTCAAAAACAAGGGGGGGGGGTTGTCTCTTAAAATTACCTTCATCTATGCATCTAATTTTGAGACTGATAGAAATACCTTATGGAATTGCATTGAGTAATTTAATATTGCTATTGATAGTCCATGGATTTTAATGGGGGATTTCAACACTGTGTTTCATAATTCAGAAAAAAAGGAGGTAATCCCTTACCTTTTAATAAGTTGGAAAAGATTAATAATTTTATATTAAAATCTGGTTTAATAGAACCCCCAATTCAAGGAAATAAATACACTTGGAAATCAGGTGAATTCAGAAATATTCACTGCAAATTAGACAGGGTTTTATTCAACCAGTTTTTCATTAATCTTTTTCCTAATGTGCAGTGTTGTACCCTACCTCAAAATACTAGTGACCACACTCTTATTCTTGCCACCATTCCATTAGCCTCAAGGGGTAACAATAGTAGTCCCTTCAAATTTGTTAATGGTTGGGTACAAGAAGACACTTATAGGGAAATAACTTGTAATAGTTTTACTAATAATTTGTATGGCACAGCACAATACAGGTTTAATAAAACTTTGCAGATAGTTAAAGGCAAACTTAAGGCCTGGAATATCAATAGAAAGCAGAATGATATTAAAAAAAATCAGAGGTGAGTGCGAAAGGTTGCAGGATGACCTTGACAATAACTGCTCAGACAATCTCTTAGCTGAATCATTTTACAACGCTCAGGCCAATCTAGTTAAAGCTCTGCATATTAACTCAATTAATCTTAGGCAGAAGGCCAAGGTTGATTGGTTATCTAATGGTGATGAAGCTAGTAAATTTTTTTATGCTAAAATGTCTAATAGGAAAAATAGGAATGAGATTGGGAAAATTATTGACAGGAATGGTAAAGTAATTAATGAAGCCTCCCATATTGAGGAGGAGGCACTGAATTATTTCAATTCCTTATATAACACCTCCCAATATCACAATAATTTTCCCAGCAAAGTTCTTAAATATACTGTTAACTCTAACAGTTCTGACATTTTACTTGCTCCCATCAGAGTAGAAGATGTTAAAAATGTTATTTTTAATGCTAACATTGATAAAAGTCCTGGGCCTGATGGGTTTGGGGCTATGTTTTACAAAACACATTGGGCTGAGATGCAAAATTTGTTATATGATTCTATAGTTGAATTTTTTAATTCAGGGTCTTTACTGAAAAACACCAACCACACTTATATCACTCTTATTCCCAAAGTAGAATCCCCCCTTGGGTTGGATGACTAGAGGCCTATAGCCTGTTGCAATTTCATATATAAAATTATCTCCACTATTCTTTGTAACAGGTTAAAGTGTTTCCTTAAATTTTTAATCTCTGAAAATCAGAGTGCATTCATTCCAGGGAGACTTATATCTGAAAATACTTTACTGGCCCATGAGCTCATAAGGGATTTTAATAGGAAGAACAAGAATCTTATGTGTATTAAAATTGATTTACATAAGGCGTTTGATAAAATAAATAGAGATTTCATCATTTATATGCTAATGCAAATGGGTTTTAATGAAAAAATTTGTGCTTTAATTAAAGAATGCATAACTTGTGTAACATACTCTATTATGATCAATGGTTCCCCTAAAGGTTTTATTCATAGCAATAGAGGAATTAGACAGGGGGATCCACTGTCCCCTTATCTTTTCTCAATTGTTATGGAATATTTTTCTTTGCAAATGGAAACAGAATTGATTAGGGGAAACATTAATCCTATTAGCAGGAAAATTCCACATATCACACATCTACTTTATGCAGATGATATGCTTCTTTTTTTAAAAGCTGACAGGATTAATGCAATCACTATTAAGAGAATCCTTTCTAATATGGAAAATTATGCTGGCCTCTCTGTTAATATTGACAAAAGTAAGATATATTTTAGCAAAGAGGCCAAGTTTAAGGAAGACATTCTTAAAGTATTGAATTTTAAAGAGGGTTCACTTCCTGTTAAATATCTTGGCCTTCCACTCATCATTAATCAAGTTAAAGACAGAGACTGTACTAGACTGATTGACATCATTCATAATAAACTAGATGGTTGGTCTAGTAAATTCCTCTCATTAGCTGGTAGAGTGGAACTTGCACACACAGTCATCACTGCAGTTATTATGTACTGGGTCCAAACTCACAGTATTCCCATCAGTGTTATTCAAAAAATAGAAAAGCTTTGTGCTAATTTCATCTGGAGAGGTAAGCATCATAAAATAGCATGGGATAAGGTGTGCAACCCCAAGATTTATGGTGGGTTAGGACTCAGAAGAATTAAAGACCTGACTGAAGTTTGTAAGTTTAAACTTTTTTGGAAATTTTTAGAAGGTAAGTCTTTATGAGCCAGGTGGATGAAAGCTAGATATCTTCAAAATAAAAATTTCTGGATTACCAGAAAGGAAAATCATCATTCATTTGTGTGGAATAATATTCTTGATTGTAGAAGTAGAGGTAAAAAAATTATTGAGAGAAAATTGACTGATGGTAGTCAAACTAGTATTTGGTTTGACCCCTGGATACATGGTAATTCTCTTGTTGACTTACTTGGCTGGAATAAATTATATTTACTAGGTGGTGTTACAGATAAAGTTCAAAATATTATTTTAAATAACAATTGGAACTTTCAAAACAGTTCAGCTGCAGCCATTTTTAAAAATGCCATCCAGAAAATTAGTATTGGTAAGAGTGGACCAAGGGATACATGGGAATGGAAATTTTGCTCAAAAGGTAAATTTTCTTTTAAAAAAACATGGGAGTTTATTAGGGGAGAAGAAACAGAAGTGGACTGGCACAAGGTGATCTGGTGCAAATCTAACTGTCCCAAAATGGCCCATTGTACTTATTTTTCTTTACAAAATAAATTACCAACTAGAGATAGGTGTTGCAAATGGAACCCTAATACTGACAAGCATTGCTTATTTTGCAAGTATGATATAGAAAGCTCCAATCATTTGTTTTTTGACTGCTCTTTCTCTCAGTTCATATGGTTCAATATTAAATGTTCTTTAAGGTTTAATAGTTTTACTCCTACCCTAGATATTAGAGTAGTATAGATTATATTTTGAAAACTTTGAATCCCATGTCATTTTTATTTAAGAAAGCTTGTATTATGTTAACAGCTGTTGTCTTTTACATTTGGAAAGAAAGGAATCAGAGACTTCACACTAGCAAAGTTACTAGTAGTTTCCAACTTTTGAGCTGTATTTTATCTGACTGTCAGATTATTATGAAAAAACTTAGTTTGCACAGGCATGACAGCAACCACAATCAAGCTAAAAAAGATGCTAGCTTAGGTAATCAAGTTGAGGATTTCATACTCAATTGCAAGTTCAGCAATAAAAGACATACTCTCTATGATACTGGCAGCAAACATCAAGCTGGGGCTACTGGTATCCTTCCTGGAGGCAGATCCACCCATCTCTACAATAACAATATCTACAAGGGAAGTATGCAGAATTATTACTCAAAATATAGTCTTTTAAGTTCTAATAGGAATAGTAATCTGGGTCTCTTACCAATTGCAGAGAATAGAGGTCAAATACCAACCAGCAGTGATCCAAGTAGCCTGGAAAGGAATGATGGAAGTCACACAGTTAATCCTTATGGTTTTTTTGATACTAATTCAGATTGCAGGGAAACAGAAGATTGTTCTGGTGTCCTTTCTGGTGGCAGATATCCCAATCTTTGTAACAACCTGATTATAAAGGGAAGTAAACAGGATAGTTATAATAATAGTGCGTGTCTTGTTTATAAAATGGTTTCTGATGTAAATAACTTACATGCTACAGAGAAGGAGATTCATAGCCAGACCAGCAGTGATCCAGATACTTCTACCTCTCCAAATAAGAAAGATGGAAACCAATCATATCAGTTTCTAGCTAGAATAGGAAGAAATCATTACAAAAGCGAGCGTAATGGTCAGATTTATCACTTATCTTGCTGGAGTAACGGAGAAAGCAGTGGATCTAGAGAAGCGAAGGAAGCTCGAAGCTCAAAGAGACACATAAGGGAAAACGATAGATTAATTAGCATCGGAGACTTCAGATCTGACGATAGGAAGGAGATTGAAGCTGAAACTTGGAACAGAAACGTCTTCCTGAAACCTCGCACCTTAGAGGAGACCAACAAGTGTGAAAACGAAGTCTGGAACCCACCATGACGATCTGATTTGCCATACTTATGGGCGATTACCCTTTCCTTCCGCCATTATTTTGTGTCTTTGAGAGGCGGCTAGGGTTTGGTAGTAGTGAGAACGAATGTTTTATTTATCTCGTGTTGTATCGGGTTGTTTACCCGTTTGGTTGTTGGGCCTTGGGCCAATACACCTTTTTTATCTCATTCAAAAAAAAAATATTCAATTTATTTATTGGTTCGGTTGTTGTAAAGCGCAGATGGTGACTTTGGGATAATGGAGGGGAAGTAAAGCTTTTTTTGCTGTTATGATAGAATATAAGCATGTGTGCATTACGCGATGCTATCCTGTTATGAACCTCCGGCGAAATGATAATTTAGTATTGAATTCTATTTGGATTGTGCACTCTCGTTTGTTTGTAGTGATGTACCTGTTGGAGGTTCTTCTGACAGTTATGATGAATGAAGCAAGAGCAGTACAAGTTAAAGCTTGCTCAAAAGCATCTTCTATTGAAATACAGTACAATCAGATTTTGATGATGGGACAACTAACGACAAGGACAAATGCCCATTAAAATTTATCCATAAGAACAACCACCTAATATTTTATCCATAAGGACAATACACTGAAATTAAATTTCGGCCGATGCTTCCATCTTCTCCCTCTGCCGCGTATCTCGATTTCATCGTTTATCACGAAATCACAATATCCACGAAATCCTAAATCGATGAAATCATAAATATCATGAGACATTAGAATTGAAATTCTCAATCGAAGACAAAAATCACGAAATCAAAATCACGACCAAAAATCAACCGAAACAGAAACCCTAGAAAACAAAAAAAAATCGAACAACAAAAATCCATTGGAAATCACAAGTGAATTGAATAAAAATATTTTTCAAACGATGGAAAACACAATTGAAGAAGTCAAAATTGTTGAAACAATTTTTTCGTGATTGGAAATGTTTTAATTTTCGTTAATAGTATAGCAGTTCGTAGGTATCATTTTTCTATTTTTTTAGGTATCATTTTTCCTATTTTAACTTTAAAATATAGCTGCAGTTTTTAGGTATCATTTTTCTATTTTTCTAGGTATCATTTTTACTGTAGTTTATGTGTTATGTTAAACATCACATCAGTTTTAAGGTATCATTTTTATACTTTTTAAGGTATCATTTTTAGTGTAATTTCTCTGTTATGTTAAACATTACTGCAGTTTGAAGGAATCATTTTTATATTTTTTAAGGTATCATTTTTAATGTAATTTATGTGTTATGTAAAACATCACAGCAGTTTTAAGGTATCATTTTTATATTTTTTAAGGTATCATTTTTACTGTAGTTTATGTGTTATGTTAAACATCATAGCAGTTTTAAGGTATCATTTTTATATTTTCTAAGGTATCATTTTTAGTGTAATTTCTGTGTTATGTTTATATACATCTTTTTTTTACCTACAATATTAAAAAACTGATATCCATGAACTGTGAATATGAGAAAAACTTTAGCTTAGCCCTACCAACTTATAAAACTGATAACAGAACAAAAAAAATCACATGAAAAAACAATTAACACAGTTAAAAATAGTAAAACTGATTCTTAAAAAAATAGGAAACTGATACCTAAAACCTGATTCAATGTTTTGAAGTAAAACTAATGGAAAAAATGTTTACATCAAAGTTTGATTGAATAAAATGAAATTAGTTCGACTGAGTTACAAAGTTGATGCAACAATACAACTGCAAAATTAATACAACAACAAAATCACATGGAAAAAACACATAACACAGTTAAAACATGAAAACTGATACTTAAAAAAATAGAAAACTGATACCTACAAACTGCATCAATGTTTTAAAGAAAAACTAATGCAAAAAATGTTTACATCACAGTTTGATTGTATAAAATTAAATAAATTCGACTGAGTTAAAAAGTTGATGCAACAATATAACTTCAAAATTAACACAGTAATAAAATCACATGAAAACAACACATAACATAGTTAAAACAGTAAAAATGATTTCTAAAATATTATAAAAATGATACCTAAATATTAATGCAATGTTTTGAAGATATATATATATATATATATATCACAGTTTGATTGATTAAAATGAAATAAGTTCGATGTAGTTTCAAAGCTGATACAACAATATAACTTCAAAATTAACACAGCAACAAAATCTCATAAAAAAACATAACACAGTTAAAACGGTAAAAATGATACCTAAAAAAATAGCAAACTGATACCTAAAAACTGCTGCTATGTTTTAAAGTTAAAACATGAAAAATGATACCTAGAAAAATAGAAAAATGATACCTAAAAACTGCTGCTATGTTTTAAAGTTAAAATAGGAAAAATGATACCTAAAAAAATAGAAAAATGATACCTACGAACTGCTATACTATTAACGGAAAAAAAAAACATTTCCAATCACGACAAAATTGTTTCAACAATATCGACTTCTTCAATTGTGTTTTCCATCGTTTGAAAAATATTTTTATTCAATTCACTTGTGATTTCCAATGGATTTTTGTTGTTCAATAATTTTTTTTGTTTTCTAGGGTTTCTGTTTCGAGTGATTTATGGATTCGATTTTTGGGTTCGATTGCAATTTCGAATATGATGCCCTTTTGATTTTCGTGATTTATGAATTGTTATGGATTCGAATTTTTGTGATTTTTGGGTTCGATTGTTTTAAAGATGGAGCAGACGTGAATCGGGAGCGGAGGAAGAAGAAATAAGCGCACGTGAAGAAGAAGAGAAACGGTGAATTGTCCTTCTGAGTAAAATTTTAATGGGTTGTCCTTATGGATACAAAGGCCTTCACTTTTTTCCTTGTAAATATTTTCCTATTGTAATTACTACAATCTCGATATATTTTTGAATAGAGAGAAGTGATTCAAAAATATTCCATGGTTTAAAGTGCAAAAAAGCATGTGATTAGTTGCATCATTTGCTTCACAGAATAAATTTTTCCTCTAGCCCTTACATCTCAAAGAACACATTCGCGCTTAATTTGTGGCTTTTGGTCCAAAAAATGATTCAAAAATTGTATCATTTTCGAGTGAGGGGAAGATTCGATGTAGTAAACTAGTTTACAATCAAAAATATAATCTGAATTCAATCCGACCTGGTGCAAAGAATGGACGGCGACAACACGTGCATTTGTGTGTTATCATACACCATCCTTTTAAAATTTTATAATTTCCAAATAGTCTAAGTTTCTCTTGTGAAACATATACTTACACAAATCTAAAACCACATATTTTAAGATACAGAATGCAAGTGTGGCGCAAGTAAAGGGATGTCTACTTTCGATAACAAACAAGGTTTGAATCATGCTTTATAGACACTTCTCACAAAAAATAACATATGGGAATTATAGGTATCATGAGTTGAAGCAGATTTACATATCTTAATTCCCCTCATGAATTTACTGATCTATCGGTTTGTAGTAGAGTATATTAAAATAAGTTAAAGACATATGACTAATCTCACTCCCGTGTCCTTCTCTTACTAACTTCTTCTTTAAAACCAAACACATTCACAAAACTTTATGAAAATATCACTACCATCACCCTACTAAATTTTAGTGAGTTTTATTTTATCAGTCGGTACATGACAACTTGTGCACAAATGACTTGTGGACGTGAATTCGTACATAGTGATAACCATCAAAGTACCCTAGGATTTACCTCTTTTTAGACCAATGCAGATTCTAGACTTACGAATTGCAATGAGATCATATTGGAACCAAAGTTCACAGAAGCACTAAAGAATAACCAAGAAGCAACTTCGGAAATTTTTGAGGAATTCGGAGCAAGCCATATGAGTCGGCAACGACTCATTAGTATGGATCAGTACCGAGCTATGTTTTCTCGCAACCAGGAACTTCGACTGATAATATGGACTCATCTATACCCCTACATTGCACGCATGAAGTTTCATGATATTTTGTTAAGTAATTAATGGAATGGGATACAAATGACACATCAAAATCGATGATCAAATTCATTTGGATTGACAAAAGGTCAAGAGGAAGATAGGAAGATTATGCAAAAGCGAGGAACGTTAAATTGCCTTAGTACATGACTCGACACTAAGTGATAGCGATGACTGGGTACCGAGTAATAAGATTGGTTTAAGATGGCTTAGATTTTTGATGATGACTTGTAATAACCCGAATTTCGATAGATTCGATATTTTTTCCAAAATCCAAATCTATTGAATCTCTAATTAACTTGTATTTGGTATCCTACAGAAAGTCAAAGATAAATATATCAGAGCTTATAATAGAAATCTCATAGCGAAAGGGATTAAAATATAATAGTAGGTAAATACATACCAATATAATGACACTTATCTAAAAAGTGTCACTAAGCTTTAAAGTGTCAAATACTTGCCTAACCTGTAGGTTTGTTATGAGGAGGGGGTTAGAATGAAAGTTTTGGAAAATTGAAAAATTATATTTTCTACAAATAACACTACATATACTGTTATATCACCGATTCATATTTATTAGGTTATAGGGCTTTATTTCACAATATACTTTCGATTTTTCCACATAACTCGTACCCATCTACTCTCCAGTAGATTTACCTAATAAATCATATATTCATAACTAAATGTCCAATATCTCAAGGTACTCCCAATAGTACCCTCCTTGTACGGTCTCCACCCTGACGCCACAAAAGCATACATGACCTCTATCCTAAGCCTAGTCGTGTACGGAATCTCCATTACTATGCCACGTAAACACACAGAGCCATCATTGTTATGCCACGTAAATGTATGGATCCTCGTATCCAAGCACCACAGTCGAGGTAAGCCACAACGCGAAGTTAAATGTCCTAATGTCTACGATACACCATCCAGTGCGTGCATCGAGACCTTCACACGAACGTACTGCCTACTAAACCTGAGTTCCGCAATTCGGCTGCACCTGTGCACGGAACTCAGCGGGAGCTTTCGATATTTGTAAAGGACAGCTTCATTAGGCCTACAATACAAATACCTACATATATGTCTATTTCTTTTCACGGTGGTTATGTCCTTACCCAGGCCCCTCCATTAACTAGTGAAAGACTACTTCAAATGCTAAGTGATGTGCCTTTGACATCCGATCTAAAGCATCCAACTGGTGTGTCCCTCATTCAATGTCTCGATAGTGAAAGATCATTAGCCTATTGGTTTAGATCTATTCTCTCTGCATCCAACTGACTGTCAGTGACAGGTATATCCAAAAATTACTATCCTTTTTTGATCCTAACCAACCTCCTTCTTGAGCGACGCACCAGCCGGATCATTCTAAGGTCATCCGTCCAGCCTTTTGGATGTTATGTCACAATTGCAGCCAAGGTATACTCTTAGATAGAACTATAGACCTACCTCTGGGCATACAGTTTCATCATGTTTCACTAGAGGACCATCTCAGAGTAAGCTCCCACGTCCCATAGAATTCTCATACTCCTTCCAGTCCCGTCGAATAACAAGTTGGACGTACTCCTCCTACGTCTCCAAACACCCGCGATAATCTGCCCCGTTGGGCTCTTCATCTCAAATACGTACGGAATGATCCAAGCGCATCTCATCATTACGTTATTAGACCCAATGTCTAATTTTCAATCAAGCGCTTGTTTTTCTTACCACATAGCTAATTAACTTAAACATTTACTTGTTTATTCTGCATTCAAGTTATTTGTTTATTAGCTTTAGTTGGCTGCTTAAATTGCTTAATCAGACTTCGCTGCCAGAGAGGACCACCTTTCATTCATTTTATTGGCCACTTTTTTCTCCAATCTGCTCTCGCTGCCGGAACGGACCAATGCTTACTATTATATTCATTAAACTTAATTCCTCAATTATAAGTTTATTAAAAATAAGCCTACTCTTTTACATTTAATTATAACCTCGTGTTGTAATTTACCGCAACTATAATTGTGGGTTTGCTTAATAAACTTATTTCCCTTAATTCAAGTTCATTTACAATAAATCTCTTACTTTCCATTTCATATTTTAACTATAACATGTATGTTATAATCCTACTTGTCCTTATGACATGTTTCCCTATTACATTACATTCCCGTCTTGTATAATATAATATAATAGGTTACATTCTATGTTCATTACATACTTCACAGGTTTCTTGCTATTTAACATAACTCTTACAGTTATTACACTAATCTACTTACCTCATTGTATGTTTACACATTTACTGGAAATGATTCACACACCTTATCTAGTTGGTTGCTGGAAATGTACTAAAATTTATTTCCATAATATAAATTAATTGAGACCCACAATTGTAAGATATTACTCTTTAGTAGATTGTTTTTAGGGTACTAGTTAATGCGCAATATGAAAAATTCCTATTCCATACTAACCCACATTATTTCCCTTTTTCTTGCTATTACGTTCTCTGTATTTAACGAGAATTTAATTATGGAAATGTATACCTTTTCCACAATCAACTGATTCACCCCATTACTAATTTCCCACTTTTTATTTGTTATATTATTATTTCCTATCTCTTATCCATTTCCCAATTTCTGAATATATTCCATTTTAAATCTGAAAATTGATTCCTTGCAAATAGTAAATCTCAGATTTACCCTTTTTCTATAAATTTACAGCATATAACCATAATTATGTCATGTCAATCGGTGTCACATTTATTTGGTAAGCCTTATCAAGTTTGCTTACTTCCAAATTTTCCTTTTATTACAATTTTGGCATAATACATTCATTTATCCACAAATCATCAAGTATCCCTTTTTTATTACAATTTTTATATAATATATTCATTTAGACCGAAATCACCAAATTTCCCTCTTTTGTTCATAATTCAAATTAATTTGTACATAATCACCATTTAATTAACTTGCGCCTAATTAACCACAATTCAATTATTTTGCGTATAACTATAATTCAATTAATTTACAACTAAGCACAATTAAATTATTTTACGCATAACCACGATTTAATTTAAAGCTGCAAAATCCAATGTAGAAGTGGGAAAAGAGGGATAATAGAATATTTTATCAACTTTGCAAGAATCGAACAATATCATATACCATTATATAAAAAATATAATTTAAATCCACTCACCTGATAGCTCTTCAATTCTAAATCTGATTCAGATCTGACGTTCGTTGTTTCTCCAATTCGAATCACACACGGACGGGAAATCTAGGCACCCATAGCGTAATCTACGACCTTTCATCTCAAAATATTGAATCAGGAACCATAAAACTAACATATATATATATATTTTCTGTAGAGTTTGTAGGAAAGAAAAAATAGTAGAACATTGGTGTCGTCTCGGAAAATATGAGTTAGAGGTTAGGCCCTACTGGTTTATTTATAGCTGCTCAAAAGAACCACTCCTTCCGACTCATAAATATTGTCATTTACATTTATATTTCCTAACTATTTTATTACTATTTCCTGTTCTTAACGCGCGTCTAAACTCGTAGATAAATGTGTGCATTAATTTTCCTCTGCTTTCAAATTTCTGCATTCTTAATCCCTCTAATCTTGTGAACGTTATTATTCTCTTAACGTTTTAAGTTTATTCCTTTGCATTTCTTTGCCAATGAGTTTCAAATTCAATGCTTATTTAATATGCACATAAATTTCTTTGAACGTTGTTTTCAATGTTATTCTCTGGTTTCCTGTTTTAACATGCGTCCTAATTTTAAATTTAAACGCTATTATATATCCCATTAACACGTACATTAATTCCCCTAATTTATGCTTGTTGATTCTTTTATTACAGTTATATAAAATATTTATGCATTTTTGCTTTTTACTAAATTTTCTTCGATTCTCGACACATATTCTATCTCAGTTTCAAATGTGTTCATTCCTGAAAGTAATATGCACACATATATATTTTTGAAATAAATATATCAATGTATATTTACACGCACTTGCCTCATTTGTTATGAATTAAAATATTACATAACTAACGTCATTTCGATTCCCTTTTTATTGCCTGGTTTTATTCTATTTATATCGCACATTGTTAATCAAAGAAATATTGCAATTTGTTATTAATTGTTTTTCATTTCTAACACACATCAAATTCCAATTTCAAACATGGTTATTACTAGAAATTTATATTTGTTAAATGGTTAAGCCTCCTAATACGTTAATAACCTTTTGTTATTTTAAATTCAAACGCACATTGTTTATACAATTAATGTGTGTACCGTTTATTTCATTTTTTCTTCTGCTTCTTTTTATGTAATTATATATACATATTATTGTGCATTTAGTTTCATAGTGGTAACTTTTATTTGTTGCCCAATTTAGCATGCATTCGTATTCAAATTTCAAATGCACACTCTTCCACAATTATTTTGACAATTTTGTTAATTTTTATTACTTAAAAATGCAGGGTGTTACATTCTCCCACCGTTAGGAAATCTCGTCTCTGAAATTTGATAAGGGTAGAATTATGTAATTTCTCGCATAATTTACAACCATAATGTGTACATCCAATTTTGCAACCATTTGCGCACTAGTGCAAAGTATGGCACAACATAAAAATATATGAATACCTAAGCGGTATCTCCTATATGAATGCAGATTTTCTTGAAAACATGATACACATATCCTTAATATACCAACAATATTTATATGAATGCAATATTTTAAAAATAAAAAACACCTTTTCCATCCAATTATTCCCATACTATTACAAAGCAAGAATGCAATTCATCCAATTTTGCATCCAAAGCCGACCAACAAACTTTAAATTTGCGAATTTCAGAAAAATCTAATTTTCCGAATTCGATTTCTCATGTTAAAAAAAGGTAGAAAATGGAAAATTGCATATTTTCCATCCACTTTTATGCACCTTTTTCCCCATATTTGGAAATCTAATTGCTAATCTTACAACAGTTCTATTTTCTATTCCAAACACAGTTTACATAAGAAGAACTTTTCTTCAGTTTTCCAAACTTAATTTGGAAAAATTTATTTTCTTTCATTGTTCTCATTTATTGCAGCTACCGTCTTCGTCATTTTTTAAATTTTGTTTGTTTTTCTTTTAGCTGTTCATCTTATTGCTTTCATTTTTATTTTAGTCACAATATCCTATATTTTTTTTCTTATTAAGCTATCACCACCAACACGTAGAAAGAAAATATCCCACTAAACTATTCTATTTTTCTAAAATAGAAAACTACATAGGAATGTAAATCTATACAAAAAGAAAATTTTCTATTTCCTCAAGAGGTGCTAAAAAAAGGATTTCTATTAATTACTAAGCATGTCATAAATTTACTTATAAATATTTCAACTTGCTTTTACCTATTCATTTCCTTATTACCCACTTCCATTAAACCATGGAAGTTTTAAATTTACTTTTTACTTCTTCCTATTAAACAATAATCACTTGAAACACCTTTTCAAAATTTTCTCAACTCTTTACTAACTGTCCATGCACTCTAATAGGACCGTTCCCACTAATTTATTTTTAATTAAAAAAGATTAAATTTCTATGTACCTCTTCAGAAGAGGACTTTTGTAATCTATTTAAAGTAACAAGGAAACTTAAGTATAAAATATGGTGCTTCACCTATATTTTATACACCTCTTTCGCTGCCCATTTCGTCCCCACTTTAACAAAACATGTTTACTTACAAACTTATTGATTCATAAAAACTTATCTTATAATTCTTCTTATTCCAACATGTTAGAGTGTGTCATAATCCATCGTTTATGAAATTTTTCAGGGACATCCGATAAAATTAGAACGATATAGAGAAGATTAACATGACCCCTGCGCAACGATGGCACATACAAATCGAGAAATCGTGATTTCAATCATTTTAATTAATTCCATTATTTAGTAACGCTAATCTATGGCAGCCTCTTCTGGTGGACAAAACCCTAATCCCCAAAATTCGACTACACAATCAGAGTTTGGTTTGTAGGAGGTAAGAAATCGAAAAACTAAATCATTCAAGGATGCGGTTATTAGAGCCTCAGGGATCTCAAAGGGAACGACAAAATCAACTGATAATTTAAAATGTATCTAAAACATGGGCGTAGGCAATTTCTCATAACACAAGGATCGAAGGCGGCATTGAATTTTTTGAAGGTATGAAAGATGCTGAAGGCACATTTGCATATTTAGATGATGGTGTGTTCTCTAATGCTTCTAATATATGGGAAAATTATATATATATATATATATATATATATATATATATATATATATAGCTTGTTGGATGATGACCTTATTATGTTCATTTTAATGCTTTCATGAAAAGAGAATGGAAATCAACTGCTTTTTGGGATGTTTTTGCACGTGAAAATCGATTTTATTTAATAAATTTTGAAAAAGAAGAGGATTGTGAAAAGATTTTAGATGTTGGTCCATGGTTTATGGACAACAAGCTTATCTTCATTAAGAAATGGGAACCTAATTTAAGATTGGTGAGAGGTATGCTCGAACACACCCAGTGGGTGAGGTTAAAGAATTTGGATATGTCTTTATGGAATGCAAGGGGCATAAGTAGTTTAGCAAGTTTAATTGGAACTCCACTGGACATGGAGAATTACACTAGAAATATCAAGAGACTTAATTTTGCCGGAGTACTTATTGACATCAAGGCGACTAACAATCTGGTTAAACAAGTGAGAGATAAAGATAAAAATGGTAATGTATACATTCAGGGTATTGAATATGAATTTGTTCCCTCATCTTTTAAAACATGTAAATGTTTTGGGCATAGTGATAAGCAATGTTCTATTGTTGCTAAACAAATAACACAAGTGGGAAAGCTAGAGTTAATAATATACAAGCGGGTTCTTCTAACGAAAGTCCATTCGTAATTACAACTTCACCAGACAAAAATCATACTCAACAAGTTGAATCTAAGTTGAGACAGGAACAACTTAGTGTAAAGACACTAAACAAAACACCACTAAATACAAGGAGTGGCAACAACCTTACTATTAAAATTATTGAACTGTTTCCTAGCAAGGACAGACTTGACATTCCTACATCTGCAGACTAAAAGGAAATTCAAGATGATCTTGTGGCTCGATCTGATCCTATTGTTGTGTCGGGTTCTCCGCTTCGCTTGAAGTCCCCACTTGTTGGGTCTGGTCCCCTTGCACCCGAACCTACGAATCAAGAACCATTAAACATTGATGACATCAACTTATCCACTAATGAGGAAGAGGATGATTATGTATATAAGACTTCAGATAATTTTACAAAGCCGAATAAGAAATATATGATATGGTTTAAAGGCAAGTAGGTGGTCTGTATAAAGAAAGTAATGGTGAGCTCCTCACCGGGAATTTTAAAGAGGAGCCAATCACTTAATAAATGTTTATAATTACATGGATTGTAAGAGGTCTAAACAACGATACAAGGCAATTAGACCTCTTCAATACTAGAAGCATATATTCACCTTCTATTATGTGTATTTTAGAGAACAAGTTCAATGATGGAAACATGCAATATTTTCTAAACTTAATTAGAGATGAATGGGATTACTGTCTCAATAATGATGCGGCTGTAAAAGCAGAATCCTCATTCTTTTGTGTATGTCTATTTGGTGCTTGCAGGCTATTGATAAGATTGATCAACATATAACTTTAAGGGCTAAAAACATAGGTGGACTGCATATTACTTTGTCGGTTGTGTATGCTAGTAGCTTTGCTAATGGGAGGAGCGAACTATGGAATAAGCTAAAAACTCTAGAAAATATTGTTTCTACTCCCCGGATTGTTTCTGGTGATTTCAATGTTATTCTCAATAAAGATGATAGATTGGGTGGTGTTCCTCTTCGTGTTTTTCAACTTACAGAATTCAACAAATGCATCGTGGGGGCTACACTCCTCGAATCAATCCACATTGGCCTGAAATATACATGGAGAAGTGGTTAGAGTAAAAAGATATCATGCAAATTAGATAGAGTGCTTGTTAATTCTGCCTATATTATTAAACTTCCTGACATTAAGGTGGAAATTTTGTCTACCTTTACAAGTGACCACAGTTCTATCTATATTCAGCTTTTAAATAAACAGAAAAATGAAAAAGGGAAGCCTTTCCGATATGTTAATCATGGAGAATGATTGAAGGTTATGAAAATGCTATTAATTTTAACTTGTTTGTGATACAAGATGGTTGTGATTGTTTCAAAATTCTTCAAATCCTTAAATATGTGAAGAAGTGCCTTAAGGAGAGTAGTAAATGCAGACCAAAAGAGTATGACAACATTAATCTACTTCAAAATGAAATGCGCTATGTTCTTACAAAAGATTGATGATGGTGATAATTCAGTTGAAGTCTGGTCCAAATATCATGAAACTCAAAAAGCACTCACTGCCGCTATGGAAATCAAAGTTGTTGAACTTAAACAAAAAGCCAAAGAGCATTGGATCACTAACAGGATGAATGCACCAAATTTTTCTACACAAAAATGTCCATTCAAAGCAATAAAAATTCCATATTTCAGACTATTGATGGTTTTGTCAACTTTAGCAAAAAACTATGATATTTTTGAACATACTACTATTGACTATTTTAATTCTCTTTATGATGGTATATATGAAACTAACTTACTTGTTGTCAATTATAGATGTTTGGTCAACGCTAGAGGAAAGTTGTTTTTGCTTGGCCGCATTGATTTCAGTGAAGTCTGGGGTGCTTTGATTTTCATTAATGGTTGATGCCAGTCCTGGTCCAGATGGGCTGGGCGCTGGTTTCTACATACAGCATTGGCAGTTCCTGAAAGATTATGTAACGTCCCGGATTTTTAGCCATTTAATTCTGAATATTTAAATCTGTTTTAAATATTATAATTGAAATATAAATCGATTTTTATAAGGAATTTATATATATTAAAAACGACGTTTAAACATATAGTTTATAATTTAATATAAAACGAGCTTGAAATGTTGTGGTAGTTCGTTATTTAACGTTTTGAACTTCAATTGGATATACAAGATCCAACATAAGACGGGTTTCTTTGAAACAAGAAACGTTCGGATCTATTTGATTATATTTTTCTAATGGAAGTGAAAATTTGTGATTTCGTCTTATAGATTGTAAGTTATCTCCAAATCAAAATTTCAAATAGTCACTATGGAATCGCTTATAAATTATAATGATTTATTTTATAAATAAATTGATTTTAAATAACCTGAACATCATTTTAATTTGAAGTATCGTGTTCTGAATTCAAATATGTTATTTTGGAGCCATACGATGTTCTACTTATATATATATATAATGACATGGATTTATTATTATTAAATTAGATTGTTTTTGAATTATTAATATTCTAACGATTTATTCTAAAATATGGATTTCGAATTTGGAGAAGATTTTAGGTGACGTACTGTTAATCTAATTTATAGATTTTTAGTGAAAATTTTAAATTTGGAAAATAAACAATTATTTTGTTTAACGTGATTGGCACCCTATACTAGTGTTTTTGGAATTTCACAAAATAAATTAATTTACCTACTTTATTATATTTCTGGGATCGCAATACATTGCTCGATACAACGGTATTTTTAATTTTGTCGTTGTGACTCGTATATATAAAGTAGTATGTAATGGAGTACCCATATTTCGTTTTTTTAACATAAATGTATACTAATAAGGAACCCGTGCTTCGCATACGAGCAATGATTGGATTTGTAGTTGCATCATTCTGTTGAACTGTTTCAAAATTTGGTACAAATGTTGGAGAGAACGTATATTATCAAATATAAATTACACTTATATGTCCAAACTGTTTATATTTTTAGCAATACATTCATATTTAATCAGAACCTCTTTTTACACGGTTATGTGTCAGTATAAGAATTGTAGTAATTAAAATCAAAGTTTATATTGATAACAGTGAGGACTATATATATATATATATATATATATATATATATATATATATATATATATGTATGTATGTATGTATGTATACATATGTACAATCTTCCCCGGTACGCTTCAGAACAGTGCAAGTTCCACCTTTTTCAGTTGGATTTTTTTTCGATTTAGCCACATTTAAAAAACTTATTACTGAAATAGCCTAGTTTTAAAACTTATTACGGTCGTAGCTTGGTTGTAGTTACATCAGCCAAAATGGTTATTTATATTTGCTCCATTTCAAATGGAGCACACTGCGGCATTTCAAATGGAGCACAATTTTTGTATTTTGTGCGGCACCTCAAATGGAGCACATTGCGGCATTTGAAATGGAGCAAATAAAAATAACCGTTTTGGCTGATTTGACCAAAACCAGGCTATGGCCGTAACAAGCTTTAAAACTAGGCTATTTCAGTAATAAGTTTTCTAAATGTGGCCAAATCGAAAAAAAAATCCTTTTCAGTTCCGTTCCCTCAATGCTTTGTACCCATGCCTATCAAGTAATCCATTTCGTGCAAGCCATGAACCTTCTTCTTAAATACCGCACATTCTCTTCTCAACGCAAAACCAGGAAACATGACGAGAGCTTGAAACTTCAAAACAATACCCAGCTAAAAACCTCAAACCAAGATTCAATGATGTAACGAACCGGGATTTTCGACTCCGAAAATCAACATCAAACTACCATGTTGACCATTCAGACATCGAACATTCCAGATCATTAATAGAAAGAATTTAGAGGGTGAGATAAGAAAGAAAGAAATATTAGAATAGAAGAAGAAGAAGAACCACACAACACAGAGTCTCACATCGCAGCGGAACAAAATATAATACAGAAATAACCTTTAGTGAAAACTTTTAAAATACTTACAATATCAGAGTACATCAACATCTGGACAGTGATAATCTGTCCTCATACAACACACAGCGGAATACTAGTAATATCATACGTCTGGACTCTTCCAGCTCGTCTCTTCACAGTAGTCGATAACCTGAACCTGTACAACCCGGTCTAACCCGAGCGTTTACAAAACACCGGGTCAGTCTGGTGAACCAGAGTGAGATAAACTCGCACAGTAATAAGGGTGAACCATCCAATCATGATTTTAAAGTTCAAAATCTTTTCAAAAGAAAAGGATAATCGTAAGACCAAATCCACACATAAATACGGACGGTTTTTACCTTACGATAACCCAAAACAGTTTTGAAACCAATATCTTGTCTGATATTATAATAATGTCTAAATACAAGTAAATAACAATCTAGTGGAACGCTTGCATCTCACGCTCCACATATATAGTATACAATCAAAACCGCAGGCGCTTATTGGGAATTGGATTCCGACTTGACAAGGTATGGGTCCACCTTCCGATCGTGTATCTCTAGAGACGAATACACTGGGTTCAACAAGAACTTCTTGCAACCCGGCCCTCACATGACCGACCACTCATTTCGCTTGAGTGTATCGAATGTATATCACCGACGGTTGGGATCAGCAACCGCCTCCCGACAAGGGACAGCATCGAAACATAGATTTAAGAAGCAAATAGGATTTCCTCTAGATAGGTGATCATACACCCTAATGGGAGCGACCCACATAGCCATGCTGCCTGCCCGATTTTTGTCATTTCCCGGTTGATGAGGCTTGAGGTCTAGATTACTCTTGATCATCTGGTCGTCATTCACTTTGAATGCCACATCGTCAGATCCGTCAGATATCACTAATTGACGTCCACAAAAATACTCTAGCTGAAAGCTAGAGAATGGCAATTCCCTGCCAACAACTATCGTACGTTTGAAGAAATCAACGTACGTGACCCTTTGGAAATACTCTGTCAGACATTCGTCCATACAATTTCATCCAGGAACAGGATGAACCGAAGGTACTCTCCTACCGCATCCATATAGGAATCACCCCATGGATCAGTAGCGAGAAGTCCTTGCAACCCGTAGATTCCAACTACGACAGAATCACAGCTTATCTCTGCTTGCCAGACAGAGAATATTAGTGGTTCTTCCGTTTATGAAAATCAACGGTCTTCAACACTCCATCTCTACCATCTTCAGATATCTTCACGTATTTGTTGGTCGGAATGGTTTTCGAATATACATTCGATCCCGGTCTTTCCGTACCAACAATCGTATTGGCCAGATTTGATAGTCGGTGTTTTAACTATCAAAATATACAGTGTTTCAATCATGACACTCCAATGAGTTCACTGGTTCAGTATTCAGCATTACCTGGCCTTTAACAAACTAATTTTGTTAAATTGAAATTTCAAATTCTTTTAATATTCAAAATACGATATTTGAATAACTCTAATTGATTAATTAACATTTGTCTTGACTCCATTCGCTTGACTCTAGATCACAGCGATCACAATGGTTACGCCTGATTCCCTCAGGAAACATCCGACCGCCGTAGGCTATCTGCAGCCCTGCGAATTACGCTAGCAGTCGTATGAAATGGCAACTCATCCTGAATAACTATGTGATTTTTATTTCCTATCTCGTACTTATCAATCTGATTTACATCGGAACTTGCTTTATAAAATCAATTAAAAATAATTTAAAGTCTTACATAAATAAAATATTTATTTCTTTCTCTTGAATAACTTTTATTCAAAATAATATGTTCAAAAATCTATCTCCAGTTATAAAATATATTTTATAACTTCATCTCTATTGACTCACCTGACGGTGAATCAATATTTATAAAACGGTTGATTTTCTAGGCCATATGCCGCTAAATACCCAACCAATATCACCCGTTGGTTTAAACACAACACAGGTTGAATGTTTAGTCAAAAATCAACAATCAAATCAATCACCCCAAATAGGACAATTCATATGTGATAATATGAAAACAAACAATATTTTTGAGGAATCCGGTTGGATCCCTCCAACCTGTCCTTCCCTGTTTTCAAATGGTTATCTCAAATCAGACGGTTCAGTTTTGTTTAACTGATAAATTAAATAACGACCATTTAACATCGACCATAAGCAATTCAAACAATTCAACCATTTAAACACGTTTATAAATAAACGTGACCAACCAAGGTGGGTTACCTTTATTGGAACCAATCGTTAAAAATAACGATTTGGTATTTCACTGAAATTAAACACAGTTTAATTTCATCAGTTAAATCAACAAATAGGTATAACTAGCAAACAGGCAATCATCAGCAAGCAGAGCACACAAATAAAAACCCAATTTATATAAAATATAAAAAGGGTAACTGAGTGAGTTTAACTCACCTTGGGTTGCCATCTGACATTAAAATGGTCTCATTAAATCTCCAGTCGCGCCCAATTCTGATCAAATCAATTTTATAACGTTGCGCTTACCGGTACGGTTCCGACATCTTCGGTCTTGTTGAATTCTGACAATACAAGGGCGCTTTATAAAATTCATACGGATTGGTTTTATTAAATTTAAACAATGGAATTTCAATTACAATTAAACCCATTGTTTATTTATAAATTAAACGTTTCTTAAGTGGCCATGTTGGTAGCTAATAGGATTAGGTAATATCTAAACATGATTTGGCACCACTAAGGAAAATTTGGCGTATGATACTATTCTGGTATTAGGCAATCATATGTTATACTATTTCGTGTTTAGCCAGAATAACATTATAATTAGGGAATATAATATGTTTGAGTACATTTAACATTTCTCCAGGCAACAAAATATACATTATTAGTCACGTTACTTACTTCCAGGTGGCCACGTTGTTAATAACTTAAGTATGTCAGTGAACTTAGGTTAATATAAATTTGGGTAACATGATTTGACATGTTAGGCAAATAACGAAACGTGATTAGGCCACACTAGCTTAAATTAGGCATATTAAATCATTAACAGTCCGGCTAAAAATAGGATTAGTCATACCGATAATGCACTGTTCATCATCTTCCTTGTTTCTGCTACCCACTTCCACACGCATCCACTGCTAATATTAACCTTATGCCAAGTTTCCCCTTCCATGCATCCATGATCCCACGTCATGTTGCTCCTCTATTACGTTCTCAATTTTTTTTTTTTCTTCGGCCAGCCTCCTCTCCAAGTTAGCTTGCACCCACACGTGGACCAACTGACCAAACCCCACCCTCCTGTGCATCACGCCCAGGCATTCTCCCTTCCCACTGTTACACGCACCCTGATCTTCCCATGAACCCTTCAACACCGTGCTCCCCTTCCCAGTTTTTCTTATGTCCGCATATATATATATATATATATATATATATATATATATATATATATATATATATTCGTTCTCTTATGTCACTACTGTGAGAAAGAATGAAGTAACTACAGCGGATTTATAGCTGCAGAAGTTTGGCGCCCAAGTAATATAGTACAAGGTAGGCATTAGAGGCTTAAGTAGCTGTGCCATAGACTTGTTGGCTTTGAGGTGAAAGCTTGAATTCGGTTCCAAGTGGGGAAAGAAATAAGTAGGCTGTAGGTAGCAGTGTGCTGTCGGGAGACAAGAAAACAAAGATTTGAAATACAAGAAAGAGAAGGAACAGTGGGATGGATTTTATTAATAAAATAATGTATGAAACTTCGTCATGGAGAAATCATGTTAAAAACTACTACAAATGATTTCTGTCTATTGATAAAAAGGCTATTCTTAATGTAAAAAGATATTCCGGATCCAATGGGACAAGTTTCGTCGAAATCCGAGGTCATATGAAAAAATTTCCTTTATGAAACCAGAAATGAACACACGTTTAATTTTTCTACGATCACCAGATAAATCAAATCCACTTGAAACTACGGAGTCTGACAATAACTTTCCGATACGAACCCAATGGCACTAATTTCGTCGCATTCTGAGACTGTTGCCCCGGTAGGCTGTTTTTACCCTGAACCGCCCTACCCTTTTTAACGCCAAATTTCTCAATCTCTAAAAATAACAAACTATATACCTATCCTGATTATAATCGACGCTACGAACTCAACGGAACTGGTTTCGTCGAAAACAGAGTCCGTTTGCAAAACTGCTATTTTAAAGGCCTATAATTTAATAACGATTTTCCATAGCGACTATTTCAAAATTTGATTTGACCATAACTATCAAACTATAACACGAAATCTGGATTTTTCTCTTTCATATGAAAATTATCGTCAATACGGTTCCAACGTGTCTTGTTTCACAGAAATCCGACTTATATCGAATCCTGTATTCTCAGTTGAAGTTCAAAACTCGAATTTACGAACTGCACGCTATTTTCAAGCTCGAATTATATTATATATAAATTATAACGTTCAACTTTGTTCTTAATAACGAATTAAATATTAAATTCCATTAATATTCCCAATATAATATTTAAAATAAATAAATTAAATTAAATATTTGACGGCCAAAAACACGGGTCGTTACATTCTTCCCCCCTTAAAATAATTTCGTCCTCGAAATTGCTAAAGTAAGAAGGAACGTTATAAACCCATTAAATTTCAAATCTAATTTTATATTAAATTAGAACCCAATTCAATACTGTAAACAAATATTTTCAAAAATATCAAAAAAAAAAATTCTAACACTTTAAATTTCCGAAATTTTTTGCCAGTACCTCCTCTGTACGGCTCAATCGGTACAACCACAACTCGCCTCTCTAGGCCTTCTCCACTTCAAAAGAAAATAAAATAGCCAAGTGGCTTGCCGAATCGGCTCACAAATCTCCAAATCCATGTAAAAATAAACGTGTACCTTTTTGTCGGGCATATCCTTATATCCTTTCCATCTGCTACCCTGTCAGCATATACAACTGCATTCTCCAACCAAAATTCCAATTTTATCTTCAAAACCAAATCCTTTACGCGTCCAAGCCAAATCCCATTCTTAACTCAATCTCCATACATTATCAATTTCAACTCTTAAATTACCAAACCAACACCATTTCAGATTCCTGTCTCCCAATTCCAAATCTGAATCCACTTGATATATTATATCTCGATTCAATTTTCAGTTAATCGGTTTCAATTCAATTCATATTTGCTTTCACAATTTCTATTTAATCTTGTTCTTGTTCAAATACTTTCCCTGGGAGTTTTTAAACAGTTTAGCTCTTTCAAGAAAATCAAATATTCCTTTCAGGATCCAAAACAACTTGTTTTTCTCAAAGCAATTCAAAACAAAATCTTTGGTAGTAATCCGTCACTTAGAACTCGGAAATGAACACTGATGATGTGGCCAGCATCCTCAGAGTTATTCCCCAGCTATCAAGTGAGTTCAATACTATATTATTTCAAAATCATATTTAAACACTTTCATTTTGAAATCTTTTCAAAATATCCTTTGCAAGGCTTGTAAAACAATTCAAAAACCTCCCAGGATTTTAAAATTCTCATATATTAAGTCCAATTCCAATTTCAACCACTTGTTCGAATTTCCAAAGTTTTAATTTCAATTCTGATTTAAATTCAGATTTAATTCATCTGATTCCATATTATACGAATTCTAATTGGTTATTTATATAACCATTTCAATTTTAAATCAATCAACACAACCAATATATACATTATAATAATTTTAATATATATACCTAGTTTATATCAAAATATATTTCGGGTAAAAATTTCCATTTACCCTCTTTCAAAAACATACTGTGTCGAATTATTCTGTCCAAGAGTTTAGAAACACTTATCGACACAGTTTGCATTACTGTATCGACCAGAATTCATAAACTACTCGACAAACCAATCAACACAATATATGACAGTTTTTTATAACAATTTACAAATACGCGCTCATATATATACACTCAAACTCAGTCTAGGGTATTACTAACCCCATCTCTACTGAGTCACGCCACAGAGCCAAGGTACTTACTTAACCAATAGCTCTGATACCACTGTAACGAACCGGGATTTTCGACTCCGAAAATCAACATCAAACTACCATGTTGACCATTCAGACATCGAACATTCCAGATCATTAATAGAAAGAATTTAGAGGGTGAGATAAGAAAGAAAGAAATACTAGAATAGAAGAAGAAGAAGAACCACACAACACAGAGTCTCACATCGCAGCGGAACAAAATATAATACAGAAATAACCTTTAGTGAAAACTTTTAAAATACTTACAATATCAGAGTACATCAACATCTGGACAGTGATAATCTGTCCTCATACAACACACAGCGGAATACTAGTAATATCATACGTCTGGACTCTTCCAGCTCGTCTCTTCACAGTAGTCGATAACCTGAACCTGTACAACCCGGTCTAACCCGAGCGTTTACAAAACACCGGGTCAGTCTGGTGAACCAGAGTGAGATAAACTCGCACAGTAATAAGGGTGAACCATCCAATCATGATTTTAAAGTTCAAAATCTTTTCAAAAGAAAAGGATAATCGTAAGACCAAATCCACACATAAATACGGACGGTTTTTACCTTACGATAACCCAAAACAGTTTTGAAACCAATATCTTGTCTGATATTATAATAATGTCTAAATACAAGTAAATAACAATCTAGTGGAACGCTTGCATCTCACGCTCCACATATATAGTATACAATCAAAACCGCAGGCGCTTATTGGGAATTGGATTCCGACTTGACAAGGTATGGGTCCACCTTCCGATCGTGTATCTCTAGAGACGAATACACTGGGTTCAACAAGAACTTCTTGCAACCCGGCCCTCACATGACCGACCACTCATTTCGCTTGAGTGTATCGAATGTATATCACCGACGGTTGGGATCAGCAACCGCCTCCCGACAAGGGACAGCATCGAAACATAGATTTAAGAAGCAAATAGGATTTCCTCTAGATAGGTGATCATACACCCTAATGGGAGCGACCCACATAGCCATGCTGCCTGCCCGATTTTTGTCATTTCCCGGTTGATGAGGCTTGAGGTCTAGATTACTCTTGATCATCTGGTCGTCATTCACTTTGAATGCCACATCGTCAGATCCGTCAGATATCACTAATTGACGTCCACAAAAATACTCTAGCTGAAAGCTAGAGAATGGCAATTCCCTGCCAACAACTATCGTACGTTTGAAGAAATCAACGTACGTGACCCTTTGGAAATACTCTGTCAGACATTCGTCCATACAATTTCATCCAGGAACAGGATGAACCGAAGGTACTCTCCTACCGCATCCATATAGGAATCACCCCATGGATCAGTAGCGAGAAGTCCTTGCAACCCGTAGATTCCAACTACGACAGAATCACAGCTTATCTCTGCTTGCCAAACAGAGAATATTAGTGGTTCTTCCGTTTATGAAAATCAACGGTCTTCAACACTCCATCTCTACCATCTTCAGTTATCTTCACGTATTTGTTGGTCGGAATGGTTTTCGAATATACATTCGATCCCGGTCTTTCCATACCAACAATCGTATTGGCCAGATTTGATAGTCGGTGTTTTAACTATCAAAATATACAGTGTTTCAATCATGACACTCCAATGAGTTCACTGGTTCAGTATTCAGCATTACCTGGCCTTTAACAAACTAATTTTGTTAAATTGAAATTTCAAATTCTTTTAATATTCAAAATACGATATTTGAATAACTCTAATTGATTAATTAACATTTGTCTTGACTCCATTCGCTTGACTCTAGATCACAACGATCACAATGGTTACGCCTGATTCCCTCAGGAAACATCCGACCGCCGTAGGCTATCTGCAGCCCTGCGAATTACGCTAGCAGTCGTATGAAATGGCAACTCATCCTGAATAACTATGTGATTTTTATTTCCTATCTCGTACTTATCAATCTGATTTACATCGGAACTTGCTTTATAAAATCAATTAATAATAATTTAAAGTCTTACATAAATAAAATATTTATTTCTTTCTCTTGAATAACTTTTATTCAAAATAATATGTTCAAAAATCTATCTCCAGTTATAAAATATATTTTATAACTTCATCTCTATTGACTCACCTGACGGTGAATCAATATTTATAAAACGGTTGATTTTCTAGGCCATATGCCGCTAAATACCCAACCAATATCACCCGTTGGTTTAAACACAACACAGGTTGAATGTTTAGTCAAAAATCAACAATCAAATCAATCACCCCAAACAGGACAATTCATATGTGATAATATGAAAACAAACAATATTTTTGAGGAATCCGGTTGGATCCCTCCAACCTGTCCTTCCCTGTATTCAAATGGTTATCTCAAATCAGACGGTTCAGTTTTGTTTAACTGATAAATTAAATAACGACCATTTAACATCAACCATAAGCAATTCAAACAATTCAACCATTTAAACACGTTTATAAATAAACGTGACCAACCAAGGTGGGTTACCTTTATTGGAACCAATCGTTAAAAATAACGATTTGGTATTTCACTGAAATTAAACACAGTTTAATTTCATCAGTTAAATCAACAAATAGGTATAACTAGCAAACAGGCAATCATCAGCAAGCAGAGCACACAAATAAAAACCCAATTTATATAAAATATAAAAAGGGTAACTGAGTGAGTTTAACTCACCTTGGGTTGCCATCTGACATTAAAATGGTCTCATTAAATCTCCAGTCGCGCCCAATTCTGATCAAATCAATTTTATAACGTTGCGCTTACCGGTACGGTTCCGACATCTTCGGTCTTGTTGAATTCTGACAATACAAGGGCGCTTTATAAAATTCATACGGATTGGTTTTATTAAATTTAAACAATGGAATTTCAATTACAATTAAACCCATTGTTTATTTATAAATTAAACGTTTCTTAAGTGGCCATGTTGGTAGCTAATAGGATTAGGTAATATCTAAACATGATTTGGCACCACTAAGGAAAATTTGGCGTATGATACTATTCTGGTATTAGGCAATCATATGTTATACTATTTCGTGTTTAGCCAGAATAACATTATAATTAGGGAATATAATATGTTTGAGTACATTTAACATTTCTCCAGGCAACAAAATATACATTATTAGTCACGTTACTTACTTCCAGGTGGCCACGTTGTTAATAACTTAAGTATGTCAGTGAACTTAGGTTAATATAAATTTGGGTAACATGATTTGACATGTTAGGCAAATAACGAAACGTGATTAGGCCACACTAGCTTAAATTAGGCATATTAAATCATTAACAGTCCGGCTAAAAATAGGATTAGTCATACCGATAATGCACTGTTCATCATCTTCCTTGTTTCTGCTACCCACTTCCACACGCATCCACTGCTAATATTAACCTTATGCCAAGTTTCCCCTTCCATGCATCCATGATCCCACGTCCTGTTGCTCCTCTATTACGTTCTCAAATTTTTTTTTTTTCTTCGGCCAGCCTCCTCTCCAAGTTAGCTTGCACCCACACGTGGACCAACTGACCAAACCCCACCCTCCTGTGCATCACGCCCAGGCATTCTCCCTTCCCACTGTTACACGCACCCTGATCTTCCCATGAACCCTTCAACACCGTGCTCCCCTTCCCAGTTTTTCTTATGTCCGCATATATATATATATATATATATATATATATATATATATATATTCGTTCTCTTATGTCACTACTGTGAGAAAGAATGAAGTAACTACAGCGGATTTATAGCTGCAGAAGTTTGGCGCCCAAGTAATATAGTACAAGGTAGGCATTAGAGGCTTAAGTAGCTGTGCCATAGACTTGTTGGCTTTGAGGTGAAAGCTTGAATTCGGTTCCAAGTGGGGAAAGAAATAAGTAGGCTGTAGGTAGCAGTGTGCCGTCGGGAGACAAGAAAACAAAGATTTGAAATACAAGAAAGAGAAGGAACAGTGGGATGGATTTTATTAATAAAATAATGTATGAAACTTCGTCATGGAGAAATCATGTTAAAAACTACTACAAATGATTTCTGTCTACTGATAAAAAGGCTATTCTTAATGTAAAAAGATATTCCGGATCCAATGGGACAAGTTTCGTCGAAATCCGAGGTCATATGAAAATTTTCCTTTATGAAACCAGAAATGAACACACGTTTAATTTTTCTATGATCACCAGATAAATCAAATCCACTTGAAACTACGGAGTCTGACAATAACTTTCCGATACGAACCCAATGGCACTAATTTCGTCGCATTCTGAGACTGTTGCCCCGGTAGGCTGTTTTTACCCTGAACCGCCCTACCCTTTTTAACGCCAAATTTCTCGATCTCTAAAAATAACAAACTATATACCTATCCTGATAATAATCGACGCTACGAACTCAACGGAACTGATTTCGTCGAAAACAGAGTCCGTTTGCAAAACTGCTATTTTAAAGGCCTATAATTTAATAACGATTTTCCATAGCGACTATTTCAAAATTTGATTTGACCATAACTATCAAACTATAACACGAAATCTGGATTTTTCTCTTTCATATGAAAATTATCGTCAATACGGTTCCAACGTGTCTTGTTTCACAGAAATCCGACTTATATCGAATCCTGTATTCTCAGTTGAAGTTCAAAACTCGAATTTACGAACTGCACGCTATTTTCAAGCTCGAATTATATTATATATAAATTATAACGTTCAACTTTGTTCTTAATAACGAATTAAATATTAAATTCCATTAATATTCCCAATATAATATTTAAAATAAATAAATTAAATTAAATATTTGACGGCCAAAAACACGGGTCGTTACAAATGATGAGCTTCAATCTGGGATAGTTAACGTATGACTCGATCAAATTATTTCTAAAAACCAAGCCTCAGCAGCTCGAGTTTCAAGGTGGTTTCTGGAGGACATCTGTTGAACTGTGCCAAGTCCTTCCAGATGGAGTAAGATGGAAGGCAGGCGCACCATTCTAGGGAGGTGCGGTGGCCAGGCGTCGCCGGAAGCCGGAGAAAAACTAACATGAACAGGTTTCATGCAGGTGGGGATTCCAGATGAACGGAGGCATGTGGGTCACGATGTTTTTGGTGCTTGGAGTTCTCGGAGGGGAGAAGGCGTTGGTGGCAGGAGGCGGAGCTCCGTTCGCCTAAGTCTAAGGCGACGTCGGAATAAAGAGGGGCCTGCTCGGTGTTGTTCTTCAATGGTGGATTCGGTTTTTGGTGGACTGAAGGGCCTGTGAGGTACCGGGTTTATGTAGATTAACCTGAGGTGGTAGCCGGTCAGTGGTGCACCGGAGGAGAAAGAGCATAGGTGGAGCAATGTAACAACCCGTATTTCGATAACATGATTAAGACGAGAATCAAGGCAGAATTTAATTTTAAATTCTGAATCAAGTGAAACGGGCTATGCCGTTGCGTTCGTTTCGGAAAAATACGCGAAATAGAGTCCGAGTTTTCGAAAATCGGAGTCCGTATGACCAAGATATGGCCTCGCGAAATTTCACGAAAAATTCCCAAATTAAAGTATACTTAATTAAGTGAAATGGGTTGCGCAGAGAAATATATATATATTGATATATATATATATATAATTGAAAATTAAATAAATAAATATGCAAAAATGTTCAAAACAGCGAATTAGGAGAGGGGAATAACCGAACCGGCCGATTTTTGAGGTCGACCCGAGCCCGCTGGGTCGACTAGGGGTTAATCCAGGGTGTTTGGCTGTCAACCCGTGGGCCGATTCGCTCAAATGCAGATTTTGCATTTGGATGGTTCTCGTGGTCCATCTTTAATCTTAAGGCCCTAGATGGTTCCTACACTTGACTTCTTCCCCAAGACATGCTTTGATGGCTTGGATTGAATCTAGGTTTAATCCTATGGCCTAAAACACTTGCCTAATCTATAAAAAGACCTTAAACCTACCCCTAAACCCTCATTATTCACTCATGTAACTAAACTATGGCCAAATTTCTACTCTCATGGCCTCCATCTCAAATCCCTAGAGCCTATGCATCCAAATCAAGTTCAAATCAAAAGATGCAAGCTTGCTACACCAAAGAGAGGCAAAATCAACGTTGCTATGCGAGTTCCATGACGATTCTTCAACAAAGGAGGCACCTTTCTTAGCCAAGATGATTCATGCTTCTTTCCCTAGGCCTAACTATGTAAGTTCTAGCTACTTTTAGATGGAAACGGTAGTTTTGATAATGACATGGGATAAAATGAGGCTAAACATGATTATGCGAACCTATATGAACCTTACCTTGCCTCTTGTGTTCATGTTTATGATTTTAGGCCATGTGAGTGACTTAATCATGCCTCTCATGCTATGCATAACCTAGTTTAACTTGCAAGTTTGGATCTTTATGCATGAAATGCTAGCATGAACCTTTAGGAACCACTTTACTTGTGAAACATTGGCTAAGACAAGATTTTGGGGCTTATGCATGTTTATGAACCCAAACCCCTTATGCTAACATGCAAGTTTGTGGCCAAACCCTTTTTGATAATATGCATGTTTGTGGTCAAATTACCTTATGACACTATGCATGTTTAGGGCCAATCTCTTTATGATGTTATGCATGTGGAAGCCAAGCCCTTTTGGCATCATGCATGTTTTGAGACCAATATGTGACATAGTATCCTTACTATGTTGACTCGCTTTGCTTGCGTTGGGAAAACACGATTTTGGGTAGCTAGATAAACATGAACATGTCGCAAAATCTTAACTTGAATATGACATGTGTTTATACTTGAAAATATGACTTGAAAGATAACATGGAAGATGACATGTAAGTATGCATAAAAGCATGATCTTGGGAATTTACCTATTAAGTTAGGTCTACCCTTTGGGAATTTACCTATTAAGTTAGGTCTACCCAAATGCTTGAAAACTTGTAACATGTTTTGGAAACATGATGAACTTAGATAATATAAGTGTGGCCAACTCGAGGCTGGGTTGAGTTTGCAACGTAAAGCTACCCGGAACCGACCGGCCTAACTAGTAGTTGCAAAGCATAGGACCCAATGTGAGAAGTTGGTCATGTCGCGCTTAAGACCCGAGGTTAGACTAGGTTGTGGTGTAAATCTACCCGGACCCGCCCGGCTTAACTAGTAACCACAACAAGGTCTAATGTGAGAGGTTGAGGGTGCATTAATTAAATTAATGCCACATAATAGGGTTAAGTTAATTTGATTAATGAGGCTTAACCAAATATGATAGGGACAAATGGGTTAAGTAATTTGATTAGGCTAATGATACTTAACAAAACATGATAAGCTTGGGTAGGTTAAGTAACTTGGTTTGCCTAATGACACTTGACCATTTTTATACGACTAGTGGACGGGATTAAGTTAACCAACACTTAATCAACCCAACACGATAACGTGATAAGGTTAAGTAAATTTTCTTAACGATACTTAACCGTATAATACAGTTAATGGATGGGGTTAAGATTAGGCTTAACTAATCTAAACATGGTAATCGGATGGGGTTAAGTTAGCCTCGACTTAATTAATCCAACTTGGTAATTTAATGGGGTTAAGTTAAACACTTAACTAATTTAACACGATGTTTTGATGAGGTTAAGTGACCTATACTTAACCAATCTAACTCGTTAATTTGATGAGGTTAAGTTAACCTATACTTAACCAATCTAACGTGAAAACATGATAAGGCTAAGTCACGAATCACTTGAATATGCTTGACCGATTTGACTCGGTAATTTGACAAGGTCAAGTTAATTTATATAATTAACCAATCTAAAATGATAATTAGACGAGGTTAAGTTATGGATTGCTTAATATACTTAGCCAACTTGACACATGGTTTGTAGGGTTAAGTCTTGGACTTGGATACTTAGCCAATTTTGACATGGTTTGTAGACGGGCTAAGTTATGAACTTAAGTGACACTTAACCCATTAGATAAACCCTAATTCGGAGGATTAGGTAAATAACCATAGTTAACAAGGATTATGGAAATAAGGCTAAGTGGTAAACCTTATTTAAGGGAAACTAAGTAATAATCCTTAGTCAAGGAAATTTGGACCATTTCTTAGATAGATTAGTAACCCGATACGTTTAATTATGCGTGTAGGAGCAGGCTATCTGATTTAGATAAAGGCTCCAACGAACTGGGTAACGAAGCAGCGGCTTCGGGGAACGTGAGGATATTCTTGGGATCCCTCTGTGAGCTGCCAGGTCATTATACTAGGCTCACGAGAGGTTGAGGTCTGCGGTAGAAGAACCAAGAATATGCCTTGGTTGCTATGCGAGCGACCTAAAGACTGGGGTGGATAGCAGTGAGTCGGCGAATACATAAGGTGCCCGAGATAGCAAGTTCGTCGATCATCTACCATCTTGAGTCAAGCGTGTACGTACGGAAAGGCAGGGAACACCCAACAGACCATGATTTGCTATCTAATTATGGGTGAGGTAGGCCGTAGGATGTGGGCTGGCCGGAGTGTAGTTCTCATGCAAGATCTTCTCTTGTGTTGCCTTTCGCTAGTTGAGGGAGGGGTCTCGTGGGACCATAGCCACGTGTAGAAAAGCAGACCTTAGCATCTGCATCGGCAGATAAATCTAAAGCTCCCGACCGAGTCCTGTATGTCTTGTTTTGCCCTGTGACAGGACTCGGATGGCACGATGTGATACATGTGCATACAGTTATAGAAAAACGATTCACGATGAATGCGTGGGAAAAAGGGCGTGGTTGAGGGTTAGCGTAATCCCTAGTGGCCTAGGTGGTTTAACCCAAACCGAGATACGAAAGCGTGCAATAGGTAAGCGTAATCCCTAGTGGTGCTAGGTGGCGTAAGTCCTAGTAGTTCAAACGATGATTCATATGGAAGAGCCTAGCTAGAACAAGGGTGACAGTCCAAACGATTTCAAGGATAATACGACATGAGGAAGCCCGTACGAGGTACGGCAAAGGACTGAACTTATATACATGGAAAGAAACATATGATTTGAGTAACCTATATATGCGATATTAGGTTGACATAGAGCATTACACGACTTTGAGCACGGGACATTCATGGTTAACACATGACGCGGGTAGGGATACTAGTGCGAGAGGTGCAGAGCAAATATACATGTTAGAACTAGGAAGAATATACACAATAGATACCGTGGGATGTTAGACGGGGTAGATACCTTGGGATAATGCACTCGATAGAAATCTAACGATGTGATACCTTGACTTATCATAACATCGTAGTTTATCATGATACCTTAGTTTACCTTGCCGCAGTAGTTCAACCGGCTACCCTGGTTTATCTATCTTGTAGTTATCCTTATGTTTACTTTCAGTTTATGCATGTCATGTTACCTTTACCTGTTTTTATACTGGAAGTAGATAGGACTTACTCAGTCTTTTTGACTGACCCGTTTTGTTTCGCCTCTTTTCTTCCGTTCCCCCCCCCCCAGGTTTCAGGGAGGAAACAATGCTGGTTAGTTCGGACTTCTTCTGCTTGAAGGTCATCATGGATGGCTTGGACTTCTCTTGGCTATGGCTACTTTACTGTTTTACTTGGGGAATAATTTATTAAAAAGTCTTTATGCTTCTTTACTATTGCAAGACAGGTTTTGATGTACTCTGATGTAAAAGGCTTTAGACCTTATTTATTCATGTTATGAAAGTTTGATTGTACTTCCGCTATTTATATATGTTCTGTCTTGTGATGTTTCTGTGCATGTTTACCAATAATGCCCCTCTAAAGCTAGTGCATTCCTTTGCGAGTGACCCTAGCGGAGGCGGGGTGTTACATTTGGTATCAGAGCAGAAGGTTACTAGACCGGGCAAAAGTTTTTAAAGACCTTTTGAAAATTATTTGAAAAACCGTTTACAAAGAAGCATTTTTCAAGAAAATTTTCTTTTGAAAAGAAAAAGGCAATTCCCCAAAGGCCATTAGCATTATCCATTATTCCTTGATCGAATCTCTTTTCCTTTCTTTCCTCCATCTGTAGTCACAGTGGTTTTGACTGCGACTAGTCTCTCTAGCTGCGTAAGTGTTTCCCGTACGATGGAGGTGGTTCTCGAGAGACCATTGCAGAGTTATGCATGAAAGGATAGTAAGAACAAGGATAAAGGATACGAGCTCAGGGATAAGCAACATGTAGGTATGGCTGAGTCCTAAAAGGAGGGAGAAAGATGAACAATGAAACCCATGACGAGAGAGTACCTTTGGCATGGTGAAACGGGACGGATAGTTAAGTATCATGGAACAGGGACAAGATCATTCGGAGGGCAATAGTATGCTCTCATTTCTAGGGTACCTCAGAAGGAGGGTAACGATCTTGTTAAAGGTTTAGCTTTTCTTCTCTATCATCCTGTCGGGACTTTGTTTTGATCACCGCATCTTTTAAGTCCGCTTCGATAGTTGAGTCTCTGCACCTTAGTACTAGCGTAGTAGAGGATCCCGTTTTTGTCTCAAGTCCTATTGGAAGATCGGTCCATTTACTCATGGCTTGTTTGGATTTGAGAATGTCTATATCAAGTGTTGAGCTTGGAAATAATGCTTATGTTTATAAGTTGTGGATGGATTCTAGGGATGAAGTGGTTATCTAGTAAGGGGTGCCACTCTCGGTTTTGATAGGAGGGTAGTTAGACTCTTGACTAGCCTTGGTAATACCCTCGAAGTCTCGTGGAACCTTTTGGGTTTGGTCATGATTAGTTACCTAGAATCCCTGGATACCTCTATTGGAAATTTGAAGCCCGATCGAGTGGTGTTCACCGATAAGACGGATGGTTTATTTCACTTATGCATGGGTTATAGAAATCACCCTAGTAAGTGCGCTTGATAACCTGGTTTGCATCTGTTTACTTCCAAGAGAAAGTTCTTCTACGTGGAATACCTTATGGTACGAGGTCCGAGATTCACTAGTGAATTTTGGAAAGCTTGCATGAGATCATGAGTACGCAGTCATGTTTGCGTCAAGTATTCTAGGAAAAGGATAAGTGCAAGTGGAACGAGGGGCGACGAGGAAATGAGTTCCAACTCATGTTATGGAAACAGGAAGTAAGAAGCTGCGAAATCGTGAAGTAAAAAAGGGCGGTCAAGGCACGATGGAACTAAGCTCAAGGTAATGCGACTCAGGAGACTGAAGACTAAATACGCGCATGATATCTCTTTTTGGGAATATATCCTCGATCCCTGTTTTTCTGTTGAGCTTGCTTGTAGGCTATCTTTTATGGACATCCTCTCGGTCCTGTCTCTGTTACAAACCCCGTACGGAGTTTGTTTTGTTTATCTTCTCGACCCTGTTTCAGGGAATCTTAGGTAGAACCCTATGGATGTAAACATGTATTTGAAACATGTTATGGTTGATATGGTTGCAAATGGTTGCAAGTGGTTGCTCGTGGATGCGCGAATTTACATTAGATATTAGCTCGACTCGGTCACATTTCATATTGCATATGCACGAGTATTTATACTTGTTTATGGATGAAATCGAATGTATTATCATGCGGTTGTCACATATGAATGAATGATTGTGCACGCATATAGTATCTATATGACTAGGACTATTTGCATACATATTGGATTCATGGCACTATACATATTTTTGCATTAGAAAGATTATCCAGGCCTGATCATTAGCATTAGCTAAGGAACATGTACACACACGTTTTGCATATATTCATACAACATTAGAAATCATCTAAGGACAATGGTTGCTTGTGGATGATGTTTTGAGTAGATGGATGATGGACGGTAGGATATGTTCTTCCTAACTTGGAGATTTCGGGGACGAAATCCTAAAAGGTGGGGAGAATGTAACAACCCGTATTTCGATAACATGATTAAGACGAGAATCAAGGCAGAATTTAATTTTAAATTCTGAATCAAGTGAAACGGGCTATGCCGTTGCGTTCGTTTCGGAAAAATACGCGAAATAGAGTCCGAGTTTTCGAAAATCGGAGTCCGTATGACCAAGATATGGCCTCGCGAAATTTCACGAAAAATTCCCAAATTAAAGTATACTTAATTAAGTGAAATGGGTTGCGCAGAGAAATATATATATATTGATATATATATATATATAATTGAAAATTAAATAAATAAATATGCAAAAATGTTCAAAACAGCGAATTAGGAGAGGGGAATAACCGAACCGGCCGATTTTTGAGGTCGACCCGAGCCCGCTGGGTCGACTAGGGGTTAATCCAGGGTGTTTGGCTGTCAACCCGTGGGCCGATTCGCTCAAATGCAGATTTTGCGTTTGGATGGTTCTCATGGTCCATCTTTAATCTTAAGGCCCTAGATGGTTCCTACACTTGACTTCTTCCCCAAGACATGCTTTGATGGCTTGGATTGAATCTAGGTTTAATCCTATGGCCTAAAACACTTGCCTAATCTATAAAAAGACCTTAAACCTACCCCTAAACCCTCATTATTCACTCATGTAACTAAACTATGGCCAAATTTCTACTCTCATGGCCTCCATCTCAAATCCCTAGAGCCTATGCATCCAAATCAAGTTCAAATCAAAAGATGCAAGCTTGCTACACCAAAGAGAGGCAAAATCAACGTTGCTATGCGAGTTCCATGACGATTCTTCAACAAAGGAGGCACCTTTCTTAGCCAAGATGATTCATGCTTCTTTCCCTAGGCCTAACTATGTAAGTTCTAGCTACTTTTAGATGGAAACGGTAGTTTTGATAATGACATGGGATAAAATGAGGCTAAACATGATTATGCGAACCTATATGAACCTTACCTTGCCTCTTGTGTTCATGTTTATGATTTTAGGCCATGTGAGTGACTTAATCATGCCTCTCATGCTATGCATAACCTAGTTTAACTTGCAAGTTTGGATCTTTATGCATGAAATGCTAGCATGAACCTTTAGGAACCACTTTACTTGTGAAACATTGGCTAAGACAAGATTTTGGGGCTTATGCATGTTTATGAACCCAAACCCCTTATGCTAACATGCAAGTTTGTGGCCAAACCCTTTTTGATAATATGCATGTTTGTGGTCAAATTACCTTATGACACTATGCATGTTTAGGGCCAATCTCTTTATGATGTTATGCATGTGGAAGCCAAGCCCTTTTGGCATCATGCATGTTTTGAGACCAATATGTGACATAGTATCCTTACTATGTTGACTCGCTTTGCTTGCGTTGGGAAAACACGATTTTGGGTAGCTAGATAAACATGAACATGTCGCAAAATCTTAACTTGAATATGACATGTGTTTATACTTGAAAATATGACTTGAAAGATAACATGGAAGATGACATGTAAGTATGCATAAAAGCATGAGCTTGGGAATTTACCTATTAAGTTAGGTCTACCCTTTGGGAATTTACCTATTAAGTTAGGTCTACCCAAATGCTTGAAAACTTGTAACATGTTTTGGAAACATGATGAACTTAGATAATATAAGTGTGGCCAACTCGAGGTTGGGTTGAGTTTGCAACGTAAAGCTACCCGGAACCGACCGGCCTAACTAGTAGTTGCAAACAATAGGACCCAATGTGAGAAGTTGGTCATGTCGCGCTTAAGACCCGAGGTTAGACTAGGTTGTGGTGTAAATCTACCCGGACCCGCCCGGCTTAACTAGTAACCACAACAAGGTCTAATGTGAGAGGTTGAGGGTGCATTAATTAAATTAATGCCACATAATAGGGTTAAGTTAATTTGATTAATGAGGCTTAACCAAATATGATAGGGACAAATGGGTTAAGTAATTTGATTAGGCTAATGATACTTAACAAAACATGATAAGCTTGGGTAGGTTAAGTAACTTGGTTTGCCTAATGACACTTGACCATTTTTATACGACTAGTGGACGGGATTAAGTTAACCAACACTTAATCAACCCAACACGATAACGTGATAAGGTTAAGTAAATTTTCTTAAAGATACTTAACCGTATAATACAGTTAATGGATGGGGTTAAGATTAGGCTTAACTAATCTAAACATGGTAATCGGATGGGGTTAAGTTAGCCTCGACTTAATTAATCCAACTTGGTAATTTAATGGGGTTAAGTTAAACACTTAACTAATTTAACACGATGTTTTGATGAGGTTAAGTGACCTATACTTAACCAATCTAACTCGTTAATTTGATGAGGTTAAGTTAACCTATACTTAACCAATCTAACGTGAAAACATGATAAGGCTAAGTCACGAATCACTTGAATATGCTTGACCGATTTGACTCGGTAATTTGACAAGGTCAAGTTAATTTATATAATTAACCAATCTAAAATGATAATTAGACGAGGTTAAGTTATGGATTGCTTAATATACTTAGCCAACTTGACACATGGTTTGTAGGGTTAAGTCTTGGACTTGGATACTTAGCCAATTTTGACATGGTTTGTAGACGGGCTAAGTTATGAACTTAAGTGACACTTAACCCATTAGATAAACCCTAATTCGGAGGATTAGGTAAATAACCATAGTTAACAAGGATTATGGAAATAAGGCTAAGTGGTAAACCTTATTTAAGGGAAACTAAGTAATAATCCTTAGTCAAGGAAATTTGGACCATTTCTTAGATAGATTAGTAACCCGATACGTTTAATTATGCGTGTAGGAGCAGGCTATCTGATTTAGATAAAGGCTCCAACGAACTGGGTAACGAAGCAGCGGCTTCGGGGAACGTGAGGATATTCTTGGGATCCCTCTGTGAGCTGCCAGGTCATTATACTAGGCTCACGAGAGGTTGAGGTCTGCGGTAGAAGAACCAAGAATATGCCTTGGTTGCTATGCGAGCGACCTAAAGACTGGGGTGGATAGCAGTGAGTCGGCGAATACATAAGGTGCCCGAGATAGCAAGTTCGTCGATCATCTACCATCTTGAGTCAAGCGTGTACGTACGGAAAGGCAGGGAACACCCAACAGACCATGATTTGCTATCTAATTATGGGTGAGGTAGGCCGTAGGATGTGGGCTGGCCGGAGTGTAGTTCTCATGCAAGATCTTCTCTTGTGTTGCCTTTCGCTAGTTGAGGGAGGGGTCTCGTGGGACCATAGCCACGTGTAGAAAAGCAGACCTTAGCATCTGCATCGGCAGATAAATCTAAAGCTCCCGACCGAGTCCTGTATGTCTTGTTTTGCCCTGTGACAGGACTCGGATGGCACGATGTGATACATGTGCATACAGTTATAGAAAAACGATTCACGATGAATGCGTGGGAAAAAGGGCGTGGTTGAGGGTTAGCGTAATCCCTAGTGGCCTAGGTGGTTTAACCCAAACCGAGATACGAAAGCGTGCAATAGGTAAGCGTAATCCCTAGTGGTGCTAGGTGGCGTAAGTCCTAGTAGTTCAAACGATGATTCATATGGAAGAGCATAGCTAGAACAAGGGTGACAGTCCAAACGATTTCAAGGATAATACGACATGAGGAAGCCCGTACGAGGTACGGCAAAGGACTGAACTTATATACATGGAAAGAAACATATGATTTGAGTAACCTATATATGCGATATTAGGTTGACATGGAGCATTACACGACTTTGAGCACGGGACATTCATGGTTAACACATGACGCGGGTAGGGATACTAGTGCGAGAGGTGCAGAGCAAATATACATGTTAGAACTAGGAAGAATATACACAATAGATACCGTGGGATGTTAGACGGGGTAGATACCTTGGGATAATGCACTCGATAGAAATCTAACGATGTGATACCTTGACTTATCATAACATCGTAGTTTATCATGATACCTTAGTTTACCTTGCCGCAGTAGTTCAACCGGCTACCCTGGTTTATCTATCTTGTAGTTATCCTTATGTTTACTTTCAGTTTATGCATGTCATGTTACCTTTACCTGTTTTTATACTGGAAGTAGATAGGACTTACTCAGTCTTTTTGACTGACCCGTTTTGTTTCGCCTCTTTTCTTCCGTTCCCCCCCCCCCCAGGTTTCAGGGAGGAAACAATGCTGGTTAGTTCGGACTTCTTCTGCTTGAAGGTCATCATGGATGGCTTGGACTTCTCTTGGCTATGGCTACTTTACTGTTTTACTTGGGGAATAATTTATTAAAAAGTCTTTATGCTTCTTTACTATTGCAAGACAGGTTTTGATGTACTCTGATGTAAAAGGCTTTAGACCTTATTTATTCATGTTATGAAAGTTTGATTGTACTTCCGCTATTTATATATGTTCTGTCTTGTGATGTTTCTGTGCATGTTTACCAATAATGCCCCTCTAAAGCTAGTGCATTCGTTTGCGAGTGACCCTAGCGGAGGCGGGGTGTTACAAGCAATGTTTGGAAAATAGTTGAAGCTGTAGTTAAAAATACTGGATGAAGAAGAAGCACCGCGTTGGAAGCACGTTGATTGAGGGTATGGCTTTTAGTTTGTAAATGAACATCTTTGAAACAACTTTGTTAATTCAGTATATTTAAAACTCTAAAATTTTCTTTTGTGGGATTAAATGCATAAACTTTCGCTGTTTGGTCTATAGCAGTACGAGAAATCCAAGATCGCACTGCTATGGAGGGCGACGACCGAGATGTGGTGGTAAATGGACTGGGGAGTTTGATGGCGGCGTTTCCGGTTGGATTTATGGAAGGATGCTTTCAAATGCCAAATGGTTAGGACACGATTAACGTTTGGTCAGGGAAGGTATTAAATTTAAACAGTGGTGATTAAGATGTTAATTATATAAATAATTTTTATATGTATATATTAAATTTAAAATAGATAGGAACATAACGTTATAATTTGGACATATGTTAACAGAATCGAACGCCACTGGATTCGTTGAAATCGAAACGATGAGATGATGTGGTGGAACTGATGTGGTAGAAAATAAAGCCGTTGGAATTTTGTGATAAAATCAAACGTCCATTTCATTTTTAAACAAAATAAAAGCAGAATCATCAACGGCAAAACAAGTTGAGTAAACTCACTAACTCTAGCTCGTTTATATTTTTATATAAACGAGTTTTAAATTTATTTCTAAAAAATTTATATTGTGTTGATTGTTTGAATGGTTGATAAAATTAATATAAATGGTTGATATAGTTATATAATTGATCGGTCATTAATTCTGTTTACTGTATCATTTCATATTGATGCGGAGGTTTCGCTGCTGTAGGAGAGCTAAATAAAAATCTCTAAAGCCAATTATAATCGGCTCCTTTCCCGTGAAAATTTCTTCTTCTCATCGCTATCTTCTCACAATTCCTATTCTTCCTCTACAAAAAATTCCACATGATTTTTGTTTCTTTCCTTCTTGCTATCTAATACCTCCATTTTCCTTCGGTCTGCTCCGTTTCTTCCTCCCCTACACAAATCTGCGTTAATTCCTCCGCTACCAAAACATACGCACAAATTCCTCCTTTTTTATCTTCAGATGTTCTGCCGTAGGTTTGTCCGCTAAAATCAAAGTTGACTACGTAATATTCTTCCTGATTATCTCCAAATTCTCGCATCTCCATCAAATCACACATCTTTGGGAGCCACCAAAAATCATCTTATGGGTTATGACCTAGCTAATCACATGGCGCTTCACACGAAAATAGGAAAATCGGTCCCCCTTTGTGAAGCCCTACCTAACGAGAACCCAAAAGGTATTACCTAGGTTTCGACCAGATCCAATACTACCTATATGCGGAGAATCCATTTTTCCTCTTTCTGAAAGTTTATTGTTCGATTTGCGGAAAAAGTGGCATTAGACCTCATAATGTGTGGTTTATCATGTTTGATCTAGACATAGACCATCAGGTGTTTGTGAATTCCATGATTTATGTTTTTTTTGAATTGGGGAAGTCGGGTTATTCGGCACAGGACATTTTTGAATTTATCTTAGAATACTGCTCCCATATTGAATATTGAGATTGTAATGGTTGACAGTGGAAATATTAGGTTTTATGGTCGTGTTCATTTCTATTTAGAAATGAAATGAGAAGTTGTGGTGTATGGTTATTAGTCAATAATTAGTATTTGCAAAGGCATCATGTAGAATGGGTTGTTGGATCGTGCAGCAATCAAATTTTCCAGTTATTTGAGTTCAATATTTTCTATATATTTTATTACCATTACCACATCTAGAATAGTTAAGGGTTTGTTGTGTGCCTTTGTTTTGTTGTATATTGTCTTCTCTCTCATTTTTATACGTCCAAGTTATACCATATCGGAAGTGCGGCCAATTTCTTTATTTTATGTTCATTTTCAACTTTCAGCTTGGTCAAAACTTTGAATTGATTTTCAATTTGGTTCCATCTTTCTCCCTTATTCCAGATGGTTGATGGTTCTACGTCTCCATATGTTGTGGTTCTGCATCTCTTAGGTAATCAATTTATCAAACCATCAACTAGTTTAGCATTTCGGCAGATCTAATCAAAAGTAATAGAAGTTTACTGCGATAGTATTTTAACTGTTACAAAATTACTTTGTTTTTCATTGTAGTCTGCACCTTGTGTGTGCAATTAGCTATTTAGCATGGTGAATTTGCTATTTGATTATTGTTTCCCTTCCAAAATCACATCCATAAAATATAATTCGAAGTAAGTTATGAAAATACTATAGCCAACTTTTGATGCACTTCTACCATATATTTTATGTCAAAAATTGCTTCCTTTTTCTTGAACAAATAACAACTGGTGCAAAAGGGAAAAGTATCATATGGTATTTCTTGTCTGTCCTGAAAGTGAACCTATTACATTGAAGGGCCATGAAGGAGAGGTTATTGCTGTAGACTGGTGCTCTTTCAACTGTGGAAAGTTAGCGACAAAACCAGATGATGACATGGTTCGTATATGGAACATGAAAAGGTGATGCAACTTGCTTAAGCTTACTCATGGCTGTTATTTAGTAGTAGTCGATTTATGTTTCTTTTCAACGTCTTATGTTCTTTCTTTTCTTTTTCTATTTCATGTTCTTGTAGGATTTCTATGTTAATTCATAGTTTGAATGTACCGGAATAGCTATACTAGTCATGGATTCAGGGAACCAAAAGCTTAATTTATCATTGATGATTCATTATTGAGAAACCCTATGCTGATTTGCACTATAGAGCTATTATCTGTAATCCTTTGTTGCAATAAAGGCTTTGTTGTGTTTGTTTAAAATGGATGAATGCTTATTGCTGATTGCTGAATACTGAATGCTGAATAGAAACGTTTAATGCTGAATACTTTTATGTTGTTTGATTATTTGCTTATCAAAATTATGATTTGTAGTGACATCTTTTTTGTTGGAAAATTTGTCCTCCATTTTTATTGTTATAGTATTAATGTACAAACATGTAGTTATTGTTTTTAATTACGGTGCATTTACAAATTTATTCAATATTCATACAAACAAATAAAAAAAATACATTTTCGATGCAAAACTTGTGAAATTACATTAATGCAAAGCATTGGAAGGTGTTTATATACAGCTAGCTAAATTATAATATTCCTACATCAGTAACCGCTTCTTTTAACTCATGCCACATGATCATTTCAACCCAGTATGTCCTTTTAGCTCAGCAAATATAAAAGTATATACAAATATGCGAATATTGGTTTAAGCATATAAAAGTATGTCCTTCAGTATACTGCTGCGATAGGTGGAAAGAGAGCTATACTGCTGTTTTTTTTTAAATATAGAAGATCTGATGCTGCTAAAGGACAACATTGTAAATCAACACTAATTAGCAATCAGCACTTAAAAAAGCTTAAAACATATGTTTTTTGCTTTTCAGCTATTTTGATGATTCAACGCTGAATCAATCATCCTACCAAACGCTTTAAAAAGGCTTAATGCATTAAGCATTTTCAACTCAGATTTGAATAAGTGCTTTTTGAAGAAAACAAACATAGTGTTTTTTTTGTGTTAGCAAAATGTCACTGGCGAATCAACTAATTGGGAATCCGATTTCTAAATATGTGATAGCGTGGAAAATATTTTGTGATTGGAAGTTTTGGTTATCCTTGGTAATCATCCCTTTTGTCCTTTATTTCACCTTGTAATCAGAAAAGTTTTGATAAATTTGTTTTTCAAAGAAAGGAGATGAGGATTCTTTTGTTATTGTACTGATTGAAAGATAAGATACAAATGGATACAATGTATTGTATATATATAGGCGTTATAGCCTTGTACATACAGGCTTTCGGCAAATAAGAAAAAAGAAAAAGTAAAAAGCTTTTGGAGGCCCAGCCTATTATCAACCAGCCCATTATTGAAGAGATGATATACACGTTGTATTGCTCTGTTGAAGTTAGTAGCCGACTCATTTCATTACTCCCCCTCAAAACTTAGGGTTTCTGAAACCCTAATTTTGCCATGTTTGGCTGACGATTAGCAGAATTGAGGCGAAAAATACACCGATCTGAACCGCGCCACCACTCTCCTTGCTAATTTATGCTTCCTTTTTATCAGCTCTCTTCTCTTTGCTGTTTTCTGATGCTTTTCTTGCTCTTGTCAGCGATGTTTCTGAGGCGTCAGCTTCGGCTTCGATAATCTGAGCTTTGTGAGACTTTTCCTTGACTGTTGAGGTACTGTGTTTGATTTTATCTCCACTGATGTCTTCTGGATAACATGTTGGCTTCATGACATTGAGTTCTTCTCTAAATCTGGTAAAATTCTTCAATGATATAGCTTTAGTCAATATATCTGCTCTCTGGTAAAAACCTGGTATATGATTGACTTGTATTTCTCCCTTTTGAACTGCTTCTCGAACAAAATGAATATCTATTTCGATATGCTTTGTTCTTGCATGTTGTATTGGATTTTCAGACATGTACACAGCTCTCCTATTGTCACACCGTAAAATTGGCTTAATTGTGGGCTGTAGCTTGAGTTCAAACAGTAGAGATTGTAGCCATTTAATTTCAGCTGTTGCATTGGCTATACTCCTGTACTCAGCTTCAGTGCTAGATCTAGATATTGTAGGTTGTTTCTTTGAGCACCAAGATATTAGACTTTGACCAAAGTAGATGCAATAACCACTGGTTGATCTTCGATCATCTGGATCTGAAGCCCAGTCAGCATCTGCATATCCTGTTATATGCAAATGTTGGTTGGCTTTCAATTTTAAGCCAAAATTGATTGTCCCTTTTAAGTAGCGCAAAATTCTTTTAATTGCCTTCCAGTGTAAGTCCATGGGTTTCTGCATAAATTGAGATAGTTTATTTACACTGTATGAAATATCAGGACGTGTTATTGTTGCATACTGAAGTGCACCAATAATACTCCTGTATTCTGTTATATTTGCAATTGCTTCACCTCTATATTTTGAATAATTCTGACTGCTTACCATTGGAGTAGGCTGGGGATTGGCATTCAACATTTTTGTCTTGACAAGTAGCTCAGTTATATACTTTTTTTGACATAGGATTATTTCAGATTCTGTTCAAGATACTTCTATGCCAAGAAAGTAATTTAATTCTCCCAAATTTTTGATAGAACACTGTTCATTCAAAAACTGAGTTAACTTGTCAATGTCATCAATATTACTGCCAGTTATAATGAGGTCATCTACATATATTAGTATGTAGACTGTTGAAAAGCTATTTATTTTGATGAATAATGAACTATCTGATTTGGTAGATTGATATCCTAACTTGGTTAGTGTATTTTTCAATCTGTCAAACCAAACTCTAGGGGCCTGTTTTAGCCCATAAATAGCTTTATTCAATTTACATACTAAATTTTAATTGAGATTGTAACCTTGAGGCTGTCTCATATATATTTCTTCCTCAAGAACACCATTCAGAAAAGCATTATTAACATCTAAATGTCTGATATGCCACTTCTTACTTAGGGCAATAGTAAGTATAAGTCTGATTGTTGTGGGTTTTACTACAGGTGAGAAGGTTTGATTAAAATCAAACCCGTATTCCTGAGTAAAACCCTTTGCAACCAGCCTGGCCTTGTACTTATTTATTGATCCATCTGGATTTCTCTTGAGCTTGTATGTCCATCTGCACCCCACAATATTTTTATTGGCAGGTGGACATACAAGTTCCCAGGTTTTATTTTTGATGAGTGCATCATATTCCTCATCCATAGCTTTCTTCCAATTCTTGTCTTTGATAGCCTGTTCAAAGGAATTAGGTTCACAGTTACTGGATAAAGCTATATATGCTTTTGGTTTAAAAATACCACTTTTTGCCCTAGTAATCATAGGGTGGTCTGTCTGGATTGGTGATTCTGATGATGGTGAGCTGCTATCATTATCTGAACTTGATGAGTATTCTGATCTTGTACTTTGTGAACCTGCATCTCTTTCTAATTCTTGATTATCTGAATTTTCAGGATTGTGCATGGCAAGGCTGAGTTGCTGTGAATCATCATGCTCTTCAGAGTAAGATTGTGATGCTTGACTTGATTCAGCAGCCTCACTTTCATCATTATTGTCCCATTTTTCAGAATAAACTGGGATCTCAGGTATAGATGTATTTGGATTTCTTACTTTACTAGTAGTTGTAATATTTCTGCTATTAAAAGGAAACACGATCTCATCAAATACAACATGTCTGCTTATGTAGATTTTACCTGTTTCATCCAGACATTTGTATCCCTTTTGTCTGGTAGTATACCCTAGAAAAGTACAGGGTTTTGATCTAAAATCTAATTTGTTTGAATTATTTGGTCTCAAATAGGGAAAACACAAACATCCAAAAGGTTTTAGACTGTTGTAATCTGGTTTGACATTATATAATTTTTCTAGTGGAGCTATGCCTTTCAGTACCTTTGTTGGTTGTCTATTAATAAGATACACAGAGGTACTGAAGGCCTCTGGCCAAAATTTTAAGGGTAATTTTGCTTGTGCTAATAATGTCAAACCTGATTCAACAATATGTCTGTGTTTTCGTTCAACTAATCCATTTTGCTCAGATGTATATGGGCAAGTGATTCTATGAACAATTCCTTTCTTAGCAAAGTATTGGTTTAAGCTTTTGAATTCACTTCCACCATCAGATTGGATAGTTTTAACTTGAGCATTAAGTTGTCTTTCAACCATAGAGATAAAATTCATCACAGCATTAATAGTTTCAGACTTAGCTTTTAAAAAATAAATCCATGTGTGTCTTGAATAAGCATCTACAAAGGCAATATAGTACTTGAAACCAAAGTCTGAGCTTATAGGAGAAGGACCCCATAAGTCAGTTGCTATTAACTCCAATGGTTCAGTATAGACAGTTTCAGAGTCAATGAAGGGTAATTTATGACTTTTACCAACTTGACAATATTCACAGATGTATGGTAATGAGACATTATTATATTGAATATGATTCTTATCTAAAATTTTCATTACAATCTTAGCACTTGGATGTCCAAGTTTGTAGTGCCAGAGATCAAAAACTTTTTTGTTGCTATCAGCATTGTCAAGAATATTCAGATTACAGTGTTTTTCTCTTTTTGTCTCACTGTTATGCTTGATAGTGTCAAACTTGTATAGACCTCCTGTCATGTTACCCTGTAAAATGGGTTCTCTAGTTAGAATGTCCCTAACTAAGCAGTATGTAGGGTAAAATTCAAAGTAGACATTGTTGTCATGAGCAAATTGAGAAACACTTATTAAATTTTTCTTGATCTTTGGCACTCTTAAAAGGTTATGTAAGTATAACTGCCTCTTACCACTTAAACTAGCATTACCAATGTGAGTAATAGTAATACTTTTGCCATTGCCTAATAAAATAGAATGATTACCTCTGTAGTCTCTGTTTCCAAGATTCAAATTGTCAAGATTGTTGGTAATGTGATGTGTAGCTCCTGAATCTGGGTACCAACCATCATCTTGCACAGTTTCCAGCTTTGCTATGTCATTTTGATTTCCTCCTTTACTTGAATTATCTTGACTGCTATTTTCAGACTGAGATAATACCATATTCACACTTGGATTACTAGTATTTCTCTGGTTTTGATTAGACGTGTAATTGGTATTAAATCTAAAGTAGCAGTTCAGGGCTGTGTGTCCCACTCTTTCACAAATTTGACACTTTGGTCTGTTGGTATTAGTCCATCTACCTCTGCCACGACCTCTTCTAGCACCACCACCTCTTTGGTAAACCTGATCATTTCTGTTATTATTAAAGTTTTGATTCTTTCCTTTAAAACCAGTAGTCAAGTTCACGCTATACTCTGGTTCTTGAGGTTTCTTGGCGTTTATTCTTGCCTCATGAGAAAGTAAAATAGAATGAACCTCATCTATGGATGGCACTATCTTTTGAGATGTTATGACTGCGATTACAGCTTCATAATCACTGTTAAGTCCATTAACCAGGTATAATACATGATCACTGTCAGGCACTCTGTTTCCAGTTGCATTTAATAGATCACGTAGCCTTTTAACTTTAGCAATATACTCCCTCATAGATAAATTCTCCATTTTAACACTTTGCAGTTGATTCTTGTAATGAAGAACTTTGGCTGAACATTGATTATTAAATTCTTTCTCAACTGTAGTCCAAATGTCAAAGGCAGAAGTACATCCTATGACTTGTGGTAACAAACTTGCACTTATAGATGACAGCAACCAAGAACTGATAAGTCTGTCTTGCCTGTGGTACTGAACATACTTTTCATTAGCAATTGTTCTGTTGCTTGCATCTGTAATGTACTTGGCTCGTATATCAACAGTGCCAAGTATATATCCTTCAAGGCCATATCCTTGAATGGCTGTCTCGACTTGCAATTTCCAGAGAAGGTAATTATCCTCTTCGAGATGTATAGTGATTAGTTGACTTTTAAGACTAATCACAGTTTTTGTTATTGGATCTGCAGGCCCAGTTCCAGTAGAAACATTATGGCTATTGTCAGAGGTTGAAGATGGTGTTGTCTCAACCATTATAATAGACAGATGATGACAGTATTATCAAGAAATCAGTACAAAGAATGCCGTTACAAGTCAATAACTGAGGAATTCTCTAACAGGTAAGTAGCAGCCAGAGAGATCTAGTGATGAATGTTAGTTAGATCAGAAAGTACCTTATTCTGAAGGTTTCTCTAGGCGAGGCTCTTATTTGTTTTGATGATTTTCTTGATTCTTGGTTATTCCCTGGCGATTTTTGTTACTGAACATAGAAGATATATTGTATTTGATCAGATGCAGCCTTGAAAACTTTTAGTTTCAGGCGAGGTACTGCACAAATATGGTGTATCTTCTCTCAAATGATGAAGAATCTCCTCTGATGAGTCATATCCATATGATGATAATAAACTCTGATGGATATGAAGATCAACAAACTCAGTTTCAGGATCTTGATAAGCCGTGAGGCTGTTTTCTGAATGCTCTGATACTAAGAAAAGTTTTGATAAATTTGTTTTTCAAAGAAAGGAGATGAGGATTCTTTTGTTATTGTACTGATTGAAAGATAAGATACAAATGGATACAATGTATTGTATATATATAGGCGTTATAGCCTTGTACATACAGGCTTTCGGCAAATAAGAAAAAAAAAGTAAAAAGCTTTTGGAGGCCCAGCCCATTATCAACCAACCCATTATTGAAGAGATGATATACACGTTGTATTGCTCTGTTGAAGTTAGTAGCCGACTCATTTCATTATAATCCCATCTGACGCACCGAGAAAGCTTATGACTTGCCTTCATGCATTCAACAACTACTATCTGATAAAGTATTTTGTTATGTGTATGTGTGTGTGTAACCAGGGGGGGGGAGTTGGATCTGTAAAAAAGATGTTGTGCCATCCAATACTTGAAAAATGTGATCTTGAATGAAGAGCTTTAATGGAGACGTGTTTGTCTGTAGTCCTTCAGAAAGGACTAGCTTTACTGAGATAGCTAAAATGCTATAAATAATGGCTACTTCTCTTCCTCAAAAAACACAAAAATGACTTTAAAAAAATCATTATGATGTATAATATATGTGGTTTTTGATACCGAATTAGCGGGTCTGGGCTCTTTGGTATGCGTTTTAAGACCGTGTAATAAGATAGGTTAAGGGGATGCATAGACACTACAAGCTGGTGGAGTCGCATAATATATATTTGTTTCAACACAACTACAAGCTGGGTATAAATATTTTATTCTTTCAATTTTTTATTTTGGTTTTGTTTTTTATTGACAAATATCCAACTAAATTCACTGATTGTTTTTAGCAAAATCTGGTGCATAGGGATGGAGTTGAAAACTTCTAGCATCTATGCATATAGATTCCAAGGCAGTAGCATACACACTAAAGATGCACACACAAGGCTACAAGATAGAATGAAGCTGTACTAAATGAAAAAAAATCCATACAAAAGTGTTGGATGTCTCTCTTTAGGATGTTAAGCAACTGAAGAAAGTACCAAGGTCCAATAGACTGAGAAATATTGACTTAATTTTGCTTGCATTTCAGTAAAATATTCCAAACTAGTATAATGTATCATGCGTTATTTAATAACATATGCTATGTTGATTGCCAAATATGCATCTTTGTTTGTTGTTTTCCCAGTTGTGTTTGTCAGCACAGTAATGATATATAGATATACCATAATATTTTCTAATTGTTGATAGCTTTTGTAAAAATATATCATAAGAAATAATATAGATGGATTATTGAAAAGTTTTACATTAATCTAAACATGCAAAAAGAAAAAAAAAAGTTAATACTAGGATATATGCATTTTTTTTCCTTTCTCCTTTTTAATATCAATATTTATTTTCTTCAATTTATTCTTTTTTGAAATATTCTGCCTCTTCCTTCACTTTTTGCTCCTCGTATCTGAACTCAGAACAAAATTATTTTTTCTTTTTTCCAATATACTTACTACCATTCATTTTATTTAATATATTATTATTTTATGTTTTTAATAATGCATATCTTTTTTTGTCAAAAATTTATTATTATTAGTCTGTTTTTATAATTGTTATTGAAAATAATCCACTAAACGGTCGGTTTTCCCACCATTATGCGGTTACACTAGTATTATTGATGTTGATTAACATCTGTGCATGCAGGGAAATAGGTTGGAGGGACCCAACTGGGTTCCTCAATATTTATATTACTATTTTTCCTTGATTGTGATGTGTGATATATATATAATTAGTGATTGACTTTGTTGTGTTTGAGCTACCCTGGTCTAGAATTTTGCTATTTAAATACCGTAAAATATTTTCAGATATAGAAAATGTAACAACCCTAAATTTTGGGGCTAATTTAAAATTTATTTTAAGTTATTTAAAATAATTTATTTAAAATAGAAATATCCTTTCATATGTCATTAGTATTCATAGAAGAATGTGAATATATAAAATTTATTTTTATATGTCATTCATGTTAGCACAAATTTTTGTCAATTATGTTAGGAGTTAAAATCTGTCATTTATGTAATTGTGAACATATATTAGAAAAGAGAAGAAAAGGATTACATTAGAAAATATTATTATTTTCATGCAATTAAGGTAAGAGAGAAAATATTACTTTTCTTTTACAATGTAATAAAAGATAAAGGTTACCTTTTGCAATGTAATTAAAGGCGAAATGAAAGATTTCATTTTGCAAAAGAAAATGAAAGATTTCAAAAGAAAGAAAAGGATTACATTTTTCATAAATGTAATATAAGAAAAGAAAGGATTACATTTCTTTGTAATATAATATAAGGATGGAAAAATTTATATTTTTATTGTAATATGAAATATTAGAAAAGTGAAGACAATAAATATTATATTTTTGTTGTAATATAACACATTAGAAAGTAGGAAGACAATGGAAATTTCATTTGTATGTAAAATGTGACACTGGATAAGAAATTACATTTTTTTCTTTAATGTAATCAACAGAAGTTAATAGGATTTTAAATCTTAGCAAGTCAAAACATAAGAATGATTTTTCTAGTAAGTAGTTTGGACTGGATTGTAAATAAATTGAAATTAACAAATTTTGTAAAGGAGTAAATATAGAAATTCAGAAATAAGCATACACGTAATAAGTACGTTAAAAATATATATATTGATACTATATCCATCCAAAAACACAAGTAATCAATGCTAGTTATTATTAATATTAGATAAACGTTAAATGTAGTTTTGAATTTGAAACGTTCTCCGATACTTATGCATATTAATTAACGTTACTTATAATAAAAGGAAAATTTACAATTGTAATCGTTGGTGTTAAGGGAAATAAATGTGGAAATAAATGGTAATGAAGCCAGAAAGGTTGCAATTAGTACAAATGAGAATTAAATATTGTAACTCTAAATTAGGGGAAATTAATATAACAAATATATACATATATATACACACACATAATAAAGAATTAAAATAAATGACAGTGTAATAAGTGGAAATTACAATAAATTGGAGCAATGAAACCATATTCCTTTATTATATTATTAATATTTGTTAATCGTAACCACGTTTGGGCTGATTTGATCTGTTAGTGGTATGTTTGTTAAATTGTTGAAATTAACAATTATGTTAATTAGAGGACTGTTAAATTAAATATATATCATGTTTGTTATGAAATAGATGTAAACATATATTTCATGTTTGAAATAAAGTTAGCATCTTTATTCTGCTAGGTGAGATTAGAAATTTGTGAATACACAAAATTATCTTTTTATGTTAACATAAACATGTCATATAAATTGTCAAAACTTGGTTAGTGAATAGAAGAAACATTATTTTAGGAATGTTAAATATGTTAAAACAAAGATCACATTTTTGTTAAGAGAATATATGTTAAAACAAAAATCACATTTTTGTTAAGACTTGTGTTAAAACAAATTATCACTTTTGTAAATAAGATTTATGTTAAATTTAAAAAAATCATTTTTTTTATGCATAAAAATTGTTAACATGTAGAATAATAAAAACATAGAATATTCTTTTATGTGTTATTAGAACGTTTTTAGCGTTATTTTGTTTTCAACTAAGAAGAATATATTTTAGCGTCAAATTGTTTACGCTAAGAAGAACCTATTGTAATGTGAATTTGTTTCAATGAAAAGATTAAATTTTTGATTTTGTTAGATTACATGAAAAGGCTATAATGGAAAGTTGAATTTTGTTTGTATTTGTAATACGATAAAAAGATTAAAAGTTACATTTTAAATGTTGATTGGAGTTATTTAGGGAACTCGGGTTTTTGTGTAAAAATTGACATTAAAAAAAAATTATAAATATAGTGGTCATCTAAACCTAATCTATCTCTCCTCATTTTTGATAACCGCCACTTCAAAAAAAAAAAAAAAAAAAAAAAATCAATGGCCCCATCGCTTCAATCTTCTTCTTCTTTCTCGCAATTCATTCAATAATTCCAAGCGATTTCAACGGCAAAAATGTAGCTAACAACGAGATGGACAAACTCAACAATTATAATGGAGAATCGTGTTATGTGGATGAAGAATTTGTGGCGCAAAGAAGCTTATGGGTTCAACGGGTTTTCACATTTCAGAAGAGAAGACGATGGAATTCAGAAAAACAACGGCCTGAATTCTAATTGGGAAATGTAATTAAAGTCTTAATTTTTTTTTTATATATTGTAATTAAGTGTGTGAACAACTATAACTTGTTCATAAAATTTCAGAATCAAGAAATTTCAGTTGCGTTGGAATGAGAAAAACGAGATCTACGCGTGGAATTGACTAGAGATGAAAACGAGCAAGGTGAGAATTCTATTTTAAAATAAAATTATTTATTTATTTCACTGCAAATTGTATATTCACCTTGTATATAATTTATGTTAATGTTATATATATTTATTCGGTGTTGGTTGTTGTATGAATGCGATGGATGATTGAATTAATTTGTATGTCTCTTGTTTGTTAGTACAAGATAGTTGTAAAGAATTGCACCATGCTTGTTAAATTTAGATTAACGATAAAATTTCACTTTTATCGTTAACATGAAATTATTTGTCAAATTTAGGTTGATGATAGAATTTCACTTTTAAGGTTATCACAAATCCATGTGTTGTCAAATGAAAAAGAAAGATAAAAATATACATTTTATCGAATGTAAAAGAAGGACAAAACCATTAATTTTGTCAAATATGAAAGATTGACAAAAAAAAAAAAAAGGCATTAGAGATAAAAGGACATTTTAATGTAAATTAAAATAAAATGACATTTTGTTAAGAAATGTAAATTAGAATAACAATGAACATATTAGTAGCGTCATGTCATCTAGTAAAAATGAACGCATTTTTAGCGTTATGTAAATTTAGTAAAAATGAACACATTTTTAGCGTTATGTAAATTTAGTAAAAATGAACGCATTTTAGCGTTATGTAAATTTAGTAAAAAAAGGAACGCATTTTTAGCGTTATGTAAATTTAGTAAAAAGGAACACATTTTTAGCGTTATGTAAATTTAGTAAAAATGAACGCATTTTTAGCGTTATGTAAATTTAGTAAAAAAGGAACGCATTTTTAGCGTTATGTAAATTTAGTAAAAATGAACGCATTTTTAGCGTTATGTAAATTTAGTAAAAAAGGAACGCATTTTTAGCGTTATGTAAATTTAGTAAAAATGAACGCATTTTTAGCATTATGTAAGTTTAGTAAAAATGAACGCATTTTCAACGTCATGTCAATTTGGAGAGAACAGACATCATTCTGGTTAGTAAATAAAAAGACTTCATGTAGTTGATAGTGAAAAATGACAATTTACACCGTCATTTAGTTGAATTAGAAGGAGAACATTTATTTCAGTTCCATGAAGAAAAGAAAAAAAAATCATTCCATATCATTTTCGTTTGTTAAATACAAAGACATCATTTTGTTTGTTAAAAAGAAGAATGACATTTATTTCACCTTATTTAGTTAGAATATAAAAATGACATTTTACATCGTCATTTAGTTGGATAATGAAAAATAGACATTGGTTGCGTTGTCAATTAGTTAGGAATGAAAAGTCGATATTGTTTACATTGTCAATTTGCTAGAAATAAAATGGACATTATTACATTGTTGCTAGAAAAGAAATGACACAAAGTTATTCACTTTTGTGTAAATAAAACGACACACAAAATTATCCTTTTTGCTTGCATTGAAAATGAACACACCCAAATTATTCATTTTTTTGTAATTGACTAAACACACACAAATTATACATTTTTGTGCGATTAAATGAACACACCAATTATACACTTTTGTGTAATAAACTGAACACACCAACTTATACATTTCTTGTGTAAATAAAATGAAAAATTTAGTGATAAAACTTTATTTACATTTTTCTATGTAAATAGGATGAACACATTGATAGTGAGAACTTATATTTTCTAAGTAAATAATATGAATGTATTTATAGCGACGACCTTTATTTACCCTTTCTTATGTAAATAAGAAGAATAGCTTAGCAAGGACATTTATGTACATTTTCTTTTGTAGGGGGGAAATAAAGAGTTACATTTATTTACATGTAGTGTAAATAAATAGGAAATATAAAAATGTTACATCTTTCTTAGTGTAAATAAGAATTAAGAAAAGTTTTTTTATGTAAATTAGATTAGATCAAAGAAAGAAATGTTATATTTTTAATGTAAGAAGAAAAGTTTACATTTTAATGTAAATAAGAATTAAATAAAAATTACATTTTATGGGATTAAGTCGTTTTCCATGTAAATAAGAGATTTTGAAATGTGAAACATTTTAAAATAATATTTTTAGTAGAACATTTATAATGACTAATTATAATTGTACTTAGACACGAGGTTAGGTCACATTTGTGGTGGAAGTCTGCCCGGACCCGACCGGCATATCCAGCAGCCACAAATGTTGGGCCTAATGTGAGAGGTCCAAGTGCACAAATACGAATTGGGCAAGACACGAGGTTAAGCCCAACTTATGGGAGAAGTCTGCCCGGAACCGACCGGCCTATCCAGCATCCACAAGTTGTAGGCCTAATGTGGGAGGTCTGGCCCATATTAAAATATAAATGGATAAATTAGAAATTGACGTTATTTGCACACCGTCATGTGTTAATAATGAAATAAATATTTTCACCTCCAAGTTTGCTATAAAAGAAAGTTACATTTTTAATGTAATAAGATAAGGATTATAAAAGTTTTACATTTTTCTTAATGTAAATAAGAATTAGAAAAGTTACATTTTTCCTAATGTAAATAGAAGGAAAATAGGAAGTTACATTTTTATATGTAATTGGTGTAATATAGAAATCGGCATTTTTCAATGTAAATAAGGATGAAATAGAAATTATATTTTTATATGCAAATAAAAAGGATTGACATTTTCCAATGTAATCAAAGGAAACAAAAGAATGATTAGGAATTTATATTTTCCAATGTAAGTAGAATATGAAATAAAGGTTACATTTTCAATATAATAATATATTGAAGTATAAGTTTACATTTCTCAATGTAAATAAAATAGGAATAGAAATTTACATTTTTCAATGTAAATAATAGGATTAAAAATTTACATTTCTAAGGAATGGATTTTCATTAGAAAAATAATGAAACCAAATAACATTTGGTGTAAATTGAAAAATGGAAGAGTAAACTACACATTGTTATGTTTAGGATGTGTATGTAAAGTAAAAATAGCGATAGATCGTTATAAATTATTAACGACGATATGAAATGGTTTTCAAATTTATATATGCGAGAGTTATTTGGAAAGTACGAATTTACTCTCATTCCAAATAATGATACGACGTTAGGAGAATTGAAGACGACGATGGAAGACCGACGATCTTCACATCGAATGGGTAACTAGTGTTGAGGCCCTTGATTGATTTGCTCCCAAGACGGGCCTAAAATGGTAGTTATTCGGAAGTAGTGCTGATTTGTACGGATTTGGCTTTCGCTCAGACCCAGAGCATAAGCTTATAAATGGAATGTATGTCTGACATCATACTCCTTTATATATTGTACTTATTGATTTTCTGCTGAATGTATGAATGCTTGGTGGCGGAGAATTTATTCTCTTGCTTAACACCCTTTCATATATTTCGGCAAAGGATTGGTAGTGTGATATGGAGTGACGATGTGGCATGCTAAGATGCATATGATCAAGGCTTTGTTGAAAAGCAGGCCTTGTAGGATGATCAACGCATAGCCTGTTTAGGCATAGCTTTGTGTATATCGTGACTTCGCGAGCCTCACACCCCGGTATGAGTCAAAAATGGGATTAGGACTGCAGGGAGTGCACACATTTCTTTCTAGCTGGGAGTGGTGTCGGTGCTTAAATTGGCTGACATTTTACTTATGTGGATGATGGATTTTGAGGCGCCTCGGATTTTTATAGGCCGTTAGTGGTCATACTATAGGTCCAAAGGGACCGGGAAGCGTGTGTTCAGGCATAATTAATCCACTACCCTTAGGTAGGGACCGACCCAGAAGATCCAAGGGTTCACTGCGGGGGATCCTGAGGCATTTGCTAGAGTGTCTCGAATCGGAGAGGAGCTTGCCCCTAGCCTCGACTCATGATGGAAATCCAATTTCCAATACGACCTTGCGGTTTTGATTGTAGAACTAGTATGGCGACATAGTAGGATGGGGTACTATGCCGTCTAGGATTGATACATTTATATTTGAAATGTTTTTATTAAAACATATACACACTAATACTAAATCCGTTTTATCGTATCAAGCATTTTTGACCATTATAAGGTAAAACCCTATCCTCCGGTTTGCGTTGCATTGTGTGATGGGACTTGGGTCTTATGATGGTTTCATTTTTCTAAAAAGCATTGCGTTGTTTTAACGATTTACTTTAGTTTATGCACCGGCAATCCATTGGAGTAAACCCGTTCCGCGTTAGCGGCGTGGTCCTTGAATTTGCCTTATTACTATTAGTTAAATTAGTTAAGAATTCTCACACCAGTCCTGTGACTGACCCGTTGTTTGTTTCCACCTTTACAAACCCGGGTGCCCTCTTTCCACACGGGCAGTCGAGTAGTTTGTCTACAGGTTCTTACCTCGAGCAGGATTCCGGATTGAAGCCTAAAGCTGTGTCCAGAGCATAGTTGTCTTCCGCTGCCTTAGTTATTTTATTTCCGCTGCAATGTATTAAAATAATGTAAAATTATCTTCCGCTGTAATTATTAGTCAATGTACTCTGACGTAATATTTATTATTGATGTTATAAAAGTCTGCTGTTATTGTTCTAATGTACTGTATTCGCAAAGTTAAAGTATTCGTGGATTTCCAACCTTTGGGTCAGACTTGTGTGGTTTATGGTCGATCCAAAGAGCGAGAATTTACGGGTCTTTACAGAGAAGGAATTTGGGATTTATTAAGGAAATTTATTCCCAAAAATAGGATTTTAATTTTTGAATAGAGTTGAAAATAGAAATCCGGTTCAAATGGATGAATCAAGAATTCGTTTATAAATGATAATACAAATTAATTGAATTATTTACCATTGGGTATGTAGAAATATAAATTCAAATTTGAATTTACATAGAGAAGTGGAAATCGGGTTTTGAAGCCAATATTTGAAATGAGATTTAAACTTAGCTAATATTAAGGAAATTTAAACGGATTTTTAACAATTGAAATAAAAAGAGATGAGATTGGTATGGAAAAATCTGAGTAGAAGTTATAAATAGAATTTGGGTTTAAGATGTTATTTATAAGTACGAAATCAAACCGATTTGATTATATATAAAAGAAATATATTCACGATTAAAGTGAATAATGGTTTAAAGGAAATATTTTGCAAATGAAATATCTCTAAAGGAAATATAGACTTGAAATATGAATCCAAATTGGAAATTGAATGAAAAGGGAAATGGGTAATCGATTTAAAAGAAAACGATGGGTTTTAGTTCAAAAATTCAGAATATAAAATAAAGTGTGATAACGTTTTGTAGGCTGGAATGGTTAAAAAGAAATTGGGTAATGATTTGGAAATGATAAATTCAAAAGTGAATTTGGAATTTGAATTAACCTTAAATGGTAGAGTTCGGAATATAAATCGAATATAGATTACCCGAGAGAGAGAGAGTTATTTATTGGAATTCGATTATATTGAATTTAGGGAAGTAGTTATTTTTACTTTCTGTTTTGAATCAAATTTATTTATTTACTTATAATTTATTGAAATAGTTATATTTTTATAAATCAAATATTTGGAAACAGATATTATAACGCTACCGTTATAATATATGTTTTATAAATCTAAAAAGCGATTATCACGCTACCGTTATAATATAAGTTTTATAAATCTAAACAGCGATTTTAATGCTACCGTTATAATACATGTTTTATAAATCAAATATTTGGAAACAACGATTATAATGCCACCGTTAAAATCAGTGTTTTTCCGTAAATGAAATGGATTCTTTGATTGAATCTGAGAGTCGCGTAAGTGATGTTTTGTTTGAAGTTGCAAGCTTTGACTATTTCAAAGTTGAGAATGTTGTTCAATTAAGGTCTGAGAGGTAATTATACCCTAACTTTATTAACTTCATGATTGATGGAGAAATGGTTAAGGTTCGATAGTGAAGATTGGTTAGAAATATGGTTAGTTAATAAATGATTAATGGTTTGAGTTATAATGACGATGTTTTATAACATCGCGTTAATTTAAAGGATTTTGAATTGTTTCCCCAAATAAAATGAGAGATATTTTCTATACATAGAAAATGAAATGAATTGGTCAACGGACAATTAAGAAATGGAATATGGAAATATTTTCCGATATTAATAAGGTATATTTTCTAAATATAGAAAATAAGGATTCGTGAATATTTAGAAATGTTTTCTAACTGGAATAAGAGATATTTTCTCGAATAAAGAAATTAGGATATTGGAAATGTTTTTCCAAGAATCGAGAGAGAAATAGAGCTTTGAAAGGATAGAAAGATGGAAAATGCGAATAGGGAATGATAATATAATAACGAATTAATTTAAAAAGGGCCTAGTGTTGTTTGGTGGTTGATCGGTAGAATTTCCATCTGGAAATAGGATCGTTGGTTGAATGGATGTTCCTTTGATAGTTAAATCACCGACTATCAAAGTTTTTGTTTATTTTACACCTCCGTTGTCAATAGGAGAGACTGGAATCATATTTATTGTAACAATCCGTATTTCTGATAACCTGTTAGAACGTAAATCAAGGCAGAATTTAATTTAAAAATCTGAATCAAGGGAAACGGGCTATACCATTGCGTTCGTCTCGGAAAAATACGCGAAATAGAGTCCGAGTTTTCGAAAATCGGAGTCTGTATGACCCGATTAAGGCCCAAAGAAGTTTTCAGAAAATTTCAAAGTAAAAACAGATTTCAAATTCAAGTTTGAAATTGAAAATTAGGTCAATTTGGGGTAGGCGGAAAAAATCCCGCCAGAGCACCCAAGTCGACAGCCCTGTCGACTTGGGAGTCGACTTGGTTGGACCCAAGTCGACAGCCCTGTCGACTTGGCTGTCGACTTGGTCCAGCCGGGCTGTTTAGCCTGGTGCACCATTTTGAGATTGTGTTGAGTTTGGGGGCCAGATTCGGTTTTAAGGGCTGAGATTGGAACTAGGGTTTAATCCTAAGGCTAGAACTAATCCTAATCTCTATAAATAAGGCCCTAACCTAACCCTAAATCATCATTATTCATTCTAGTAACTAAACTATGGCAAAATCAATCCTCTCGTGGCCTCCACTCTCTTCATAAAATTCCTAAATCAATTTCTATGAGTGATTTTCCATGCATACAAGTGTTTTCAAGCTTGTATGAGCATCATTAGCTTGCATTCAAGTCAAGTTTCCATATTTACATCATAAAGCAAGGATTTTGATCAATTTTGCTTAAGGGTTTTTCTATTGAAGCTTGCATTTTGGGTTTAATTGGTTGCATAAGGGCTTTGTCACATTTTTGTGACTTCATAAGCATTGTAAGCCCTATTCCTTTCATACTTAAACTCTAAAGTTAAATGTATGATATGCAAGTTTGCCATGATATGCAAAGTTTACTATGATGTGTTATGCAAGTTTACTATGATGTGATATGCAAGTTCATCAAGTTATGTTATGCAAGTTTGATATGCAAGTTGTCATATGATATGCAAGTTATGTTATGCAAGTTTGATATGCAAGTTGTCATATGATATGCAAGTTATGTTATGCAAGTTTGATATGCAAGTTGTCATATGATATGCAAGTTATGTTATGCAAGTTTGACATGCAAGTTTGTCATATGATATGCAAGTTATGTTATGTAAGTTTGGGTTGAACATTTTGTTCATGCTATCATGTTATGCAAGCTTATCTTGGGCTTATGAACATAAAGCTTCAAGCTTTGTGCTAAAGGTTGCATTTTGGCAACATGTAAGTTATCATATCTCTTATGATAACTTGCATGTGAGGCTAAATGCGAACTTATGGCTATTTCTACATGTCATTTAGTACCATGTATCACCAATATGCCAAGTTTGGTTTTATGCATGCTTTTGAGGCCTAAAAATGTAATATGCAAGTGTATGAACATATGAATAAGTCATATGCCACCATGTTAAACTTGTGGCTTCAATACCTTTATGTCATGATTATGCCAAGTTCCCTCTTTCTATCCTTTATGCGCTATTGCGATATGTAAGCGATGGGATTGCGTTTGGGGTTGGGTAAACTTAAAAGACATAAAAACATAAGCTTGGGAATTTACCTATTAAGTTAGGTCTACCCATTGGGAATTTACCTATTAAGTTAGGTCTACCCAATTGCTTGAAAATTTGTAACATGTTTTGGAAACATGATGGACATGACACTTAGAAAAGATAAGAGTGGCCAACTCGAGGTTGGGTTGAGTTTGTAGCGTAAAACTACCCGAAACCGACCGGCCTAACTAGTTGCTACAAACAATAGGACCCAATGTGAGAAGTTGGCCATGTTGTACCTTGAACCCGAGGTTAGACCAAGTTGTGGTATAAAGCTACCCGGAACCGACCGGCTTAACTAGTAACCGCAACGAAGTCTAATGTGAGAGGTTAAGGCGCATTAAATTAATTAAGGTCTCATGATTAGGGTTAAGTCATGGTCCACCTAATACTTAACCAATATTTGGGCTTGGTGGATTGATCGGGGTTAAGTTAACCTACACTTAACCAATCTGAACTCGGTAAATTAACGGGGTTAAGTTAACCTACACTTAACCAATCTGAACTCGGTAAATTAACGGGGTTAAGTTAACCTACACTTAACCAATCTGAACTCGGTAATTTAACGGGGTTAAGTTGAACTATACTTAACCAATCCAACTCAGTAATTCGATGAGGCTGAGAACCAATTTGATACCTGGTCTGGATAAACTAACTTGATTGATAAATTAAACGAACCTGTTTTGCAGATCTGTAGGACCCATACCAAGTTAGGCAAGTTTGTAAATCTGTTATCTGATCCGTTAGTCTGAAAACTGACCGTCTGAACTTTGTATGTCTGAACTCTATTAATAAATTAATCTGAATCTGATAGTCTGGGGACACAAGGGGGAATACTTGTGTCATTTGTTGTTTAGGACCCATATTAGTCAGTAACCCTTTCTGGTATCAAAACTTTGACCCAACTGTAGGTAGGGTCCGGGCACGCTTACTGAACTAATTATAAGTGGTTCATTCTGATAATGGCGATGGGTGTTGATGGTGCGTTCCAACCGGGTCATGTGCGTGCATGGATCCCGGTCTGCCTCTGAGGATGTAAGACGCCGTGACATCTGTAAATATGCCTGTGCCAATTGGTTGCCACTTTAGGGAGTGATACACCCTATTGTAGGGCCGACACAGGGTATTTATGTATTAGGGAGCCGATCGCTTGGGTAGGATTTAGGGTACACTTAGCTCTGTCTGATTCTGTTGGTACCGTCTGTTTTGTTGGGGGGTAACACCCGTCTGTTTCTGCGTGGTACCGTCTGTTAGGGTGGTAAAGGCTCACTACTAGTGTACACCTAATTGTAGTATTCCGTTTCTGTACTCTGTTCTGTTAGGGTGGTAAAGGCCCATTATTGTTAGCATTCCGTTTCTGTACTTTATCTGTTAGGGTGGTAAAAGCCCATTTTTTTCAAACTCTATCTCTGTATGGACCATTCTGTTCCGTCCTGTTTCGATGTAAACATTGGGGCAACACCTAATCCTGTTATACTAGAATTGGTACCAAGAAGTTGGATCTTGATTTGAGTCAAACACCTGATACTGGGCCAAGTTTAGGCCAAGGGATAAATTCTTGATTATACATGACATGTTAGAATGCTGGTACACCTGTGGTGAAAAACCTTAAACCTGGTTATGCGATGACACCTTTATCTACCTTGTTAGTTAATCATCATGCTAGTATGTGGTTATCCTTATGATCATCCCTGCTTCTCATGCCAGTTAACTTTATCAGTTTACATTGATTGTAGTAGGGCTTGCTAAGTCTTTTTGACTGACCTGTTTTCTTTCGCCTCTCTTCTTCCGTTTCCCCCCCCCCCCCCCCAGGTTCTCAGGGAGGGAATATTGGAGCTTAGCTAGATTTCTGATCGCTTGCTTGTGGGATTTAGCTCATGTACGGTCTTGACATGAAGCTAGCTATGGTTATCACTTATTTTGGGGATAGTACTTATGTATTGCAGTTTTCAGTGATGTTGTTTTTATCTAGACTTGTGTATTTGGAAAGTTAACATTATGTTGTACCAGACTTGTTTTGAAATAGTTTGAAATCTTCCGCTATTTTACTTATCTTATTTACTCTGTTTACATATATACATATGTTCTTGTTCTGCCTTGATATATCATTATGCATGTTTACCTGATTCAAACGCCCCTCCAAAGTCAGAGTGCTTGCAAGAGTCACCCTGGCGGAGGTGGGGTGTTACATTTATTATCTGAAAACCACTCCGTATAGGCATAAGCATTGCGAATCGAAATATGTCAAAGATAATTGAAGACAGAGTAAATGCAAGGGCTGTCATGTTAATCCTAAGTAGAAATTGCGTAAGATGGATTAATAGAACGACGCCTTCGGTTTGTCCAGACCCAGGACAACGTATATGGATGGATCTGATGATTTGTCATTCAAAGTAAATGGTGGCAAGATGTTCTTGGAAGATAATCGTGACCTTAAGCCTCATAAACCGGGAAATGACAGAAATCTTGCAGGCAGCATGGCCAAGTGGTTCATTCCCATTAGGTGTATTATCACGTGATCTAGAGATATTTCATTTGCTTCTTATTCTATTCGCTTCTATATGCTTTCGATATTGGTTGCTAATCACATTCATTGGTGATAATACGCTCGGTACACTCAAGTTAAATGAGTGGTCAGCCATGTGTGGCCGGGTTGCAAGATGTTCTTGTCGAACCCCAATATATCCCCTCTCGAGTACACTGATCGGAAGGTGGCTCCATACCCTATCATAGTCGGAATCAAATTTCGAATAAGTACCCTATTGTTTTTGATTTTATATTATATATGGAGCGTAAGATGCAAGTGTTCCGCTAGATTGCTATTTATTTGATTTGGACATTATTATAATACCACTGGGTTTGATATAAAAAAATATATTTTGGTTATTTTAAGGTTAAAACCATCCGTGTTTATGTGTGGATCGGTCTTATGATTATCATTTCTTTTGAAAGGATTTTTGAAAGTTAAACAATTGGTTGGAGTTTACTCACACCAGTCCCAGGACTGACCTGGAGTTTATTTTGTTTGTTTTCCCTAAACTCCTAGGTGCCCAAATTTATACGGGCAGTCAAGTAGTCGGGATTTTACAGAATCACTTGGAGGAGCTTAAAGCAGGAGGCTTCATTAGTTACCAATAGACTATCATATTTTCCGCTGTATACTATGTTGTATCTGAAAACAGGTGTTTATAACCATTCCAGGAATAACTATTGTGATCTGATAATGGTATGTATATACAGTTACTGATTTGTATTTTCAAAAGTTATGTTATATAATATATTTTATTCGTTCCGCTGTGAGATTTGTTGTAACAACCCGGAAAATCAAAACCAATTTAAATTTTTGATTCTAGCTATTTTAATGAATTTTGAATATTTAAAATGATTTATTTTAAATAATAACGACTAAAAATTTATTTTAAATGAAGTTGGAACGAATAAATTTATTTATTTTATAAAAGGAGTTTGAAATGGTGCAGCAGTTTGAGAATCGATTTTAAATTTCAAATGAATGTACAGGATTCAAAATAAATCGGATTTCAGTAAAACAAGAAATATCTGAATCTGTTTAATTATATCTTTCTAACGAATTGAAAAATCTAGATTTTATAACAGGAATAAAAGGTTATGTCCAATTTAAAATTCAAAATATTCGCTATGGAATTTAAATATATTATATAATATATAGGCCTTAAAAATAGCCATTTTGCAAACGATATCCGTTTTCGACGAAACTACTTTTGTTGGATATGGAATGTCAAATTATTTCTAGATTCCAAAATTCATAATTTTTGGAATTAATACGTGAACGTGGCAAATTAAAATGTGTTTGGTCAATTTCAGTTGAATTGGATCGACTAGAAAATGGCTAAACAGTCTCCAAATTCGACGAAATTAGTTTTGATAGGACCATATCGTCAAAACATAGCTAGATTTATTTTTTGGGAATTTTCGAAGTCAGTATGTGGCCCCGATAAATTAAAATGTATGTTCAAATTCAATGTATATTGATTTATATTTTAATTTTGATAAAAACTAGCCAATACAGTCGAATTGGCTTACGAAACATATCCCATTGTGTCCAGAATGGGGGTATTTGGCTAGAGGCGATGGTCGTTGGGTTTGATTTTGAGTTCGAACGCGAATCGAATTAATAAATGAATTAAATGGAAGAAAAAAAGGGGTATAAATAAAAAAAATTAATAATAAAACCCTAATTCTCACTGGCCTAGAATTTCCGCCGCTCTCTCTAAAACATGAATGACGTTTTTTGTTCAAATCTTTTGATCCCTTTTTCTCTCAATCCCTACAATGAAATTCGAAACCACTCTAACGAAAATCGAAGTGCTAAACGAGATCTCTCCATCCATACTTGTTTGATAATTTAATGTTGAGTGTGGTATGCCAATTTGGGCTCCAAAGCCCTGCTGTTCGAACGACTTTTTTGGTGAACTGGCGGCTTTGAGCCAGGCACGGTGGCAGGTGGAGGAAGCTCGTTCGAAGGCGGTCGTGGTGGCACGGGTGGATGTGGGTCCGGGTCGCTAGATGGTGGCGCGCAGGCTAGGGTTAGGTGGTGATATGGGTTCTACGGCGTCTGGAGCTATTTCGATTGAAGAAGAAAGGTTAATAACATTAATTAAGTAATTAGTGTGTAATTAGGATTAATTAACTAATTTAGTTTAAATTAAATATTTTATAGTTATTTTAAAAACAGGATTTATACATTTGTATAATTGTTTTAAAAATAGGATTTTTACTATATAAATAATATGATTTTTAAAAAATATAAAGAGCATTGGTTTTTAAAATAAAAATTGAAATAGAATTTATATATATGTCATTGTTTTAAAAATAGAATTTTTATATATATAGCGCTATTAGAAATGTGATTTTTAATTAATTTAACAATGTATAAAAAGAAGTGATTTTTAAAGAAATAAATGCATTATTTAAAAATATGATTTTTATTATATAAACAGCATGGTTTTTTTAATAAAAAGAGCATGGTTTTAAAAATATAAAAATATGATTTTTAAATTATATACATTGTTTTTGAAAATCAAAATAGCATTGTGATTTTTAATGAAAAAGCATTGTTACAGGAAAATATATAATTTTTATATAGATAACTTTGTTTTAAAAATGTTAGATTTTTATATAAAATACTATAGAATAAAAGTATAATTTTTATATATAGATTAAATAAAAATATGATTTTTATTATAAATGTCTTTGTTTTAAGAATATGATTTTTAAAATATATTGAACGGTTTAAAAATGTGATTTCTAATTATATATAGCATCGTATTAAAAAAAATATGATTTTTAATATATATATATACCCCGTGAAACAGATTACGATGGAACCGACTGGAAACAAAACGGAATTTAAACCATCGTCTGCTAAAGACTGGCGGAGTAGAAACCAAAGGTGAGAACTCCTCACTCTAATTACTTTACAATCAAATATATACAAGGGTGCAGACGATGCTTAGTAGCACCCGACACTATTTATTGCACAAACTATGGATGATTTGTGTGATTTGATTTTGAAATTAATTGTGTGTGAAAAAATATCATTTTTATTGTATATATGAACTGTATAAAATATTCATGTGTTGAAATAAATATTCATAAACAAATCAGATGATTTGTTTATGTACACCCATTTATCTGATACTGATTGGGACGATAAATTTTACACATCGGCCAACTACACAAATAAAATGAGTATTTGTTGATTGAAACCCCACACGGGTATTGGGATGATATTTGACGTACACTAATCCCAATTGTTTAGTTGTTTGTCAATCGATGGGTTGACAGACTATTGTAAGCGTTAATTATTTTTATTTAATGCTTATGCTGTTGTGTAATGCACTCTGGATGATGGATGATTGTTTATCATTGTTGTTGTATACAAGTGTTGTGTGAAATCCATATAAATAACATTATATGGTAATTGATTGTGTCTGATTCCAATTCAGAAATAACGAATATTTTAAAATAATGAATATTTTAGAATAAAGAATATTTTAAAATAATGAATATTTTGAAATGAAGAATATTTTAAAATAATATTCAGTGAAGGATTAAAATCTGATTTTGATGTCTGATTTTGGATGGACAGGAAAATATTTAAATATATTAAGCCGTGTTGAGTAGTTATGCACCATTTTGACACAAACGATATTTATATCGATTTTATTCATTTTTATAATGAATATTGGAAAGTAAATTATTTCAAAGTCAGATATTTTGAAAATATTATCATTTATATTACAATGATGTAGAATATTCAATTTTGGTTTAAAATTGAAAAGGAAGTTGGAATCGATTTTAAAATGAATTTATAAAATACGTTTTGAACGAAATATTATATACATATATATGTATGCATGTATATAAATGGCTTGAATAGAACGCGCCGCGCAGCGATTGTTCACGAATCCCGACCATTGAGTTCGAATTGACATTATGGGAGATCCGACCGTCGGATTCTCCTAAAACCAGAACCATTTGGTTCGTATCGAAAAGATCTTTCCAACTAATATAAGAGAATTGCAATCTAACGGTTGGATTTGGAATTATGCCCAAATCAAATTTGAAAAAGGTCACTATGGATGTAGTTCGATGGACATTAGTGGAAATCGATTGTACGGGCCTTGATAAAATTATAAATAATATTATTAATTTGTGTAAAATCATAATTAATGATTTGAAAAGAATTGGGATGAAAAATTCCATATTTGAAAATAAAAATATATATTTTTATCAAAATGAACTATTTATTAACTTGAATTATAATCCAATTATTTTTAAATAAATAAATTGGATTGAGAATGGGTTTTAATATGACCAGAAGTTCCAATATATGAATTGGAATAGATTTGAATCGAAATTATATTCGGAATATTTCGATATTGGATTCCGTGATTATACGGATATTATGGAGGAATTGGAACATATATATATATCATTATTCCTAATACGATATTTGTTGATTTCAGAATTTGATATTGAATAGATATAATTTCAATTCAGAGCCTTGTATTTAATATTAAATTGGTTTTTGGGTTTGTTGTGAACGGTGTCTTAAATAACACTGTTCTTAAACCCAGTTGAGAAAAGAATAAATCTTTTAATTAAGATTTAGTGAAGTTTTCCAATTAATTAATATTTAATTGGAATTAAATAAAAGAATTGGATTTTGGGTTTGTCGTGAATGGTGTCTTCAATAACACTATTCTTAAACCCCGTTTGAAAAGAATAAATCTTTTAATTAAGATTATTAGAGTTTCCAGTTACATTTGGTAATTGGAATAAAATGTAATATGAATCGGGATTATCGTGAACTGTGTTTTTAACGACATTCGTTCTTTAACCCGATTAACAGTGAAATATGATTTGGAATTTATAAATATTTTAATTAAGATTTAGGGGAATTTTCCAAAGACAAGGTTTCCAATTTAATAAAATAAATTTGAATGGAATGGAATTCGATTTGGTAATAATCGAAGTGAACTTCTATGGAGGAAGACTGTTACTATATATGGAATTTAAAAGGCTTTGCCGTTATTCCATTTATATTATCGGTTGGAAATGGAAGCTTATATCGATTATATATGTTAATTTGTTTTCCGTGAAGATTCCATAATTAATGGAATGTGATTTTGGGTTTATCGTGAACTGTGTTTTAAATGACGTTAGTTCTTTAACCCAGTTAGAGATCAGATTAATTTCTTAACTTTGAATAATCATTAAGTAATGTTTTTTGGAGAATAAAACTGAAATAGAGTTTTAATGAATCTTTAATTAGATTGGAAGGTGAATGGGACAATTAAATTTATCGAATTCATGAAATGATCGAGAATGGAGTACCACCAGTTTTACTCCAAGTGATAGTTAAATCTTTAATTAGATTTGAACATGAAATGGTAATTAATTTTACTGATAACACTGTGGTGTTAGATATGGAGTATTACCAGTTTTGCTCCACAGGATGAATAGGTTGGGATTGGGAAATTAAACAAATGATTACTTCGGTAAGTTCTTTAATCCCGACAAGTTTGGAAAACCTTAATATGGGTTAAATTGAGAAAATAATTTTGAATAAAAGAATATTCTGGATTGAAATGAGGCGTATGTTGGGTTTTTATAGCACTTGTTTATAAAATACGCGAGTTATTCGGAAAGACCGGGTTTATCCCACTCTGAATAACTGATACGAAGATGAGTCGACAATGAAGACGGTGGTTGAAGACCGAAGGTCTTCACATCGTTTGGATGATTACTGATGTCTTGATTGGGCTGTACACCCAAGACAAGGCTATAAGTGGTGATCGTCCAGACGTACTTGGAGATCGACCGGATATGCGATGACCTCTCTCCTGTATTGGACATATGGGATGAGGAATAAGGTGCCTCCGGTTTCGTTCAGACCCAGAACAAACTTGTAAATGGATGTGTGTCTGACATTGGATTTTATTCTGTGTTGATTGATTTCTATTAAATATATAACTTTTTGGTGGCGGAGAATTTATTCTCTTGCTTAACACCCTTCTCTGAGACGTACAAGCTCAAAGGTTATACATCGATAGACATCAGTCGCATGGCGTGAATTGTCAGTGTGGCATGCTAAGATGCAAATGATCAAGGCCTTTGTTGAAAAGCAAAGTCTTGTGGTTGATGATCAAAGCACAACTTTAATATAGCATAGTTTTGTGTATAGCGTTAATTCGCGAGCCTCACACCCCGGTGTGAACCAGAAACGGGAGAGGACCTCAGGGAGGGTATGCGTTTCCTTCTAGCTACGAGTGGTGTCATGGTATAGAGCCCAAACATTTTTCTTTATGTGGATGCTGGATAGCGAGGCGCCTCAGATATATCGGTCACTACAGGGCCGATGGATGACATGGTCGATATATTGACCAGATTTATGCCCCATAGGACGGGGAAACGTATTATTCAGGCATTTTAATCCACTCCGTGTGGGCCGGCCCAGACGATCTAAGGGTCACTCGAGCTCTGATCCTGAGACATGGTGCTAGATTGTCTCAAAGCGGTAAGGACAATCCCTTGCCTTGGTTCACAAACGGAAATCCAATTTCCAATACGTGACATTTCAGTTTTAATTGTAGATCCTAGTATGGCGACATGATATATGGTACTCATGCCTTCTATGATTGATACATTTATATTTGAAGCTGTTTTTTACACTATACCTTATTATAGTATCAAATGATTTTTTTTAAACGTACCAAGCATGTTTGGCTATTATAAGAGAAAATCCTATCCTCCAGCTTGCGTTACATTGTGTGATGGGACCTGGGTCTTATAATAGCTTCGTTTTTCCAAAAAGCATTGCGCTGTTTGTTTTATGCACTGGTATTCTTGGGAGGAAACCCGTTCCGTGTTATACGGTGTGGTCCCTTGATTTACTTTATTTTAAAGTAAACTTTTTAAATAACTGTTTTAGTTCTCACACTAGTCACATGACTGACCTGGAGTTTATTGTTTTAACCTAAACTCTGGGTGCCCCAATTTTCCACACGGGTAGTTAGTAGTTTTGGTTTTGCGGATATTATATTCACAGGATCCTGGTTAACAACTGGAGCTATATTCGGAATGCTCTGTATCCGTATATTTCTTTCAGTTGTGTTTTGTATTATTTTCCACTGTATTATAATTTGTAAATCTCTGATATTTATCAAATGTATATTATTTGTTCATACTCTGTATATTCTTATACTCTGATGTAATTGTAGTAATAGCAATGAAATGTTCTATCGTTTGTGTTTTGATTTGTCGTGTTCTCAACCCAATCCGGGCTTTCCCGTAAGGGCGAGTTTGGGTCGTTTCAGCTGGTATCAGAGCTTTGGTTTACAGAGATCGAGAACAAGATACATTAGAACCAAACCAAAGAATTCATCAGAGATTGGATTAGTGATATCCAAGGAGAATGACTCGTTATAGATGGGATCAGTAGTATCCTAGAACGAGTGTGAAGAGTGTTATTTTTAAAATAAAAAGGAAAACAAATTTTGTTTTGAATATTTAAACCATATTATACGTATTTGAATATTTTATTTTAAATTGATTTGGACAATCTAGTATATGAAGATTTTTCATATACATCTGATCCACGTGTGTACGAAGCCTCAAATATACTGGATAAATATAGAATCACACTCTAGTCGCCCAGAGATGGTACTGAAGATTGAGATCTCATCATCAGTATTTATGTTCGAGTTTCGAAAGTGTGATATCTATATATTTCCAATTGACTGGTGTAAGAACCAAAATTTAGATAGGGTTATTGTTGTGATTTGGCACCAAAAAGATGATTTTTGAATATATATTAAAGTTATGCATTTGAAAAGCTAAGTCACAAATTGATTGTTGGTTGTGTTGTTTGATTATTAGTTTAACTAATAAAATTGTTAAAACCAGTACATGTAAGTGAATGGTAAATTTAGCCAAATTGATCAAATATTAAACTGAATTAAAAATTTATTGCAATTGCAAATATGTACATGCATATAAATTGAACAGGTCATAGCAGGGAAGCTAAGTAGAGAAATAAAATTGTTTGCCTGACAAATAGGTACATGTTTACTATATTTCTTGGGTTTGAATGATTTTATGAGCCGCTTGGCTTTTTCCTTTTCTTTTGGATAGATGAGGGCCCTGCGTGGCTAGTTGTGGTTTTAAAGGTCTCCCCGTACAAAGGAGGTTATGGCGAAATTTTTCGAAAATTTGGGGTGTTAACCAAATTTTTGAAGAATTTGAAAATTCTTAGAAACTGAAAAGTTGAAGAATGAAAGTTGAGTTGGCTAGTTAAATAACTTTCAGCTCCGTTCCTTTTCGAGGACGAAAAGATTTTAAGTGGGGGAGATTGTAACAACCCGAAAAATCAGAACCAATTTTAAAAAATTATTCTAGCTATTTTAATGAATTTTGAATACTTAAAATGATTTATTTTAAATAATAATGACTAAAAATTTATTTTAAATGAAGTTGGAACGAATAAATTTATTTAATTTATTAAAGGAGTTTGAAATTGCATGGTAGTTTGAAAATTCGATTTTAAATTTCAAATGAATGTACATGATTCAAAATAAATCGGGTTTCAGTAAAACAAGAAATATCTGAATCTGTTTAATTATATCTTTCTATCGAATGTGGAAAATCCAGATTTCGTAACGCGAATAAAAAGTTATGTCCAGTTTAAAATTCAAAATAGTCGCTATGGAATTTATATATATTTTATATAATATATAGCCCTTAAAAATAGCCATTTTGCAAACGACCTTCATTTCAACGAAACCACTTTTGTTGGATCCGAAATGTCAAATTATTGCTGGATTCCAAAATTCATAGTTTTTGGAATTAATATGTGAACGTGGCAAATCAAAATGTGTTTGGTCAATTTCGGTTGAATTGGATCGAGTAGAAAATGAACATTTTTCAAACGGTCTCCAAATTTCACGAAATTAGTTTTTTTAGGACCGTAACTTCAAAACATAGCTAGATTTATTTTTTGGGAATTTTCGGAGTCGGTATGTGGCCCCGGTAAATTAAAATGTACGTTCAAATTCAATATATATTGATTTATATTTTAATTTTGATAAACAGTAGCCAAAAAAGTCGAATTGGCTTATGAAACATATCCCATTGTGTCCGGAATGGGGGTATTTGGCTTGGGACGATGGTCATGAGGTATGATTTGGAGTTCGAACGCGAATCGAATCAATAAATGAATTAAATGGAAGAAAAGGGTTATAAATAAAAAAAATTAATAATAAAACCCTAATTCTCATTAGCCCAGAATTTTCGTCGCTCTCTTTAAAACACGAACGGCGTTTTTTGTTCAGATCTTTGGATCCCTTTTTCTCTCAATCTCTACAATGAAATTCGAAACCACTCAAACGAAAATCGAAGTGCTAAATGAGATATCTCCATCCATACTTGTTTGATAATTTAATGTTGAGTGTGGTGTGCCAATTTGGGCTCCAAAGCCCTGTCATTCGAACGGTTTTTCTGGTGAACTGGCTGCTTCGAGCCTGGCGCGGTGGCAGGTGGAGGAAGCTCGTTCGAAGGCGGTCGTGGTTGCACGGGTGAATGTGGGTCCGGGTCGCTGGATGGTGGCGCGCAGGCTAGGGTTAGGTGGCGATATGGGTACTGGGACGTCTAGAGCTATTTAGATTGAAGAAGAAAGGTTAATAACTTAATTAAGTAATTAGTGTGTAACTAGGATTAATTAACTAATTTAGTTTAAATTAAATATTTTATAATTGTTTTAAAAATAGGATTTTTACATATGTATAATTGTTTTAAAATTAAGATTTTTACTGTATAAATAAAATGATTTTTAAAAATATAAAGAGCACTGATTTTAAAAATAAAAATAAAAATAGAATATATATATATATCATTGTTTTTAAAATAGAATTTTTATATAAATAGCGTTAAAAAAATGTGATTTTTAATTTATTTAACAATGTATTAAAAGATGTGATTTTCAAAGAAATAAATGCATTGTTTAAAAATATGTTTTTTATTATATAAATAGCATGGTTTTTTTATAAAAAGAGCATGGTTTCAAAAATATAAAAATATGATTTTTAAGTTATATACATTGTTTTTGAATATAAAAATAACATTGTGATTTTTAATGAATAAGCATTGTTATAGGAAAATATATAATTTTTATATAGACAACTTCGTTTTAAAAATGTTAGATTTTTATATAAAATACTATAGAATAAAAGTATGATTTTTATATATAGCTTAAATAAAAATACGATTTTTATTATAAATGACTTTGTTTTAAGAATATGATTTTTAAAAATATATTGAACAGTTTAAAAATGTGATTTCTAATTATATAGGGTGCTATTATTCACAACTCGTTTTACACTGTCGGCCACCAAAACTAAAAGCACCCTAAATATTTTCATTTTCCTCTGCTAGCCACCGTCTAAATTAATAACATAAAAATAAAGAGGCCACCGTATACCTCATATAAACAAATGCTTCCTTCCTCTCTTAATTTTCATTTATCTTCATCTACATACAAGCCTTTCAATCTGAAAATGCAGTTGCATTTTCTGTTGGCGCTAAGTCTTTTTTTTACATTATTTTCCATCTGTTTTGACTTTGGTTGATGACTACGATAAAATCCAGCCCTTTCACACCCTAATTGCAATCTTGGTTTTCTTCCAGTCTAAATTTATCCGACTTTAGAATTACATTAACGATATTCAACTTTTTCCCGTTGTTTTACACCATCGGATCAATGTACTCTGCGAATCAAATACCTAAAGTCAAATAGTTCAAGAAAAATTTAACACAATCCATTTTCATAACCACATTAGCAATTTTAGTTTTTATAAATGCGTGCTTATTTTGTCAGTTGTGAAATGTTTCGTCAAATCAATGTTTATGTCTTTTGAGTCATTTGATCGAACATCTTGCATCATGTTATCACAACTATCATGTTTATCATTCGAAACAATAAGGGCGTTGTCTAATTTATCCCCATTCAAATAATCCATCTATCAAACATCCAAAAAAAATCAATGCATAAATTTGTAAAATAAGTTACGTAAGTTATACTGATAAAAACCCTACAAGTCAAAACTTATCATTCTCTATTACAACGTCGTCAAATTTAATGTCCTCCAAGCTTGAAATTTTCAACAGAGCGGAAAAAATTTCCTAAAATGCAATGGAAAACCCTAACCTTAAAAAGAAACTAACAACATGTTCTATACAATAATAGAAAACAATAAAAATCAAGCAAATATAGCTGCTTTTTTATCTTCATCATCCATCTCTATTAAGCACAAAAGAATATATGCTTTTATTAGGTTTTAAGGTTTTAAAATTGTAAAGAAGTACGTGATTTTTTTAGAAGTACGGCGGTGAATAACTGAGTGAGGGAATAATATATGGTGGCCAGAAGAACATAAAAAATAATCATTTGTATTAAATTTAGAAAGGTGGCCGGAAGTGTAAATCGGGGTATGAATAGTAGCACCTATTATATATAGCATCGTATTAAAAAAATATGATTTTTAATATATATATACCGCGTGAAACAGATTACGATGCAACTGATTTGAAACAAAACGGAATCCAAACCATCGTCTACTAAAGACTGGCGGAGTGGAAACCAAAGGTGAGAACTCCTTCTCAATCTAATTACTTTAAAGTCAAATATATACTAGGGTGCAGACGGTGCTTAGCAGCACCCGACACTATTTATTGTACAAACCATGGATGATTTATGTGATTTGATTTTGAAATTGATTGTGTGTGAAAAAATATCATTTTTATTGTATATATAAACTGTATAAATTATTCATGTGTTGAAATAAATATTCATAAACAAATCGGACGATTTGTTTATGTACACCCATTTATCTGATACTGATCGGGATGATAAATTTTACACATCGCCCAATTGCACAAATAAAATCAGTATGTGTTGATTGAAACCCCACACGGGTATTGGGATGATATTTGACATACACTAATCCCAATTGTTTAGTTGTATGTCAATCGATTGGTTGACAAACTATTGTAAGCGTTAATTATTTTTATTTAATGCTTATGCAGTTGTGTGATGCACTCTACATGATGGATGATTGTTTATCACTATTGTTGTATACAGGTGTTGTGTGAAATCCATATAAATAACATTATATGGTAATTGATTGTGTCTGATTCCAATTCGGAAATAACAAATAATTTAAAATAATGAATATTTTAAAATAAAGAATATTTTAAAATATTATTCAATAAAGGATTAAAATCTGATTTTGATGTCCGATTTTGGATGGACACGAAAATATTTAAATATATGAAGCCGTGTTGAGTAGTTATGCGCCATTTTGATGCGAACGATATTTATATCGATTTTATTCATTTTCATAATGAATATTGGAAAGGAAATTATTTCAAAGTCAGATATTTTGAAAATATTATCATTTATATTATAATGATGTAGAATATTCAATTTTTGTTTAAAATTGAAAAGGAAGTTGGAATCGATTTCACAAAGAATTTATAAAATACATTTTGAACAAAATATATATAATATTATATATATATATATATATATGTGTGTGTGTGTGTGTGTGTCTTGAATAGAACGCACCGCGCAGCGGCCGTTCGCGAATTCCGACCATTGACTTCGAATTGACATTATGGGAGATCCGACCGTCGGATTCTCCTAAAATCGGAACCGTTGGGTTCGTATCGAAAAGAGCTTTCCACGAATATAAGAGAATTGAAATCTAATAGGTGGATTTGGAATTTTGTGCAAATCAAATTTGGAAAAGGTCGCTATGGATGCAGTTCGATGGCCGTTAGTAGAAATCAACTGTACGGGCGTTGATAAAATTATAAAAAATATTAATAATTTGTGTAAAATCATAATAAATGATTTGAAAAGAATTGGGATGAAAAATTCCATATTTGAAAAGATAAAAATACATTTTTATTGAAATGAACTAGTTATTAACTAGAATTATAATCCAATTATTTTTAAATAAATAAATTGGATTGAGAATGGGTTTTAATATAACCAGAATTTCCAATATATGAATTGGAATGGATTTGAATCGAAATTGTCTTCGGAATATTTCGATATTGGATTACATGATTATACGGATATTTTGGAGGAATTTGGAAGATATATATATCGTTATTCCCAACACGATATTTGTTGATTTCAGAATTTGATATTGAATATAAGCCGATATAATTTCTATTCAGAGCCTTGTATTTAATATTAAATTGGATTTTGGGTTTGTTGTGAGTGGTGTCTTAAATAACACTGTTCTTAAATCCAGCTGAGAAAAGAATAAATCTTTTAATTAAGATTTAATGAAGTTTTACAATTAATTAATATTTAATTGGAATTGAATAAAAGAATTGGATTTTGGGTTTGTCGTGAATGGTGTCTTCAATAACACTGTTCTTAAACCCCATTTGAAAAGAATAAATATTTTAAATAAGATTATTAGAGTTTCCAGTTACATTTGGTAATTGGAATAAAATGGAATGTGAATCGGGTTTATCGTGAACTGTATTTTAAACGACATTCGTTCTTTAACCCGATTAACAATGAAATATTATTTGGAATTTATAAACCTTTTAATAAAGATTAGGGGAATTTTCCAAAGAAAAGGTTTCCAATTTAATATAATAAATTGGAATGGAATGGAATTCGATTTGGTAATAATCGAAGTGAACTCCTGTGGAGGAAGACAGTTACTATATATGGAATTTAAAAGGCTTTGTCGTTATTCCATTTATATTATCGGTTGGATATGGAAGTTTATATCGATTATATATGTTGATCTGTTTTCCGTGAAGAATCCATAGTTAATGGGATGTGATTTTGGATTTATCGTGAACTGTGTTTTAAATGACATTAGTTCTTTAACCCAGTAAAAGATAAGATTTATTTCTTAAGTTATAATCATTAAGTAATCATTTTTGGAGAATAAATCTGAAATAGGGTATTAATGAATCTTTAATTAGATTGGAAGGTGAATGGGATAAGTAAATTTATCGAATTCATGAAGTGTTCGAGAATGGAGTACCACCAGTTTTACTCCAAGCGATAGTAAAATCTTTAATTAGATTTGAACGTGAAATGGTAATTAATTTTATCGATAACACCGTGGTGTTAGATATGGAGTATTACCAGTTTTGCTCCATGTGATGAATAGGTTGGGACTGGGAAATTAAATAAATGATTACTTCGGTACGGTTCACTAATTCCGACTAGTTTTGAAAACCTTAATATGGTTTAAATTGAGAAAAGAATATTTTAATAAAAGAATATTCTGGATTGGAATGAGGAGTATGTTGTGATTTTATAGCACTTGTTTATAAAATACGCGAGTTATTCGGAAAGACCGGGTTTATCCCATTCTGAATAACTGATTCGATGATGAAGATGGTGGTTGAAGACCGGAGGTCTTCACATCGTTCAGACGATTACAAATGTCTTGATTGGGCTTTACACACAACACAAGGTAATAAGCGGTGATCGTCTAGACGTACTTGGAGATTGACCGGATATGCGAGGACCTCTCTCCTGTATTGGACATATGGGACGAGGAATAAGGTGCCTCCGGTTTCGTTCAGACCCAGAACGAACTTGTAAATGGATGTGTGTATGACATTGGATTTTATTCAGTGTTGATTGATTTCTATTAAATATATATCTGTTTGGTGGCGGAGAATTTATTCTCTTGCTTAACACCCTTCTCTGAGATGTATGAGCTCAGAGGTTATCTATCGACAGACATTAGTTGCATGGCGTGAATTGTCAGTGTGGCATGCTAAGATGCAAATGATCAGGGCTTTTGTTGAAAAGACGAATCTTGTGGTTGATGATCAAAGCACGGCTTTAATATATCATAGCTTCGTGTATAGCATTAATTCGCGAGCCTTACACCCCGGTGTGAACCAGAAACGGGAGAGGACCTCAAGGAGGGCATACGTTTTCTTCTAGCTAGGACTGGTGTCATGGTATGGAGCCCAGACATTTTTACTTATGTGGATGATGGATAGCGAGGAGCCTTGGATATATCGGTCACTACGGGGCTGATGGATGACATGGTCGATATATTGACCATATTTATGCCCCATAGGGCGAAGAAACGTATAGTTCAGGTATTTTAATCCACTCCGTATGGACCTGCCCTGACGATCAAAGGGTCACTCGAGCTATGATCCTGAGACATGGTGCTAGATTGTCTCGAAGCGGTAAGGACGATCCCTTGCCTTGGTTCATAGACGAAAATCCAATTTACAATATGTGACATTTCGGTTTTAATTGTAGAGCCTAGTATGGCAACATGATATATGGTACCCATGCCGTCTATGATTGATACATTTAAATTTGAAGCTGTTTTTGACACTATACACTTATTATAGTATCAAATGATTTGTTTTAAACGTACCAAGCATGTTTGGTTGTTATAAGGGAAAACCCTATCCTCCGGCTTGCGTTGCATTGTGTGATGGGACCTGGGTCTTATAATAGCTTCATTTTTCCAAAAAGCGATGCAATGTTTGTTTTATGAAATGGTATCCTTGGGTGGAAACCCGTTCCGTGTTATACGGCATGGTCCCTTGATTTACTTTATTTTAAAGAAAAGTTTTTTAATAAATGTTTTAGTTTTCACACAAGTCACATGACTGACCTGGAGTTTATTGTTTTAACCTAAACTCTGGGTGCCCCTATTTTCCACACGGGCAGCTAGTAGTTTTGGTTTTGCAGATACTACATTCACAGGATCCTGGTTTACAGCTGGAGCTATATTCAGAACACTTTGTATCCGTGTATTTCTTTCAGTTGTGTTTTGTATTATTTTTCGCTGCATTATAATTTGTAAATCTTTGATATTTACCAAATGTATATTATTTGTTCATACTCTGTATATTCTTGTATTCTGATATAAATTTTTGTAATAGCAATGAAATGTTCCATCGTATGTGTTTTGATTTGTTGTATTCTCAACTCAATCCGGGCTTTCCCGTAAGTGCAAGTTTGGGTCGTTTCATTTATTTTCTTCGTTTTCTTCTATTCTAATTTTTCTTTCTATTTCTCATCCTCTAACTTCTTTCTACTAATGATTCGTATCTCTGTGCAATTTGGGTTGGACGTGTGGTGTTATTAGTCGACTCAAAGAGTACAGAAATTCGGGCCATTACGTTTGGTATCAATGTTGAAGGTTGAACAGTAACCTTGGCTCTGTGTTGTAACTCAATAGAGATGGGGTTAGTAATATCCTAGATTGAGTTTGAGTGAATATATATGAGTGCTTATTTATAGATTTGATATAAAAAAATTGTTTTTATTGTGTTGACTGGTTTATTGAGCGGTTTATGAATTCTGGTCGATACAGAATGTACAATTGTATCGATAGGTGTTTCTAAACTCTCGAATAAAGTAATTCGATACAGTATTATTTTAAAATGGGGTAGACGAAATAATTGTACCCAAAATTATATTTGATATAAAGAAATAATTTTTTTGAAATTATTATATTATATGAATGTGTTTGGTTGTTATTATAATCAAATGAAATTATAAAATACTGAGATAGATATATAAAACCAAATTGAATTTGTATAAGAATGGAATATACAAATAAGTTGAATTACGACTGAATTCAAACCATAATTGTGGATTTAAATCCCGGATATTTAGAAGACATTCCTTGAAGTATTTCAAAGGTAATATAGCATTGTTTGAAGGGATTTTTGAATTAGAATGGTTTTAAACAGATTTTAAAAGTGATTAAGCACTGAAATCACTTTAGTAGCGAGAAAATAATTCTGATAATGGGCCGCGACATTATCGGTATTCATTTTCAAGTTTTTGAGTGACGAATTGCTACCATATTAATTCATTAATGGAAATTTGTTTGAAAAGAACAAGTTTAAAATTTCAAATGTTTTAAATTTGCAGTTGATTATAAATATATATGTATAATCATATGATTTCAAGCTAGTTTGGAAATAAAAGTCGGAAATTTGAATTCAGAATTTCAATTTTACTTGTATAAGCTAAATAGATTGAAATAATGGAAGTGAATTCGACTGAATTGAAATTTAACTTAAGTTAAATATAAATTATATTGGGTTGCAAATTAAACGGTGTGGCTCGTAATAGTGAATTAATTAATTTAAAATCAATTTGAATAAATATGGATGTATGTGTGTGGAACATGGATTGGTTGTAAAAATATTTGTTAAAAATTATCCAAACCTAAAATGAATCAGAATGTAAACTAAAATCTATTTGAAATCCGTTGAAATGGAAACTGGTAGAAAATAAGATGGAAACTTGGGAAAATGAGTTTATAAGTTGGTTTGTAAAAAAATGATATAAACTGGATTGTTATTTAACATAGACCGAGGCAAATAAATTGGTTTTAAACCAAGGTTGCAATGAATACGGATTGAATGCAAAGGTGTTGTTTTGGAATTTTGTGCTTGTTTGAATTAAAGGATTGAATGGTTATTAAATTTCATATCGGAAATTCACCTGTTTAAATTGAGTAAGTACAGGTAGATGAAACTACTTGGCTTGATCTTGGCTGCGTAAACAGCGTACGAGTTAGGCTAATAACGCTTATATAAGGTATGCCTACGCAAAATACAAAAATTGGGTTTTGAACTTTGTTTTCCGACCGTGTGGGTCGATGTATATATATTTGTTGATCCTGCGATATCGCAGAAGTTCCTTCGTATAGTGGAGACTCTACCAAATTTTTACAAAAATTTAGGGTGTTAGAAAATTTTCAGAATTTTTGAATGTTTTTCATGAGCAGGAATGGATTAATATTTAATTGAAATTAATTGGTTCAATCAAAATTGAATATAAGAAGTAAACTAATGGATTTTTAGCTTAGTCAATAGGGTAAGTAACATTTTTCCTACCTTAGCAATTTCGGGGACGGAATTCTTTTAAGGGGGAAGGAATGTAACAACCCGGATTTTTAGCCATTTAATTCCAAATATTCAAATTTGTTTCAAATATTATAATTTAAATATAAATCGATTTTTATCAGGAATTTATATACATTAAAAACGACGTTTAAACATGTAGTTTAGAATTTAATCTAAAATGAGCTTCAAATGTCGCGGTAGTTCGTTATTTAACGTTTTGAACGTCAATTGGATATACACGATCCAACATAAGACGGATTTCTTTGAAACAAGAAATGTTCGGATCTATTTGATTATATTTTTCTAATGGAAGTGAAAATTTGTTGTTTCGTCTTATAGATTGTAAGTTATGTCCAAATCAAATTTTCAAATAGTCGCTATGGAATCATTTATAAATTACGACGATTTATTTTGTAAATAAATCGATTTACCTGAACATCATTTTAATTTGAAATATCGTGTACTAAATTCAAATATGTTATTTTTGAGCCGTACGATGTTCTACTTGAATGTATATGATGACATGGATTTATTATTATCAAATTAGATTGTTTTTGAATTACTAATATTCTAACGATTTATTCTAAAATATGGATTCCGAATTAGGAGAAGATTTCAGGTGACATACTGTTAATTTAATTTATAGATTTTTAGTGAAATTTTTAAATTCGAAAAATAAACAACAATTTTGTTTAACGTAATTGGCATCCTATACCAGCGTTTTTGGAATTTCACAAATTTTTTTTGCCTATTTTGTTATATTTCTGGGATCGCAATACATTCCTCGATACAACAGTATTTTTACTTTTGTTGTTATGACTCGTATACATAAAGTAGTATGTAATGGAGTACCCATATTTCATTTTTCTAACATAAATGTATACTAACAAGGAACTCGTGCTTTGCGCATTAGCAATGATTGGATTTATAGTTGCATCATTTGGTTGAACTGTTTCAAAATTTGGTGCAAATGTTGGACAAAACGTATATTAAAAAATATAACTTACAGTTATATGTCCAAATTGTTTATATTTTTAGCAATACATTCATATCTAATCGGAGACTCTTTTTACATGGTTATGTGTCAATATAAGAATTGTAGTAATCAAAATCAAAGTTTATATTGATAACAGTGAGGACTATATATATGTATGCATATATATATATATATATATATATATACAATCTTCCCCTGCACGCTTCAGAACAGTGTGAGCTCCACCTTTTTCAGTTCCGTGCCCTCGACGCATTGTACCCGTGCCTATCAAGTAATCCATTTCATGCAAGCCACGCATCTTCTTCTTAAATACCTCACATTCTTTTCTCAACGCAAAACCAGGAAACAGGACGAAAGCATGAAACTTCAAAACAAATATACCGAGCTAAAAACCTCAAATCCAGATTCAATGATGTGCTTCAATTTTGGATAGTTAATGTATGACTCGATCAAAGTATTTCTGAAAACCAAGCCTCAACAACTCGAGTTTCATGGTGGTTTCTGGAGGACATCGGGTGAACTAGGCTTGGTCCTTCCAGATGGTGTAAGATGGAAGGCAGGAGCACCATTCTTGGGAGGTGCGGTGGTCATGCGTAGCCGGAAGCCGGACAAAAACTGACATGAATGGGTTTCGTTCTTGTGTGGATTTCAGATGAACGGAGGCGCGTGGGTCGTGGCATTTCTGGCGCATGGAGTTATCGGAGGGGAGAAGGCGTTGGTGGTAGGAGGCGGAGCTTCGTTCGCTTGAGTAGAAGGCGACATCGGAATAAAGAGGGGCTCGCTCGGTGTTGTTCTTCAATGGTGGATACGGTTTTTGGTGGACTGAAGGGCCTGTGAGGTACCCGGTTTATGGAGATTGACCTGAGGTGGTAGCCGGTCAATGGTGCATCAGAGGACGAGCAAAGGTGGAGCAGTGTTTGGAAAATAGTTGAAGGTGCGGTTAAATATACTAGATGAAGAAGAAGCACTGCGTTGGAAGCACGTTGATTGAGGGTATGGTTTTTAGTTTGTAAATGAACAGCTTTGAAATAACTCTGTTTATTAAATATTTTAAAACTCTAAAATTTTCTTTTGTGGGATTAAATGCATAAAATTTTGTTGTTTGGTCTATTGTAGTACGAGAAAGCCAAGATCGCACTGCCATGGAGGGCGACGACCGAGATGTGGTGGTAAATGGACTAAGGAGTTTGATGGCGACGTTTCTGGTTGGATTTATGGAAGGATGCTTTCAAATGCCAAACGGTTAGGACATGATTAACGTTTGGTCAGGGAAGGTATTAAATATAAATAGTAGTGATTAAGATGCTAATTATATAACTAATTTTTGTATGTATATATTAAATTTAAAACAGATAGGAACATAACGTTATAATATGGACATATGTTAACAGAATCGAACGCGACTGGATCCGTTGGAATCGAAACGATGAGATGATGTGATGGAACTATTGTGGTAGAAAATAAAGCTGTTGGAATTTTGTGATAAAATCAAACATCCGATTGATTTTTAAACAAAACAAAAGCAGAATCATCAACTGCAAAACAAGGTGAGTAAACTCACTAACTCTGGCATGTTTATATTTTTATATAAACGAGTTTTAAATTTATTTCTAGAAATTTTATATTGTGTGTTGATCGTTTGAATGAATGGTTGATAAAATTGGTTGAAATGGTTGATACAGTTATATCACTGATCGGTTATTAATTCTGTTTGCTATAACATTTCATATTGATGTGAAATTAATATTATTGATGTTGATTAACATCTGTGGATGCAGGGAAACAGGTTGGAGGGACCCAACTGGGTTCCTCAATATTTATATTACTATTTTTCCTTGATTGTGATGTGTAATGTGATATAATATATATATAATCAGTGATTGACTTTGCTGTGTTTTAGCTACCCTGACCTTGAATTTTGGTATTTAAATACCGTAAAATATTTTCAGATATAGAGAAGGAATTTAGGATTTATTAAGGAAATTTATTCCCAAAAGTAGGATTTTAATTTCTTAATAGAGTTGAAAATAGAAATCCGGTTCAAATGGATGAATCAAGAATTTTTTTATAAATGATAACATAAATTAATTGAATTATTTACCATTGGATATGTTGAAATATAAATTCAAATTTGAATTTATATGGAGAAGTGGAAATTGGGTTTTGAAGCCAATATTTTAAATGTGATTTAAACTTAGCTAATATTAATGAAATTTAAACGGATTTTTAATGATTGAAATAAAAAGAGATGAGATTGGTATGGAAAAATCGGAGTAGAAGTTGTAAATAGAATTTGGGTTTAAGATATTATTTATAAGTACGAAACCAAACTGATTTGAATGTATATAAAAGAAATATATTCACGATGAAAATGGCGGATACCTTTTCTTCTTCTTTTCATCATCGCTCCTCTCAAGTAAAATTTTCTTCTTTCTTTTCTAATTCAACGAGAAAATCTCAGATCTCTCTCATTGATGTGAGTAGACAGGGTGCTTTTAGATCTCTCTGTGATGATTATTGGTGTTCGTCCTCTAATAGGAGGCCGAATACTTGGAAGGGTTCAAGAAGTCGTGTTTGCTTCGGATGTGGGGGATTGAATCATATAGTGAAAGATTGTAGGAACAAGATTTGCTGCTTTTACTGCGGTAGATTGGGACATAGAAAGATTTTCTGTTCACAATTGTATAAAGGAAAATCAGAGTTTGAATTATTGCACTCCAACTGTTCGAGTTTATGCCAGAAACTCATTTCTTTCATTAATCTTTATGACTTGTCGAGTTCGAACGAGAAGGATGAAGGTGCGTATATGCTACTGTTGTTATGCTGGCACTTTGAGGGGTTAGTGGATGGTTTGCTATGGCATAAGAGAGTTCTTAGCAGTTCAAATAATGTTTTGTACCCTCCTTTACCTCGTCCGCTTGAGAGGAAGGAACATGCTTTTTCTTTTAGTTATAATTTCTTGAATTTAAGGAGAATTTTCTCTTATTCGTTTTCAAAGTATAAGAGAAAGGGGATTCAGCTTTTAAATGAGATACAGATGCATTTCATTTTTATTAGTATTGCTGTGTTTAGTGCTCGGGGAGATGCTGATTTTTTGGGAAAGTTGGAAGGTGATGATGATGTTTCTATGAGACATGTGAGATCAGCTAACCAGAAGGGGGTTGGTTTAAGGTCTGAGTTTGTTTGGGATGGAGTGGGTGATATGGTTTTCGATTTGTATGAGGACTCCTTGTTTTGTGAAGATGTGATGACGGATTCCTGCGAGAGGCTCTTAGTGTCACGGCAATTAGATCCATTGATTCTCGATCCGTGTGTTCAGAATTGTACAGATAGCTCTATGGGGTTAGTTAATGGCAGGGGGTGTGAGTTGTTGAGGGATGGAGTGGGAAAAGAGATGTTGATGGACATAGACTTAGGGGTTTTGCAATGTGATGATGCAGACAAATGTTCGGTTTCTACTATTGTTAATTTCAAACCCACTATATTTGAAGATGTTGGTTCTGATAGGATTGTAGCAAAGGATTTGAGGATGTCTAACAGGTTTGGTGTTTTATTGGATCTTGATGAAGGTGGGGGTTGCATTGATAAGGGTGTTTCAGTGCAAGAAGGCAATAAAACGTATTCTGATATTTTTAAGTGTGGCGCATTGAAGGATTTTTCTTTGAAGACATTGCCGTTGTTTTCTAAGCAGTTTTGTGTTGGTCATAAGGGTAAGAGGAGTAGAAGCACTTCTGTTGGGATGTTTGATTTATGGTCTGCAATGAATAAAGAAAGTTGTGTGTCTTTGGTGATTTCAGGATTGAGAAATAATAGGGACTCCTTCTCTCGTTGTGTTGATATGATTTGTGATTCAAGTTTGAGAAATAATCAGGTCTTGGACGGTTTGAGTGAGGTTTATGGTGAGAATTCTTTTGTTGGTGATGTGTCTTTTTCTCGGACTAGGAGAAGAAGGCGTAGGAGAGAGGCTCCTAGCTTGATTATAGCTTGTCGTAGCGCGCGTATTAGATCCTGTGCTGATTCTTATCATGGTTAGTTACCATTGTTGAAGATCATTTGGACTGTTCGAAGAAGTTAGCAGGGTGCAGACTATTTGAGTTTGGCAAATGAGCTGTTTTTGCATGCTGTTTGGGTTTAAAGATGGTTTTTGCTGGTTCAGTTATGGGAGATAGTTTTTTCTTATGTGTTGTGTTTTTGAGTAAGGAGTGTCTTGTTGGAGGATGCATTGTTTTTGTTCCTGTAGATGTATTTTGTAGAAGTTTACCGGTTTATATATATATATATATATATATGTGTGTGTGTGTGTGTGTGTGTGTGTGTGCTCTCTTCTTATATGAAGATCACACATTTTTGCTTTCAAAAAAAATGAAATATATTCACGATTAAAGTGAATAATGGTTTAAAGGAAATATTTTGCAAACGAAATATCTGTAAAGGAAATATAGACTTGAAATATGAATCCAAATTGAAAATTGAATGAAAATGGAAATGGGTAATCGATTTAAAGGAAAACGATGGTTTTAGTTCAAAAATTCAAAATATAAAATAAAGTGTGACAATGTTTTGTAGACTTGAATGATTATAAAGAAATTGGGTAATGATTTGGAAATGATAAATTCAAAAGTGAATTTGGAATTTGAATTAACCTGAAATGGTATATAAATTCCGAAGTTCGGAATATAAATCGAATATAGATTACTCGAGAGAGTTATTTACTGAAATTCGATTATATCGAATTTAGGGAAGTAGTTATTTTTATTTTTCATTTTGGATCAATTTTTTATATTTATTTACTTACTTATTAATTTATTGAAATAGTTATATTTTTATAAATCAAATATTTGGAAACAGTGATTATAACGCTACCCTTATAATATATGTTTCATAAATCTAAACAGTGATTATAATGATGCCGTTACAATGTATGTTTTATAAATCTAAACAACGATTTTAATGCTACCGTTATAATACATATTTTATAAATCAAATATTTGGAAATAGAGATTATAACGCCACCATTATAATCAATGTTTTTCCGTAAATGAAATGGATTCTTCGATTGAATCTGAGAGTTGCGTAAGTGGTTTTTTGTTTGAAGTTGCAAGCTTTGACTATTTCAAAGTTGAGAATGTTGTTCAATTAAGACCTGAGAGGTAATTATACCCCAACTTTACTGACTTCATGATTGATGGAGAAATGGTTAAGGTTCGATAGTGAAGATTGGTTAGCAATATGGTTAGTTAATAAATGATTAATGGTTTGAGTTACAATAACGATGTTTTATAACATCGCGTTAATTTAAAGAATTTTGAAATGTTTCCCCAAATAAAATGAGAGATATTTTCTATGCATAGAAAAATGAAATGAATTGGTCAACGGGGAATTAAGAAATGGAATATGGAAATATTTTCCGATATTAATAAGGTATATTTTCTAAATATAGAAAATAAGGATTCGTTAATATTTAGAAATGTTTTCTAACTGGAATAAGAGATATTTTCTCGAATAAAGAAATTAGGATATTGGAAATGTTTTTCCAAGAATCGAGAGAGAAATAGAGCTTTGAAAGGATAAGAAAGATGGGAAATGGGAATGATAATATAATAATGAATTAATTTAGAAAGGGCCCAGTGTGGTTTGATGGTTGATTGGTAAAATTTCCATCTGAAAATAGGATCGTTGGTTGAATGGATGTTCCTTTGATAGTTAAATCACCGACTATCAAAGTTTTGGTTTATTTTATACCACCTTTGTCAATATGGAGAGACCGAGATCAGATTTATTATCTGAAAACTACTCCATATAGGCATAAACATTGCGAATCGAAATATGTCAAAGATAATTGAAGACATAGTAAATGCAAGGGCTATCCTGTTAATCATAGGTAGAAATTGCCCAAGATGGATTAATAGAACGGCGCCTTTGGTTTGTCCAGTCCCAGGACAACGTATATGGATGGATCTGATGATTTGTCATTCAAAGTAAATGGTGGCAAGATGTTCTTGGAAGATAATCGGGACCTCAAGCCTCATCAACCGGAAAATGACAGAAATCGGGCAGGCAACATAGCCAAGTGTTCATTCCCATTAGGGGTATTATCACCTGATCTGGAGAAATTTCATTTCTTCTTATTCTATTCGCTGTTGTATGCTTTCGGTAACAATTGTTGATCACAACCATTGGTGATAATATGCTCGGTACACTCAAGTTAAATGAGTGGCCAGCCTTGTGTGGCCGGATTGCAAGATGTTCTTGTTGAACCCCAGTGTGTACTCTCTAGATTACACTGATCGGAAGGTGGTTCCATACCTTGTCATAGTCAGAATCCAATCTCCAATAAGTGCCCTATTGTTTTTGATTTTATATTATATATGGAGCGTGAGATGCAAGTGTTCCGCTAGATTGCTATTTATTTGATTTAGACATTATTATAATACCACTGGATTTGATATCAAAAAAATATTTTGATTATCGTAAGGTAAAAACCATCTGTGTTTATGTGTGGATTGGTCTTACGATTATCATTTCTTTTGAGAGGATTTTTGAAAGTTGAACAAATGGTTGGAGTTTACTCACACCAGTCCCAATATTGACCCAGAGTTTATTTTGTTTTTTTTCCCTAAACTTTTAGGTGCCCAAATTTGTACGGGCAGTTAAGTTGTCGGGATTTTACAGATTCACTTAGAGGAGCTCGAAGCAGGAGGCTTCATCAGTCAGCTATAAACTATCATATTTTCTGCTGTGTACTATGTTGTATCTGAAAATAGGTGTTTATAACTATTCCAGGAATAACTATTGTGCTCTGATAATGATCTGTATATACAGTTACTGATTTGTATTTTCAAAAGTTATGTTATATAATATATTTTATTCGTTCCGTTGTGAGAATTATGTTCTTTGTTTTCTTCTATTCTAATTTTTCTTTCTTTCTATTTCTCATTCTCTAACTTCTTTCTACTAATGATTCGTGTCTCTGTGCAATTTGGGTTGGATGTGTGGTACTATTAGTCGTCTAAAGAATACAGAAATTTGGGCTATTACGTTTGTTATCAATGTTGATGTTTGAGTAGTAACCTTAGCTCTATGGCGTAACTCAATAGAGATGCGGTTAGAAATGCCCTCGATTGAGTTTGAGTGTATATATATGAGTGCGTATATATAAGATTTGATATAAAAAATTGCTTTTATTGTGTTGACTGGTTTGTTGAGCTGTTTATGAATTCTGGTCGATACAGAATGTACAACTGTATCGATAGGTGTTTCTAAACTCTCGATTAAAGCAATTCGATACAGTATTGTTTTAAAATGGGGTAAATGAAATAATTTTACCCAAAAATATATTTCAATATAAAGAAATAATTTTCTGAAATTATTATATTATATGAATGTGTTTTGTTGTTATTATAATCAAATGAAATTATAAAATACTGAGACGGATATATAAAACAAAATTGAATTTGTATAAGAATGGAATATACAAATAAGTTGAATTACGATTGAATTCAAACCAGAATTGTGGATTTAAATCTCGGATATTTAGAAAATATTTCTTGAAGTATTTCGAAGGTAATATAGCATTGTTTGAAGGGATTTTCGAATTAGAAGGTTTTAAACAGATTTTGAAAGTGATTAAGCACTGAAATCACTTTAGTAGTGAGAAAATAATTCTGATAACGGGTTGCGACATTATCGGTATTCATTTTCAAGTTTCTGAGTGATGGATTGTTACCATAATAATTCATTAATGGAAATTTGTTTGAGAAGAACAAGTTTAAAATTTCAAATGTTTTAAATTCGTAGATGATTATAAATATATATGTATAACCATATGATTCCAAGCTGGTTTGGAAATAAAAGTCGGAAATTTGAATCCAGAATTTAAATTTAACTTGCATAAGTTAAATAGATTGAAATAATGGAAGTGAATTTGACTGAATTGAAATTTAACTTAAGTTAAGTTAAATATAAATTATATTGGGTTGCAAATTAAACTATGTGGCTTGTAAAAGAGAATTAATAAATTTAAAATCAATTTGGATAAATATGGATGTATGTGAATGGAACATGGATTGGATGCAAAAATATTTGTTAAAAAATATCCAAACCCAAAATGAATCAGAATGAAAACTAAAATCTATTTGAAATCCATTGAAATGGAAATTGGAAGCAAATAAGATGGAAACTTGGCCAAATGAGTTTATAAGTTGGTTCGTAAAGAAATGATATAAACTGGATTGTTATTTAACATAGACCGAGGCAAATAAATTGGTTTTAAACCTAGGTTGCAATGGATATGGATTGAATGTAAAGGTGTTGTTTGGGAATTTTATGCTTGTCTGAATTAAAGGATTGAATGGTTATTAAATTTCAGATCGGAAACTCACCTGTTTAAATTGCGTAAGTACAGGTAGATGAAACTACTTGGCTTGATCTTGGCTGCGTAATCAACATATGAGTTAGGCTAATAACGCTTACACAAGATATTCCTACGCAAAAAACAAAAAATGGGTTTTGAAATTTTTTTTCCGACCGTGTGGGTCGATGTATATATATTTGTTGATCCTGCGATATCTCAGAAGTCCCTTCGTACAGTGGAGACTCTACCAAATTTTTACGAAAATTTAAGGTATTAGAATATTTTCAGAATTTTTGAAAGTTTTCGTGAGCAGGACTGGATTAATATTTAACTGAAATTAATTGGTTCAGTCAAAAACTGAATTTAAGAAGTAAACTAAAGAATTTTTAGCTTATTCAATAGAGTATGTAACATTTTTCCTACCTTAGCAATTTCGAGGACGAAATTCTTTTAAGGGGGAAGGAATGCAACGACCCGGATTTTTAGCCAATTAATTTGGAATATTTAAATTTGTTTTAAATATTATAATTGAAATATAAATCGTTTTTATCAGGAATTTATATATATTAAAAACGACATTTAAACATATAGTTTATAATTTAATTTAAAACGAGCTTGAAATGTCGGAGTAGTTCGTTATTTAACGTTTTGAACTACAATTGGATATACAAGATCCAACATAAGATGGATTTCTTTGAAATAAGAAACGTTCGGATCTATTTGATTATATTTTTCTAATGGACGTGAAAATTTGTGATTTTGTCTTGTATATTGTATGTTATGTCCAAATTAAAATTTCAAATAGTCGCTATGGAATCGTTTGTAAATTATGATGATTTATTATAAATAAATCGATTTTAAATAACCTGAACATCATTTTAATTTGAAATATCGTGTTCTAAATTCAAATATGTTATTTTGGAGCCGTACAATGTTCTACTTGAATATATATGATGACATGGATTTATTATTATCAAATTAGATTGTTTCTGAATTATTAATATTCTAACGGTTTATTCTAAAATATGGATTTTGAATTTGGAGAAGAATTTAGGTGACATACTGTTAATTTAATTTATATATTTTTAGTGAAAATTTTAAATTCGGAAATTAAACAACTATTTTGTTTAACATAATTGGAACCCTGTACCAGCGTTTTTGGAATTTCTCAAAATAAATTAATTTTCCTATTTTATTATATTTCTGGGATCACGATACATTGCTCGATACAACGGTGTTTCTACCTTTGTCATTGTGACTCGTATATATAAAGTAGTATGTAATGGAGTACCCATATTTCATTTTTCTAACATAAATGTATACTAATAAGGAACCCGTGCTTTGCACACGAGTAGTGATTGGATTTGTAGTTGCATCATTCGGTTGAACCGTTTTAAAATTTGGTGCAAATGTTGGATAGATGTATATTAACAAACATAAATTACAGTTATATGTCCAAACTGTTTATATTTTTAGCAATACATTCATATCTAATCGGAACCTCTTTTTACATGGTTATGTGTCAATATAAGAATTGTAGTAATCAAAATCAAAAGTTTATATTGATAACAGTGAGGACTATATATATGTGTATATATATACATATATACACACACAATCTTCCCCTGTACGCTTCAGAAAAGTGTGAGTTCTACCTTTTTCAGTTCTGTGCCCTTAACGCTTTGTACCCGTGCCTATCAAGTAAAACATTTCTTGCAAGCCACGCATCTTCTTCTTAAATACCTCACATTCTCTTCTCAACGCAAAACCAGAAAACAGGACGAGAGCCTGAAACTTCAAAAAAAAATTACCTAGCTAAAAATCTCAAACCCATATTCAATGATGAGCTTCAATTAGGGATAGTTAAAGTATTACTCAATCAAATTATTTCTAAAAACCAAGCCTCAGCAGCTCGAGTTTCAAGGCGGTTTTTGGTGGATATCGGTTGAACTGGGCTAGGTCCTTCCAAACGGAGTAAGGTGGAAGGCAAGCGCACCAATCTAGGGAGGTGCGGTGGCCAGGCATAGTTGAAAGCCGGAGAAAAACTGACATGAACGGGTTTCGTTTAGGTGGGAATTTCACATGAACGGAGGCGCGTAGGGTCGCTGAGTTTCCGGCGCATGGAGTTCTCAGAGGGGAGAAGGCATTGGTGGCAGGAGGCGGAGCTTCGTTCGCCTGAGTATAAGGCGACTCGAAATAAAGAAGGGCTCGGTCGGTGTTGTTCTTCAATGGTGGATTTGGTTTTTGGTGGACTGAAGGGAGTGTGAGGTACCGGGTTTATGGAGATTGACCTGATGTGGTAGCCGGTCAGTGGTGCGTCAGAGGAGAAGGAGCACGGGTGTTTGGAAAATAGTTGAAGCTGCAGTTAAAAATACTGGATGAAGAAGAAGCACCGCATTAGAAGCACGTTGATCGAGGGTATGGCTTTAGTTTGTAAATGAACGGCTTTGAAACAACTCAGTTAATTAAATGCATTTAAAACTCTAAAATTTTCTTTTGTGGGATTAAATGCCTAAAATTTCACTGTTTGGTCTATAGCAGTACGAGAAAGTCAAGATCGCACTGCTATGGAGGGCGACGACTGAGATGTGGTGGTAAATGGGCTAAGGAGTTTGATGGCGGCGTTTCCGGTTGGATTTAAGGAAGGATGCTTTCAAATGCCAAATGGTTAGGACATGATTAACGTACACCAAACAGCCCATTTTGTAACACTTCTCCGCTTTGAAGTTATAACGGTAATAACCGTTACAATGTTCTAACGGATATTTCCGTTACTGTAGCTTATCACAGTTATTACCGTTATTAGTTTCAGCAATTTCGTAAATAATTTAAAGTTTATGGACACGGTTGTAATTTTGTACCGTGTGTTACTCCTCGCTTTTCTCGCCTTAGCCATGATATTTTATTTCCTCTTGCATACTACGGTATTGCCTCTTCAATTTGTTCTATCACCGCCTCTGCCATTCTACCTCCGCCTCGCCATTCTACCGCCGCCTTTTTCTCTTGCCTCCTTCGCACTTTTCCGCTGCCTCCGTCGTTTATTTTCCACCAATCTCTACAAAGACAAAGGAAGATTAGGGCTATCATTCTATTTCCACAATCGTGTGAAACCTAATTTTCGATTTCAAATTAGGTAAAAGCTCAAATTTAGTTTTAACTCGTTTATTCCTACTGATTTTGGTGATTGATTGGTATTTACCTCATATTAGGGTTGTCGTTCTATTTCATTGATAATATTTATTTATAAATGACTTAAGTTGTTGGAGCTTGTCTGGACTATCCATAAATTATGATATTCTTGTGTGTTGCCTTGTTTCCTAGTCTTAATTATTATGTATGTTGATTATATTGCAAACCCAAGCTATGTTTGTAACATTTTTTGTTGTATCTTAGTACAATATAATGAGTTAGAATGAAAACTTACTGATATAAATCGTTATTTTTTTTTCAAACAATGAACATAAAATTTAAATAATTAACTCTTCGGTAAAGTTTTATGATTAGAAATTAACTTAATAACCTGTTATTATTGAAAAATATATTCTTTCTTTTGAAATGCCTGCTGATGTATGTAGCTGTATGAACTCGGTTTCCTTCTTGTTTGCATAGTAATCTTAATGTCTTGTTTTGTCAGATCTACAAAAAAATTGGATGATTAAAAAAATAAGGATAAGGCATACATCATAATGCCGGCCGGTTTCCGGATTATTGTTGACATTTGGTATTATTTCGATAACATGATTCAATTGGGATTGTGAAGAAGTAACAAATTTGAGTCTATATTGATTCTGACTTTTTTTCTGGCGACATAAACACACATCTGTTAAGCAATGAGATAAATCAGCGACAGCAATAGATTATCTTGACAAAGCTTGGTAATCAGAATAATAAAATACCCTCAAAATAACCAAGCTCCTAGGAACCAGACATATAACAGATAAAAATTTCAGTGCACAGAAAATATATCTATAAGGCAAACAAAAGCAGGATAGCACCAATGTAGGCATAAGTACTTCACAACAACGACTCTACTTATTATTGATATAGTTCTTTCCAGTAGCATTATATCTTTGGCAGAGTTTTTTCAGCGTAGCTTATGATTCTTGCTTAGCATTCAGCTTTGTGTCCATGAACATTGCCTCATAATTATCACCATATTTTTCAATTAATCGGCCAACATAAACACGTTGCATATTAGTCAATGGTCGGAGAGTTGCGGCTTTATCATCCCTTCTCTTCTTCCCAAGAGAAGCCCTTACATCATCAGTCTCATTATCACTTGAATCTTTTCCATGTTTAAAACCAGTAGAAATATTTGAGCTTGTCACGTAACGATACTTCATGATACTAGTAACTTGAACATTATGTCAACAGTAAATTATCATGAGGAAGTTAGAAGTTTAGCATCAAGTTGAAAATGTTGACTATTAAGACATTTGTAAAACCAAAATCAAAAAGCTTAAGCATTCTGTCAGGTTGTCTTTCCTTTTGTCGTAAGTTGCCTGTACATTTTTACTTTGCCACTTAAATGGTTTTGCCTACAGCACTTACCCTTGTATTTGCAATACTTCCCAAGAAGATGAGTTGTGATTCCAATATAGTTATTGAATCTCTTATTCGTCCATTTATAAGAATTATTTTGTTCTTGCTTCGCAGCAAACAAACACAATCAAGCTGTTGATTTGTGTTTGCATACACCAAGCTTGAAAAATATGGTAGTGCCGTGCAAGATGCTACTAAGGCTATTGAAATCGATCCAAAATATTCAAAGGTGGATTCTTCTTTGAAATATTTATCTATTTATATGGCTAGTTGTATGCCTTTTTGTTTAAACTTCGTATTCTTTCTGCTGCATACTTATGTTTAGTGTTACTTTTGGGGTGGAACAACATATCTACCTATGGGAAAGGTCCAAGAATTCTAAATGATTTACAGAAGGTATGTTCAACCAAGTATTGTAAAAATTCAGTTAAGTTAATCAAATTTTATAAAAGTTAATTAGTTTATAATAATAGATTAACTAAGTTTACCTATATTATTGTTATTAATTAAGATTTATAAAACCTAAACAAATTATTAAAATCAACAAAGAATTGTAGAAGTTCAACTTATTAAACTATATAATGATTTTTAAGGTGTCAAACTTCATATTATCACTGTTGTTTTACAAGCGTATTTTCATCTAATTCGAGGCCTTTACTTAAGGAAACACATTATGGCGATTATCACAAATTAACGAGGCTAAGCTACATTTAATGTAAGATCAGAATGATACTGTCATTGACAATCATCTTGAGTTATTTTTTTAATAATGTCAATTTTTTAATGTTATCAAATAAATATAAAGGAATATTAAGGTGGGAAAAGAGATCGAAATACAGGAATGAATAGATTGATCAATTGTAGTTGAAAGACAATATGTTGAGGTATCATTAACATCGTTGGCAATTCTAAACTTTAGTTACACTATGTTCTGAACTGTTAAGATTAATATTAATATTTCTTGTGATATTACAGTTTTAATCTCAGTAAAATTTTGCATTTAACAATTAATTCAAAGGAATGGTTATTTTATTCATGGAATTCTAGGAAAACTCCCTTATTTATACATATATGTATGTATTAAATATACTTAGAATAGTGCAGTATATTAAAAAAGTAACGTTGAGTCATTTATTGGTCAACTTCTAATTTTTGGAAAAAAATCATCTCTTCCTTTTAATCATTTTTCTTGCTTGGTTTAAAGATGGAACTGGAAATTAATGAAGAAGAAAAACAAAACAATTTCAGTTTTGGTCCCAGACTTGGTTGTTGCATATTCCTTTGAAAACATGATTTTTTTATCTATATTTATTTCCTTAGATCAAGATGCTTATATAGCTAACCTGTTTCATAAAGATGACGGTTGATAAACTGTCATATGATGATGTTATTGCACTTCCACATTTCTTTATATTTCATATATAAGATGGAGATAAATTGTGATGATGAAGCATTAAAGATCATTAACCTCGTTGGCTATTCTAAACTTTAGTTACACTATGTTCTGAACTGTTAAGACTAATATTAATGTTTCTTTCCATATTGCAGTTTTTAATGCCAATACTTGATTCATGTAATTGAAAAAATCACAATTTATTCAGCTTTTTATTACAGGATATTAAATGCTTTGCATCCTTAAGTTTAGGAATCCATTAATTTCATTTAGTGCCACAGATGGTCTTTATCCTTCAGTCCTTCACAAAAAATCGTCTTTATACTAAGAAATATTAATATATTTATATGTTTAAGATCTAAAATATTTATCCTTGATGGAACTTGTAACGAACCGGGGTTTTCGACTCCGAAAATCAACATCAAACTACCATGTTGACTATTCAGACATCGAACATTCCAGATCATTAATAGAAAGAAGTTAGAGGGTGAGAATAGATAAGATAGAAATATTAGAATAGAAGAAGAAGAAGAAGAACATGACACCACACAGAGTCTCACATCGCAGCGGAACAAAATACAATACAGAAATAACCTTTATTGAAAGCTTTTGAAATACTTACATTGTCAGAGTACACATCTGGACAGCGATACTAATCTGTCCTCATATAACACACAGCGGAAAAATAATATCATACGTCTGGACTCTTCCAGTCCGTCTCTTCATAGCAGTCGATAACCTGAATCTGTACAACCCGGCCTAACCCGAGCATTTACAAAACACCGGGTCAGTCTGGTGAACCAGAGTGAGATAAACTCGCACAGTATAAAGGGCAAATCATCAAATCATGATTTTAGAGTTCAAAATCCTTTCAAAAGAAAAGGATAATCGTAAGACCAAATCCACACATAAACACGGACGGTTTTTACCTTACGATAACCCAAAACATTTTTGAAACCAATATCTTGTCTGATATTATAATAATGTCTAAATACAAGTAAATAGAATCTAGTGGAACGCTTGCATCTCACGCTCCACATATATAGTATACAAACAAAAACCCGCAGGCGCTTATTGGAGATTGGATTCCGACTTGACAAGGTATGGGTCCACCTTCCGATAGTGTATCTCTAGAGACAAATACACTGGGTTCAACAAGAACTTCTTGCAACCCGGCCCTCACATGACCGACCACTCATTTCGCTTGAGTGTATCGAATGTATATCACCGACGGTTGGGATCAGCAACCGTCTCCCGACAAGGGACAGCATCGAAACATAGATTTTAGAAACAAATAGGACTTCCTCTAGATAGGTGATTATACACCCTAATGGGAGCGACCCACATAGCCATGCTGCCTGCCCGATTTTTGTCATTTCCCGGTTGATGAGGCTTGAGGTCAGAATTAACTCTCGACATCTGGTCGCCATTTACTTTGAATGCCACATCGTCAGATCCGTCAGATATCACTAATTGACGTCCACAAAAATACTCTAGCTGGAAGCTAGAGAATGGCAATTCCCCGCCAACAACTATCGTACGTTTTAGGAAATCAACGTACGTGATCCTTTGGAAATACTCTGTCAGACATTCGTCCATATACGTCATCCAGGAACAGGATGAACCGAAGGCACTCTCCTACTGCATCTATATAGGAATCACCCCATGGATCAATAGCGAGAAGTCCTTGCAACCCGTAGATTCCAACTACGACAGAATCACAGTTTATCTCTGCTTGCCAGGCAGAGAATATTAGGGATTCTTCCGTTTATGAAAATCCACAGTCTTCACAGCACCATCTCGATCATCTTCTGATATCTTCACGTATTTGTTGATCGGAATGGTTTTCGAATATAAATTCGATCCCGGTCTTTCCATACCAACAATCGTATTGGTCAGATTTGATAGTCGGTGATTTAACTATCAAAATATACAGTGTTTCAATCATGACACTCCAATGAGTTCACTGGTTCAGTATTCAGCATCACCTGGCCTTTAACAAACTGATTTACTTTTTGTTAAATTGAAACTTCCAATTCTTTTAATATTCAACAATACGATATTTGAATAACTCTAATTGATTAATTAACATTCGTCTTCACTCCATTCGCTTGACTCTAGATCACAACGATTACAATGGTTACGCCTGAATCCCTCAGGAAACATCCGACCGCCGTAGGCTATCTGCAGCCCTGCGAATTATGCTAGCAGTCGTACGAAATGGCGACTTAGCCGAATAATTATGTTTGGCTAATTCTATCTCGAATAACTATATTCAATTTCCCATTTTGAAATCTCCTTTAAAATTCTCCTTTTTACCAGATCTCGTTTTCAAATAACGTTAATGTAAAATTAACGTCTTAACACTTTGAATCTCACTTAAAACCTCTGGTTTATAATAAACCCTTTTTATCGTAATCTCCTTTCACTTAATTCATATAATTGAGTACGTTTATTTCCTTTCCCCATTCAATTGGTTTGCATCTCACATTCGGTAACTTTTTAAATGAATTCCCATTTAAAAATATATTCCTAAATTCATCATTAATTAAAATAATAACTTATTTCAAACATTAACTACTTTAGCAGTTAATCCCTTTATTAACTAAATTAAATATTAAATCCCTTTTAAATCCTTACTTAAGTTCAAACAATATTTATTTAACACATTAACTTGATAAACAATTCTAATTCCAAACGGTCGCTTTAATTAACTCATTAACCGATTTCAACAATCCTCGCTTTAAATTAATTAAAAATAAATTCCATAAATTGTTCTCTTTACACAGCAATGATCAAAGTTTAAACCTTTCGATTCATCCCTTATTCTCATATTTGTAGATCTGATTAACATCAGAACAAATCGAAGTCTTGAATAAATAAAATATTTATTTATTTACTTTTCTTTTATAAAACTTTATTCAAAATAATACATTAAAAATCCAACTCTAGTTATAAAGTAAATTTTATAACTTTATCTTTATTGATTTACCTGACGGTGAATCAATATTTATAACACGATTGATTTTTAAAGGCCATACACTGCCAAATACCCAACCAATATCACTCATTGGTTTAAACCGAACAAATGTTGAGTATTCAGTCAATAATCAACCATCAAATCAATCCCACCAACAGATCAGTTCATATATGAGCATATGAGAATAAATAATACATTTGAGGGATCCGGTTGGGTCCCTCCAACCTGTTCGTCCCTGTATTCAAATGGTTATCTCAAATCAGACCATTCAGTTTTGTTTAACTGATAAATTAAATAACGACCATTTAACATCAACCATAAGCAATTCAAACAATGCAACCATTTAAACACGTTTATAAATAAACGTGACCAACCAAGGTGAGTCACCTTTATTGGAACCAATCGTTAAAAATAACGATTTGGTATTTCACTGAAATTAAACACAGTTTAATTTCATCGGTTAAATCAACAAACAAGGGTATACTAGCAAACAGGCAACCATCAGCAAATAGAGCACACAAAATAAAAACACCCAATTTATATAAAATATAAAAAGGGTAACTGAGTGAGTTTAACTCACCTTGATCTGATGTGGTTGTTAACGGCCCATTTTAATTAAATTAAACAGTCGTTTAATTTAATTAAAATTTCCAGTTGATTGTAGTCTTGTCTGATTCTACCCTTGTTAGTTCCAAAAGGAAGCGTTCAGCATTAAGGTCCCAATGCCTTTCGTTTGGTTTAGTTCTGTCACATATGTACGAGTTATACAATCACAACTATTCGCAGATTATACGATTTATTTTAAAAATAAATTTCCTAATTATACCTTAATTATTTGTAATTACTTCTGTTTAAACTTGGATGAGCAACCTCTGACCGAACTAATTTCTGGAATGATATTGAAACATCCCAACTTCTCTTCACGTATTCAGCTTTCCAAGCTCCTTTTGTTGAATCTATATGGTATATATACAACATGAATTTACTGTTTTAGTTAAGTTGTTTATTTCCTTAATCAGTTCTAATATAACACGTGACTTAACAAGGTATTTGGTGCCAAAACTCCGGCCGGTCTCTTCCTTCTGCTTTGGTTCCATCGTCCTGCACAAAACAAATTGGTGGGCACAAATGTATCATTGAAAATGATATGAGTTTAATTAAAACCAATTGTTCTTTAATTAAGTTTAAGCAAGTTATCACAATTTAGTTAACTAAAAACCTAAACACTTATATTAGTTATCACCCCTTCGTTGTCTGCTTACTTCGTTTCTCCTTACCACTGCTTCTCGTCCTCATGAATTGTTACTCACGGTTGTTCAGCTATACCTCTCCTGCATCAATTCACGTTTGTTTTAATATAGATTAAATTGCTAATGAAATCCCTAAATTTCAATATCATACCCTATATCACGTTAAACATACTGTACAAGTAATATGCTTTTGGTTCCCCACTATACTGCATCGTCCCTCCTTTGCTTAACTTCCCAACGCTGCACCGTCCTCCACCACAGATCGGAGTCTGATCAGACCGTGCCTGCCTGCGCGCCTCGTCCTCCCCTACCTTCGCCCTCAACCTCACTCCACCTGTTTCCCCCAAACACCGGTAAACAGCTCCGAACCGCACATCCCATCGAATGAAATCCAGGCTACCATAGCTCGAGGAATCAGATCATAGCCGTTCAGATCATCGGCCTCGTCAAGCTTCCGAACTTTGATGTTGAAACTATGCGGCTTAATGAAGGGAAACATGAGATTAAGAAGGAGAAAGGACCGGTGTTTTTATTCGTTGATTTCAGTGGAGTGGCGGCTCTATTTACTCGTTGACCACGAGAATACGTTCTGACTAGGGTTAAACAATGGAAGAGTTGGTATTTATAGGCATCCCAATTAATATAATATTGTTTTTGAAACTTCGCCGTAAAGTAATTGATAAAAACCAGCACAAACGATTTCTGTCCACTGATAAAAAGGCTAATCTTAATGTAAAACGATGTTCCGGACCAAATGGGACAGGTTTCGTCGCAATCCGAAGTCGTTTGAAAAAAAATCCCTTATAAAACAAGAAATAAACACGCATTTCAATTTACCACAATCACCAGATAAATCGAATCAACTTGAAACTGCGAACATCGACAATAACTTTTCGATACGAACCCAACGGCACTAATTTCGTCGCATTCTGAGACTGTTTGCCCAATAGGCTGTTTTTACCCCGAACCGCCCTACCCTTTTTAACGCTAAATTTCTCGATCTCTAAATTTAACAAACTATATAGCTATCCTGACTATAATCGACGCTACGAACTCAACGGAACTGGTTTCGCGGCCTAACTCGATCGTCTGCTCCAGTTATACTCGAATATCCCTTTGTTTATTTGAACACGCGCTATAGAGGTTTGAACGGGCGTTTTCAGCTACCGTGACCACATACGATATCGGTTTTTCGCGCAATTTGACTTTCTGACAATAATTTAACGATACGGTTCTAATGAAACTGATTTCGTTGAAAACTGAGTCCGTTTGCAAAATGGCTATTTTAACGGTCGATAACGATTTCCACAGCGTTTTTTCCAAAATTTGATTTGGCCATAACTTACAATCTATAACACGAAATTTGGATTTTCTCTTTCATATGAAAATTATCATCAATACGGTTTCAGCGTTTCTTGTTTCACAGAAATCCGACTTATATCGAATCCTGTATATCAAATTGAAGTTCAAAACTCCATTTTACGAACTGCACGCCATTTTCAAGCTCGATTTATATTTATATAAATATATAATGTTCGAACCTCGTTTAAATAACGAATTTAAATATTAAATTCCATTGATATTCCAAATATAATATTTAAATCTAATTTAAATATTCAGATTCAAATGGTCGAAAAACACGGGTCGTTACATTCTTCCCCCCTTAAAATAATTTCGTCCTCGAAATTGCTAAGGTAAGAAAGAACGTTATAAACTCATTAATTTCAAATCAAATTTAAATTAAATTAGAAACCAATTCAATACAGTAAATAAATATTTTCAAAAATACCAAAAATTTTCTAACACTTTAAATTTTCGAAAAATTTCGTCAGCACCTCCTCTGTACGGCTCAATCAGTACAACTCCAACTTGCCTTTCTAGGCCTTCTCCAATCCGAAAGAAAATAAAACAGCCAAGCGGCTTGCCGTATTGGCTCATAAATCACCAAACCCATATAAAAATAAACGTGTACCTTTTTGTCGGGCATATCATTATATCCTTTCCATCTGCTACTCTGTCAGCTTATACAAATGCATTCCCAAACAAAATTCCAATTTTATCCTCAAAAACCAAATCCTTCACACATCCAAGCCAAATCCCATTCTTAACTCCTTTTCCAGCCATTATCAATTTCACCTCTTAACTCACCAGTCCAATACCATTTCAGATTCCTGTCTCCCAAATTCAAAATCTGATTCGACTAGATATATTATATCTCGATTAAATTTCCAGTTAATTGGGTTCAATTCAATTTATATTTGTTTTCACAATTTCTGTTTAAATTTGTTTTTGTACAAACAATTTCCCCTGGGAGTTTTAAACAGTTCAGCTCTTTCAAAAATCAAACATTTCTTTCCAGGATTCAAAACAACTTGTTTTTCTCAAAGCAGTTCAAAACAAGATTTTTGGTAGTAATCCGTCACTTACCACTCGAAAATGAACACTGATGATGCGGCCGTCATCATCAGAGTTATTCCCCAGCTATCGAAGTGAGTTCAATACTATATCACTTATCAAACCATATTTAAACACTTCCATTTTGAAATTTATTTCAAAATATCATTCACGATGCTTGTAAACCAAATTTAAAATCTCCCAGGATTTAAAAATTCTCATATATTCAATTCAAGTTCATTTGCAATCATCTTTCCCACTTTAAGGAATTTTAATTCCAATTCTGATTTATTACATTTCCACTAATCCTGACTAGTTATTTATAACCATCTTGATTATAATCTGATTCAATTAACAAATTAACACAACCAATATATACATTATAATAATTTTAATATATATACCTTGTTTATATCCAAATATATTTCGGGTAAAATTTCCATTTACCCTCTTTCAAAAACATACTGTGTCGAATTATTCTGTTCAAGAGTTTAGAAACACTTATCGACACAGTTTGCATTACTGTATCGACCAGAATTCATAAACTACTCGACAAACCAATCAACACAATATAAGTAATAATTTTTTTTATAAAATCTACAAATACGTTCACTCGTATATATACACTCAAACTCAATCTAGGGTATTACTAACCCCATCTCTACTGAGTCACGCCACAGAGCCAAGGTAATTACTTAACCAATAGCTCTGATACCACTGTAACGAACCGGGGTTTTCGTCTCCGAAAATCAACATCAAACTACCATGTTGACTATTCAGACATCGAACATTCCAGATCATTAATAGAAAGAAGTTAGAGGGTGAGAATAGATAAGATAGAAATATTAGAATAGAAGAAGAAGAAGAAGAACATGACACCACACAGAGTCTCACATCGCAGCGGAACAAAATACAATACAGAAATAACCTTTATTGAAAGCTTTTGAAATACTTACATTGTCAGAGTACACATCTGGACAGTGATACTAATCTGTCCTCATATAACACACAGCGGAATAATAATATCATATGTCTGGACTCTTCCAGTCCGTCTCTTCATAGCAGTCGATAACCTGAATCTGTACAACCCGGCCTAACCCGAGCATTTACAAAACACCGGGTCAGTCTGGTGAACCAGAGTGAGATAAACTCGCACAGTATAAAGGGCAAATCATCAAATCATGATTTTAGAGTTCAAAATCCTTTCAAAAGAAAAGGATAATCGTAAGACCAAATCCACACATAAACACGGACGGTTTTTACCTTACGATAACCCAAAACATTTTTGAAACCAATATCTTGTCTGATATTATAATAATGTCTAAATACAAGTAAATAGAATCTAGTGGAACGCTTGCATCTCACGCTCCACATATATAGTATACAAACAAAAACCCGCAGGCGCTTATTGGAGATTGGATTCCGACTTGACAAGGTATGGGTCCACCTTCCGATAGTGTATCTCTAGAGACAAATACACTGGGTTCAACAAGAACTTCTTGCAACCCGGCCCTCACATGACCGACCACTCATTTCGCTTGAGTGTATCGAATGTATATCACCGACGGTTGGGATCAGCAACCGTCTCCCGACAAGGGACAGCATCGAAACATAGATTTTAGAAACAAATAGGACTTCCTCTAGATAGGTGATTATACACCCTAATGGGAGCGACCCACATAGCCATGCTGCCTGCCCGATTTTTGTCATTTCCCGGTTGATGAGGCTTGAGGTCAGAATTAACTCTCGACATCTGGTCGCCATTTACTTTGAATGCCACATCGTCAGATCCGTCAGATATCACTAATTGACGTCCACAAAAATACTCTAGCTGGAAGCTAGAGAATGGCAATTCCCCGCCAACAACTATCGTACGTTTTAGGAAATCAACGTACGTGATCCTTTGGAAATACTCTGTCAGACATTCGTCCATATACGTCATCCAGGAACAGGATGAACCGAAGGCACTCTCCTACTGCATCTATATAGGAATCACCCCATGGATCAATAGCGAGAAGTCCTTGCAACCCGTAGATTCCAACTACGACAGAATCACAGTTTATCTCTGCTTGCCAGGCAGAGAATATTAGGGATTCTTCCGTTTATGAAAATCCACAGTCTTCACAGCACCATCTCGATCATCTTCTGATATCTTCACGTATTTGTTGATCGGAATGGTTTTCGAATATAAATTCGATCCCGGTCTTTCCATACCAACAATCGTATTGGTCAGATTTGATAGTCGGTGATTTAACTATCAAAATATACAGTGTTTCAATCATGACACTCCAATGAGTTCACTGGTTCAGTATTCAGCATCACCTGGCCTTTAACAAACTGATTTACTTTTTGTTAAATTGAAACTTCCAATTCTTTTAATATTCAACAATACGATATTTGAATAACTCTAATTGATTAATTAACATTCGTCTTCACTCCATTCGCTTGACTCTAGATCACAACGATTACAATGGTTACGCCTGAATCCCTCAGGAAACATCCGACCGCCGTAGGCTATCTGCAGCCCTGCGAATTATGCTAGCAGTCGTACGAAATGGCGACTTAGCCGAATAATTATGTTTGGCTAATTCTATCTCGAATAACTATATTCAATTTCCCATTTTGAAATCTCCTTTAAAATTCTCCTTTTTACCAGATCTCGTTTTCAAATAACGTTAATGTAAAATTAACGTCTTAACACTTTGAATCTCACTTAAAACCTCTGGTTTATAATAAACCCTTTTTATCGTAATCTCCTTTCACTTAATTCATATAATTGAGTACGTTTATTTCCTTTCCCCATTCAATTGGTTTGCATCTCACATTCGGTAACTTTTTAAATGAATTCCCATTTAAAAATATATTCCTAAATTCATCATTAATTAAAATAATAACTTATTTCAAACATTAACTACTTTAGCAGTTAATCCCTTTATTAACTAAATTAAATATTAAATCCCTTTTAAATCCTTACTTAAGTTCAAACAATATTTATTTAACACATTAACTTGATAAACAATTCTAATTCCAAACGGTCGCTTTAATTAACTCATTAACCGATTTCAACAATCCTCGCTTTAAATTAATTAAAAATAAATTCCATAAATTGTTCTCTTTACACAGCAATGATCAAAGTTTAAACCTTTCGATTCATCCCTTATTCTCATATTTGTAGATCTGATTAACATCAGAACAAATCGAAGTCTTGAATAAATAAAATATTTATTTATTTACTTTTCTTTTATAAAACTTTATTCAAAATAATACATTAAAAATCCAACTCTAGTTATAAAGTAAATTTTATAACTTTATCTTTATTGATTTACCTGACGGTGAATCAATATTTATAACACGATTGATTTTTAAAGGCCATACACTGCCAAATACCCAACCAATATCACTCATTGGTTTAAACCGAACAAATGTTGAGTATTCAGTCAATAATCAACCATCAAATCAATCCCACCAACAGATCAGTTCATATATGAGCATATGAGAATAAATAATACATTTGAGGGATCCGGTTGGGTCCCTCCAACCTGTTCGTCCCTGTATTCAAATGGTTATCTCAAATCAGACCATTCAGTTTTGTTTAACTGATAAATTAAATAACGACCATTTAACATCAACCATAAGCAATTCAAACAATGCAACCATTTAAACACGTTTATAAATAAACGTGACCAACCAAGGTGAGTCACCTTTATTGGAACCAATCGTTAAAAATAACGATTTGGTATTTCACTGAAATTAAACACAGTTTAATTTCATCGGTTAAATCAACAAACAAGGGTATACTAGCAAACAGGCAACCATCAGCAAATAGAGCACACAAAATAAAAACACCCAATTTATATAAAATATAAAAAGGGTAACTGAGTGAGTTTAACTCACCTTGATCTGATGTGGTTGTTAACGGCCCATTTTAATTAAATTAAACAGTCGTTTAATTTAATTAAAATTTCCAGTTGATTGTAGTCTTGTCTGATTCTACCCTTGTTAGTTCCAAAAGGAAGCGTTCAGCATTAAGGTCCCAATGCCTTTCGTTTGGTTTAGTTCTGTCACATATGTACGAGTTATACAATCACAACTATTCGCAGATTATACGATTTATTTTAAAAATAAATTTCCTAATTATACCTTAATTATTTGTAATTACTTCTGTTTAAACTTGGATGAGCAACCTCTGACCGAACTAATTTCTGGAATGATATTGAAACATCCCAACTTCTCTTCACGTATTCAGCTTTCCAAGCTCCTTTTGTTGAATCTATATGGTATATATACAACATGAATTTACTGTTTTAGTTAAGTTGTTTATTTCCTTAATCAGTTCTAATATAACACGTGACTTAACAAGGTATTTGGTGCCAAAACTCCGGCCGGTCTCTTCCTTCTGCTTTGGTTCCATCGTCCTGCACAAAACAAATTGGTGGGCACAAATGTATCATTGAAAATGATATGAGTTTAATTAAAACCAATTGTTCTTTAATTAAGTTTAAGCAAGTTATCACAATTTAGTTAACTAAAAACCTAAACACTTATATTAGTTATCACCCCTTCGTTGTCTGCTTACTTCGTTTCTCCTTACCACTGCTTCTCGTCCTCATGAATTGTTACTCACGGTTGTTCAGCTATACCTCTCCTGCATCAATTCACGTTTGTTTTAATATAGATTAAATTGCTAATGAAATCCCTAAATTTCAATATCATACCCTATATCACGTTAAACATACTGTACAAGTAATATGCTTTTGGTTCCCCACTATACTGCATCGTCCCTCCTTTGCTTAACTTCCCAACGCTGCACCGTCCTCCACCACAGATCGGAGTCTGATCAGACCGTGCCCGCCTGCGCGCCTCGTCCTCCCCTACCTTCGCCCTCAACCTCACTCCACCTGTTTCCCCCAAACACCGGTAAACAGCTCCGAACCGCACATCCCATCGAATGAAATCCAGGCTACCATAGCTCGAGGAATCAGATCATAGCCGTTCAGATCATCGGCCTCGTCAAGCTTCCGAACTTTGATGTTGAAACTATGCGGCTTAATGAAGGGAAACATGAGATTAAGAAGGAGAAAGGACCGGTGTTTTTATTCGTTGATTTCAGTGGAGTGGCGGCTCTATTTACTCGTTGACCACGAGAATACGTTCTGACTAGGGTTAAACAATGGAAGAGTTGGTATTTATAGGCATCCCAATTAATATAATATTGTTTTTGAAACTTCGCCGTAAAGTAATTGATAAAAACCAGCACAAACGATTTCTGTCCACTGATAAAAAGGCTAATCTTAATGTAAAACGATGTTCCGGACCAAATGGGACAGGTTTCGTCGCAATCCGAAGTCGTTTGAAAAAAAATCCCTTATAAAACCAGAAATAAACACGCATTTCAATTTACCACAATCACCAGATAAATCGAATCAACTTGAAACTGCGAACATCGACAATAACTTTTCGATACGAACCCAACGGCACTAATTTCGTCGCATTCTGAGACTGTTTGCCCAATAGGCTGTTTTTACCCCGAACCGCCCTACCCTTTTTAACGCTAAATTTCTCGATCTCTAAATTTAACAAACTATATAGCTATCCTGACTATAATCGACGCTACGAACTCAACGGAACTGGTTTCGCGGCCTAACTCGATCGTCTGCTCCAGTTATACTCGAATATCCCTTTGTTTATTTGAACACGCGCTATAGAGGTTTGAACGGGCGTTTTCAGCTACCGTGACCACATACGATATCGGTTTTTCGCGCAATTTGACTTTCTGACAATAATTTAACGATACGGTTCTAATGAAACTGATTTCGTTGAAAACTGAGTCCGTTTGCAAAATGGCTATTTTAACGGTCGATAACGATTTCCACAGCGTTTTTTCCAAAATTTGATTTGGCCATAACTTACAATCTATAACACGAAATTTGGATTTTCTCTTTCATATGAAAATTATCATCAATACGGTTTCAGCGTTTCTTGTTTCACAGAAATCCGACTTATATCGAATCCTGTATATCAAATTGAAGTTCAAAACTCCATTTTACGAACTGCACGCCATTTTCAAGCTCGATTTATATTTATATAAATATATAATGTTCGAACCTCGTTTAAATAACGAATTTAAATATTAAATTCCATTGATATTCCAAATATAATATTTAAATCTAATTTAAATATTCAGATTCAAATGGTCGAAAAACACGGGTCGTTACAGAACTTTATATTTTTCATAAATAGTTATATGTATAGGTGTTATTTGCACGTACTAAAATAGTTCACCGAAGTTTCTAGATATATTCAATTCTTGTAAGCTATTAAATTATGTTTTATGTATCAGGTATGCAAAATAATATTCAAGTGTAATGCTGGCGTATATATAATATTTCTTGCCATATTGCAGTTTTTAATGCTAATACTTGATTCATGTAATCGAAAAAATTACAGTTTATTCAGCTTTTTCTTACAAGATATTAAATGCTTTGCATCCTTAAGTTTAGGAATCCATTAATTTCATTTAGTGCCATAGATGGTCTTTATCCTTCAGTCCTTCACAACAAATCGTCTTTATACTAAGAAATATTAACATATTTATATATTTAAGATCTAAAGTATTTATCCTTGATGGAACTTTATATGTTTCATAAATAGTTATATGTATAGGTGTTATTTGCACGTACTAAAATAGTTCACCGAAGTTTCTAGATATATTGAATTCTTGTAAGCTATTAAATTATGTTTTATGTATCAGGTATGCAAAATAATATTCAAGTGTAATGCTGGTGTATATAAATTAAAAGCTCGTCTTACAACACATTCAAAATCCACTTTTTGGTTAAATTTAGAAATATTAAACCTATTTTTCATCGAACTTAATTGTTTTAAAAAAAAACTTTTTTTGAACATCTGATAGCCCTTGAAAACCTATTAATTTCATCGAACTTAATTGTTTCAGCACTACAATCCTCTTTTTAGTTGCATGCAATGCTTATTTTTTGAAAATGATAGCCCTTGAAGCTTTGACTATGATTTTGAGTCCAAATTGAAATCAGTTAACCAAAGATTTATGATCTAATGCAACAAAGTTGTATTTCGATACAAATTTGGTTGGATATCATTTTCTATTTTAAGGGTAATGCGCTTAATTCTACAGGTTGGATATTCCTTATTTTTATTCTGCTGGAATTATTCAAATTTTTATTAGATTTTGGAAGTAATCATCCTAGGTAGACAAAAAGAAAAACCGAAAGAGAGCAAAGAATCCTATGCTAGTGAGAACGATTGATGTGCGAAGACTGTTAGAGAAACATGTACGTTTTTATATGGAAAAAGAAATGAGATGTATAAATGTAGGTGTGAACGGTTCGTGTTATTTTTGCATCCTTCTATTCATATAAACTACCAGTTTTCTTTCTAGATATTTGTGTCAATCGAGAAGGATTTAAAAATATGAAGATGACTAAAGATATTCTAAACATATACATTATTGTAATTACATTAACATTCACCGACAACGAAGAAAGTTTCTCACATATTAAGTAGCTTTTACTTTTTTCATTGTAGGTATGGCAAGATGATTGTATAATATATGTTCGTAAACATATTTTATTTCATATATAAGTTAGAAATTATTGTGTAAGATAGATAGAATACACCATGCAATGGCACTGGATTAAAAATCTTAACATCTCTTTGAACCTGAATACAAGGTTTACCATTGTTATATCAAGCAGTTATTTAATAGACAGGGGAAAGAGAACTAACCAACTGTATGCTGGCATAACATGCCACTAAGTAGAATTTACATTAAATATAGCTCAAAAATTTCTAATGAACAAATCTAGAGTAAAGGTCCTACATTTATTTTCCTTGCTCTTTCCATTAGAGAAGCACAAAAATGAATGTTGTTACTTCATTTTTGGTTTTATGGTAAACATGTTTGAGAACTCCACCTTTGACCATACGATCTGATTCTTTATGCTAAATTACCTTTCCTGGGTTATTGATGGACATATATAACTTTTTAAAAATTTGTGATTTTTTTTAAAATCAGCATATTTTCTAATAATTTCAAATATGAAGGATCATCATCTTTGAGATTATGCATTTTGAAAGATTGTCATCTTTAGCATGATCGATTTTTAAATTTATAAATAACTATTGAAATTGATGATGACTTTTTTTTATAGTATTTACGTGATTCCATTACGTATAAGTATAAGAACAAATATCATGATAATGTATTGATATATGACTTCGTGAACATGAGAGAATGCAAGTGAATTAAGATAAGATAGCTATAATTTAAATTTTAATATAAAATAATTATAGAATTCTTTGCAATATGAACTTCATATCATGCTTATTCCACGTTAAATTAGAGAGTCGACTTAGGTTAATGTTGAAGTTCATTCAAGTGTAAAGCTATATCAGTTATACATTTTCTTATTTATTCCAGGTTAACGCCGAAAGCGAGATGAAAAATGATTTGTCAAGTGATTATCTGCATATATGGGAATTTTTTTAAGAGATGACTTATTCTTGAATAAAGGTCATTATTATTAGCCTCTAAGCAAGCATTGTGGAGGATTCAGGTAATTTTAGTAATATTTTATCATTATTTTTATATCAGTCTGACATGGTGATGAGTTAATAAGATACTCCATTATTTTAATTGATCTACATCTTCATTCATATGTAATTTCATTTTTCCTTGCTTAGGATATATAACTTTTAGGATTATCTTCCTGTTCCAGATGCCTCACTCTGCTAGGAGTTTTCTGATTAGAGGTATGGTTTTCTTTTGAATTTATTCTTCATCTTGTTTGTTTTTTCTCCTTCTGTTGATTAATTATGATCTCCAAACAATGAAAGTGAACAAGTATTCAGATGGATGAAATCCTTTTATGAGTAGTTTATAAACACATAAGGTAATATACCATTTTCCTTTTGTTTATTAAACTTTCATTATTATATGCATGTAGAATGGTACCACATTCATTACCCATCACATGCGATAACCTTTCTCTATTATTTCAATTTTTGATATCAAGTTGGTAGTAATTCTAATATTCTGAATTGTTGTATTTTTATTATTTAAAAGATGATGATTCTCATGATATAATAACTAAAGCTTTTTTAGTATTACAATTTTATTGTTATATGACAAAAATAGTGTTAATTCTGCTATTAATTATACTTAAATTTCATATATACATCACTTATCCCTTCTTTGTTGGTTGCTTCTATCCACAATATCTGGATACAGTAATTCTCAACTAAAATAAGGATGAAAAATATACTGTTTCTGAAGAACATATATTCGTATAAGAGGATAAGCAGTGAGAATCATGAAGCAGAGTGAAATATTATTAAAGATTTGTATAACAAACTCACTAATACTATGGATATGCATTCGAGAGCAATTGTTATACATGCATTTACAAATTCGTACACGATCCTTAACTATAATCTGAAGTATTTTTACACTAAGCTTTGCTTAGTACGGTTTGTAGAATTTTTAGAAGAAAATCTAAGTCGATCATTTTTAAATCTACATTAGACTATGTAGTACGTATTTTTTTTGTTAAAGTATAGATGTCAATTTATTAAAGTTATATATGTATTTCAAAATTTAATCACTTGGGACATTCTGGCATTTAATTTGCAACAACCTTTCATTGCTATCTTTCAACTGATTCATTCAGCTCATGGGTTCTGGTTACCCTTCCCATGCAACACATTTTATGAAAAAATTCTTTCAACATGTATAACATCATGCGTCAGCTGGTTTTGAAAAAATGAAATGGCATATTCCCATATAGCTTAGGGCCTGCATAAACTAAGCACCTGCCCCTATGTTTTATTATTCTCGCTCAGTCTTTAGCTTTTCTAAGCTGCATTTAGTAATTTATATATTATTTCTTTTGTTTATGTTTTTATTCTGCCTATCATCCATGTGATATTACCTATGTGTATGATTATCGCTTTCCTCTAACGAGGATCATTCTTTCATCAAATAAAAAGTTTGGATCCAAAAAAATTGACATTTTGTTATCTATATTTTTGTTTGATATATTATACGGTTATGATGCATTTTACCAGTAAATGTTATTGACTTAGTCAACAATTTAGTTCTTGCTTTGCAATGATCTTTTGCATAAGAATCAAGTTAACTGGAATCAATGTTGAGGTTTGTTCAATCTTTATGATGAGCCAAATGGACATTTTTATATTTTAGATTCCCATTTAGGTTATATTAGTTTGTATCTTTGATGATTTTTAATTTGATTATTGTGTTTGTTGAAGTAATAATGTCTTATTATTCGAAGTATTCGTTTGTGATAGAGTATTTTGTTACTTTAGCACCAAAGCACCCAATTGTCTTATTATTCGTAGTATTCGTTTTTTGTAGTACTTTCACCTATTTTCAGTTTTGAAATTATACAATATCACCAAGACGTATTTCAATCCCTTTCTGCATCAAAAATTACCAAATACAACTTACTATAACGTTAACCGAATTGATTTCTGATTTCTATAATTTTTCTAAATAATAATAAAATAAATTATGCTTCTTTCTAATAATTCCACATGGTATATTTTTTCCATTAACGGTTTACTTTCATCAATGTAGTAAGCTCAAATATGGAGATCCAAGAAGTGTTTAAGCTGTGCATTTTTTTTTTAAATTTTCATTTTTAAACTGTGCATTTATTTATTTTAATATTTAGGCTTTTGATGGAAGCTGCAGCAAAAGTGAATGAAGATAAGGAATAGGGATGCAACATAGGAAGGGCCTAATTTATGCATTGTCCGAATTGGTTATTGGAGGTATTGTAATTTAATTGAATGTCGCATTCATTGTTTGTAAGCGTGTATATATTTTGTAATAGTAAAATTTAGAGTTGTACATTTAACATTGTAGGATTTGATATTAAGTATATAATATGATTGATGTTTTGTTATGAATGATGAATGATTGTATATTAAATTGTGATAGTTTGATGTTTGTTGAAGTGGAATTTTCTAGTTTTGTGGTATTTGCTGTGAGATATTGTTATACATATGTTGTATATTCTTATTGGTGTATGTTTTATGAAATTACCTATTTCAGTTTTGGTAAAATATTCACGTTTGTAACAGTTACAACTGTTAGTAAATTATTGAATGAAATGTTCAGTTTTATATACTGACAGTAATAACTATTACATATTTCATATTTGTAACAATTATTACTGTTATAAAAATAATTTTTATAACGTTTATAAATGTTATAAAATTTTCAGTACTAACGGTTATAAGTGTTACAAAGCGATTATTTTGTAACAGTTATAACCGTTATAACATGAACAATTCATAACGGTTATAACCGTTACAATATTCATGATAACAGTTTGTCACGTATATTGTAGTAACGATTATAACTGTTACAAAAGTTAATTAGTCACAGTAATAACCGTTATAAAATCCCTTTTCTGGTGTATATATTAAATTTAAAATAGATAGGAACATAACGTTGTAATTTGGACATATGTTAATAGAATCGAACGCCATCAGATCCGTTGGAATCGAAACGATGAGATGATGTGATGGAACTGATGTGGTAGAAAATAAAGCTTTTGGAATTTTGTGATAAAATCAAACATCCGTTTGATTTTTGAACAAAACAAAAGCAAAATCATCAACTGCAAAACAAGGTGAGTAAACTCACTAACTATGGCTCGTTTATATTTTTATATAGAAATTTTATATTGTGTGTCGATTGTTTGAATGAATGGTTGATAAAATTGGTTGAAATGGGTTTGACATGGTTATATCATTGATTGGTTCTTAATTCTGTTTACAATGACATTTCATATTGATGTGAAATTAATATTATTGATGTTGATTAACATCTGTGGATGCAGGGAAACAAGTTGGAGGGACCCAACTGGGTTCCTCAATATTTATATAATTTTTTTCATTGATTGTGATGTGTGATGTGATATATATATATAATCAGTGGTTGACTTTGTTGTGATTGAGCTACCCTGGCCTAGAATTTTGGTATTTAAATACCATAAAATATTTTCAGATATAGAGAAGGAATTTGGGACTTATTAAGGAAATTTATTCCCAAAAATAGGATTTTAATTTTTGAATAGAGTTGAAAATAGAAAACCGGTTCAAATGGATGAATCAAGAATTCGTTTATAAATGATAATATAAATTAATTGAATTATTTACCATTGGATATCTTGAAATATAAATTCAAATTTGAATTTATATAGAGAAATGGAAATCGGGTTTTGAAGCCAATATTCAAAATAAGATTTAAACATAGCTAATATTAAGGAAATTTAAACGGATTTTTAATGATTGAAATAAAAAGAGATGAGAATGGTATGGAAAAATCTGAGTAGAAGTTATAAATAGAATTTGGGTTTAAGATATTATTTATAAGTACAAAATCAAACTGATTTGATTGTATATAAAAGAAATATATTCACGATTAAACTGAATAATGGTTTAAAGGAAATATTTTGCAAATGAAATATCTCTAAAGGAAATATAGACTTGAAATATGAATCCAAATTGAAGATTGAATGAAAAGGAGAACAGGTAATCGATTTAAAAGAAAACGATGGGTTTTAGTTCAAAAAATCGGAATATAAAATAAAGTGTGATAATGTTTTGTAGACAGGAATGGTTATAAAGAAATTGGGTAATGATAAATTAAAAAGTTAATTTGGATTTTGAATTAACTTGAAGTGGTAGATAAATTCCGAAGTTCGGAATATAAATTGAATATAGATTACCCGAGAGAGAGTTATTTATTGGAATTTGATTATATCGAATTTAGGGAAGTAGTTATTTTTACTTTCCGTTTTAAATCAAATTTATTTATTTATTTACTTATTAATTTATTGAAATAGATATATTTTTATAAATCAAATATTTGGAAACAACGATTATAATGCTACCGTTATAATATATGTTTTATAAATCTAAGCAGCGATTATAACGCTACTGTTATAATATATGTTTTATAAATCTAAATAGCGATTTTAACGCTACCGTTATAATACATGTTTTATAAATCAAATATTTGGAAACAGCGATTATAACGCCACTGTTATAATCAATGTTTTTCTGTAAATGAAATGGATTCTTCGATTGAATCTGAGAGTCGCGTAAGCGATGTTTTGTTTGAAGTTGCAAGCTTTGACTATTTTAAATTTTAGAATGCTATTCAATTAAGGTCTAAGAGGTAATTATACCTTTATTGACTTCATGATTGATGGCGAAATGGTTATGGTTCGATAGTGAAGATTGGTTAGCAATATAGTTAGTTAATAAATGATTAATGGTTTGAGTTATAATAACGATGTTTTATAACATCGTGTTAATTTAAAGGATTTTGAAGTGTTGCCCCAAATAAAATGAGAGATATTTTCTACGCATAGAAAATGAAATGAATTGGTCAGCGAGGAATTAAGAAATGGAATATGGAAATATTTTCCGATATTAATAAGGTATATTTTCTAAATATAGAAAATAAGGATTCGTGAATATTTAGAAATGTTTTCTAACTGGAATAAGAGATATTTTCTCAAATAAAGAAATTAGGATATTGGAAATGTTTTTCCAAGAATCGAGAGACAAATAGAGCTTTGAAAGGATACGAAAGATGGGGAATGAGAATTGGGAGTGATAATATAATAAGGAATTAATTTAAAAAGGCCTCAGTGTTGTTTGATGGTTGATCGGTATAATTTCCATCTGGAAATAGGATCATTGGTTGAATTGATGTTCCTTTGATAGTTAAATCACTGACTATCAAAGTTTTGGTTTATTTTATACCTCCATTGTCAATACGGAGAGACCGAGGTCAGATTAATTATCTGAAAACCACTTAGTATAGGCATAAGTGTTGCGAATCGAACTATGTCGAAGATAATTGAAGATGGAGTAAATGCAAGGGCTATTCTGTTAATCCTAGGTAAAAATTGCCCAAGATGGATTAATAGAACGAGACCTTCGATTTGTCCAGTCCCAGGACAACGTATATGGACGGATCTGGTGATTTGGCATTCAAAGTAAATGGTGGCAAGATGCTCTTGAAAGATAATCCCGACCTCAAGCCTCATCAATCGGGAAATAACAGAAATTGGGCAGGCAACATGGCCAAGTGGGTCATTCCCATTAGCAGTACTATCGCCTGATCTATAGAAATTTCATTTGCTTCTTATTATATTCGTTGTTGTATGCTTTCGGTAACGGTTGTTGATCACAACCATTGGTGATAATATGCTTGGTACACTCAAGTTATATGAGTGGCCAGCCATGTGTGGCCGGGTTGCAAGATGTTCTTGTTGAACCCCAGTGTATCCCCTCTAGAGTACACTGATCGGAAGGTGGTTCCATACCTTGTCATAGTTGGAATCCAATATCCAATAAGTGCCTTGTAGTTTTTGATTTTATATTATATATGGAGCGTGAGATGCAAGCGTTCCGCTAGATTGCTATTTATTTGACTTAGACATTATTATAATACCATGGATTTGATATCAAAAATATATTTTGGTTATTGTAAGGTAAAAACCATCCGTGTTTATGTGTGGTCGGTCTTACGATTATCATTTCTTTTGAAAGGATTTTTGAAAGTTAAACAAATGGTTGGAGCTTACTCACACTAGTCCCAGGATTGACCCGGAGTTTATTTTGTTTGTTTTCCCTAAACTCTTGGGTGCCTAAATTTGTACGGGCAATCAAGTAGTCGAGATTTTACAGATTCACTTGGAGGAGCTTGAAGCAGGAGGCTTCACCAGTTAGCTATAGACTATCGTATTTTCCGCTGTATACTATATTGTAACTGAAAAAAGGTGTTTATAATTGTTCCAGGAATAACTGTTGTGCTCTGATAATGGTATGTATATACAGTTACTGATTTGTATTTTCAAAAGTTATGTTATATAATATATTTTATTTGTTCCGTTGTGAGATTTGTGTTCTTCGTTTTCTTCTTTTCTAATTTTTCTTTCTTTCTATTTCTCATCCTCTAACTTCTTTTTACTAATGATTCGTATCTCTGTGCAATTTGGGTTGGACGTGTAGTGTTATTATTCGACTCAAAGAGTACGGAAATTCGGGCCATTACAGATTATACCATACAAGCCATTCAGGAAGATTTTAGCATGGGGAAAATCAAAAAAGAGATGAGCCACACTTTCATTTGCCTCATTCCAAAAGTTGAAAATCCTACCAGACCTGGAGAATTCAGACCCAAAGCATGTTGCAATGTAGTTCATAAAATTCTCAACAAAGTGATATGCAACATAATGAAACAAATATTACCAGACATCTTCTTTGATTGTCAGATTGCTTTTATAAAGCGCAGGAATGTTTTGGAGAACTTGTTGTTGGTCCACGAACTTGTTAGAAATTTCAATAAACCAAGTGCAGGTAAATTCTGTTTAAAAGTTGATCTCCATAAATCATATGATAAAATCAATCGAAATTTTATTATTTATATGTTAGAATGCATGGGATTTCCAAGGATTTTTGGTATCTTGATTAACAAGTGTATTTCTACCCCTACCTTCTCTATATTGATCAATGGTATCCCAAGGGGATTCATTCGATCTAACAGGGGGATTACACAAGGAGATCCTTTATCTCCTTACCTGTTTGATGTTGCAATGGAGTATTTCTCACTTCAAATGGAACTGTTGGTGCAAAACAGACTCATTCAGACTGTGTATACTTTCCAACCTAAGATAAGTCACTTCTTATATGCTAGTGACCTGATAATATGCATTAAATAAAATGAAACAACTGCCAACACTATTAAAAATAACTTTTATCTTTTGGGGAAGTATGTTGGCTTGTAAGTGAGTGAGAACAAGATTAAATATTACTTTAGAAAATTTTGTGATAGTAGAGACATTATTCTTCAAATTCTTTGAGTTACCGAGGGGACCCTACCAGTCAAGTACTCAGGTGTTCCACTATCCACGATTTTTTTACTAATAGAGAATGTGGGTCTCATTGACAAAATTAAAGATAAACTTCAAGGTTTGAGTTCAAAAGTTTTATCTTTGGCAGGGCGAATAAAATTGGTGCATATAGTAATTTAGGCTAAAGGGAATTTTTGGATTCAAACTTTTCGAATTCCTATAGCACCAATTGAGAAGATTGAAAAGGTTGAAGCTGACTTTGTATGGAGGCGAGATACCAAAAAATTAAATAGGTTGAACTGTCTAGACCAAAGTTGAAGGTGGTGTTGGTTTAAGAAATCTCAAAGATATGAGAGATGTGTTCACTTTGAAGCAAGGTTGGAAAGTGATCACCAGCAAAGGTTTATGGGCTAGATGGATGGGACAAAGGTATATTAAGGGTAATTTCTGGCATATGGCTGTTGGTAATAATGCTTCAGCAAATTGGAGAACTATTCTTCGATTAAGAGACACTCTAGCTATGAATTGTATCAGATAATTTGCAAATGGTTGAAATACTAATCTATGGAAAGACCCTTGGATTCTGGGTAAATCCATGATTGATATTGCGGGTTGGAACACCTGTTCGACATTTGGTCCACCTGATATTACTATTGATTCTATCTTTGATAATCAAACCTGGTGTTCTGATTACCTTCCATGTTACAGTGTTATCAAACAAAACATTGTCGGTATGCCTTTATATCCTTGTAGAGATAATGATGTTTGGTCATGGAAAAATTCTATGGGCATCTTTACGATTGAATCTACCAAGGATTCTATATGTGAAAGATACAATATTTGAACATGGAGTAAAACGATTTGGGATAAAGCTATTTGCCATAAGAATTCATCCACAGAATACAAAGCTATTTTGGGTCTTCTTCCAACTTTGGACAGATTATACAAATAGGGAATAACTAAAGGTATATTTTGCGTTCTTTGTCGCATGGCTGAAGAGAATCATGATCATCTAATTTTTTCATTGGATTACTCTTCTACGGTTGCCAAAAATTGCAAAATTGCTATAGACCCAAATAACCAGTCTTCCAACTTGAGAGAAATAGTGTAACGATACGGATTTTGCTTGGACCTAATCGATCGCAAAGTCGACCAAGACCGTTCAAAACCCGAATATACTAACTCTGGGAATACAACACATTAGAAGAAATAACAGAAGACTTTTATAAACATTACAATAATGTTACATCAGAGTACAAAATATATAAGAGTACATCGAATTATATTACAACGGAAGATTAAATTACAATAATTTAATAATGTGTAGGGGAAATGAATAAACTGATACAACGGAAGTCTATCAATGCCCTGGACACAGCTTTAAGCTTTGATCCAAAATCGTGCTTAATATATCTGCCAAATAACCTACTCGACTGCCCGTGTGGAAAAGAGGGCCCCTGAGTTTGCAAAGTGAAACAAACTACGGGTCAGTCATGGGACTGGTATGAGAAATCTTCCTTAACCTATTTAATAATAATAAGGCTAATCATAGGACCATGCCGCTAACGCGGAACGGGTTTACTCCATTGGATTTCCAGCGCATAAATAAAGTAAATCATTGAAAACAACGCAATGCTTTTTAGAAAAATGAAACCATTATAAGACTCAAGTCCCACCACACAATGCAACGCAAACCGGAGGATAGAGTTTTACCTTATAATGGTCAAAAATGCTTGATATGTTAAAACGGATTTGATATTATCATTTGTGTATATATGTTTCAAAAACATTTCAATCATAATGTATCAATCATAGACGACATAGCTACCATATACTATGTCGCCATACTAGTTATACAATCAAAACCGTATGGTGTCGTATTGGAAGTTGGATTTCCATCACGAACCAAGGCAAAAGATAGTCCTTACCGAATTTGAGACACTCTAGCATGTGCCTCAGGATACAGCCGCAACTGCACATAGGAGCGCCAAGGCCGGTCCATACATATGTTAGTGGATTAGTTATGCCTGAACAATACGTTTCCCCGCCCTATGGGGCGTAAATAGAGCCATTAGGGACTCAAATAACCGAGGCGCCTCGAAAACCATCATCCACATAAGTAAAAATGTCGGGCCTTGTAAAACCCTGACACCACTTCTAGCTAGAAAGAAACGCATGTTCTCCCTGGGGTCCTTCTCCCGTTTCTGGTTCATACCGGGGTGTGAGGCTCGGAAAGTATCACTACACAATGCTATGCTAAATAAAGCTGTGCTTTGATCATCAACCACAAGGCTCTGCTTTTCAACAAAATCCTTGATCAATTGCATCTTAGCATGCCGCATTGTCAATCCATACCATACCATTGATTTCTGCCAATATATAACCTCTAAGCTCGTACGTCTTAGAGGAGGGTGTTATGCGAGAGAATAAATTCTGCGCCACCAAACAGATATATATTCAGCAGAGATCAACGAATACAACATAAAGGAATACAATGTCAGACATACCATCCATTTACAAGTTCGTTCTAGGTTTGAACGAAAACGGACACACCTTATTCCTTCCCATATGTCCAATACAGAAAAGAGGTTCTCTCATATCCATCGATCTCCAATTACGTTTGGACGATCACCACTTATTACCTTGTCTTGGGTGGTCGGCCAATCAAGACATCAGTAACCATCCAAACGATGTGAAGACCTTCGGTCTTCAACCACCATCTTCGTCTTCGACTCTTGATCGTCGTATTAATTATTCAAAATGGGTCGAACCCGGTCTTTCTGGATAACTAGCGTATTTTATAATCAATAGGCAAGTGTTATAAAAACACATCATACGCCTCATTCCAACTCAGAATATTCTTTTAAGTAAAATATTCACATTTATAAAGGAAAGGTTCCCATTAATTTTATCAAAGATAAATTCTTTAATTTATTATTTAATCCTCTTTTTAATGATCATTCAAATTTAAGAAATAAATCTTATCTTTAACTGGGTTAAAGAACCAATGTCATTTAAAACAGTGTTCACGATAAACCCAAAATCATTTCCCATTAAATATGGAATTTTCAAAGAAATCAAATCAGTATATAATCAATATAAATTTCTGTATCAGACTAATAATATAAATGGAATAACGTCAAGCCTTTTAAATTCCATATATAGTAACGGTCTTCTTCTACAGAATCTCATCTTGATTATTATTAAATCGAAATCCATTCAATTCCAATTTATTATATTAAATTGGAAAACTTTACTTTGGAAAACTTTTCATTAAATATTAATAAAAGATTTATAAATTCCGAATCATATTTTCACTGTTAATTGGGTTAAAGAACAAATGTTGTTAAAATACCGCTCACAATAAACCCAATTCACAGTTTCATCTTATTCCAATTACTAAATATAATTGGAAACTCTAATAATCTTAATTAAAAGATTTATTCTTTTCATACGGGGTTCAAGAACAAATGTCGCTTAAAAACACCGTTCACGACAAACCCAAAAATCCAATTTATTTTATTTAATTCCAATTAAATATCAATTAATTGGAAAACTTCATTTAATCTAAATTTAAAGATTTATTCTAGTTAATAATTAGTTCATTTCGATAAAAATATATTTTTATCATTTTAAATATGGAATTATTCATCAAAAATCTTTTCAAAACATTAATTATGATTTTACATAATTTTTCCATATTTTTTAAAATTTTATTAAGGCCTTTACAGTCGGTTTCCAATAAAGGCCACAGAACTACACTTACATCGACCTTTTCAAAAATTGATTTGGACATAACTCCAAATCTAACCGTTAGATTTTAAAACTCTTATATTGGTTGGAAAGCTCTTTTCGATACGAACCCAATGGTTCCAGGTTTTAGGATAATCCGACGGTCGGATCTCCCGTTACACCCCTTTGAAGTTAATGGTCGAAATTCGCGAACGGTCGCTGCGCGGCGCGTTCTATTCAGGCCATTATATATATATAATATTATATATCATCGATTTCCTTTCTAAAACGTATTTTATAAAATATTTATAAATTCTTCTAAAAATGATTTTTAACATCACTTCCAATTTTAAAGCCAAATTGAATATTCTATATTTTTATCATATTAAAATAATAATATTTCAAAATATTATATTTTGAAAACACTTCTTTTTATATTCATTTTAAAATAAAATAAATCGACCGATAAACCCGTTCTGGTTAAAAATGGCGTTTGCGACTTAATTCGGCTTCACATTTTTCTTCTTCACTGAATATTATATAAAATGTTTATTATTTTAAAATATTCTTTATTTTAAAAGATTCTTTATATAAAAATGTTCTTCATTTTAAATATCCTTTATATAAAAGATATTCTGAATCGGAATGCGACTCAATCAATTACCATATAAATTCAGTCATATGGATTTCAAACATTGCATATGTATATAACAGTAGTGATAAATAATCATTAAACAATCCATTCACATCCAGAGTGAAATTTATAACTGTTTGAGCATTAAAATAAATAAATAACGCTCATCACAGACTGTCAATCCAACGATTGACAGACAACTAAATGTTGGGACTAGTGTATGTCAAATATCATCCCTACACCCGTGTGGGATTTTTAAACAACAACAATTTATTTCTAAATCATTGGTTAATAGATTTAACCAATTTTAATTCAGTTTGTATTGTTTCAAATATCGCTAATCATAATAATGATAATGTTTGAGGCTAGCAAATTTTGAATTTCCAACTAATGATCATTTTAATAACTTCTATATGTACTATAAAAATGTAATCTTATCATTTACATATTTTATCTTTATTATAACATTCCTATCAAAACGACATTTTTATTAACATGACATTTTTGTATAACTGACATTACTACATAATTGACATTTTTACATGAATGACATTTTCTAATGTAATGACATTTCTTAAAAATGTTATTTTTTATTTAATCTAATATAACATTCTTAACAAAAATGTCATTTTCTTTCTAGTGTAACTTTTTATAACAAAATTGTTGTTTTATTTCTAATGCAACTTTTATAACAAAAATGGTATTTTATTTCTAATGCAGCTTTTATAACAAAAATGGTATTTTGTTTCTAATGCAGCTTTTATAACAAAAATGGTATTTTGTTTCTAACGCAACTTTTATAACAAAAATGGCATTTTGTTTCTAGTGCAACTTTTATAACAAAAATGGTATTTTGTTTCTAATGCAACTTTTATAACAAAAATGGTATTTTGTTTCTAATGCAACTTTTATAACAAAAATGGTATTTTGTTTCTAATGCAGCTTTTGATCTAAGTAGACAACTCTAACAAAAGTGATGTTTTAATTAACATGACATTTCTAACAAGAATGGTATTTTAATCTAATATAACATTTTTGTAACAAAATTGATATTTTTATTCTAATGTACATTTTATAACAAAAATGTCATTTTATTTCTAATGTACATTTTATAACTAAAATGTTATTTTATTTCTAATGTACATTTTATAACTAAAATGTTATTTAAATCCTAATGTACATTTCTATCCAAAATGATATTTTAATTTTAATGTACAATTTATAACCAGAATGATATTTTATCTACCGTGGCAATTCAAAATCAAAATGACAATTTTGTTTAACATAACATGATCTAAATAAATGATAATCTCAATATAATGACATTTTTAATTCTAACATTACATGATTAAACAAAGTGACATTTTTGTCTCAATATAATGTGATTAAACAAAGTGACATTTTTGTTTTAATATAATGTGATTAAACAAAGTGACATTTCAGCAAATATAATTCAGCAATATAGTTTATACAACAATATAATTCAGCAAATCCTCACAACCAAGATCAAGATAAATATAAATATATATATATATATATATATTAATTTTAATTTTTAAATCAAGAAATCTCATAGTGGTATTTATCTGAATTTCCAACAGTCTCCGTTTCAGATCTGGTCTGTTTCATCACTAAGATCTCGTTTTCATGATTCCAACTCTTTCAGTTTCGTCAGATTTGTTTTCTGTTTGAAAGAGATATGGACGTTTGAACTTTTGAACATTGAAATAATAGTACATAATTAATTAGCTAATTAATTAGTTAATTACATGGTTAGGAAATAAAGGCGCTCCTTCTTCCTTTTGAACGTCGACTACAGAACCCATCGCTCCCGCCAAACCCTTCTATGTCATGCCTCCCTGAAGCCATCGGAAGTCCATCTAACCCCATCGCCTTCAAGCCGTGGTCTAGATCCGCCAGCGCCATGAACGGCGGTCCGTTCGGTGGTCCCTAACACCCAAGAAAACCACAAGAGTTCGGCAGCTTTCTCCCCAAAATCTAGCCACCGCGCTTCAAATTATTCGATCACGACTGTTGATATAATAGAGCTCTTTTAGCTCTCTAATTTGGTTTTGGGAATCTTGGAATTCATTGAGCGGATTGAGCACAAACTGGAGATTAAGTTTCATGCTTGGGGCCATTGAATCATATAGGTGGCGGCTGCTTTGTCTATTCCTAGGGCTAGGGTTTGAAAGGCTAATATATATAATTAAATATTATTTTAATTCTTTAATTTGAAAAAAAACCTGTTAACCCATTTCAACTCCAATTTCAACCTAAGGAAAGTTGTCCCTAGGCAAATACCCACGTTCCAGACGCAATGGGCTAAGTCTCGTCAGCCCGTTTGATCTTCTCCAGCTTGTTTTCTTTAATTTAAAATATAAACTATTTAATTATTTAATTTGATCGTACAGTTAAATTTACCGGGACCACATACAGACTCTAAAAATTCCAGAAAAATTATTTCTAGTTATGTTTCGATGATACGGTCCTAACAAAACTAATTTCGTCGAATTTGGAGACCGTTTGTAAATTGGCAATTTTCTGGTCGATCCAATTTGACTGAAATTGAAATCACATTTTCTTTTGCCACGCTCACATATTAATTCTAAAAATTATGAAAACTGAAACCTAACAATAATTTGACATTCCGGTTCCAACAAAAGTGGTTTCGTCAAAAATGGAGGTCGTTTGTAAAATGGCTATTTTTTTAATATTAAAATATATATAAATTCTACAGTGACTATTCTGAATTTTAAACTGGGCATAACTTTTGATTCCCGATATGAAATTTTAATTTTTCGGATTCGTTGGAAAGATATTTTTAAATAGATTCTAATATTTTTGGTTTCGCTAAAATCCGATTTATTTTGCATCTTGTACAGTCAGTCAAAGTTCAAATCCAAATTTTCAAACTACCGTGCTATTTCTAATTCCTTTAATAATTAAATTAAATTTATTCATTTTAACTTCGATTAAAATAAATTGTTTTTTATTATTATTTAAAATAAATTATCTTAAATATTTAAAATCCACTAAAATTTCTAAAATAAAAATTTTAAATTGGTTCAGAATTTCCGGGTTGTTACAATCTCCCCCACTTAAAATCTTTTCGGCCTTGAAAAGGAACGGAACTTAAAGTTGTTAAATTAACCAATTTGATTTTTATTTTTATTTTATTGGTTTCAATAATTTTATTCATTGATTAACTTTTCAAATATATATAACTTTTATTAATTTAAAAAAAAAAAATTCTAAAATCGGATTATATATATAATTACGAATACGTTAATTATAACCTTGCCACTTTCAACTCGTTCTAGGGCATTTCTAACCCTATCTCTAACGAGTTTCTCATTCTAGGATGCTACTGATCCTATCTCTAATGAGTATTCTTTTATAGGATATTACTAATCCTACCTCTGATGAGTCTTTTGTTCAGTTCTAACGAGTTGTACCCCAAAGATTTGAGCTAACTAAAGCTCTGATACCAACTGTAACGATACGGATTTTGCTTGGACCTAATCGATCGCAAAGTCGACCAAGACCGTTCAAAACCCGAATACGCAAACTCTGGGAATACAACACATTAGAACAAATAACAGAAGACTTTTATAAACATTATAATAATGTTACATCAGAGTACAAAATATATCAGAGTACATCGAATTATATTACAGCGGAAGATTAAATTACAATAATTTAATATTGTGCAGCGGAAATGAATAAACTGATACAGCGGAAGTCTATCAATGCTCTAGACACAGCTTTAAGCTTCGATCCAGAATCGTGCTCAATATATCTACAAAATAAGCTACACGACTGCCCGTGTGGAAAAGAGGGCACCCGAGTTTGCAAAGTGAAACAAACTACAGGTCAGTCATGGGACTAGTATGAGAAATCTTTCTTAACCTATTTAATAATAATAAGGCTAATCACAGGACCACGCCGCTAACGCGGAACGGGTTTACTCCATTGGATTGCTAGTGCATAAATAAAGTAAATCGTTGAAAACAATGCAATGCTTTTTAGAAAACTGAAACCATTATAAGACTCAAGTCCCATTACACAATGCATCGCAAACCGAAGGATAGAGTTTTACCTTATAATGGTCAAAAATGCTTGATACGTTAAAACGGATTTGATATTATCATTAGTGTATATATGTTTCAAAAATATTTCAATCATAGACGACATAGCTAACATATATTATGTCGCCATACTAGTTATACAATCAAACCATATGGTGTCGTATTGGAAATTGGATTTCCATCATGAACCAAGGCAAAAGATAGTCCTTACTGAATTCGAGACACTCTAGACCGTGCCTCAGGATACAGCCGCAACTGCACCTAGGAGCGCCAGGGCCGGTCCACACATATGTTAGTGGATCAATTATGCCTGAACAATATGTTTCCCGACCCTATGGGGCATAAATAGAGCCACTAGGGACTCAAATATCTGAGGCGTCTCGAAATTCATCATCCACATAAGTAAAAATGTCGAGCCCTGTAAAAACCCTGACACCACTTCTAGCTAGAAAGAAACGCATGTTCTCCCTGGGGTCCTTCTCTCGTTTCTGGTTCATACCGGGGTGTGAGGCTCGCGAAGTATCGCTACACAAAGCTATGCTAAATAAAGCTGTCCTTTGATCATCAACCACAAGGCTCTGCTTTTCTACAAAAGCCTTGATCAATTGCATCATAGCATGCCACATTGTCAATCCATACCATACCATTGATTTTCGCCAATATATAACCTCTAAGCTCGTACGTCTTAGAGGAGGGTGTTATGCGAGAGAATAAATTCTCCGCCACCAAAAAGATATATATATTTAGCAGAGATCAATGAATACAGCATAAAGGAATACAACGTCAGACATACCGTCCATTTACAAGTTCGTTCTAGGTCTGAATGAAACCGGAGACATCTTATTCCTCCCCATATGTCCAATACAGAAGAGAGGTTCTCACATATCCGTCGATCTCCAAGTACGTCTAGACGATCACCACTTATTACCTTGTCTTGGGTGGTCGCCCAATCAAGACATCAGTAACCATCCAAACGATGTGAAGACCTCTAGTCTTCAACCACCGTCTTCATCTTCGACTCTTGATCGCCGTATTAATTATTCAGAATGGGTTGAACCCGGCCTTTCCGAATAACTAGCGTATTTCATAATCAATAAACAAGTGCTATGAAAACACATCACACGCCTCATTCCAACTCAGAATATTCTTTTAAGTAAAATATTCACATTTATAAGGGAAAGGTTCTCATTAAATTTATCAAAGATAAATTCTTTAATTTATTATTTAATACTCTTTTTAATGATTATTCAAATTTAAGAAATAAATCTTATCTTTAACTGGGTTAAAGAACCAATGTCATTTAAAACACAGTGTTCACGATAAACCCAAAATCATTTCCGATTAAATATGGAATTTTCACAGAAATCAAATCAATATATAATTGATATAAATTTCTGTATCAGACTAATAATATGAATGGAATAACGGCCAAGCCTTTTAAATTCCATATAGTAACGGTCTTCTTCTACAGAATCTCATCTCGATTATTATTAAATCGAAATCCATTCAATTCCAATTTATTCTATTAAATTGGAAAACTTTACTTTGGAAAACTTTTCATTAAATAGTAATAAAAGATTTATAAATTTCGAATCATATTTTCACTGTTAAATGGGTTAAAAAACAAATGTCATTTAAACACCGCTCACAATAAACCCAGTTCATAGTTTCATCTTATTCCAATTACTAAATATAATTGGAAACTCTAATAATCTTAATTAAAAGATTTATTCTTTTCATACGGGGTTCAAGAGAAAATTTCGCTTAAAAACACCATTCACGACAAACCCAAAAATCCAATTTATTTTATTTAATTCCAATTAAATATCAATTAATTGGAAAACTTCATTTAATCTTAATTTAAAGATTTATTCTAGTTAATAATTAGTTCATTTCGATAAAAAAAATATTTTTATCATTTTAAATATGGAATTATTCATCAAAAATATTTTCAAATCATTAATTATGATTTTACATAATTTTTCCATAATTTTAATAATTTAGGCCTTTATGGACGGTTTCCCATAAAGGCCACCGAACTGCACTTATAGCGACCTTTTCAAAAATTGATTTGGACATAACTCCAAATCTAACCGTTAGATTTCAAAACTCTTATATTATTGGAAATCTCTTTTCGATACGAACCCAACGGTTTCGGTTTTAGGATAATCCGACGATCAGATCTCCCATTACTCCCCTTTGAAGTTAATGGTCGAAATTCGCGAACGGTCGTTGCGTGGCGCGTTCTATTCAGGCCATTATATATATAATATATTATATATCGTCGAATTCCTTTTTAAAACATATTTTATAAAATATTTAAAAATTCATCTAAAAATGATTTAACATCATTTTCAATTTTAAAGCCAAATTGAATATTCTATATATTTATCATATTAAAATAATAATATTTCAAAATATTATATTTATAAAATACTTCTTTTTATATTCATTTTAAAATGAAATAAATCGATCGATAAACCCGTTTGGGTTAAAAATGGCGTTTGCTATTTAATTCGGCTTCACATTTTTCTTCTTTCCTGAATATTATTTAAAATATTTATTATTTTAAAATATTCTATATTTTAAAATATTCTTTATTTTAAAAGATTCTTTATATAAAAATGTTCTTCATTTTAAAATATCCTTTATATAAAAGATATTCTGAATCGGAATGCGAGTTAATCAATTACCATATAAATTCAGTCATATGGATTTCAAACATTGCATATGTATATAACAGTAATGATAAATAATCATTAAACAATCCATTCACATTCAGAGTGAAATTTATAACTGTGTGAGCATTAAAATAAATAAATAACGCTCATCACAGACTGTCAATCCAACGATTGACAGACAGCTAAATATTGGGACTAGTGTATGTCAAATATCATCCCTACATCCGTGTGGGGTTTTCAAACAACAACAATAATTCATTTCTAAATCATTGGTTAATAGATTTAACCAATTTTAATTTAGTTTGAATTGTTTCAAATATCGCTAATCATAATAATGATAATGTTTGAGGCTAGCGAATTTTGTATTTCCAACTAATGATCATTTTAATAATTTCTATATGTACTATGAAAATGTAATCTTATCATTTATATATTTTATCTTTATTATAACATTCCTATCAAAACGACATTTTTATTAACATAACATTTTTATATAACTGACATTACTACATAATTAACATTTTTACATGAATGACATTTTCTAATGTAATGACATTTCTTAAAAAATGTTATTTTTTTAATGTAATATAACATTCTTAACAAAAAAGTCATTTTCTTTCTAGTGTAACTTTTTATAACAAAAATGGTATTTTGTTTCTAATGCAGCTTTTATAACAAAAATGGTATTTTGTTTCTAATGCAGCTTTTATAACAAAAATGGTATTTTATTTATAATGCAACTTTTATAGCAAAAATGGCATTTTGTTTCTAATGCAACTTTTATAACAAAAATGGTATTTTGTTTCTAATGCAACCTTTATTACAAAAATGGTATTTTGTTTCTAATGCAACTTTTATAACAAAAATGGTATTTTGTTTCTATTGCAGCTTTTGATCTAAGTAGACAACTCTAACAAAAGTGATGTTTTAATTAACATGACATTTCTAACAAGAATGGTATTTTAATCTAATATAACATTTTTGTAACAAAATTGATATTTTTATTCTAATGTACATTTTATAACAAAAATGTCATTTTATTTCTAATGTACATTTTATAACTAAAATGTTATTTTATTTCTAATGTACATTTTATAACTAAAATGTTATTTAAATCCTAATGTACATTTCTATCCAAAATGATATTTTAATTTTAATGTACAATTTATAACCAGAATGATATTTTATCTACCGTGGCAATTCAAAATCAAAATGACAATTTTGTTTAACATAACATGATCTAAATAAATGATAATCTCAATATAATGACATTTTTAATTCTAACATTACATGATTAAACAAAGTGACATTTTTGTTTCAATATAATGTGATTAAACAAAGTGACATTTCAGCAAGTGACATTTCAGCAAATATAATTCAACAATATAGTTCATACAACAATATAATTCAGCAAATCCTCACAACCAAGATCAAGATAAATATATATATATATATATTTCTGTATATATATATGTTAATTTTAATTTTAAATCGAGAAATCTCACAGTGGTATTTTTCTGAATTTCCAACAGTCTCCGTTTCAGATCTGGTCTGTTTCATCACTAAGATCTCGTTTTCACGATTCAAACGCTTTCAGTTTCGTCGGATCTGGTTTCTGTTTAAAAAAGATATGGATGTTTGAACTTCTGAACATTTAAATAATAATACATAATTAATTAGCTAATTAATTAGTTAATTACATGGTTAGGAAATAAAGCCACTCCTTCTTCCTTTTGAACGTCGACTACAAAACCCATTGCTCCCGTCAAACCCATCTATGTCGCGCCTCCCTGAAGCCATCGGAAGTCCATCTAACCCCGTCGCCTTCAAGCCGTGGTAGAGCTCCGCCAGCGCCATGAACGGTGGTCCGTTTGGTGGTCCCCAACGCCCAAGAAAACCCCACGAGTTCAGCGGCTTTCTCCCCAAAATCTGGCTACCACGCTTCAAATTATCCGATCACGACCGTTGATATAATAGAGCTCTCTTAGCTCTCTAATTTGGTTTTGGGAATTTTGGAATTCATTGAGCAGATTGAGCACAAATTAGAGATGAAGTTTCGTGCGTTTGGGGCCATTGAATCATATAGGTGGCAGTTTGCTTTGTCTATTCCTAGGGCTAGGGTTTGAAAGGCTGATATATATAATTAAATATTATTTTAATTCTTTAAATTTGAAAAAAAACGTTAATCCATTTCAACTCCAATTTCAGCCCAACGAAAGTTGTCCCTAGGAAAATACCCACGTTCCGGATGCAATGGGCTAGGTCTTGTCAGCCCCTTTGATCATCTCCAGCTTGTTTTCTTTAATTTAATATATAAATTACTTAATTATTTAATTTGATTGTACATTTAAATTTACCGAGGCCACATACGGACCCTAAAAATTCCAGAAAAATTATTTCTAGTTATGTTTCGACGATACGGTCCTAACAAAACTAATTTCATCGAATTTGGAGACCGTATGAAAAATAGCCACTTTTTGGTTGATCCAATTTGATTGAAACTGACAAAACTCATTTTCTTTTGCCACGCTCACATATTAATTCTAAAAATTATGAAAATTGAAACCTAACAATAATTTGACATTCCGGATCCAACAAAAGTGGTTTCGTCGAAAACGGAGGTCGTTTGTAAAATGGCTATTTTTTTAATATTAAAATATATATAAATTCTGCAGCGACTATTCTGAATTTTAAAATGGGCATAACTTTTGAATCCCGCTATGAAATTTCAAAATTTCAGATTCGTTGGAAAGATATTTTTAAATAGATTCTAATATTTTTGGTTTCGCTAAAATCCGATTTATTTTGCATCTTGTACAGTCAGTCAAAGTTCAAATTTAAAATTTCAAACTACCGTGCTATTTCTAATTCTTTAATAATTAAATTAAATTTATTCATTTTAACTTCGATTAAAATAAATTGTTAGTTGTTATTATTTAAAATAAATTATTTAAAATATTTAAAATCCACTAAAATTTCTAAAATAAAAATTTTAAATTGGTTCAGAATTTCCAGATTGTTACAAATAGCGAATTACCGTGCTCCGAATGACGAAGGCTTAAAGTTGATATCCAAGATGAATAAGATCACCTTGACAGCTGTTGTTGCAACGATATGGAGAGAACATAACACACGTATTTTAAAGGCAAAAAAGAAGCAAGCTTCAGTGGTGAGCAAAATTTCTATTTGTGAAATTAAATTAAGCAGAAGGAGATCTAAAAGGATAAACTTAACCTATAACTTGGAATCAGTAATCGATGGTATTGTAGATGCGGATCTGATGGAGGCACGGGGAGGAATTCCAGAAACCAGCATACGTAGATTTGAGCAGCCGTGAAAATTATTTATTGAGGACTGTTAATATCAAAAAACGGATACTAACACCCCTAAGAGTGTGTGAACACCTTAAAAATTCTTAGAACAAGGTTAATAGAAAACACAAGAAGAAAACAGTAAAGTAGAGAGCCGTTTATAGTGGTTCGGCCTTAATTTTGGCCTACGTCCACTTTAATCGGTGATTTCATTATAATCTTCGTCATTACAAGGTACATGATCATTCTCAGTTTATACATCTTTTCTATTTCTTATAATAATTCTCTATTTCTTCTTTACAATCTCTTGATTCTACCATAGAAATACTTAGATCTCTTTAACAGTAATGATTATCATGGATTAGATCTTCAGTAATCGAGTATGACGACGATCTTTGATGATTTCACGGGGATAGAGATGATTGATTGAAGCTTGATGGAGCTTTAATGGAATTTGAGATGATCGTGCAATGTCGAGAAATGAAAATGGCAGCCCCTCGGGGTCAAGGAATTCAGATACCTATAATGTATGTGGAGATGGGGTGTTTATAGTCGAACTTTGGAGTGGAGTGGAAGTCTTGTAATAATGCTTTCGCAAGTTTATAGAGCATCCAATCCATGCCACGTGGCATGTAAAGACATCAACATGCAACTTCAGATATGTCTGATCCATGCCTATAGATTGATATACACATCCGTTCCACAAAATCAAGCTGATCCGACATGTGGAGCCTTGCGCGATCACATATTTCATCATGTGCAGCATTGGCCGATCCACTGTGTTGCATGGTGCCGATCCACGAAGAAACCATGTTGAACCCCCATGTCGTGCCTTGCCCAATCAGGCATTTTATCGTGTGCAGCACTTGCAAAATCACAGCCTTTTAGCATGTCCGATCAATAACAAAACTAGCCGATATATGCTGTAGAAGGATGCCTAATCCATGATCTGAAAAGTTAAACGATCCATGGAAAAACTAGCTGATCCATGGTTTAGAAAGTTGCCCAATCCATGATATGAAGAGTTGCCCGATCCATAGGCAGAAATCTGCCTGATCCAACACTAAATTACTGCCCAATCCATGATGTTAAACTTGACTGATCCATCATTATAAAATGTGTTCGATCCATATTACGAAATGATGACCAATCCACCCATTAAAGTGCAAATGGCTCATCACATTGTATTGTAATCAAAGTATAATTTTTTGAATTGCATTTTATAATGGAGTTTATATTTTCCTCTCGGTGCTTGCGTCTTTTGCATAAAGATACGACCTTTGAAATGAATGGTTTTAATGCAATTCACTTCATCATATATTAGGGGATAGTCAATAATAGCTTTGGATGGATCGGAAATGAGCTTTTGCCATGGGTCATGCAGGGCCTTGTTTGATGGATCGGATAAGGCTCCTACCATTACTTTTTACTTTTTCAGATCCACGCCTTCTTTATTTTAACCCTGTCATGGAAAAAACATTTTAATGGTGGGAGAGATTTTCTAAAAAGTTTCATGACCAAATCTTTGCGCTTCTTCTTCAACCAACCTCATCACTGATTAGATCTATGTTGTAATCTTCAACTCCGATCATCGAAGATTCTCGTCTTTCAATTCAGACCTGTATAGTGGCTAAATCTAATCCAATTCAAAGTCCAGTGTGAGTTTCCCTCTTCGAATTTGAAGTCCAAAACACCATTCTTTCCCTGATAGACCTCGGTGCTTTTCTGATTATTATTAGTCATTGTTTTTTATGAATCGAGCTTTGGAATAGGGATGTTTTTTACGGATTTCCATGTCGGTCGAACTTTAGCATGCAATAGTCTTTTCACAGAATCCGATAATTGACCTTTTGTTTTTTATTGATCGGATTTCAGACTAGAGACTAGGGATTTTAGATGATCAACTTTGGTATTTGTACAGTATCGTTCTATCAATTCAATTTCCCTTTGAATATTGCGGATTTGGGAAAATTTTACTGTAATCGGAATTGGTGATTTGATGTTTGTTGCAATTGAGTCTTGGTTCTTGAGTGTTCATACGAATTCATGTTTTAATCATCTAGTTTGCACGAATTATGCTCTTCATTTATATGATAATTTTGCATCGATATGATGATCTTGTTCATGAAGTCTGAAATGGTTTTATTGACCCTTCATTTCGATGTTGTCAAACATTTGGAATTTGTATTCCTGTATTGTATGCTTCGAACTTAAATTTAGCAAACTATTTTTGAGTCAAGAGTGTATGTCTTATTGATAACGAATAACATTTCCGTGTGAAGTGCTTCGAACTTAGCTGCAATATTTTATGTAGATTTGCATTCCAATTTGATCTTGTTGATTGCCTATTCATGATGGATTGCATGGTACTAATAAACGCTTTAGTTTACCCTTCAACTTTTGACAATGATTTTGATGGATCGGCTATGCCCAATCCATGATGGATCGGATATCTACGTTCCATTGAAGAATAGTATGCCTTGGGGATTTCTTGGTCATTGAACCTTTCTGAAGCAATGCAAGCTTTTTAAAGCGATCAACAACTCGAACTTGTAATTTATATACTGAACATGTCTTTTCACTGCTACAACTTGTCCTGTAACTACAAAAACATTTTCACATTTCTAGGCCAATATTTTATCATCAACTGCCCACACCGACAACAAATTAGTTAGTCGTTTAAAATTTAACTGCAGTGAATTTCCTGTACTGAATTGAATAAAGAACGTACACAGAAACGTTTTATTCAACTGTTTGTATCTTGTCGAACACTGCCTGCATAAATACGACATTCTAATCCGAATTCACAACGATGCTTGAGATCAACTAATCGACACAGGCAGACTGTAGATTTCAAGCTTTGCTTTTTAATGACTTATATAATTACACACAACACTTCACACTTAGAATTGCATACCTGTAATTTATTTAAAACACAATTCCTTGTGTAGAATGGATACCTGACAGAAATGTCATCACCAGTTTGAAGACACAACTACTTCTACTCAAACCGGATCTTCAGCTCAAGTTTCTAGGGCTATGACGACTGCAGCTCCTATGTTGGAATTAAGCCATCCTATTCCTGTCTCCAATCCTCTTACTAGATCTCCTCAGGAGAGATGCCCTACATTGCTTACACAATGTATTTTTAAGCGACTACGTAATCAGATTGACATTCCCGATGCCGACGCAAGACTATCAGGGCAAGATGAATGTGCCGATCTTCCACCTCTTGGCTTTGTAGTAGTAAATTTCCATATGTTGATGAATAGGGTTGTTCCTCCCTTTAGCCCATTTTTACAGATGATCCTTCGACATTTGGCCAGTGCCCCATTTCAGCTACACCCGAATGGCTACGCCATTTTAGTAGGGATTTACGCGATTTGCATGAGGACATGGCGCTGTATGCCTACTTTCAAGGATATCTACTGATATACACGTAAATGTGTATATTTTATCCACATATTTATCTTATTTTATCTTTTAAATAATTGATATTGTGTATTTATAGCTGTGTTTTCAGATTGTTGACAAGAATAATGGTTTAGAGCATTTGATGAATAAAGCATGAAGAATTTGCTGAAAAAGAGTGAAGTTAAAATTAATAAAGCTTGAAGAGTTTAAAGCTTGAAGAACGGTTGCAAATAGAGTTCAGTTGGGTAGATTTGGCTCACTAAAGACTCATATTGTGTTCACATTGGCTCAATTGCAGACCATTTCACTCATGTAGCGTTCACATTAGCTCCTTTGCAAGGCTTCTCATTCATGCACTGCACGCGTTCACACTGGCTCACTTACAAGGCCTCTTACTCTACAACCCCGTTCACACTAGCTTATGTGTTATTTGGGCTAATTCCTTAGTCCCACATTGTGGAATTTGCCAAGTAGTCTTTGTCATATCATCTATAAATACCTTGTATCTCATTCATGTAAAAACACACTTAGTTTTATTCTGTAATCCTTTGCTTGGAATAAAACTCTTCTTTCTCTCTTCTATTTAGTTTTTATTTGCATTTTATTTATGTTCATGTCTGTTATTTTCTTTTCATTTTCTTTTCTTTTAGCTATGTCTAGCTAATCCTCTTTGATTAGGGGGTGATGATGCTAATAGATATGATTCAACATGAATCACATAACCAATAGATGAGGACTTTATATATGTAGATCTAGATCTGTTCAAGGGTTAGATCTGAACCTTCATATTCTGTGTCGTTTAAGAGCTGTGCTCCTTCACAGGGTATATTCGAGTTCGATCTAACACTTAACAGATTTAGATTTAATATATAGGGTTTTAGAAATAAAATAGTGAATCTGTCCTGATAGCCTATGGTTGTTTAAGAGCTGAGCTCCTGCATAGGCTATACTTGTTGTTATTTACTTCTTTGTTTCTATAAACCCAATTATCGTTGATTCATGTTTGTGACAGAAACATGAATTAGATCTGATTAATCTGTTTGGCTATTGATGAATATTAATCTAATTTATGTCATCGCTCCCTAATTGCTTTCTCTTATTAGATAAATCTCTCTTTTTTATTTAATTGCTGTTATTTTCTGTGTTTTCAATCAATCAAAATTCTGGAATAACTTGAGTGGATTTATTAATTAAAATATTTTTGGTCCCAGAGTTCGACACCCTCTACAACAATCCTTGTTGTTTAGGAAAACCGAACGGATTTTACAGTTGTTTACAATTGCAAAATTTGTTCGCAAACAAATTTTGGCGCCGTTGCCGGGGACCAAAATAATTTTTGTTTTTAAATCCTTCGGGTTATAATTTTCTTTTTCTTAATATAAAAAAAACACAAAAAATATTTTTATTTTATTTTGTTCCCTTTTGTTTTCTAGTATAGATAAAAAAAATCTGGTTGGTTGATTTGGTATTTGATTTGTGATACCATATATCTACCAAATAAGAGAAAAAAATTCTTGCCTTTTGTTTTGTTTCCTTTCTTTGTTGCTTTCCTTCTTTCGTGACATCTCTCCATAATTTTTTTCCTTTTTACAATTTTTATAAATTAAAAAGAAAAATCTTTTTGTGATTTTCTTTCCTTCTCTTCTATTTCTCTTCCTCCTTGCAATTGTTTCACAAATTGATTTCTTTCCAAGTTTCTAAAAAATAAAATTTTGCCAATTTTTCTAATTAATGTCCATTCAATTTCTTTCCATCTATTTCTATCCTAATCTTTCATTTACTTCTTTCCAATTTTTCTTCTACACAATCTCTTCTCTCTCTTCTATTTTGACAAAAATAAAAAAATAATTGCATTTTTTTATTTATTTCTTTCCACTTTTGTTTGCATCTTGCTTCCTCCTTTCAACATTTCCATATAAAAAAAATTCAACTTTTTTAACAATTCCTTTCTTTTAATTCTTTTCTTAATCTTTCAAATTTCTTTCCACCTTTCCACACCTCTACTTTTACAACAACTCTAATTAAAAAAAAAACTTGCAAATTTAGTTTGATCTCTTTCCTTTTCTACTTTCTTTTCTATTCATTACCATTCTTTCTTCATTTATTTCTTTCCCTTTCTTTCATTAATTTCATTGCAACTTTTTCCAATTTCTTTCCCCTCTTTTCCATTATTTCTTTCCAAATTTCTACAATCTCTTTCTATTTTTCAGCAATTCTCTAAAAAAGAAAAAAATTGCTTTTATTACAATTCCTTTCCTTTCTTTTTTTTTAATTTCTTTCCAAACTTCTCTACTTTCCAATATTCCTAGTATAAATACATTCCTTTTCCAAAAAAAAAAAATCCTTTTTCAATTCTTTCCAATTTTCTTTCTTCTGTTCTACATATACCCATCCTCTCCAACCTCTTCATCACAAATAATAGTCACCACAACCACTTCTCAAACCAATACACCATCCTCTTCCTTTGTTTTTTCTTCTTCTCATAGTTTATAGTTCTCCCTGTTCCCTTTAAAAAAAAAATCCTTTTCACTTCTTTGAATTTTGTAAGTTGGTTCTAGCTTTCTTTTCCCAAATCCTTTTTTTTTAAAAAAAAAAATTGTTTCTTTGTTTGTTATATATTTTCTTGTGTTTCTTAAAAAAAAGAAGGAAGAAAGAGATTTCATCTCTTTGTTTAATTTTTTTATTAGCCTTAGTTTTCTTTTGTTTTTGTTTTAGTGCCATTTTAGTTTTCCTTCCAAAACAAAAAAAAGTCAAAAAAGAGAGAGAGAACTCAAACAAAGGCCAAAGCAGAAAGAATTCAAGGCTCAAGCAAACAAATCAAGGAATCAAAGTCAAGCAAAGAAATCAATTCAAAGGCCAACGAGAAGTGGAGAGTTCAGCCAAGTGATTTGCAAACAGATTTGATTGGAGCGGTTGCACACCAAGTGGGGTGTGAACGCACTAGCGCGACTCAACTGCACTGGACGGACTGCCGATCAAAGTGAGTATTTTCTAACTCTACAGGGATTGCTGCTGCAAAGAAAAGTATATAGAAATCGCTTGTAAAAATCTTCTGTAGGAGATTGGCTTGCTTGTAAAAAAAAAATATTTCTGCAATTTCCTGTTCTGTGACGGTCTGAGACTGTTCATTCTGTGACTGAATATTTTGCCTGTTGATGTGTGGTTTAAAATTTTAAAACGAACGTGGGATTAATTGAAAAGGTTATTTTTGAAATCGAACCGAGGATTCCCCAAAAGCTCATAGGACAAAATATTCGTTAAATTGACAATTAGGATTGATACTCTCTGAGGTGTCTAAGGAACGGTAGAGTCTCGAACTCAAACAGGTTCTTAAACCTTCAGTTGTGTTTCTACGGTGATTCATGGCACACTGATAACCCCTGTCCGGACCTGGCCTAGACTTGTATTCATATAATCCGAAGTTGTTAATTTTAACATATTTTTTAAAAGAGCTTTCTTGAAAATGTCTCAATTCCCTTATTCCTACGGATTTTACGATAGTTGTGAAAATCAATATAATCCATATACTTTTACACCAAATTCATATGGATATTTTAATAACAACTATTGTACAAGTAATTTGGACTGTACACCACCAACTTTTCAAAATTTTCAGGATAATCACGATTGTACATCATCAAATTTTCGAAATGATGATCAACCCTCTATTCTTGAAACACATGTTGAATTTTTACTTGAAATGAGCATACAACAAAATGAAGAAATAAATGAATTGTGTAATTTATACATGTGCAACAATTCAAGTGAAAGCTTTCAAAATAATCAAAATTCGATTTCACCTCCAAATTCAAATGATTCTGATTATAACCCTTGTCAATTCAATTTTGAACTCCAAAATGAATTTCAAATTCGAAATGGAAATGTAAATCACTTTTCAAATGATTTTGGTAATGGGAATAATTTCAATTATGGTGCTACTGAAAACTTTTGTTCTCAACAATTTCAAACTGAAAACTCTCGTGTAAATAACTATAAATTTGATTTTGTTGAGCAAATGAATAAAATTAACGACTACTTGAAGTTTCGTGAGAAACAAAATAAAATCCAAATGTGTGATGAATCGAACGATAATCTACCTTTGCCCAGAATTAATGATTTTCAACTGACAACTTTTGAAATCGATGAAAATCTCAATGAAGTTGTTGAAAGCTCTGCGATTGATTTGAATTTAAATTCTCTTAAAAACAAAGACGTCAATCTTCAATTTGATCTCCCTCTCTCAAATTCTGAAAATTTTGAAAATTTAGCAACTTTAGATTGCCAACATGAAAAAAATGATGAAGTCGTTAACAACTGTTTAGGTGAGGTTGACTTTGATGAGCGAAAACTTCTTGAACTGATTGATGATAATGTTGTTGGGTCTGAAACTGAAAATGAAAAATTTGAAAACTTTGAAATTCTTGTGGTTGAAAACAACGAAACTGCTGAATGTGATCTCAAGCACAACAACGATCCTTGTTGTTTAGGAAAGACGAACGAATTTTACAGTTGTTTACAATTGTTTAATTTGTTTGCAAACAAATTTTGGCGCCGTCTATCGCCAATTAGAGGTTGCTTCCATACTCCGTCTATCGTCAATTAGGCCTAGGAGAACTGAAACCCACCAAGGTTACCCTTCAGCTTGCTGACCGTTCAATTAAGAAACCTGTGGGCGAAATCGAGGATGTGTTGATCAAAATTGGCGAATTCATCTTTCCAGTTGATTTCATTGTCTTAGAAACTCAACAGGTTAGCAATCCTGCAAACCAGATCCCTTTGATTCTAGGACGACCCTTCTTAGCAACCTCTAATGCTCTCATTAACTGTAGAAATGGGTCTATGAAAATTTCTAGGGCACAAAACTTTCCTTTCATGAATTGTTGGTTTAGTAGAGGAGGAATCAAATGAAATAATGTACGGTATCATTCCATTCCATCTCCACTCATCATTCATCATGCAAAAGAAAATAAATGAAAAAAAAAGAAAAAAAAAGGGAAAAGAAAAAAAAGGAAAAAAAAGAGAAAAAAGAAAAAAAAATGAAATAAAGAGAGAGTCTCTCTGAATAAAATAGTCATTCATCATTCTTGACTATAAAATCATTCAATTCCATTCCATCCACATCCATTCTACTGTACTTGGAAGTGAGGATTGTAGTAGACGAGATAAAAGGAAATAAAAATGTTCATATGTGCCTTAGTATTACTTTATCTTTTGTATTTTGAAGTTCAACTAATACACTTGCCCTCTTATCTAGAATATTTTTAGAACTTACAAAATTCTCCTTCATCTATGCATAACTCACATCCAATACATTACAGTTACATTGGTGCAAAATTATTCAAAAAAAAAAAGGGGGTCAAATAAATGATCGGGTGTACATTGTCGATGTGTAGAACTTTGTTTGACACCACGCTCTTAACCTTCAAGACAATTACAGTGTTATCAAGGAATTACGATTCAGCTTGAAAACTTTTATTCATTTTTGCACTAATTATGGGATGGACAATTTGGGGCTAAACCGTTATTATTGAAGTTAGGTGAAATCCTTGGAATGTGAAAGACCTTAAATATATTGTTTGATTAATCCGCGTACATAAGACGCTTTGGATTTTGTGGGTAGTATCCGCTGAAAACCCTCACGAGACAACACTCGTCCTACTGGGGACACCCAGAGGTTTAACGGCTTGTTGCATATGCTAAATGCAATCGTGTTTCCTACGAAAGTGTGACATATCTTAGTTTAGTTTATTCGAGGACGAATAAAAAGGTAAGTGTGGGGGTATTTGATATACACGTAAATGTGTATATTTTATCCACATATTTATCTTATTTTATCTTTTAAATAATTGATATTGTGTATTTATAGCTGTGTTTTCAGATTGTTGACAAGAATAATGGTTTAGAGCATTTGATGAATAAAGCATGAAGAATTTGCTGAAAAAGAGTGAAGTTAAAATTACTAAAGCTTGAAGAGTTTAAAGCTTGAAGAACGGTTGCAAATAGAGTTCAGCTGGGTAGATTTGGCTCACTAAAGACTCATATTGTGTTCACATTGGCTCAATTGCAGACCATTTCACTCATGTAGCGTTCACATTAGCTCCTTTGCAAGGCTTCTCATTCATGCACTGCACGCGTTCACACTGGCTCACTTACAAGGCCTCTTACTCTACAACCCCGTTCACACTAGCTTATGTGTTATTTGGGCTAATTCTTTAGTCCCACATTGTGGAATTTGCCAAGTAGTCTTTGTCATATCAGCTATAAATACCTTGTATCTCATTCATGTAAAAACACACTTAGTTTTATTCTGTAATCCTTTGCTTGGAATAAAACTCTTCTTTCTCTCTTCTATTTAGTTTTTATTTGCATTTTATTTATGTTCATGTCTGTTATTTTCTTTTCATTTTCTTTTCTTTTAGCTATGTCTAGCTAATCCTCTTTGATTAGGGGGTGACTAATAGATATGATTCAACATGAATCACATAGCCAATAGATGAGGACTTTATATATGTAGATCTAGATCTGTTCAAGGGTTAGATCTGAACCTTCATATTTTGTGTCGTTTAAGAGCTGTGCTCCTTCACAGGGTATATTCGAGTTCGATCTAACACTTATCAGATTTAGATTTAATATATAGGGTTTTAGAAATAAAATAGTGAATTTGTCCTGATAGCCTATGGTTGTTTAAGAGCTGAGATCCTGCATAGGCTATACTTGTTGTTATTTACTTCTTTGTTTCTATAAACCCAATTATCGTTGATTCATGTTTGTGACAGAAACATGAATTAGATCTTATTAATCTGTTTGGCTATTGATGAATATTAATCTAATTTATGTCATCGCTCCCTAATTGCTTTCTCTTATTAGATAAATCTCTCTTTTTTATTTAATTGCTGTTATTTTCTGTGTTTTCAATCAATCAAAATTCTGGAATAACTTGAGTGGATTTATTAATTAAAATATTTTTGGTCCCAGAGTTCGACACCCTCTACAACAATCCTTGTTGTTTAGGAAAACCGAACGGATTTTACAGTTGTTTACAATTGCAAAATTTGTTCGCAAACATCTACTATCTTTGTGTTTTCAAGAGGAGGAAAGAGCACTGTTCTATTGTTTTTTTCGAAGTCGCTCATAATTGCGAGCTTATCCTTGACTTATCTAATAGCGATCGAGGATTTTTGAACCAGTTCTTCTATGTTCGATGTCCCGAGAGTTTCTACGAAATTTGGATGGAAGGAAGTGAACATTTTTTCCCAGATCTCTTTACATCTGATTTTTTTCCTAAGTGTCGACCGCTAAACCTTCCTTTTGTTTTGCAGAACTACCATCTCCTATCAAGGAATTTGCTAATTACCAATCTAATCATTAGAGTTTGAGGATTTTCAAAGTCAAAGAGAACTAAGAAGTTTATAATTACTGAAGAATTTCTTCATAAATTTGAATTACTTGATCCTTCTAGGTCTTTCCCTTCTAAAGAAGCCTCTTTTACACCTCAATCTATGCCTACAACATCGGGTGTTGCGGCTTCTGGAGAGGATATTACTTTGCAAAGCCCTACCGAGGAATCCACATTAGAAAAATGCTCAGACCTTGCTGGCGGAGCTGAATCATCTACCCAGCCTCAGCTACCTTCCATTGAAGAAGAAGAAATAATACATCGTGAGGGTAAAGGTCCTGCGACGGCAGATGAACAACTTAAGGAAGGAGAGATCGCATACATAGGCGATTTGAATGTCGAAAGAATGTGACAAATTATTATCATTTCTGGTTAATGCACCAGACCTCTCACATTAGATTTACCACCTGCGGATGCTGGATATGTCGGGCGGTTCCAAGCAGACTTCTACAACAAGTGTAATCTAACTTCGTGTCTGAGTACTATTTCATATGTACACACTAGGCCCCTCACATTATATTCACCACTTGTGGTTGCTGGATATGCTGGGCGGTTCCCGGCAAACTTATACGACAAGTGCAATCTAACCTCGTGGCTAGGCGCAGTTCAGTTTTAGGCATATTCATTCTTAAACAATTATCCATGTTCATCATAGGTTTTTTTTTTCAATTACAATATTTAGTTTCAACGGAATAAACAGGCTTCACAGACTCTTTACTGTTCCATTAACAGATTTCTCTTAATCATAAATTAAGCCTAAAAATTTACATGCCCCTAATTACGGTCGTAATTCACAATATAACATTTTCCCTAAGTTTTAGTCAAATAGCACAGCACAGATTATACCCCAAAAACCCAGTCATGATTCATAATACAAACTATGCCCAAATTAAAGTTTTTAGATCAAGGTATAGATTATTCCACCAAGTTATAGCATGTACCAATCCAATCTCCACACATATTATGCCCACAATCCCAAATACAAGTTATGCTCCAAATTCCCAAACATAGGTTATGCGCCAAATTACCCAAACATAGGTTATGCTCCAAATCCTAAGTCATATTTTCCAATACACTTTATGCCCCAAATTAAATTTTCCCAATGATTCCCAATTTTGCTCGATCGCATATTTCAGCGTTAGGCTAGGCTCGAAGGTAGCCTGGCTATATAAAAAAATAAAAAGGGAAAAAGAGAGAGAGAAGAGAATCAAAACAGGCATAATAACGAATCAAGCATGTAATGGCATAAATAGGCATATAAGAACATATTTGATGGACAGAAATAGGCATATAAGAACATATATGATAAACAGGAATATGCATAGTCTCAGATTCAGATTTATTAACATGTCAGGATTATAATTAAATTTCATTTCTAAAAGTAACATGAACTCACCGTGGTTGGCCGTAAAAGAAACAGGTGTTGCAGTTGAAGATCCATTCTCTTTTAACCCTAATCTTACTTGAAGAAGAAGAAGGACTTATTTTAATTTAGATTTGAGTAGCATGGAGACGCCATGAATTTGTGTGGAGAAAACAATAGGTCTAGGGTCCTTTATATAGCATAGAAGTCATGAACTAGGCCAAGAAAACGGTCCAGAAAGAAGAAACGCACCTGCCCAGATCTGGGTTGGGGGGGGGGGGGGTCGACACCCTTGTTGACACCCCCTAGGGGGGTCGACACCCATGTCGACACTCACTGCGGGGGAACGACACCCTTAAGCGGGAAATTTCCCGCTCACCCAGTTTTGGTCGAATTTGATTTTTGAATCTGTTTTGTTAATTAATTATTATTTTGATTTAATTCTGCTTAATCCTTAAATCCTCCGAGCTTCAAAATTTCTTCATACGGTGTTCGATTTATGCAAACTCGGACTCTATCCCAAGCAGAATTCCGAGATAAACGCAATGGCGTAGCTCATTTCCCTTAATTCTTCTTCCAAAAATTAAGTATTCTTTAATTTTCACTTTTTATATTCTTATAAAATATAGGGTGTTACATTCTCCCCTCCTTAAAGGATTTCATCCCCAAAATCTCCAAGTTAACGAGAATGTATTTCCTACCATCCATCATCCATCTACTCATCCACCAATCACAGGCATCCATTGTCCTTAGAGAATATCTAATGTTGTATGAACATATGCAAAGGTGTGTGTATATGCCATTATGCTAATGCATAAATCAGGTGGTACACTGAATCAGTTGAACTGCTTAATGCAAATTTATGTCAGTGCCATGAGTCCAATCATGTATGCAAACAATCCTAATATAAGTACTATATGTGTGCGCAATCATTCATCTGAATGCAACACTCATGTGATGATACATCTAATTTCATCCATAAAAGAAATAAAAATATGCATATGCATCCATATGCAATATAATAATGTTTTCGAGCCGATCTAGTGCCTAGTGTGTGTATATGCATCCACGAGCAACCACTAGCAATCACTTGCATCCACTTGCAACCATCAAACATAACATGTGTCAAACATATGTTTACATCCATTAGTTTCTACATAAAGGTCGAAGATTCGATCAATAGGATATACTCAAACACCTGACATAGATATCCTCAAACCCCGTCATCAGACATATGAGCCGTACCCCCTATGGGGTTTGAGACAATAATGGAATCAGAAACTGAAGTAGTATTAAGGTGCAGAGACTCGACCACAGAATCAGAAATAAAAGAATGAGAAGTGCCAGAAACAAAAGAGTTCTAATTGGATAATCAGATAGGGAAAATCAAACCTTCTACAGAAAATTTCCTACCTCTGTTCGTTCTATTGGCTTCAATAGCATTCACTGCCCTCCAGATTATCCTGCCCTTTGGCCTTGTCCTCGTTTCCTCGTGCAGTCCCTAGTAATGTGTCCCATTTCACCAAAGTTGAAGCAAGCGCCCTTCCTTTTTCTGCAATCCTTGTTTAGATGACTCAAACTCCCATAAGTAAAGCACTTTTCTCCTTCCTATTCTCAGTCTTTTCATCCTTCTTTTGTGTTTCCTTCTTAAGCCACACTTTCTTGTTCTGTGGCTCTTCGAGCTTCTCCTCTTTCTTCTCATCTTTGGCTTCCTCATGTAACAACGCCATATCAATCAACCTTTCAAAAGTTGCGCTCATTGGGACATGGGACATAGCTAATCCATGTAACGGCTCGTTCAATCCTCTAGCAAACCGCAAAGCTTTCTTGTATGGAGTATTTACCAACTCCAACCCGGATCTTGCCAAATGGTTGAACTTGTTAACACATTCTTTAACAGGCATGCTTCCCTGTTTGAGTGCCAGAAACTTCTCCATTTGCAAACTCTGCTCGGCTTGCAAAAGAAACTTCAGCTCGAATCTTTGTTTGAAATCCACCCGAGTCTCTACCGTACGTTCAACATTAGTAACCACCCACCAAAAAAAGCTTCGTCCTTCTGTTGCCAAACGGCTAACTGAATCTTTCTTCTATCGTCGACTTCAAAGATATCAAACAAATTCATTTGTTTCCTTGAGCCAGTTCCGAGCTTCCACAAACAACTCAGTTCCATCAAAGGTTTTTCCTCCCATAGCACGGAAATCCTTACATATCTTTGAAAAAACATCTACACGCGGAGGAGGAGGAGGAACAACGGCTGCAACTGGGGGAGGAGCGTCTGCTTGGCCTACAGCAGGTGTTGTATCCTCGAGATACCTTCGGAACCATCCCGGTATCTGTACACCCCCTGGAAGATTTAGATCCTCGGACATGCTGAAACTAAAGAAGAAAAAAGATTCAAAAAAGAGAATCGCAAGATAGATATATGGATTTGGGGATTATGTTTTTCAAAATAAACTTTCCTTTTGAAAATACTTCCTTTTAAAACCTTTTTGAAAATAGTTTTCAAAAACTTTTATCTAATCTGGTAACCTTCAGCTCTGATACCAAGTGTGACAAATAATTATCATTTCTGGTTAATGCACCAGACCTCTCACATTAGATTTACCACCTATGGATGCTGGATATGCCGGGCGGTTCCGGGCAGAGACTTCTGCCACAAGTGTAATCTAACCTCGTGTCTGAGTAATATTTCATATGTACACACTAGGCCCCTCACATTAGATTCACCACTTGTGGTTGCTAGATATGCCAGGCGGTTATGGGCAGACTTATACCACAAGTGCAATCTAACCTCGTCCCTAGGCACGGTTCAGTTTTAGGCATATTCATTCTTAAACAATTATCCATGTTCGTCGTATTTTTTTTTCAATTACAGTATTCAGTTTCAACGGATTAAACAGGCTTCACATACTCTTTACTGTTCCATTAACATATTTCGCTTAATCATAAATTAAACCTACAAATATACATGCCCCAAATTACGGTCATAATTCACAATATAACATTTGCCCCAAGTTTTAGTCAAATTGCACAACACATGTTATGCCCAAAAACCGAAGTCATGATTCATAATACAAACTATGCCCAAATTAAAGTTTTTAGATCAAGGTATAGATTATGCCCCCAAGTTATAGCATGTACCAATCCAATCCCCACACATATTATGCCCACAATCCCAAATACAAGTTATTCTCCAAATTCCCAAACATAGGTTATGCCCCAAATTACCCAAACATAGGTTATGCCCCAAATCCCAAGTCATATTTTCCAATACACTTTATGCCCCAAACTAATTTTTCCCAACGATTCCCAATTTCATGCGTTCGCATATTTCAGCGTTAGGCCTAGGCTCGAAGGTAGCCTGGCTATATAAAAAAATAAAAAGGGAAAATGAGAGAGAGAAGAGAATCAAAACAGGCATAATAACGAATCAAGCATGTAATGGAAGAAATAGGCATATAAAAACAGATTTGATGAACACAAATAGGCATGTAAGAACAGATCTGATAAACAGGAATAGGCAAGGTCTTAGATTCAGCTTTATTAACATGTCAGGATTACAATTAAATTTCATTTCTAGAAGTAACATGAACTCACCGTGGTTGGCTCTAAAAGAAATAGGTATTGCAGTTGTAGATCTATTCTCTTTTAATCCTAACCTGACTTGAAGAAGAAGAAGAAGAAGGACTTATTTTAATTTAGATTTGAGCAGCATGGAGACGCCATGAATTTGTGTGGAGAAAATAATAAGTCTAGGGTCCTTTATATAGCATAGTAGTCATGAACCAGGCCAAGAAAATAGTCCAAAAAGAAGAAACGCACCTGCCTAGATCTGGGCTGTGGGGGGTCGACAGCGCTGTTGACACCCCCTAGGGGGGTCGACATCCATGTCGACACCCATTGCGGGGGAACGACACCCTTAAGCGGGAAATTTCCCGCTCACCCAGTTTTGGTCGAATTTGATTTTTGAATCTGTTTTGTTAATTAATTATTATTTTGATTTAATTCTGCTTAATCCTTAAATCTTCCAAGCTTCATAACTTCTTCATACGGTGTCCGATTTATGCAAACTCGGACTCTATCCCAAGCAGAATTCCAAGAAAAACGCAATGGCATAACCCATTTCCCTTAATTCTTCTTCCAAAAATTAAGTATTCTTTAATTTGTCACTTTTTATATTCTTAGAAAATACGGGGTGTTACAAAGAACTAGCATTGATCCCATGATTCCAGTCACATATCAGGATGACTTTAAGGATATCTATGAGAACTTGAGCAATCTCAATATCACTTCTAGCGAGTTTATTATGAGTGATATTATAACTTCCAAACTCCCTACCCTGGCGACAAAGGTGGCTTTTGAATTAGTTGTGACTCCTTCGTCTCAAAAACCCATCTCTGAGATCGCAACGACTTTGACTTCAAAATCTATGAGTGGTTTGTTATTCGATGCGCGTTAGACACACACTGCACACACTTCGAGTTTTATGCCTTGCATATGTTTCCAGTTCTATCACAATACTTCTTGCTTTAAACACTAAATCCTCATTCTCTTTTTTTTTAGGTTAAACCATGAGTTGCCATCAATATGTGGATGATTTCAACCACTACGGAGGCCCTTATAACCCACGAGACTACAGGCCACCCCGCTATCATGGACAGATTGAACAGCAGAGGAGAGTGAGAAATGCTCAGGAGGAATGGGATTGTCAGAATGAGTATGAGCGAAGCAGTAAAATTCGTTATGATCGCTATGACCGGGATAGGCAAGGAAGGGATGATCATCGTAAGAAGAGGGAAGGGGATGATAAGAGGAGAGATCACAGCGAAGGTGATTCACATAAGCGTTCAAGGAAAGACAAATATCCTGCCCCTGCTGCTCAAACTTCTACCAACCTTATGCTCATTGCCTTTCCATCTGTTACACCCACTCCTATTGATATACAACAAATTATCTAGAGGCCTTGTTATACTATTGATCCAACACCAAAGACGTTTGTCGAGTGATTTCCTCACTGGTGCTTGAAAGGAGTCCGCTTCAACTTAAACATAGACTCAATCGACCAAGATGATATGCTTACGGATCTGGAGAAGATGAAGAGGAACATTGAGAAGTTGAACAAATGGCAGAAGCTGGCTGATGAGCTCCACCAGATCAACAGGTGCAACTATCAAGCTATGATAACCATGGAGAATGACAAAGCTGAATGGAATAGTACACTTAAGGCGTGTGATGCTAGCATTAAATCTATTACTAAGAAGAACACTGAGCTGGAGGCCGAAAATACTAGGCTTAAGGATAAGCTTGCCGCTGCTACCTTTTCTTATAAGTAGAAAGAGACCTTGCTAACTGATAGAGTAAAAGATGCTAATTCAGCCTAGAAGACTGCCGAGGATAAACTGGCCATGGAGCAATAAGCCAGTGCTAGCTTGTGAGAAAAACTCCTTCTCAAGAGTCAGAAATTTATTCTTTGAAAGCCACGGTAGCAGAACTTGGGCGAGAAAGAGATCAAGCCCTTTTAGGAAGGCTACTACTAAGAAGGCACATGCAAATACTAAGGCTGATTTCAACTCCATCTTGTTCAGATTCAATAAATTCTGCATCATGGGGTGAGGCAGTTTATTCTTTCTACAAGACAGCTTTCCCATCACTTTAGCTAAGGTTTGGGAGTCAGTTCTTGTTGATCTTGAGGATAGTGGTTATAAAGAGGAGGATATTATTGCATATTATCTTGATGAAGAATCTCGCACTTCTTTGGCCAAGGGAAAAGAACAACCTATGGAAAAATGAAGCTTATTGGTAGGAGCTGGGTCCTCTAGGGTGCATGCCTCGGACACAACTGCTACTGCTGTTGACGTCGTTTGCACTGATATTACAACTTCTAATCCTAAGGATCCTAACGTGCCTCCCACTAATCCCTCTACTACTCTTGAAGAAAAGAAGGAGTCTGCTGAGAAGCATCCCGAAGATAAAGGCAATGATGACGATGTAGATAAATATGAAGTAGAGCTCAAAAGCCATGACAACTCAGATAAAACCGACATTAATCAAGTCTTATCAGACTTGGACTTCTTTTGCACTCCATATGGGTATGATGAGCTTCTCACTTATCATTCATTTGTATTAGGCCTGATTACACCAAAGCTACTTCCCGCTATAACTGAAGTGATGGGAACTGCAGATATTTTTACATCTTCTACCTTGGTTTTGACCACTACTACTTTGATTACTACCCTCCTCCAGACAATCTCTTTTTAGCCATTGCCTCTGCTCCTGCTCCTGCTTCTTCTTCGCAGCTGGGTCACAAGTAGTGAAAATTGCTGCTCCTGCTGATTTGGATGAATCAAACTACTCTCCAGAAGGAATAGAAGATCTTGAGAATATAGACGAGAGCCCGAAGATGAATGTTAAGGGCCGCTCAAGGTAAAAGATTATGTACCTCCAAGAAACACAAGGGGAAACACAGTGCTCGCAAGAAGGCACTTGCTCTTTCCTCTCCCGAGGATCCACAGGATGGTGAAGAAACCAAAGGCGAAATCCAGCCCGCTATTACGCCTCCTCCTCCAACCGGAGTCAACAAACTTACATTGAGGTCTAGCAGTGCTTCTAAAGGAGGAAAGAAGAAGGACTAAGGCTTTTGACTGTTTACTTTGCTTTCTGTAACATTCTTTTCTGCATTTTGCTTCGATCGGATGTTGTGCATGTGCCGGCCCTCGCTTATAAACTCTGGTAATACTTGCATAGCAAAATAAAGTTTCCTTTTTCTGATTGTACTTTAGCATTTACTTTAGCTTTGGCGTACTTTTTATGCATTAACTTCTTTGTAGAATGCAAGTCTTTTGCTTGATGCGATGTCGTGATGAGTTTGTGCTATGTCTTGTGAGCATTGGTCCATCTCAATGTGATGGTGTTTCCCCCTTACCATCGGTCATCACGAATTGCTTAAGCTAGATGCGATCAACTTTGCTGAATTCCTTTGATTTGAATTAAGGCACTGGAAGCTCGTAGTCTGTCGATGAAGTCTTTTTGCTCCTGCTAGCATTCTTAGAGCTTTTGAGATAGCCAGTTCATTAGAAAACCCATCTTCATTGATTGATCTTGCACTTCTTCTTTTGAGAAGTCTTTAGTACCTATGCCCCCGCTTGGAAGGTCTTATATTTAAGTTCAATATTTTTCGTAATCGGACCATGTAGACCATGGCACTGATGATCTTATTGGGTGCCCCCTTTTGGCTGGGACTTCTACTAGATCCAACCTTCGTTTCTTCTCTCGTTGAGTAAATATGTCATTAGAGAAACTAGATTGGACACCCCCTTTCAGATGGGATTTTTGCTTAATCCAACCTTTTCTTCTTCTTCCACCGAGTAAATCTGGCATCAGAGAAACTAGATTGGACATCCTCTTTCTGTTGAGATTTCTTCTTAATCCAACCTTTATTTCTTCTCCCGTCGAATAAATCTGGCATTGGAGAAACTAGATTGGACATCCACTTTCAGCTGGGATTTCTTCTTAATCCAACCTTCGTTTCTTCTTCCACCAAGTAAATTTGGCATTAGAGAAACTAGATTGGACACCCCCTTTCAGCTGGGATTTCTACTTAATCCAACCTACGTTTCTTCTCCCACGGAGAGAATCTGGCATCGGAGAAACTAGATTGGACATCCCCTTTCAGTTGGTATTTTTGCTAAGCTTCACTATAAGAGGCTTTTTGTTGTTGCATCATTTCACAGGGCGAACTAGCCGATCCATAGCAAAACTAGCTAACCCATGCTATAGAAAGTTGCCCGATCAATGATCTGAAGAGTTGCCCGATCCATAGAAAAACTGGCCGATCCATGTTATAGAAAGTTGCCCGATCCATGATCTGAAATGTTGCCCGATCCATGAGCATTAATCCGCCCGATCAACGCTAAATTACTGCCCGATTCATGGTGTAAAACTTGACTGATCCATCAATATAAAATGTGTCTGATCCATACTACGAAATGATGATCAATCCACTCATTAAGTGCAAATGACTCGTCACATTGTATTATAATCAAAGTATGATTTTTTGAACCGCGTTTTATAATGGGGTTAACAAAGACGAAGGTCTGTTAGGTTTAAATGGGGAATGTTTTGAGTTTATATTGTTTTATTTAATTTTTTCAGTTATGTATGTTCTGTTTATCATGGTTAACGATACTTTTAGAGTAGCATTATGTAATCAAACCATTTTGGGCTAAGTTCCTAATAGAAAAGTTTACCCAATTCAAAAATAGGTCACTTATGCACTATATGGGGATAATTCATTTATATTCACACTTTCTCTTAATAGCTTATATCACTTAACCCCACAACTTGCTCATGCATTCAATACTTTTTGGAAACAAATTTGCATTATTTTTCCAAAGTTTGTTTTAATGCAACTATTAATATTACAGACCAACGAATTTCTAAAATTGTAAACTTTTAAATTTTGAAGCTTGAAAACGTTTTCTAGAAATCTTTTTCAACATTTGCATTTTTTTTCTAAGTTTTTTAAAAGTATTAACTGGGGGCAAAGTACAAAGCGGTTTCTAATTTTTGCATTTTCCAAATTCTAGCGCGAAATTACATTTCTTTGTCCTAAATTTCTCCTTCACATAAATTCCTACCAAACTATGTCGAAAATGAAGAATAAGACTAGCGCCAAATGTGTGTATATATGAATTCCTAATCCATTTTATTTTCAACTTACAAGGCCCTGTTTCCCAATCCACTAATCTAGAATACCAAAATTTTGGATATTAGTGCATGGAATATATTCTCTTTTTCAAAATATATTGTATACTATACATTGTTTACCACTCATAGAATTATAATCCTCAAACTTCTATAGCCCTTTACTTAGTGTATAAAACTAATACCCTAACTTTTTTCATGTGTTACTTCACGTAATTAGTGGACTCCTTTATGGATATAGGTATATATATATATAATATTTGTATTCTAAAAATACAAATACATTAATTCAATATCTATATAGGAATCCTGAACCTGAGCTCTGATATCAAATGTAACAAACCAAATTTTGATAGTCCCGATTTGTTTTCAGAAATCCAAATCTATTGAAGCTCGAGTCGGCTTGTCAGGTATCCTGCAGAAAGTCAAAGATAAATATATCAGAACCCATAATAAAAATCTCACAGCAGAAGGGAATAAAATATAATAGTAGATAAATACTTACCAATATAACGATACTTATCTAACAAGTGTCCCTATGATGTATAATCTCAACCACCCGTCTAACCTATGGGTTTGTTATGTGGAAGGGGACAGAAAGAAAGTTCTGGTGAATGGACAAATTAGATTTTCGACAAATAACATTACATATATCGGTCTATAACCTATTCAAATTTATTATGTTATTCTAGTTTATTTCATAATATAATTTCAATTTTTCTTCATAAATCATACACATCCACTCTCCGGTAGATTTACCTAATAAATCATATATATGGAGTTAAATGCCCAACATCTCAAGGTACTACCCCATAGGACCTGTAACGGCCGGGAAAATTTCGATGCTCGAAATTTTCAATGCTCGAAATTTTCAACAATAATACATAATCTCGTATTACTTGCCAAAAATCCAAGTCTCAAAAACCCAGTTTGTTATTAGAAAGAAGTTAGAGGATGAGAAATAGAAAGAAAGAAGTATTAGAAAAGAAGAATAAGACGATCATTAGAATCTCACAGAGGAAAGAATAAAATATAATAACAAATGCTTATACAAAAAACTATATATTACAGATTAGATTATATGTATAATTCAATTCAATACACAGCAGAATAAGTTAATACCAGGTAATATAGATATACATCTCGACTGCAGTTCTTCTTCTGAAGCTCCAAGCGAAACCTAACCTGATAATATACTCAGTCTGACCCGAGCACATTTGAAGCAAAGCAAAATTCACCCGGATCAGTCTGGAAGACTATTAGTGATAAATTCATAATACAAATGACTTGTTTAACTTTGAAAATCCTTTCTGAAAGAAAAAGATAATAGTAAGACCATCCCACACATAAACACGGATGGTTTCTACCTTACTATAACCTAAAATATTTTGATATATCGAATCCAGTGATATTATAACAGTGTTTATCAACTCACAAACAAATAACCATCTAGTAGAACACATGCATCTCACGCTCTACATATTTATTTTATAATCAAAAACTACTTGGCACTTATTGGAGATTGGATTTCCAACATGACAAGATATGGGATCACCTTCCGATTGGTGTACTCTAGAGGTAAATACACCAGGGTTCAACAAGAACATCTTGCAATCCGGCCACACATGACTGGCCACTCATTTATGTAGCGAATATATTGTCACCCATTACAGTTTTAAGGGCCCACCGTACATCCATGGAGATACAGAAACGAAAGAAGAATAAAATAAAAATTTCTCTAGATGGTGACATTACACCCTGCTTGGGTATGACCCACCTAGCCATGCTGCCTGCCCGATTTTTGTCATTTCCTGGTTGTGAGGCTTGAGGATATGTTTATCTTTTAGAACATCTGATCATCATTCACTTTGAATGCCACATCATCAAATCCGTCAAATCACTAATTGACGTCCACAAAAATACCCTTGCAGTTAAGCAAAGAGAAGCGCCCCCTCCACCACCAACTATGGTACGTTTGTAAAAATCAACGTACGTAAGTTTTCAGGAAATACTCTGTCAGAAATTCGTCCATACAAGTCATCCAGGAACATGATGAACCGAAGGCACCCTCCTACTGCAACCTAGGAATCACCCTATAGATTAGTAGCAAGAAGTCCTTGCAATCCATAAATTCCAACCACGATAGAACCACAGTTTATCTCGGGTGCGAACCCGAGATTATAAGTAGTCCTTCCGTTTCATAAATAACTAAGGTCTTCAATGCTCCTTTATATGTATCTCGCATATTAGTTCGATTGCAACATTGATTCAAAGTGGTTAGGGTCTAGTTCCCATCCCGCTCTCTTCGCAACAACACGTCAAAGGTCAAATAAGATATTCTATTGATAGTTGGGTTTTTAACTATCAATTTCAAATAGTACGTTAAGTATATTGCCAGCTCCAACCTTAATATTTAAACCATTAGAAATCTCTTTATCGAATTATTGAAAATCACTTCATCGATTTGGAATTCTATTCCATTTATTTATCTTGACAAAAGTCTTTGCTTTTGTTACTTGGAATCAACAACTATATTTCCCAAACTTTGTTTTACTAATATCACCATATTTATATAAAACTCTTTTTATTTCCTTTTATTGGAAATATTACATCATACTTTCAAAATCTCCTTTAGCCTTCTTTTACTTCGGAAATGGCGATATATTCTATTTAATATTCATCTATCATCATGTCGACCCGAAACGAAGACGAACAACATGTTATATTATTATATAAACTCAAATATTACATTTGAAGATGTCCCTTCAGTACGGATGGTATATACAATTAACATCTCCACTATTTATTTCTACCCCATTCCTAGTATAATTCATTTACATTTCTTTGGGAAAACATCCTTATTTACTTATCGCTTAGAACTAGTGGATTTCAACCCAACTATTTCCATTATCCAAGAAATAGTGCTATATATATCACGCTTAAGGTTATCTAATGATGATAATTCATTTTTTAAAGCCAAATATTTTAATTATAGTTCAAAATTTTCAATACATTGAAATATTTTCTTTATAACTAACCCTGAAATCCGTTTCTGTCACAAACAAATATCATTCCTCGATAATAGTGAAGTCGTTCAAATTGGGGTATTTTATTTACCTCTCAGACCTAGATCGACAACGTACTTATCTTAGAACATATATAAGTCTGTACCTCAAACCGCTATCACTTCTAATATCATTCAGACCGTATTTCTTGTTTCATTTGAAATACGAGTTTATAACGCCATATACTTGCTTGAAATCTTGGTTGTTTGTAACTATTTTACTTCATATTAACCCTTCGCTTCAAATTCGTTACACAATCTCATTTATAACTTTTTACCAAAAACCATTATCCTTTTTCGTCCTTTGACGTTCTACTTTTATTCGAATTATTATAATTGGATATCATCTTATTATAACTCAATTAAATGATTTCCATTTAAGAATTAATTACTTTAAAATAATTAAATAATAATTAACTTCATCATTGCTGAAGTAAAATAGTTTACTTCATTACTTATTCAAAATAGATTTGTTGCTTAATTCTGCAAACATTAACTAATTAGGTTAGTTCAATGATCATTTAAACTTCACTAAAAAGGTAATTAGTAATTAAGAAATATTATTAATCTAAACAATTAATTTCTAATCTATTATCATTTGATTAATTTAAGATCCATTAATCAAATAATCAATTTCTAATAAAACAGTTGACTTAATCAACTTCAAATCATCAGTTAATTTGTTAACCAATCTCAATTCTTCATTACCATTAGATTAATATAATTAATCTTAAAAAAAATTGCTTAACTGTTGTCATAAAATAATTATCCAAAAATATTAACTTGTCGGATAATTATAACTCCACTTGCTTATAACGTATATAAAATGTCAAAACAATCTTTTACATTTACTTTATAAACTAACTATAGAATGTGTTGGCCAGCTTTTTGACCAAGCCACCAAGGTTCGTACTCACGGGGAAAATATGAAACTTCGCGCCTTTAGCCCTCGAAGACCCGATCGGATCACCCTACCTTCCACGGATCGCGATCGCCCCCATGTCTCACGATCCGTTCCGTCCCTTTCATTTCGACCCGTCCTCGTCAAAGCTTCGAGACCCGATCCGTCCATAGTAGAGCGATCCGACCTGTACCCTCTGCCTCTTCATGATCCAAGCCCCAAAAGTTAAGATGAAGGTCACGACTAAGTCTACGACGATCCGAGAATGCAGGATCTCGTGACACCTGTCCATAACTGCCATTTTGACCAATTCTTCATCAAGCCACGAACCAATCCGAGATAATCGGGATTTGCGCCACGTATGACCGCGATCCGTCTGCAAGTATCAGAGAAGATGAAGATGACCAGTTCGACCCTTCTGCCCCAGTTACCGAAGGACATCTGACTAGAATACTTGAAGCATTGGACAGGCAAACTGATGAACTGGCTGCTCAAAGGCAAGAGAGCTCGTTGTTGCGTCAAAATGTTACTGCCTTAGGCAGAAGAATTGACGATATTAAAAGACAGGTTTCACCACCTCCAGCTCACCCTTTCTCTGCGGAACATACGTCGTCGTCTGAAGAGACCCGAAGAAACCAACGATGGCCCCCGTTAGAAAGGCCCGAGAATATAGAGCATCTTCGATTTGGGTCACTTCCATCTCGTGAAGAAGAGGCGCTTAACCAAGAAACTAATAACCGTAACTTAAATGAGCTCGCTCTACCACCAAGAAATGGCGTGCCTCCCACTCGTCGTATGATCGACCGTGGCAATAGGGGCTAGGGGAGTTCTGCTCAGGGCCCAGATTTTGTAGCAGCACGTCAAAGAAATGCTTGTAGAGGCCGTCGGGCAAGAAGTGCTGATCCCGAATCTACCCTGAACCATGCAGAGGTTGAAGCAATGATTAGGCAAGTCATGGTAGATAGCCGTGGACAGAGGAATGAAGATTGGAGCATAGATCGCAGTCACACGCATTTTACTGACGACATACTAGATGTTACATTCCCGAGGCGATTTAATATGCCAACCATGAATCGCTATATGGGCAGGACTGACCCCATCCAGCATTTAATGCGATACTCCTGGTCAATGAATGCCGCTGCAGCTACAGACGCGGTAAAATGTAAAGTGTTCCCTATATTCTTGGAATATGTGGCGTTATTGTGGTTTACCCGCCTGCCAGCGCGTTCAATATCCAGCTTCAGGGAATTGAGTGAGAAATTCGTGAACCAATTTCGTCTTCATGCCCAGAGGTCTAAGAATGTGATCGAGCTATCCCTTATTAAACAACGACCGGACGAAAGCCTAAGGTCGTATTTGGATCGTTTTAACTTGGCTGTCACCGAAGTCAAAGATCTGCATGAGCAAACTGTGTTGATGGCCTTGATCGATGGCGTCGATAAAGATACCGAGTTTGGAAGATATCTGGCTGGCAAACCACCCCCGACTAGAGAAATATTTTATGAAAAAGCCAATGTTCGCCTGCGTCGGGAGGAGATATACGCTAATCGAAAAAGAAAGGCTACTGATAAGGAAGATATCCAAAGCAACGTGGCCATCAAGCAAACGGGAGATAGCTCAGGAAAAGTTGAAGTTAACATTGGAAACAAAAATCAAGGCAGCGGTCGCCAATCAGGGAATAATAACAATAATCGAAAAAGAAATCGAGGAAATGACTCTCAGAGGAGATCCCGGCCCATAGTTTGAGAGATTTACACCGTTAAATGACACGTTGGAAAACATCTTCCTGGATACATATAATGTCCTCCAGTACAAAAGGCCTCCTCCAAGAGATTTTATAGCGAAAGAGCGTGAAACTGGAAAATTCTGTCTTTTCCATCAGATCCATGGCCATTCCACAAACGAATGTGATCACTTGAGAGATGTGGTTGAAAGGCTGCTCCGAGAAGGGAAGCTCGATGAGTATAAGGTGACTCCTAGGGACAAGGGGCAAGCCGTACAAGCCCCGAACCAAAGCCAACCCACTGCCAAACCGACGGCTCAGAAAAAAGGGAAAAATATCATTATTAATACCATAATTGGTGGGCTTCACCTAGCAGGGCACAGTTTCAGAGCTATGGATCAATACATAAATGCAGCTAAACAACATTTCGAAGTGGGTGAATGTAGTAACCCTGAGGACAACGCTCCAATTAAGCAACAAAAGACGATGTCCGATGATGTCATATTTCGCGAGTGAGAAAGTATTGGAGTACACTCCCCAAGTGAAGATCCGTTGGTGATCACCGTCACCATCGGCCCAGCTATAGTTCACAAAGTCTTGGTAGATAACAGGAGTTCAGTCAACATTTTGTTCAAGAAAACGTTCGACCAAATGAAACTCGAGCCGAAGGATTTGAAGCCATGTGAAGGTTGGATACGTGGATTTAATGGGGCCTCGACCGCTCCGATAGGGTATGTGGAGTTATCAGTAACCCTTGGGGAAGGAGAACGCCAGAGAGTGAGGACCCTCCCCTTCGTGATCCTGGACATTGAATCGCCATACAATGCCTTCTTAGGCCGACCGGCCCTAGCCAAATTTAGGGTCTGTATTGCACCCTGGTGCTTACTGTTGAAATTCCCAACGGATTCCTGTGTAGGTATTGTGAGAGGAGATCAAGTTGTTGCACGAGCATGCTACATTGCAAAATTAAAATTGCTCCGTAAAGGAAGAGATGTAGAGGCAAAAGGTGGTTCCTCCCCTCCAAGGGAGGAATCATCATAGCAACTAAAGGAAATACCTTTGGGAGGGTCGCCCGGAGAGTTGCCCGAGGACATAGATCCTAGAGAGGATGAAGAGCCTGGGGGCAGAATTGCGACTCCCAATGAAGCAACTGTGGATGTACCAATCGATAATAGTGACCCAGAGAAGGTCCTGAAGATTGGATCCCAATTGGATCCCGTTCGAGCCAAGGAATTAACAAATTTTCTAAAAGCTGACTTGGATGTATTTTCATGGACCCATGCGGACATGTGTGGGATATCTCCCTCGATTATGAGTCATTCGCTAAGCATTAACCCGAAACATCCTCCTATCAAGCAGAAAAGGCGAATGCTAGGTCCAGAAAGGTTTGCCGCTTTGAAGAAGAAGTCGAAAAACTGAAGAGTAATGGATTTATTAAAGATTCGACATACCCTGACTGGATTTCAAACCCGGTTTTGGTATATAAAAAAAGGCCAATGGAAAGTGGCGTACGTGCATCGATTTCTATGATCTAAACAAGGCATGTCCGAAAGATAGCTTCCCATTGCCCAGAATCGATCAATTAGTAGATTCAACTGCAGGTCATGAACTTCTTTCTTTTATGGATGCCTATTCGGGGTATAATCAGTTCCCCATGCATGTCCCTGACCAAGAGCATACTAGCTTCATTACAGATTTGGGATTATATTTCTATGTGGTGATGCCTTTCGGTATGAAAAATGCTGGTGCTACATATCAGCGGTTGGTGAATAGGATGTTCTACAACCAAATCGGGAAAACGATGGAGGTATAGATCGACGATATGTTGGTAAAGTCCAGACAGTCGCCCGATCATACCAACGATTTAGCAGAGATGTTTCAAATTCTCCGAAAATATGGGATGAAATTTAATCCTTTGAAATGCTCATTTGGGGTAGCATCTGGAAAATTCCTAGGGTTCATTGTAAGCTCGCGCGGAATTGAGATTAATCCAGACCAAATAGCAATCTGAAATATCCAAGAACCAAGGAAGATTAAAGATGTGCAAAGCCTTGCTGGAAAGTGGCAGCTCTCAGCAGATTTATTTCAAAAGCCAGAGATAAATGCATCCCATTTTTCGAGCCAATAAAGCGAGGCAAGCGCAACTTTAAATGGACTCATGATTGTATAGAAGCTTTCCAAAATCTGTTGAATCATCTGAAAAGACCCCCGATACTATCTAAGCCTTTGGATCACGAGGATTTATTTGTTTAATTGGCAGTGTCATCCCACGCAATCAGTTCGGCTTTGGTGAGAGAACATGATAAGGTGCAGAGACCGGTGTACTATGTGAGTAAGAAATTGGCAGCCGTAGAACGAAATTACCCAAAGATAGAAAAGCTTGCGTACAGTTTGCTGATTGCATCTAGGAAGCTTCGTCACTACTTCCAGGCTCATCCCATTACTGTTTATACTGATCACCCGCTTAAGCAAGTCCTACAAAGGCCAGAAGCATCGGGAAGGTTGCTCAAATGGAACATTGAGCTGAGTCAATTCAACCTGAACTTCCAACCCCGGAAGTCTATAAGAGGGCAGGCACTTGCAGACTTTATAGCAGGATTTACCATCCCAGAAGATGATGCGGTAACCGAGGAAGACGAACCGCCGAAGCTACTCCTTGACCCTAATGCTTGGAAACTATACACTGATGGAGCTAAAAATGACATGCGATCAGGTGCCGGAGTGGTTCTTGAGACTCCATAGAAACGGCTAATATATTACGCTCTTAGATTGTATTTCCACGTACCTAATAATGATTCCGAGTATGAAGCTCTAATTGTCGGGTTGAAGCTTGCAAAGGAACTAGGCATAACAAAGCTGGACATCTTTTGTGACTCCAATTTAGTCGTGAACCAAGTTAGTGATAAGTTTCAGGCTAAGAGTCCAAGGTTGATATCATATTTGCAAAAGTGAAGAAGTTGCTGGATGGTTTTGATTACCACAGTATATCTCACATTCCTCGAATGGAGAATGTAACACCCCGCCTCCGCTAGGGTCACTCGCAAGGAATGCACTAGCTTTAGAGGGGCATTATTGGTAAACATGTACAGAAATATCACAAGACAGAACATATAAAACAGCGGATGTAAAATCGAACTTTCATAAACACTAATAATTAAGGTCTAAAGCCTTTTACATCAGAGTACATCAAAACCTGTCTTGCAATGGTAAAGAAGCATAAAGACTTTTTCATAAATTATTCCCTAAGTAAAAACAGTAAAGTAGCCATAGCCATGAAAAGTCCAAGCCATCCATGATGACCTTCAAGCAGAAGAAGACCGAACTAAACAGCAGTATTTCCTCCCTGTAACCTGGGGGGGAAACGGAAGAAAAGAGGCGAAACAAAACGGGTCAGTCAAAAAAGACTGAGTAAGCCCTATCTACTATTAGTATAAAAACTAGTAAAGTTAACTGTCATGAGAAACTGAGATGAACATAAGCATAATACAAGATAGGTCAATTAAATCAAAATAACAGGATGAACTACTGAACTCAGATAAACTAGGGTGTCGTGATAAACTACGATGTCAAGATAAAACAAGGTATCACATTGTCAGGTTTCTATCAAGTATAATATCCCAAGATATCTATCACGTATAACGTCCCATGGCATCTATCCTGTATATCCGCTCTGCACCTCTCGTACTAGTATCCCAACCCGCGTTATGTGTTAACTATGAATGTCCCTTGCCTGATGTCATGTAATGGTCCATGTCAACCTAATACATAGCATATGTAGGTTTTCCCACTCGTATGTTTCTTTCCATGTATAAGTTCAGTCCTTTGCCGTAGGCCGTACGGGCTTTCCTCATGTCGTATTATCCTTGAAATCGTTTGGACTGTCACCCTTGTTCTAGCTAGGCTCTTCCATATGAATCATCGTTTGAACTACTAGGACTTACGCCACCTAGCACCACTAGGGATTACGCTTACCTATTGCACGCTTTCGTATTTCGGTTTGGGTTAAACCACCTAGGCCACTAGGGATTACGCTAACCCTCAACCGCGCCCTTTTTCCCACGCATTCATCGTGAATCGTTTTTCTATAACTGTATGCACATGTATCACATCGTGCCATCCGAGTCCTGTCACAGGGCAAAACAAGAAATACAGGACTCGGTCGGGAGCTTTAGATTTATCTGCCGATGCAGATACTAAGGTCTGCTTTTCTACACGTGGCTATGGTCCCACGAGACCCCTCCCTCAACTAGTGAAAGGAAACACAAGAGAAAATCTTGCATGAGAACTACACTCCGGCCAGCCCACATCCTACGGCCTACCTCACCCATAATTAGATAGCAATTATGGTCTGTTGGGTGTTCCCTGCCTTTCCGTACGTACACGCTTGACTCAAGATGGTAGATGATCGACGAACTTGCTATCTCGGGCACCTTATGTATTCGTCGACTCACTGCTATCCACCCCAGTCTTTAGGTCGCTCGCATAGCAACCAAGGCATATTCTTGGTTCTTCTACCGCAGACCTCAACCTCTCGTGAGCCTAGTATATTGACCTAGCAGCTCACAGAGGGATCCCAAGAATATCCTCACGTTCCCCGAAGCCGCTGCTTCGTTACCCAGTTCGTTGGAGCCTTTATCTAAATCAGATAGCCTGCTCCTACACGCATACTTAAACGTTGACCTAACGTATCGGGTTACTAATCTATCTAAGAAATGGTCCAAATTTCCTTGACTAAGAATTATTACTTAGTTTCCCTTAACTAAGGTTTACCACTTAGCCTTATTTCCATAATCCTTGTTAACTATGGTTATTTACCTAATCCTCCGAATTAGGGTTTATCTAATGGGTTAAGTGTCACTTAAGTTCATAACTTAGCCCGTCTACAAACCATGTCAAAATTGGCTAAGTATCCAAGTCCAAGACTTAACCCTACAAACCATGTGTCAAGTTGGCTAAGTATATTAAGCAATCCATAACTTAACCTCGTCTAATTATCATTTTAGATTGGTTAATTATATAAATTAACTAGACCTTGTCAAATTACCGAGTCAAATTGGTCAAGCGTATTCAAGTGATTCGTGACTTAGCCTTATCATGTTTTCACGTTAGATTGGTTAAGTATAGGTCACTTAACCACATCAAACTAACGAGTTGGATTAGTTAAGTGTAAATTAACTTAACCCCGTCCAATTACCATGTTTAGATTAGTTAGGTCTGAGTTGACTTAACCCCATCCATTAACTGTATTAAACGGTTAAGTGTTACTAAGAAAATTTACTTAACCTTATCAAGTTATCGTGTTGGATTGATTAAGTGTTGGTTAACTTAATCCCATCCCCTCGTCGTATAAAAATGGTCAAGTGTCGTTAGGCAAATCAAGTTACTTAACCTACCCAACCCTGTCATGTTTTGTTAAGTATCATTAGCCTAATCAAATTACTTAACCCATTTGTCCATGTCATATTTGGTTAAGCCTCATTAATCAAATTAACTTAACCCTATTATGTGGCATTAATTATTTAATGCACCCCAACCTCTCACATTAGACTTTGTTGTGGTTACTAGTTAAGCCGGTCGGTTCCGGGTAGCTTTACACCACAACTTGGTCTAACCTCGGGTTCAAGCACAACATGACCAACTTCTCACATTGAGTCCTATTGTTTGCAACTACTAGTTAGGTCGGTCGGTTCCGGGTAGTTTTACGTTGCAAACTCAACCCAACCTCGAGTTGGCCACTTTCATGTTTAGTCTAGTGTCATGTTGATAGTCAAGTTTTCAAGCAATTGGGTAGACCTAACTTAATAGGTAAATTCCCAATGGGTAGACCTAACTTAATAGGTAAATTCCCAAGCTTATGTTTTTATGCATACTTACATGTCAAATTTCATGTTATATTTCAAGTCATGTTTTCAAGTATAAACACATGTCATATTTAATATTACATGTTGTCATGTTTATACCCATTTACCCAAATCATGTTCATATCATTATGTTTTCCCATAATGTGACCCCAACGCTTTTTAAACTCGCATATACGTTCGCAACAACGTAATGGATTAAAAGAAGAGACTTGGCAAGGGCATGACAAAAATGGATATTAAGCCACAAGTTAATCATGGTGGAAAATGAGGCACAAATGTGTTCATTAGCTTGCATGTTACATTCTTAAGCCTCACAAAAACATGCATAAACCCAAACTTGGCACATAAACGAATCATGGTGACAAAAGACATGGAATGATGACTAGTAACTCGCATATATCATCATATAAGGGTTATGACTTCATATGCAAGTTGACATAAAGATTATGAAGGTTCTCATGTTGCATAATGCAACATTTCAACATAAAGGTTGTTGCTTTTTGCTCATAAGATTAAGATAATGACTTCATAAACTTGCATAACATGATAGCATGCATCATTCTCAATGATGAACATTTAACTTCATAGTTAATATCTAAGAGTAGGGAAGGGCTTACATTGCTATTAAGGCCTAAATCGATTACACTAAAGCTTGTGATGAAGCCTATGCATGCCATCACCCAAAAACCCAAAGATGGATGCTCCAAATCGACAAAAACACCATCTTTATGAACAAAGATCAAAGCTTTTGCCTTGGAATCAACTTGAGAAGCTCTCATACTAACATAGGGACTCTCTAACACTCTCAAGATCATGAAACCTTTCATAGAAATGAAGTGGAGGCTAGGATAGTTGAGTGGAGGCCATGAGAGTAGAAATTTTGCCATAGTTTAGTTACATGAGTGAATAATGAGGGTTTAGGATAGGTTAGGGTCTTATTTATAGATTAGGCAAGTGTTTTAGGCCATAGGATTAAACCTAGATTCAATCCAAGCCATCAAAGCATGTCTTGGGGAAGAAGTCAAGTGTAGGAACCATCTAGGGCCTTTAGATTAAAGATGAACCATGAGAACCATCCAAATGCAAAATCTGCATTTGAGCGAATCGGCCCACGGGTTGACAGCCAAACACCCTGGATTAACCCCTAGTCGACCCAGCGGGCTTGGGTCGACCTCAAAAATCGGCCGGTTCGGTTATTCCCCTCTCCTAATTCGCTGTTTTGAACATTTTTGCATATTTATTTATTTTTCAATTATATATATATATCAATATATATATATATATTTCTCTGCGCAACCCATTTCACTTAATTAAGTATACTTTAATTTGGGAATTTTTCGTGAAACTTCGCGAGGCCATATCTTGGTCATACGGACTCCGATTTTCGAAAACTCGGACTCTATTTCGCGTATTTTTCCGAGACGAACGCAATGGCATAGCCCGTTTCCCTTGATTCAGATTTTACAGTTTAATTCTGCCTCCATTTATGTTATAATAGGTTATTGAAAATACGGGTTGTTACATTCTCCCCACCTTTTAGGATTTCGTCCCCGAAATCTCCAAGTTAGGAAGAACATATCCTACCATCCATCATCCATCTACTCAGAACATCATCCACAAGCAACCATTGTCCTTAGATGATTTCTAATGCTGTATGAATATATGCAAAACGTGTGTGTACATGTTCCTTAGCTAATGCTAATGATCAGGCCTGAAAAATCTTTTGAATGCAAAAATATGTTTAGTGCTATGAATCCATCATGTATGCAAATAGTCCTAGTCATATACACTATATGCGTGCACAAACATTCAACCATATGCAACATCCGCATGATAACACATTCAATTTCATCCATAAACAAGTATAAATACTCGTGCATATGCAATATGAAATGTGACCGAGTCGAGCTAATATCTAATGTAAATTCGCGCATCCATGAGCAACCACTTGCAACCATTTGCAACCATATCAACCATAACATGTTTCAAATACATGTTTACATCCATAGGGTTCTACCTAAGATTCCCTGAAACAGGGTCGAGAAGATAAACAGAACAAACTCCGTACGGGGTTTGTAACAGAGACAGGACCGAGAGGATATCCATAAAAGATAGCCTACAAGCAAGCTCAACAGAAAAACAGGGATCGAGGATATATTCCCAAAAGAGATATCATGCACGTATTTAGTCTTCAGTCTCCTGAGTCGCATTACCTTGAGCTTAGTTCCATCGTGCCTTGACCGCCCCTTTTACTTCACAATTTCGCAGCTTCTTATTTCCTGTTTCCATAACATGAGTTGGAACTCATTTCCTCGTCGCCTCTCGTTCCACTTGCACTTATTCTCCTTCTAGAATACTTGGCGCAAACAGGACTGCGTACACATTATTCCATGCGAGCCCTCAAAATTCACTAGTGAATCCTGGACCTTGTACCATAAGGTATTCCACGTAGAAAAACTTTCTCTTGAAAGTAAACAAGTTACCGTGCGCACTTACTAGGGTAATTCCCATAACCCATACATAATCGAAGTAAACCATCTGTCTTATTAGCGAACAACATTCGATCGGGTTTCTAATTTCCAACAAAGGCATCTAGGGATTCTAAGTAACTAATCATGACAGAACCCAAAAGGTTACGCGATACTTCAAGGGTATTACCAAAGCAAGCCAAGAGTCTAACTACCCTCCTTCTAAAACCGAGAGTGGCACCCCTTACTGGATAACCACTTCATCCCTAGAATCCATCCACAACTTATAAACATAAGCATTATTTCCAAGCTCAACACTTGATATAGACATTCTCAAATCCAAACAAGCCATGAGTAAATGGACCGATCTTCCAATAGGACTTGAGACAAAAACGGGATCCTCTACTACGCTAGTACTAAGGTGCAGAGACTCAACTATCGAAGCGGACTTAAAAGATGCGGTGATCAAAACAAAGTCCTGACAGGATGATAGAGAAGAAAAGCTAAACCTTTAACAAGATCGTTACCCTCCTTCTGAGGTACCCTAGAAATGAGAGCATACTATTGCCCTCCGAATGATCTTGTCCCTGTTCCATGATACTTAACTATCCGTCCCGTTTCACCATGCCAAAGGTACTCTCTCGTCATGGGTTTCATTGTTCATCTTTCTCTCTCATTCTGGGTTGAGCCATACCAACAAGTTGCTCATCCTTAAACTCGTATCCTTTACCCTTGCTCTTTATTATCCTTTCTTGTAACACGGCAATGGGTCTCTCGAGAACCACCTCCATCGTACGGGAAACACCTACGTGGCTAGACAAAGATTAGTCACAGTGAGAACTACTGTGACCACGGATGGAGGAAAGAAAGGAAATGAGATTCAATCAAGGAAACAAGGATAGTGCTAATGGCCTTTGGGGAATAGCCTTTTTTTCTTTTTAAAAGAAAATTTTCTTGAAAAATGCTTCTTTATAAATAGTTTTCAGAAGGTCTTTAAAAACTTTTGCCCAGTCTGGTAACCTTCTGCTCTGATACCAAATGTAACACCCCGCCTCCGCTAGGGTCACTCGCAAGGAATGCACTAGCTTTAGAGGGGCATTATTGGTAAACATGTACAGAAATATCACAAGACAGAACATATAAAACAGCGGATGTAAAATCGAACTTTCATAAACACTAATAATTAAGGTCTAAAGCCTTTTACATCAGAGTACATAAAAACCTGTCTTGCAATGGTAAAGAAGCATAAAGACTTTTTCATAAATTATTCCCTAAGTAAAAACAGTAAAGTAGCCATAGCCATGAAAAGTCCAAGCCATCCATGATGACCTTCAAGCAGAAGAAGACCGAACTAAACAGCAGTATTTCCTCCCTGTAACCTGGGGGGAAACGGAAGAAAAGAGGCGAAACAAAACGGGTCAGTCAAAAAAGACTGAGTAAGCCCTATCTACTATTAGTATAAAAACTAGTAAAGTTAACTGTCATGAGAAACTGAGATGAACATAAGCATAATACAAGATAGGTCAATTAAATCAAAATAACAGGATGAACTACTGAACTCAGATAAACTAGGGTGTCGTGATAAACTACGATGTCAAGATAAAACAAGGTATCACATTGTCAGGTTTCTATCAAGTATAATATCCCAAGATATCTATCACGTATAACGTCCCATGGCATCTATCCTGTATATCCGCTCTGCACCTCTCGTACTATTATCCCAACCCGCGTTATGTGTTAACTATGAATGTCCCTTGCCCGATGTCATGTAATGGTCCATGTCAACCTAATACATAGCATATGTAGGTTTTCCCACTCGTATGTTTCTTTCCATGTATAAGTTCAGTCCTTTGCCGTAGGCCGTACGGGCTTTCCTCATGTCGTATTATCCTTGAAATCGTTTGGACTGTCACCCTTGTTCTAGCTAGGCTCTTCCATATGAATCATCGTTTGAACTACTAGGACTTACGCCACCTAGCACCACTAGGGATTACGCTTACCTATTGCACGCTTTCGTATTTCGGTTTGGGTTAAACCACCTAGGCCACTAGGGATTACGCTAACCCTCAACCGCGCCCTTTTTCCCACGCATTCATCGTGAATCGTTTTTCTATAACTGTATGCACATGTATCACATCGTGCCATCCGAGTCCTGTCACAGGGCAAAACAAGAAATACAGGACTCGGTCGGGAGCTTTAGATTTATCTGCCGATGCAGATACTAAGGTCTGCTTTTCTACACGTGGCTATGGTCCCACGAGACCCCTCCCTCAACTAGTGAAAGGAAACACAAGAGAAAATCTTGCATGAGAACTACACTCCGGCCAGCCCACATCCTACGGCCTACCTCACCCATAATTAGATAGCAATTATGGTCTGTTGGTTGTTCCCTGCCTTTCCGTACGTACACGCTTGACTCAAGATGGTAGATGATCGACGAACTTGCTATCTCGGGCACCTTATGTATTCGTCGACTCACTGCTATCCACCCCAGTCTTTAGGTCGCTCGCATAGCAACCAAGGCATATTCTTGGTTCTTCTACCGCAGACCTCAACCTCTCGTGAGCCTAGTATATTGACCTAGCAGCTCACAGAGGGATCCCAAGAATATCCTCACGTTCCCCGAAGCCGCTGCTTCGTTACCCAGTTCGTTGGAGCCTTTATCTAAATCAGATAGCCTGCTTCTACACGCATACTTAAACGTTGACCTAACGTATCGGGTTACTAATCTATCTAAGAAATGGTCCAAATTTCCTTGACTAAGAATTATTACTTAGTTTCCCTTAACTAAGGTTTACCACTTAGCCTTATTTCCATAATCCTTGTTAACTATGGTTATTTACCTAATCCTCCGAATTAGGGTTTATCTAATGGGTTAAGTGTCACTTAAGTTCATAACTTAGCCCGTCTACAAACCATGTCAAAATTGGCTAAGTATCCAAGTCCAAGACTTAACCCTACAAACCATGTGTCAAGTTGGCTAAGTATATTAAGCAATCCATAACTTAACCTCGTCTAATTATCATTTTAGATTGGTTAATTATATAAATTAACTTGACCTTGTCAAATTACCGAGTCAAATTGGTCAAGCGTATTCAAGTGATTCGTGACTTAGCCTTATCATGTTTTCACGTTAGATTGGTTAAGTATAGGTCACTTAACCACATCAAACTAACGAGTTGGATTAGTTAAGTGTAAATTAACTTAACCCCGTCCAATTACCATGTTTAGATTAGTTAGGTCTGAGTTGACTTAACCCCATCCATTAACTGTATTAAACGGTTAAGTGTTACTAAGAAAATTTACTTAACCTTATCAAGTTATCGTGTTGGATTGATTAAGTGTTGGTTAACTTAATCCCATCCCCTCGTCGTATAAAAATGGTCAAGTGTCGTTAGGCAAATCAAGTTACTTAACCTACCCAACCCTGTCATGTTTTGTTAAGTATCATTAGCCTAATCAAATTACTTAACCCATTTGTCCATGTCATATTTGGTTAAGCCTCATTAATCAAATTAACTTAACCCTATTATGTGGCATTAATTATTTAATGCACCCCAACCTCTCACATTAGACTTTGTTGTGGTTACTAGTTAAGCCGGTCGGTTCCGGGTAGCTTTACACCACAACTTGGTCTAACCTCGGGTTCAAGCACAACATGACCAACTTCTCACATTGAGTCCTATTGTTTGCAACTACTAGTTAGGTCGGTCGGTTCCGGGTAGTTTTACGTTGCAAACTCAACCCAACCTCGAGTTGGCCACTTTCATGTTTAGTCTAGTGTCATGTTGATAGTCAAGTTTTCAAGCAATTGGGTAGACCTAACTTAATAGGTAAATTCCCAATGGGTAGACCTAACTTAATAGGTAAATTCCCAAGCTTATGTTTTTATGCATACTTACATGTCAAATTTCATGTTATATTTCAAGTCATGTTTTCAAGTATAAACACATGTCATATTTAATATTACATGTTGTCATGTTTATACCCATTTACCCAAATCATGTTCATATCATTATGTTTTCCCATAATGTGACCCCAACGCTTTTTAAACTCGCATATACGTTCGCAACAACGTAATGGATTAAAAGAAGAGACTTGGCAAGGGCATGACAAAAATGGATATTAAGCCACAAGTTAATCATGGTGGAAAATGAGGCACAAATGTGTTCATTAGCTTGCATGTTACATTCTTAAGCCTCACAAAAACATGCATAAACCCAAACTTGGCACATAAACGAATCATGGTGACAAAAGACATGGAATGATGACTAGTAACTCGCATATATCATCATATAAGGGTTATGACTTCATATGCAAGTTGACATAAAGATTATGAAGGTTCTCATGTTGCATAATGCAACATTTCAACATAAAGGTTGTTGCTTTTTGCTCATAAGATTAAGATAATGACTTCATAAACTTGCATAACATGATAGCATGCATCATTCTCAATGATGAACATTTAACTTCATAGTTAATATCTAAGAGTAGGGAAGGGCTTACATTGCTATTAAGGCCTAAATCGATTACACTAAAGCTTGTGATGAAGCCTATGCATGCCATCACCCAAAAACCCAAAGATGGATGCTCCAAATCGACAAAAACACCATATTTATGAACAAAGATCAAAGCTTTTGCCTTGGAATCAACTTGAGAAGCTCTCATACTAACATAGGGACTCTCTAACACTCTCAAGATCATGAAACCTTTCATAGAAATGAAGTGGAGGCTAGGATAGTTGAGTGGAGGCCATGAGAGTAGAAATTTTGCCATAGTTTAGTTACATGAGTGAATAATGAGGGTTTAGGATAGGTTAGGGTCTTATTTATAGATTAGGCAAGTGTTTTAGGCCATAGGATTAAACCTAGATTCAATCCAAGCCATCAAAGCATGTCTTGGGGAAGAAGTCAAGTGTAGGAACCATCTAGGGCCTTTAGATTAAAGATGAACCATGAGAACCATCCAAATGCAAAATCTGCATTTGAGCGAATCGGCCCACGGGTTGACAGCCAAACACCCTGGATTAACCCCTAGTCGACCCAGCGGGTTCGGGTCGACCTCAAAAATCGGCCGGTTCGGTTATTCCCCTCTCCTAATTCGCTGTTTTGAACATTTTTGCATATTTATTTATTTTTCAATTATATATATATATATATCAATATATATATATATATATATATATATATATATTTCTCTGCGCAACCCATTTCACTTAATTAAGTATACTTTAATTTGGGAATTTTTTGTGAAACTTCGCGAGGCCATATCTTGGTCATACGGACTCCGATTTTCGAAAACTCGGACTCTATTTCGCGTATTTTTCCGAGACGAACGCAATGGCATAGCCCGTTTCCCTTGATTCAGATTTTACAGTTTAATTCTGCCTCCATTTATGTTATAACAGGTTATTGAAAATACGGGTTGTTACAGAGAATCAAAGAGCAGACAAGTTAGCGAAGATGGCTAGTTTCGATAATCCAGAAAATACGGAGCTAGTTCCGATTGAAGAATTACAGTTCCCTAACGTGGATCAGATGGAAGTTGATCCAGTACTAAAGATTGAACCTGAAAGGGAGTCATGGATGACCCCCTAAAGAATTTTTTGATAAATGGAATGCTTCCGTCAAAGAAAAGTGAGAGGCGTGCAATTATATGGAAGGCTTCCCGATATGTGTTGCAGGGCAATGTCCTATACAGACAAGGCTTCTCGATGCCCCTCCTCCGGTGCATCGCTCACGAAGACATCAAGCGTGTTCTGAAAGAGGTCCATGAAGGCGAATGTGGCGATCACACTGGGGGCAAACACTGGCAAAGAAGATATTGCGATACGACTATTTTTGGCCCACCATAAACAAGGACGCAGCCAAGTATGCATGGCGTTGTGACGCTTGCCAGAAATTCTCCAAAATCCCTAGGGCGCCACCTAGCCAGTTGAAGACAATGACAAGCCCATGGCCTTTCGCTATGTGGGGAATTGACATTATTGGGAGCCTTCCTCTAGCAAAAGGCGGAGCAAATTTCGCTATTGTGGCCGTGGATTATTTTACTAAATGGGTAGAAGCGGAGCCTTTGACCACGATCACAACCAAGCGAGTGATCACCTTTGTCGTTAAGAACATTATCTGTCGATTCGGGATTCCAAAAGTCATCATAACCGATAATGGGACCCAATTTGACAGCACGGAATTTCAAGATTTTTGTCGGAAGTATCACATCGAGAAAAGATACACCTTTGTGGCACATCCGCAATCGAACGGACAAGTTGAAGTGGCAAACAAGGTAATCAAGTCCATTCTAAAGAAAAGACTGCAGAGGGCCAAAGCTATGTGGGTTGATGAATTACCCCTAGCACTATGGGCCTATAGAACAACGTACAAGTCGGCGACGGGTCACACCCCATTTTCCCTTGCTTTCGAGCTGAAGCAGTTATTCCGGTCGAGTTAGAAGTACCATCTCATCGAACTATTTATTACGATTCGATGACCAACAATTAGTTGCTCCTTGAATCCCTGGACATGGTTGAGGAATAAAGGGACGAAGCCGACTTACGTGCCCTGAGACACAAACAACAAATAGCTCGGTACTACAACAGAAGAGTCCGAGCTCGGACATTCGAACCCGGAGACTTGGTTCTGAAGCGCGTATTTCCGCCCCCGGTACATATGGGCCCGAAATGGGAAGGACCGTACTCCATTTTACGAAGGCTTGATAATGGAACCTTCAAGCTAGCGACCGTAGATGGAAATGAAATCCCCAGAGTGTGGAATGCCCAGCATTTGCGGCTTTATCTGACATAAAAGTGTCAGTTTTACTATTTTGTTTTTAGAACCATGTAAAAAGGCTCGACTTGCCTAGAACAGTCCGGTTATTTGAACAAAAGATTATAAAGTGGACGTAGGTCATGATTCGACCGAAACACTATAAAAATACCGTGTGTCATTTACTTCACTGCACCATTTCTTATCTACTCTTTTATGTTTGGTTCATATATACCGTTACCGCTTCGAGCTTTGTTTTAAATTTACGTAGTAATCTCAAAACAGCTAATTCAAAACATCGTTCAGCAAATCGGGAGGCTCGCGGTAATTAAAGTTCCAAAAGGTGACGCAAGGTAAATCGCACTACAGATTGCACTCTAACTCCCGAGATCAGGGAGAGAGTATAAAGGACGCGAAGATAACGTCCCCAAGGCGTGAAGGTACACCATGATAAAACCGCCTTGACAACACTCTAACCCACTGAAGGATCAGGAGAGTATAAAGGCGCTAGAGACTTAGCGCCCCCAAAACTCCTGCCCTGCTGAAGGATCGGTGAGCAGACCAAAAAATCGAGCTCGAACTCTAACCCGCTGAAGGATCGGGAGAGTATAAAGGTGCTAGAGACTTAGCACCACACGAACTCTAACCCGCTGAAGGATTGGGAGAGTATAAAGGCACTAGAGACTTAGCGCAGCAAGAACCATTACCCCACTGAAAGATCGGGATAGTACGGATATATTCCTAATCGATCGCCAATAAGCCCTGGCCAGGCACTATTATGACGATTAATTAGGAGTATATGCATGCATCACTACACATTTACTTAGCACGTGTATTTCCCGATGATTGTTTTCGTTATGATTAATGATCTTTACTTAATATTTAACTATGAAAGTTTCAGTTATGATTATTTAAACTCTGCTAACATGATGAAGTTGCAGGAACACAATGGTGCAAAAGGAATGGATCTTTATTTACTGGAAGCAGATTTACAAAAAACGAGAAACTAAACAAAAAGTGAGGGCCACTCTCACGACTACATCTTTTGGCCAAAGGAAATCCTAAAACTAAAATATAAGCTAATAACTGCATTCTATTTACGCTTGGGAGATGGCTTTGATTTCTTGTCCCTCTTCTGTTTCTCCAACTCCTCTTTATCAGTACCGGATCGGTCGCTTTTCTTCCTCTTCCTCTTATCGACAAGAGGCTCTGGAGAAGGACTGGAAGGTTCGAAGGCAAGCTGTGAAGTTATCTATTTAGAAGAGAATCTTATGACCAACCCAGTTTTGGGGTCGATTTCAGAAATAGGGGTCACAAACACAGGATTTTGTTCCTCCCTCCTAAGAGCCAACTGCTTCTCTTTCCTAGCTTGTATGTCAGCCAAGGTTTTGCTATCATCACCCTTGGCCTCGTCAATGATTTCTACCTCCTCTTCCTCGTCTCCGTGACCGCCATCCATGTGATGCAAAGCAGCGATAATCTCAGCATCTGCAGGAGCGCCGGTGCCAGATTCCATGGGTGCTACTGTAACTCTATCACTCGTTGTGCCCTCGGTTTGCTTCAGAATCTCGGAAACTTCAACACTAGAATCCGGAGGAACATCAACTTTCTCCGCCACTGTTTTCTCCCCTGCATCCTTTTCGGCCACTTTGATACCTACATAATGAGAAGCAAAGGTTAGTTGATCAGGAGGAGATATGGCCACGTCAGTTATCTATCCCGTAAGACGACAGGTTACGATTGCTTTAATGAACCGTGGAGACAATATGGAGATACCTTCAGCTGACCCATCTACCAAATTTGTACTGGTTGTCCCGACAATCAGAGGAGTAGGTGCCAAGGGGATCAATGGATCATCGGGGTTATATCCCTCAACATAAGAGGTTTTGGGCTCTACCACCGAGCTCGAGCACTCGCCAACCTTATCCTTGCCCTTGAGTCTGCTCTTCTCCCTCTGCATTTCCTCATGGATCAGGCATCTACCTTCCTCCAAAGCCTCAGGTTCTTCACCTCTGAGAAAGGTCTACATTAGCTGGCTTTTGTCAATCTCGTCGACCCCCAGTCGCCGCTTCTCGCCCTCGACAATTGTGTCCCATACATTGGCCAAGGTAACATGGTAGTCTGGAATCCAAGAGATGTCTCGATTCTTGATGACTTGATCAAATAAATCGAACAATAGTTCCTCAAAACTATCTATGTCTTTCTCTCTTTCGGCGAGCTTATCGGCCGCAGCAGCTGCTGACTCAAGAGCGCTATTGGCGTTGCTCTCGGCGAGAGCCGCACGCTCCTCGGCTTGAGCAAGTTGATCATTTAAAACCTCCTTCTCCTTCTTGGCGAGGGCAAGGTCATCTTTTAAGCTCGCCCTCTCTTTCTCCTAGGCCTCTTTCTCAGCCGAAAATCGATCCTGTACTGTCTTCAGTTCGGTGTTAACCGCCCTGAGATCTTCTACTTCCTTCCTCAGGGCCACCCGCTCCTGGCTATTTAAGTCGAGCTCGTTGTGAAAACGCTCCCTAGCACTCTCCAACTCGGATCTGTAATTCTCTGCGTCTCGTCGAGCTAAAGCCAGTTGGGCCTGTGCATCCTCTAGTTCTTTTTCCATTTTGCACCCAGCCCTAGCATCATTATCAATCTTTACTCTGGCCCTGGCCGCGTCCGTCTCCGTCTGGCGGATGATAGTAGACAGTGTAGCAGCATGCTTCTTCATTACCCCGTATTGTTTAGCTGCATGGCATACATACCCTATCACCTCTGTGTCCCAATCCTCGGGGACAGGCTCAAGATCTGGGACGAACACCATTCTCTCAAAGTAAATATCAGGAAATTGTTTTCGTAAGTGCTCTAGCCTGGCCATAATCTCAGAATTGGGGGCAACATCCTTTACAGCAGTAGTACCCAAGCCACGCTCACTAGAGGAAGCAAGAAATGTCTTCCCCTTTTCCATAATCCTCCCCTCATCTTTATTTTTGTCCTCTGGCTCGGGATGTCTTTTGGAAGATTGGGCGTGAGAAGGAGTGCTTTTTGGAGGGGTTAAATCTCTGAAGTTGCTTTCCTCCAGCTGGTGGAAATGGACGACTATGTGGCTTTCCATAACCTTGCTTAGGTGGAGATCGAGGTCGTGCAGAATAAGATTGATGAGAATCCCGGGGCCGGCGACTATCCCTTCCATGACTATCGCTACGAGTGCGCTTAGGATCTGGAAGGAGGCTTGGTGTGCCCTCGCGAAGGGAACAGTAATAATAAGACCGTTTACGAGACATTTTTCCTGCAAAGGAAACAAGTGCGTATTAGAACTATTAACCACAGCAGCAAAAGGGTGTTATGATAAATGGTGCATGTGATTTGTGCATCCCATGAAATCCCCTTTATAAACGGACCCGGGCCCGGAGTTAGGCTCGTTTGAGTGACTTCTTTTTCTCTAACTGGGGTACTCGTCTCTTCGGAGATAGGAAAAATTGGTTCCCTTTCGAAGTCTTCTTGAGTATAAATATCGTCTGGTAAAGGAATTTTATTTAATTCCCTGAGAATTTGTTCCTCCGTCAATTCATCTTGGGTGACAGACTCAACTGGCAATGAGGTTCTTAAGGGAGACTGCCCCTCGGAGGATGGAACCTTCTTTGATTCATCGTCTCGTTCCTCATCTACTTTGTATACGTTTAAATCCCCGTCATCCTGATTAATCATCGGCGAAGGACTCTTGCGAAGAGTGGTTGTCTTTACAGCTTGAGAAATTCCTTCTCCTTCATTCGGAGGTATATATTTGTAAGGTTTACCGCCCGCTCCAATTCCGAACCTTATGTCTAAGAGACGGTGTTTATGAAGGATTTCGTCAGTGATACATTTCTTAATCCTTAAGAAGTCTGAGTTACTCTTGAGGAGGCGGGACATTCGATCTTCATATATCGATCCTTCTGTTCTCTCAAAATTGTGATCTGTGTGGAACAAAATGATTCGTTAGCACTAAAGTTATGCTTTCAAATTAAACGCGGAAAAGTTGGAAACGTACTCGCTTGTAGCCACCTCCTCGCACATCCGGCCTGGTGTTTTATATAGAACCAGTCAGACTTGACATCCCCTATATTGCTATAACCATCTGTCACAACTTTTCTATTAGTGACCGATTCGAAGAAAGTGAAATTGGGAGCCCCTGCGGAACGATGTTTGAAATGGTAATAGAACTTCAAATCTTTAAGAGTAAGTTCGGTCCGCAGGATCTCCATATAAGCAATGTACAGAGTATACAAAGCCGCACAAGCATTCGGGTGGAGTTGCATGGGGGGAACTCTGTAACTGTCTCAAAAGATCAACGACAAATGGAGGAAAAGGAGGAATGGCCCCTACCTAGCACATGAGTCGACTAATGGTCATGTTCCCCTCTGGGGAAGAATGAAGTCTATCTTTGTTTTCTGGAACTTTCACGTCGTCCCAGGGAATTCCGTGTCTTAAACATATCTTCTTAAGTTTTATATCATCTAGCTTAGAGGGTAAGAAATCTGTGAATTTTTCTATCTCCTTAGCACCCGGAATTTCATAGGGAGCTCGATCATCCTCATCTTCAATAGACATGCTTTCAGAAGTTATTGATTCTATATCGGTCCCTGTTTCGTAATCAGGATCGGATTTTTCCTCACTTGAATCTGAGGAAAGCACATCAGGATTATGATGTATTAATATCTCTGATTTAGTACTTTCACTTGATGTCTCAGTCACTTGTTTATCCGACATAGCTGTGTTGGCAAGCTAAAATTAGAACATAGTTACCCGTTCCCCTATGTGTAAGTGTGTGCATGTGCATACATTAAGAAAAACATGAAGTTAATCAGATAAACAGGATATTGGCAATGGTACGCTGTTGAGTTATGCTGTTGCCCAGTTCAAAAAGTTCATCTCGAGGGCTCTAACCTAACTGTCCATTGGTATATCAGAATTACATTGTATCTTTTAGTCAACATATGTATCGGATCGTTGGTCAAGCTGGCTTAAGAGACAAGGTTTAGCTCGTGATGCCAAATTGTCTCGTGGAGCAGGATCTAACACGTGGGAAAGCATCAGCTCGTGGAAAGGGATCAGATCGTGGGACACTCAAGCTCCTGATCCATTACCTCAACGGATCGTGACAGTATCCCCACGATCCACTTTACTTCTTGTTTCTCACGACCCAATCCGTTGTCCAATTTAACACTCCGTTTCCATCCTTAATCCTTCTACCTCGCTATCACCACGAACCGATGCTCCCCTAATACCACGATCCGATCCACTCGTCAGATTAACACTTCATCCTTATTCCCTCTCCCATCGCCATCACCACGAAGCGAGAAATGTCGATTGTCCCATACACGAACCATGCTGACGATACTCTTCTCCCTCCTCTCCATCACTCTTCTTCCGCTACACGTTCGTCACCGCCGTCGCCATACCCAAGCCCTCATCATTGCCATCACCATACAGGCGAAACGAGAAGCGGAAAGAAGCGAAAAAGAAAACAACACAAGGTAGGAATCCATCCTACCACCATTACCTATAGATTGTGGAGTAATCTCGATTGTCAGTAAAACCTAGATTAGGGTTTCGATTCAAAGACTGGACGGCGGTTGCAAGGGCAAAAGAAAGGAAGAAGGGAAAGAGAGAGAAGGAACCGGTATATATAACCAAAGAGGAAACCTTTGGCCTCCCCCTTTTTATCCTATATGGCTCGTAAGGCCTGATGGGCCGTGAACGCTGAAGGAGCCCACCATGGTTCATGCATGGGCCACCCAAGGCGACGATCCATGATATATCCAGCTGCTCTACCCAAACATGTTGAATAGTCTACCACGATCCGAGCCCAAATGTGATGGATAGATCGGAAAGGCGGACTTATATATTTGCAGAAATACAAAAAATTGTGAAATACTACTTCATACAGGGAGTTTTGAGACTTACTCGGTTATTTGATAGCAATATCCCCAGGAATTCAAGAGATGAAAATTACCCAATGAACAAAGAAATAATGGAAGATTTAACTGGATATTTATACAAATCGAGAGACACAACTCCCTAGAACCGTACGATGTTTCAAGCAGATATGACCTTTGATTTGCATCACTTCATGAAAAGATATCTTAGTCATTTCAAAGCATGTTCCATCTCTGATGAAACATACTTCGAGGGGGAAAAATGTTGGCCAGCTTTTTGACCAAGCCACCAAGGTTCGTACTCACGAGGAAAATATGACACTTCATGCCTTTAGCCCTCGAAGACTCGATCGGATCACCCTACCTTCCACGGATCGCGATCGCCCCCATGTCTCGCGATCCGATCCGTCCCTTTCATCTCGACCCGTCCTCATCAAAGCTTCGAGACCCGATCTGTCCATAGCAGAGCGATCCGACTCGTACCCTCTGCCTCTTCACGATCCAAGCCCCAGAAGTTCAGATGAAGGTCACGACTATGTCTACGATGATCCGAGAATACAGGATCTCGTGACACCTATCCATAACTGCCATTTTGAAAAATTCTTCATCAAGCCACGAACCAGTCCGAGATAATCGGGATTTGCGCCACGTATGACCGCAATCCGTCTGCAAGTATCAGCTATAAATAGCCCCGGACTTGGCATTTTTCAGGATCTTTTTGGCAATTCTAAGCTCTAACTCCGCCATTATATCCCCATTATTGTTCAGAGTTGTCTCGAATTTATTGAGTGAATCAACATTGTAAAAGTGAGGTTGAGGGATAAATCATCGATTGTACTTGAATTTTAAGTATAGTCATAGATATAAAGTGGACGTAGGCTCGTTAACGCCGAACCACTATAAGTCTCGTGTCTTTCTTGTTTTTTCTTGCATTTTTTATGATATTAATCTCTGCATAATTGAAAAACTTGGGTGTTGGAGCCAATTTTGGATCTAACATAATGTTTATAATAGAACTTCTATATTATAATTTTAAACTCCGCTTTAATTATAAAAATATAATTTTCATAATTTAACTTTGTTGATTCATCTGACAGTAAATTGACGCCTTAACAAAGTGAAGGTTTTAAGGTCATACGCTGCCAATTTCTTAATCAATACAGTCTACTGATTAAAATCTTAATAACGTTGAATTTCTATTCAACATTAATATCAACAGGTTTCAGTGTCACTTGGGTTCAAACAGTGCATACATAAATAAAAACAATAGTACGAATAATATTCGAGGAATCCGGTTGGATTCCTCCAACCTTTTCTGCCCTGCATCACAGTTATTATAACCTGAAATAGAAATTTCATCCAATGCAATTAAATAATATGAATATAACTAACGGCAACCAATAATAAATAGATAACATCCATGACATCCAAATTAACCAATTTTATACTATAGGCGATAGATTTTAACTGTATGAATATAATCACATCATGGAATTCCAGGAGGTGTGAGAGTTAACTCACCTTTTAATCTTCGACTCGACGGTTCAGGTTGATTTATTTTAATTTCAAACGAGCATTTGAAATTGAATAAAAATTCCACTACATCTGAATCATTCTGAATCAGCTCGCAGTGTAGTGCTCCTTACTGCGATTCCAACAGGTTTGGTTTGACGCGAATCCGATAACGTATGCGATAGATATCCTAATTACAAAATTTAAACTTTTATTAAACTAATTTAACTAATTATTAATTAATTAATTAATTAAAACCTAACTACTGTTTTTACCTTAATTAATCCCAAATTAGCCCACGTGGTTTCACCTGGTCGATGTCTCGAGCCCGACTTGTTCTCCAGTATGATTTCCAAAACCCAACGTTCTCTTTTCTCCCTCATCTTCTCACCCAACGTTCTCTTTTCTCCCTCATCTTCTCACCCAACGTTACAATGCTTTAGTATTTTAGCTTGCCATTACTGAACACAACAGGTTCCACACCTTGCTTTCTTTCCCAAACCCATAATTCTCTCACTATCTGTTTCTCTTTTCTTGATCATGTAAACCTGTGCTTATTTTACACTTTCACCATACCCATGTATTAAGTCACGCACATCCCTTTACAGTTCCATCATATTCCTGATTCCCGTCCACTTCTATTTTCTTTTTTTATTTTACTTGTGAGGCCCAAAGCCCATGACTACAAATTCACGCCCGCTATCTTTACTTCATCTGCAGGTCATTTTCATTTTTGCCTGGCACTCTAAATCATGTATCCGCGCATTCAACATTCTCTTTTGTACACCATCAGACTACCACTTGTTTCTAATTTAAATTATATAACCTGCTACCTCATTATTTACTACTCACCCCTCCCCTAGCCCTCTCTCCTTTATCACCTTATGAACAACGGCCGCCGCCATCTCGCTCCGACTACCGGCGGTCAGCCCGAAACTGCTCCGTGGCGTCGATCTAGTCGCCGCCTTGTCTGACCAACATCTCCCCTCGACCTACCATAACCCATGACTCAGCTCGTGCCCCTTTCCGTTCTCCATGCTCGCTAGTGCACCTATAGCTCATGTAGATTTTGACATAGCAGGCTGTATTGCAAACTCAACGCCACGTACAGTATTTTCATGCGTTACCTCCTCAACATTCCCCTACGATCCACGTACTCATGCTGCTCTTACTTGATTTGTGCAAAACACCTACTTGACTCCCCTTTTCAAACTTAAAACGCAGCCCTTACTTCCGTTGGAATTGGCTTCAAGATTTAACTCGGTTGTAAGGACAACGTATAAAATTATAATCAATGTTTTATAATAATTATAATTAAATTATTTCAAACAGTTAATTTATATGCGTGTACACCACGCACGGTCACTAAATAACTCCAAATAAATATTCGAATTAATAAAATAATTTAAATATCTGACTACAGAATATACGGGACGTCACATACCTTCCCCTTAAAAGAATTTCGTCCCCGAAATTACTAAGGTAAAAAGAATGCTATAACCCATTATCTTTACAAATAAAACTTCAGTTTCATTTCCAAAACTAATATATTGGTTTTAAAACCAATTTATTTCGGATAACAAATTTTCCAAAAATCGTCATAAATTTTCTAACTCCTTAAATTTTGGAAAAATTTACGGAGGACTTCAGCAATGCTGCAGGTTCAACAAACATATATACATCAACTCATACGGTCGGAAAAATTCAAAATCCAATTTCAAAATACCAAATAAAAACCAAAATTTTATATTTTGCGTAGGCGTACCTTTTCCGAGCGTTAATAAATGATTAGCAATAGATTATACTAGGGTTTGCTCAATTATTATGCAGCTCCAACCAAACTGGATTAATCAGCTTCAGAACTCAAACAATATTTGTTCTTGCACTTGCTGTGATCTTAAATAAGATTCATTAGTTTCATAACCATTAACTAGATTCACCCATCCAAGTCACCTGTTCCATGCAATTTCACATACTATTCACTTCACATGAACTATTTCCCAACAATCCTTTTCTCTAAACTGACTCCTTTCTACTTAGATTATATTTGGGTCCATTCCAACAAGTCCAACTCAATAATTTTAGATGGGTTTCGATCAAGCTTAAATTTATATTCATGTAATCAATTTCAACCCTTTCACTTGGATTTACTAATTTCCATTTGACTTGAGTCCAATTTTTATTTCAATATTCAGTTCTCAACTTATATAATTATTTTATTGGAAATTTGCATCAAGGGCTTACTAGGCTGGTCGAATTTGTTTTAAGGACACATCTTCATTGGAATTTGTTCTAAGGAAAAAAAATTATACGCTCCTCATTTCAGAAACCCTTTTGTCCCTTTCTCAAATTGAAATTCATTTTTCAGCAAATTTCTTTACTTCGATCTGCGTCTTCTTCAAATTTTGATTTAATATCTACGGATGGATTTGTATTAGCTTCGACTAGTTAATACAAATTAGTACAAATCAGTAAAAACCGCAGGTAATGAGCACAAATCGCAGATAATGGCATGTATTCATCTTCTTCAAACTTCATGTGTAGCAAATCAGTGCATCATGAATGGTTTTATCTTTTTCCCAGAAGTTCATATAACTTATACTTTTAACAGAAAAAAGATAAATGGTTTTATCCTTTTCGCAGAAAATCATATAACTTATACTTTCAACAGAAAAAAGATAAATAGTTTCTCAGAAAATCATACAATTTAATCTTCATTGGCTATTTCATAATGGCATAGTAAAAATTTTGTAGAAGATGATGTGCTGAACCTTGCTAAACTTCCAACAAATAGTAGCTACAAAAAGATAAAGCAAATACCAAAGGCACTTATAATATAATAAAATACAAAGAAAAGGTATTACAAATATGACTTGTTAATGATAAAAAATAACTTTTGATTACAAAATTGCATTTTTATAATTAACAATTTTTAGATGTTTAGTAGAACATCTTATTTTATTTCAGATTTAAAAAAGATAGTTGATTCTATCTTTTAGTAAAAGATAAAAGATAAGTTAAATCGAATATCTTATTTCATTTCAGGTTTAAAAAAGATAATTGAATTTTTTTAGAGCTAAAAATGATTACAATTGTTTTGTTAATTTACTTTTTTCACTTGTTGTTTCATAAAGTCATAAAGGGGTGCCATGATACCTGTTGTACATGATACGAGTGGTGAGAAATATGAATGTATAAATAGCAAATGTCACTAAAAAGATAAACGTACGTATATTTTTTTTCTTTTTTGTTGTATTGTACAACTAATACATATCATCAGCTTCATTGTATAGACTATACTTTTGTTTTAAACAAAAAAACAAAAGATAAAAGAACTTTTCTTTTATATTATTAACATATTTTATTCTTTGAAGGACTAAATTCCATGGCAATTAAACACTTCAGGGCACCATTTTTAACAGAAAAAAGATAAATGATTTTATCTTTTTCCCAGAAAATCATATAACTTACTTTTAGCAGAAAAAAGATAAACGGTTTTATCTTTTTCGCAGAAAATCATATAACTTATACTTTTAACAGAAAAAAGATAAATGGTTTCTCAGAAAATCATATAATTTTATCTTCGTTGGCTATTTTGTAATGGCATAGTAAAAATTTAGTAGAAGATGATGGGCTGAACCTTGCTAAACTACCAACAAATAGTGGCTACAAAAAGATAAAGCAAAGACCAAAGACACTTATAATATAATAAAATACAAAGAAAAGGTATTACAGATATGACTTGTTAATGATAAAAATTAACTTTTGATTACAAAATTGCATTTTTGTAATTAACAATTTTTAGATGTTTATTAGAACATCTTATTTTATTTCAGATTTAAAAAAGTTAGTTGATTCTATCTTTTAATAAAAGATAAGTTAAATTAAAAAAGATAATTGAATTTTTTTAGACTAAAAAATAATTACAATTGTTCTGTTAATTTACTATTTTCACTTGTTGTTTCATAAAGTCATAAATGGGTGCCATGATACCTGTTGTATATGATACGAATGTTGAGAAATATGAATGTATAAATAGCAAATGTCGCTAAAACGATAAATGTATGTATATTTTTTCTACTATGTTGTATTGTACAACTAATACATATCAGCAGCTTCATTGTATAGACTATACATTTGTTTTAAACAAAATAACAAAAGATAAAAGAACATTTCTTTTATATTATTAACATTTTTTATTCTTTTAAGGACTAAATTCCATGGCAATTAAACACTTCAGGGCGCCATTTTTAACAGAAAAAAGATAAATGATTTTATCTTTTTCCCAGAAAATCATATAACTTACTTTTAACAGAAAAAAGATAAACGGTTTTATCTTTTTCGCAGAAAATCATATAACTTATACTTTTAATAGAAATAAGATAAATGGTTTCTCAGAAAATCATATAATTTTACCTTCATTGGCTATTTTGTAATGGCATAGTAAAAATTTAGTAGAAGATGATGGGCTGAACCTTGCTAAACTACCAACAAATAGTAACTACAAAAAGATAAAGCAAAGACCAAAGACACTTATAATATAGTAAAATACAAAGAAAAGGTATTAAAAATATGACTTGTTAATGATAAAAATTAACTTTTGATTACGAAATTGCATTTTTGTAATTAACAATTTTTAGATGTTTATTAGAACATCTTATTTTATTTCAGATTTAAAAAAGATAGTTGATTCTATCTTTTAATAAAAGATAAAAGATGAGTTAAATTGAACATCTTATTTTATTTCAGATTTAAAAAAGATAATTGATTTTTTTTTTCGAGCTAAAAATAATTACAATTGTTCTGTTAATTTACTATTTTCATTTGTTGTTTCATAAAGTCATAAAGGGGTGCCATGATAACTGTTGTATATGATATGAATGGTGAGAAATATGAATGTATAAATAGCGAATGTCACTAAAAAGATCAATGTATGTATATTTTTTCTGTTATGTTATGTTGTACAACTAATACATATCAGCAGCTTCATTGTATAGACTATACATTTGTTTTAAACAAAATAACAAAAGATAAAAGAACTTCTTTTATATTATTAATATTTTTTATTCTTTTAAGGACTAAATTCCATGGCCATTAAACACTTCAGGGCGTCATTTTTAACAGAAAAAAGATAAATGATTTTATCTTTTTCCCAGAAAATTATATAACTTACTTTTAACAGAAAAAAGATAAACGGTTTTATCTTTTTCGCAGAAAATCATATAACTTATACTTTTAATAGAAAAAAGATAAATTGTTTTTCAGAAAATCATACAATTTTACCTTTATTGGCTATTTTGTAATGGCATAGTAAAAAATTAGTAGAAGATGATGGGCTGACCCCTGCTAAACTACCAACAAATAGTAGCTACAAAAGGATAAAGCAAAGACCAAAGACACTTATAATATAATAAAATACAAAGAAAAGGTATTAAAAATATGACTTATTAATGATAAAACTTAACTTTTCATTACCAAATTGCATTTTTGTAATTAACAATTTTTAGATGTTTAATAGAATATCTTATTTTATTTCAGATTTAAAAAAGATAGTTGATTCTATCTTTTAGTAAAAGATATAAGATAAGTTAAATCGAATATCTTATTTTATTTCAAATTTAAAAAAGATAATTGAATTTTTTTTAGAGCTAAAAATGATTACAATTATTCTGTTAATTTACTATTTTCACTTATTGTTTCATAAAGTCATAAAGAGTGTCATGATAACTGCTGTATATGATATGAGTGGTGAGAAATACGAATGTATAAATAGATAATGTGGCTAAAAAGATAAACGTATGTATCTTTTTTCTGTTATGTTGTATTGTACAACTAATATATATCAGCAGCTTAATTGTATAGACTATACTTTTGTTTTAAACAAAATAACAAAAGATAAAAAGAACTTTTCTTTTATATTATTGACATTTTTTTATTCTTTTAAGGACTAAATTCCATGGCAATTAAACACTTCAAGGTGTCATTTTTAACAGAAAAAAGATAAACGGTTTTATCTTTTTCTCAGGAAATCACAAAACTTATATGTTGATTAAGTAAAACTAAAAAAAACACTGTTTTATCTTTGTGGAAAATAGTAAGAAGGCCAAACTTAACAAAAATTTTGGCCAAAAGTATGGAAAGTTTTGTTTTTGGCCAAAAGGACACATTTTAGTGTAAAGTGGAAATGGTAGTGAGCCCCCTGAATTCCACATTTGCACTAAAATGTGGACTTTTGGCAAAAAACCAAACTTTCCATATTTTTGGCCAAAGAATTTGTTAAATTTTTCCTTTAAAAGAAAATGCTATCTATCTTTTTATTCAATTATTAGGGTTGAAAACTCGGTGTGTATCATTTGAATCAGACACAACAACATAATCAAAACGCATAAAAAGACAACATAAGAATAAAAAAAGTTAAATCAATTTATCTCTTTGAACAGAACTAACAACATCGTATTCCAAATAATAGTTAAACACAAACACTTGCAGAAGAAAATACATTATCTATACTATGTCATAGTGAATAAAGTGCAATAAAAAAATAGAATCAACCCATATACATGGGACTTGAATCAACCCATATACATAAAACTGAAAATGCAGCAAAATACACTATAAAAGAGTCTATATATATATATATTAGTATGAATCTACATTTATAGTTAAAAGATAAAATTTGTGATGATAGCTTCTGGTGATATTTTGTATAAAAGATAAATTATTTTATCTATTCATACAAAAAGAAAATGCATATGAGTTTATCAAATGTTGGAGAAGATTGCCAAATGAATCTTTCAAAGAATGCCAGCAATAATCTTGCCTTTCTTTTTCTCATGTGAATCACCAATACACTAGTAAATGATGTTAGTAATGATCATCCACTAACACTTGATGCAAAAGCCAAAGCAATAGCCTGAGCCCAAACCTTTATACATGCTTTTACTTCTCTTGGATCACTTCCTGTGTGCACAAATAAAAAACTGTTAATAGAAGCACAACCTCAAATCAAGCATCATGCTACACACCGAGTGCATAAGCAGACATTAAAGGAATATCATCTTGAAAAAAATGAATACAAAAGCGGATAAAAATGCTCTATTCCAAATTTAAAGGTCAGGCTTCACTTGAAGAAATAGGGAGACTTCTAACCTATTTTAAGACAAACCATAAATATTTAATTATAGTTAAAAGATAAAACCATTTAAATGGTTTTCTGAGAAAAAGATAAAACCATTTATCTTTCTTCTGTTAATAGTATAAGTTATATGATTTCCTGAGAAAAAATAAAACCTTTACCTTTTTAAGCTGTCAAACAAATTAACATGTACCATCGAATATATAAGTATGAACAATTTCATATCACTATAAATTGATTCATATTGTGTGTTATTAACCCACTGAATATATATATATATATGATTAACAGAACAACAAATATGTTTATATGTATTAGTAATTTTCAAATATTGCTAAATTTCAATACGTAATTAAATGATTCAAATCAAAAGATAAACACCTTTGTCTTTTTAAGTTATCAAATAAAATAAATTCTACCACTGAATATATACGTATGAAAAGTTTTATATAGCAAATAAAATCAATCCGTGAATGGCTACTTACTGCAGTTAACAAAAACAATCGCTATATAGAAAACAAAAAAAAAACGAGGAACAACAAACAACAAAGATAAACAAGTGCTTTCTTGTTCAACAACTACTGAACAGAAATCACTTCTTGTAAACAGTAAATAGAAATTGCGTCTTAGTTTCTTCAGCTGAATAAAGGTGAGGCGATTACCATCTGCAATCAACAATAAAAAACAACAGAAATAAACAATTACTTACAAGTTTTGATGAGAAAAGTGATGCGGTTTGATTTCTTCAACAAATCAACTGAGTCAATTTTGTTTCGAAAGTAGATTAGCAGTAGATTTGATTTCGAAAGTATAAAGATGAAGAAGAAAGTGGATTTGAAATCAATTTGGGTTTTTTTAGCTTCAATAATGCTTACGGAAATGAAGAATAGAAGGATCAAATAGCCGAATTAATTTTTGTCCTGGAAAATAATTATTGTAACGGTGTGTCCTAGAAACTAATTAGCGAATGAAAGGAGGCCCTTATGGTAAATTGCACCATTATTTTAACTAAACGTAAGTTAAATATTTATATTTGGAATTCCCTCTTGGTTAAATCCTTTCAATTCCACAATCAAATCTTATTCAAATCATCCAATTAGGCCAATACGAGCTTAAATAACCAATCAATATTTTGAGAGAATTATTTTCCTTTTTCCTATACAGAAATATGTTTTGGGTAAAATTATTTCATTTACCCTCTTTATAAAATTAATAAAAATAATTTTATATTCAAATTACAAATATGCACACTCATATATATGCACTCAAACTCAGTCTAGGGTATTACTAACCTCATCTCTACCGAGTTATGCCACAGAGCCAAGGTTATTCCTAAACCATTGCTTTGATACCACCTGTAATGGCCGGGAAAATTTCGATGCTCGAAATTTTTCACAACAATACACAATCTCGTATTACTTGCCAAAAATCTAAGTATCGAAAACCCAGACTATTAATAGAAAGAAGCTAGAGGATGAGAAATAGAAAGAAAGAAGTATTAGAAAAGTAGAATAAGAAGATTATCAGAACGAATAAAATATAATAACAAATGCTTATACAAAAACTCTATATTACAGATTAGTTTCAATTCAACACACAACAGGATAAGTTAATACCAAGTAATATAGATATACATCTCGACACCAGCTCTTCTTCTGAAGCTCCAAGCGAAACCTAACCTGATAATATACTCGGTCTGACCCAAGCACATTTGAAGCAAAGCTCACCCGGATCAGTATGGAACACTATCAGTGATAAATTCATAATACAAATGACTTGTTTAACTTTGAAAATCCTTTCTGAAAGAAAAGGATAATAGTAAGACCAGCCCACACATAAACACAGATGGTTTTTACCTTACTATAACCCAAAATATTTTGATATATCGAATCCAGTGATATTATAATAGTGTCTATCGAATCATAAATAAATAGCCATCTAGCAGAACGCTTGCATCCAATGCTCTACATATTTATTTTATAATCAAAAACTGCTTGGCGCTTATTGGAGATTGGATTTCTAACATGATAAGGTATCGGATCACCTTCCGATTAGTGTACTCTAGAGGGAAATACACCATGGTTCAACAAGAACATCTTGCAACCCGGCCACACATGACCGCCCACTAATTTAACTTAAGTGTAGCAAATATATTGTCACCCATTACAGTTTTAAGGGCCCACCGTACATTCGCGAAGATACATGAACAAAAGAAGAATAAAATAGAAATTTCTCTAGATGGTGATAATACACCCTGCTTGGGTATGACCCACCTAGCCATGCTGCCTGCCCGATATTTGTTATTTCCTGGTTGTGAGGCTTGAGGCTATGTTTATCTTTTAGAACATCTGATCATCATTCACATTGAATGCCACATCATCAGATCCGTCAAATCACTAATTGAAGTCCACGAAAATACCCTAGCAGTTAAGCTAAGAGAAGCGCCCCCCTCCGCCAACAACTATGGTACGTTTGTAAAAATCAACGTACGTGAGTTTTCAGGAAATACTCTGTCAGACATTCATCCATACAAGTCATCTAGGAATAGGATGAACCAAAGGCACCATCCTATTGCACACTAGGAATCACCCTATATATTAGTAGCGAGAAGTCCTTGCAATCCATAGATTCCAATCACGACAGAACCACAGGTTATCTAGGGATGCAAACCCGAGATTATAAGTATTCCTTCAGTTTCATGAATATCTAAGGTCTTCAATGCTCCTTTATATGTATCTCGCATATTAGTTCGATCGCAACATTGATTCGAAGTGGTTTGGGTCTGTTTCTCATCCCGGTCTCTTCGAAACAACACGTCAAAGGTCCAATAAGATACTCTATTTATAGTTGGATTTTTAACTATCAATTTCAAATAGTATGCTAAGTATATTGGCAGCTCCGACCTTAATATTTAAACCATTAGAAGTCTCTTTATCAAAATACTGAAAAATCACTTCATCGATTTAGAATTCGATTCCATTTATTTATCTCGACAAAACTCTTTGCTTTCGTCACTTGGAATCAACAACTATATTTCCCAAACTCTTTTTTTACTAATATCTTCATATTTATATAAAACACTTTTTACTTCCTTTTATTGGAAATATTGTGTCATACTTTCAAAATCTCCTTTAGCTTTCCTTTACTTCGGAAATAGCGATATATTCTATTTAATATTCATTTATCATCTTGTCGACCCGAAACAACGTCGAACAACATGTTATATATTATATAAACTCAAATATTACATTTGAAGATGTTCCTTCAGTACGGGTGGAATATACAATTAATATCTCCATTATTTATTTCTACCCTCATCCCAGTATAATTTATTTACATTTCTTCGGGAAAACTTCCTTATTTACTTATCACTTAGAACCAGTGGATTTCAACCCAACTATTTCCATTATCTAAGAAATAGTGCTATATATATATCACGCTTAAGCTTAGCTAACAATGATAATTCATTTTTTAAAGCCAAATAGTTTAATTATTGTTCAAAATTTTCAATACGTTGAAATGTTTTCTTTATAACTAACCCTGACATCCCATTCCGTCACAAACAAATATCATTCCTCGATAATAGTGAAGTCATTCAAATTGGGGTATTTTATTTACATCTTAGACATTGATCGACAACATTCTTATCTTAGAACAGATATAAGTTTGTAACTCAAAACGCTATCACTTCTAATATCAAACAAACAGTATTTCTTGTTTCATTTGAAATATGGGTTTATAACACCATATACTTACTTGAAATCTCGGTTGTTTATAACTATTTTACTTCATATTAACCCTTCGCTTCAACTTCGCTACACAATCTCATTTATAACTTTCTACCAAAAACCATTATCGTTCTTCGTCCTTTGACGTTCTACTTTTATTCGAATTACTATACTTACATACCATCTTATTGCAACTCAATTAAATGATTTTCATTTAAGAATTAATTACTCTAAAATAATTAAATAATAATTAACTTCGTCATTGCTGAAGTAAAACAGTTTACTTCATTATTGAATCAAAATAGATCTTTTGCTTAATTTAGCAAACATTAACTAATTAGGTTAGTTCAATGATCATTTAAAGTTCACTTAAAAGGTAATTAGTAACTAAGAAATCTTATTAATCTAAACAATTAATTTCTAAGCTATTATCATTTGATTAATTTAAGATCCATTAATCAAATAATCAATTTCTAATAAACAGTTGATTTAATCAACTTCAAATCATTAGTTAATTTGTTAACCAATCTCAATTCTTCATTACCATTAGATGAATATAATTCATCTAAAAATATATTGCTTAACTGTTGTCATAAAATAATTATCCAAAAATTTTAAATTGTCGGATAATTATATCTCCACTTGCTTATAACGTATATAAAATGTCAAGACAATCTTTTATATTTACTTTATAAAGTAACTATAGATTGTTTATAATAGAACTTCTATTATAATTTAAAATTCAGCTTTAATTATAAAAATATAATTTTCATAATTTAACTTTGCTGATTCATCTGACAGTAAATCGATGTCTTAACAAAGTGAAGGTTTTAAGGTCATATGCTGTTAATTTCTTAATCAATATCATCTACTGATTAATATCATAATAACGTTGAATTTCTATTCAACATTAATATCAACAGGTTTCAGTGTCATTTGGGTTCAAACAGTACATATATATAAATAAAAACAGTACGAATAATATTCGAGGAATCCGGTTGTATTTCTCCAACCTGTTCTGACCTGCATCACAGTTATTATAAAATGAAATAGAAATTTCATCCAATGCAATTAAATAATGTAAATATAACTAACGGCAACCAATAACAAACATATAACATCTGTGGCATCCAAATCAACCAATTTTATACTATCGACGATAGATTTTAATTATACGAATATAATCACATCATGAAGTTCCAGAGGTGTGAGAGTTAACTCACCATTTAATCTTTGATTCGACGATTCAGGTTGATATATTTTAATTTTTTTAGATCCAAAATTGGGTTTAACACCCAAATTGTTCTAATATGCAGAGATTAATATCAGAAAAAATGCAAGAAAAGCAGAAAAGACACAAAATTTATAGTGGTTCGGCGTTAACGAGCCTACGTCCACTTTATATATATGATTATACTTAAGATTCGAGTACAATCAATGATTTATCTCTCAACCCCACTTTCGCAATGTTGATTCACTTAGTAAATTCAAGATAACTCTGAATAGAAATAATAGAGATATGATAATGGTGGAATCAGAGCTCTGAATTCCCAAAAAGCTCCTCAAAAATGCCAAGTCTGGGGCTATTTATAGTTGATTTCTTCAGGCGGATCGTGGTCACACGTGGCACAGATCCCGATGATCTCGGACTGGTTCGTAGCTTGATGGAAAAATGGTCAAAATGGCAGTTATGGACAGGTGGCACAAGATCCTTCATCTTCGGATCGTGAATGACACAGTCGTGTCCTTGATTTCTCAACATCAGGAATCGGATCGTGGAGTGCTTGAGAGGACGGATTGGATCGTGGTAGAGATCCGCGATCGGGGGGCAGCAATAGCGTCACTATCCGTGACCACGACCGGGGCTTGGGAGCTCCTTCGAGTAAAAATTAGTGGTGAACATTTTGGTGGCTTGATTCAAAAGCTAGCCAACATTTTGCCCCCTCGAACTATGTTTTGTTGAGGATGGAACATGCTTCGAAATTACGAACTTATCTTTTCATAAAGTGATGTGAATCAAAAGCCGTGTCTGTCTGAATTATCGCACGGCTTTAGGGAGTTGTGCTCTTTGACGGGTATAAAAATCGGGTTGTATCATCAGTTATTTCTTTGTTCATCGAGTGATTTTCATCTCTCGAGTTTATGAAGATATTGTTGTCAAATAGTAAGGTAAATTTTTTAATCTTTGTAAATATTTACGGATCTTTCACTATAGTAAATGTCCATCAAGTTCGGGTCGTCGAAATATCCTACAGTTCTTAGGATTGGGCACTCATCACGATTTGGCAATCGAACGTGCCCCTTTTCAAGCTATAATGGACCTTCCCATTTCGATCGCGGATTATTGACAGATTAAGCCCCATCATGGGCCATGGTGGTCTCTAACCCGTGGCTCATAGGCTTCGGCGGATCGAATGAGACAAACTAGGGATACGAACGGTCACCTAACCATCTATTTAAGCCAGCCGCCTCGCTTACCTTTTTCTTCCTTCTTTCTTTGTAGCTGCCATCAATTCTTCAGCAAGTACAAAACCTAATTTAGCTCCAAAAATCGAGATTTTCTTTATAATTTAAAAGGTAATGGCGTTTGGTTCTTCTCCTTTTATCCGGTTTTTTCTTACGCGCTTTCTTATTTGCCTTGAACTTTCACCAACGCGGCGATAAAGATAATGAAGGCGCTAGGTTTAGCGATGGTGTTGGATGGGTTCGGTTTCGTGGATTCATGAATTAAAGAGGAGAAAAGAGGGAGGAGAAAGAGCAGACCGGGTCAGATCGTAGATGAGGGTCAGGTTCGGTATCGTGGAGACAGCAAAAATGGAGGAAAGTGAGATGGAGCTGTAGGCAACGGATCGGATCGCAATACATTGGGGGAGTACTGGTTAGTGGAGAGATGGAGTGGAACGGATCGGGGGCCCCCTTCACGATCCGTTTGGGTAAAGGAGAGTTGGCATGGTCTGGATCGTTCTGCGATCTGTAGCCTGCATCACAAGTCGATGCTACCTTATTAATATAGCTTGCCAGCGATCCGACACCCGCGATCCGATCCCAGTTCCATGCATTAGTATTTATACCGCGATCCGATCCCCCAGACTTCAACGAACCAACTTGGCTAACGATCCCGAACAAACATTAACTTAAGTAATGCAATTCATAAAAATGCACAGTTGGGCTAGACCCTTCGAGATGAACTTTCTGGACTGAACAACAGCACAATTTAACAACATACAACGGACATCATCTGCTTATCTGATTAACTTCATGCTTTCCTTATTGTATGCACATGCACACTTGCACTTACACACACGGGGGATCGGGTAATCGTTTTCTAATCTTTATTCGCCAACACAGCCATGTCTGATATACAAGTGACTGAGACACCAGAGGAAGGTACCGAACCAGAGACATCAGTACATCATGATCCTGATGTGCTTCCTTCAGATTCAGATGGGGAGAAATACGACCCCGATTACGAGACGGATACCGATATAGAGTCAACAACTTCTGAGTGCACATCTCTTGAAGATGAGGAAGAAGAAGAGGATCGAGCTCCCGACGAAATCCCGGGTGTTAAGAAACAGAGAAGTTCACCGATTCTCTATCTTCCAAATTAAATGATATAAAGCTTAAGAAGATATGCTTAAGACATGGGATTCCCTGGGATAACGTTAAAAACCCAGAGGGTGGGATAGGCCTCATTCTGCCCCCGAAGGGTACATGACAGTCAGCCGACTCATGTGCTGGGTGGGCGCTATTCCTCCATTTCCTCCAATTGTTGTCGATCACCTTAGGCAATTGAGAATTTCCCCCATGCAGCCACATCCTAACTCTTACGCATCTTTGTATACTCTTTACATTGCATATGCAGAGGTTCTACAGACTGAACTTACCCTCAAGGATCTGAAATTCTATTACCATTTCAAGCATCATTCCACAGGGGCTCCCAATTTTTCTTTCTTCGAATCAAATGCCAGTAGAAAAGTTGTGACAGATGGTTATAGTAATATAGGGGATGTCAAATCTGACTGGTTCTATATAAAACATCATGCCGGATGTGCGAGGAAGTGGCTACAAGCAAGTATGTTTTCAACTTTTCCGCGTATACTTTGAATGCATAGTTTCAATGCTAATGTGTCATTTTGTTCCATACAAATCACAACTTCGAGAGAACGGAAGGTTCGATATATGAAGACCGATTGTCGCACCTTCTCAAAAGCAAGTCAGATTTCTTAAGGATTAAGAAATGCATTACCGACAAGAATCTTCACAAACACCGTCTTCTAGATATAAGATTTGGATTTGGAGCGGGTGGCAAACCTTACAAATATGTGCCCACTACTGTGGGAGAAGGAACTTCTCAAGTCGTAGAGACAACCAACCTTCGCGAGAATCCTTCGTCGATGGCCAATCAGGATGATGAAGATTTAAACGTATATAAAGGAGACAAGGGCCGAGCTGATTAGCTGAAGGAGGTCCCGACCTCTGAGGGGCAGTCTCCTTCAAAAACTTCACCACCGGTTGAGCCTGTTGCTCATGATGAGTCAACGGAGGAACAAATATTCGGAGAACTGAGCAAGATTCCTTTATCAGATGATATTTACACACAGGAAAACTTCAAAGGGGAACTGTTCTTTCCCATCTTTGTGGAATTGAATGCTCCGGTTGGGGAAAAAGAAAACATACAGACGAGCCAGACTTCGGGCCTTGGTCTGTTAGGGGGGATTACACAGGGTGCACAGACCACTTGCACCACTTGTCACTACACTCTTTCACCATTAATGTTCATAGTTCTAACATATGTTTGTTTCCTTTGCAGGGGAGATGTCTCGTAAACGGTCTTACTCTTATCGCTCCTTACGTGAGGGCACACCAAGTCTTTATTCTAATCATGAGCATGTTCGTAGTGATAGTCGGGGAAGAGATAGTCATCGGCCTCAGGACTCTCATCGGTCTTATTCTACACGCTCTCGATCTCCATCAAAGCAAGGTTCTGGAAAGTCTCAAAGTCGTTCATTGCCACCGGCTGGAGGTAAGCAACTTCCTAGAGATTTGACTCCTCCGAAAAGTACGCCTTCTCACGCCCAGTCTTCTAAAAAACACCCTGAGCCAGAGACAAGAACAAAGATGAGGGCAAGATCATGGAGAAGGGGAAGACAACTCTTGTTTCCTCTAGTAAGCATGGCTTGGATACTACCGCTGCAAAGGATGTTGCCCCCAATTCTGAGATTATGCCCAGGCTGGAGCGGTTGCGAAAGCAATTCCCTGATATTTTCTTTGAGAGGATGGTGTTCGTCCAGGATCTTGAACCGGTCCCATAGGACTGGGACACAGAGGTGATAAATGTTAGGTCCAAAATTGGGTCTAACACCCAAATTGTTCTAATATGCAAAGATTAATATCAGAAAAAATGCAAGAAAAACAGAAAAGACACAAAATTTATAGTGGTTCGGCGTTAACGAGCCTACGTCCACTTTATATCTATGATTATACTTAAGATTCGAGTACAATCAATGATTTATCTCTCAACCTCACTTTTACAATGTTGATTCACTTAGTAAATTCAAGATAACTCTGAATAGAAATAATAGAGATATGATAATGGTGGAATCAGAGCTCCGAATTCCCAAAAAGCTCCTCAAAAATGCCAAGTCTGAGGCTATTTATAGCTGATTTCTTCAGGCGGATCGTGGTCACACGTGGCACAGATCCCGATGATCTCGGACTGGTTCGTAGCTTGATGGAGAAATGGTCAAAATGACAGTTATGGACAGGTGGCACAAGATCCTTCATCTTCGGATCGTGAATGGCTCGGTCGTGGCCTTCATTTCTCAGCATCAGGAATCGGATCCTAGAATGCTTGAGAGGACGGATCAGATCGTGGTAGAGATCCGCGATCGGGGGGCAGCAATAGCGCCACGATCTGTGACCACGACCGGGGCTTGGGAGCTCTTTCAAGTAAAACTTAGTGGTGAACATTTTGGTGGCTTGATTCAAAAGCTAGCCAACATTTTGCCCCCTCGAAGTATGTTTTATTGAGAATGTAACATGCTTCGAAATTACGAACTTATCTTTTCATGAAGTGATGTGAATCAAAAGTCGTGTCTGTCTGAATTGTCGTACGGTTTCATGGAGTTGCGCTCTTTGACGGGTATAAATATCGGGTTGTATCATCAGTTATTTCTCTGTTCATTGAGTGATTTTCATCTCTCGAGTTTCTAGAGATATTGTTGTCAAATTGTCAGGTAAATTTTTAAATCTTTGTAAATATTTATGGATCTTTCACTATAGTAAATGTCCATCAAGTTCGGGTCGTCGAAATATCCTACAGTTCTTAGGATTGGGCACTCATCACGACTTGGCTCTCGAACGTGCCCCTTTTCATGCTATAATGGGCCTTCCCATTTCGATCGCGGATTATTGACAGATCGGGCCCTATCATGGGCCATGGTAGGCTCTAACCCGTGGCCCATAGGCTTCCGCGGATCGAATGAGACAAACTAGGGGATACGAGCGGTCACCTAACCATTTATATAAGCTAGCTGCATCCCTTATCTTTTTCTTCCTTCTTTCTTTGTAGCCGCCATCAATTCTTCAGCAAGAACAAAACCTAATTTAGCTCCAAAAATCGAGATTTTCTTTATAATTTAAAAGGTAATGGCGTTTGGTTCTTCTCCTTTTATATGGTTTTTTCTTGCGTGCTTTCTTATTTTCCTTGAACTTTCACCAACGTGGCGATGGAGATAATGAAGGTGCTGGGTTTAGCGATGGTGGTGGATGGGTTCGGTTTCGTGGATTCATGAATTAAAGAGGAGAAAAGAGGGAGGAGAAAGAGCAGACCGGGTCGGATCGTAGATGAGGGTCAGGTTCGGTATCGTGGAGACAACAAAAATGGAGGAAAGTGAGATGGAGCTGTAGGCAACGGATCAGATCGTAATACATTGGGGGAGTACTGGTTAGTGGAGAGATGGAGTGGAACAGATCGGGGGCCCCCTTCATGATCCGTTCGGGTAAAGGAGAGTTGGCATTGTCTAGATCGTTCTGCGATCTGTAGCCTGCATCACGAGTCGATGCTACCTTATTAGCATAGCTTGCCAGCGATCCAACACCCGCGATCCGATCCCAGTTCCATGCATTGGTATTTATACCGCGATCCATTCCCCCAGACTTCAACGAACCATCTTGGCTAACGATCCTGAACAAACATTAACTCAAGTAATGTAATTCATAAATATGGACAGATAGGCTAGACCCTTCGAGATGAACTTTGTGGACTGAACAATAGCACAACTTAACAGCATACAATGGACGTTATCTTCTTATCGGATGAACTTCATGCTTTCCTTATTGTATGCACATGCACACTTGCACTTACACACACGGGGGATCTGGTAATCGTTTTCTAATCTTTATTCGCCAACACAGCCATGTCTGATAAACAAGTGACTGAGACACCAGAGGAAGGTACCGAACCAGAGACATCAGTACATCATGATCCTGATGTGCTTCCTTCAGATTCAGATGGGGAGAAATCCGACCCCGATTACGAGACGGATATCGATATAGAGTCAACGACTTCTGAGAGCACATCTCTTGAAGATGAGGAAGAATAAGAGGATCGAGCTCCCGACGAAATCCCGGGTGTTAAGGAAATAGATAAGTTCACCGATTCTCTATCTTCCAAATTAGATGATATAAAGCATAAGAAGATATACTTAAGACATGGGATTCCCTAGGATAATGTAAAAACCCCAGAGGGTGGAGATAGGCCTCATTCTGCCCCCGAAGTGTACATGACAGTCAGCCGACTCATGTGCTGGGTGGGCGCTATTCCTCCATTTCCTCCAATTGTTGTCGATCTCCTTAGGCAATTGAGAATTGCCCCCATGCAGCTCCATCCTAACTCTTATGCAGCTTTGTATACTCTGTACATTACATAAGTAGAGGTTCTACAGACCGAACTTACCCTCAAGGATCTGAAATTCTATTACCATTTCAAGCATCATTCCGCAGGGCTCCCAATTTTTCTTTCTTCGAATCAGTTGCCAATAGAAAAGTTGTGATAGACGGTTATAGTAATATATGGGATGTCAAATCTGACTGGTTCTATATAGAACATCAACCCGGATGTGCGAGGAAGTGGCTAATGTGTCATTTTGTTCCATACAAATCACGACTTCGAGAGAACAGAAGGTTTGATATATGAAGACCGATTGTCGCATCTTCTCAAAAGCAAGTCAGATTTCTTAAGGATTAAGAAATGCATCACCAACGAGAATCTTCATAAACACCGTCTTCTAGATATAAGATTCGGACTTGGAGCGGGTGGCAAACCTTACAAATATGTGCCCCCGACTGAGGGAGAAGGAACTTCTCAAGTCATAGAGAAAACCAACCTTCGCGAGAATCCTTCGCCGATGGTCAATCAGGATGATGAATATTTAAATGTATACAAAGGAGACGAGGGCCGAACTGATGAGCCGAAGGAGGTCCCGACCTCTGAGGGGCAGTCTCCCTCAAAAACTTCACCACCGGTTGAGCCTGTAGCTCATGATGAGTTAACGGAGGAACAAATATTCGGAGAACTGAGCAAGATTCCTTTACCAGATGATATTTACACACAGGAAAACATCGAAGGGGAACCGTTCTTTCCCATATTTGAGGAATTGAATGCTTCGGTTGGGGAAAAAGAAAACATACAGACGAGCCAGAATCTGGGCCTTGGTCTATTAGGGAAGATTACACGGGGTGCACAAACCACTTGCACCACTTGGCACTACACTCTTTCACCATCCATGTTCATGGTTCTAACATATGTTTGTTTCCTTTGCAGGGGAGATGTATCGCAAACGGTCTTACTCTTATCGCTCCTTATGTGAGAGCACACCAAGTCTTTATTCAAATCCTGAGCATGTTCGTAGTGACAGTCGGGGAAGAGATAGTCATCGGCCCCGGGACTCTCATCAATCTTATTCTACACGCTCTCGATCTCCATCAAAGTAAGGTTCTAGAAAGTCTCACAGTCGTCCATTACCACCGGTAGGGGTAAGCAAATTCCTAGAGATTTGACTCCTCCGAAAAGTACGCCTTCTCACGCCCAGTCTTCTAAAAAACACCCCGAGCCAGAGGACAAGAACAAAGATGAGGGCAAGATCGTGGGGAAGGGTAAGACAAATCTTGTTTCCTCTAGTAAGCACGGCTTGTATACTACCGCTGCAAAGGATGTTGCCCCCAATTCTGAGATTATGGCCAGGCTGGAGCGCTTGCGAAAGCAATTCCCTGATATTTTCTTTGAGAGGATAGTGTTTGTCCCGGATCTTGAACCGGTCCCAGAGGAGTGGGACACAGAGGTGATAGGGTACGTGTGCCATGTGGCTAAACAATATAGTGTGATGAAGAGGCATGCCGTTCATCTTTCAGATGCCATCCGTCGCCTAGAAACGGACGCGACCAGGTCCAAAGTGAAAATTGAGAATGATGCTAGGGCTAGGACCAAAATGGAAAAAGAACTGGAGGATGCACAGGCCCAACTGGCTTTAGCTCGGCGAGATGTAGAGAATTACAAGTCAGAGCTGGAAAGTGTTAGGATGCGTTTTCGCAGTGAGCTTGATTCAAACAGCGAGGAATGGGTGGCTCTGAAGAAGGAAGTGGAAGATCTTAGGGCAATTAACACTGAATTGAAAACAGGACAGGAGCATTTTGCTGCTGAGAAAGCTGCCTGGGAGAAAGAGAGGGCGAGCTTAAAAGACAATCTAGCTCTTGCCAAAAAAGAAAAAGAAGTAATAAATGATCAACTTATCCAAGCTGAGGAGCATGTGGTTCTCGCTGAAAGCAATGCCAATAATGCTCTTGAGATGGCCACTGGTGTTGCCGATAAGCTCACCGAAAAATAGAAAGAGATAGCTGGTTTTGAGGAACTGTTGTTTGACTTCCTTGGTCAAGTCATCAAGACTCGAGACATCTCTTGGATTCCAGACTATCATGTTACTCTGGCCAACATATGGGATGCAATTGTCGAAGGCGAGAAGTGGCGGTTAATGGTCGATGAGATTGATGAAAACCAGCTGATGCAGACCTTTCTCAGAGGTGAGGAACCTGAGGCTTTGGAGAAAGGCAGACGCTTAATCCAAGAAGAGATCGAGAGGGAGAAGACTAAGCTTAAGGGCAAGAATAAGGTTGACGAAGGCTCGAGCTCGGTGGTGGAGCCCATAACCTCTGAAGTTAAGGAATATAACCCTGATGATCCATTAATTCCCTTGGCTCCAACCCCTCTAGTTGTCGGAACTACCATTACAAGTCTGGGCGAGGAGTCGGCTGAAGGTATCTCCATATTCTCTCCACAATTTGTCAAGGCAGTCATAACTTGTCGTCGTCTCACGGGACAGACAACTGAGATGGCCACACCCTCTCCCTATTCACTAACATTTACTTCTTATGATATAGGTGTCAAACTGGTCGATTAAGATGCAGAGGAGAAGGTAGTGGAAGAAAAAGTTGATGTCCCCTCGAAAACTGACGTTGAAGTTTCTGAGATTCCAAAACGAACCGAGGGTACAACAAGTGAGAAGGGCACCGTAGCACCCATGGCATCTGGCACGGACGCCCCTGCGGACGCTGAGGTTATTGCGGCTTTGCAAGACACGAATGGCGGTCACAGAGATAAGGAAGATGAAGTTGTCATCACAGATGAGGCCAAGGATGATGATAATGAAACTTTGGCTGACATGCAGGCTAGGAAAGAGAAGCAGTTGGTTCTTAGGAAGGAGGAACAGGACCCTGTATACGTGCCTCCTATCTCCGAAGTCGATCCCAAAACTGGGTTGATTATAAGATTCTCCTCCAGATCAATAACTTCACAACTTGCCTCCCAACCTTCTAGTCCTCCCCCAGAGCCTCTTGTTGATAAGAGGAAGAGGAAGAAAAGTGACCGCTCTGGTACTGATAAAGAGGAGTTGGAGAAACAGAAGAAGGAAAAGAAATCAAAGTCATCTCCCAAGCGCAAATATAATGCTCTTATTAGCTCATATTTTAGCTTTTAGGTTTTTCAATGGCCAGAAAATGTAGTTGTGAGAGTGGCCCTCACTTTTGTTTAGCTTCTTGTTCTTGTAGATCTGCTTTTAATAAATGAAAATTTGTTTCTTTTGCGCCATTGTGTTTTTGCAAGTTCATCATGTTTGCAGAGTTTAAATAATCATAACCGAAACAATCATAACTAAATACTGAAGTCATGAGTAATAATCATTAGTCATAACTGAAACAATCATAACTAAATAATGAAGTCATGAGTAATAATCATTGAAAAGTTCGTGTGCTAAGTAAATGTGTAGTGTTGTACATATATGCCCCCAATCAATCGTCTTTATAGTGCCTGGCCAAGGCTTATTGGCAATTGATTAGAGTCATGTTTGTACTCCCCTCATGTCCGGAAATGAGGGATTCGAATCATTTGGTGGCATATGCCACTATGCCTTTATGCTTTCCCGATCCTTAGGCGGGGATAAGATATCTCGTGGCGCTAAGTCTCTAGCACCTTTATACTCTCCCGATCCTTCAGCAGGTTAGAGTTCGAGCTCGGTTCTTAGTCTGCTCACTGATCCTTCAGTAGGGCAGAAATTCTGGGGGCGCTAAGTCTCTAGCGCCTTTATACTCTCCCGATCCTTCAGCGAGTTAGAGTGTTATCAAGGCGGTTTTATCATGGTGCACCTTCACGCCTTGGGGACGTTATCTTCGCATCCTTTATATTCTCTCTCTAATCTCGAGAGTTAGAGTGCAAGCAGTAGTGTGATTTACCTCGCTGCACCTGTTAGTTACCGTTAGCCTTCCGATCTGATAGATGGCATTTTGAATTAGTTGTTTTGAGATTACTGCATAACTTAAAACAAACTTCAAAATGGAAATGGTTTATATTAATCAAAATAAAAGAGCAGATAAAAAAACGGTGCAGTAAAGGTATATGACACACGATATTTTTTTAGTGGTTTGGTCGAATCATGACCTACGTCCACTTTATAATCATTTGTTCAAGTAACCAGACTATTCTAGGAAAGTTGAGCCTTTTTACATGGTCCTAGAAAAAGAAGAATAAAACTGACAATTTCATGTCAGATAAGGCCGCAAATGCTGGGCATTCCACACTCTGGGGATTCATCTCCATCCACGGTTGCTAGCTTGAAGGTTCCATTATCAAGCCTTCGTAAAATGGAGTACGGACCTTCCCATTTCGGGCCCATATGTACTGGGGGTGGAAAGACGCGCTTCAGAACCAAGTCTCTGGTTTCAAATGTTCGAGCTCGGACTCTTTTGTTGTAATACCGAGCTATTTGTTATTTATGCCTCAGGACACGTAAGTCGGCTTCGTCCCTTTTTTCTTCAACCATGTCCAAGGATTCAAGGAGCAGCTCATTGTTGGTCATCGGATCATAATATGTGGTTCGATGAGATGGTACTTCTAACTCGACCGGAATGACCGCTTCAGCTCCAAAAGCAAGGGAAAATGGAGTGTGACCCGTCGCCGACTTGTATGTTGTCCTGTAGGCCCACAAAGCCAATGGTAATTCATCGACCCACATGGCTTTGGCCCACTTCAACCTTTTCTTCAGAATGTATTTAATTACTTTGTTCGCCGCTTCGACCTGTCCGTTCGATTGCGGATGTGCCACAGAGGTATATCTTTTCTCGATATGATACTTCTGGCAGAAATCTTTGAATTCAGTGCTATCAAATTGGGTTCCATTGTCGGTTATGATGACTTTTGGTATTCCAAATCGGCATATAATGTTCCTGACGACAAAGTTGATCACTCGCTTAGTTGAGATCGTGGACAATGGATCTGCTTCTACCCATTTAGTGAAATAATCCACGACCATAATAGCGAACTTTGCTCCGCCCTTCGCTATGGGAAGGCTCCCAATAATGTCAATACCCCAAACAGCAAAGGGCCACGGGCTCATCATCATCTTCAACTGGCTAGGTGGCTCCCTAGGTATCTTGGAGAATTTCTGACAAGCATCACAACGTCGCGCATACTTGGTTGCATCCTTGTTTATGGTGGGCCAGAAATAGCCGTATCGCAATATCTTCTTTGCCAATGTTTGCCCTCCAGTGTGGTCGCCACACTCACCTTCGTGGACTTCCTTCAGTACACGCTTGATGTCGTCATGGACGATGCACCAGAGGAGAGGCATCTAGAAACCTTGTCTGTACAAGACTTCGCCTTGCAACACATATCTTGCACGCCTCTCACTTTTCTTTGTTGGAAGCATTCTATTCATCAAAAAATTCTTTAGAGGGGTCATCCATGACTCCCTCTCAGGTTCAATCTCTAGTATCGGATCAACTTCCATCTGATCTACACTAGGGAACTGTGGTACTTCAATTGGGACTAGCTCCGTATCTTGTGGATTATTGGAACTAGCCATCTTCGCTAACTTGTCTGCTTGTTGGTTCTCCGCTCGAGGAATGTGAGATATGCTGTGGTGATCAAAACCATCCAACAACTTCTTCGCTTTTTCAAAATATGATATCAACCTTGGACTCTTAGCCTGAAACTTTTCATTAACTTGGTTCACAACTAAATTAGAGTCGCAAAAGATGTCTAGCTTTGTTATCCCCAATTCCTTCGCAAGCTTCAAACCAGCAATTAGAGCTTCATACTCGGTATCATTATTAGTGGCGTGGAACTCTAATCTAAGAGCGTAATATATTAGCCGTTTCTGTGGAGTTTCAAGAACCACTCTAGCACCAGATCGTCTGTCATTTTTAGCTCCATCAGTCTATAGTTTCCAGGCATTAGGGTCAAGGAGTAGCTTTGGCAGATTGTCTTCTTCAGTTACTACATCATCTTCTGGGATGGTAAACTCCGCTATAAAGTCTGCAAGTGTCTGCCCTCTTATCGACCTTCGGGGTTGGAAGTTCAGATCGAATTGACTCAGCTCAATGTTCCATTTAAGCAGCCTTCCTGATGTTTCTGGCCTTTGCAGGACATGCTTAAGCGGTGATCAGTGCAAACAGTAATGGGGTGAGCCTGGAAGTTGTGGCGAAGCTTCCTAGATGCGATCAGCAAACTGTACGCAAGCTTATCTATTTTCGGATAGTTCCGTTCTGTGGCCACCAATTTCTTACTCACATAGTACACCGGTCTTTGCACCTTATCCTTTTCTCTTACCAAAGCCGAACTGATTGCGTGGGATGACACTGCCAAGTACACAAATAAATCCTCGTGTTCCACAGGCTTAGATAGTATCGGGGGTCTTTCCAGATGATTCAAAAGATTCTGGAATGCTTCTATACAATCAGGAGACCATTTAAAGTTGCGCCTTCCTTGCTTTATCAGCTCGAAAAACGGGATGCATTTATCTGTAGCTTTTGAGATAAATCTGCTGAGTGCTGCCACTTTTCCAGTAAGGCTTTGCACATCTTTAATCTGCTTTGGTTCTTGAATATTTCGGAATGCTGTAATTTGATCTGGATTGATCTCAATTCCGCGCGAGCTGACGATAAACCCTAGGAATTTTCCGGATGCTACTCCAAACAAGCACTTCAAAGGATTTTACATCATCCTGCATTTCCTGAGAATCTCAAACATCTCTGTTAAATCTGTAGTATGGTCGGATGACTGTCTGGATTTTACCAATATATCGTCAACGTATACCTCCATCGTTTTCCAGATTTGGTTGTAGAACATCCTATTCACCAATTGTTGATATGTAGCACCGGCATTTTTCAGACCGAAAGGCATCACTACATAACAGTATAATCCCAGATCTGTAATGAAGCTGGTATGTTCTTGGTCTGGGGCGTGCTTGGGGATTTGGTTGTACCCTGAGTAGGCATCCATAAAAGAAAGGAGCTCATGACCCACCGTCGAATCTACCAACTGATCGATTCTAGGCATTAGGAAGCTATCCTTTGGACAGGCTTTGGTTAGATCTGAGAAGTCGATGCACGTACGCCACTTTCCATTGGCCTTCTTTACCAAAACCGGGTTCGAAATCCAGTCATGGTATGTTGAATCTTTAATGAACCCGTTACTTCTCAGCTTTTCGACTTCTTCCTGAAAGGCAGCTAACCTCTCTGGGACAAGCATTCGCCTCTTTTGTTTGAAGGAAGGATGTTTCGGGTTGATGCTTAATGAGTGACTCATAATCGAGGGAGATATTCCACACATGTCCGCATGGGTCCAGGCGAATACATCCAAGTTAGCTTTCAAGAAATTTGTTAATTCTTTTGCTCGAACAGGATCCAATTGGGATCCAATCTTCAGGACCTTCTCTGGGTCACTATCATCGATTGGTACATCCACAGTCGCTTCATTGGGAGTCGCCATTCTGCCCCCAGGCTCTTCATCCTCTCTGGGATCTATATCCTCGGGCAACTCTCTGGGCAACCCTCCCGGAGGTATTTTCTTTAGTTGCTACAACGATTCCTACCTCGGAGGGGAAGAACCGCCTTTTGTTTCTACATCTCTCCCTTTACGGAGCAACTTCAGCTCCGCTATGTAGCATGCTCGAGCAACAACTTGATCTCCTCTAACTACACCTACACCAGCAACCCTTGTGAACTTCAACAATAAGCACCAGGGTGCGATACAGGCCCTGAATTTGGCTAGGGTCGGTTGGCCCAAGAAGGAATTGTACGATGATTCAATATCCAGGACCACGAAGGGGAGGATCCTCGCTCTCTGGCGTTCTCATTCCCCAAGGGTTACTGATAGTTCTACATATCATATCAGAGCGGTTGATGCTCCATTAAATCCACGTATCCAACCCTCGCATGGTTTCAAATCCTTCGGCTCGAGTTTCATTTGGTCAAACGTTTTCTTGAACAGAATGTTGACCGAACTCCCATTATCCACTAGAACTTTATGGACTATAGCTGGACCAATGGTAACAGTAATCACTAATGGATCTTCGGTTGGGGAGTGGACTCCAATACTCTCTCGGTCACGAAATATAACATCATCAGACATATTCTTCTGTTGCTTAATCGGGGCATTATCCTCGGGATTGCTACATTCTCCCATTTCAAAGTGCTGTTTAGCCGCATTCACGTACTGATCCATAGCTCTGAAACTGTGCCCTGCCAGATAAAGACCACCAACTATGGTATTAATAACGATATTTGTTCCTTTTTGCTTAACCGTTGGTTTGGCAGTAGGTTGGCCTTGGTTCGGGGCTTGTGCGGCTTGCCCCCTGTCCTTAGGGGTCACCTTATATTCATCAAGCTTTCCTTCTCGGAGTAGGTTTTCGACCACATCTCTTAGATGACGACACTCGTTTGTGGTGTGACCATGAGTCTGGTGAAAAAGGCAAAATTTCCCGGTCTCATGTTCCTTTTCCATCGAGTCTCTTGGAGGGGGCCTTTTATACTGGAGAACATTGTACATATCCAGGAAGATATTCTATATAGTATCATTTAACGGTGTAAAACTCTCAAATGGCCTAGGCCGGGATCTTCTCTGAGAGTCATTTCCTCGATTTCTCTTCCGATTATTGCTATTGCTATTCCCCGATTAGAGACCAGTGCCTTAATTCTTGTTCCTGACATTGACTTCCACTTTTCCTGAGCTATCTCTCGTCTGCTTGATGGCCACATTACTTGGGATATCCTCCTTATCAGTAGCCTTCCTCTTTTGGTTGGCGTAAATCTCCTCTCGACACAGGCGGATGTTGGCCTTCTCGTAAAATATTTCTTTGGTTAACGGTGGCTTACCGGCCAGGTATCTTCCAAACTCAGTGTCCTTATCCACTCCGTCAATCAAAGCCATCAAGATAGTTTGTTCTTGGGGATCTCTAACCTCCGTGACCGCTAAATTAAAGCGATCTAAGTAGGACCTCAAAGATTCTTCAGGACGTTGCTTAATGAGGGATAACTCAATGACATTCTTAGATCTCTGGGTATGCAGCCGGAACTGATTTACGAACTGTTCACTTAATTCCCTGAAACTGGAGATCGATCGCGCTGGCAAACGAGTTAACCACATTAACGCCGCATCCTCCAGGAATATCGGGAATGCCTTACATTTCACGGCGTCAGAAGCGGCAGCTGCATTTATGTACCATGAATAACTCATTAAGTGCTGGACTGGATCAGCCTTTCCTGCATAACGGTTCATGGATGGCATGTTAAATTTCCTCGGAAATCGAACCTCTAAAATATCATCGGTAAAAGGTGAATGATTGCGGCCTATACCCCAATCCTCAGTTCTTTTTCCGCGACTTTCCACCATCATTTGCCTAATCATGGCTTCGACATCTGCATGGGTCAGAGTGGATTCGGGGTCAGCACTTCTTGCCCGGGGAGCCTTTCCAGCATTTCTTTGACGTGCTGCTGCAAGGTCTGGGTCCTGGACAGAACTCCCTTTCCCCCTATTGTCGTGATCAGTCGCTCGATGAGCAGGAGGAACAGATCGATTCTGGGCAGGATCAATAACGCCCTCATTCCTAGGTGGTAGAACGGGCTCATTTAAGTTACGGTTATTGGTTTCTTGATTAAACACCACTATGTTTTCAGCCCTTTCCAATGGAGGCCATCGCCGGTTTCTTCGAGGTTCTTCCGACGAGGACGTATGTTCCGGGGAGAAAGGGTGAGCTGGAGGTGGTGAAACCTGCCTTTGAATATCGTCAATTCATCTGCTTAGGGCAGTCATATTCTGACGCAGCAACGAGCTCTCCTGCCTTTGAGCGGCTAATTCATCAGTTTGCCTGTCCAACGCTTCAAGTATGCAACACAGATGTCCTTCGGTAACTGGGGCAGAAGGCTCGAACTGGTCGTCTTCATCTTCTCTTATATGCAAGGAACTCGAACCGGGTTGAGCAGAAGTACCAGCACGAGCGGAACGAGCCATAATTTCCTTCCCTGGTCGGGTAGTAGTCTGATTATCAGTTCGGATCGTGGTCCTCCTAGGCTAATGGCTCGTGGCACCCCCTGTAGTCGGATCATGGTGATAGGTGCAGGAGGGATCGCGGCGTGGTCCTGCGATCGGGTAGTAACTCCTTCAGCTGTCTGGTTCGTTGCACCAATATCGGATCGGATCGCCCCTACATTGCCACGATCCGAGAGCTCTTCTTCGACCTGGTCGTGCACGCTTTCTTCAATTACTTCGTTTGCAGCTTCATTCGCCTGCGGAGCTCGTACTTCCTTAGACTTCTTTCCAGCCATGATATCTGAATTTCACTAAAATCTTCAAAAATTGAAACAGTTGAGTTTTGGACTGTTTTCTTCGGACTTGAATATCCAAACAATAGCACACCAATCCAATATGCTGAGACTCCTTTCTCAATGAAAGCACCAAAATGTTAGATCCAAAATTGGGTCTAACACCCAAATTGTTCTAATATGCGGAGATTAATATCAGAAAAAATCCTAGAAAAGCAAAAAAAGACACAAAATTTATAGTGGTTCGGCGTTAACGAGCCTACTTCCACTTTATATCTATGATTGTACTTAAGATTCAAGTACAATCAATGATTTATCTCTCAACCTCACTTTTACAATGTTGATTCACTTAGTAAATTCAAGATAACTCTGAATAGAAATAAGGAGATATGATAATGGTGGAATCAGAGCTCCGAATTTCCAAAAAGCTCCTCAAAAATGCCAAGTCTGGGGCTATTTATAGCTGATTTCTTCAGGCGGATCGTAGTCACACGTGGCACAGATCCCGGTGATCTCGGACTGGTTCGTAGCTTTATAGAGAAATGGTCAAAATGGCAGTTATGGACAGGTGGCACAAGATCCTTCATCTTCGGATCGTGAATGACTCAGTTGCGGCCTTCATTTCTCAGCATCAGGAATCAAATCGTGGAGTGCTTGAGAGGATGGATCGGATCGTGGTAGAGATCCGCGATCGGGGGGCAGCAATAGCGTCACGATCCGTGACCACGACCGGGGCTTGGGAGCTCCTTCGAGTAAAACTTAGTGGTGAACATTTTGGTGGCTTGATTCAAAAGCTAGCCAACAAATTTCAAACAAGCGTTTGAAATTAAATAAAAATTCCACTGCATCTGAATCATTCAGAACTAGCTCAGCAGCGTAGTGCTCCTTACTGCGATTCCAACGGGTTTCATTTGACAAGAATCCGATAACGTATGCAATAGATATCCCAATTAAAAAATTTAAACTTTTATTAAACTAATTTAATTATTAATTAATTAAAACCTAACTACTGTTTTTACCTTAATTAATCCCAAATTAGCCCACTTGGTTTCACCTGGTCAATGTCTCGAGCCTGACTTGTTCTTCAGTATGATTTCCAAAGCCCAACGTTCTCTTTTCTCCCTGATCTTCTCACCCAACGTTACAACGCTTTAGTATTTTAGCTTGCCATTACTGAACACAACAGGAACCGCACCTTGTTTTCTTTCCCAAACCCATAATTCTCTCACTATCTGTTTCTCTTTTCTTGACCACGTAAACCATGTGGTGCTTATCTTACACTTTCACGATACCCATGTATTAAGTCGTGCACGTCCCTTTATAGTGCCATCATATTCCTGATTCATGTCCACTTCTATTTTCTTTTCTTTTTATTTTACTTGTGAGGCCCAAAGCCCATGACTACAAATTCAAACCCGTTATCTTTACTTCTTCTTCTGCACGTCATTTCATTTTTGCTTGGCACTCTAAATCATGTATCCGCGCATTCAACATTCTCCCTTGTATAGCATTAGACTACCACTTGCTTCTAATTTAAATTATATAACCTGCTACCTCATTATTTACTGCTCAAGCCTCCCATAGCCCTCTCTCCTCTATCACCTTATGAACAACAGTCGCCGCCATCTCGCTCGGACTATCGGCGGTCAGCCCGAAACTGCTTCGTGACGTCAATCTTGTCGCCACCTTGTCTGACCAACATCTCCCCTCGACCTTCCACAACCCATGACTCAACTCATACCCCTTTCCGTTCTCCATGCTCGCTGGTGCACCTATAGCTCACGTAGATTTTGACATAGTAGGCTTTATTGCAAACTACATGCCACTTACAGTATTTTCATGCGTTACCTCCTTAATATTCCCCTTCGATCCACGTACTCATCCTGCTCTTACTTCATTTGTGCAAAACACCCACTTGACTCCCCTTTTCAAACTTAAAACGCAACCCTTGCTTCCGTTGGAACTGGCTTCAAGATTTAACTCAGCCGCAGGGACAACATATAAAATTATAATCATTGTTTTATAATAATTATAATTAAATTATTTCAAACTGTTAATTTATATGCGTGTACACCACGCACGGTCACAAAATAACTCCAAATAAATATTTAAATTAATAAAATAATTTAAATATCTGACTACAGAAAATACGGGATGTTACAGTACCATCCTCGTATGGTCTCCAACATCAAGCCATGGAAGCATATCTTACCTCCATACTATACCCAGCTGCACGTAGAGTCTTCATTACTATGCCACGTAAAAGCACAAGAATATCATCGCTATGCCATGTAAGCGTAGGAATCCTTATATCTGAACTCCACAGTCGAGTCTAGCCCCAACGTGGAGTTAAATGTCATAATGTCAATGATACACCATACAGTGCATGCATTGAGACCCTCATACGAACGTATTGCCTACTATAACTTGAGTTCCGCAATCGGGTTGCACCTGTGCACAGAACTCAGTCAGGAGCTTTCGATATCCGTAAAGGATAACTTTGTTAGGCTTACAATACATATACTTACATATAGGTCTTTCTCTTTTCACGGTGTTTATGGCTCCACCCAAGCCCCTCCCTCAACTAGTGGAAGACTACTTCAAGTAATAAATGGTGCACCACTAACATCCAATCTAAAGACTACAAGTTGCGTGTCCCTCATCCAATATCTCGATAGTGAAATTGTAACACCCCACACTTTTCAGGGCCTAAATTTCGATAAAAATTGAAGTTCGAACACATCCAAGCATGGAGCGTGTAAATCTGGTACCTTCAAATAAATGAGCATGAGCATAATCAGAGTACAGTAAGATAACTCACGACGGAAATAAAATAGGATAGACAACTCAAGTAACTACCTTTTTATAGTAAGTCACTTTCCAATATCGAGCATGAGAGAGAACGAGAACCAAAAGCAAAACTAAAACACATGTGAGAACCTGACCTTCTCTAGAAAACCTGGGCGGTTGTAATAAGGAGGGGGGTCAGAACAACAAGATTCTGATGAACAAGAGATGTACAACACAGATGTAACCACCCGGAATTTTGGAACCAATTAAAAAAATTTATTTTAGAAATTTTAATGGATTTTGAATATTTAAAATGATTTATTTTAAATAATAATGATTTAAAATTTATTTAAATCAAAGTAGAACATATATTTATTTTAATTATATAACGAGCCTGAAATGGCGCGGTAGTTTGAAAATTTGATTTTGAACTTTGACTGAATGTACAGGATTCAAAATAAATCGGATTTCAGTAAAACCAAAAATATTTAAATCTGTTTAAAAATATCTTTCTAACTGATGTGAAAAATTAAAATTTCATAGCGAAAATAAAAAATTATGGCCAGTTTTAATATAATATATAGGCCTTATAAATAGCCATTTTGCAAACGACCTCCGTTTTCGACAAAACCACTTTGGTTGGATCCGGAATGACAATTTATTGCTAGTTTTTAATTTCCATAATTTTTGGAATTAATATGTGAGCGTGGCAAAAGAAAACGTGTTTTGTCAATTTTAGTCAATTTGGATCGACGAGAATATGGCCATTTTTCAAACGGTCTCCAAATTCGACGAAATTAATTTTGTTAGGACCGTATCATCAAAACAAAGCTAGATTTATATTTCGGGAATTTTTGGAGTTCGTATGTGGCCCCGGCAAATTAAAATGTACGATCAAATTAAATAATAAAATGTTTTATGTTTTAATTTAAAGAAAAGTGAGCCGAGACGATCAAATGGGCTGACGGGACCTAGTCCATTGTGTCCGAGATGAGGGTATTTGGCTAGGGGCAACATTCGTTGGGCTGAATTTGGAGCTATTAGGAATAAACGGCTTTTTTGCAAACTTGAAAATTTAATAATATTTTATTATAAATAACCTAAAAATCAAAACCCTAATTTATATACATGGTCGCCGCCCCCTAAGCTATCAATGGCCACGGCAATCCGAAATTCTTCACCCTCATTCTCTTCATCCACGCAGTAAAACTCGATGCTTCCAAAGGCAAAATCGATCTACTAAGTGCGCTCTACGAATCCAACGGTCATGATTGAATTAAATTGAACAAATTGGGAGGATTTGCAGCCCAAAGCTGATCCGTTCGTGCATCGTTCTAGGGGGATGGAGCCCATCGAGCTTCACCATGCTCGAGGAGTTGGCGGACGATGGAGCGACGCACCTTGTGGTGGCTTCAGATATGCAGCAGGTGGCCTATATGGTGGAGCGATGGTGGTGTTTCTCTTTCGTTAATGGGTTATTCGTTACAGAAGGGCACGGTGAAGAATGAAAAAGAGAGATGTAAGTAAAGTGATAATGAATTTTTTAATTTTAATTTTAATTATCTTATTATTAATGTAATTAATCTTTAAATGATTATATCTAGCTCGTACGACCTCGGATTTACGATCCGTCAGTTGTGTTGGAATCCTCTAGTCGAGATCTACATTTCGGAACTGACCAGAGTAGAAACATGAGCAATTGGAAATTTTGACTGAATTAAACATACAGCTAATTCAGTAAAATAATCGTTATTCAACGATTTCAAAATCAGTCAAGGTGAGAACTATCTCACTAAAATTTTCTCGTACAGTTATTTATAAACTGCCATGATTTTTATCTGTATTTAATCATCACAAATATTTGTTCGCTAAAATATATATATAATATTTAGCTTATATGTGATATTTCTTTTTAAATAATTAAAAATTAATTATTATCGTGTTTAGAAATTTCTGCAAATACGTTGTTCAATTTAGTTTATAGTTATACGTGATTTGATTTGGGCTGATTGATGATGTTATGATGATATGTTGATTTAATGCAATATTTTGTTGTATTAGAATTGACAAAATAAAAATGCCATTTTTGTTGTATTAGAATTGACAAAATAAAAATGCCATTTTTGTTGTATTAGAATTGACAAAATAAAAATGCCATTTTTGTTGTATTATAATTGACAAAATAAAAATGTCATTTGGTTGTATTAGAATTGACAAAAAAAAATATCATTTTTGTTGAATTAGATTATTGTCAAAACAAAATATCATTTTGTTAAAATAGATTTATATGAAAACAAAAATACCCTTTTTGTTGAAATAGATTTGTATGAAAACAAAAACATCATTTTTGTTGAAATAGATTTGCATGAAAAGAAAAATATCCTTTTTGTTGAAATAGATTTGTATGAAAACAAAAACATCATTTTTGTTGAAATAGATTTGTATGAAAACAAAAATATCCTTTTTGTTGAAATAGATTTGTATGAAAACAAAAATATCATTTTTGTTGAAATAGATTTGTTTGAAAATAAAAATATCATTTTGTTGAAATAGAATTGTCAACAAAATAAAAGAATCATTTTTATTTTTTTTGTTGAAATAGAATTATCAACAAAATAAAAGAATCATTTTTATTTGTTTTGTTGAAATAGAATGGTCAACAAATTAAAGAATCATTTTTATTTGTTTTATTGAAATAGAATTGTCAACAAAATAAAAGAATCATTTTTATTTGTTTTGTTGAAATAGAATTGTCAAGAAAATAAAAGAATCATTTTTATTTTTTTGTTGAAATAGAATTGTCAACAAAATAAAAGAATCATTTTTATTTGTTTTGTTGAAATAGAATTGTTAACCAAATAAAGTAATCATTTTTATTTGTTTTGTTGAAATAGAATTTTCAACAAAATAAAGTTATCATTTTTGTTTGATTTGTTTAAATAGAATGGTCAACAAAATAAAGTTATCATTTTTATTTGTTTGGTTGAAATAGAATTGTCAACAAAATAGGTGTCAACAAAATAAAAGTATCATTTTTATTTGTTATGTTAAAATAGATTTGCATACAAATAAAAATATCATTTCTATTTGCTATATTAAAAATATCGTTTTTATTTGTTATATTAAAAATATCATGTTTATTTGACATGTTAAGAGTTGGAATTGTATACACGAATAAAATATCACTTTTATTTGTTATGTTAAAAATAGATTTGTAAACAAATAAAAGTAGTCATTTTATTTGTCATATTAATGTAAGAATTTGAATACACACAAAAATATCATTTTATGTTACATGTTAATGTAGGGATTTGTATACAACATTAAAATATCACTTTTATTGACTATGTTAAAAGCAGAAAAATTGTATACAAATTAAAAGAGATATTTTTATCGTCATGTTATACATTAGAATTGTATACAAATTAAAACAGACATTTTTATCATCATGTTATACACTAGAATTGTATACAAATTAAAAGAGACATTTTTATCGTCATGTTATACATTAGAATTGTATACAAATTAAAAGAGATATTTTTATTGTCATGTTATACATTAGAATTGTATACAAATTAAAAGAGACATTTTTGTTTGTCATACATTGAAATTGCATACAAATAATGAAAATGAAAATTTTCTTTTTTTTTTATTTGTCATTAGACAACATGTAGAAAAAGTTATGTAAATAAAATACTTCTTTTATTTGACATTAGACAACATATAAAAAAGTTATGTAAATAAAATACTTCTTTTATTCGACATTACACAACATGTAGAAAAAGTTATGTAAAGAAAATACTTCTTTTATTTGACATTAGACAACATGTAGAAAAAGTTATGTAAATAAAATACTTCTTTTATTTGACATTAGACAACATGTAGAAAAAGTTATGTAAATAAAACACTTCTTTTATTTGACACTAGACAACATGTAGAAAAGTTATGCAAACAAAACTTCTTTTTATTTGTTATTAGAAAACATAGAAAATGTTATGCAAATAAAATCTCTTTTTATTTGTTAGAAAACAATGGAAATGTATGCAAATAAAATCTCTTTTTATTTTTTATTTGAAAATATAGGAATTTGTATGCAAATACAATATCTCTTTTTATTTATCATTAAAAACATTTAGATGGTTATGCAAAATAAAACATTCTTTTATTTGGCATGTTTTACACGTTAGTGGAATCGTCGAATGATTTATATTTATATATAATTATATATATAAATATAAATTAAAATTAAAAGTAAACGAATCGCGCGCGGTAGTTCGCGTTTCGAAATCGTGACTTTAAACGATTATACCGAAAGATCCGACCGTTGGATTTTCCCAAAACTGAAATCGTTAGGTCCGCTTTGGGAAGACCTTTCCAATGATATAAAAGCTGCTAAAATCCAACGGTTAGATTTCGATAATTGTGTAAATCAAATTTGGGTAAAAACTGCGCCAGGGTCGCCTATTGACCCGAAGCGTCGTTGAATTAAATTGGACTATTTTTACATAAATAAAAATAGCGATATATCGTCACAAAATAATATTAACGATATGAAATGATTTAAATTATATATAATCGAGAATTATTTGAAAAGACCAAGTTCAATCTCATTTCAAATAATTATACGACGATTTAAATCGAAGATACTAAAGACGGTGTTTGAAGACCGACGATCTTCACATCGAATGGGCAACTACTGATGCCTTTGATTGGAGTTGCTGCCTTGAAAGGGTTACAGTGGTAATTGTCTGGACGTACTTGTTGATTGTCTGGATAAGCGAGCACCTCTCTTCCGTATTGGACATATGGGACGAGGAATAAGGTGTCTCCGGTTTCGTTTAGACCCAGAACGGACTTATAAATGGATGTGTGTCTGACATTGGATTTCATTATACGTGAATTGATTTCTATTTAATATATATCTGTTTGGTGGCAGAGAATTTATTCTCTTGCTTAACACCCTTCGCTGAGACACGCGAGCTCAAAGGTTATATATTGATAGTTATCCGTCACATGGCGTGAATTGTCAATGTGGCATGCCAAGATGTAAATGATCAAGGCTTTTGTTGAAAAGCATAGCCTTGTGGTTGATGATCAAAGCCCAGCCTGTTTAGGCATAGCTTTGTGTATAGCGTTACTTCGCGAGCCTCACACCCCGGTAGGAGGTTGAAACGGGATAAGGAAACACAGGGAGGGCACACGTTTCTTTCTAGCTAGAAGTGGTGTCATGGTATGGAGCCCAAACATTTTTATTTATGTGGATGATGGATTACGAGGACTCGGATATATTGGTCGATAGTGGCCAATTGATAGGTCCAATAGGACCGGGAAATGTGTGTTCAGGCATAACTAATCCACTAAGGTATATTTGTGGACCGACCCCGTAGGATCCAAGGGTTCAATGTGGGGGATCCTGAGACATTTGCTAGAGTGTCTCGAATCCGTAAGGAGATCGTCCCTGGCCTTGATTCATGATGGAAACCCAATTTCCAATATGACATTACGGTTTTGATTGTAAACCTATATATGACGACATAGTATATGGTAGTTATGCCGTCTAAGATTGATACATTTACCTTGAAAGTATTTCTAAATTGATTAGACACTAATAATAATATTAAATATTATTTTATACGTATCAAGCATGTTTGATCATTATAAGGTAAAACTATATCCTCCGGCTTGCGTTGCATTGTGTGATGTGCCATGAGTCTTATAATGATTTCATTTTCTAAAAAGCATTGCGTTGTTTTGAATAAATGATTTACTTATTTTATGCACTGGCAATTCAATGGAGTGAACCTGTTCCGCGTTAGCGGCGTGGTCCTGTGATTAGCCTTATTGTTAGGTAAGTTACGTAAAGATTTCTCATACCAATCCTTGTTTGGCATGCCTGGTAATAGGATGCAACATGATAGGGGGTTCTCGCTTTGTGTTAGGTGGCGAACCTGAGACTCTTACCCCTACATGTCCTTTTTTGGGGGTTGGTTAGGCTGTGGCCCGGACGCTCGAAATGGTGGTCGTAGAACAAGGTGTCTAGGGTAACGCTGTAAGCCACGGTGGGTATTACCTGCTGTACTGGGGGGTGAAGGGATGGTTGCAAAGACTATCGGATTTCGTCGTGTCGTTACAGCTAGTATCATAGCTTTGGTTAACTCAAATCTTCGGGGTACAATTCGTTAGAACTGAACAAAAGACTCATCAGAGGTAGGATTAGATATTGTCCTATGAAAGAATACTCTTAGAGATAGGATCAGTAGTATCGTAGAATGAGAAAACTCGTTAGAGATGGGGTTAGAAATGCCCTAGAATGAGTTGGGAGTGACAAGTTTATAATTAATGTATTTGTGATTATATATATAATCCGATTTTAGAAAATATGATTTTTTTTGAATGTATAAAAGTTATACATATTTGAAAAGCTAATCGACTAATTGATGATCGTGTTGTGTGATTATTAGTTCAACTAATAAAATTATTAAAAAAATTATTAAAAAAAAAGAAAGAAAGTTAAGTTGGTTAGTTAAACAACTCCGTTCCTTTTTTAGGATGAAAAGATTTTAAGTGGGGTAGACTGTAACAACCTGGAATTTTGGAACCAATTTAAAATTTTTATTTTAGAAATTTTAATGGATTTTGAATATTTAAAATGATTTATTTTAAATAATAATTATTTAAAATTTATTTAAATCAAAGTAGAACGTATATTTATTTTAATTATATAACGAGCGTGAAATGGCGCGGTAGTTTGAAAATTTGATTTTGAACTTTGGCTGAATGTACAGGATTCAAAATAAATCGAATTTCAGTAAAATCAAAAATATTTAAATCTGTTCAAAAATATCTTTCGAACGGATGTGAAAAATTGAAATTTCATAGCGGGAATAAAAAGTTATGGCCAGTTAAATATTCAGAATAGTCGCTATGGAATTTAATATAATATATAGTCCTTATAAATAGCCATTTTGCAAACGACCTTCGTTTTCGACAAAACCACTTTGGTTGGATCCGGAATGTCAATTTATTGCTAGGTTTTAATTTCCATAATTTTTGGAATTAATATGTGAGCGTGGAAAAAGAAAATGTGTTTTGTCAATTTTAGTCAATTTGGATCGACGAGAATATGGACATTTTTCAAACGGTCTCCAAATTCGACAAAATTAATTTTGTTAGGACCGTATCATCAAAACATAGCTAGATTTATTTTTCGGTAATTTTTGGAGTCTTTATTTGGCCTTTGTAAATTAAAATATACGATCAAACTAAATAATTAAATGTTTTATATTTTAATTTAAAGAAAAGTGGGCCGAGACGATCAAATGGGCTGACGGGACCTAGTTCATTATGTTCGGAATGGGGGTATTTGGCTATGGGTAACATTCGTTGGGCTGAATTTGGAGCTATTAAGAATAAACGGTTTTTTTTTTTTTTGCAAACTTGAAAATTTAATAATATTTTATTATAAATAACCTAAAAATCAAAACCCTAATTTGTATACATGGCCGCTGCCCCTAAGCTATCAATGGCCACGGTAATCCAAAATTCTTCACCCTCGTTCTCTTCATCCATGCAGTAAAACTCAATGCTTCCAAAGGCAAAATCGATCTACTAAGTGCGCTCTACGAATCCAACTGTCAAGATCGAATTCAGTTAAATGGATTAGGAGAATTTGCAGCCCAAAGCTGATCTGTTCGTGCGTCGTTATAGGGGGATGGGGCCCACCGAGCTTCACCATGCTCGAGGTGTTGGCGGACGATGGAGCGGCGCTCCTTGTGGCGGCTTCAGATCGGCGGCAGGTGGCCTATATGGTGGAGCGATGGTGGTGTTTCTCTTTCATGAATGAGTTATTCATTACAGAAGGGCATGGTGAATAACAAGAAAGAGAGATGTAATTAAAGTGTTAATGAATTGTTTAATTTAAAATTTAATTATCTTATTAATGTAATTAATCTTTAAATGATCATATCTAGCTCATACGACCTCGGATTTACGAACCGTCAGTTGCGTTGGAATCCTCTAGTCGATATCTACATTTCAGAACTGACCAGAGCAAAAACATGAGCAATTAGAAATTTTTACTGAATTAAACGTATAGCTAATTTAGTAAAATAATCGTTATTCGACGATTTCAAAACCAGTCAATGTGAGAACTCTCTCACTAAAATTTTCTCATACAATTATTTATAAACTGCCATGATTTTTATCTGTATTTAATCATCACAAAAATTTGTTCGCTAAAAAAAAAATATAATTTTTAGCTTATAGGTGAGATTTATTTTTTAAATAATTAAAAATGAATTATTATCGTATTTAGAAATTTGTGCAAATACGTTGTTCAATTCAGTTTGTTGTTATACGTGATTTGATTTGGGTTGATTGATGTTGTTATGGTGATATGTTGATTTAATGGAATATTTTGTTGTACAAGAATTGACAAAATAAAAATGTCATTTTTGTTGTATTAGAATTGACAAAATAAAAATGCCATTTTTGTTGTATTAGAATTGACAAAATGAAATTGTCAAATTTGTTGTATTAGAATTGACAAAACAAAAATATCATTTTTGTTGAATTATATTATTGTCAAAACAAAATATCATTTTGTTAAAATAGATTTATATGAAAACAAAAATACCCTTTTTGTTGAAATAGATTTGTATGAAAACAAAACATCATTTTTTTTTAAATAGATTTGTATGAAAACAAAAATAACCTTTTTGTTGAAATAGATTTGTATGAAAACAAAAACATCATTTTTGTTGAAATAGATTTGTATGAAAACAAAAATATCTTTTTGTTGAAATAGATTTGTATGAGAACAAATATATCATTTTTTTTGAAATAGATTAGTATGAAAATAAAAATATCATTTTGTTGAAATAGGATTGTCAACAAAATAATAGAGTCATTTTTATTTTTTTTAAAGAAATAGAATTGTCAACAAAATAAAAGAATCATTTTTATTTGTTTTGTTGAAATAGAATTGTCAACAAAATAAAAGAATCATTTTTATTTGTTTTGTTGAAATAGAATTGTCAACAAAATAAAAGAATCATTTTTATTTTTTTGTTGAAATAGAATTGTCAACAAAATAAAAGAATCATTTTTATTTGTTTCATAGAAATAGAATTGTTAACAAAATAAAGTTATCATTTTTATTTGTTTTGTTGAAATAGAATTGTCAACAAAATGAAGTTATCATTTTTATTTGATTTATTGAAACAGAATGGTCAACAAAATAAAGTTATCATTTTTATTTGTTTTGTTGAAATAAAATTGTCAACAAAATAGGTGTCAACAAAATAAAAGTATCATTTTTATTTGTTATGTTAAAATAGATTAGCATTCAAATAAAAATATCATTTTTATTTGTTATATTAAAAATATCATTTTTATTTGTTATATTAAAAATATCATGTTTATTTGACATGTTAAGAGTAGGAATTGTATACACGAATAAAGATATCACTTTTATTTGTTATGTTAAAAATAGATTTGTAAACAAATAAAAGTAGTCATTTTATTTTTCATATTAATGTAAGAATTTGTATACACACAAAAATATCATTTTATGTTACATGTTAATGTAGGGATTTGTATACAACATTAAAATATCACTTTTACTGGCTATGTTAAAAGTTGAATTGTATACAAATTAAAAGAGACATTTTTATCGTCATGTTATGCATTAGAATTGTATACAAATTAAAAGAGACATTTTTATCGTCATGTTATACATTAGAATTGTATACAAATTAAAAGAGACATTTTTATTGTCATGTTATACATTTGAATTGTATACAAATTAAAAGAGATATTTTTATTGTCATGTTATACATTAGAATTGTATACAAATTAAAAGAGATATTTTTATTTGTCATACATTGAAATTGCAAACAAATAATGAAAATGAAAATTTTATTTTTTTTATTTGTCATTAGACAACATGTAGAAAAAGTTATGTAAATAAAATACTTCTTTTATTTGACATTAGACAACATGTAGAAATGTTATGTAAATAAAATACTTCTTTTATTTGACATTAGACAACATGTAGAAAAAGTTATGTAAAGAAAATACTTCTTTTATTTGACACTGGACAACATGTAGAAAAAGTTACGTAAATAAAATATTTCTTTTATTTTACATTAGACAACATGTAGAAAAAGTTATGTAAATAAAACACTTCTTTTATTTGACACTAGACAACATGTAGAAAAGTTATGCAAACAAAACTTCTTTTTATTTGTTATTGAAAACATAGAAAATGTTATGCAAATAAAATCTCTTTTTATTTGTTAGAAAACAATGGAAATGTATGCAATTAAATCTCATTTTATTTGTTATTTGAAAATATAGGAATTTGTATGCAAATACAATATCTCTTTTTATTTATCATTAAAAACATTTAGATGGTTATGCAAAATAAAACATTCCTTTATTTGGCATGTTATACACGTTAGTGGAATCATGAAATGATTTATATTTATATATAATTATATATATATATATATATATATATTTTAAAATTAAATGAATCGCGCGCGGTCGTTTGCGTTTCGAAATCGTGACTTTTAACGATTATCACGAAAGATCCGACCGTCGGATTTTCCCAAAACTGAAACCGTTAGGTCCGCTTTGGGAAGACCTTTTCAATGATATAAAAGTTTTTAAAATCCAACGGTTTGATTTCGATAAATGTGTAAATCAAATTTGGGTAAAAACTGCGCCAGGGCCGCCTATTGACCCGAAGCGTCGTTGAATTAAATTGGACAATTTTTACATAAATAAAAATAGCGATATATCGTCATAAAATAATATTAACGATATGAAATGATTTAAATTATATATATTCGAGAATTATTTGAAAAGACCGAGTTCAATATCATTTCAAATAATTATACGACGATTTAAATCGAAGATATAAAAGACGGTGTTTGAAGACCGACGATCTTCACATCGAATGGGCAACTACTGATGCCTTTGATTGGAGTTGCTGCCTTGAAAGGGTTACAGCGGTAGTTGTCCGAACGTACTTGTTGATTGTCTGGATAAGCGAGCACCTCTCTTCCGTATTGGACATATGAGACGAGGAATAAGGTGTCTCCGGTTTTGTTCAGACCCAGAACGGACTTATAAATGGATGTGTGTCTGAAATTGGATTTCATTCTATGTGAATTAATTTCTATTTAATGTATATCTGTTTGGTGGCAAAGAATTTATTCTTTTGCTTAACACTCTTCTCTAAGACACGCGAGCTCAGAGGTTATATATTGATAGTTATCGGTCGCATGACGTGGATTGTCAATGTGGCATGCCAAGATGTAAATGATCAAGGCTTTTGTTGAAAAGCAGAGCCTTGTGGTTGATGATCAAAGCCCAGCCTGTTTAGGCATAGCTTTGTGTATAGCATTACTTCGTGAGCCTCACACCCCGGTAGGAGGTAGAAACGGGATAAGGGAACACAGGGAGTGCACACGTTTCTTTCTAGCTAGAAGTGGTGTCATGGTATGGAGCCCAAACATTTTTATTTATGTGGATGATGGATTACGAGGACTCGGATATATTGGTCGATAGTGGCCAATTGATAGGTCCAATAGGACCGGGAAATGTGTGTTCAGGCATAACTAATCCACTCAGGTATATTTGTGGACCGACCCCGCAGGATCCAAGGGTTCACTGTGGGGGATCCTGAGACATTTGCTAGAGTGTCTCGAATCGGTAAGGAGATCGTCCCTGGCCTTGATTCATGATGGAAACCCAATTTCCAATACGACATTACGGTTTTGATTGTAAACCTATATATGACGACATAGTATATGGTAGTTATGCCGTCTAGGATTGATACATTTACCTTGAAAGTATTTCTAGATTGATTAGACACTAATAATAATATTAAATATTATTTTATATGTATCAAGCATGTTTGATCATTATAAGGTAAAACTATATCCTCCGGTTTGCGTTGCATTGTGTGATGGGACTTGAGTCTTATAATGATTTCATTTTCTAAAAAGCAATGCATTGTTTTGAATAAAAGATTTACTTATTTTATGCACTGGCAATCCAATGGAGTGAACCTGTTCCGCGTTAGCGGCGTGGTCCTATGATTAGCCTTATTATTAGGTAAGTTACGTAAAGATTTCTCATACCAGTCCTTGTTTGGCATGCCTAGTAATAGGATGCAACATGATAGGGGGTTCTCGCTTTGTGTTAGGTGGCGAACCTGAGACTCTTACCCCTACATGTCTTTTTTTGGGGGTTGGTTAGGCTGTGGCCTGGACGCTCGAAATGGTGGTCGTAGAACAAGGTGTATGGGGTACCACTGTAAGCCACGGTGGGTATTACCTGCTGTACTGGGGGATGAAGGGATGGTTGCAAAGACTATCGGATTTCGTCGTGTCGTTACAGCTAGTATCAGAGCTTTGGTTAACTCAATTCTTTGGGGTACAACTCGTTAGAACTGAACATAAGACTCAGCAGAGGTAGGATTAGATATTGTCCTATGAAAGAATACTCATTAGAGATAGGATTATTAGTATCCTAGAATGAGAAAACTCGTTAGAGATGGGGTTAGAAATGCCATAGAATGAGTTGGGAGTGACAAGTTTATAATTAATGTATTTGTGATTATATATATAATCCGATTTTAGAAAATATGATTTTTTTTTTTAATATATAAAAGTTATACATATTTGAAAAGCTAATCAACTAATTGATTGATGATTGTGTTGTGTGATTATTAGTTCAACTAATAAAGTTATTAAAAATTATATTAAAAAAAAGAATGAAAGTTAAGTTGGTTAGTTAAACAACTCCGTTCCTTTTCGAGGACGAAAAGATTTTAAGTGGGGAAGATTGTAACAACCTGGAATTTTGGAATGCATATTTTAGTTATATAACAAGCCTAAAATGGCGCGGTAGTTTGAAAATTTGATTTTGAACTTTGACTGAATGTACAGGATTCAAAATAAATCGGATTTCAGTAAAACCAAAAATATTTAAATCTGTTCAAAAATATCTTTCTAACTAGTGTGAAAAATTGAAATTTCATAGCAGGAATAAAAAGTTATGGCCAGTTAAATATTCAGAATAGTCGCTATGGAATTTAATATAATATATAGCCCTTATAAATAGCCATTTTGCAAAGGACCTCCGTTTTCGACAAAACCACTTTGGTTTGATCCGGAATGTCAATTTATTGCTAGGTTTTAATTTCCATAATTTTTGGATTTAATATGTGAGCGTGGCAATAGAAAATATGTTTTGTCAATTTTAGTCAATTTGGATCGACGAGAATACGGCCATTTTTCAAACGGTCTCCAAATTTGACAAAATTAATTTTGTTAGGACTGTATCATCAAAACATAGCTAGATTTATTTTTCGGGAATTTTTGGAGTCTTTATTTGGCCTCAGTAAATTAAAATGTACGATCAAATTAAATAATTAAATGTTTTATATTCTAATTTAAAGAAAAGTGGGCCGAGACGATCAAATGGGCTGACGGGACCTAGTCCATTGTGTTCAGAATGGGGGTATTTGGCTAGGGGCAACGTTCGTTGGGATGAATTTGGAGCTATTAGGAATAAACGTTTTTTTTTTTTTTTTTTGCTAACTTGAAAATTTAATAATATTTTATTATAAATAACCTAAAAATCAAAACCCTAATTTATATACATGGCCGCTGCCCCTAAGCTATCAATGGCCACGGTAATCCGAAATTCTTCACCCTCGTTCTCTTCATCCACGCAGTAAAACTCGCTGCTTCCAAAGGCAAAATCGATCTACTAAGTGCGCTCTACGAATCCAACGGTCATGATCGAATTTAGTTGAATGGATTGGGAGGACTTGCAGCCCAAAGCTGATCCATTCGTGCGTCGTTCTAGGGGTATGGGTCCCACCGAGCTTCACCATGCTCGAGGTGTTGGCGGACGATGGAGCGGCGCTCCTTGTGGCGGCTTCAGATCGGCGGCAGGTGGCCTATATGGTGGAGCGATGGTGGTGTTTCTCTTTCGTGAATGAGTTATTCGTTACAGAAGGGCACGGTGAATATCAACAAAGAGATATGTAATTAAAGCATTAATGAATTGTTTAATTTAAATTTTAATTATCTTATTAATGTAATTAATCTTTAAGTGATCATATCTAGCTCATACGACCTCGGATTTATGAACCGTCAGTTGCGTTGGAATCCTCTAGTCGAGATCTACATTTCAGAACTGACCAGAGCAGAAACATGAGCAATTGGAAATTTTGACTGAATTAAACGTACAGCTAATTCAGTAAAATAATTTTTATTCAACGATTTCAAAACCAGTCAATGTGAGAACTCTCTCACTAAAATTTTCTCATACAGTTATTTATAAACTGCCATGATTTTTATCTGTAATTAATCATCACAAATATTTGTTCACTAAAAAAATAATATAATTTTTAGCTTATAGGTGAGATTTCTTTTTTAAATAATTAAAAATGAATTATTATCGTAATTAGAAATTTATGCAAATACGTTGTTCACTTCAGTTTGTTGTTATACGTGATTTGATTTGGATTGATTCATGTTATTATGGTGATATGTTGATTTGATTGAATATTTTGTTGTATTAGAATTGACAAAATAAAAATGTAATTTTTGTTGTATTAGAATTAACAAAATAAAAATGTCATTTTTGTTGTATTAGAATTGACAAAATAAAAATGTCATATTTGTTGTATTAGAATTGACAAAACAAAAATATTATTTTTGTTGAATTAGATTATTGTCAAAACAAAATATCATTTTGATAAAATAGATTTATATGAAAACAAAAATATCCTTTTTGTTGAAAAAGATTTGTATGAAAACAAAACATCATTTTTCTTTGAAATAGATTTGTATGAAAACAAAAATAACCTTTTTGTTGAAATAGATTTGTATGAAAACAAAAACATCATTTTTGTTGAAATAGATTTGTATGAAAACAAAAACATCATTTTTGTTGAAATAGATTTGTATGAAAACAAAAATATCTTTTTGTTGAAATAGATTTGTATGAAAACAAATATATCATTTTTTTTAAATAGATTTGTATGAAAATAAAAATATCATTTTGTTGAAATAGGATTGTCAACAAAATAAAATAGTCATTTTTATTTGTTTTGTAGAAATAAAATTGTCAACAAAATAAAAGGATCATTTTTATTTGTTTTGTTGAAATAGAATTGTCAACAAAATAAAAGAATCATTTTTATTTGTTTTGTTGAAATAGAATTGTCAACAAAATAAAAGAATCATTTTTATTTTTTTGTTGAAATAGAATTGTCAACAAAATAAAAGAATCATTTTTATTTGTTTCGTTGAAATAGAATTGTTAACAAAATAAAGTTATCATTTTTATTTGTTTTGTTGAAATAGAATTGTCAACAAAATAAAGTTATCATTTTTATTTGATTTGTGAAACAGAATGGTCAACAAAATAAAGTTATCATTTTTATTTGTTTTGTTGAAATAGAATTGTCAACAAAATAGGTGTCAACAAAATAAAAGTATCATTTTTATTTGTTATGTTAAAATAGATTTGCATAGAAATAAAAATATCGTTTTTATTTGTTATATTAAAAATATCATTTTTATTTGTTATATTAAAAATATCATGTTTATTTGACATGTTAAGAGTAGGATTTGTATACACGAATAAAGATATCACTTTTATTTGTTATGTTAAAAATAGATTTGTAAACAAACAAAAGTAATCATTTTATTTGTCATATTAATGTAAGATTTTGTATACACACAAAAATATCATTTTATGTTACATGTTAATGTAGGGATTTGTATACCACATTAAAATATCACTCTTACTGGCTATATTAAAAGTAGAAATGTATACAAATTAAAAGAGACATTTTTATCGTCATGTTATACATTAGAATTGAATACAAATTAAAAGAGACATTTTTACCGTCATGTTATACATTAGAATTGTATACAAATTAAAAGAGACATTTTTATTGTCATGTTATACATTAGAATTGTATACAAATTAAAAGAGACATTTTTATTTTTCATGCATTGAAATTGCATACAAATAATGTAAATGATTTTTTTTTATTTGTCATTAGACAACATGTAGAAAAAGTTATGTAAATAAAATACTTCTTTTATTTGACATTAGACAACATGTAGAAAAAGTTATGTAAAGTAAATACTTCTTTTATTTGACATTAGACAACATGTAGAAAAGTTATGTAAATAAAATACTTCTTTTATTTGACATTAGACAACATGTAGAAAAAGTTATGTAAATAAAATACTTCTTTTATTTGACATTAGACAACAAGTAGAAAAAGTTATGTAAAGAAAATACTTCTTTTATTTGACATTAGACAACATGTAGAAAAAGTTATGTAAATAAAATACTTCTTTTATTTGACATTAGACAACATGTAGAAAAAATTATGTAAATAAAACACTTCTTTTATTTGACACTAGACAACATGTAGAAAAGTTATGCAAACAAAACTTCTTTTTATTTGTTATTAGAAACTATAGAAAATGTTACGCAAATAAAATCTCTTTTTATTTGTTAGAAAACATTGGAAATGTATGCAAATAAAATCTCTTTTTATTTGTTATTAGAAAATATAGGAATTTGTATGCAAATACAATATCTCTTTTTATTTACCATTAAAAACATTTAAATAGTTATGCAAAATAAAACATTCTTTTATTTGGCATGTTATACACGTTAGTGGAATCGTCGAATGATTTATAATTATATATAAAATATAAATTAAAATTAAACGAATCGCGCGCGGTAGTTCGCGTTTTGGAATCGTAACTTTAAACGACTATACTAAAAGATCCGACCGTCGGATTTTCCCAAAACTGAAACCGTTAGGTCCACTTTGGGAAGATCTTTCCAACGATATAAAAGTTGTTAAAATCCAATGGTTAGATTTCGAGAAATATGTAAATCAAATTTGGGTAAAAACAGCGTCAGGGCCACCTATTGATCTGAAGCATCGTTGAATTAAATTGGACTATTTTTACATAAATAAAAATAGCTATAAATCATTATAAAATAATATTAATGATATGAAATGATTTAAATTATATATATTCGAGAATTATTTGAAAAAACCGAGTTCAATCTCATTTCAAATAATTATACAACAATTTAAATTGAAGATATTGAAGACGGTGTTTGAAGACCGGCGATCTTCACATCGAATGGACAACTACTGATGCCTTTGATTGGAGTTGCTTCCTTGAAAGGGTTACAGTGGTAGTTTTCCGGACGTATTTGTTGATTGTCTGGATAAGAGATCACCTCTCTTCCATATTGGACATACGGAACGAGGAACAAGGTGTCTCCGGTTTCGTTCAAACCCAGAACGGACTTATAAATGGATGTGTGTCTGACATTGGATTTCATTCTATGTGAATTTATTTCTATTTAATATATATCTGTTTAGTGGCGTAGAATTTATTCTCGTTCTTAACACCCTTCTCTGAGACATACGAGCTCAGAGGTTATATATTGATAGTTATCGGTCGCATGGCGTGGATTGTCAATGTGGCATGCCAAGATGCAAATGATCAAGGCTTTTGTTGAAAAGCATAGCCTTGTGGTTGATGATCAAAGTCTATCCTGTTTAGGCATAGCTTTGTGTATTGCGTTACTTCGCGAGTCTCACACGTTGGTAGGAGTCAGAAACGGGATAAGGGAACGCAAAGAGTGCACACGTTTCTTTCTAGATAGAAGTGGTGTCATGGTATGGAGACTAGACATTTTTACTTATGTGGATTATGGATTACGAGGCCTCAGATATATTGGTCGATAGTGGCCAATTGATTGGTTCAACCGGACCGGGAAACGTGTGTTGAGGCATAACTTATCCACTAAGGTATATTTGTGGACCGGTCCTGCAGGATCCAAGGGTTCACTGTGGGGGATCCTGAGACATTTGCTAGAGTGTCTCGAATCGGTAAGGAGATCGTCCCTGGCCTTGACTCATGATGGAAACCCAATTTCCAATACGACATTACGGTTTTGAATGCAAACCTATATATGACGACATAGTATATGGTAGCTATGCCATCTAGGATTGATACATTTACCTTGAAAGTATTTCTAAATTGATTAGACACTAATAATAATATTAAATATTATTTTATACGTATCAAGCATGTTTGATCATTATAAGGTAAAACTCTATCCTCCGGTTTACGTTGCATTATATGATGGGACTTGAGTCTTATAATGATTTCATTTTCTAAAAAGCATTGCGTTGTTTTGAATAAAATATTTACTTATTTTTTGCATTGGCAATCCAATGGAGTAAACATGTTCCGCGTTAGTGGCGTGGTCCTGCCTTATTGTTAGGTAAGTTAAGTAAAGATTTCTCATACCAGTATGATGACTGACTCGTAGTTTGTTTCACTTGCAAACTCGGGTGCCCTTATTTTCCACACGGGCAATCGAGTGGCTTGTTTTGCAGATATATATTTATTGAGCAGGATTCTGGATCGAAGCTTAAAGCGGTGTCCAGAGCATTGATAGTCTTCCGCTGTGTTAGTTTATTTGTTTCTGCTGTGTTGTATTAAAATTATTTTAAATTAATCTTTCGCTGTATTATATGTCGATGTACTCTGACATATTCTATACTCTGATGTAACATTATTATGATGTTTATAAAGGTCTTCTGTTATTTGTTATGATGTGTTGTATGCCCAGAGTTAGCGTATGCGGGATTCGAACGGTCTTGGTCGATTTTGCGATCGATTAGGTCCGGGCGAAATCTGTGTCGTTACACTAGACTATAATACACAGATGTATCCCGTTTGGTACAACCCAAGACGTATGCCTTCCAAGGTTAGTGATTCTAGCCTAACCTTGTAAATGTTTACGCATGACGCTACTACACTTCCCAAAGTCGTATTCCCTAAGTATTATACCGAGATAGAACGTTTACGCATACATTTATGTAGCCTTTATACCAGAACATGGATGGTTATTTAATCGAGAGTGAACCCTTAATTTTGGAGTTTATATATATATATATATATATATATATATATATATATATTCATTTGATTGTCCTTTATATTTTAGTGCCTCACTATTAATGATAGATAGGGTGGATTCTCCCTGATTGCTTAAGACCCTAGGCGGACCTATTGGTCACTTGTTATTCCTCGATAATAAATTCAATGTTAACATATACTAGAAGGCACTAGCTACAGGGCCTGCTAGTTAAGGCTTCCGTTATTCGCGCATATACCATTGCTCCATGTAAGATGAGAGGTGGTATTTTATCGCTCGCTATACCATCTAGATGAACTTATTGGATAACCTCCTTAATCTCTTACTACTTCTCGTAGGAAGGTAGCTATATCTGACGTTTTAAGTTTCTAGGCTTGGGTAGGCAAAACACACTCACGCTATTTAAGACCCCTAAATCGAAACACCTACTCCCAGGTGGACTCTTCAACCCCAGCCGTTTAAGACCCAGTAAGTGTAATATACATGAAGGTTATTAAGTTCGTACCCTATTAGCCTTTAATACCTTTCTCTATTGGGATAAAGTGGGCTCCGTCATTAAGTCCTTTCCGTTTAGTTTCTCTTCACGGAAGTACTATGCGCACACGATTCGTTATCGTCACGAGTTCCTATGGTTATTATTATTTTACATCATTAACCTACTAAGTCCAAATCTAACTTTTAATTATAAGTTCTATATTAACTAGTATAAATAAGGAAATTATATCCTCCTTATCCTAGGATATATATATTTATTTATTTTCCCTAATTGGACTTAGTATTTAAAACGACAATCAATACCCATTAAATTCCCTTTTTATTCCATTTACTTTTGTTCATAGATTAATTGCCATTTATAACCATAACAGTCGCATTTTCCTAAGTCAATCATAAAATTCCTAATTTCCTTTTTATTACCATTGATTTTAATTAATGTCATTTATGAGCATAACGACCATAATTCTCATAAGTCATTAATTCACAATGGATATCCTTACCTTATCAGTCCCGAATATATCTATTTGTTGTACCTCTACAAACATTACTAATCTTTTTTATTTATTTATTGCCTATTAAATATACATATATTTGTGCACCAAACCACTCACATTACGTTGACCAGTTGTGGATGCTTGATTTGTCGTCGGTTCCAAGCAGACTTCTACCACAAGTTGAACTTAACCTCGTGTCTTAGTACATTTATATTTACGCACTAGACCCCTCACATTAAGTTAACCACCTGTGAATGTTCGAATTGCCGGTCGGTTCCAGGCAGACTTCTACCACAAGTTGAGCCTAACCTCGTGTCAAGATGCATTTTAAACTAAATTCCCTAGTTGGGGTTTACAACATTAATCCTAATATATCTTAGGAATTGTAACCATTTTACTTAATTTCTCTATTAAGTTTACTTTCCCCACGTCATCATTACGTTATTTATTTATTTGTAGTCCTATTTGTAGCAACCAATCACACTAATTGCTACAATGGTCACCACAAATATATTAATCTAATATGGATTACATTTACATGTATGATTCCATAAATGAATACCATTCAAACATTCAATATAATATATATTTTGTCGTTTTACGGAGATTCACACGGATGATATATATATATATACTTATATTTATATTTTTGCGCGATCAATGTAGCTACCTTTCTTTATTATTATTATTATTATTATTATTATTATTTATTGTTAGATTTAAAAATTTGGTTTCATTAATAACCAAACCTTCCTTTTTGCATTCAAAATTTCCTAAAGGTTCCAAATCTTACAAAAAGACTGTTAGTTATAATTATTGTAAATTATGCCTTATAAATGGAATATACATATTTCAAAATCGCAAGAAATATAATTACATTATGTATATTTTGGAATAGGTGATGCATAAATATGTACATTTATTTTTATACGTATATTTGCACAACTTTTCCCTTTTTCAATCTTTTTTTGTTATATTCCTTATGAATTCAAAATAATGTCTTTTTGTTCAAAAAGAGGAAATGACATTTTTACAACAATTAAACCAAAACCTCAACAACATCGAATACAAATAGGCATCTGTCTTTTTTTTAATTAAAATCACATAATTAAACATTGCATCTTTTTAATCAAAATTATATAATCTATCTTTTTAACATTGAAACTAGAGATTTGGAAGAAAACTACATCTAAACAATGTTATTTAGGTTGTTTTAGGCTCTTTCTTAGCCGAGTTTTGTCCCGTTGGGCCTTTTTTGTGACTTTTCAGTTTCTCTAGTTCACAGATTTCTACAGCTCAATTTCTATGGATTTTGATTTATTGATTATGAATAAATTTTATAATCGATATTTATGAGATTTAATTTACATTATTAAAACATGAATTCCGAATTTGATTGTTACTACAATTGATATTATATGAAATTTTCCACTTCAAACTACAAAAGGATTTTATATTATTAGTAGATACCAAATCCTTATTTAAATGGTGTTTACACTATATTTCATATAAAATCGTTTTCTAATCTACTAGTATATATATTTACATAAACCTTTTACTCGCTCGTATGAGAAATCCAATTAAATGTCTTAATAAAAAAGGACCATGAACCCTTATGTTTTCTTTGATGGTTAATTCTTGGACTCGTTCGATTGAAAATTGTGGCAATGAACGTTTTGTGTTTTGAGTGGAAGCCTACAACTTATTCGTAAATATTTGAGTAAAGCAGGTGGTTATGGGATATGTAGCTTAACTCTTATAATTACTAGCTTGGAGTGATTAATGCTTTCCTTGATCAACTATGATCATTCTGAGATTTAGAGTAGCTTTATGCGATTTCTCTGAGTTGTGGAATTTATTCCATATTTTATTGATCTTTAGATCATTCTGAGAAACTTTGATTCATTTTGTGTATTTTAATGGTCATCGGATCATTCTAAGGAACTTTGGTTCACTTTGAGTATTTTAATGATCTTCGGATCATTCCAAGGAACTTTGGTTCATTTTAAGTATTTTAATGATCTTCGGATCATTGTAAGGAACTTCAGTTCATTTTGAATATCTTAAAGATCTCCAGATCATTTCGAGGAACTTCGGTTCATTTTGTGGGGTTGCGCTACTTTGATATATTGTGATCTTTTCATGATTTTATGCATTTTGATGACCTTTAGGTCATTTCGACGAACTTCGGTTCAATTTGCAACGGAGTCGCAACCCGCGGTCTTCGGACCATTCGAGTAGCTTCAGCTCAATATTATTGGCTAGCTACCTAGAGATCGCGCTTCATTCGAGATACGCATGTTGGTGAGTCTTCGGGCTCCAAATTTGAGATAGGCCTTAACCCCCTTTTTTGAGATTTTCTGGATTTCTATTTTATTGATTTCTGGAATTTAGAGTTTTATCGATACTATGTTATCAATTTTGAGATTTATTAATATTGAGTTATCTATTTTTGAGGTTATTTGATATGAGTTTTCCTTTCCAATGAATAGCATGTAACTTCGAATGAGATATTCTTTTATAGCTTTGATGTGGAATTTGCAGATATACCATATACTTTTCTGAGACTCACCCATGTGTGTGACATTGTTATTATTGCTTACACGTCTATGTTTATTTATATCTCTTATTGTTTCCTAGAATATGAGATAAGTACAGCTAGACAGATCCGTTTATTGTTTATCTTTGTAAAAATAATACTCGGGTTAGATTGAGGTATTTCAGGTGATTCTTCTTGACTCTAGCATGGTTATCCTCCATTTTTGGGCAAACTACCCTAGTGCTATACAATTTGGGTTCTACGTATATGAGACTCTTTTGTATACATATTATTTTGAGTACCCTAGTATCTATTCTTCTGTTGTAAAGTGGATCGACTATGACCATTATCATGTATTTACACTTATGTTTTATATTCACATCTATTTCCGCCTTAGTGATGTGAATATCTGTGTCTAACCCTGATTATATTGGTACGTTATTTTATATTGATTTCCAAATTATATATAGCCACTGTGTAGTAGATTTGGACTTGAATTAGGTGTATCGGATTTCCTCATGAAATTTGAAAAGAAAGACCGCAATATCTGACATATTTAACACTCGTTCAAAGATAATATATAAATGGTCGCTCCTCAACCGCTGACACGACCCGAACTTCCCCGTAAAGGAAAGCCCAGATTGAGTTGAGGGAAAGACGAATCAGAACACAAATAGAAGAACATTTCATTGCTTATTACAACAATTTACATCAGAGTACAAGAATATACAGAGTATGAACAAATAATATACATTCGATAAATATCAGAGATTTACAAATTACAATGTAGTGGAAAATAATACAAAAATACAACTGAAAGAGATAAACGGATATAGAGCTTTCCGAATATTGTTCCAGCTGTAAACCAGGATCCTGTGAATATAAATCTACAAAATCAAAACTACTAGCTGCCCGTGTGGAAAATAGGGGCACCCAGAGTTTAGGTTAAAACAATAAACTCCAGGTCAGTCATGTGACTGGTGTGAGAACTAAAACAGTTATTAATCTTTATTTTTAAAGTTAGGTAAATCAAGGGACCACGCCGTATAACACGGAACGGGTTTCCTCCCAAGAATACAAGTGCATTAAACAAACAGCGCAATGCTAATTAAAGAAAATGAAGCTATTATAAGACCCAGGTCCCATCACACAATGCAACGCAAGCCGGAAGATAGGATTTTACCATATAATAGCCAAACATCCTTGGTACGTTTAAAACAAATCATTTTGATACTATTATAGTGTATGAAAACAACTTAAAATATAAATGTATCAATCATAGGCGGCATGGGTACCATCTATCTTGTCGCCAATACTAGGCTCTACAATCAAAACCGAAATATCACGTAATGGAAATTGGATTTCCGTCATGAGTCGAGGCAAGGGATGTACTCATCGCTGGCTTCGAGACACTCTAAAAAATGCCTCAGGGTCTCCCGCAATAGACCCTTGGATCCTCCAAGGTCGGTCCACACTTACGTTAGTGGATTAGTATTCCTGAACACATGTTTCCCGGTCCTATAAGACCTATATCCATCGGCTCCCGCAGTAGCAGATATATCCGAGGCGCCTCGCAATCCGACAACCACATAGGTAAAAATATAACAATGTTAGGGCGTGCAAAACCCTGACACCACCCATAGTTATAAAGAAACGTCATGTTCCCCTTGGGTCCCTTATCCCGTTTTTGACTCATACCGAGGTGTGAGGCCCGCGAATTAACGCTATACACAAAGCTATGCTGTATTAAAGTCGTGCTTTGATCATCAACCACAAGACTCTGCTTTTCAACAGAAGCCTTGATCATTTGTATCTCAGCATGCCACACAGGCAATTCATACCATGCGACTGATATTTATCGATATATAACCTCTGAGCTCGTATGTCTCAGAGAAGGGCGTTAAGAAAGAGAATAAATTCTCCGTCGCCAAACAGATATATATTTAATAGAAATCAATCAACATAGAATAAAATCCAATGTCAGACACACATCCATTTACAAGTTTGTTCTGGGTCTGAACGAAACCGGAGGCACCTTATTCCTCGTCCCATATGTCAATACAGGAGAGAGGCCCTCGCATATCCATCGATCTCCAAGTACGTCTGGACGATCACCACTTATTACCTCGTCTTGGGTGCACAGCCCAATCAAGACATCATTAATCATCCAAACGACGTGAAGACCTCTGGTCTTCAACCACCGTCTTCATCGTCGACATATCGTCGAACCAGTTATTCAGAATGGATACAAACCCGGCCTTTCCGAATAACTCGCGTATATAATAAGCAAGTGCTATAAAAACACAACATACGCCTCAATCCAATTCTGAATATTCTTTTATTTAAATATTCACAACTTTAGGGATTTGTTCCCATTAATTTTATCAAAGATAAATTCTTTAAAATTTATTCTTTAATCTTCCTTTGGATATCAATTCAAACCATATTAAGGTTTTCCAAACTAGTCGGGATTAACGCACCTTACCAAAGTAACCATTTATTTAATTTCCCAATCCTAACCTATTCATCCCATGGAGCAAAACTGGTATTACCCCATAACTAACACCACGGTGTTATTGGTAAATTTAATTACCATTTCCCATTCAAATCTAATTAAAGATTTAACTATCGCTTGGAGCAAAAGTGGTGATACTCCACTCTCGATCATTTCCCAAATTTGATAATTTAAATTATCAATCCACATTTCAATCTAATTAAAGATTCATTAAAACTTCACTTAGTTTTAATCTTCCCAAAAATCAATATTAATGATTGTTTAACTTTGGAAACACAAACATGCCGCATCGACAATCTACACCGTACTATTGATTTCTGCCTATATATAACCTCTGAGCTCATACGTCTCAGAGAAGGGTGTTAAGCAAGAGAATATATTCTCCGAATTCTCCGCCACCAAACAGATATATATTTAGCAGAGATCAACCGTACAGTTCGAAATACGTTGACAGACATGTAATCATGTCTTTAACTGGGTTAAAGAACTAATGTCATTTAAAACACAGTTCACAATAAACCCATATCACATCCATTAATGGAATCTTCACGGAAAACAAATCAATATATAATCGATATCAATTTCCGTATCCGGCTAATAATATAAATGGAATATCGGCAAAGCCTTTTAAATTCCATATGTATTAACAGTCTTCCTCCACAGAAGTTCACTTCGATTACTATCAAATCGAATTCCATTCAATTCTGGTTTAATATATTAAATTGGAAAACTTTACTTTGGAAAATCTCCGTTATCTTAATAAAAAGATTTATAAATTCCAAATCACACTTCACTGTAAATAGGGTTGAAGAACGAATGTCATCAAAAACACAGTTCATAATAAACCCAATTCACATTCCATTTTTAGTTCCAATTAAATATTAATTAATTGGTAATTCTTCTCTACATCTTAATTAAAAGATTTATTCTTTTCACCTGGGGTTTAAGAACAGTGTTACTGAAGACCCCATCCCATCAGTCTCTAACCGTAAATTAGTAAGAGAACAATTCCCTAAGTATTAATCCCGAAGGCCGAAACCAACATCAGATCAATACCGAGGAAACCATTCAACTTAGCTAATCTCCAGTTAGTTTCTAATTTTCTTAACTCCGTTGGGTTTAAGAACAGTATTATTAAAGATACCATTCACGACAAACCCAAAATCTCATTCCATTATTAATCGGGTTAAAGAACAAGTGTTATTTAAAACACCGTTCACGATAAATCCAAAATCCAATTTGATATTAAATACAAGGCTCTGAATAGAAAATATATCGGCTTATATTCAATATCAAATTCTCAAATCAACAAATATCGTATTGGAATAACGATATATGTATCTTCCAAATTCCTCCACAATATCTGTATAATCACGGAATCCAATATCGAAATACTACGAAGATAATTTTGATTCAAATTCATTCCAATTCACATATTGGAAATCCTGGTTATTTTTAAAACCATTTCAAATCTAATTTATTTATTTTAAAAATTTTGGATTTATAATTCTAGTTCATAACTAGTTCATTTCGACAAAAATATATTTTTATCTTTTCAAATATGGAATTTTTCAGCCTAATTCTATCCAAATCATTTATTATGATTTTACACAAATTATTGATATTTTTAATAATTTTATCAAGGCCCGTACAGTCGATTTCCATAAACGGCCATCGAACTGCACTTACAACGACCTTTTCCAAATTTTATTTGGACATAATTCCAAATCCAACCGTTAGATTTCAAATCTCTTATATTCATTGGAAAGCTCTTTTCGATACGAACCCAATGGTTCCGGTTTTAGGAGAATCCGACGGTCGGATCTCCTGTAATGTCCGTTCGAAGTCAATGGTTGAAATTCGCGAACTGCCGCGGTGCGGTGCGTTCTATTCAGGCCATTATACATATATATAATATATATATTTCATCGATTTCCATTTAAAACGTATTTTATAAATCGTTTTAAATTCGTTTTCAAAACGATTTAAACTTCATATTCAATTTCAAATCAAAATTGAATATTCCATATCATCGATATATAAATGATAGTATTTTCAAATCATTAGATTTTGAAATCACTTCCTTTTCGATATTCATTTTAAAAATAATAAAATCAATATAAGTATTGTTCACGTCAAAATGGTGTTAATCTAATCAACACGGCTTTATATATTTAAATATATTCTTGTCCATCCCAAATCGGACATCAAAATCAAATTTTGATCTTTTACTGAATATTATTTTTAAAATATTCATTATTTTAAAATATTCGTTATTTTAAAATATTTATTCTTTCTGAACTGGAATCAGACACAGTCAATTACCATATAGTGTTATTTATATGGATTTCAAACGACGGGAGTCGGGTGCTGTTAAGCACCGTTTGCATTCTAATATATATTTTAACTAGAAAATAAAATTAAAGTGAAAAGTTCTCACCTTTGGGATCCACTCTGCCAGCTTTATTTCTGAATTTTCCGAACAGTCTGGATTTACCCAAAATTCCAACACAGTCTTTTAACGCTTGCCACCGAAGTCACGAGTTATAGTAGGCGGAGATGGTCACGTCGAGCTCGCAGTTTCAAGGAGACGCGCTGGGGCTTACTGGTGCTCGGAGGCGTCGCGGTAGGGGGTGGTGCAGCAAGGGAGTGGCTGCGGCGGATTTCAGAGGATTGGGAGGGGGCGTTAGGGTTTTTGGGAGGTTGAATTTCGGGAGGAGGAAGGGTGAGAGAAGGCGTCGGAGGAGGGGGTGGGTCTCGCCGGAGGCGGCGCGTTCGCTAGGGGCGCGGTGGCCTTCGGTGGAGGGGCGACGGTCTTCAACAATCGTCGTTCCTCCCCCCCCCCCTTTTTTCCTTTTCTTCAGATCTGAAATCCAACATGGAAGGGAGGGGTTGACTTGAATAGGAGATGGGAGGGAAGAGAAATATATAATTATATTATGTAATTAATTAATTAATTCCATAAGGTAACTTTTTCATTCGATCTCCAAACAAGACCTAATGACAGTCGCCTCTAGCTAATTACCCCCATTTCGAACACAATGGGATATGTCCGGTAAGCCAATTCGATTGTTTCGATCAGTTTCCATAAAAATCAAAATATAAATCTATATATTGAATTTGAACGCACATTTCAATTTATTGGGGCCACATACTGACTCCAAAAATTCCAGAAAAATAAATATGGTGATGTTTTGACGATACGGTCCTAACAAAACTAATTTCGTCGAATCTGGAGACCGTTTGAAAAATGGTCATTTTCTGGTCGATTAAATTCAAATTGATCGACCAAACACGTATAAATTCACCACGCTCACATATTGATTCCAAAAATTATGAAAATTGGAATCCATCCATAACTTGACATTCCAGATCCAACAAAAGTGGTCTCGTCGAAAACGGAGGTCGTTTGCAAAATGGCCATTTTTAAGGGCTATATTTCCATAGCGACTATTCTGAATTTTCAACTGTGCATAACTTTTTATTTCCGCCATGAAATTTCAATTTTTCGGATTCATTGGAAAGATATTTTCAAACAGATTCAAATATTTCTGGTTTCGCTAAAATCCGGTTTATTTTGAATCCTGTACATTCATTTGAAAATTGAAATCAAATTTTCAAACTCCCGTGCCATTTCCAATTCCTTTTATAATTAAAATAAATATTTATATTCTAATTTCGTTTTATATAAATATATACGTTCTAATTCTATTCAAAATAAATTTCTAATCATTATTATTTAAAATAAATCATTTTAAATATTCAAAATTCATTAAAATTTCCTAAATAAAAATTTTAAATTGGTTCAATTTTCCGGGTTGTTACAACCGCCTTATTCTTCGGGTTAGTTGGCACCATTACTTGCAATGTCCTTGGCTAACGCAAGTATAGAGGCAGGGTGTTACACTTGGTATCAGAAGCAAGTTTGGAACAATATAAGATATTATGGCTAAGATCATTGTCCTAAGTCTCTCTTTGGAAATCTTGTTTAGGATTTAAATCGAATCTTAGGATTCGTCATATCCTATCTTATTTTATGATCCCTTGTTTGACTAATCCAATTTGTTTGAGTTCACCTTAGTGAAATATTGGCCTAGACAAAGTTAGAGTCCCGTCCCCTTTGTCAGTAGGAACTCAGTGTTATCATATTTTGTGTTGTGATCTCTTGATCATTGAACCAAATTTATTTAAATTCATTTTGAGAATATTATTTCCTCTTCTGTTTTTGTGGTTATTGAATATTATGTTTGGATGAGAGTAATCTTAGCCATATGCTTGCATGCGCTGAGCTGATTAATAATTTGGGAGCATTGAAAACGAAATCCTTGTGAATTTAGTTTCACAATTTGACTATGGGGTGTTCGTCAATAATGTTAGATAAAAATTCAACCTAAAAAGAACTGTTTAAATTAAATTTAAATAAGAAATATGGAAGTATAATATGTGAACGCGATTTATAACTATGAAACAGATTTGACTTGAAATAAATTTTGGGACTTAGTTGTGAAGTTTTCTAAATTATTTTATAAAATGGTTTAATAACATAATTTTGGCGAAGTAAAATACAAATCCGTTTGAGATTATCTTTGCGAGGCAAAAGCGGATAAATTATTTCTACTTGGCACTATGAAATTGTTTTTTATTTATTTATGAATTAAAAATTTAATCCATGAATGAATAATTGCATTTTAATTACTCATTTACGAATTTGCATCCTTATATGGACATAGTTTGTTTTATTGTGTTAAGTTGCCCACTGAGTATATTAAGAATTCTGATCGAGATGTAGGACGCCATAGTATCGATAGGAGTTTCTAAATATTTTGGTGAGACAATTTTTGACACAACACTCGTATCAAATATTAATGATGTGCACCACCATTGAACCGTAGTATTATTAGTAATTTTATATATATCGGTGGTGAGGTAAATCATTAATATTTATTGCTAATCGACAACATTGGAGGGAATCTTGATATATTTAAAGAAAGTAATGTTGGTGATTGCTATAGCATCATCGAGATTTATTTTTAAGTTTCTAAATAAAAATTGTTTGAATTAGTTTCCATTCTTCTTATGATTGGTTTTGATGGCCATTTTGAACTTTCTTGACTAACCTTTGGGTTATGCTCTTTTGCAAATTTTGCTATAATCCTTTTTTCTTTTATATAGTGCATCTTGCAATTTGTTCATAAATATATGAGTTAAGTTAGTGGTCATGGGACATTTGGCTAAACTCACCTATTTACTAGCTTAATGTGAAATTACAATATCATTTTAATCGTAAATGATCACTTTGCGGTTTTGATCTTTTGATCATTTGTGGAGTTTCAAATTTGTGCTATAAAATATTTCGATGAATCTTAGAAGCTTCATGTCATTTTGATAACGATCTAAGTCTTCACCATTTATGGGGGTTTGTCCGGAATCATCAGATAGTGACTTTTCCTTTAATACCATGAATTAAGTCTCTTTAGTATGTATCAACTTTTGATAATCACTTATTTATTGAATGTTGATTTTTCTTTGAGTAGATTCATATTGTTAAAATGTGAATTTTTATGTTTGTTTTTCTATAATCAACTTTGTGATTTGTCCTTTAAGGAAAAACTGCTTAGGTAGGTGTAAGCAACCTTGCTGATAAGGCGAAATTGCTAGAGTAAGTGGCAGCAAACTTATCGAGGCCATTGTAGTCTGTGTGGATCCACTCTATGTTGTTTACCTAATTTCGTGTTATTCATGAATTCCCTATTTTCGTAGTGACAACCTTATATATGTTTACATTTCTTCGAAGTCATCGAAGTACTTGTTTTGACATGGTGATTTCCGTAATTCATGGGTTCTCTTTATTTATTTATGACATGAATTACTTATGTGTTCATTTATGGAGCTATGTCCTCATTTGCGATTTTTTTGTGGACTTTTTGTGTGTCCATTTTTGTGTTATGAGAAACATTTTTGAATGACATTTTGATTTATGGACTTATACGGTCACACTTGCTATGGTTTGAGTGTCTTTCCATTTTATTTTATTTTTAGATTTCTTCGCGTGATTTCAAGAACTTGGGTGATTCGAATTTTCATTAAAAATCATCTCGAATCTTCTTCTTGAAAAGTGATAAGCATTTGGATTATTGGACTTAGTCTCTTGTTTCTGAATTTCGATTCTTGATCTCCGGGCTTTCATAAATGGGGGACCTTGCATGAATTACCAATTTTGTCTTTCGTACACCTAACCGGGTTTAGTATTTCGATATATCAACTTTGCAAAAGGTTGTTATTCCTTTGAGAAATTATTCTTGAGACTAACTTTGGTAGATTTTTAAAATATTATGTTTTAATGGCTAATTAACTCTCTTTTATGCGGCCATTCCTTCCATGCTTTGTATGTCTTGTTTATTCTACTTCTATGGTGATTTTTGGGATGGATTTGACCTAACCATTAAGGCCCGCATTTTATTTTCCGGGGTACCATCCATCTTTGACATCCCAAATCTGTGGAACAGGTTTCTGTTATTCATAACGATTCTAATTTAGACTTGTTATTTTTCTTATGTTTCTAAAATTTTCATAGCAATGAGATCTTTACACCCACTTTATGATGACCATCTTGGTGGGTAACTGAATTCGAAATTGATTTTCTATTCTTATGGCTCGATCTATTTGTTTGATTGTTCTCCTTAGTGACCAACCATTAGGAATAAAAGTGAGATACTTTTTGGACAGATTCGATGGAATGTTTTATCTTTGCAATCACTACAAGCTTAATAGATTCCTTAACTCGGATTGATGATCTAATCGATAAGTTAGTTGTGCTATAGTCACTTCACTATTAGAATTTGCAATCGAGTTTTTGCTAGCTCTTTATTTTGTGCTAATTTTATCCTTGGGTTAACAAATATTCCAGTTTACTTTATTAACCTTAACGAATCAAAATTCTCGAGATCATAACCCAACTGGTTTGGCCTCATCCTTTTTGGAAATATTTATGTTTATGTGAAAACTAAAGTTTTCAAATTTTGTCTAATTTGTTCAATTTCTATCATTTATCATGTCCGCATATTTAGAAAGTCGATTTTGAAATATTAGAGGACGTGCTAATATTTCAAATTCGAGATTTCAGGAGTTTATTGGCAATTTAAAAGTTCTAGTTTATTTGTTTTTGAATATTAGAAGATGTGCTAATATTTCCAATTTAGGGTGTATAAGCCGGATTTTATTTCTTGATCTTGTTTCCCCTACGGGATTGCATATCCATGTGAATGGGATTATATGTCCATCATATACATCCTTTTCAATATATGAAAATTTTGTATGCTATAATACTTTTAAGAAATTTTTAAGTGATAAAATTTTCTAGCTAAAAACGTGATAGGAAATGTTCGACGATTTTGGATAGTCGATATTTCCAATTTTTAATTTGATTGTTCAATTAGTTTATACTGAAAACATAAGAGCGTAGCTTTATATTTTACAAACTTATTGAATGTTAAACGAACTAATTAAATTTTATTATAATGAGCTTTCCGCATGGCAGTATTTCATAATTTTCGTTTTGAACTTCGAATTAGAGTATATAATCCAGTACAAGTTGGAATTCTTCGAAACAAGAATTATCCAGATCCACTGAATTATAATTTTCTAATGAAAGAAAAGGATTTGAATTCCATATTGTTGATTTTGAGATATTTCTAAACCAAATTTTCAGAAAAATCGCAGTAAAGTAGTTCGCGATTAAAATTTGAATAATTATTGAAATTAAGGTTTAGAATATTTAGAATTTAAGGAAAATTCTAAATTTGTCTAAAACACTTATGGGAAGAATAAATTAGTTGCTCGTATATGTTCTTGACTTTTTATTTGAACATTATATGTGTATAAACTTAAGTTATATAGTGATTTATAACTCAAGTTAAAATCTTATAAGATTCTTCAAAAGTGAATTTTTGGGTTTATATATATATATATATATATATATCTTGTTGATGCGTGGTTGTTATTTATATTGATTTTTCCTTAATTAATTGTAGAGACATAATTTCTTTAAGGGAGGAAGTTTGTAACAACCCACATATTTAACGATAATATATTTAAATATTTTATTTAAATATAACATCATTAATCGAGTGTGTGTCCAAAACGTCATATTTTGCATATGGATGAATTTGGACTCGAGACCACTTCCATTGAGTTCAACATGTCGTTTACGACAAGAAAAACTATAAGCATCGATATGTTTGGAGTTAATGAAATTTGAGACTTTGGGTAGGGGCTTGGGGTTGTAAACCTAGCCAATTAACCCACTTCCCTATAACCCCTCTTAGCCCACTCCCTCTTCATTTACTTCCAAACCTACAAGAGAAGTAAAAATGGAGAGTGGAAAAGGAAATTAAAACTCCCTAAGCCTAATTTAATTCAGGCGATCCAAATTCTTGAGGAAATCAAGTGTAGAAGCTTTGGTAAGCCTCCTTCTCATCTTGTCCGACTTATTCTATCTTTAATTTCTGAAATTTTCTATACCTAGCTCTTAGGAAATTCATTTATATAATCTTAGATTAGAGTTTCTGGTGTGTTTCTTGAAGAGAGGTTGATCGCGTTTGGTTTTGAAGCTTCTACCTCCTTCCTAAAGATCAAAGGTGAGTTCTTGCGCACTCACATCTATGTAATCAAGCTACTAGGTTTGGCTTGTGTGCCTTTGGCTTGTTTGTGGTATGAGTATTGGTTGTGTTGATTAATTTGTGTGTTGATATTTCCATCTTGTGAAGTTTGATTTCATTTTCAATGATTCCCATTGTGATTCTTGGTGTGTATGTAAATTTGGATGTTATGAGTTTCTTTGGCTAGCCTTGGATGCTTCATTTTTGCATAGGAAACATTATAAGCCTTCGAGCGTTTGTCTTATCATTTTGTGCATGCTTTCTTAGCAAAATTGTTCCTAGGCCAGATTCAGATGTCTGAATATTATAGTTCAAACGTTTGACCTGCTACGAATAATTAAAAAACAGAAGGAACTAAATTCAGAAGTCGGAATATTTCCATTCATACTTCTGAATTTTAATTTAGAAGTCTGAATTTCAGACAGAGGCATAAGTCTCTAGAAACCCAAATTAGACGTCTGAATTTTTATTTCAGACGTTTGAATCCTATTTTTGGACTATTGACCGGTATAGACCACGATTAACAATCTTGGTTGTTTCAGGCACTTTCTCGGTCGAATTTCGGCCCATTCGGCCATTTCCTGTGACTTTTCTGTTTCACTAGTTCACAGATTTCTACAGCTCGATTTTTATGGATTTTTAATTTATTCATTTAGAATAAATTTTATAATCGATATTTATGAGATTTGATTTACGTTATTAAAACGTGAATTCTGAATTTGATTGTAATTACCGTCAATATTATACGTAATTTGCCACTTCAAACTACAAAAGGGTTTTATATTCTTAGTAGATACCAAATCCTTATTCAAATGGTTTTACACTATATTTCATAAGAAATCATTTTATAAATCGTTTTCTAATCTACTAGTATATATATTTACATAAACCTTTTACTCGCTCTATGAGAAATCCAATTAAACGTCTTAGTAAAAAAAAGGACTATGAACCCTTGCGTGTGCTTTGATGGTTAATTCTTGGACTCTTTTGATTTAAAATTGTGGCAATGATCACTTTGTATTTCGAATGGAAACCTACAACTTGTTCATAAATATTTGAGTAAAGCAAGTGGTTATGGGACATGTAGCTTAACTCATATAATTATTATCATGGAGTAATTTACACTTTCCTTGATCAACTATGATCATTCGGAGATTTAGACAAGCTTGATGCGGCATCTCTGAGTTGTGGAATTTATTCCATAATTTATCGATCTTCGAATCATTTTGAGAAACTTCGGTTCATTTTGCGTATTTTAATGATCTTCGGATCATTTTAAGGAACTTCGGTTCATTTGGAGTATTTTAATGATCTTCAAACCATTCTAAGGAACTTCAGTTCATTTTGAGTATTTTAATGATCTTCAGATCATTCTAAGGAACTTTGGTTCATTTTGAGTATCTTAATGATCTTCAGATCATTTCGAGGAACTTCAGTTCATTTTGTGGAATTGCGCTACTTTGACCAATTGTGATCTTTTCACGATTTTATGCATTTTGATAATCTTCGTGTCATTTTGAGGAACTTTGGTTCAATTTTGGAGTGGGGTCGCGACCCGCGGTCTTCAAACCATTCGAGGAGCATTGTCTCAACATTATAGGCTAGCTACCTAGTGATCGTGTCTCATTCGAGATGCACGTGTCGGTGAGTCTTTGGCTCCCAATTCGCGATAGGCTTTAACCCCCCTCCCCCCCTTCATTTTTGAGATTTTCTGGATTTCTATATTGTTGATTTCTAGAATTTGGAGTTTTATTGATACTGTGCTATCAATTTTAAGATTTATTGATTTTATCCATTTTTGAGTTGATTTGATATGAGTTATCATTTCCTATGAGTAGTTATGTAACTATGAATGAGATATTATTTTATGGCTTTGATGTGGATTTTGGAGATTTACCATAGACTTTTCTGAGTTCACCCGTGTGTGTGACATTGTTATTATTGCTTACACTTCTACATTTGTTTATAACTCTTATTATATCCTAGTTTATGAGATAAGCACAACTAGATTGATCGATTTATTGTTTATCTTTGTGAAAATAATACTCGGGTCGGACCGAGGTATTTCAGGTGATTCTTCTTGATTCCAACATGGGTTATCCTCCTTTTTTGGGCGAACTACCTTAGTGTTGTACTATTTTGGGTTATGTGTATATGATACTCTTTTGTATACATATTATTTTGAGTAGCTTAGTGCCTATTCTTTTGTTGTATAGGTAATCAACTATGACCACTATCTTGTATTTACGCTTATGTGTTATATTCATTTCTATTTCTGCCTTTGTGATGTGAGTATTTGTGTCTGACTTTGGTTATATTGTTATGTTTTGTTATATTGATTTCCGAATTATATATAGCTACTGTGCAGTTGGCTTTCCTCAGGAGATTTAAAAAGCAAGACCACATTATCCAACATATTTCGATACTCATTCAAAGCTAATATACAGATGGTCGCTCCTCAACCGCCTTACTCTTCGAGTTAGCTGACACCATTGCTTGCAATGCTGTAACACCCCACCTCCGCCAGGTCCATTCTCAAGAGAATGCACTAGCTTTGGAGGGGTGTTGTCTAGGTAAACATGCACAAAGATATCACAAGACAGAACATAGATAAATAAATAAAGCAGCGGTAGAAGTTTAAAAACCATACTTAACCATTTCAAAACCAAATAGTCAACTTACATCAAATTACTTAGTCATTATTTTCCAACTACCATAAGTCTAGAAAACATAAACTGAAAATAACATAAAGTAAACTATCCCCAAGATAGATGTGGTGAAGCCATAGCAAGCTCAAGTCCAAACCGTACATGAGCTGTCAAGAAAGCAAGCCAAATGTCCAAGCTAAGCACTAGTGTTCCCTCCCTGAGAACCTGGGGGGAACGGAAGAAAAGAGGCGAAATAAAAAGGGTCAGTCATAAAGACTGGTAAGTCCTACCTACTTTTAGTATAAAAACTAATGAAGTTAACTTAACATGAGAAACTGAGATAAAACATAAAGATGGTAACTAACTGGCATAATAAATATATAACAAGGTAGATTAAGTGTGGCATCGCATATACAAGGTTTAGTTTTGCACCAATAGTACTAGTAATCCAACCCATGTCAAGTATAAACAAGAAATGATCCCTTGGCCCAATATCATGAGATGACCCAAGTCGGGGTCGAACTACACGGTCTAGTCGATCGGCTCCCTATAAGCCTAACTCGTCGAGTGTCAGTGTCATACGGCCCAATCACGAATGTAGTCAAACTGTGCTAGGTCCACCCTAGGGTGTATCAAGTCCTAGGGTGCCAACCACTGACACGAATCAATCACGCACAGTCTAAACCTACTGGTGCCCGTGCCTGCTTTTTCAACTCCGGACTATGTGCACGACCATAGTCTGCCTGAACCTACACCAGCGCACCTACTCAGCCGTCGTTCTGGTCGCTTACAATCAGCCCAGTAATCGTGCCCCGCCCCAGCCTAGTCCCTAGGGTATCGTGATACATCCAAGAGGGTTACTGCTGAAAAGGACCACGTGACTAGGGTTTCTAACGGGTTAAGTGTGGTTAACCCTATCTAGTCATGTATCAAGTTGGTTAAGTGTATCCAAGTGGCTCATGACTTAACCCTAACATGTGGCATTAATTAATTTAATGCACCCAACCTCTCACATTAGACTTTGTTGTGGTTACTGGATATGTCGGGCGGGTCCGGGCAGCTTTACCCCACAACCTAGTCTAACGTCGGGTTTCAAGCGCGATGTGACCAACTTCTCACATTGGGTCCTATTGTTTGTAGCCACTGGATTTGTCGGGCGGTTCCGGGCAGATTTATGCTACAAACTAAACCCAACCTCGAGTTGGCCACTTTATGGTTTTCTACATGTCATGACCACATTCACGTTTCAAGCATAATCAAGTTTCATGTCATATTTTCAAGTCATGTTTTTCATGTTATTTCAAGTTTTCCTAACTACCCATAACGTATTCCCATTCGCACGTAAACTCGCATCAACACAAGTGAATCAAGGAACATAAAAATATGACCAAGGTGGGCATAAGGTGGTAAAGCTGGTCATAGGTTAAACATGATGATATTTGAGGCAAAGGTGTTCATCACAACTAGCATATAGGGTTATTGGCCTCAAAGCATGCATGACATCAAGCTTAGCAAATAAACTAGCATGTAGTTCAACATCATAGGCAAAGGTGAAACATGATAATAGTTGACATAGGGTGATAAACTTGTGGGTAGCATGTAGTTTAACATCATATACAAGTTAACATCAAGGTTATGAGAGGTTCTATGTTGCATTATGCATAACCACCAAATAAAGCTCATAGCTTTCTACCCAAAAATCAAGATGAACGGTACTAGGTTCATGATAGTTCCACAATCATAGATCAAAAGAGTCATAAATGGATCTATGCATACAAATATAGCCCCAAGACAAGTATTACACCAAAAATCTCATTTCAACTTGCTACATGTTCATATTAATTTCATAGCTTAAGTCTAAGAGTAGAGTGGGGCTTACAAAGCGTGGCTATGAGAACTAGAAACCAAATAGAACAAGATAGAGACGTTGTAGAAGCTCTAGGAATGATGTAGCAACATTAGAAGCCTTGAGAATAAGTAGCTCCTTTGATTTGATGAAGAAAGATGGCTCCTTTTTGCCTGAGAAGCTCTCAAGATGAAGATGGAGGCCATGATTAGGGAGCATTTTGGCAGAATTTAGTTGTTAGGATGATTTGTGATGGTTTAGGCTAGGTATTAGGGTGTTTTTATAGGTGTAGAGACTAGTTTAGGCCATAGGATTAACCCTAGTTTAGATCTGAACCATCAAATCCCATCACAGGCTAAGTAAACAGACCAAAGGAGCAAACTGGTGCACCAGACCAACAGGGTCCGACCAGGGAGGTCGACCCCCAGGTCGACTCCCCAGTCGACCGGGGGGGGGGGGCAGGTCGGTACACTAGTCGACCCCCCAGTCGACCTGGGGTAGGGCGGGAAATTTTCCCGCCCAATCTTCTTCTGGCTGAATTTGAATTTCGGGCTGAATTTTGAATTTTCTGAAATCTTCTATGGGCCATAACTTGATCATACGGACTCCGATTTACGAAATTTCGGACTCGTTTTCAAGCAGAATTTCGAGATGAACGCAATGGCGTAACCCGTTCCCATTGATTCTTAACTTATAATTTAATTCTGCCCTGATTTCTTGTTTTAACATGTTATTAAAAATTCGGGTTGTTACATTCTCCCCACCTTAAAGGATTTCGTCCCCGAAATCTCCAAGTTAGGAAGAACGTATCCTACCATCCATCATCCATCTACTCAAACATCATCCACAAATAATCGTTGTCCTTAAAAGATTTCTAATGCTGTATGAACATATGCAAAAGTGTGTGTATATGCACCTATCTAATGCGAAAATCAGGCGGTTACTGACTCAGTAAACCTCCTTAATGCAGAATATGTTAGTGGAATGAGTCCAAATGTATGCAAATTCCTAACATAATTTATAATCTCTACATGAGTGCACATAACATTCAATCATATGCAACATCCACGTGATAGCATAACAAGTTTCATCCATGAATAAGCATAAACACTCATGCATATGCAATATGAAAGTGTGTGAGCCGATCTTAGTGCCTAACGTGTATCATGCATCCACGAGTAACCACTTGCAAACACTTGCAGCCATTTGAAACCATCAAGCTTAACATGTTTCAAATACATGTTTCATCCAAAGGGTTTCTACCTAAGGTTCTCATGACAAGGTTAACGAGATAACAAGATAAACATGGATAGTAAAAAAAAGATATGCTGACTAGGAAAAGAGATCGAGAATGTACCCTCAAAAAGAAATGGATAAAGCCCATGCATCTTCTCCTCGGTTTCCCAAGTTGCATCTTCATCGGCTTCACTCCACTGAACCTTTACTAGCTTGACTTCTCGATTCCTCGGCTTCTTGATCTCCATTCCCAAGATACGAATCGGAGATCGCCACAGGGTTGCCTCTTTCTCTACCTCCACGTCTTCAAGAATGCTAGGCTCAACTACTTCGGCTGATTCATGTAGGCATTTTCGGAGATGCGAGACATGAAAGACATTGTGCACTCCAGCCAGCTTCTCGGGCAATTCCACCCTATAAGCCATTTGCTCAATCTTCTCGATGATAGGGAAGGGTCCTACGAACCTTGGTGCTAGCTTTCCAACTGCTCCAAAACGAACCACATTTCGCAAGGGAGAAACCTTCACAAAGACCATATCTCCAACTTCAAACTCTAAGTCTGTCCTTCGCTTGTCTGCATAGGATTTCTGTCTGTCTTGGGCCGTTTTCATCCGCCTTCGAATCAACTCAACCTTCTCGGATGTGTCCCTTATCATTTCGGGCCCAAGTATAAGCTTATCTGTCGTCTCCCACCAACATGTTGGTGACTTGCACGGCCTCCCATACAAAGCTTCGAATGGTGCCATCCCTATGCTTTCTTGGTAGCTGTTATTATAAGCAAACTCTACGAGAGGAAGGTGGTCTTCCCAAGTGCCACCAAAGTCAAGAATGCATAGCCTCAACAGATCTTCTAGTACCCTATTCACCCTTTCGGTCTGACCATCCGTCTGTGGGTGATAGGTTGTACTTAGATTCAATCGCTTACCCATCGCTTCTTGCAAACTATTCCAAAATTGGCTAGTGAAGATTGGGTCACGATCGCTCACTATGCTAGAAGGAACTCCATGCAATCGCACTATCTCCCGAAGATAAACAGATGCTAGCCATGATGCGGTCCTCTTGCTCTTTACTGGAATGAAATGAGCGCTCTTCGTGAGTCTATCCACTATGACCCATATGCTAGTATTCCCCTTCCTTGATCTCGGCAATCCATCCACAAAGTCCATAGAGATACTTTCCCAATTCCATAGCGGTACCTCCAATGGATGCAGTAGCCCACTGGGCTTCTTCGACTCGGCCTTTACTTGTTGGCAAACAATGCATCTAGAAACAAACTCTGCAACATCCTTTTTCATCCCATCCCAAAAGAAAATGCGCTTCATATCCCGGTACATCTTATCCCCTCCTGGATGTATGGTCATCCTCGAGTGATGCGCCTCCTCAAGAACTTTATTTACTAAGTCTCCTACTCATGGGACACATAGTCTTCCATCACGCCTTAGCCATCCCTTGTCATCAATAGTATATCTAGCGAGGTGACTTGAGGTCTCACCACGAATCAACTTGTCCATGACCTCGACTATCTGCGGGTCTTCCCTCTGTGAAGCCCCAACTTGATCAAGAAGTGTAGGTCTAAGCTCAAGGGATGCTAATGAACCAGTCATCGACTCAACAGCAGGTGCAAAATCAAAGGTTGCCAAGAACTCTAGGCTCCTCATCTCAACAAACAAGGGACTCAAAGTCAACCTCCTTCTACTTAGCGCATCCGCCACAACATTACCCTTGCCAGGGCTATAAGCTATATCGAAGTCATATGATGCCAAGAATTCCATCCACCTCTGCTGCCTTAGATTTAAATCTTTCTGCGAGAAGAGGTACTTGAGCGACTTGTGATCAGTATATAACTCAAACCTTTCACCTAGAAGATAATGGCGCCAAGATTTGAGTGCAAAGACGATCGCTGCCAACTCCAAATCATGAGTGGGATAGTTCTTCTCATGAACTTTGAGTTGCCTACCCCCAAAGCATATCACTCTCCCCTCCTGCATCAGGACAGCGCCTAATCCCGTGCCACATGCATCGGTGTACACGGTAAACATCTTCCCTCCATCGGGTAATGCTAGAACTGGAGTTGTGGTGAGGGCTTTCTTGAGCCTTTGAAAAGCAAGCTCACACTCTAAGTCCCATGCAAAGACTAAGTTCTTCTTCGTTAACTTAGTGATAGGGGCTGAAATCTTAGCGAAGTCCTTAATGAACTTCCTATAAAATCCTGCCAGACCGAGAAAGCTTCTCACTTCGGTTGCATTCTTCGGAACTTTCCAATCTTGTACCGCCACTACTTTAGCGGGATCCACAGCTAAGCCCTGCTTAGAAACTATATGCCCAAGGAACCGAACTTCCCTTCTCCAAAAATGGCATTTGGAGAACTTGGCTTTTAACTGATGAGCTCTAAGCGTATCCATAACCTCCTTGAGATATGTAGAATGCTCTTCCTCGTCCATAGAGAAGATTAGAATATCATCCACGAAGACAACCACAAACTTGTTAAGGAACTCCCTAAACACCCTACTCATCAAATCAACGAAGTATGCGGGTGCATTAGTCAAACTGAATGGCATGATAAGCCATTCAAAGAATCCATCTGGAGTCCTAAACGCAGTCTTATCAATACTATCCTCAGCCACTCTAAGCTGATGGAATCCGGTGGCAAGATCGAGTTGAGAGAAAACAGAAGCACCTACAAGCTGGTCAAAGATATCATCAATCCTCGGTAACGGGTGCCTATTCTTCTTTGTCAGCTTGTTTAACTCACGATAATCAACACATAGACGAAGCGAACCATCCGCCTTAGTAGCGAATACCACAGGAGCACCCCATTCAGAAATGCTTCGCCTAATAAAATTTTTCTCAAGCAACTCCTTGATTTGCTCGCTAAGCTCACTTCTTTCTCGCAGGGCCATGTACCTAACATGAAACTGGCTTGGCATTATCAACAAGATAAATATGGAAGTCTATCTCGCGTTTAGGGGGTAACCCCTTCACCTCATCAAAAACATCAGGATATTCTCGGACCACCCTCACAGATTGAAGATTGTCAATAGACGAGTCGAGGGATTCAAGATAACATAACATGACGGGATCTAGAGGGTTACAAGAAATCTCTAGGGTATTGCCAAGGCGAGTCATAAGCCTCACCACCCTATGCTCACAATCGAGAATGGCTCCATAGTTGGACAACCAATCCATGCCCAAAATCAACCCGTATCCCATGAACCTGAGAACATAAGCATTACCTGTGAATTCTACGGTCAAGATAGAAATCCTCAAATCCATACAAATCATAGATAGATGGGCGGAACCCCCAATTGGATTTGAAACACTAACGGGATCCTCAACTAGACTAGTACTTAGGTGCAAACTTTCAACAATGTCAGAAGAAATAAAGGTATGCGATGCGCCAGAATCAAATAAAGTTCGAACAGGAAAACCAGAAATGTAAACAAGGCTTTCTATAGAAATACTACCTCGGTCCGGAGCTGGATTAGTGTTGATAGCATGCATCAGCCCTCCAGAAGGTCCTGCTCGCTGAGTCTGTCCTTGCCCCTGCCCTTGCTTCTTTGGGCAATCCTTACTGAAGTGTCCAGACTCTCCACAATGAAAGCAATCTCCCAACTTCCTCTTCTTCTTCCTACAATCTTTGGCTATGTGTCCAGTGATCCCACAGAAGTTGCACTTCCTTGTCTCCTTTGCCTTGTTGTTGTTGGCCTTGTTACCCTTGTTGTTCTTGTTGTTCTGGTTGCTCTGATTGCCTCCCCACTTGGAGTCCACCTTCTTGGTTTGAGTCTCATTAAGCTTAACTTCTTTCTTGCCATTATTATCATCTCCTTGAAGCAAGGCCATATCCACTAAGCTCTCAAAAGTGGCCCCCATGGGTATATGAGACATGGACAAACCTTGTAATGGCTCATTCAATCCTCGAGCAAAGCGTAGAGCCTTCTTCTGAGGTGTGTTAACCATGTCTAAACCGAATCGAGCAAGCTGGTTAAACTTATTCACATACTCCCTCACGGTCATGTCCCCTTGCTTCAAAGATATAAACTTCTCCATTTGCAGATTCTCTTCAGCAGATGATAGAAACTTAAGCGCAAACCTCATCCTAAAGTCGGCCCAAGTCTCTATAGGCCTAGTAGCGTTGGTGACCACCCACCAATAAGCAGCCTCATCTTTCAATAGCCATACCGCCAACAGAACTTTCCTACGGTCTTCTACTTCAAAGATAGCAAAAAGATCTTCAGTTTCCTTTAACCAGTTTCTTGCCTCAACATAAGTCTCTGTCCCAACAAAATTCTAGCCACCCATTGCCTTAAAGTCTTTGCAAATCTTCGCGAAATCCGCTTGTGGACGCCGAGGAGGAGGAGGAACCTCAGGTACGGGAGGAGGAGTGGGAGTGTTTGCTGGGCCCGCATCGTTGGCCCTAGCTTCCAAGTACCTCCGGAACCATCCGGGTATGGGTACTCCCTCGGGAAGGTTAAGATCGGCCATGCGGAAAAAGGAAAAGATAGATTTAGAACGAGGAAACAAAGGATAGTGCTAATGGCTTTTGGGGAATAGCCTTTTAAAATAAACTAGACTTTTCTTGGAAAAATACTTAATTGGTTTTGAAAATAGTTTTTCATAAAGGGTTTTTAAAATTTTTGTCCGGTCTAGTAAAACCTTATGCTCTGATACCAAATGTAACACCCCACCTCCGCCAGGTCCATTCTCAAGAGAATGCACTAGCTTTGGAGGGGTGTTGTCTAGGTAAACATGCACAAAGATATCACAAGACAGAACATAGATAAATAAATAAGTAAAGCAGCGGTAGAAATTTAAAAACCATACTTAACCATTTCAAAACCAAATAGTCAACTTACATCAAAGTACTTAGTCATTATTTTCCAATTACCGTAAGTCTAGAAAACATAAACTGAAAATAACATAAAGTAAACTATCCCCAAGATAGATGTGGTGAAGCCATAGCAAGCTCAAGTCCAAACCGTACATGAACTGTCAAGAAAGCAAGCCAAATGTCCAAGCTAAGCACTAGTGTTCCCTCCCTAAGAACCTGGGGGGTGGAAACGGAAGAAAAGAGGCGAAAGAAAAAGGGTCAGTCATAAAGACTGGTAAGTCCTAACTACTATTAGTATAAAAACTAATGAAGTTAACTAAACATGAGAAACTGAGATGAAACATAAAGATGGTAACTAACTGGCATGATAAATAGATAACAAGGTAGATCAAGTGTGGCATCGCATATACAAGGTTTAGTTTTGCACCAATAGTACTAGTAATCCAACCCATGTCAAGTATAAACAATAAATGATCCCTTGGCCCAATATCATGAGATGACCCAAGTCGGGGTCCAACTACACGGTCTAGTCGATCAGCTCCCTATAAGCCTAACTCGTCGAGTGTCGGTGTCATACGGCCCAATCACGAATGTAGTCAAACTGTGCTAGGTCCACCCTAGGGTGTATCAAGTCCTAGGGTGCCAACCACTGACACGAATCAAGCACGCACAGTCTAAACCTACTGGTGCCCGTGCCTGCTTTTTCAACTCCGGACTATGTGCACGACCATAGTCCGCCTGAACCTACACCAGCGCACCTACTCAGCCGTCGTTCTGGTCGCTTACAATCAGCCCAGTAATCATGCCCCACCCTAGCCTAGTCCCTAGGGTATCGTGATACTTCCAAGAGGGTTACTGCTGAAAAGGACCACGTGACTAGGGTTTCTAACGGGTTAAGTGTGGTTAACCCTATCTAGTCATGTATCAAGTTGGTTAAGTGTATCCAAGTGGCTCATGACTTAACCCTAACATGTGGCATTAATTAATTTAATGCACCCAACCTCTCACATTAGACTTTGTTGTGGTTACTGGATATGCCGGGCGGGTCCGGGCAGCTTTACACCACAACCTAGTCTAACCTCGGGTTTCAAGCGCGATGTGACCAACTTCTCACATTGGGTCCTATTGTTTGTAGCCACTGGATTTGCCGGGCGGTTCCGGGCAGATTTATGCTACAAACTCAACCCAACCTCGAGTTGGCCACTATATGGTTTTCTACATGTCATGACCACATTCACGTTTCAAGCATAATCAAGTTTCATGTCATATTTGCAAGTCATGTTTTTCATGTTATTACAAGTTTGCCTAACTACCCATAACGTATTCCCATTCGCACGTAAACTTGCATCAACACAAGTGAATCAAGGAACATAAAAATATGACCAAGGTGGGCATAAGGTGGTAAAGTTGGTCATAGGTTAAATATGATGATATTTGAGGCAAAGGTGTTCATCACAACTAGCATATAGGGTTATTGGCCTCAAAACATGCATGACATCAAGCTTAGCAAATAAACTAGCATGTAGTTCAACATCATAGGCAAAGGTGAAACATGATAATAGTTGACATAGGGTGATAAACTTGTGGGTAGCATGTAGTTCAACATCATATGCAAGTTAACATCAAGGTTATGAGAGGTTCTATGTTGCATTATGCATAACCACCAAATAAAGCTCATAGCTTTCTACCCAAAAATCAAGATGAACGGTACTAGGTTCATGATAGTTCCACAATCATAGATCAAAAGAGTCATAAATGGATCTATGCATACAAATATAGCCCCAAGACAAGTATTACACCAAAAATCTCATTTCAACTTGCTACATGTTCACATTAATTTCATAGTTTAAATCTAAGAGTAGAGTGGGGCTTACAAAGCATGGCTATGAGAACTAGAAACCAAATAGAACAAGATAGAGACATTGTAGAAGCTCTAGGAATGATGTAGCAACACTAGAAGCCTTGAGAATAAGTAGCTCCTTTGATTTGATGAAGAAAGATAGCTCCTTTTTGCCTTAGAAGCTCTCAAGATGAAGATGGAGGCCATGATTAGGGAGCATTTGGGCAGAATTTAGTTGTTAGGATGATTTGTGATGGTTTAGGCTAGGTATTAGGATGTTTTTATAGGTGTAGGACTAGTTTAGGCCATAGGATTAACCCTAGTTTAGATCTGAACCATCAAATCCCGTCACAGGCTAAGTAAACAGACCAAAGGAGCAAACTGGTGCACCAGACCAACAGGGTCCGACCAGGAAGGTCGACCCCCAGGTCGACACCCATGTCGACTCCCCAATCGACCTGGGGGGGAGGGGGCAGGTCGACACCCCAGTCGACCTGGGGTAGGGCGGGAAATTTTCCCGCCCAATCTTCTTCTGGCTGAATTTGAATTTCGGGCTGAATTTTGAATTTTCTGAAATCTTCTATGGGCCATAACTTGGTCATACGGACTCCGATTTACGAAATTTCGGACTCATTTTCAAGCAGAATTTCGAGACGAACGCAATGGCGTAACCCGTTCCCATTGATTCTTAACTTATAATTTAATTCTGCCCTGATTTCTTGTTTTAACATGTTATTAAAAATTCGGGTTGTTACAAATGCCCTTGGATAATGCGAGTGTAGAGGTGGACCATTACAACTTTGTAGTGAAATGTGAGGTGCAAGCGTTTGGATAGATTTTAATTTAATTTAAAAATCTTAGATGTTATTATTATATTTGATTTCAATATACCAAGTGTTTTGGTTCTCATGAGGTAAAAATCCTTTTTGTGCTTATGGCGTGGTCTTATGAGATACTTTTTATTTCTTAACTGGTTTTATAATCGTTTACACACCAGTCCCCTGACTAACCCAGATTTGATTATCTATGTTTTCCCTAAACTTTTGGCTATTCATAATACTTGTTATGGGTATACAAGTGAACCAGGTGTTGGATAGATTTTTTGGAATAGCTAGATGGGATGGTTCTGCAAGTTAGTCTATCTATAATATCTATGTATAATTATGAAGTTTGTAAGTTGTGATGGGCATATATCCATGTATCTATTGTACTATACTCTAATGTATTATGACTTTATGTATAATATGATGTGATACTATATTGTTTTCAAGTTCCGTTGTGGGATTCTGACTTTTTTTTAGTTCTATCTTCTATTTATTTCTTATTCCTAAATAACGACATGACTTATGAGGTGTTCGAAAGTCGGGCCGTTATAGTTGGTATTGGAGCTCAGGTTACTGAATACCTAGGCTTTGGGTGAGTATTGAGAGAGCGTATTTGTAACTTTATATATATATATATATATATATATATATATATATATATATATATGTGTGTGTGTGTGTGTGTATGTATGTATGTATGTAAACTTAGAAGGGATCAACTTGAGTTATCTACTTAATTCATTTTTATCTTTCGATCAAGTATTGATTATTGATTTGTTATATTCAGGTGATTAAGTATGAGAAGCCATTGACAAAGAGGTCAAGCTGGTGAACAACCACTACCAATGGTCATACCACCAACTAAACTCCCGTGGAAACTATGGAAGAAGTTACACCAGTTTAACCTAGGTCAAATTTTGCAAACATATGTAAGGATTTTGCTACCCTAGGAGGAAAAAATTTCAAGGTAACCGAATGTTTTATAGAATTCTAAGCATTGCTGAGGTCTTGTGAAATAATCTTTAAAGGGTTGAAATTGAACGATGACCAAAAGCGTCTCTTAGCTTCATGGAAACTACAAGAAGTTGCAACAATATGGTGGGATGCATAAACTGCAAATGTTTCTAAAGAGGAGTTTACTCGGGAGAAATTCAAGGAGGATTTTCAGGCACAATTCCTTCCTACTGCAGGAAAGACTAGAATGTACAGGGATTTTATAGACCTCAAACTAGGGAGCATGACACTAGCTGAGTATGAGAATAAGTTTAACGCACTTTCCTGTTTTGGACCAGAGTTGATCAACACATCGCTCAAAAGAACGAAATGTTTATAGCAGAACTGAAGGATAGTTTCAAAGTTAAGATGGTTGGACATCTGAAGGTTCCATTTGTTGACTTAGTGAACATGGCACTTCGATATGAAGCTTTGGATGCAAAGAAGCAAGTGGCAAAGGAGCAAAGGAGCAAACTAGAGAAACTAGTGGAGGAAATCCCACTAAAAAAAGGTTTAATTCAAATTGGAAAAACAAGGAAAAGGGAAAATGGAAGAGGAGAAGTCTCAAGACCATTACAAGAACGTCGAATGCCAGAAATGTAGACAGAAAGGACACATTGCTAGGTTTTGCAAGAATTTGGAGGTCAAGAAGCCATAACAACCTCAACAGCAACAACAGGGACTAGGGAATTCTATAGTCCAGCAGATTTCATGCAATAATTGCCATTAGCCTAGGCATATGGTTAAAGATTGTCCGCTTATAAAAAAAGGGGATGCAACCAAAGGTTTTTACCTTAATGAATAAGCCATCAACCTCTAAGGACGTGGAAATGGAAGAAGTTTTGGAAGGTACCTAACTTTTAAATAGAAGGAATGAATTAAGGTCATACTAAGGATAAATTAAATAGGGTTGAATTGAATTAGAATGATATCAAATCATATTAATATAAGAAATGGAGTTAGAATTATTAATTAAAATAAGTTTGGAAGTGTTAATTAAATATAATTAAAAATGAGCTTGCCGCGACGCAATTATTCGTAAATTGAAAATTTAAACTTCAAATGAATTTATAAGATGCACTATGAATCAGAATTCTTTGAAACGAGAATTTTCCAGAACTATTGAATCATAGTTTCTAATGAAAGAGAAAAACTAGGATTCAATTTGGCAGATTTTGAGTTATTTCAAAATCAAATTTCTAGAAAAACAACAGTATAACCATAATTTTTTATTAAAAAAGAGATTTTAATTGAATAAAATTTGATTTTTCTGGTAGTTAAGTCCAGACTTAAGTTATTAACTGGACATGAACTCATGAAAATTGAACAAGTTGATTTTTGAAATAAAATTTTGTTTTTTGAGTTTCGAAATGAAGATAACTAATTTAAGAATTAATTGGTTAATAAAGAATGTGGATCGGACTTAACATAGTTAAGTGATTGGTGAGTTGAACATGGATTTGAGTTTAAAAAGAGAATTTGAAGCAGATAAGTATGTTTGAACAAGGCTGATTCAAATTAATGAAATAAATAAGATTTGGAGTTTATTTTCTAAATGTAATCAATGATATTTTTAAATGGAAAATGAGGTAATATGGATTCATATGGAATTAAGATATGGAGTTAAGAAATTGGAACCTAACTGGAGATTTGTTAGGTTAAATGATTTTCTGGGTATTGATCTGATGTTGACTTTGGTCTTCAAGGTTGAAACATAGAGGATTAGTTTCTTACTGATTTACGGTCAAGGACTGATGAATGTTGAAGAATAGTAATGCATAAATCAGAAATGGAAATGTTTTCCAACCGTAGTAACATATATTTGTAGTTATGGAAATGATTGTGATAAGTAGCAAATTGTTGATGTATGTTGGTTATTTACATAAGTCTATGACTTTAATTATAACTAAAATATCCTCGTTAATCTTTAATTTCGGGGACGAAATCCTTTAAAGGGTGTAGATTGTAACGTCCCAGTTTTTAACTAACTTTGTTAAATAATAAATTATTGATTATATCAATGATTAATTAAATTATATAAAATTAGAGTTAATACTAGATAAAATTTAAATTGATCTTTTTATTTAAAATTCCTATGTATATGTGTGTGTGTGTATATATCAATGTGTTATAAAAATCTGTAACATATGTATATACATATAAAATAAGGGAATAAGTAATGTTTTATCTTTTGTTTTACATTTTAACTAGATCATAACTTAAGTAAAAAAAAATCTAAGTAAAATATTTTCTTACTTCATATATAAGAGAATATGTACATATGAATACATAACCCTTTTTATACTTAAGATTTTAATCAATCACTGAATATATTTGCCTTCTACACAAATATGCTATGTAAATCAATAGGATACATAGGCATTGAATAACCAAGTAAGCTTGGAAACAAAACATACATTAAAACAACCCATTTGTACATAAGCCATGCAATATATATGTACCTGGTCGTAGCTTCTTTTCATGGTTGCATAGATAAACCACAGGAGAATTCTATTAATCAATGCTTGCATAGCTAAACTACAGGCTAGTTCAAACTCTTACATAGCTACAAACCTAAGCATTTAATGAGTTTATGAGCCTAAGGCTGGCCGCTTGACATTTTCTTTTGTTTTTAAAGAGTTTATGAGCCTAAGGCTGGCTGCTTGGCATTCTCTTTTTTTCTTTTGGATTGATGAGGGCCCTGCGTGGCTAGTTGTGGTTTTAAAGGTCTCCCCATACAAAGGAGGTTATGTCGAAATTTTTCAAAAATTTAGGGTGTTAGCCAAATTTTTGAAGAATTGGAAAATTCTTAAAAACTGAAAAGTTGAAGAATGAATGCCAGAATGAAAGTTGAGTTGATTAGTAAAACAACTTTCAGCTCTGTTCTTTTTCGAGGACGAAAAGATTTAAGTGGGGGAGATTGTAACAACCCGGAAAATCAGAACCAATTTAAAAAAATTATTTTGGCAATTTTAATGAATTTTAAATATTTAAAATGAATTATTTTAAATAATAACGATTAGAAATTTATTTTGAATAGAATTAGAATGTATATATTTATTTAAATTGAAATTAGAATATGAATATTTATTTTAATTATAAAAGGAATTGAAAATGGCGCGGTAGTTTGAAAATTCGATTTCAAATTTCAAATGAATGTACAAGATTCAAAATAAACCGGATTTTAGTGAAACAAGAAATTTGAATATGTTTGAAAATATCTTTCCAACGAATGTGAAAAATCCAGATTTCATAGCGGGAATAAAAAGTTATGTCCAGTTGAAAATTCATAATAGTCGTTATGGAAGTTTATAAAATATAAAGCCCTTAAAAATAGAAATTTTGCAAACGAACTCCGTTTTCGACGAAACCACCTTTGTTGGATCCGGAATGTCAAATTATTGCTAGATTCCAATTTTCATATATTTTGGAATTAATATGTGAGCGTGGTGGATTTAAATGTGTTTGGTCAATTCAGTTTGAATTTAGTGAAAATAAGGCTCAGGTCCCTAAAACTTATTGAAATACACGCCACATCCCCTTTATGTTTACTTTTCAATCCCGCCCCCTATGTTTAGATGTTGCATGAAACTTCCGCCTGCCACTTCAAACATTTCGCCTTCTACGTATTTCAGCCAAAAAAAATACGCTTCGAACTAAAAAATTTAAAATCTGGAAATAATCCCAGAAGTCCACGCAAAGAAAAAAAATAGTTGCATATATATATATATATATATATATATGCAAGTATTGCAAATAGTTTCATACATATACGCAACTATTTGAATACACCTGCACATATTTACGCACGCCTCTTGAATAACTGCATACATATATGTAGTTTTTCTGTATAACTGCATACATGTGTGCGTATATGTCAAAAACTATGCAAAATTTAACAAATTGCACGTATATATGCAGTTTTTAAATAAATGCATGAAAAATTGTATGTACTTACGATATGTGCATACCTGTATGCGTTTATACTACAGTTTTGACATAGAATTGAAATAGATGCATACATTTATGCAACTAATTGAAATATATGCATATTTTGATGCATTTTACTGCATTTCGTTGTTTTTGTGTAATTTTTGATTTTGATGTTTTTTTGATCTGAATTTTTTCACGATTAATTACTTTACTTAATTACGAATTTACGTGATTTTTTTATTTTTTATTTTTATTTTTTTGTTGATTTTTTGAAAAATAAGGACTAAATTTACAATAAGTTTATGACCGGATGTGAGACTAATTTAAAAGGTTAATAGGGACCTGTAAAAAACGCACCCTTGAATTTAATCGACTGGAAAATGACTGTTTTCCAAACGGTCTCCAAATTCGATGAAATTAGTTTTGTTAGGACCGTATCATCAAAACATAGCTACATTTATTTTTCTGGGATTTTTGGAGTTAGTATGTGACCCCGGTATTATAAAATGTACGTTAAAATCAATTTTGAATGTTATATTAATTTATATTTTAATTTTGATGAAAATTGATCGAAACGATCGAATTGGCTTACCAGACATATCCCATTGTGTCAGGAATAGGGGTATTTGGTTCATGGGCAGCTAGTAGTTTGGTTTTGCAGATATTATATTCACAGGATCCTGGTTTACAGCTGAAGCGATATTTGGAAAGCTTTGTATCCACGTATTACATTCAGTTGTGTTTTGTATTATTTTCCACTGCATTGTAATTTGTAAATCTCTTATATTTATCAAATGTATATTATTTATTCATTCTTTGTATATTCTTGTACTCTGATGTAAATTGTTGAAATGTTCTTTTGTTTGTGTTATGATTTGTCGTGTTCTCAGACAATCCGTTATTTCCTTTACGGGGAAGTTCAAGTTGTCACAATTAGCTTGGCAACTATGTATGACTTTAAAACCAAATTTTTGCATATAGCCAAGTACAATTTGAACTACATTTTATAGTGGTCATGCCTATGTGTACATGAGAAAAGAGATCTAAAACAGCTAGCATCTATCAAGCAAGAAAATGGAAACAGACATGTGTTTTATAAAGGTGCTTGAGAATCAAGCCTAGCCTTTAAAACCATTTCATTCATGTGCTTTGTGACCTTCATTCAACCTGACCATATATCACCTAAGAGTAAAATCAAAACTTGAAAAGCCATAACATAACCTTCCTTTCAATCAAACATGTTGCTCAATCAAACATGATGCAGCAACCTATAAACGTTGAGTACACTACCATTTATAGTTTAGATTACTTGGAAATGAAGTTTGGTTTTAAAACTATTTAATACTAGGTTATGTGTGTGTGTATATATATATATGTGTGTGTGTGTCTATATATATATATATGTGTGTGTGTGTGTGTGTGTGTGTGTGTGTGTGTGTGTGTGTGTGTGTGTGTGTATGTATGTATGTATGTACTTATATAATGTGCTGGCTAAAGTTTCCCTCCCTGAAGCAAATTTGAACAGCTAAATAACCTAGCTATTGTTAGATCCTCTACTTTTGATTTTAATGACAACAACTATATGATTATAGGAAGTATATGTTGTGTTATGTAATAATGCTGGATATCAAGAAGAAGAAGAGCTCATGATCAAAGTTTACAAAACATACGCAAGGACATCAAAAAGGTTATATTATGTATTAGATTAAATGTACAATCTCCATGTAATCATATGAGAAGTTGCATAAAGAACATATGTAAGTCTGTGCTAGATCAGACGTCTGTTCTATAGAACCAGACGTCTGAATCTAAAGTCAGAATATTATTCCCGACTCAGCACAGACGTCTGTTGAAGGTCTAAGGAAAAATTTCTTGACAACACAGACGTTTGTCTCTATAGGGATAGACGTATTCCATGTATTTGAATTATATCAATTATACATGAACAGATGTCTGACCATATGGACAGACGTCTGTCCTCGCATATGACTTATACTTCTGAAAGGGTAATTCTTCATTCCTAAAAGACACAACCTTCTTTTTCATTTTAAAACGTTTTTTTAAGACACAACATTTCGGATAAAGAGTTTTAATTTCAAAGGTTATAATCTTTCATGAAAACTCTTCACTTATTATAAATATATCTTGATTCAAGGTTTCTAATAACTAATTCTTTCCAGATCTATTATATACTTTCTGAAAGCTCTCTATACTTAATATTCTCTAAGATTTCTTTCAAGCACTCAACTTCTTCTCTACTCTCAAGTTATTCAAACTCTCATATTAACTCAAGGAGATTATAGGAGAAACCTATACAAGTCAGTCAAAATCTGTGTTGTGAAGAACATAATATTGTCAAAGCAACTTATCGTCTGTAAGCCTATTCCTCCAGGAGAAGTGAGGGCAGTTTGTGTTAGTAAAAAACCGAAGGGGAGCTTCGGGACTGACGTAGGACGAGAGGTCCGAATCAGGATAAAATACTGGTGTGGTTACTTCTTACTTTACTTGCATTTTTATTTACTAGTTGATTTTACTACTTGCTATAGCTAAGACACATATTCAATCCTATTATAGAATTTCAATTGGTATCAAAGCAGTGTTAGGTTAGATTCAATTACAGTAACTTTTATTTGCATCATTGTTTTAAAAGGCAAGCAATAACACTAATAGCATATTTCAAGAAGTCAATCAACACAAAGACCCCCGCTTTTTAATTGATGTAGTTATGCATAATGGTCAACACGTATGAGAATTTTTATGGAAGCAAATGGTTTGGAAATATGGGCTGCCACTAAAAAGAAATATGAAGTACCAACCACAGAATTGAGTGTGTGGACCGATGTCCAAAAAGTCGTAGCTTCCAACAATTCTAAAGCCATGAATGTTTTATTTTGTGCATTAGATAAAGTTTTCACGTGTCATGATGTGCACCACTGCTTATGATATATGGAGGAGTTTACTAATCACTCACGAAGGCATTACAAAAGTTAAGCAAACAAAAATATCAATTTTGCAAAATCAATTTTCATCTTTCAAAATGAATGTTGGAGAAACCATTAGTGATATGTACACTAGATTCCAAACAATTCAGCACGATGGCACTTGGAGTCAAATTCACTGATTTTGATTTAGTCACACGAAATTTGAATTCTTTAACTAATGAGTGGGAAAGAAAATTTCTAGCCATAGAAGAGGTTAACGATCTTTCCCAACTCAAAGTTGAGGAATTAATTGGAAATTTGTTGTCCTATGAAGCTAATTTGTAGGTTAGAAAAGAACAGAATACAGAAAAGAAATATATTGCTTTTCCAGCAAATAATGACGACTCAAATTTAAATGAAGAGGAGATAGTATTCATAGTTAAAAACTACAATAAGTTCAAGAAATTCTGAAAGATAACCAAATTCCAGAAAAATAATATACAAAGTTCAACAAATCAGACTATGGTTAAGTGCTACAATTGTGATGAATTTGATCATATAAAGAAAGACTGCCCGAAGAATAAAAAAGAAAAGCAGAAGATAGAGAAATTCAAGAAAAGAAGAGCTTTTCAAGTCATATGGGATGACTCTGATTCATCTTCATCTGATAGTGAAAGTGAAAGTGAATCAGAACAAGCCAATGTATGTATTATGGCAGATACAAACAAGGTATGTCATGAACTCGCTTATAATGAGATTTTGGAAATTAGCATGGAATTAGATGACAAGTTTAGAGAACAAAAGAATTTAAATAAATAATTCATTGCTAAAATAAATAGGATGGAAACTGAAATTGGATTATTAAAAGATGAGAAAACAATTCTAGAAGATGAAATGGAAAATTCACAAATCAAAATTAAAGAGTTATCTTTGGAAAATGAATCTTTATCTATATAACTAGGAAAATTTAAACAAAAAAATAAAGATATTATAGATAAAGCCATAAACCTAAGTAGTAATTTAGAAATATCTTTATCTGAAATTTCTAAACTCAAAAATGATTTGGAAAAGATTACTACTAATGCATCTAAATTTAACAAAAGAAAACAAAGTCTAGATCATTTGATCAAAAGTTCAAAACCATCTAGGAACATAAATGGATTAGGCTTTAAAAAGGAATCAAATACTAAAAATTATAGCTTTATGTATAAGAAGGTAAAAATGAAGAATACTTATAAAAATATAGAAGAGTCTAAGAAAGATAAAAAAAGGGATAAAAAAGTTGAATTACCGAAAGAGGTAAAGATTTGGATTCCTAAATCAAATAACAAACTCATTAGGCAAAAATATATTAAGAGTTTCTTACATAATGTAGTTCATAATTCAAATTATGTTTATAAAGGCCCCACACCCACATGGGTATGGTTGCCTTCTCCGCCTAACATTTAGGACCCCTAGCGGAGGAAGTGGGTAAATCTTCTTATCTTGTAGGTATCCAAATCAAGACAAAAGAGAAATGGATTCCAGATAGTGGTGCTCTAAGTACATGACTAGAAACAAAGACATGCTATCAAATATAACATATACAGATGGTGGCATAGTAACATTTGGCGACAATTCAAAAGGATACATCATTAGCATTGAAGAGGTCATCAATATCAGTATATCCAATTCTCCCATTATTACTAATGTTTTGTTAGTTAAAAATCTGAAACATAATCTTTTAAGCATTAGTCAACTTTGCGATAAAGGATTTCAAATTAGCTTAAAAGATAAATGCTACATTTTTTATGATCACGAGAATTTAATTTTTTAAAGGTCCTAGAAATAGGAATATTTATGTTTTAAATATGAAAATTAAGCAAAACTCGGATTTATGTCTTATTGTAAATCATGAAGATCCATCGTTATGGCATAAACGGCTTTGTCACATAAATTTTAAATATATAAATAAGTTAGCTAAAAATGAACTAGTCATAGGTTTACCAAAAATTAATTTTAAAGTAAGTAATTTATGCGATGCATGTCAAATTGGAAAATTAAGAAAGAGTTCATTTCAATCAAAGAATAATATTTCTACAAAACAACCACTAGAATTATTACATTTAGACTTGTTTGGTCCTACCCAAACTCAGTCGTTAAATCATAATAAATATGTTTTTGTGATTGTTGATGATTTTTCAAGATATACATGGACTTTGTTTCTAAAACATAAAAGTGATACCTTTAGTGTCTTTAAGATTATTGCTAAATGAATAATGAATTTATTAGATCTCAAAATTAAAAATATTCGTAATGACCATGGACGAGAATTTGAAAATGAGTTGTTTAATGATTTTTTTAATAAAAAGGGGATAAATCATAATTTCTCTATTCCACGAACACCTCAACAAAACGGTTTTGTAGAAAGAAGAGAACTTTACAAGAATGCGCTATAACTTTACTAAATAGTAGAAAAATACAAGAATTCTCTATAACCTTATTAACTTATGGAAAAATACAAGAATGCGCTATAACTTTACTAAATAGTAGAAAGAAAGAAGAGAACTTTACATGTTATGTATTAAATAGAGTAACTTTACGACCAATGACGGAAAATATATGCCATGAAATGCTTTTTGGAAAGAAACCTAAGGTTTCATATTTTAGAACCTAAGGTTCAAAGTGTTTCATTTTAAACACAAAAGACAATTTAGAAAAGTTCGATCTTAAGGCTGATGAAGGAATCTTTATAGGTTATTCTGATCGAAGTAAGGCATACAAAATTTTTAATAAATGAACTAGTATGACTGAAGAAAGTTTACATGTGAAACGACCTGAACTTCCCCGGTCTTCGAAGAGAAGAGAAAGAACGGATTGTCTGAGAACACGACCAATTAGAACACAAACAGAAGAACATTTCATTGCTATTACAACATTTTACATCAGAGTACAAGAATATACAGAGTATGAACAAATAATATACATTTGATAAATATCAGAGATTTACAAATTACAATGCAGCGGAAAATAATACAAAACACAACTGAAAGAGATACACAGATACAGAGCTTTCTGAATATCATTCCAGCTGTAAACCAAGATCCTGTGAATATAAATTTGCAAAACCAAAACTACTAGCTGCCCGTGTGGAAAATAGGGGCACCCAGAGTTTAGATTAAAACAATAAAATCCAGGTCAGTCATGTGATTGGTGTGAGAACAAAAATAGTTATTTAATCTTTACTTTAAAATAGAGTAAATCAAGGGACCACGCCGTATAACACAGAATGAGTTTCCTCCCAAGAATACCAATGCATAAAACAAACAGCACAATGCTTTTTGGAAAAATGAAGCTATTATAAGACCCAGGTACCATCACATAATGCAACGCAAGCCGGAGGATAGGGTTTTCCCTTATAATAGCCAAACATGCTTGGTACGTTTAAAACAAATCATTTGATACTATTATAAGTGCATAGTGTATAAAAGAACTTCAAATATAAATGTATTAATCATAAATGGCATGAGTTCCATATATCATGTCGCCAATACTAGGCTTTATAATCAAAACTGAAATGTCACGTATTGGAAATTGGATTTCCGTCATGAGTCGAGGCAAGGGATGTACTCCTCGTTGGCTTCGAGACACTCTAGCAAATGCCTCAGGATCTCCCACAGTAGACCCTTGGTTCCTCCAAGGCCGGTCCTCCCTTACATTTGAGGATTAGTATACCTGAACACACGTTTCTCCGCCCTATAGGGCGTAATTGAGCCAGATGACTCAATATCCATCGGCTCCGTAGTATCCGATATATCCGAGGCGCCTCGCATTCCAACAACCACATAGGTAAAAATAAAAAAATGTTTGGGCTTGCAAAACCCTGACACCACCCATAGCTAGAAAGAAACGTCCTGTCCTACTTAGGTCCCTTATCCCGTTTTTAACTTATACCGTGGTGTGAGGCTCGCGAGTTAACGTTATAGACAAAGCTATGCTATAATAAAGTCGTGCTTTGATCATTAACCACAAGACTCTGCTTTTCAACAGAAGCCTTGATCATCTGCATCTCAACATGCCACATAGGCAATTCATGCCATGCGACTGATGTCAATCGATATATAACCTCTAAGCTTGTACGTCTCAGAGAAGGGCGTTAAGCAAGAGAATAAATTCTCCGCCGCCAAACAGATATATATTTAATAGAGATCAATCAACAAAGAATAAAATCCAATGTCAGACACACATCCATTTACAAGTTCATTCTCGGACTGAACGAAACCGGAGGCACCTTATTCCTCATCCCGTATGTCCAATACAGGAGAGAGGTCCTCGCATATCCGATCAATCTCCAAGTACGTCTGGACGATCACCACTTATTACCTCATCTTGGGTGTACAGCCCAATCAAGACATCAGTAATCATCCAAACTGTGTGAAGACCTCCAATCTTCAACCAATCTTCATCGTCGACTTATCGTCGAATCAGTTATTCAGAATGGGTATAAACCCGTCCTTTCCGAATAACTCGCGTATATAATAAACATGTGCTATAAAAACAAAACATACGCCTCATTCCAATTCTGAATATTCTTATATTTAAATATTCATATCCTTTGGGAAAGGTTCCCATTAATTTTATCAAAGATAAATTCTTTATATTTAATCTTCCTTTGGATATCAATTCAAACCATTTTAAGGTTTTCCAAACTAGTCGGGATTAGCGCACCATACCGAAGAAATAATTTGTTTAATTTCCTTATCCCAACCTATTCATCCACTGGAGCAAAACTAGTAATACTCCATAACTAACACCACCTTGTTATCGGTAAAACTAATTACCATTTTCGGCTCAAATCAAGCTAAAGATTTAACTATCGCTTGGAGCAAAACGGGTGATACTCCATTCTCGATCATTTCCCAAATTTGATAATTTAAATGATCAATTCCCATTTCAATCTAAATAAAGATTCATTAAAACTCCACTTAGTTTTAATCTTCTCAAAAATCAATATTAATGATTATTTAACTTTAGAAACACAAACATGTCGCATCGACAATCTACACCGTACTATTGATTTCTGCCGATATATAAGCTCGTACGTCTTAGAGAATGGTGTTAAGTAAGAGAATAAATTCTCCGCCACCAAACAGATATATATTTAGCAGAGATCAACCATATGGTTCGAAATACAATGCAAGACATGTAATCCTGTCTTTAACTGGGTTAAAGAACCAATGTCATTTAAAACACGGTTCACAATAAACCCAAATCCTCTTCCACAATAATGGAATCTTCACGAAAAACATATCAATATATAATCGATATCAATTTCCGTATCCGACTAATAATATAAATGGAATAACGACAAAGCCTTTTAAATTCTATATATATTAACAGTCTTCCTCCATAGAAGCTCATTTCAATTATTATCAAATCGAATTCCATTCAACTCCAATTTAATATAATAAATTGGAAAACTTTACTTTGGAAAATCCCCGTTAAATCTTAATAAAAAGATTTATAAATTCCAAATCACATTACACTGTAAATCGGGTTAAATAACGAATGTCGTTAAGAACACAGTTCACAATAAACCCAATTCACGTTCCATTTTCAATTCCAATTAAATGTTAATTAATTGGTAATTCTTCTTTAAATCTTAATTAAAAGGTTTATTCTTTTCACATTAGGTTTAAGAACGGTGTTAATAAAGACACCATTCACGACAAACCCAAAATCCAATTCTATTCAATTCTATTCAATTCCAATTAAATATTAATTAATTGGTAAACTCTTCTAAATCTTATTTAAAAGATTTAATCTTTTCTCAACTGGATTTAAGAATAGTGTCATTAATTTAAAACACAGTTCACGACAAACCTAAAATCCAATTAAATATTAAATACAAGGCTCGGAATAGAAATTATATTGGCTTATATTCAATATCAAATTCTAAAATCAAAAAATATCGTATTGGGAATAACGACATATATATCTTCCAAATTCCTCCACAATATCCTTATAATCATTGAATTCAATATCGAAATATCCCGAAGATAATTTCGATTCAAATCCATTCTAATTCATATATCGGAAATTCTGGTTATTTTTAAAACCATTTCAAATCCAATTGATTTATTTAAAAATATTGGATTTATAATTCTAGTTCATAACTAGTTCATTTCTATAAAAATATATTTTTATCTTTTCAAATATGGAATTTTTCATCCCAATTCTTTACAAGTCATTTATTATGATTGTACACAAATTATTAATATTTTTAATAATTTTATCAAGGCCCGTATAGTCGATTTCAATAAACGATCATCGAACTGCACTTACAACGAGCTTTTCCAAATTTTATTTGGACATAATTCAAAATCCAACCATTAGATTTCGAATTCCTTATATTCGTTGGAAAGCTCTTTTCGATACGAACCCAACGGTTCCGGTTTTAGGAGAATCCGACGGTCGGATCTCCCGTAATGTCAATGCGAAGTCAATGGTCGAAATTCGCGAACTGCCGCGGCGCGGCGCGTTCTATTCAGGCCATTAAATATATATATTATATATATTTCTTCGATTTCCTTTTAAAACTTATTTTATAAATCGTTTTATATTCGTTTTCAAAACGATTTAAACTTCATATTCAAATTTAAATCAAAACTGAATATTCCATATCATTAATATATAAATGGTAATATTTTCAAAACAATAGATTTTGAAATCACTTCCTTTTCAATATTCATTATAAAAATGAATAAAATTGATATAAATATCGTTCACGTCAAAATGGCGTTAATTTGATCAACACAGCTTTATATATTTCAATATTTTCGTGTCCATCCCAAGTCAGACATCAAAATAATATTTTTATCTATTACTGAATATTATTTTAAAATATTAGTTATTTTAAAATATTCATTACAAGTCATTTTAAAATATTTGTTAATTTAAAATATTCGTTCTTTTTGAATTGAAATTAGACACAACCAATTACCATATAATTTTATTTATATGGATTTCATACACACATGTACACAATAATAATCAAACAAAGTCAACCATCATCCAGAGTGCATTACACAACTGCATAACCGTTAAATATAAACAGTTAATGCTTACAACAGTCTTTCAACCCATCGATTGACATACAACTAAATATTGGGATTAGTATATGTCCAATATCATCCCAATACCCGTGTGGGGTTTTCAAACAACAAACACTGATTATTATTTGTGTAGTTGGGTGATGTGTAAAATATATCATCCCAATCAATATCAGTCAAATGTGTGTACATAAACAAATCGTCCGATTTGTAAATGAATATTTATTTTATTCGTATACATGTTAAAATTTTTATTTTTAACTATGAAATATTTATTTCAACACATGAATATTTTATACAGTTCATTTATACAATAAAAATGATATTTTTATTGTTATAACATTTTTAGAAAATTTCGGCAGCATAACGACGCAATACTAGAATCGGAATAAGGACTAGCCTTATCCCACGCCTAATAATGGCTCGCACCATGTACAAACCAAATCTAATCAATTCATTTCACCCAAATTCAAACAAATAATTCAATCAACCAAACAACTAGTATATATATATTTAACTAGAAAATAAGTTAGAGTGAGAAGTTCTCACCTTTGGGATCCACTCCTCCGGTTTCTTTTCTGAATGGTTCAGATTTGGATTTGTTTTCCACCAGTTCCATCGCAATCTGTTTCACACGATTATTATATTAAAAACACATTTTTATTCTGCTACTATATAAATAAAATCACATTTTTATTCTAAAGTTATATATATATAAATCATATTTTTATATTCTCTACATATATAAAAATCATATTTTTACTCTATGTTATTATATATAAAAATCTCACCTTTTTATTTATAAAAATCTCACATTTTTATTTATAAAAATCTCACTTTTTTTATTTATAAAAATCTCACCTTTTTATTTATAAAAATATAACCTTTTTATTTAAATAAAATCTAACCTTTTTATTTATAAAAATCTCGCCTTTTTATTTATAAAAATCTAACCATTTTACTTATAAAAATCTCACCTTATTATTTATAAAAATCTATATTCCTATAGGATTTAAAATCATGTTCATATCAATGAATTTAAAACAAGAAAACTTATATTGATTTTTAGGGTTTCGATCGGAGAGGAACACAAAAGAGGAGGCGGAGGCTAAGGGGGTCGCGCCGGGGTGCGTGCAGGTCGTGGGTACGCAGTTGGACGGCGGTGGCCCTGGTGGAAAGGCGACGGAGTTTTTAAGGCTCTAAGGCTTTGGGCAGGATGTATTGGAGAAGAAGGGGGAGTGGCGGCTTAGGAGGAGGAGGTGGCGACTGGGGGAGGACGCGGAGCGGTGGGCGGTGGCATGGGAACGACGACGGAAATGGGGAGGGGGCGACGGGCTGCTGAAGGGGATCGGGTCTCGTTCTAATTTAGGTTCAGAAATGAAAGAGGGGGGGTAATATAATATATATAATTTATTTTATATTTATATTATTTCCAGAAAAACAACTTTTTAATACAAAGTCCAAACGAGGCCCAACGACGGACGCCCCCAGCTAATTACCCCCATTCCGAACATAATGGGAAATGTCCGGTAAGCCAATTCTATCGTTTCGATCAATTCCCGTTCAAATTAAAATATAAAACAATATAACGTTCAAATTTGATTTTAACGTGCATTTTAATTTACCGTGGCCACATACTGACTCCAAAAATTTCAGAAAAATAAATCTAGCTATGTTTTAACGATACGGTCCTAACAAAACTAATTTCATCGAATTTGGAGACCGTTTGAAAAACGGTCGTTTTTCAGTCGATTAAATTCAAACTGAAATGACCAAACACGTTTAAATTCACCACGCTCACATATTGATTCCAAAAATTATGAAAATTGGAATCTAGCAATAATTTGACATTCCGGATCCAATAAAAATAGTCTAATCGAAAACGGAGATCGTTTGCAAAATCGCTATTTTAAGGGCTAAATTCCATAGCGACTATTCTGAATTTTCAATTGGACATAACTTTTTATTCCCGCTATGAAATCTGGATTTTTCACATTTGTTGGAAAGATATTTTCAAACAGATTCAAATATTTTTGGTTTCACTAAAATCCGGTTTATTTTGAATCTTGTACATTCATTTGAAATTTGAAATCGAATTTTCAAACTACCACGCTATTTCCAATTCCTTTTATAATTAAAATAAATATTTATATTCTAACTTCGATTAAAATAAATTTATACATTCTAATTCTATTTAAAATAAATTCCTAGTCGTTATTATTTAAAATAAATCATTTTAAATATTCAAAATTCATTAAAATAGCCATAATAAAAAAATTAAATTGGTTCTGATTTTCCGGGTTGTTACAATCTCCCCCACTTAAAATCTTTTCGTCCCGAAAGGGAACGGGGCTGAAAGTTGTTTAACTAACCAACTCAACTCTCAGTTTGGCTTTCATTCTTCAACTTTTCAGTTTCTAAGAATTTTCTAATTCTTCAAAAATTTGGCTAACACCCTAAATTTCTGAAAACTTTCGCCATAACCTCCTTTGTACGGGGAGACATTTAAAGACGCAACTAGCCACGTAGGGCCCTCATCAACCAAAAAGAAAAAGCTAAGCGGCTAGCCAATCGGCTCATAAAATCATCCAAACCCAATAAATTAGTAAACATGTACCTATTTGTCGGGCATACAGTTTTATTCCTCTTCTCTAGCCTCCTGCTATGACCTGTTCAATATATATGCATGTACATGTATGCAATTTCAGTCCAGTTTCTACTCAGTTCAATATTTCTCTTGATTGGCTACATTTACTATTCATTATCATATTGGTTTGAACAATATAATTAGTTAACTAATAATCAAACAACACAACCAGCAATCAACTAGTTGGTTAAAATTTTAAATTCATAACTTTGATATATATATTCAAAATCATGTTTTTGATGCAAATTCACAACAATAAACTCTATCTAGTTTTAGTTCTCACACCAGCCAGTTGGAAATATATAGATATCACACTTTCGAAACTCGAGCACAGATGCTGATGATGTTGCCGCATCACCAGAATCATGCCCGGGCGACTAGAGTATGATTCTATATCTATCCAGTATATTAAAACTTCGAATACATGTTTGCAAGGCATATATGCAAAATCTTTATATACTCGATTGTCCAAATTCAATATAAAATGAATTTTCAAATACGTATAAAATGTTTTAAATTTTCAAAACAAAATTCGTTTTCATCTTTATTTTAAAAACACTACTCTTCACACTCGTTCTAGGATACTACTGATCCTATCTCTAACAAGTTATTCCTATTGGATATTACTAATCCAATCTCTGATAAATTCTTTCATTCGGTTCTAATGTGTCTTGTTCTCGAGCTCTGTAAAACCAAAGCTCCGATAAAAAATGAAACGACCCGAACTTCCCCGGTCTCCGAAGAGAAGAGAAAGAACTGATTGTCTGAGAACACAACAAATCAGAACACAAACAGAAGAACATTTCATTATTATTAAAACATTTTACATCAGAGTACAAGAATAAACAGAGTATGAACAAATAATATATATTTGATAAATATCAGAGATTTACAAATTACAATGTAGCGGAAAATAATAAAAAACACAACTGAAAGAGATACAGAGCTTTCTGAATATCATTCCAGCTGTAAACCAGGACCTGTGAATATAAATATGCAAAACAAAAACTAATAGCTGCCCATGTGGAAAATAGGGGCACCCAGAGTTTAGGTTAAAACAATAACCTCCAAGTCAGTCATGTGACTGGTGTGAGAACTAAAACAGTTATTTAATCTTTATTTTTAAATAGAATAAATCAAGGGACCACGCCGTATAACATGAAACGGGTTTCCTCCCAAGAATAACAGTGCATAAAACAAGCAGCGCAATGCTTTTTGGAAAAATGAAGCTTTTATAAGACCCAGGTCCCATCACATAATGCAACGCAAGCTGGAGGATAGGGTTTTCCCTTATAATAGCCAAACATGCTTGGTATGTTTAAAACAAATCATTTGATACTATTATAAGTGCATAATGTATAAAACAACTTCAAATATAAATGTATCAATCATAGACAGCATGGGTACGATATATCATGTCGCCAATACTAGGCTCTACAATCAAAACTGAAATGTCACGTATTGGAAACTGGATTTCCGTCATGAGTTGAGGCAAGGGATGTACTCCTCGCCGACTTCGAGACACTCTAGCAAATGCCTCAGGATCTCCCGCAGTAGACCCTTGGATCCTCCAAGGCAGGTCCTCCCTTACGTTTGAGGATTAGTATTCCTGAACACACGTTTCCCCGCCCTATAGGGCGTAATTGAGCCAGATGACTCAGTATCCATCGGCTCCGTAGTAACCGATATATCCGAGGCACCTCGCATTCAATCAAACACATAGGTAAAAATATAAAAGTGTCTGGGCTTGCAGAACCCTGACACCATCCATAGCTAGAAAGAAACATCATGTCCTCCTGGGGTCCCTTATCCCGTTTTTAACTCATACCGAGGTGTGGGGCTCGCGAATTAACGCTATACAAAAAGCTATGCTATATTAAAGTCGTGCTTTGATCATCAACCACAAGACTCTGCTTTTCAACAGAAGCCTTGATCATCTGCATCGCAGCATGCCACACAGGCAATTCACACCATGCGACTAATGTCTATCGATATATAACCTCTGAGCACGTACGTCTCCGAGAAGGTCATTAAGCAAGAGAATAAATACTCCACCACCAAAAAGATATATATTTAATAGAGATCAGTCAACACAGAATAAAATCCAATGTCAGACAAACATCCATTTACAAGTTCGTTCTGGGTCTGAACGAAACCGGAGTCACATTATTCCTTGTCATGTATGTCCAATACAGGAGAGAGGTCCTCGCATAACCTGTCGATCTCCAAGTACGTATGGACGATCACCACTTATTACCTCGTCTTGGGTGTATAGCCTAATCTAGATATCATTAATCATCCAAACGATGTGAAGACCTCCGATCTTCAACCACCGTCTTCATCGTCGACATATCGTCGAATCAGTTATTTAGAATAGGTAAAACCCGACCTTTCCGAATAACTCGCGTATATAATAAACAAGTGCTATAAAAACAAAACATATGCCTCATTCCAATTCTGAATATATTTTTATTTAAATATTCATATCCTTTGGGAAAGGTTTCCATTAATTTTATCAAAGATAAATTCTTTAAATTTATTCTTTAATCTTCCTTTGGATATCAATTCAAACCATTTTAAGGTTTTCCAAACTAGTCGGGATTAGCGTACCTTACCGAAGTAATAATTTGTTTAATTTCCCAATCCCAACCTATTCATCCCCTGGATAAAAACTGGTAATACTCTATAACTAACACCAAGGTGTTATCGATAAAATTAATTACCATTTCCCGCTCAAATCGAGCTAAAGATTTGACTATCGCTTGGAGCAAAACTGGTGATACTCCATTCTCGATCATTTCCCAAATTTGATAATTTAAGTTATCAATTCCCATTTCAATCTAATTAAAGATTCATTAAACTCCACTTAGTTTTAATCTTCTCAAAAATCAATATTAATGACTATTTAACTTTAGAAACACAAACATGTCGCATCGACAATCTACACCGTACTATTGATTTCTGCCTATATATAACCTCTAAGCTCGTACGTCTTAGAGAAGGATGTTAAGCAAAAGAATAAATTCTCTACCACCAAACAGATATATATATTTAGCATAGATCAACCATACAGTTCGAAATACAATGTTAGACATGTAATCCTGTCTTTAACTGGGTTAAAGAACCAATGTTATTTAAAACACGGTTCACAATAAACCCAAACCCTCTTCCATAAAAATGGAATCTTCACGGAAAATAGATCAATATATAATTGATATCAATTTCTGTATCCGACTAATAATATAAATGGAATAGGGACAAAGCCTTTTAAATTCCATATATATTAACAGCCTTCCTCCACAGAAACTCATTTCGATTATTATCAAATCGAATTCCATTCAATTCCAATTTAATATATTAAATTGGAAAACTTTACTTTGGAAAGTCCCCGTTAAATCTTAATAAAAAGATTTATAAATTCCAAATCACATTTCACTGTAAATCGGGTTAAAGAACGGATGTCGTTAAAAGCACAGTTCACAATAAACCCAATTCACATTCCATTTTCTATTCCAATTAAATGTTAATTAATTGGTAATTCTTCTTTAAATCTTAATTAAAAGATTTATTCTTTTCACACTGGGTTTAAGAACGGTGTTAATAAAGACACCATTCACGACGAACCCAAAATCCAATTATATTCAATTCCAATTAAATATTAATTAATTGGTAAACTCTTCTAAATCTTATTTAAAATATTTAATCTTTTCTCAACTAGGTTTAAGAATAGTGTCATTTAAAACACAGTTCACGAAAACCAAAAATGCAATTCAATATTAAATACAATGCTCTGAGCAGAAATTATATCGCCTTATATTCAATATCAAATTCAGAAATCAACAAATATCGTATTGGGAATAACGATATATATATCTACAAAATTCCTCCACAATATCCGTATAATCATGGAATCCAATATCGAAATATCCCGAAGATAATTTCGATTCAAATCCATTCCAATTCATATATAGGAAATTATGGTTATTTTTAAAACCATTTCAAATCCAATTTATTTATTTAAAAATATTGGATTTATATTTCTAGTTCATTTCGACAAAAATATATTTTTATCTTTTCAAATATGATATTTTCATCCCAATTCTTTCCAAATCATTTATTATAATTTTGCACAAATTATTAATATTTTTAATAATTTATCAAGACCCGTACAGTCGATATCCATAAACGTTCATCGAACTGCACTTACAGCGAGCTTTTCCAAATTTGATTTGGACATAATTCCAAATCCAACCATTAGATTTCAAATTCCTTATATTCGTTGGAATACTCTTTTCGATGCGAACCCAACGGTTCTAGTTTTAGGAGAATCCGACGGTCGGATCTCTCGTAAAATCAATGCGAAGTCAATGGTCGAAATTCGCGAACTATCGCGGCGCGTTCTATTCAGGCCATTAAATATGTATAATATATATATATATATATATATTATATACTTCGTCGATTTCCTTTTAAAATGTATTTTATAAATCATTTTAAATTCCTTTTCAAAGCGATTTCAACTTCATATTCAATTTTAAATCAAAATTGAATATTCTGTATCATTAATATATAAATGATAATATTTTCAAAACATTAGATTTTGAAATCACTTCCTTTTCGATATTCATTATAAAAATGAATAAAATCGATATAAATATCGTTCATGTCAAAATGGCGTTAATTTAATCAACACGACTTTATATATTTCAATATTTTCGTGTCCATCCCAAGTCGGACATCAAAATCATATTTTGATCTATTACTTAATATCATTTTAAAATATTAGTTATTTTAAAATATTCATTACTCGTCATTTTAAAATATTTGTTAATTTAAAATATTTGTTCTTTCCGAATTGGAATCAGACACAGTCAATTACCATATAATTTTATTTATATGGATTTCATACACACATGCACACAACAATAATCAAACACAGTCAACCATCATCCAGAGTGCATTACACAGCTGCATAAGCGTTAAATATAAACAGTTAACGCTTACAACAGTCTGTCAACCCATCGATTGACATACAACTAAATTTTGGGATTAGTATATGTCCGATATAATCCCAATACCCGTGTGGGGTTTTCAAACAACAAACACTGATTATTATTTGTGCAGTTGGGCGATGTGTAAAATATATCGTCCCAATCAATATAAGTCAAAAGTGTGTACATAAACAAATCATCCGATTTGTAAATGAATATTTATTTTATTCATATATACGTTAAAAATTATATTTTTAACTATAAAATATTTATTTCAACACATGAATATTTTATACAGTTCATTTATACAATTAAAAATGATATTTTTATTGTTTTAACATTTTTAGAAAATTTCGGCAGTATAACGGTGCGATACTAAAACCGGAATAAAGTCTAGCCTTATCCCTCGCCTAATAGTGGCTCACGCCATGTACAAACCGAATCTAATCAATTCATTTCACCCAGACAACCAAATTCAAACAAATAATCCAATTAACCAAACAAACATGGTTTCAAATAAATGTGTTGGGTGCAACTAAGCACCGTCTGCATCCTAGTATATATATTTAACTAGAAAATAAATTAGTGTGAGAAGTTCTCACCTTTGGGATCCACTCCTCTCGTTTCGTTTCTGAATGGTTAAGATTTGGATTTGTTTTCCACCAGTTCCATCGAAATCTGTTTCACACGATTTTTATATTAAAAATCACATTTTTTTCTGCTACTATATAAATAAAAATCACATTTTTATTCTAACGTTATATTTATAAAAATCATATTTTTATATTCTCTACATATATAAAAATCATACTTTTACTCTATGTTATTATATATGAAAATATCACCTTTTTATTTATAAAAATCTCACCTTATTTATAAAAATCTCACCTTTTTATTTATAAAAATCTCACCTTTTTATTTATAGAAATCTAACCTTTATATTTATAAAAATCTAACCTTTTTATTTATAAAAATCTCACCTTTTTATTTATAAAAATCTCACCTTTTTATTTATAAAAATCTAACTATTTTATTTATAAAAACTCACCTTTTTATTTATAAAAATCTATATTCCTATAGGATTTAAAGTCATGTTCATATCATGGAATTTAAAACAAGAAAACTTACATTGATTTTTTGGTTGTCGACCGGAGAGGAACACAAAAGAGGAGGCAGAGGCCGAGGGGGTCACGCCGGGGTGCGTGCAGGTGGTGGTTGGTGCGCAATTGGCCGGCGGCGTACCTGGTGGAAGGGTGGTGGAGTTTTTATGGCTGTAGTGCTTTGGGGGGGTCGGATTGGAGAAGAAGAGGGAGTGGCGACTCAGAAGAAGGAGGTGGCGACTGGGAGAGGGTGCGGAGGCGGAGCAGTGGGCAGTGGCGTGGGAACGATGACGAAAATGGGGAGGGGGCGATGGGCTGCTGAAGGGGATCGGGTCTCATTCTAATTTAGGTTTAGAAATGAAAGAGGGGGGGTAATATAATAAATATATATATAATTTATTTTATAATTATATTATTTCCAAAAAAAACTTTTTAATACGAATTCCAAACGAGGCCCAACGACCGACAACTCTAGCTAATTCCCCCCACTCCAAACACAATGGGATATGTCTGGTAAGCCAATTCTATCGTTTCGATCAGTTTCCGTTCAAATTAAAATATAAATCAATATAACGTTCAAATTTGATTTTAACGTACATTTTAATTTACCGGGGCCACATACTGACTCCAAAAATTCTAGAAAAATAAATCTAGCTATGTTTTGACGATACGGTCCTAACAAAACTAATTTCGTCAAATTTGGAGACCGTTTGAAAAACGGTCATTTTTCAGTCGATTGAATTCAAATTGAAATGACTAAACACGTTTAAATTCATCACGCTCACATATTGATTCCAAAAATTATGAAAATTGGAATCTAGCAATTATTTTACATTCTGGATCCAACAAAAGTGGTCTCGTAAAAAATGGAGGTCGTTTGGCAAATCGCTATTTTTAAGGGCTAAATTCCATAGCGACTATTCTGAATTTTCAATTGGACATAACTTTTTATTCCCGCTATGAAATCTAGATTTTTCACATTCGTTGGAAAGATATTTTCAAACAGATTCAAACATTTTTGGTTTCACTAAAATCCGTTTTATTTTGAATCTTGTACATTCATTTGAAATTTGAAATTGAATTTTCAAACTACCGCGCCATTTCCAATTCCTTTTATAATTAAAATAAATATTTATATTCTAACTTCGATTTAAATAAATTTATACATTCTAATTCTATTCAAAATAAATTCCTAGTTGTTATTATTTAAAATAAATCATTTAAATATTCAAAATTCATTAAAATAGCCATAATAAAAAATTTAAATTGGTTCTGATTTTCCGGGTTGTTACAACATGTCTCATTTGACGAAAACTTTTTAAATACTTATAAACTTATGTTGAAGAAGAAATTGAAATTCAAAAAGTAAATGACTTAAATATATCTGATTCATGAACCATTTTAAGATCACCTCCATGAATCTTAGAAGTCATCCTCTAAATAAATCAAATAATAGGTGATATAAATTCGAGAATGTCTATTGGTCATCAACTAAATCAAATGAGTCACTTAGCTTTTATTTTTTCATGAGAACCCAAAAATTATAAAGAAGCTGCAAACAAAGAATCATGAATTTTAGCAATGCAAGAAGAGCTTAACCAATTCGAAAGAAATGAAGCATGTGAACTAGTACCAAGACCAACAGATCAATCAGTAATTGGAACAAAATGGGGATATAAGAATAAGGCAGACGAAATGGTAATATAGCTCGTAACAAAGATCATTTAGTTGCTTAAGGTTACAATCAGGAAGAAGGAATTGATTACAAAGAAACATTTGCCTCAGTAGCACGCCTGGAAGCAATATGTACTCTACTTGCATTTGCGGCTCATTATAATATAAAGCTTTTTCAAACGGATGTTAAAAGCGCTTTTTTGAACGGTTATATAAAAGAACAAGTTTATGTCGAACAACCTCCACTTTTTACTCATGAGAAATTTCCTGATCATGTTTTCAAACTTAAGAAGGCTTTACATGGTTTAAAAAAAGCAACTGTGCTTGGTATGAAAGATTAAAATCACACTTAGTTGACTCTGGTTTCGAAATCGGTAAAGTAGATACAACATTATTCATAAAAAGAACTCAAAAAAGACATACTAGTTGTTCAAATATATGTTGACGGTATAATATTTGGATCAACAAACGAAAAACTATGTGAAGATTTTTCTAATATAACGAAGAATGAATTCGTAATGTCACTCATGGATGAATTATTATTTTTCTTAGGATTACAAATTAAACAACATAAAAATGGCATTTTTATAAATCAAGGAAAATACTGTAATGATTTACTAAAGCGTTTTAATATGGAAAACACTTCAAGTATACCTACACTAATGAGTACAACCGTTCACTTAGAAAAAGATGACAACGGAAAAGACTTTGATCAAAAATTATATCGAAGTATAATAGGGTCACTCTTATATCTAACTACTAGTAGACCAGACATTATGATGAGCGTTTGCCTTTGTGCGTGATTTCAAGCACAGCCAAAAGAACCACATTTTAGAGTTGTGAAACGAATTTTGAGATACTTAACCAACACTAAAGATTACGGGCTATTCTATCCTAAAGGTAGCTCGTTCGAACATGTATCATATAGTGTTGCAGACTTCGGAGGCTGCAAGACATGTAGAAAAAGAACAAGTGGTACATGCCATTTCATAAGTCAATCTCTTGTTTCTTGGTATAGTAAGAAAAAAAATTCAGTTTTACTCTCAACATGTGAAGCATAATATATATCTACTGGTCTTGCTTGTGTACAAGTAATCTATATGCAACAAATGCTAAAAGATTATGGAAAACATCTTACTAACTCACCTATATTTTACGATAACACTGGTACTATTAATTTATCTAAGAACCCTATTAATTACTCTAGAACAAAACATATTGTCATTGGACACCACTTCCTAAGAGATCATGTTGAGAAAGGTAATAAACGATAGAATATGTTAGTACAGATAAACAAGTTGCCGACATATTTACAAAACCTTTAAATGAGACGTCTTTTACAAACTTATGACAAGAATTAGGCATCTGCTCATATTTTGAATTATATAATTTCATCTCTATAAAAAAATATTCTTTAATTAGAATAAGTGTCCTGTACTTACTCTTATTCTTTTCTTTATATGTGGTCTAAAAGTAAAAAATTACCTATTTTGACGAAATAAAAATAGTAAACACTCCATTATATATACAATTTTCTTTGCTAAAACAAATTCAACAAAATTCCAATATTTTTTTCGATACAATATCAAACAATTCTGCATCTTCTCTTACTATCACAATTACTACCGATAGTTCCGCAATGACTCCACATCCACCTACACCAATATCCAGACATGACCCATGTACAAATGGGAGGATTATCGAATTGGTTACACACCGGATTCAAAGAAGGCTAAGAAAACTCTATTTACTTCACCAGATACCAAATGGAAGATTGATGAAATTCATCATTTTCAAGAGCAACAACTACGTCTTCAAAAAGAGCTCTGCTTCGATCAAAAAGTTACGTCAACTCGGCTAAGTTTACTAGAACAAATCACAATAAAATTCTGCAGGTCAAAATAAAACAATGTTTCTGAACCTCTTCAAAACCTCTCAACCCACTTGATCAGTCTTCCTCTTATCGTACATCATCCAATCCAGTCAATCCATGGACGTCTCCAAAGAGACCTCCTTATTCACCAGATTCATGGGAAAGGAACTACAACAAGAATGAAGGTTTAAAAAAGAAGGCTCCTTAATAATACATATTCGTCGTATAAATAAATCTTTTATTTCTTGTATTTAATAATTGTTGCATTAAGATAATGCAATACTAGAAGTGTTTAACTGATCATTTTTTTAATAGTAAAAGTTTGATTGTTTGCTAAGAATTTGAGAATATATAAGACAAATATCTGTTGTAAAAAGACCAAACGTCTGATATTGAATCAAGAAAAATAATAAAGATTTGGCTTTAGCACAAACATCTGAAAATTCGATCGGATGTCTATACAAACTTTTGAGTTAAAAACCCTACAAAGAAAGACATTTAGTATTATCAAACTCGGATGTATCTCGCTCCTTCGAAACACACTCTTTAATCCTATTTCAACACAGACGTCTAATCATGTTCCACCATACGTCTATCTACGGTTTCGAGAAGTTATATACTGACAACACAGCGTTTGGTAGCCATGACAACAGACGTTTGAATTTTTGCCTGAACCGTTTTTACCCCTCCTTATATAATTTTTTTACTTTTTACCATTTCACTTTTAACATTACTCTCTTCCTCTTAGTCCTAACCCTAAATTCCAAAATTCCCAATCTGCACAAATTCTCAATTTAATTGGTAAATAACGTATGGCTTCAAAGAAGCAAAGGTTGTCGAAGCAACAACATCTCAGCAGCAAAATGAAACTCTAAATTACGCAACAGAGGAATAAATCGCTAGTTGGATGAAAGCCAAAGGAGGACCAAAATTGTTCGAATCACTAAAGAAAAAATCAATTCATTCAGGTCCTTTTTATCCACTTGGTCAATTATCTCACTATAATGTTAACAACACTATGATGTTAACAATATGCTCACATGAGCAAGAATTACACATTTGGTGGAGTATGAAGACAATGAAGGAATGATAGGAACTCTTGCCATTTACCTTTTCTTTGTTAATCTCTGTTCACTGGAAATATGGTCACCTCTGGATTTAGAAAATTGGATTTGGTCGATGGTTTATGGACAAGTACTTAAGAATAATGTTGAGATGATCGTTTAGATTCTAAACACATCTTTCACTGGGGTACAATTACAAGATATTCCCGATATGCGATATTAAATTAGAGACCGGATTGCTCATCAAATTTGGGAGGATATGTTTACATGAATGACTCCTTCACAATTTTGTCCTAGGCCAAGTCTAATCAATCGTATGTTAATTAATACATTATCTCCACGTCTTGGGAGTCATGAACAAGTATATAGTCACAATCACAAAGCTTTATATGTAGTATTTGGCCATACTTAGGTAAATTAGGCTCAATATATTTTTGAATAGATAAAGAATTTTTGGAGCCCTGTTAAACGAACCATTGCGTCTGTTTCCTCTCTTATGCGTATATTTCGATCACAAATTATACCTTTGCCTCTCTTATGCATCTAATTATTAGACCTCCACAAATTATCACATTCGAACAATGGAAAGAACGAAAAAATCTTCCCAAGAACCAATTCAACCTCCTCACCCCAACAACACCATAAACGTGAAGCTCAGGTCGAACAAAGCGAACGCATGGAGTATTACTCTGATCCAGAAATACAAGAAACACGGATTACGACAAAATCTGGAGAAAATATTCACGATATTACCTTGCAAAATCAATGACTTCTTTCTTTTAATCAACAGGTCTTAGGAAAGAAAGCCACCTAGAATGCTCTTTCTCAACACAGATGACTAAGGTTGGGAAAACCTTAGACAAGGTCGTTAATACACCTAGCAAAATAATTCGCAAGGTTCGTGGATGCTCTTCATCTAGGTCTTCTTCAGCATCTCCAACTCTGCCTCCTCCCCAACCAATTTTTCAGGATCCTCTACCGGGTTCAAGTACTCAAGTTCCATTTCAGAACCTCTTGCACCTGGTAAGAATCTGGTTCCTGGAGAAGAAGAAGAGGAGAGTGATTGGCCATCGGATGACACCCTCCACTGCGGACAACATACTTTCAACGGTTTGCCCATTCAGGAAAATGGCATATGCAATGATGAATCACAATGGCAACAATACAATGACCAATCATCCGATTTGTAGGGTTATTTTATAGATTCTTAATTTTATCATCATCACGCTTATCGTTGTCTATGTTATGTTTTTACTTATCTTTAATTTGACACTCTATGGTTTGTATTAATAACTCTATGTGTTTAACACTCTATGTTTGTATTTATAATTCTATGTACTTAAATCGATGCTTTGGTATGATGATTTGTGTTATTTCATGTATGATTATTTTTTGATAATGCCAAACGGGAAGAAAAGGGGATCATTAACTCAGGGGGAGCATTAAAATCGTACAGTCGTCATCAACAGAAAGGGGGAAAATGTTAGATCCTCTACTTTGGATTTTAATGACAACAAGTATATTATTATATGAACTATATATTGTGTTATGTAATAATGCAGGATATCAAGAAGAAGAAGAACTCATGATCAAAGGTAACAAGAGATACTCAAGGACATCACAAAGATTATATAATGTATTAGATTAAATGTAAAATCTCCATGTAATCATATGAGACGTTGCATAAAGAACATATATAAGTCTAATACAGATGTATGTTCTATAGAAACAAACTTCTGAAACTAAAGTCAGGAAATTATTCCAGACTCAGCACAGGCATCTATTCTATGAGAACAGACGTTTTGTTGAAGGTCTCAGGAAAAATTTCCTAACAACACGGACGTCTGTCTCTGTAACGACCCGCATTCTACACATCGGAGGATCGTAGAATATTTATTTCTTTTTTTTATGAGGTCGTATGGTCGTGTAACTTTGAGGAACGACTATTGGGGTCATTTTCCATGTTAACAATTTTTACCAAATTTTGAATGACCGTTTTACCCCTAGCGAATATTGTTTCGCCTATAACTTTTGACTGCTAAGGAGATTTGACCTGAAACCACTTCCATTAGCTTTGGATGATGGTTTCTCTTTCCGTAGAGTGGTCACATTAGCCAAACGGACTTATCGTTTGGGAGATATGGCTGAATTAAGGTTTGGAAGGTGAAAAACAGCTTAAATGGGCTTAATAGGGTAATTAGCAGCTAGGCCCATTGGGGATTTCGGGATTTGAGCTGTATAAGGGTTGATTAGGGTTAGAGAAACCTTTTCTTTGTCATTTTCCAACCGCCACTTACCTCTCTTCAACCCTAACAATGGCCTCCAACACCCAAATCACCTTTTAATCACCGTTTAATCAAGTTTTAGCCTAATCTATATCAAACCAAGGTGGGTTAGCATAGAATTTAGGATAGAGCTGCTGGAACACATAGAGATTTGACCCATATCAGAGATACTTTCAGATCTATAAGTAATTTGTGACTAAGGTGAGTGATTAGCATTGTTTTACACTAATCATGGTTAATTTGGGGTGATTAGTGTTAATTAGCGAAATTATAACTCAGAAAAATTTGGAAAAATATTCAGAAATTCTAAAATATTATTTTAGGGTTCTGATAGAAATTTGAGTTAATTTGGATAAGTTTTGCTAATTGTATGATTAAACATGATTAAGAGGGATTAAGGGGAAAACATAGGTTTTGGGTATGTTTGATCCATGTTGACATATTAAATTGTTGTTTTGGTGTTTATTGTTGATTCTCTATGTTGCAATGTTTGTATGATATGCTTTGTGATTGATTAGAAAAGTTAGAATGGTCGAAAACGTCGTCATATGGCGTAAAACAGTTGCTGGAAAAGTTGCAGGAAATGTGCAGGGTTTCGGATCGGAACGGATATAGGGCTCGGATCGGATAGGAGAACCGTGCAAGGGAATTCGATTCGGATCGAATTTGGCACTATAGGAGGCTTGTAAAGAAGAAAGGCCATTTGCATAGAGTTGGAGTTGGGTTTGGATCGGAAGCGAGGGCGAGGGGATCAGATCAGATTGAATTGGGGAGTGGGATCAGATTGACGGGGAGCGCAAAAGATTTCAAGCACTGAACCAAACCGGAGTACCACGAATGAAGGAGCCACTAATCAGAGGGAGTTGATGCATGTCGAACCGAACCGAGCAAGCTGAACGCACCAATGTGATGCATCGAACCAAACCATCGTGACACCCAACCGAACCAATGGAATACAACCGAACCGAACCAGTTTGAACCTCTATTACTTCTATGCGACGACTCTTCTGAAGACCAACTCCAATTCGACCAAAACCCGAGATGCAAAGGAAGTCCAAATGGGAGGTTATTACTCAGGACCCAAATAGGGATCAACGAGTTAACTTCATGAGTTGGGCTTTGCTGCGGGACGTGTGCTAAGGGGTTATCAATATCCATAACTTTGATTCACCACCAAGATGGATGTTAGGCTACGGATCAGTGCAGTGGGGTAGTTATTACTCCATGGGGGCAGAGTGATCGTATCATGGCTATGAGCCAGTGCAGTGGAGTCGTCATGACTTCATGGGACAGAGTGGACATAGCAAGGGATTAGTGGCTATGGATCAGTGCAGTGGAGCCGTCATGACTCCATGGGGCAGAGTGATCGTAGCAAAGGATTTGGGTGGTCAAAGCAGTGGATATCGTATGTTTTATGCACTGAGTGAGGGATGTGAGGATGGTTGCTATGCTTGATTGTTTGACATTACTATGACATGCACACCCCTCCCCCGCATCTTTACACTATATGTTAGTGTCACCTTAGAGTATTGTACATCTTGTCGTGCTAACTCTTTGGTTGCAGGTTCAGGTATGGTTAGTTATACCTGTTATTGTTCTATTTTGCTGCTTATCGCTCATACCAGACTTTTGTCTGACCCAGAGTTTTATGTCTCTTCTTATTACTCTGGGTGCTCCTAAACGAGCAAACTAGAGACAGGTTAGCTGGTTATGCACGAGTAGCTGATCCGGAGACGAGCAGGAGGCTCCCATGTATTATCTACATATATTCTCCCCCTGTTGTTGCTGGTCACTACTTTAGGCATTAGTAGTGTACCTCTTTCTTTTGCTTTAGAGATAGTATTTCAAAGTTGTAATAATGATGGTTTGGATCATAAGCTGTACTGTGAATTTTTCGCTGCTATGATGGTTTAGTTTTCAACTTATGCACTATCTCGCCTGTTTTATATCAAGTTATATTATTATTATATTTTGTTCCATGCGCTGTGAGATATACTACAGGTTCCTTTGGTAGTTTAGCTTCAACCCTTTTTCTTTGGCGACCGTCCCGTGCTGGTTGGACATCGATACAGCGCATTTCAGGGAAATGTCGGCTGGTTCGGGGTGACCCGTCACACTTGGTATCAGAGCTGCATAGTTAACCTAGGAAAAGACACCAAGGAGAGATAGTATACGTATATAAGAGTGCGTATTTGTGATATTTTGGTTTTCAAAAGCTATATATATACTATTAGTATATCTAAAGATGGAGTCGCGCTGCACTGGCACCACTGAAGAGATGGTTAATCGTTTTCTCCTTACAGATTGAACGATGAGCCGATATACGAGGAATACTGGTTCAGGAGCCAACAATAGGAATGCTCCCGATATGAGGAAGATGTTCACTGACTTAATGAGAGAGACGCATAGGGATGTTCATAGGGCAGCTCCTAATGCTGCAAATTGTGGTGGTGCAGTGGTGCAGGCGCCTAGGGACGATTTCGCCAAGCTCTGTAGGACTACACTAGTCTTGGTTGGAAGCTGTTCCACGGAACGGAATCAACTACAAAAGTTCAGGATTGGCTCGATAGTTGTGAGCGCATCTTCGAGGACCTAGGGATCGATTATTCGATGAAGAGGAAGCTAGCATCCCGTCAACTGCAAGGATGGGCTATGAATTGGTGGAATGCTATTAAGGCAGCTACTCCTGATGATCAAGTTACCTGGAATCAGTTTAAGACCCTCTTTAGTGATAAGTTTATCCCAGCTGCTCAAAAATCAGAGTTGTTTAGGAAGTTCTTGGAGCTTAAGAAGAATGGTAGGGCAGTCTCGGAGTATATTGCTGAGTTCGATACTTTATCGAAGTATGGATTATCCCTTATTGACACTCCCAAGAAGAAGAATAAGAAGTTCATAACAGGCTTAGATCAGTACTTGGGGGAAAGGCTTATAAACCATATTGATGAGACTTTTGAATTGATTATTGGAAAATCATTAGGTCAAAGAGCCTTTATCCTAAGCCCAAGGCTAAAGTCGTTGTTGCATCTATAGAGGGACCAAAGCCGCAGACAAGCGGTGGAGGCAAGACTAATTTCCAGAATAAAAGGAAACAGAATCAGACTAAGGATGGTCAGAAGAAGAGTAAGAAAGATGTTGAGTGCTTTAGCTGTGGCAAGAAGGGCCACTATGCCAAAGAATGTCGAGCAAAGACAGCGGACAGGAAGTGCTTCAACTGCGGTCAAGTGGGACATCACATGGATAAATGTCCGCAACCCCCTAAAGAGAAGCAGATTGTGAAAGCATATGCTATTAATGTTGTTCCTTCTTCGTCGAATGCCCCAATTGCAACGGAGAAAGGAAAGAATGTCTCCATTCAAGGTATGTTTTCTTTTTAAGATGTTCCTGTTCGAGTATTGTTTGATACTGGGGCTTCCCGTTCCTTCATATCTAGTGACCTGGTAGATAGGTTGGGATTGGAACCCGAGATAGTCGATAGACCTTTAGTTGTGACGAACCCGATTGGTGGTTCGACTAGCCTTAGTATGATTTGTCGAAATTTGGTCTTATCGAGTCATGGATGTATATTTGCTTGTGATTGCTTTGTTTTGGGCTTTACTGGGTTTGGCATTATTTTAGGAGTCGATTGGCTCCAAAGATATGGGGTGGTGGTAGACTGTGAGGGATTTTCGGTGACCATTAGGGCGGATGATGGGCGGAGGGTAGTGTTTGGTGGCCTACCTAGTGATTAGGTGATGGCTAGTTTTCTAAATTCCCTCGACATCCCGCAGGACGAATTATCAGGGGTTCCCATTGCTGGCCAGTATCCGGATATCTTCGAAGAAGTGACCGGACTCCCACCACGCCGAGAGATTGAGTTCCGTATTGATTTATTGAAAGATGCCAGACCTATAGTGATGCCACTTCGTCGTATGGCGCCAAGGGAGCAGAGAGAACTCGGGGTGCAAGTAAGCGATCTTTTGAAGAAGGGATTTATCAGAAGAAGTGTTTCCGAGTAGGGAGCACCAGTTGTATTTGCTACCAAGGCAGATGGTTCCCTTCGTTTATGTGTGGACTATCGCGAGTTGAATAAAGTGACTAAGAATAACAAGTATCCTCTTCCGCGGATAGATGATTTGTTTGATCAACTGGAGGGAGCAAGTGTTCTCCTAATTGGACCTCGCGCCAGGATTTCATCAGCTCCGAGTAGTAGTTGAGAGTATTCCTAAAATGGCATTTCGGATGCCGTCTGGATTCTATGAGTGGTTGGTCATGTCATTCGGGTTGACCAATGCACCAGTAATATTTTGTAGATCTTATGAACAGAGTTTTCAGAGATTAGCTGAATAAGTTTGTTCTTGTGTTCGTAGACGATATCTTGGCTTACTCGAGGATGGAGGAAGAACACAAGGAACATTTGAGAATAGTGATGGAGGTGTTAATAAAACACCAGTTGAAAGCTAAGTTTCCTAAGTGTCACTTTTGGAAGAGGGAAGTGAGATTTTTAGGCCATGTTGTTTCAGAGAATGGTATTGCCATGGGCCCTGCGAAGGTGGCTACGGTACAAGATTGGTCTACGCCCAAGAATGTAACAGACGTAAGAAGTTTCTTGGGATTAGCTGGATATTATCGTAAGTTTATCCAATACTTCTCCAAGATAGCGGCACCGTTAACTCAGTTGACCAAGAAGAATCAAGCTTTCGTCTGGGACGGAATTGTGAAAATGCATTTAAGAGTCTAAAGGAAAAGTTGACGCATGCGTCAGTGTTAATCATTCCTAAAGGCAATGAACAGATGACAGTATACACGGATGCATGTGGTACCGGACTAGGTGCTGTATTGATGCAAGGAGGTAGGGTTGTAGCTTATGCTAGTCGACAACTGAAACCGCATGAGAAAAGATATCCTACCCATGATTTTGAATTGGCAGCAATCGTGTTCGCATTGAAGATGTGGAGACATTATCTCTTGGGAGAAACATTCGAGTAGTTTACCGATCATAAATCGTTAAAGTATCTCTTCTCTCAGAAGGATCTAAATCTCCGACAGCAAAGATGGTTAGAATTCTTGGCTTCCTATGATTTCGATATCGCATATACACCAGGAAAGGGCAATGCGGTGGCTAATGCATTGAGTAGGAGACATGCCAGTTTAGGGGCTATGTTTCTAGAATGGAAGCAACTAGAGTATATCGTTGGGTATGATTTCAGACCAAAGTGTGAATTGGATCCAGAAATGTTAGCAAGTTTGATGATCAGACCCACTTTGATAAAGCGGATTGGTTCCAGTCAGAGGGACGATCCTAACCTATTGGAAATCATCTCCAAGTTAGAGATGGGTATCGATGAGGAGATGAACAAGTATGGGCTTGATCGAGATGGATGGCTCAGAAAGAATGGGAGACTAGTTGTGCCCAATGTCAATGGATTGAGAGATGAGTCATCACTCAAAACTAACTATACATCCCGATGGTAATAAAAATGCATTGAAACATGAAGCAGACCTACTTCTGGGAAGGAATAAAGAGAGACGTTGGGAAGTTTATATCCAAATGCATGAGTTGTCAGCTAGTTAAAGCCAAGCAAAAGAAGCCTAGTGGTTTATTGCAACCACTAGAAATTTCTGAATGGAAATGGGAACAAGTCTCAATGGATTTCATCGACGGTTTGCTGAGGACTAGATCGGGTCATGATAGTATTTGGGTGATTATAGATCGATTGACCAAGAGTGCAAGGTTCATACCGGTCAAGTCGAACAGAATAGCAGCTTAGTTAGCAGAACTGTATATGAAGTGGGTAGTGAGATTTCAAGGAATACCCAAATGCATTGTGAGCGACCGAGATCCGTTGTTCACTAGTAGATTTTGGAAGAGTTTACAAGAGGCTTTAGGATCAGAATTACATCTCAGTACCGTGTACCATCCTCAAACCGAAGGTCAGACAGAGTGGGTGAATCGTATATTGGAGGATCTCTTGAGAGCTTGTATATTGGATTTTGGTGGGTCATGGGATGACCATTTGCATCTGATTGAATTTGCATATAATAATAGTTATCAGTCTAGTATTGTTATGGCTCCATTTGAAGCTTTATACGGAAGACCGTGCAACTCACCATCATGTTGGTTAAAAACTGGTGAGAAATTTGTGCTTGGACCGGACGTGATAAGAGAAACCTCAGATAAGATCAAGGTTATCCAACAGCGAATAAAGGCTGCCCAAGATAGGCAGAAGAGTTATGCTGATAAGAGACGAAGAGAGTTAAAATTCTCCATTGGTGACTTGGTGTTTGTCAAGATTTCTCCGTTAAAGAGCGTGATTCTATTTGGGAGGAGAGGCAAGTTAACACCAAGATTTGTTGGTCCATTCCCAGTTCTCGAGCAAGTTGGGAATTTGGCATATAAAGTTGAGTTGCCAGACAAGATGGTGGGAGTTCACAACGTATTTCATGATTCCCAGTTAAGGAAGTTCGTGCACGACCCCGATATGACTATTTCACCGGATAAGTTGGATGACATCGAAGTAGAACCCGAGGCGGTTGGGAATCGCAAGCCGATCCGTATTGTCGAAAGCGATACAAAGCAACTTCGAAGGAAGGCGGTGAAACTGGTCAAGGTTCAGTGGGGCGAGAATGAGAGTGACTGTACTTAGGAAATAGAGGAGAGCATAAGGGAATCGCACCCAGAACTCTTTGTCTGGTAAGATTTTAATAGTGATAGTTTTTTCCCTTGTTAGTAAACCGCATGCTAGGGTAGGCTTGTTGTGCTTATTGTGTATGTTTGATTGTTTGTGAATGACTGATAGGCATGTGGAACACCTTTGTATGTTTTTGGTTAGCGAATTTCGGGGGCGAAATTTTTTAAGGGGGGGAGAGTGTAACGACCCGCATTCTACACATCGTAGGATCATAGAATTTTTTTTATAAGGTCGTATGGTCGTGTAACTTTGAGGATCGTTTATTGGGGTCATTTTCCATGTTCACTATTTTTACCGATTTTTGAATGACTGTTTTGCCCCTAGCGAATCTTGTTTCGCGTATAACTTTCGATTGGTAAGGATTTTTGACCTGAAACCACTTTCATTGGCTTTGGATGATGGTTTCTCTTTCCGTAGAGTGGTCACATTAGCCAAACGGACTTACCGTTTGGGAGATATGGCTGAATTAAGGTTTGGAAGGTGAAAAACAGCTTAACTGGGCTTAATAGGGTAATTAGCAGCTAGGCCCATTGGGGATTTCGGGATTTGAGCTATATAAGGGCTGATTAGGGTTAAAGAAACCTTTTCTTTGTCATTTTCCAGCCGCCACTTACCTCTCTTCAACCCTAACAATGGCCTCCAACACCCAAATCACCTTTTAATCAAGTTTTAGCCTAATCTATACCAAACCAAGGTGGGTTAGCATAGAATTTGGGATAGAGCTGCTGGAACACATAGAGATTCGACCTATATCAGAGATACTTTCAGATCTATAAGTAATTTGTGGCTAAGGTGAGTGACTAGCATTGTTTTACACTAATTATGGTTAATTAGGGGTGATTAGTGTTAATTAGCGAAATTATAACTCATAAAAATTTGGAAAAATGTTCAGAAATTCTAAAATATTATTTTAGGGTTCTGATAGAAATTTGGGCTAATTTGGATAAGTTTTGCTAATTGTATGATTAAACATGATTAAGAGGGATTAAGGGGAAAACATAGGTTTTTGGGTATGTTTGATCCATATTGACATATTAAATTGTTGTTTTGGTGTTTATTGTTGATTCACTATATTGCTATGACTGTATGGTATGCTTTGTGATTGATTAGAAAAGTTAGAACGGTCGAAAACGCCATCGTATGGCGTAAAACAGTCGCTAGAAAAGTTGCAGGAAATGTGCAGGGTTTCGGATCGGATCGGATATAGGGCTCGGATCGGATAGGAGAACCGTGCAAGGGAATTCGATACAGATCGGAATTTGGCACTATAGGAGGCTTGGCAAGAAGAAAGGCCATTTGCATAGAGTTGGAGTTGGGTTCGGATCGGAAGCGAGGGCGAGGGGATCAGATCGGATCGAATTGGCGAGTGGGATCAGATTGGTGGGGAGCGCAAAATATTTCAAGCACCGAACCGAACCGGAGTACCACGAATGAAGGAGCCAGGAACCGGAGGGATTTGATGCATGCCGAACCGAACCGAGCAAGCTGAACCGAACCGACATGATGCATCGAACTAAACCATCATGACAATCAACCGAAACAATGGAATACAACCGAACCGAACCAGTTTGAACCTCTATTACTTCTACACGACGACTCTTCTAAAAACCAACTCCAATTCAACCAAAACCCGAGATGCAAAGGAAGTCCAAATAGGGGGTTATTACTCAGGACCCAAATAGGGATCAACGAGTTAACTTCATGAGTTGGGCTTTGCTGCGGGACGTGCGCTAAGGGGTTATAGACATCCATAACTTTGATTCACCACCAAGATGGATGTTAGGCTACGGATCAGTGCAGTGGGATAGTTATTACTCCATGGGGCAGAGTGATCGTAGCATGGCTATGAGCCAGTGCAGTGGAGTCATCATGTCTTCATGGGGCAGAGTGGACATAGCAAGGGATTAGTGGCTATGGATCAGTGCAGTGGAGCCGTCATGACTCCATGGGGCAGAGTGATCATAGCAAAGGATTTGGGTGGTCCAAGTAGTAGATATCGTATGCTTTACGCACTGAGTGAGGGATGTGAGGATTGTTGCTATGCTTGATTGTTTGACATCACTATGACATGCACACCCCTCCCCCGCATCTTTACGCTATATGTTAGTGTCACCTTAGAGTATTGTACATCCTGTCGTGCTAACTCTTTGGTTGCAGGTTCAGGTATGGTTAGTTATACCTGTTATTGTTCTGTTTTGCTGCTTATCGGTCATACCAGACTTTTGTCTGACCCAGAGTTTTATGTCTCTTCTTATTACTCTGGGTTCTCCTAAACGAGCAGACTAGAGACAGGTTAGCTGGTTATGCACGAGTAGCTGATCCGGAGACGAGCAGGAGGCTCCCACGTATTATCTACAAATATTCTCCCTGTGTTGTTGTTGGTCACTACTTTAGGCATTAGTAGTGTACCTCTTTCTTTTGCTTTAGATACGGTATTTCAAAGTTGTAATAATGATGCTTTGGATCATAAGCTGTACTTTGAATTTTTCGCTGGTATGATGGTTTAGTTTTCAGCTTATGCATTGTCTCGCCTGTTTTATATCAAGTTATATTATTATTATATTTTGTTCCATGCGCTGTGAGATATACTACAGGTTCCTTTGGTAGTTTAGCTTCAACCCTTTTTCTTTGGCGACCGTCCCGTGCTGGTTGGACATCAGTATAGCGCATTTCGGGGAAATGTCGGCTGGTCCGGGGCGGTCCGTCACAGTCTCTATACGGACAGACGTTTGTTCATGTATTTGAATTATATCAAATATAAATGAACATACGTCTGACCATATGGACAAACGTCTATCCTGGCATATGACTTATACTTCTGAAAAGGTACTTCTTCATTCCCAAAAGACAAAAACTTCTTCTTCATTTCAAATTTTTTTCTAAAAGACACAACTTTTCAGATGAAGAGTTTTTATTTCATAGGTGATAATCTTTCATGAAAACTCTTCACTTATTATAAATATATCTTGATTCAAGGTTTCAAATAACTAATTATTTCTAGAACTATTCTATACTTTCTAAAAGCTCTCTATACTTATTATTCACTAAGATTTCATTCAAGCACTCAACTTCTTCTATACTCTCAAGTTATTCAAACTCTCATATTAACTCAAGGAGATTATAGGAGAAACTTATACAAGTCAGTCAAAATCTGTGTTGTAAAGAACACAATAATGTCAAAGCAACTTATCGTTTGTAAGCCTATTCCTCTGGGCGAAGTGTGGGCAGTTTGTGTTAGTAAAAAAGTCGAAGGGGAGCTTCAGGACTAGACGTAGGAAGGGAGGTACTAACCAGGATAAAATACTGGTGTGATTACTTCTTACTTTACTTGCATCTTTATTTACTAGTTGATTTTACTACTTGTTATCGCTAAGACACACATTCGATCCTATTATTGAATTTCAGCTATTTCTCTCAATAAACTATACAACCATTTCTTTTCAATCAAATGAAAATGCAGTCATATTCTACCGTACCACCAATATGTGCTATGCCATATTTTAATCTAAAATTTCTCCTATAAATACACACCTAGCCTCACTAAATCCATTCACAATCCATTCGAATCGTAATTGAACAAGAACAATGAAGTAAAAACCCAGGCAGAACATAGAGCAGAGAACTAGAAGGTGAGTAAACCCTTCACTGTTTCACCTTTTTGAACCCATGTCATGATCATGCTGAACATTTGATGCTTATATATACATGCATGCAACTATGTATGAATGTGTTGAAACTATTTCTGAACCAATATTTGTTTGTGTATTGGATTAAAACCGTATGGCATTCCCTTTAGCATAAAATTGTGTATATACTGTCAAACACTTCAAAAATCCATTACTTAATTTTTTAGTGGATTATAGGATCTAGTTACTGAATGATGGATGATTTTTTAGAACTAAAGTATATGAAAAAATGATCTCGTCATGAAATAACTCATATATACAAGGTTTTATAATACATACAGTTAAAGGAAGATTAAAAACATAAATTTTCAACCAATTTAATTTCAAGTTTCAGGTATCCAAACATTTTCGTATGCTCAAAATATGTAATTAGAAAGAAAACTCACAATTTTTAGTATTGAGATGAGTGAGATTTACTGGGTTGGCCGGCAATAGGAAACAAGGCCAATTCTGATGATCAAAGTGATCGTAGACCATGGAACTTGGTCTAAAGGGGCATAATAATCTAGGATAGTAGGAAAATATATCAAATGATTTTTCAAATAAGCGGCTTTCGAGTTTTATCTAAATTTGGATTTTTAGTTGCAAATTTTGATTGAGGGTTTGGAGATGAACTACAACACCTATAGTGGATTGAGTGTGGTTATACTCGGGAAGGAGGTCGGACTAGGTGTCGGCTTCACGTGGTTTAAATCTGGAGTTAATCGATGGTAGGTGATGGTAGTATGTCGTTATCCGATCGAGGGTTTTTGGAGTGTTTGTTTTAGCAGCTCTATCGGGGGAGGATTTTCCGATCTAGTTGACCGGAACATGGTCAAGAAGATTATGGTGACTCAAGCGAGGGATGTTGTGTGGGATAGATGAGGATCCTTGGTTGTGGGCAGGTATGTGTGTGCATGTGTACACTATATTGTGCATGGTGGGGGGTTTCCGGTGCAAACAATTGGAGAAGAAATGGGTAGCAAGGACGAGAAGAAGAGAGAGAAAGAGGTTTGGGTGAATGGTGATCGCGTTGATGATTAGTGGTGGTCAATCAATTGGTAAGTAACTAGATTGAAGGAGTGTGAAGGTAACTGCTTCACAACAAACAAAGAGGAAAAGAGTAGAGCAGCAATAGAAAAGGGAAAGAAAGGGGAACAGGTTGATGCCGTTTGGGCCTGGTTGGGCCAAGAGAAAAAGAAAAAGAAATAAAATAAAATAAAAAGGGGTGGGAAATGAAGATGGACAAAGGGGTTAGCCTGATCGACTGAAGCAAAAATAAATAGGAAGAAAAGAAATCATAAAAAAAGTAAGGTAAGAAAGAAAAGTAAAAAAGAAAGGAAAGTATGGAAATTAAGGTAAGGAAGAAAAGTAGAAAAGGAAGGAAAGAAAAGGGTATCAATGAAAAATAAAAACAAATGTGTTGTTTTAAATCTCCAAAAATTATATAACTTAATTTAGTTGTTTGTTTAAAATAAAATAACTATATATATAGTATATATATATATATGAAGTAATATAAATGTATTGATTTCATAATAAGGAAATGAAATAGAAAATAGAAGCCATTAAATTAAGTGTAAAGTTAATCGTTCATATATATAATTTATTAATCAAAGTTGTGATTAATTTAAGTAATAAATAAATTATTTGTTCTGGATAATTTGAAAAATAAAGAAGGGAGATTTATTCAATCATTCTTAAGATCGAGAATTTGATTCAAATCTGATGTGTAGAACTATACCCGATGATATGTTGTGACTATGGGAAATTGGTTAACTGTCAGTATTGTTGTAAATGGTGAATTAAAATGTTTTGAAATAAACCTTGAAATATTGTTTGAATTATATCGACTTAAGTCGATAATCATTTATAATCATAAAATGAATTTTCAAAATCAGATAAACAACCAATAAATAAAATATCGAATTTGAATTTAATAATATGTTTCCCTTCAGTATCACTTGACCCTAAAGACATCAACGTTAATCGTTCTGAAGAGTCCGGAACTTATATTCCGCTTCGATTCGATTATTACAAGTCAAAGATTATTGAAGATAATAGAAGACGGAGTTATGCAAGGGTTGTTCTGTTAATCCTAGGAAGAAAGAGCCTGAGATGGATTTACAGAATAGTGTCTTCGGTTTTTCCAGTCCTAGGACAACTTGTATGGACGAATGTCAGACAGAGTATGCCCAACCAACCACATACGTCGATCTCTCCAAATGTATTTTTGTTTGGTAGCGGAGGAATTCGTTTCTCTTAGCTTTATACCCGTAATATATTTCTGGTAAAATCAATTAGTGATTTGCGGTTTTTGACGATGTGTCATTCAAAGAAAATGAAGATATGATATGCCAAAAGGTAAGTATAACCTCAAGCTTCACAAGCGGGAAATGATAAAAATCGGGCAGGCAATATGGCTATGTGGGTCTCTCCCATTACACTACTAGAAGGAGGGATCATTTCTGACGTCAATTAGCAACGTCGTATTGACACGATGACGGAATACAGAGCTCCTGTCGGTCTCTCCTTTTAGTCTCACGGGCGTCGCTAAAATTTTTGGATGTCTTTAAGCGTCACTAAGCCATCAATATTTACTTATGCTTTTGTGACTTCATATGGAAATTTTTTAGATGATAAAACAACGTAAAAGTTGCCTATGCCATTGCGAGCCATTGGATTTTGAGATGCCATTAGGACACCTACCTCCATATAATCAATAACTAGTGTGTAACCCGTGCGGTTCACAAGATAATATCATAAAATATACTTTTTAAAATTTTAATGTTAAAGCTGAAAATTTATTATGCAATATACAATGAGTCCGACCAAATTAATGTAATATAAATTATAACTGTCGTCGTCATTGTATTGTCGGTGTTGTTTGTTTATGATATGTATTATATAATTTATATTTCTTTGAAGTACAACAATAATTTTATTGTTCTTACTACCATGAGCACGTATTATTGTTGAGGTTGACATATAATTATTTTTTATGAATCAACAAATATTATTTAATTTCTTTCTTTTATATATGAAAATTTTGAAATTATGCAGATAGTTAAAATATATTGACTTAAGAGTAAATAATAAGAATAATTTGAGAAGGATTTCATACAAGGTTAAAGAGATTTTAATGTGGAGTTTTTTAAAGTAAAAAATAGATTTTTTTTTTTAACATTGTGTATGATAAATTTATCGTTTATGTATATAAATGATTATAGTTCATTTACGAAATAGTTTTGTTATTACATATATATGTGCATGTGTGTGTGTGTGTGTGAGAGAGAGAGAGAGATCTATAGTTGAACACAAATTTTTGTTGTTGTTGTTTTTATTAGTATGTATGTGTATACATAATACGACTGGTATATAGATTATTAAAATAATATTAATTTGAGATTTCGTAAGCAATTTAAATACATGGATCTAAACATGAAAGATTTGGAAACAGCCGATGAAGTTGTACATGATTATGAAAATGTCAAAATATAGATATTTAAAGTTTAAAAAAGTTCTACAACGTAGATAAATTTATTAACATAAATGATTAATAAATTTGTTTTTGTAGTGTTATTCATATATATTTTATGATATCTGAATTATATATATTTATACCTAACTATTTGACTGTTTTTTTAAATATGAATGTGATATAGAAATTGAAACTGTCACATTTAATAATTTAATATATCAATCAATGAATATTTATTAATTATATCTATTCAAATAAAATAAAATCAAAATTACATTATTAATTAAAAATCCATTGATGTAAACGTGCAAATTATGTGATATTAATGTGAGTTTTGTGAGCAATCGTTGAAATTTCAGAATGCAGGCACTTTAGTAAAAATAAGAATTTTACAATGTAATGCATCAATATATCGATGTAGATGAATCATACTTACGTATATAATTATGTTATACGACTGATGTATTTGTATATACAACCAAATTTTATACCCTTATTTGTTAATATGAAAATTGTACAAATATTAAATTTTTTGTATTTTTATGATTTATTCGGCACATCAACAACTAATAGTTTACGAAATTTGATTATAGTTTTCAGATTCTCGATTAAATATAATATATGTAGTCAAATATAAAATATTTGAAAAGAAGTGAGATAGTTTGATAAGAGATTATAAGAATTTTAAAATTAAGGTTTTTGCTGTAAAATAAATAATTTTGTAATGCATGACAAATTTATTGCTACTTTTTCTAATATATTTGCTATTATATTTTGTATTTTTAAAAAATAAAGTTGTAATAATCTCACGTTTTTATAAACAATATTTTTTGAATTTTCTTTGTGAAAGTACAAATATTTTCCGTAAAAGAGAAAATATTTTTTGTTTTTACTTCAGTTATTTACATGTTGGCTGGAACTAAAAGTAATAGTGTTTCTACTTTAGAAACACTATTACTCTTGTGATTGCCTTACCCAAAAGCAATAGTGTTTCTTAAATATATTTTTGAGAAAGAAAATACTAAATATACTATGATGCTTTGAGAGTTTTCGGTACTTAGTGTTTAAATAATTTATACGTTGAAAGAAAAAGTAGCTTATAAATACATCTTGATTATATACACCATTGTGTTTTCCATTTCTCAGAAAAAAGGGGTTACAGCGCCCTCATGATAAACAGATTTACGTATTTTGTGGATAGAATTAATTTTCGACTTGAGGTCGTGCCTTGCTCGAATATTTCCGACAATCTGAAAACAACCGAATTCCCTCATTCCATAAACCTGGTTCACATACATGAGTTAATGAAACCTATTGTTAAATCCAGAAATAACCCGGATTATAGTTTTTATTAAGTTGAAATTCGAATTCATAAAGGTTTATATTTCATAAGTTTATATAGAAGAAAAAAAATCTCTTGGATATTTGTTTTTTTCCTGAGTTCTACGTGTTTGTTTACCATTAAAAGTATCATGCTGCGCCTTAATTTGGATAGAAGATGAGTATGTTCATTTATTTATCAAATAAGGCTGACCTTATTTAAGATATATGACGTGTCTCTTACTGGTATTGTGTTCAATCTGTTAAAATATCATCATTTAGCCGAAGTCCTTATTTGCTTGCTGTGTTATGCATGAAGCTATTTTATTTTGAGCCTTCACAGTTTGGCTGTTATTCTAGTGCTTGGTTCCTCTCCCTTACTCCGCACATCCCAATATTAGTGTATATATATGTTGCTGTAACATTTCCGAGGGTGAAAATATTGGGAGGATACATGATACATATTGCATTTAGTAGCTAACCTGTTTGGATATAAAGCAAAGGTGGTTGTGTGAATTAGATTGGGTAAGTGCATGGGTTCAATTGAAACTAATATACATATGTTGGATGCTCAAAAAAATTATGTATGGAAAGGGTGAAAGGACAGTATCTGGGTGAGTACATGCGTAATTATGCATGGAGAAACAATGATGCATTAAAGAATATGATGCACAAAATTTATACATTTGCCATGTTAACCTGATGGTTTGTTTTGTCCCCTACCTTACCAAATCCCTCTTTGGTTCACTAATGTAAAACTAGGTACATAAATTTTGACTGCATAAAAGTATACACTTTGGTTGGGCCTGCCACCATTTAATATTAGCATGTTGTCTTTGTTAGTCCAAGACCCTGTAATATTTTGTATACTCATAGTCCATGCTGCTTGCAAATGTTTTCAAAATATATAAGCTTTCCATTATAATGCAAGATCATGACCATGCTGTGTAGTGTTTTGTTGTTGCCTACCCTTTTTCTTGCGTATGGGCATAGTGAAAGGCAGGTCTATGTTTGCTCTTTTTTGGATTTGTTTGTAATGTTTCCTGCAAATGTGTCCACTTCATTAGTTTAATGCCACAAAGATTTCTCCTTTCCAATTCTCTCATATCGGCATGTGAATATTAGTGAGTCTATTTTATATACATGAGTTATGAGTAAATTTTTATGCATGCTATGCATACATTTCTTTTTATATGTCCTGGTAATTCGGAACCGTATACATATTGCCTCAATTTGGATGTTCAATTTTACATTGATGGTTTTTCTTGTAAGTTTTTGATATACTCAAATAAATATTTGTTTGTGTTAACTATTATTTCCAGTTCTTATTGAAGTTAAATTACTTGAACTATGATTAATCCTGACTCGAGTATTTTTATGTGTTTGCATGGAATGCTCGAGTCAGATCCGAGCATTTCAGATTTTGGTATTATAGCGGAGAATTCGAAGAATGGCGAAGCTGGGGATTCTGAAGACGCGCACTCTGAAGATTTCAAATAGTAAATATTTTCATGTATTTAAATTTATTTTCAAATTCCGTTGTACTGAAAATCTTGTATTCAAAATTTTTGATTATCAATAAAAGTTTGTTTTGCTATTCAATACCATGTTTATTGTTTATTCAGTATTTATGTGTCGATTCTGTTTTTAAACTCAGTAAGCTAAATAACGGTCCGTCGATTTGAACGTTTTAAATTGGTTTAAATACCGATTTGGAACGGTCAAATTGGCGGGACGTTACAGTTGGTATCAGAGCTTTGGTTTATTCAAAGCGTAGCTTATCGAGTTTGAAATAGAATCGACACTGAAAAAGCGATTTTGAAAATAAAAAGATTTTGAAATATATTTTTTTGAAAAGTGTAAATAATTTTAAAATAAATTTTGAAAGGAAAAATATTTTGGAAATATTATATATTTTGAATACTAATATTTTGAAAGTAATACAGCGGAAATAAAAATTTATTTTGAGATTTAAAATTTTGTTCGGAATCCCCAGTCTTCAGAAGTCTTTGAATCCAGGTTTGCGAGAATTATTCTTCGATGAGATTTCCTTAGATTTGAATGTTGAATCCACCATCGAATGGTATATAAGAAAGATTAGTATACGAGGAGAATCAACGAATTGTGTATTTTAAAATCAAAGATAACTGAAATTGATTGGAAATAACAATCTAGATGAAAATTTGAAATCGCTTCAAAATTGAAACAATGAATTTTATTTCGATATACGGAATATAAATGAATGATAATAAAATCAAGAATGGTTAAATGAAGTAAGTAAATGAGTGTTAGCAGTTAAGTGAAAATACCGATGTTTATTTAATATTTGTTTTAATTCGAATAACGAATTTAGAAATGTTTTCCCCAAGAATAAAATATATTTTCTATGGAAAATAAAGATATGTGAATATATGGAAATGCTTTCCGATAAGTGTTATAGAAAATAAAGATGATAATTGGAAATGTTTTCAAAATATCGTGAACGACTAACAGGTTTTTGTTAAATCAGAATGGTAGGAACTGAAGAAAAAAAAGTCGTACGTCAAGAACAAAGGAAGGGAGAACGTAAGAGAAATGAATTCACAAACTGAATATTGAAATTGCGATAAGCGGTGATTTGATAAGAATTAAGAAATGAAGTTAAAGAATTTAGGAACCGATTGGAGGTTAGTTAAGTGAATAATTTTCTGGGTGTCGATCTGATGTTGGTTTCGACCTTCGGGGTCGAGACTAAGGGAGTTGTTCGCTTGCTAACTTACGGTCGAAGGGTGTGAATATGGAAGATTGATAATGTGTAAATGAGAAATTGGAAGAAAAATTGGTTTATAACCAATAGATTAATAAATTCGAGTTAAAGGAAATATTAGATATCGGAATTGGATAAGAGATCAAAACTGAAATTGAATGGAGATTTGAGGATGCTCGATTTTAGATAGTAGATATAGAATTTTCAGAACTTATATGAGGAATGCATAAGAATATAGTGAAGTCAAAAACTATTGATTTGGAAGGTAATCGATTTGAAATGAAATCGTATATAACAGAATTTATATAAGAATAATGGGTTGAAAAACGTGCTTTGGAAATCTTATGTAAATTGATATAAGCATGAACTATGATAAGTATGAAATAAAATACTATATGTGTATAGTATTATATGTTTTCAAATTACGGTAAGGAAAGTACCTTCCTTCTCCTTGAATTTCGATCTTAGTGAGATGTGCTGCTGGTGGTAGTAGGTTGTCCGGACATAAAACTCATGAGTTGCCATTGAGCACGACTGCTAGCGTAATTCGCAGGGCTGCAGATAGCCTACGGCGGTCGGATGTTGCTTGAGGGAATCAGGCGTAACCATTGATCGCTGCGATCTAGAGTCGTTGGAATTCGACCGTGTAGCGAAATTCGCAGGGCTGCAGATAGCCTAGGCGGACGGATGTTTCTTGGGGAAACCAAGCGTAACCATTGTGACTGCTGCGATCTATAGTCGAATTGTAAGGGCGTAATCCGCAGAGCTATGAAAACTTACGGGTATGGATTTTTCTTGGGGATCCAGGCGTAACCATTGTGTACCTGCGGGCCACAGTATTTGAGATATCTTAGTGATAGTGAGCCACCTGTTAATGCAGCAGTTTGTCCTTGTGACAGGATTTGTCTTCGTGACTTGATTGGTCCTCAGCACTTGAGTTGATTTCTTTTGATAATTGATTTCATGATTCTGAGATAGAGCAACAAACGTTCAATGACCTCAGAGTGTGTTTTGATTCGTAAATTTCTTCTGTTGATTTGTCCATGACGAAATTCGAAGGGAAGTGAATTCCTACGGATACGGATGTTTTCTGGGGGATCCAGACGAAACCATTGTGTATCTGCGATTCATGAACAATCAACATATCAATATCACAGTGGTACTTTCCGTATCTGTTTTTAAAAAGGAATTTTTGAAATATTTTTCACTGGAAGTTGAAGCAAGGATATTCAGTACTTGGAGATTTTAGTCGTGCGCCTGGCCAGCGTATGCCTAACATCTGTAAGAATGACAATAGACTTGTCAAACTTTGAGTTATCAATTTTTTTTTAAATGAATAATTTTGAAATTAAAATATACTTATCATAAGATTGTAAGAAAGAGAATTATAGAATATTTTCAAATCCATAGCTTTGGAATAATAATACAAATATTTTCCGCACAAATTTTGTATAGAAGTTATAAAAGAAATTCAGATTTTTTGGAAATTTTCAAGTCAACAATTTGTACTTGAAAAGAGATGTTATTTACACTCTTTTAATGATTGTTGTGAAAGATTAAATGGATTGAATATAAGGAGATGTGATTGAACTGATGAAACGATGGACAAATGAATATCGACAGATAAGGTCTATAAGGAAATTTAAAATAACTTGAGATGCAGGAATCCAACTTATGCAAAAATTAAAAAAAAAGATTAGTTTTAGAAATGGGAAATTGATTTTTCGAGTTGAGTGAATAAAATGGATGAACGAAGAGGATCGAAATATCGATGGTTAATCTAGTTGTGGAAAATTTCACATGAATATAAAATTTTGAAGTATAAGTGAGTATAACCCTAACAATCTCTCCTTTTCGAGGACGAAAAGTTTTAAAGGGGAGAAGAATGTAACGTCCCAGAAAAATTCGACAACTGGAATATGAGATTTATTAAGGTTTAACTATTTATAATCAATTTATATTAATACTTGAGTTGAAAATATAATATATTGTTGTGTGTATAGATTAAATTTGATTCAGAGCATTGGTTGAGAAACAAATATTTATTATTGAATAGTTGAACTGAATGTGGTTGGATAATCGAATTTAAATTCGACGGGAAAATATAATGGTTGAATTTAAAGATAAACGATAACGACGTTAAATAAAATTGGAGATTTTATTTTGTTAAAATATATGGAAGTTAGTTTGGATATGTGTGCGTTGGTATATATAAAGAGGCTAAAATTTAATATTTCAGTTTTGGAATCAAAGAGAGATGTTTGGTTTTGACCAATCATTTGAACCCTTACCCTTAATCCAAACTATTTCCATTTGTAACTTTTAAACTCTAAGGAAGTGCCAAGAAAAGTGCATTCTATTCTCTTATCAGTTTCCTTATCCATATAACCATGTAAATACTTGCTCATGAATCCAGGATATGTTAGTGGTCCCTAATTCCATATAGATCCAGTAATTAAAAATAACAATACAAGGTATCCGCATGTTTATTGATAAACCTTTATTACAAAATAATTGCGGTATTAGCTGATGTAAATTTGGTAAATTTTTTCCTTCCTCAGTTAAATACGTTGCTTCCCTAGACATTGCCTTCCTCAGTGAAATGTGTTGCTTCCCTAGACATTGCCTTCCTCAGTGAAATACGCCTTTCATTGCCTTGGCCTCCACGGCTTCCCCTTTATATATTGAACCCCTCTTTCCCCAATTCTTTCAGAGAAAACAATCGAAACCCTCTTCAATTCAATGGCCGCCTAAGAAATTCCCCAAATCGAAACCTTTTCCCATGGCAGTCCTCAAATCAAAACCTTCTGCCATTAATTGAAGTCGCTTGCGCATGAGCATCAATCTCCTTTTCCAGCCCGCCAATTGCAACAGCGCTCGTCGGTCGCTTCACCAGTTCAAAGCCGCAAAAGTTGCTTCCTTTCTTATCGTAGCTATCACCTTCTTTCTGCTGCACTTAAGGTGAGTATTTATACTCACAATTGATTAATCATTGTTCAAGTAACTTAATTTCAAGATAAACTAAAATATGATAGTTAATGTCGTTTGTCTTGAGTCTTGTTGCGTGATTTTGGTGCGTATTAACCAGGGTTGTTGCTCAAAATTATCACACGATGGTTCGGCTTGATGCTTGATTTACTTGTCATGTTTTGTTACTTTGATTTAATCTGTTTTAACTGTGTTTAAATGGTTTTCTGGAAACCAATTCACTTGTTTATCTTGTCCGATATATATGTTGTGATTTTCTGGAATAATACTCTGACTGAACTGTTTATGTTTTGCACCATCTATTTTGTGTGCATTGACATTGAACAGTCCACCTGTACCATCCTTTGCGAACTTGGAACTAAAAATTTATGTCATCTGAAATGTGGTTATAAATATACTATGATGCTTGGAGAGTTTTCGGTACTTAGTGTTTAAAGAATTTGTACGTTGAAAGAAAAAGTAGCTTATAAATACATCTTGATTATATACACCATTGTGTTTGCCATTTCTCAGAAAAAAAGGGGTTACAGCGCCCTCATGATAAACAGATTTACATATTTTGTGGATAGAATACATTTTCCACTTGAGGTCGTGCCTTGCTCGAATATTTCCGACAATCTGAAAACAACCGAATTCCCTCATTCCATAAACCTGGTTCACATAAATGAGTTAATGAAACCTATTGTTAAATCCAGAAATAACCCGGATTATAGTTTTTATTAAGTTGAAATTCGAATTCATAAAGGTTTAGATTTCATAAGTTTATATAGAAGAAAAAAAAATCTCTTGGATATTTGTTTTTTTTTCTGAGTTCTACGTGTTTGTTTACCATTAAAAGTATCATGCTGCGCCTTAATTTGGATAGAAGATGAGTATGTTCATTTATTTAACAAATAAGGCTGACCTTATTTAAGATATATGACGTGTCTCTTACTAGTATTGTTTTCAATCTTTTAAAATATCATCATTTAGCCGAAGTCCTTATTTGCTTGCTGTGTTATGCATGAAGCTATTTTATTTTGAGCCTTCACAGTTTGGCTGTTATTCTAGTGCTTGGTTCCTCTCCCTTACTCTGCACATCCCAATATTAGTGTATATATATGTTGCTGTAACATTTCCGAGGGTGAAAATATTGGGAGGATACATGATACATATTGCATTCAGTAGCTAACCTATTTGGATATAAAGCAAAGGTGGTTGCGTGAATTAGATTGGGTAAGTGCATGGGTTCAATTGAAACTAATATACATATGCTGGATGCTCAAAAAAATTATGTATGGAAAGGGTGAAAGGACAGTATCTGGGTGAGTACATGCGTAATTATGCATGGAGAAACAATGATGCATTAAAGAATATGATGCACAAAATTTATACATTTGCCATGTTAACCTGATGGTTTGTTTTGTCCCCTACCTTACTAAATCCCTCTTTGGTTCACTAATGTAAAACTAGGTACATAAATTTTGACTGCATAAAAGTATACACTTTGGTTGGGCATGCCACCATTTAATATTAGCATGTTGTCTTTGTTAGTCCAAGACCCTGTAATATTTTGTATACTCATAGTCCATGCTGCATGCAAATGTTTTCAAAATATATAAGCTTTCCATTATAATGCAAGATCATGACCATGCTGTGTAGTGTTTTGTTGTTGCCTACCCTTTATCTTGCGTATGGGCATAGTGAAAGGCAGGTCTATGTTTGCTCTTTTTGGATTTGTTTGTAATGTTGCCTGCAAATGTGTCCACTTCATTAGTTTAATGCCACAAAGATTTCTCCTTTCCAGATCTCTCATATCGGCATGTGAATATTAGTGAGTCTATTTTATATACATGAGTTATGAGTAAATTTTTATGCATGCTATGCATACATTTCTTTTTATATGTCCTGGTAATTCGGAACCGTATACATATTGCCTCAATTTGGATGTTCAATTTTACATTGATGGTTTTTCTTGTAAGTTTTTGATATACTCAAATAAATATTTGTTTGTGTTAACTATTATTTCCAGTTCTTATTGAAGTTAAATTACTTGAACTATGATTAATCCTGACTCGAGTATTTTTATGTGTTTGCATGGAATGCTCGAGTCAGATCCGAGCATTTCAGATTTAGATATTATAGCGGAGAATTCGAAGAATGGCGATGCTGGGGATTCTGAAGACGCGCACTCTGAAGATTTCAAACAGTAAAGATTTTCATGTATTTAAATTTATTTTCAAATTCCGTTGTACTGAAAATCTTGTATTCAAAATTTTTGATTATCAATAAAAGTTTATTTTGCTATTCAATACCATGTTTATTGTTTATTTAGTATTTATGTGTCGATTCTGTTTTTAAACTCAGTAAACTAAACAACGGTCCATCGATTTGAACGTTTTAAATTGGTTTAAATACCGATTTGGAATGGTCAAATTGGCGGGACGTTACAATGGGTTTGAAACGATAATCAACTAATTGACTGTTGATTGTGTTGTTTGATTATTGGTTTGATTAATTAAAATTTTGAACCATTAAGCCAAATTGAATCAGATATTGAACTGACTTGAAAATTGATTACAATCGCATGCCTATACATGTATATACATTGAACAGGTCATAGCAGGGAAGCTAAGGAGAAATAAAATTGTATGCCCGACAAATAGGTACATGTTTACTAATTTATTGGGTTTGGATGATTTTATGAACCGATTGGCTAGCCGCTTGGCTTTTTCTTTTTCTTTTTGGATGATGAGGGCCCTGTGTGGCTAGTTGTGGTTTTAAACGTCTCCCCGTACAAAGGAGGTTATGGCGAATTTTTTCCAAAATTTAGGGTGTTAGCCAAATTTTTGAAAATTTAGAAAATTCTTAGAAACTGAAATGTTGAAGAATAAAAGCCAGAATGAAATTTGAGTTGGTTAGTTAAACAACTTTCAGCTCCATTTCTTTTCAAGGACGAAAAGATTTTAAGTGGGGGGGGATTGTAACAACCCGGAAAATCATAACCAATTTAGAATTTTTATTTTAGCAATTTTAATGAATTTTGAATATTTAAATGATTTATTTTAAATAATAACGACTAGAAATTTATTTTGAATAGAATTAGAACGTATAAATTTATTTAAATAAAAAATAGAATATAAATATTTATATTAATTATAAAAGGTATTGAAAATGGTGAGGTAGTTTGAAAATTCGATTTCAAATTTCAAATGAATGTACAGGATTCAAAATAAACCGGATTTTAGTAAAACCAAAAATATTTGAATCTGTTTGAAAATATTTTTCCAACGAATGTGAAAAATCCATATTTCAAAACGGGAATAAAAAGTTATGTCCAGTTGAAAATTCAGAATAATCGCTATGGAATTAATATAAAATATAGCCCTTAAAAATAGCGATTTTGCAAACGACCTCCGTTTTCGATGAGACCACTTTTGTTGGATCCGGAAGGTCAAATTATTGCTAGATTCCAATTTTCATAATTTTTGGAATCAATATGTGAGCGTGGCAAATTAAAACGTGTTTGGTTAATTTCAATTGAATTGGATCGACCAGAAAGTGGCCATTTTCCAAACAGTCTCCAAATTCGATGAAATTAGTTTTGTTAGGACCGTATCATCAAAACATTGCCAGATTTATTTTTCTGGAATTTTTGAAGTTAGTATGTGGCCGCAGTAAATTAAAATGTACGTTTAAATTCAATATATATTGATTTATATTTTAATATAAAGAAAAACTGTTTGAAATAGTCGAATTGGCTTACGGTACATATCCCATTGAGTTCGAAATGGGGGTAATTAGCTAGGGGCAACAGTCGTTGGGATTGATTTGGAATTCGTGGCAATAAATTGGTGTTTTTCGAATTAAATAATTAAAAAATATAAAACCATATATATTGTCAAAGGGGGTCAAACCCTATTCCTCCATTCAAGGCGGTCAAACCCGCGCCCCCAAAGCAAGAAAAAAAACTAACAGGCGGAAAGCTCGATTTTTCCCTCCTTGATTTCTTCTTCCACATAGCGAATTAAAACCTCATTCCAAAACGAAAATTGAATAACTTTTCGAGCTCTTCAAAACCGTGGTGGGATGATCGTCGTTGGTTCTCGATCGAGGTGGGAATTTCGCCCGAAACTGGCGCCGGTCGTGGGTGATTTTGGGGCTCCGGGCGCCACCGAGTTGGCTGCGCTTCGGGGGGGTGGCACGGGGTTCAAAGGCGACGGTCGTGGGTGGGTTTGATCCGGGTCCAGTGGCTCCTGCTGGTGGCGGTTAGCAACCCTAGGTGGCGGTTCTATAGAAAATATGATTTTTATAATACAAACATCAGTTTAAAAATATGATTTTATATATATATAACTTTAAAATAAAAATATGGTTTTTATATATATAACTTTAAAATAAAAATATGGTTTTGAATTTATATAATAGTTTATAAAAATGTGACTTTTATTTGTAAACACGATTTATAAAAATATGATTTTTATATATGTAGTAACGCTATAAATATATGATTTTTAGTTGTGTAAAAATGTGAATTTTCTAATATGAATTTTTATATATGTAAAGAATTGATTTCAAAATAGGATTTTTAATAGTAAAAACATTGTTTTCGAAATATGATTTTTATATATATAAAATTAGTTTAAAAATATGATTTATATATATAGCTTTATATAAAAATATGATTCATATACATACATACGTATATATATAGCGGTTTAAATTTGTGATTTTTTAAAATATAAACATCGTATTAAAAATGTGATTTTTAAATATAAATAGCGAAAATAAAAATATTATTTTTATATATAAAATAGCGCATTATTAAAAATGTGGTTTTTACTATGAACAGCGTGAAAAAGTATAAATTCCCGTATCAGACTAATAATATAAATGAAATAGCGGCAAAGCCTTTTAAATTCCATATATAGTAGCGATCTTTATCCACAGAAGTTCATCTCGATTATTACCAAATCGAATTTCATTCAATTCCAATTTAATATATTAAATTGGGAAACTTTACTTTGGAAATTTTCCATTAAATCAAAATAAAAAGATTTATAATTTCCCAATTATAACTTCACTGTTAATTGGGTTAAAGAACAAATGTCATTTGAACACCGTTCACAACAAACCCACAATCAACTTTCATTTCAATTCCAATTAAATATTAGTTAATTGGTAAACTTCTCTAAATCTTAATTAAAAGATTTATTCTTTTCTCAACTGGGTTTAAGAATAGTGTTAATAAAGACACCATTCACGACAAACCCAAAATCCAATTCAATATTAAATACAAGGCTCTAAATAGAAATTATATCGGCTTATATTCAATATCAAATTCTGAAGCCAACAAATATCGTATTGGGAATAATGATATATATATATATATATATATATTCCAAATTCCTCAACGATATCCGTATAATCACGGAATCCAATATCGAAATTTTTCGAAGATTATTTCTTCTCAAATTCATTCCAATTCATACGTTGGAAAATTTGGTTGTATTAAAACCATTACAAATCCAATTTATTATTTCTAAAATAATTGGGTTATTATTCTAGTTAATAACTAGTTCATTTCGATAAAAATATATTTTTATCTTTCCAAACTTAGAATTTTCCACCCAAAATCTTTCCAAATTATTAATTATGATTTACATAATTTTCCATATTTTTAATAATTTTATCAAGGCCCGTACAGTCGGTTTCCAATAACGGCCATCCATAGCGACATTTTTCAAATTTGATTTGGACATAATTTCAAATCCATCCATTAGACTTCAAATCTCTTATATTCATTGGAAAGCTCTTTTCGATACGAACCGAACGGTTCCGGTTTTAGGAGAATCCGATGGTCGAATCTCCCGTTACATCAATTTGAAGTTAATGGTCGAAATTCGCGAACAGTCGCTGCACGGCGCGTTCTATTCAGGCCATTAAATATATATAATATATATTATATATATTTCGTTGATTTCCATTTAAAACGTATTTTATAAAACGTTTATAAATTCGTTTTAAAACAATTCCAACTTCTTTTTCAATTTTAAATCAAAATTGAATATCCTATATCTTTATCATATTAAAATGATAATATTTTCAAAATATTAGATTTTGAAATCACTTCTTTTCGATATTCATTATAAAATGAATAAAATCGATCGATAAACCCGTTCAGGTTAAAATGGCGTTTCTACTTAACTCGGCTTCACATTTCAATATTTTTGTGTCTATCCAAAATCGGACATAAAAATCACAATTTTATTCTTCATTGAATATTATTTTAAAATATTCGTTATTTTAAAATATTCTTTATTTTAAAAGATTCTTTATTTAAAAATATTCTTTATTTCTGAATTGGAGTGCGACTCAATCAATTACCACATAATTTTAGTTATATGGATTTTATACATCGCATGTATTCAACAATAATGATAAATAATCATTAAACAGTCCATTCACATCCAGAGTGAAATTTACAACTGTGTGAGCATTAAAATTAATAAATAACGCTCATCACAGCCTGTCAACCCATCGATTGACATACAACTAAATATTGGGACTAGTGTATGTCAAATATTATCCCAATACCCGTGTGGGGTTTTTAACCAACAAATACTGATTATTATTTGTCTAGTTGGGCGATGTGTAAAATTTATCGTTCTAATCCATATTAGATAAATGAGTGTACATAAACAAATCGTCCGATTTGTAAATGAATATTTATTTTCATTTCAGGAGAATTTTATGCCGTTCATATATATATATATATATATATATATATACGTTAAAAATTATATTTTTAACAATAAAATATTTAATTCAACACATGAATATTTTATATAGTTTATTTATATAATAAAAATGATATTTTTATTGTTCACACATTTTATTCAACACATGAATAGAATACAGTCAATATACACAATTTAATCCAAAGAAACATCCATGATTTGTACAATAAATAGTGTCGGGTGCTACTAAGCACCATCTGCAACCTAGTACATATTTAATTGTTAAATAGTTTGAGTGAGAAAGAGTTCTCACCATGATTGGTTTGTCGCTAAATATCGCCAAACGATTGATTGATCGAATATGACATTTTCCTCCGCCAAAAATTGAAACGAGCTCCAACTCTCTCCAAATCAATTTCATTGTGAAGCTCTGGTCGATACGGTTCCAAGGATTCTGTTTCGTTGAATTCTGAGTTCATATGAAAAAGTTATGTTTTTTATAAGATTCATGTACATATATGTAATTAACATAATTAATTAATTAATTACCTTAATCCTTACTAATTACATCCTCTAATCTCTTCTTCCTCTCTCAAAACTCATGTATAACATAGCAGCCCCCTTCACCATTCATGCAACTTCTCTCCCCTCTCCCTCCTTCATTTCTCAACGAAATCAAATGCCATATACACCGTTGTTCTTCTCTTCGAACACTCTTCGATTCTAACGCCATCTTCTCAAACATAAGCTCGCCATGAAAAATCCGTCCACTGCCATTTATAACGCACGCATGCTTCAGGTCCCGACACTTTTTGGTGCCGAATCGCTTCAAACTTCACATACAAGTGCTATTTTCTGTGCTAAACTCAAACACAATAACTAAAACGTGTATCATTGCTTGCATTTGTTACAAATACCAACCCTAGGCACAAAAACTCACGTTTTCCTCTAACTGTACAAAAATGCAACCCCCAAACTTGAGATGCACCCTTCCAAACTCATACCAATTCGAGGAGAATCAATCTAGGATCACAAAGACACTTGCTTTGGAATTTATCAATTTGTTTTGGATTTGTTCTTGAATTTTGAAGTTGCAAATTAGGTTTAGAAAGGGTGGAGGAAGGAGCTTTCGTATTTTTGATGAATGGTTTAGGTTCAGGAATGTAAATGATAACTTATAGTGGAGCCAAAAATATTTTTTTTATATACTCAAATTGTGTCTGTTTTCATGGTTTAAAATTCTGTGTGATCACCTATGGATCCCGTTATCAATTAAAATTGACATGTAGCTACTCTCTGACATTACGGATCCAACGAAACTGGTTTCGTCAAATTCCGAGTCCGTATACACAAGCAGCAAAATTTTAAAGCCAAAATAGTGACTATTTTTCTACTGTAAAATCACGCTCGGCCACATACTGATTCTAAAAATCACGTAACTTGGAATCTTACTATTATTCGACGATACGAATCCAGAAAAAAAGTAGAATCGAATTCTGAGGTCATCTGAATAATGTTCCTTTGTAAAATTGCTCAAATTGGCTTCAAAATTGCGATTTTAGTGTACCTTTTATTCTTGCATGCCCACAGGCTAACTCCAAAAATTATGGCCTTTTGGATTTAACCATTATTAGACGATACAAATCCAAAAAAAACGGAATCGAATTCTTAGATCATCTCCATAATGTTCCTTTGTAAACTGATCTTCAATTTTTAAACAAATGGTTTTGCTTTGCACGGCCGCATGCTGACTCCGTTCGACGCACATTTTGGAACTCAAAAAAGATTTTTCATTATGAATCCAACAAAATTGGTCTCGTCGAATTCTAAGCTTCCTAGTAAAATTTCACTTTTTAAGGGTTATGCGATGATTTTTAAAAATCGAATTTTCAAATACAAAGCTTATAAATCAATTTAATAATTTTACTGAGTTTATTTTATGTCAAACAAAATATAAAAATAAATTTTAAAATTATTCTCAAATTTTATTTAGCAAAAATAACCCATTTATATTCGCATATTTCTCAAAATAGCTTAGATCAAAATTTTAAATTGGTTCTAAAAATACGGGTTGTTACCATCTCCCCCGCTTAAAATATTTTCGTTCTCGAAAAGGAACAGAGCTGAAAGTTGTTTAACTAACCAACTCAACTTTCATTCTTCAACTTTTCAGTTTCTAAGAATTTTTTAATTTTTCAAAAATTTGGCTAATGCCCTAAATTTTCAAAAAAATTCGCCATAACCTCCTTTGTACAGGTTGATCGGTAAAACCACAACTTGCCTCACAAGGCCCACATCAATCCAAAAGAAAAAGAAAAATCCAAGCGACTTGTTAATCGGCTCATAAAATCATCAAAACCCAAGAAATACAGTAAACATGTACCTATTTGTCGGGCAGACAATTTTATTCCTCTTCTTAGCTTCCATGCTATGACCTGTTCAATATATATATACATGTATCCAATCTCAATCAATTTTCGATTCAGTTCTATATTTGATTCGATTTGGCTTAAATTTATCTTTCATTCTCTTATTGGTTTAATTAATTATCATTCCAATATTTTAATTAGTTAACTAATAATCATCCATCACAACTAGCAACCAACTAGTTGATTAGCTTTTCAAATATATAAATTTTCTATATATTTACTTAAAAATCATATAGCAAATTCTTCTAGATGCTGTTTGGGACAGACGACATCTTTATACCGAGAGCTCATCTTATTTCGTGTCTGATCTGGCTACCCATTTTACAGAGGCCTCACGGGTAGTTACTCCAGATGATGTTGTTGGAGGCTAGTTCCTCGACAGCGCATAGTAGTCTAGGAAAATTTGTGTAGCTCCTGTATTTATATGTATGTGGACGGTCCACCTAAAAAACCATTAGCTGATTGTTAACCACAATCACCTGTACTTCATGTATTTTATTATTGGTAATAATAAAATGTGTTTGCAGTCACCTTAAAAACCGGTTGGCTTTGCAAAAAAAAAAAAAAAAAGAATTTTTGTAAGAAGCAAATATGCCTTGTGCCATGACTTTAAGTTCACCATTTACACACTCCTACCTACATTTTATATAATTAATGCCAAGTGTGATGTTTTAAAACGTACAACATGTTCACATTAACAAAAATGACAAAATTAGTTTTTTTTTTTCAAATATAAATTTAAATAAGTTACACTGCTTACATAATATATGTAAAAATTAATAAAAAATTAATTAATTATACATTTATCTCAATTGATTTATCATAAATTGAAGAAAACAAGCTGGACATTTTTACCATATTACCACTTACCAGCCATTACCAACCGCTACCAACGAAAGTGATACCGAACAATCGGTAACCAATTTAATCGGTACGGTATGCCGAACCACATGAAAATATGCGGTACGGTAGCGGTAATTGAGCACTAACAATGGTAATTACCATACCTACCACATATCTTAAACAATACATGCATACATACATATATATATATATATATATATATATATATTCTTATATTTCATCATATATGTTTATTACATAGCAAAGAACTTCTAATATAACGATTTAATAAAATACGTAGGAAAATACTATTACGATACAAGATTGAATGCAATTTTTATCATATATCTTAGAAACAATATAATTTATACGATATTTTTGTTCATCCATAAAGTTTTCATGCATGTTTGACTATGTAAAATAAGATAGATAAATAATAATTTGATAACAAAAAAATCAATTTTAATACTTAATATTTTAACGTGAAATATTGTAAATAAAAAGATCTTATACTAGTGAGCGATAAAAACTTATTACCGATCTCTACCAATCATTTCCAACCATAAACCGAATTGTCGGTAATTGATTTCTTTGGTTATTAATAGCATGATTTTTTAGTTACCATATAAAGTTGGTACGGTAATGGTTTTGAATACAAAGTTCCGGTACCGAACCGATTCCACCCCTACTTTAAATACATGTGTTTTAACGTTTCTACAATTATTTGCTGAACTTCCTCAATTCTTTCGTGATATTTTATATTTTATTCCGTATATTTAAACTACTCATGAAATCTTAAATTTATTTAATATCCTTTAGAGTGTATATAGTCCATTTTCCTAATTGTTCTTAAAAATATACACCAATTTTACTATGTATATATTGTATTCATATTAGAAATGATAGTTTTTCATGCAACTATAAAGATGTATAAATCAATAACATGAACTATGTCTATCCGTAATAATGACAAAGTTAATTTATAAATTAGTCATGATTCATTTACATTAAAAATTTACCATGTATTATACCATAAAATTCTTTTTGAACATCAATAACTCCACAATACACTTTCAAATCTTTTGCAAAAAAAAAATGTTCAGTTCTTTTTGTTATGCTATATAACTTCGTAATTTTACATTCAACTTATTTAAACAAATTATATTAAATAATATTTGTTAATTCATCAAATATGTTACTAACATACATCAATTTCAACATGTATATTTATATTAACAAAAATGAATAAAAAAATTCTCAAATAAAAATACATACATATTGTTTATGTATGTTATAAAACATAAACACACAAATAATAATAATAATTTTAATTAATAGTTTGTGTACTTCACATTAAATTTTGTCATATATCACATAACAAAATTGTCTTTTAACATTAAATTAATAAATATTGTTTTTAATATCTATTAGTTAAACAAGAAAACAGGAAATAAAGAATGCTTCCGTGGCAGCTTCCCCTTCTCTATATTGCCAAACAACGCCCTGTAGTCAATCTTCTCAATTCCACCAACCGTCAAACCGCAAATTTATTTAGCACACCCATTTCCCCAACACACGATTTACCTTTCCTGCTCTCCGACCACTCGCTTCCCACCCTCTTCCCGGAATACTCCCAACGCCATTTCGAACGTATTCCTGCACACCCGGAACATTCTTCCAGTCGGCGGAGAACCAAATCGCAAACCCTAACATTGTACCGCGGTCGTCTGTAACCACTTCGCTGCCAACCCTACTTCATCAGCCTTCACATCCATTGATGGATCGTCGTTCGGGGACGTCGGGTTCCACAACTCCATCAGTAAAGACGGTTAAATCAATAACTCATCTTCTTCCGTGCTCTGTGGTAACCGCTCCGCTGCAAATTTAATTTCATCCCCCTTCCCTTCCATTCATTGTAAAATGGTCGCCAATGTCTTCCTGCATCATCCGATGAGTGAATACGGTCACTCTAGCCATGCTTACTTGTCCGGCGGTAATCGACGTGACTGAAATTTGAATCGTCACAGGTTTGCTTTCTCCCAAATTTTTAATTCCTCATTCCATGAAATTTAGTTCCGCCTACTCCATACACGCATATTTATCTTGCTACCAACCCCAACTTAACCTTTCAATTCACATGGACACACTTATCTACAGTAATTTTAGGAGTTTTTTAACCCATACACGCATATTTGTTCACTTATTAACAGTATGTCTTAGATCCTGTTCAGTTCCAACTTAACTATTGTACGTACAAATCTTTACAGCATAATACATATATGTGGCACGATTGTACATTACTCCCAATTACTTGCACTTCTCATACACTACATCAACCAGTCATTCGATGTTTTAGCACAGTGAATCAATTGAAATATTTTTGTCCCTTTGGTTTTACAGTTGTTCAATTTACCTTCATGTATTTATCTTCTGAGTTTTACAGACTGGTTGTATTTGCAATGGTTAGATACTTGAAATTACAATCCCTTGAACTGATTGTTCTTTTGTTTGAATTTATCATATGAATTTAATAAGTTTTGCTTCTAAATCTATTCTTCATACCACCTAAACGAAATCTGGTACTGACATGGGCTGAATCAAATTATGTTAATAACTGTTGTCGCTTCAACTATCTATAGGAAAATAGCAGTAAGATTGATGTTGAAGTTTTAAGTATTAGCGTTCATGAATCATTTTTTACCAGACCAATACAAAAGAGTTGTTTGGCATTTGCGAAATAATATGTTTTCCCAAAACCCACAGGATAGGTATGGCATGTTACATCACATTAACAAGTTGAAAACACAGAAAATCAAGATTTCAAATCCCTATTGTGAACATTACGTCGTTCAAAAACTATCGTTACATGAAAAAGATATGCTTTTACCATGTTCTAAACCAAAATTTTCTTGCTTAAAGTTGTGCATCATGTTCATTACTGGTTTCAAATCTTTACAAAACAAGTTATGCTGACTTGTGTAATATTGAATTTTGCCTACAAAGCAAAAATTATAATTTCTCTCTCAGTAATATTAACTATAAACCACGTGTGCGACTAAATTTTCCAATGTACTTCAGGGTTGTTGTTGCCATTGAGCTTAAGTTTGATATGTCTGTGTATACAATAAATCTGAAGGTATGAATTTAAATTATGTCTTTTTATGAATAATCAATGAGTATTGGATAGGTATTATTATACAAGTATAACAAATCTATGTCTTCTTAAATACTCTCTCTTTTTCCATGATTGTACATAATTTGTTGAATTGATTGTTTGCTGTAAATATTTTGTTTCCAAAATTTGATTTGTTAATTGTATTGTAAAATTTACAAAGTGATTCATTTTGAATTGCAAAGGTAAGCATTCAAATTAAATATGGTAACAGTTTTTATGAGTATCCTTTGACACATTTGATGCGTATTTCATTGATAGTATTTAATGCACAACCAGTAATTATTCTTTTCAGATTTGGAAATTGTTTAAACTATTGGATTTAGGTGCATTAATGTGTGATTTGATAATGAATATTTGGTTTCTAATAGTACAGTATCCATTTTTATCATTTAAAGTTTATAAAATAGATTACATTTAGCCGTGCTTCTACATATAGTTTATTCACTGTATGCAAAAGAATAATTCAATCTTATTTTTATGTAGATTTATAGATACAATTATCAGGTTTGCTAAGCTTGAATGTTGCTTTCTATTTTCTAGCTGGGAATGTATGAAAATCTAATCCGTAGTACAAAACTTAAAGCCAAAGCATTACCTTTATTTCATTGTAACTTCTGGTATATACAAATATCAATCCTACTCCCCCTACAAACCTCTGTCATTGTAGAGATACCAGGTAACGTTCTTTTATATTACAATTATTTTTGTTTTACTCATATTAAAATATATATGTTCAAATACCATTCATGCTATTATAATTCAAATCATTTTTCCCTCCTTTAAGTCCTAGGTTATTTTATTCAAGATTCAAGTTTAATTTCAGCTCGAATTTACTATATCAGAATTTGTGTTCTAGAATTCACATGTGTGACAACCTAATCTATGTTCTACTTCTTTCTGGTTTTATAATTAAGAAAACATGCACAATTTCAGATAGATAGTAAAAAATTCAATCAGCTACCAATAATGGAAAGACTTGAGATGCATATTGTATTTAGTTGTCTACTTGAGGTTTTATTTACTAAAATGGTGAATTTTTAAGTCTTAACATTTTGTTCTGCCAGCCATTTTTTTAATCAACGCTTTCAAAGGTCTTTAGTTTACTGGATTTGTGATGAACAGTAAAACATTAAAATTTTAGTTCCTTTTACTTACCGTCTTTAAGATCATTAAGTTGTGCTTGCTTATTACAGTTTCACTATGTCTCTTTGTTGGACTACCAAGACCATATTTTACAAACTATTTATATGTTATTTTTATTCAATCAGTTATTACCATTATAATTATTGTTCAGATACATATAATGCGGTTGTGGTTGATGTTGTGTAAAGTGATGCAACTATTTTTAGTGTAAAATTTTAACTATGGATGTGCATGCTGGTAAATAATTACAAACACACCTGTGTATTCCCGCTATTTGTAACAAGTATGTTTAATACTACCTACATTACACTTTTAACAGCATATACCTACGTTTGCAGCACTCAAATTTTCCGTTGTTAGTTTGGACATATATTTACGCGGTTTCTATGTTTTGTGTTATTTATGTCACTTGCTTTCATGGCTTATTTCTTGACATATTTAATCTTTAATATGGCCCTTGCAAATTCATATCCTCATATATTTTCCTACGTTGGGCTATTGTAAAAACTGTTCCTCATTATCTCATTGTTGGAATAGGGCACCGGCTATTTGTTAAGATGCATATCATATGCTATTCAATACCTAATATTTATTTGGATTTTTTATTTACTCAATACCTAATATGTTTCTGCCAGTAGTATTTGACACGGAATGTTAAAAATGGTCTCAATATGCACTAAAGTGCCTCGTGACAGCGTTTGCAAATCACTGGTACTAATCTACACACTGTAACTTATCTAACTGTACCACATTACATGTTTTGGGTTACTATTCAACTTTTGTTGACACATCTAACTACCCCTGTGGAAATTGATGAGCAGTCTAACTGTTTACGATGCCTCCTGAACCAGAACTGCAGGAACACTAGAGCCAAGAGAACAGTACTACTACAAAGTAAACGACTGATACGATTTGTTCAGCATTCAAATTCGATAGACAACAAAATCGTTTACAAGATTCTACCTCCTCCATTGTCCGTAGGTCATTGAAGTGGCTAAGAATTATCAATTTTCTTGCCTCATTCTTCATATTTAGTACTACAAGTTGAAAATAAAAAACATAAGATCAAAGCAAAATCACACATGGCCTTTGTGTTTTAAATAATCCATCTCTTAAATGTTCTCTATGTTCGCGTTTGTAGTTTACTTTTCCTCTAACTGTGTGCAAAGGATAGAACATTATGTCTCATCGACATATTACTATCCTTTTCACAAATACTTCAATTATTGCTATAATCACGTCGAACTAGAAAGCGTATTTCTCTTTTTTATTTTTTCTACAATTGATATTTTTCTGTTGTGGTTATCGCTTGCAAATGCTATGTCTATATTACTAAGTATACCTTTTCTTTCCATAATTCCATAATATCTACTTTTGTATACATAGGTTAATTTTAACTTCGTCGACTTCATTTACTCGAAGAATACGTGTACTTCATATTGTACTATGATTAAACATTTTACTGACTGTGGTGAACTGTTGACGACATGAAATAGGTTGGGAATCATCTTGGAGTGGTAGATAAATTTTACTTACATTAAATCATCTTAAATATTTGAATTTTCAAATATCGCACATTTTCTTTGATTTTTTACCATTTGCGCTAACTGTTGAATTAAATAACCGAGACTTCAAATTTTTTTTATATGCTTTTTTCTCACGAATTTCAGCAAAATAATTTCTTATCAGTAAATTTTCTATACCATTCCTTTTTTTAGTTTAGAAAGTTTGGCCACTCTATGTTCCTTATGTTGTCTCATAATTAACTAACTTAGGCTGTTACCTATCAGTTTTTCTTTTGACAAATTATTCCTACTTCTCTTTGACTATAATTCCTAATTTACCGGACTAATATGTTAACACTATCCTAAATATCCATCTACAATTCTTATCGTTACCAATAACTTTTATATCATTTTCTTGTAATAGCTGTAAGAAACAATTTTTTGGGTTGTTACAGCTATATTTCTGCAATGCTTCTTCTAATTCATACCTTTTACCGGCCTACCATACCACCGCTATGTGCGTATCCAAGAAGGACGTGATTCAGGTGTTAAATTTTAGCATGTTGCCACTCAATGTATGTGTATTGGAATAATTTAAGGAGCAACGGTTTGGCATCTAATGCTTGAAGAGAATGACTAAACTACCATATTCATTCGTTTATTGATGATATAGGCAATCATATGATGGTAACTGTGTTTTCTCAGGTATAATAAAAACAAGGGTGATACTGTTGACATACGCTTTTGATGGTGGTTCTTATTTTTAAACTGAAAGAAGAGTAAAAATATTTCAGAAAAGATGTACCAAATATCTAAAAGAGATGCATATAAAATAAACGGGCTTATAAAAATATGCTGTTTCCTTAATTTTCATGACATATTTTTTTTTTAAACAAGATGTTTCATCAATTTCCTATACATATAAAATAAGTTATAATTACAAGCAAGTTATCTGATCTGATTCTCTATCTACCCGTATGCGAAGCACGGGCCACATTCTAGTTATCTTTTAAAAGCATGGGTTACACACTAGTTATTTAATAAATGCCGCATATATCAATCCACTTCTCAAAGGCAAATGAACCATGGTCGATTGATCCAAATCCAATCTTATGTTTAAAGGTCTCCACGTCATCAATATTTGCCCTTTTCCACAATTCACGAACCGTTCTCTACAAACATACTTAACCAAATCCATCAAATTAAATCGAAACGAAATTTTCATTAGCAAAATCAAATCCCTAATTTTAATAGTTTTCATTTCCCCTTTTCAATGTCATTCGATCGAGCATCTTGGTAATGCCCAGCCATTCCTTTTCCATTATCGAACTTCCTCGCATGGCTCGATATCCAGGCGGACCCTAAATCTAAAATTAGACTGCAAGTTTCATTATATTCCCCCTGAAGTACCAGATCTAGCAAGTTTAGATGTCGCGGATGGGTTGAAGGAGCTGTCTTCAACTAGTTTGCAAGTTCCACATTCGGTATGTTCTAGCTTTCTAGTCTTCCTAGTTTGCAAGTTAGCTTTCCGATTGTAAATAAAAAAATTACGGTAACATAATTGCATCGATGGATAGGAGTACTGGATGATCGTTTATTACATGGCACAAAATTGGGTACAAGCGGTTATTTGGAAAACCCACTTCTGTTCTTTCTGTTAGTTTGGATGGAAAGTATCTTGACCTAGGTAGCAATGATGGTGACATGTGTGTGGTGGAAGTAGACAAGATGGCGATTAGTCATTGGAGTAAGAAACTTCATCTTGGTTCAAGCATATCATCTATTGAATTTTGTCCATCCGAAAGGATTGTGATATCAATTTCATATCAATGGGTACCAAGTGTTATAAAACTCAATGTGCCTGCAGACTGGAAAGAATGACAGATATATTTGCTGCTTTTGGCTCTATTTCTTGCATCAGGTGTAGTGTTTTATGTGTTCTACGAGAACTCCGATTCCTTTTGGAATTTTCCTCTGGGGAAAGATCAGCCAGCAAAGCCGTTTCCGTGAGTGATTCTCAATCACAATTTTCTGAGGATCAAAACATCTGGTGACAGTTTTAGTTTGTGCTAGACGGTAATTTATATTTAATAGTTTTCATGTTTCTCCTAATATTACTTTTTCTTAAGTGTGTCGTGTTGCTTGTGTTTTAATTTATATATTGTAGAAGGTGTATGCAACAAGGATCTAGGTAGCTTCAGTTACATGTGATCATACTAATATGTATTACCGATGTAGCTTGCATACATCGTTTTTTATGCATGTATTATTTGACAAGGTAATAAATCGTTCTACTGTGGAAAAAAAAGCTTTTAGAACTTAATCATATGTAGGAATTTAAAGTTGAGATAAGTTGTTGAAGCCAAATAATGAGTTATTCTACAAGTCAAATATATAATGCAAGTTTCCAATAACTTTCTACTTGGACCGACAATGCAAGATTCAATTTTTGACCATTTGTGTTAATTTACATATTGATTACTGAAGAACATAGTAAATTCCTGATAAATGCCCTAGTAAACAGATCTCAAATGTTTTGACAAGTCATAATTCTAATCAATTGCAATACAGTTTTTTTTTATACCATACTGCAATAATAGTCTAACTATTTTACTAAAAACCAGGTCAAATCATAGAGCGTGAAGATGTGGTTGTTGGAAACGGGACAGTAGAAGAATATGCCATTATAAAGATTGCAATCTACTAAAATTATGGGCATGTATGTATAATTTTCTTTTGTTCTTAGTAATGATGTTAAGTTAAACCATGTTGAGCATGTTATATTTATGTATAACATTTATTTATGAAAAAACCTTTCATATTAAATGTGATGTCCATTGTTTCTGCTTACATTCCAACAATTGAAATGGAGTAAAGCTTTGACATTGTGATGGACCTGCATTTGGAGGCGACTCTAGATACAAGTGTTGTAATTATATTCTATTATATTTAAATTTTAGCATTACAAAGTGGAATGCTTAATGCTTCAAAGTTAAATTTTATTGTACACATGCCTGGCATGTGAATACAATTATTTTTGTCGCAAATATTGTTAGGTTTTACTTTATGGATATTTAGCGAGTGGCCTTGCTATTTTCATTCACATCGACAATCTTGCTAATTTGCTCCTAATGCTAAAGTAAAATGCATGAGTGATGTCAGTAAATGTTTTATGGTCTATTTTTATTTTATGGATGCTGCAACCTAAAATTGTCACAAAATCATGTTGAATATTTCTCTAATTGAAAGAGTGCATACTGATGTTCAAGCATGAACTAGTGACACTGAGAAGTGCAACCATGTGTTGCAAGATTAGATGGAACTAGTTTTGTTTCAATGCATGGGTAGTTGAATGCATGGGATAGTGACAGCAGTGCGCGGTAGGCTTAAGTCTTCTCTTTGCTTGCAGGTTGTTAATGAGTTGCTTGCTACTTTTCCATTATCAAAGTCTTTTTGCTAGCTAGTTTGTTGTTGTGTTATTTTTTTGGCTTGTATGAGAAATATTGTTTGATGCAGGTTTGAGGTTTCCGAGCAGGTTGGAATACATTAAATATATAGGGTAGTTTTGGGTTTGAGCTAATGGATACGTGAATCATATTCTATTTTCTTCTTTTACTCTTTTTTCCTGACATATTTTTAATGTATTGGGATCATGTAGGCCGTGTTGTATGCTGAGCTAATCAAAGGAGCAGAAGGTTCAAAATCACAATGAAGGTGCAAAATCACAATAGAAGTTGGGCTGCTTGATGGTTGAGGATAGGGCGATTTATTCTTGGATGTTACACACTTGCAGTCTCCTAGGAACTCCCAGAGGAATACCAAGGCATGTGTGCTGATAACAATGTGCAGTATGTTCCACTGAAGCTGGTTTGTTCATATTAGTTGTAATCCGTATGTTTTATGTTCATGAACTTATTAAGTTCCTATGTAGGTGAGATGTGGTCTATTTTAAGTTATGGGTCAAGCATGCACTCTCATGCATATACTATATTCAATTTGTAATGAAGATATTGACCTGACAGATTGTTATATCTTCATTGTGACTTGGTATTTACAGTGGGCTTCTTCTGGTATGGTAGAAAGGACGTTGGTATTCAGAGTCATTTTTATTCTTGTTTTTGTTAGAAAGTATAGTGACACATAATTGGACCTCATCCAGCTTTGTTTCATTTTGTATTTAAATGGACTCTGCTTATGATCAAAGTTTAGCAAATTGTTGTGACATAAATATTTCATTATGCAAGGTGCATCGCAAGAGCGTTGATAATGTTCATCTATGTACGCAGTATCTTGTTAAATCATTTTCATCGCAATGGAGTCGCTAAACCTTAATGATCCCATAGCGATGAATGCTATCTATTAGAGTAAGACGCCAATATTTTAATATTCTAATCGTGTCATAAGAGCGTCGGTAATATTTACTGATGTCAATGTGACGCAATGTTTTGTCAAATTATTTGTCTTGTTATTAGGGATGGGCGCTGGTCGGTTTGGTACGGTTTAAAGTAAAAACCACTTCCGTTCGACATCAAACGGTTTGTAAAAAACACAAACCATTATACTGACCGTTTAAATGGCTCGATTTCGGTTCGGTTTCGATATAATACGGTTCGGTTTCGATATAATACGGTTCGGTTTCAGTTCAGTCCGATTTAAATCCGTATTACATATGAAATAAGAGAATCACTTCATCAAAAGTCAATTTTTGTCGGTAACCCATTCAAACTTTTACATTAAAGTTTAAAACTTACAATGATATACGTGAAATGAAAGATTAGTTCTTACTTATATAATATTAAGTAAAATGATTGGAATAAGATTACAATCAACATTTACTCAACAAATAAGGTGAAAAACATTATAGTAAAACTAAAACTTCTTCCCTGGTAACAACGATTATACATCATTTAAATCTAAAATAAGATAGGAGTTGTCTATATTTTTATCATACGATTACTAACGTAAATTATCGGTTCGGTCCGGTTTAATACGGTCCGCCAATTGTTCAAACCGCAACCAAACCGTATGGATGTGGGTCGGTCCGGTTTAATATATAGCCTCAACGGGAAAATTCAGTGCGGGTTTCCGTACCGTTGTTGTGGTTTGATGCGGGCGGTTTCTGTATAGGAGTGCGGTTTTTGCTCACTCCTAGTTGTTATAGCATGGAAAAAAAAAATTGTGACACCGTAGTGACGACATTCCTGTGATACAATAGTGATGTCATGTATTTATCTCTAAAGATACATTATCGAAAGGTGGATCCATACATTGTCATAGTTGGAAATTCATTATTCATAAGCGTCTTGCGGTTTTGTTTGTAGACTATGTAGTGAAATGTGAGATGCAAACATTTCGCTAGATTTTAATTTAATTTGAAAACCCTAAACACTATTTTAATATCTGATTCCAATATACAAACTGTTTTGGTTCTCATAAGGTAAAAACTCGTTCTGTACTTACGGCGTGGTCATAGCTTGGCATGACCCTGTTCCTATATTCATTGGCTCCCTTCTGTGATTTCCAGCTATTCTAACTTGTCTATATTTGTTTTTCATGGCTTGATTCCTTACTATCTCGGAAATTTATCGAGAGTACTAGAATATCTTGATCTTAATAATTGCTTCAAAGGTTTCGGCAGTGAAACTATTTATTGATGGCTCTCATTGCTTGTCATGTCTTCATTAATTAAAGCATCTTACTATGACAATTACGTTTTTAAAAGCTTTCAGAATTAACAGGCTACCTAACGTTGTCGTGCTATTTATGTTTAAGCTCTTGTACCATCAGTTGTTTTCCAGCCTCTCTCCCCCCATGTGCAAACTTTACGAAACTTCCTTACCTTGATCCACCTAATAATTTCACAAGTTAAGATCAAGCCATCCCTTAATTTATGGATATCTGACATAACTTGAAGAACCCCATAAAAGGAAATATTGCTTTTATTGAGTTGAAAATTGATACAAAGAGTTTTCCATGTAAAATAACGCTGCAAACGGATGATACAATAGTTCAGATATAACGTGTATTTAAACAATTAAAGAAATGTAAATGTTGTAAGCTTTTTACTCATCTGCTAGGAAACAGGCTTCGGTCCAAGTGTATTCGTCTGTAAAGAAATAAAATCTGAATCATTACTTTAATACGGTCCCCATGCACACTGATCTACAGCAGGGTAACATGTTCAGCCTAATTCTTCAGGAAATAGCGTAGTATGTCTCATATAAAACTCTAGATCACTATATATATGACCAACTTGACTTGACAGACAAAATTCCTGTATGGGTTGGTGAACATTTTACAGGTTTTATTGTCTTATTACTCTCATTTGAATTGACGAATGAATTGTATTGAGATAGGAAAATAATTTTAGAAATGATGAACAGATTGTATCGTGTAAAGAAACAGTGAATGATGTTATTTTCTCATTAACAAGCACTGGCAAAAGCTAGAGAATAAGGAAGGTGAAAAGGAGATGCGTTATTATCCCAAAATTTAAGATCATGACTACTCTTCCACGTTGATTACTTCTTGGATTATCTCTTTTCTTCTTTGTTCTTCTTCTTTTTTCTTTTTTTTTTTTTTCTTTTTTTTTTTTTTTTTTTTTTAAATAGTGCGGTGTCGGTGTTAAGACACCGCACAAGATACCACCGATATCGTCGCGTCGAACGATTTTTTTTACTGCGTTCAGCATACAATGGTCGGCCGAACAATGTTCGGTTGGCGATAACTTGGTACCCTAAGCAGTTTTTGCGGTTTGGTAGAACCACACTATAAATACGTTAATATAAATTAAGCAGCATATCGCTAAAGCCAAGAAGAACATGCTGCATCTTGTAAACGTGAGAATACCAATGAATTGCAATGTTGGTAGCGTTGGAAAAAAAAAAAAAAATTCTGTAGAATCAAAGCTTCAGCAATTTGGTGCTATAACTTTCCTTTAGAATTTGAGAATGAAACACAACATGAAGAAATATCAATACCAATTTTTTTTTAATAGTGTTTCCATTTAACTAAATGCTGTTGGTCAAACATAGCGCTCAGTCGGCAAACTAGCGTTCAAACTTGATGCATACTTTTTCCGCTCCATCTATATGTTACATAGCATTATTTTAAGACCAAGCTGAATCTTAAAGAAATGTATTCAAGTCTTCATTTAAGCCATGGCGATTCAGTCAATTCTATCTGTGCTACTGTTGCTTACTTTTCTGTTGGAAGAAGACAGCAGGGGAGGAGCTATTCCAAGCTGCATAGAAAATGAAAGAAATTCTCTTTTCAATTTCAAAAAAAGTCTTATAGACAAAAACAACAGGCTTGCATCATGGAACGGTAATAACTGCTGTAACTGGAAGGGTGTTTCTTGCAATAACCTATCTGGTCATGTCATCAGGTTAGATCTACGCAATCCACATCCTTTTGGATTATATGATGTCCATTTCAATGAGTGGTCGTTAGGAGGCCAACTCAGTCCATCTTTGCTTGGTCTAAAGCGACTAAATTACCTTGATCTGAGCATGAACAATTTTGATGGTCCTATTCCTAAGTTCTTTGGTTCCCTTCGTAATCTCATATATGTTAACTTGTCTCTAGCCGGTTTTCATGGCATGATTCCTCATCATTTTGGAAATTTACCGAGACTTGAATATCTTGATCTTGATCCTGGCATGTATGGTTACGACACTGACTCTTATTGGATATCACATCTTACTTCATTAAAACATCTCACTATGAAAAACACGGTTTTTAAAAGCTTTCAGAATTCAATAGAAGCACTGAACATGCTACCTAATATTGCTGAGCTATGTATAAGCTTCTGCGATATCGGTGATTTTCCTGTCTCTCTTTCGTATGTGAACTTTACAAATCTTTCTTATCTTGATCTCTCTGATAATGCAATAGGTCAAAAAAAATTCCCTTTGTGGATATCTGACATAAAAAGCCTCACACACATTGATCTACGAAGTAACAATTTCTGCTCAATTCCAGATGAAAATTTAACTTCCCTACAGTATATGGATTTTTCAAACAATATTTTCAGTGGGGCTTTACCAAAAGCATTAAAAAAATTATGCAATTTGCAAACATTGATTGGCGGTTTTAATGACTTCACCGATATGCATGAATTTACAGATATATTATCTGGATGTCTCAAAGACAGTATTGAACATCTTGATTTAAGGCAAAATAACCTCAGTGGTTGTTTACCAGATTCGTTTGGAGAAATGCACAAGCTGAAAACTTTAGATTTGTCATATAACTTATTATTTGGTTCCATTCCAGAATCATTGGGACATCTTGTGGCTTTAGAAGAACTACTCCTATCAGAAAATAAATTGAATGGAAGCATTCCAAGAAGCACCGGACAACTTTCAAATCTTCTTCTTTTGCATCTTGATAAAAATTCCCTTAAAGGTGTCATTTCTGAAGTTCATTTTACTAGATTAGCCAAGCTTAAAGAGTTGAGCTTAGACTCAAACAATCTAATTTTGAATGTAAGCCATGATTGGATCCCTCCATTCAAGCTTGAAGTCATTGGCATGGGATCTTGCAAGATGGGGCCATATTTTCCGCAATGGTTAAAAACACAAGTAAATTTATCCTTGTTAAACTTGTCCTCTTCTGACATCGTGGATAACTTACCTGATTGGTTCTGGGGTGTTTTTGTCACACGTGACATAATAACATTAGATCTTTCTAATAATGGAATCAAGGGAAATTTACCTCCTCTTCCTAAGTTAAGTTTTAATTATTTTTATTTGAACTCTAATTTCTTTGAAGGTCCATTACCACCATCTTTAAATATTACATATTTGATTGATGTATCAAACAACTCGTTCTCCGGATCTATTCAACCCATATTAGGTAATAGAATACTGGAACGCATCTTTCTTTCTAGAAATAACTTTAGTGGTGAAATCCCATTATCTATATGTTCAACTAAATCGTCGTGGATTGATCTTTCGCGGAATCTTTTAACAGGCGAGTTACCAAATTGTTGGAATCAACGTGAGAATGTGTCTTTTGATTTTGGGAGTTCATATTTTGGTAACAGCTTACATTTAGATTTCTCCAGAAACAATCTATATGGAAATATTCCTCACTCCTTGGGGGCTTTACTCGGTCTTACATCATTGCATATGTCCTATAACAAGCTTAGTGGTTGTCTTCCAATTAACCTAAGAAATTGTGGAGGTCTCGTAACTCTTGATCTTGGTATGAATAACTTGACAAGCATAATCCCCACATGGATTGGTGAAGATCTTATATATTTGAAATTCCTTATTCTAAGATCAAACAATTTCATGGGGAATGTCCCCTCAAATTTGTCCAAGTTGAAAGAACTTCGAATCCTTGATCTTTCTAACAATAAACTGGCCGGAGAAATACCATGGAGCTTTGGAAACTTCAGTGTCATGATGGAAATGCATCCAACCAACGAACTTGATCTTTTACGATTTTATGATGGGGTAAGTCCCAATCTCATGGAGTATGTACAACTAACCATTAAAAAAGGAGACTGGAATTATGATAAGTTGTTAACTCAAATAACCATCATTGATCTCTCTTCCAACAATTTATCTGAGCAGATACCCAAAGAATTTGGAAATCTTCATGGATTGTTTTCTTTGAATCTATCTAGAAATCATTTAGTTGGACCAATACCTGATGCTTTTGATTCGATGCACTTCCTTGAATGTCTCGACTTGTCAAGAAATAAGCTTTCAGGCAATATACCCTCAACCATGTCCAACATGACTACATTGGATTATCTAGATTTATCATATAACAATTTATTTGGAAAGATTCCATCAGGTAACCAGCTTCAGACTTTCACTGATGAATCATATATTGGCAATCCCAAACTTTGTGGTTTTCCCCTTAGTCAACCATGTAGCAACAAGACACCAAATTTTGAAGTTATCGAATCAGATTACCGGTGGTATGTGAGTGTTGCACTTGGGTTTGTTTTAGGTAATTGGATTGTTTGGGGTACTTTTCTCATGAGGGAAAAGTGGAAGAACATTTTTTTTCAATACGTTGATTATGTATATGATGCAATATACGTCGTTATCGTTGTGAACATAAACAAGTTCAAAAGCAAAATGGGCAATGCAACTGCATTAGATTGATAAGCATTTTCGGTGTTTAATTAGCAATGATTTAATGAAAATTTAGGTGTCCTCGGTGTGTATTAGTCAGGACATGAAGCTGCTTTTACCATTCCCACTGTTTGTTGTTCTATACAATTTTCTTTTTGATATATTGATCATGTATATGATGCGATATACGTCGTTGCCATTGTGAACATAAACAAGTTCAAAAGCAAAACAGGCCATGCAACTGCATTAGATTGACAAGCACTGTCACAGTTTAATTAGCAATAATAATTGAATAAAAATTTAGGTGTCTTCGGTGTGTATTAGTCAGGACATGAAGCTTCTTTTACCATTCCCACTGTTTATTGCTCTATACAGTTTTCTTTATGATAAATCAACACCAAATAAATGTGTTGGTTGCTTATGATTCATTCTTTCTACTAGTACACATGAAACTGCAGCGTTTGAAAGATCGACGCTGCAAATGACAACATGATTGCTGTGTGAAATCACATGGTCAGGGCCGGTCCTGACCCAAGGCGACCGAGGCGGTCGCCTAGGGCCTCCGATCATCAGGGGCCTCAGCCTTTATATATTTTCTTTATATATAGCTTAGCTTCATGGAAGTTGATCAAGTGGTCGTGGTTGTGCATGGCGCTTTGCAGTGGAAGATCTCAAGTTTGAATCCTGGCTTGCCCATCTTTGGGGCCTCAGAATTTTGCGTGCTTCAATAATTCTTTGTTTATCACTGTTCACTGCCTTGGGCCTCTGAAACCTCAGGGCCGGCCCTGCACATGGTTAACAACCACTGTGAGATCTGAGTTAATTTTTTGAAATATTTTGCCAATTGTTATATCTACTTGTGAGAATGACTATATTTGAGTGTAAGCATGAGGATGATTAAATAAATATTATGGATAGGGTGTGATAGAGATCATAATTTTATCTCTCTCTGGCATGATCATTAGTTAGACCTCCGCTAAAATCCGGTAAATCAAAAGTGTTCGCTTCTGGTTAATCCTTTTCACATGTTAGAAATCAGTGATGATTTATCGAGATCATTGATTAACCTGGCTTCAATGTTGACATTGTGATTTTGCCCAACTGGTTAATCCTTTTGCTCTTTTTTGATATGTCAGAGTGAAGTGTGTTTCTATTCAAATGTGTAAGCCAACATCTTGAGGGGGTAAGAATGAAATATGTAAATACTAAGCTTGTGATGGCATGAAGGTAACAGAACTTGCATATCATAGTCCATTATTAAATATAAATATAGTTGGCGTGAAGACTTCTGTGATCAGCTACATGAATACTTAGCTTATGATCATCTAGCTATATTAAAAATTGACATTAATATTTATTGAAATGTATATTAGCCGTTAAAACATAAGAAGATCATAGTATAAAAAGTTGATAGATGGACTTAAGAGACTGAATTAGAGACGGAAACCATATGGAGGACTACTTTCAAATTTCTGGGCATCGAATTTAGTGATGGGACTGAAATAAAATGGAGGGTGGAGTTATTTATAAGAGAGGGAGGAAGGAATTGATGGTGATTTTAATTAAGGGCATTTATTGTATCGACTTTGTTTTGGAAGTTAACCCAGATTTTCGTTTTGGAGAATATGTTTAATTTGCTGTTCATGTCATGGCAATTATGTTGCTTTAATGGAGAAAAGATTCTGATCGTTAATTTGATTTATTTTCCAGCTATGCAAATCCAGTTGTAAGTTTTGACATATGCGTGGAAAAATATTAATGAAAATGTCATTGCATAGTTGTCTATACCTTTTGTGGTTATAAACTATAGTCATTTTACATTAAGTGTACTCAACTATTATAGCATCCAAACATTGAAATACATGCACAATAATACGGTTATTCATTTTGTATAATACCGAATGATCGATAATCCAAGACTAATATTTTATGATCAACGATGGAACTGATTGTGCTTAAGAGTTTGGCTAATTGATGCATCGGTGTGGACAATATTTTGTTAGTTCATGGTTTAGATCTTCAGTTATGGTTCTGAAATGGAACCCCATCTTTGTAGTTGTAGAGTTCATCACAGAAGAATAAGCCACGTTTTGATTTCCAGGCCAAGTTTGCAAAGTAATACGAAGGACAGAGGTCATTATGACTTATAATGATATACATAACATGAATATGTCGTAGCAATGTACGGTGGAAATAAATACAGCCAGTGTGATTACACACAGCATTATATGTCCGCTTTTGCAAGTATAAGTGGGGAGGCATTTGGACAGCAAAATTCACAAACCACCAAATACAAAAGAACGAGAAAAAGAATGGGACGTGCTACTCCATCTCCTAAACTAAGTATGATTGGCGATGGCTCTGTTACTGCCGCCGAATGACGCAGAGACTAGCATAGCTAAAGCATCAAAGATGAGTACCAAATAAACATATCGTAAGCATGGATATAATAATGATCGTAAGCATGCACTAAAATTTATGCATAATCTTGCACATATTGGACGCGTTATCGCTTGCCATTACCACGATTATACAATGAGTAACCAACTAACTTTACACTGTTAGATTATTGTTTTTTAAGTGTTACAGTTCATTGACACAGAAAAACAATTAGTCTTCAAAGTAGTTAAAACAAATTGTTGACGACAAAATATGTCGTAAACACCCAATATTCTTAATTACTTAAAAAATATAGTTTCGCGTGGAAATATAAGTGCGGAAAACAGTAAATAACACAAGAGATTCATAGTGTTCGGTTCCGTGAGGGCTCTGCGTCCACTTTGGTAGAGTCGCTGATATTTTATTGACAATAAAAAGTTACAAGCTTGAGACTAATACATGACATCCCTTTACATACATTTCTGAGTAATTTGAGGTCATAATTGTCATATGTGAATATTAGAAAAGGGACACTTTTGTCATTCTTCTTCCTCAAAGCATGGATGTCATTAAAGAGGTCACCTGGATCTCTCAAGAGATGTCAGATCAACTAAATTCTAACCATCTTGAAGTGTGAGCATGGGGGTATTTATAGTTGAGTGGTTAGGTGGAGTAGGAAGGAGTAGGGGACCACATCAGAAAACCTCGGACCTTAGAACAAAGGCCATAGAAAACTCGGACCCCCTTCTTGACCTCTGGAAATTCGTACCTCTCACTGGGGTATGAAATTCGTACCCCGTGGGGTACAAAATTCGTAACCCGTAGGGTACAAAATTCGTACCCAGAGGGGTACGTGATATTTGGGTATGAGTCCAGGGAAGATAAGGCTAGGGGGACTCAACGCCTTTGAGTTTCGGAGCATAGGTTTGGCCATGTTTTGAGGAGCGGTGAAGTTCTTTTCTACGCGACCCCTCCCCGGCTTGTTTCCTTAACTCCTTGGCGACACTCCGAGCTATAACATCATGCGATATGTTGAGTCGAGCATGTCTTGTGTACTTTTGGGAACCAGACCAAAAGGCCGGTTAACATTTGCTCCCCAAAGTACTCTTTGTCTTGACATGATGCGCTTTGTTTTGGTCGAAGTAAATGTTGAATCATCGATTTTCCTGTGAACTTACAAAAAAAAATATTATTGGTTGAGCCTGTTTACCTAGGAACTGTAGATGGGTTGTTGTTGGTATAACATCGCACTATGTTGTTACGCATGTATGCCATGTTGAATTCATGCCTATATAGCCATATGTGTATGCATACGCACGCGGAGATATGTGCACTTACACACTCATATATATATATATATATATATATATATATATATATATATATATATATATATATATATCGAATTCATACCCTTTTTGGGGTACGAAGACTTCGTACCCCAAACGGGGATACGAGATTTCGTACTCCGGTGGGGTACGAGAATTCGTGCTCCGCTAAGGAATACGAAGGGTCGGGGGTTCGGCCCCTTTCCCTCTATAAATAAGAGCTCCCACCAACACTCTCTCCCTTCTTCTTGTTTTTTCTTTCGCCGCCATTGAACTCGAGATTCCGAACCCTAGAATTCAACACACTTCAATACTCCACCCGAAAACAGGTAGGACGAGGAGCGTCTAAGCTCGATGCTCACGTGGGGACTCGGGTTCGAGCGTGGAGGTGGGTTCCACTCTCGGGTTTTGAACCGAGCTCGGGTCTGGCGCGGGGGTTTCTTGAACATGGATGGGTAGGAGAGAGAGGCATGGATTCGAGCTTCAAGTGGAGGAGGCAAGGGAAGATGGAGTTTCGGGGAGAATTGAGAGGCATGACAAAGATTGTCAGAGCTCGTACCCCTGAGTATGAGTATGAACTTTCGTACCCCTTAGTGGGGTACACAACTTGTACCCCTTATAGGGGGTACGTACTCTCGTACTCCCTCAGGGTACGAAACTTCATACCCCTCAAAGGGGTACGAGTTTTCATACTCCCCACTGGGGTACGAATGCTCCTACCCCCCACGGGGTTATGAAATTTGTACCCCTCTTGGGGGTACGAATTCTCTATCCCCTGTTGGGGATACGAGTTTTCGTACCTCCCAAGGGGTACGAAATTTCTGAGGGCTTGAGCATTTCGATTCCTCTTTGATTTCACTTTGCCATTTCCACTCGGGGTTTAACTTTCAGAGGTCTTGCCTTTGGGTCCACGTTGCCTCCGCGACTTTGAGCGATTGGGTCGGAATTCACGCTTAGTCATAGTGGAATTGGTGATTCAACCCGAGACATAGGATTTAGAGCATATACACTAGGACTTTGGCCAAACTTATAGAACCGTTGGCCCTATTCCATTGATTCTGATCGTAACGTAGTCGCGATATGATGTTAACCCGGGAGAATTGGATAACTACGACGATGATTATAGTCTCAGGGACTTGTGGTTGTCTCGTGGCTCGCGTCTTCACCTTATAAACCGTATTATTCTGGCATTGCATCGCACTGCACGCACATGCTAGTTTGCACCAACACGAGGGGTATAGGTTACTCAACTACGATGTTTAAAGCTAGTGTGTTAAAGTACTGCTTGCAAATGAAGACAAGATCTATGACAAAGCTAACTTCGGAAGCCGAGACTTCTTTGCCGTCGTCGCACACATCTGACTCAAGTAGCAATGCTAGCTCGACGGGCAGTGAGCTTGAGACTTCTGGGAGATTAACCCGTTCTTGAGCGCCAAGCTTGCCAAAAGCGTCTGGTCATGGGGGTCAACCAGAATGATACGCTCCTTGGTCATGCATGAGGAGGTAGAGAATGCAGATATCATTGAGGGAAGTGCGCCGGTGGCGTCAGATACGTTGGCGGACGCAGTTATTCTTGAAAACCCACTAGATTCGGTGCCATCTCACGTGGATGCAACGGCGGTAAGGCACATGACCTTGTAGTTTCGCATTCCCAAAGGAGAGGCTGTCTCGCCAGGAAACGGTGGTAGGGCTCACGCACCACCGGGGGGGGGGGGGGAGGGAGGTATACCGCCTGGAATAGGAAGGTTTGTCTTACCGGGTGCGTTCCCCTAGCTAGCCGCTTTATTCGGGATATGCTATATTACTTTCGCCGTGCGCCATCGCAGCTTCATCCAAATGTGCATGTTTCCCTCTTAGGTACCTACACCCTGTAAAGGGAGTATCTGCAGCTAGAGCCCACCAGAGAGGATATTCGATGTTTGTTTCAGTTGAAGAGGAGAGCTAATATCTCTCCATCTCAGTACTTTCTGGAGGCCTCGCCCACCACAAAGTTTTTGTCGGGACGTGGCCCAAGCTGACCGTATACAAGTACGACTAGTTTTTTGTGCACTGTTCTCCTGGATTTGCGAGGAGATGGTTGGAAGGAAGTGAGCATTCTTCATCTCGCATTGCTTTCATTTCAAAATTCGCGGATTTGGTGACTTATGTTTGACTTTGTTTTCATATGGTAGGAAATCCTGAGGCGCCGACAAACGTTGAGTACCAACGGTGTCTTGAAACTTTATTGGCGATTCCGGCTAGGTGGAGCTCCACTGAGAACGTTCTAAGTCAAGACCGTCTCCGTCACGCATGGATGCTCCCTAGCATTCGAGAGATAATTAGACCAGCCGTTGCCGGTGGCGGAACGGTACTAGATGCCGGAAAAGAGGCGAGCTCCACGAGTCGGAAGAGGAAGATGCTCCCTGTCGGGCCTAAACCACGCAAGGCTACTAAGACCCAGGAGGAAACTTGCGGGGATGAGGTCGGTGATGAAGAGGTAGTTGCCAAGGACGAGGACCCGTTGAACGCCCTCATTCCACTTATAACGGACGAGGCGGGGATAGGAGCGTTGAAAAGGTTGCAGTCTCTAATGACTACCTCAGAGACTTCCATCTCACTCGAGAGGGAAGGCCAGTTCGATGATCTTAATAAACTCCCTCTAGACTTGTCTCCTTGGCTTGGTATGACAATTATGGAAGAGCTAGATTTAGCTACGGGGGAGTTCACTCCTTCGGGTGGACCATCATCGGGCATGTTGAGAGAACACTTTGGATACACATACTCATAAGCACTGCATGACAAAACATTTGTTTGTATGTGTTGGGTGCTCGAGTCTAAATTTCTAACTGTTTCTTTGATAGGTGACATGGCTAGAGGCAGAGGAGGAAGCCGTGGTTATGGATCTGGGCATTACCAGCCCCCAAGAAATACCTTCTTGACAGCTTTAGAAGAGAGACCAACTTGTTTGGTGAATCTCCGCTTCCACATGATCACGGCGGTGAATATCGCCAAAGAGACTGATCTCGGTGATCTCCAACTCCTCCTTCTCCCATTCAATCATCCAGGACTGATTCCAAATAAACATATCGTAAGCATGGATATAATAATTATCGTAAGCATGCACTAAAATTTATGCATAATCTTGCATATATTGGACGTGTTATCGCTTGCCATTACCATGATTATACAATGAGTAACCAACTAGCTTTACACTGTTAGATTATTGTTTTTTAAGTGTTACAGTTCATTGACACAGAAAAACAATTAGTCTTCAAAGTAGTTAAAACATATTGTTGACGACAAAATATGTCGTAAACACCCAATATTCTTAATTACTTAAAAATTATAGTTTCGCGTGGAAATATAAGTGCGGAAAACAGTAAATAACACAAGAGATTCATAGTGGTTCGGTTTCGTGAGGGCTCTGCGTCCACTTTGGTAGAGTCGCTGATATTTTATTGACAATAAAAAGTTACAAGCTTGAGACTAATACATGACATCCCTTTACATACATTTCTGAGTAATTTCAGGTCATAATTGTCATATGTGAATATTAGAAAAGAGACACTTTTGTCATTCTTCTTCCTCAAAGCATGGATGTCATTAAAGAGGTCACTTGGATCTCTCAAGAGATGTCAGATCAACTAAATTCCAGCCATCTTGAAGTGTAAGCATGGAGGTATTTATAGTTGGGTGGTTAGGTGGGAGTAGGTAGGAGTAGGGGACCACATCAGGAAATCTCGGACCCCAGAACAAAGGCCATAGAAAACTCGGATCCCCTTCTTGACTTCTGGAAATTCGTACCCCTCACTGGGGTATGAAATTCGTACCCCGTGGGGTACAAAATTCGTAACCCGTGGGGTACAAAATTCGTACCCAGAGGGGTACGTGATATTTGGGTATGAGTCCAGGGAAGATAAGGCTAGGGGGACTCGAGGCCTTTGAGTTTCGGAGCATAGGTTTGGCCATGTTTTGAGGAGCGGTGAGGTTCTTTTCTACGCGACCCCTCCCCAGCTTGTTTCCTTAACTCCTTGGCGATACTCCGAGCTATAACATCATGCGATATTTTGAGTCGAGCATGTCTTGTGTACTTTTGGGAACCAGACCAAAAGGCCGGTTAACATTTGCTCCCCAAAGTACTCTTTGTCTTAACATGATGCGCTCTGTTTTGGTTGAAGTAAATATTGAATCATCGATTTTCCTTTGAACTTACAAAAATAAATGTTACTGGTTGAGCCTATTTACCTAGGAACTGTAGAAGGGTTGTCGTTGGTATAATATCGCACTATGTTGTTACGCACGTATGACATGTTGAATTCATGCCTATGTAGTTATATGTGTATGCATACGCACGCGGAGATACATGCACTTACACACTCATATATATATATATATATATATATATATATATATATATATATATATATCGAATTCGTACCCTGTTTGGGGTACGAAGACTTCGTACCCCAAACGGGGATACGAGATTTCGTACTCTGGTGGGATACGAGAATTCGTGCTCCGCTAAGGAATACGAAGGGTCGGGGGTTCGGCCCCTTTCCCTCTATAAATAAGAGCTCCCACCAACACTCTCTCCTTTTTTCTTGTTTTTTCTTTCGCCGCCATTGAACTCGAGATTCCGAACCCTATAATTCAACACACTTCAATACTCCACCCGAAAACAGGTAGGACGAGGAGCGCCTAAGCTCGATGCTCGCGTGGGGACTTGGGTTCGAGCGTGGAGGTGGGTTCCACTCTCGCGCTCAACTCTTGGGTTTTGAAACAAGCTCGGATCTGGCGCTGGGGTCTCCTGAACATGGATGGGTAAGAGAGAGAGGCATGGATTCGAGCTTCATGTGGAGGAGGCAAGGGAAGATGGAGTTTCGGGGAGAATTGAGAGGCATGATCGAGATTGTCAGAGCTCATACCCCTGAGTAGGAGTATGAACTTTCGTACCCCTCAGTGGGGTACAAAACCTTGTACCCCTTATAGGGGGTACGAACTCTCGTACTCCCTCAGGGTATGAAACTTCATACCCCTCAAAGGGGTACGAGTTTTCATACTCTCCACTGGGGTACGAATGCTCCTACCCCCCACGGGGGTACGAAATTTGTACCCCTCTTGGGGGTATGAATTCTCGTATCCCCTGTTGGGGATACGAGTTTTCGTACCTCCCAAGGGGTACGAAATTTCTGAGGGCTTGAGCATTTCGATTCCTCTTTGATTTCACTTTGCCTTTTCCACTCGGGGTTTGACTTTCAGAGGTCTTGCCTTTGGGTCCACGTTGCCTCCGTGACTTTGAGCGATTGGGTCGGAATTCATGCTTAGTCACAGTAGAATTGGTGATTCAACCCGAGACATAGGATTTAAAGCATATACACTAGGACTTTGGCCGAACTTATAGAACCGTTGGCCCTATTCCATTGATTCTGATCGTAACGTAGTCGCGATATGATGTGAACCTGGGAGAATTGGATAACTATGATGATGATTATAGTCTCAGGGACTTGTGGTTGTCATCGTGGCTCGGGTCTTCACCTTATAAACCGTATTATTCTGGCATTGCACCGCACTGCACGCACATGCTAGTTTGCACCAACACGAGGGGTATAGGTTACTCAACTACGATGTTTAAAGCTAATGTGTTAAAGTATTGCTTGCAAATGAAGACAAGATCTATGACAGAGCTAACTTCGGAAGCCGAGACTTCTTTGCCATCGTCGCACACATCTGAATCAAGTAGCAATGCTAGCTCGACGGGCATCGAGCTTGAGACCTTCGGGAGATCAACCCGTTCTTGAGCGCCACGCTTGCCAAAAGCTTCTGGTCATGGGGGTCAACCAGAATGATACGCTCCTTGGTCGTGCATGAGGAGGTAGAGAATGTAGATATCATTGAGGGAAGTGCGTCGGTGGCGTCGGATACGTTAGCGGACGTAGTTATTCTTGAAAACCCACTAGATTTGGTGCCATCTCACATGGATGCAACGGTGGTAAGGCACATGACCTTGTAGTTTCGCATTCCCAAAGGAGAGGCTGTCTCGCCAGGAAACGGTGGTAGGGCTCACACACCACCGGGGGGTATACCGCCTGTAATAGGAAGGTTTGTCTTACCGGGTGCGTTCCCCCAGCTAGCCGCTTTATTCGGGATATGCTATATTACTTTCGCCTTGCGCCATCGCAGCTTCATCCAAGTGTGTATGTTTCCCTCTTAGGTACCTACATCCTACACAGGGAGTATCTCCAGCTAGAGCCCACCGGAGAGGATATTCGATGTTTGTTTTAGTTGAAATGGAGAGCTAATATCTCTCCATCTCAGTACTTTCTGGAGGCCTCGCCCACCACCAAGTTTTTGTCGGGACGTTGCCCAAGCTGACCGTATACAAGTACGACTAGTTTTTTGTGTGCTGTTCTCCTGGATTTGCGAGGAGATGGTTGGAAGGAAGTGAGCATTCTTCATCTCGCTTTGCTTTCATTTCAAAATTCGCGGATTTGGTGACTTATGTTTGACTTTGTTTTCATATGGTAGGAAATCCTGAGGCGCTGACAAACGTTGAGTACCAACGGTGTCTTGAAGCTTTATTGGCGATTCCGGCTAGGTGGAGCTCCACTGAGAACGTTCTAAGTCAAGATCGTCTCCATCACGCATGGATGCTCCCTAGCATTTGAGAGATAATTAGACCAGCCGTTGCCGGTGGTGGAACGGTACTAGATGCCAGAAAAGAGGCAAGCTCCCCGAGTCGGAAGAGGAAGATGCTCCCTGTCGGGCCTAAACCGCGCAAGGCTACTAAGACCTAGGAGGAAACTTGTGGGGATGAGGTCGGTGATGAAGAGGTAGTTGCCAAGGACGAGGACCCGTTGAACGCCCTCGTTCCGCTTATAACGGACGAGGCGGGGATAGGAGCGTTGACAAGGTTGCAGTCTCTAATGACTACCTCAGAGACTTCCATCTCACTCGAGAGGGAAGGTCAGTTCTATGATCTTAATAAACTCCCTCTAGACTTGTCTCCTTGGCTTGGTATGACAAGTATGGAAGAGCTAGCTTTAGCTGCGGGGGAGTTCACTCCTTTGGGTGGACCATCATCTGGAACGTTGAGAAAACACTTTGGATACACATACTCATAAGCACTGCATGACATAACATTTGTTTGTATTTGTTGGGTGCTCGATCTAAATTTCCAACTATTTCTTTGATAGGTGACATGGCTAGAGGCAGAGGCGGAAGCCGTGGTTATGGATCTGGGCATTACGAGCCCCCAAAAAATACCTTCTTGACAGCTTTAGAAGAGAGACCAACTTATTTGGTGAATCTCCACCTCCACATGATCACGGCGGTGAATATCACCATAGAGACTGATCTCAGTGATCTCCAACTCCACCTTCTCCCATTCAATCATCCAGGGGCGATTCCAGATTCGATGTAGTAGGCCCTCGACACTCTTCATCGACGACTCCTTCCCATACCCCAACTCTGGCTCCTACCCACACATTTAATGGAATGGAGCATAAGTCCAATCCACAAAAGAAGAAAGAGCCGATGGTGGTGCTCGAGACCTAAGAGCTTTCTGTTGAGGAGAGGAAAGTGTTGTTAAAGGAGAAGTTCCCCAAAATTATTTCGACGAACTTGTATTCCTTCCGGATATCAGTCTGATTCCTCAGGCAGACACCGAAGAGGTATGAATGCAGGTGAAGGCCGCGTAATTCCAGGCCAAAGAGCTGACCTAGTATTCCTTTCACCTCTAGGAATTGATTAGGAAGAAGAATGTGGAAATCCAGAATCAGGGGTTGACCATTGTCGCCGAACGGACCACCATTTGTAACCTGGAGAAGGAAATAGATAAATCTACTTCCTATGTCGTAAAACATTTCCTTGTTCGTGATTACACCATCAAATGCTTACTTTGTAGTGTTGTCGCAGAAGAGCCGATGGAAACGTACAAGAGACTAAAGAAGGAGGTGGAGCATGCTAGTTCAACTTTCAAGGATACCGCGACTTCGCTAACAAATGAGAAACTGACCCTGAAAAGGTATAAAGCCGATCTGGAGAAAATAAATGTTGAACTGGTAAAGGACAACGAGCGAGTATCCCAGCTTCAGAAGGATAACGAGGCCCTGAGGGATGAGAATGAGAGGTAGAGAGATGAGAATCCAGGAACTCGGGAGCTTCAACATGATGTCGTCGAGCTGAGAAGGCAACTAGAGGTGGTAAGGAAGGAAAAGGAGGAAGCCGATGCTACTAGTAAGGATGTACTAATTTCTGTGGATGGGTTGAAGGATGAGCATCTAAGGGAAGTGGAGAATCTGAGAGAGGAGAATGAGGATGCGGAGGTTCGGGTGGAGGCATCCCTAGAGGAGCATATTCGAAATATGTATGTCAAGGCCCTAAAGTTCTGCAGAATCTCGTGGGTCGAGGATTACCCTCGGATGTTGGCCCAAACTTAGGAAAGGTTAGTGCTATATGAGGCATGGCTGCGTCAGGTAGATGTTGGAATTTTAAATGAGCATCAACTGATAACAGAGATCCTGGATGGCGAGGAGCGTGAGAAACTGGAGGAAGGGAGGGGACTGTTACAGGAGGATGCTGAGAGGAAGAGGCTGCCGAAGTCCATTGCCGAAATGGGAAAGTTTGTTCCTACGAAGAGCATGGTTATTGCCGAAGCGTTTGCAGAGGGAAGCTCCTATGGTCCTCCGGGTGAATATCATCCCGAGCACCCAGGATGGAGTGACTGGACCTACCTTGACTGCTACATCGACCACACTCTCCATCATACCTACCGCATCCCTTTCCGAAGGTAAATTCTTGTTACCACGAATACCCAAGGAGGTTGTGATTACCGAATTTATGGACTAAAAGGTTGTGTTTTTACTGTGCAGCCCCTCTTGGAGCTGCTATGACACCGAGTTTTGCCATTATGCTTCCCCAAACAAAGGAATCTGGATTAGGACTGCAAGAGATGCACTTTACAGACCGAAGCGATCAGGTGGACACGTTCTCGGATTTCGAGCTGGGGTCCAATATTTATAAGGGCCTTTTAGAGGAAGGAGAGGTTGTGGATGGCCAAAGTGCTGATGTGACAGGTCCAGTGGAGGACGATGTGCCAACAATGCAAGCCCTAGTGGAAGCCCAAAGGGCCCATGTGGTCGCTAAATCTGAAAAGCAGGAAGAAAAGAGGAGGCAGGACGAAGTTGCTAGGAGGGAGGAGCAGGTGAAGGTTAAGCGAGACGCCAAGGAGAAGGCTACTGTTGCAGTGGCGAAGGAGAAGGCCGACGTCGAGACGGATGAGGCGAGGGTTTCTGAAGAGGCCTGGAAAAAGAGAGCCGCTGATGAGGCCGAGAAGGAGAGGGTTGCCACGGAGGCTAAAAAGACAGAGGTTGATGATGCTGAACAAAGAGCCGTGACGACCTATGAGAAGCTTATGGCTGATGACATTGTGAAGCTTAAATCCAAGAACCTAGCTGATTGGAAGGCCGCCAAAGAGGCCAAGAAGAAAGTGGAGCTAGAGGCCACGGTAGTTTTGGGAAAGGGTGATGCCATGCTAGACCTTGGTTCTGGTGCTGCCCCCAAGCCAGTGCAATACATCGCCCCTACCGAGATTAAGGAGATTACGAGTGGTGGGGACGAAGGAGAAAGGCGCACCTCGATTTCTCATGGTAACTCCTCCGAAGGGCAGAGAAGGGAGAAGCGACAATGGTTTTGGAAGAAAGAGATCCGTTCCTGGTGATTCTCCGAGCATTGAATCTGTTCAAAATAAGAAAAGAAAGAAGAAGAATGAGTAGCAATAGTAAAGGGAGGCGACGGTTAGATGAGTTCCTACCCGTATACTTGGATCATAGATTAAGAAGCTACACAACAGAGAAGTTAAGAATTATCGTAGCTATTACCAACATTTTGGTTATGTTGGCCGATTACGTGAGTACGGCCTTCTCTTTTGGTCTTTAAAGGAACGGTGTGGTTTTCATGTACACCCTGTCATTAGAAAGAAAAGATATTAGATATGTAGTTTGTTTTGAGTGCATGTGAAAGGAAATATTAGTTATTTAAATCTCATTTCAATGTTGAGTGTTCAAATGTTCTTCTTATGTTTTCCAGTGTCCTGTACTTGCACAAGCGTACTTATTGTTAGACTAATCGAAATGTGATTGGGAGTCTCTTCTTTGGGGTTGTCCCCGATCGTGCAGAGACCGTGCGGTGTTTTCGTTCGAGGGTTTTCATGTGTGCAGGAATCCCGAGGGGCCTGGGATCCAGGCCAGGTGCCTTCTTTCTTGTACCGCCCAGAGTTCATTAGTCCTAAGTAGAGTGAAGGCGTGGACGTTGCGATTCGTCTGACTTTTGGCTCTCCCATCGTTCTTTCGGGTTTAGAGTGCGACGACGTCATTTATTCGCCAAAGAGTGCCCGGATCCAAACCCGGAGGTCGGATTTTGGTCGAAGGGCTACGCCAAAGCCCTGGGGCTTAGGAGCGGAAACGATTTAAGCCCGGTCTCGGTGCAGGGTCAAGATTCGATAGATAACCGGGTTTTAACCCAATGGGTCAGATGGAGCCATGCGAGTAGTTGCTATCACAATAGATTGGCTGGTGGGATGCTCCCAAGTCCGGGAACTTAGGAGCGGAACGATTTACACTTGGTCTCGGCGATGTGCCGAGATTCGAGAGAAGTTGTTTATACTCGGTTGTGGGCCTAAGATTTGACTAGCGCTGCTGGCTCCCGGGCTTGGGGTGCCGAATCGGTGCCCTTGGTGTTTGTCCCCGATGTTGGTTCGAGGTTCGAATGGAAGCATCGGCTCGTGTGCTCGGGGTGTCGATCTGGCATTCGAGTGTTTGTGTATGTTAGCCAGTTGCGATGGTCAATCAACCATATCATGCAAGAAGTAAACATAAGGAGGACACAGGAAATTGAACATCATCTTTACCAATAACTTTGGCAGTAATGGCCTTTACATTGCCTTGAATTTAAGGAAAATAAAACATTGTTGGAAAGAAGGAAAAGCTTTACACTAAGTTATGTAAAGTAGCGGCGGATATGTTCGTTGTTCCTAACCTTGGGAGCTCTGCCCCGTCTATGGTTGCTAGTTTGAAAGTTCCATCTCTGAGCTTCCACTGTAAAACGTACAGGCCTTCCCAGCAAGGACTGAGTCCAGTCGGTGGGGGAAAGACCCATTTCTGGACGAGCTCTCCGATATTGAGATCCTTGTGGCGAACCCTAGAGCTGAAGTATCAGGCTACTCGTTGACGCTGGGCGACGGCCCTGAGCTCAGCCTCATTTCTTTTCTCTTTGAGCTAATCAAGCGATTCCAGAAGCAAATCTCGACTGGTTTTTGGGTCATAGTACATACCTCGATGAGACTAAAGCTTTAGCTCAATGGGGAGAACCGCTTCGGATCCGTAGGCAAAGGCAAATCGAGTGTGGTCAGTTGCTGACTTATGGGTGGTCTGGTAGGCCCATAAGGCCAGAGGGAGTTCGTCTGCCCACAAGCCTCCATCTTTTGCCAAACGCTTCTTGATGATGGAATTAAACACTTTATTGACAGCCTTGACTATCCTATTGGCTTGAGGGTGAGCCACCGCTGACAATCTCTTTTTGATGTTATGCCACTGACAGAAAGTTTTAAACCCTACGCTCTCGAACTGGGCCCTATTATCTGAGATAATGGCCTGTAGGACTCCATAGCGGGTAATGATATTGCCGACGACGAAATTGATTACCCTTCTTGGTGGTGATCGTAACGAGAGCTTAGGCTTCTGCCCATTTGGTGAAATAATCAACTACGACGATGGCATAATGTGCCCCGCCTTTAGCCATTGGACGATTCACAATAATGCCTACTCCCCACATGGAAAACGACCAAGGACTGACCATTTGTGTCAACTCGGTAGGTGGGGCTCTTGGGATTTTTGAGAAGCGCTGACATTTGTCGCACTTGCGGGCATAGTTCGTGGCATCTTGATTGAGTGTGGGCCAGAAGTAGCTGTGCCTGATGATTTTCCTTGCTAAGGTATTCCCCTGGTGTGGTCGTCGCACTCTCCTTCGTGCACACATGTCCACACGCGACTGGCGTCATCGTGGCTACGCATCGGAGTAGTGGAAAGAGAAACCTATGCGGTAGAGCACTCCTTCCAAAATGATGTAGCGAGATGATTGGCGAGTGAGTGCTCGTCCTCGTCGTATTCTTTATATGGAAATAACTTCTTTTCTTTCTGTCTTAAAATTGAAAATTTGTATCTCCCGGGTTTTTCCTGCATCTGCTCTTTCATCTCTGAAATCTCTTTCCATTTGAATTCTTCCATCATTTCGAGTGGGTGAAACTGACAATGAAAGATGTTATTGCCTGCACTACAAGAATTCAAGGGTTTATAGGAGAAGCCAAACTTTTTAATTATTAATTAAAACTCAAATAATAATAGCTCATTATATTATAAATAATACAATAGTGTTTTCCATTTTTATTACAAAAAATATCCGTATTTTTGATGAAAAACGAAGACAAAGACTCGAGTTTCATGAAAAATGCCATTTTTCCTTGTAACATCCCGGGAGGATCTCGTGTTGCAAGTAGTTCTTAATCGGGGTCATATAAGACGCAGGTTCGGCTTTGGTGTTCATTATTGAATCAATTTGCTTCCGCTTAATTCTTAATGAATCGAGTACTTCAACTAAGGCGAGCCCTATGAGTTGTGCATCCTCGGAGCTTGCCAGCTTGGCCAACGAATCTGCTTTTTCATTTTGTTCTCTGGGAATAGGCGTGATGACAAATTAGTCGAAGTTGGTGAGAAACTCCCGAACCTGGGCAAGATAGGAACAGAGTCGTGCCCCCTTGGCTTGGTATTCCCCCTACAGCTGATGCACGATGAGCTGTTAGTCAGAGAAGACTTGGATGAATTTGATCTTTAGTTCGATTGCGGTTCTAAGTCCGGCTATTAAGGCCTCATGTTCTGCGTCATCGTTGGTAGCAGGGAAATTGAGCTTTAAAGCATAGCATATCGGGAGCTCCTCGGGAGTGAAGAGCAGGACTTCGGTGCCAGAGCATTTAATATTGGAATATTCATCTACGAATAGTTTCCATTGAATGTCTGGAGCCTCGTTGTTTTGTAGAGGAAACTTTTCGGAGGCGGTGAATTCCACTATGAAGTCAGCAAGAGCTTGTCCGAGGATGGCTCGACGGGGGTGACTTAGTTCTATATTCCACTTTAGTGGTCGTCCGGATGCCTCCGGTCGTTGTAGGACCTGCCGTAGTGGTTGGTCAGTATAGACCTTTATGGGGTGAGACTGAAAGTACGGTCATAACTTCCAGGAGGAGATTAACAAGCAGTAGGCTAGTTTCTCGAGCTTTGGGTAGTTCTTTTATGCCCCTGTCAATCTTTTTCTGATGTAGTAAATGGGTCATTGGACACGATCTTTGACGCATACCAGTGCCGAGCTGATTGCCTTCATGGAAACAACCAAATAAACGTATAAGTTTTCGTGGTCCACAGGTTTAGAGAAGATAGTGGTCGCTCTAAGTGATTCAAAAGGTCCTTAAATGCAGCAGGTCCATTCGAAGTTGCATTTCTTTTTCCGAAGCAAATCCAAAAAGGGAATGCATTTGCCAATGGATTTGGAGATGAATCGACTTAAAATGGCGACCTTCCCGTTTAAACTTTGAACATCTTTGATGTTCTGATGGGCTTGAATATCTCAGATAGCTTTGATCTTGTCTGGATTGGCTTCGATGCCTTGGGAGTTGACAATGAAACACAATAATTTTCCTAAGGCAACTCGAAAGGAGCATTTCAGGGGATTGAGTTTCATTTCGTTCTGGCAGAGGACATCGAACATGTCGGAGAGGTCATGGACGTGGTTGCTCGATATTTTAGATTTTACCAGCACAGCGTCCACGTATACCTCCATAGATTTTCCAATCTGGTTCTTAAAGGGGCAGTTAATGTTTGCAAACAAATTAAAAAATTGTAAATAACTGTAAAATCCATTCATCTTTTCTAAACAACAAGGATTGTTGTAGAGGGTGTCGAACTCTGGGACCAAAATATATTTTAATTAATAAATCCAGTCAAGTTATTCCAGGATTATGATTGATTGAAAACACAGAAAATAACAACAATTAAATAAAAAGAGTGATTTATATAATAAGAAAAAGCAATTAGGGGATAATGACATAGACTGGATTCATACTCATCAATAGCCAACAAATAAATATAGATCTAATTCATGTTTCTGTCACACACATGAATCAACGATAATTAGGTTCTTAGAAAGAAATAAGTAAATAACGACAAGCATAGCCTATGCAGAAGCTGAGCTCTTAAACAACCATAGACTATCAGGATAGATTCACTAATTAATTTCTAAAACCCTAAAATTAGATCTAAATCTGATAATTGTTAGATCGAACACGAATATACCCTGTGAAGGAGCATGGCTCTTAAACGACACAGAATATGAAGATTTAGATCTAACCCTTGATTCAGATTCAGATCTATATGTATAAAGTCCTCATCTATTGGCTATGTGTTTCATGTTGAATCATATCTATTAGCGTCATCACCCCCTAATCAAAGGGGATTAGCTAGACAAAACTAAAGAAGAAGAGAAAAAGAAACTAAATAACATGAACATAAATAAAATAAAATAACAACTGAGAGCAAGGGAGAAGTAGAGTTTTATTCCAAGAAGAGAATTACTGAATAAATGTGTTTTTACATGAATGAGATACAATGTATTTATATTTGCATTGGCCAAGACTAAGAGGCTCATTACACAATGTGGGACAAAAGATTTATCTTAAATAACACATAAGCCGGTGTGAACGCAACTGTAGAATGAGAGGCTTTGCAAATGAGCTAATGTGAACACATGCAAAGAAAATAGGTTGCGGGCTTCAACTCCAATTGCCTTGAGAATGAATAAGAACTCCAAGTGATCATTATGGAAAAGCATTGAATCTTGACATTAAAATATGCAGCAGAAGGTGATTGAAAAGCAACATTTCATTAGGTCTTCAAGCTTTAATCCAGCTCTAAAAATCAACACTCTTCTTGCACTAATTCTTTAAGCTTTTTAATAATTAAGTTCATTCATCTGTTCATCATAAATAATCTGGAAATGCAACTATAAATACACAGTATTAGTTATTTTAAAGAGAAAACAAGATAAACATGCGTATAAAATATACACATTTATGTGTATATCAAATATTCCCACACATTTCTTTTTATTCGTCCTCGAATAAAACAACAACAAAAAAAACTAAGATAAATCCGTTTTCGTAGGGAGCACGATTGCATTGAGCGTATACAACAAGCCGTTAAACATATGGGTTCCCCTAGTAGGACGAGTGTTGTCTCGTGAGGGTTTTTAGCGGATACTACCCACAAAATCCAAATGTTAAATGCAAATATATATATTTATTTATTTTCAAAATGCAAGATTCGAAAATATTTACAAGACGAATGCAAGTTTTTAAAGGAATGTTTACAAATGGATAATTTACTTTTAAATATTACACAAATGAGTTAACACAAATTTTGGTCGTCACTATGAAATTTGAGTCCGTCACTAATCAAAACTTCAAACAAAAGTCTTGTTATCGTCACAAATTCCTCCAGCTTAGCCAGTTGTTTTGGTAGAAACATAGTGCAAATATGAAATGAATTCTATAATCGATATCAACAATCGTAAAATGGCATCTCAACTTCCTTTTTGTTAACAAGTTAGGTCCAATAAGTGAAGAGTGTGCTTGGAATTCAAGTGTTTACTCTCTTTTTATTACAAAATATTTACATTATTAGTATTTACAAACACCTAACCGAAAAGACCAAGGTATACCACCTGTGAGAGTTTAGGACAGAGCTTGGCGGATTGTGCAGACAGACGCTGACTTTGTCAACAAGATGTCGGTAATCCTTAGGTGTCCAACTCATAAAATGAGACCAAGATATACCGACGCTGACATTGTCAACAAGGTATCAGAAAGAGTTTGGCGGGTTTGAACACAAACGTGAGATGTACTAGCAATGTTGGATACCCTTGGATTATTGTTATATATATACATTATTTTTTATTTTATTTTTTTTACATAAGAGAGAGAGAGTTAAGCGAGAATATCTTAGCACAACTTCACTTAAACGATCTAAAATGTTATCGTAAGTAGTCTAAATCAACCATTCATTTAATCGGATTACAATTCTGAAAACATTTCATACTCATCACCCACAAATCTCCTAATATACCAGTTACACCAAATTTGCTCATAATTCAAACTTTCCTTTCGTTATCCGCTAAGAGAAGTAAATTTCCAAACAATTTAATTGAACGACCAAAATTATATGCTAATAACTCCATCATGTCTTATTTAAAAGTAAATAGAAGTGCGATTTTTTTTAGAAAAGAAAAAAAATGCAAAAAGGGAAAGGGAAAAAAATGCAAACTTAAATTATGCAAAACAGAATGAAAATGAGACTCCCCCACACTTTATTTCGACTGCGTCCCCTCAGTCGATGCATGACACAATGAATGAACGGAAGATAAATATTTACATATGTACAAAAGAAGGTTAGTGCGACTTACCAAATGTGCGTGCAGAAAATATGCAGTCATCGAATAGATGAACCGGTCCACGATGGACCAATCGATCAGCCTCATTAAGATTATGAGACACAGTTTAAGCACAGAAAACCAAATCATAAAGGATTTTATATTACATTTCAGACTTGGAAAAACAATTTTTTTTTTCCAAAAGTTTGAGTTGCTAATTTGAAAATTTTGAGCTTACAATTGATCCGAAAATCGAATTGAAATTCTATAGCAACTAAAGAGAAGTTAGTGAGCCAGGGTTCAGAAAAAGATTCAAAAATAAAGTTTAACTTGTTCAAATGATGTGTAAATTGAGAGACATGTGCATCGTTCTCACCCCCACACTTGTTTTGAGAAATATTGTTCAGTTTTGCTTTGATATTTGAAATTTCGTTGACTAAAGGTTCATCCATAAACCTAAAGTTAAAATCAAACAAATGAATTTTCAGTAAATTTAGAAATCGAGTTTTTTCAAAAACAATGTTATTCTAGAAAGAGTTCATATACTGCAGAAATTTATCATTGACAAACAAGTGATCACAGTGAGGTTCAATTGAAACGGTCAAGCCGCAAAGAGTTTCAACTGTTTCAGAAAAATCGTTATTTTGCTTAAGATCACATTCAGTAGTTTCGTTGTTTTCAGTCTTAAAATTTTCAAAGTTTTCAAATGTTTCATTTTCAGTTTCAGACACATCAACATTATCATTGATCAGTTCGAGAATTTTTTGCTCATCAAAATCGTCCTCACTTAAACAATTGTTAACAACTTCATCATTTTTGTCATGTTGACAATCTAAAGTTGCTAAATTTTCAAAAGTTAAGAGAGGAAGATCAAATTGAAGATTGATGTCTTCATTTTCAAGAGAATTCAAATTCAAATCAATCATAGAGCTTTAAACAACTTCATCAAGATTTTCATCAATTTCAAAAGTTGTTATTTGAAAATCGTCGATTGTGGGCAAAGGTGGATTATTATTCGAATCGTCACACGTTTGGATTTGATTTTGTTTCTCACGAAACTTCAAGTAGTCGTCAATTTCGTTCGTTTGCTCAACAAAATCAAATTTATAGTTATTTACACGAGAATTTTCAGTTTGAAATTGTTGAGAACAAAAGTTTTCAGTAGCACCACAATTGAAATTATTCCCATTGCCAAAATCATTTGAAAATTGATTTTCATTTCCATTTTGAATTTGAAATTTATTTTGGAGTTCAAAATTGAATTGACAAGGGTTATAATCAAAATCACTTGAATTTGGAGGTAAAATTGGATTTTGATTATTTTGAAAACTTTCACTTGAATTGTTGCACATTAATTCAATTAATCCTTGATTAGATTCATTAAATTTTTGACTTTCTTCATGTAGAGCTTGAACACTTATTTCAAGACTTGAGAGTTGATCGTTATTTTGACAATTTTGTGGTGCAAAATCAAGATTATTTTGAAAATTTTGAAAAGTTGGTGGCGTACAGTCCAAATTACTTGTACAATAGTTGTTATTAAAATATCCATATGAATTTGATGTAAAATTATATGGATTATATTGATTTTCACAACTATCGTAAAACCCGAAGGAATAAGGGAATTGAGACATTTTCAAGAAAGCTCTTTAAAAAAAATATGTTAAAAGTAACGGCTTCGGATTATATGAATACAAGTCTAGGCCGGGTTCGGACAGGGGTTATAAGTGTGCCACGAATCACCATAGAAACACAACTGAAGGTTTAAGAACCTGTTTGAGTTCGAGACTCTACCGTTCCTTAGACACATTGAGAGTATCAAACCTAATTTTCAGTTTAACGAATATTTTGTCCTAGTAGCTTTGGGGAATCCTCGATTTGATATCAGAAATAAACTTTTCAATTAATCCCACGTTCGTTTTAAAATTTTAAACCACACATCAACAGGCAAAATATTCAGTCACAGAACAAACCCAGGATAATAAATTGCAGAAATAAAAATTTTACAAGCAAGCTGCGGTACCTGCAGAATTTTTTTACATGCAATTTATTTATATTTTTCTTTGCAGCAGAGCATCTGCAGGGTTTAAAAAATTTTACAGTGATCGGCAGTCCGTCCAGTGTAATTGAGTTGCGCTAGCGCATTCGCACCCCACTTGGTGTGCAACTGCTCCAACCCAAATTCTGTTTGCAAATTGCATGACTTCTGAATTCTCTGTCGATTGCTTGTTTGAACTCTTTATGTCCAGTTGGTCTTTGATTTGAAACTCCTTTTTTGTGATTTTTGAGTTTTTTTTCCTTTGAAGAGAAAATAAAAAATGAAGCAAAAAATAAAATTAAAAAGAAAATGAGTGAAAAAAAATGAAAACAAATAAAAATTAAACTAAACTAAGCCTAATTGAACAAAAGGAAAGATGATTTTTTTTAAATGATAACACAAAGAAAACCAAATTGCTTTTTTTTTAAAAAAAAAAGAGCGAAAACACAATTAGACTAAGCCCAACACACTTTTAAAACAAGAGCAAAACTAGAATAAAACAAAAACAAAAATAAACAAAACAAGGCTTGATTGAAATTCCCCCTTAAAAAAACGTTAAAATAAAAATGAAGTGATATTTCTTTTTCCTTTTTTTCAAGAAAAGAAACCAAATAAAACTAAAAAAAATTAACCTAACTACTAATATAAAAAAAATCTGAGTAACCCGAACAAAAGAATATAAAAAAAAGAATCACGTGCACAACTCCAATCACCCAAAACTCCAAATATCCAAAAAGACCGGGTTCATTTAATCGGGCTCGCACCCAAGGGTTGATCCGTTCAAACCACCCTTCACCCTTTATTTACGCAGTCCTCCATTTTATTATATTAGGAAGATAAATCACGCAATCCTTCACAACTCTGGAAAGAAACAAAAAATTCCAATTATCCTCAAACAATTAAACATGCTACCTTGTTCTAGAAAAGAAGTCGCGCCTCTTTCTTTTTCAGAATTTGATTAAAACTTTAAGCTCTTGGAATTCTTCGAGTCTTCAAGTTTCAAATGGATGGATCTGGGGTTTACGAGCTTGAGGCTGTTGCGATTCGTTTCAGTTGGTGTTCGAAGGGATTATGGCTGAGGCTGTTTGAAGGGTTCATAAGTGGTTTCGAATTGCTGAGGAGCAGGTAGTTGCGTGAGAAGCTAGGGGGACGGTTTTGGTGGCCGCTGGGTTGAATTTGCGAGGGGATGAAGGTGGTTGTCGATTTGCGGTTTGGGACAGTGCGTTTGCAGTAGTGGAGGTATGGACAGAAGATATGGTTTGGTGCTGGAGCAGGTGTTTTGCAGTGACGTGGTAATTTCAAGAAGTGAATGGGAAAAATGGACGTGAGTTGGCTTGAGGGATGAACTGCAGTGATGTTGAGGGTGTGCTTTTCTGCTGATGTTGACAAAGTTGCTGGAGGAGGTTGATATGGTAGAATGGGAGATGGTAGACTTTTATTCCAAGAAGAGAATTACAGAATAAAACTAAGTGTGTTTTTACATGAATGAGATACAATGTTTTTATATTTGCATTGGCCAAGACTAAGAGGCTCATTACACAATATGGGACAAAAGATTTATCTTAAATAACACATAAGCTAGTGTGAACGCAACTGTAGAATGAGAGGCCTTGCAAATGAGCTAATGTGAACACATGCAAAGAAAATAGGTTGTAGGCTTCAACTCCAATTGCCTTGAGAATGAATCAGAACTCCAAGTGATCATTATGGAAAAGCATTGAATCTTGACATTAAAATATGCAGCAGAATGTGATTGAACAACAACATTTCTTTAGGTTTTCAAGCTTTAATCCAGCTCTAAAAATCAACACATTTCTTGCACCAATTCTTCAAGCTTTTCAACAATTAAGTGCATTCATCCATTTATCATAAATAATCTGGAAACATAACTGTAAATATACAGTATTCGTTATTTTAAATAGAAAACAAGATAAATATGCAGATAAAATATACACATTTAAACAAATTAAACAATTGTAAATAACTATAAAATTTGTTCGGCTTTCCTAAACAACAAGGATCGTTGTAGAGGGTGTCCAACTCTGGGACCAAAAAATATTTAAACTAGTAAATCTAATCAAGTTATTCCAGGATTATGATTGATTGAAAACACAGAAAATAACAGCAATTAAATAAAAAGAGAGATTTATATAATAAGAAAAAGCAATTAGGGGATAATGACATAGATTGGATTCATACTCACCAATAGCCAACAAATAAATATAGATCTAATTCATGTTTCTGTCACACACATGAATCAACGATAATTAGGTTCTTAGAAAGAAATAAGTAAATAACGACAAGCATAGCCTATGCAGAAGCTGAGCTCTTAAACAACCATAGACTATCAGGATAGATTCACTAATTAATTTCTAAAACCCTAAAATTAGATCTAAATCTGATAATTGTTAGATCGAACACGAATATACCCTGTAAAGGAGCATAGCTCTTAAACGACACAGAATATGAAGATTTAGATCTAACCCTTGATTCAGATCCAGATCTACATGTATAAAGTCCTCATCTATTGTCTATGTGATTCATGTTGAATCATATCTATTAGCGTCATCACCCCCTACGCAAAGTGGATTAGCTAGACATAACTAAAGAAGAAGAGAAAAAGAAACTAAATAACATGAATGAGATACAATGTATTTATATTTGCATTGGCCAAGACTAAGAGGCTCAATACACAATGCAGGACAAAATATTTAATATTTATCTTAAATAACACATAAGCCAGTGTGAACGCAACTATAGAATGAGAGGCCTTGCAAATGAGCTAATGTGAACACATGCAAAGAAAATAGGTTGCGGGAATCAACTCTAATTGCCTTGAGAATGAATAAGAACTCCAAGTGATCATTATGGAAAAGCATTGAATCTTGACATTAAAATATGCAGCAGAAGGTGATTGAACAACAACATTTCTTTAGGTCTTCAAGCTTTAATCCACACTACAAGAAATCGGGGTTTTGGTTACTCTATACAGCGACATTTGAACGTTTAATGAGACTATTTCGTTGACCCTGCTAAAATAGTTGCGTTTCTTTGATGGACGGGATATATTTTTCCGTTCCCGCTTACCCTTGCTTCTTAATTTTCATTTTCTCCCTATGCTTTGTCAATCTCAGATCCGCCCAAAATTTTCACCTCCCTCTTATCTACTTTCTCACTCCCAAAACCTATCCTATTGATAATCGCTAAAAGCACGACTCATCCTATTGATATGCCACGAACTTAAAGCCGCTAGTGGATCTCCATCGAGCCTTATCCGTCGACGCTCCACCAAAGACTCAAAGCGTCATTTGCTTGCCCTGATTTGTGTTTCCCTAAACCATAAGAGATGACGAATTTTAATATGTATATTAAGCTATCATTTATAATTTAATTTTTATATGATTTGCCCTAATTTTATTTCAACTTCACCTTGCTAATTTGTGCATTGTTCTACCTTCAACCATGAATATAGACTGTGAAAGGCATAGCACACATTTTTACTATGAAAAGAAACAGTGTTTTGCTAGTTAATTTCATAATTAATTTTTGTTAGGCATGTTATGCTAACCACTGAGTTGCTTTGGTAGTCTTTTAAACTCTGTTTTTCCTACTTTGCAAGCAACTGTTAAAACAGTGGTTAGAATGTTTACTGTAAAATTAGCAATCATTTCGCTTTGTGATCCATTAGTGTATAGAATGTAATTATTTTTCATGAATAGATATGTACAGATAGTAATATTTTGAATTCTGCAGCTTCACCATGATCACAGTTATAGGTTTTACATATTTTCAGCATTCAGCAATCAACATCTTAAACGAACACAACTTAATCTTGTACCTAGGTGTATCTTAAATTCCTCTTGTTTTTCAACACTAAGAAATACAAGTTCATAAGTTGATATGGATGAAAAATTCTTTTAAAGAGGGTATTGGAAGGCCCAGAAAAATTGATACAATAGTTGATGACCTGTGGTAGCTTCTTCATGCATATCAATTGACCGGCAGTATAATAGAAAACTAAATTATTGTACCCTGTATATACTTAATAAACAATAAATTTTGTAGGACTTTAGTTTCCTCCACTACAGATGTTGTGAGATTTTAACGATATTTTCAAGTTGAACTAGATTTGAGGTATTACGATTTAACGTGAAATTATGACTTTAATATACGTTATATAATATAATGATTGCCTCTTTTATTGTACTAAAGGAAGACATAATTATCTATGCGGAAATAAATTATCTTAAAAGATGGAAGTACTCAATAAATTCACTAATCAGCTAACTAAGACGTTACACCAAGCCTATGCATATTGAATAAAATTGAAAAAAAATTCAAATAGATATATGTTCAGTATATGAATTGGGGAATTGATGAGGCATGTTATTCCATTTTTTTCCAAACAACCTGATATTAGAGCTATTCGGCTGTTGATGTAAGGTGTTAAGCAGTATGACAGGAAATCACCTTATGTCATGGAATCTTATATAGCATCAAAATCTCAATCAACATTACAACAATGGAACGATGATAGTGGCATCGAAAAGTGGCAACGAAGAATCAACTGTTCTGAGCAATATGCTTCATCAGATGGCATTTGATACTAAAAAACATTTGTTAATATTTCAGATATGGAGAATGAGGCGATGGAGGAATAGGCTACTCTACAGCTTATGAAGGGAGAGTGTCATCTCAACGATCAACACTGGAATCACATCTAAAGGAAATTTGACCTAGTCGGAGAAGCTTTGCTGTTTGCAATGTTTATTATAAATGGATGGTAACCTAAGTCATGTTCTGCTGTTTGCAATGAGAAGTGTATTGTAAGAGGAGTAAGGGAATGCTAGATGCATTCAAGGGGATCCAGCAAACCAGATTTATCAGGTATGTCCCATGCACCTTCACTCTTATGTATAATCTTGTGTTAGTCAAAAGTTTAGATGAGATTATGGATGATTCGACTGTTAGAGAGTCCGTTGATTTTAACGATGGGGTTATCAGTGAAACTGGTATGGATCCAACTGGTGTGTTCCTTAGTATAGATGATATGTCAAATTTAACTTGTGGTTGAGATGGGGTCATGGTACATTATGATATTGGTTATATTATAAAGGATGTGCATTGTTGTTTTACTAAGGAGGTTGTGCACTAGGATACCATAATCAGTCTATCATATTTGCACATCTACAATCAATATTCCTGTGCATTATGAAACTAATAAGTCAATATCTTGGAGGTTTATACCTTGTATTTTTTTCAACTTGCCACCTTGCGTTTAGCTGATTAACAAATCAAATTAATTGTTAGTCATGACATGTATATTATTTTCTAAGTAATAATAAGATGAGTTCTCAATAAAAATCCTCAAATAAATGTCAGTGGCTCTAGAGTGGTTCTTGTTGGGCTAAATCACAGCTGCAGAAGCCATAATGCTCCTGCTAATAACCCTACCAGCCTCGACGGCCTCCGAAAGGGCCTCGTCGTCGTCACCTGCAACGCGTTAAAGCCACTGCTCTCCGTCGTACCTTTCTGTCTTTTCCTCCTGATGGACATATACTGGAAGTTTGAAAACACTCTTGCACTCCAAGCGAGTATCTCCGCCATCATAAGTCCATCATGAAAAGTCAGAGGAACGGCATCCTGATCGCCGCCGCACTTGGTTCGTACTGGCTGCTCTTCTCCATTACTCTAGTCATCAAGTTGCAACAACCGAATGAGTGGGTTGAGAACTTGAAGAGGCAGGACTAATTTTTCTTTGATGCGTGGATCTGGATCTAGTAATCTCTACTGCAATATGTTTACTTGGATCTAGGTGTTGTTTGGTTTTACCTTCATACTTTGTTATATGACTACTTTTTTAACCTTTTCTATAAAAAAAATTGGATTCTACTGCTGCAACTGGGTTGAGCGCTGTATATCTTTTAGAATTACACATATTTCATGGCTATAAAAAAAAGATGGCTACTCAATACTTAAGAAATGTTGATAATAGTGTTTCGTTCATGACCAACTCCTAGAAAAAATGTGATGTTTTTTTCCCTTCAGTGTTCCGGCGATTAGCGAATGGCCATTCTATGAGAATAACCAGTGTATTGTCATTGTTGTATGAATGCTTGATTTATCCCTCATACACGTCTTAAGTCAATTTCCTGTGTACTGTTTGATGGACCAGATGCATACAGTTTTGATACCTTGACAACCTACAGATTTGGCTCTAAGGTAAGTCTTGTACTATCATGTCATTCAATAGTTATTTGTACTTGATGCTTCCTTTTCTAAGCTTGAAATGCTTGCTAATTTAAAATATGAACCTTTGAATCAACCTTACAAATAAAAATGAACACTGATTCGAATAGGACCACGACCCGTATAAATACGAATGAGTTCAATTTGTTTGCATATGCTTGACTTCAGTTTATCTTCTGTAAAGAAATTGTTTTATGTTGGTTAATGGTTACTTATGCAATGCTTTCCTTTTATTTCAATTATTTTTATAAATTTTATTTCAGACTATTGCGTTTGATGCAAAATACATGTATGTTCCATAGTGAAGCACGAGATACTGAAGCATGATTAAGGTACTGAAGCATGAGGTCTACGAGGTGTATAAGGTAAGTTGGCTGAAACTTACATATTTGCTTTTTGAAATGTTTATAAGGTAAGGTGAGGTTTGTTGTATGATGCTAGATGCTGGCAGAAACTTGTGGCGACTTAGGTGATGGGGAGGTTGCTGCATATGTGGATTTAGGAGGAGATTATTATGGCTTTTGTAGTTGAAGAAAGTGATGGTAGCCAGGCAATGTAACAGATGGTAGCGAGGTAAGTAAGTGGTTGAAGTAAACTTTGTGTGAGTGTTGATTATTTGGCAGAGAGAGATCGAGGATGTTGTATGGTCTGAACTGGGAAGCGTTTGGGTCTGAGAAGGTTTGTGGTGGTGAGGTGAATGGTTGGTAAAGTAGTTTTGGGTGGAGGTGGTGTTCAAGTGAGAATGGAGTTATATATTATATGATGATCAATGTGGAAAGACCATGGGTTGGTTAACGAGTTGAATGGGTTGTTGCGGCATTTGCTGGCAGTTTGATGGTGAATGGTAAATGCTTTTTTGGATGATGGTGAGTTTGCAGCAGCTCAAGGAGGAGCTAATGCACGGTTAAAGTGGAAAATGATAGAATGTAAACAATGTAAATAAGCAAAATGTAAACAACGGGAAAAGCAGGACGTACAAGAATATTGGCCCCGTCATCTCATGTGCCTAATTGACTCCAATGATATGAATGCAGCTGGGCAAGTATACATCCAATACAGGTATATCCGTTCCTGGAATCTCTGAATTGTACGTATGTATACACACACAAATATACTCGTACTTTAGCATGTATTTTTATTTGAGTTCATAAAATAAAAGATATCAAGTTGAAGTTCTAGCATGCTAAACAATATTCTTCTTTGAAGTCAGTTACTTTCTCATGAACTAATGGGTGTGACGAAAATGATTATGATATGAACTAATGGGTGTGACTTTTGGCAGATCTCAAATGCTAATAGTCTATTATCGTTTTCCTTTTAGTTGATAATAGAGGTCATGGTTGACTAATAGCTGAATCCTCATCTCCGGAAATTTACAAGTGATATGATAATGTAAAGTCCATGCTAAACACTTTCAAGTTGCTTTATATTTTTTTGTTATTTTGTTCAGCAATGCCGATTAGGTTGATATAATGCCATACAGTGGACAGAATCAGAAGATCGAAAATGACCTTGAGCTATTAGTGTTCCTCATATTCCTAATTGAATCAAGGTATTAATTTTCATTTTTTACTTCAATTGCTCCATTGGTTTTCTTTATTTAGCTATGTTGTGAAAGTATGTTGAATATGTCTCATTATTTTTCGATTGCTTTCCCGTGTCATATATCATGTGATCCCCATTGATTAGGCTTTTATTCTGGCTTCCACTAGAAGATTTTCGGACCACACAGGCGCCTTCGCCGATTGGGTAGCAACATCCACCGCAGAGATGATCATGATCCGTGTCTAGGCTTCTCCGGCGGCGGAGGAGGCGCTGCATCTGCCTCCGCCGCTCGCCACCAGCAGCAGCACATCAATTACATCTTCTTCGACATGAGCAGCGTCATTGACCTGCGCGATGCGTTCGTCATATTTCCACATCATGATTCCTTGTTCGAATCGATCGGCATGAATAGTTCATGGCACAGGCAGCATCTGAACGCCAAATCGGTCTTGGAGATTACGAGTATATTTGGGGGGAGTGGGGGATTTGATACACTCTGGTAATTATGGTAAGATTAACCTATCTCTTTTGCACTATCCAGTCAGTTACTCTTTCACTTTTATTGATACCTATTCCAATGTGCTATATCACCCACTTAGACAACTAACGAGGCAGTCCAAGTGCCTCTGAAGGTCGAATGATGATTTTGTAGGTATCCTGAAGTAAAGTTAGAAGTTGAGAAATACCTGGTGTGGAGCAAGCTTGAATTAATCATTATTTAGATAGTCGCACATAAGATTTAATTAATGCATGGTCTGGTCTACACATTTTACTTAACGAGTGAGAAAATTAATAGTAAATGAAAGGAAAAAAGGGTATGTACACATAATTAAGAACAATGTAATATATGGTGTGTAGAATTTTTTTTAAGAAGGTACTGGGGTGAAAGAGGAAATAACTGGGTGTAAATAGATGCAGCCGTCAAAGTAAATGTACCTGACATGTTGCACTTTTCTATTTGCAGATGGATGATGGACTTACCACAAGGTAGTGTCAGTACAACTATCGAAGAAAAGAAACGGCTTGCAAAGCTATCTCTTGCTTATAATTGTGAGAGGTAAAATTACTTCATTCAGAAACAAATATCTAATATTGCGATCAAGTCATCATAGTCATGTCCAATATAAATACTATTCTTATTATTCAGGGTTTTATCGGTTTTGGATAAATGAATTTAAGTAGAATCTAGTATGTTTTGAGCTTTGCTGTTCAATGCTGAAAATTTGCTTGATTGGCACCATCATTTTTGTCATTATCATAACACCCTTTCGCTGAATGAGTGTCAGTTGGATTGTTTACTTTTATGAAAAAGGTGAATGAGAATTGGTTTTGATCTTTCCGTAACTTACGTACGAATTCATAAAGAAGTTCTTTACAAGTACTACTGTCCATAATTGTTTCATTCCATGAAAAACTGTTTTCCATATTATTCCAGATCAAGTTATAGGGACACTATTGATACAATCAGCTATGTAGAGAAATTTGCTCATTACGGTGGTTTCAAGGTTGAAACCATTTATAAGCTGATGTTCGGTAATGGTATTATTGAACTTTATTCTTTAGGCTTTTATACTAGTGGAGATTTGGGTTCGTTCGTTATTTTCAGGTTTGATGCACCAAAAACCTACCTTAAAATCATATTTCAAATCACAGACCTAATATGATTTTCAATAACTTTTTCCTTTGAAAATTAAATCTGAATTAATCACTTATTTCTGTAACCAAAATCGACTATTTTGATATATTTTTTTAAAAAAAAGGAATAAGAAAATGGAAGTATCTGCGTTTTTTACTTTGGTCGAAACTAAAAACATGAGTGTATTTAAACTTTGTTTTCGAGGAGATGGCTTGTATATTTTGAAACTTAAAAAGGTGTTTTATGAAAATCCCCTTTATAACACAAATTGATGCTAACCACAATATGATTTTATCTAGGATATAAGCTTAATCTTCTACTCGGTGTCTTTTCATGTAACAGTAAAAACTGCCCAAACTTCAAAAAGTTATTCCCAGAATATGTAGAGAAGCACAATGCAATTCGAGCTTCGGTGCAAGTAGCACCCAAGGAATCATTAAATACAAGTTAGTCAAATTCTGGAACAGCTCAAATCGAAGAAGGCAGAGATCGCAATCTTAATAATAATGCTGGGAACAACAATGCAAACAGGAAGATCATACCATTCTGGGTTTTAATGGTGTTGATATCAGTCTTTGGAGTGGTCATGGCTCTACCAATCCTTCAAATCTAACCATCAAAATTGTTGATGGACTATGGTAAAGAAATATATATGATTATGACATTGCTTTGAAATTGAATCTCTGGAATAGGTATCACTTTTATTATGTTTCTGAAATATAACTAGGTTGTGTCGAGCATGCTTGAATATTCTAGACTTATTAATCAAGTCGACATATAATTGCAGACATTACTGATTGAACCCGGATGTTGCGAGAATGACCATGCTTACAAAGTTATTTTTGTTTTTATTATTCACTTGTGAGCAAATAACTATATGATTTTTTTTAGAACACTGGAGAAATGATTTATGTAGCTATGATTTATTCCTTAGTACATGGTTATTTACAATTACATAGCTATGATGATACCAGTGTAGTGTCCCAAATAGATATAGGAATGCAACAAACATTGAGATTTGTAGATAAACCACAAACAACTGACAATTGAAAGCCCATACAGCTGTGAAATCATATTACATATATAAAACCATTTAATCATCATTTTATCGTTCTCGCTAATGAAGTGTACAATGAAGTACCAACTGATTACGCATATACTCTTTTATTCGTTTATTAGAAACTCATAATTATATTGCATAGGAGTACAAAAGCATAGATAAAGTACGAAATGATTAAATACATATTTTTTTACTGGTTTACTGAAAACTCACAATCATATTTCCCACCAATATGTTAAATTTAGTCCAAAACAAAAGTGGGTTGATGGTGATTGGTGTTCGATTGAGTTGGAGGTGATTAAGGGAGGTAGTGATGGGCTGAATTGGTCGAACTAGTAAGGCAGTTTTGTTTATTGATTGTGATTAAGGGAGGTAGTGATGGGCTGAAATAGGATGAATTGGTGTTCGATTGATTTTTATCTTGTATTGTGATCACCATGCTTGCTTAGCTACAAGCGTAGCTATTGTCTTTCACATGATTTTTGGCATTCCATATTGCGCGTACGTTGGGAGTCTACTCGCAGTCGTACCAAGGAGCATGCTCTGCTAATGATGGAAAACCTTGTAAGTTATTCTTCTAATGTTCCTTTGGTGCATTACTCTTAGTTTAATTGCTAAATGAAATTTTCCTGTTGAGGTTTAGGATGGTTAAATATTCCCTATCATCAACATAACAAAAATACAGAACTACGTTACATTTCAAATTTTAGTGTTTTATATGATGAATTTTGCATCAAATGTATTAACTATAACAGGTAGATGAGCTTTGTCAGCATTCTTAATATAATTAACTAGATGCAACAGTTTATTCAAAATGCGTTCAAGACAGAGGACAATATGGAGCTTGGTTAACATTATCAACTCATGTAAATCGACAGGGTTAGCAATACCAACTTATGAAGTCAAATCAAAACTAATCAGTACTGGTGTTTATCAATTTGTATGGTATGTTTTCTTGCTTTACGTGTCATGACCAGATTCTCTTCTTACTATTTCTGTTGTTGCATACATATAATTAATTATTAAACAGACCAAAAAATAATAATTGTCAAGCAATAAGTTCTGGGTATTATTTTTCATTATCTGAAATAACTGACATAATTGTGACTCATGAATTTTCAGTATAATGATGTTCTTGGTGAAGGAGCTTCGAAGTCAGTCTGTTTCTTAGTTATTCAATTATTATTATTTTGGTCCATATATAATCATGTACTCTTATGTCACATGTTATAAGTTCTTATATAGTTAGGTAGTTTTTTATGGTTTAATATGTCGTTCAATATGTTAATGCATAGAATTTTCTTCTTGCATGCGTCTAAAATTTAGCTCATTTAGACTATTTTTTATTATTAATTAGATTAATAATATTGTTTTCTTCATGCATTTAAAATTAACATTATTTCAATGTTATTTGATAAATCATGACAAATACTTATTGTTGATAATTAATGTATTTACAGGTAATTAGATTTTCCGGTGTAAAGACCATCACCAACAATGGACGTGACTTCAATTGTTATATGTATTATGATATTCATTGGTACTTAAGTAAAACTCTTTGAGAATGTTTTTGGTATTTGAGCTTGCTCATTTTGTCAAATAACTATTATCTAAATGGTTATGGATAATACTTATGTAATTAACATGTTTTCAATTATTTAAAAATGATGATTATATGATTGATTGATTGTTAGTTTGAATATTATAATTACATGATTGTTGCTGATTTTGGTATGATTATTACAAAGCTGGTTGTCAATGTAAGCCATTCAATATATAGTAGCATTTAAAATATGCTACAAAACAATCAATACATTTCCGCAGCGTTTTTGAAATGCGACCGAAACAAACATAAAGTATTATCTGAATTTATAGTGGCATAAAATAAATGCAACGAAAATTTTTTAGTTACATAAAATAAACGCTACAGAAAATCAAAGGAAAGGGCCAAGCACAAACGCAACAAAAAAAATGTTAGATTTGGTTGGATTTTTTAAACGCTACAGAAAAGTTTTTGTTGCTTTAGTTTGGCAGCGTTTATGAAAGCGCAACAGAAAAAACTAGACTTTTAGTTGCGGGACCTGTAGTATCGTTCTCTAAAACGCTACCAAAGGCTTTGGTAGTGTTTTTTAAATGCTACTAAAGGTATTTTCTGGCGTGGTGCCAGCTCTAAAAATCAACACTCTTCTTGCTCCAATTCTTCAAGCTTTTCAACAATTAAGTGCATTCATCCATTCATCATAAATAATTTTGAAACACAACTATAAATACACAGTATTAGTTATTTTAAAGAGAAAACAAGATAAATATGCGGATAAAATATACACATTTATGTGTATATTAGTTAACCATTTGTTGATAAATGGCTCATGTATTCTTGCGACCGAAAGACATGATGCGGTAGCAATAGAGCCCAAGGTCTGTTATGAAAGAGGTGTGGTCCTGGTCGGGGAGGTACATCGGGATTTGATTGTAGCCTAAATAAGCGTCTGTGAAGGATAAGAGTTGGTATCCAGCATTCGAGTCAACAAGCCAGACGATCATCGGAAGTGGGAAGCTATCTTTGGGGCATGCCTTGTTCAAGTCGGAGAAGTCGACATGCGTTTTCCACTTGTCGTTTGCTTTTTTCACCAGAACTGGGATGGTGACCCATTCGGGGAAGTCTCCTTTGCAGATGAAGTTGTTGTTGAGTAGCCTATCTACCTCTTCTTTGAGTGTGTTGGATCTTCCGGTTCCCAAGAAGCAGCGTTTCTATTTGTCTGGAGGTAGTGAGGGGTCGAGAGTTAACTGGTGGAAAGTGATTACGGGGCCGATGCCCCTCATGTCCGAGTGGGTCCAAGCGAACACGTCTAGGTTGGCCCTCAAGAAATCCACAAGATCTTTTTTTATTGCGGGGTGGATTTGCAATCAGATTTTCAAGACCTTTGACGGGTCATCGCGGCTAATCGGAACATCCACCGTAGGTTCAATTGGAGTAGCCCTCTCGTAGTCAAGCTCTTCGTCCTCCCCTGGATCGAGATCGTCGGAAAGATGGAAGTGGCTCCTGAGCCAAATCTCAGATGCCTTCGATTGCTATGCGGTAATGGTCTTGGTGTAAGAAGGCAGAGTCACGGTGTTGCCTTTGTCCTTATTGCGTGCGTTCTTCCATTCTATTGCGTAACAATCTCAAGCGGTTGCTTGGTCACCTTTGACTGTACCAACCCCATTCTCTATCGGGAACTTCATCAGCAGAGACCCTGGTGACATGCAAATTCGGAATTCTATAAATATGGGACGCCCGAAGAAGACATTGTAAGGAGAGACAATGTCGATAACCACGAAAATGAGGACTCGGACCAGACTCTGATCCCCATCCCCAAGTTTACCTGGTAGGTCGATCATGCCCACTGGGTTGTTGGAAAATTCGTTGAAGTCATGGATCATGGCATGGAAGGGTTTCAAGTCCTTGGTTTCTAACCTCATATGATCGTACGCAACTTTGAAAATGATGTTGACTGAACTTCCTGAGTCGATCAATACACTTCGGATGGAAGCAGACCGATCTAAGCTGTGATCACGAGAGGGTTAGTGGTTGGGATCTCAATTCCCGTAGACTCTCTTTCGTGGAAGACGATGTCATCCCGCTTTGTTTTTTGAAGTTTGGCGCGAATGGATTCGTCCAGAGTGGAGCGGGCTTCATAGGTGGCGTGCTTTATGGATCTCACGTACTCCTCTATTTTTGGGAAGCTTTCGTGCGTGGGGTAAAGTCCACTACAAATAGTGTTGATCACAATCCCCCGCCTTTGGTTGGACGGACCAGGAGAAGCTTTGGCAGGTGTTGGGGGCGCAGATGCAGGAGGACCCGAGGTTGCTTCGGGAGGAAGAGGGTCCTGAACGTACTGCTCAAGGAGGTTTTCAAAGATAAGATTTTCAATTGCATCCTTGAGTTGACGACAATCATTGGTATTGTGCCCGTACATGTCGTGGTATCAGTAGTACCTGCTGGAGTTCTTCTTGCGGTCAATGAACTCCCTAGAATATGGTTTCTTGTACTGGAGCATGTCACATGTTTCCAAGTAGATTGTCTCCAAGTCTTCATTCAGTAGAGTATAGGTCTCGTAAGCTTGGTAGCAGTCAGGCTTTTTGGGGTCCGCTGGAACCTGGTTGTTATTGCGGCCTCCCTACTTGTCGTTATTCGGCTTTGATTTGTAGGGACCTGCCCCCTTATCCTTACCGAAGGGTTCTCCAATATATTTCCCTTTGATGATGTCATCGATGGTGTTTGCATGTGGATTTTTGGAATGGTTGGTCCGTGAAATTCGGTTACACCTTGCTTCTTCCTGACACAAAAATTATCCGGCTTTTTCACAGAAAGCATCGAGAGTTTCAGGTTGCTTTCTTTCGATCCAGGTCCTGAATTCGGAAGTGGGGAGGACGCCTTTTACAAGTTGGAAAAGCACGGTATGCGGTCTAGGACGTCGACCTCGGCAAAGGCGGATTAAACTGCGAGAGGTAGCTCTTAAGTGACTCGGCGGGTCCTTGGTAAAGGTTAGACAGAGTCAGGGCTTTTTTAAGAGTCGGGACGTGCATTCTAAATTGCTTAACCAACTCTGTGGCCAGTTGACCAAAGTTGTTAACAAAATGGAGCGGAAGGCGAGAGAACCAGAGTAAAGCAGTGCCCGACAAGAAAACCAGGAAACACTTGCATTTGACTGGGTCGGTGGCCCGACTGGAGTCCATTTGCCGTTCATAGTGGTTTAGGAAGTCACACGGGTTGGTCGTGCCATCGTAGAGTGCCATCTGTGGCATGTTGAAGCGTCATGGCCATTGGGCTTCGTGCACGATCCTAGTGATGGGATTGCGCCTTTTGTGGGTTTCCCATGAGTCGTTGGCGTTCCCTCGCATCTCCCTCATGATTCTTCGGACCACGTCGGGGAGATATGTTGGATGCAGGTCTTCCAGTGGAATCCATTGGTTTCGGCTAGCATCGGGAGTTCTCTCCTGCGGTTGTCTTCTATGATGCACAGCCGGTCATCCCCTTCCATGTCATCGACATCTATAGTCTGGTTTTGGTATGGGCGGTGAGGCTAAGCAGGTTGGTGTGCATCTTGAACCGGAAGTGCTTGAGCCTGCGAGGCTGCAGGGAGAGTAGGCCCCGGATTCTGAGCGGCGACAGTTGGGTTCTATCGAGGAGGGGGTCGGTTACTCAAACCTGGCTCATCATTGATAATCAATCAATAACGGTCGCGGTACTTCGCTCCCCCGTAGTAGGTACGGTAGTTCGGTCGCCATTTCCATTGTCGTTGCCGTGGCTGTTGCCATTGGTATAAACGTTGGAACAGACGATGACATTGTTGATGAGGCTAAACCTTCTTCTTTGATGTTGGCCCCTTGACTCGGAAGAGGAGGTTTCCGAGATAGTACGTTGTGGTCAGACATTGTTCTGAGTGAGCTGAAGTCGAGCGACGATGCATTGACTTTCTTGGAATTGGCGCATAAGGTCGATATTGTTTCTTAATGCCTGAATGAGCTCGAGAACCGTGTTCTTGCATTTCTCATTAAGCGCATGGATTTGCGTTTGTGTCACGGGTGCTTCGTGGTCCACAGGAGGAAGGGTCTTGGTGATGGCCAGGATATCCGCCGGCTGAGGTTGCTGAGACGTTCCAGCTTCGGCTGCAGCTGAAGAGCCGATCATTGTGTTCTTTCGTCGCTTTGCCATTGTAATCAAATTTGGCAGCAAGTTAGAGAAGAAACCTAAAGCACTCAGAGTCTAGATGGTGACGTGTGACAAAGAAGCAAATCCGAGTTTCCTTGTTAGTGAAAGAACCAGAATATTGACTGCAGAATATCTCTTAAACAGCCAAGATTCTTAATTACTTAAGAATTATAGTTTGGCATGGAAATATAAGTGCAGAAAGTAATAAATAACACAAGAGATTTATAGTGGTTCGGTCCCATGAGGGGCCTACGTCCACTTTGGAAGAGTCATTGATATTTTATTGACAATAAAGAGTTACAAGCTTGAGACTAATACATGACATCCCTTTACATACATTTCTAAGTAATTTGAGGTCGTAGTTGTCATATGTGAATATTAGGAAAAACACACTTTTGCCCTTCTTCTTCCTCAAAGCATGGATGCAATTAAAGAGGTCACTTGCAGCTATCAAGAGATGTCAAATCAACTAAATTCCAACCACCTTGAAGTGTGAGCTTGGGGGTATTTATAGTTAAGTGTTTAGGTGGGAGTAGGTACTAGTAGGGGACCACATCAGGAAATCTCGGACCCCAGAACACATGCCATAGAAAACTCAAACCCCCTTCTTTCCCTCTGGAAATTCATGCCCCTCAATGGGGTACGTGATATTTGGGTATGAGTCCAGGGAAGTTAAGGCTAGGGGGACTCGAGGCCTTTGAGTTTTAAAGCATAGGTTTGGCGATGTTTTGAGGAGCGGTGTGGTTCTTGTCTGCGTGAACCCTCTCCGGCTTATTTCCTTAACTCCTTGGCGACACTCCGAGCTATAACATCATGCAATATGTTGAGTCGAGCATGACTTGTGTACTTTTGGGAACCGGACCAAAAGGCCAGTTAACACATATAATATTCTTTTAGAAATAGCCGTAAACTTCCTGAAAGCAATTCTTTTGATATTTGAATCTTACAAAACCACTTTTAGTGTAAATTTCATACAACATAAGCAATACTCCAGAATTAAATTTAAAAATACTATTAGGCCTTAGACTGGTTATACATGTTAAATACAAAAAAGGAAAAAAGTGGCAAGGGTTACATTTGATCATGTAAAAGCAACTAACAACGAAAAACAGATGTAATCAAACTCTAACTTTTCTCTAGATTTCAAGAAAAAAGAACCTAAAATTTCAAGATGCTGGGTACCATGTCCGTAGATGCGCACAAACTACTAAACTATGAGAAAGCAGGGCTGGGATCCAAGACGCTATTATAATTTTCCTACAAACATGGGATTTGAATCCCTTTTTAGGACAAATGTTTGAAAATAAATCCACTAAAACGGCTAAACCGAAAATATCCTAAACGGATAATATACGAAAATTTGCCTTACCATATCCTCTTTCAAATTATTATTTTATTGGCCATAATATCATTAAGCTTTGACATCTCATATGGTTGGTAATTTGCTTACTATTTTTATCATTGGACTCTGTTTTAGGAAGTGTGAAAGCAGTGTTTCAAAACTTTTGATGTCTTAGATCCTATTAACGAAAAAATGTATTTCTCATGTGTTTTTCCGAAAGTGATGATTCATATATTGATTGTGCTGGTGGAAGTGTATCTTAGAGGTTAAATCGCTGTAAGTACTAGTTGCATATTTGATGTTGGCTTCGAGTAAATTTGAGTTTTTAACTCAATTGGTTTGGGTGATCAATCATATCGAATTATTGGAAATGTACAAATACTGCATAACTTGGTTTTCATCTCAATTTCGCTCATTTGAAAATTTAATTATTTCGTTTAATTTCGTTTGTTTTGGTTTCGGTTTCGCTTCAGATATCAGTTTTTTATATTTTCAATCAAAAAAGCGGCGATAGAATCCATATGCAATTTCAGGTCAGTTCACATTGGAAAAAAAGCAATACTATTATTCAAAATATATTAAATAGTGAAAATTAGGGAGGCATCCCTATTATACTTTCATATTATAAAGTCGGTCCCTGTCAATGTTTCATTTTAAATCCAGTCCCTATTTTCTAAAAACAAAGGAAATTATTGCTGACATGTCAGCAACTTTTATGAAATGTTGCTGATATGTCTGCAACAATTGATGGTAAAGTTTCATTATAAATCCGATCCCAGTTTTCCAAAAATAAAGGAAAAATTATTATTGAAATGTCGGCAACTTTTATAAATAATTGTTGATATGTCAACATATTTCATAAAGTGTGCAGAAAACTGAAAATTTATTACTTAAATGTCTGCAACTTTTGTAAATAATTGCTGATATATTAGCAACTTTTACATCGTGTACAGAAAAGTTGCTGTGACAACACAATTCCGTTAGAGTTGGACATAAAAGAATGCATTAAGTTTCGTGAAGCGCAATTAGTAAACAGTACAGAAATTCATAAGATAGATGTAAAATAAGCAGCGGAAAATTTCAACTTCGTTATTAAAAATAAAACATTATCTCAAAACAAGTTAAATCATTAACCAATTACATCCAAAAACCAAGAATCTCAAATCTGTCTCATAATACAAAATAATAGAATGCCATAATATAAAACCATATCCCTGATAGCAAGCCGTAGCAGAGTAGAAAGCAAATCAAAACAGTACATCTAAGAAAGTCCATATCCAAGCTGAAAGAGAAAGTCCTAATCACTGATGAGTGCTTCCACTCTAAGACCTGGAGGAGGGAGGAAGAAAGAAATGAAAACAAAAGGGTCAAACATGATGCCTGTCTTGTTCCAATGATTTTCGAATACACATAAAATAAGGATATCAAGACAGGTAAACATTACTAGATGAGAAAGCACATTCATAAAAGATAACAGGTAAACTAGGTAAACAGAACAACAAGATAAACATGAATAACAGGAATAAACGATGATCAAGTAATGCTTCACGTTTATATCATAAAACAAATTGTGTCTACGCCAATATACTAGAATAACATGATTATCAGGATTAGGTGTTTAACTTAATTACATAACAGCAGGACTAAACAGTAGGATTAGGCGTACCCTAATTACATTACAAGATTAGATGTTAACCTAATTACATAACAGCAGGATTAGGTGTACCCTAATTACTACCCATGCGATCGGCCCCCTAATAAGTAAGTACCCTGTGTCAACCCCAGTAGTAGGGTGTATCACTCCCTAACCCAGCAACTTATATAACATAGACCTATTTACTAATGTTACAGCGGATTATCTTCCCTAGTCGGCCCGTGAACACTCATGACTCCGCTGGAACACACCCGTACCTACCTTCCCTATATGAACCTCTTACTATCCAGTTCAGTAAAACGTGCCCTTACACTTACCTAGTGCGAGGCCCTCTAACAAAATACCAACTGGGATACTGACTGGTATGGGTTCCAAACAGAAGATTGACATAAGCCAAATACCCTAAGCTTGTGTGTGACACCCCACATCTTTTAATGTCACTCACTAAGGGAATGCATTAAGTTCCATGAAGCGTTATAGGTAAATAAGAACATAATAGCACAAGACAGATATGTAAAATAGCAACGGAATTAAAAACTTTATTCAAATCATAAGATCATGGTCCCAAATACTGAGTTTACATCATAGGTTTGAAATAACCAGTTACATGTTTAATAATCTGTCTTGCCAAAAATATCAGAGTACAAAAGCATAAACAATATTTCCCAAGCAAAACCATAAGAGAGTTGACAATAAGTTAAAGCTGTACATCAATATCAAAAATCCAAGCTAAGCTAAAAGAATTCAAATCAACTCTAAGCACTTCCACCCTAAGAACCTGGGGGGAGGGGAACAGAAGAGAGAGAAGAGGAAATAAAAAGGGTCAGACATAAAGTCCTGCAAGTCCAGTTATTTTTAAATATAAATAAATAAAAGTATCATGGAAGGTATATAAAAACTGGAAGAACAAGATAACAGTAACAATAACAAGTGTGAACTGAGCAAGATAAGATGAACATGATATATTGCGCTCCTTAAATACATTTCTCTGCACCACGCAGATACTAGTATATCAGAAGTAGAATGATCCCTACTAATACTGTTTCATTACATTTTCTTTATTTTTAGGTTACTTGGGTTAATAGCACTCAAAACTTATACGCGCATCGTACCCGTTTACTTTCCCATGGATTCACCTAATACAATATATATAGCCATCTCTCAATATTGAGATACACCCCCATGGTACCCCACTCGCATGGTCTCCGCCGTAATGAACGCAATCCCTCATCCTACGCCGGAGTGATGTACAGATCTCTATATAAAATGTTACGTTTCGTATATATCTATCATTACTATGCTATGTAAGTGTATGGACTGCCACCATCGATCGAATCAGATTCCTTATCGGAATAATGCCCTCTAGTCTATGATACACCACCCAGAGCAGATACACATTTATTTAGATTGTCCCACGTATGTACTGTAATTGTAGCTCGATGCCTCAATCGTACGTCCTCTAATGTGCACCGAGTTCCGTGGCAGGGCTAAACAAGAAACACGGAACTCGGTCGGGAGCTTTTCCATATCTGTATAGGCCCGTCTTTAAAAAGCCGCTATATACAGATATACCTAGGGTCTGTTTTCGTGGTGGCTATGGCCCCACCTCGGTCTGTCCCTCAACTAGTAAAGACTACAAGAGCTAAGGGACCACCCCTAATAACAACCAATCTAAACATCCATGTGGCGTCTCCCCTCAACCCCGTACCTCGATAGTAAAAGGTGAAATGATATCTTGGGGTTAGCTCTAGCCTTTTCGCATCCCGCTGGCTGTCGATGACGGATAATCCGACGGTCTACTATCCTTATTGGTCATGACCCTCCCTACCTCCTCGTGAGGCAACAGTCGAATCACCCTGGTGTCACCTCATCACAACATTCTGACTACATAGCTACATCTGCAGTCAAGGCCCACCCACCTAGTAGTTACGCGCAGACCCAACCTCCGCGAGTACAGCCTAAAACATCTGTCACCACACAAAGGACTACTTGGAGCACCTTACGTACCTCAGGAAGCTACGTGCTTCCCCTTCCAGTCCTTTGGAGCCGTCAAACAATCATATGAATGTACGCTCCCTTCGTGCCTTATAACACCTCGATGATCTACCCCGTTGGGTTGTTCACCCTCAACCGTACGTACTGGTCCAAGCGCTTTTAGTATGTTATTAGACCCTATATCTAAACAATCTTTAACGCACTTGCCTTACCTCACCGGGTTCCCATTTAACTTGGTTATTTCCATTCATATTGAATTCTTATTCAAATTACCAAGTTTCTCTTGCTTGGTTACATCATCACAATAACATGTTTTTACTTAATGTGTAATTAAGTACGTCTCATTTTACATGTTTCCTTTTTAATATATCAGTCATTATTTATGATTAAATATAACTTATCTTATAAGTTTTCCTCATTCTTTTCCATTTAACCATAATTCCATTTTTCATTGTTAGCACAACTTATCGTTGTTTACTTATTAACTTAGTTCTTTTAACTAAGGCCCATTAATAAGTTTCTCTACCCATTTATTATAACCTATTTTATAATTTCCTCTTGTCCCTAGGACAAGCCTAAACATGTTATTTACATCAGCGGATTCCAGACTTCTAGATTACTTAATTTATAATTAAGTACCTCTTATCTTATTACATAGGTCGTCTCATTTCCTTACAAGTTACTTACCCTAAGCGGTGTCTTTTAGTTACATAACTTTATTGTTTCTACCGGTTATGTATACCACTAGGTGTCTTTAATTACATAACCTTATCGGGTTAAGTTTATGGGCCTATATGTAAATATTACCCACCCCCTCTAATTTACTTAACCCATCCACTACCCATCCAATTTTTCTTAACCCTAACTTAAGTTCATAATCATATCATCCTTATGGATTAAATTAGGTTAAGTAGTCCAATTCATTACCATGTCCAATTATGGTTATAATGGGCTAGACCTCCCACACTAGGCTTGCAACGTGTGGATGCTAGATATGTCGGTCGGATCCGGGCAGTCTTATTCCGCATTTGGGTCTAACCTCTTGTCTTAGCCCGATTCGTATTTACACACTTAGACCTCTCACATTAGGTTCAACATTAATGGCTGCTGGATATACCGGTCGGGTCCGGGCAGACTTCCACCACTAATGCAACCTAACCTCGTGTCATAAGTGCAATTACAATTCCTAATTGTAATTACTAGACATTCCATTTTTATCCAAATCTACCTATGTCATTATAGGTGATTATTTCTCTTTTCCCCATATTTAATTATATACCCAATCCACTATTCAAATTTAGACTTTTATGACCCCTTTTGAATTCACCTTTTAGTTATGCATCATATACACTTTTTCCCTCGTCATAAATTAAGGCGTATATATATACATATACATATACATATACATACGTACATACATACATACATATACATATATATTTACATACATACATACATATATATATATATATATATATTGCACAAACCCTAATCCACATATTTTCCAATTTATGTCCTTAGTCCATATTCACATATTTTCCAATGTATGCCTAAAATTTCATAATCACATACGTTCTAATTTATGTCCCAAATCAATATTTAGACATGTCCCATTTTATACCCAATTCTATACTTACATTTATTCCAATGTGTGCCTAAATTCATATTATCCAACAAGACATATGCCTCAAAACCCATATTCCTATATTTCCAAATTTATGCCCAAATTTAAATCCATATTTTCCAATATCAACTGTGCCCCAAATTATGTCTTTCCCCATTATTCCCAATTTCACACGTTCTCGTTTTTCAGTGTTAGGCCTAGGCTCGAAGGTAGCCTGGCTATATAAAAATAAAAAGGAAAAGAGGGATTGAATAGAATCAGAACATGCATAATAACGAATCAACAATAAACAGACAGAAATAGGCATAAACTGAATAGGCATATTATGACAGGATTTAACATGGCAGCGGTATGAACATGTAAAAGCAGATCTGATAGTTATGTCATTATAGAACTGATTAGGCACCGATTCAAGATCCAATTTTTACATACATGTCACGATTACTATTTAAATGTTTAGATCAAAAAGCAACATGAACTCACAGTGAATAGATCTGAGGAAACGGATCCAAAATACTGCGAAGAACACGTTGAATTTGTTATAGCCATCGCTGAAGCAATCGTTGAATTTGTATAATGTTTGGTAAATTAGATTTGGAGTAGATTAGGCCATTGAATCTTCGTTGCAGCAGAACTTCGCCGTCCCCATTGTTTTTAGATGAATAAAACCTAGGTCTAGGGACCTTTATATAGCCTTAGGATCAATGAATCTTTCTCAGAAAGGTGTCCAAATACAAAACGAAGTATTTTGCCCAAATTTGTTCATGGGTCAGTCGACCCCCCTTTGAGTGGGTTGACCTATGGGTCGACCCCCTTTTGAGTGGGTAGACTCACCTGGGCGGGAAATCTGCCGCTTTCCAAATTTCGAATTTTGAACCGAATTTCGAATTCTGGACCCCTTTTTGAATTTCTGAACCATATATATATATATTCTTCCTATGCGTATACAAACTTCAAACCTTAATAACTTCTTCATATGATGTCCGATTTACGCAAACCAGGTGTCTATCTTAACCAGAATTTCGAGACGGACGCAATGGCGCAGCCCGGTTTACTTAATTTTGATTATTAAATTAAGTTTTCCTTAATCCATTGTTAACAATGTATTTCAAATTGATTATTCTTTAATTCATCATCTTTAGTGTCGTTAAAATTTCAAGGTATTACATTCTCCCATACTCAAAGGATTTCGTCCTCGAAATCTCTAAGTTAAGAAGAACGTATATCCTACATCCAACAATCATACATCCATCTAGCAATCACAGGCATCCATTGTCCTTAAGGAGTTTCTAATGCTTGTGTGAACATATGCAATATTGTGTGTATATGTCCATAAACTAATGCAAAAGATCAGGCGGTCTACTGATTTAGTTGACCTCCTAAATGCAATGTATGTTTGTGCCATGTAACCAAAATGTAAGCAAATCATCCTAATCCATGTAAGTTCTATATGTGTGCACAATCATTCATCCAAATGCAGCATCAATGTAACAATAATCCACGAGCAATCACTAGCAACCACTTGCATCCATCAAACATAACATGTCTCAAACACATGTTTACATCCATTAGTTTTCTACCTAGAGACTCGATCGATAGGAGATATTCAAACGATAGATACAAGTATTAATTCGAAGCTTGCAAAAAGGAGTTAAGGACATATTCTCGAAAAGGAAAGGATATGAAGCGCGAATCTTGTCTTTAGCCTCCCAAGTAGCGTCCTCGCGGCCCTTTCCCCATTGCACTCTTCTAGCTTCACTTCTTTGTTGCACAATTTCTTAACCTTCGATCCAAGTATGCAAGTCGGGACTTGTCCAATCATTGCTTCCTTCTCTACTTTCACTTCTTCTCGCATGTTTCGCTTCACTACCTCGAACTCTATACATTTTATCGCCGCTTGGATGAATAGTCATCTTACAATGATGGGCTTCCTCAAGGACTGTCTTCAATAGGTTTCCCATCCCGATATGATTCACCTATCAAACCTCTTCTCAAGTAGCTCCCCTACTTGCTTATCAAATTCCCTCTTTTATTTTAGGAGTCACATGTCGCAAATCATCGATAGATATATCAAGAGGTTCTAGGAGACTAAGCATGGCGGACCCTTTTGGGGACATAAGAAATCTCGAGAGTCTTTCCATGGAAAGTCAGAAGTCTAACGACCCTCCTATCACAATCTAGAATGGATCCATATATGGTTAACCCATCCATCTTAGAATCAAACCGTATATTATGAAATCAAGAACATATGTGTCACAATCAAACTCAACACCTAACATAGAGATTCTCAAACCCTAACAAATCATCGATGAATGAGCCGTCCCTCTACTGGGGTTTGAAGCAATAATGGGATCCAAAACCATACTAGTATCTAGGTGCAGAGACTCAACTAAAGGATCAGATATGAAAGAATGCGAAGCGCCAGGAAAAGAACCCGAATAGGATGATCAGAAATAGAAATCAATCCTTCGATGGAAACTTTCCTACCCCTACCCTATCTACTAGCTATGAGAACATTAGCTTGCCCCCTAGAAGTTCCTACCCTCTGGCCTTGTCTTTGTCTCTTTGGGCACTACTTAATGAGGTGTCCTGCCTTACCAAAGTGGTAACAAACGCCTTTTCTCTTTCTACAATCTTTTTCCAGATGACTTACCGTTCCGAAATTATGGTATTTCCTCTTTTCTTCTTTGGATTGTGCTCCTTAGCCCCAACTCCCTTATTCTCCTTTTTACATCCTCGTGCAATATGCTAACAAGTCTCTTGAAAGCTGCCTCCATCGCATGGAAATCTTTACGAGGCTTGAGAGAAAATAAGCCGCAGGTGAAACTACTACGACTACAGATGGAGGTTGGGCACTTCTTTGCCCTTCGACGTGTACCGTAGTTTTAACATGCCTACGAAACCATGCCGAAATAGGGATACCCTTTCGAGAGAAAACGATTCCTAGATCAAAAAAAAAAAAAAAAGAAATCAAGCGGAGAATCGAGAAGATATTTATGGCCATGGGAAATATGCTTTTCAAAAACAGACTTTTTGTTTTAAAATACTTTGTTTTTGAGACCTTTTTGAAATCCATTTTCAAAATACTTTATCCGATCTTATAACCATATGCTCTAATACCAAATGTGACACCCCACGTCCGTTAATGTCACTCACTAAGGGAATGCATTAAGTTCCGTGAAGCGTTATAGGTAAATAAGAACATAATAGGACAAGACAGACATGTAAAATATCAGCAGAATTAAAAACTTTATTTAAATTATAACATCATGGTCCCAAATACTGAGTTTACATCATAGGTTTGAAATAACCAGTTACATGTCTAATAATCTATCTTACCAAAAATATCAGAGTACAAAAGCATAAACCATATTTCCCAAGCAAATCTATAAGAGAGTTGACAACAAGTTAAAGCTGTACATCAATATCCAAAATCCAAGCTAAACTGAAAGAATCCAAATCAACTCTAAGCACTTCCACCCTGAGAACTTAGTGGGGACGGAAGAGAGAGAAGAGGGAACAAAAAGGGTCAGACATAAAGTCTGGCGAGTCCAGTTACTTTTAAATATAAATAAATAAAAGTATCATGGTTGGTATATAAAAACTGGAAGAACAAGATAACAGTAACAATAACAAGTTTGAGCTGAGCAAGATAAGATGAACCGGGTATATTGCGCTTCTTAAATACATTTCTCTGCACTGCGCAGATACTAGTATATCAGAAGTAGAATGATCCCTACTAAAATCGTTCCATTACATTTTCTTGATTATTAGGTTACTTTGGGTTAATAGCACTCAAGACTTATACGCGCATCATACCCATTTACTTTCCCACGGATTCACCTAATACAATATATGTAGCTATCTCTCAATATTGAGATACACCCCACGGTACCCCACTCGCACGGTCTCCACCGTAATGAACGTTGTCCCTCATCCTACGCCGAAGTGACGTACAAATCTCTATATAAAATGTTACGTTCCACTTATATCTATCATTACTATGCTACTTAAGCGTATGGACTGCCACCATCGATCGAATCGGATTCCTTATCGGAATAATGCCCTCTAGTCTACGATACACCACCCAGAGCAGATATGCATGTATCTAGATTGTCCCATGTATGTACTATAATTGTAGCTCAATGCCTCAATCGCATGTCCTCTAATGTGCACCGAGTTCCGTTGCAGGGCTAAACAAGAAACACGGAACTTGGTCGGGAGCTTTTCGATATCTGTATAGGCCCATCTTTTAAAAGTCTCTATATACATATATACCTAGGGTCTGTTTTCGTGGTGGCTATGGCCCCACCTCGGCCCCTCCCTCAACTAGTAAAGACTACAAGAGCTAAGCGACCACCCCTAATAACAACCAATCTAAACATCCATGTGGCGTTTCCCCTCAACCCCGTACCTCGATAGTGAAAGGTGAAATGATATCTTGGGGTTAGCTCTAGTCTTTTTGCATCCCGCTGGTTGCCGATGACGGATAATCCGACATTCTACTATCCTTGTTGGTCGTGACCCTCTCTACCTCCTCGTGACGCAACTGTCGAATCACCCTGGTGTCACCTCGTCACAACATTCTGACTACATAGCTACATCTACTGTCAAGGCCCATCCACCTAGTAGTTACGCGCAGACCCAACCTCCGCGAGTACAGCCTAAAACATCTGTCACCGCACAAAGGACTACTAAGAGCACCTTATGTACCTCAGGAAGTCGTGTTCTTTCCCTTCCATTCCTTTGGAGCCGTCAAACAATCATATGAATGTACGCTCCCTTCGTGCCTTATAACATCTCGATGATCTACCCCGTTGGGTTGTTCACCCTCAACCGTACGAACTGGTCCAAGCGCCTTTAATATGTTGTTAGACCCAATGTCTAAACATTCTTTTACGAGCTTGCCTTACCTCACTGGTTTCCCATTTAACTTGGTTATTTCCATTCGTATTGAATTCTTATTCAAATTACCAAGTTTCTCCTGCTTGGTTGAATCATCACAATAACAAGTTTTTACTTAATGTGTAATTAAGTACGTCTCATTTAATTGTTTCCTTTTTAACATGTCAGTCGTTATTTATGATTAAATATAACTTATCTTATAAGTTTTTCTCATTCTTTCCCATTTAATCATAATTCCATTTTTCATTATTATCACAACTTATCATTGTTTACATATTAACTTAGTTCTATTAATTATGGCCCGTTAATAAGTTTTTCTACCCATTTATTATAACCTATGTTATAATTTCCTCTTGTCCCTAGGACAAGCCTAAATATGTTATTTACATCTGCGGGTTCCAGACTTCTAGATTACTTGATTTATAATTAAGTACCTCTTATCTTATTACACAGGTTGTCTCATTTCCTTACAAGTTTTGCTTACCTCATTTCCTTACAAGCTATGCTTACCCTAAGCGGTGTCTTTTAATTACAAAACTTTATTGTTTCTACTGGTTATGTATACCACTTGGTGTCTTTAATTACATAACCTTATCGGGTTAAGTTTATGGGTCTATATGTAAATATTACCCACCCCCTATAATTTACTTAACCCACCCACTACCCATCCAATTTTTCTTAACCCTAACTTAAGTTCATAATCATATAATCCTTATAGATTAAATTAGGTTAAGTAGTCCAATTCATTACCATGTCCAATTATGGTTATAATGGGCTAGACCTCCCATGTTAGGCCTACAACGTGTGGATGTTGGATCTGACGATCGGGTTCGGGCAGTCTTATTCCACAGTTGGGTCTAACCTCGTGTCTTAGCCCGATTCATATTTACACACTTAGACCTCTCACATTAGGTTCAACATTAGTAGTTATTGGATATGCCGGTCGGGTCCGGGCAGGCTTCCACCACTAGTGCAACCTAACCACATGTCATAAGTGCAATTACAATTCCTAATTATAATCACTAGACATTCCATTTTTATCCAAATCTACCTATGTCATTATAGGTGATTATTTCTCTTTTTCCCCATATTTAATTATATACCCCATCCACTATTCAAATTGTAGACTTTTATGTCCCTTTTTTAATTTGCCTTTTAATTATGCATCATATACACTTTTTCCCTCGTCATAAATTAAGTCGTATATATATATATATAAATACATAGATACATATATATATATAATATACATTGAACAAACCCAAATCCACATATTTTCCAATTTATGTCCCTAGTCCATATTCACATATTTTCCAATGTATGCCTAAAATTCATATTCACATACGTTCTAATTTATGTCCCTAATCAATATTTAGACATGTCCCATTTTATACCCAATTCCATATTAACATTTATTCTAATGTGTGCCTAAATTCATATTATCCAACAAGACATATGCCCCCAAACTCATATTCGTATATTTCCAAATTTATGCCCAAATTTAGATCCATATTTTCCATTCTCAATTATGCCCCAAATTATGTCTTTCCCCATTTATTCCCAATTTCGCACGTTCGCATTTTTCACTGTTAGGCCTACGCTCAAAGGTGGCCTGGCTACATAAAAATAAAAAGGAAAAGAGGGAGAGAATAGAATCAGAACAGGCATAAAAACGAATCAACAATAAACAGATAGAAATAGGCATAAAATGAATAGGCATATTATGACAGGATTTAACATGGCGGTTGTATGAACATATAAAAGCAGATCTGATAGTTATGTCATAACATAACTTATTAGGCACCGATTCAAGATCCAATTTTTACATACATGTCACGATCACTATTTAAATGTTTAGATCTAAAAGCAACATGAACTCACAGTGAATAGATCAGAGGAAACGGATCCAAACTACTGCGACGAACGCATTGAATTTGTTGTAGCCATCGCTGTAGCAATCATTCAATTTGTATAATGTTTGCTGAATTATATTTAGAGTAGATTAGGCCATTTAATCTTTGTTGCAGCAGAGCTTCGCCGTCGCCATTGTCTTTAGATGAATAAAACCATGGTCTATGGTCCTTTATATAGCCTTTGGATCAATGAATCTTGCTCAGAAAGGTGTCCAGATACAAAACGAAGTATTTCGCCTAAATTTGTTCATGGGTGGGTCGAGCCCCCTTTGAATGGGTTAACCTACGGGTCGACCCCCTTTTGAGTGGGTAGAACCACCTGGGCGGGAAATCTGCTGCCTTCGAAATTTTGAAATTTTAATCGAATTTCGAATTCTGGACCCATTTTTGAATTTCTGAACCTATTATATAAATATATATATATTCTTTCTGTGCATATACAAACTTCAAACCTTAATAACTTCTTCATACGATGTCCGATTTACGCAAACCAGGTGTCTACCTTGACCAGAATTTCGTAACGGACGCAATGGCGCAGTCCTTTACTTAATTCTGATTATTAAATTAAGTTTTCCTTTATTAACAGTGTATTTCACATTAATTATTCTTTAATTCATCATATTTAGTGTCGTTAAAATTTCGAGGTATTACGTTGTGTCCCTAAGTAATTAGGGTTTAAGAGTCCCCAAAACCCGATATAATAGCAGAACGAGTGACCTCTTAGATTATTAATAATCAGGTTTTACCTAGCAGGTTTAGTCTTACTGATAAGTGTGGTTGTAATATTACATGTTATTATGTGTGTACAACCCTTCCCAAAAACACCTACCCAGATGCATACAATTCCTATAGTGATTCAGTTTATTAACCTACATCTAGTACTTATAATATTCTAACATGCCATTTACTTAATGCCTGAATTAATTCATATCTAACATGTTTGTACGTATGCACAATATTCCATTCAATTATGTCCCCAAATTACAGTATGTACAAGTTTATGCATATTATCCCTTTTTATCAATTTACAGCAAGTATATGCGCATTACCCCTTTTTATCCATTTACAGCAAGTATAAATATGTGCATATTATCCCTTTCCCAGATTATAGTTAAACAGTCCTTAATTTAACAATATGCCTAAATTCCCCTTTTTTTGTCATTTCTAATTATCCCAATTTTTACTATGCACAAACTTTAATCGTACATGGCCTATGCTTCCAAAGATCTAGGCTTAATGTAAACAAAAAATAAAACAGAGGAAGCAGAATAGAATCGAATCACATAGGCATATAGGAAAGACTGGAAATAAAATAGAAGAAATAGGGAAAAGGAAGGTAGATACACATAACTAATTAATTACATGACAATAAAGGCATATGTTTACTTAAAACAACGACATAGGTGATTAAAAGTGAAGAACATGCATAACAATATTCTTACAAACACGTTATATTCTAAACCCAATTTTATTTAACTGGCATAATATAGCTCTAAGTATCAGATGTGAAAATAACAGGGAATTCATAGTGTGGTCTTGGTGAAGAAAAGATTAAATCACTTTTATAAATAAGACATTGTAGAAAAGTCCACTCTTATACAGTCCTTGGATTTTAATTATCTCTGTAGATCTAGGCTTCAACAACATTCCCCTATTTAGAAAAGATTCATGGAGGCAGAAGGTATGAAGAATAATTGTGTGTATTGGAATGGTAGAGAGCTTATAGATTTACCGAGTTAACCTTAACCTTTATATTCTAGGGTTTTAATCTAGGCCATACATGTAGAGCTGCGTCAACGATGAATCTAGCCACAAAACAAACTAAATACAAAGTTTTGAATCTGCCTCGAATCTGGGGTGGGTCAACCCACCTACCCCCTAGGTCGACCCATAAGTCGACCTATGTCGTTGTTGGTCGTCCCCTAGTGGACTAGGTTTCCGCGTCATCTCTGTTTGAATTTATTTGAATTATAATCATATATAACCCTCTTATATGTATACAAACTTCTAAGGTTCATAACTTCTTCATACGTTATCCGTTTTACGCAAACTTGGGGTCTATCTGAATTAGAATTCCAAAACGAATGCAATGGTAAAGGCGATTTTACTTAGTTCTGAATATTTAATCAAGTAATTATAATTTTATTATCTATTAAAGTATGGTTATAGTGTATTAAATTTTGTGGTGTTACGGTTTCTGATATGTCAGCAACTTTCATGAAATGATGCTGATAAGTCTGCAACAATCGGGGATAAAAAACAGGGAATTGACACTGAAATTTAGTAAAGGACTTTTCATATATTTTAAACCGTAATAAGGAACTATGCCAAAAGTACCCTATTAAATATGCAATATTCAGTTGAGTTTACGTTTAAGAAAAACAATAATGAGTATTTAACATGTTACATATGCAGATTCAATAGCACGTGTAATGGATTGAATGTAATGCGGAAAAAAATCCAAAAACCAACCCAAGTTTGACTATCAAACATCTATTACCCGGGTAGATTAAAAAAACAAAGCTAACGTATCCATCAGTCTGCTCTCCCCAATCAGTAAATTTTCTCGCAATAGGAAAAAGGGAAATAAGAGCACGCAAGGAAAAAAAGATGGAAGTAAAGGAATTTTAGAGAAAATTGATAATTCACTTTCGATGAAGTCGACTGTTAGTTGCAAACTAAAGCTCGATTTCTTGTGCATAGTTTCTTTGAATGCAAAGATTGTTGAAGCACGAGTATTTAATTGTGAAGGTTGCAGAAGATTGCTCAAGCACGAGCATCGAATATTTCTTTATAGGCAAATTTTTTTGAATTCTGGATTTCTCGCATACTATTGATCGATTTTCTGATTCAAATTTTGTTTCTTTCTATCGACTGTTAAAATGGGATGAGATTTTGCCTTAATTCTATTTCGATGAATGCCGAAACTGGCAAGATATCATCATAATCTCGTGGTTCCATCCGGAACCTCGAACAATGATTTTTGATTAAACATCATGATTCTTTATTGCCTAAATGTTAAGCCTAAATGTTAATGAAAATTGCAATTGTTAAATACCATAACTTAAGTCTAGAGTTAAGTTTAATTGTATTTACGTTGGTATGTATTATCCATGATTTTTTACAACTGACAAGACGACATTGAATTTCAAAACGATCTAGTAGTAAACATAAAACTCAGAGATGAACGAGTGTGAAGCAATGCAAAATATTGTTTCGAATATTGTTTATCCCATTTGAGATCTTGCTCGATATCTCATTTTCAACTTGAACAAGGCGAGATTTAGTAAAATGAAACATTAAATATTTAGTGGAACAAGACATTACATATTGTTTATATCGTATTTTAACACTCGTTTTGTCCAAGATATTAAGATCCCAAAAGGAAATTTTCAATAAGATCAAATATGAAGTTATGTTTTTTTTCATTTACATATTTTTTTTCCTTCTTTTGTGGGTTAAAAAATAAATCATTGTAATATTAATAAAAAGTTAAAGACCAGTTTAATTATTATTTATATTAAGTATTCTATAATGCCCCACCCTAAGACATACCCTAATAAAGACCGTTACTGAATAATACTATCTATTCGAGTGGAGAATAAGGTTTGTTAAGGGTGACCATACATAATTTTGAATTAGACGAGTGTCAAATATGTCGATTAGATGTATAAAATTTTCTTTCTTACTTGAAAACGATCGACATACTTAATTCGTGTCTAATATAAACTATGGTAGCTAAGGATCGTATTCAGAATAGAGTACAAATATAACACATACAACAGATCACATAGAGTTACAAACAGCGGAATCATAACAATACATGTAGTACATACTCTATTGGTACAATTGACTATGTACAAATACAAAATGTCTCAAAAAATTACATCAAGTAACTTAAAACATTCTAACACATGACTCAGGACATAGCTACGGAAGATGTAGCCAAAGTTACACGAATCGTGCTCGAATCCACAGATTTACCTGAAATAAATCGGTCTGACCGGAACAATATATATATACATACATACATACATACATATATATATATACGCGTACACTGATCGTTTGTCCCTAGAAATAGATAGAACTGCTATGAACAGATACCACAACTGTTTATTTTATATAGTACTTCGATGTTGGAATTAACTATTGTATGTCAATTTCTATTGAAATTAATTTACTTGAACATATGATGAATTCTGACTCGAGTGTTTTATTTTTTCCATGGAACGCTCGGGTCAGACCTGAGCAGTACAGATTTAAAGATCACAAATTAGAATTCAAAAATTGGAAAAGATGGGGATTCCAAAGACGGCGTACTCTGAAGATTTTAAACAGTAATATTTTTTTGTATTCAAATGGCTTTAAATTCCGTTGTATAGTAAATCTTGTATCAAATTCTGTTTATATACAAAAGTTTATTTCACTGTTCGATATTGTGTCCTTTATTTATTCTGTATTTTTGTGTTGATTCTATTTTTTAAATTCTGTAAGTTAAATAACGATCTGTCAATTTGAATGTTTTAAGTTGGTTAAATTACTGATTTGAAGTGGTCAAAAAGGCGGGACATTACAATTCTCCTTTCCAAAATGTACAGCACCATCCCTTTACCCACTCACGCACATCGCAACACCCCTCGCCTACATGGAACACCCAATGTCCAAAATATTGAAACTCATGCACCATCGTGTCCCTTCATTCTTCAATGCTACAGTTCCTCATGAGGTTACCCCATCTGAGACGCGATATATATAAATATATATGTTTATATTCTCTGTGGAGGCGACTTCTTCTTATGGTGATTACGTTCTGTTCTGATGAGAGGAAGAGAGTTACTAAATTAGTGGAAGGAGCTTGTTTACTAAAGCCAAAGGAAACGAGATGCTTTAATATATAGAATGAGAAGTGAGGGGAACACGTTCTGGGTAGGTAAAACATTCGAGGTATGGAGAGTATTAAATGAAAGTAGTGTATGCCATTTAATGAAGATAAGGAATGGAAGTTTAGGCGTTGAAAATGAAGGGCAGAGGCGTATGTCCTTTAGTTTAGGGTGTCTTGCTATTGTTAGAGTGTGTGATAGGAATGTTTATTTAGTTTATCCCGGTACCACTTATTTACATTACCCTTAAATATACGCACCGCTAAACACGATTTCCAAAAATTACGAAAATGGTCGTCAAGGTATGGTTTGACGTTACGGTCCCAATGAAACCAGTTTCAATGAAAACGGACCCCGTTTGCAAAAACTATGCTATTTTATTGAAATTCTAACTATCGGTTCACCCTTAAATTTCATCAACCGACAAAACAACTCCGTTTGGTTCCAAATCGGAAATGCTACAATAATTAGCTGTACGCATTCCATTAAAACTCGTTTCGTCGAAAACGGAGCTCGTTTGAAAAGAAAACTATTTTTAAGGCCTATATACGGTCGATAAAATAGAATTAAATTCAAAACAATTCAATTTAAATAATAATAAATATTATTATCGTATTTATCCAAGCAGAATAACCAATATATAAATTCTAAACTAAATAGTTTGAAATTCGGTTTAAAACAATATCCAAATATATAGAAATTCCTTTATATTTATTAAATAAACGTTATCGTTTATTAACGAAATTCCATAGTGACTATTTTAAAATTTGAATTTGACATAACTAACAATCTATAACACGAAATCCCGATTTTTCTCTTTCATTAGGAAAATATAGTCAAATAGATTCAAACAGTTCTTGTTTCACCGAATTCGGACTTATATTGGATCCTGTATATTCAATTAAAGTTCAAATCGAAAATTACGAACTGCCACGGCGTTTCGAGCTCGTTTTGATTATATTAAAAATTATATATATTCAAACTCCATTTGATATAAAATCCATTATATTTTTAATATAATATATAAAATCGATTTAAATATTCAAATTTAAATGGCAGGAATATCTGGGACGTTACATTCTTCCCCCTTTAAAAAATTTTGTCCCCGAAACAAGGTAAGAGGAATTCTCCAAACCCATTTATTTTAAAATAATTATTTTTGAATTATTACCAAATTAAATTTAAACTCTTAAAGATTTTCAAAAATTTCGCTAGCACCTCCTCTGCACGGCTCGATCGGTCCAACCACAACTGCCACTCCAGGCCTTAACTTTACCAAAAGAAAACGAAAGCCAAGCGGCTACCCAACTCAGGGGTAAAATCAAACACTCCAACCGATATATTAAGATTTACCTATTTGTCGGGCAACTCAATTCCAATTTTGGAGCAAATCAACTAACTGCTTTCGCCTTCTGACCTGTACTTCAAATTTGTGTAACCAAGCCCATTTCCATAGCCTTCTGGTATTTGCACTTAACTCTATTTACAATACAAATAACAATCACAGGGTCAAATCATCCAATTCCATTTCATTACCGACTTTGTTCAATCAACTTCTTTATTGACCCATTGGTTGAATTTTATTCGACATATCCAATATCCAAATAACAAATAACCACATCATTTGGATTTCAACATTGATACTTACTGGTCTGTATAACTTTGGTTGATCATATACTAACATCAATCGATTAATATCTGATTGAGTTTCATTATTATCCATTCGATTTCCAAATCCAAAATCATTTAATTCATTCCGTTTGAATCCCACCTTAAATTAATTCAATTAACCAGGCTAAGTTCATCTCCATATCCAAATTCAATTGACTACCTGATTTCTAACCAGTTCAATTCCATTTCATAATTCGATTCAAATTTCATTCAAATCAATCAAACAACCCAACACAAGCTTGAACAATCAAATCTATAATTTTAGAGAGTTGTTTCTTTTTCTATAAAAATGTGATTTGGATAAAATTATTTCATTTACCCTCTTTACAAAAATAATTTTAAATAATTTTATATTCATTTACAAATAAGCGCTCTCGTTTATACATTCAAACTCAATCTAGGATAATACTAATCCTATCTCTACCGAGTTATGTCACATAGCCAATGTTACTACTTAACCAATACCAATAGCTCTGATACCAACTGCAGCGACCAGAAAATTTGACGCTCGAATTTCGACATTTAACACAGCCTGTGTCCAAACTCGAGTACCGAACATCCAGAAAGCTGGAAGAAAGAAGTTAGAGGGTGAGAAAAGAAAGGAAGAAATATTATAACAGAAGAATAAGAAGAAGAACCAATACCCATAATCTCACATCGCAACGGAACAAAATATAATATAGAAATAAATCTTTATAAAAGAACTTTAATAGATATACTTGCAAACATCAGAGTACAGTAGACAAAACTGGACAGTTATAATAACCTGTCCACAAATACAACACACAGCGGAATTGTAACGACCCGTATTTTTACGGGTAATAATTAATTTATTTAATTATTTAAAATAGTGAATAGGGAATTAAATCGTTGTTTAATTAAATAAAGTGAATATTTAATTAAATTATAATAATAGAATAATATATTGAATTCAGAAATAATCAAAAATAGTGGAATTCACAATATTGTGTGAATTGGATTATTTAATATATAATTCAGTTTAGAGTTGAATTATATTCACGAATATATTATATAAACGAAGTTTGAACATATAATTATATTATAATTAAAATCGAGCTTGAAATGGCGCTTCAGTTCGTAATTTGGCGATTCGAACTTCAACTGAATGTGCAGGATTCGTTTTAAGTCGGATTTCTATGAAACAAGAAACGTTCAGAGCTGGTGAAGTATATTTTTCGAGTGGAAGAGAAAAATCCGGATTTCATCTTATAGATTTTGATTTATGTCCAAATCAAATTTTAGAAAAGTCGCTATGGAATTCCTTTATAATTTTTTATATTTTAAAAAGGGATTTCGTTATAAATCGAATATCGATTTATATCGGGATTTAAATATCGAGTTAGAAATTCATATAGGAATATTGTGGAGCTATATGATATTCTGTAGTGAATATATACAAGAATATTTATTTACAAATATTTAATTTAATTGTTTTTAAATATATTTAATATTAAAATGGTTTATTTAGAGCTTTAAAAATAGCTAGTTTTGCAAACGACCTCAGAATTCGACGAAACCAATTTTGTTGGATTCGTAATGTCAAATTATTGTTAGATTTCAATTCCATGATTTTTGAAGTCAGTATGTGGTCGTACCGATTTTTAATGTGAAAAACAGTTAGTATTTCGACGGTTAAAAATACGCGGTGTGAGCATACGAAGTCGGAATTTGACGAAACCAGTTTCGTTGGGACCGTAATGTCGAACTGTAGCTACATGTCCAGTTTCATGATTTTTGGGTATGTTATGTGATGGTACGGATTTTTTAAACAGTAAACATAAACAACGATGAATAAAATAATCATAAATAAAATATCCTAACTAATTTTATAATAAAAAACAAGCCACATCTAATTTTTTTCAGCCACACAACATCCCCATCTCCATTATAAAACCATTGTGTTAAGCCGCCGCTTCTTTCTTTCAGAAACCCAAAACGCAACCTTTGAAAACCCTAATCAATTCATATAAAAATCTAAAAATTGCTCAACATATATATTGGGAATCCTCGTCTCATGTGCTTCGGTTCTGGGTGCTTTTTGATTGGATCGATGATGTTTCGCCATCAATGGTTTTGACTACAGTAGATTAGGGTTCCCGAAATCAAACGATGGGAGCAGCGATTTGTGGTTTCGAGTTCATAAGTGGATTCCTGGTGAAGATAAGAGGCTCTCATGTGTCTTTTTGTGGAACTCGACACAAAAAGTGTCGATATATGCCATGGTCTCGAGTTGAGACGTGACATGGATACTGACGTCGAGTGTTGTAAAACCAGTGTGGAGGTGTAGAGATTTCGAAGTGAAGTGGAATGATGGTTTTAGTTTTGGGATCGATGAAGTGATGAAGGAGCAAGGAACGGCTGATGAGATCGGAAATGGCCTGTTGTTGAGTAGCGATGGGGTAAGTTTCTGGTATCGGGGAAGACGAGTTGGAGGGAAGTGGGTATGGGCCGGTGAAAATTTATTGAGTGAGGCCCAATTCTTTATATAAATTAAAATTTTATTTAAATATAAATGTATATTAACTTCTTAATGTTGTATCTCGATCATATGATATCAGAATTTCGATCTGTCAGATCCATTGGGATCGTATGGACAGGAGCTACACAACGGAACTGATTGTGAATGGATTTGAACTCGTTTGAATTTATGGAGAAATAAATTGTTTGATTCAAATCAAACAACAGTTTATCGTTCTTATACAATGAACTACCAATGTGAGTAAAACTCACCAACTCTGAACATTTATATTTTAATAACGTATTTTTAGAACTGTTAATCATTTGTTGATTGCTGTGTGTTAACTGTTTGGTTGAATTGCTTGTGTATTGGTTGAAATTATTGATAACGATATATATATATATATATAAATCGTTAATCAAATATTGATTCTGTTTAACAGAATATTTCATATTGAAATGAAATCGATGTTAATGATATTGTTTAACATCTGTGGATGCAGGGAAACAGGTCGGAGGAATCCAACTGGATTCCTCAACATTTATTTTACTGTTTTCATATATGGTGATATATGATGTGATATATAATCTGTTGTTGATTATGTGTGTTTGAATGATGTCGATCAAGGTTATTTGGTATTTTAAATACCGTAAGAAATAGTGGGATGTAGAAAAGGGGATTTTTCAAAGTATATTTTGAAAATAAACTATTTATATAAAATCAGTGGATTTTATATATAAAAGGAAAAAGGATTTTGTATAAGGAAATAATTATAAAATCAATAGAGTTAAAAAGGAATATATTTGTAAAACAAATATAAAGAAAATATATTTGTAAAACAAATATAAAGGAAGTTATTTGTAAAACAAATACAACGGAAGATATTTGCAAAACAAATAGAAAGAGAAATATTTGTAAAACATTTACAAATAGAATTTAAAAGGAAAAATTTGTAAAAACATTTACAAATAGATTAAATGGAAATATTTATTTATAGGAAATAAATAGAATGTTATAAAAGAAATATTTATTTGTTAAATAAATAGAAAAGATAAAAGAAAGATTTATTTGTTAAATAAATAGAATTTGAAAAGGGAATAGATATTTGTTAAGTAAACAAACAGAAAAGGAATAATTCAAAGGAGATAATCCAAAGGAATAATTCAAAGGAGATAATCCCAAGGAATAATTCAAAGGTGATAATTCAAAGGAGATAATTCAAAAGGAAATGATTCAAAAGAGTTAATTCAAAAGAGTAAATCGAAATGAGTTAATCGAATATTAGTTATTCGATTAGAGTTAATCGATTAGAGTTAGAGTTAACAAGTTAGAGTTAATCGATTAGAGTTAGAGTTAATCAGTTAGAGTTAATCAGTTAGAGTTAATCAATTAGAGTTGACCAGTTAGAGTTAACCAGTTAGAGTTATTCAAATGGACTTAACCAAGTCGAGTTAATTAAGATGAGTTAATCAAACCGAGTTAATCCAAAGGAGTTAGTCGAATATTGGTTATTCGAATAGAGTTAAAGGAGTATCGAATATAGTTTATTCAAATAAAGTTTAAGGAAACGAGTTATCGATTTTAATTTAATCGAAAGGAGATTTATCGTTTATTCGAAAGAAAGAGTTATCGAATATAAGTTATTCGAAGTGAGTTAATCAAATATTGTTTATTCGAAAGAAAGAGTTATCGAATATAAGTTATTCGAAGTGAGTTAATCGAATATAGTTAGTTCGAAAGAGAGATTATCGAATATAGTTATTCGAGAGGAGTAAATCGAACATGGTATTCAAAAGTTAAATAAATCGAATATAGTATTCAAAGGTAAGTAAATTGAATATAGTTATTCAAAAGAAGTTAGTCAAGTATGGTTAGTCGAGTCGATTTAATCGAATAGAGTTAACTCGAACATTAGTTAATCAAATATTAGTAAATCGAATATGGTATTTGAAAGTAATAAATCGAATATAGATATTCGAAGGAGAGTTAATCAAATAGTGATTACTCGAAACAGAGTTAATCGCCGAATTCGAGAAAGTATTATTTACTTTCCGGTGTTTAAATCAAGATTAATTATTTATAAATTAGGTGTTTATCTATTTATTCACATTAAAGAATAAAAGTTAGAATTGAAGTTAGATATTTCGAAAGTAGGGATTTTAACGTTATCGTTATAACTAATGTTTTCAATAAAGAAGTGGATTCGTAAATAGAATACGAGAGTTTCGTAAGGAAGTTTGTTAAAGATTTAAAAGATAAACTTTGACTATTTCGAAGTTAAAACGTTGTTCAGTTAAGGTCTGAGAGGTAATTATACCCCAACTTGATTGACTTCCTTCTTAACTAAGGAATGGTAAGGTTTGATAGTGAAGGAGTTTTGGAAATGTTTTCCTAATACGAATCAGAAATGTTTTCTGATAATAGAAAAATAAGAATTTAGAATATATGGAAATAGGATATAAGTAAATTAATGAACTAAGGAGATAAATGTTAAATGATGATTGATCGATAATTCCATTTGGGAATAATATCGTTGTTTGCACACATGTTTTTCTTTGATAGTTAACTCACCGACTATCGAAGTTTTGACCATTTTAACGTTGTTAATATGGAGAGACCAGTTGGATTATTATCCCAAGAACCACTCTATATTGGCATAAGCGTTGCGAATCAAGTATGCTGATTATATTGAAGATGGAGTAAAGTGCAAGGGCTGTTGTATAAATCTTAGATAACAATTGCCTAAGTTGGATGTATTGAATAGTGCCTTCGGTTTGTCCAGTCCCAGGACGATCTGTATGGAAGAATGTCTGACAGTGTATATTTAGTAGATCGCGTAAGTTGATCTCTTCAAACGTATTTTCATTTGGTGGCAGAGGAATTCGTTTCTCTTAGCTGTATACCCGTGGTATTTTTGGGGAAATAAATTTGTGATTTGGCGGGTATGACGATGTGACATCCAAAGTGAATGAACGTGTGATCTGTCAGAGATAAGCGTGGCCTCTAGCCTCACAACCGGGAAATGACATAAATCGGGCAGGTAGCATGACTATATAGGTCGCACCTATTAGGGTGTGTAATCACCTGATCTAGAGTTTCATTTACTTCTAAAAATCTATTGTCAATGTTGTCCCATTAGTGAAACGGTTGTTGATCCCAACCGTTGGTGATATACATTCGATACACTCAAGCGAAATGAGTGGTCGGTCATGTGTGGCTGGGTTGCAAGATGTTTTGTTGAACCCAGTGTATTCCTCTCTAGAGGTACACTAGAAGAAGGTGGTTCCATACCTTGTCATAGTTGGAAATCCATTACCCAATACGTGCTTGCGGTTTTGATTGTATACTGTATATGTAGAACGTAAGATGAAAGCGTTTCTGCTAGATGATTATTATATTGTGGTTGATAGGCATTATTATAATATCAATGAGTTTGATATAAAGATTATTTTGGATTCTCATAAGGGAAAAACCCGTTCCGTTATACGGTGTGGTCTTATGAGATATCGTTTAATGGGTCAAACTATTTTAAACTGTTTTACTCATACCAGTCCCATGACTGACCCGGAGTTTATTATGTTTTGTTTTCCCTAAACTCTTGGGTACCCAATTTTATACGGGCAGTCAAGTAGTCAGGATTTTACAGATATATTTGGAGAGCTTGGAGCAGGAGGCTTCGGGATTATACAGCTATAGTTATTTCCGCTGTGTTGTAAGTGTTGTACTCTGATAAATGTTACTGTATACATATACTGATTTTATTTTAAGGATATGTTACCTATTATATGTTGTTCGTTCCGCTGTGAGATTCGTGTTACTCTGATTTTGTATCTTCTTCTTCTTCTATTCTAAGTTTTTATCTTATCTATTCTCACCCTCTAACTTCTTTCATTATCTACCGTTTTTTCTCGATGTTTGGTTAGTCATCATTGAGTTTATGTCGGTAACCAAGGTCGACAAAATCCCCCGGTCGTTACAGTTGGTATCTGAGCTGAAGGTTAAGTGATTACCTTGGCTCTGTGGCGTGACTCATTAGAGATGGGGTTAGTAATACCCTAGATTGAGTTGAGTGTATATATACAAGTGAACGTATTTGCTATTTGATATAAAAATTGTTTTATATTGTGGAGATTTATATGTTGAGTTGTTTATGGGTTCTGGTCGATCAGTTTGATCCACTGTATCGGTAGGAGTTTGTAAACACTCGAAAACGATGGGTCGACACAATATGTTTTGAAAAGAGGGTAAACAGAATAATTTTACCCAAATTATATTTTGATATAGAGAAGGTATATATATTGGAATGAATATATATATTGGATATATTGGTTGTTATTATAATCGAGTAAGATTATAATGGAGATGGTTATATATATATATATAACAAAAAAAAACTCGTATAAGTATTACGAAGTGAATTAAATCTGAATATTAAATCAGAATTGGAATTAAAACCCTGGAAAGTGGGAAAAGTGCTTGCAAATTGAATTGGATTAAATATAGGAGAATTTTAAAATCCTGGGAGATTTTAAATTGTTTTACAAGCCGTGTGAATGGTATTTTGAAATGTATTTCAAAATGGAAGTGTTAGAAATGGTTTTGAAAGGTGATATAGTATTGAAATCACTTCGATCGCTGGAAAATAAATTCTAATGATGACAGCTACATCATCGGTATTCATTTTCGAGTTGCTGAGTGACGGATTACTACCAAAGGATTTTGTTTTTTTGAATTGTTTTGAGAGAAACAAATTGTTTGAAATCCAAAAAGGAATATTTGGTTTTAGAAAAGCAAAGCCGTTTAAAACTCCCAGGAAGAGACTGTTTGAATTAAAAACAAATTTAAATAGAAATGTGTGAAACCGAGCTGGAACTGAATTGAAGCCAATTAACTGGAAAATGAATCGGATACGATATATCAAGTAGAATCAGATTTTGAATTGTGAGATAGAATCTGAAATGGTATAGGATTGATGAGTTAAGAATTTAAAAATCGAAAATGGAACTTTGATTTGAAGACTTAGTTATAAGCGAATGGTTGGATGTGTGGATAAAAACAGATTGGAATTTGATTGGGATGACAGTGGTATATGCCGAATTGATAGCAGATGTAAAGTATATAATGATATGCCCGACAAAAGGGTACAAGTTTATATTCCTTCTGGATATGAGATTTATGAGCCGAATTGGCAAGCCGCTTTGCTGTTTGATTTTCTTTTGGGTTGGAGAAGGCCTAGAGAGGCGAGCTGGAGTTTGACCAATTGACCAGTACAAAGGAGGTATTGGAGAAATTTTTCGAAAAGTTAAGGTGTTAGAAAATTTTCAGGATTTTTGAAATTTTTTGTTGTTAAGAATTAATTAATATTTAATTAAAATTAATTGGTTTAGTTGAAACTGAAGTTGAGAAGTGAACAATATAGTCTAGCCAGTTGATAGGGTTTGTTTTCTACCTTAGCAATTTCGAGGACGAAATTATTTTAAGTGGGGAAGAATATAACGACCCGTATTTTTACGGATAATAATTAATTTATTTAATTATATAAAATAGTGATTTAGGGAAATAAATCGTTGTTTAATCAAATAAAGTGAATATTTAATTAAATTATATTAATAGAATAATATATTAAATTCAGAAATAATCAAAAATAGTGGAATTCACAATATTGTGTGAATTGGTTTATTTAATATATATAATTCAGTTTAGAGTTGAATTATATTCACGAATATATTATATAAACGAAGTTTGAACGTATAATTATATTATAATTAAAATCGAGCTTGAAATGGCGCTGTAGTTCGTAATTTGGCGATTCGAACTTCAACAGAATGTACAGGATTTGTTTTAAGTCGGATTTCTGTGAAACAAGAAACGTTCAGAGCTGGTGAAGTATATTTTTCGAGTGGAAGAGAAAAGTCGGGATTTCGTCGTGCAGATTTTGATTTATGTTCAAATCAAATTTTAGAAAAGTTTCTATGGAATTCCTTTATAATTTATAAAGGAATTATTTATATTTTAAAAAGGGATTTCATTATAAATCGAATATCGATATATATCAGGATTTAAATATCGAGTTAGAAATTCATATAGGAATATTGTGGAGCTGTATGATATTCTTTTGTGAATATATATGAGAATATTTATTTATAAATATTTAACTTAATTGTTTTTAAATATATTTAATATTTAAAAGGGTTTATTTAGGGCTTTAAAAATAGCTAGTTTTGCAAACGACCTCAGAATTTGACGAAACCAATTTTGTTGGATTCGTAATGTCAAATTATTGTTAGATTTCAATTGCCATGATTTTTGAAGTCAGTATGTGGCCGTACCGATTTTTAATATGAAAAACAGTCAGTATTTCGACGGTTAAAAATACGCTGTGTGAGCATACGAAGTCGAAATTCGACGAAACCAGTTTCGTTGGGACCGTAATGTCGAACTGTAGCTGCATGTCCAGTTTCATGATTTTTGGGTATGTTATGTGATGGTACGGATTTTTTAAACAGTAAATATAAACAACGATGAATAAAATAATCATTAATAAAATATCCTAACTAATTTTATGATAAAAAAACAAGCCACATCTAATCTTTTTCAGCCACACAACATCCCAATCTCCGTTATAAAACCATTGTGTTAAGCCGCCACTTCTTTCTTTCAGAAACCCAAAATGCAACCTTTGAAAACCATAATCAGTTCATATAAAAATCTAAAAATCGCTCAACATATATATTGGGAATCCTCGTCTCATGTGCTTCAGTTCTGGGTGATTTTTGATTGGATCGATGATGTTTCACCGTCGCTGGTTTTGACTACTGTAGATTAGGGTTCCCGAAATCAAACGATGGGAGCAGCGATTTGTGGTTTCGAGTTCATAAGTGGATTCCTGGTGAAGATAGGAGGCTCTCGTGTGTCTTTTTGTGGAACTCGACACAACAAGTGTCGATGTGTACCGTGGTCTCGAGTTGAGACAAGACATGGATACTGACGTCGAGTGTTGTAAAACCAGGGTGGAGGTGTAGAGATTTTGAAGTGAAGTGGAATGATGGTTTTAGTTTTGGGATCGATGAAGTGATGAAGGAGCAAGGAACGACTGAAGAGATCGGAAAGGGCCTGTTGTTGAGGAGCGCCGGGGTAAGTTTCTGGTATCGGGAAGACGGGTTGGAGGGAATTGGGTATGGGCCGGTGAAATTTTTTTGAGTGAGGCCCAATTCTTTATATAAATTAAAATTTTGTTTAAATATAAATGTATATTAACCTCTTAATGTTGTATCTCGATCATATGATATCAGAATTTCGAACTGTTAGATCCGTTGGGATCGTATGGACGGGAGCTACACAATGGAACTGACTGTGAGTGGATTTGAGCTCGTTTGAATTTATGGCGAAATAAATTGTTTGAATCAAATCAAACAACAGTTTATCGTTCTTTAACGATGAACTACCAATGTGAGTAAAACTCACCAACTCTGAATAGTTATATTTTAATAACGTATTTTTAGAACTGTTAATCATTTGTTGATTGCCGTGTGTTAACTGTTTGGTTGAATTGCTTGTGTATTGGTTGAAATTATTGATAACGATATATATATAAATCGTTAATCAAATATTGATTCTGTTTAACAGAATATTTCATATTGAAATGAAATCGATGTTAATGATATTGTTTAACATCTGTGGATGCAGGGAAACAGGTCGGAGGAATCCAACTTGATTCCTCAACATTTATTTTACTGTTTTCATATATCGTGATATATGATGTGATATATAATCTGTTGTTGATTATGTGTGTTTGAATGATATCGATCAAAGTTATTTGGTATTTTAAATACCGTAAGAAATAGTGGGATGTAGAAAAGAGGATTTTTCAAAGTATATTTTGAAAATAAATTATTTATATAAAATCAATGGATTTTATATATAAAAGGAAAAAGGATTTTGTATAAGGAAATAATTATAAAATAAATAGAGTTAAAAAGGAATATATTCCTAAAACAAATATAAAGAAAATATATTTGTAAAACAAATATAAAGGAAATTATTTGTAAAACAAATACAAAGGAAGATATTTGCAAAACAAATAGGAAGAGAAATATTTGTAAAATATTTACAAATAGAATTTAAAAGGAAATATTTGTAAAAACATTTACAAATAGATTAAATGGAAATATTTATTTATAGGAAATAAATAGAATGTTATAAAAGAAGTATTTATTTGTTAAATAAATAGAAAAGATAAAAGAAAGATTTATTTGTTAAATAAATAGAATTTTAAAAGGGAATAGTTATTTGTTAAGTAAACAAATAGAAAAGGAATAATTCAAAGGAGATAATCCAAAGGAATAATTCAAAGGAGATAATCCCAAGGAATAATTCAAAGGTGATAATTCAAAGGAGATAATTCAAAAGGAAATGATTCAAAAGAGTTAATTCAAAAGAGTAAATCGAAATGAGTTAATCGAATATTAGTTATTCGATTAGAGTTAGAGTTAACCAGTTAGAGTTAATCTATTAGAGTTAGAGTTAACGAGTATGAGTTAATCAGTTAGAGTTGACCAGTTAGAGTTGACCAATTAGAGTTATTCAAATGGACTTAACCAAGTCGAGTTAATTAAGATGAGTTAATCAAACCGAGTTAATCCAAAGGAGTTAGTCGAATATTGGTTATTCGACTTGAGTTAAAGGAGTATCGAATATAGTTTATTCAAATAAAGTTTAAGGAAAGGAGTTATCGATTTTAGTTTAATCGAAAGGGGATTTATCGTATATCGTTTATTCGAAAGAAAGAGTTATCGAATATAAGTTATTCGAAGTGAGTTAATCGAATATCGTTTATTCGAAAGAAAGAGTTATCGAATATAAGTTATTCGAAGTGAGTTAATCGAATATAGTTTATTCGAAAGAGAGATTATCGAATATAGTTATTCGAGAGGAGTAAATCGAACATGGTATTCGAAAGTTAAGTATATCGAATATGGTATTCGAAGGTAAGTAAATTGAATATAGTTATTCAAAGGAAGTTAGTCGAGTATGGTTAGTCGAGTCGAGTTGTAATGGCTCGGATCCACCCGACCCGATCGATCGCAAAATCGACCAAGACCGTTCAAATCCCGAACACGTTAACTCTGGGAATACAACAACATCAGACCATTAAGAGCAGACTTTTATAAACATTACAGTAATGTTACATCAGAGTACAAAACATATCAGAGTACATCGAATAAAATTACAGCGGAAGACAAATTACAATATTTTAATGCAATAAACAGCGGAAGACTTCTATGCTCTGGACACAACTTTAGGCTTCAATCCAGAATCCTGCTCAAGAGATAAATATCTGCAAAAAGCTACTCGACTGCCCGTGTGGAAAAGAGGGCACCCAAGTTTGCAAAGTGAAACAAAGTATAGGTCAGTCATGGGACTGGTGTGAGAATTCTTAACTAATGTAACTAATAGCAATAAGGCAAATCCAATGACCACGCCGCTAACGCGGAACGGGTTTTATTCCAATGGATTGCCGGTGCATAAAATAAAGTGAATCATTAAACAACGCAATGCTTATTGGAAAAATGAAACCATTATAAGACTCAAGTCCCATCACACAATGCAACGCAAACCGGAGGATAGAGTTTTACCTTATAATGGTCAAAAATGCTTGATACGATAAAAATGGGTTTGATATTATTACTAGTGTATATAAGTTTCAAAAACAGTTCAATCAAAATGTATCAATCATAGACGACATAGTACCTCATCCTACTATGTCGCCATACTAGTTCTACAATCAAAACCGCATGGTGTCGTATTGGAAATTGGGTTTCCATCATGAGTCAAGGCTAGGGAGGAGCTCTTTACCGATTTGAGACACTCTAGCTAATGTCTCAGGATTCCCTGCAGTGAACCCTTGGAATGCTGCAGGGCCAGTCCGCACATACGACTTTGCGGATTGACAAATCCTGAACACACGTTTCCCGATCCTATAGGACCTAACATCCTAGGCGCCTCATTCCATCATCCACATAAGTAAAATGTCGGGCCGTGTAAAACCCAAACACCACTTCTAGCTAGAAAGAAACGTGCTGCTCTCCCTGCGTTCCCTTCTCCCATTTTAAACTCCAACCGGGTTGTGAGGCTCGTGATGCTACGTAATACACAAAGCTATGCTTATTCAAGTTGTACTTTGATCATCAACCACAAGGCCTGCTTTTCAACAAAAGCCTTGATCATTTGCATCTTAGCATGCCACACTGTCAATCCATACCATACCATTGATTCCTACCAATATATAACCTCTAAGATCGTACGTCTTAGAGAAGGGTGTTAAACACCAAACAGATATATATTTAGCAGAGATCAACGAATACTGTCTAAAGGAATACAACATCAAATATACAATCCATTTTCAAGTCCGTTCTGGGTCTGAACGAAACCGGAGGCACCTTATTCCTCGCGTATCCGAACAATCAACAAATACGTCCGGACAACTACCATTGCAGCCCCTTTCAAGGTAGCTACTCCAATCATGGGCATCAGTAGTCCTCATCCATTTGATGTGAAGATCGTCGGTCTTCAATCACCGTCTTCAACTCTCCGACTTAGATCGACGAATAATCATTTGAAATGAGATTGAACTCGGACTTTTCAAATGATCCTCGTATATATATAATTTAAAATCATTTCTTATCGTTAATATTAATTTATAATGATTAATCTCTATTTTTATTTATATAAAAATAATTGAATTTTACTTAACAACACTTCATGTCAATAGGCGACCTTGGCGCTGTTTTCACCCAAATTTGTTTTACAAGTTTTTCTAAATCTAACCGTTGGAATTTAACACAATTCATATCGTTGGAAAGGTCTTCCCAAGGCGAACCTAATGGTTTTAGTTTTGGGAAAATCCGACGGTCGGATATTTCGGTATAACTATTTAAAGTTACGATTGTCGAATCACGAACTACCGCGCGTGATTCGTTTAATTACAATTTACATATATATATATATACTTATATATAATTCCGTCATCCATTTCATTTCACTATATTTTGTTAACATCGAATATCCCTATTTGTGTATATAATATCGAGGTATAACATGGCACACAATAATGTTTATTTTATTTTAATTCACATACACATGCTATATCCAACAATATTTTTTTCATCTTTCAATTAACACTAGATGTATATTTGGTTTCATTATTCCTTTTTAATGAAAACCCATTCCTTAAAATGTAAATTTCTAATCCTTTTATTTACATAAATATATATATATGTATGTATGTATATATATATATATATAATTTCTATTTCATCCTTATTTACATTGAAAAAAATGTAAGTTTCTATATTTCTCTAATTACATATAAAAATGTAACTTCCTATTTTTCTTTTATTTACATTGAAAAATGTAACTTCTTTTTACTACCTCTAAAATGACGATAAAAATATATAATAATTATTCTATTCTTTTGTCGCATCTAAAGTGAAGATAAAAATATACATTTCATTTCTACTCTTTTTATCGCATCTAAAATGACGATAAAAATATACATTTTAATTCCATTATTTTTTTTCACATTAAAAATATAAACTTTTCTTTTTAATATAATCTACATTACATTAAATAAATTAGCAATGTCAAAATCTAATCTTTTCATTACATAAAAATGAAATTTTCTTACTTTAAACCTTAATTACATGAAAATGAATTTTTCCTCTTTAAATACTCTTTACATGAAAATGACAATTTTCTCTCTAATTCTTTTACATGAGAATGTAAATTTTCTTACTTTAAACCTTAACCACATTAAAAATGTAAATTTTCCTTCTTTACCTTATTCACATTAAAAATGTAAACTTTTCTTTTTCTAATCTTATTTACATTAAAAATGTAACTTTTCATTTTAATTAAAAATGTAACTTTTATTTCTTTATTCTTTTATTTACATAGAAATGTAAATTACATTTCAATGTTGCACTTCATTCTTAATTCTTTTAATTCTATTCTTATGATTTCATGGAAAATCCATTCTTTTAAATTACATATAAACGTAAGTAACATTACACGTCAAATTTTGTCTTTTAGTTTGCAATGTAAAATTTCTACCTTTTTAGTTACATTAAAAATGTAATTAATATTACATGACAAATCTTGCTTTTTTAATCCTTTAATTTGCAATGTAAAATTCTACCCTTTTAAGTTACATTAAAAATGTTATTTTAATTACACCGTCAAATTCTACTTTTTAATTACATTAAAAATGTAATTTTATTAACAGTGCAAATTCTTTTATTGAAAATCTATTTACATAAAATTGTAAATATCACTCCTTTATTCTTTTAATGAAAATCTATGTTTTTCACTTTTAATTACATAAAAATGTAATTTTATCTTTTTACAAATCTAATTATTTATAAAAATAGATAAGATTTCTCACATTGTTTTGAATTTCTAAGCCATTCAAATCCAAAAATTGGCCAAATTTCAACTTGCTCAGAATCAGGTCTAGTCAGTTTCATCGCAAAGGTCTCGGTCTCACGATCGTGGTGCACCTGAAATCGTTCGAATCCGAGTTCGTACGAGTGAGATATGGTTAAATTTAGATTGGAAAAAGATTTGAATTAAATTAATTAAATAAATAAAAGAAAAATAGGAACTTCTTCCTCCAGTATGTCACGGCCGTGACTTGAGTTCTTTGAACCCATTTTGTTCAAAACTAAGTCTCCCATTTTCGATTAAATCTAGAAGTTAGACAACGATCAAGTGGCACCACGTCGAAGAGGGAAGAGAGGGGAGCATGGCGCCCTAGGTGAGGGGAGGTGTGGTGAGGCCATGGGGGTGTGGCGGGGCTGAGTTGGGCGCGGGTTAGGGGTGTTTTACCTCAAGATTCGTGCAACTATATATGATCATAACCGTACGAAATCGAAGCTCTCATGAATCTCTTCAAATAAGTCTAAAGGAGGGATTGATTTCATTGTGTGGATTGGGAGAAATCGTGGAAGGAATTTATTAGCTCTCTTGGCCATTGAGGAAGAAGAAGGCGGCTGGTCATTTGGATTAGGGTTTTGGCTTGTAAATTTTCTATTATTTATAATATTTTAATGATTTAATTACCCAATAAAGCCCATTTATCAACTTTCTCGGATTTCAGCCCAACGACTATCGTTCTAACCCATTAACCCCTATTTCGGACTCATCTAGCTATGTCCCGCAGGCCCAAACGACTGTCTTGGCCCAGTTTTCTTTATTTTAAAATATTTACTTTTATTTTTAATTCAACCGTACGAATAAATTCACCGAGGCCACAAATTAACTTTGAAAAATCCCGAAAAATATATTTAGCTATGTTTTGACGCTGCAGACCTAGGAAAATTAATTTTGTTCAATTCTAAGCCAGTTTGAAAAATGGCATTTTTCAAGTCGATTAAAATTGACCAAAATTTACCAAACTGAAATCTTTTTGCCACGGTCACAAATTAATTCTAAAAATTATGAAAAATTGAACTTATCAATAATTTGACATTCCGAATCCAACAAAAGTTGTTTCGTCGAAAACTGAGGTCGTCGAAAAATTACTATTTTTAATATTAAAAAATATATATAAATCCTACAATGACTATTCTGAAATTTAAACTGGGCATAACTTTTGATTCCTGCTATGAAATTTCAATTTTTTGGATTCGTTGGAAAGATATTTTAAAAGAGATTCTAATATTTTTGGTTTCACTAAAATCCATTAAATTTTGCATCCTGTACGGTCAATCAAGGTTCAAGTTTGACCTTTCAAACTACCGCGCTATTTCCAACTCCTTTTATAATCAAAATTAAATTATTCAAAATAACTTCGATTCAAATAAATTTTTAATCATTACTATTTTAAATAAATTATTTTAAGTATCAAAACCCATTAAAATTAGTTAAAAATAAAATTTTAAATTTTCCCCAAAATTCAGGGTTGTTACACGAGTTAATCGAATAAAGTTAAGTCGAGCATTAGTTAATCAAATATTAGTAAATCGAATATGGTATTCGAAAGTAATAAATCGAATATAGATATTCGAAGGAGAGTTAATCAAACAGAGATTACTCGAAAGAGAGTTAATCGTCGAATTCGATTATATCGAATTCGGGAAAGTATTATTTACTTTCCGGTGTTTAAATCAAGATTTAATTATTTATAAATTAGGTGATTATCTATTTATTCACATTGAAGAATAAAAGTTATAATTGAAGTTAGATACTTTGAAAGTAGGGATTTTAACATTATCATTATAACCGATGTTTTCAATAAAGAAGTGAATTCGTAAATAGAATCTGAGAGTTTCGTAAGGAAGTTTGTTAAAGATTTAAAATATAAACTTTGACTATTTTGAAGTTAAAACGTTGTTCAGTTAAGGTCTGAGAGGTAATTATACCCCAACTTGATTGACTTCCTTCTTAACTAAGGAATGGTAAGGTTTGATAGTGAAGGAGTTTAGGAAATGTTTTCCAAATACGAATCAGAAATGTTTTCTGATAATAGAAAAATAAGAATTTAATATATATGGAAACAGGAGATAAGTAAATTAATGAACTAAGGAGATAAATGTTAAATGATTATTGATCGATAATTCCATTCGGAAATAATATCGTTGTTTGTACACATGTTTTTCTTTGGTAGTTAACTCACCGACTATCGAAGTTTTGACCATTTTAACGTTGTTAATATGGAGAGACCTGTTGGATTATTATCCGAAGAACCACTCCGTATTGGCATAAGCATTGCGAATCAAGTATGCTGAATATATTGAAGACGGAGTAAAGTGCAAGGGCTGTTGTATAAATATTAGATACAATTGCCTAAGATGGATGTACTGAATAGTGCCTTCGGTTTGTCTAGTCCCAGGACGACCTGTATGGAAGAATGTCTGACAGAGTATATTTAATAGATCACGTAAGTTGATCTCTTCAAACGTATTTACGTTTGGTGGCGGAGGAATTCGTTTCTCTTAGCTGTATACCCGTGGTATTTTTGGGGAAATCAATTTGTGATTTGGCGGGTATGATGATGTGACATCCAAAGTGAATGAACGTGTGATCTGTCAGAGATAAGCGTGGCCTCTAGCCTCACAACCGGGAAATGACATAAATTGGGCAGGCAGCATAGCTATGTAGGTCGCACCTATTAGGGTGTATAATCACCTGATCTAGAGTTTCATTTACTTCTAAAAATCTATTGTCAATGTTGTCCCATTCGGGAAACGGTTGCTGATCCCAACTGTTGGTGATATACATTCGATACACTCAAGCGAAATGAGTGGTCGGTCATGTGTGGCCGGGTTGCAAGATGTTTTGTTGAACCCAGTGTATTCCTCTCTAGAGGTACACTAGCAGAAGGTGGTTCCACACCTTGTCATAGTTGGAAATCCATTACCCAATACGTGCTTGCGGTTTTGATTGTATACTATATATGTAGAACGTGAGATGAAAGCATTTCTGCTAGATGGTTATTATATTGTGGTTGACAGACATTATTATAATATCAGTGAGTTTGATATGAAGATTATTTTGGATTCTCATAAGGGAAAAACCCGTTCCGTTATACAGCGTGGTCTTATGAGATATTGTTTAATGGCTCAAACTGTTTTAAAATGTTTTACTCATACCAGTCCCATGACTGACCCGGAGTTTATTATGTTTTGTTTTCCCTAAACTCTTGGGTGCCCAATTTTATACGGGCAGTCAAGTTGTCAGGATTTTACAGATATACATGGAGAGCTTGGAGCAGGAGGCTTCAGGATTATATAGCTATAGTTATTTCCTCTGTGTTTTAAGTGTTGTACTCTGATAAATGTTACTGTATACATATACTGATTTTATTTCAAGGATATGTTATCTATTATATGTTGTTAGTTCCGCTGTGAGATTCGTGTTACTCTGATGTTGTATCTTCTTCTTCTTCTATTCTAAGTTTCTATCTTATCTATTCTCACCCTCTAACTTCTTTCATTAACTACCGGTTTTTTTCGATGTTTGGTTGGTCGCCATTGAGTTTATATCGATAACTAAAGTCGCTAAAAACCGGGTCTTTACAGGAATAATATCATACATAGGACTCCTCCAGCTCATCTATGAACTTCACAGCATTCGATAACCTGAACCTGTTACTTGGGCTGACCCGAGACATTACAAACACCACGGATCAGTCTGGTGAACTAATGTGAGTAAAACTCACTAAGTTATTGATAACATCTATACTGCTTAACTTTGAAACCTTTTGAAAGAAAAGGTAATAGTAAGACCAGTCCACACATAAACATGAACGGTTTTTACCTTACTATAACCAAACCATTTTCGAAATCAATACTAGTCTGATATTAGAATATTGATGTAAATCAAGTAAATAACCAAGTAGTAGAACGCTTGCATCTCAGGCTCTACATATTTAGTATAAAATCAAAAACCGCGGGGCTCTTATGGAGATTGTATTCCAACTAGACAAGGTATGGGAGTGCCTTCCGATCAGTGTACTCTAGAGGGTATACACTGGGGTTCAACAAGAACATCTTGCAACCTGGCCATACATGACAGACCACTTATTCAACTTAGGTGTATCGAATATATTGTCACCCTACGGCTTTTTATCGCACGATCACCGTAATTCTCGGGAGATACAAAAGCAAAAGAAGAACAAATAAGGAGTTTCTCTAGATTGGTGACAATATACCCTACTTTGGTATGACCTACCAAGACATGCTGCCTGCTCGATTTTTGTCTCTACTCGGTTGATGAGGCTTGAGGCTATGTTTATCACTAGTACATCCGACCACCATTTTCTTTTGAATCACACATCGCCCATACACGTCATCCAGGAATAGGATAAACCGAAACCTACTGCATCCTTATATAGGAAACACCCCAAAGATCAGTAGCAAGTAGTCCTTGCAATCCGCAGAACTCAATCACAACAGAGTCACAAGTCAAAATATCTTTGGGAGCTACCCTTAGAAAATCAACAAGTAGTCCTTCCACTCACGAAGATCAACGGTCTTCAATGCTCCATCTTCAATCAGCGTCTTTCACAGTTTCGTATTTATTGGTCGGAATGGTTTTCGAATATAATTTTGATCCCGGTCTTTCCGTACCAACAATCATATTGGTCAGATTTGATAGTTGGTTATTTAACTATCAAAATAAACAATCATCATCCATAGAAAAATGAAGTGGATTCATTGGTTCAGTATACAACATCATTTGGCCTTTTTAGTTAAACAACTGTAAATAATTTCTAAATCAACATTTATAATACTGTCCTTTCACTTCTTATTTACAAATCAATTTTTATAATTCTCGAATTGTAGTTTGTAATCTTCTTTACAGAAATCTAATTTTAATCCCCTCAACTACCTTCGTCTCTAAACTAATATCATCCTTGGATAATCACGAAGTCGTTACAAGTTGGGGTATTTTATTTACCTCTCAGACCTTGAAACGACACCATTCTTATCTTCAGAATATGTATAAGTTTATTAACGAACCCATATTAAATATAAATCTTCTTACCATTTCAATTAAACTACACATAATGTTTTACAAATTCATAACTTTCAGTTAAGGCACTTAACTTCAGGATTTATCACTTTGATTATTATTAAATAATAATCAATTCAAATCATTTTAGAAACCAATTAGCTAACTATTATTATAATAGTTAATCTCCCTTTTTAAGGTTATTTAAATAATAAATAAAAACTCAATATTGTCCAATAATCACTTCTAGATAAAACAATTGACTTAGTCAAATCAAAACAAGATTAATTCGTTAACCATTTCTACTTAGTTATTTCTTTAAATTAATAAATAATATTAATTTAAATAATTGATTTTTGATTTAATTGAATTAAATAATCTCATTTAATTGTTTATTGAAACAATTAATTCAACCCTTAACCATTTTGCTAACTGTTACCAACTTGTTTACAAAACTCATTAACCCACGAATCTCGCTTTATACACTCATTTTGTAATTACGAGATAAATATAATTATTAGCTTCCTTTGATAAACTTCATTTGATAATAATCTATACAAAACAGATTTCAAATCTATTTCTAGTTATAAAACAATTTTAAACTTTCTTCTATTGATTACCTGATGATAAATTAATCTTTATAAAATTATTTATTCTTAGGCCATCTGTTGATAATTACTCAATCAATATCACCCATCGGTTCATATCACACAAATGTTGAATTTGAATTCAACTATCAATAATCAATCAGCTTGATTAACAGTGTATATAAATATACAATATATTTGAGGAATCCGGTTGGATTCCTCCAACCTGTCCGTCCCTGCATCTAGTGGGTTACTTCAAATTAAATGCGATAATATATTTATTTATCACGATAAACAGAAATAAACAATTCAACTAATAACAGCCAAAAAACAATTTATAATATCCAATCAAGTATTCAATTATTTACTAAATATGTTTATATCATTATAAACGTAACCAATAAGGTAAGTTACCTCATTTGGAATTTAATCGTTAATATAACGATTTAATTCGATTAAATTAAACAAACATTTAATTTAATCAATGAATTTTTAAAAATATTCGCCATCCATTCAAACAGTTATCAAACCACCAATCATTAGCAAACATTGCACACAAAATAAAAACCTGGTTTATATAAAATATAAACGGGATAAACTGAGTGAGTTGAACTCACCTTGATTATGGTTCATCGATAAATGGTTTGTTTCCATTGCTTTCCAAATGCGGTTGAACTTGCTCTACAATGAAGCGTTCTCCGGTACGGTTCCAACACCCTCAGTTTTGACCAAAACAGGCGGCTGCTGTGCTTCTTCCTCTCCATTACTTACAAATCGCACTTCTCGTTTCCCAAACTACCCCTTCAAACACTCCCTTACAACGCATTTGCACCTTCACAACAGTCACACTCACATTGCCACTCCCAAAAAAAAACACTGCTCTTCTTTACGTAGTGTGATCCCATTCCATTTTCCAAGACCTTCTCCTTCTTCGGCCAACACTTTCACTGAACCCCCACTCCCAGTTCTTCCCAGTTTTATCCTCTTTTCTACCAAGCCTCATAACGCCAGCCTATTTGTATTCTGGAACCAAGACCCATGCAACCGGCATGCAACTTCCCCACTGATTCTTCTCATTGATATACGGTTTGAACACACTCTCCACTACCACTTTACGTCACTCCCTTCCCAATGTTCATGCAGTTCATGCGTGTAACACCCCATATCCGTTAGTGTCACTCACAAAGGGAATGCACTAAGTTCTGTGAAGTATTATAGGTAAAAGATACAGATAAATTACAAGACAGATAAATAAAGCAACGGAAAAGTGAATAAAACTTTATTTCATTTATAACAGCTTGTACAAAGAATGTTTTCCAACAACAAAGTATCTATCTTGTTTAACAAAATAAAGAAGCATAAATATACAATGATATTCCCCAATAAAACATTAGCCAGCCATAGCGGTGGAAAAGAGAGTCCAAAGCAGCACACCAAAGAGTCTTCAAGCTTGGAAAGAGTAACAGGTCCATACAAATCTGAGCTATTCCCTCCCTGACTACCTTGGGGGGATGGAAGAAAAGAAGACGAAAGAAAACATAGAGTCAGACATAAAGCCTGGTAAGTCTAGTGGTGTTTCGGTATATGAATAAGGAAAAGGACATGACAGGCATAAACTGAAAATGGGAAAATACTATAAACTAAGGCAAAGCAGTTTAGAATCGAAATTACTATCGCACCCCATACTAATATCTGCGCCACCTAACTAGTATCCCAACTAGTAATCTGTATAAAATGATAATGTGATCCCAGTCCCTGTAACTACGGTTACCGTCAGGCGCATATTTATTATCTATTACCTAGATTTAATCTAGGGTTTTCTATCGAGTGTTCCCTAGATTCAACTAGGATTTATGCGTCTTATCTAATATTTGTCGGATTCAGGATTTATGCCACCTAGGTCCACTAGGGATTATGCTACCTGTCGAACGATGCCCCTAGTCTAGGACACACTACCTAGAGTGGTATATGTTCCAAGACTTTCCCCACGTATGTGTCGCGAATCGTTTATCGCTGTCTAGATGCACATGTCCTGAAATGTGCGGCCCGAGTCCCATGGCAGGGCTATTCAAGAAACACGGAACTCGGTCGGGAGCTTTCAGATATCTGCTGATGCAGATGCTAAGGTCTGTTTTTCTACCAGTGGTTATGGTCCACGTGATCCCTCCCTCAACTAACGAAAGTCAATCCAAAAAAATCAAGCACGAGAACTATACTACTACCACCTATGCCTCCACTTTCTTATTGGCCAGCCTCACCCATAACTAGATAGCAAGTATATGGTCTGTTGGGAGTTCTCTGCCTATCCGCATGCGTACTACGATTGACTCAAGATGGTAGGTAGACGACGAGTCGCTATCACAGGGCTACTGATCTCGTCGAATCACGCTGGTCCATCCCAGTCTTTAGGTTGCCTTAAATTGCAACCAAGGCATACCCTTGGTTCTTCTGACGCAGACCTTAACCTCTGTGAGCCCAGGCAGATCATCTGCAACCTCACAGAGGGATACCAAGAGTACCCTCACGTCCCCCGAAGTTACGTGCTTTTAAACCCAGTCCGCTAGAGCCTTTTTCGAAGTCGGATAAACGTTTGCTCCTTCTCATGCACTTGTAAAGCGATGATCTTCCATATCTGGTTATTCATCTATTATGGACCGGCTCAGTTTTCTTGACTAAGAATTATTAGTTAGTTGTTCTCAACTAAGGTTTACCACTTAGTTTCTTTTCCCATAAATCTTGTTAACTAAGGTTTATCACTTAGTTTCTTTAACTGGGGATTTCAATTGAGCTCCCGTTCTCGATTGTTTCTTAACTAAGGTTTTCTACTTAGCCCTCTTTCTCGTCAAGTTGGATTTGTTAAGTGTCATTAGTCAATTCAAGTTAGCTTAACCCATTCCTTTGTCATATTAAACTGGCTAAGTGTTATCAGTAGTTCATGTTGACTTAACCCTATCACAAACAAAGTTATGGTTAAGGATTTCTTATTACTTAACCCAACCCATTCATCTTGTATTGGTTAAGTGTCCCCTAACCTAATCTTGCCCATCTGTTTTAACTAACATGTTATAACGGTTAAGTGTTCCCTTAGTTAACTTAACCCTAACATCTGTTTAATTAACATGTTCTAATGTTTAGGTATTGTCCCTTCATGTTTCAACTTAACGCTGTTCAATTTATCACACTATGATGATTAAGTGTTCTAAGTTTACTTAACCCTACCCTCTAGCCCAGCTAACATATTAAATTGGATAAGTGTATTTACTTAACCTTACCCACTAATCTAGCTAACGTGTTATAATGGTTGAGTATTCTAATTTTACTTAACCTCGCCCACTTATCTAATTACCAGGTTATAATGGTTAAGTGTCATGAATTTACTTAACCTCACCCACTAGTCTAGTTAATATGTTAATTTGGTTAAGTGTATTAACTTTACTTAACCTCACCTTCTAGTCCAATTAACATGTTAAATTGGCTAAGTGTTTTCTTAGTTACTTAACCCCTACAAGTCTTGTCTTGTTAACATGTTAAGTTGGTTAAGTGTTTTAGTTAACTTAACCCTACCAATCCTAACTTAGCTTATTGTCTTATTAAAGCACCAACCACTCACATTAGACAAGTATTGTTGTGGTTGTCTGTATGCCGGTCGGTTCCGGGCAGTCTTACGCCACAACTCAATCTAACCTCGGGTCCTTATTGGGCTCAATGCCTTAACCTCTCACATTGGATAGGTATTGTTGTGATTATTGGATAGCCGGGCGGGTCCGGGCAGGTTTACATCACAACTCAATCCAACCTCGGGTTAAGCATATTCGTATTGTCTAAATTTACACTTTTACTTATGTAAATATTTCATGTCACATGTTTTATTCCAAACTAATGGTACATAATTTATATCATTTATGGCCTTAACCCATTTCATGGTTTTTAGGCCCGCCGACATATTAACATACTTTAATTCAATAGTTAATCCCAACGTTACCCTCGCTCGATTATTCATATTAATCGTATGAAGATATTGGGCCCGCTAATAGGCCCAATCCATAAACAAAGTAAAGAAGGGAGCATAGGTTCAATGAACCTATACTATGAAATTTGGCCTAAACATAGTTATCGATTAGCGTGTGACATAAAGGTGTAACTAGATAAATAAGGTGATCTCGCATAACATGAATCATGACATTGCATAACATGTCACAAACTTGCACATGAATATTGGATCTAGTTAGATAGGTGTCACGTAAATCATAAATTCTGGACTATTATAAAGATATAACATGGTATAACATGGTATAGCATAATAGGTGTCACATGAAATGGTGTACTTTTAGACTTGTTTAAACATGGTTTTATACACATATAACTAGGCATAATGTCAAACACCAAACTAGCATAAAAATGTCCACTTTTTGACATAACCCAAAGGTGTAAACTAACTTTACATCAAGTAGCCTATTTCAACATGAAACTAATGTTATTTGTGTAACCAAAAGGTACTTGCATAAACCCAATTATCACTTGAAAATAAACATAATAATGTACACAAAGGTTTTGAGTCGTGTAGGGATAAAAGGTTACATCTTGGGACATGTTTACATGAGTCTCAACTTAGGCCTAAAAAGAATGTATGCTAACCATGTTAATGACATAACATAAAGATGTCAGTTCTAGTTTTTACTACAAACTTGCAAGTGATATTTATCTTCATATATAAATGTCAATAGGCTCGCATCAACCAATTTATGCCACAAACACCCAATACAAAATGTGATAAAATCAACGAAATACATAGAATTTACATCAATATTTACAATAGTAAAGCCCTAATTTGATTTACATCGAACCACATCGCATTTTCTATTCATATTCAGAAAACCACTATACTTACAACGGGCACTGAAACTTGTTTTTTGGTTTCTGTTATTCTGAATTTGCAAAGCTTTCCCTTAGAGTAGAAAACGTTGCGTAGCAATTAGGTTAGACTTTTGTTTCTTGAAACGTTGTTCATCTCTTTTCAAGCGGAGGCTCTCCTTAGTTTTCTTCTGACATCATGGCGGCTCAAGTTCTTGTTTTTGTGTGATTTTTAGTTGAAGACCTAGGGTGTTTTTATAGAGTTGCAAGTTAATTAGAGCCGTCGATGAAGCTAGGGTTAATCAAAGCCATCCGTTCTAAAGAGAAGCCAATCAAAAGAAGACAACTCAGCCCTAGTGACAAGACTAGGCCCAGAAATTCGAGCCAGGACCCAACCAGACAAACTAGGCCGACCAGGCGGGTCGACACCCAGGTCGACACTACGGTCGACCTTGGGGTGACCAGGTCGACACCATGGTCGACCTAGGGGTGACCAGGTTGACACCATGGTCGACCTGGTCCCTGGGCGGGAATTTTCCCGCCCAACCCAGTTTGAGCTTATTTTTTAAATTTTGAATTTCGTTCTGAACTATTTTGAATTTTAAACTGAATTTTGAAATTTCGGAAGGCCATAACTCCTTCATACGGAGTCCGATTTACGCAAACTCGAACTCTATCTCAAGCAGAATTCCGAGATGAACGCAACGGCGTAACCCGTTTCCATTGATTCCCACATTTAGAATTAACTATACTTTAATTTGTGAAACTCAATGTTATAGAACTACGGGGTGTTACATTCTCCCCCTCTTAAAAGGATTTCGTCCCCGAAATCTTCAAGTTAGGAAGAATGTGTCCTACCACCCAATCGCCCATCTACTCAACCATTCAATCACAGGCATTCATTGTCCTTAAAAATATTTCTAATGCTTCCATGTTCATATGCATAGTGTGTGTATATGTCTTTATCTAATGCAAAATCAGGCGGTCTACTGATTCAGTTGACCTCCTTAATGCGAATTATGTCAGTGCCATGCGTCCAACCATGTATGCAAACATCCCTAGTTATGTAAATACTACATGTGTGCAGAGCCATTCATCCATATGCAACATCCATATGATAACATATCAAATTAAATTCGTTAAGCAAATACATATATGCGAATGCAATATGAAAGTGACTGAGTCGTTCTAGCGCATATGGTGCGTATATGCATCCACGAGCAACCACTTGCAACCATCAATCATAACATGTTTCAAAAACACGTTTCAAAAACACGTTTACATCCATTGGCTTTTACCTAAGCATTGATGATATGTCCTAGAGGATATACCTTAGAAGCTAGAAACAAGTAGGCATAAAACTCCTAGAGAAAGGATATACCCTTAAGAAAAAGGGTATGATGCACATATCTAGTCTTCAGTCTTCTAAGTCGCATCTTCTTGGGCTTCACTATTCTGTACCTTATCTAATTAATCTTTACAATTGCGAAGTTTCTTGACCTCCATTTCCAAAACTGTCATTGATCGGATAGCTGGCTTTGCAATGTCAACTGGATATATGCGGAAGTCTATCTCGCGTTTAGGGGCAAACCCCTAACCAAATCAAAACAACTGCGTACCCATGGACTATTCTAACGGATTGCAAATCGTCGATAAATGTATTAAGTGATTCTAGATAGCTAAGCCTAACTGATCCTTTTAGGGTCACCTAATCTCGAGGGTATTTTCCAGGCAAGTGAAAAAGCCTAACTTTCAGAATTACTAGCCAACCAACCCATGCCTAGGATCAACTCATAGCCCATGGAGCCAAAACATTACACTTAAACTCAACATTTAATGTGGTCGTTCTCAAATCCCTGCAAACCAAAGGTAAACGAGCCGAACCACCAATTTGGATCTGAGACTAGTTGGGATCTTCTACTATACAAGTACCTAGGTGCAGAAACTCAACTATGGAAGCAGGTATAAACGAATGCGAAGCGCTAAGATCAAAAGAGTACTACCAGGTTGATCAAATGAAAAGCTAAACTTTTCCAATGGAGACTTTTGCTATCTCTCTCCCAGGTATTCTGGTGGTGAAAGCACGCACTCGTCCCCCTGAAAATCCTTTCCCTCATCTTGGCCCTTGTCCCTAATTATATGCCCTATTCTACCATAGAAAAGCTTCTTCCTCTTGTCTTAGGTTTTATAATTCCTTCCTCCTTCGTGAGCCAAGTCCATATTCATGAATTCCTCATCCTTAGGTTGTGCCCCTTAGCCAAACTCCTTATCCTCTTCCTTGTGTAACCATGTTGATAAATCTCTCTCGAAAGCTGCCTCCATCGTACAGAAAACCCTACAAAGCTTGAAAGAAAACTAGCCGCAGGTGAAACTATTATGGCTATAGATGGAAGTTGGGCACTACTTCGCCCTTCGATGAGGTTACCTCCCAAAAAGGCGGGAGCCCCAAAGACTCAAGAAAGAAGGAAACAAGGACTCAAATAGAGAATCAAAAGATAGTGCATATGGCTTTGGGGAATATGCCTTTAAAACAAAACTTTTCTTTTGAAAATGCTTCTTTTAAACCCGTTTTGAAAATAATTTTCAAATCTTTTATCTGATCCGGTAACCTTCAACTCTGATACCATGTGTAACACCCCACATCCGTTAGTGTCACTCACAATGGGAATGCACTAAGTTTTGTGAAGTATTATAGGTAAAAGATACAGAAAATTACAAGACAGATAAATAAAGCAGCGGAAAAGTGAATAAAACTTTATTTCATTTATAACAGCTTGTACAAAGATTGTTTTCCAACAACAAAGTATCTATCTTGTTTAATAAAATAAAGAAGCATAAATATACAATGATATTCCCCAATAAAACATTAGCCAGCCATAGCGGTGGAAAAGAGAGTCCAAAGCAGCACATCAAAGAGTCTTCAAGCTTGGAAAGAGTAACAGGTCCATACAAATCTGAGCTATTCCCTCCCTGATTACCTGGGGGGGGGGGGGGGGACGGAAGAAAAGAAGAAGAAGAAAGAAAACATAGAGTCAGACATAAAGCCTGGTAAGTCTAGTGGTGTTTTGGTATATGAATAAGGAAAAAGACATGACAGGCATAAACTGAAAATGGGAAAATACTATAAACTAAGGCAAAGAAGTTTAGAATCGAAATTACTATAGCACCCCATACTAATCTCTGCACCACCTAACTAGTATCCCAACTAGTAATCTGTATAAAATGATAACGTGATCCCAGTCCCTGTAACTATGGCTGCCATCAGGCGCACATTTATTACTTATTACCTAGATTTAATCTAGGATTTTCTATCGAGCGTTCCCTAGATTCAACTAGGGTTTATGCGTCTTATCTAATATTTCTCGGATTCAGGATTTATGCCACCTAGGTCCACTAGGGATTATGCTACCTATCGAACGATGCCCCTAGTCTAGGACACACTACCTAAAGTGGTATATGTTCCTAGACTTTCCCCACGTATGTGTCGCGAATCGTTTATCGCTGTCTAGATGCACATGTCCTGAAATGTGCGACCCGAGTCCCGTGGCAGGGCTATTCTAGAAACACGGAACTCGGTCGGGAGCTTTCAGATATCTGCCGATGTAGATGCTTAGGTCTGTTTTTCTACCAGTGGTTATGGTCCCACGTGACCCCTCCCTCAACTAACGAAAGGCAATCCAAGAAAATCAAGCACGAGAACTATACTCCTGCCACCTATGCACCACTTTCCTATTGGCCAGCCTCACCCATAACTAGATAGCAAGTATATGGTCTGTTGGGAGTTCTCTGCCTATTCGCATGCGTACTACGATTGACTCAAGATGGTAGGTAGACGACGAGTCGCTATCACAGGGCTACTGGTCTCGTCGAATCACGCTGGTCCATCCCAGTCTTTAGGTTGCCTTAAATTGCAACCAAGGCATACCCTTGGTTCTTCTGACGCATACCTTAACCTCTGTGAGCACAGGCGGATCGTCTGCAACCTCATAGAAGGATACCAAGAGTACCACCACGTCCCCCGAAGCTACGTGCTTCTAAACCTAGTCCGCTGGAGCCTTTTTCAAAGTCGGATAAACGTTTGCTCCTTCTCATGCACTTGTTAAGCGATGATCTACCATAACGGGTTATTCATCTATTATGGACCGGCTCAGTTTTCTTGACTAAGAATTTTTACATAGTTATTCTCAACTAAGGTTTACCACTTAGTTTCTTTTCCTATAAATCTTATTAACTAAGGTTTATCACTTAGTTTCTTTAATTGGGGATTTCAACTTAGCTCCCGTTCTCGATTGTTTCTTAACTAAGGTTTTCTACTTAACCCTCTTTCTCGTCAAGTTGGATTGGATAAGTGTCATTAGTCAATTCAAGTTAGCTTAACCCATTCCTTTGTCATATTAAACTGGCTAAGTGTTATCAGTGGTTCATGTTGACTTAACTCTATCACAAACCAAGTTATATTGGTTAAGGATTTCTTATTACTTAACCCAACCCATTCATCTTGTATTGGTTAAGTGTCCCCTAACCTAATCTTGCCCATCTGTTTTAACTAACATGTTATAACGGTTAAGTGTTCCCTTAGTTAACTTAACCCTAACAAATTTTTAATTAACATGTTCTAATGTTTAGGTATTGTCCCTTCATGTTTCAACTTAACCCTGTTCAATTTATCACACTATGAGGGTTAAGTGTTCTAAGTTTACTTAACCCTACCCTCTAGTCCAGCTAACATATTAAATTGGCTAAGTGTATTTACTTAACCTTACCCACTTATCTAGCTAGCGTGTTATAATGGTTAAGTATTCTAAATTTACTTAACCTCACCCACTTATCTAATTATCAGGTTATAACGGTTAAGTGTCCTGAATTTACTTAACCTCACCCACTAGTCTAGTAAATATGTTAATTTGGTTAAGTGTATTAACTTTACTTAACCTCACCTTCTAGTCCAGTTAACATGTTAAATTGGCTAAGTGTTTTCTTAGTTACTTAACCCCTACAAGTCTTGTCTTGTTAACATGTTAAGTTGGTTAAGTGTTTTAGTTAAATTAACCCTACCAATCCTAACTTAGCTTTAATTGTCTTATTAAAGCACCAACCACTCACATTAGACAGATATTGTTGTGGCTGCCTGTATGCCGGTCGGTTCCGGGCAGTCTTACGCCACAACTCAGTCTAACCTCGGGTCTTTATTGGGCTCAATGCCTTAACCTCTCACATTGGATAGGTATTGTTCTGATTACTGGACAACCGGGCGGGTCCGGGCAGGTTTACATCACAACTCAGTCCAACCTCGGGTTAAGCATATTCGTATTGTCTAAATTTACACTTTTACTTATGTAAATATTTCATGTCACGTGTTTTATTCCAAACTAATGGTACATAATTTATATCATTTATGGCCTTAACCCATTTAATGGTTTTTAGGCCCGCCGACATATTAACATACTTTAATTTAATAGTTAATCCCAACGTTACCCTCGCTCGATTATTCATATTATCCGTATGAAGATATTGGGCCCGCTAATAGGCCCAATCCATAAACAAAGTAAAGAAGGGAGCATAGGTTCAATGAACCTATACTACGAAATTTGACCTAAACATAGTTATCGATTAGCGTGTGACATAAAGGTGTAACTAGATAAATAAGGTGATCTCGCATAACATGAATCATGACATTGCATAACATGTCACAAACTTGCACATGAATATTGGATCTAGTTAGATAGGTGTCACGTAAATCATAAATTCTGGACTATTATAAAGATATAACATGGTATAACATGGTATAGCAAAATAGGTGTCACATGAAATGGCGTACTTTTAGACTTGTTTAAACATGGTTTTATACACATATAACTAGGCATAATGTCAAACACCAAACTAGCATAAAAATGTCCACTTTTTGACATAACCCAAAGGTGTAAACTAACTTTACATCAAGTAGCCTATTTCAACATGAAACTAGTGTAATTTGTGTAACCAAAAGGTACTTGCATAAACCCAATTATCACTTGCAAATAAACATAATAATGCATACAAAGGTTTTGAGACATGTAGGGATAAAAGGTTTCATCTTGGGACATGTTTACATGAGTCTCAACTTAGGCCTAAGAAGAATGTATGCTAACCATGTTAACGACATAACATAAAGATGTCAATTCTAGTTTTTACTTCAAACTTTCAAGTGATATTTATCTTCATATATAAATGTCAATAGGCTCGCATCAACCAATTTATGCCATAAACACCCAATACAAAATGTGACAAAATCAACGCAATACATAGAATTTACATCAATATTTACAATAGTAAAGCCCCAATTTCATTTACATCGAACCACATCGCATTTTCTATTCATATTCAGAAAACCACTATACTTACAACGGGCACTGAAACTTGTTTTTTGGTTTCTGTTATTCTGAATTTGCAAAGCTTTCCCTTGGAGTAGAAAACGTTGCGTAGCAATTAGGTTAGACTTTTGTTTCTTGAATCGTTGTTCGTCTATTTTCAAGCGGAGGCTCTCCTTTGTTTTCTTCTGGCATCATGGCGGCTCAAGTTCTTATTTTTGTGTGATTTTTAGTTGGATACCTAGGGTGTTTTTATAGAGTTGCAAGTTAATTAGAGCCGTCGATGAAGACAGGGTTAATCAAAGCCATCCGTTCTAAAGAGAAGCAAATCAAAAGAAAACAACTCATCCCTAGTGACAAGACCAGGCCCAGAAATTCGAGCCAGGACCCAACCAGACAAACCAGGCCTACCAGGCAGGTCGACACCAAGGTCGACACTATGGTCGACCTGGGGGTGACCAGGTCGACACCATGGTCGACCTGGGGGTGACCAGGTCGACACCAGGGTCGACCCTATGGTCGACCTGGTCCTTGGGCTGGAATTTTCCCGCCCAGCCCAGTTTGAGCCTATTTTTCAAATTTTGAATTTCGTTCTGAACTGTTTTGAATTTTAAACTGAATTCTGAAATTTCGGAAGGCTATAACTCCTTCATACGGAGTCCGATTTACGCAAACTCGGACTCTATCTCAAGCAGAATTCCAAGACGAACGCAACAGCGTAACCCGTTTCCCTTGATTCCCACAATTAGAATTAACTATACTTTAATTTGTGAAACTCAATGTTACAGAACTACGGGGTGTTACAATGCACTGTTTCTCCACCTGAACGCCGGACCACCTGTGACAACCATCACCGGCTCCGCCTGCCTCGCCTCTTCCTTTCCGATGTTTTTCTCCTTGAAACCATACTGTGCACATATGTGCACGAAATAAAACTGACACCGCAAAAACTCTTCTCCACATCATCCTACTCCTTTACGTTCCATACTTCCTCCACCGCTCCTTTACAGCTCCTTCGAACACTTCATCAACCCAACTCCAAAGATCATGCCACTTCAAACAATCTCCAGTTCTTTCAACTCCCCTTTCCAAAATGTATAACACCATCCCTTTACCCACTCATGCACATCGCAACACCCCTCGTCTACATGGAACACCCTCACGTCCAAAATATTGAAACTCATGCACCATCGTGTCCCTTCATTCTTCAAATGCTACAGTTCCTCCTAAGGTTGCCCCATCCGTGACGCGATATATATATATAGATATATATATATATATATATATATATATGTGTGTGTGTGTGTGTGTGTGTGTGTGTGTATTCTCTGTGGAGGCGACTTCTTCTTACGGTGATTACGTTCTGTTCTGATGAGAGGAAGAGAGTTATTAAATTAGTGGAAGGAGCTTGTTTACTGAAGCCAACAGAAACGAGATGTTATAATATATAGAAGGAGAAGTGTGGGGAACACGTTCTGGGTAGGTAAAACCGTCGAGGTATGGAGAGTATTAAATGAAAGTAGTGTACGCCATTTAATGAAGATAAGGAACATAAGTTTAGGCGTTGAAAATGAAGGGCAGAGGCGTATGCCTTTAGTTTAGGGTGTCTTGTGATTTTTAGAGTGTGTGGTAGGATATGTTTATTTAGTTTATCCCGATACCGCTTATTTACATTACCCTTAAATATACGCACCGCTAAACACGATTTCCAAAAATTACAAAAATGGTCGTCATAGTATGGTTTGACGTTACGGTCCCAATGAAACCAGTTTTGTTGAAAACGGACCCCGTTTGCAAAAACTGTGCTATATTATTCAAATTCTAACTATCGGTTCACCCTAAATTTCATCTACCAAGAAAACAATTATGTTTGGCTCCAAATCGGAAACGCTACAATAATTAGTTGTACGCATTCCAATAAAACTCATTTCGTCGAAAACGGAGATCGTTTGTAAAGAAAACTATTTTTAAGGCCTATGTACGGTTGATAAAATAGAATTAAATTCAAAACAATTCAATTTAAATAATAATAAATTATTATTATCGTATTTATCCAAGAAGAATAACCAATATTATTCTAAACTAAATATTTAGAAATTCGGTTTAAAACGATATCCAAATATACAGAAATTCCTTTATATTTATTTAATAAACGTTATAGTTTATTAACGAAATTCCATAGCGACTATTTTAAAATTTGAATTTGACATAACTAACAATCTATAACACGAAATTCCGATTTTTCTCTTTCATTAGGAAAATATAGTCAAATAGATTCAAACGGTTCTTGCTTCAGTGAATTCCGACTTATATCGGATCCTGTATATTCAATTAAAGTTCAAATCGAAAATTACGAACTACCGCGGTGGTTCGAGCTCGTTTTAATTGTATTAAAAAATATATATATTTTGACTCCATTCGATATAAAATCAATTATATTTCCAATATAATATATAAAACAGATTTAAATATTCCAATTTTAATGACAGGAAAATCTGGGACGTTACGATGGAGGTCCCCTATTAGCCGTCTTTTGTAAAGCCGGCTAAGGGTAATGGTCATAAAAATAACCTTTGGTGGATGACCCCCTTAGCCAGCTTTTATAAAGTTGACTAAGGGAAATGGTCCTTTTTCTGACCGTTTCCTAACTAGATTTATAAAAACTTGTTGCCTTAGCCAGCTTAATAAAAGTCGGCTAAGGTCATGGTTGCCCAGCAGCCAAATGGCCCCCTTGACAACCAACTGACCATGTAGTACCCCGTAAAATAAACATAGATTATACATGCGATAATATAATTTAAAATAAATAAGGAAATCCACAATAAGCTAATGGAATGAAAAATGAAATTTTGAGTAATTAGGAATTGGACGACAAAAGTATTTATTTGCATTCTTGGCAAGATTCTGGTCCATTTTCATATTTTATTTACTTAAAATGGAGTTCGTATGCAAAAGATATTAATAAATCAAGTTGTGTATATATATTAACGTAAAAAGTTTGAATTTTAAACAAATAAATATACAAATATGGAATATATTAATTTGGATAAGCATGAAAAGAATATTCCTTTTGAATTCAAATTTGTGTGTATAAGTTTATACACAATGGGGACAAGAATAATTAATCTAAGGTAGCAAATCAATCAAAATAACCCATGGAATTAATAAAAAAAAAGCAACGTACAAGAGACATTATCTCCTGGGCTCGACCCCAGAAGGGGATCAATCGCCCCTCTAGGAGGGGTGTCGACCGACCTGGTCGACTACCCTCCTCCAGGGGAGTTCAATGAAGGTTGTTTTATAGGGAGACTTATTTATATTTTTCATCAAAACATATTGTTTAGATTTAATCTACTGGATCTAATGGCCTGTATACATGATGTCAACTATATATATGACCCTCAACCCGCACTCAAAACCCTACAACCATTCTTTTCCATGCTTCCATGATACCTTTCTATCAAGGTTAATTCCGAAAAAGAAAAAGGCTTAGGTTCTTCTTCTATCTTTCAAACCTATTCAATCACCTCTATTCTATTCTAATATAGATTTTGATTTATTCTGGAATCAAGATATATATATATATATAAGATTCCAATATGTGATTGTTATGTATATATAGGTTTGAAAGGTTGGAGCATGATTGTTTACGAAGGCCAAATCCAAAACTTACTCTACTCAATTCTGTAGTTGCTCATTCTTAAAGCACTGAGTCGAATTCATTTAAGATACTGTTTTCTATTATTTGCTAGTTTAAAGTTGTATTATTGTGCCTAGGAAGATTTAAGTTATTACAAAAAGAAAACAACACAAAATCTCTTAAATCTTCCATTTGGTTATTGTTTATACGAAGAAAATTGTCAATCTATTTGTGTATGTAATTTTGGGTTCTGAAATAATAAAAGAGAAGCATGATCAAAGTTGTATAATTCTTTATATTTTCGGATCCGTCTTGTTTTATTTTTTGTAATTTCATATGTATGTTTTGTGCAAAATGTTAAGATTTGAATGGAATTGTAAATTTGAATAGGTTTAAATCTCTATCTAAATAAAGTAATTGAACGTATTATTTACAAGATATCCAAGTATTAAGATTTTGCATGTAAACATACAAAAAGCGAATTTGTTAAAAATAGGAATTATATTTATGTATGTGATATATGGCACTATGTTTTTCTTTTATTACTTTGATAATCAAGTCAGAACTAAGTTACAAGTTCTGTGATTTGCTATTACTGTTTTCCCATTTTAACTATTACATGTCAATATTTATAATTAAGCCATGCTTGAAGGGAATATGGGAAAATACTTATAAACCTTAAATTTGAAATAGGGATTGACATTTCAAATGTGGTTAGAATGGTAATTTTGTTCGCTTGATTCGTGATTATATATACATAGCGTAAACAAGGTAATATTAATATGTATTAAGCGCGTAATAAATACGGTTAAATTTGGAATTTGAATTTGAATGTCCCTAAAGAAATCTGTATGATTGTGTGTGTTAATGACTTTAGATATATTAATGACACATAGACATGAGATTAACCATTACTTGTGGTACAAGCATGCTTGGGACCGACCAGTATATCCGGCATCTACAAGTAAGCCCAGTTAATGTGAGAGGTTTAAGTGCTATGGACCACTATAATTAGTACATTATGATACGAGGTTAGGCATGTGATGGCCCGCCCCGCAGTAGCCGACATTTCCTCCATAAGTGCGCTGTACACGTGCCCGACTAGCACGGAACGGTCGTAAGGAGAAAGGGAAGAAGATGAAGAACTAACAAAGAACCTGTATAATGTCTCACAGCGCATGGGATAAAATATAATAATAAAATAATCTTGACATAAAACAGGCGAGACAGTGCATAAGCTGAAAACTAAACCAACATAGCAGTGGAAATCCAAATACAGCTTATGATCCAACATCATTATTACAACTTGAAAACTGTCTCTAAAGCAAAAGAAAGCTAAAGCAAAAGATGCACTACTAATGCCCAAGCAGTGATCTTCAGCAACACAGGGAGAATATCTATATATATCATACGTGGAAGCCTCCTGCTCGTCTCTGGATCAACTACTCGTGCATACTCAGCTAACCCGTCACTAGTCTGCTCGTGAGAGCACCCAGAGTAATAAGAAGAGACATAAAACTCTGGGTCAAACAAAAAAGTCTGGTATGAGCGATAAGCAGCTAAACAAAACAATAACATGTAGAATCCAATCATACCTGAATCTGAACCTGCAACCAAAGAGTTAGCACTACATACTGTACAATACTCTAAGGTGCCACTAAATATAAGGTGTAAAGATATGGGGAAGGGGGTGTGCATGTCATAGTGATAGCAAACAAAGCAACCATCCTCACATCTCTCACTCAGTGCGTAAAGCATACGATACCCATTACTCAATTCACCTAATCCTTTGGGCATGACGGAGTCCAACCCCATATAACTACTCTACGAGCCCCTAATCTGTCTATCAACGGTAACCAAAGTGACAGGCATCGATTACCCCTTTGCACACGTCCCGCAGCAAAGTCCAATCGTGAAGTTAACTCGTTGGTTCCCAACTGAATCCTGAGTACAAACTTCCCATTTGGACTACCTTTGCATCTCGGGTTTTAGTCTTCTCATATCCAAGCTCCTTGTCTTCCTCACGGACGCGGTGTGCAGATCGTAGTCTTCCTCACGGTCGCGATGTGCGGATCGTGGTATTCCTCGAGGTCGTTGTGTGCAGATCGTGCTACATCCTCGCGGTCCAGGTGTGCGGATCGTGCTACATCCTCGCGGTCTAGGTGTGCGAATCGTGCTACATCCTCACGGTCCAAGTGTGCGGATTGTGCTCCTCCCTCACGGTCCAGGTGTGCGGATCGCGCTCCTTCGTTACAGTCCAAGTGTGCGGATCGCGCTCCTTCCTCACGGTCCAAGTGTGCGTATCATGCTCCTTCCTCACGATCGGGGTGTGGGGGCAATCCGATCCGGTCCAAATTCCTGCAACTCTTCCAGCGAGCTATTTACGCCATACGACGGCGTTTTCGACCAATCTAACTAGTCTAAACAATCATAAAACATTCCAAATAGTCATAGCAACATGTATAATCATTCATAAACACCAAAACAACAATATGATATGTTAAAACGGATCAAACATAGCCAAACCCCCATATTTTCCCTTAAGCATGTTTAAGCAAAACTAATGATAGGATTAACAAAACTTAACCAAATCCTAAAACGGTGTTTAAGAATTTATGAATATTTTTCAAGAATTTTAAAATGAATAATTTCGTTAATTAGAACTAATCACCCCAATTAACTGTAATTAGTGTCAAAACAATGCTAATCACTCACCTTTGCCACAAATAAACTTTAGATCTGAAATAATCTACTGTATGGGTCGAATTCCAATGCCTAACAGCAGCTGCAACTCTGATTTGGTGCTATTTCTCCTTGGTTTGATGTTGCTAAGCCTAATCTTCAATTAGAAAGTGGTTTAGAGTTGTTTTAGATGTTGGAGGCCATGGCTAGATTTAAAGGAACAAAAAGTGGCAGCTGAAAATGACAAAAAGGATGTTCTCTAAACCCTAACAGCCCTTAAATACTCCAAATTCCGAAATCCCCCAATGGGCCAAGATGTTAACTACCCAATTAAGCCCGGTTAAGCTGTTTTTAACCATCTAAACCTTAATTCCGCCATATCTCCCAAACGGTAAGTCCGTTTGGCAATTATGACCACTCTACGGAAAGGTAAACCATCAAACAAATCTAATGGAAGTGGTTTCAGGTCAAAACTCCTCTCCAGTCAAAAGTTATGGATGAAACAAGATCAATTAGGGGCAAAACGATCATTTAAAAATCGACAAAAATCATGAGCATGGGAAATGACCCTAATAGTCGTTCCCCAATGTTACATGATCATACGACTTCCTACGAAAAAGAAATAAATATTCTACGATCTTAGATGCGTAGAATGCGAGTCGTTACACTCTCCCCCCTTAAGAAATTTCGCCCCCGAAATTCCTTAACTAAGAAACAAACAATGGGTCCCGCATGCCTATCAACCAATTTCAAACAATCAAACATACGTGATAGCACAACAAGCCTATCCTACCATGTGGTTCACTAACAAGGGAAGAACCACTGCCCCATTGGACTTTCACTAATTTCACCGTCTCCCTCCGTAGTTGCTTCGTATCGTCCCTGATAATGAAATCTGTCTCGCGGTTCCCAACCGCCTTGGGTTCTATTTTGATATCTTTCAACCTGTCTGGTGAAATAGCTAAATCAAAATCATGCATGAACTTCATTAATTGAGAAACATGAAATATGTCATGTACTCCTGTCATCTTTTTAGGTAATCCAACCCTATACATCAAATTACCAACTACATTCCAAATGTCCTTCCAAGTCTAACCCGAATCTTGCCTACATCCATACTGCACGTCCAACGTATATTCACCTCTTAGAGGCAAACTAGATCCATCCAATGACCCTAGGCACTACACCTATATCTGTACTGTACGTCTAACGTACATTTACCTTCTAAAGGTGAACTAGACTCATCCAATGAACCTAGGTACCCTATCCATATTCGTACTGCACGTCCAACGTACATTCACCTTATAAAGGTGAACTAGACTCAACCAATGAATCTAGGTACTCTACCTACGAGTCCAAGTCCAACTGAAACTCCTATATCCGTTGAATCTCCAAGACAACGGACGCTCTACAATGCCCAAACATACTTCAAGTCTAACGTAAAGTATCTTACACCTATCATATCACCATGATCGACGAACTTATCTTATTTCTATTCAACAGGATCGTACAGGTGATAGTCTACTCAAGAGAAGAAAGGTAGGAATAAACATAGCAACCATAGCATCCATCAAACAAATCCTATATATTACCTGCTAAAGTCGTGAATACATCGATACCCGTATGTCTGGTCCAACCAACATCAATAACTAATGGAAGCCCCGCCTCCAAACGGACTACCATACGTCCAACGTACGTTTATCCTCCAAGGATAACTAGATCACGTCCAACGGATCCAAGGTAACGGGCGTCCCCAGATACCCCTACTTTTAGTCCGCCTGAAACACTCGAGTCCCACCTAAGTCTATCCATTATCCTACTGCCCTCTCGAGTCCAACTCGAGCCAATCCAATTCCTTTGCAGCCTTCTCGAGTCCAACTCGAGTCAATCCATTACCCATAAACTCAGACCCAGTCTTGAGTATCCATTACCTACAAATTCTAGTCGAACGTGAGTCGTCTTCCTATTCGTTGCAGCTCCAAGATCAACGAATACCTATTTTCTTTTACGAGTCCAAGTCCAAATTGAATCGTCCTACCCTTCGTTGCATCTTTGTAACACCCCATGTCCATTAATGTCACTCACAAAGGGAATGCATTAACTTATGTGGAGCGTTTTAAGTGAGTATAGAATAGAAACTTAACAACAAGACAGATATAAACAGTACTTGAAAAATTAAAAACTTTATTTCATTGCAGCGGAAAATACATATGTTTGATTACATCATCAAAACCAGAGCCAAGTATATAATATCCATCTTGACTAAATCAAAGTACATAAATTTAAAGACATAATCCCCAATACAAAATAGCCATAAATAAAAGAGAGGCTGAACTTTACTTCAGCGATCCAAGCAATCTTCTAAAAGCAAGAAGCACGGTTGTCCAAATCAAGCTCCACTGGTGCTAGTTCCAACCTGAGCACCTGGGGGGGAGGGTAGAAAGGAAGAGAAGAGGAGGAAACAAAGGGGGTCAGACATAAAGTCTGGCGAGTACGATAACTTTAACAATATAATCACCAAAGTAACTAGGCTAAGGCATAAGTTGGAAAATCAGGAAATGACCATGAACCATTGAGTATGGAAGAGTAAACAAGGAAACAGGATGAACAACGATATCATTAAAGCGCACCTAACCCACTGTAAGATAATTACTAAACTACACCAACACTATGAGATAACTGCTATACCGCACCACCACAAGTCACCCTAAGGTTGATCCCGCCTATAGAACGTAATAATGATATTGGTAGTTTCGTGCACCCCTAGCTGCCTTCATAGGTGCCACCTGCCCCTATCTCCACTAGGTGTACCCACTACCCCCAAGCGATCGGCTCCCTAACTCGTAGATACCCGTGTTGGCCCCACAGTGGGGTGTTGTAACACCCCACGTCCATTAATGTCACTCACAAAGGGAATGCATTAACTTCCATGGAGGTTATAAGTGAATATAGAACAGAAAAATTACAACAAGACAGATAATAAATAGTACTTGGAAATCTAAAACTTCATTTTATTGCAGCGGGAATTAAACATGTTTGTTACATCATAAAACCATAGATCATAACCAAGTACAATATCCATCTTCATAAACAAAAAATACATAATCCCATTACATAAATAGCCATTAAAAAGATAACAAGCTGGACTTTACTTCAACGGTCCAAGCTTTCCAAAGAGAGATGGAGCAATTCAATCAAACTCCACTAGAGCTGGGCCCAACCTGAGCTCCTGGAGGGGGAAAAAGGATAGAAATAGAGGGGGTCAGACATAAAGTCTGGCGAGTATGATAATTTTAACAATACTATTATCAAAATAACTAGACTAAGGCATAAGCTGGAAGACAAGTAAATGTATATGAACTCTTAGGAAGATAAAGATAGCGTTTAAGATAACGTTAAAGATAACGGTAAAGGCACACCTAATTACTAACGAATGATTACTACACTGCACCGCACATTACTACACTACACCACACCAGTCACCCTATTGTTTGATCCCACTTGCTTCACACAAAAACTTTATAAATAGCCTTACGTACCCCTAGCTGACTACATAGGTGCCGTCTGCTCTTATCTCCACTAGGTGTACCCCACTACCCACTTTCGATCGGCTCCCTACTCGTAGATACCCGTGCTGGCCCCACAGTAGGGTGTATCACTCCCCTAAAGTGGCAACCCGATACAACTTGAGAATGCACGGCTTATACCTACACGATGCAACAACGTCTTACCTACCATCCCGAGTCCACACACGCATACGAAACACGTTGGACTTGCATTGCCACCGCTTCCCGTTTTGGCCTCTTACAGTCGAACCCAGCATGCGTGTCCCGTCCTCGACTTGAGTCGAGCCCACAAAGATACGTTTGGGATACTGGTCGAAATGGGCCCCCCACAAGCTACCCACCTAAGCTTGTCACTAGTATATCCCACTTAACCCTCTTAGTCATGTTCATTTACATGTGTGTTTGGTTAAGTCTTACTAATCGTATTTCACATGCCACTAAGGGCACCCCCTAGATTCCTCATGCCACCCAAGGCGCCTACTTAGCCCCCATGTCCTACCTTACATGTTTATCTGGTTAAGTATTTCTTAATTCTTTCAGGCCATAACCTCATAAAGACCTCTCACATTAGACTGGCATTTATGGCAGCTGGATTTGCCGGGCGGGTTCGGGCAGTCTTACACCATAAAAGAGTCTAACCTCGTGTCTTTACAATCGTTATGCTTTAGTTTAGGCCTAGGACCTCTCACATTAGGCTGACATTTGTGACCACTGGATTTGCCGGGCGGGTCCGGGCAGGTTTACGTCACAAACGAGTCCAACCTCGTGTCCTAAGCATTGATTAACACTTAAAATCTTTTACCCCAGTTTTAATAATTCCCTATTCAAATTATTAATTAAGTCAACTTTTAATGATGTCCATAATTGACTCAATTATGGCCATCCACTTATGGCATGCAAAATCATATCAATTGCACCCCAACTTTTTAATATTAAATCCTTAATATTACCCCTACCCCACGTTTATACGTTCGCTTATTCAACGCATAATATAGGCTAGAATTGTATAGTCTAACACCTAGCACAAAGATAAATTATCACAACATATAGACAATTAAAATAAATCTAATCATAATAGGGGTGAAACTTGCATAAACTACACATGTTAAGGATCAAAAGGTGTCGACTTGTTAAATGTCTCAATTTATATGATATGATCATAGCCCAAATCTATACATAAACTTGTATATGGGGTTTTTAGGCAACATAATGATGGTGTGAACTAGCATAGGATATCACATATGTCATAGCATAATTCTAGATGTCATAATAAATGTCTTGGTATATGTTCATAACTTTTCTAATCAATCTAACTTGCATATGTGACTTGTCATATAGATCAACATAACCCAAACATGATGATTTAATTAATATGAACTAACTAGCATAGATGGTAACATCATGACCTTTTTAACATGTATGATTCATCACAACTTAGCATAGAAACTTTCAACATACATAACATCATCATAGTATGATTTACAACATATAAGATATCATCATCTCATAACATTGGATTTACAATATACATGATAGCAAAAGGGGTTTACAGCAACATATATGATAATTCACATCATCTACTCATAATCCATTCATAACTCAACCTAATTAAAATGATAATAATCTTGTTAAGATCATCATACTCACAATTTAGAGAAGAAAAGAGAGAGTTTTGCTTTGCTTTAGGGTTGAGAGAATTAGATTTGAATTTGCTTTTCTTCTTTCTTAGTTGGCGGCGGCGCCATTGATTTCCATGGCGATGGTATGACGGTAACTATTCTATTTTAATTAGGTTTAGGGTTAGCATTAGGATGTATTTATAGGTGTAGGAAGTTATTTAGGACCATTAGATTAACCCTGAACCATGAGAACCAATCAAATGCAAAATCTGCATTTGAGCGAACCGGCCCACGGGTTGACAGCCAAACACCCTGGATTAACCCCTAGTCGACCCAGCAGGGCTCGGGTCGACCTCAAAAATGGGCCGGTTCGGTTATTCCCCCTCCCAATTCGCTGTTTTGAACTTTTTCGCGTATTTATTTATTTAATTTTTAATTTATATATATATATATCAATATATATATATATATCAATATATATATATATATTTCTCTGCGCAACCCATTTCACTTAATTCTTTTCTAAAAATTAAGTATACTTTGATTTGTGAATTTTAATGTTATAAAATTACGGGGTGTTACAGGTGTGTCACTCCCCAAAGTGGCAACCCAATACTACCAGAGATGCACGGCTTATACCTACACGATGCAACAACGTCTTACCTACCAGCTCGGGCCCACACACGCACATGAACTCATTGGACTTGCATTGCCACAACTAACCCGTTTTGGCCTCTTACAGTCAAGCCCAGTACGCGTGTCCCGTCCTCGACTTGGGTCAAGCCCACAGAGATACTCATGGGTTACTGGTTTAAACGGGCCCCTATTACTTGACACAAGCTATCCACTTAAGCTTGTCCCCTTTAGTACTTCCCACTTAACCCTTTCCTTATTCATGTTCACTTACATGTTTCAAATTTTGGTTAAGTGTTTCTAATCGTATTTCAAATGCCACCCAAGGCACCCACTAGATTCCACATGCCACCCAAGGCACCCACTTAACCCCCTCATGTCCCACTACATGTTTATCTGGTTAAGTGTTTCTTAATTCATTAAGACCGTAACCTCATAAAGACCTCTCACATTAGACTGGCATTTGTGGCAGCTGGATTTTCCGGGCGGATCCGAGCTGTCTTACACCACAAAAGAGCCTAACCTCGTGTCTTTATAATTGTTACGTATTTAATTTATGCCTAAGACCTCCCACATTAGACTGGCATTTGTGGCAGCTGGATTTGCTGGGCAGGTCCGGGCAGTCTTACACCACAAAAGAGCCTAACCTCGTGTCTTAGATGATTAATTACTCCTAATTAATCATTCCCCAATTTGAATTACTTTCCCTATTCAAATTATGAATTAATTCCAAATTTAACCATGGCCATAATTGACTCAATTATGTCCATCTATTTATGGTATGTAAAATCATACCAATTTTCATCACAAATTTATTTTATGCCTTTTAAGGCGTTTATGCCGATTAAATCTTTTAATATAATCCCCTTTACCCCACGTTGTACGTTCGTTCCTTTAACGTAAAATATACGTTAGACTCGAATAGTCCAGCTCGTGGAATAAAGAGAAAACATCACAACATAAATATAATTAAAACTAGATCTAAACATAGGGGTGAACTTGCATGTGTGAATGATGTTCTACATCTAAAACTTGCATAGGCCAAAGTTACAAATTGCATAAAACTACTTATATCATAGACCCAAATCTAAAGGTGTGAACTTGTTGGGATAATGGTCACAAACTTGCATAAATCATGTATGTCATAGATCTACATCTAAAGGTGTAATCTTGCATAGGCAGTAACCACAAACTTGCATAACATGATTCATATTCAAACACATGTATTCATATAAACTTGCATATGTGATTTATGCAACATAACAATAGTATAAACTTACATCTAAACATGTAAACCAGCATGTAGAATTTGGCATATGACTCACACATGTCATAGCCTAACTTTAGATCTAAAATAGGTGTCGTGAAGCATATAAGGTTATATATAATTTTCCCCAACTTGCATATGATTCATGTCTTAATAAAAATCTAAACTTGCATACATACTTATGATTTATCATATGAATCAACATACCCAAACTAGCATATGAACAACATGGTGATTCGATTATACATAAGCCAATCATAAAATTACAACATAGATGATCACAACTTTGCAAGATAGCATCATGGAATTTACAACATAAACATCACAATTTTACTACTTGAATAATAACATGCGGTTAATAATTCACATCATATCCAAATAGTCCACATCATAACTCAATCCAATTAATTTGCTAATTATTTTATTAAAATTATCGAACTCACAATTCAGAGAAGATCTTGAATTCTGAATTCTAAAGTTGTAATAGCTTTCCCTTGAAGAAGATTCGTTGTTAAAGTTGAAAAGGATTGATTTAGACTAGCTTTCTTCCTCTCTAATTGGTGGCGGCTATGCTGTGTTGCTAGGTGACGGCATGGAGGCCATGAATCTAATTTTATTTTGATTTTAGGGTTTGAGTCTAGAGGTATTTTTATAGAGTTTAGGATTAATTTAGGCCATCCGATCAACCTAGAAGCAACCTGGACCATCCAAACAAGATAGGGTGACACCTCAGCCTTAATGACTCAGCACAGTGTATTAAATGTTCATTTTTTCTATAATTTACATATTTCTTATTTATGACAAATTCCATATGTAAATTATTCCCATTTTAATTATGCCATAACTATATTTTTAATTATGCTCACAATTAATAGTATACTAAATATACCATTTCATGAACCAATCTATGCCATGTAATTTTCATGTTTATCCTTCTAATTTATATGTAAATTATAAATCTATTATTGTTGGTTACATATTCTCCCTTTTACCATATACATTAATTACCCATATACAAATATCCATTTATATATGCATAAATCTTTCTTAACTTTAATTTGTCATAAAAGCCAATCAAAGAAGGTCACATAAAAAAACAATCATTGACAACCAAAAAATGCGCCACATACGCCACATGATGCGTACACGTCATATATATATATATATGTGTGTGTGTGTGTGTGTGTGTGTGCGTGTGTGTGTGTGTGTGTGTTTTCTTTTTATCTATCTTCCCAATTACCCATTTTCACACTAAACCACTTTTTAAACTATGTTCACACTAAGCCATTTTAAGCCATTCCCCTAAAACAAAAATATGGCGCTGGTGGGGATCGAACTCTGTACCCCTTGTATGCAAGTCACATGTTCCAACCAAATGAGCTACTAAATCTTTTGCTTATAAACCTTAGAACAATGCTAAACATTCATTCTTTTCTCATTCTTTTTTTTATGTTTTACTGCAATATTTAATTTAAAGATATCTTTTTCATACGGAATCCAATTTACGCAAACTCAGACTCTATCTCAACCAGAATTCCGAGACGAACACAATGGCGCAACCCGTTTCCCTTAATTCTCACATCTAAGATTAATTATTCTTTAATTTAGTTAATTCGATTATTCAAAAACTCAGGGTGTTACATTCTCCCCTACTTAAAATATTTCGTCCTCGAAATCTCTAAGTCAAGAAGAACGTATCCTACCATCCAAACAACCATCTACTCAACAATCAAACACAGGCATCCATTGTCCTTAAAATTTTCTAATGTTGTATGAACATATGCAAGAAGTGTGTGTATATGTTCCTTATCTAATGCAAAATCAGGCGGTCTACTGATTCAGTTGACCTCCTTAATGCAAACCATAATAGTGCCATGCGTCCATTATGTATACGAGAATCCTATCGATACATATTATCTCTATATGCGTGCACAACCGATCACCAAAATGCCGCATCCATATGATAGCACGACCATTATACATCCATTAGCTTAAATATGCACACACATTTATATGCAATATGCAATATGAAGTGACTGAGCCGATCTAGTGCCTAAAGTGTGTGTATATGCATCCACAAGCAAACACTAGCAAACATTTGCATCCACATGCATCCATCATACACAACATGTCTCAAACACATGTTTCAACCACAGTTCCTACCTAAAGGTCGAAGACTCGATCGATATGGTACAACTGAGTGACAGAGGCAAGTACGATTAAAACAAAAGCTTTGTTCCTATCAGACATCGGTTTAAGAGAATAACCCCCTAAGTATCAACCCCGAAGACCGAAATCAACATCAGATTGATACTCAGAGAATCGCTTCCATTAAACAAATGCCCAACTGGAAATCTACTTCACGCTTCGAGTAAAAACCCTTAACCTTATCAGAAATATTCAGATACTTAGAGACTAATGGTACAGATCAGATTATCAAATGATTCTTATGAAACCAAGCATGAAAAAAAACCCAGAATGTACGCGTCATAGTCAACTTCTAGCCCCGACAAACTTCTAAGTCCCATGAAGCGGTTTTCCGCCCATCGTGCGGAAGTCCTTATATATCTTAAGAAAAATCATATATACGCGAAGGAAGAGATTCAAAAATGGAGAATCGAAGGAAAGATATATGTCTCTTGGGGTTATGCTTTCTAAAATAAGTTTTTCTCTTGAAAATACTTTCCTTAAAACATATTTTTGAAAGTACTTCTTTATAAAAATGGTTTTGAAAAACAACTTTTTCAAAATTCATATTTGTTCTGGTAACCTTCAGCTCTGATACCACGTGTAACACCCCATGTCCATTAATGTCACTCACAAAGGGAATGCATTAACTTATGTGGAGCGTTTTAAGTGAGTGTAGAACAAAAACTTAACAACAAGACAGATATAAACAGTAGTTGAAAAATTAAAAACTTTATTTCATTGCAGCGAAATACATATGTTCGATTACATCATCAAAACCAGAGCCAAGTACGTAATATCCATCTTGACTAAATCAAAGTACATAAATTGAAAGACATAATCCCCAATACAAAATAGTCATAAATAAAAGAGAGGCTGAACTTTACTTCAGCGATCCAAGCAATCTTCTAAAAGCAAGAAGCACAGCTGTCCAAAATCAAGCTCCACTGGTGCTAGTTCTAACCTGAGCACCTGGGGGGAAGGAAGAGAAGAGGAGGAAAAAGGGGGTCAGACATAAAGTCTGGCGAGTGCGATAACTTTAACAATATAATCACCAAAGTAACTAGGCTAAGGCATAAGTTGGAAAATCAGGAAATGACCATGAGCCATTGAGTATGGCAGAGTAAACAAGAAAACAGGATGAACAACGATCGTTAAAGCGTACCTAACCCACTGTAAGATAATTACTAAACTACACCAACACTATGAGATAATTGCTATACTGCACCACCACTAGTCACCCTAAGGTTGATCCCGCCTACAGAACTTAATAATGATATTGGTAGTTCGTGCACCCCTAGCTGCCTTCATAGGTGCCACATGCCCCTATCTCCACTAGGTGTACCCACTACCCCCAAGCGATCGGCTCCCTAACTCGTAGATACCCGTGCTGGTCCCATAGAGGGGTGTATCACTCCCCAAAGTGGCAACCCAATACTACCAGAGATGCACGGCTTATACCTACACGATGCAACAACGTCTTACCTACCAGCCCGGGCCCACACACGCACATAAACCCGTTGGACTTGCGTTGCCACCGCTAACCCGTTTTGGCCTCTTACAGTCAAGCCCAGTACGCGTGTCCCGTCCTCGACTTGGGTCGAGCCCACAGAGATACTCATGGGTTACTGGTTGAAACGGGCCCCCATTACTTGACACAAGCTATCCATTAAAGCTTGGTCCCCTCTAGAACATCCCACTTAACCCTTTCCTTATTCATGTTCACTTACATGTTTCAAATTTTGGCTAAGTGTTTCTAATCGTATTTCAAATGCCACCCAAGGCACCCACTAGATTCCACATGCCATCCAAGGCACCCACATAACCCCCTCATGTCCCACTACATGTTTATCTGGTTAAGTGTTTCTTAATTAATTAAGACTGTAACCTCATAAAGTCCTCTCACATTAGATAGGCATTTGTGGCAGCTGGGTTTGCCGGGCGGGTCCGGGCAGTCTTACACCACAAAAGAGCCTAACCTCGTGTCTTTATAATTGTTACGTATTTAATTTATGCCAAAGACCTCCCACATTAGACTGGCACTTGTGGCAGCTGGATTTGCTGGGCGGGTCCGGGCAGTCTTACACCACAAAAGAGTCTAACCTCGTGTCTTAGACGATTAATTACTCCTAATTAATCATTCCCCAATTTGAATTACTTTCCATATTCAAATTATCAATTAATTCCAAATTTAACTATGGCCATAATTGACTCAATTATGTCCATCTATTTATGGTATGTAAAATCATACCAATTTTCATCACAAATTTATTTTACGTCTTTTAAGGCGTCTATGCCAATTAAATCTTTTAATATTATCCCCTTTATCCCACGTTGTACGTTCGTTCGTTTAACATAAAATATATGTTAGACTCGAATAGTCTAACTCATGGAATAAAGAGAAAACATCATAACATACATATAATTAAAACTAGATCTAAACATAGAGGTGAACTTGCATGTGTGAACGATGTTCTGCATCTAAAACTTGCATAGGCCAAAGTTACAACTTGCATAAAACTACATATGTCATAGACCCAAATCTAAAGGTGTGAACTTGTTGGGATAATGGTCACAAACTTGCATAAATCATGTATGTCATAGATCTACATCTAAAGGTGTAATCTTGCATAGGCAGTAACCACAAACTTGCATAACATGATTCATATTCAAACACATGTATTCATATAAACTTGCATATGTGATTTATGCAACATAACAATAGTATAAACTTACATCTAAACATGTAAACCAGCATGTAGAATTTGACATATAACTCACACATGTCATATCCTAACTTTAGATCTAAAATGGGTGTCATGAAGCATATAAGGTTATATATAATTTTTCCCCAACTTGCTTATGATTCATGTCTTAATAAAAATCTAAACTTGCATACATACTTATGATTTATCATATGAATAAACATAACCAAACTAGGATATGAACAACATGGTGATTCGATTATACATAAGCCAATCATAAAATTACAACATAGATGATCACAACTTTGTAAGATAGCATCATAGAATTTACAACATAAACATCACAATTTTACTACATCAATAATAACATGCGGTCAATAATTCACATCATATCCAAATAGTCCACAACATAACTCAATCCAATTAATTTGCTAATTATTTTATTAAAATTATCGAACTCACAATTCAGAGATGGTCTTGAATTCTGAATTCTGAGTTCTGAAGTTGTAATAGCTTTCCCTTGAAGAAGATTCGTTGTTAAAGTTGAAAATGATTGATTTAGACTAGCTTTCTTCCTCTCTTATTGGTGGCAGCTATGCTGTGTTGCTAGTTGATGGCATGGAGGCCATGAATCTAATTTTATATGATTTTAGGGTTTGAGTCTAGAGGTGTTTTTATAGAGTTTAGGATTAATTTAGGCCATCCGATCAACCTAGAAACAACCTGAACCATCTAAACAAGATAGGGTGACACCTCAGCCCTAATGACTCAACACAGTGTATTAAATGTTCATTTTTTTCTATAATTTACATATTTCTTATTTATGACAAATTCCATATGTAAATTATTCCCATTTTAATTATGCTCACAATTAATGGTATACTAAATATACCATTTCATGAACCAATCTATGCCATGTAATTTTCATGTTTATCCTTCATGTTTATATGTAAATTATAAATCTATTATTGTTAATTACATATTCTCCCTTTTACCGTATACATTAATTACCCATATACAAATATCCATTTATACATGCATAAATCTTTCTTAACTTTAATTTGTCATAAAAGCCAATCAAAGAAGGCCACATAAAAAAACAATCATTGACAACCAAAAAATGCGCCACGTACGCCACATGATGCGTACACGTCATATATATATATATATATATATATATATATATATATATATATATATATGTGTGTGTGTGTGTGTATTATATATATATATATATATATATATATTCTTTTTATCTATCTTCCCAATTTCCCATTTTCGCACTAAACCACTTTTTGAACTGTGTTCACACTAAGCCATTTTAAGCCATTCCCCTAAAACAAAAATATGGCGCTGGCGGGGATCGAACTATGTACCCCTTGTATGCAAGTCACGTGTTCCAACCAAATGAGCTACTAAGTCTTTTACTTACAAACCTTAGAGCAATGCTAAACATTTATTCTTTTCTCAATCTTTTTTTTCCTCATGTTTTACTGCAATATTTAATTTAAAGATATCTTTTTCATACGGAATCCAATTTACACAAACTCTGACTCTATCTCAACCAGAATTTCGAGACGAACACAATGGCACAACCCGTTTCCCTTAATTCTCACGTCTGAGATTAATTATTCTTTAATTTAGTTAATTCGATTATTCAAAAATTCAGGGTGTTACAATCTTCCATGATCAACAAACACATCCTATTCTTTCAAAAAGAACATTTACATAGGGTCCTAAACAATCCATTACTTTGCATCATTCTCGAGCCCCACTCGAGTCATCCCATAACCCTATCGAGTCTAACTCGGGGCAGTCCATACCATCAATTAGTCTTATCCTGTCACAACTGCCCATCACTCTTCTAGTAAACCAAGATATCATCTAATGAAAATCACAACAACTACCTATCTCTCACGCAGACCATCCTAGTCGACCTCGACATTCCCCGAGCACAAGCCCCAAAGGCCTAAACCAATATCAGACAAGCACCCAAGGAAATATCTCCTCCAAGTTCAGACAATCTACGTGAGATGATATGAGCAAAACATCCAAACACTCAAGCATCCATAAACGATTTTGGCTATCCTTGCCAATCTTGCTTGAAACTATTATCGATCGCCTGACCAAGTCCTGACCAAACTACTGTGCATCTAATGTACATTTGCTTCTCTGACTCCCGTTATCATCTTCATCATAAGGTAGGCGATCCAATTCCATCTTTCGTCCATCATCCACTCTAATGGTCATCAAAGACTCTTCACAATCTACTACCACTCTATATGTAACACCCCGTATTTCAGTTAATGCTAAAATTCACTAATTGCAGAATAAATAATCTCAAATGTGAGAATTGGGGGAAACGGGCTGCGTCATTGCGTTCGTCTCGGAAAAATACGCGAAATAGAGTCCGAAATTTTGTAAATCGGAGTCCGTATGGCCCAGTTATGGCCCAATGAAGTTTGCAGAAAATTCAAAGTTAAAAACAGATTTAAAAATTCAAATTCAGATTTTTAATTTCAACCAGCGGGGCCAGGCGGGAAAGTTCCCGCCCTAGCCATGTCGACAGGGCTGTCGACAGGCCTGTCGACTGGGGAGTCGACTGCCCTGTCGACTTGCCTGTCGACACGGGGTGTCGAACCACTTGGCCTGGGTGCACCAGGTCTGGTTTTCTGGCTAGGGCTGGGCTGTGTTCTAGAGACTTCCTAAATCTGACGAACCTAATCTATCCTAGGGTTAATCCTATGGTCTTAAACACACCCTAATCCTATAAATACACCCTAATGCAAGCCTAATCCATACTAAAAATAGAAATGATGCCATCATGCCGCCAAAATCAAACCTAAGAGGAGCCTCCACTAGTTTATGAAGGAAGTTGCAAGCTAATCAACCTCTAATCATCATCTTCTTCATATTTAGCAACTAGTTCTACTTCATAAGTTTGCTAATCTTGGTTTTGGTGAGTTCCTATGCCTTTAGCAAGTAATTGCTAAACTAATTAGGATAGGATATTAGGAGGCTATGGATGTAAATGTGGATTATGCAAGTTGTGGTTGTCATATGTTATAAGTTCATATGTAAAGTTGCCTCTTTTTATGATATGATGTGTTATGTAAGATCATATGCAAGTTTTATGCAAGTTCTTATGCAAAATCATATGCAAGTTAGTCTCTTTTTATGATATGCATAACATATGCAAGTTTGCCTTTGTGATATGACATGATATATGCAAGTTCATGTGCAAGTTAGTCTCTTTTTATGATATGCATAACATATGCAAGTTTTCCTTTGTGATATGACATGATATATGCAAGTTCATGTGCAAGTTAGTCTCTTTTTATGATATGCATAACATATGCAAGTTTGCCTTTGTGATATGACATGGTATGCAAGTTCATATGCAAGTTTTATGCAAGTTTATATGCAAGTTCATTTGCAAGTTTTATGCAAGTTCATATGCAAGTTTTATGCAAGTTTATATGCAAGTTCATTTGCAAGTTTTATGCAAGTTCATATGCAAGTTTTATGCAAGTTTACATGCAAGTTCATATGCAAGTTTTATGCAAGTTTATATGCAAGCTCATATGCAAGTTAGTCTCTTTTTATGATGTGCATAACATATGCAAGGTTGCCTCTATGTATGACATGTTATGTAAACGAATTACGTGGGAAACGATGGGGTTAATATGCATAATTATAAAAAGGTGTAAAATTGTTATGATTAAGCATAACATAAAATGAATGGACATAATTGGGAATTTACCTATTAAGTTAGGTCTACCCATATTATGGAGTTGGGAATTTACCTATTAAGTTAGGTCTACCCATACTATGGAATTGGGAATTTACCTATTGAGTTAGGTCTACCCATATTCTTAAAAATGTGTAATTAATTAGGGATAATTAATACAAATTATGGGGGTGATTAATTAGGTGTAATTAATCAACTAAGACACGAGGTTGGACCCTTTTGTAGCGGAAGTCTGCCCGGAACCGACCGGCCATCCAGCAGCTACAAATGATTGGCCCAATGTGAGAGGTCTTAGTCATAAGTTAAATACATGATTAAAGTAAAGACACGAGGTTAGATCCTTTTTATGATGGAAGTCTGCCCGGACCCAACCGGCATATCCAGCAGTCATAAAAGATGGTCTAATGTGAGAGGTCTTTATGAGGTCATGATCTTAATTAATTAATTAAGAAACAATTAACCATATTAGCATGTAGAGGGACATGAGGGGTTAAGTGGGTGCCTTGGGTGGCATGTGGAAATCTAGTGGTTGCCTTGGGTGGCAATAGAAAATACGATTAGAATACTTAACCAAAGTGGAACATGTAATTAAAACATGATTAAAGGGTTAAGTGGTATACACTAGAAATGACAAGCTTAGGTGGGTAGCTTGTGGGGGCCCATTTCAACCAATATCCCAAACGTATCTTTGCGCGCTCGACTCTAGTCGAGTGACGGGACACGCATATTGGGCTTGACTATAAGAGGCCAAAACGGGTTAGCGGTGGCAACGCGGGATCAACGGGTTTCATATGCGTGTGTGGACCCGGGCTGGTTGGTAAGTCGTTGTTGCATCGTGTAGATATAAAGCCGTGCACCGTTGATATTATCAGGTTGCCACTTTGGGGAATGATACACCCCATTGTGGGACCAGCACGGGTATCTACGGTAGGGAGCCGATCGCTTGGGAGTAGTGGGTACACCTAGTGAAGATAGGGGCAGACGGCACCTAGGTAGTCAGCTAGGGGTACACGAAACTACTGGGTAATTTTTCTAAGTCCTTGGGAGGGATCAACCTTTAAGTAGGAATGACTGGTGTGGTGCAGTGTAGTAATTATCCTTGGGTGGGTAAATGCGTCTTTATCGTTATCTTAGTTCATTCTAAGTTAGATTGGCTACCGAGTGTAGTCATTTATCCCCAGTCACACCGTACCGAGTTATATCATACCCTAATTACTTTAATGATTGCATTGTTAAAGTTATAGGACTCGCTCAGACTTATGTCTGACCCCGTTGTTTTTATCTTTTTTTCCAACCCTCAGGTTCTCAGAGTGGGCCCAGCACGAGTGGGCTTTGATCAGGCTACTTCTATTACTCTCTTGGAGCTTGGACCCTAGATGTAGAGTTCAGCTTACCCTTTTCCTTTTATGGCTATCAGTTCATGTACTGGGATTATGTCTTTTTATTTATCAGGATGGATATTTTGTACTTGACTCTTATTATGGTTTTGTGATGTAACCAAACATGCTTTGCTTTCCGCTGAAATGAAATGATGTTTTCAATTCTCAAGTATTATTTATATCTGTCTTGTTGAAATTTTTTTTCTGTTCTATATTCACTTAAAATACTCCACCGATGTTATGGCATTCCCTTAGTGAGTGACCGTAGCGGACGTGGCGTGTTACACGTGGTATCAGAGCAAAGGTTACCGGAACAGATAAAATTTTTAGGAAACTATTTTTCTAAAAACATTTTTGGAAGAGATATTTTCAAAAACATGTCTTTAAAGAGAAAAGTTTTTGAAAGAAAAGCATAATCCCCAATAGCCATATCTTTATCCTTCGAATTCTCCGTTTTGAATCTTTCCTTTTTTGTTTCAGCATGGCTGAGGATCTTAACTTTCCGGAGGGTGTGACGATACCAGTATGGTATAGGAGATTGATGGAGGCCAGGGCCACCACTGCGGGTCCAGCAAATGTTCCTCCACCAACCGTAGCACCCGATCTTCCTCCTCCCCCTCCTCCTCGCACGGATACTTTTGCTAAGACTTGTAAGGAATTCAAAGCTATGGGAGGAAAACCTTTTCAAGGATCTGAAACTTTTGTGGAGGCTAGAGATTGGCTTAAGGAGGTGGAAGAGTTGATAGATATCTTTGAGATGGAAGAAGGAAAGAAAGTCAAGTTAGCTGCTTGGTTAATGAAGGGAGAGGCCTCATTCTGGTGGGAGGTCACTAATGGAGAACGCCCCGTTGACTCTTGGGTGGATTTTAGGGAAAGATTTGTGGCAAAGTTTCTCTCAAGGGCGGAGGAAAACTTGTTTATGGAAAGATTCTTGACTCTAAAGCAAGGAAATCTCTCAGTGAAGGAATATGTCAACAAGTTTAATCAATTGGCAAGGTTTGGCCTAGACATGGTGAATACACCGGAGAAGAAGGCTTTGAGGTTCGTGAAAGGCTTGAATGAACCGATGCATGGGTTGGCTATGACTCATATCCCTATGGGGGCCACCTTTGAGAAGCTAGTTGACATGGCACTCATGCATGAAGAAGAGAAGGGTCCCAATGCTAATAAGGCACCCGAGAAGAAGGGAGATCAAAAGAGACCTCAGCAACAACAGCAAAACAAAGGGGGGAAAGGCAACGGTGGCAAGGGGAAGAAGAAGTGCTTCAATTGTGGGATACCAGGCCACATAAGCAAAGATTGTAGAAAGAAGAAGAAGACTGGTTGCTTTCACTGTGGCAAAGCAGGGCATCTAGTGAAGGATTGCCCTAAGAAGGGGCAAAGGACGGGATCTACCTCAGGAGGACAGGTGCAAGCTCTTATGGCACCGGGTCAGGCTAGGGGGCAAGTACAGGCTCTCGCGGTTCCACCGATTCAGGAAAGAGGTAGAACTATTTCCGTTGAAAGTCTGGTTTTTCTATTTGATCATCCTGTCCGTACATTGTTTGATTCAGGCGCATCGCATTCGTTTATCTCATCATCATTAGTTGAGTCACTGCACTTAGACACCAGTCTTGTAGATGATCCCTTGGTTGTTTCAAACCCAATTGGGGGCTCCACTTATTTGTCCATGATATGTTTGGGTTTGAAGATTTCTATACTTAGCATTGAGTTTAGATGTGATGCTTTTGTTTTGGGCTTCACGGGCTATGGGTTGATTTTGGGCATGGACTGGTTATCCAGTAATGGTGCTGTTCTTGATTGCGAAAGGAGAGTTGTTAGGCTCATGACCCGCTTGGGTAACACTCTCGAGATCTCTTGTAATCCCATGGATTCTGTTATGCTAAGTTATCTTGAATCGCTTGACGCTTCGGTCGAGAGTTTGCAATCTGTTAGAGTGGTCCGGGAATACTCGGATGTGTTTGAGGAGGTGAAGGGCTTACCTCCGAAGCGGGAGATTGACTTCCGAATATATCTGGTGGATAATGCTAAACCTGTATCTTTACCAGTGCGCCACATGGCTCCTCGTGAGAGGAGGGAACTCCATAAGCAAGTAGGGGAGTTGCTTGAGAAGGGGTTCATAAGACGAAGTATATCGGAGAGGGGTGCTCCAGTAGTTTTTTCTACGAAGGCAGTTGGGTCCCTCAGACTTTGTGTAGACTATAGAGAACTCAACAAGCTCACAAAGAAGAATAGACACCCATTGCCGAGGATTGATGATCTTTTCGATCAGTTGGTTGGCGCTTCAGTATTTTCTCAATTGGACTTAGCCACGGGGTTTCATCAGTTGAGGGTGGCTGAGGATAGCATAGACAAGACGGCCTTTAGGACTCCGGATGGTTTCTATGAGTGGCTGGTGATGCCATTTGGGTTGACGAACGCCCCTGCATACTTTGTTGATTTGATGAGTAGGGTGTTCAGGGAGTTCCTTAATAAGTTCGTGGTGGTCTTTGTGGATGATATCTTAGTATTTTCTAAGAGTGAAGAAGAGCATGCCCTACATCTTGGGGAGGTGTTGAAGACTCTTCGAGCACATAGCCTTAAGGCTAAATTATCTAAATGTCACTTCTGGACGAAGGAAGTGCGGTTCTTGGGGCACGTGGTCTCCAAGGAAGGGATAGCTGTGGATCCCGCGAAGGTAGTATCAATTCAGGATTGGAAGGTTCCGAAGAATGCTACCGAAGTAAGAAGTTTCTTAGGGTTGGCGGGTTACTATAGGAAGTTTATCAAAGACTTCGCAAAGATATCAGCCCCATTAACCCGCTTAACGAAGAAGAATCTTGTTTTCACATAGGACGTAGATTGTGATGATGCGTTCCGACGGTTAAAGAGAGCTTTAACCACTGCTCCAGTTTTAGTGTTGCCAGATGGGAGCAAGCCATTTGTTGTCTATACCGATGCTTGTGGGACAGGACTGGGCGCAGTCTTAATGCAAGAGGGAAGGGTAATAGCCTATGGTGGAAGGCAGTTGAGAGTGCATGAGAAAAATTACCCTACCCATGATTTAGAGTTGGCCGCTATTGTTTTTGCGCTTAAGATTTGGCGCCATTATCTTCTTGGTGAGAGATTCGAATTGTTCACTGACCACAAATCATTGAAGTACTTGTTTTCTCAGAAGGATTTGAATTTGAGACAGCAAGGGTGGATGGAGTTCTTAGCATCCTATGATTTCGAGATAGCGTATACCCCTGGCAAGGGTAACGTGGTGGCGGACGCCTTGAGCAGAAAAAGGTTGTCCTTGAGTCCATTGTTCGTGGAACAACGATGCTTGGAATTTATCTCGATGTTTGATTTCAGACCTTCCATTGATTATGTACCCAGTTTGCTAGCTTCCTTGGAGGTTAGACCTACTCTTTTGGGGTGGATTGGAGAAGCACAGAGGGACGACCCACAGTTGGTTGAGTTGGTAGAGAAGCTCATAAGGGGGGAGTCGTCCAGCCATTTGAGTAGGTACACCCTAGACGATAGGGGGTGCTTGCGTAGAGACGGTAGACTTTGTGTACCGCAAGACGAAGGTTTGAGGAAGGCTATTCTTGATGATGCACACCGTTCTAGGATGACCATTCATCCCGGTGGGGACAAGATGTACCAGGACATGAAGCGTGTTTTCTTCTGGGCCGGTATGAAGAAAGATGTGGCCGAGTATGTCGCTCGATGCTTGGTGTGCCAACAAGTGAAGGCGGAGCAAAAGAAACCTGGTGGGTTGCTTCACCCATTGGAAGTTCCGCAATGGAAGTGGGATAGCGTCTCGATGGATTTTATTGACGGGTTACCCAGATCAAGAAAGGGTAATACGGGAATTTGGGTTGTAGTAGACAGACTTACTAAAAGTGCCCATTTCATACCTGTAAAGAGCAAGAGGACGGTTCCATGGCTAGCTTCAGTATATCTTCGAGAGATAGTTCGATTGCATGGGGTACCCTCTAGCATAGTGAGTGATCGAGACCCTATCTTCACTAGCGAGTTCTGGAAAAGTTTGCAAGAAGCATTGGGGACTCAATTATGTCTGAGCACCGCATACCACCCTCAGACGGACGGCCAGACTGAGAGGGTGAATCGTGTTCTAGAAGACCTTTTGAGGCTTTGTATCTTAGATTTTGGAGGTACATGGGAAGAGCATCTTCCATTGGTGGAGTTCGCATATAATAACAGCTTTCAGTCCAGTATTGGTATGGCTCCTTTCGAAGCTCTCTATGGAAGGCCTTGTCGATCACCTACATGTTGGTGGGAATCTACGGATAAGATCTTGCTTGGGCCTGATATGGTTAGGGAGACTTCTGAGAAGATTGACTTGATTCGAAGAAGGATGAAAGCAGCGCAGGATAGGCAAAAATCTTATGCGGACAAGAGGAGGAAGGATCTTGAGTTTGAAGTTGGGGACATGGTCTTTGTCAAAGTGTCTCCATTACGAAATGTGGTTCGCTTTGGATCTGTTGGGAAGCTAGCACCAAGGTTCGTGGGGTCGTTTCCTATTAAGGAAAGGATCGGACGGATGGCATATAGAGTGGAGTTGCCCGACAGACTTAGTGGTGTACATGATGTATTCCATGTGTCACATTTGAGGAAGTGCTTACATGAGACCGCAGAGGTGGTAGAGCCGAGCTTGCTTAAAGAAGTGGAAGTAGAGCGTGATGCGACTATTCGACGAGCTCCTACTCGCATCCTTGGGTCAGAGACTAGGAAATTGAGGAATCGAGAGGTTCAACTAGTCAAAGTACAATGGGGAGAAGACGAGGGCAACGCTACTTGGGAGACGGAAGCGAAGATGCGTTCATTGTACCCATTCCTTTTTGAGGGTATGTCTTTTAACTTCTCCTTTATCGTTTGTCTAGTACTTATCTTATCTTTAGTATGTCCTCTCATTAGTACCTTTGACCTTTAGATAGGGTAAACCTATGGTTGAAACATGTGTTTGAGACATGTTATGTTTGATGGATGCATGTGGATGCAAGTGGTTGCTCGTGGATGCATATATACACACTCTAGGCACTAGATCGGCTCAATCACTTCATATTGCATATTGCATAAAATTGTGTGTAGGAAGCTATATTTATGGATGTGTAATGATTGTGTTATCATATGGATGATGCATTTTAGTGAATGATTGTGCACTCATGTAGATATTGTATGTGTCGATAGGGTTCTCTCGCATACATAATGGATGCATGGCACTATCATGGTTTGCATATGTTCATACATTAGATAGGGAACATATACACACACTCTTTGCATATGCTCATACATCATTAGAAATTGTTTTAAGGACAATGGATGCCCGTGTTTGATGGATTGAGTAGATGGTTGTTTGGATGGTAGGATATGCATTCTCCTTAGCTTAGAGATTTCGGGGACGAAATCCTTTAAGGAGGGGAGAATGTAACACCCCGTATTTCAGTTAATGCTAAAATTCACTAATTGCAGAATAAATAATCTCAAATGTGAGAATTGGGGGAAACGGGCTGCGTCATTGCGTTTGTCTCGGAAAAATACGCGAAATAGAGTCCGAAATTTTGTAAATCGGAGTCCGTATGGCCCAGTTATGGCCCAATGAAGTTTGCAGAAAATTCAAAGTTAAAAACAGATTTAAAAATTCAAATTCAGATTTTTAATTTCAACCAGCGGGGCCAGGCGGGAAAGTTCCCGCCCTAGCCATGTCGACAGGGCTGTCGACAGGCCTGTCGACTGGGGAGTCGACTGCCCTGTCGACTTGCCTGTCGACACGGGGTGTCGAGCCACTTGGCCTGGGTGCACCAGGTCTGGTTTTCTGGCTAGGGCTGGGCTGTGTTCTAGAGACTTCCTAAATCTGACGGACCTAATCTAACCTAGGGTTAATCCTATGGTCTAAAACACACCCTAATCCTATAAATACACCCTAATGCAAGCCTAATCCATACTAAAAATAGAAATGATGCCATCATGCCGCCAAAATCAAACCTAAGAGGAGCCTCCACTAGTTTATGAAGGAAGTTGCAAGCTAATCAACCTCTAATCATCATCTTCTTCATATTTAGCAACTAGTTCTACTTCATAAGTTTGCTAATCTTGGTTTTGGTGAGTTCCTATGCCTTTAGCAAGTAATTGCTAAACTAATTAGGATAGGATATTAGGAGGCTATGGATGTAAATGTGGATTATGCAAGTTGTGGTTGTCATATGTTATAAGTTCATATGTAAACTTGCCTCTTTTTATGATATGATGTGTTATGTAAGATCATATGCAAGTTTTATGCAAGTTCTTATGCAAAATCATATGCAAGTTAGTCTCTTTTTATGATATGCATAACATATGCAAGTTTGCCTTTGTGATATGACATGATATATGCAAGTTCATGTGCAAGTTAGTCTCTTTTTATGATATGCATAACATATGCAAGTTTGCCTTTGTGATATGACATGATATATGCAAGTTCATGTGCAAGTTAGTCTCTTTTTATGATATGCATAATATATGCAAGTTTGCCTTTGTGATATGACATGGTATGCAAGTTCATATGCAAGTTTTATGCAAGTTTATATGCAAGTTCATTTGCAAGTTTTATGCAAGTTCATATGCAAGTTTTATGCAAGTTTATATGCAAGTTCATTTGCAAGTTTTATGCAAGTTCATATGCAAGTTTTATGCAAGTTTACATGCAAGTTCATATGCAAGTTTTATGCAAGTTTATATGCAAGCTCATATGCAAGTTTGTCTCTTTTTATGATGTGCATAACATATGCAAGGTTGCCTCTATGTATGACATGTTATGTAAACGAATTACGTGGGAAACGATGGGGTTAATATGCATAATTATAAAAAGGTGTAAAATTGTTATGATTAAGCATAACATAAAATGAATGGACATAATTGGGAATTTACCTATTAAGTTAGGTCTACCCATATTATGGAGTTGGGAATTTACCTATTAAGTTAGGTCTACCCATACTATGGAATTGGGAATTTACCTATTGAGTTAGGTCTACCCATATTCTTAAAAATGTGTAATTAATTAGGGATAATTAATACAAATTATGGGGGTGATTAATTAGGTGTAATTAATCAACTAAGACACGAGGTTGGACCCTTTTGTAGCGGAAGTCTGCCCGGAACCGACCGGCCATCCAGCAGCTACAAATGATTGGCCCAATGTGAGAGGTCTTAGTCATAAGTTAAATACGTGATTAAAGTAAAGACACGAGGTTAGATCCTTTTTATGATGGAAGTCTGCCCGGACCCAACCGGCATATCCAGCAGTCATAAAAGATGGTCTAATGTGAGAGGTCTTTATGAGGTCATGATCTTAATTAATTAATTAAGAAACACTTAACCATATTAGCATGTAGAGGGACATGAGGGGTTAAGTGGGTGCCTTGGGTGGCATGTGGAAATCTAGTGGTTGCCTTGGGTGGCAATAGAAAATACGATTAGAATACTTAACCAAAGTGGAACATGTAATTAAAACATGATTAAAGGGTTAAGTGGTATACACTAGAAATGACAAGCTTAGGTGGGTAGCTTGTGGGGGCCCATTTCAACCAATATCCCAAACGTATCTTTGCGGGCTCGACTCTAGTCGAGTGACGGGACACGCATATTGGGCTTGACTATAAGAGGCCAAAACGGGTTAGCGGTGGCAACACAGGATCAACGGGTTTCATATGCGTGTGTGGACCCGGGATGGTTGGTAAGTCGTTGTTGCATCGTGTAGATATAAAGCCGTGCACCGTTGATATTATCAGGTTGCCACTTTGGGGAATGATACACCCCATTGTGGGACCAGCACGGGTATCTACGGTAGGGAGCCGATCGCTTGGGAGTAGTGGGTACACCTAGTGAAGATAGGGGCAGACGGCACCTAGGTAGTCAGCTAGGGGTACACGAAACTACTGGGTAATTTTTCTAAGTCCTTGGGAGGGATCAACCTTTAAGTAGGAATGACTGGTGTGGTGCAGTGTAGTAATTATCCTTGGGTGGGTAAATGCGTCTTTATCGTTATCTTAGTTCATTCTAAGTTAGATTGGCTACCGAGTGTAGTCATTTATCCCCAGTCACACCGTACCGAGTTATATCATACCCTAATTACTTTAATGATTGCATTGTTAAAGTTATAGGACTCGCTCAAACTTATGTCTGACCCCGTTGTTTTTATCTTTTTTTCCAACCCTCAGGTTCTCAGAGTGGGCCCAGCACGAGTAGGCTTTGATCAGGCTACTTCTATTACTCTCTTGGAGCTTGGACCCTAGATGTAGAGTTCAGCTTACCCTTTTCCTTTTATGGCTATCAGTTCATGTACTGGGATTATGTCTTTTTATTTATCAGGATGGATATTTTGTACTTGACTCTTATTATGGTTTTGTGATGTAACCAAACATGCTTTGCTTTCCGCTGAAATGAAATGATGTTTTAAATTCTCAAGTATTATTTATATCTGTCTTGTTGAAATTTTTTTCTTTTCTATATTCACTTAAAATACTCCACCGATGTTATGGCATTCCCTTAGTGAGTGACCGTAGCGGACGTGGCGTGTTACACTATACCCTTGGAGTCAATCAGCTCCCGAAATCAAGCCAAACCTAGTAAAGCTCAAAATAATGCAATCACAATAGACATACATCCATGACTCAATAAGACCAAATTACAACAAATCCTACAAAGACTAGTCAAACCACCTATCGGGTTTGTCACTGCAAAAGGTCTATCGACTATCTCGGGTTCCAATTCCAACCTACCTACCGGGTTACAAGGTATGAAGGAACGGGAAGTCCCAATATCAAACAAAGCTAGAACATGAACATCTTAAATAGAAAGCATACCTCGAATAACGACACCTTTTTCCTTTTGCGCCTCAGTTGGGGCATTCGACGAAGAAGGAACCGCGTTGATAGCATATGCTTTCACGATCTTCTTCTCCCTAGGAGATTGTGGACATTCAGTCTTGTGATGTCCCGCTTGGCCGCAATTAAAGCACTTCCTTTCCGCAGGCTTTTCTCGACAATCTATGGCATAATGGCCCTTCTTGCCACAACTAAAGCACTCGCCATTGTTCTTTTTTTTCTTTTTCTGACCATCCTTAGCTTGGTCCTGTTTCCTCTTATTCTGGGAATTTTCTTTGCCTCCACCGCTTGCTTGCGGCTTTGGCTCCTCTGTAGGTATAACAACAATCTCGGTCCTTGGCTTAGGGTAAAGACTCTCTGATCTTAACGCTTTCCCCACAATCGATTCAAACGTCTCATCGATGTGGTTAATAAGCCTTTCCCCCAAGTATCCATCCAAGCCAGTTATGAACTTCTCATTCTTCTTCTCGGCGGTATCTATAAGGGATAATCCATATTTCGATAGAGTATCGAATTCAGCAATATACTCCGAGATAGTTCCACCATTTTGCTTAAGCTCCAGGAACTTCCTAAATAATTCTGATTTCTGAGCAGCTGGCATAAACTTATCACTGAAACGAGTTCTAAACTGATTCCAAGTGATCTGATCCTCAGGGGTAGCTGCCTTAATAGCATTCCACCAATTCATTGCCCGTCCTTCCAGTTGACGGGATGCTAGCTTCCTCTTCATAGCATCTTCAATACCCAAGTCTTCGAAGATACGCTCAAAACTATTAAGCCAATCCTGAACATCTGTAGCCGACTCCGTTCCGTGGAACGGTTTCCCACAAAGACTAGTATAGTCCTTGTTAAGCTTGGCGAAATCGGCCCTAGCCGCCTGCACCGCTGCACCACCACCATTAGCAGCATTTGGAGCTGCCCTCTGAACATCCCTAAGCATCTCTCTCATGAGGTCAGCGAACATAGTCCGCATCTCAGCAGCATTCCCATTATTAGCTCCTCTACCAGTACCCTTCGTATATCGGCTCATCGTTCAATCTGTACAGAGAAAAACGATTAACCATCTCTTTGTGGTGTCAGTGCAGTGCGAATTCATCCCTAGCTATACTAATTGTATATATATAGCTTTTGAAAACCAAAATAATCACAAATACGCGCTCTCATATACGTATACTAACTCTCCCTGATGACTTCCCTAGGTTAACTATGCAACCTAGAGCTCTGATACCAAGTGTGACGGCCCGCCCCGCAACAGCCGACATTTCCTCCGTAAGTGCGCTGTACACATGCCTGACTAGCACGGAATGGTCGTCAGGAGAAAGGGAAGAAGATGAAGAACTAACAAAGAACCTGTAGAATGTCTCACAGCGCATGGGATAAAATATAATAATAAAATAATCTTGACATAAAATAGACGAGACAGTGCATAAGCTGAAAACTAAACCAACATAGCAGCGGAAATCCAAATACAGCTTATGATCCAACATCATTATTACAACTTGAAAACTGTCTCTAAAGCAAAAGAAAGCTAAAGCAAAAGATGCACTACTAATGCCCAAGCAGTGATCTTCAGCAACACAGGGAGAATATCTATATATATATCATACGTGGAAGCCTCCTGCTCATCTCTGGATCAACTACTCGTGCATACTCAGCTAACATGTCTCTAGTCTGCTCGTGAGAGCACCCAGAGTAATAAGAAGAGACATAAAACTCTGGGTCAGACAAAAAAGTTTGGTATGAGCGATAAGCAGCTAAACAAAACAATAACAGGTATAATCCAATCATACCTGAACCTGGACCTGCAACCAAAGAGTTAGCACTACATACTGTACAATACTCTAAGGTGCCACTAAACATAAGGTGAAAAGATACGGGGGAGGGGGTGTGCATGTCATAGTGATAGAAAACAAAGCAACCATCCTCACATCTCTCACTCACTGCGTAAAGCATACGATACCCATTACTCTATTCACCTAATCCTTTGGGCATGACGGAGTCCAACCTCGTATAACTACTCTACGAGCCCCTAATCCATCTATCAACGGTAACCAAAGTGACAGGCATCGATAACCCCTTTGCACATGTCCCGCTGCAAAGTCCAATCGTGAAGTTAACTCGTTGGTTCCCAACTGGATCCTGAGTACAAACTTCCCATTTGGACTACCAATGCATCTCGGGTTTTAGTCTTCTCATGTCCAAGCTCCTTTTCTTCCTCACGGTCGCGGTGTGCGGATCGTAGTCTTCCTCACGGTCGCGGTGTGCGGATCATTGTTTTCCTCGCGGTTGATGTGTGCGGATCGTGCTACATCCTCGCGGTCCAGGTGTGCGGATCGTTCTCCATCCCCACGGTCCAAGTATGCGGATTGTGCTCCTCCCTCACGGTCCAGGTGTGCGGATCGCACTCCTTCCTCACGGTCCAGGTGTGCGGATCGCGCTCCTTCCTCACGGTCCAAGTGTGTGGATCGCGCTCCTTCCTCACGAACGGGGTGTGGGGGCGATCTGATCCGGTCCAAATTCCTGCAACTTTTCCAGCGAGCTATTTACGCAATACGACGGCGTTTTCGACCAATTTAACTTTTCTAAACAATCATAAAACATTCCAAACAGTCATAGCAACACGTATAATCATTCACAAACACCAAAACAACAATATGATATGTTAAAACGGATCAAACATAGCCAAACCCCCATATTTTCCCTTAAGCATGTTTAAGCAAAACTAATGATAGGATTAACAAAAGTAAACCAAACCAACTCAAACTCCTAACAGAGGTCTAAAACAGTGTTTAAGAATTTATGAATATTTTTCAAGAATTTTAACATGAATAATTTCGTTAATTACAACTAATCATTCTAATTAACTGTAATTAGTGTCAAAACAATGCTAATCACTCACCTTTGCCACAAATAAACTTTAGATCTGAAATAATCTATTGTATGGGTCGAATTCCAATGCCTAACAGCAGCTGCAACTCTGATTTGGTGCTATTTCTCCTTGGTTTGATGTTGCTGAGCCTAATCTTCAATTAGAAAGTGGTTTAGAGGTGTTTTAGATGTTGGAGGCCATGGCTAGACTTGAAGGAACAAAAAGTGGCGGTTGAAAATGACAAAAAGGATGTTCTTTAAACCCTAACAGCCCTTAAATACTCCAAATTCCAAAATCCCCCAATGGGTCTAGCTGTTAACTACCCAATTAAACCCGGTTAAGCTGTTTTTAACCCTCTAAACCTTAATTCTGCCATATCTCCCAACGGTAAGTCCGTTTGGCTATTATGACCACTCTACGGAAAGGTAAACCATCGAACGAATCTAACGGAAGTGGTTTCAGGTCAAAACTCCTCTCCAGTCAAAAGTTATGGACGAAACAAGATCAATTAGGGGCAAAACGGTCATTTAAAAATCGACAAAAATCATGAGCTTGGGAAATGACCCCAATAGTCGTTCCCCAATGTTACATGATCATACGACTTCATACGAAAAAGAAATAAATATTTCACGATCCTAGATGCGTAAAATGCGGGTCGTTACAAGGCATAACTTGTAGAAGAAGCCTGTGCGGAACCGCTCGGCAAATCCAGCATCTACAAGTGGTTGGTTTAATATGAGATGTCTAGTGTATATATATAATTGTGTGTGATGTAGGTCTGCCATGGAAGAAAGGAATTAAGTGGCTGACTTACCTTGATTTAGGTATTAAGTGGTTAGGACTATGTCCACGTCTAAGGTTTACTCCTTGGTTTAAGGCCCGAGTCATGGGACTCGCCCTTATAGAGGTATTAAATGGTCATTAGGTCCGCCTGTCTCCTATAAGGTATTAAATGGTTTTAATATACGATAATGCGAGTAGGGTAGTTTTCCAAGTAATGTTCGCTTCTTATATAGGGGCAAGTGAGGGCTGACCTACGGACGGATTATATATATGGCCTAAAGGAACCACCATCTAAGGGAAGTATTAAGTGGCTAGGATTTTACCCATATGGGACAGTTAGAAAGTAACAAGAGGGTCCATAGGGAGGGTTCTCTCAAAATGAAGTTGAGTTCCTGTCCTAAACCTGGTAGTAAGTGGTTGTTACTATTTCTTGACCTACAAGAGAAATTATTTATGACGTTGACGCTAGAGACGATGTCTTAAGTAGTTAGGGTCCGCCATATGGTATTAAGTAACTATAGGGAGGTCCACCTTTAATAAATTATTAAATTGCCTCAAGTGACTAGGAATAGCTTGCCTCATGGGGGTATTAAGTGATCGTAAGAATGACCGCCCTTAAAAACTACCCTGTGGTGGGTATTAAGTGACTATAAGAACGTCCGCCCTTAGGTTCACATATAGACCTTAAGTGATTGTTAGGGTGTCCGCCTCATATGTTTAATTTTGTGTATATCTGTTATGTAGACATAACATGAAGAGTTTATATTTCCAAATATAGGAAATAGTTATTCTTAATCTTATATGTCTTTCATTAACCAGAACTTTATGTTGACCTCCCTCCTCTTAACATTAACAGGTTAGTAGGTTAGACTTTTGATTGAGGATGAGGAACGATCGCTTGGAGGAGTTTCTCGAAGATTTACTTATTATGGAGTAGCTTTATTATTGTTGTTGTTGTGCAGTTGGGATAATGAATGATGTACCTGTTATCATATATGAGACTTATTATATCAGAATTTTTTTGTTTTTAATAATGGTACATTATTTTTATGTTATTATATTTTTTCACTTTCGCTGTATAAGATTCTAATTTTCGTTTTAACTGCTCTGTATATCTGTTTAGTAATTCCTTATAAGAACCGACGATCTGTTTAAAGTGGCTCTAAATTTTGATGGACCTTTTCTGAGTTGGAATTTAGGCTCATTCCGAGCGGGTTGTTACAGACCCCCTATTGTTGGTCGGTTTGCTCACAACCCAACCTTGGATTGGGAATGCCCTACTTAAATAGACCTCCAAAACCAATTTGTACATCTATCATTTCTTCATCTCTTTCTTTATGGTAAAGATAACTCTACATCCTTATATAAGGTGTCGTTTGCCAGGTTAGACAAAATTGTGAATGTTGGCTTCGGACACATCCAACGCCAACAAACACAGTTTTGTCCGTTAGCCCTTCTCTATAAAATCTACACCCTTTTTACAAAAGCACCAAAAACCTCTTTCTCTTTCATTCTTCAATTCTTCTAGCTAAAGATATGTGATACTTTCGAGTAATTTTTAATATAGTTTTGCTAATATTTTTGATGTTTTTATAAGTTTTTCTTTCTATTTGAAAATTTTATTTTTCAGAATGATAAATCTTCAAAAACATAATTAGTCCTCAAAATGCACTTGACTGTGGCTGAAATTGCAGTTCCCACTTACGCTAAATGTGGTGCTAACAAAAAGGGTGTCAACAAAGGCATAGCTGAAAAATACAACACAACGGTGGTTGAAATGAATTTGCGGAGACATAGCGATTTTTTGAAACTGGTAGACGATACCAAAATTTGTCATAAATACGGAAGTCTTCGCAAAGACTGGGTAAAATATAAAAGTTTAAACAACAATATTAGTGCTAGTTGGGATCCTACTAAACAAACAGATCTAGGTTGCGACAAGTGGTAGAATGTACGGGCACCTGTATTTTTTTCGCTAATTAAAATTTAATATGTTTAAAATCATTTCGTTCTTATTTCTAAATTTTCAAGAATTCGGCTTTGGTATTCTGAAATACATAAAAGCACCCCTTGATAATTTGTATCTGCAACATCAATTGCTTCAAGGGGGGCATGCTACCGGACAAACGTCTTATGTGCCTGCTCAAACTTAAGAAGACTTCGCTCCAATTGCCACACCGCCACCTCCCTCATTCAACAACCCATGGAATTTTGGTGGATTTCAAACCTTCCTTGACGATTCAGAATATCAAGACCGGTACATTTACAATTTGATTGATCCTCCATCATACCAAAATCCACCACAATTAAATCCACCACAACAAACTCCAGTGGAATGAAATCCACTCCAACATACTCGACATGTTGGCTGTTCTTCGGCTGCACAAAGCGACTCAAGAAGATGTCACTATAAAGCAGACGTTCAGATAATTGATACTGTTGATTCCTTATACGAGCGAGAAATGAAGAAATCTCGTTTGAACTCTGATAATCTGAACACAAGCAATGTATGTTCAACAGGAAATTCATTAAGCTACACTGATATTGTTGCTCGCATCAAATGTTCATCAGAAGTAGCAGATTTTACTTTTGCTGAAGGAATTTATATTGTTATGAGTAATGTATAGTTATTCAATACGGTGCAAGACGATGACGTTAAAGACTGGTTCTCGTATGAGGTAGACATCCATCGTACGAGAACAGGCTACCAAAAATGCTAGGGGTAGATCTAGTCGTGATGATAAAATGTGGGATGGTGCCAAATATGTATTTCTATATTAATTGTTTCTGCGTTTTATCGAATGTATTTGTTAACATTTTTGTAATATGATTGTATTTCAATTTTTGTACTACAGTTTCATTTCAGTTATATGCATATTGCAAAAAAAAGATAAATAATTAATTACCTGAAGTATGATTAAATCATAAATCACAAATTAAAATATCCTATTTGAAACCGAAATGCATTCCCCATTTAACATACAAACCCGTTTAAATGCCCCGTTTAACCTTACGGTAAACGCACTATAAGCCTTCTCCCGACATTCGGTTAGTTTTACGGTGTAATTATTTGCTTAGTCCGCTTACCTGAGACCTACTGCATCATATATGGACATAAATGGAATAATAATAAATTCACCAATTTAGGCTCAAACCTCATATAAACATTAAAATGTTTGACTCAAACGATTTTGTCTCCATGGTTACTTCCAGACCCATCTAAATTGATGATATCACATTATAAATTGGTATTACTAAATAAAATACTAAAATTTCATCCAGGATACATGAATCTATCCAAAATGCCCAGTCTAGACCAATCTTTGATAAATTCCCGCCTAAGCGATTTATCTTTAATTCATGCATATTAACTAGCGTCCACCGAACGATTTTTATAATCTTGTCCCACTACCTATTTTATCGATTGAAGAAGCAATGTTCATTTCGTGGCCTTCAAGAATTGTCATTTCTACTTTTCAATTATATTTTTGGCCATTGTTTCGTTTTTGAATTTCGGACGTTCAGGCTTTGTTGAGTTACAAATGTGCCCAGAGAGAATAAGAGAAAGTGTCTTTATATTGAAAACAACAAAATTGCTTACGAGTATAGGGGAATGGTAATAGATATCAATTTGTTTATATGTTACTTGGCGACCAAGTTAATCTAGAGTGATAAACAATTAAACGCCATTGATTTACAACAGTAACTCACTATTGTACGGCGTGGAAAACAAGCAACCATTTTTTGGACGTGTATTCTTTAATATCTCTAAGATTTCCTTTATTGTTTTGTATTTTGAAGAGAGAAGGAAGAGGGAAGAAAGAAGAGCAATAGTCTCACAACATAGGGAATGAGAGACCATATTTATTTAAATAAGAGATTCTCATGAAGAGGTTGGGCTCTTTGGTCACCCAAATGTTTGCTTTGTTGTGAGTAGGGAAGTCATGCATAACCACTAAACATGTGTTGTCGTCCGACCGATACGGGTATGAGTTCAGGTCCAATTACATAATTTTTGGATATTTTGAAATAGTAACGGTCTGAGTTCGACCCATTATGGACCCAGCCCAGATTTCGAGTTCAAATAAGGCAGACGTAGTCGATTTGCAAATAATTTATCGTTGAGAATCTGAAGAGATGTGATTGTTTGTGGTCTGAATTCATTCGATAGTTTGTATCGAACTATTGAGATACTAATGTTTGCACATCGCTTAGTACGGTATGTGACATTTTGGTTGAATTTATTGCTTACACATCATTTGGTAAAATCCAAATTTATAACTATAAGTTGTACCCTTTAGTGACATTATTTACATCATTTTTCTTTGTTATGACTATGTCACTTTAGGCTTATGAAGTTTGGTAATGGTAAGAATTCTAATATCGTCTACATTTAACTTTACTATTCAAATACAAGGTTCTTGGCTCAATTATAGGAATTATAAATGCTTTGGCTAGAGACCTTTGACTTTGAGTTGACTTTAGTTAACTGTGATACTAACCTCATATAATTAAGGAAACGAGTCTTCTCTTGAATAGTGTTTAACTTCCAATGGTTTTGCTCGACCCAACTATTTATTTTTGATGGACTCTATGCTGCTATTTAACAATAATCAAAATGAGTCTTCCACTTAGTCGAGAGAACTGTGTAATTTAGTCATACGATATTTTCTGCTTGATGATTGTTATATTAACCAACAGGAAACTATTAAGTGAGTTATTATATAGTTATCTAATAACTATCAATACACAATACTTTGGTGCCTCCTGGCAGCTATGAGTAATACAATACCTAACATTTGTATAGCTTTACTTACTCTAGGCTCAATGGATGTATCTATATCCAATCTCGATACATTTTGACTAGAAATATTTAAAGTGGTACATCTTTTTATTTTTATAAGTTACTCACGTTTACAACATTTTGTAACTCTATCGGAAAACTTACCATTAATGGGTTTTCTTTTATATATGCTTTAAATTAAGGTAATTTAAAATAAGTACATCATATTAAGTATATAATAGAAATAAAAAGCCTTTAATTCTAACAAGACTGGTCAATAAGTTACATATAAGTAACAAATTAATAGTTCCTCCTAAGGCAAACCTGTAATCATATTAATCTCCCACCGGCACTTGGGATCAATTATGGAGTCTTATTCTAACTTTTCCAAATTGTTTTCTCAAACCAGTTGATCCAGTCCCTTTATTAATAGGCATGCTATTATGTTTCAATTTTCCACTTTTTCAGTCAATTCTATCCGATGTTGATAAGCTACTTGTATTATGTGGAACAATTTAAAGTATGTCTCTTGAGTACAAGTAAGCGGTATGTTCTTTTACGAACTATGTCATTTATAGGGATCTCAAAATTTGGAATTGGCTTAGTCATAAATTTGTGCACTTATGTTCATATATATTTCAATATTGCAACATATTCAATACTTGGCCTCTTTCACAAGGTCATCCATGGAATTTCATTTGGAACATTTCCAAATTGAAATTTCTAAATTTGAATTTATTATTAACACGCTATGCTCGATAGTGCTTATGATATTTAAGTATCAACACTCCTTCAGTTTTTGTTTCTATAAACAATTCTCTAGTATTTCATAAATATATAAGAAACTTAAAATAACCATTTTGTGATATCAATTTGGATTTGATATTTGCTTCACGCATCAAACACTTAGATAAACCACAATATCATAGACTATATAACAAAACTAGCAAGTTCTCGATGATCAGACACAAACTTTATTAACTTAACTCTAATTTTATCAAAAAAAGAAGTGGTTGGTAAATGTCTTTCTTCCAAAATCCATTGGTTGAAGCCTATGAACAATTTAATGGCATTTCACTATAACGACAAGTAAAAAAACACTAGCAAATATTTCAAAAGGGATTCCACAAATTTTTTTGCCATAGTGGATCCGTTAAAATATTTAAAATTCTTCATTGCAACATTAAAACCATCCAAATTAGAAGCATGTGCAACACGTGCATACAAATTAATCAACCATTTCTTCTTTGATATGAAAATTTCAGAATTTGGAGAAACTTTTAAATTATTGTTTAAATGATAAAAACAAGAACAATAAACTAAGTTCAGTAACACTTTTGGAATAACAACAAGAATACCGGGATGACGATTAGAAAAGAAAACAAACTACTATTGTCTTTTTAGAAAGTATTTAAGTTTTTCACAGTATCAAATCCGATTATTTTCATCTTAACCAGAGACAATTGCAATTTGCTTGTAACGACCTGGTGGAAATTTGATGCTTGAGTTTCGACAATAATACATAATCCTGTATTACTTGCCAAAACCAAAGTATCGAAAACTCGGATAGTTAATAGAAAGAAAGTAGAGGGTGAGAAATGGAAAGAAAGGAATATTATAATAGAAGAAGAAGAAGAGAAATAACAACATAGAATCAGAGTAGAAATAGAACCTCACAACGAAATGAATAAAATATAATATATTAACAACTCTTTATTCAAATGAAAACCATATACATATAATTACAACATCTGAGTACACACTGGATCAATACAATACAAACAACGAAAATAAAATAATACCAGAAAAATACGGGTATACGTGTAATATCGCGTAATTTTAAAGAACATTAATAAACTAAGGGATACTTAATTAAATATTGGGAATTAAGTAAAACGTTTTGTACCATTGCATTCGTCTCGGAATTCTGGTTTAGATAGACTTCGAGTTTGCGTAAAACAGACACAATATGAGGAAGATATAAAGGTTAGAAGTTTGTATACATATAAGAAGGATATATGTAAATATAAAACAAACTAGTTCAAAATAAATAAAAAAGAACGAAGCGGGAAAACGAAGACAGCAAGGCGGGAACAAGACCCGTTGTGGCCAACCCACGCCTATCTGAGTCGACCGTTGGGTCGACCCAGGTGGGGGTGGGTCGACCCACTCGCGATCTGGCGACGTGCATTTTACTGTATCCGGACTATTTTGTTAACCAGGTTCAATATTTTTCTGAATGGATTGGATTTAAAAATAGAGATCTGACGGCTAAGGATTGTTTTGGATAAAAGTATGTACTCCTATCAAATCAATTACATTTCTTCATACTTCTTCCTCAAACCTTTGTTCTAAAAATTTAAAACGAAGATGGGGACATGCTGCTGAAACTTGGATTTAATCAAGATAATTCTTATCCGATATATACAAGAATCCCTTCTGCAACATCAACTTATTATTCTATGTTCTTTAAATCCAATCTCTGTAAGTTCATGTTACTTTTTGATGTAATATTTTAATAGTAACCCTGACATGTTAATAGACCTGGATTTGAGCCTATGCCTGTTAATAAACTGATTCATATTTAAACAGTTTTACTATAATTACATGTATTTTTCCATACAGCTGTTCTGCTATTCAGTTGTTATTATATGCCTATTTCTGTTATTATATGCCTATTTCTATTATTATTTGCCTATTTCATTTCTTCTCCTTCTCTTATTCCCTCTTTATTTTATAAGCCTAGGCTACCTTCGAGCCTAGGCCAATCTCATATGACCTACGTATGAACGAAATTGGGACGATGGGGAATGTTTGGGAATGAAAATTTGGGGCATATCTTGTACTGTGGAATATGAATGAAATTTGGGGGTGTATGAACATGTAAATATGTAGGCTTAATTCAAGGATTAAGCGGAACATGTTAATAAAACTATAAGTAACCTGTGGAGTCTGATAAATTTGTGGGGTTAAGTAAATCTGTTAAAACTATGGGGTTAAGTAAATATGTTTAATCGGTTGGGGTTATATATGAACCTGTTAACCTGTAATACTTAAACTATTTAATTTTTTGGGGTTATACGAGCCTGCTAACCTGAAAAAAACTTAACCTGTTAATCTGTGGTGGTTAGGCAGACCTGTTAATTTGTAAGGCTTAACCTGTTAAAAATCCTAGTTAATTGGGGGACACAAGTTTAGGGATTTGGCTTGTGTCATATGCAGTGTGGGGTACATATCAGTCAGTAACCCATTCTGGTATTAAACGGGGAACCTGCACTAGGTAGGGGTCAGGGCACACATACTGAACTGATAGTAAGAGGTTCATCTAAAAAGAGGGTGTATATGGGCACGTTCCAACGGAGTCATGAGCTTGCATGGGTCCGGTCTGTGGCGGATAATAATTCGTTGTAGAACCAGTAAATAGGTCTGTGTCCTTCTATAGGTTGCCACTTTAGGAAGTAATACACCATATTGTGGGGCCGACACAGGGTATTTACACGTTAGGGAGCCGATCGCTTGGGGTAGTAATTAGGGTACATCTAGTCCTGCCTGTTTTCTGTTGAGGCACCCGTTATTTCTGTTTGGAGTAACACTCGTTATTTCTATTGAGGTACCTGTTATTTCTGTTTAGGTAAAACCCGTTATGTAACTAGAGTACACCTAAAACTACCATTATGTTTCTGTTGGGATCATTCTATTCTGTTAAGTAATTAGGGGATACCTAATCCTTTCACATACCTGTTATACTAGTATTGGTGCAGAGAAAAATAATTGAGAAGCATAGCTTGGTCCATATTATTCTGTTTATTCTGCTTATCCTGTTCATCTTGTTTATACCTGTTGTATGTTACTGCCATCCCTCATCGAGTTTATTAACCTGTCTTGATACTTTTACTTCTTTATATGCTAAAAGTCACTGGACTCACCAAACTTTATGTCTGACCCTTTTTGTTTCCCTTTCTCTCTTTCCTTTTCCCCCAGGTTCTCAGGGTGGGAACGCTCAGGTGTGATTAGGACTCTCTCTCTCTTCTGTTTCTATTTGGATCTTGATATGCTTTGATATATCGCTTCGACTACTTGTCTACTTTGTTATGGCTATTATTAGGGATTATGATTTTGCATTTCTGTACTCTGATGGTTTTTAGTGCAAGACAGATTTTTTGGTTTGATGTACTTGGTTTAATTATTTTGGCCTTATGTTGTAACTGGTTTTGAGACTACAATGTTTTTTCTGCTGAATAACGAAGTTTTAAATTTCCGCTGCTATTTTATATCTGTCTTGTGAGATTCTGTTTCTGTTTACCTATGACGTTTCACGAAACTTAATGCATTCTGATAAAGAGTGACATTAACGGACGTGGGGTGCCGCATTTGGTATCAGAGCTAAAGGTTACAAGATTGGATAAAAGTTTTGAAAATTATTTTCAAAAATAAATTATTTTCAAAGAAAAGTATGTTTTTGAAATACATATTTCCTAAAGCCATATAAAATATCTTTTCGATTCACTGTTTGAATCCCTTTTCCTTTTCTTTCCAGCATGTCTGGGGAACTGAGTCTTCTCGAGGGTGTCCCGATGCCGGCTTGGTTCCGTAGATATCTTGAGGCTATGACACCTACCGGAGGCCAAGGAGATGCCCCTCCCCAAGCAACAACCGCTATTCCTCTACCTCCGCGAGTAGATAACTTCTCTAAAATATGCAAGGACTTCTGTGCTATGGGAGGAAATCCATTCCGTGGAACTGAAAGCTTTGTGGAAGCACGAAATTGGCTACGAGAAACAGAGAAATTGTTTGGGCTTTTTGAGGCCGACAACTATAGGAAGAAATAGTTGGTTGCATGGCAGCTTAAGGACGAGGCTTCGTTTTGATGGGAGGTGACACAAGTAGAGCGTCCAGTAGATACTTAGGATGATTTCCGATAGAGATTCGAGATGAAGTTTCTTTCTAAGGCAGAAGGGAGTATACAGATGGAGAGATTCTTGGCACTTAAGCAAGGAAGTATGTCTATTAAAGAGTGTGTCAATAATTCAATCAGTTGGCAAGTTTTGGTCTGGAATTGGTGAACACCTCGCACAAGAAAGCTTTAAGATTTGCGAGGGGATTAAATCAACCTCTCCAAGCATTGGCATTGTCTCATATACTGATGGGGCAACTTTTGAAAGACTTGTTGGCATGGCATTGATGCAAGAAGAGGTCAAGGATGAGAAGAAAGAGGTTATGACCGATGAGATGCAAAACAAGAAAGTGTGGCCCAAGAAAGAAACCCAAAAGAAAGGTGGAAAGAATGACAACGCTCAGAACAAAAAGAAATTTCATGGTTGTGGGAGTTTGGGTCATCTGGTCAAGGATTGCAGAAAAAGGAAGAATGCTTGCTTCAACTGTGGTGAAGTTGGACACTATACTAGGAATACCCGAAGAATCAAGGACAGGGGAAAAGGGTAGGATCTTCAGGAGTGCAGGTGCATGCACTTGATGCTAGTGGACCGGACATAGGTCGGAAAGTTTTGTTGAAGGTTTGATTTCCATTTCCGATCATCCAGTTAGGACTCTTTTTGATTCTACCGCTTCTCATTCTTTTATATTTGATTCTATGGCTGAGTCTCTACACCTTAGTACTAGTATTGTTTCTGATCCCGTTATCGCCTCAAACTCCATTGGGGCACGACTCATTTTTCTATCATATGTCGGGGTTTGAGGATATCTGTGTTAGGCATCGAGTTCGAGTGCAACGCGTATGTGCTCGGTTTTATGGGCTATGGTCAGATTCTAGGGATGGATTAGCCAGCCATGTATGGTGCTATCCTAGACTGTAAGAGGAGGGTCGTTAAACTTTTGACTTGCCAAGGGAGGACTCTCGAGATTTCCTGTGACCCAAAGGGGTCTGTCATGCTTAGTTTCTGATAATCACTTGATGCTTCTGCCAATGATTTGCGATCTGTACCCATAGTCTATGAGTATCCGGATGTTTTTGATGAGGTTTGGGGTTTACCTTCGAGGCGTGAGATTGATTTTCGGATATACTTGGTAGATAATGCGAAGCCAGTCACATTGCCTGTGTAATGTCCCGTATTTTCAATTGTTAGATATTTAAATTATTTTATTATTTAAAATATTATATTTGGAATATTAATGGATTTAGTATTGAATTCATTTATTTAAAACAAAGTTTGAATGTTTAAATTTATATTTAAATTAAAAGGAGCTCGTAATGGCGCGGTAGTTCGTAATATTGAGTTTTGAACTTTAATTGAGTATACAGGATCCGATAAAAGTTGGATTTTCATGAAATAAGAAATGTTTGAATCTTGTTGATTATAATTTTCATATAGAAGAGAAAAATCGGGATTTCATGTTATAGATTGTAGTTATGTCCAATTCAAATTTTAAAATAGTCGCTATGGAAATCTTAATAAACGATCATGTTTATTAAATAATTTAATAAGGATTTTCATATATTTTGGGTACCGTTTTAACTCGAAATTGACGATGTTGAATTGTAAATTTATATTGGATTATATTTGAAGCATTATGATATTTCCAGTTGGGTATTCATGATTATACTAATTTATTATTATTTAATTGAATTTTTTTGGAATTTAATTAATATTTTATCGATATTAATATAAGCCTTAAAAAGGGCCATTTTGTAAACAGTCTCGGTTTACGATGAAATTAGTTTCATTGGAACCGTAACATTAAATTGTTGCACGATACCAAATTTCATGGCAAACTGACGTCATATGTGACAGCGATAGCCGTAAACGTCTCTGTTTTTAATTAATCATTTATATCTTTAGACAGGAGTAACTTTAAGGGAATAAAAGACTGGCCAAACGAACTCCGATTTTAACGAAACAAATTTCATTGGATCCGTAAAGAAAAGGACTAGTGGAATTTCAAAGTTTCAAGTTGATTGGATTTATTTTCTAATCGTAGGAAAATTTAAATGCGTGATTTTTCCCTTGTCGATTATAAAGGACTTTTTACAAACGACCTCAGAATTCGGCGAAACCTGTCTGATCGTGTTCGGAATATTTTATTATGCTAGAATTAGGAGTTTCGTCTCAATTGGATGTCGTATGGAGCGGTTTTTGCGAGAAGCTTCACGCGTAAGTTTCACAAAAAATATAATAACAATAAAATTCTATTATTTAAACCCATCTAAACTTCAATACCCTAAATTCACGCAGCTGCGTGGTCAACACGGATGAGCCGCCGCCCAAACCATTCAACGACAGCAAACTTTTCCAAAATTTCTCCACCAAATCGTGAAATCCACTTGTTACTTCAAGAAACCATCAACAACAAAATCAAAGAGGGGGTCAATATCTATAAGGTGAACGGTGATGATCGTATATTGTTTGATGATGTGGCCAGAAAACCAGTTCGAAGTCGTGGCGTTCAGTGTATTTTGCCGGTGATTGGCTTAACCGGGGTGTCGAGATTCATGACATAGGTTGAGGATACGACGGCGCGTCATTGAGAAACTCCAGATCGCAGTCCGGTTGTCGAAGTTGGCTGCGTCGATCAAAGGAACAACGTGTTTTCTGAAAGCCTGGAACGAGGTATTCGTATGCGAGAAGGTAGCAGAGGAATCATCAGCCGCTAATTTTGGGTTAATGGTATTTTAATTAAATTTATTAAGCTTTAATTAAGGATTATTAATTAAATTAAATGATTAAACTACTGTTGGTGACAATGAGTCGGTGTGGGTTCGATGCTTCCAAATACGAGAGGAACAAAGAACAATATAGGATTAACACTAAACAATTATTTAATTTTAATTAAAAGTAACTAACTTAATTATTTTTAATTAAGGAATTTTTAATTGAATTAAATTGCATAATTATGAACAGTGCAAGAATCAGAGTTCGTGCGTGTAATCAGTTGTAGAACGATACAATAAGGGACAGAAGAAAATGAATCGGGCCTGTAGCTCTAATCAAAGTAATAATTTAATCCAATTAAGTTAATTAAGGAAATTTGTTATTCAATTAAGTCATATATTAAAGCTCATATAGCTTTTTGTTATGTTATCAGAATCAGTCCAAACTGGAGACATTGGAACCATATCGGATAATACTACACTGTTATGCTGGTTCAGAAGAGTTCAGAAACAATTAGCATTTTCGTTTAATTTTAGACACCAGTTTAAAATTAAACGGAATAATGATGAAATCATTGAATCGAAATACAATATGAGTTAATTCTCACGCTTTCTGAAATACTGTGATGTGGTTAAATTCATACGATTGTAACTTGTCATAAAATTGGGTGATTGGTTGCTTGGTTGGTTATTGATTGTTGTTGGTTGTCGACATTATTTATGTCGAACTGGATGATTTAGATTAAAATATTTGTTTCAGATATTATTATTAAATGATATAAACTGTGATGTAGGGAAGAACAGGTTGGAGGGATCCAACCGGATACCTCAAATATTTTATATGTTGTTTGCTTTTATATTATTTATATATGCACTGATTGAACCCAAATGACACTGAAAACCTGTTCTGACGTTAATGTTGAATAGATATTCAACGTTGTTGTATTTTTAATCAATAGACGGTATTGATTGAGGGATTGGTAGCAAATGGCCTAAAACACACCTTTTTATTTAGACGTTGATTTGCCGTTAGGCGAATTGACGCAGTTTAGTTATAAAATTTAATTTATATAACTGAAACAAGTTTTCCAATTATATTTTATATAATTGAAGTTAGAAATAATTTGATATTATAAAATGGTTTTAATTTTATAAAATGATTTTTATATAATAGGAGTTGTACGTTTAAATAAGTTTTGTAGGCAAATCAAGTGGAAATTAACGTATGGGTTTGGAATAATTGTTTTTAAAACAATTGGGTAATATTATTAGATTAATTATTAATCTAATAGGAAGAAGTAATTGAAATCAGTTAACAAATTAACTAATGGTTTGAAATTGACTAAATCAACTGTTTTGTTTGAAATCGATTATTAGATTAATTGATCTTCAATTAATCTAATGAAATGGTTTAGTAAATAATTATTTTAATAAGATTTCTTAAATACTAAATACCCTTTTTATTCGACAATGTTTTTTTTAAAATGATTTTTAAATCGACATAGTTAGTTATTACTTAATTAGATTAAATAATCTATTTTAGTTAATGAAGAAGTAGACTGCTTTTACTTCAGAAATGATAAAATTAATCATTATTTAATTAATGATAAATAAAGCGATTATTTCTTAAATGGAATTCATTTAGGATAACAACCGAGTTGAAATGGGATTAAATTGGATATTCAAATCCAAATGTTTGGAAAGGGTTTATAAAGTGAAATCAAACTAAAGTATTGAATTAAAAAGAGGTGTTTACTAAATTAAGTAAAGTGATTTGAATAGAAAGAAAATGTCAGAAAGACAAAGAAGATGAACGTCAAAATGGTTTTATTAAAGAAATGAATAAATGGATTTTAGTTATAAAATCCCGAAAGCTTAGTTTATAATATGATGTTTAATAGTTTTGAATGAAGTATTAATCCATTATAAACGAAATGGTAATTAAAGAATTCAAAGCTAAAGGAAATGTTTCGGCAAGGATGATTTAATATATGGATTGAATAGTAATAGTTATAATCAATCGAGATTTCCTAGAATAGGAATATGGTTTATAAACCATACTTTGAACAAAATATAAATAAGAATTTGGTTGATAGTTTAAGTAATATGGATTTTTAAGTTATAGACATTTTTCTATTTCAAGATAAGAATGTTGTCGATCAAGGTCTGAGAGGTAATTAAAATACCCCAACTTGAATGGCTTCACTATTACCGAGGGATGGTATTAGTTTGTAATGGTAGAGCAAGTTGAAATTAATTTATTATTTCCAAAATAAAGGGAATACAAAGAAGATTTTGTGAATATGATAATACTGCCAAGTAAAGGAAATGGAAAGGGTTTTTATGGAAGTGTAACGATATTTCCAAAATAAAGAAATGAAAGGGAGTGGCGAATATATAGTAACATTTTCAAAGTAAAGAAAATAAAGAGAGAGTTAGTAAATACACTTATTATATATATATATATATAAAAATGTGGTTATTGTTTTCAAAGTAATGAAAACAATGGGAGTTAGGATAAAAACATGTAAATACAATTTTGCTTAGCGCTGCACCTGGGTGAAGAGTTCGAAACCCTAATTTTCCGACCTCCTACTCGATTTGCTATTTTCATCCACGAACGATTCTTCATAACTAGATGAAATGGGCTTGTAAGATAAGGTATCAGATTTTCAATTTTCTTTTACCCATGTAATTTAATTTCTAATAGTATGATTATCAGTTTTCATACTATATGTACCTTCTCAGTTTGGTGATAAATTAAGCTTTCTGTCAAATAATGGTTACACTTTCTACTCTTCGCTTACACCTCATGTCAGTACTACGTACTTTGTGTTGAGGTAGATTGTTTTAATGAGGAGAACATTAAGTCCCACATCACCAAGTCTTTTGGACTATTCCAAAATATATAACAAAGCCTTGTATATGATATTGTGAATTAAAATGACATGGGCTTGAGTATTGACTTGGTTGGGTATGCATATGTGCTTGGGCCTATAAAATATTTATAGGTCAAAGATTGGGCACTTGGGCACTTGGGGCACGTGGGCGCGTGCGTGACCGTACAGAGGCGAATTGGGCTGAACGCAGACAGTCACATTTTTTGAATTCGAACAGACGGACGTGTCTGTTTGAATGTGCCTATTCCAGAACGGTCATGCCTCTTTGTCTTTTATAAATACATATCTTCTCTCCCTCGTCTCTCCTCTTGTATACTACAGTTTCTGTTTTATCTCCAAACAATAAAAATCCCATTAAACTCACAGGCATTGCCACGCCTCTGGGTTTAGGTTTTGTTGTATCCTGGGAAGCAGTCTGTCGTTCGACCCATTGGCAAACTCAGACGAGTGGGGACAGATATTGCTTTAAGGACAGCGAGCCCGCGCCTCAAAACCGACGACCATTGATTCTGCACTGCAGTGAATTTTATCAACAATCTTAAAGCAATATCTACTATGGAGAACAGTGCAGAATCCGCCTTCAAATTGATGAATCAGGACTTCGTCCGCCTTGGCAGAATGGATGGAACAAATTTCACGCGATGGCAGGACAAAATGAAGTTCCTCCTTACTACCCTCAAAGTCTCGTACGTGCTTGATGAAAACCTTCCACCGATTCCTCCTCCAACAGACAAAGATACTGAAGAACTGAAGAAAAAGAGGATGAAACGCGAGGAAGATGAACTGCTGTGCCGAGGCCACATTCTTAATACATTATCCGATCGGTTGTATGATCTCTACATTCCACTGAAGTCGCCAAAAGAAATCTGGGATGCGCTCGAAGCAAAGTACAAAACAGAGAAGATCGGAACAGATAAGTTTTTAACGTTACAGTATTTTGAATTTGAAATGAAAGATGATGTCTCTGTTATGGACCAAATGCATGACTTACAAGTTCTGGTTGGAAAACTTGCGGATTTAAAAGTGCAAATTCCAGAATCAATTCAGTTAGGGGCTATTATTGCTAAACTTCCACCTAGTTGGAATAATTATCGTAAAAAGCTCCTACACATGACTGAAGAACTCACGTTGGAACGGATTGGAAAACACATACGGATTGAAGAGGAAAACAAAATCCGTGATGGTGTTTTTCCAATAGCAAACGTGAACAATGTCAATTCTGGAAAGAAGAGGAAGAATGCTCAAAACCAGAACTTTAAGCCAAATAAGAAGACTAAGACGGATGGCAACTCTAATCCAAAGGATAAGAAAAACAAGGCTTGCTATAACTGCGGCAAACTTGGGCACTTCAAACGAGAGTGCAGGGCACCTCCAAAGCAAAAAGGCCAATCTAAAAATGCAAACATGGTTGAGAACGACGAAGTTCAAGAAATCATTGCTATGGTTTTAGATTTGCAGATTGGCATGATAACTGACTTGCACATGGCAATTGCGGAAACAAAATCTTCGGATTGGTGGTTTGATTCTGGTGCAACAGTTCATGTATGCAACAACAAAGGGCTGTTCAAGACCTACACAGAATTGGCAGAACAACAGGAAGTGCTTATGGGAAATGGAAATGGTGCAAAGGTTCTGGGGAAAGGAAATGTGGAGATTCATTTTACTTCCAACAAGAAAATCACTCTCACCAATGTACTTCATGTTCCTGATATTAAAAAGAATCTGGTTTCTGCATCAATCCTATGCAAGAGTGGTGTCAAATCTGTCTTAGAGGCTGATAGTTTAATTCTGTCCAAAAATGGCATGTTTGTGGGTAAAGGTTATGCATGTAATGGGATGTTCAAACTCAGTATTAATGAAATAAATGAATGTTCTGCTTATACTGTTGACTCTTTATCATTATGGCATGCACGTTTAGGGCATTTAAATTATAGATCTTTGAAATATATGTCAAAACATGGTATTATTTCTGTTACTAATGATAAACATGATAAATGCGAGATATGTATACAAGGCAAAGATTACAAAGAAACCATTCCCAACAGTTGAAAGAAACTCAGAACTCTTGGATTTAATTCATTCCGATATATGTGAATTAAATGGAATTTTAACCAGAGGTGGAAAAAGGTATTTCATTACCTTTATTGACGATTTTTCTAAATACACACATGTGTATTTGCTAAGAAATAAAGATGAAGCTTTTGACATGTTCAAATGCTATAAAACAGAAGTTGAAAATCAAAAGAGTAGGAAAATAAAGGTCCTACGTAGTGACAGAGGAGGAGAATACTTCTCCACTGAATTTTCTAACTTATGTGAAGAACATGGAATTATTCATCAAAAAACTGTGCCATACACACCACAACAAAATGGTTTGGCTGAAAGGAAAAACAGAACTCTGGTTGATATGGTAAATTCTATGTTATTAAATGCTAAATTGCCACTTAATTTGTGGGGAGAAGCATTATTATCTGCATGTCATTTGCACAATAGAATCACTTCAAGGAAAACTAAAGTTTCTCCTTATGAATTATGGAATGGTCGAAAACCTAATCTGCGATATCTAAGGGTGTGGGGGTGTATTGCCTTCTATAGGGTGACTGATCCAAAACGGACTAAACTAGGTCCAAGAGCATTGAAAAGCTTGTTTGTAGGATATGCTGAAAACTCTAAAGCATATAGACTACTAGATTTATCCTCAAACACGATTGTTGAATCAAGGGATGTTGAGTTTATTGAAAATAGATTCAAGGATGATTCAAACGCAAATCAGTCATTAAATCCCAACATTATTCAAACACCAACGGATGTTATTACGCCTTCTACTAGCAGTAAAAGGAAGATAACAAATGAACAGACAGAAATAAGAAGGACACAGAGAATCAGAAAAGAGAATTCTTTTGGTCCAGATTTTATATCATCTCAAGCTATGGCATTCCTTGTAGAAGGAACTCGAGATGAAGTTACTAACAAAATTCCTATAGTACTGAATATAGAAGATGATCCGAAAACATACAAAGAAGCTATAACTTCCAGAGATTCTGCTTTTTGGAAGGAGGAAATTAACAATGAAATGGATTCAATTTTATCAAATAATACTTGGGTATTGGTAGACTTGCCTCAAGGGTCAAAACCTATTGGTTGTAAATGGGTGTTTCGAAGAAAACGTAATAATGATGGTAGCGTGCAAACTTTCAAGGCTAGATTAGTAGCCAAAGGATTTCGGTAAAAGGAAGGAATTGATTTCTTTGATACATATGCTCCGGTTGCAAGAATTACATCAATTCGAGTACTAATAGCATTAGCATCAATCTATCAGTTGCATATCCACCAAATGGATGTCAAAACAGCCTTCCTTAATGGTGAACTTAACGAAGAAGTTTACATGGAACAACCAGAAGGTTTTATCCTTCCTGGGAATGAAAGAAAAGTTTGCAAATTGATAAGATCATTATACGGATTAAAACAAGCACCAAAACAGTGGCATGAGAAATTTGACTCGATTATACTTCAAAATGGCTTCACATATAATAGTGCAGACAAATGTATCTATTCCAAGTTTACAAAGGAATATGGAGTAATCATTTGTTTATATGTAGATGACCTATTAATATTCGGAACTAACATGAAAGGAATACAAGACACCAAGAATTATTTAACTTCAAAATTCAAAATGAAAGATTTAAATGAAGTTGATACAATTCTAGGTATAAAGGTTAGTAAAGATAGTGGGGGCTATGCACTAAATCAGTCACACTATATTCAAAAAGTGCTCCAGAAGTTTGGACATCTAAAAATTAAAGATGCCAGTACCCCAATAGACTCGAGTATAAATCTCAATAAAAATGAAGGAAGATGTATTGCTCAACTCGAATACGCAAGCGCTATTGGAAGTATAATGTATGCAATGCATTGTACAAGACCTGATATAGCATATGCAATATGCAAACTTGCCCGATATACTAGCAATCCTGGTATAGATCATTGGAAAGCAATTGAAAGATTACTTGGTTACCTAAAAAGAACCAATAATTTAGGGCTTACAATGGATTTCCAAGTGTATTAGAAGGATATACTGATGCAAGTTGGATAACTAGCGCCGGTGATAATAAATCTACTTCGGGTTGGATTTTCACATTAGGTGGAGGTGCTGTTTCTTAGGCATCAAAGAAACAAACTTGTATTTCACACTCCACAATGGAATCAGAATTTATAGCGCTTGCTGCCGCAGGAAAGGAGGCAGAATGGCTACGAAATATGTTACTGGATATCAAGTTATGGCCAAAACCAATGCCAGCCATATCATTACGATGTGATAGTCAAGCTACTATGTCACGAGCATATAGTAACATATACAATGGAAAATCAAGACATATAAGTCTTAGACATGAATATGTTAGACAAATAATAAATGATGGAATTATTACTATTGTCTACATAAGATCCAATGATAATTTGGCAGACCCATTCACAAAAGCCTTGACTAGAGAAATGGTAAGATCCACGTCAGTCGGAATGGGACTTAAACCTTGCATTAATCAATGATAGTGGAAACCCAACCTTAATATTAATTAAATTAACTTTAAAGTTTAATGGGTAATAACAAACTATCATATGATTGGGAAGACACTAAGACAAAATAGTGTAAACTGTTACATGTTTAAAGAGGCTGAGTTGAATAACTCTTAATAAAGTTCTAGTTAGTCTGGTAACAGAGACATTGAAAAGAAAAAAGAACTTTACCTTTATGAACTTGGAAGTGGTGCCGCTTCCAAACAAGAGTTTATAGGGTTTGCTCTTGTAAAAAGTTCATTAAGCTGGGATGGAGCACATGGCCATAACGGTGCTCACAGGTAGGGAAATTTATTGGTAAATTGAAATTACGTGTGTAGTATTTCCGACTTTATAATCCAACGGAGACTTGGTTTAAGTTAAGACCACCCAACTCTTCATTAAAGTCCTGAGATACTCACACTAATACGTGGTTTAATCGAATAGATACCACATATGATGCGTAATTTCTAGTTAAGATAAAACTAAACAACATCAATAAAACAATCTAGTGGGGGATTGTTGAGGTAGATTGTTTTAATGAGGAGAACATTAAGTCCCACATCACCAAGTCTTTTGGACTATTCCAAAATATATAACAAAGCCTTGTATATGATATTGTGAATTAAAATGATATGGGCTTGAGTATTGGCTTGGTTGGGTATGCATATGGGCTGAGCCTATAAAATATTTATAGGTCAAAGATTGGGCACTTGGAACACGTGGGCGCGTGCGTGACTGTACAGAGGCGAATTGGGCTGAACGCAAACAGTCACATTTTTTGAATTCGAACAGACGGACGCGTCTGTTTGAATGTGCCTATTCCAGAACGGTCATGCCTCTTTGTCTTTTATAAATACATATCTTCTCTCCCTCGTCTCTCCTCTTGTATACTACAGTTTCTGTTTTATCTCAAAACAATGAAAATCCCATTAAACTCACGGGCATTGCCACGCCTCTGGGTTTAGGTTTTGTTGTATCCTGGGAAGCAGTCTGTCGTTCGACCCATTGGCAAACTCAGACGAGTGGGGACAGATATTGCTTTAAGGACAGCGAGCCCGCGCCTCAAAACCGACGACCATTGATTCTGCACTGCAGTGAATTTTATCAACACTTTGTCCCCTCATACTAGCGGTGCATCCTTTCAACCCAACCTATCCCATACTCAACTTGCAATGCCATTATTGTAGTACAGCATGTTGTTGTTGCTTTAACCAAAATTTCATAATTTATGCCCATAATAACAATTACAAACAATGGCTATGGAGTTATGCTATTCAAACCGTTAAAAACCTGTATGTCCAAAATTTTGAACTGGTACATTATTTTGCATAAATAAATTTTGGTCATACAATGAACTACCCTTGCTACAGGTATGATTCAACCTGATTAAACATGACTTGGGTTTACTTCACTTAACAGAGGTCGGATTAACTTTTTATTTGGTTCAGCAATTTTAATATAAGTTTGTGTAAAATGCAGACAAGACATCTGTACGATTGTTCAGATCCTAACTCATTGCGAGTTTTACTTCTACTTCTACATATTGCAACTAGTTAATAACCAGCGTCATAGTTGGACCATTGGTGCTTGATTTGCAGTTAGACGATTAGTATTCGCTGATCCACGATGTCAATTTAGACTTGGTTAAACTTATGTTTGTAAAAACCTAGAAAACAAATACTTTTTTTTTTCTTCTGTTTTGCAAAACAAAGTGCTCTCAGTTATGCAAAATGTACTCAGTGTTGGTATACAAGTGGTCCTTACTTTATTAAATTGTTTGGTACTCTATTTTTAGTAAAACTGAGTGAACTACTCTGCTTTCCAGCACTGAGTTTTATTTGCAAAATTGAGTTTTATTCAGCTCTGTGTAACTATGGTTGATTTTGTTAGGTCAGTCATGGATCAGTGCATCAACGTTGATTTTTTTTGGATATAATGGTGGTCTGGCATACTGGTGAGCTATCTTTGTCATCTGTTTACTAACATATTGCTTAATTTTCTTTTTTTCACATGCTTACTTAATACAAAACTCCTAGCTTGCTGATTTTGAAATGAAAGGTGTTCCCATTATACGATGAAGAGACTTATTAGTAGAGACTACTCGCTTGCTTGCTATTTTTTCACAAACTTATTTCCTCATCTGTTTTTTTTTCTTTTCACATTCCTGAAATGAAAGGTGTTCCCATTATCAGTGCATTTTTAATCTTTTGAATTGGCAGTGCATTATTTCATTGAGCTAAGTAAAAAATAATCAAATATTCAAAACTAAGTATGATAAATTGGTTAATGTTTATCATCTTTGAGTTCTAGTTAAGTAAATAGAAATGAATTAACTATTCGTTGCAAATCTATTGTCATGTTCAATGAATATTTTTTGAATAATACCAGATTTTTTGGACAAATGCGATCCAAATTTAAAATAGTTACATTTCTTGAATAGTCGATGAGCATGAGTCATTTTCTTCAAGATGTATAACCTGTACATCAAGAATTAATCATGCATGATTGCACATAAGAACATATCATTCATGCTCTTGAACTCAGCCATGATCAAAGACAAAATCCAGTCTTGTTGTCCAAACAGAATTACAAAACTACATTGATTTTTGTCTAATTGATGGAATTAAGGAATCTTGAGCCACTTAATTCGTTTGTGCTCCCTCGGTCAAGTTCCTTCTATCTCAGTTCATTACATGATGATTGGAAGAAACTATTCATCCAGTATTTTCGTTTATTATATACATAATTTTTTTTTCTTTTCTTTTTGTGCATATATTGATTAGTCGATTTCAGAAAATTGGCCTTTAACTAGTTGAGTTTTGCTTGTGCATATATTGATTGCTTCATCTGCATGTTTGTTTTGTTTTTGGCCGTGATTATCTATGAGTTGGCTGTTTTGAATTCTATTTTACTACCTGATATTTTTACATGAAAAAAAACCAAGAGCACTGGTCCCCTTGAGGGAGCCAATCAGTTTTTGTTTTTTTGAGTGTTTTCAGTGGCTTCCAAGTGTAAAGTTGATTGAATTTTAGTTAAACTATGTTCCTAAACCTGTATTAGTTCATGGTCATTGGTGTTGGCCAATAGTTGCAAATACATGGTTTTTTTTTTTTTTTTTTTTTTTTTTTTTTTTTTTTTTTTTTTTTTTTTTGCTGATTACTTTACATTGATTTCTGACAGTAGTTTTATTATATCCCGGTTTTTAGTGCTAGCTTTGGTATTGTTAAGTTTTGTAATGAAGCTGACCAAGACTACCAATGCCTCTTATGTTAATACTACTCTGTATTTAAGCTTTTTTAGGCTACCTTTGGTGTTACGTCTCTTGGTATTTTCAGGTATTACTGTACATAAAAGGTCTGGTTCTGCTGACACTAAATTCAGGAAAGAAATTGATGAGACTGGTGAGTTATCATTTGAAGTGTAATTTAGTCTACCAAAAAGCACTTACCCCTGTATTACTGCTACGCATTCACCACTTATTGAAATTTTTTAAATCCCACGTAATAGAAAATTGGTATGGAAGAACTTGTTGAAATTCTGTAAATCCTACATATGTGTGTATGAAATGTATTTCCTTATAAAAGAGGTAGGCTGAGTTTACTTAGGGATGCTTTTTTTCCAAGTTTGCTTTTTTATAATCTTTGGTGACCTGTATTTTTGCGAATGTTGCTACTTATCGCTTTAATAACAATTATGAGATTTGAAATATTATATTTAACTAGTAAATATGAATTTTAGAGAAGCTTTGAAGGATGTTTAGCAAGGTCATTGTGTTGGAAAAATTACCAGGGTATGTGGCCAGCGTGTAAATATAAAAAGTGATTTTGCTATTGTAAACAAGCTTTAACAATGTCATCAGTTAAAGAATTAAAATTTAAAGCATACTATTTTGAATGGCATGTAAATAATTCTTAAGTGCTGCATTGTTTTTACATGGAATGATGTTTCTTTACCGTTGCTTGATACCAGGTCTCGGAGCCTCATTATAGTCAACGTTTACCCTGATTGCTCTTTATTTCAACGTTTGTTGCCATGGCTTTGGTGCAAGTAGCCTCCTCTTCCCTTTTTCAGTTTGTTGTTTCTTTCGAAAATTTGTCCTATATTGGATAGTCTTGAGCAATGTATTATTTCCTATTATTTTAACACTTGTATTAATGTCATTTAGAAACATATACGTCTTAGTTATTTATACACCTATAGTCAGTGAATACTTTGAATACGGTTAGTGTCAACCTATATCAACATCTCAAATAATTTTCAAACAATAGATATGCACATCCACAGATAGAGACAAATATCGGATATTTATCTTATCCGCTAACGATTGATCAATCATGAAACTTAAATGAATACATTTTCCTCCAACTTAATTTTTTATCATCTATTTAGAATTGATCTCTTTTCTACACAAATTATTACCAGTTAATTTGTTAACAAAGCTATGAATTAATATTTTCCTATAACAAGATATATAATAATATTTATTTCTGTATGATGTCTATTTGTTATGAATTAGTCGACGTATATATGCATGTTTACATTCCTTTATACATGTACATATGGTGTCCATTTTTTATAAATTAGTCGACTTATATATGGTGTCTATTTGTTAATTTTCACTTAACGCAATCGTTGTGATCGTTAACCTTCTTACTGGTCAGGGTAAGCATTACATGGTTAACGTAACCACAACAAAGATTAGATCGTATAATTCTTGGAACTACATGTCCTGCATTATGTGCAAAGGTGTTGTGCCCACGCTGTGACGAAAATGTTGCCTTTTCTATATTTAGGTATGTGTTCCCATGATTGCTTATCTACAAATGATCTTTGTACTAAGTTGGTTGCTAACAGGTATCGTGTCAACATTGATATCCTCGACGGCTCAATGTCAACGACTGTTAGTGCGTTTGGCAGAGAGGCAGAGCGACTTATCGGACTGGGCGTTGAACAACTGGTTACCATATCAAATTTAGTATGTAGTCCTTACTTTTACAAAACAGTCTAATGCTTTGTTTATTTTTGAGTTATTAACATATATATAATTGTATGCGCACAAGATGATGTATTTGATTGTATTCCACACACACACACACACACACATACATACATACATATATATATATATATATATATATATATATATATATATATATATATATATATATATATATATATTACAAAACAGTATAATGCTTGTCCATTTCAAATATCACCACATTTCGGTAATGTTACCCCTCACCGTATGCTTTTTTTTCAAGGCGCACGGTATGTTTGTTTGCCTTTTTTTCTTTTTTGGGGTGGAAAAACATTTTGCTATTCAGTTATTCGAACGAGAAGTCAGAGAGCCTGAAGTTGTCTGGTGATTTGTTTAATCATGTTAATGTTATTACTTAAATAGTCGACATTGTTAATGATTCTTCTTATGTCAGCTTTCTTCAGACTTTTGTGAAAAATGACCATATAGATAAAACTAGACTAATCACAAAATCCATTTAAGCTTTTCATACTAAAATAAACAGCCACACTTGAAAAATAATGCTATTTATGGCGTCCCTATAAGCAGCAATTAAAAACTGAACTATTAATGTTTGGCATCATTACTTGCTGATGGTATATATACAATTTTTTTGCCATCCCGCTTGACATGGTAAGAACAAAATAATATGAACTTTTGAAAGAGTTATGTTTCTTTTAAATCACTTGAACTGGACGAAACAGAGAACACATATCACTCTAAATTGGAGATATCAAATCAAGCTTCTGTCGCGCCATGCAGTGAAAGACATAACATGATCTTGGCAAGCTTATCATCATCATTAATCAACTGAGATGGCTATATGATTGTTGTTGCAAAAATGAAGAAACTGCAACTCATTGCTAATTGAAACGCTTGCTGCACTTGAATGGTATCCTCTGAGTTCTCTATAAATTGCTTCGGTGTGATTTTGTTTGGTATTACATGCAAGTATTTAATTAGTAATAGTAATCTATTACCGGTTCGTACAGCTCCGGGAACTCATTACCGGTGGACCGAGTGTCATGTTCAGTCAATCGGTAGAGCAATCTGGAGATTACAGTTCTAGATATTGTGTCAATATTGTTTTTTTTATATGTTTTATGATTGTCCGCTTGATTATTATTGTTGAAACCAACAAACAAGAGCTAATTTATGGGCATAACAACAATCATTTTAACAAACAAGTGCTAAATATCTTTATATACAGGCAAGTTTGTAATTATTAATCAACGACTTACCAATTTATGGGCAGAACAACAATCATTTTATCAATGGTAACAAGAAACTATTATGTCCTTTTTTGACTTACCTACTATGGTAATGATTTTCTTATAAAGGTAATGATTAGCTATACCATAACAGCCCAAATTAAAATATAAAAAATTATAATTTTTCAGTGCTTAGTTTCTTTTTTTCTTGTTTTGATGATTGCTTAATTATTCAGTATTTTGTTCTCTTATTTCATAGCATCACATAGAGTGCTGCTGTTCTTTAAAAAAAAAAATCTTTTTTATTCTAATGGTAAATAATAATTTTCATCCATATTTACGCTTAATAAGAATTAATGATAAATTGTTACCAAATATTCAATACTATACGACTCATCTGCCAATTTTTCACGTTGTTTTGTGCGATTAATGCTACAGGAACATTTCAGATTTATGACAAGAAGAAAATATTGTGATGCCAACTTCTTTAGTGACAAAATCTAGGAGCATTGTATATTATGCACATATGTGATAGATGTTTTTAAGTTCATGTCTTTGGAAGAGTGCTTTTAGTCCTTTTAATGTGTACATAGTAGAAAATATGTATTCTCCAAGCATGAGACTTGGACCATTAGGCTAACATAAATTCACTAGTATAAACCCCAATTTATTACAACAATGCCATCAACAAACAAAAAGTTTGTTAATTAAAGTCATTCTTATCAACAAAATGCCTGAAGTTATCAAGTTATGATGTATGGCTGTACAATTTAATCAAGTTAGTTGGTCCCCAATAGTATAAGTTAAAAGTACTAATGGTATAATAGATTAATAAAAGATCATTGTTGCTGTGTTTTGTACTGCTGCAATCATCTTTTATTTTAGTCATGACACCACCATAATCTGCATCTTAAATTTGGAAACAATATTTCAATCTCCATACAATTTGGAATGGCATTCGGCTGGATATTGATTTGGTGATTATTGATATTTCCTTTTGTTCAGAAAAAGACTATGCAGATGATGTATGAAACAATTTACAAAGCTCTTAAAGAGGAAGGGCTCGAAGATATCTACGGACCTCAAGATTACCTGAATTTTTTCTGCCTTGGCAACAGAGAACCTCTTGACAGAGACGAAGTCCCAACTAATAGTCCTACAGCCGCAGCAAGTACTCCTGCTGTACGTATTATTAATTATCCTAACAGTTATACAATTATGTTGATCAAATAGCGTAATACTAATTGTAAATTCGTTATACTTGTGATCCCTTGTGTTTCCCTAACACAAATTTGTAGGGATCACATAGACCTTAATTTTGTATTTAAAATAATAATAAAAAGCTTTGATGGCAGAACAACCTTAAATCAAGTTTTGAATCATAAGCAATATTACCGATGATAACTACGGCGACTTCAGCGTAAAGAACTGCTTCTTTTAAACTGTTCTTTGTTTGATAGATAGATTATCTCTCCATGTGCAAGCGTGTAGGCTCACACGCTTGTTGTTCACATAGCTTTCTGACACATCTACGTTTAAATATTGCTTTTATAGGGACTTGCACAAAAGACCCCCCCCCCCCCCCCCCTCATTGTGTGTGCATGGGTGTGTGTATTCACATAGCTTTCATGTACGTCCTGTTATGCATCTACCTTTAAATATTGCTTTTATAGGGACTTGCACAGCAGAACTGCCACTTCATGATCTATGTTCATTCAAAAGGTATGATAGTAGATGATGAGTATGTGATTGTGGGATCTGCAAACATAAACTAGAGGTCTTTTGAAGGTGCCAGGGATACTGAGATTGCCATGGGTGCATATCAACCTGAGTTTACTTGGGCTAGAAAACATTCTCAACCATATGGACAGGTAATTACAAGCATAACTATTTGATAGTCCATAAAAAATAGAATATAGAAGATATATAGTTGGGCACCCTTAATGTCTAATACTAGTGTTTGTTGTGTTATAGCTGGTCCATTTTTTTTTTTTTTTCCTGATGGAAACAAGAATGTATTATAGCAAATATATTTGTTATATTTTTGGGATGGGAAATTGAACACGCTTGGTTTATAGGTTTTACCTCTTTTTAATTTGTTTGCTAAGAAAAAAAGGAAAAAGAAAATAGAGAAAACAAACTTCTTTTGCACTTCATATGTTGAATCCATTTTCAGTGTTCTGTTAAACTAAAAATTTGGAATTTTCCTCAATGACCAACCAAACGGATCTTTATACTTTTTCTGAATTATGTTTTGAAATTTTTAACTTTTCCCCTTCAATCGTTTCATATGTTTGTTTTGTCCTGGTTTCCTATTCAGGGTGAGCATATCATTTATTTTTATTTTTTGTTTTTTATGGTAAAGTTATACAATCTATAATGGATCTTCGACTATAGTTATTTAACGGGACAATAGATGTCAATCATTGAAATTTTAAATCATTTTTTAAAGTACATTTGCAACTACCTACTAGCACTGTCTAGAACCATAAATAGAAAATAGAATACATGAGTCTCATCATGCAGACATTACTCCAAAAATGAAGAGTTCGATCAAATCTCTAAGCATTCTCGGTTTCATAGTGCTCGCAAACATAGCAGCATTCAAAGCTGCAAACGGTGCAATTGAATGCGGAAATGTTTCAGCTGATTCAATGGCATTCAAAATGGCTCCGTGCATCTCTGCATCACAAGATGCAAACGCACGCGTCATAGGAAGGTGCTGCTCTGAGATTGAGGTCATGGGAAAGAACCCAAGCTGCCTCCGCGTTGTCATGCTTTCAAATACTGCAAAAATGGTGGGGGTAAAACCCGAAATTGCAGTGACCATACCTAAAAGATGCGCCATTGCCGATAGACCTATCGGCTATAAGTGCGGAGGTCAGTTTTTCCAAAACTCTTAATCGTTCTTCATTTATATATATAAAAAAAAAAGAAGGAGAAGCATATAGGCTATAATTATTGATTTTATATGCAGGTTACACCTTGCCATGATCGACTACTTTGACTAGGAACCTGCTGGGGTTGATCATCTATAAATAAATTGTTATCTTGTGTAATTCTGTATTGTGCATGTACGTGTATGCTACGATGTTTGCAAGATCAATAGTAATAATATTGTGCTTTATTTTCCATGAAAACGTTTATTACATAGTAACCATTGTTGTAGTAGTAGTACTCTAGAAAAGACATTGCATATTGATCCTAATCGTAGTTGAACTTCCATTAATCCATGATGTATGACAATAGGACTCCTAACGAAGTGTACACCTTCATCCCAAATCAAGTAAGCAGATTGAATTTCATCATAATGAAAATCTGTATCCGAAGAAACAGATACAACAAAACTCTGCATTTTATTTTGAGCTGTAAAGTGTAGAACATCAGGATAAACTGTAACATTTGGTTTGCCGTATGCCGATTCTAGTATAGCTATGTACGTAGCACTTGAATTTTTACTAACATTTGTGACTGTTCTTGAGAAGTTTACAGCGTATGGGGTGTGAGAATCAGTCCTGTCTTGTAAATGGAATGACATAGTTGGGTAGTTCAGATCCTTAACCGAGCAGGTGAGCATAGCATGAAAACCACTGCCCTACAGATTATTTAGGTGATAATCTGTGCTTGATCTCAAGCATTTTTTATTAGTTTAAGTTAACCTGTCTTCGAATTACTAAGACCACGACGATATGTATTTAACTTGCATTAATTTCTGATAATTTGTATATTGGGTCTAACTTGAGTAACTTTTTGCTGCATAGATATATGGCTATAAAATATCGTTATAGGCTGAGCACCTTGGATTTCTTGAGGACTCTTTTACTAAACCTGAAAGCCTTCTATGTATGAGAAGAATCAGAGAACTCGGCGAATATAACTAGAAACAATTTGTAGTCCCTGAGGTTGTTGACATGAAAGGACATCTTTTACAGTACCCAGTTGATGTCAGCAGAAAAAGGGAAGGTTACACCACTTTCTGATTGCCAGACCTTTCCAGATTTGGGTGGGCAAATTTGTGGATCATTTTTGGCTGTTCAGGAGAATCTTACTATATGAATAGGAATGTGTTAGATTGCACCGAAGAACATGGGTACGTACTTATTCTACCATTGTGTTCTATACATAAAGAAATTTCGATTCAGAAAGTGACTGTAGTTGAATTTTTCGTTGGAGAGTTTAAATTGTCAATGAGATTGTATTACAGCAGTTGCTGAATAGTGTACTGTATAGAGTGACTGTTGTTAAATTGTAAAGCAGCGATTCTTCAGATCCAGAATGTAGTGATTGTGTGTTTTTATGGTTAATGTATTTCTTTGTACATATTATCAAAATATTCAGCGGTTTTATTTGGATGATTGAAAGGTTATATATATATATATATATATATATATATATATATATATATATATATATATATATATATATAGACACACACACATATCATACATATTATCAAAATATTCAGCGGTTTTATTTGGAAGATTGAAAGGTTTTATATATATATATATATACACACACACATATCATACATATCATCAACATATTCAGCGGTTTTATTTGGATGATTGAAAGATTATATATATATATATATATATATATATATATATATATATATAGGAGCGGCTATAGGGACATAAAATTAAACACAAAAGTATGTACATAAAATATGGACCACAAGAATTGTTTGTCTTTATGTGTAAGGTGGAATTTAGGAGGAAATCTAATGACTCAGATTTTATGTCAAAATTTTGTGCCCTTTAGACTTTCCCTACATATATATATATATATATATATATATATATATATATATATATATATATATGTATGTATGTATGTATGTATGTATGTATTTCGTTTGAGAGTTTCATTTTCACTGGTCTTGGCTGATTATGTATTTCAGGTGATTGGCTTAAAAGGCTCATTCTTTTTTTCAAAATAAAAACAAATTTGCATCTGTTCTTAGTAGTAAAACAGACGTAAATGCACTGAAGAGTAAAACTAGCATAGGCAGCAATTTGTATTTGCTGTAGCAGATGCAAATGTATTGTTATTTGCGTCAAATGTACGCTATATCAGACGCAAATATATCAAATTTGCTTCTGTTGAACAACAGAAGCAAAAATATTTTAACATTTACGTCCACTGCATTTGCATCAACATTGGAGCAGACGCAAATAATGCGAAATATTAGATGCAAATACCATGTTTTGTACAAGTGCAACATGGAATAAATTTGGAAAATTTGATGTTTAGTGTTTTTGTAAATATATGTAATGGTATTTTGTTTTCGAACTACGGTCGCTTGATTATTATTTTCGAAACTGAGTTATGGGGGAATATTATGTACTGACTGAAGATATTTTGATTTTTACATGATATCTTGCAATTTTGCTTAGTGGTGTGCAATTAAATAAAATATTAGCAGAGTTATATGCAAATTATTCGAATAATTATTGTGTGCATATAATTTCAATTAATGCATATATTTTGCATAATTGTCTACATTACTACATATCTGCAGAAGTAGTCAAGAAGAAACTGTTGCCATTAATTTTTGTGGTACTAAATACACGATCAGAAGTGCAAAAGGTTTACAGAATTATAACTGATGAGTAGTCAAATTAAATAAAAGAATTTGACATATTCAATGGAAAATTTTGTTCAAAGTTAAAAGAGAGTATACTAATTTGCAGAACATATGATTATTTACATGCAAATAACAGTAATAATTGTACACTTATATACAACAATGAACAATAATTTCTAAAAGTTGTAAACAACATCTCTCACGATAGCGACAAAACTATCAAAATTTTGACGAATTGAACAACTATTATTCCCAAACTTCAACAACACCAGTACACCAATATATGCAGGAACACTGTTATATAAAGAAAAGAATCAACAGTAATAAGCCTGATATGCAGTAATCAAATAAAATTACATAAACATTTTCATATAATTATAAATATATACATATATGTATGCATATAACAGTAATAGCTGCATACTTATATGAAAAATTCTAGAATATTTGCACATATTTTTATAAAAATGCTGAACTTTTAATATGCATATATTAAGTAAATATGCATATTTGTATGCAACTAATCATCAAGCACACGAACAAACAGATATTCAAAAGAGCTGTATATATGTATGCATATATACAGAATATATGCATACTTATATGCAACTTTTCTGAGTACATGCAAACCCACGTGTTCTAACAATAGTAGCATAATTGTATGCTCATATTTACAATATATGCATATTTTTATGCAACTATTTTGAATAGACAAAAAAAAATAAAAAAAAAATTATACGGCTGTACAATCAATAATAACCATAAAACTTTACGCAATAATCACTACACGAAAACAGGCGATTCCCAACGAGTATAACTGTCACAAACAATTTTAGCAACGCTTATTAGTGTTGCTACGGAGGGGTGGCAATTTATTTCCAACGCATATAAGCGTTGGCAGATTTTCTCTGCCAACGCTTATAAGCGTTAGTATTTTCGTTTGCAATGCTTATAAGCGTTGGAAGATATTTGTTTGCAACGCTTATACATGTTACAAAGTTTTAATTCACAAAAAATATAAATTTTAATAATAACATGTATTAATAACTCGCATATTCTAATATTAATAGTCAATTAATAACCAACATGATGATAATATAGACGATATTTAATATGAATCCAAAACTAATACAATAGACAACATTCATAATCACGTAACATAGAATATCAGTTAACAACAGACAAGTAAAATATATTATTAAACTGCTAAATTCAATACACAATTAGATTGCTAAATTCACTTAGCATTAACCAATCTTATAATCATAACAAACTAAAATGCCGAAAGACAATATACTACCTATTGTTTAATACTACAAATACCGAATATGAAACTAGAGCCAGATAACCAAACTCATATTTTCTTCCGCTTCTTCCAGAAGTGCCTGCATGCATTCAATATTGTTAGCCTGCTTTGTGACCAGGCTACCCAAAGCAAAGATCATGTTGACACACCTCTCGGTAATTGCTGTCTGATATGGAATCTCTGGATAACATCGCTCTCTGGCATTGGAAGCATCGTCAGAAGACACAAGGCAGTTTGGTCAAAATCACGACATCAGTATAAACTGGCCCGAAACCCCTATCAAATGACCTCATTTGGATCTATTCACCTCATATACTCGTAGCCCTTTGAATTAGCTTCAGTTTGAGCTTTGGTTTGGCTCAATCGGACTTACGGTTTGAAAGTTACGCTCATTTCCGTGAACGAGTGTAAGCTGGCATATGACCGCGATCCGATCCGCCCTTGCCTACGCGATCCGATCCGCCCTTGCCTATGCGATCCGATCCGACCTTGTCTACGCGATCCGACTTATGACCGCGATCCGACTTATGACCGCGATCCGACCCATGACCGCGATCCGACCCATGACCGCGATCCGACCTATGACCGCGATCCGAACTTCGGACCTGTTCACACGCAGCTTGTTTTGACCTATTCTCAAGGCTACTGGCTCTCCTATTTTTCTGGATCGCCTGCCACGTGTCCTACCACGACCCAGTCCTCCCAGGAACTTTCCTACAGCTATAAATACACCTTCAAATGGCATTTTCAGGGGACTTTTTGCATCTTCTTGTCCATGGCTGCCATGGCCAACACTTGTCCATGAATAACCACCATCTTCCTCAATAAATTCAATGGAATGGAGAGAATTATTCATTGAATTCAAGTGATTGAAAGACAATATTCATTGTAACTGTAATCTATGAGTGAAACGAGAAAATATGAAGTGGACGTAGGCTTGCTAACGCCGAACCACTATAAAAATCCTGTTGTCTTGCTTTTCTCTTATTTTTTCAGTTATTTCTTCATATCCTACGCTCTAAATACGATAATTTGGGTGTTAGGACCATTTTTTGGTCTAACATTTTGGTGCTTTCACTGAGAGACAAATGAGGATTATAAAGAAAATGCACAGGAGCAGGTTAGAGCAGGTGGCCGGTTCTCGGTTCGCGGTTCGCGGATCGCAGGAGCCATCACGATCCGATTCGCGGTTCGCGGAATGACCTCCACGAACGGAGCCCAAAGAGCCATCACGATCCGATTCGCGGTTCGCGGAACGACCTCCACGAACCGAGTCCAAAGAGCCATCACGATCCGATTCGCGGTTCGCGGAACGACCTCCACGACCCGGGCCCAGAGTGACCTTCACGACCCGACCTGGTGTAGGATCCGCGATCCGATCCGAAGACGTTGATTAATTGACGATCCGAGCCACGAACCAGACGACAGTAGCGAACCGCGACCCAGAAAAGTGGTGACAAACAAGGGTCGCGATCCGACCCAAAAAAGTGACATTTTTTGGAAAAAATGTAATTTTCAGATCATTTCAGAAAAGGCTCTATCTTCCAAAATCGAAAAAATCGTGCGGTGCCCACATTTTCGACCTAACCGGTTAGGTCGATCGCCGCCGGGACTGCGGGGCCCCGGACCCCCGCCGGCGCTGCGCCCGGACCCGCTGACGGCCTCGCCTTCGGCTCGGAGCACGGCTCGCCTTCGACTCGGAGTACATTCTGACCCACAATTATCACAAATGCTTATCGACCAAGATTAGGTAGGTATTCTGAGGATTCTTTCCAGAAGCCATGACCTCTATCTACCGATGTTATTGAATGTGAGGAGTTGTTGAAAAGATTCGACACGCTGGCTATGGCAGTATACAAAATAATGATGGTCTCATAACAACCTCCTCTTCCAGAGCTCCAGTGGTGTGCATATTTCCCAAATGCAACTGATGATGCTCCTGAGTGAATAGTGATCACCTAGTTTACGTGACTTAAACCTGTCTTACAGGCGAAATCCCAGATGACATTGACATAGAGCAATCCGGATACTATTCTGAGGATGACTCAAAAGATCCCAATGACCATGATTCTCAATAATGGGATACCCGACGGCAAGTAAGGACCCTAGCACTACAAAGTTATCCTTCGCTTGAATGGCATGGTGAAAAACGTATGTCCTACGGTTCACCTATTTGCCGTCAACCGCATCGAGATAGATTGATTTCCACGTGTCCAAGAGTTAGATCGATGTACTTTGGTTCCCAGAGTTAGGAACCAATTGAACCTCCGCAGGCTGTGATTGGATATATGGATCATTGCTGGGATGATAACAACTTGACTGCTCACCAGCCACCTTATGACATTGATCAAGAAATGAGAACTTGAGATCAACGCAAATATGAATCAACCATTAGCTCTCCACTTCATACAACAGTTGTGATAGGATATACGAACCTTACTTGAAGCCTTGCAAGCCATGCTATTGCATTCAAGCTTATCTGATCATGGTCTCAACCAACCAGGTCTAGCGGAATTCAGAGCTTACATAGCATATGGGTGTTAACCGTTAAATATTCCTACCAAAGACGGAGTGAGACTGGTCTATGGTGACCAAGTTATTGGAGAAGCCGACTGATTAGGAAGGATGGAATATGCTACGCAACAGAGATTGCGTGAAACCCAAAGACGCTTCCCCTCCAGATGAAATGGAGTGTGAAGGAGGTGTCAATATTGCGAATGATGGGAGCATCGCAAAAGGAATTGCCAAACGACCTGCCCGAAGACATAGATTCCAGAGAGGATGGTGATTCGGGATGAAGAAGGGTGACATCTAATAACGCAACTGCACGTGTTCCGACTGGTGACGCCGACCTGACTAAGGTCTTCACATCGGATCTCCTTTAGACCTCTTCCGAACGAGAGAACTTATATGCTTTCTGTGGGCGAGCCTGGATGTTTTCGTTTGGACCAGTGCTAATATTTGCGGGATTTTATCCCAAATTATGAGTCATTTCTTGAGTATAAACCTGAAGTGTGCTCCTGTCAAGCAAATAAGACGTATGCAGTAAGTTCACTATCGCGGGATTTTATATGGAGTTGCCATTCGAAATGAAAGATGAAATCAAGCACCTGGAAGTTGTATACAGACGGTGCAAGAAATGATCGGCAATCCAACGCCGAAGTTTTCCAGATAACCCCCGAAGGACGAATCGAAAGGAATTCCAGTCGGAGAAACCACAACTCGCAGCTTACCTAGAATGGCCAGAAGTGTTATTGGATGGATTGGAACGTTACAACATACCTCATATTTCATACACAGAAGATCTAAAGTCGAATCATCTGGTCGAATAAGAAAGTTTCGATAATCCAGAAAAGATAGAGATGATCCCCATCAAGACACTATGAAATACAACCATTGATAAAATGGAAGTTGATCCAACGTTGGAGACCAAACCCGGAAGAGAGTCATGGTTAACTCCATGATAAACTTCCTACAGCACAAAATGCATCTAACAAGGTGAAGTGAAAGGCGTGCAATCGTTCTTTATGCCTCGAGATATGACATGCAATTCGACATTGCCTATTTCTCTTGGAAGGTTGTCCCAAAACAAACACCAACGAATGCAATTGCCAAATTCACCGCCCTAAATGATTCGACAAAATCACCAGTCAGCCACCCATTAGATGGGAGATGTACATGAATGAAACTTCAGGCCAACGGCGTTCTGAAGTTAGAAAGTGAAGACTCATACTTCCACTCTTTTCATCGAATATCTGCCAAGTGACTCACTCCCCTAAGGCTGGGGGCAACTACAGATTTGAGCATAAATTGCTCGAGATTACATCATCTAATTCGGAGCTGATACATCAAGAATTTGCCTGGCCAATTGACTTAGTCTTGCCTGAAAGTTAGCGAGTTAAAGATCTAGAATGCTTACGCATGAATGCTGGTTGATTGTCGGCGCACCAACCCTTGTCCCCGATATGGGATCGAGGGTATATCAGCAAATTTATGTGATATGATTATCCCACCAGCAGTAATATCCTATTTCCTAGCATGGAAAGTGCAAAAATTTCTATAAGCATGAATCCATTGTTCACATGCTAATTTACAACCTAACACCAATGCAAAGATGTGCTACCATTAGCAATCCAGTCATGACTTCCTGACACTCTATCCTTACCCTCAGCACGGGGGCAAAAAGGCGATTTGAAGGAGATGCGACCTCGTCATTCGCTTATAGTACCTACCTAGCCGCCTTTGCCATCTCAAGACCCCGATCAAGCCCTTTATTGACAGATATAGGGCGAAGCAAAATGGACCTGCAATGAATATGCAACGCCATTTTTCACTCAGAATGATACTCATTCCTTTAACAAGATTATTCTATAACCATGACTCTTATATTTGCATGATTTATGAGTTATTGATGTAATTAACTCAGATGAATTAATATGTGGATGGTGTAGGTATCCAGGATTTGCTACCGATCAAAATTGTAACACCCGCATATAGAGCCATAGAGCAATACTATAACGAGCTCGACTGAACTGCTCGTTTACAAAGCCACGCTCTTCGTCTAAAAATGCTGTATAACTCAAGGTGGATCCGGGATGACCATCCAATCCTTGGCTCACACGTGGCAGACCACAAGACAATTGAACATAAATCATTGAGTTACAAAGTCAAAGTCCGACTCCAGATGGACGCGGTGTGACCGCCTACATGGCTCGATCCTATGCTCGACGCCACCAAATTACATGAATTCAAATAAAGGAGGCAACACTGCCTCTTAATTTGCTTACTTTTCAATCATAAAATTTGCTTTCACATGCTTTCCGAGTTACTGATGTGACTAATTCGTGCGGTGTGAATAATGCAGGTACCCGAAGTCTGGTGCCAACCATTCCTCCCGTAGACTGTTCGGAGGAACTCAAAGCCTTAGCAAATGCTCCAACTGCTTGTCCGACTGGTTTTAATCCTCGGAGCTTGGATTAAAATGTAAACCTAGGAGGAGTTTGATGAGCATGCATGATTGCAGACCGCTTGATCCGTGACTCTAACTCTCCAGAGCTGAGAGAAAGTATAAAGGGCGCAAAGATGACGTCCACAAGGCATGGCGGTGTGCCATGATCGGAGCCGCCTGAGCAAAAGTCTAACCTTGGCGACCGCCAGCAGAATATAAAAGCGTCCATGATTTGGCGCTGAGAAAGGACTCTTACCCCGCTGAAGGATCGGGGAGCGATGGAACAGCTGAGTCCCAACTCTAACTCTCCAGAGTCGAGAGAGAGTATAAAAGCGTCCATGATTTGGCGCTGAGAAAGGACTCTTACCCCGCTGAAGGATCGGGGAGCGATGGAACAGCTGAGTCCCAACTCTAACTCTCCAGAGTCGAGAGAGAGTATAAAAGCGTCTATGATTTAGCGCTGAGAACTTCTGCTCCGCTGAAGGATCGTTGAGCAGATCATGAACCGAGCTCGAACTCTAACCCGCTGAAGGATCGGGAGAGTATAAAAGTGCTAGAGATTCAGCGCCCCAGCAACTCTAACCCGCTGAAGGATCGGGAGAGTATAAAAGCGCTAGAGACTTAGCTCCACGGGAAAATTCCTCCCCCGTTAAAGGATCGGGGGGGGGGGGGGGGGCAGGATGGAAGCTGATCCCAAATCCTCCATGTCTCGACATGGGGGCAACACAGTTATGGTCCTAATCAATCCTCAACAAGACCTGGCCAGGCACTAAGTTAATGATTGATTGGGGGCATGCCTATACATACATACTACTTTACTGCACTTTCACTTATAAGTTGCGCTGATAACTTATAATGTTTCATGACTTGTTTGCTTATTTGCGTTTCAAATGTTTAAATGCATAACTAATTATGGAATGCTCGCAGGTACAGGATAATGTGAAAGGACTCTCACCCCGCTGAAGGATCGGGGAGCGACTGAACAGCTGAGTCTGAACTCTAACCTTGGCGAACGCCAGGAGAGTATAAAAGCGTCTCCGATTGAGCGCTGAGAAAGAACTCTTACCCCGCTGAAGGATCGGGGAGCGACAGAACAACTGAGTTCGAACTCTAACCTTGGCGACCGCCAGGAGAGTATAAAAGCGTCTATGATTAAGCGCTGAGAAAGGTGTTGGAGACTCAGCACCCCCCATAATTTCTGCTCCGCTGAAGGATCAGGAGAGTATAAATGCATGACGACATATGCCACTCAAGGGATCCTATCCCGTCACACGACTGGGACCAAGAATGAAAATGGAGCTCGAACCACTCGTTTCCGGGAATGGGGGGCAGCACACGAACACAGCAGTACAAAAAGAAACGGAATTTCATTCACTAAGTACAGACTCACAAAACAAAGCTGGACAAAATGCGAGATCCGAACTCGTACAACAACAGCAGACCAGTAGGGAATAACTAAAGGGCCGCGTCCAGAAGGATGACGTAGGCGTATAATTCTAAGCTGTCTGTGCGACTCACGGCGATGACAGAAAAAGAAGCCTGGATAGTGAATTATTCAGCGACATGTTATACAACTTCATACTCGCAACTGGAAGGACCTGGCAAGGCCCTGAGATTTTTTGATGTCTACCCTACCTTAGTACAATCTTGAGCGATCATTGATTCCTTGGCCTTAATACGGTTCGACGTAATCGTGGAATTCTAGACATTTATGAATTACAGGCTTCTTTTACTGTCCCAAACACGTCCTACTCCATGCTTGGATAGTATGATCGCTTGAATTCTGAAAGTGACTTCCTCTTCTCATGTATACACGTCTGAATTCGAAAGGGAAGTGATCCGAACGCATGTCTTTCGCACTTACCCTATAACTGGGGCCATGGCTATTGAAAATATTTACAAACGGCATAACTTAAGTGCCTGTGTTTAACTTGTGTTGTGATCCTAACAGGCCCCCTTGAGGACCAAGAAACAAATGCAAAGAGAATGTCCATTTGCTGATCCCAACCGGCTTCTAGAATGGGAAGCTCATATAAGGCTGGATATATCCCATACAGCAATTGGATAAGATGTAGCTATTTCGCCTCCAACCTCTCCCTTCATGCAGAAAGCAAGTGGGAACACCCGAGATGAACACGAACCAATCAGCAGTCACACAACGTGCAGCTTCGATTCAGAACGTCGTAGATGGAAACATGGGCGATGGAACGGCTACCTGCAACTTCCTAGATGAGTATGCAAGAATCACAATGAACTCAGATCATGCACAACCAGTTTTAACTCCAACTCGAATGAATACTCGAGCGACATTTCATACTCAGCTCCGAGAAAGAACGCAACAATTCGAAAAATAGGAACTCGGTCAGGTCAAATGACTCGAACCATGACCTGGGGACAATATCGACGTGGAAACAAGAAATCAGCAAAGACCCCCTTTGTAATCTCAGATTCGATGCTGGGGGCACCAGCCAGGATCTTGATAATGTGCATCAATTCTTTGATGGCAACCAGCTCGCTAGTCTAATTCGGCGCCTCTCGAGAGGCGACACTTCTCGAGATGATATGGATAACAACAATTACAGCCCTCACACGTGGGACGTCAGGATCCCCTGTTATTCCCCCAGACTTTAAATTTTCTCTATAACAAGACTTGCTCAGAGATTTTGATGAATTCAACCCTGAAGTGGATAGAATTTCATGACAAAAAGGTGTTAGCGTCGAGACGAATGACCTAGATGCCTTCCTGACTAAAGAATGAAGTACCTTCTAATTCCTGAAACGATAAGGACAAAGGAAAAGCCCTGGAGAACAATGACAAGAATGTGCAATTCCAAAGAGAATCTATACCACTTATCGAGCCCATGATCTTGTTTGTCAAGCTCGATTGAACCGAGCATGAGAAAGAGACGCAATAAGACTGTGATAATGCTGAAGCATAAACGGTGGGGCCCAACTAACTTCATAACGACATTTATTCACTCGCATTCAACAACCTTACTTGACTCCGCAACTGATCTGATGACAGCAACTGAAGTCGTTGATGCCCGATGAGGCAATCCTCACTATCTGACTAAAGAGAAGAGATGATAACAAAGCAAATGTGGTTCAACCACTTGCATATACCATTCCGATTTTTGCTAAATTGAGAAACAATACAGAATGATCTGGGTCGACTAAGATTGCTGAACTTGCAACTCTTACCAGATGCAATGACAGGAAGTATAAAATCTTCAAGATTAAATGCCTTATTGACTCAACTCAACCCCCATCGTTACTGGGGGCATAAGTACTGGCCTCGCTTGTCCTCCGATGGCACTGAGAGCACAAGTGTCGGTTCATAGACTAACTTTGAAGACAATCCTGGCATGAAATGGGATTCAAAACATGTATGTCATGCCTCCGAAGTACAATCTTACTCATCTTTGCCAACCAAGCGAGCTAGCTTGTGGATCGAATGTGAACTTAAAGACTCAAACTAAACAAAATGGAAGGTGTGACAAACCTATTTAGTGCCTCGCAATGGTGACGATCCTATGGGCACTGGTCCGCATAATTTTAATAACGTCCCTTACTGACTACTTCATATGTGAATATTGGATTAAGAAATGATCCGTAACAATTGTGGATTCTCTCGACTACGATCCAGAGTGATCATGGATTTTGAATTCCTTATTATTACGATTCAATGCGATTTTAAGATCCTGAATCAATATCAAGATATCAGGCTAGTCTGATCTTGAGTACAAATGATAAACTTCTACGTTGATCCTGATGTGCTTGATCTCAATAGTCCAGTTGTTAGCTCAGAGCCCAAGGATTCTTACATTGCCCCATGATTTGGTTGGCTACTTCATACATTGGCTCATATGAAAAAGAAAGTCCAACCCTACGACGTGCTTGGCTTGCATAGAATGATGATGTTGTTTGGCAACGACCTGTGCGTGTAGAATCACGCTCGGGAGCCGATGATTTAGCGTGACATTTGACGGATGAATTAGATCTTTTGATCCGACAAGGTTTAAACAATTTCTTGATCGTCTCGAATACTCCATCCGTGGAACTTGGCCTGACTATCTCCCAGGGAAGCAATGCAGTAGTTGGATGAAGCCTTCTCAAGGATAAATGACGTTCCAGAGAGATTTATCTCAACATATTCAAAGCACATCTCATCTTCGATAAGATGTACTTTGGGGGGCAAAATGTTAGCCTGCTTTGTGACCAGGCTACCCAAAGAAAAGATCATGTTGACACACCTCTCGGTAATTGCTGTCTGATATGGAATCTCTGGATAACATCGCTCTCTGGCATTGGAAGCATCGTCAGAAGACACAAGGCAGTTTGGTCAAAATCACGACATCAGTATAAACTGGCCCGAAACCCCTATCAAATGACCTCATTTGGATCTATTCACCTCATATACTCGTAGCCCTTTGAATTAGCTTCAGTTTGAGCTTTGGTTTGGCTCAATCGGACTTACGGTTTGAAAGTTACGCCCATTTCCGTGAACGAGTGTAAGCTGGCATATGACCGCGATCCGATCCGCCCTTGCCTACGCGATCCGATCCGCCCTTGCCTATGCGATCCGATCCGACCTTGTCTACGCGATCCGACTTATGATCGCGATCCGACCCATGACCGCGATCCGACCCATGACCGCGATCCGACCTATGACCGCGATCCGAACTTCGGACCTGTTCACACGCAGCTTGTTTTGACCTATTCTCAAGGCTACTGGCTCTCCTATTTTTCTGGATCGCCTGCCACGTGTCCTACCACGACCCAGTCCTCCCAGGAACTTTCCTACAGCTATAAATACACCTTCAAATGGCATTTTCAGGGGACTTTTTGCATCTTCTTGTCCATGGCTGCCATGGCCAACACTTGTCCATGAATAACCACCATCTTCCTCAATAAATTCAATGGATTCGGAGAGAATTATTCATTGAATTCAAGTGATTGAAAGACAATATTCATTGTAACTGTAATCTATGAGTGAAATGAGAAAATATGAAGTGGACGTAGGCTTGCTAACGCCGAACCACTATAAAAATCCTGTTGTCTTGCTTTTCTCTTATTTTTTCAGTTATTTCTTCATATCCTACGCTCTAAATACGATAATTTGGGTGTTAGGACCATTTTTTGGTCTAACAAATATCATAATGAATTAAAATTATCAGCTAAAATGAAGACATCAATGTTTAAAGAAATGACGTGCAAATTCAACATTCAATAGGTTATTATCACCGCTTCACCTTCAATATAAGTAAGTTTCATTTTACTTCAATTGACGAAAGCAGTTCAACATTCAATACTAAATTCAGTTTCGAATCTTAGTTTTGAGTTTCAGTACAAAAAATGACCTGAAAGGCTCTGTTTCTAAAAACCAGAGCCTTTCCGACGGTTTCGAATTGAGCCTTTCTGGCTCAGTTTCCAGAAAGGCTCAGTTTCTAAAACTGAGCCAGTTCAGGCTCAATTTCTAGAAACTGAGCCAAAAAGGCTCATTTTCTAAAAGTTGAGCCAGTTCATGCTCAGTTTTAGAAACTGAGCCTTTTTCCGGCTCAATTTCGAACTTGAAACTGAGCCGGAAAGGATCAGTTTCGATCGAAACTGATCCTTTCCGGCTCAGTTCCAGGTTCGAAATTGAGCCGAAAAAAGGCTCAGTTTCTGAAACTGAGCCTGAACTGGCTCAACTTTTTGAAACTGAGCCATTCCGGATAGTAAATAATTTCAATAACCACTAAAATATAATAGTTAATGCGGACTTCTATGAACAATTCTAAGATTTAGACATATGCCAAGATCCATGGTTAGGTTCGGAATACACACAACAAGCTATTCAGGTTACTCAAGAGAATATATATATATATATATATATATATATATATATATGTGTGTTCAACACAAGAATGGGCACAGTAAATATGTGTTCAAGATTCAAACCAAGTTAAGTAGGCTAGACTTAAAATATCTTAGTAAACCAACATTTATATTTATTCAGCCTATAACTAACCCTTCAGAAATGGTTTCTCAACAAGGTGATGGAATGAATAATAAGGAACAACTATATAAATCAAACACAACCAAATAACAAGTAAAAATGGCATAGGAGATCATTGCTAATTCAGCACCGGGTTAAACTCAAACATGTATATACACTAGGTTGACCAAATACTGATAAAGTGATTCATTTATACTATGTTATCCTGATTTAGCAAATATCCTTAAGTATATAAAACATGCGCAAGTGTATAACAAGAAGAGGAACAATGGCACAAAATATAAAACATACACAGCATATGTTCCATTTTGAAATCAAGCAAAAGTATGTGGAAGGTGAGCATAGGCTGTTCACGTGATCAATGATGTAATAATGTGGCATGGGCCTACTACAGCTTTACAGTGAATGAACATTTGAACCACAAATATTTAAATCTTCATCAGCAAACAAATATGTGATGCAGCAGGTGTTTCAAATCTTACAACTTACCAAGACAATGTATATGCAGTTTTTCATTCGCTTGCTTATACTTCATATCAACCTGATGCACAGCGGCATACATGCACAAGCAAGACAGGTAATATCAAACATGCATTTAGTTCATGAACAAGGTAAGACATGTAATACAACGGCATACAAGTAAACACACGCCAATAACAGTATCATCGGTAGATCACACATGCGAAATAAACACAGAAATTGGACTATTTTATTTAGTTAAATTACTGAAATATAGATACTTGAATAAAATGAATCGTGAGTAAATACTCACTTGCAGCGAAGGACAGAAACCGCAGCTCGACAGCAAAAGCTAAGCCTTTCCTGACCATTCCAAGTGTAATGGCAACCAACTCACAGTTTCTAAATGTTGAGCCAGTTCAGGCTCAGTTTTAGAAACTGAGCCTTTTTCCGGCTCAATTTCGAACCTGAAACTCAGCCGGAGAGGATCCTTTCCGGCTCAGTTTCAGGTTCGAAACTGAGCCGGAAAAAGGCTCAATTTCAATTCCAAAACTGAGCCGGAAAGCTCAGTTTCTAAAACTAAGCCTGAACTAGCTCAACTTTTAGAAACTGAGCCTTTCCGGCTCAGTTTCAAGCTAGAAACAGAGACTATTCCGGCTCAGTTTCGGATTCGAAACTGATCCGGAAAGCTCGATTGCTAAAAACTGTGCTCAGCTCGTCGTCTCAGTTTCGAATTCGAACTAAATCGGAAAGGGTCAGTTCGAAACTGAGCCATGCCCGAACAAATACCCAAAGACTTTTCATGTAAAAATACAAAGGATTTTTTTATGAAAAATCGAGAAACCAGAACAAAAGTGGAACAAAGCAAATCATCTTTGTTCCATGCAATGCAGTACATGTAGGTTTTTGAAATTTTTAGTATGTTATTTAAATAATATTCATGGCAGTAGCATCTAAATTTATTATCACACCTCTATGTAAAGATGGCAGAGTTTAGAAATATAAAATCCAATTGTATTAAATAATAATAAAGAAATCAATGATGAATTCATGTTTAAAGACTCGGTAATGTCAATTTTAAATTAGTGGAAATTTCTTTTAGACATTGGCCCCCTTCAAAACAATGAAAATCATTGTTTATGCGAAAATATACTTCAAATCTTTTCATGTAGAATTTTACAATAGAACAGAGTTAAGGTCTGCATGACATTACTAAGAAAATATCTTTAAGGTGCACTATAGCAGATCCATATGCTAGATAATTGAATCAAAATATTAGAAGTGCATGCTTATCAAGTGACAAATAAAACATAAGGAAAATATCGCAAAAAAATAAAATTTATTATGTAATGTGTTAAAAAGAGGGTAGAAAACTGTCGTTGTAAAATGCCAATGATCTATGTTCAGGCTAAAGGAAATTAGCACGCCCGTTCAGCAGTTGTCGCTACTACATAAATATTTCGGAGATTAGTTTACACTCACTCAACTGGCTTGAAGCCAAGTACATACCTGAAGCTGCCAGCAGAATGCAAGATTCGCTTGTGAACTGAACTCGATCTTTATACCAACCTGAGGAGTATCTATCCCTCCCACCATTGTCATACTTTGCAGCTATATCATACCTACTTGCAAAGATGTTGTCCAGCCCGTTCTAACATGTTGCTTGATAGTTGGATAAGCTGGTGATGCAAAAAAAATGAAGTATGGTTACTTGCATATTTCATCTCCTAGTTAAACAACATTTTGCATGCACATCCAAATCTTTTAAACAGATTTTGAGTGAATTGAGTAATTTAGTTTTTCATTCATTTAAAATATTGATAGCACAATAAAGTAATTTTTTCTTATTATGCAAATAAACCGATGAATATACAATCAAAAAAGATGTCAAAATAACCAATGAAGCAGTAAACTTAGTTAATGTGCATGGATTGGAAAGATTTTATAAACCTATGATACCATGCATATTTCCTGAGCTTTTGAAAGTATATTTGAAGGGAGGAGTTGTTCCAATTCAGGTGAACTATCAGAGTCCGATTTAGAAGGAATTGCACGAGAACCATTTGAGTCCGATTCAAATGAACTATCACAGTCCAAATCTGAAAATTAATCGAGAATGTAAACAAATTAGCACAATAAGCGAGAGCTGACAAGGAGAGAAGTACAAGCATAGACCAGTGCATACAAGAAAGATAAATAATTTATATGGGAACTGTTTCACTCAAAGATAGGAAGATTCTCAAATTGTTGCCAATAGTCTAAGAAAGAACCAATACAGATGAGCAAATATTAATTAGCCATACGTTTGCTTTTACCATCAAAAATGAAGTTACCCTACTAGCTAAGGTGAAGCCTGGGCTAATCATTATTAGACCACTACTGATACTTTATCAATATGATAGGTAAACTAATTGCTGGCACATCAATAGATAAGTAAACTATAGTTTAATAATGGTAAATTAACCAATACATGAACACATTTAAAATTTATTGAACTAAGACTTTGACATTGATTGAAACTTTATATTATTGATACTTCAAATCTGCTCATTCATATATAAGCATTCACACTTTTTCTTTACGTATTAGGTGAACAGCTGAATTAATTTAGGGAGAAGAACAACAATTAACACGGGGGGTAAGTCCAATCAGTTTAACGATAAATGAGACATGGTTGTGAGTGATTAACTCACCTGAAATGGAGAGTTTCACTACTCATCGATGCTTCTAATTCCAGTTTGCACTCCCATTGCCGCAAACACCTTCTGAATAATTGCTTACAATTGGAATGTGAAACCACCCAAGTTCCATGCATTTTCAATCATGAAATTTTCTATGTCACATGGTACACGAAATTTTGTAAAATAAAAAGAAATAAATATGGAACTAACCTTTGAGTACAAAATTTAATAAGAACCTTGTAATACTCACGCCCAATAATGCCTACACTTTGGTTTGCAGGTTGCAAAGCTAAATAGAATCCAACTATTTCTTTCTTCCTATATAATATGAACAAAGAATTTAAAGATGTTGGTGTCTTATTATCTTCCATTCAAAAGGTTCGTTCTTTACAGAACAATTATATCATGTACATACAGGAAAAAACAGAACACTAAAGCATGCAATTTGAGTTTCTTATGTCTTTAACTTGCTGCCACTATTTCATCCTCTTGTTCCTATAAAATATGTATGAAATGGTTATCAAAACAATTTAAGACATAACTACAATTTTCTCTGTCCCTAAAAGTCATGTACTCCATGTCCTCACTCAATCACAACCATTGATTTCATCCACTAACTCGTTAATTAAATCAATTAGTTAAAGATGAATAGCTGAGATTTCATCCTAGCAGCAACTAAAATCGACATGTGAAATTTTCAGTAGGTAACTACACAAAATATGGATACTGAAGCGTATAGAGTATGTGCAGTAAATCTAAAAGTGAAATAAAAAACCGCAAACATGTAAACCTAGATTGAATCTAACAGATTGGTGCAAGCTACCCCACATTGACAACTGCGAGACTCATAGGAACTCTCGACTTGAAGTCAGCTGAAGATTTAGCACAGCAAAAGAGCAATACTTGCATGTTAACCAAAAGTAAAAAATATAGAATTAAACGAACAACAAACCAAATTATTCGAGGGTAGACTGCAGAGAAAAGGTAAATGAATAGATCAAAACGTGTAATCTGATCTAATCGAATCTAATAGAATAACAAAAGACGTATACTTACGGAGAAGAGAGAAGAACTGGAGGACTTGGGTTCGCCTGAAGGAGTGGAGGACTTGGAATCGGATTTGCAAAATTTTGTTATCTAATTTGATTTGGAGCGGCCGATGAATGAAGAAGCGTTGGGGAGGTAGAAAATAGGGTTAGAGCATGGGCATTTGCGTTTTTGCCCAAAGAAATTCAAGTTAACGGAAATTGTCAACCCAAGTATGCGTTGGCGAAATAGGAGATGTATATTTGTATTTATGGCAACACTTTTTTTACCTAACAACGCTTATTTTGGTGACTAAGCTGCAACGCGAATAAGTGTTGGCATCTAGAAAAAATAAGTGTTGCCAAATGACTGTTTTGGTGTAGTGAATTAGATTATCCATCAATAAAACTAAACAATGAAAGAAATTTAGAATAATCAATCAACAAAAATATCCTTGAAGATGAAATCCGAAAAATAAATAAATTAAAAAGTGTAATTTACCTAGAAGAAGAAACAATCATTCTATAATTGAAGGATCGATCTAATTAAATCACAGAAAAATTTGCCGAGTAAACCGAATGTTGGATCGACAGAACCCAAAGTTCAAAAATTAAGAACGACAACGGTGCTGCCATTAACATAGAAATATATGTTTATGAAAAAGGTAAATCCCTAATCCGTATCACGACCACGTTAATTACGCCGTGAATTGTGAAAATGGGCAATTCTGGAAAAAAAAGAGCTGCTATTTGAAAATAGGGAGGAAATTTATATGTTTCAAAAGGGGAGGATGCAAGCTTAATTAAGTTTAGTTTTAAGGATATGAGCCTAATTTTCACTATAATAAAAAGGTGTTTGCGGTCACCTTAAAAACTGGACAGCTTTGCTAAAAAAAACTTCAAATGGTGATAAAACATTATATCACTTCCATGTAAATCTTCTAAAGTCAACATATTCCCACTGTTAGCAAAATAAAACTTGAAAAAAATATTATACTCGGTTTGAACTAAGTTAATAATGTCCTTGGTCTTCATCAATGGATTAGCCTGAATATGATCATAATCCAACAATTAATCAATTTACGTGAAATTGAATGATCATTTATATCATGAATTCCAGCACCACAAGTATATTCAGGTTGAAAATCTTTACAACAAAATAGCCAGGAAGATTAAACTTAACAGAAGCATGAATCCTGAAACTGCATTTTGGTCAGGATCAAACAATTATAACTCTTCCTTGTCATTCTTAACCAAATCAATCTTGTACACGGTCTTCATACTATGTATCATTAGATTAAGCCTAAATTCAGTAACATCTCTTGAAAATTGATGACCAACACCGGTAATAATATGTCGATTCAAATCAATTTTCAATAACTGTCTGAACTGAATATAAGAATCATTGGTACATGCAAATGAAGAATCACTACTACAAGAAACATAGTATGACCTTGTATTGTTTACTGAAAAATTAGTAAAAAAAAATTCAACAAAAGTAGTCAAGTAATCCTCACAATTATATGCATCCAATAATAAAACAATTTGAAGATCAAAATTAGTTTCAATCTCTAAAATGTATAATTCAAATAACAATGGACTTAAATCAGTTCATTTACCATAAATAGCATTTCTCAACATAACAACCGAACTATCAGAATGAAGACGCAAAGAAAAGCTATCATGTCCAAACTTCAACAGCACTAATATATCAATATCACAAAGAACACTGTAACTTAAAGAATAAAACAATGTTACAATTACAAAATAATAAACAACAAAAGTCCAAAATAAATAAATAAAATGGCTGATTCATTAGTAGTAATCATAAAAAATTACAAACAAATCAGCTTATAAACATAATTTATAAGGAATTAAATGTGGTATCTCCAACCTATATATCGAAATTAATTGCGGATAAGTCTGCAAAATATAAACAATAATTATAGACAAGTCGACAATTATACAAACCTAACGAAATGTACCATCGAACATTTCCAACATTTATATTAAAAATAATTATGGATAGGTTTGCAAAATATGCACAATAATTACAAACAAGTCAGCAATTATTCAAAGTTAACAAAATCTACCATCAAATTTTTTTCAGAATATATACTAAAAATAATTGCGGACAAGTATGCAAAATATATACAATAATTTCACATAAGTCATCAATTATTCAAAGCTGACAAAAACTCAAATCGAACATTTCGAATATTATCCTATACAAACACATTAGTTTTTCCACTGAAATTAACACGAACATAGCTCTAATTTCTTATTATTTAAAATAAAAGGAAGATATACAAAATAAAATCAACTATAAATACGATCAACCATTTACTTACAAGAATATAAAGCCATGAATTCGTAAAGGAACCCCAAACAACGATCGAATTGATTTCGAATAAAAAACGTGGAATTGAAATCTGGACGGTCATTAAAATAAACGTGAGATATATATAGGGGTATTTGTTAGGATTGTCAATTTCCAACACGATCCGAAACCCGCACGGGAAATTAGCAGGTTGACCCGACCTGTTTAATAACAGGTCATTTTTGGGTCAACCCGACTTTGACCCGTTTATAAACGGGTGGATTTAGGGTTGACCCGCGAAACTTGAATTTGACCCGACTAACTCATTTGTGGGCTCTATATTATTGTAAAATTATCATCTTAGCTTGAAAATGAAGGATATTGTCATTATTCAATTATTCATGCACACTAACACTTAACAATTTTTCACGTTGTCATGTTTATTCCCATATTAACAACTTTTTATATTTTTATTCTCATCTTAGCTTGCAACAAGTGAATGACGACAATACCCTTCTTTCATGTTTTCATGTTCATTCTCATCTTTTTATACAAATATTTTTCTTAACGGGTTACACGAATCAAACTCGCACGATTATAATTGGGTCAACCCGAAACTGACCCGTTTAATAAACGGGTTGAGCTGACCCGACTCGAACTAAACCCGAACACGACTTGATCCGACCCGAACCCGACCCAACCTGACCCATTGACAGCCCAAGTATTTATAGAATAAATTTAGCCATAAATAAAAATAAGGATCATGAATAAAAGTTTTGGAGTGGGTGGAGTTTACGTGAATAAAATATAATTGTAATGAAGTGGACTCGATTTTCACTAATAACGGTGGGCTAAAAGACATTGCATTAGACATATTAACGTAAATGTTTCTCGGTAATGGGTAATAAATTCAATAGTTATTTGAAATTACGTTCAAAAATTTGAGATAGTTAATATATTTTAGTTGCAATTCATGTCACATCCGTATCTAGTTGATAACATCCACATATCTGCCATTCAACCGATTTTCTGTAGACTTTATTTAAACACATATGGGCAAGGTCATAAAGCAAAGTCCAGTGGCATATTGGCATAGAAGAATCGAGTGGTTGGCTGGTTGCACGAGGCCACGCGTTGGACTTTATTTAAACAAATAGGGGCCATACATTGTTGTCGACTTGTATACTAATATTTGCATGTAATAATAAATAAAAAAGCTCGTGGCCTAGAAAGAAATGTAACTTAAGGAGGACGGATTGATCGGAACAAACGTGAAGAATCCAACGCATTAGGTGGCGTGAGAACAGATAAGATTCGCATTGCTTGGCTGAAAAATACAATCCTACTAGTGTGAACCCGTGCTTTGCACGCGGTCGTCGTGAAAACAATGCATTTGTACATGGCAATACAGAATTCATTGAAGGTGTACGGCACCAAATTTGTATTATGCATATAATTTCAACATAACATGCTTTTATTTTTAATAGTGTGATTATAATCAGCTCAAGGAAAACATGGCATTGAACTCCAAACCATTTGGATAAAGTAGTTTTTTATATAAAAAAAATCTATACTTGCATTAAAAGTGCAAAATGTTTAAATCATGCTGTCCAATTCAGTAAGTGCAATGTTAAGTACAGATTGTACAGTGTATAAGCTTAAATATTTGAGCAAAATAATGCAGGTTCGACAAAGTAACTTTTTGCAATCTGGTTAAGAAGCATTTCTCTCTTATCATCCAAAGCTTGTCATACGGTATAAAACAAAAATGTATATTCTAGCCGAAGTGAACAGTGTACATGTAGGTATATAACTAACAATATTGTATAATTTGAATATGCACGGTACTATTGCACCATAGTCAGATTGCACTAAACGTTGTTTAAGCCTACCTAAATCAGTAGCTAATACAAACAGAGCAAAGCATTTTATAACTACAGCCGTCAACAAACTTGAAACCGTTAGTGCATGACAAAAACAATATGAACTGATCAATCCAGCAGTAAATGTTAGCAAATTAAGAGGCTGACTCCATTTTTATAACACATAACTGGAACAACAATAATATAATTATATTTAATGCAAGGCAGTTGGTTAAATTTCAGAGAAAAGCAGCTAATTGGTTTTATTTTGTCCATCTTCCTAACGATCAAAATAGGAAGAGCATCCTGTAAAAAAGAAAAAAAGGAGTAAACTATCAGCAGTGAGCGGTCTTCCTTGTACTGCCATATAAGTAAGATGTACGGGATAAGAGAACCATATAATAATAGTTAGAAGTTGAATGCACACGCAAAATATGTTCCGGAATAATTAACTGCATACCTTTACAATAGGAATATATAGATTGAATTGTTGAACGATTGTGGTTAAACATCTTATGCAACACTGTGGTTAAGCCAACTACCTTATAAGAAGTAAGGGGCTTAAAAACAAAATTTTGGTTGTAATTTACAGTAAGTTAATTTTAAAATGTAATGAAACGTGCTAGAGAACATGTACCGAATGTTCGTCATAGTTTCAAAGTAACCAATATCTATCAATCAATTTAAAATAGTTTAAAATTGATATATGAGATAGCGATACGTTTTTGAATAGATGGCTTGCTTTTCTCATTCAACCTCATAGGCAACATATGCAATTCTCCCTCTTAAATATTGTCATCTACCGCAAAATAGTCATTGCCAATATTAACTCAGTTTCCATAAAATACAAGTGCAAACCCGTGCTTTGCACACGGCTATGTGGTGAAAATATTGTAATTGGACATAAAATAGAAAATTAGGAAAATGAATGACATAAAAAATAAAAAGTAAATAAGGTAAATACCAAAATTTGGCTATATTGAAAAGAAGCACAATGAAGCGAATGGAATCAAATTTAGAAATTGATTATCCTACTAGTGGGATGAGCACTGAGATACGCAGTTGTGATGTGTTTTGAATTTTGTTTTATTATCGAACTTAAAGATTCACTTTCACATTAGATCTAAAGATCTATTATCAGATTTAAAGATTTATTATCATGTTAGATCCAAAATTTAACGTTAAAAAGTAACCTAGAACGGTGGTTAATATATTTCCCCTTGTGTCATAAATTCCCTTTTGTTCTCTTTTTTGTGGAAGTATTAGTATGCAAACCATTACAAAAATTTAAACAAATACCTAAAAATATCGATTACATGAAGCTCTAGTTGTGGTAAATATATTTTCTATCTAACTCAAAACAATAAAAAAGACATTCTAGATTATGGAAGAATATGAAAACGCCGCTAGAAACCCCATACGAAGCATTAAAAAAATATTCAAAGTTTAATGCCAATCCGTTATCTTTTTTCTCAAATAAGATGTTATGTGTGGTGGAAAGAAGGAAAAAAAGCTAGAAGCTCTGAATATACCCAAAAGGTGGTTTGAATTGGGATGGTCGTAAACTCTACTGTGGTTGTAAATTACATGGTGATATTCATCGCATCCTTCTCTTTGAGGAGTACAAATGTGAATATAATATGATGGTTTAAATACACTGCGTTCTATTTGTGGTTTGTCCATGAGAATAGAATATACAAAATGTAGGTTTCATGATTGAGCGAAGGAGACATTGCATATTGCTTGAGCCTTTGATATAATCGACATAGATTTATTTTGAAATGAAGTTTAATTCAGTCTACAGTGGAGTACATTTACGGGGGTATCTATCAATGTAAAAAGGGGATCAGAAAAAGCTAAATACAGTTTAATCGACAAAACTTATACTACATAATTGATTGAAGATGTGTATTGCATATTTATCGAGGAGTATCATTAATGAACGACTCAATATAAGGCTAGAACTTTACATTTTAGTTACTTTACATTAGCTCAGATTATGCATATATTCTATCACGTAACAATTTCATTTGAAAATTGGAAATGCGCTACTATGGTTAACGAAAGGTTATAAAGTTAACTTCAAGTGAAGCTCTTATGCACTGCTATGTGATTTCATTCATATTTGCAAATATAAGTTTAATCAATATAGAAAATTGCAGTACAAATATTTCATTAACTAATAATGGATCAATAAGGAAAATAAAAATGCATTTCACATTCAGAATAATATAATAATCAGTTAAGGTGTAATAATTTGTCGAGTTGGAAATGGGATGTTTTAAGTGTGGAGCCTTTATGACTTGATGAAGGGTTACATGGACCTTAAATGTTCACTAATCTAAACATGATGCGTATGACCATACTGAGAAAATGCTAAGAAGTTTGAAGAATTTGTAAAAGGATATAATATTATTTGTAATTGCCAACCGAAACTGTGCACATTATGTCGTGTTAATCTACAGTTAAAAAAAAAAGGTGTGAATGAAATAAAAGGCCATGTTCATGGTTGAAAACATGCATTCTCTCTACGTGTTTATGATGAAATAAAAGGCAACATTCATACCTGAATAATACATCATAACCCCATAACTTCCGTTAATATATATTATATATATTAAATTAAAAGAGAATCTTTTAGGGGAAAAGAATGTGAATAAGCAAGAACTACTTTATTAAGCATGGGAAGATTATAAGATACGCCTACACAATAATTTAACTCCACTGATTAAACATGGAAATAAAAATTCATACAGTGAATTGTATTTAAAATCAGCTGTAACATTTCACGAAAATTTTAAACAATAAAAGAGTAAAGAAGCTTAACATTTTTAACAAATACTAATGTAAAGAAAAACGGAAATGTAAATAAATCTGGGCTACATTCTTATCACCCAATAAAGTTGACATGCATTACACAATGCCCTGATATTAGTTTTAATACACAGAAGGAATTTTAAAGCACAAAAGACTTCAGGAAAACTCAGAATTTTAAGCTATGCACTAAGTTTTTTTTTTGAAATGGATTAAAAGGCAACATTCGTGAGTAAAAACCTGCATTTTCTCCATGAATATATGATGAGATAAACAGCAATATTCATGCTTGAATAATCCATCATAACCTCATAATTTCCACTAATATATCTTATTATCCTTTAAAAGAGAACCTTTTAGAGGAAAACAATATGAATATATATGAATTACTTTAATTAAGCATGGGAACATTATAAGAGACGCCAACACACTAATTTAAGTCCATTAATGCCTAGTTTCATATGCCACTAATGGCTTCTTTTCCAAATTTTGAGCTACTACCCCGCTGGTTTCTAAAGGATTTTAAAAGTTGTCAGTCCTAATTAAAATAGAATCAGTATTAATGTAATGTTCCCCTAATAAAAGTGGACAGCAACAAAAAACAACACAGTAAATCTGTTTCCATTGGACTATCACAAAACCTAAGGCAACACATGCAGTGAGAAAATATTAAAGACAATGAGTAGTTTAAAAAGAACTGAAATAATGACAACTTGCTAAACCTGAGAATAGGGAAGATAAAGATCATAAGACTCAAATCTGCAATACCAAAGACAAAAAATTTAAAAAATTATTAGATGGCTTAGAATATAGAAAAATGTATAAATAAACTTAGTGTCAATACATTACCACTGAAAGTCACAAACATTTAAAGGAACGGGAAATCTATATGGATCATATATACTGGTAGTCAATGTAAAACCACTTAACAGAGTGGGCTAAAAATCGAAAATGTTAAAAAAATAAATAGAAAAGACAGGGCAAAAAAATAGGTTAATAAATGTTATATTTCATGATAATACAGACTTGAAACGCATAATTTGAAAAACTTTAGTGCATAATGTAAAAAATGAATCTATGAGTGGCATTGCTTGAGCATAGATAATAATGAGTACAATTAATTCATAAGTACTTTTCTTAGAAAGAAATTATGATGTTTGGTCACAAAATAAAAAGTAGCTTATTCCAGTCATTCAACTAAGTATCACCCCATCTTTTCTCCTTTGGGATCAAACGCAGCATAACAAAGGCACATTGCTAGCCAAAAAGTGATAGACATAAAATTATGCATTATACTGACCTTAAGATGGCAATGATAATATTATTTAATCCTTCTATTTATTTGTAAGCGTTCATTATGATAGGAAAATTTTATTTGTTTAACTAAAGTAACCATTTATTTATGTTTAGCCATGCCTTTCTGGGGAACTTTCGATGTTTCACCAACTACTCCATATGATTGCATTCACACTTCAATGAACATTGGTCACACCAAAACCACGCATGCTCTAGAATATACACACTCGCACACACGTGCACACATGCGCACGCGCACACGCACACACACAAATGTATACACAGACACACACATACATACACATATACATATACATACAGATATGGAATGTCCATTGGCTATCAGTTTTTCCGCATTAAGAACTTACCGGAAATATTTCGTCAACAGTTGAAACATAGGAAATCCATCATTGTTCCATATATGTTTGGGTAAATTTATTCTTACTAGCTTTTTAATTAGAGATTCCTAATAATTAAATTTAAGATCTCTTCAATCATATGGAATTTGCAGGTTCACAGTAATTAAAAAAAAATGAAAACGATAAAGATTTCAATTTTCCACGAAATGATATAATAGTACATTATTTAAAGCGCCTTATTTCCTTAATAAAAAATAAAAATAAACAAAAAATAAAGCCAATGATACACAACTTCCAGATTCGCAGTATCTAAAAAAAGGCAAAAGATAAAATATATTAATTTTCCTCAAAATAATATAACAGTACGTAATTTAAAGCTCCTTATTTCCTTAATAAAAAATAAAAATAAACAAAAAACAAATCCAATTTCTAATGATGATCATATTCTATATTCATGATTTAGGTTGGTTTTGCTTAATATTTCAAAAGCTAAATCTAATTTTGAATTATGAATGGTGAGTATAAAAAAGTGGTTTTCTTTTTCCAGTTTTGTAACTCTGCAATTACAAATGCAACTAAAATAAAATTCATCGTCAACTCATGTACAAAACATATCGATCAACTATAAAAATCTAAATATAAATATCTTGAAATTCATAATCTATACAACAAAGAATGTAGAAAGGGATTATCATTTTATAAAACAACATACTTAACATATGGTTTCAACATTAGTAACACACACGTCATATGACATGTTAAAGAACATGATGCTGCATATTCTAGCACATTTATAACTACTATATATTAATTAAGTTACATATGCGAAATACAGCTAGGAGCTAGCACAGATTAATCCAGCAACACATTTCTAACTGCAATTTTATACTGAAATGAGAAAAAATTAACCTGCAACAGTATCCAAAGCACAGGTAGCAGCCACGGTTCAGCAGATAGATTATCTTTTCAGTTCCAATTCTGCAAAAGGCCTGCAAGCTCTAGAAAACAATCTCAGTAATTATTAGATAGTATAGATTGGAGATTAGGTTTGAGATAATAAAGCAGACATGGAATTCTCTGATTTGGGACAGAAGAAGAGAAAAAATTAAAATTTGGGCGTTGGGAAGAAGGATGAAGAGAGGATGTGCGATATTAAGGGAAAAAAAAGTTGCGACCCTTTTGAGTTCTAAAATGAAATGCTGAGGTGGATGGCCTATGCGCCTCTCAAATGAAACTCAGTAATTAATATAGTATAGATTAATATTCGCAGCATCTGCATCGCCGAATCCTCGCCATACGTTCCTTTTACGCTTTTCTCCCCTCTTCCCCTATTTAACGCAAGCTTCCTTCATCGAATGGAGATTGAATTGCCGAAATCAAATACAAAAAATACGCAGAAATAATCAAATCGACTCGATCAACAATTTTGTTCCAGGGATTCGTGGATCGGATCATCGTATTATTCTTATTGAATTGTAAGAAGCATTTCTCCTAATTTTATTTTTGCTTGGATCTGATCGATTTAGGGTTTATGTTAAAATTATTTTGGGGATCTGTACTTTTGTAGGATGTTTGTTCTACGTATGTTTATGCTTCTTCAGATCTGTGATTTTCTGTAGAAATATTGCTTGAATATGAAGAACTATAGTTTTTTTGATACAATTTTGCGTCCTTTGTTAGATTTGTCCACAAAAATAATAATATGCGGTTATATTTTCCTGTGGGTCTGAGATTTCGATTTATCACATGATTGTTTGTTTAAAATGTAAGATCTGAATTCTGAATAATCGCATAATTGTTTGTTTAATTTAAGCATTCAGAACAAAATTAATATATTCAGCATTCAGAACTAGAAATAAGATGTAAAAAAGTTCTGAATGAAAAGTTCTGAATGCTTAATTTATTCAGAACATTAACAAAAAAACAAACGCATAACCTTGTACTGTAAATTAATACGATGCGTAACAAAATAAGATTCTGCTTAACGTCTGTATTATATTTTGATGTTAAATTGGATGCTGGATTGCAGCGTATATGCTTTCAATCTGTTGTTATAGCAGAAAAATGTAGATTGGTTTTGGTAGATTTCACGCCATTGTAGGTCTTATTTGTCATAATTTTTTTAGAAACTGAACATTAAACTTCTCATTTTAAACTGATTTGATGTATAAGTACTGTAAATACCTGGAAAAAGAATTGTACATATTTCCTTAATAATTGTTCTTAGGATCGTTAAAATTTTGTTCTGTATATTTTATATTATAGCATAAACTCTTCATTTTTATTTTATTGTTCTTAGCAGTGTATATGCTTTCTTGATTAGATTTTCTGTTACTATCGTTTTAACCTTAGCAGTCAAGAAAGTCTGCAAGGTTCTGAATATGTAATAAAGAATCAATAACAACAATAAAATAATAATATATCATGCAAATCAATTTTTTGTCCACGAGCTCATCCTTGAGACTTTATGATGAAGGCAAAATTTGGCGGTATTCAAAATAAGGATATTACAAAGAATGACTCTAAGAAGATGAAAGCATGATACTAACAGATCATTAGTGATCCTATATCTATACTTTTCAAATTATTCTTTCCTGTTCAAACCTTAAAAACTAGAATCTTCACATTTTTCAGACAAACTCCAGTTTAGTATTTCTCATATGAAAATTAAATAAATGGTTGTAGGTATGAAGAAAAATGCATTTTAAAAAAGACTAGAACATTCTTCGTGAGACATGTCTGACTACAAACAAACATATTAAATTAAGACCAAATTTTAGAAAGATAGCTGGTAATATTTTTACATATATGTTAAAGTTAAAACGAGACCAATTTTTGAGCATTTATCTGATCTAATAACGTTATTAAAATAGCTGGTAATATTTTTACATATATATTAACTGCACATATACGTTAGAAAGATAGCTGGTAATATTTTTACATATATATTAACTGCACATCAGCACTTCACAGCTTCTAATGATATAATTCATTTGGAAAAGCAGTTAATTCATTTTGAAAAGCACTTAAGTGTGCACTCATGATTTATTTCAAGGCTTTTTTGTTTGATGTCAAATTATATAACTTAAGTGTACATTTAAAATGGCAAAGCAGTTAATTCTATGACCGTGGCTTATAAGCAGATGCTAGTGTGCAATAGAATTATAATAATGGAATTATAATATTTCCTTTTCTAATTACATGTGGTTGGCACACTGTGTTATAATGCTTGCAGTAAATATCAACCGGATTGATCACCGAAAGGCATTTGATAAATTTAGAAGGTTGTGTTATTGAGAATATGTGGGCTGATTTCTTGCTAGGAATGCGACCACCTTACTTTGTTATTCCGAACACCACTGTTAAAATTCGTATTGTGGGCTCGCTGTTAAGTGTTAACCCTTAGAATGTTGATGGTTTAGGAACATTTTAATAATGTTATGAGATCAGATAAATGCTCAAAAATTGCTCTTGTTTTAACTTTAACATATCTGTAAAAATATTACCAGCTTTCTTTCTAAAATTTGGTCTTTATTTAAATATGTTTATTTGTAGTCAGAAATGTCTCATGAAGAATGTTCTAATCTTTTTTAAAATGCATTTTTCTTCGTACCTACAACCAAATTTTCAATTTTCATATGAGAAATACTAAACTGGAGTTTGTCTGAAAAATGTGAAGATTCCAGTTTTTAAGGTTTGAACAGGACAGAATAATTTGAAAAGTATAGATATAGGATCACTAATGGTCTGTTAATATCATGCTTTCATCTTCTTAAAGTCATTCTTTGTAAGTTCCTTATTTTGAATACCGCCAAATTTTGCCTTCATTATAAAGTCTCAAGGATGAGCTCATGGACAAAAAATTGATTTGCCATTGAGCAGGAAGTAATGCCGTAATGCATGGTGTTTATTTTTCATTTGCAAAAATTATTAATTAATGTATAGTATTTGATGGAAATTTTGTGTTCACAAAAATCCAAAACTTTTACAAAAAGGAATCATGTTCGATTTATCTTTAGTTGCATCTAGTGTAATTGGTACTTCCTACCCAACTAATGCATTTTTTAGAGCCCAAACTCTCTAAACGTTGGTTGTTGCATCCAACTTATCCGAGATAAGTCGGATGTAATTGTGGCTTAACATTTTTTTTCAAGTGTGTTTTACTTGGTCATGAACACATCCTAAAACTTGTGAACTACCTGAATATCAGATTATACTTAAAACATAATTGGATGTCTTATCAGAATCATGTTCTTTGGAAAATCTCGTGTTAAATCAGAAAACACCTAATTTTCCTTTATTTAAAACTTGTGTGTTTCCGAATGTAGGCTAATGGGATTAAACTAAACCCTACTAGGTGGATATCATGTAAGCCATTATAGGCTAAGAATGGGCTTTCCATCAAACATTGTGTCCAACACCCCCCCCAAACCCACACACCCCTTTTCTTCTTTCTCCTTTTATCTTTTTTATTAACTCTTGCGTTGATGTGTAATGCTCATTGCAAATGCAGGGAAAAAATCTCGAAGGAATGACTACGTATAAACCCAAAAATATACTCATTACTGGTGCGGCTGGTTTTATTGCATGCCATGTCGCAAACCGCCTTGTCCGCAGCTATCCAGAATATAAGATTGTAGTTCTTGACAAGCTTGACTACTGTTCAAATTTAAGAAACCTTTCCCCTTCTCGCTCCTCTCCTAATTTTAAATTTGTCAAGGGAGATATAGCTAGTGCTGACTTAGTCAATTATCTCTTGATAACTGAAAATATTGATACCATAATGCATTTTGCGGCACAAACTCATGTGGATAACTCATTTGGGAACTCGTTCGAGTTTACCAAGAACAATATCTATGGTACACATGTTCTTCTAGAAGCATGCAAGGTCACCGGCCAGATTCAAAGATTCATTCATGTAAGCACCGATGAGGTGTATGGGGAAACAGATGAAGACGCTGTTGTTGGAAATCATGAAGCTTCGCAGCTTCTTCCTACCAACCCTTACTCAGCCACTAAAGCTGGAGCTGAAATGCTTGTCATGGCATACGGTCGATCATATGGTTTGCCCGTGATAACTACACGTGGAAACAATGTATATGGACCCAATCAGTTTCCTGAAAAGCTCATTCCAAAATTCATACTTCTAGCAATGAAGGGAAAAGAACTTCCAATTCACGGTGATGGGTCTAACGTTAGAAGTTACTTGTACTGTGAAGACGTGGCAGAGGCTTTTGAGGTTGTTCTGCACAAAGGAGAAGTGGGCCATGTTTACAATATAGGAACAAAGAAAGAGAGGAGAGTGATTGATGTTGCAAAGGATGTATGCAAGATGTTCTCACTCGATCCAGACAGCGTTATCAAGTTTGTCGAGAATAGGCCATTTAATGATCAAAGGTATTTCTTAGATGATCAGAAATTGAAAAACTTGGGGTGGTCAGAGAAAACTACATGGGAAGAGGGGTTGAAAAAAACCATGGAGTGGTATATGAACAATCCTGATTACTGGGGAGATGTTAGCGGGGCTTTGTTGCCTCATCCAAGAATGCAAATGATGCCAGGGATTGAGCGACAGGTAGAATGCGAGGAAGCTAAAGCTAGTTCTAACTCAGCAGTAACCTATACCCAAAAAATGGTTACTCCTTCATTGAAGAGCAGCAGCTCTCCTCACAAGGGTTCATTGAAATTTTTGATTTATGGTAGAACTGGTTGGATTGGTGGTCTTCTTGGAAAAATATGTGAAGAGAAAGGGATATCATATGAATATGGAAAGGGAAGACTAGAAGAGCGTTCCACTCTTGCACAAGACATTCAGATTGTGAAGCCAACTCATGTTTTTAATGCAGCAGGAGTTACCGGAAGGCCAAATGTTGATTGGTGTGAGACTCATAGACCTGAGACTATTCGTACGAATGTTGTGGGTACTTTGACTCTAGCTGATGTTTGTAGACAACATGGGCTGTTAATGATGAATTATGCTACTGGGTGTATTTTCGAGTATGATGCTGCACACCCGGAAGGGTCTGGTATTGGATTCAAAGAAGAAGACACTCCAAATTTCGCCGGCTCCTTTTACTCTAAAACCAAGGCTATGGTAAATTCTTTTTTCTTCATTTCATGTTCTTCTTGCACAACAGTAAGTTAAACTATGTAGTTGTATTTTGTGTAGATTGCATGAAATTGCCTTTGGATTATATATTCATTTACCTTAATCCCCTTAAATGGCAATTCCCACTTTGTTACCAACTGTAATTAGATTTCACTATTTCTGCCATTTTCTATAAACAAGATTTTATTGGTTTTGGCGGAATGATCAGTTATCTAAGAGCTTGGTGAAATAAGCCATCTGTTTTATACTTTTTAATGGTTCCTATTCTAATATCCATGGATCCACCGAAATATGGTTTATTGAACAATTAAATCCTGTATTTTCTTGAATTTTCCATTTTTAAAATGAAGAAATAGCTTTGAACAATGGCAATCCACTCTTTAACTGGAGTATGAATCTCTTGTCTAGTTCCCATGTCATGGTAATCTCAACCGCTCATATTGTTTTATCTAAAGCCACTCATTAGATTTAATAATCAAAGTATGATGTAAACGTGGTTTGGGCATTTTAAGATTCTCAATGGGAAGGATGGAGGAATGCATGTGCCCTAAATATGGGAGATGGCATTTTGACTTTAGCTTTTACCAAGCAAAGATAAAATAATAAGCAACTTATTTTGTGTACAACAGGTCGAAGAGCTACTAAAAGAATTTGACAATGTATGCACCCTGCGAGTGAGGATGCCCATCTCGTCCGACCTCAGCAACCCACGCAACTTCATCACGAAAATATCGCGCTACAACAAAGTCGTGAACATCCCAAACAGCATGACTGTCCTAGACGAGCTTCTGCCCATATCAGTCGAGATGGCAAAAAGAAACCTCAGAGGCATCTACAACTTCACCAACCCTGGAGTTGTCAGCCACAACGAAATCCTCGAAATGTACAGGGATTACATCGATCCCAATTACAAGTGGCAAAACTTCACCCTCGAAGAGCAAGCCAAGGTCATTGTTGCAGCTAGAAGCAACAACGAGATGGATGCTTCGAAACTGAAGGCGGAGTTCCCTGAATTGCTCTCCATCAAAGATTCGCTCATAAAGTACGTGTTTGAGCCTAACAAGAAGGTTGGAAACAAGTAAAAAGCTAATTAGGTATTATATTTGGTAGTAGTAATCTATTATTTATTGCAGTTTCGGGTGTTTTAAAATTTATGGTTGTGAAACTGTTGGAATGCTAGTGGTTCAATTGTTTTTGTGTGTTGAGTTTGATGTTTAGGTATATGGCACGTGTATTTAAAAGCACTGCAGCAGGAATGTAATCCACCGAATACTGTTATTTATACCATTTGTTGCTCAATAATCCTCTGCTGGTTTGTTTTCTGACTGCTGGCTCTGTGTTCCCACTACTGATAATAATGTATGACATGCATGTATGATTCTCATTCACACAAAAGTTGAAACGTTTCAGTGACGTATTGTGGTTGAAGAATATTATGACCACATCAATAAGTAGAAGGCTGCCAGGAAGTCATTACTGGCTATAGTTGATGGAAACAGGCACAAACGGTGTATTAAACTAGGGGTGTCAAATAGGTCATCTAGAAATGTATGGGGTTCAAGCAAAATTTGATCCAACTCATTTACAATCCATGTATTTCGACTCATTTAACATAAACATTCACGTGACCTAACTCACATTATATGAATTACCCATTTAATCCATCTAAATGTATTCTGTTATTTTCTAAATACAACTATTAGTCACCTTGAGAAATTATAATATTCATTCTAAAGACAGTTTTTGAGTGTTTCATACTGTCCGTAATTCAAGTGGGAGTTCATCAGTCGAAGTCTTACCCGATTCGAGCCAGTATGAAGAAGTTGTTGCGGTTTGAAAAATAAATTACGACTTCGTATGTAGGTGTGGTTTGAATATGAGAATGTAGTTTGTTATTTTCTAAGTAAAAGCGTTAGTCACCTTGGAGAAGTAAGTGCATGTTTGCAATACGAAGTATTCGAGTGTTTCAAACGGTCCACAATTTTGCTAGGAGTTCATCAGTCAATGACTCGCTCGATTCCGAACTAGTATTAAGAAATTATTACATTTTGGAAAGAAAAAAAATAACGACTTCATATGTAGGCGAAGTTCAAAAATGAGAATTTAGCCTATTATTTTCTATGAGCCCGTTTAGCAAACAAAAGCAATTATTTGAAATATGAAATTTAAAATTTTGAAATTTGAAAATTTGAAATTTGAAATTTAAATTTTGAACTTTGGAAGTTTTTGAAATTTTGAAATATGAAGTTTAAATTTTGAAAATTTGAATTTGAAATTTTAAAAATATGAAAACTAAAATTTTGGCAAGTGAAATTTTGTAATTTAAAATTTGAAAACTAAAAAATTTGAAATTTGAAATACAAAGTTTTGGAATCTAAAATATTGATAATTTGAAATTTCGAAAATTTGAAAACTGTAAATTTGGAAGTACGAAATTTTGAAACTTTGAAATTTCAAAATTTTGATATTTTTAGAAATCGTGAAATTTAGATTTTTGAAATTTTAATTGAGAGTTCACCAGTCAAAACCTCATCTAGTTTCGAGATAGTATGAAGAAGTTACTACAGTTTAAAAAAACTGAATATTAGGCACACATCCCTAAAACCAAACTTAATTAGGCTCAGGTCTGGTCATAAACTTATTGTAAATTTAGTCCTTATTCTTTGAAAATAGGTAAAAAAAAAAAAAAAAAAATTACATAAATTAATATTAGATAAATTATGCATTTAACAAAAAATTCAGTCCAAAAAACACAAAAAAAGAAGAAAACAGCGAAAAGTGCAGTTAAATGCATAATATTATGCACGTATATGAATTTTATTGCATACATATGTGCAAGTATTCAAGTTTTTGCATATGCGTTGATTTACTTGCATATTTTAATGCAATTATTGCATAATTCTAGCATACAAATGTGCAATAATTCATACCAGTGCAAATCAGTTCATTTTTATTTGCATTCAAGCGTGCAAATAAAACAGAAAATATGCACGCATGTGTGCAACATATCTGCAGGCAAAATGTTGGTTGAATTTCCTTTATGCGATAGTTGCATACATGTTTGCAACTTTTGGCAATAGTTGCATATATGTATGCTACCTTTTTTTAAAAATTGGCGTGGACTTCTGGGATTATTTCTAGATTTTAGAATATATATATATATTTTTTGTTACTTGCAACCGCATTTTTTTGGGTACAAAATGAAGGAGGCGTAACTTTTCATAGCAGGTGGCGGAGCTTGAAAATAGGGGGAGGAAGTGAAATGAAACTTGAGGAGGGACATGGCGTGTATTTGAAACCATAATAGGAATGTGAGTCAAAAGTACCCATAAAAAAAAATAGCGACTTTGTATGTAAAGAGTTAAATGGGTTACCCATTTATAACCTTTTTAAAAAAGGGTCAACCTTTTTATGATCCATTTAATAAAAATTCATAAACGGGTTGACCCAACAGGGTTGTTAGGAGGGTAAATGAGTATGGGTAATTTTGACAGGTCTACTTAAACAGTGTTGAGAAATCTAAAATCAAATTTACTTCCATTTCCATTCTATTTAGTTATGTTGCAATCTTTGGCATTACTTCTTTCTTCTTCAATCTCATTAGTTAGTTCTATCGATTACCAGTTAAAGTTTTAATTTGAATTTAGTTCATCTTGTACATTTCATTTTGCAATTTATCAGTTCATGTTGTTTTCATAACGTCAGCTCATCCTCATATTTGTTCCACATTTTTTTTGCAAATTGCATTTGCTACAGATTTAACCAGTTATTAGTTGTTTGTCAATTCTGTTCCTTTTCTTATTAATCATGTTTTTCAAATTCTTGCACATTTATAATTCATCTTCTTATTTTCTGCAAAATAAGCTGATCAAATCTATTCTATTATATATAAAGTTCAATATTTGATCTTATACTTTCCTTGACCATATTCATTCTTATACGAAATGAAGCTATCTCGACAACTGAAGCAACAATTTTACATTTAGCTTCATTTAGCAATTCCACTTTTACACTTTACATAAAGATGTTAATAAATAGAATTAAGGATCGTTAAATATGGCGGGTTCTAGTGAAAATGTGATGTTCCAAATTCTATTTTATTAAACGTTTCTTTTATTTTCTATTTTAGCTATTAAAAATGTTCCACTTTCATCTCGTTATCTTACTTTCAGTTTCGCAATTTCTTATCTACATAATCATTTTCTATTTCAGTTTATTCAGAAATGTTCCATCTTACTTTTTTCTTGTTTCTTTCTCTTTCTTAACTTGCTATCTAAATAAAATTTAAAATTCATAAAAATCATCATATCCTACGTTTCTCACTTTGAATACAAGTGGAAAGTTTGCTAATGGAGCTAATAATAGATTTCCCTCTTTCATGTTTTAGGATGGCTTTTATTGGCACTAAATGAAATAAATATGTTAAACAAAATATTTTAAATATTTAGAAAATGGTTTACCTATAAGTCATGGCCGCAAGAATAAGGTTAACAGATATCATTCCCTCAAAATGTCACTCTAATAGTTTTCTTGGGTTGCAAATAGGTGATTATGATTTTATTTCTATGGTAACTCCAATACGATCGTTTTTTTGAGATTTCTCATTATCCAGAATTTGATTTAATCCAATGACAGTTCTTAACTTTACAATATTCTTAATTTTTTTTTTTTTTTTTTTTTTTTTTTACGATTTATTGATGTATGGCATTGTATTTCTACCTTGCATTCAATGTTACAGGTCTAAAGATCCCCTATAAATCTTGGATGATTAGATCCATGATGCTTGATTTAAAGATTTGAGTTTTATTTTGTTATTTTTTTTCTTTCTATTAATTCATTGTCGAATTTATTGTTTTTTATCTGGATTATTGACCTTTTTTTTCTCTAAGTACATGCCCAAAGATATGTAATTTTACGATTTTTGTTTCGATTTATAAAATCACTTATCTGGTTATTTTTTAAGTAGGTTACTAGATTTACAACATATATCTCTTCATTTCATATGTTTTTATTTGAAGCATTATCATTTCTATATATAATAATGTTGCATTTCTTTTCCTTTTATATTCTATAAGCAGTGCTTTTTCTTAATGTCCTTTGGAATGAAAAAAAGCAGACCCTTTTCATAGCTCGAAGGCACAACCATAGGTGATGTCATTATGTAATCTTTATTTTATTTTTTGTTTCTAATTCATTTTTTTGTGTGCAAGGCCGACAGGGTTGAGTGGACCCCTACCACTTTATTAATGCACCGGAGAAAAAAAGAAAATACAACACGCACAAGAGAAACTTAGAAACACGGTGCATTAAGCACAAGAAGACAACACAAAAACACATAATTACATCTTCGAATTACATAATCTTATGGAGAATACCAGGATCAAAGGTAAAGGATAAGCGCTTCAAGTCGTTTCGAATATCCATTCTCACACAAGATTTCATCAGTTCATTGCTTAGAGCTTCATTTGGATTAAAATTCTGTTGTATATAGCAAAAAGGAATTTCTTAAGGGTATAGCAAAGAAGTCTACCTTTAGTGCTTTTCCTACTCATTTGATTTTTAAGGTTGCTCCATTTTGTTGAACTTCTTTTACTGGCACTCCTTCTTCCAATTCTATTCATTATGTCAGCCCATAAGTTGTGTATACTGCTACATTCAAAGAATAAATGCTCCAGATTTTTATTGTGCACACCACACATCACACACAAAGCGTCAACTTGCATTCCTCTTGTTTTAAGTTTTTCTTTTATGTTCACAGCCCTGTTCATTACTTTCCAGAGAAACATATTTTCTTTTGCGCAGTTGTCTTTCAACCATATTCTTTTGTTCCACTTACACCTCATCATCGTTTCAAAACCAGAGAGATCATGATACATCCTCCTTATCTGGTATGGTTTTTTCATTATTCCCCACTGTGTCAAGCTCTCGGAATTGCTACCGACATTCATCATGTAAGCATTGTTCCAGAGTGAGTTAATTTTCGGCACTGAAGTAGTAGGAAGTCTGATAACATCATGTTGTATGAATTGTTTCACTCTTGCATTTCGGCTCATTCCCGTCACATCTATTTCTAGATCCGAAAGCACATTACTTAGTATGAGACCATTATCCAACCAAAGGTCATTCCACAAGTTAATATCAGCATCGGCATTAACTTTATAACTGAAAATTGGCAAAGTTTTATCCCTTAACTTGAACAGACATCTCCACGTCCAACTTAGTTTTTGATTCTGACTCATTATCCAGAAGTGCTTGTTTTTTATAATATGTCTGCTAGACCACGTCACCCAAACATTATCCACTTTGTTTAGAAAGTTATCTAAGTGCATTAAGAAAGCAGCCTGGCTCCAGTTAACCATATTCACAAGTCCAAGACCTCCTCTGCTCATAGGTTTCTCAACAACATTGAAAGAAATAGGAGCTAAATATTTACCTTCCATCTTGCCTTTCCAAAGAAATTTCATGAAAGTAGAGCGAACCATTCTGATAATCTTAGTGGAAAGGATAAACATTCTCGCACAGTAAACCTGCATCGAGAAGACAACAGATTTGATTAAACAAAGTCTTCCGGCTTGGCTAAGCAGACGACAAGTCCAATTATTTATCCTAGCAACAATTTTGCTATAAAGAGGCAAACACTGATTTGTTGTAATCTTAGCAATGGTGAGTGGCAACCCTAAATAAGAAATTGTTTCATTATTGATCGACAGTCCAGTTCTTTCAGCAAGTACATTCATTTGTTGAACAGAAAGGCCAACAATCTTCATTTTAAACTTCAATAGATTCACCTTAAGGCCAGTCATTTGAGAAAAACAATTTAAAGTATCCACAATTGTATTAATAGTGGCATAATCAGGGCTATAAAAACAATTAGGTCATCAGCGAACATTAAAGAAGATATTCTTGGTTCGTCACAGTTAGGGTGTAACTTGAATTCTCCGATTTCAATTCTTTCGTCCAACATTTGTGTAAGCATTTCCATCACAAGAATAAAGATATAAGCAGACAATGGGCCACCCTGTCGAATGCCTTGACTATTTGCAAAGTACCCAACTGCGACACTATTAATTACCAGCGAGAACTTAGGGGTAGAGATACTTGCATAGATCCATGTGATGAAGTGAGGAGGGAAACTCATATATCCCATAATTCCGACTATTGCATCCCACTGTAACATGTCAAAGGCTTTCATGATATCAAGCTTCAACATCGCTGGGGGAAATGTTGCTACTGGAATATCCATTTAAGTAACTCGGTGGAGATCAAAACATTATCAAGAATATTTCTCCCCGGTAAAAACAAAGCTTAGTTAGAAGAAATAACAGAGGGCAAAACTGCTTTAAGTCTTGTTGCAATAATTTTTGAAATACACTTGTAAATAGTATTGCAGAAGGAGATCAACCTGTAATCAGTTACTTTGGTAGCATTCTTCACTTTTGGAATGAGGGAAATGTTAGTGCTATTGAAGGACCAGTTCATGTTAGTAGACCTAAAAAAGTTTCTAACTACCTTGCACACTTCCATTTTAATAATATGCCAACATTTTTTATAAAAATATGCATTGAAACCATCCGATCCACAAGATGAATTACTATTTAGGGAGAACATTGTGTTTTTAATCTCATCATTGGTTATTTCTTCATACAAGAACTCATAGTTGACAGTCGAAAGTTTTGGCAATAAATATGGATTAATCAAATCAATATTTGGTATGAATCCCACTTTATTACCTAACAATTTAGTGAAATGAGAGAGAAAAGCATTTTCTACTTCTGTTCTAGAGTTTGCTATATTACCATTGTTGACGGCAATAGTGACCATATTCTCCCTATGTTGTTTATCCTTCAGAGATGCATGAAAATATGCATTGTTCCTGCTTCCTTCTAAGTTCCACTTCAGTCGAGCCTTTTTCTTTGTCATAGCATCTTCTGTGTTAAGAGTGTTCTGGTACTGATCCACAATATAAGTTTCCACAATTGAATGTATAGGGTTCTAGGGGTCTTTCATCATTTCGTGTTGAATTGTCGTATCTAACAATTCTATGATTTTTGTTTGATGAAAACAAACATATATTTATTATTATAAATGTGTAATGGCCCGCCCCGCACCAGCTGACATTTCCTCCTGAAACGCGTCGTACCATGCCCAACTAGCACGGGACGGTCGTCAAAAGAAAAGAAAGAAGGAAAAGAACTAACAAAGATCCTGTAGAATGTCTCACAGCGCATGGAATAAAATATAATAAAAACATATCTTTGACATAAAACAGGCGAGACATTGCATAAGCTGAAATTAAACCATCATAGCAGCGGAAATCCAAATACAGCTTATGATCCAACATCATTATTACAACTTCAAAACTATCTCTAAAGCAAAAGAATGAAAAAGAAGGAGGTGCACTACTAATGCCCAAGTAGTGACCTTCAACAACACAGGGAGAATATCTACATGTATCATACATGGAAGCCTCCTGCTCATCTCCGGATCAGCTACTTGTGCAACCAGCTAACCTGTCTCTAGTCTGCTCGTTTAGGAGCACCTAGAGTAATAAGAAGAGACATAAAACTATGGGTCAGACGAAAAGTCTGGTATGAGCGATAAGCAGCAAAACAGAACAAAAACAGGTATACATAACCATACATGAACCTAGACCTGCAACAAAGAGTTAGCACAACATAGTGTACAATACTCTAAGGTGCCACTAAACATATGGTGTAAGAATACGGGGGAGGGGGTGTGCATGTCATAGTGATAGCAAAAAAATCAAGCATAGCAACCATCCTCACATCTCTCGTTCAATGCGTAAAGCATACGATATCCATCGCTTTGACCACCCAAATTCTTTGCTATGATTACTCTGCCCCATGAAGTCGTAACGGCTCCACTGCACTGATCCATAGCCACTAATCCTTTGCTATGTCCACTCTGCCCCATGAAGTCATGACAACTCCACTGCACTGGCTCATAGTCTTGCTACGATCACTCTGCCCCATGGAGTAATAACTACCCCACTGCACTGATCCATAGCCTAACATCCGTCTTGGTGGCGAATCAAAGTTATGGGCGTCGATAACCCCTTAGCACACGTCCCGCAGCAAAGCCCAATCATGAAGTTAACTCGTTGGTTCCCAACTGGATCCTGAGTTCTACTTCCCATTTGGACTACTTTTGCATATCGGATTTTGGTCTTCTCCGGATCGGTTCGGTTCTTCACCTCTCTTCGCTTCAGATCGTACTCGCGGTTCGGTTCATGAGTCATGTCTCAAGTCCAAACTCCTTGGTTCGGATCGGAATACCTCATACGGGTCGGGTCATGAGTTCCAGCTCCAAAACATCAGGTGACGTGGTTCGGTTCGGGTATGGTGCTCCGGTTCGTGATCTCCCTTGGCCATCGGATCGTGGTCCCTCCACTGGGTCGGGTCGTGAGTTGCATGGTGCTCCACGGTTCGGGGCAAGCGGTTCGAGTCGCAGAACTTCAAGCGCGAATGGACCAGTTCGTTCCTCAGGCTTCGTGACTCCACCATCAGTTCGTGAGAAGGGTGCTTCACGCGGCGGTTCGGTTCGGCCCCACCGATCCTATTCGGTTCCTGCATATTTTTCCTGCAACCTTTCCAGTGACTGTTCTACACCAGAAGACGACATTTTCGACCATTCTAATTGTTCTAATCTATCACAAAGCATATCATACAGTCATAGCAACATGTATAATCGACCATAAACACCAAAACAACAACATAGCATGTAGAAATGGATCAAACAAACCCAAAAACCCATATTTTCCCCTTAATCATGTTTAAGCATAACCAATGATATAATTAACAAAACTTATCCAAATTAGCCCAAATTTCTAACCAAGGTCTAAAATAATATTTAAGAATTTCTAAATATTTTTCCAAATTTTAATCATGTAAGATTTCACTAATTAACACTAATCACTCTTAATTAACGGTAATTAGTGAGGAATAATGCAAATCACTCACCTTTGCCACAATTAAACTATAGATCTGAAATACTCTACTATTATGGTGTTGTTCCCAATGCAACACAGCAGCTCCAACTTTGATTTGGTGTTGATTAGCCTTGATTTGATGTACTTTAGCCTACTCCTTGATTAAACGGTGATTATAGGTGGTTTTGGGTGTCTTTAGAAAGTGGAGGCCATTGCTAGGTTGAGAAGAACGATAAGTGGCGGCTGAAAAATGAGAAAAGGATGTTCTCTAAACCCTAACAGCCCTTTTAAACTCCTAATCCCGAAATCCCCCAATGGGCATAGCTGTTAATTACCCAATTAAGCCCAATTATGATGTTTTTCACCTTTTAAACATTAATTCAGCCATATCTCCCGAACAGAAAGTTCGTTTGACTAATGTGACCACTCTACGGAAAAAGAAACTATCATCCGGATTTAAAGGAAGTCGCTTTAGGTCAAAATTCCTTACCAATCAAAAGTTATAGGCGAAATAAGATTCGCCAGGCGCAAAATGTTCATTTAAAAATCGGTAAAAATCGTGAACATGGGAAATGACCCCAATAGTCGCTTACCAAAGTTACATGACCATACAACTTCATACGAAAAAGAAATAAATATTCTATGATACTCTAATGCGTAGAATGCGGGTCATTACATTCTCCCCCCTTAAGAAATTTCGTCCCCAAAATTCCTTAACCAAAACATACAAAGGGTTCTGCATGCCTATCAATCATTTGCAATCATACAAAACAAACACAACAAGCCTATCCTAGCATGCGGTTTGCTAACAAGGGAGTACTATATCGTTATATAAAACCTTACCAGGCAAAGATTTCTGGGTACTTCTTCCTTATATCCTCCTCTGTTTCCCAAGTACAGTCTTCCTCATTCTCACCCCATTGGACTTTGACTAGTTTCACCGCCTTTCTTCGAAGCTGTTTCGTATCACTCCCAGCGATACGCATAGGCTTGCGGTTCCCAACCGCCTCGGGTTCAACCTCGATATCGCCCAACTGATCAGGTGAAATAGCAACATTAGGGTCATGCACAAACTTCCTTAACTGCGAAACATGAAATACGTTATGAACTCCCGCCATCTTGTCTGGTAATTCAAATTTATATGCCAAATTCCCAACTTGTTCGAGTACTGGGAATGGACCAACAAACCTTGGTGCCAACTTACCTTTCCTACCGAAACGAATCACATCCTTCAACGGAGATATCTTGACGAATACTAAGTCACCAACGGAGAATTTCAATTCTCTTCGTCTCTTATCAACATAACTCTTCTGTCTATCCTGGGCAACCTTCATTCTCTGTTGAATAACCTTGATCTTATCTGAAGTTTCCCTTATTACATCAGGTCCAAGCACAACCTTCTCACCAGTTTCTTACCAACGTGATGGTAAGTTACATAGTCTTCCATACAAAGCTTCAAATGGAGCCATACCAATACTGGATTGATAACTGTTATTATAGGCAAACTCTACTAGATGCAAATGGTTATCCCATGATCCACCAAAATCCAATACACAAGCTCTCAATAGGTCTTCTAATACTCGATTCACCCTCTCTGTTTGACCGTCGGTTTGAGGATGTTACGCGGTACTGAGATGTAATTCTGATCCTAACGCCTCTTGTAAGCTCTTCCAAAACCCAATAGTGAATAATGGATCTCGGTCACTCACAATGCATTTGGGTATTCCATGAAATCTCACTACCCACTTCATATACATTTCTACTAATTTAGCTGCCGTTCTATTTGACTTGACTGGTATGAACCTTGTGCTCTTGGTCAATCGATCTACAATCACCCAAATACTATCATGGCCTAATCTTGTCTTCGGTAAACCATCAATGAAATCCATTGAGAATTGCTCCCATTTCCATTCAGGAACTTCTAACGGTTGTAACAATCCACTAGGCTTCTTTTGCTCAACTTTAATTAACTGACAATTCATGCATTTGGATATAAGCTTTCCAACGTCTCTTTTCATCCCTTCCCAATGGCAGTTCTGTTTCATGTCTCGATACACCTTGTTGCCACCGGGATGTATAGCCAGTTTGAGTGATGACATTCTCTGAGCACTTCAACCCTCAATCCATTCACATTGGGTACAACTACTCTTCCATTCTTTCGAAGCCATCCATCTCGACCAAGTTCATACTTGCTCATCTCCTCACCGTCGATGTCCATTTCCAACTTGGAGATGATTTCCAAAAGGTTAGGATCGTCCCTCTGACTGGAACCAATCCGTTCAATCAATGTCGGTCTGATCGTCAAAGTTGCTAACATCTCTGGATCCAATTCACATTTAGGTCTAAAATCATATCCTGCGATATATTCCAATTGTTTCCATTCCAAAAACATAGCCCCCAAGCTGGCATGTCTTCTACTTAATGCATCAGCCACTGCATTGCCCTTCCCAGCAGTGTATGCGATATTGAAGTCATATGAATCCAAGAACTCCAACCGTCTTTGCTGACGAAGATTTAAATCCTTTTGAGAGAAAAGATACTTTAATGACTTATTATCAATAAACAACTCAAATCTTTCCCCCAAGAGATAATGTCTCCACATCTTCAATGCGAACACGATCGCTGCCAATTCCAAATCATGGGTAGGATATCTTTCTCATGCGATTTCAGTTGCCGACTTGCGTAAGCTACTACCCTACCACCTTGGATTAATACAACACCTAGTCTGGTACCACAAACATCCGTGTATACTGTCATCTCTTCATTCCCCTTAGGAATGACTAACACTGGCTCACATGTCAACTTCTCTTTCAAACTTTTAAATGCATCCTTGCACCTTTCATCCCAAACAAAAGCTTGATTCTTCTTGGTTAACTGAGTTAACGGTGCTGCTATCTTGGAGAAGTCTTGAATAAACTTACGATATTATCCAACTAATCCCAAAAAACTTCTTACGTCGGTCGCATTCTTGGGCGTAGACCAATCTTGGACCGTAGCCACGTTCGCAGGATCCACAGCAATACCATTCTCTGAAACAACATGGCCCAAGAGCCTCACTTCCCTCCTCCAGAAGTGACAATTAGAAAATTCTGCTTTCAGTTGGTGTTTCTTCAACACCTCCATCACTATCCTCAAATGTTCCTTGTGTTCTTCCTCTGTCCTTGAGTAAACCAAGATATCATCCACGAACACAAGAACAAACTTATTCAACTGATCTCTGAATACCCTATTCATAAGATTCACATAATATGCTGGTGCATTGGTCAACCCAAATGGCATGACCAACCACTCATAGAATCCAGACGGCGTCCGAAATGTCGTTTTAGCTATACTCTCAATTGCCACTCTGAGCTGATGAAAATCTGTCGCGAGATCCAACTAGGAGAACACTTTTGCTCCACTCAACTGATCAAAAAAAATCATCTATCCGCGGTAGAGGATACTTATTCTCCCTTGTCACCTTATCCAACTCGCGGTAGTCTACACACAATCGAAGGGAACCATCGGCCTTGGTAACAAACACAACTGGTGCTCCCCACTCAGAAACACTTCTTCTGATAAATCCCTTCTTTAAAAGATCGCTCACTTGCACCCCGAGCTCTCGCTGCTCCCTTGGTGCCATACGACGAAGAAGCATCACTACAGGTCTGGCATTTTTCAATAAATCAATACGGAACTCAATCTCTTGGTGTGGTGGAAGTCCGGTCAGTTCCTCGAAGACGTCCGGATACTAGCCAGCCACAGGCACATCTGAAAACTCATCTTGCAGGATGTCGAGGGAATTCAGAAAACTAGCTATTACCCCATCACTAGGTAGACCACCAAACACTACCCTCCGCCCATCATCCGCTCTAATTGTCACCAAGAAGCCCTCACAGTCTACCACCACCCCGTACCTTTGGTGCCAATCGACTCCCAAAATAATTCCAAACCCAGTAAAGCCCAAAACAAAGCAATCACAAACAAACAAACATACATCCATGACTCAATAAGACCACATTACGGGAAATCATACTAAGGCTAGTCGAACCACCGATCGGGTTTGTTACAACTAAAGGTCTATTGACAAGCTCGGGCTCCAGTTCCAACATATCTACCAGGTCACTAGATATGAAAGAACTGGAACCTCCGGTATTAAACAACACTCTTACTAGAACATCATAAACAGAAAGCATACCTTGAATAACAACATTCTTTCCCTTCTCCATTGTAGTTGGGGCATTCAACGAAGAAGGAACAACACTGATAGCATATGCTTTCACGATATGCTTTTCTTTAGGGGGTTGCGGACACTTATCCTTGTGATGTCCTACTTGGCCGCAATTGAAGCGCTTCCTATCCGCTGGCTTGGCCCGACATTCTTTAGCATAATGGCCTTTCTTGCCACAGCTAAAGCACTCAATATCTTTCTTACTCTTTTTCTGGCCATCCTTAGCTTGGTTCTGTTTCCTCTTATTCTACGAGTTATTCTTGCCTCCACCACCTGCTTGCGGTTTCGGCTCTCCTGTAGATACAACAGCAACTTTTGTCTTTGGCTTAGGGTAAAGACTCTTTGATCTCAATGCTTTCCCAATAATTGATTCAAAAGTCTCATCAATATGGTTTATAAGCCTTTCCCCCAAGTACCCATCTAAGCCAGTTATGAACTTCTCGTTCTTCTTCTCTGCAGTGTCGATAAGAGATAATCCATATTTCGATAAAGTATTGAACTCAGCAATGTACTCCGAGACTGCCCTACCATTCTGCTTAAGTTCCAAGAACTTTCTAAACAACTCTGACTTTTGAGCAGCTGGGATAAACTTATCACTAAAGCGAGTCTTAAACTGATCCCAAGTAACTTGCTCCTCTGGAGTAGCTGCCTTAATAGCGTTCCACCAATTCATAGCTCGTCTTTGCAACTGACGGGATACTAGCTTCCTTTTCATGGCATCTTCAATTCCCAAATCCTAAAAGATCCGCTCACAACTATCAGACAATCTTGAACTTCCGTAGCTGACTCTGTTCCGTGGAACGGCTTCCCACCAAGACTAGTATAGTTCTTGTGAAGCTTAGCGAAATCGGCTCTAGTTGCCTGCACCGCTGCACCACAACTGTTAGCAGCATTAGGGGCTTCTCTCAGAACATCTCTAAGCATCTCTCTCATGAAGGTGGTAAACATCTCCCTCATGTCACGAGCATTCCTATTGTTAGCCCCTAATCCTGTACTCCTCGTATTTCGACTCATCGTCCGATCTGTAAAGAGATACGATTAACCATATTCTTGGTAGTGCCAAGTGCAATGCAACTTCATCCTTATATACCCTAATAATGTATACATTTATATATATACAACTTTTGAAAACCAAAATATCACAAATACGCGCTCTCATATACGAATTCCCTAGGTTAACTATGCAACCTAGAGCTCTTATACCAAGTGTAACGGCCCGCCCAACACCAGCTGACATTTCCTCCTCAAACGCGCTATACTGATGCCCAACTAGCACGGGACGGTCGTTAAAGAAAAGAAAGAAGGCGAAGAACTAATAAAGATCCTGTAGAATGTCTCACAGCGCATGGAATAAAATATAATAATAACATATCTTTGAAATAAAACAGGTGAGACAGTGCATAAGCTGAAACTAAAACCATCATAACCATCATAGCAGCGGAAATCCAAATACAGCTTATGATCCAACATCATTATTACAACTTCAAAACTGTCTCTAAAGCAAAAGAAAGCAAAAGAAGGAGGTGCAATACTAATGCCCAAACAGTGACCTTCAACAACACAGGGAGAATATCTATATGTATCATACGTGGAAGCCTCCTGCTCGTCTCCGGATCAGCTACTCATGTAACCAGCTAACCTGTCTCTAGTCTGCTCGTTTAGGAGCGCTCGGAGTAATAAGAAGAGAGATAAAACTATGGGTTAGACAAAAAGTCTAGTATGAGCGATAAGCGGCAAAACAGAACAAAAATAGGTATACATAACCATACCGGAACCTGGACCTGCAACCAAAGAGTTAGCACAACATACCATACAATACTCTAAGGTGCCACTAAACATATGGTGTAAAAATACGGGGGAGGGGATGTGCATGTCATAGTGATAGCAAACAAATCAAGCATAGCAACCATCCTCACATCCCTCATTCAGTGCGTAAAGCATACGATATCCACCGCTTTGACCACCCAAATTATTTGCTATGATCACTCTGCCCCATGAAGTCGTAACGGCTCCACTGCACCGATCCATAGCCACTAATCCTTTGTTATGTCCACTCTGCCCCATGAAGTCATGACAACTTCACTACACTGGCTCATAGCCTTGCTACGATCACTCTGCCCCATGGAGTAATAACTGCCCCACTGCAGTGATCCGTAGCCTAACATCCGTCTTGGTGGCGAATCAAAGTTATGGACGTCGATAACCCCTTAGCTCACGTCCCGCAACAAAGCCCAATCATGAAGTTAACTCGTTGGTTCCCAACTGGATCTTGAGTTCTACTTCCCATTTGGACTACCTTTACATCTCGGGTTTTGGTCTTCTCCGAATTGGTTCGGTTCTTCACCTCTCTTCGCCTCAGATCGTACTCCCGGTTCGGTTTATGAGTCACGTCTCAAGTCCAAACTCCTCGGTTCGGATCGGAGTACCTCATACGGGTCAGGTCGTGAGTTCTAGCACCAGAGCATCGGGTCGGTTCGGGTGATGCAGTTTGGCTCGGGTATGGTGCTCCAGTTCGTGATCTACCTTGGCCATCAGATTGTGGTCCCTCCACTGGGTTGGGTCGTAAGTTGCATGGTGCTCCACGGTTCGGGGCAAGCGGTTTGAGTCGGAGAACTTCAAGCGCGAGTGGACCAGTTCATGCCTCAGGCTTCGTGACTCCACCATCGGTTCGTGAGAAGGGTGCTTCATGCGGCGGTTCGGTTCGCCTCCACCGATCCGATCCAGTTCCTGCATATTTTTCCTACAACCTTTCCAGCGACTGTTCTACGCCACACGACGACGTTTTCGACCATTCTAACTGTTCTAATCAATCACAAAGCATATCATAACGTTATAGCAATATGCATAATCGACCATAAACACAAAACAACAACATAGCATGTAGAAATGGATCAAACAAACCTAAAAACCCATATTTTCCCCTTAAACATGTTTAAGCTTAACCAATGATATAATTAACAAAACTTATCCAAATTAACTCAAATTTCTAACAGAGGTCTAAAATAATTATCAAGAATTTCTAAACATTTTTCCTGATTTTAATCATGTAAGATTTCGCTAATTAACACTAATCACTCTTAATTAACCGTAATTAGTGAGGAACAATGTGAATCACTCACCTTTGCTACAATTAAACTATATATCTGAAATACTCTACTGTTATGACACTGTTCCCAATGCAACACTGCATCTCCAACTCTGATTTGGTGTTGATTAGCCTTGATTTGATGTACATTAGCCTAATCCTTGATTAAACGGTGATTAAAGTTGGTTTTGGGTGTTTTTAGAAGGTGGAGGCCATTCCTAGGTTGAGAGGAATGATAAGTGGCGGCTGAAAAATGAGAAAAGGATGTTCTCTAAACCTCAACAGTCCTTTTAAACTCCTAATCCCGAAATCCCCCAATGGGCCTAGTTGTTAATTACCCAGTTAAGCCTGATTATGCTGTTTTTCACCTTCTAAACCTTAATTCAGCCATTTCTCCCAAATGGTAAGTCCGTTTGGCTAATGTGACCACTCTACGGAAAGAGAAACCATCATTCAAATCGAATGGAAGTGGTTTCAGGTCAAAATTTCTTACCAATCAAAAGTTATAGGCGAAATAATATTCTCCAGGGGCAAAACGGTCATTTAAAAATTGGCAAAAATCATGAACATGGGAAATGACCCCAATAGTTGCTTCCCATAGTTATATGACCATACGACTTCATACGAAAATGAAATAAATATTCTACGATACTCTAATGCGTAGAATGCGAGTCGTTACAAAATGTGTCTGTAATTGTACTATTATACTACATCACAGACATAATATAATATTTATATTTGAATAGAATACTACTGCATAAGAATTCAAATATTCAAACAGTATTTTGTTCAAATGTAATATTTTATTTTAACATTGCAAACTGTACAAATTTATAACTCCACTATTTGCATGTTTCACTGAAATACAATAGAGTACATTTCATATTAAATTTCATTTGTATACAATGCTCCTCACTACAGTACGCTCAGTTACATTTCACTCATGTAGTGCAAATTCTTTTATACACTCATATATTGTTTCACAGCTTTACCTTTTGTCTTCTGTCGGCTTTACTGTTAGTCCAGTCTTCTGTTTACCTGTCACAAAAAGAAACACACACCGTAATATGAAACACAAATATTTTTATATTCTAGCAGATATAATTTTTATTTTAAAATTTTATTTTCCTCGGAATTTTGGTGTGTTTCTCATCATTTTTCGTGGCTTGATCTGATTTATATGGACATCCATCTGTGTCTAGACAACTTGTGATATTCACAGTGATTCACTGTAAATACCACAAGGTAGACATCATCCGTAGTGCTCACATATATATTCTCTGGACGTGCACTATACATGTATACACATACATTGTATGTATATACACATATTTCTATGTAGGAACAAATATATCATGTTGTGTTCAGGTGAAGCCCGACACAAATGCAAGGTGCATGGGTCAGGTGTCCATGAACTAGTCAAGGGTAATTCAACAAGCTAGTAAAGATATAAATCAACATGAACATGGTGATGTGTATCTAGCATTTCAGATATGATCCAGTTTATGAGTTCAAAGTGAAATATAGGATCAACATTACAATGATTGAACCAGATTCAAAGCAACAGGGTGCAGCATGTAACTCATGTATGTGGACCAAATGTGCATGTAACAACATATTCAAGGACACAAAATGATATGCACACATATAGTAATATACAAGGCAAGAGATTTAAGTGTGCACGTGTTCAATGGCCAACACAAAGCAAAACAAGTCTACAAAGTTCAAGAACCAACAAGGGCAAGTACAAGCTTCAAATAAGCGCAATGTCAGGTCGAAAACAACAAGGTTCAGATTCATATGTACAGGTTCAGTGCTAGTGCAAGTTTGGATTCAAGTGGACATGATACACGTGCAACAAGATACAAGTGCATACATCAAAGACAAATATCAACATGTACAAGCAGGTGCAAATACAAAACAACATGGCAGCATGTTTTGTAACCTCCCAGATTTTTAGCGATATATTAATTTTTTTATTTTTTTATTTAAATAGTGATTAGAGATTTAAATAGATTAAATTAAATAAATTTGGAATATTTAATTAAATAAGTTCAAAACTCAATATTTAATTTCCGAGATAGTTGGAAATAGCTGAAATTGCAATATGGTGTGAATTGAATCATTTATAAGGTTTAATTTAGTTTATAATTGAATTATAGTAACGAATTAGAAAGTATAATTTATAATATAATTTAAATCAAGCTCGTAACGCCACGGTAGTTCATAATATTGAGTTTTGAACTTCAATTGAATGTAAAAAATCCGTTTTAAGTCAGATTTCTATGAAACAAGAAAGGTTCGGATCTGGTGAACTATAATTTTCTAATGGAAGAGAAAAATTAAAATTTCGTCTTATAAATTTTGAGTTATGTCCAAATCAAATTTTCAAAAAGTCGCTATGGAATTCTTATATAATATATAACGTTTTATTTATATAATAAAAGGGTTTTTATATAAATTGAATATCGATATAACTGGGAATTTTGAACTATCGAGTTATAAATCCAGATATGTTTATTTTGGAGATATATGATATTTTATTGGGATATATAAGATAATATTAATTTATTCATATTAAATTAAATTGTTTTTGAATATATTAATATTTTATTGATTTATTTAGACCTTAGAAAATAGCCATTTTTGCAAACAACCTCCATTTTCGATGAAATTAATTTTTTTGGATCCGGAATATTAAATTATTGTTAAATTTCAAATTTCATGATTATTGGAGTTAGTATGTGGTCGTTAGGAATTTAAATGTTAAAAACAATCAATAATTTAACTTTAAAAATACGCTGTTGAGCAAACGGAATCAGAATTCGACGAAACAAGTTTTGTTGGTTCCATAATGTCAAACCATAGTTGTCTGTCCAATTTCGTCGGACTTGGTTATTGTAACTGATTTTTAAAAGACAAATACTAGTTGCGGTAATTATATAAATTAATAGAAATAATATATGAAGCTTCTTATATAAGCTACCATATCCTATAAATACCCCCCTTTACACTTCCTAACCCTAAGCGATTTTTCTTCTGTAGTCAACACAAATTGAGCCGCGTACTTCGTCTTCCAAACGTGAATTCTACAGCTTCAATAAATCAAATCAAATTAGATAAAATTCCATAAATCTTAATTCATATATATTCGGGTTCCTGCAGTTATGCTCTTCTTTTTGGTATGTTTTTGATGAGGTTCGAACATGTATTGTTCGCTGCGAATTGTAAGAGCATGTGTTCTGTTCTAGGGTTTAGATTCTAGTGCGATGGAGTCGATTTTTGGAGAGTTGGATTTTGTATTAGAATTTGTAGTGGAGAGTGGAAAGTGTTGGTGGAATTTTGGAGGATTGCATGAGAATTTGTGACGCATCATTTCACTACTGCATACTGAAGTATGGGAGAACGCAAGCTAGAAAGAAGGGTCCGAGTCAAATGAAAAGGGAGTGAGATGGAAGAGGAAGTTGAGAGGAGATTTATGGTAACTTTTGTGACACCCCACGCCTGTTAATGTCATTCATTAAGAGAATGCATTAAGCTTCGTGAATCGTTATATGTAAACAGAAATAGAAACATTACAAGATAGTTACAATAATAGCAGCGGAATTTAAAATTTTATTTTAAACATAAATCATAACATCATGGTCCAAAATATCATAAGTCTAAAACTACATAAAACCCATGACAATAATATTAAACTTCTGTCTTGTACCATTAGAGTGCTGAAATACATAAAAAGCATAATTCCCCAAAAGAAACATAACAATAGTAGCAAGGATAAGAACTTGAGCAATACATCAAAGCAGCTCCAAGCAAGATGATAACCGAATCCTGATTAAGCTCGAGTATTCCCACCCTCAGAACCTTGCCAGGGTGGGGGGGTGTGGGGGACGGAAGAGAAAAAAGAGGAAATAAAATGTGTCAGACATAAAGTCTGTCGAGTCCAGATACTTTTAGCATATAAATAAGTAAAAGTATCATAGCAGGCATATAAAGTGGATAAGAAAGATAACATCATAAAAGGCAGGTATGACAAGGTAAACTGGATAAACATGATAGAGTATAATGTACTTCTCTAATGATTTCTCTGCACTAATACTAGTATAACAAGAATAGGATGATCCCAACATGTATAAGATGGTAGACTTAGGCTGTAACAGCCCGCATTTTACGTATTGGAGGATCATAAAATATTTTTATTTTATTCCCTGAGGGTTGGATCATTCTCATCTTTTAATATGTTGCTTATGGGGATGTGAGACATATCCATAATTTTTACTGATTTTGTTTTTGACCATTTTTCCCCTATCAGTTTTGCATAGGGCATAACTTTTGACTCAAGTCGAATTAGAGGGTGAGACCTATGCCACTGGAAAGAAATTGATGATTGTCTTTCCGTAGAGTGGTTACATTAAAGATTTGGCTCAACGGTTTGGGAGAAATTGGTGGTTTAAGATTTTTCAGTTAGCTGTCCAAGTTTGGTAAGCCATAATGGGCTGAATTGGAGAGCCCTATTAGGGGGTTAATGGAAACTATAGATAAGGGGTATGGGATATGAGAAAGGGTTTGAATTTTCCATTCTCTCATTGGGAGGTCTTGAGCTCCTCCTTTCTCTAACACCTTTCCACCATTAAAAAGCAAAATCCAAGGAGGGAAATCATAGATCTACACCATTGGAGGCTAGATCTACATCAATTAAGGCAAGAGTTCATCAGATCAAGAGGTTTGGTGCGAGGTGCTTGCTGTTCGGATTCAAAGTTCTATCTTTTTGGCTTGTTTTTGAGAATCAGCGAGTGATTTACATCTCTCACATGGATTCAATGAAGTATATGAATGTTAGATCATGTTTTTCATCAAATTCAAGTGTTTTCTCATAGATCTACACCATTATATGTCCGTTTTGATATGAATCACCCTATGATCTAATTTAGCAAGTTTAAACCATTAATTCCATGTTATTTCATACATTTATGTAAATTAGATCTCTCATTTTTATCATATGTTCAACTTAATGGTTTTAGTGAAATTTACATCATTTTAGTGATAATCGTCATATTCATGTTGTTAGCGATGTTACGATATGTTCATGATTGTATTTGGTGAGTTGGGTGAGTTGGTTTCGTCGAACGTATCATTTGGCAAAGTTTCGGTTGAAATCAGAGCTGAAATGGAGGTGTGCAGGTTTTTGGTCGGCCTCAAGCTGGTCGGGTCGGTAAAGTTGTGGCTTGGGGAGCAAGTCAGGGTTTGGGTCGGTCCAATCCTAGTCGGTTTGGTCTCAAATTTCTGGTCGGGTCGGTCTTGTTTGAAGCAATGGAGAAGCGGGTCAGTTTGAAATCCTGGTCGGTGGGGTCAGTCAGATGGTAGCAAGGCTAGTCGATCGAGTCGGTCGGGTGGGAGCAAGCCTGGTCAGTCGGGTCTGTTGGTTGCTGGTCGGGTCGGTCGTAAGTTGAAGTGGTGAAGCATCTGGTCGGTCGGGTTTGGTCTGGTCGGTTGGCCTTATACCCTGGTCGGTCATGTTTTTAGCAGCGTTTTTAAACGCTATGGTTGATAATGATAATGCTATAGTTTGTTTTAATGGGGTTATTTTCTGAAAAAGTACGTTTTTCGGGTACGACTCTGATTTGAACCCTACTCAAGCTGCAGCGCAATGGTGTAACTTGGTTCAGTGATGATGTGAATTCGAAGTAAGTTCAAGTTGGAAGGCTCGAAGAGTTGAAAGATGTTCGTTGATCGGTGTAGAACAGCGAATGAGGTGACAACTCAAAGGTTGTGAGTTGGTGGATAATGGTTGCTCGAGAAGGTTGCTTGGGCCATGAAAAGTCATCAAGTTGGATGATTAGAGATGAGAAGGCCGAGAGATTATCGTTGTCGTAAGTTCTAGCAGGCTCGAAGCAGGGGTACGACAAGGGCACCTAAAAGACCGGTTGTAGGTCGAGTACCCTGGGTCTTGGGGAAAGGCCTAGTTATTTCAAGTTGGGACATTGTCAAGGTTGGATAGATAGAGTTTATGCTACAACTGGGGTTACAATTAGCCCTTAACATATGGAAAGATTGGTCGTCAAATCATTAACGATGTTTTCAAAGCAGGATTGGCGGTTATATCCCGAGTCAGTCATGGATGATTGGTTTTTCAGTTTGTACTGTCTCATGTAGGTTGTCCAACGTCGAAGGAGATGTTCCTTGGGTGCTTGTCTGATATTGGTTTAGGCCTTTGGGGCTTGTTCTTCAGGGATGTTGAATTCGATTAGGATGGTTTACATGAGATACATATAATCAGAATATTATAAATGCTTTACCATGATTGAATGGGTGTTTTGATTTCCATGGATGAATGGTTGAATTGTTTATCGTAAAGGCTACCACTGTCCGATGTGGGGAAGGTAGGGTTGAGTTCTTCTCTGGTTATAGGTAGATTAGTATGTTTATCTATCCATTCTCATACACTTTATTGTTGAAGTTTGTTAGCTGTTTTATCGCTCACTAAGACTGTTGTCTGACTCAAGGTTTTATGTCTCCTCTTATTACCTTGGGCTGTTCATCCGGTTGTGGATGGGCAGACTAAGTAGCAGGTTACAGGTGATTACTGAGGACAATGCTGTGGTGCGGAGGCGAGCAGGAGGCTAGCGTACCAGTTTTATTGCTATCTAGTATTTCTTTTTTCGTTGTTGAGTGTTCTACGAGGGTTGTAGTGAGGCCTTATGTACATACTTTAATACCTATTGGATAACCTTTCAGGAAGTTGAGAAAGTTTCAAAATTTTGCTATATGATGCTTTATTACTATTACCTATTGTATATGATCTATTATATTTTATTCTTGCGCTGTGAGTTCTATGATAGGTTCCGATGTTGTTTACCTACTCTGATGATCTTCAATAGCTACCTAGCACACTTTTCAGTGCATTATTCCTCTTGTTTAGTGTAGGGTTATGGGCGTTCATCACATAGGTGTACTTCTGCTGAGAGGTTTTAACCCTATACAATCCACAGGAAGCCCAACCTAACAGGCTCCTAAACTTTACCAAAGTCTAGATGTACCCTAACTACTACCCTAATTGATCGGCTCCCTACTCCGTAGATACCTAGTGCCGGCCCACAGTAGGAGATATCACTTTCTAGAGTGACAACCCTTCGTTGATGTGCACAACAATATCTACAGGTGTCACTGTCGTCTTATACCCCTCTGCCCGGCCCATGACGCACATGTCCCCGGTCGGTTTGCGCCGCTCACACCGTCCTCCACATTTGGATCTCTTACAATCAGCCCAGTATGTGTGCCCCGGCTCCAACCTAGTTCGGAGTACTCGTTCGATACTTATATAAGGGTTACTGACTGAAACGGGTCCCACACAAGATGATGCAAGCTGTCCCCTTTGTCTTGCATCCCCACTACTAGGATTTCCCCAGGTTATGCTTACCTAACGGTGTCTTTAATTACACAACCTTAACCGGTTAAGTTTGTCAGCCTATATATTAATATTACCCACCCATCCCAGATATACTTAACTCTCCCACTGTTTCAACCAAGTTTACTTAACCCTATTCAAATAGACATGTTCATACAATCCCTATGTATTCAACTAGGTTAAGTATTCATCTTCATAGCCATATTCATTTATAGTTATAATGTACTAGACCTCCCACATTAAGCCTACAACTTGTGGATGCTGGATATGCCGGTTGGTTCCGGGCAGACTTCTTCCACAAGTCGGCTTAACCTCGTGTCTTAGCACGTCTCGTGTTTATGCACTTAGACCCCTCACATTAGATTCAACATTGCGGTCGCTGGACATGCTGGGCGGTTCCGGGCAGACTTCTACCACAAGTGCAATCCAACCTCATGTCTAAGTGCGGTTATAGTTTCTAATTACTGTAATCCTGGGCATTTCAATTGTTAACCAATTATTCCTATGTCGTTATAAGTTTCCAAGCCCCTTATCCCCAATTATGGTCATAGTGAATTATATGGCCAAATTCATGTTCTTATACATTTTTCAAGTTATGCCAAAATTTCCATTTACAAGTTATGTCTAATTTTAACATTTTCCCCACATTCCCAATCTAATGCATTCGCATATTTTAGCGGCATGCCTAGGCTCGAAAGTAGCCTGGCTATATAAAACAAAAGGGAAAGGTTGAAGAGAAGATGACAGAAATGATTATTCTAACAAAATTAACATAAACATATAACAACATAATAATGATATGATCATATAGGAACAGATCTGGTAAACTTGTGATAATAGAACTGATTCTAACATAGTAGGGATGTCATAAAAGGCATGATAAGGTCTAAACAATTATTAATACGTCCAACTAATAACCGATTCAATTTAACCACAAATATGATAGGTACAAGGTGATCTAAATAGTGAATTAGATCTATAATCAAAGGTAGAGCTGACATGATAAAGGTTAAGATCCAAGTCATAGTTATTTCAGAATATCATAGATTCACAAGTTCTAACAGATCCGATATGATTCAAGCAGTCACAGGCATAGGTCCAAATTACATTCATATCATGTTATACTTTTTAATTATTTAAATCCAAAAGTAACTTAAACTCACAGTGTTTGGATATAGAAAAATAGAAGGAGAATAGCAGATGTTGAATCACAGATCTATGCTTGAATAATTCTAAACTTGATTGCAGAAGAAGAAAAAGGTTAGATTCAATCCAAGCACCGACAACATCTAGTTCTCCTTTTTTTTGGCATGAAGAAACTAGAGAAGTGAGGCTATATTTATAGCTAAAAGCCGAACCCTAATTATGCCACATCTGCCCTAGGGGGGTCGACCCACCCGCTAAGGGGTCGACCCATGGGTCGACACTCCCCTTAGTGGGTCGACCCAGGGGTCAACACCCCTGGGCGGGATATTTGCCACTCACGGAAATTTGATTTTTGAACTGAAATTTGATTTTCTGGATTTAATTATATATACATATATAATTATCTTTAGCGTATACACACTTCAAACCTTAATAACTTCTTCATACGGTGACCTTTTTAGCAAACCAAGCATTTATTTTGACCCGAATTTCGAGACGAACACAATGGCGCAGTCTGTTTCACTTAATTCTAATTATTAAATTAATTATTCTTTAATTTATCAACTTTAGTGTTGTTTAAAATACGGGGTGTTACGTTCTCCCCTACTCAAAGGATTTCGTCTCCGAAATCTCTAAGTTAAGAAGAATGTATATCCTACCATTCACATCCATCTACTCATCCACCAATCAGAGGCATCCATTGTCCTTAAAAACTTCTAATGCTTATATGAACATATGCAAAAGTGTGTGTATATGTCCCAATACTAATGCAAAAGATCTGCCGGTCTACTGATTCAGTCGACCTCCTTAATGCAATGTATGTTAATGCCATGAATTCAACATGTATGCAAATAATCCTATTGTAACATGTAAGTTCTATATGTGTGCATCCGTCCAAGTGAAACAACCATATGATAATACATCCATTTTCATCCATTAAAAGAAGAAAAATGCACACACATCCATATGCAGCATGAGAGTGATTGAGCCAATCTAGTGCCTAATGTGTGTGTATATGCATCCACCAGCAACCACTAGCAAACACTTGCATCCACTTGCATCCATCAAACATAACATGTTTCAAACACATATTTACATCCATGGGATTCCTACCTAAAGGTCGAAGATTTGATCGACATGATACACTTGAATGATAGAAACAAGTATGACTAAAAGCTTTGGAAAAGGTGTTAAGAACATACCCTCGAAAAGAAAAGGGTATGAAGCATGAATCCTATCTTCAGTTTCCCAAGTCCCATACTATGGGTAATCTCCCTACTGAACCTTCATCAACTTGACTTCTCTATTGCGTAGCTTCTTAACTTCTGATCCAAGAATACGGGTAGGGACTCGTCTAACTGTCACCTCCCGTTCCACTTCTACTTCCTCCAATATACTCGGCTCAACAACTTCTGCGGTATCATGTAAGCACTTCCGCAAATGAGTAACATGGAAAACATCGTGAACACCAGATAGTCTCTCAGGTAGCTTTACTTTGTAGGCCATTTGGCCAATCCTTTCTGTTACGGGAAATGGGCCTACGAATCTTGGTGCCAGTTTCCCTACAGATCCAAACCGAACCACATTTCTCAAGGGTGATACCTTTATGAAAACCATATCTCCCACTTAAAATTCAATGTCAGTCTTTCTCTTGTCTGCATAGGACTTCTGCCTATCTTGAGCATTCTTCATTCGCCGTCTAATAAGATCAATATTCTCGGACGTTTCTCTAACCATATCTTGTCCAAGTAATAGTCTTTCTGTAGATTCCCACCAACAAGTCGGTGATCTACATGGCCGTCTGTATAATGCCTCGTGCCATGCTAATGCTAGCTTGCTAACTATTGTTGTAGGCAAACTCCACAAAAGGAAGACGCTCTTCCCAAGTACCTCCGAAATCTTGGACACACAGTCTCAAAAGATCCTCTAGAACTCTGTTCACCCTCTACGTCTGTCCATCGGTCTGAGGATGATAAGCGGTGCTCAAACATAACTATGTACCTAGTGCTTCTTGCAAGCTTCTCCAAAATTCACTAGTGAAGATGTGGTCACGATCGCTTACGATGCTGGAAGGTATTCCATGAAGACGGATTGTCTCACGAACGTAAACTGCTGCCAACCATGATGTCGTCATCTTGCTCTTAACCGGAATGAAATAAGCGCTCTTTGTAAGTCTATCCACTACAACCCAAATAATGGTATTGCTTTTCTTTGATCTATAGAGACGCTCTCCCACTTCCACTGCGGAACCCCAAAAGGATGAAGTAAACCACCGGGCTTCTTTTGCTTAGCTTTTACTTGTTGGCAAATCAAACATTGGGAAACAAACTTCGCCACATCTCTCTTCATCCCAGCCCAAAAGAAAACCCTCTTCATATCCCTATACATCTTATCGCCTCCTGGATGAATAGCCATCTTAGAATGGTAGGCTTCTTCGAGGATTGTTTTTATCAAGCTCCCAATTCGGGGAACACAGAGCCTTCCATCTCGTCGCAACCACACTTTGTTGTCTATGGAGTATCTACTGAGGTGACTAGAAGTCTCCCCTTTGTTGAGTCTATCTAAGATGTCTGAAATATGTGGATCCTCTCACCGCGAAGCTCCTATTTAATCCATAAGAGTAGGCCGCACTTCTAGTGATGCAAATAAGCTAGGTAACATCTCGGTAGAGGGTCTAAAGTCAATAGCCGATATAAACTCCAAGCTTTTCCTTTCCACAAACAAAGGACTTAAGACCATTCTCTATCTACTTAGTGCATCTTCCACTACATTACCCTTTCCAGGGGTATAAGCGATCTCGAAGTCATAAGATGATAAGAATTCGATCCACCTTTGCTGCCTCTGATTAAGATCCTTTTACGAAAACATGAACGTGAGAGATTTATGATCAGTGTACAACTCGAACTTCTCTCCAAGAAAATAATGGCGCCATGTCTTAAGCGCAAATAGTATGGAAGCTTGCTCTAAGTCGTGGGTAGGGTAGTTCTTCTCATGAACCCTTAGTTGCCTTCCTCCATAACATACTACCCTTCCCTCCTGCATTAGAACCGCACCAAGCCCTGTACCACATGCATCAGTGTATACTGTAAACACTTTGTTCCCATCGGGCAAGGTCAAGACTGAGGCTATTGTCAGAGCCCTCTTTAGTCGTTGGAAAGCAACATCACGTTCTATATCCCATGAAAACGTCAGATTCTTCTTCATTAGCCTGGTGAGTGGGGCTGATATCTTTACAAATCCTTAATGAATTTCCTATAATAGCCTGCTAACGCCAGAAAGCTTCTCACCTCCGTTGCATTCTTTGGGATCTGCCAATCTTGAACTGCAACTAGCTTTGCGGGATCTACTGCTATCCCATCTTTAGAAATCATGTGCCCTAAGAATCTTTTATATTTTCTCCAAAACTGGCATTTTATAGAACTTTGCCTTAAGTTGATGCGCACTTAGAGTTTTCAAGACCTCCCTTATATGTGAGGCATGTTCTTCCTCGTTCTTCGAAAAAAAATCAAGATATCATCAATAAAAACCACGACAAATTTATTTAGAAACTCCCGAAACACCCTACTCATCAGATCGATAAAGTAGGTGGGTGCATTCATCAACCCAAAAGGCATTACAAGCCATTCAAAGAAACCATATGGAGTCCTAAAAGCGGTCTTATCTATGCTGTCCTCAGCCACCCTCAACTAATGAAAACCGTAGCCAAGTCTAGCTGAGAAAATACCGATGAACCAACAAGCTAGTCAAACAGATCATCTATCCTTGGGAGTGGGTGTCTGTTCTTCTTAGTGAGTTTGTTCAACTCTCTATAGTCTACACATAAGCGAAACAAACCATCCGCCTTAGTTGCGAATACCACTGGAACACCCCATTCAGATATGCTTCGCTTAATAAACCCTTTTTCAAGAAGCTCCCCTACTTGTTTGATAAGCTCCTTCCTTTCTCTTGGAGCCATATGGCGCACAGGTAATGCAAATGGTTTTGCATCATCCACCAAATATATACGAAAATCGATCTCGCGCCTTGGGGGTAAACCCCGAACCTCATCAAAGACATTAGGATACTCACGGACTGCTGGTAAAGATCGCAGATCATCGATAGATGCATCAAGAGACTCTAGGAAACTATGCATGACAGACTCTTGCGCATCACAAGAAATCTCGAGGTTCCTCCCATGACAAGTTAGAAGCCTAACGACCCTCCTCTCACAATCCAGAATGACACCATACATGGCTAGCCAATCCATCCCTAGAATCAACCCATAGCCCATAAACCCAAGCACATATGCGTCACATTCAAACTTGACGCCTAGCATAGATATTCTCAAACCCCGACAAATCATAGATAAATGAGCCGAACCACCAATGGGGTTTGAGACAACAATGGGATCCACTACCATACTAATATTTAAGTGCAGAGATTCAACCACAAAAGTAGATATAAATGAATGTGAAGCACCAGAATCAAAAATAGTTCTAGTAGGGTGACTGGAAAGAGAAATCAAACCTTCCACTGAAACTTTCCTACCTCTATCTAGAGCACTAGTCGCGAGAGCATACACTTGCCCTCCAGAAATTTTTGCCCTTTGACCTTGTCCTTTCCTTTACGAGCACTCCCTAGCAAAGTGTCTGACTTCGCTACAACTAAAGCAAGTATTCTTCCTTCTTTTACAGTCTTTGACCAAGTGACTCTCACGTCTACAACTGTGACAGTTCCTCTTATCCTTAGGCTTGTCATTCTTTCTGCCTTTCTTTTGTTGTTGTCGTTGTTGTCCTTTCTTGGGCCATATCTTATTATATTACGTTGTTTCCTCAGCCTTAACTTCCTTCTTTTCTCTTTTGTCTTCCTCATGCATCAAGGCCATATCGACAAGCCTTTCAAAAGTAGCACCCATTGGAATATGGGACATAGCTAACCCATGAAGGGGTTCATTCAGTCCTTTAACAAACCACAAAGATTTATTATGCGGAGTGCCTACCAGCTCTAATCCAAATCTCACCAGTTGGTTGAATTTGTTAACTTATTCTTTAACCGTCATGCTCCCCTGCTTGAGCACCAAGAATCTTTCTATTTGCACGCTTTTCTCGGCTTGAGAAAGAAACTTCATTTCATACTTTATCTTAAATTCATCCCATGTCTCAACCGGATGTCCTGCTTGGGTTACTTCCCACTAGAACGAAGCTTCATCTTTCAGTAGCCAGGGAGCTAACTGGATCTTCCTTTGATCTTCCACTTCAAAAATTACAAACAAGTCCCAAATCCCCTTGAGCCAATTCCTTGCCTCTACGAATATTTCGTTTCCACGGAATGGCTTTCCTCCCATGGCACAGAAATCTTTGTAGATCTTAGCGAAATTATCTACTCTTGGAGGAGGAGGAATGATGGGTGCAGCTGGGGGAGGAACGTCAGCTTGACCACCGACAGACGCCGTGGCCTCTAGATACCTACGGAACCAGCCTGGTATCGTAATGCCCTCAGGGATATTAGGTTCCCCAGACATGCTGAAAAGAAAAGGAAAGAGATTCAAGAAAAGGATCGAAAGATATTACATATGCCTTTGGGGAATATGTTTTTCAGAACAGACTTTTCTTTTTGAAAATGATTTCTTTTAAAGCATTTTTGAAAATAATTTTCAAAAACTTTTATCTAATATAGTAACCTTCAGCTCTGATACTAAGTGCGACACCTCACGCCCGTTAATGTCACTCATTACGAGAATGCATTAAGTTTCGTGAAGCGTTATAGGTAAACAGAGTCATTACAAGACAGATATGGTAATAGCAGTAGAATTTAAAATTTAATGTAAAACATAAATCATAACATCGTGGTCCAAAATATCATAAGTCTGAAACTACATAAAACCCATTACAACAGTATGAAACTTCTGTCTTGTACCATCATAGTACAGAAATACATAAAAATCATAATTCCCCAAAAGAAACATAGCCACAGTATGAAGGATAAGAACTTGAGCAATATATCAGAGCAACTCCAAACAAGATGATAACCAAATCCTGATTAAGCTTGAGTATTCCCGCCCTTCGAACCTGGGGGGAGGGGGGACGGAAGAGAAAGAAGATGAAATAAAATGGATCAGACATAAAGTCTAGCGAATCTAGTAACTTTTAAAATATAAATAAGTAAAAGTATCACGACAAACATATAAAGTGGATAAGAAAGATAACATCATAAAAGGAAGGTATGTATGGCAAGGTAAACTGGATAAACATGATAGAGTATAATGTACTTTTCTAATTATTTCTTTGCACTAATACTAGTATAACAAGAATGAGATGATCCCCCACATGTACAAGATGGTAGACTTAGGCATACTTCTGTTGATAGGTTTTAACCCCATATAATCCACAGGCAGCCCAACCTAACAGGCTCCTAAACTTTACCACAGTTTAGATGTACCCTAACTACTACCCTAATCGATCGGATCCCTATTCCGCAGATACCCTATGCCGGCCCACAATAGGAGGTATCAATTCCTAAAGTGGCAACCCTTCGTTGATGTGCACAACCATATCTACAGGTGTCACGGTCGTCTTATCCCCCTCTGCCCGGCCCATGCACGCACATGTCCCTGGTTGGTTTGCGTCGCCCACACCGTCCTCCACGTTTTGATCTCTTACAATCATCCTCGTAAGCGTACCCCGGCTCCGACCTAGCTCGGAGTACTCGTTTGATACTTATATAAGGGTTACTGACTGAAACGGGTCCCACACAAGATAATGCAAGCTCTACCCTTTGTCTTGCATCCCCACTACTAGGATTTCCCAAGGTTATGCTTACTTAATAGTGTCTTTAATTACATAACCCCAACCAGTTAAGTTTGTGGGCCTATATATATAAATATTACCCACCTATCCCAGATATACTTAACCCTCCCACTGTTTCAACCACGTTTACTTAACCCTATTCAAATAGACATGTTCATACAATCCCTATGGATTCAACTAGGTTAAGTATTCATATTCAGCCATATTCATTTATGGTTATAATGTACTAGACCTCCCACATTAACCCTACAACTTGTGGACGTTGGATATGCCAGTCCGTTCCGGGCAGACTTCTTCCACAAGTTAGTTTAACCTTGTGTCTTAGCACATCTCATGTTTATGCACTTAGACCCCTCACATTAGATCTAACACTTGCGGTCGCTGGATATGCCGGGAGGTTCCGGGCAGACTTCTACCACAAGTGCAATCTAACCTCGTGTCTAAGTGTGGCTACAGTTTCTAATTACTGTAATCCTAGGCATTTCAGTTATTAACCAATTATTCCTATGTCGTTATAGGTTTTCATGCCCTTTATCCTCAATTATGTTCATAATGAATTATATGCCCAAATTCATGTCCATATACATTATTCAAGTTATGCCAAATTTCCCATTTACAAGTTATGTCCAATTATAATGTTTTTCCCCTCATTCCCAATCTAACGCATTCGCATATTTTAGCGGCATGCCTAGGCTTGAAAGTAGCCTTGCTATATAAAACAAAAGGGAAAGGATGAAGGGAAGATGACAAAAATGATTATTCTAACAAAATTGACATAAACATGTAATGGCATAATAATGAGATGGGCGTATAGGAACAGATTTGGTGAACTTGTGATAATAGAATTGATTATAACATAGTAGGGATGTCATAACAGGCATGTTAAGATCTAAACAATGATTTAGATGTCCAACTAATAACCGATTCAATTTGACCACAAAATGATAGGTACAAGGTGATCTAAATAGTGAATTAGATCTATAATAAAAGGCAGATCAGACATGATAACGGTTAAGATCGAAGTCATAGTTATTTCAGAATATCATAGATTCACGAGTTCTAACAGATCCGATATGATTCAAGAAGTCACATGCATAGATCCAAATTACAGTCATATCATGATTTACTTTTTAGTTATTTAAATCTAAAAGTTACTCAAACTCATAGTGTTTGGATATAGAAAAATAGAAGGAGAACAGCAGATGTTGAATCACAGATCTACGCTTGAATAATTCTAAACTTGATTGCAGAAGAAGAAAAAGGTTTGATTCAATCCAGGCACCGACAACATCTACTCCTTCATTATTTTTGTTGTGAAGAAACTAGAGAAATGAGGCTATATTTATAGCTGCTAGCCCAAATCATAATTCTTCCACATCTGCCCTAGAGGGATCGACCCACCACTTAGGGGGTCGATCCATGGGTCGACACCCCCTTAGTGGGTCGACCCAGGGGTTGACACCCCCCTTAGTGGGACGACCCAGGGGTCGAAACCCCTTGGCGGGATATTTTCCGCTCACGGAAATTTGATTTTTGAACTATAATTTGATTTTCTTGATTTAATTATATATATATATATATAATTATCTTGCGCATATACAAACTTCAAACCTTAATAACTTCTTCATATGTTGTCTGTTTTACACAAACCCAGTGTCTGTTTTGACTAGAATTCCGAGACGAACGCAATGGCATAGTCCGTTTCGCTTAGTTATGATTATTAAATTAATTAGTCTTTAATTTATCATTTTAGTATTGTTAAAAATATGGGGTGTTACAATTTTTCTAGAATTTTTAATTGAGAAGAGAAGGAGATGGGATGGTTTAATATGCGGTAATAGTGAGAATCCACGTAAAGGTCACGGTTTTAAAACGAGGAAGATGGAGGAGAGGGTATACGCGAGCCTGGTTTTCTTTTGAACGAATATGTATGGGCCGAGAATATATGGGTGAGGCCCATTATAAAATTTTATTTTTAGTTTAAATTAAATCTAATATTGTATAAACTTGTTGATAGTATATCTTACACATACATGGTCAGAATTGTGAACGGCCTGATCATTTGGGGTCGTATGGATGGGGGAACACCATGGAACTGGTGTGGAGCGATTTGGAGCTCGTATCAATTTATGGTGGAATAAAACGCCTGAATGTACAAATCAACCGTTATTCGTTATTTAATGATAAACAACCAAAGTAAGTAAAACTCACTAACTCTGTTCAGCTTATAATTTTATAAACGTAATTTAGTATTGATAAATGATGATTGATTGTTGTGTGATGGTTGTTTGGATTTATTTGCTAATTAATTTGTTGAAAATATAAATATAGTTATATATATAAATCATTAATTAAATATTGATTATGTTTATCTAGATATTTCATATTAATATAAAATCGTGTTATTTATGTTGACTAACATCCGTGAATGCAGGGAAACAGGTTGGAGGGATCCAACTGGATTCCTCAACATTTATGTTGCTGCTTTTCATATATTGTGATATATGATGTGATATATTATCTAAAATTGATTGTGTGTGTTTGATTGGTACTAGGCCTTTTTATTTGGTATTTTAAATATCATAAGTAAATATTGGAATATATAAAAAGAATTTTTGTAAGTGGGTATTAAATTTAAGAATTTTATAAAATCTACAGATTTTATAAAAAAAGAAATATTTGGAAATTAAATACGAAACTTCTGTAGAAGGTTGTTAATCGTTATATGGAAGGGATACGATTTGTTTTAAAACTAATAGAATTATAAAAGGGAATTGCAAATTATAAAAGGATTATGAGAAGATTTATTTAAAGTAGATGTTAAATAGAAATATGTTTTTAATAGATAAATTGAGAAGAATAATTTATAAATGATGTTTATAAATTAAGTAAAATATTTATCATTGGATAAGTAAATAAAATATAAGTCTAGATTTATATAGAGAAGTAAAAATCGGTTTTAACACCGATACTTGAAATTGAATGTGAATGTAGCTGTTATAAAGAGAGTTATCAATGAGATTTCAAATGTTGGAAATAAAATAAGATTTTTATAAAGAGTCTATAAATAAAAGTATAAAAAGAAATGGGATCGAAAATATTATTTTTTAGTGCGAAATCAAACTGTTTTGATTTTATAAAAGAAATTTTATTCACATTTGATGTGAATAATAGACTAAAGCGAATATATTTTTCGAATGAAAATGTTAAAAAGGGAATCGATAAATATTTGGAAGTGATAAATTCAAAAATGAATTTAGAAATAGAGTTGACCTGAAATGGTAAATTATTCCGAAATTTGGAGTGTTAATCGAACATAGATTTCTCGAAAGAGAGTTATCGAATATAGATTATTCGAAAGAGAGTTATACGTTGAAATTCGATTATATAGATTTCGGGAAAGTATTATTTACTTTCCAATTTTTAATCAAGATTTTTTTACTAATAAATCAATTATTTGTTTATTTATTTAAATTAAGGAATAAAAGTTATATTTTTAGTTAGATATTTCAGAAATAGGGATTATAAAGCTATCATTATAATCAATATTTTTCATAAAAGAATTGGATTCGTAAACTGAATTCGAGAATTGCGTAAACAATGATTCGATAAGGAATTAAGAAATGGAGTTAAGAAAATTAGAAACTGACTGGTGATTAGTTAAGTTGAATGGCTTTCTAGGTGTCAATCAGATGTTGGTTTTGGCCTTCGGGGTTGATATTCAGGGAATTGTTCACTTACTAGTTTACAATTAAAGACTGATAGATGTGGGAGGATAGTGATGCGTGAATAAGAGATGGAAATGTTTTCCAATGTTAATAACGGATATTTTCTAAATTTAGAAAGTAAGAATTTATGAATATATGGAAATGGGAAATGGGGAAATGAATAAATTAATGATAAATAAATTAAAAGGGAAAAATGTTGATTGATGATTGATCGATAAAATTTCCATTTGGAAATAAGATCGTTGTGTGTATGGATGTTTTCCTTTGATAGTTAAATAACCGACTACCAAAGTTTTGATCATTTTTTCGTCGTCAATACGGAGAGACCGGGATCAGATTTATTATCAGAAAACCACTCTATATGGGCATTAGCGTTGCGAATCAAATCTGGTGAAGATAATTGAAGACGGAGTTTATGCAAGGGTTGTTCTCGTAAATCCTAGGTAGAAATTGCCTAAGATTGGTTTACATAATAGTGCCTTCGGTTTGTCCTGTCCCAGGACAAACTATATGGAAGAATGTCAGACAGAGTATATCTAATAGATCGCGTAAGTTGATCTGTTCAAACATATTTACGTTTGGTGGCGGAGGAACTCGTTTCTCTTAGCTGTATACCCATGGTATTTTTGGAGAAATAAATTTGTGATTTGGCGGGTATGACGATGTGGAATACAAAGTAAATAAAGGTGTGATCAGTCAAAATGATATGTTATGGCCTCTAGCCTCACAACTGAGAAATGGTATAAAATCAGGTAGGTCGCATAGCTAAGTGGGTAGCACCCAATCAGGGTGTATTGTCACCTGATCTAGATAAAATCCATATACTTCTTTAATCTATTTCGATGTTGTCCCTTTCGGGAAACAGTTGTTGATCCAAACCGTTGGTGATAATACATTTGGTCACTCAAGCTAAATGAGTGGTCGGTCATAATTAGCCTAGGTTACAAGACGTTCTTATTGAGCCCAATGTATTCCTCACTAGAGATACACTGTTAGAAGGTGGTCACATAGCTTGCCAGTTGGAATCCATTTACCTGATAATCGCCTGCGGTTTTTGATTATATATTATATATGTGGAACGTGAGATGAAAGCATTCTACTAGATTGCTATTTATTTGATTTAAACATTATTATAATATCAGAAGAGTGTGGATTTTAAAGAATATTTTGAGTTGTCGTAAGGTAAAAACCATCCGTGTTTATGCGTGGATTGGTCTCACGAATAACCTTTCTTTATAAAGGATTTTTAAAGTTAAACAAAGTGGTTGGAGTTTACTCACACCAGTCCCATGACTGACCCAGAGTTTATTTTGTTTTGTTTTACCCTAAGCTCTTAGGTGCCCAAATTTGTACAAGCAGTCAAGTAGCCGGGATTTTACAGATATACTTGGAGAGCTTTGAAATGAAGTTTCTTTCTCAAGTTGAGCAAAGTATGCGAATGGAAAAGTTTTTGGCACTTAAGCAAGGATCCATGTCTGTGGAAGAATATGTTAATAAGTTTAATCAATTGGCGAGGTTTGAAGCTAGTGAATAACCCGCATAAGAAAGCTTTGAGGTTTGCTAGAGGATTGAAAGAACCCCTCCATGGGTTGGCTAAGTCTCATATTCCGATTGGAGCAAGTTTTGAGAATCTCGTTGACATGGCGTTAATGCATGAGGAAGATAATGGTGAAATGAAAGAAGCTAAGGTTGAGGAAACATAAAATAAGAAAGTGTGGCCCAAGAAAGGACAACAACAATAATAAAAGAAGGGCGGAAAGGATGACAAGGCTAGAGATAAGAGGAAGTTCCATAATTGCAGAAGTAAGGGTCACTTGATCAAGGATTGCAAAAGAAAGAAGAATTCTTGTTTCAATTGTGGAGCGGTCGGACATTTTTTTAAGTAGTGCCCAAAGAAGCAAGGACAAGGTCAAAAGGCAGCATCTTCAGGAGCGCAAGTGCATGCTCTCGCGGCCAGTGCGCTAGACAGAGGTAGGAAAGTTTCCGTTGATGGTTTGATTTCTCTTTCCAATCATCTTATTGGAACTCTTTTTGATTCGGGCGCTTCACATTCTTTTATATCTGATTCTGTGGTTAAGTCTCTACACCTTAGTACTAGTATGGTTTTGGATCCCGTTGTTGTCTTGAACCCCATTGGGGGTACGGCTCATCTGTCTATGATTTGTTAGGTTTTGAGAATATATGTGTTAGGCATCAAGTTTGAATGCGACACATATGTGCTTGATTTCAAGGGCTATGGTTTGAATCTATGGATGGACTGGCTAGCCATGTATGGTGCCATTCTGGATTGTGAGAGGAGGGTCGTTAGACTTTTGATTTGCCATGGGAGGACCCTCAAGATTTGTTGTGACCCTAAGGGGTCTGTCATGTTTAGATTCCTACAGTCTCTTGATGCATCTATCGATGATTCACGATCTGCACTAGTAGTTCGTGAGTATCCTGATGTTTTTGAGGAGGTTGGGGCTTACCTCCGAGGCGCGAGATTGATTTCCATACATACTTGGTGGACAATGCAAAGCCAGTTGCATTGCTTGTGCACCATATGGCTACAAGAGAAAGGAGGGAGCTTAGCAAGCAAGTAGGGGAGCTGCTTGAGAAAGGGTATATTAGGTGAAGCATATCTGAGTGGGGTGCTCTAATGGTATTTGCAACTAAGGCGGATGGTTCGCTTCGCTTATGTGTGGATTATAGAGAGCTGAATAAAGTCACTAAAAAGAACAGGCACCCACTTCCGAGGATAGATGATCTATTTGACCAGCTTGTTAGTGCATCTGTTTTCTCTCAGTTAGACTTGGCATTGGGATTTCATCAGTTGAGGGTGGCCGAGGACAGTATAGACAAGACCGCTTTTAGAACTCCAGATAGTTTCTTCGAGTGGCTCGTCATGCCTTTTGGGTTGATGAATGCACCCGCCTATTTTGTTGATCTGATGAGTAGGGTGTTTCGGGAGTTTCTAAATAAATTCGTTGTGGTCTTTGTCGATGACATCTTAATTTTCTCGAAGAATTAGGAAGAGCATCCCCAACATTTGAGGGAGGTTTTGGAAACTCTCTGTGTGCACCAGCTTAAGGCGAAGTTCTCCAAATATCATTTTTGGAGAAAAGAAGTGAGATTTCTAGGGCATGTAGTCTCTAAAGATAGGATAGCAGTAGATACTGCGGAGGTAGTTGCAGTTCAAAATTGGCGGACCCAAAGAATGCAACGGAGATGAGAAGTTTACTTGGATTGGCAGGCTATTATAGGAAGTTTATTAAGGACTTCACAAAGGTGTCAGCCCCACTCACCAGACTGACGAAGAAGAATCTGACATTCTCTTGGGATGTAGATTGTGATGATGCTTTCCAGCAATTGAAGAGGGCTCTGACAGTAGCCCCAGTCTTGACCTTCCCGATGGGAACAAAGTGTTCACAATGTATACTGATGCATGCGGTACGGGCCTTGGTGTAGTTCTGATGCAAGAGGGAATGGTAGTATGTTATGGAGGTAGACAGTTAAGAGTTCATGAGACAAACTACCCTATCCATAACTTAGAGTTAGCCGCTATAGTATTCGCGCTTAAGACTTAGCGTCATTATTTGCTTGAAGAGAAGTTCGAGTTGTACGCCGATCATAAATCTCTCAAGTACTTGTTCTCGCAGAAGGATCTTAATTTAAGGCAACAAAGATGGATGGAGTTCCTAGCATCCTACGACTTTGAGATTGCTTATACCCCTGACAAGGGTAATGTGTTGGCAGATGCATTGAGTAGGCAGAGGACGGCCTCAAGTCCTCTATTTGTGGAGAGGAAAGGCATGGAGTTTATATCGACTTTTGATTTTAGACTCTCCACCAAGTTTATACCCGATTTTTTGGCATCACTAGAGGTGCGACCTACTCTTTTGGATCAGATAGGAACTTCGCAGCGAGAGGATCCACAGATTTCAGACATCTTGGATAGGCTCAGTAGAGGGGAGACTTCTAGTCACTTCATTAGATATTCCACAGAGGATAGAGGGTGGTTGCGAAGAGATGGAAGGCTTTGTGTTCCTCAAGTTGGGAGTTTGTTAAAGACAGTCCTAAAGGAATCTCATCATTCTAAGATGACTATTCATCCAGGCGGCGTTAAGATGTATAGAGATATGAAGAGGGTTTTCTTTTGGGCTGGGATGAAGAAAGATGTGGTGGAGTTTTTTCCTCGATGTTTGGTTTGCCAGCAAGTCAAAGCTGAGCAAACGAAGCCCAGTGGTTTACTTCATCCTTTGGAGGTCCCACAGTGGAAGTGGGAGAGCGTCTAGATGGATTTCATTGATGGTTTGCTTAGATCAAGGAAAGGCAACACCAGTATTTGGGTTATAGTAGACAAACTTACTAAAAGCGCTAATTTCATTCCGGTTAAGAGTAAGAGGACGACAGCATGACTGGCAGCAGTCTACATTCGTGAGATAGTCCTTCTTCATGGAGTACCTTATAATATCGTAAGTGATCCTGACCTCATTTTCACGAGTGAATTTTGGAGGAGCTTGTAAGAAGCATTAGGTACATAGTTATGTTTGAGCACCGCTTATTACCCTCAGATCGATGGATAGACAAAAAGGGTGAACAGAGTTCTTGAAGATCTTTTAAGGCTGTGTATCCTAGACTTCGGAGAGACTCGGGAAGAGCATCTTCCTTTAGTAGAGTTCGCCTACAACAACAGCTATCAAGCTAGTATTGGCATGGCACCCTTCGAAGCATCATACGGACGACCCTGTAGATCGCCGTCTTGTTGGTGGGAATCTATAGAAAGACTTCTACTTGGACCGGATATGGTTAGAGAAACTTCCAAGAAGATTGATCTTATTAGAAGACGAATGAGGACAACTCAGGATAGGCAGAAATCCTACGCAAATAAGAGAAGTACTGACATTGAGTTTGAGGTGGGAGACATGGTTTCATTAAGGTATCACCTTTGAGGAATGTGGTTCGCTTTGGATCTATAGGGAAATTGGCACCAAGATTTGTAGGGTCCTTTCCCATAACAGAAAGGATTAGCCAAATGTCCTATAGAGTAAAGCTACCAGAAAGGTTGTCCGGTATTCACGATGTTTTCCACATTTCACATTTAAGGAAGTGTTTGCATGATACTATAGAAGTAGTTGAGCCGACTATGCTTGAGGACATAGAGTTGGAATGGGAGGCAACAGTTAGATGAGTTCCTACCCGTATTCTTGGATCAGAAGTTAAGAAGCTACGCAACAGAGAAGTCAAGTTTATGAAAGTTCAATGAGGAGATAACCAAGAGGATGAAACTTGGGAGACTGAAGACCAGATTCACGCTTTGTACCCTTTTCTTTTCAAGGGGATGTTCTTAACTTTCATTCCAAAGCTTTTATTCATGCTTGTTTCTATCATTTAAAAGTATATCTGATCGATCGAATCTTCGACCTTTAGGTAGGAATCATATGGATGTAAACATGTGTTTGAGACATGTTATGTTTGATGGATGCAAGTGGATGCAAGTGTTTGCTAGTGGTTGCTCGTGGATGCATATACACACACGCTAGGCACTAGGTTGGCTCAGTCACTCTCATATTGTATATGGATGTGTGTGCATTTTTCTTCTTTTAATGGATGAAAGTGGGTGTATCATCATATGGATTGGATGAATGACTGCGCACACATAATGAACTTACATGTTATAACAGGATTATTTGCATATATGTTGAATTCATGGCACTAAAAAACATTGCATTAAGGAGGTCAACTGAATCAGCAGACCGCCTGATCTTTCGCATTAGTATAGGGACATATACACACACCTTTGCATATGTTCATACAAGCATTAGAAGTCTTTAAGGACAATGGATTTCTGTGATTGGTGGATGAGTAGATGGATGATGGATGTTAGGATATACATTCTTCTTGACTTAGAGATCTCTGGAATGAAATCCTTTGAGTAGGGGAGAATGCAACACCCCATAATTTTACAACACATTAAAATGATAAACTAAGGAATACTTAATTAAATATTGGGAATTAATAAAAAATAGACTCCACCATTGCGTTCGACTCGGAATTCTGCTAAAGATAGACACCAAGTTTGCATAAAACGGACATAATGTGAAAAAGATATAAGGTTTGAAGTTTGTACGCATAAGACATATACATATATGCATAACCGTGTCAAAACCGTTCAAAATAATTCGAAAACCAAGAAGCGAGAAGTCTGGGGGGAAATCGACCCGTTGCGGGTCGACACCATAAGAGGGTGTCGACACCCAGGTAGACACCCTCCAGATTTGGGCGAAATTCATTTCAACGTACATGGACTGAATTCTTGGCTAGATTCATGAACCCTAGACTATAAATAAGACCTCATTCTCATTGTTTTATTCATTCAAAATAATGGAGAACTAGATGCTGCCTCTACCTAGATTAAAATAGCCTATTCTTCTTCAGCAACAAGAGTTATTCAAATTCAGAGATCTGTTCTTCAAAAGTTACAGTCAAATCTCTTGTTCTTTAGATCCAATCATAGTGAGTCTACGTTATTTTCAGATATAAACACTTAAAAGGTGTTCTGACATGACTATTAATTGGATCTAAGCCTGTGACTATTTGAATCATATCAGATCCATAACTTGTGAATCTAGTTTACCATTTAGATCTCATATGCCTATTCTTGACATCCCTATTGTGTTAGTTTGCTTAATCATATCACTATGCCTAATCATTTCTATTATCACATGTTCATCAGATCTGTTCTTATATGCCTATCTTGTCGTTATGCCCAATTCTGTCATAATATGCTTATTCCGTTACTATGCCTATTTATGCCATCATATGTCCATCTACTTATTATGCTTACTCGTGTTCTCTTCCCTTCTTCTTTTCCTTTTTATTTTATAGCCAGGCTACCTTCGAGCCTAGGCATACCACTGAAATATGCGAATGTGTGAAATTGGAAACGAAGGGAAAACGTTAAAATTGGGGCATAACTTGTATTGGGAATTTTAGGGCATAAATTGAATTGAAAACATGAACATGGATTTAAGGCACAAACCAAACTATGATTAAAGTTCTTAAATTGGGGGCATATGGTACATGATGAATATGACTTGGGAAAGGGGCATGAAAACCTATAATGAAATAGGGATAATTGTTAAAGAATGAACATGCCTAGATTTACAGTAATTAGAAACTGTAATCGCGCTTAGACACGAGGTTAGATCACACTTGTGGTAGAATTCTGCCCGGACCCAACCGACATATCCAGCAACCACAAGTGGTGAATCTAATGTGAGGGGTCTAAGTGCATAAACACATAACGTGCTAAGACACGACGTTAAGTCCGACTTGTGGAAGAAGTTTACCCGGACCCACCTGACATATCCATCATCCACAAGTTGTAGACTTAATGTGGGAGGTCTGGCGCATTTTAACCATAAATGAATAAATGGTAATGAACTTGTAATACTTAACCTATTTGAATCCAAAGGGATTACATGAACAAGTTGACTTGAGTAGGGGTTAAGTAAACTTGCTTGAGACAGTGGGAGGGTTAAGTAAATCTTGGGGTGGTGGGTAATATTTATATATATAGGCCCACAAACTTAACCTGTCGGGGGCTATGAAATCTCGTTACAATGGTAGGCATAACCTATTGAAATCCTAGTAGTGGGGATGCAAGCCTAGGGGGAGCTTGTATCATCTTGTGTGTGGGGTCCATTTATGTCAGTAACCCATATACGTATCGAACGAGTACTCCGAACTAGGTCGGAGTTGGGGCACGCTTATTGAGCTGATTATAAGAGGTCACTTGTGAAAAAGTGTCTGACGGCGCGTTTTATCGGGCTCATGTGCGTGCATGGGTCCACCTATCTGGGAAAATAAGACGTTTTGGCATCAATAGATATGGTTATGCACATCCTGAAAACGAAGGATTGCCACTTTAGAGGGTGATACATCCTACTGTGGGGCCAGCACAGGGTATCTACGGAATTAGGGAGCCAATCGATTGGGGTAGTAATAGGGCGCATCTAGTCTCGCTTGTTTAGGAGTCCATTATTATCCTTAGGGGTAACACCGATATGTTCAGTTGGGCTGCCTGTTATTGTATGGGGGTAAAACCTCTCACTAGAAGTACGCCTAAGTCTACCATCTTGTTGGGGATCATCTTGTTCATATGATACTAGTATTGGTGCAGAGAGAAAGTTTATTAGAGAAGCGTAATGCCTGTTCCGTTCAGTTTATCATGTGATCTCTCTTATCCAGTTTACACGCTTGTTATAATGCTTTTACTTATTTATATGCTAAAAGTAACTGGACTCGCCAGACTTTATGTCTGACCCATTTTGTTTCCTCCTCTTTCTCTTCTAGTTTCCCCCCAAGGTTCTCAGGGTGGGAATACACAAGCTGGATCAGGATTCTTCTTTCCTTCTGCTTGGAGCTGACTATGGCTATGTTTTTGGGGATTATACTCTTTTCATGTTTATTGTACTCTGATGATTTTAGTACAAGACAGTAGTTTTATGTTGATGTACTGGGTTTTATGTATTTAAGACTCATGATGTAACTATGTTTTGAACCACGATGTTTTCTGCTTAATAAAGTTTTAAATTCCACTGTTATTTTATATCTGTCTTGTAATGTTTCTTTTTCTGTTTACCTATAACATTTCACGAAACTTAATGCATTCTATTAAAGAGTGACATTAACGGACGTGGGGTGTCACAAAAAGGATGGATGATGAATGGTCAGATAGTAGAGGAGGAGGTCGATTGTAGGAAATGGCTGGCCATAAGGAAAGGGTTATAGGAGAGCAGAAAGCATGATCAATAAGTGAGTAAGTTCATGGACCATTCCTACTTTTGTTGTTCCAAGAAAAGGGGAGTATTTCGGAGAGTGATAGAGGGTCACCACCAAATCTTTGAGTAACTTCATAGAAACAATTGAAATCATCCAAAATTAGCCAAGGAGTTGATGGTTGACTTAGAGAAGGAATCTTATCTAGGAAAGCTTGTCTTGCATTCAGGGAATTGGCAGCATAAACAATTGCTAGAAGGGAGGGTTTTTGTTCCCTAATGAACATGGCATTATATTGAATCATTTGGGAAGTGGATTGTATAATGTTGATTTGGATTTTTTGAGAGTTGAAGAGGATCATTATTCTACCATACGGGGCTTCCTGAAGATTGTGAAGTAAGCTTCAGCAGGGTTGATGTATTTAGATGCACGCAAGGTTAATACTTGATTGAGTTTGGTTTATCGGATAGCAAGAAGTTCAACTTATTCTTGGCAATTAACAATTTGCATTGGTCAAGCTTGGTGTCTTTGTGGCAACCACGAATATTCCACATACCGGTTGTTTGTCTCATTAATTAAACTGGGAGGAGGGGGGATGGTGACATCGTCTCTCTTACTCCTAGCATATATGGGCAAGGCATAGAGGAAGGAGTTGTTTTCTTTTTACCTTTAGATATGTTGGATTTAACTGGCGTGAATGCATCCTGGGGAGGTGGTTTGTATGTCAAAGGTGGTGCTAAAGAAAGGTAGGGGTTATTTGATTGTGATGGTATGTTGGTTTTTTGAGGTGTGGTAGATATGTCAGATAAGTTTGGGTCAAAAGGATGTGATGAGAACGAGGGGATCTGCATTGGGATTTGTGTCATATAGGCTTGTAAAGTGGTAGCATGTGAATTAAATGTAACAGTATCATTCAATGTATCAGAATTCCCATGCACACTTGATTATTCCTTATCACCTTTTACTCCTTTACTGTTCTTTGTAATTTTAGTAACTGCTTTAATGTTCACTTCCACATTATTACTCTCTTCTATCCTCCCTTCATTGATAATTGTTTTCATCATTTCATACAGTTTTTCACTCTCATCAGCTTCATCAAAATCACTAATTTCTTTTACATTTTCTTCACTATTAATATGATTTTGATTTAATTGAACCCTGATATCCTGCTGTAGGCATTGTTCCAAAGATGGCAAGACATATCCATCTACAACTTCCAAATCTATTACTTCCATTTCAGCTATAAAGTTAGTCTCTTCCTCATCTTCATTTATTTCTTGTTCACATTCCTCCTCTTCTAATGCCTTAAAGCTATTTCCTTTTGATATCTCTGTTTCCTTATTCCTCTGTAATATTTTGACCACATGGATTGTGCTTGCTTCATCTTTGTTAGTTATTCTCTCCACATTTTTATTCCTTTTATTTGTCACAACTTGCCACTTTTGAGAGTTACTCTTAATTTCAACATGTGATTTATAATGTACTTGTTCTCTTATTTGAACTGGTCTTCTAACATTCACATTTACACTGTTTTGTTTCTTCTCTTCTACTTTCACCTCTGCTTCAGTTTCATTATGTTTGCAAGCACCTCTCAAATGACCAAATGATTTACAGTTCACACAAATTTCTAGTTTCCACAAATATTCTACATAAATTCTTTTGGATCCTCCCTCTGGTGTTTTCACAAGAAAATCATTCACTAATTCCTTATCAGGTTTAATTTCAATCAAACATTTGGCATATTGAATTCTCTTTCTACTCTCTGTCTTCTCGTCCAAACACAGTATTTTACCCAATCTACAACTTATCCAGTTGACACCAAAATTTGACCAGGAAAATGTAGGGATATTATATAATTTGACCCAGAAAGGCACTGATCGAATATTACCTCTTACATTGCTGATTGATGGGTCGTACAACTTGATGATGAAGAGCTTTTTATTCATAATAATGGGTCAGCTTGTAGTATCCTGCTCTTATCTTCCTCATTAGAGAATTTAAATAGAAATAAAACTCCATCTGATTTAACTGTAACATATCCTTTCAATTTCCAGATTGGCAATAACTTATTAATGACAGCCGTATATGATAGAGGCTTATCCAGAAAGAAACCTACTAGGAAATTGGGCCAAACTTCAGTGCTTGATTCAGTAACTCCGTCGACTAATTCTAGGGCATCATCAACTATAACGGGAGTGATGTCAACATGGTTATACTTACCAGCGCTCATCAGTTTTTTCTTAAACATGAAAGTCCAAGGTTGTTGACTCACTTTTTGGTTGGCTAGGGTTTCAGAAGCAAAAGCTCGACTATTTTGCGCCGAGGTTGGAAGGTAAGAGGGGTCAGGAGGAACTAGAGGAGGGTTGACGGGGGGAGAATCGGAGGGCAGTTGGCTCGATGTTGGTTATGACAGGGTGACGATGGGATTGGGTCTGATGGGATTGGGTGGGATGGGGACAGCGGGCTCTGCCATCATCATATATAAAAGGGAATATCTGGCTTTTTGTACCCATTTTGCACAATTCTTCTTTTTCTATATACTAAACTTGTAGAAATTTATAATGCGATGATTATATTATACCAATGGTTCTATTCGACATCATTCTAATTATAATATATGTTTTGTATTCATTTATTTTATCCATGATACTGTTAACGATACCACTAATTTTTTTAGATTCGTATTGCGGGTCGCCTTTTTATTTGTATTTAAAACTGTTATAGTATTTGACGAAGTTAATATAATTAGTAGTTCAGAGAGTTGATGTTTGATTTTCATGATTTTATAATTTTATGATAAATTTTCTATATTTTTTATATTAAAAAGACGGTTATATTATAATAATAAGTAAACTTAAAATCATTTGTTTATTTGCTTAATGTGGTTTGACTATATATTTTTTGATTGTTGCAATGGTTGGACTAAGTATACATGTAATCACTAATTTAAAATATTAGAGGACTTATTTAACTTTTAAGTGACATTCAAATCTATGATAACATATCTATGTTTTCTATTAATTTTTATATTAAATTGTAAAAATAAATATTTGTACATAAATATGTTTGTGTTTGTATAATAATTGGGAGTCCATTAATCTTTCATATCAAATATGGGATACTTTATTTATTTACTTAATGAAGGAAAGAGGGTTTTATTGGATGGGGCTTTCAACAAGTATAGTCAAAGTTAGAGATTAATTGACAACCTAGTGATTATGGTTAAGTAATTCAAATCTTAATATTTCAGTGTTACTTCTCTATCTATTTTATTATATAAGAAGCTCAATACAACGAAATATTCATCTCTCACCTCCATTAGTATCATCCTAATACTTAATTTTCATAATTTATAGCATAAATTTTACATAAAAGTCCACTCCTTCTATAGAATTTTATCTAATGCTTACATCAATAATGTTCATTTGTAAAATATCCTATGAATTTTTTTATAACTAATCAACCTTTAATAACGTCAACTATAATTACGATAATTAATATGCTAATTCATTTACTAACGCATTAATGACTAAATTAATCATATGTGTCTTCTATAACTATTCGAATTTTTTATAATTTCAGACATAATTATGATAATTAATATACTGATTCAATTCCAAATACATTAATGACATTCATCTAATATAATCATTCATGTTTTTATATAACTGTTCAACATTTCGTACTGTCAAGCATAATTATGATAATTTATATACCAATTCATTTTAGATTGAGTGAACTTTCATTTTAAAACCAAGGTACTTTTTCCTTAACATATTCTTATCCTAAAAGTTGCCCTTTTGACATTAAGTATCATTTAACTTTTACAAACCAAACAACTCATTTTGTTAAAAGCATCCCAAAAGCACTCTTATCCCTAATTATATATTTCTATGAATTCTAATTTTTTTTAATATATCACTTAATACTTTCTAATCTTTCATATTTTCTTCCTTAATTTTGAGAATAAAATACTTTTTCTAGCATATCAACCGTTTAATCCAGGTTTTCCCTGGTTACAATATTCTAATATTCAATTATCACATTCTATGCATTTATTATTCCATTACAATCCATGATTCCACCAACTTCTTTGTACGGTCAATATAATTTTATCATTTCCTGCATGTTACTTCTCATTCAACTTTCTTCATCCTTCTATTTAATTTTTTCATAAATTGGTCACAATCTTTTCTTTTGCATACATATTTTATAATTTATAAACTTCAGTCTTCAATCTATACCAACAAAATATTATTTTCAAATTAATATTAATCAATATCTTTAAGCTTTGAATATGTCAATAATTCATTCATGGTTTTCATTTTTATATTCTCACCGTAATATTTTTGAAATGATTAATATTCAACCGTGCCTAAGTTGCTTCATGTTGCTTTTATTGTTTGATTTGTGCGGGAAAATTATCTATAAGCCTTAAAAAAATCCTTTTCCATATCAAATTTCATTTAACAGTTTCATTTTTGAATGTCATATGTTTTTCCATTCAATCCAATGTTGAATGATGGTTTTCATTCAATTTATTATTTTTATTCTGGATTTGAGTTCAAATCTTTGCTTAAGGTATGATGAACCAAATTAAGTTTTCCTTAATTTCTGATACCGTCTACATTATTATGAATTTAATGTCTTTATGTATTCTATAAGCGCTTATTTGATTTATTAATACATGGTTTACATTAAGTCTTTATTCTAAAGTGTTTTACATATATTTTTCTATTAACAATTTTCAGATCTAATTCGTTTTTAATCTTTATTTATTTATTTGCACTATTAATATACCTTACATTATATATTTTGTAAGGCACTATTAATTTATTAATACTAATTAATTTGATACAATAGTGGCTTTGGTTGTTTTGTATGGTCTACTAGGAATAAAAACTTTTACCTCCCTTCTCCATATTCATACTTACGACAAATGAAACTATCTCTGTAACTAGAGGTACAATTTTACGTTCATCTCCTTTCAGCAATTTCACTTTTACACTCTACATTTAGATGTTAATAAATAGATCTAATGGTCATTAAATAATGTGGGTTTCAATGAAAATACAATGTTCCAAATTCTGCTTTATTAAAGATTTCTTTCAATTTTTATTATGCTATTTTGAAATATTCTACTTTCATCTTCTATTTTTTACTGTCATTTTCACGATTTCTTATCTACATAATCATTTTCTATTTCGTTTTTTTAAAGAAATATTCCATGCTTACTTTTTTCCTTTTTGCCTTCATTTTCTTAACTAGATATCTAAAATAAAATTTAAAATTCATACAAATTGTCATATCCTACTTAGGGATGGGAATGGGGTGGGTCTAGGGTCTAAACTCGGCTGGCCCGCCCCTGTTTTGACCCATTTAGACCCGCCCCATTGGGTCTTCAGGGTAGGTAGACCTGCGACCTGCTTCTAGAGATCCGGGACTAGGTCGGGTTTGGAGCATGACTAACCGGCCCCAACCCGACCCGCTTTATTGAAACATCATCAAAAAACTTTAGAAATATAATGAGAACTTGTTAATTTGCTTAGGTATACATGGTTATGACTTGAATATTACATTCTTTCAATCAACAATCTATAAATTTTCCATACTATTAAATTGCTTCAATGATAATCATACAATAACAAATACATATATTTTGAATTATTGTCTTACATCTCATTTTATTATATTCTCTTATCATTGTAAATACATTATTACTTGTGTATAGTTACTGTTTAGTGATAAAAAATGCAAGTATATAAATTTATGTACACTAGAATACAATTTCACCGGGTCGTGGGGCGGGTCGGGTCTACCCTGACCCGTACGGGTTTCGGGTATGAGGCGAAATTCCAGACCCGCACCGGGTCTTCGGGGCGGGTCAAGGGTGAGGGTTAAAAAGTTTGGGGCGGGTCTGGGGAATGAGAAACCATCCCCAGCCCACCCCATTGTCATTTCCAATTCTACTTTTCTCCCTTTCAACACAAATGGACAATTTGATTCAGTGGATCTAATAATAGATTTCCTTCTTCCATGTTTTAGGATAGCTTTTTATTGGCACTAAAAGAAATAAATATGTTAAATAAAATATATTTTTTAATATTTTGGAACTACTTTACTTATAGGTCATGGCCGCAAAAAATAAGGTTAACATATACCATTCTCTCAAAAAGTTACTCTAATAGTTTTTCTTTGGTTGCAAAATAAATAAAATTTAAAATTCATACAAATTGTCATATCCTACTTTTCTCCCTATCAATACAAATGGATAATTTGATATAGATTTCCTTCTTCCATGTTTTAGGATGGATTTTTATTGGCACTAAAAGAAATAAATACGTTAAATAAAATATTTTTTAATAGGACAAATTTTCAAATTAGCCTTGTTTTTAAAACTAATAGCGGATTTAGGCTAGTTTTAAAACTATTTGCAGAAATAGGCTTGTTTTGTCCACCTCGGCGCTGAGATGACCAGTTGCTAAAAAAAAAAATACACGTGAACAGATTTGTGAAGTGCGCCCCTTATAAAAATATAAGGGACAAATTTTCAAAATAGGCTTGTTTTTAAAACTAATAGCATATTTAGGCTAGTTTTGAAACTATTTGCAGAAATAGGCTTGTTTTTGAACAACTATTGCCAAAAACAAGCCTATTTCTGCAAATAGTTCCAAAACTAGCCTAAATCTGCTATTAGTTTTAAAAACAAGCTTATTTTGAAAATTTGTCCTTTTTAATATTTAGGAACTACTTTACTTATAGTTCATAACCGCAAAAAATAAGGTTAACATATACCATTCTCTCAAAAAGTTACTCTCATAGTTTTTCTTCGGTTGCAAAAAAAGTGATTGTGGTTTTATTTCTATGGTGACTGTAGTATGATCGACCTTCAGAAATTTTTTATTATTTAGAATTATATTCAATTCAATGATAATTCTTAACATTGCAATACTCTTAAGTTATTTTTGATTTTATTGAGGTATGGCAATGTATACCTTGCTTTAAATGTTACAGATCTACGGAACTCCAAAAAATCTTGGATAACTAAATCCATAAAGGTTGATTTAAAGTTTTGAATTATATTTTGTTACTTTTTCTTTTCAATTAATTCATTGTGAATTTATTATTTTTATTCTGGATTATTGACCTTTTTTTCTAAGTACATGCCTAAAGATATGTGATTTTATGTTTTTTGTTTTGAATTATAGGATTATGCATTTGCGTAATGTTAAGCAGGTTAACGGATTTATAAATATATCTCTTCATTTCATATGTGTCTGTTTAGAGCATTATCATTTCTATATACGATAATCTTGCATTTATTTCCCCTTTATATTCCAAAAGTGGCCTTTTTTTAGTATCTTTGGGAATGAAAATAACATACTTATTTCATAATTTGAAGGCACGACCATGGGTGACATCTTAAAGTAACTTTATTTTCTTCTTACCATGTCTAATTCATTATTTGTCTATCATCATATAGACAAGAGAATATCTAGATTTTCATACAACACTTTTGATAATTCTTTTCTTTTTATATATTCAATTGTTAGAAAATAATTGATAACCATATTCTACCATTGATTTTACTCAACACCATTCTACCTGTAAAGTATGTTTTTGTATTCGTTTATTTTGTCAATGATACTTTTAATGATACCATTGAAAAAAAATTAGTTTCATATTATGGGATGCATTTATGTTTACATTTAAAACTGTTGTAGTAGTCGATGAAGTAAATATGACAATTGTTTAGGGAATTAATATTAGATTTTCATGTATTTTTTGGTAAAGCCATGTATTTAAATTTTTGCGATAAATTATCTACAATTTTAAAAAATGTTAGGTTATAATAATTAATAATCTAATTAGCCTTTGTTCATTTTCTTGTTATGGTTCGACTATATTTTTTTGGATTATTATAACGTTTAGGCTGAGTTCACAATTAATCACTAATTTAAAAAATTGAAGGATTTATTTAATTCTTAAGCGACATTCCAATTTATGATAACCTATCTCTATTTTATAGTAAACTTTTTTTATTAAATTATAAAATTCAACGTATGTATGTAAATATGTTTATGCTCATATAACAATTGGGAGTTCACTAGTCTTTCATAGTAAATATCAAATATGGTATTCATTATCTTAATGAAGGATATTGTATTTTAGTTTTACTGGATGGGGTTTTAAACTTATATAGTCCAAAGCTAGAGACTTAAATGAAAACTTAGTGATTAAGGTTGAATAATTCGAATATTAACATTTCAATCATACTACTATATTGTAACCATATGCTATTTCCGACCATTCAAGTTGATAATAAAACCAACTCGAATCGTTCAAAGTAGCAAATAGTTATCATATGGGGTTAAATTTAAAATTATCACAAATTAATCACAGACACAAAAATAGATATATCATGGCGGAATAAAATAAAATACTATAGTAGTTTATGTATCTACTAATAAAAATACATCTGACTCACCGATAAAACAAATACAGCGAAAGTTTAACACACATAATTTCTAATACACAAGGAAATAATTGAAATCGATAAACAGATGATGATAAAGTCTTCAGTAAGTCTCTAGCTTCGATAGATGTAATTTCAATACTGTGATACCCGGTATGACCCAAGCATAAAGTAAACCAGAACACTCGTGTAACGACCCACCCCGAGACCCACCCTAATAAAAGCATTACTGAGTAATACTGTTTATTTAAATGGAGAATAAGGTTGGTTAGGAGCGATCATTCATAATTTTGTATTAAACAAGTCTTAAATACATCGATGGCGTGGTCTCTTTTTTTCCCATGTGGTTCGGCATACTTAATGCTTATGTAATACAATACTACAATGGCTACAAGACCGATTCAGAACAAGACATACACTAAATGATATTTCTCGTTCATTGAAGAGTATCACAACTATAGATACATATATACATGTACATCGAATGGAGTACAAAACATTAAACATAGGTCCATCCCCATAAAAGAATATATACAACAAACAGATCCTAGCACTAATACAGAGTACAGTCAAAACTCGGTAAAGCGGAAAAAATGGAATAGACCATCCATAAGTAAGACTGAGAAGCTAAGTGTCAACATCGAGTACTACCTGCAAGATCTCAGTGGCAATAAATACACTGTTCAGTCTAGTTGAAATAACAGATCATAAGATAATAAAATAATAGGCTTTGGAGATAATATTCTCTTAGGAGTACTATGATGTAAATACTCTACGTCGTGAAGTTGATAAGAAATATGTGTCATGTACCTAAACTTAAAGGATTTAGTACAAAAGAATTCACCAAACTTTCAAGATAAACATAACAATATAAGTTTCCATATCACACCACAGAAGGAAAACAACACCATTAAGACAGCATGAACCCGTTAAGAGTTCTATAAGTCATTAATGAAATCACCTAATAGTTCACCACCGATATACCACTAGCAAGATATAAAATTGAAATCAAATTGATTAGGTAAAAGCATTCAAGTCATTACATTCGCAAAAATCACTTGGGTTACTAAACCCGGTAACTTAATTAAGAGTTCGAAACCATAAAAATGAAATCACCACATAAACACAGAGAGACTTTATTCTCAAAGCTATATATATATTATCAAGAAATGGTAAAATCATCAATAAACACTAAACACAAAAACAATGTGATTTGTGTAACGACCCAAATTCGGATCTGGTTCGACCCATCGTTAGACCGACTCCAACCATCCCAAACGTGAATTGTTATGAGAACACGACACATCAGAATATAACACAAAAAACATTTCATTGCTATTACAACAATTGTGCATCAGAGTACAAGAATATATCAGAGTGCAAATAAATACACAGTAGAATATAAATAATTACAACAATGCAGCGGAATAAAATTATATGAATACAATGATACAATGCACAACGAAGGATCATAAAATAATCCATAGAACAACTCCAGCCATAATCCAAGATCCTGTGAATAGAAAATTTGCAAAACCAAAACTACTGGCTGCCCGTGTGGAATGAAAAATAATAAACTCCAGGTCAGTCAAGGGATTAGTGTGAAAACAATTTTGAAATTTTATTTCAAAGTTGGGTAAATCACGGGACCATGCCGTATAACATATAATGGGTTTCCTCCACATGAATACCAGCTTTAAAATAAAAACAACGCTATGCTTTTTGAAAAATGAAGCTATTATAAGACTAAGGTCCCATCACACAATGCAAGCATAAGCCGGAGGATAGAGTTTTATACGCGAGGTTTCTTTATTATTATAACTAGTGCATAGTGCAGAAAACAATTTCGAAAATAAATGTATCAATCTTAGATGGCATAATACCTTATCCTACTATGTCTCCATATAGGTTTACAACTGAAAACGCAAGAGTCATATTGGAAATTAGGTTTCCATCATGAGCCGAGGTAAGGGATCCTTCCTCATCCGAACTTCAGAACATCTCTAGTGGAATGTCCCAGGGAAAACACTATCCCTTTGGAGCGGTAGGGTCGGTCAGCATATTCCCACTGATTAGTCAATGCCTTAACAATACGTTTCACGGTCCTATTGGACTTCTTGGTCAGTATATCAACCATTTTGGCCTTGTACGGACATATCTGAGGCGCCTCGATTCCAACATCCACATAAGTAAATTGTCTGGGCTCCATACCATGGTAACACGTCTACCTAGAAAGAAACGCAATTCCTCCATGCTGTCTTTTATCCCGTTTTTGGCTCGTACGCGGGAGTGAAGCTCGCAGATTAACACCATAACACAACGCTACGCTATATCAGTCATGCTTTGATCATCATCACAAAGCTCTACTTTTCAACAAAAGCTTTGATTCATGCATCTCAGCATGTCACATTGTCAATTCATAAAATACAAATGATATCTACTAATATATAACCCCTAAGCTCATACTTCTCAGAAATGGGTGTTGAACCAAGAGAATAAATTCTCTGCCACGAAACAGATATATATTTGACAGAAATCAATTGATACAATGTAAATTACAACATCTGACACATAATCCATTTGTAAATCCGTTCTGGGTCTGAACGAAACCGAAGGCACCTTATTACTTGACCCATATATCCAGTATAGAATAGAGGTCGTCGCATATTCGGTCGATTTCCAAGTATGTCTGGACGACCACCATTTATAACCTCGTCTTGGGTGTACGGCCCAGTCGAGACATTATCAATAGCCCAAACAATGTGAAGATCTCCGGTCTTCAACCACCGTCTTCATGTCTTCGACTTTTAATCGCCATAACAGTTATTCAGAATGGGTAAATCCCGGTCTTTCTGAATAACTCGCTTATCTTTAAAATCATGTGATATATAAACTTATCAACGATCTCATTCCAATCCAGAATATTCTTTTATTCAAATATTCATTACATGGGAATTAACCCCATAAATCGTATAAAGATTTATTTCATTTAAACTTAATCATTTCAAATTATTTCATAATATTTTTTCATGCTTCAAGGTTTATAAGGCTTATTGGGATAAACATATCTTACACAAATGATAATATTTTATATCCATGTCCTTAATCCCAACCTATTCATCCTAGGGAGCAAAACTGGCTGTACTCCATATTAACACCCTTCGTGTTATAGTAAACTTAATTACCCCTTTACATTTCAAATCTAATTAAAGATTCATTAAAACTCTAACTCAGTTTTAATCTCAGAAGTCATTACTCACTAATTATTCACTTTAGGAAATTAATCCTATCTTTAGTCGGGTTAAAGAACAAATGCCAATTAGAACATCGTTCATGGTAAACCCAAAATCAACTTCCATTTAATTCCAGTTTAATTTATTAAATTGGAAAACTTCACTAAATCTTAATTAAAAGACTTAAATCTCAAATTCCATTTTCAACTAGGTTTGAGAACAGTGTTAATAAAGACACCATTCAGAACAAACCTAGAATCCAATTTGATATTAAATACTAGGCTTTGAATAGAAATCATATCGATTATACTCAATATCAAATTCTGAAACCAAAATACGTATAATTACGTAATCCAATATCTGAAGATAATTTCCATTCAAATCCATTCCAATTCATATGTTGGAAAACTCTAGTTATGTAAAAACCTTTCACAATCCAATATGTTAATTAAAAACCACTGGATTGTTCATCTTTAGAAAACATCGTCTAATCTTAGTCGAATATCCGATGTCCTTGCGGTTCTTTCCACCCCTCGCCCAATGGAATAATTTCCAATTAGATCTCATGGGTCATACTAGACTGTGCTCTCAGGAATCATCACATATTCCTTTTGGTTCTTTATTCTAGTTGTTAACTAGTTCACTCAGATAAAATTATCTTTTATCTTTTCAAAACTTGGAGTATTTCATCCAAAATCTTACCAATTCATTAATTTACAATTTAACATAATTTTCCATAATTTTAGTAATTTTAATAAGGCCCTTACAGTCGGTTTCCAATTTCGACCACCGGACTATATCCATAGCGACCTCTTCCAAAATAGATTTTGACATATTTTAAAATCAAACCGTTGGATCTTAAAAATTCTTATTTTATTTGAAAGCTTATTTCATTACGGATCTAACGCTTCCAATTTCAGGAGAATCCGACGGTCGGATCTCCCGGTACGTCAATTCGAAGTTATAGATTGACGTTTGTGAACTGTTGCTGCGCGATAATCCCTATTCAAGCCCGAATCGATATATATATATATATATATATATATATATATATATATATCGAAATGTCTTCCAAAATAATTTATAAGTTATATATATATAGAATCAACTTTGGGAATTCCGTGTCTGTCATTTCTTGTCAAAATCACATATTTCAACTTAAAGTCAATTTTAATATTATACTAATCACTAAAATAATATTATTCTTCAAAACTCGTTATGTTAAACTCGGACTTTCTTGTCATTCGTAATAAAAATAAATAAGGAACTTTCGAAAGAAAACTTCTTTCAAAAGGTTAACTAAATAACCTAACTGAACTTCACTTTGAGAAGTTACTATTCACTTCAAATCAAAAAAATTAACATGCCAAAACCAAATGAAAATTAATTCAAAACCATTTGTTACTGTTACGAAAATTCGTCAATATTTTTATACCTTTGCATCCATCCAAAATCGGACGTCAAAATCAAACTTTCATTTTTATCAAATATTATATTATTAAAATATTCAAATTTCTTCCGAACTGGAATGAAATTTCAACCAATATCCATATAAATAAATTTATATGGATTTTATACATTATATGTACTAACAATAGTTGTAAGCAACTATTAAACATCCAATTAACATCTAGTCATCCATCACTACACACCCAATTCACACATAAATTGCACTATACCATATAAGTCTTAAGTTAAATAAATAACGCTTATACAATTCTGTCAATTCAACGGATTGACAGTCTACACGTTGAATTGATGGTCTACACACTTGGGATTAAGATCAGTGTTTATCTTTACCCCAATACCTGTGTGGGGTTTACAATATCATCATAAACAATCGTGACTTATCTACACACTTGGGAGATGTGTAAAAATATCAACCCAATATCCGTATGGGGTTTACATCACAATCCATGTAGTTAACATACACACAAGTGAGACGTGTGAATTACTGTCATCCCAAGACCCTTGTGGGGTTTACTACACAATCAATTAGCTTATATACACACTTGGAAGATGTGTAAATATATCATCTCAATACTCGTGTGGGGTTTTCATCAATATCCATGTAGCTTACATTCACACATGAGAGATGTGTAGCGTATTGTCATCTCAAGACCCGTGTGGGGTTTTGTAAGACCCCGTATTTTCTGAGAATATTAAAATAACAAATTAAAGAATAATGTTTAGCATTGTTCTAAGGTTTGTAAGCAAAAGACTTAGTAGCTCATTTGGTTGGAACACGTGACTTGCATACAAGGGGTACAGAGTTTGATCCCTGCCAGCGCCATATTTTTGTTTTAAGGGAATGGCTTAAAAATGCTTAGTGTGAACGCAGTTCAAAAACTGGTTTAGTGTGAAAATGGTTAATTAGGAAGATAGAAATATATATATATATATATAGATATATATGTATAAAAATAAAATAAAATTCAACCTAAAATTTAAGAAAAAAAAATCAAAACAGCGGAAGCGGGAAGGCAAAACACCAAACCGAACTATTTTATGGGTCGACTCAGGAGGTTTGGAATTGGTCCCATCGGCCCTAAATGGTCTATGACGAAATTTTATGTTTTAGGGCTTAGGTGGCGATTTCTGGTTTGTCTGTTGACATCATTTCTTGGTTTATAAGGCCTAGATGGATTCTAGAGTGATCTGACGGCTGTAAATAAATCTAACTCCTATATAAACACTCCAAAGCCTCATTCTAAAACCTAAATAAAATTGGAACCGTGGCCGTCATGCCGCTGGAGTAGCTCATCTTTTCTTGAAGCTTAGGAAATTACAAATCAAAGATTCAAACAACAACGAACACACTATCTTCATATCTAATCCGATTCATTGTGAGTATGATTTCATTGACAAGACAATTCTTAATTTAATTGTGATATGCTTATCTTTGGATTATGAGAATATGGTTGTGATTCATATGACTTGCTAGTTTGTATTATTTATGATGTAAACGTACAAGTTGTTAATCTATGTTAGTAGGTTGCTCCTTATGCTTAATCATACAAGTATAACTTGATTATGCTATGACATTAGAATTTTATTCAATTGATATGATAGTCACATGCAAGTTCATTTGTGGATTATACGTAAATTTGTAAATGAATTTTATGCAAGTTTTGGGATGTTAAATCATATGTTATATGTATGAATCTTATGCAAGTTTTGGGATGTTAAATCATATGCTATATATATGAATCTTATGCAAGTTTTGGGACGTTAAATCATATGGTATATATATGAATCTTATGCAAGTTTTGGGATGTTAAATCATATGTTATATATATGAATCTTATGCAAGTTTTGGGATGTTAAATCATTTGTTATATATATATATATATATATATATATATGAATTTTATGCATGTTTTGGGATGTTTAACCATGTGTTATATATATATATGAATCTTATGCAAGTTTTGGGATGTTAAATCATATGTAAATTTATGAATCTTATGCAAGTTGTAGGTGGAATATATATAGGTCCATATGTGAATTGTGGTGATACAAATGCTAGTTTATATGTAAATATGTGACCTTAATTTACATGCTTAGATCCATATGCAAGTCCACATCTTTTTAGATCTATATGCAAGTTCATATCTCTTTAGATCCATATGAAAGTTTACACCTTTAAGTCTAGAACTATGACATACATAGTTTATGCAAGTTTACACCTTTATCTTGGATCTATGACATACATAGTTTATGCAAGTTTACACCTTTATGTTGGAACTATAACATACATAGTTTATGCAAGTTTGTGACTATGACCTATGCTAGTTTGGGTGAAAAACTATATTCATACATGCAAATTCACGCCTTTTAGATCTATGATTTTAGTCCCTTGGCAATACAAAGTCTATGCAAGTTATGTTGTAATTCTTAATTGCAAGTTAGTGTGTTGTGCAAATTTGTGATGTTTTCCCCTTTTATGTGTTGGACTATTCACTAGTCTAATATATATATATATATATATATATATATATATTTCATGTTAAGCGAACGAACGATGCGGGGATAATGTGGGAATATTAAATACACACATATTGTGAATAGGCATATAATGGCCTTAAAAGGCATATAATTAATTGGAGACACTAATTGGTATAATTTGCATAACGAAATCAGTGTAAATTGCCTTAAAGGCATAAAATTTAATTAAGGCATTAATTGGTAATTAGTGTGCAGTAATGGACATAATTTAAGTGACAATTATGGACATAAGCCTTAAAAAAGGAATATAATTAATTGGTGATGTTAATTGGTATAATTTATATACCATAAATAGATGAACATAATTTAGGTGACAAATTATGGACATAAGTAAAATTGGAATTTACTGACAAATTTGAATAGGGATAATTAATCCAAATTTGGGGTGAAAAGATTATGTATAATAATCAATGCCTAAGACACGAGGTTGGACTTATTTGTGGTGTAAGACTACCCGGACCTGCCCGGCAAATCCAGCAGCCACAAATCGTAGCCCAATCTGAGGGGTCAAAGCCCCAAATTAAATGTGTAACAGTTGTATGGACACGAGGTTAGGCTCGTTTGTGGTGTAAGACTGCCCCGACCCGCCCGGCAAATCCAGCTGCCACAAATGCCGGTCTAATGTGGGAGGTCTTAGGCATAAATTAAATACGTAACAATTGTAAAGACACGAGGTTAGGCTCTTTTGTGGTGTAAGACTGCCCGAACCCGCCAGGCAAATCCCGCTGCCACAAATGCATGTCTAATGTGAGAGGTCTTTATGAGGTTACGGTCTTAATGAATTATGAAACACTTAACCAGATAAACATGTAGTGGGACGTGAGGGGGTTAAGTGGGTGCCTTGGGTGGCATGTGGAATCTAGTGGGTGCCTTGGGTGGCATTTGAAATACGATTAGATATATTTAAACAAAATTGAAACATGAATAAGAAGTGGGTTAAGTGGGAAATACTAGAGGGGACCAAGCTTAGGTGGATAGCTTGTGTGAAGTCATGTGGGCCCATTTCAACCAATAACCCGTACGTGTCTTTGTGGGCTCGACCCAAGTCGAGGACCGGACACACATACTGGGCTTGACTGTAAGATGCCAAACCGGGTTAGCTGTGGCAACGCAAGTCCAACGAGTTCATATGCGTGTGTGGACCCGGGCTGGTAGGTAAGATGTTGTTGCATCGTGTAGGTATAAGTCGTGCATCTTTCGTTGTATCGGGTTGCCACTTTGGGAAATGATACACTCCACTGTGGGACCAGCACATGTATCTATGAGTTAGGGAGCTGATCGAATGGGGAAGGTAGTGGGTACGAATAGTGGAGATAGGAGTAGGCGGCACCTATGATAGCAGCTAGGAGTACAACTACCATATTATAAATATTGTAATTAAAATGGGGTGGGTAGTAGGTGCAACTAGCGGAGATAGGGGAAGGCGGCGCCTATGGCAGTAACTAGGGGTACACGAAACTACCATTATCACATCTGTTATGTTCAGTAGGTGGGATCAACTTTTAGAGTGACTAGTATTTGTGCAGTTAGTATTAGTTTGGTATAACTTAGTAATTACCCTTAAGTATGTGGAAGCACGACTTAACATTATCTTATTCCTCATGTTTGACTCTGTCATTTGTTTCACAGTCATACCTTATCTTCCAGTTATAGCTTATCCTAGTTACTTTAAAAGTTATATTGTTAAAGTTATCATACTCGCCAGACTTTATGTCTGACCCCCGTTGTTTTCGCCTCTTTTCTTCCTCCCCCCCTTAGGTTCTCAGGGTGGGACTAACACTAGTGGAACTTGACTTGGATCTTTTCTGAAGTACTTGGATTGCTGAAGTGAAGTTCAGCTTTTCTTTTATCATTGTTATTGAAGTTGGGATTATGCTTTTTATTTTTATATACTCTGATTTTGTGAAGATGGATATTTTGTACTTGACTCTAGTCTTTGGTTTTGATGATGTAACCAAACATATTTACCTTCTGCTGTAATAAATAAAGTTTTAAATTTTCAAGTACTGCTTTATATCTGTCTTGTTGTGATTTTCTGTTCTATATTCACTTAAAATGCTCCATGGAAGTTAATGCATTCCCTTTGTGAGTGACATTAATGGACGTGGGGTGTTACACGTGGTATCAGAGCTGAAGGTTACCAGAACAGATAGAGATTTTGAAAAACTGTTTTTCAAAAGCATTTTCATAAAGAAATACTTTCAAAAATATGTTTTAAGGAGAATACTTTCAAGAGAAAAGTTTATTTTAAAAACATAACCCCTAAGAGCCATATATCTTTCCTTCGATTCTCCGTTTTGAATCTCTTCCTCTTCCCCTTTTTGAATCTCTTCCTCCGTGTATAGATGCTTTTTCAAAGATATATAAGGACTTCCGTATGATTGGCGAAAAGCCGCTTCACGGGACTTAGATGGTTGTCGGGGCTAGAAGTTGGCTCAAGAAGTGGAGGACTTGTCGGTACCTTTAAGATAGACGATGGGAAGAAGGTTCAACCAGTTGCTTGGTTAATGGAGGATGAAGGTTCATTCTGGTGGAAGGTCACGAATGAAGAATGTGTAGGAGAAACATGGATAGGACACACGATAAGGAAGTAGATCCAAAGAAAGGCGGTAAGGATAACAAGGGGCTAAGAGAAAAGGATGGACCACACTTGTGAAATACCTGACTACTTAAAGAAAGACGTTAGGAAGAAGAAGGAGACTAGTTGTTATCATTACGGAGAGACATGACATCTTATTAGGGTTATCCAAAGAGGCAAGGATAAAGACAAAGTACAGGATCTTATGGAGGGCAGATGCGTTCCCTCACGGTTGGCATACCCAATAAAGGTAGAAAACATCTCGGTTGAAATTTGAGCTTCTTTTTATCATCCTGTTCAAACTTTGTTTGATTCTGGCGCTTCACACTCTTTTGTATCTGTTTCATTAGTAGAAACGTTGCACCTAAGTACTAGTCTAGTTATGGATCCCATTGTAGTCTCAAATCCTATTGGTGGTTCGACTCATCTTTCAATGAATTGTCGAGATTTGAGAATGTCTATCTTGGGCATTGGGTTTGAATACAACGCCTTCATTCTTGGTTTCACGGGCTATAGCTTGATTCTAGGAATGGATTGGCTAGCCAGATACGGTGCCATCCTAGATTTTGAAAGAAGGGTAGTTATATTGTTGACTCGATGTGGAAAGACCCTCGATATTTCTTATGACCCTAGAGGTCCAGTAATGCTTAACTACCTAGAATCTCTTGACGCGTCCAACAATGATTTGGAATCTGTTCGTGTGGTCCGTGAGTATGGTGACGTCTTAGATGAAGTTCGGGGTTTACCCCCGAGGCGCGAGATAGACTTTCGTATATACCTAGTGGATAATGCAAAGCAAGTTGCATAACCGGTGCGCCACATGGCTCCGAGAGAGAGAAGGGAACTCAGTAAGCAAATGAAAGAGTTGCCTGAGAAGGGATTCATAAGAAGAAGCATTTCGGAATGGGGGTGCTCCAGTTGTTTTGCTAGTATCATCTCACGTAGATCATCTAAATTCGGAGGAGGTATTCCTTTGGTGCTTGTCTGATATTGGTTTAGTCCTTTGGGGCTTGTACTTGGGGGATGTCGAGTTCGACTAGGATGGTTTGTGTGAGAGATAAATAGCTGTGGTGATTTTTCATTGCATGATATCTTGGTTTACACGAATAGTGATGGGCAGCCGTGACATGATAAGACTATTCGATGGTATGGACTACCCTGAGTTATACTCAATAGGGTTATGAGATGACTCGAGTGGACTCGATAAAGGTGTGAAGTAATGGATTGTTTAGGACCCTATGTTGATGCCATTTCTTTTAAGGAAGAAGGTGAGATTCTTAGGGCATATGGTCTCTAAGGAAGGGATAGCTGTGGATCCCGTGAAGGTGGTGGCAATCCAAGATTGGAAGATTCCTAAGAACGCAACAGAATTAAGAAGCTTTTTAGGGATGGCTGGTTATTATAGGAAGTTCGTTAAGGACTTCATGAAGATATCAGCCCCGCTTACTCGGTTAACAAAGAAGAACTTGGCTTTTGCTTGGGATGTTGACTGTGATGATGCTTTCCAATGTTTGAAGAGGGCTTTGACGACAACTCCAGTTTTGCCAGATGGGAGTAAGCCATTCACAGTGTATACCGATGCTTGCGGGACAGGACTTGGAGCAGTTTTCGATGTAAGATGAAAAGATGATATGCAAAAGGCGGAAAGTACAGGCATCTCTTATCATCCACAAACGGATGGATGGACAGAAAGGGGTGAATAAAATCCTTGAAGATCTTTTGAGGTTATGTATCCTAGATTTTGGAGGGATATGAGAAGAGGCAACTAGTTTAGTGGTGTTCATGACGTGTTTCACGTTTCGCATTTGCGTAAATGTTTACATGATACGGCGGAGGTGGTGGAGCCGAGCACGCTCAAAGAAGTGGAAGTAGAGCGAGATGCCACGATCAGACGAGCTCCTACATGCATTCTTGGATCGGAGGTCAAAAAGCTATGGAACAAAGAGGTCAAGTTGGTCAAAGTGCAATGGGGAGATGATCTTAGAGACGCGACTCGGAAAACGGAAGACAAGATGCGTACGCTGTACCCTTTTCTTTTTAAGGGTATGTTTTTTTTTAACTTCTCCTTTTCTACCTCTTTGTTTATACTTGTCCTATCGTTTAGAATGTCTTTGCGATGACATCTTCGATCTTTAGTTAGGAACAATCCGATGGTTGTAAACATGTGTTTGAGACATGTTATGTTCGGTGGATGCAAGTGTTTGCTAGTGGTTGCTCGTGGATGCATTTACACACACATTAAGCACTAGATCGGCTCAATCACTTTCATACTGCATATAAATATGTGTGCATATTTAAATTAATGAATGAATAATGGTTGTATTATCATATGGATGCTGCATTAAGATGAATGGTTGTGCACGCATATAGAATTAATATGTATCATTAGGACTCTTTTGCATACATAATGGACGCATGACACTATCATGATTTGCATTAAGGAGGTCAACTGAATCAGTAGACCGCCTGATTTTGCATTAGATAAGAATCATATACACACACTTTGCATATGTTCATATGACATTAGAAATCATTTAAGAACAATGGATGCTTGTGATTGATGGTTGAGTAGATGGATGATTGGATGGTAGGATATACATTCTCCTTAACTTGGAGATTTTGGGGACGAAATCGTTTAAGGAGGGGAGAATGTAACACCCCGTATTTTTTGAGAATATTAAAATAACAAATTAAAGAATAATGTTTAGCATTGTTCTAAGGTTTGTAAGCAAAAGACTTAGTAGCTCATTTGGTTGAAACACGTGACTTGCATACAAGGGGTACATAGTTCGATCCCTGCCAGCGCCATATTTTTGTTTCAAGGGAATGGCTTAAAATGGCTTAGTGTGAACGCAGTTCAAAAAGTGGTTTAGTGTGAAAATAGTTAATTAGGAAGATAGAAATATATATATAGATATATATATATATATATAATAAAATTCAACCTAAAATTTAAGAAACAAATTCAACACAGCGGAAGCGGGAAGGCAAAACACCAAACCGACCAATTTTATGGGTCGACTCAGGAGGTTTGGCATGGTGTATGACAAAATTTTATGTTTTAGGGCTTAGGTGGTGATTTCTGGTTGGTCTGTTGACATCATTTCTTGGTTTCTAAGGCCTAGATGGATTCTAGAGTGATTTGACGACTGTAAATAAATCTAACTCCTATATAAACACTCCAAAGCCACATTCTAAAACCTAAATAAAATTGGAACCGTAGCCGTCATGCCGCTGGAGTAACTCATCTTTTCTTGAAGCTTAGAAAATTACAAATCAAAGATTCAAACAACAACGAACACAATATCTTCATCTCTAATCCGATTCATTGTGAGTATGATTTCATTGACAAGATAATTCTTAATTTAATTGTGATATGCTTATCTTTAGATTATGAGAATATGGTTGTGATTCATATGACTTGCTAGTTTGTATTATTTATGATGTAAACATATAACAAGTTGTTGATCTATGTTAGTAGGTTCTTCCTTATGCTTAATCATACAAGTATAACTTGATTATGCTATGACATTAGATTTTTATTCAATTGAGATGATAGTCACATGCAAGTTCATTTGTGGATTATACGTAAATTTGTAAATGAATTTTATGCAAGTTTTGGGATGTTAAATCATATGTTATATGTATAAATCTTATGCAAGTTTTGGGATGTTAAATCATATGCTATATATATGAATTTTACGCAAGTTTTGGGATGTTAAATCATATGGTATATATATGAATCTTATGCAAGTTTTGGGATGTTAAATCATATGCTATATATATGAATTTTATGCAAGTTTTGGGATTGTAAAACATATGTTATATATATATATATATATATATATATATGAATCTTATGCAAGTTTTGGGATGTTAAATCATATGTTACATATATGAATCTAATGCACGTTTTGGGATGTTAAATCATATGTTATATATATATATATGAATTTTATGCAAGTTTTGGGATTTTTAACCATGTGTTATATATATATATGAATCTTATGCAAGTTTTGGGATGTTAAATCATATTTAAATTTATGAATCTTATGCAAGTTGTAGGTGGAATATATATAGGTTCATATGTGAATTGTGGAGATACAAATGCTAGTTTATATGTAAACATGTGACCTTAATTTACATGCTTAGATCCATATGCAAGTAAACATCTTTTTAGATCTGTATGCAAGTTCATATCTTTTTAGATCCATATGCAAGTTTACATCTTTAAGTCTAGAACTTTGACATACATAGTTTATGCAAGTTTACACCTTTATGTTGGATCTATGACATACATAGTTTATGCATGTTTACACCTTTATGTTGGAACTATAACATACATAGTTTATGCAAGTTTGTGACAATTACCTATGCTAGTTTGGGTGAAAAACTATATTCATATATGCAAATTCACGACTTTTAGATCTATGATTTTAGTCCCTTGGCAATACAAAGTCTATGCAAGTTATGTTGTAATTCTTAATTGCAAGTTAGATGCAAGTTAGATCTATTTTGTGTGTTGTGCAAATTTGTGATGTTTTCCCCTTTTATGTGTTGAACTATTTACTAGTCTAATATATATACATATATACATATATACATATATATATATATATATATATATATATTCATGTTAAGCGAGCGAATGATGCGGGGATAATGGGGGAATATTAAATATACACACATTGTGAATTAGCATGTAATGGCCTTAAAAGGCATATAATTATTTGGAGACACTAATTGGTATAATTTGCATAATGAAATTAGTGTAAATTGCATTAAAGGCATAAAATTTAATTAAGGCATTAATTGGGAATTAATGTGCAGTAATGGACATAATTTAAGTGACAATTATGGACATAAGCCTTAAAAAAGGCATATAATTAATTGGTGATGTTAATTGGTATAACTTATATACCATAAATAGATGAACATAATTTATGTGACAAATTATGGACATAAGTAAATTTGGAATTTACTGATAAATTTGAATAGGGATAATTAATCCAAATTTGGGGTGAAAAGATTATGTATAATAATCAATGCCTAAGACACGAGGTTGGACTTATTTGTGGTGTAAGACTGCCCGGACCCGCCCGACAAATCCAGCAGCCACAAATGGTAGCCCAATGTGAGGGGTCAAAGGCCCAAATTAAATGCGTAACGGTTGTACGGACACGAGGTTAGGCTCGTTTGTGGTGTTAGACTGCCCGGACCCGCCCGGCAAATCCAGCTACCACAAATGCCCGTCTAATGTGGGAGATCTTAGGCATAAATTAAATACGTAACAATTGTAAAGACATGACGTTAGGCTCTTTTGTGCAGTAAGACTGCCCGGACCCGCCCGGCAAATCCAACTGCCACAAATGTCAGTCTAATGTAAGAGGTCTTTATGAGGTTACGGTCTTAACGAATTAAGAAACACTTAACCAGATAAACATGTAATACTAGAGGGGACCAAGCTTAGGTGGATAGCTTGTGTCAAGTCATGGGGGCCCATTTCAACAAGTAACCCATACGTATCTTTTTGGGCTCGACCCAAGTCGAGGACGGGACAGGCATACTGGGCTTGACTGTAAGATGCCAAACCGAGTTAGTGGTGGCAATACAAGTCCAACTGGTTCATATGCATGTGTGGACCCGGGCTGGTAGGTAAGATGTTGTTGCATCGTGTAGGTATAAGCCGTGCATCTTTCGTTGTATCGGGTTGCCACTTTGGGAAAAGATACACCCTACTGTGGGACCAGCACGGGTATCTACGAGTTAGGGAGCCGATCGAATGGGGAAGGTAGTGGGTACGACTAGTGGAGATAGGAGCAGGCGGCACCTATGATAGCAGCTAGGAGTACAACTACCATATTATAAATATTGTAATTAAAATGGGGTGGGTAGTAGGTGCAACTAGCGGAGATAGGGGCAGGCGGCGCCTATGGCAGCAACTAGGGGTACACGAAACTACCATTATCACATCTGTTATGTTCAGTAGGCGGGATCAACTTTTAGAAAGACTAGTATTGGTGCAGTTAGTATTAGTTCGGTATAACTTAGTAATTACCCGAAAGTATGTGGAAGCGCGACTTAACATTATCTTATTCCTCCTGTTTGACTCTGTCATTTGTTTCACAGTCATACCTTATCTTCTAGTTATAGCTTATCCTAGTTACTTTAAAAGTTGTATTGTTAAAGTTATCATACTCGCCAAACTTTATGTCTGACCCCCTTTATTTTCGCCTCTTTTCTTCCTTCCCCCCCTCAGGTTCTCAGGGTGGGACTAGCACTAGTGGAACTTGACTTGGATCTTTTCTGAAGTACTTGGTTTGCTGAAGTGAAGTTCAGCTTATCTTTTATCATTGCTATTGAAGTTGGGATTATGCTTTTTATTTTTATATACTCTGATTTTGTCAAGATGGATATTTTGTACTTGACTCTAGTCTTTGGTTTTGATGATGTAACCAAACATATTTACCTTCTGCTGCAATAAGTAAAGTATTAAATTTTCAAGTACTGCTTTATATCTGTCTTGTTGTGATTTTCTGCTCTATATTCACTTAAAATGCTCCATGGAAGTTAATGCATTCACTTTGTGAGTGACATTAAAGGACGTGGGGTGTTACACGTGGTATTAGAGCCGAAGGTTACCAGAACAGATAGAGATTTTGAAAAACTATTTTTCAAAAGCATTTTCATATAGAAATTCTTTCAAAAATATGTTTTAAGGAGAGTACTTTCAACAGAAAAGTTTATTTTAAAAACATAACCCCCAAGAGCCATATATCTTTCCTTCGATTCTCCATTTTGAATCTCTTCCTCTTCCCCTTTTTGAATCTATTCCTCCGTGTATAGATGTTTTTTCTAAGATATATAAGGACTTCCGTATGATTGGCGGAAAGCCGCTTCACGGGACTTAGATGGTTGTCGGGGCTAGAAGTTGGCTCAAGGAAGTGGAGGACTTGTCGGTACCTTTAAGATAGATGATGGGAAAAAGGTTCAACCAGTTGCTTGGTTAATGGAGGATGAAAGTTCATTCTGGTGGAAGGTCACGAATGGAGAATGTGCAGGAGAGACATGGATAGGACACAGGATAAGGAAGTAGATCCAAAGAAAGGCGGTAAGGATAACAAGGGGCCAAGAGAAAAGGATGGACCACACTTGTGAAATACCTGACTACTTAAAGAAAGACGTTGGGAAGAAGAAGGAGACTACTTGTTATCATTACGGAGAGACATGACATCTTATTAGGGTTATCCAAAGAGGCAAGGGTAAGGACAAAGTACAGGATCTTCTAAAGGGCAGATGCGTTCCCTCACGGCTGGCATACCCGATAAAGGTAGAAAACGTCTTGGTTGAAATTTGAGTTTCTTTTTATCATCCTGTTCCAACTTTATTTGATTCTAGAACTTCACACTCTTTTGTATCTGTTTCATTAGTAGAAACGCTGCACCTAAGTACTAGTCTAGTTATGGATCCCATTGTAGTCTCAAATCCTATTGGTGGTTCGGCTCATCTTTCAATGAATTGTCGGGATTTGAGAATGTCTATCTTGGGCGTTGGGTTTGAATACAATGCCTTCATTCTTGGTTTCACGGGCTATAGCTTGATTCTAGGAATGGATTGGCTAGCCAGATACGGTGCCATCCTAGATTGTGAAAGAAGGGTAGTTAGATTGTTGACTCGATGTGGAAAGACCCTCGATATTTCTTGTGACCCTAGAGTTCCAGTGATGCTTAGCTACCTAGAATCTCTTGATGCATCCAACAATGATTTGGAATCTGTTCGTGTGGTCCGTGAGTATGGTGACGTCTTAGATGAAGTTCGGGTTTTACCCCCGTGGGGTGTTACAGGTTTGCATTACATCCATATAAATTAATAAACAATCATTAATAAATTGCACGTCCAAAACCATTTAAGGTCCAACCAATTCATAAAATCAATCATAACTTGTTCAGTTCAAGTTATTCTTCAACTCATTCAATTTCACTTAATATGTAAATAAAGTATGTCGTGTAACTTGTAAATGGGTAATCAACCCAATATCAACCACCACAAATATTTTAACAATGTTTTGACATGTTAATTAACTCAAAATCACTTTCAAATCCTAGCACAATCACTCATCCATATGGTTTTCAAACAACTGGTGATGTGAGCTATCATATACCCTACAATAATTTGTGATAATTAACTAAATTAAATTTAGAATTCTCACATAAGTTATCATCAACATATTGGCAATGTTTTAACTTACTAATTAACTCTGTTTCTCTTTTCTAATCATATCACAAGTCCAAATTAACTTGATCACTTAACAACTAACTATTTAACGGTGTATTTGTGATTAAACTACAAAAATAAAATATCTAGAGTGAGAAGCTCTCACCAAAGCCGAGTCTCACTGTACACGAAAGCAGTTGGGGTATGCCCTTGTAGCCTGAAATCAAGGATTAGAATTTGTATATTAGTTGAATAAATATCCACATCAACCCAGTGTTGTGTGGGACTAAATTTAGGGGAGTCCCGAACCAGTATAAAACCCCGGCGTGTACTTTCTTTTTACTGCTTTATATTTTTAATTTTTGCATCTATGATTGATTCTACGATTTTTGACATCTGTGATTGGTTTAACATTCTGTTCAATTCAAAAAGATTTCAAGAAATTGATAAAATTCATAAAACACTATTCGCTCCCCTCTAATGTTTAATTTGCCTTAAGATCCTTAGTCCGCATCACCAACAGAAATAGATTTAATAAACAAACTCACAATTCTTGTTGTGGCAATATTATAACAGGAGGTTTTAATTAAATGAAAAAGAGTAGAGTAGGCTTATTATTAATAAACTTGTAATTAAGGAATTAAGTTTAATGAATATAATAATGAGTAGTGGTCTGACAGCGAGAGCTGATTAGGGAAAATAAGGGGACAACTAAAGCTAATAAAAAATAACTTGAATTTAAAATAAACAAGTGAATGTTTAAGTTAACTAGCAATGCAGGAAGTAAAACAAGTGTGTAGTTATACATAGGGTCTAATGACGTAATAATGAGATGCGCTTGGACCAGTCCATACGCATATGGATGAAGGGGCCCAACATGGAAGATCATCGTAGGTGTCTGGACACACGAGGGAGGCGCATCCAGTTTATTGTTCAACGGACTAAAAGGAAGTGCGAGACTTCTATGGGAGATGAGGATATTACGAGATGGCCATCTGTGGTAGGCTTAATGAAGTTGTATCCACAGAGGCATGGTCTGTACGGCTCCATCAAGTGCGTATGCCTTGACAGCATCTTTGATGGTGGACAGCCTAAAGACTAATTGGGATTATCTTATAATGATTCAGCGGTTGCCCAAGGAGGGATGCTTCGTGGTCAGTACCCAACAATGAATAGTAGGTCGTCGAATAGGGGTCATTGTCAATCGGAGCGTGTGTGGGAAAGTCTGGAGCTAAGCCAAGAGGACAAAGATTTTATACTATTGAGTCATTGGACGAGGGGCCACATGTTTGTTTAAATTGGATGGTAGGACAGTAATTTATCTCTCTAAATAGTCTTTCGTTAGTATGGGGGTTAGGCTGGGTGGGGCCTTGCAGAGATACCGAGAGAACAAACCTTCTTGGGATATCTGTAATGTAGGCCTACCAAGGTTGTCCTTTACAGATATGTAGAAAATCACTGAGTGGGTTCCGTGGAGGAACACAGGGATTAGGGTTCCCTTATAGCGCAGCGGTAGAGGCTTATTCGTTTTCGAAACGTTGGCTAGTATGCTTTCGTGGTGTAGCGTTGGAGGTCGAATACGTTTCCATAGTATGACGATGGGGACCACTCGAGGAGGGTACTATGGAGAGTACCTCGATATATTGGGCATATAACTACATATTTTTTTTTGTTAGGTTAATCTACTGGGAAGTAGATGGGTATGATTTGTGTAGAAAAATCGAAAGTATATTATGGGATAAACCCGAATAACTTAATAAATATGAATTAGTGATAGAACGGAATATGTAGTGTTATTCGTAGAAAGCATAATTTGTCCATTCACCAGAACTTTTGTTCTGACCCCTTCCTCATAACAAACCCGCATGTTAGATATGTGGTTGCAATTCAGCAGCGTAGAGACAGTTGTTAGATAGTGTCATTATATTGGTAAGTGTTTACCTACTATTGTATTTTATTCCCTTCCACTGTGAGATTTTTATTATGAGCTTTGATATATTATCTTTGACTTTCTGTAGGATACTGGACAAACCAACTCGAGCTTTGATATACTTGGATTTTTGAAAAAAAAACTCGGGTTATTACAAATGACGTAGTACACCTCATGGTATGGGACATGAAGGTATATTATGTTTGTTAATTCCAGACTTGTTAATTGATGTTATTTCTATGTTTTCAGTGTGAAATAGGATGACTCGTAGTAAATCAATTAGTGAAATGTGCAGTATGGGACTTATCATTTGAATGTTTGTGACACTCGTCTATTATTTGTTGTGTTAGTACGCCCTTCAGGGGAAAGCTAGACTCGGGGTGAGTTTTATATGTGTATTCCCTTGACTAAGGGGTCAAGTTACACTCATGCGGGGGTCATAGTGATAGGTGCCTAAATATGCATATAGTACTTAGCTAGGCTAGTTTATTTGTTAATGCACGTGCAAATTTGCTGTTTTGGATCCATATTGATGTTTTTATTGACTATATTGCATTTATTATTTTGGAACCATTTTGATGCTTTTTTGACTTTGTTGCCTTTATTATTTTGGATCCACTTTATGATGTTTTGTTGACTTTGTTGTTATTCGATGCTTTAGTTCCAATTTATTATGAATTGTTGTTGAAACTTCTTTATTGTATAAAAGCTAATTTGATGCAAGAAAATTTATGTTGATCACTTATGTGTCGAAAAAACTCTTATAAATTTTTTATATGTTGCCATTTGATGAACTTTCCTTTGTTGTTCTTTGAAGACTTAGTGAATTTTAATTACGTTTCTTAGCCTTGGACTAAAGCGACTTGTTATAATGGGAATATTTATTCATGTGTCATTACCTACTTCATGAGATAGTTATATGATGATGTTAGATGTAGTTTTCTCTTAAACTTCTCATTGACTCGAGCTCATATTATTTCTTTTATGTAAAACGAAATTCTCACCTATTTATTTAAATAATTCACTTGTCTTACTATATCTGATATGTTTAAGCTAGACTGACCCGTGTATTTTATACTCGAGTCAGACTAAGTTGTTTTAGGTATGATTGTAGATCTGAAATTTTCTATGAATGCATGTTGAGAATCTGATTTAACCTCACACTTTCTACTTTAAACATGTTGTTGTGATTAATATCAGTTTCAGTAGCTTTCAACAGAAATTTTTGTAGTAGAAACATAAAATTGAGTTTTACATTTACAGTGAAAAATCTGCTCTCTGTCCAACTTTATGATGTTTTATCTTGTTCATTCCTTGTAGAAATCATGCTGATTCATTTTTGAATGATAATACTATTGCTATTCTTTGTGTACGTTAATTATCAGGTTATTCCGAACTCTATAGTTCATATAAACTTATTGTCGAACTTTGAATTGAAGCATGTTTTGCTCTAAATTTGTACAGTGAAATTTGGGTGTGAGTCCAACTTTATAACCTTATATCTTCTTATTTGTTGTTCGATTTAGGTCAACCTTTTTTTGGCCAAAAGTAGAGTTGCTGAAATCTATGAGTGTAAAATTTCAAGGTTTTTACACCTTTGTAGCTGGTTGAAAACTTGCCGAGAAACTTGAATCGGAGTATAATTAGCTCTAGCTTTTGTACTTTAATATCAGGCTAATATTTGCCGGACAAATATTTAATAGGCTAATAATTGTTAGATAAATATAAGATAGGTAGATATTTGATAGACAAACATTTGCCTTGCAAAGATTTGACGGCAAATATTTTCCATGCAAATGATTTTTTCTTAGTTTGGCTGCTTGTAAGAATGTTTCCTTAGGTGATCCTATGATATATTTTTCATAGGCTTAGTACCAAATGGGTAATCCAATATTATCATTAATTTGTACCTCGGATAGTGAATTTTTATATGATTTTGTTCATTGATTTCATGAGTTATTTCATGGTATTTCCAACATAGTGTACGTTTTATAAAATGATTTCTATAAGGTGTTCTCTCTCTCTCTCTCTCTCTCTATATATATATATATATATATATATTGCTATTAGAAAAATATTTTATATGTTTTGTTTTATTAAAATAACAATGTCTCAAAGCTATATAGTATACGATATTTTCCTGTATCCATACTTACACATACACACAAACAAATATATATTTAAAGGAACAATCCAAATGATTTTAAAATAATTTATAAGCTCATTTTCTTAAAGTAAGTATTTTCCATATATAAAAATACAGATTTTTGCACCTTTCGAGAAGACAAGGTGTGATTAAACAATGTAGTACACCTCGTGGTATGGAACACGAAGGTATATTATGTCAGTTAATTTTGGACTCGTTGATTGAAGCTATTTGTGTGTTCTTCAGTATGAAGTAGGCTGGCTTGTAGCAAATCAATTAGTGCAACGTGCAGTATAAGACATATTGTTTTACATTTCAAGTTACTATTATAAGTCTATGACACATGATTGTTGTTTGAAGCGCCAGTACTCGTTTTGAGGGGGAAGCTAGACTCAGGGGAAGTCCTATATACGTATTCCCTTAACCCGGGAGGGGGTAAAGTAACACTCAGCCAGGGGGTCATAGTGATGGGTGTATGAATATGTATATAGTACTTAGCAAAGCTAACTTATTTTTTGATGCATGTGCAAATTTGTTGTTTTGGATCCATATTGATGTTTTTGCCGACTTTGTTGCATTTCTTGTTTTGGATCCATTTTGATACTTTGTAGGCTTTGTTGCCTTTGTTGTTTTGGATCCACTTTATGATATTTTGTTGACTTTTTTGCTATTCGATGCTTCAAATCCAATATACGATGAATTTTTGATGTTGAAATTCCCTTGTAGCTTAAGAACTAATTTGCCATGATCAAATTTATGTTAATCACTTGTGCGTTGATTAAAACTCTTATATGTGTTTTGTATGCTGCCATTTTATGAATTTGCATTAGTTCAACTTTGGGGAATTGGTGATTTTAATTATGCCATTTAGTCTTAGGAGTAAAATGACTCGTTATAATGGGAATATTTGTCCATATGTCCCAACCCACTTCAACTGTTCATTTGTTATTCCTACTCTGTAAACATAATCTGCGTCTATTTGTTTGAATAATTCACTTGTGTCCTTAAAGCTGATATGTATAACATAGACTGACCCGTGTATTTTATACTCAAGTTAGATCGAGTTGTTTCAAGTATGTCCGTAGATCCGATCTAGCTCCACTTTCACATTGGTTTATCCATTTTGGAGATTGCTTACGTTGTGAAGTCGAGAATCTGAGTTATATGTTCTTATCCATTGTAAGATCTATTGTATTTATATATGGTCTTTTGAACCATTAGTGTATGTACACATGTATTTATATGATTTCGCTATACGTAAATGTATGTGATCTATTCTGTGATATATTGCATGTGTTTGTATTTATGCTCTGTTTTAAATACGATCCTTAGCCACCGTAAGTTTATACTTGTAATGACCCGCATCTTCGGCGGTATAATAATTAATTAATTTAATTATTTAAATGGTGATTAAAAGGATGTAATGGTCGTTGAATTAAATAATGGTGAATATTTAATTAAAATAATAATTAAATAATATATTTAATTCAGAAATAATCAAAATTTGTGGAATTCACAATACGATGTGAACAGGATCTATATAAGCTATAATTCAGTTTGGAAATAATTTAGAATAACGAATATATTATTTGAACGAAGTTTGAACGTAGAATTTATAATATAATTAAAATCGAGCTCGAAATGGCGCTGCAGTTCGTAAATAGGTGATTCGAACTTCAACTGAATGTATATGATTTGTTTTAAGCCGGATTTTAGTGAAACAAGAAACGTTAGGAGCTGGTGGAGTATATCTTTCTAGTGGAAGAGAAAAACTGGGATTTCGTCGTGTAGATTTTGATTTACGTCCAAATCAAATTTTAGAAAAAGTCGCTGTGGAATTCCTTTATAACTTATAAAGGAATTATTTATACTTTTAAAAGGGATTTCATTATAAATTGAATATCGATTTAATCGGGATCTGAAATATCAAGCTAGAAATTCATATAGGAATATTCTAGAGATGTATGATATTCTGTTGTGAATATATACAATAATATTTATTTATAAATATTTAATTTAATTATTTTTAAATATATTTATATATTTAAAATGGGTTATTCAGAGCTAGAAAAATAGCCACTTTTGCAAACAAAGTCGGAATTTGACGAAACTAATTTTGTTGGATCCGTAACATCAAATTATTGTTAGATTCCAAGTTTGGTGATTTTTAGAGTCACTGTGTGGTTGTACGGATTTTTAGAGTGAAAAATAGTCAGTAATTCGATGGTAAAAAATACGCTGTGTGAGCAAACGAATTCGGAATTCGACGAAACCAGTTTCGTTGGGTCCGGGATGTCAGACTTTAGGTGTAGGCCCATTTTCGTGATTTTTGGGTATCATGTGTGATCGTTGGAATTTGAAAACACTCCTCGAAAATTTATATTAATATAAAAATAAAATATCTAAGATATTTATCAATCCTATATAAAGACCCCTTACATCCCCTTTAACCTAATTTTGTCGTTCTCTGTTCAAAGAGAAATGAGCCGCCGCTTCCAAAATAAAAAGAAAAAAAGAAAACCGCCCTTTCAAAAATCAAAAGCAATCCAAATAAAAACCCTAGAATCCCCAAACCAATTCGTATGGATTCGTGAAGAAATCCTCTTCCTTCTCATGCGTGATTTGCTGAGTTCGACAAAGTGGTTTTCGCTGGGCTCGATCACCTGTTGGGTGCGTCGCTGTTTCTGGACATCGTTCGAGGATTTGGCTATTGTATGGGAGTCTGCGAGGTGATTGCGAGTTCCTACGTGGAGTTGGGAATGACCAGCATCGGAAGATGTCAATGCCTGTAATGGATTTAGTCGTGAAGCCTGAGTGTCGCGATTCATTGGAGGAGCTCAAGTTCTGGAGCACGAGATGTAGGGATTGGGGAACAACGATGTCGCTGGTGATGTGGGGTCGGCCTCGATGACTTCTAAAGGTGACAGAAATGGTGGAAGGCGGTGACATGTTGATAGGGGCGAGCTAGCTGTTTTGGGCGTGAGGAGAAGGAGATTGACGAGCTGTTGATGCAGCAGGCGTGTAATGTAAAAGGAGAGGGAAGTTGGAGAAAAACATGGTGCGAGTTAACATATACTGAAGAGATGGAGGAGTTTTGATTTTTTTGAAAAACGCAGAAATGTCTGGAGTGAATACAAAGTGCGGAATTTGTTTGAGGAAGATTCCGAAGTGTTTACTGGAGTTGGATACCACGTTTTGGGAAGAGGGAGCTGCTGTGAATTTGTATTAGGGGAGGAAGGCACCTGCGAATGGCGGTTTGATTGAACTGTTGCAGTAGACTGGGCCATTTTGTTCATTTCTTACTGCTGGTTCAAAGTGCTCAAGCAGGAGAGTGTTCTGGTGTGGAGTATATGATGAGGAGATGTCGAAGTTTATATATGTTGTAGATGGTGAATTGTGCGGTTACAGGAGATGATGAAATCGCACGGTATGGAGTTGGATGAGGTGTTAAAAGATAGTAGCGAGAAGAGGTTTGGTAGAAATGGTTTTTGATTTAGTCAAGAAAGAAGACGTTGGAGTGTTTTGCGGTTATGGCGAAACAAGATGAGGAACGTATGTTACAGGATTGGGGAAAGATGATAAAGGGGTGAGAGGGGATCTGGGTACAAGTTGGGTTTGGGCTTTAGTGAAATGACAAAAACAAGACCCGACAGGATCGTATGGACCGAAGCTACAACATGGAATCGGTTCAGAATGAATTGGAGCTCGTCTAGAATTTATTACAACATAAATTGCCTGATCCGAATCATCGACCGTAAATCGTTATTTAACGATTACGAACAATGTGATTAAAACTCACCAACTCTGAACAGTTATATTTTTATAATGTATTCTTAGAACTGATAATTTTCTATTGTTGATTGTTGTGTGTTGATTTGGTTGATTGAACTGCTATTCAGTTAGTTGAAATTATATATATATATTGATGTGTTTATCCGAACATTTCATATTGAAATGAAGTTGATGTTAATTATATGGTTTAACATCTATGATGCAAGGGAACAGGTTGGAGGGACCCAACTGGGTTCCTCAGTATATAAAATACTATTTTGTTTCATATATTGTGAGATGTGATGTGTTATATAATCTGTGATGATTATTTGTGCTTGGTTGATATTAATCATGGTTATACGGTATTTTAAATACCATAGTGAATACTGGAAAGTAAAAAGGGAATTTTCAAAACATATATTAAAAATGAAATATACATATAAATCATAGGATTTTATAAAAGGAATATTTATTTAGAAAATAAGTAGAATTGAAAAAGGGAAATATTTCTAATGGATTAGGATGTTATAAAAAGGAAAATATTTCTAATGGATTAGGATGTTATAAAAAGGAAAATATTTCTAATGGAATAAGATGTATAAAAAGGAAATCTATGTAAGTGGAGAAACGTTATAAAAAGGAAATCATTTATAAAGTGAAGAACCGTTACTAAAGAAAATCTTTATAAATGGATAAACATTATTAAAAGGAGTAATCGAATATTAATTATTCGAATTAGAGTTAAACAAAATTAGAAACTGACTAGAATTAGTGAGTTGAATGATTTCCTGAGTATCGATCTGATGTTGGTTTCGGCCTTCGGGGTTTATACTTAGAGAATTGTTCTCTTACTAGTTTACAGTTAGGGACTAATAGTTGTGGAATAGTAGTGATGCGTGAAGGAGGATTGGAAATGTTTTCAATATTAATAACGTGTATTTTCTAATCAGAGAAAATAAGGAAATATGAATATATATATATATATTTATATATTTATATGTTTGATGATTGGATCTATAATTCCATTTGGAAATAAGATCGTTGTGTGAACACCAACATGTTTTCTTTTGATAGTTAAATCAACGACTATCAAAGTTTTGACTATTTTAACGTTGTTAATATGGAGAGACCGGTTAGATTCTTATCCAAAGAACCACTCTATATTGGTATAAGCGTTGCGAATATGCCAAAGAAAATTGAAGACGAAGTAAAGTGCAAGGGCTGTTGTATAAGTCCTAGGTAGAGATTGCCTAGGATGGATGTACTGAATAGTGCCTTCGGTTTCGTTCAGTCCCAGAACGAACATATATGGACGAGTGTCTGACAGAGTATTTCCAATGATCGAATATGATTGGACTGTACAAATATATATGGTTGCAACGGGTTTATTCCCTTAGCATAACATCCAGAATATTTGTGCAAATCAATTAGTGATTAACGGGTCTGACAATGTGGCATTCAAAGTAATCGTGTTATCAATGAATGGAAAGTAGTCGTAGCCTCTTACCTCAACATCCGGTAAATGACAAAAATCGGGCAGGCAACATGGCTAAGTCGGTCGCTCCGAAGTAGGGTGTATAATCACCTATATAGAGAATATTCATTTGCTTCTTAAATCTATCAATGCTGTCCCATATATATACGGAAAACGGTTGCTGATCCCAACCATTGGTGATATACATTCGATACACTCAAGCGAAATGAGTTGTCGGTCATGTGTGGCTGAGTTGCAAGATGTTCTTATTGAACTTCTATGTATCGTTTCTAGAGTACACTGATCGGAAGGTGGTTCCATACCTTGTCATAGTTGGAAATCCATTACCCAATACGTGCTTGCACTTTTGATTGTATTCTATATATGTAGAACGTGATATGAAAGCGTTTCTGCTAGATGATTATTATATTGTGGTTGATAGACATTATTATAATATCAAAAGGTTTTTGATATAAAGATATTTTGGATTTTCGTAATTGAAAAACCCGTTCCGTTATACGTCGTGGTCTTATGAGATATCGTTCACTTGTTCAAACTGCTTAAACTGTTTTACTCATACCAGTCCCATGACTGACCCAAAGTTTATTTGTTTGTTTTCCCTAAACTCTTGGGTGCTTAAATTTGTACGGGCAGTCAAGTATTCTGGATTTTACAGATACACTTGGAGATCTTGGAGCAGGAGGCTTCAAGATCCTATAGCTATTATTATTTCCGCTGTGTTGTAAGTGTTGTACTCTGCAATGTTATTGTATACAAATACTGTTTGTATTTCGAAAGTTATGTTACATTTTATTCATTCTGCTGTGAGATTCGTGTTACTATGATGACGATGTTCTTCTTCTTCTATTCTATAAGTTTCTATCTTATCTATTCTCACCCTCTAATTTCTTTCTATTAATTTCCTGTTTTCCAGTACAATTTGGGTTGGACTTGTGTTATTTAGTCAGCTCAAATTGGACCGGATTTTCGGGTCATTACAGTTGGTATCAGAGCTTAAGGTTAAGTGAATTACCTTGGCTCTGTGGCGTAACTCAGTAGAGAAGGGATTAGTAATATCCTAGATTGAGTTTGAGTGTATATATACGAGTGAACGTATTTGTTATTTGATATAAAAATTTGTTTTATATTGTGGAGCTTTATTGGTTGAGTGGCTTATGAATTATGGTCGATAGTGGGGCACCACAATATCGATAGGGGTTTCTAAATACTCGAATACGATGAAACAACATGATATGTTTTGAAATTAACATAGTATAATTGGTTGTTTTGATTGTTATTATAATCGAAGGAGATTATAAAAAGGTGAAATGGTTATAAATAACTAAGCATGATTCATATAATTAAAGTATATGAAATAAGATGAATAAAATCTGAATTTAAATCAGATTTGGGATTTAAAATAAGGAAATTTTAAGTTCCTAGGAGATTTTGAAAATGTTTTCAAATTGAAAGTGTTATAGTATTGAATTCTCTCCGATAAACTGGGAAATAACCCTGATGAGTGTGGCCACATCATCAGTGTTCATTTTCGAGTTCTAAGTGATGGATTACTACCAAAGGTTTAGTTTTTGAATTGTTTGTGGGAAACAAGTTGTTTGGAATCCTAAAAAAGTTATATCTGGTTTTTGGAAGAGGCTAAGCTGTTTTAAAACTCCCAGAAACAGATTATTTGAATTAAAACAAATTAAATTAGAATTTGTAAAAGCAAAGAGAAATAGAAATTGAATTAGATTATAGTGATATTGAGTAAGTTGGATTGATGTCGTGAGAATTGGAATAAAGAATGGAACTTGAATTTGAAATTGAATTTGGCTTGGATAAGCGAATGGTTGTGTTGGAGATAAAAGTGATTTGAGTTGATTGGAATGACATTTATATATGTTGAATTGGTAGCCGAAGGAAAGAATATTATAATATGCCCGACAAAAAGGTACAAGTTTATGTTTCATAAGAGTTTGAGATTTATGAGCTGAATTGGCAAGACGCTTGGCTGTTTGATTTTCTTTTGGTTGGAGAAGGCCTAGAGAGGCGAGTTGTGGTTTTTTTACAGATAGGGCTGTACAAAGGAGGTTATGGCAAAATTTTCCAGAAATTCCGGGTGTTAGAAAATTTTCAATTTTTTTGAAAATGTAGTAAGTCGGAATGAATTAATATTTTAATATGAATTTAAGTGGTTCAGTTGAAACTGAAGTTAAGGGGTAAACTAATAAATATTTACTCAGTCGATAGGGTCGTCCTCTACCTTAGCAATTTCGAGGACATTATTTTAAGTGGGGAAGAATGTAATGACCCGCATTTTTGGCGGTATAATAATTAATTAATTTAATTATTTAAAAGGTGATTAAAAGGATGTAATGGTCGTTGAATTAAATAATGGTGAATATTTAATTAAAAAAATAATTAAATAATATATTTAATTCAGAAATAATCAAAATTTGTGGAATTCACAATACGATGTGAACTGGATCATATATAAACTATAATTTAGTTTGGAAATAATTTAGAATAATGAATAGATTATTTGAACGAAGTTTGAACGTAGAATTTATAATATAATTAAAATTGAGCTCGAAATGGCGCTGCAGTTCGTAGTTTGGTGATTCGAACTTCAACTGAATGTACAGGATTCGTTTTAAGCCGGATTTCAGTGAAACAAGAAACGTTAGGAGCTGGTGGAGTATATCTTTCTAGTGGAAGAGAAAAATGGGGATTTCGTCGTGTAGATTTTGATTTACGTCCAAATCAAATTTTAGAAAAATCCGCTGTGGAATTCCTTTATAACTTATAAAGGAATTATTTATATTTTTAAAAGGGATTTCATTATAAATTGAATATCGATTTAACAGGGATCTGAAATATCAAGCTAGAAATTCATTTAGGAATATTCTAGAGATGTATGATATTCTGTTGTGAATATACGATAATATTTATTTATAAATATTTAATTTAATTATTTTTAAATATATTTATATATTTAAAATGGGTTATTCAGAGCTGTAAAAATAGCCACTTTTGCAAACGAAGTCGGAATTCGACGAAACTAATTTTGTTGGATCCGCAACATCAAATTATTGTTAGATTCCAAGTTTGGTGATTTTTAGAGTCACTGTGTGGCCGTACGGATTTTTAGAGTGAAAAACAGTCAGTAATTCGACGGTTAAAAATACGCTGTGTGAGCAAACGGATTCGGAATTCGACGAAACCAGTTTCGTTGGGTCCGGGATGTCAGATTTTAGGTGCAGGCCTAGTTTCGTGATTTTTGGGTATCATGTGTGATCGTTGGAATTTGAAAACACTCCTCGAAAATTTATATTAATATAAAAATAAAATTTCTAAGATATTTATCAATCCTATATAAAAACCCCTTACATCCCCTTTAACCTAATTTTGTTGTTCTCTGTTCAAAGAGAAATGAGCCGCCGTTCTAATATAAAAAGAAAAAAAGAAAATCGCCCTTTCAAAAATCAAAAGCAATCTAAATAAAAACCCTAGAATCCCCAAACCAATTCATATGTATTCGTGAAGAAATCCTCTTCCTTCTCATGCGTGATTTGCTGAGTTCGACGAAGTGGTTTTCGCTGGGCTCGATCATCTTTTGGGTGCGTCGCTGTTTCTGGAATTTGTTCGAGGATTTGGCTGTTGTATGGGAGTCTGCGAGATGATTGCGAGTTCGTACATGGAGTTGGGAATGATCAGCATCGGAAGATGTCAATGCCTGTAATGAATTTAGTCGTGAAGCCTGGGTGTCACGATTCATTGGAGGAGCTCAAGTTCTGGAGAACGAGATGTAGGGATTGGGGAACAACGATGTCGCTGGTGATGTGGGGTCGGCCTCGATGACTTCTGAAGGCGACAGAAATAGTGGAAGGCGGTGACATGTTGATGGGGGCGAGCTAGCTGTTTTAGGCGTGAGGAGAAGGAGATTGACGAGCTGTTGAAGCAGCAGGCGTGTAATGTAAATGGAGAGGGAAATTGGAGATAAACATGGTGCGGGTTATCATATACTGAAGAGATGGAGGAGTTTTGATTTTTTTGAAAAACGCAGAAATGTCTGGAGTGAATACAAAGTGCGGAATTTGTTTGAGGAAGATTCCGAAGTGTTTACTGAAGCTGGATACCACGTTTTGGGAAGAGGGAGCTGCTGTGAATTCGTATTAGGGGAGGAAGGCACCTGCGAATGGCGGTTTGATTGAACTGTTGCAGTAGACTGGGCCATTTTGTTCATTTCTTACTGCTGGTTCAAAGTGCTCAAGCAGGAGAGTGTTCTGGTGTGGAGTATATGATGAGGAGATGTCGAAGTTTAGATATGTTGTAGATGGTGAATTGTGCGGTTACAGGAGATGATGGAATCACACAGTATGGAGTTGAAGGAGGTGTTAAAAGACAGTAGCGAGAAGAGGTTTGGTAGAAATGGTTTTTGATTTAGTCAAGAAAGAAGACATTGGAGTGTTTTGCAGTTATGGCGAAACAAGATGAGGAACGTATGTTACAGGATTGGGGAAAGATGATAAAGGGGTTAGAGGGGATGTGGGTACAAGTTGAGTTTGGGCTTTAGTGAAATGACAAAAACAAGCCCCGACAGGATCGTATGGACCTAAGCAACAACATGGAATCGGTTCAGAATGAATTGGAGCTCATCTAGAATTTATTACAACATAAATTGCCTGATCCGAATCATCGACCATAAATCGTTATTTAACGATTATGGACAATGTGAGTAAAACTCACTAACTCTGAACAGTTATATTTTTATAATGTATTCTTAGAACTGATAATTTTCTGTTGTTGATTGTTGTGTGTTAATTTGGTTGAGTGAACTGCTAGTCAGTTAGTTGAAATTATATATATTGATGTGTTTATCCGAACATTTCATATTGAAATGAAGTTGATGTTAATTATATGGTTTAACATCTGTGATACAGGGGAACAGGTTGGAGGGACCCAACTGGGTTCCTCAGTATATAAAATACTATTTTATTTCATATATTGTGAGATGTGATGTGTTAAATAATTTGTGATGATTATGCGTGCTTGGTTGATATTAATCATGGTTATACGGTATTTTAAATATCATAGTGAATACTGGAAAGTAAAAAGGGAATTTTCAAAACATATATTAAAAATGAAATATATATATATATAATCATAGGATTTTATAAAAGGAATATTTATTTAGAAAATAAGTAGAATTGAAAAAGGGAAATATTTCTAACGGATTAGGATGTTATAAAAAGGAAAATATTTCTAACGGATTAGGATGTTATAAAAAGGAAAATATTTCAAACGGAATAAGATGTATAAAAAGGAAATCTATATAAGTGGAGAAACGTTATAAAAAGGAAATCATTTATAAAATGAAGATCCGTTACTAGAAGAAATTTTTTATAAATGGATAAACGTTATTAAAAGGAGTAATCAAATATTAGTTATTCGAATTAGAGTTAATCAAATAGAGTTAAACAAAATTAGAAACTGACTAGAATTAGTGAGTTGAATGATTTCCTGAGTATCGATCTGATGTTGGTTTCGGCCTTCGGGGTTTATACTTAGAGAATTGTTCTCTTACTAGTTTACAGTTAGGGACTAATAGTTGTGGAATAGTAGTGATGTGTGAATGAGGATTGGAAATGTTTTCAATGTTAATAACGCATATTTTCTAATCAGAGAAAATAAGGAAATATGAATATATATATATATATGTTTGATGATTGGATCGATGATTCCATTTGGAAATAAGATCGTTGTGTGAACACCGACATGTTTTCATTTGATTGTTAAATCAACGACTATCAAAGTTTTGACCATTTTAACGTTGTTAATATGGAGAGACCGGTTGGATTCTTATCCAAAGAACCACTCTATATTGGCATAAGTGTTGCAAATATGCCAAAGAATATGGACGAGTGTCTAACAGAGTATTTCAAATGATCGAATATGATTGGACTGTACAAATATATATGGTTGCAACGGATTTATTCCCTTAGCATAACATCCAGAATATTTGTGCAAATCAATTAGTGATTAACGGGTCTGACAATGTGGCATTCAAAGTAATCGTGTTATCAATGAATGGAAAGTAGTTGTAGCCTCTGGCCTCGACATCCGGTAAATGACAAAAATCGGGCAGGCAACATGGCTAAGTCGGTCGCTCCGAAGTGGGGTGTATAATCACCTATCTAGAGAATATTCATTTGCTTCTCAAATCTATCAATGTTGTCCCATATATATATGGGAAACGGTTGTTGATCCCAACCGTTGGTGATATACATTCAATACACTCAAGCGAAATGAGTGGTCGGTCATGTGTGGCTGAGTTGCAAGATGTTCTTGTTGAACTTCAGTGTATCGTTCCTAGAGTACACTGATCAGAAGGTGGTTCCATACCTTGTCATAGTTGGAAATCCATTACCCAATACGTGCTTGCGGTTTTGATTGTATTCTATATATGTAGAACGTGAGATGAAAGCGTTTCTGCTAGATGATTATTATATTGTGGTTTTTGATATAAAGATATTTTGGATTTTCATAAGGGAAAAACCCGTTCCGTTATACGGCGTGGTCTTATGAGATATCGTTCACTTGTTCAAACCGCTTAAACTGTTTTACTCATACTAGTCCCATGACTAACCCGGAGTTTATTTGTTTGTTTTCCCTAAACTCTTGGGTGCCTAAATTTGTACGGCAGTCAAGTAGTCGGGATTTTACAGATACACTTGGAGAGCTTGGAACAGGAGGCTTCAAGATCCTATAGCTATTATTATTTCCGCTGTGTTATAAGCGTTGTACTCTGCAATGTTATTGTATACAAATATTGTTTGTATTTCAAAAGTTATGTTATATTTTATTCGTTCCGCTGTGAGATTCGTGTTACTCTGATGATGATGTTCTTCTTCTTCTTCTATTCTATAAGTTTCTATCTTATCTATTCTCACCCTCTAATTTCTTTCTATTAATTTCCTGTTTTCTGGTACAATTTGGGTTGGACTTGTGTTATTTAGTCAGCTCAAATTGGACCGGATTTTCGAGTCATTACAATACTAGACATGAATTGAGTACATTGACTCACATGCGGTAAGAAAGGAAAATTTATACATCCAATCGATATACACGATACTCGTTTAATGTAAGACTATGGATGGTCGCTCCCGAACAAGCTTATTCTCGGCTCTAATAGATAGTATTACTCAGTAATGCTCTATATTATGGTGGGTCTTTGGGTGGAGTGTTACAACCTGCCATCATATATCTGAGAAAAATGGTCTTGTTGAAAGAATACATATACATATTATAGAAATTGGTTTAACATTACTTGCTAAAGAAACCTCAAAAGTTTTGTCGAACTCTTTATTACTTCAGTCCGTTTAATTAACTAATTACCAACAAAAGTACTAAAGAGAGGAAGTCCAAGTGGAAAAATATTCAAAGCTGAACCATATTACCAACAGTTAAGAGTTTTGGATGTCTGTGTTTCCCATACTTAAGACCATACAACTCAAATAAATTATTATTTAGATTTTCACCATGCACCTTCTTGGGCTATGGTGTAAAAATGTTCAAATGATAAGTTATAGAGTTTAAGATAGTTTAAAATAAATGATTTGAACAAGGGTTATTATAAGCAAATATTTTAATATTGGCTATAAAATCCAATGAGTAAACCTAATTTTTCTATTCGTAAGATCTGGATTTGAAGTATTCAACGTAGGAGATGTTTAGGAGCAACCAGTGCCCTGTCTCTCCTAGCCTCTTCAGGTATATATAGATGAAAAGTAGGAAATGAGTTAAGTACAAGAGATTGAACTTCTATCTTAAAATTATTTGGATTGCCATGAAATAATGCACTTTAGTATTAAATTCAATGAGGAATTATGTCTTAGGAATTTAAAAGGTGATTTCTCCATTATTCAATGGATAACAAAAGTTGAACACTAGAATTGAAGTAACTAATTTGGACTTACCGTCCAAAAATAATATGGTTTCAACATGTGAAAGAAATAACAAAATGAGCTTTAACGATTCTATATATATTAGAAGAAATGTTTTAAAGATATGCATCAGTAAAAGATATTTTTACAAGAAATGAACTAAGAAAAATGAAATACCCAAGTTACTTAAACAATATTTTCTTCATGATTGGTACAGAGAGACCGAGATTAGGTTTGGGCGATTCCTATCTAAAACCCACTTTGAACCAATTTTCATTCAATAACAAAAGACATGGAATGGCAATAATATGAAGATAACAGTTCAAACCTATTGGTCATTAACACTCTGCGGGATTTTCCCATATTATAAACGATATTAATTCTTCATTAAAATCTTCGAGTCAGTGGCTCCCTACTACTAATCGCTAGGTATATTTAGGTTGTAGTAGGAAAACTGCCTTCATAATTATCCTTTTTTGGGATAACCTATACGGTCAGATGTCTCACATTGCATTTCAAAAATTTGCGTATTAATATTCCCGAGAATACATCTATTTGGTGGTGTGAGGATAAATCTTCTGCATTGTATACACCTTTTTCTGAGACATACGAGCTTCGATGATGTACATTTATGGAAATTAGTATCACTTGAAGGAATTAGCAATGTAACACAAAAAGTGAATTATGTGCTTGGTAAAAGGTAATTGATGACCTTAATCTCCAACACCTGGTAATGTAAAAATAAGCCACGCAATATGGGTATGTGGGTTGCATCGGTTAGGATATGATCATCACCCTTCTAGATTACTCTCTATATATTGGGCATGTTGTTTATGCTATGATATACTAGATAGATCAATTGCGATTAAAGTGATGTCATATTAGGTTTTTAAACCACCCTTTAGGTCTATGTAGTTGTCTAGCCTTGCTAGAATAGTAGTGGGTGCTTGGCCTTCGGTACATCTTATAACGACTTATAAATTTACCATTTGTAAAATAATGAAATTGGATATATATGAAATAATATAAAACCTAAGAATTTGAATTTAAAATATATGCAGCATATGTTTATTTTAAATTAAATAATTTAAATTGATTGTTTAAACGAAAATTCATTTAATTTTAAAAGGATGCATCAAACAAGTTGGTAGTATAATGGTAAAATACTAATTTTTAACTCAAGCCCAAACCCATATGCTTTATTGAGATATCAGAGAAGTACAGTACATATTTACTCTTCATAATAATTCTTCTTTTCCTTTGAAAACGAAACAGAGAAAAGAATAATGATAATCTCCTTCAAATTCATAGATCCAAGCTAATTAAAATCAAAAGGCGTAACACCCTGCATTTATTTAAATGATAAAATGAATATTAACTAATTAAATATTCAGAATTAAGTAAAATCGACTGTTTCGTTGCGATTGTCTCGGTATTCTAGTTCAGATATACCCCGAGTTTGCGTAAAATGGACAACGTATGAATAAGTTATGAAACTTAGTAGTTTATATATATATATATATAAGAGGCTTATATATAAATATAATTCAAAGTTATTCAAACTGGAGAAAACGCGTGGAAAGGACCAATAAAAGGACCCAACCAGGGCCTGGGTCGACCTACGGGTTGACCCATGCAAGCCATGGATCGACCCAAGTGGTGGTGAGTCGACCTAAGTAGGTGGGTCGATCTATGGTCGACCCAGGGGGTAAGTGGGTCGACCCAAGCTTTCCAAATGTGTTTTTCTGACGTATAATTGTGATGTGTGCGGTTTGGATTTTAAGGAATTAAAATCGATGGTTCAGACTTTCTTGTACACCTATAAATAGACTAGCAGGGCCTAGCCTAAATCTCATATTTTCTAAGAGCCTACCTATGCTCTGCCATTCTTCTTCCTCCTCAAAACTCTTTAGAAAATAGAGTAATTAGTCTTAGGAAATTATGATTCAAGATTCGGAGGAAAAGAGAATATATATATATATCTACAAATGGGTGTTCATAATTCTGATCAGCGAGAGGTAAGTCTTTGAATCTGGTTTATATAGGTTTCTTTCTCTTTTCCTGTTCTTTAGTATCAGACTTGTGAATCCATGGTTATTTGGAATATAGATTCAGTTAGGAAGGCCATGGAATAACATATCTAGATCAGATTCACAAATTGGAATGCTATTAGGGGAGTGGATCTAAATTATACCATTTCAAATAATGGCATGTTTATCGTTTGTATTCTTCATTATGTTTAGTCTACTAAACAGTTGATAATTGTGAAAATTGGATATTAAAACTGTTTAGGACATGTTAAAAAGATTACTGTTATATATGGAACCATCCTAAGAGCGTGTTAATTGGATATTGTAAATCATGTTACAATGAAATTGCGAATAATTGTGGTAATTGGGGTTAAATCCACTGAGAATATTTTTGTCATATAAACCTTTTTCAATTAAACAACTTTCTAAATGGGAAATTACTGTAAATGCTGCGATTATGGAATTTATGATAAATGTGAACATTTGCTTAAGAATATTACTATACCAAAAGATTGTAAATAGAATTATAGAAAATTTTTGAAAGAATAGATATGCCTAAATTGTATCGAAAATTTACAGTAATTAGGAAATGGAAACCGCACTAAGACACGAGGTTATGTTCAACTTGTAGTAGAAGCTTGCCCGTAAACGCCCGACAAATCCAGCATCCACAAGTAGTCAAATTAATGTGAGGGGTCTGGTGCCTAAACATATATATAAATATATGTACATAAATGGAATGTAACCGCACTTAGACACGAGGTTAAATTCAACTTTTGGTAGAAGCCTGTCTGGAACCGCCTGACAAATCCAACATCCACAAGTGGTCAATTTAATGTGAGGGGTCTGGTGCCTAAACATATATATAAATATATGTACACAAATGGAATATGTGTCAAAAATTCACAAGATAGTAAAGAGATAAATGTAACAACAACAAAATTTTGGTTAACATAAAGGACCAAAGAAAAATACGATAAACGGAGAATATAACCTATTATAATTAATTACACTAATGAGAATGTTGTATATTAGGTAGGCTTGTCCTAGGGACGAGTGGAATTATAACATGTGTTATAATTAATAAAAAAGGGAAAACTTATTAATAAACCTTAGTTAAGCAAACTAAGTTAATAAGTAAACAATACTATCTGGAATAACAATGTAAGAATTGGAATGAACAGGGAATGATGATAACCTATTATGATTAAGTATGAATGAAAGAGTAGAAGACAATTGGTAGGCTTGTCCTAGGGACAAGTGGAAATTATAACATAGGTAATAATAAATGGAAAGAAACTTATTGGAAAACCTTAGTTAGAAGAACTAAGTAAATAAGTAAATAACAATACGAGGTTGTATTAAACCAAGTCATGGTCAATGAAAAAGAATGAAGTAGGTTTATTATTGGTAGACTTATAAAAGAGAATTATGAAGTCTAATAAAAGAAATTAATAATAAGCGGAAGCCCACTCAGGCTGCATAAGACTGAATGAAGTATGAAGAGACTTATAAAATGAAATAAGTTATACTTAATTATGAATTAAGTAATATGTTAAATGGAAACTTTCCGATTGTGCTATGACTTGTTAAAAGATAAATTAAGTAGAATATGTTGTTGTAACCTGAAATTGGACGATGATTGACAAGGTACTAATGCAAGAAGATTGTAGATTATAGACCTTGAATTACATTATAGAGAATAACATGTTAGGGGCTTATTAATGAACTTAAATTAAGTTATATAACTGAAATTAATAAGAGAGAGAGGTCCATTCCTTAGAGATATACGGGGCTTGGAGAGAACTTGGTAACTTGAATAAGAAGTTAATATGATTGGAAATAACCAAGTTAACTGGAAATCGAATGAGGTAGAGCAAGCACGTAATTAAAGGTTTAGACATAGGGTCTAACAACACATTAACGTGATTCAGTTGGACCAGTCCGCATGTTTGAAGGTGAAGAACCCAACGGGGTAGATCATCGTGGTGTCTAGAGACATGAGAGGAGCATGTCCATTTGATCATTCTGCTGATATTCTACTTGCTGGCTCCATAGGACTGGAAGGAAGTATGCGACTTCCAAGGGATGTGGTAAGGTACTCCGTGGTGGTCCTCGGTTGCGGTGCATGCTTAGGCTGTACTCGTAGGAGTTGGGTTTGCGCGTTACCACCCGGTGAGTATACCTTGACTGCAACGGTAGTTTGGCAGTCAAAAAGCTGTGGTGGTATGGCATTGGTGTGATTTGACGATTTGCCTACAGAGAGGCTGGTCAGGACCAAAAGAAGGATAGTAATCGTTGGATACCTGTCCTCGACAGTCAGTGTAACATGTAAAGACTAGAGCTAAACCTACAGACCATCGATCTTTCATTATCAATACTTTGGTTATGGGGCATGCCAATTTGGATGTTGATTGTTTTCTAGGAGCACGTCACTTAGCTCTTGATGTAGTCTTTCACTAATTAAGGGAGGGGTCGAGGTGGGACCATAACCACCATAGAAATGCAGACCATAGTTTAGATATCGATACTTTAGGCCTCTTTAGCAGGCCTATACTGATATGGAAAAGCTCCCGACCAAGTTTCATGCATTCAGATGCAGCCCTATTACAGAACTCGGGGTATAATAGACAATACGTACGTATGAGGATACATGCACGCTGCACCAGGTGGTGTATCGTAGACGCTAGGGAATTACTCCGTGTTAAGACCAAGCTTGGCTTAGGAGTTTGGATATAGCGATCCGTACGCTTATGTAGTACGACGATGGTAGTTCTGTGTGAAACGTGGCATAGTTTTATGGAGATCCGTACATCGCTCTGGCATAGGATGAGAGTTACATACATGGCGTAGTTTTTACGTCACTCCGGTGTAGGATGAGAGTTGCATATGTGGCGTAGTTTTGTGGAGATCCGTACATCACTCCGGCATAGGATGGGAGTTGCATACGCTTCCGTAGCGTGACGGCGAAGATCGTGCGAGAAGGATACAATGGGCAGTACCTTGATATTGGGGTAGCTACATATATGCTACATTATGTTAATCTACTGAGAGGTAGATGGGTACGACGTGTGTGTAAAGCCTTGAGTGCTATTAACCCAAAGAAACTAATAAATAAGTAACATAACTGAACGGTATATGTAGAGTTATTTCAGATTATGTAATTTAGTCTAGTCACCATAACTTGTGTTCTGACCCCTTCCTCATAACACACTCGCAGGTTAGATTTGTAGTAGAGATATAATAGCCTTGGATACTGGTTAGGCAGTATTATTACCTTGGTAAGGCTATATTCGATTATATTATATTTTATTCCATTCCTCTATGAGATATTTTCTGAGCTCTGATAAATTTTATATATTTGTCTTTTCTACAGGATACCAGACAAGACAGTTCGAGTTTCGGCAAATTGGAATTTTGAAAAAACAGTTTGTCGGAATTTGGGTTATTACATCTGGTATCAGAGCCTAGGTTTAGGATTCATGTAAAGATAGTGAGTGAACGTGTTATTTTCAAGAAATATAGATATATTATATCTATTCGCCTAGATCCACAAAGGAACCCACTAAATAGGAGGAATGGTTTATGGAAAGAATTGGGTATCGGTTTTGTACACTAAAGGAATGACTATCGAAATTTGAGACCCTTAGGTGGTTTGGGTAAAAATGTACAATGTTCTTGGTATTGGAGAAAGATGTATCCCATATGTTAGTACTTTGGGTTAGTGGGTTTAGCAGTATAGCCTTATAAATTTAAAAAAAATGGATTTGGAATATATATATTTATTTGAGAGAAATGATTTTTTGGTAATATTTAGGAAAGTCTGGGTAAGTTGAAAACCCACTTTGAGTCTATCCCCATTGTTGATTTTTTGGAGAAATTGAAATTATGAAAACTTATGGGTAATAGTTATGGTGTTTTTCAAGTTTTGACGTTAAAAAGTTACAATTTTGAAATTTGTACTGGATAAATTGTGTAGAAACAATTTTTGAAACAAAAAGAGGTATTTTTGAGTTTGAAAAAAATGTTGGTAACATATTTGAAAAGTAAATATTGGGTTTTGAAATAAAATGGGGTATATTTTGAAAAACGGTGATTTCTTGTGAAATATTTGTCTAAAATGAATTCTTTCAGAAAAAGGTGCATATTATAAAGCATGTATAGCTCACTAGTTTTCAATTTATAAAGTATGAAAGGATTAAAAAGCAAAACATAGAAAAGGCTGCATTTTGTTAAAACTAAAATTTTCGGTAAAGAAAATTTTGAAAATCTCTATCTTTTAACAACAATTTTTTATAATTGTTTTGACATAAAATTTTGTTGGGTGGACCAAATAAGTTGTAAGAATTAAGAATAGATTAGATGTTTGCACCTAGTAGTAAGTTATTGAACTGATATTATAAACATGAACGGTAGTGAAACTGCTAGAGAAGTAGTTGTTCTTGTCTATTCCAGTTTTTGTGATATGAAAAAATGACGATTTGCATTTTTTTTGGGATGACATATTTTTTATGGTTTAGCAAAGGAAAGTTTTTATATGGAAAAAATAAAGTTTTGACACTTTTAATTTTTGGAAGAAAAATGAAATGAGAAAGCCAAACCACTTTTTTTTTAAATTATGAAGTAGGCAAAGGATTAGAACCTAGGGAAGATGGGAAATATTTTGAGGTTATAAAGTGAATATTAAGGACTGTTTTGGAACAATGGTAAATTCCCATAGAATGCATAATCATTATAGAGCCTAGGTTGTTGCTTGGAAAAGGCTGTTAGTACATAACAAGGACTAGTGGTGACTACTAGATGGTAAAGGGTAAGTGTATAGATCCTTTGGTTTGGACTTGGACATGGTCCTAGGAAGCCCTTGGTAGTAGCATTGTAGAGTGCTTGCTTTCCTATTTTAGTTGAATAATTAAAAGGCTTATTTGAAAAACTAAACTTAGATCGCTGGATTAAGTTAAATAAGCCAAGAATAGAGTAATGACATAACTAAAAAGAAATAACAAATCTAGTAAAGCAACAAACATGACAGTTAAGAAAAATGGTAAATAAGAATAAAAATGGATTTTTCTAAGTGAGTTGAAAAAGAAAATCATTAACAAAGAAAATTTTCTTACGCGAACTGTATTCGGATAAGAAGATAGGAAATCTTTGTATAGTAATAGCATAAAATCCAAATACAGATAGAAAAGGTGAATAAATGAAAAAACAAAGATGTCAGGTTTCCCGTTTTCAACCTATTTGTAACATAAGAAATCGAATTCAAAAAATTATATTTTTCTATAATTCGCAAATTTAAAGTTGTATGGTGGGGTTTGAATGCAAAAACTGGATGAACTGCATTCTTACTCTATAAGAGTGTAGGGGAAAAAATTGATTGAAAAAGTATCTTGATTTTCAAAATATTGCATTCATCTAGAAATTGCCAGTATATTTAGGATGTGTGCATCATGTTTTCAAAAGATTTTCAAGAAAAATTTGCTTTCATATAGGAGGTACCGCTTAGGCATTCATTTCATTGATATATTATTATGTTGAATTACACTTTGCACAAGCACACAAGTGGTTGCAAAACTTGATTTTCTATAAATTTCTATGATGAAAATATGTATCCTATAAACAAAAAATTAAATTAGTGCTTACAGTGCTATCTTTTTATACACTCGTCTTTGGAGCCTTCTATCTTTTTAGATTTATACTAGAATCATGTCTAATTCTTTTCAGCTGATAGTAGCATTGTTGTAATTCTTGCATGTTATATTTTAGGTTCATATGACCATTGTAGCATCTGAATATATTGTGTCAAAGTTGAATACAAAGAAAGAAAACTACGTGCACACATTCCTTTCGACTATGTCGACCTAGACTTTCATTAGGTCGACCTATAGGTCAACCCAATAACAAGTAAGGTCGACCCTAGGGTCAACCTAGGCAATGCACAGGTCGACCTAGGGATAGGCTCTAAACATATTGTAACACCCAAAAATTTAATAAATAATAATTAAATGTAAAATATTAATAAACTAAATAATAATCAGAATGATATTCAGAATTAAACAACGAGACTATAACCATTGAGTCCATTGTAATTTTATGATTAAAACGTACACTTGGTTTGCTAAAATCGAAGTTAAAATGAATAAGTTGTGAATTGAAAAAGAATTCATAAAAATTAATTAAATATATATAGATACCAATGGTCATTGGGCGACCCAGCCCAACTATGTCGACACATGTGTCGACCCAAGTCAAGGTGGGTCGGCCTATGTAGGCGGGTGGGTCAACCCAGTATGAGGATTTTGCATGATTTGACCTGCACGTAAGGTAGCGAACATTATTTAATTTCCACTTTTAGTTTTGCTGAGATGGTTGAGTTTTCTTGGCCTATTTTAGATTAAGGGATGTTGTAGCGATTTCTTATTGGTCCAGTGACATGGCTGGACCAGATCAAATCATGGATTCAGACAGCTGAGGGAATCCAGTAAACCCTATAAATTGACTAGCAGAGCCTCTCTTATTTCTTAACATCCATTCTCTCTTCTTTTTCTTCCCCACGCCTATCCTCAAATTAGGAAGGTCCAAATAGTTAAATTTTAATGGGGATAAAAAAGTTCTATACTTTATGCATTTATTTTTATAAACACTTCCGGAGGCGGAGGTTCAGCTAGATAAGAGAAAGGCCACAGGGGAAGCTTTGATCATCAGATTTGTGAGTTTTTATGTAATTTTTAGACTAGTTATTTGCGTAGGAAAGTTTACACCGTAAGGTTGTTTTAATTTGCAAGTTTTGTGTTACAATATTTATATGATTAGCTTTTCTGTAAATTACTGTAGTTTATTTACCGTTTGTGCCTATTTCTTTCCAGTTACCTATTGTTTGCAAGCAATTCTCCTTCTTTTATCCCCTTCTTTGTCGTAGTTCATTTACAGTTATGTTTATGTCCTATTTTATTTGTTTTGTTTAATTTTGAGTTTAGGCCCTGTGAGTAGCCTAGACCGTTTTTCTTTTTCTTTTAGCGCTGAGCCTCGGCCCGAAGAGAGCCTTTACGTTAATTTGTGTTAAAATGGAATATTGCTGATATTGAATTAAAAAGCGATTTTGGGCATGTTAGAACTTATTAAAATTATAATCAGTATTTGACTGCAAATTTGGGATAAACCTTAATTTGTAATTGGATAACATGCAAACATATTAATCGAAATAGATTGAACATAATTGAACCATAAGTAACGAGGGAATGGGTTGTACAAAAAGGATAACATTAATTAGAAATGTTAATACAACATATGAATATAACATGAGGTTATATTGGGCTTATTAATAAACTTAAATTGTGTTAAGTTAAATTGATAAAATTAATAAGCTAAGATAGGGGGAGTCCGTTCCGGCAACGTGGGTGTGATTGGAGTAGAAAAGTGGCTCATAGATTAGGTCCGTTCTGGTAGTGTGCCGGCTGATTAGGAAAGACAAGAGGCCTAGTAATACAATGAAATCCTTGTTTAGGTCCATTCTGGTAGCGTGGGGCTGACGGGGGAAGATAAGAGGCCTAATAAAATAATGAATGGAGACCAAGTCTAGAGGTGACTTGTGTCTATTGTAGATTTGATTGGGAACCCTTATATGTCAGTATCCCTTTTTATCATGGAGGTCTCACATTAGTAGAGGCTCAGACATGCTTTACTATACTGGATAATAAGAGGTTCAAACGAGGTGGGTACAAGCGCATTCCGGTGGGAAATTGAGTGCGCATCATGCCGATAGATAAGCCGCTATAATGCTTGTGATTAATGGTTGTGTCCTTCTAGTTGATGGGTTCGGGATTGACAACCCCAAATTCCATAGCTCGCATAGGTTATCACATTATGGGTAAGTAGTCGATCAACGGGTAGAAATGAGGTAAAGCCTAATTTTGATATCTTGGTAATTTGTGCAACAATTTTGGATATTAATGGGAAGCCTATTTTTATTAGTGTTTATCTTTCCTGCTATTTCATTTATGCTTTTGTATCTTATTGATATTAGAACTATTCATCTGTCCAAATTCTTCCTTAACTTATGCTCATGCTAGAAAGTACTAGAACTCGCTAGACGTAGGTCTGACTTAGTTTGTTTTCTCCTTCTCTCCCCCCTCCACCCAGGGTTCGTAGGGTGAAGGGTCTGTGCAGTGATTCTTGATTATTCAGTTTAGCTTGGATTCAGACTCATGTATTTGTTCACTTCTTGTTTTCAGATCATTGTATTGACATATGAGAGGGATGGTTTTACGTTTTTACTTATGTGCTCTAATTCTCTCCACGAGACAGTATGTTTGGTTTATGATGATGACTATCTGGTATTTGAATTGTAATGAGTATTGTGATTTGATTCGCTTATTTAATTAATATTTTAAAGTTTCCGCTGTGTTTTATATTTTTTTCTTGTGAATTTTAGTCTTAACTAAGCGTTTCATAAGCCGTAATGCATTCTCATGTTGGTAAGATTAAGGGATGTTTCATTTGGTATCATATCCTAAGGTTACAAGATTAGAGAAAAGTTTTGAAAAAGTGTTTTCAACAGTAAATAATTTTCAAGTAAAGCCTATTTTTGAAAGAAAAAATATGCCCTCAAGTCAATTGCAATATTTCCTCCATCCCTTTTTGAATCCTTGCCTCCTTCTTTTTAGCATGTTTGGGGATCTTAATTTTCCAGAGGGTGTTCTCATTCCGGCATGGTTTCGTAGATATATTAAAGCTACGACGTGTGCCGAAGAGAAAGGAAGTTCCCCACCGCCAGTAGTAGCCATGGTAGTTCCACCACATCTAGTGGTCAATTTCTCTAAGCACTGCAAGGATTTTTCTGCTATGGGCGGCAAGCCATTTCTTGGATTAGAGAGTTTTATGGATACTCGTAATTGGCTTAGAGAGACCGATCGTGTGTTTGGATTATTAGAACTTGATGGAAAGAGGATGATTCAGTTGGTCTCTTGGCAACTGAAAGAAGAGGCGTCGTATTGGTGGGAAGTAGTTCAGGCAGAGCAGGCCGTAGATTCATGGAATAAGTCCAAGGATAAGTTCAAAAAAAGTTTTTATCTCAAGCTAAAGAAGGAATGCAGATGGAGAAGTTCTTGATTCTAAGACATGGTAATATGTCAGTGATGGAGTATGTGAAAAGCTTTAGTGAGCTGGGGAGATTTGGCTTAGATCAGGTTATTACTGCACAAACAAAAGCTTTGAGGTTTGCGTAGGGACCAGACTAACCCCTCCAAAGACTTGAATTAACACATATTCCGATGGAATCTATGTTTGAGAGGCTTGTGGATATGGCTCTTATGGATGAGGATGGAAAGGAAATAAAATAAGAGGATAAGACTGAATTTGCCAAGACAGGTACTGGAACGAAAAAGTGGTTGTCTAAGAAAGGTGCAATGAAAAAGGGAGAGAAGCCAAATAAAGCACAAATCAAGAAGGAAGTGAAGTGTCATGGGTGTGGTATGATGGGACACTTCATCAAAGATTGAAAGAAGACAACTAAGAAGGATGCTTGTTTTCAATTAGGGAAAATGGGACATTATAGCAGGCAGTGCCCTCGGAAGCAGGGATAGAGAGAAGGTACTTTTTGAGCACAGGTTCATGCACTTAAGGCGACTCATAATGGTGGGAGAAGTCAGGACAAAGGTAGGAAGGTCACTGTAGAAGGTTTCATTTCTCCTTTTGACTTTCCCATTAGGATCTTGTTCGATTCCAGTGCTTCTCATTCTTTCATATCTAGTTATGTTGTTGATAGTCTTCACGTAGATACTTCTATATTTTTTGATATAGTACTTGTCTCAAACCCCATAGGAGGTATGACTCACCTATCTATGATGTGTAGGGGTCTGAGGATTACTATTCTTGGCACCGAGTTTGAGTGTGAAACGTATGTACTAGGATTTATTGGCTACCGGCTTATTCTCGGGGTGGACTCGCTGGCCATGTACGGAGCCTTCCTTGACTGTGAGAAGAGAGTTGTTAAGCTTTTGATGTGCCATGTAGGACCCCTGAGATTTCTTGCTACCCACGAGGGTCAGTCATGCTCAGTTTCTTGGATTCCTTAGATGCTTTTGTCGACATTCTCAATATGGTACCCGTGGATACAGAATTTTCGGACGTATTTGAGGAGGTGAGAGGGCTTTCTCTAAGGCATTAGATTGATTTCCAAAAATACTTGATGGAGAGTTCTAAGCCTATTACTTTGCTACTGCACAACATGGCTCCGAGAGGGAGGAGGGATCTTAGTAAGCAAGTGGGCGAGTTGTTCGAGAAAAATTTTATTAGACGAAGTATTTCTGAGTGTGGAGCACCAGTCGTCTTCATGACTCAGGCAGATGGCTCTCTCCGTCTATGTGTGGATTACAGGGAATTGAACAAGCTCACGAAGAAGAATAGACACCCACTCATTCAGATAGATGACTTGTTCGACCAGTTGTTAGGCGCTTCGCTTTTCTCGCAATTGGATATGGCTGTAGGCTTTCATCATCTTAGGGAGGCAGATGATAACATAGATAAGACAACTTTCAGGACTTCGAACGGATTCTTTGAGTGGCTGGTTATGCCTTTTGGGCAAACCAATGCACCAACATATTTTGTGGGTTTGATGAGCTGTATATTTAGGGTGTACCCGAATAAGTTTGTAGTGGTATTTGTTGATGATATCTTGGTATTCTCGAGGAGCGAGGAGGAGCACGCCTTGCATTTTGGAGAGGTCCTCGATACATTCCGTGCACATCAGTTGAAGGCAAATTTTTCTAAGTAACACTTTTGGCGGAAGAAGGTAAGTTTCTCAAGGCATGTTATCTCTAGTGATGGTATAGCGGTAGATCCAGCTAAAGTTGTTGCAGTAGAGCATTGGAAAGCCCCCAAGAGTGTGACAGAGGTAAGGAGCCATAACGACCCGCATTCTACGCATCGAAGGATCATAGAATATTTATTTCTTTTTCTTGTGAAGTCGTATAGTCATGTAACCTTGGGGGACGACTATTGGGGTCATTTCCCATGTTCATGATTTTTGCCGATTTTTAAATGATCGTTTTGCCCCTGACGAATCTTGTTTTGCCTATAACTTTTGATTGACAAGGATTTTTGACCTGAAACTACTTTCATTATCTTTGGATGATGGTTTCTCTTTCCGTAATGTGGTCAAACTAGCCAAACGGACTTACCGTTTGGGAGATATGGCTGAATTAAGGTTCAGAAGATTAAAAACAGTTTAACCGGGCCTAATTAGGGTGATTAGCAAGAGGGCCTATAACCCATTTCGGGATTAGGAGTTTAAAAGGACTGTTAGGGTTTAGAGAACATCCTTTTCTCATTTTTCAACCGTCTCTTATCATTCCTCTCAACCTAGCAATGGCCTCCAACTTCTAAAACACCTTCTAATCATCATTTAATCAAGGATTAGCCTGATCTACATCAAATCAAGGCAAATTAGCAACAGATTGGGAATAGACTGCTGTGTTGCATAGAGATTCAACCCAAATCAGAGATAATTTCAGATCTAAAGATTATTTGTGGCTAAGGTGAGTGATTTGCATTGTTCCTCACTAATTATAAGAGTGATTAGTGTTAATTAGCGAATTCTTACATGATTAAAATCCGGAAAAAATATTTAAAAATTCTAAAATATTATTTTAGGCCTCTATTAGAAATTTGGGTTAATTTGGATATGTTTTGCTAACCCTATCATTAGTTATGCTTAAACATGACTAAGGGGAAAACATGGGTTTTGGGTATGTTTGATCTATTTCGACATGTTATATTGTTGTTTTGGTGTTTACGGTTGATTATACATGTTGCTATGACTGTTTGGAATGATTTGTGATTGCATAGAAAAGTTAGATTGGTTGAAAACGCCGTCGTATGGCATAAATAGCTTGCGGGAAAAGTTGCAGAAATTGGTCAGAAAATACCGTTCGTGAAACACGTGTCACAAGTCGACCCTAATCGTGAACACCCATCGCTAACCAGGCTAGTCGCCACGAGCACACCCAAGTGTCACGAACCGGACCATCCTTCTCCATGAGCCACTTCGAGCAAGAGCACCATTTCCACCCCACGATCCGATGTAGCATCACGAGCCACCAGGGGAGTGTTGCCACGACCCGAGCCTACCATCACGACCAGGAACCACGAATGGAGGTCACGAGCCAGTCCAGGAAGGGAGGCCACGAACCGGAACAGAACCCGCGAGTCGGAGATGGAGACCACGAGTCAAGCACGCTTCAGAACCGTGAGCTACTGCATATCGCGAACTGAATGGAAACTGAAGTGCGAACGGGAAAATGACCAAAACCCGAGATGCAAAGGTAGTCCAAGTAGGAAGTAGAACTCAGGATCTAGCTAGGAACCAACAAGTTAAATTCATGATTGGACTTTGCTACGAGATGCATGCTAAGGGGTTTTCGACGTCCATAACTTTGATTCACCACCGAGACGGATGTTAGGCTACGGATCAGCGCAGTGGGCTAGTCATTAATCCCTGGGGCAGAGTGATCGTAGCATGGCTATGAGCTAGTGCAGTGGGTAGTCAATAGTCCATGGGAAGAGTGGACATAGCAAAGGATTAGTGGCTATGGATCAGTGCAGTGGAGCCTTCATGACTACATGGGGCAAAGTGATCGTAGCAAAGGATTTAGGTGGTCAAAGTGGTGGATATCGTATGCTTTACGCACCGAGTGAGAGATGTGAAGATGATTGCTATCCCTGATTGTTTGCTATCATTATGACATGCGCACACCCTCCCCTGTATCTTTACACCATATGTTAGTGTCACCTTAGAGTATTGTACATCTTGTTGTGCTAACTCTTTGATTGCAGGTCCAGGTTCATGTATGGTTTAGTATACCTGTTTTTGTTCTGTTTGCTGCTTATCGCTCATACCAGACTTTTGTCTGACCCAGAGTTTTATGTCTCTTCTTATTACTCTAGATGTTCCTAAGCGAGCAGACTAGAGATAGGTTAGCCGATTGCACGAGTAGCTGATCCGAAGATGAGCAGGAGGCTTCCACGTATGATATTTATATTCTCCATGTGTTGTTGAAGGTCGCTGTTTTGGGCATTAGTAGCGCACCTTTTCTTTTTTTTTCTTTAGAGACATTACTTTGAAGTTTGTAATAATGTTGTTGGATCATAAGCTATATCTTTGGATTTCCGCTGCTATGATAGTCTAGTTTTCAGCTTATGCACTGTCTTGCCTGTTTTATGTCAAAGTTACGTTATTATTATATTTTATTCCATGCACTGTGAGACATTCTACAGGTTCTTTGTTAGTTCTTCGCCTTCTTTCTTTTCTTTTGACGACCTTCCCGTGCTGGTCCGGCATAGGTACAACGCGTTTCAGGAGGAAATGTCGGGTGGTGCGGGGCGGGCCGTCACAATTGGTATCAGAGCTCTAGGTTGCGTAGTTAACCTAGGGAAAGACATCAGGGAGAGACAGTATACGTATATGAGAGCGCGTATTTGTGATATTTTGGTTTTCAAAAGCTATATATATTATTAATATATGTAAGGATGAAGTTGCACTGCACTGACAACACTGAGGGGATGGTTAATCGTTTTCTTTTTACAGATTAGACGATGAGTCGAGATACGAGGAGTACAGGATTAGGGGCTAACAATAGGAATGCCCGTGACATGAGGGAGATGTTTACCACCTTCATGAGAGAGATGCTTAGAGATGTTCAGAGAGCAGCTCCTAATGCTGATAATGGTGGTGGTGCAGCGGTGTAGGCGCCTAGGTCCGATTTCTCCAAGCTATGCAAGGATTACACTAGTCTTGGTGGGAAGCCGTTCCACGGAACGGAGTCGGTTACAGAAGCTCAAGATTTGCTGGATAGTTGTGAGCACATCTTTGAGGATTTGGGAATTGAAGATGCAATGAAGAGGAAGCTAGCATCCCGTCAACTGCAAGGACGAGCTATGAATTGGTGGAACACTTTTAAGGCAGCTACTTTAGAAGATCAAGTTACTTGGAATCAATTTAAGACTCGCTTTAGTGATAAGTTTATCCCAGCTGCTCAGAAATCAGAGTTGTTTAGGAAATTTCTGGAGCTTAAGCAGAATGGTAGGGTAGTCTCGGAGTATATTGCTGAGTTCGATACTTTATCGAAGTATGGGTTATCCCTTATTGATACTGCCGAGAAGAAGAACGAGAAGTTCATAACTGGCTTAGATGGGTACTTGGGGGAAAGTCTTACAAACCATATTGATGAGACTTTTGAATTGATTGTTGGGAAAGCATTGAGATAAGAGAGTCTTTACCCTAAGTCAAAGACCGAAGTTGTTGTTGTATCTACAGGGGAGCCGAAACCGCAAGCAGGCGGTGGAGGCAAGAATAATTTTCATAATAAGAGGAAGCAGAATCAAGCTAAGGATGGTTAGAAAAAACTAAGAAAGATGTTGAGTGATTTAGCTGTGGCAAGAAGGTCCACTTTGCCAAAGAATGTCGAGCAAAGCCAGCGGACAGGAAGTGCTTCAACTGTGGACAAGTGTGACATCACAAGGATAAGTATCTGCAACCCCCTAAAGAAAAGCAGATCGTGAAAGCATATGCTATCAGTGTTATTCCTTCTTCGTCAAATGCCCAACTGCGGCAGAGAAGGGAAAGAATTTCATTATTCAAGGTATTCTTTCTGCTTATGATATTCCAGTAAGAGTGTTGTTTGATACCGGGGATTCCCGTTCCTTCATATCTAGTGACCTGGTAGATAGGTTGGAATTGGAACCCGAGATAGTCGATAGACCTTTAGTTGTGACGAACCCGATTGGTGGTTCGATAGCTTTAGTATGATTTGTCGTAATGTGGCCTTATCGACTCATGGATGTATGTTTGTTTGTGATTGCTTTGTTTTGGGTTTTACTGGGTTTGGCATTATTTTGGAAGTCGATTGGCTCTAAAGATATGGGGTGGTGGTAGACTATGAGGGCTTTTTGGTGACATTTAGAGCGGATGATGGGCGAAGGGTAGTGCTTGGTGGTCTACCTAGTGATGGGTTAATTGCTAGTTTTCTAAATTCCCTCGACATCTTGCATGATGAGTTGTCAGATGTGCCCGTGGCTGGCCAGTATCCGGACGTCTTCGAGGAAGTGACCAGGCTTCCACCACACCGAGAGATTGAGTTTCGGATTGATTTAGTGAAAGATGCCAAACCTGTAGTGATGCCTCTTCGTCGTATGGCGCCAAGGGAGCAGCGAGAGCTCGGGGTGCAAGTAAGCGATCTTTTGAAGAAGCGATTTATCCGAAGAAGTGTTTCCGAGTGGGGAGCACTAGTTGTGTTTGCTACGAAGGCAGATGGTTCCCTTCGATTGTGTGTAGACTACCGCGAGTTGAATAAGGTGATGAGGAAGAATAAGTATCCTCTACTGCGGATAGATGATTTGTTTGATCAGTTGAGTAGAGCGAGAGTGTTCTCCCAGTTGGATATCGCGATAGATTTTCATCAACTCAGAGTAGCAGCTGAGAGTATTGCTAAAACGACATTTCTGGATTTTTTGAGTGGTTGGTCATGCCATTTGGTTTGACCAATGCACCAACATATTTTGTGGATCTTATGAATAGGGTATTCAGAAATCAGTTGAATAAGTTTGTTCTTGTGTTCGTGGATGATATCTTGGTTTACACAAGGACAGAGGAAGAAAACAAGGAACATTTGAGGATAGTGATGGAGGTGTTGAGAAAACACCAATTGAAAGCGAAGTTTTCTAAGTGTCACTTCTGGAGGAGGGAAGTGAGGTTCTTGGGCCATGTTGTTTCAGAGAATGGTATTGTCGTGGATCCTGCGAAAGTGGCTACGGTACAAGATTGGTCTACGCCCAAGAATGCGACAGACATAAGAAGTTTCTTAGGATTAGCTGGATATTATCGTAAGTTTATTCAAGACTTCTCCAAGATAGAAGCACCATTAACTCAGTTGACAAAGAAGAATCAAGCTTTTGTTTGGGATGGAAGGTGCGAGAATGCATTTAAGAGCCTAAAGGAAAAGTTAACGTGCGCACCAGTGTTAGTCATTACTGAGGAGAATGAAGAGATGATAGTATACACAAACGCTTGTGGAACCGAACTAGGTGCTGTATTGATGCAAGGAGGTAGGGTTGTAGCTTATTCTAGTCGGCTACTGAAACCGCATGGGAATAGATATCCTACCCATGATTGGAATTGGCAGCAATCGTGTTCGCATTGAAGATGTGGAGACATTATCTCTTTGGAGAAAGATTTGAGTTGTTTACTGATCATAAGTCATTAAAGTATCTTTTCTCTCAAAAGGATTTAAATCTTCGTCAGCAAAGATTGTTAGAGTTCTTGGCTTCATATGATTTGGATATCACATATACACCTAGGAAGGGAAATGCGGTAGTTGATGCATTGAGTAGAAGACATGCCAGTTTAGGGGCTATGTTTTTGGAAAGGAAACAATTGGAATATATCGTAGGATATGATTTCAGACCTAAAGGTGAATTGGATCCAGAGATGTTAGCAAGTTTGACGATTAGACTGACTTTGATTGAACGGATTGGTTTCAGTCAGAGGGACGATCCTAACCTTTCGGAAATCATCTCCAAGTTGGAAATGGACATCGACGGTGAGGAAATGAGCAAGTATGAACTTGGTCGAGATGGATGGCTTCGAAGGAATGGCTGACTAGTTGTACCCAACATGAATGGATTGAGGGATGAAGTGCTTAGAGAATGTCATCACCCGAAACTAACCATACATCCTGGTGGTAACAAAATGTATCGAGACATGAAGCAGACCTACCATTGGGAAAGAATGAAAAGAGACATTGGGAGGTTTATATCCAAGTGCATGAATTGTCAGTTAGTTAAAGCTGAGCAAAAGAAGCCTAGTGGTTTGTTACAACCGTTGGAAGTTCCTGAATGGAAATGGGAACAAGTCTCGATGGATTTCATCGACGGTTTACCAAGGACTAGATCGGGCCATTATAGTATTTGGGTTATTGTAGATCAATTGACCAAGAGCGCAAGGTTCATACCAGTCAAGTCAAATAGAACAGCAACTAAGTTAGCAGAACTGTATATGAAGTGGGTAGTGAGATTTCATGGAATACCCAAAAGCATTGTGAGTGACCGAGATCCATTATTTACTAGTAGGTTTTGGAAGAGGTTACAAGAGGCGTTAGGATTAGAATTACATCTCAGTACCGCGTACCATCCTCATACCGACGGTCAAACAGAGAGGGTGAATCGAGTATTAGAAGACCTCTTGAGAGCTTGTATATTGGATTTTGGTGGATCATGGGATGACCATTTGCATCTAGTAGAGTTTGCCTATAAAAACAGTTATCAATCAAGTATTGATATGGCTCCATTTGAAGCTTTGTATGAAAGACCGTGCAACTCACCATCATGTTGATTAGAAACTGGTGAAAAATATGTTCTTGGACCAGATGTAATAAGGGAAACTTCAGATAAGATAAAGGTTATTCAACATCGAATGAAGGCTGTCCAAGATAAACAGAAGAGTTATGCTGATAAGAGATGAAGAGAATTGAAATTCTCCGTTGGTGACTTAGTATTCGTCAAGATATCTCCATTGAAGAATGTGATTCGTTTTGGTAGGAAAGGCAAGTTGGCACCAAGGTTTGTTGGTCCATTCCCAGTTCTCGAACAAGCTGTGAATTTGGCATATAAAGTTGAGTTACCAGACAAGATGGCGGGAGTTCACAACGTATTTCATGTTTCCTAGTTAAAGAAGTTTGTGCATGACCCTAATGTAGCTATTTCACCAGATCAGTTGGACGATATCGAGGTTGAACCCGAAGCGGTTGGGAACCGCATGCCTTTGTGTATCGTTGGGAATGATAGGAAGCAGCTTAGAAGGAAGGCGGTGAAACTAGTCAAAGTCCAGTGGGGTGAGAATGAGGAAGACTGTTCTTGGGAAGCAGAGGAGGACATAAGGAAGAAGTATCCAGAGCTCTTTGCATGACAAGGTTTTAATCATGATATAGTACTCCCTTGTTAGTAAACCGCATGCTAGGATAGGCTTGTTGTGTTGTTTTGTATGCTTTGTTATTTTTAAATGATTGGTAGGCATGCAGAATTCTTTGTATGTTTTGGGTTAAGGAATTTCGGGGGCGAAATTTCTTAAGGAGGGAAGAATGTAACGATCCGCATTCTACGCATCGAACGATCGTAGAATATTTATTTCTTTTTCATGTGAAGTCGTATAGTCATGTAACTATGGGGACAACTATTGGGGTCATTTCCCATGTTCTTGATTTTTTCCGATTTTTAAATGACCATTTTACCCTTGGAAAATTTTGTTTCGCCTATAACTTTTGATTGGCAAGGAGTTTTGACCTGAGACCACTTCCATTAGCTTCAGATGATGGTTTCTCTTTTCTTAGAGTGGTCACACTAGCCAAACGGACTTACCATTTGGGAGATATGGCTGAATTAAGGTTTAGAAGATTAAAAATAGCTTAACCGGGCCTAATTAGGGTTATTAGCAAGAGGGCCCATAACTCATTTCGGGATTAGAGTTTAAAAGGACTGTTAGGATTTAGAGAACATACTTTTCTCATTTTTCAGCCGCCGCTTAACATTCCTCTTAACCTAGCAATGGCCAACATCTTCTAAAACACCTTCTAATCACCATTTAATCAAGGATTAGCCTAATCTACATCAAATCAAGGCAAATTAGCATCAGATTGGGAATTGAGCTACTGTGCTGCATAGAGATTCAATCCAAATCAGAGATAATTTCAGATCTAAAGTTTATTTGTGGCTAAGGTGAGTGATTTGCATTGTTCCTCACTAATTACAGTTAATTAACAGTGATTAGTGTTAATTAGCGAATTCTTACATGATTAAAATCTAGAAAAAATATTTAAAAATTCTAAAATAATATTTTAGGTCTCTGTTAGAAATTTGGGTTTATTTGGATATGTTTTGCTAACCCTATCATTAGTTATGCTTAAACATGACTAAGGGAAAACATAGGTTTTGGGTATGTTTGATCTATTTTGACATGTTACATTGTTGTTTTGGTGTTTATGGTTGATTATACATGTTGCTATGACTGTTTGGAATGATGTGTGATTGCATAGAAAAGTTAGATTGGTCGAAAACGTCGTCGTATGGCGTAAATAGTTTGCTGGAAAAGTTGCAGAAATTGGTCAGAAAATACCTTTCATGAAACACGTGTCACGAGACGACCCCGATCGTGAAGACCCATCGCGAACCAGGCTAGTCGCCACGAGCACACCCAAGCGTCACGAACCGGACCATCCTTCTCCACGAGCCGCTTCGAGCAAGAGCACCATTTCCTCCCCACGATCCGATGTGGCATCACGAGCCACCAGGGGAGTGTTGCCACGACCCGAGCCCACCATCACGACCAGGAACCACGAATGGAGGTCACGAGCCAGTCCATGAAGGGAGGCCACGAACCGGAATAGAACCCGCGAGTCGGAGATGGAGACCACGAGTCGAGCATGCTTTCGAACCGTGAGCTACTGCATATCGCGAACTTAATGGAAACTGAAGTGCGAACGGGAAAATGACCAAAACCCGAGATGCAAAGGTAGTCCAAGTAGGAAGTAGAACTCAGGATCTAGCTGGGGAACAAAAAATTAACTTCATGATTGGACTTTGCTGCGGGACGCGTGCTAAGGGGTTATCGACGTCCATAACTTTGATTCAACACCGAGACGGATGTTAGGCTACGGATCAGTGCAGTGGGGTAGTCATTACTCCATGGGGGTAGAGTGATCGTAGCATGGCTATAGCCAGTGCAGTGGGGTAGTCATTAGTCCATGGGGAAGAGTGGACATAACAAAGGATGAGTAGTTATGGATCAGTGCAGTAGAGCCTTCATGGCTCCATGGGGCAGAGTGATCATAGCAAATGATTTGGGTGGTCAAAGCAGTGGATATCGTATGCTTTACACATTGAGTGAGAGATGAGAGGATGGATGCTATGCTTGATTATTTGCTACAACATGACATGCACACCACCTCCCCCGTAATTTTACACCATATGTTAGTGTCACCTTAGAGTATTGTACATCTTGTTGTGCTAACTCTTTTGTTGCAGGTCCAGGTTCATGTATGGTTTAGTATACCTGTCTTTGTTCTATTTGCTGCTTATCGCTCATATAAGACTTTTTTTGACTCAGAGTTTTATGTCTCTTCTTATTACTCTGGGTGCTCCTAAACGAGCATATTAGAGACAGGTTAGCTAGTTGCACGAGTAGCTGATCCGAAGATGAGTAGGAGGCTTCCACATATGATATTAATATTCTCCCTGTGTTGTTGAAGGTCGCTGTTTTGGGCATTAGTAGCGCACCTTTTCTTTCTTTTGCTTTAGAGACAGTACTTTGAAGTTTGTAATAATGTTGTTGGATCATAAGTTGTATCTTTGGATTTCCGCTGCTATGATGGTTTACTTTTCAGCTTATGCATTGTCTCGCTTGTTTTATGTCAAAGTTATGTTATTATTATATTTTATTCCATGCGCTGTGAGACATTCTATAGGTTCTTTGTTAGTTCTTCGCCTTCTTTTTTTTCTTTTGACGACCTTCGCGTGCTGGTCCGGCATCGGTACAGCTCATTTCAGGAGGAAATGTCGGCTTGTGTGGGGCGGGCCGTCACGGGAGCTATTTGGGTTTGGCGGGATACTATCAGAAGTTCATCAAGGATTTTGCGTGGATCTTAGCTCCGCTTACCCGCCTAACAAAGAAGAACCTAGTTTTTGATTGGGATGTGGATTGCGAGGATGCATTCTTGATATTGAAAAAGGCTCTTACATCAGCTCTAGTGTTGACTCTTCCTGATGGCACGAAGAAGTTTACTTTATATATGGATGCTTGCGGCATGGGTTTAGGTGCAGTGCTTATGCCAGAGTGCAAGGTTGTCTGCTACGGGAGTAGGCAGTTGAGGGTACATGAGAAGTACTACCCTATAATGATTTGGAACTAGCAATGATAGTGTTCGCGCTTAAGTCTTGGAGACATTATTTATTAGGTGAGAGGTTCGAGCTTTATACAGATCATAAGCATCTCTAGTACTTGTTCTCGCGAAAATTCTTAATTGCTATAGTAGTGGTAGATGGAGTTCCTTGCATCTTATGATTTCGACATACAGTATACCCCGAGGAAGGAGAATGGAGTAGAAAATGCATTAAGTAGGCAGAGAATGACTTTGAGTCCATTTTTTGTAGAGTGGCAGAGTTTGGAGTTCATTTCTTCGTTCGATTTTAGACCATTTATGGATTTTGCACTAGGAATATTGACATCATTGGAGGCGCGACCTACTCTCTTAGAGCAATTGGATCCAATCAGTGCTAGGATCAACAGTTAGCGGATATCATGGATCGACTTAGTATAGGAGAATCCTCTAGTCACATTGCTAGGTATTCTCTGGCTAAGAGAGGGTGGCTACATCATGATGGGATATTATTCCTCGAGTTGATGATTGATTGAGATCGGTTCTAAAGGAGGCTCATCACTCTCGGATGACCATCCATCCGGTCGGTGATAAGATGTACAGAGATATGAGGAAGGACTTTCATTGGACAAGGATGAAGAAGGATGTAGTAGAGTATGTAGTTTGATGTATAACTTGTCAACAAGTGAAGGCTGGGTATGCTGAGTAGAGAATGCCTAGTAATTGCTCCAGCCTCAAGACATACCACAGTGGAAGTGGGATAACTTCTCAATGGACTTCATAAATGGATTTCCCAGATCAAGGAAGGGCAACACCAGTATTTGGGTTATAATCGATAGGTTGACCAGGAGCGCTCGCTTTATCCCAATTAAGGGTAAGCATATGGAAGTTTGGTTGGCATCCGTGTATCTTAGAGAGATCTTCTGACTTCATGGAGTTCCCTCTTGTATTACTAGTGATCGAGACCCCATCTTTACGAGCAAGTTTTGGAGGAGCCCGTAGGAGGCATTGGGGATACAACAACGACTTAGCATTGCCTATCAGCCTCAGACAAATGGAGAGGGTTGATAGGATTCTTGAGGATATAATACAATTGTTACCTTGGACTTCGAAGGGACTTGCGAAGAGCATCTTCCGTTGGTAAAGTTTGCATACAATAATGGCTATCAGACGAGTATTGTATGGCTCTCGTTAAGGCATTATATATACGACCCTGCAGATCATCTACTTGTTGGTGGGAGTCCACGAACAGACTTCTACGTGGACCTGACATGATTAGGGAGACCTCAGAGAAGATGGATTTGATTCGAAGGAAGATGAAGGCAGCTTAGGAGAGACAGAAGTCGTATGCAGATCAGTGGAGGACAAATCTAGAGTTCGAGGTAGGAGGCATGATTTTTGTTAAGGTGTCACCTTTGAGGAGTGTTGTTCGGTTCGACTCAGTGTGGAATTTGGCGTCGGGGTTCGTAGGGCCATTTACTATAGTAGAGAGGATAGGTCAGATAACCTACAGAGCTAGACTACTGAAGAGACTGGCAGGAGTTCAAGATGTATTCCACCTTTGCACTTGCAAAAGTCCTTACATGATTCCGCGGTAGTAGTAGAGTCGAGTACCCATGAGTAGATAGAGGTAGAGAGGGAAGCATCAGTCAGAGAGACTTTCTACTTGGATACAAGAATCTGAGGTGAAGAAATTGAGGAATAAAGAGATCAAGCATGTTAAGATTCAGTGGGGAGAGGACATCGATGACATGACTTGGGAACAAGAGGATAGGATTCACGTTTGTTTTTCATTTCTACTTTCGAGTACACTCTTCATTATTTCCCAAGCTTTGAATTTTAATCTATTTTTCCTATCATTTGAATCATAAATCTTAGATAAAAGCCTATGGATGGCAGGAAACGGTTGAAAACATGTTAAAAGAACATGTTACAGTTGAATGTATTCATGTGAATGTAAGTGTTTGCTAGTGGATGTAGTGGATGCATACACACATACAAGGCACTAGTTAGTGATCGGCAAAACTAGGATACTTACGTAATTGCATATGGATGTGTGTGTGCATTTTAATTTTAATATGGATGGAAAATGGTCGAATCATCACTTGGATGTTGCATTTTGATGAATGGTCTTTGCACAAATGTAGAATTTTATATCTATCATTAGGGTTCCTTTGCATACATATTGGATAAATAGCATAGACATGAATTGCATTAAGGAAGTCAACTGAATCAGTGGACCGCCTGATTTTTGCATAAGCTTAGGAACATACACACAACACCTTTGACTATTTTCATGAAAAGCATTAGAAAATTTAAGGATAATGGATGCCAGTGGATGATGGTTGAGTAGATGGGTGTAGATAATGATTGATATTACTTATAACATTCTTCTACACTTGCAGATTTTGGAGACGTAATCCTTTAATAAGGGGAGAATGTAAAACACCAAAATTTAATACACAATAATTAAATGTAAAATATTAATAAAAAAATATTAATTAGAATAATATTCAGAACAACAAGACTAGCACCATTGGGTCCGTTGTAATTTTCTAATTAAAACGGACACTTTGTTTGCTAAAATTGGAGTTAAAATGAATAAGTTATGAATTAAAGAAGAATACAGTAAATAAATAAATAAATATAGAAACCAACTGTCACTGAGCAAACCAGCCCAATGGGGTCGACACATGTGTCGACCCAAGTCAAGGAGGGTCGACCCCTATATCGACCCATGTAGGCGGGTGAGTCAACATAGTAGGTGGATTCTGCATGCCTTGACCTGCACGTAAGGCAAGTGGATGTTTATTAATTTCACCATTACGTTTGCTGATTCAGCTGGTTTTTTTGGCCTATTTTAAACTAAGGGTTGACGTGGTTCTTTCTTATTGGTCCAATTACATGGATGAGCCAGATCTAATCTTGGATTTGGACGGCTGAGCGAATCCAGTAAACCTTATAAATAGACTAGCAAAGCCTCTCTCATTTCTTCACATCCATTCTCTCTTCTTCTTCTTCCCCTTGCCTATCCTCAAAATCCAAAAGGCCAAATAATTAAACTTTTATAGGGATAAATAAGATCTGTACTTTTAAATATTTATGTTTATAAACACTTATGGAGGTTGAGGTTCTGCTAGATTAGAGAAAGGCCACGAGAGAAGCTTTATCATCAGAGCTATGAGTTTTTAGGTAATTTTTAGACTAGTTATTTGTGTAGGAAAGTTTAGACAGCTAGATAGTTTTAATTTGTAAGTTTTATGTTTACATTATTTATATGTTTAGTTTTTCTGTAAATTACTGTAGTTTATTTATTGCCTATGCCTATTTCTTTCTAGTTATTTACTGTTTACAAGTAATTCTCCTTCTTCTGTCCCCTTCTTTATCATGGTTTATTTACGGTTATGTTTATGCTCTATTTTATTTTTTTGTTTATTTTCGGGACTAGGCCTTGCGGGTAGCCTAGTCTGTTTCCCTTTTTCTTTTAGCGCTAAGCCTAGGTCTGAAGAGAGCCTAAGCTTTTATTGTTAATTTGCCTTATAATGGAATAATGTTGGAATTGATATAAAAAGTGATTTTGGGCATGTTAGAGATGATTAAATATTTTAATCAGTATTGGACTGTAAATTGGGGACAAACCTTAATATATAATTGGAGAACATGCAAACATATTAACTGGAATAGATTGAACTTAATTGAACGTTAAGTAATGGGGGAATGGTTTGTACAAAATAAATAACATTAATTAAAAATGTTAATAAAACCTAGGAGTATAATATGAGGTTATATTGGGCTTATCAATAAACTTAAATTGTGTTAAGTTAAATTGATAAAATGAATAAGCTAAGATAGAGGGAATCTGTTCCGGTAGTGTGGGGCTGATTGGGGAAGTTAAGTGGCTCATTGATTAGGTCCGTTTTGGCAGCATGAGGCTGACTGGGGTAGATAAGAGGCCTAATAATACAATGAAATCCTAGTTTAGGTTCATTCCGGGAGTGTGGGGATGACTAGGGAAGATAAAAGGCCTAATAAAATAATGAATGAGGACCAAGTCTAGGGGTGACTAGTGTCAATTGCATAAAACCTACCAATCAGTATCCTTTTTTATCATGGAGGTCTCACACAAGGTAGAAGCTAGGGCAAGCTTTACTATACTAGATAGTAAGAGATTCAAACGACATGGGTACGAGTGCATTCCGGCTGGACAATGAGCATGCACCGTGCCGGTTGGGGGAAGATAAGCAGCTGTAATGCTTGTGATTAACAGTTATGTCCTTTTAATTGATGGGTTCGGGATTGGTAACTCCGAATTCCATAGCTGGCATAGGTTATCACACTATAGGTAAAGTAGCCGATCGACAGGTAGAAATTTGGTAAAGACTCATTGTGATTACTTGGTAGTTGGTGCAGAAAATTCAGATATGAATGAGAAGCCTATCTTTATTCGTGTTTATCTTTCCTGCTATTCCATTTATGCCTTTATATTTATTGCTCTTAGAACTGTTCATCTGTCTAAATGCTTCCTTAACCTATGCCCATGCTAGAAATGACTAGAACTGACTAGACGTATGTCTGATCTGGTTTTTTTCTCCTTCTCTCTTCTTTCCCCCTCCAGTTCGCAGGATGCAGGGTCTCAAAAGTGATTCTTGATTATTCGGTTTAGCTTGCATTCAAACTCATGTATTTGTTCACTTCTTATTTTCTAATCATTGTATTGATATATAAGGGGAGCATTTATTTGTTGAAACCAATTAAATTAACCAAACCGGTTAAGTTTGGTCGATTTGGTTTGCTTTTGTAATTTAATTGGTTGGTTTTTATTTTTATTTTTATATTACTTCGGTTTATTGGTTTGGTTTTGTTTTTAATATTTGAAAACCGAACCAACCATTTTAAGCAAACTTAAAAATTTATTTATTTAAAGTTAAAAAATTACCACTAATAATGTTATTATTTACCATATTTTCATAACAATATTATTTTTTCTTTAATTTCGTATTGACATATTAAGATGAAGAGTTTGATTTCTAAAATAATTACATCGTATGAACTCAATTATTTGTTTTAATCATGTTCTATATCAACAAATATAAGATCTATTCATTTTAAGATAAACCAAACAAGCCAACCAAACCAAATATTATTGGCTCGGTTGGTTTTGGTTTCAATAATTATCAGTTTGGTTTGGTTCGATTAATGTTTCTTGAATGGTTATTTTGGTTTCAACATTTTTAATCGGTTTGAAATTGAACCAACCATTTTCTAACCCCTATTATATATGAGAGGAATGGTTTTTATGGTTTTACTTATGTATTCTTGTATTTTCCACGAGACAGTATGTTCGATTTATAATGATGACTATCTGGTATTTTGAAATGTAATAAGTACTGTGATTTGACTTGCTTATTTAATTAATATTTTAAAATTTTCGTTAAGTTTATATTTTTGTCTCGTGAGTTTTAGTCTTTGTGTTGTTACTTTATACTTAAGAGCTTCATAAAACGTAACGCATCCTCATATAGGTGATGTTAAGAGGTGTGGGGTGTTTCACATATGCTTTCTTGAAGCCTACACCTTTTGTTTTAGTGTTTTTTCTGAGTGTTTTCCCTGCAACTGTCGTTGAATTCTAAAGCGATATTTTATGCTTTTTAGTAGTCTTAATCCAACAATGGAAGCTCAACATTATCACCAATCTGTACTTCAGATTCATAAGATTCTATATGAATTTTTGTGTGGTGTTTCATAAATGATTTCATTACTTTGTTGACATGGTGCACTTGTTTATAAACTGTTTTCAAAAGGATATATATACATATAATCGCTTCAACATAAATGTTTTCCAAGTTCGTTTTATAAAATAATGACCTTAAAGTTATTTAGTATATGAGTATTCACCAATATAAATAGATGTTGAAAGAAATGATTTCAAAGTCTTTTTAAAACCTCATTTTCCCAGACCTTTTCAATATAAAAATTACACGTTTTCGCACTCATTGAGTGAACGAAAATGCGACTCAAATGCCATGTGGTATGGGATACGTAAGTGTATTATATTGGTTAATTCCTGATTTGTTCGAGTGAAGCTATCTTTCAGTGTAAAGTAGGTTGTCTAGTACTAGACCCATAAGTGATAACGTATAGTATAAGACGTATCGTCACCACTTTTTGGATTACTATTTGGGTGTTTGTGACACATATTGTTGTTATTACCTGTGCTTAGAGCTGTTCGGTCCTGTGTATATGCAAAAAGCTATTTGAGAATTAGTCGAGACTGTTGGACTAATTCTCAATGTGTGTATGTATCAAGTTATTGAGTTATTCGTTGGATTGTTAGGTGCTATTTGTGATTGGTGGGTCGCCTATTCAATTTAAGTTGTTGGGTTATTCATTAGCCTGTGGGGCTATTTGAGACTGTTGGTCTTGTAATCGTTTTGTTGGACCGTTGGGTCGTAAATGTGTGTGTATGTGTGTGCGCCCATATATATCAAGTCGTTGGGCTATTCATTGGATCGTTGGACCTATTTGATACTGTTGGGTCTCATAATCAATTTATTGCACTGTTGGATCCTAATTAAGATTGTTGGTTCTCTTAATAAATAGTACTTGATAGGATACAACCATTTATTGACGATGCACATGTACTGTTGATTCGACCTGCCACCACAGATATGGATCTTTTTGTTTTTCTAGATTTAATTGATTCCAAACGTTTACACCATTGTGGTTTATTTCGATTATGTTTACATAACTTTAGAGCTATTATATTGATTATTTATGGTGATTACATTTACATTGTTTTATACTCTTGAATGAGTTCTACATGTTGACAATGAGTTGGTTTCCATCTTATTGTTTCTACCTGTTTCAGATTTTAATTTTATTAGCTTAGGCTTAAAGCGAAAACAACATGTTATGATGTAAACATTTATACCTGTTATTGTTTCCTATTACAGGAAACCATTATTGGTTTATTTAGTTGTAGTTATCTCATGTATCAATTGTTCGTTCGAGTTTATAGTATTCCTTATATATAGAAAGGATATTCATTTATTTGTCTTTATATTTTACGTAACTAATATATTTAAGCTATACTGACTAGTGTATTTTATACTCGGCTCAGACTGAGTTACTTCAGAATAATAGATTGTTGTCGATTCGTGCTTTGCTTTGTTGTCATAATAGATTATCCTACTTGAGGCTGGAACCCGAGTTGAGCTGTCATGTGTCCAAGCCTTATGTTGCATATTCTTTTGGGACATGTTATATCTACATATGGTTACTATAAACATTTGTGTATGTAACACATGTACGTTATATTATGTTATTTTTATATAAGTGTATTCTTTTCTATGGTCTGTTATATGCATTTGTGTATGTACTCTACTTTGAAAGGATCCCTAGTCATCGTAGTTTCATATTAGACATGGATTAATTATGTCAAATCAATTAAGGTAAGAAAGAAAATTTATACACCCAATTGACATATTCAATACTCGTTTAATGTAAGGCTTACGAATACTCGCTCCTAACTAGCCTATTGTACGCACTAGCAGATGACGTTACTTGTTAATACTCTTTGTTAGTGTGGATCTCGGGATAAGGTGTTTGTAACACCCCACCTCCGCTAGGGTCACTCACAAAGGGAATGCACTAGTTTAGGTGGAGTATTATCTAGGTAAACATACACAGAGATATCACAAGGCAGAACATAAATAAAGCAGCGGTAGGAATTAAAAACCAAATTTGTATTACTTTCAAGAAAAGAGTCAAAACCCCATATATCCAAGGTACAAATTATTCCATTACATCAAGTTCCAAATAAAGAAGCATAAACTTAAGATAACAAAAGTAAATTATTCCCCATAAACAGCAGAAGCAGCCATAGCATAGCTCAAGACCAAACCGTACAAGAGCTGTCAGAAAGCAAGCTAAATCCAAGCTAAGAGCTAGTGTTTCCTCCCTGAGAACTTAGGGGGCGGGAACGAAAGAAAAAGAGGCAAAAGGAAAAAGGGTTAGTCATAAGACTGGTAAGCCCTAGTGACTTTCTGTATAAAAACTAGTAAAGGTAGTATGACTTGTGAAAACTGGAATTAAACATAAGGATGATAACAGGACTGATATGATAATTAAGATAACAAGATAAGTCAAGTCTAGCATCGCATATTCAAGGTTCGCTGCACCAACTGTATTAGTGTTCTAACCCATGTCAAGTATTAATCATGAAATGATCCCTTGGCCCAGTATCATGAAGTGACCCATTACGGGGCCCTACGGTACGATCTACTAATCGATCGGCTCCCTACAAGTTCTAACTTGTCATGTGTCTGTGTCATACGGCCATATCCTGAAATGTAGTTACCTGTGCTAGGTCCACCATATGGTGTATCAAGCCCTATGGTGCCAACCACCGACATGAATCAAGCACGCATAGTGTAAACCTACGGGTGCCCAATGCCTGCTTTTTCAACTCCGGACTGCGTGCACGACCATAGTCCGCCTAAACCTACAATGGCGCACCTACACAGCCGTCGTTCTGGTCGCTTACAATCAGCCCAGTAATCATGCCCCACCCTGCCTAGTCCTAGGGTATCGTGATACGTCCAAGTGGGTTACTACTGAAAAGGACCGTGTAACTAGGGTTTCTAATGGGTTAAGTGTTGTCATTCAAATTCGTGACTTAACCCTATCCAAATCATGTATCAAGCTGGTTAAGTGTGTTCAAGCGGTTCATGACTTAACCCTATCAAATCATCGTGTCAAGTTGGTTAAGTATATTCAAGTGGTCCACGACTTAACCCTATCATGTGGCATTAATTCATTAATGTACCTCAACCTCTCACATTAGACTAATTATTGTGGTCACTGGATTTGCCGGGCGGTTCCGGGAAGATTTACACCACAACATAGTCTAACCTCAGGTTTTACATGCGATATGACCAACTACTCACATTGGATCCTATTGTTTGCAGTCACTGGATTTGCGGGCGGTTCCGGGCAGATTTACAATGCAAACTCAACCCAACCTCGAGTTGGCCATTTTCAAGTTTATCTAAGTGTCATGTCCAGATTCAAGTTTTCGAGTCTAAATTCATGTCAAGTTTTCAGGTCATGTTTCATGTCAAATCGTGTCAAGTTCATGTCCATATCCAGGTTCAAGTTATAATAACCTTCATGTTCAAAGCCAATTCATGTTTTACCTAATCTACCCAAATCGTATCCCCATCGCTCATAAACTCGAATTGATACAAATAAATCTGATTAGGGAATAACATAAAAAGGGACGGGTATAAGGTGGCAAAAGTGATTACTAGCATAGCATGGTATGACTTGAGATAAATGATTATAACATTACTGGCATATGGAATATTGGCCTCAAACATAAAGATCCCAAATCTAGCAAAATAAGGTACTAGTCAAGATAACAGTTGTCCTAAGGTGACAGTATAGTCATGGTAATGATTGACATAACGTGATAGTCATAAACTTGTGACTAATGGTAGATTCAACATGATAATATGAGGGGTTTTCTTTTTGATTTAGAACATGAATAGGCCCCAAATCAATGTCATAGTAATATACCCAAAAGTCAAGATCCAAGATGAAGAAGAATGGATGTAAAACAGTCATCATACACAGGTCCAATTTCAATTTACAACATATTCATATTAAATTTACAGTTTAAATCTAAAAATAATTGGGGCTTATAGATCGTGGTTCGAGAATTAGAAAAAGAGAGTCGATGTTGACTCTTTATATGCTTAGTCAAGTCCTGACAGAAATCCCCAAATCAGTAATTCTCTTAACGCAGTTTCAACGTAAAAGAAGTAGTCCCTTTCTCAAACTTTTCAACCAGAATCAGAGTAGCATAAGGTCAGAGAGAATTTTTGTGTAGAGAGACTAGTGTTAATGGCTGTTTATATAGGGTCAGGTCAACGAATGTAGACAGAAACGAGGCAAGAAACATCAGAGTGAATCCAGCTTCAAAAGTGGACTCGGCCACCAGGTCGACACTATGGTCGACCTGGTCCTGGGCAGGTCGACTACATAGTCGACCCCTAGGTCGACCTGGTCCTGGGCGGGAAATTTCTCGTCCAGTCCATTCTGAGGTTTGAAATTCGAAATTTGAATTCGAATTCTGAGATATTTTGAACTTAAAATTTCTGAAAACTTCGAAAGATCATAATTTGGTTATACGGACTCCGATTTTCGAAAACTCGGACTCGTTTCCAAGCAGAATTTTGAGCCGTTTCCCTTGATTCTTATTTTAAAAATTAATTTTGCCTTGATTTATGGTTATTACACATTATAAAAATACGGGTTGTTACATTCTCCCCTCCTTAAAGGATTTCGTCCCCAAAATCTCTAAGTTAGAAAGAATATATCCTACCATCCAATCATCCATCTACTCAGAGCATCATCCACAGGCAACCGTTGTCCTTAAAAATATTTCTAGTGCTGTATGAACATATGCATAAAGTATGTGTATATGTACTTATCTAATGCAAAAGATCGGGCGGTTACTGATTCAGTAAACCTCCCTAATGCAAAATATGTTAGTGTAATGAATCCAACATGTATGCAGATTCCCAACATAGTTTATAATCTCTACATGAGTGCACAAACATTCATTCATATGCAACATCCAAGTGATAGCATAACAAGTTCCATCCATGTACAAGTATAAGCACTCATGCATATGCAACATGAAAATGTGACTGAGCCGATCTAGTGCCTAATGTGTGTCATGCATCCACTAGCAACCACTTGAAAACACTTGCAACCATTTGCAAACATCAATCATAACATGTTTCAATCACATGTTTACATCCATATGGTTCTACCTAAGGTTCTCAAGATAAGATCAAGAAGATAACAAGACAAACGTAGGTAGTAGAAGCATGATACGAAAAGGTTTTCAAGTTTATAGGAAAAAGAGATCGAGAATGTACCCTAAAAAAGAAATGGGTATAGCGCGCGTATCTTCTCTTCGGTTTCCCAAGTTGCGTCTTCTTGGGCTTCACTCCATTGTACTTTAACTAGCTTGACTTCTCGATTCCTTAGCTTCTTAATCTCTGTTCTTAAGATACGAATCAGAACTCGCCTCAATTTTGCCTCTTTTTCCACTTCTACTTCTTCAAGGATGCTTGGCTCAACCACTTCGGCCGACTCATGCAAGCACTTTCGGAGATGCGAGACGTGAAAGACATTGTGTACTCCAGTCAGTTTCTTGGTAAGTCTACCCTATAGGACATCCATACAATCCTCTCAGTGATAGGGAACGGTCTTACGAACCTTGGTGCTAGCTTTCCAACTGCTCCAAAACGAACTACATTGCGTAACGGAGAAACTTTTATAAAGACCATATCTCCGACTTCGAACTCTAGGTCTGTCCTTCTCTGGTCCGCATAAGATTTCTGTCTATCTTGGGCCGTTTTCATCCGTCTTCGTATCAACTCAATCTTCTCAGAAGTGTCCCTTATCATGTCGGGCCCAAGTATAGGCCTGTCTGTCGTCTCCCACCAAAAAGTTGGCGATTTGCACGGTCTTCCATACAGGGCTTCGAACGGTGCTATTCCGACGCTATCTTGGTAACTATTGTTATATGTAAACTCCACGAGAGGAAGATGGTCTTCCCAAGTGCCACCAAAGTCAAGAATGCATAGTCTCAAAATATCCTCTAGCACCATATTTACCCTTTCGGTTTGTCCATCCGTCTGCGGGTGATAGGCCTTGCTCAAGTTTAGTCGTGTACCCATTGCTTCTTGTAGACTATTCCAAAACTGGCTAGTGAAAATTGGGTCACGATCACTAACTATACTAGAAGGAACCCCATGCAACCGTACTATCTCTCGAAGGTAAATAGACGCTAGCCATGATGCGGTCCTCTTGCTTTTCACTGGAATGAAGTGAGCACTTTTCGTGAGTCTATCAACTATGACCCATATGCTAGTATTTCCCTTCCTTGACCTTGGCAGTCCATCCACGAAATCCATCGAGATACTTTCCCATTTCCATTGCGGAACCTCCAAAGGATGTAATAGCCCACCGGACTTCTTCGACTCGGCCTTTACTTGTTGGCACACCATGCACTTCGAAACGAACTCTGCCACATCCTTTTACATTCCAGCCCAAAAGAAAATGCATTTCATATCCCTGTACATCTTGTCCCCTCCGGGATGTATAGTCGTCTTCGAGTGGTGCGCCTCTTCGAGAACATTCCTTACTAGGTCTCCCACTTGTGGGACACATAGCCTTCCATCATGCCTTAGCCATCCCTTGTCATCTATGGCATACCTACTGCGGTGACTTGACATCTCACCACTAATCAGCTTGTCCATGATTTTGACAATCTGTGGGTCTTCCTTCTGTGAAGTCCCTACTTGATCTAGAAGTGTAGGTCTTAACTCAAGAGATGCAAACGTAGCAGTCAATGACTCAACAGCAGGTGTAAAATCAAAGGTTGCTATAAGCTCAAGGCTTTTCCTTTCAACAAACAAGGGGCTCAAAGTCAACCTTTTTCTACTTAGCGCGTCCGCCACCATGTTACCCTTGCCAGGGGTATAAGCTATATCGAAGTCATACGATGCCAGGAACTCCATCCACCGCTGTTGTCTCGGATTCAAATCTTTCTGTGAGAAGAGGTACTTAAGTGATTTATGGTCGGTATACAGCTCGAACCTCTCCCCTAGAAGATAATGGCGCCAAGCTTTAAGTGCAAAAACAATCGCGGCCAACTCCAAGTCATGCGTGGGATAGTTTTTCTAATGAACTTTAAGTTGTTTGCCCCCGTAGCATATTACTCTTCCCTCTTGCATTAGGACAATGCCTAATCCCGTGCCGCATGAATCTGTGTACACGGTAAACATCTTACCTCCATCGGGTAATGCCAAAACTGGAGCTGTGGTGAGGGCTCTCTTGAGTCTCTAAAAAACAGCGTCACACTCTATGTCCCATGCAAAAGCTAGGTTCTTCTTTGTTAACTTAGTAAGAGGGGCTGAAATCTTAGCGAAGTCCTTAATGAACTTCCTATAGTAGCCCGCCAAACCGAGAAAGCTCCTCACCTTCATTGCATTCTTAGGAATTTTCCAGTCCTGCACCGCAACTACCTTTGCGGGGTCCACGGCTATGCCTTGCTTAGAAACTACATGTCCAAGGAACCGAACTTCCTTCCTCCAAAAATGGCATTTGGAGAACTTAGCCTTTAACTGGTGTGCTCTAAGTGTTTCCATGACTTCCTTGAGATGTCTAGCATGTTGTTCTTCGTCTTTTGAGAAGATCAAAATATCATCCACGAAAACTACCACAAACTTGTTAAGGAACTCCCGAAACACCCTACTCATCAAATCTACAAAGTATGCGGGTGCATTCGTTAACCCAAACAGCATGACGAGCCATTCGAAAAACCCATCTGGAGTCCTAAACGCAGTTTTTTCAATGCTATCCTCAGCCACTCTAAGCTGATGAAATCCTGTGGCTAGATCGAGTTGAGAGAAAACAGATGCTCCCACAAGCTGGTCAAACAAATCGTCCATTCTTGGTAGTGGGTGCCTATTCTTCTTTGTCAGCTTGTTTAACTCACGATAATCTACGCACAGACGAAGCGATCCATCCGCATTAGTAGCGAATACAACCGTAGCACCCCATTCAGAAATGCTTCGTCTTATGAAATTTTTCTCAAGCAACTCGTTATCTTGTTTACAGTGCTCTCTTCTTTCTCGCAAGGCCATGTGCCTAACGGGCAATGAAACTGGCTTGGCATTATCAACAAGATAAATTCGGAAGTCTATCTCGCGTTTAGGAGGTAACCCCCTTACTTCATCAAAGACATCTGGATATTATCGGACCACTCTTACAGATTGCAATTTATCGTCGGACGAGTCAAGGGATTCAAGATAACACAACATGACCGGACCCTTAGGGTTACAGGAAATTTCAAGGGTATTACCGAGGCGAGTCATGAGCCACACTACCCTTTGTTCGCAATCAAGAATGGCTCCATAATCGGACAGCCAATCCATACCTAGGATCAAACCGTATCCCATAAATCCGAGAACATAAGCATTACACGTGAATTCTATGCTTAAGATAGAGATCCTCAAATCCACACACATCATAGATAAATGGGCGGAGCCCTCAATTGGATTTGAAACTATAACGGGATCCTCAACTAGACTAGTACTTAGGTGCAAATTTTCAACAATATCAGAAGAAATAAAAGTATGCGATGCGCAAGAATCAAATAAGGTTCAAACAGGAAAGTCAGAAATGTAAACAAGGCTTTCTACGGAAATATTACTACCTCGGTCAAGAGCTGGAGTGGTGTTGAGAGCATGCAACTGCCCTCCAGAAGGTCCTGCTCGCTGGGTCTGCCCTTGCCCCTGCCCTTGCTTCTCAGGGCAGTCCTTGCTGATGTGTCCAGTATCTCCACAATGAAAGCATTCATCCAACTTCCTCTTCTTCTTTCTATAGTCTTTAGCTAGATGTCTAGTAATACCACAGAAGTTGCACTTCCTCGTCTCACGTGGTTTGTTGTTGCTCTTGTTATTCTTGTTATTCTTGTTGCCCCCCTTCTTGGAGTCAACTCTCTTATTCTGGGTCTCATTAGGCTTAACCTCCTTCTTGCTATTCTTGTCTTCCTCATGAAGTAGAGCCATATCCACCAAGCTTTCAAAGGTCGCCCCCATGGGTATATGAGTTATGGCCAAGTTGTGTAGTGGCTCGTTCAATCCTCGAGCAAACCGCACAGCCTTTTTCTGGGCCGTGTTGACCAAATCCAAATCGAACTGGGCAAGCTGATTAAAGTTATTCACGTACTCCCTAACAGACATGTCCCCTTGCTTGAGTGCTAGGAACCTCTCCATCTGAAGGTTCTCTTCTGCTGACGATAAGAATTTAAGCCCAAACATCTCTCTAAAGTCTGCCCAAGTCTCAACTGGCCTGGAAGCGTTGGTGACTTCCCACCAAAATGCAGCTTCCTCATTCAACAACCATGCTGCCAACTGAACTTTCCCATGGTCCTCCACATCAAAGATAATGAACAAGTCTCCAGTCTCCTTTAGCCAGTTTCGTGCCTCAACAAAGGTTTCAGTTCCAAAGAAGTTCTTGCCTCCCATTGCTTTAAAGTCTTTGCATATTTTGGCAAAGGCGGTACCAGGAGGAGCTGGAACCGCGACCACTGGGGGAGGAGGAGGAGGGATGTCTGCCGGGCCCGCGCAGTTGGCCCTGGCTTATAAGTACCTTCGGAACTATCCAGGCACGGGTATTCCCTCAGGTAGGTTAATATCAGCCATGCTGAAAAACGAAAAGAAAAAGATTCAAACGAGGAAACAAAGTGAAGTGCTAATGGCTTTTGGGGAATAGCCTTTTTAAACATAAAATTTTCTTGAAAAATGCTTCTTTATAAATGGTTTTGAAAATAGTTTCAGAAGGCTTTTAAAACTTTTGCCCAGCCTGGTAACCTTCTGCTATGATACCAAATGTAACACCCCACCTCCGCTATGGTCACTCACAAAGGGAATGCACTAGTTTTGGTGGAGTATTATCTAGGTAAACATACACAGAGATATCACAAGGAAGAACATAAATAAAGCAGCGGTTGGAATTAAAAACCAAATTTGTATTACTTTCAAGAAAAGAGTCAAAACCCCATATATCCAAGGTACAAATTATTCCATTACATCAAGTTCCAAATAAAGAAGCCTAAACTTAAGATAACAAAAGTAAATTATTCCCCATAAATAGCAGAAGCAGCCATAGCATAGCTCAAGACCAAACCGTACATGAGCTGTCAGAAAGCAAGCTAAATCCAAGCTAAGAGCTAGTGTTTCCTCCCTGAGAATCTGGGGGGGGGGGGACGAAAGAAAAAGAGGCGAAAGGAAAAAGGGTCAGTCATAAGACTGGTAATCCCTAGTGACTTTCAGTATAAAAACTAGTAAAGGTAGTATGACATGTGAAAACTGGAATTAAACATAAGGATGTTAACAGGACTGATATGATAATTAAGATAACAAGATAAGTCAAGTCTAGCATCGCATATTCAAGGTTCGTTGCACCAACTGTACTAGTGTTCTAACCCATGTCAAGTATTAATCATGAAATGATCCCTTGGCCCAGTATCATGAAGTGACCCATTACGGGGTCCTACGATACGATCTACTAATCGATTGACTCCCTACAAGTTCTAGCTCGTCATGTGTCTAGGTCATACGGCCCTATCCTGAAATGTAGTTACCTGTGCTAGGTCCACCATAGGGTGTATCAAGCCCTATGGTGCCAACCAGCGACACGAATCAAGTACGCACAGTGTAAACCTATGGGTGCCCAATGCCTGCTATTTCAACTCCGGACTACGTGCACGACCATAGTCCGCCTGAACCTACAATGGCGCACCTACTCAGCCATCGTTCTGGTCGCTTACAATCAGCCCAGTAATTGTGCCCCACCCTGCCTAGTCCCAGGGTATCGTGATACATCGAAGTGGGTTACTGCTGAAAAGGACCGCGTAACTAGGGTTTCTAATGGGTTAAGTGTTGTCATTCAAATTCGTGACTTAACTCTATCCAAATCATGTATCAAGTTGGTTAAGTGTGTTCAAGCGGTTCATGACTTAACCCAATCAAATCATCGTGTCAAGTTGGTTAAGTATATTCAAGTGGTCCATGACTTAACCCTATCATGTGGCATTAATTAATTAATGCACCTCAACCTCTCACATTAGACTAATTATTGTGGTCACTGGATTTGCCGGGTGGTTCCGGGCAGATTTACACCACAACATAGTCTAAGCTCGGGTTTTACGTGCGATATGGCCAACTACTCACATTGGATCCTATTGTTTGCAGTCACTGGATTTGCCGGGCGGTTCCGGGCTGATTTACACTGCAAACTCAACCCAACCTCGAGTTGGCCATTTTCAAGTTTATCTAAGTGTCATGTCCAGATTCAAGTTTTCAAGTCTAAATTCATGTCAAATTTTCAGGTCATGTTTCATGTCAAATCGTGTCAAGTTCATGTCCATATCCAGGTTCAAGTTATAATAACGTTCATGTTCAAAGCCAATTCATGTTTTACCTAATCTACCCAAATCGTATCCCCATCGCACATAAACTCGAATTGATACAAATAAATCTGATTAGGGAATAACATAAAAAGGGACGGGTATAAGGTGGAAAAAGTGATTACTAGCACAACATGGTATAACTTGAGATAAATGATTATAACATTACTGGCATATGGAATATTGGCCTCAAACATAAAGATCCCAAATCTAGCAAAATAAGGTACTAGTCAAGATAACAGTTGTCCTAAGGTGACAGTATAGTCATGGTAACGTTTGACATAAGGTGATAGTCATAAACTTGTGACTAATAGCAGATTCAACATGATAATATGAGGGGTTTTCTTTTTGATTTACAACATGAATAGGCCCCAAATCAATGTCATAGCAATATACCTAAAAGTCAAGATCAAAGATGAACAAGAATGGATGTAAAATAGTTATCATACACAGGTCCAATTTCAATTTACAACATATTCATATTACATTTACAGTTTAAATCTAAAAATAACTGGGGCTTACAGATCGTGGTTCGAGAATTAGAAAAAGAGAGTCGATGTTGAATCTTTATATGCTTAATCAAGTCCTGACAGAAATCCCCAAATCAGCAATTTTCTTAACGCAGTTTCAACTAGAAGAAGTAGTCCCTTTCTCAAACTTTTCAACCAGAATCAGGGCAGCATAAGGTCAGATAGAATTTTTGTATAGAGAGACTGGTGTTAGGGGCTGTTTATATAGGGTCAGGTCAACGAATGTAAACAGAAACGAGGCCAGAAACATCAGAGTGAATCCAGCTTCAAAATGGACTCGGCCACCAGGTCGACACCCAGGTCGACACTATGGTCGACCTGGTCCTGGGCAGGTTGACTACATAGTCGACCCCCAGGTCGACCTGGTCCTGGGTGGGAAATTTCCCGCCCAGTCCATTCTGAGGTTTGAAATTCGAAATTTGAATTCGAATTCTGAGCTGTTTTGAACTTGAAATTTCTGAAAACTTCGAAAGGTCATAACTTGGTCATACAGACTCCGATTTTTGAAAACTCGGACTCGTTTCCATGCAGAATTTCGAGACGAACGCAATGGCGTAACTCGTTTCCCTTGATTCTTATTATAAAAATTAATTCTTCCTTGATTTATGGTTATTACATGTTATAAAAATACGTGTTGTTACAGTGTTGCACCATTTATTTCCATAAATGTACAAACTTTGAGCTCATACATCTAAGAAAAGGATCTACATAGCGCACGATTGTTACACCCCACACCACCTAATAGATGTACATTTATGAAGAATATTATGCACGCATTAGAGTTGAAACGTTGGACATCCGACCATACAAGTTATCTTGAGATATGATAATTCAGATGCACTTCACTTGCTACATCCTAGACAAACATAATGATTAGTAGCAAGGAGCCCTTTCCTTGAAGTTTCAAATGGAGAACTATTATCATTTATGTTCTAGGAAAATTTCCAGGAGGGTCAGTGATAAGTAGCCTTACATTTTGTCTTTAAAATAAGAGTCATTCCTTATCTTTTATTTTCGAGCATAAATTCCTTTGAAGCGATTTCAGATAGGAATCACTCAAATTCAACCCCTATCTCTCTAAACCATTAATTGAGAAAGTAATGCTTAAGTACTTCCTTTTTCTTATTTCATTCCTTGTTAAAATATCTTTTGAAGATGCATATCTTTTTAAAAAAACCTCCAAATATATATGGAACCATTAAACCTAATTCATTACTTCTTTACTAAGTTTAAAGCATATTATCTTTGGCTGTTAATTTCGAATTAGTTAACAATCAAGTATAGTACATCCACAGAAATTTTACTCATTCTACTCAATATTAACTTCTATATACAACCTTCACTACCCGTCGGATAACGGTGAAATCACCTTTTAAATTCTTGTGGATGGTATGGATTCTCTAATTAGAATTTAATACTAAGTGTAAGAAGAATATTTCATAAAATCCACGTTAATTAAATTTGAGAGTTTAATCTTTTGTACTTATTTCATTTTCGATATTTCAACCTTATATATATCCCTCATCCAGTGAATTGACCTGGTGAGCCAAGGCGTTAGTTGCTTTTGAACATCTTTTTGATTGAAGAACTCCACATCCAAATATCATGAATAGAAATGTCAGGTTTACTCATCTGCTTTAGTAGCCATGATTAAAACATTTACTTGTATAGTTTTTGTGCAAATCATTTATTTAAACTCATTGAATGAATTTAAAAACCTTTTAAATTATCTTTAAAATCTTATATGAGATTTGAAGAATTATTATTAAGTCTGAGCTCATATTTCAATTGTGAATAAAGTTATTGGAAAAAAAGAATGGGAGAAGTGCTATGAAAAGTGCTTAAGAGCTTATTTGATCAAATGACTTTCCTACCATTTGGAAATTTAGTTACATAACTTAAATCTCTTTTTAAAAAATTAAAAAAATTATTCCATATTTTTAAAGAAATTAAAATCTCAATTTCAAGGAATATCATTTCTTGGATTTCAAACTGCAAACCCATGATTAGTTTCAAAACATGATTAGCCCATATTTAACATCTACTCTATGATATATTAATCATTTTCCTTTGTTTGAAAACAATGGTTATACGAGATCAGAAAAATCTTATTCGAAGAATTTGGATTTATAATTTATCGTATAAATGAGTTTAACTTTTTTTTGTCATGAATCGCGAACTACAATTACGCTATAAAACAAATTTTACACAAATTTCATATTCATTCAAATTTAGTTTGAGCACTTTCAAATGATTATAAAACATTTCTAAACCATTTTTAACCGTTATTAAGAGGTTTAACCATTTTATTCATGAAAGAAAAGTGATTTTCTTTTCGCTTATCAATGTATATTTAACATAACTTATTAAATCATCCATCAACAATCATATTATAAAACAAAATGATAGACAGTCATCGTAACAAGAATATACACGTCACATAATATCTCAGCATGTGGCTTGTTATCATATTATTTCTAGTAGTGTTTCTCACCTCGATTTTAAATGACTAATTTTTTTATATAGTTTTGTTATTATGGATCCAAGGCTTCTTGAACTTGTCTATTCCCTTTTATGTGTGACTTGGCCTCCTAGAGGGCTTGGCCTTGCTCATGGACTAAGGTGGAGAGAGGAAGCATCTCGGCTTTGGATGGTTGATGGAGTGGTGGTGATTAATGGAGTTTGAAGTGGGATGTTTGACGATAGTTTTGAGGTGATCAACTAAGTATATTAATTTTACAAAAAAATAACATTTTTTTAACTAATTAACTAAGTTAACAAAGTCTTATGTATATTAATCTAGTTTATAAAATTTAACTAAGTCAACTTATTTTTATGAAAATTAAATCATATTATAAAAATTATAACCATAAATATTACGAATTACAAAAAACTTTTATGAAAAAAGTTAATAATTTTATAAAAATTAAAGTAATATAAAAATATAAATTATCTGTAATAACCCGGAAAATCAGGACCAATTTAAAATTTTTATTTTGGCAATTTTGATGAATTTTGAATATTTAAAATGATTTATTTTAAGTAATAATGAGGAGAAATTTATTTTGAATAGAATTAAAATGCATACACTTATTTGAATCGAGTTAGAATATAAATAATTATTTATAATTATAAAAGGAATTGAAAATGGCGCGGTAGTTTGAAAATTCGATTTCAAACTCCAAATGAATGTACAGGATTCAAAATAAACTGGATTTTAGAGAAACCAAAAATATTAGAATCTATTTGAAAATATCTTTCCAATAAATCCGAAAAATTGAAATTTCATAGCGGGAATAAAAAGTTATGCCCAACTGAAAATTCAAAATAGTCGCTATGGAATTTTGGCCCTTAAAAATGAAAATTTTGCAAACGACCTCCGTTTTTGATGAAACCACTTTTGTTGGATCCAGGATGTCAAATTATTGCTAGATTCCAAAATTCATAATTTTTCGAATCAATATGTGAGTGTGGCGAAGTAAAATGTGTTTTGACAGTTTCAATCAATTTGGATCGACCAAAAAATGGCCATTTTTCAAATGGTCTTCAAATTTGATGAAATTTGTTTTGTTAGGACCGTATCATCAATACGAAGCTAGAAATAATTTTTCTGTAAATTTTAGAGTCCGTATATGGCCCCGGTAAATTGAAATGTACGTTTAAAATTGAATATATAGATTAATATTTTAATTTCAGCAAAAACTAAACAAATCAGCTGAGCTGGCTTACGAAACATTTCCCATTGTGTTCGAAATGAGGGTAATTAGCTAAGAACGTCAGTTGGTGAGTTTGGATTGGAGTTTGAAATAAAAAACTTACCTTTTTGAAATTAAATGGAATTAAATATATATTTTTATAATCCCTCTTCCCTTTTTACTTGGTCAACCGGCCCTGTAATCGGTTCATTTTAAAACCGATCGGAAATAAAAAAAGGAAAAGGACGCGTTATCGCGCAATCAACCCCCCAATTGTCGACGCCGCCGCCGCTTGAGAGCGCTCCACCGCCGTAGGCGATGCCCCTTCCTCCCTCCAAGGCCGACGCCCCTTTTCCCTCCCAAACCCCAGACGCAATCGAAGAAACAACGAGCACCAAGAGACCACCCCAAAACCCTAGGCCGCCGCTGGCGAGTTCAGCTACCCCTCCGCCCGCTCCAGCGCCCTGCGCCGCCTCCCCTCAGTCCATCTCCGACCTCACGCCTTCCCATTCGCTGAAACCCTAATAAAGGGTGAGTTTTTAATTTTATTTTTACTTATTTAGGTAATTAAAAATACGGGTCTCCTTGTGTGGACAATATAGAGATAATGGTTTGATTTTTAACTTTGAAAATGTTTGATTTTTATTTTAAAAGAAAGCATAGATTTTTATATGAGAAAAGTTATGGTTTTTATAAATAGAAAAGCATGATTCTTAATATATCAAGATTTGATTTGATTTATATGAATAGCATATAAAGGAGTGATTTTTATATTAGTAGAGTATTAAAAATATGATTTTTATAAAGTAGAGAATACAAAAATATTATTTTTATATATGTAGCGAATTAATAATCTGATTTTTATATATATAGAAAAGAGATAAAAATATGATTTTTATTATGAAGTTAGTAATTTAAAAATATAATCTTTTCTATATAAACATCGTTTTAAAAAAAAAATCTTTTCTATAAGTAGCGGAAAAAAATCGATCTTTATACAAGAAGTAGAGATATAAAAATATAATTTTTATATAGAAAGAGGCGTTGTAAAAATATATAATTTTTATATATGAGGTGCCATTAGAAAAATATGATTTCTAAAATAAACATCATATTAAAAATGCGATTTTTACTATGAACAGCGGGAAAAGATCGCATTGGAATTTTAAGCAAATCCGAACCGTTCAGAAATAGAGAATGGAGGAGTGGATCCCAAAGGTGAGAACTCTTTCACTGAATTTATATATACAGTTATTTATTTATAACTGCATATATGAACTGTTCTCTGTCGTCCATAGACTATGAACGACTTGTGTGGTTGTTTAGTTTGGTTGATTGGATTGTTTTGTTGAATTTGGTTTGGGAAATGAGATGGAATTGATTAGATTGGTATGTGTATGGCGCATGCCATTATTAGACTGAGGATAAGGCTAGGCCTTATCCCGTTTCTAGTATCGTGCCGTTATGCTGCTAAAATTTTCTAAAATATGTTCTAAAAATAAAAATATCATTTTATTAGAAAAATGAATAAAATAAAATATTCATTTACAAATCAGGAGATTTGTATATGTACACACATTTGACTGATATTGATTGGGACGATAACTACACAAATAAAATCTGTGTTTGTTGTTTGAAAACCCCACACGGGTATTAGGATGAAATTGGATATACACTAATCCCAATAATTAGTTGTATGTCAATCGATTGATCGACAGGCTGTTGTAAGCGTTAAATATTTATATTTGATGCTTATGCAGTGTAGAATGCACTTTGGATGATGGTTGAAAGTGTTTGATTGTAGTTGTGTACAAATGTGTATGAAATCCATATAGTCACATTATACGGTAATTGACTGTGTCTGATTCCAGTTCAGAAGGAATGAATATTTTAAAATAATGATTATTTTAAAATAACGAATATTCTAAAATAATATTCAGTAAAAGATAAAAATCTGATTTTGATGTCCGATGTGGGATGGACACGAATGTATTTAAATATATAAAGCCGTGTTGATTAGATTAACGCCATTTAGATGTGAACGATATTTACATCGATTTTATTCATTCTTATAATGAATATCGAAAAGGATTTGATTTCAAAATCTAATGTTTTGAAAATATTATCATTTATATATCGATGATATGGAATATTCAATTTTGATTTGAAATTGAATATGAAGTTGAAATTGTTTTGAAAACGAATTTAAAACAATTTTTAAAATACGTTTTAAAAGGAAATCGACGATATATATATATATATATATATATATATATATATATATATATATGTATGTATGTATGTATTATATAATGGCCTGAATAGAATGCGCCACGCTGCGGTAGTTCGTAAATTTCGACCATTGACTTCAAATGGATATTACGGGAGATCCAACCGTCGAATTCTCCTAAAACCGGAACCATTGGGTTCGTATTGAAAAGAGCTTTCTAACGAATTTTAGAGATTTGAAATCTAATGGTTGGATTTGGAATTACATCCAAATCAAATTTGGAAAAGGTCGTTGTAAGTGTAGTTCAATGGCCTTTTATGGAATTCGACTGTACGGGCCTTGATAAAATTATTAAAAATATCGATAATTAGTGTAAAATCGTAAGAAATGATTTAGAAAGAATTGGGAAGAAAAAACCCATATTTGAAAAGATAAAAATAGATTTTTATCGAAATGAACTAGTTTTGAACTAGAATTATAATCCGTTTATTTTTAAAATAAATAAATTGGATTTGAAATGGTTTTAAAAATAAACAGAATTTCCAATATATAAATTGGAAATGGATTTGAATCAAAATTGTCTTTGGAATATTTCGATGTTGGATTTCGTGATTATACAGATATTGTTATGGAAATTTGAAAGATATATTTATATCGTTATTTCCAATACGATATTTGTTGGTCGTAGAATTTGATATTGAATACAAGCCGATATATTTTCTATTCAGAGCCTTGTATTTAATATCAAATTGAATTTGGGTTTGTCGTGAATGGTGTATTCATTAACACTATTCTTAAACCCAATTGAGAAAAGATTAAATCTTTTTATTTAGATTTAATGAAGTATACCAATTAAATGATATTTAATTGGAATTGAATTTGAATTGATTTTTGGGTTTATTGTGAACGGTGTTTTAAATAACACTTGTTCTTTAACCCGATAATTAATGGAATGTGAATTGGGTTTGCTGTGAACTGGGTTTTAACGACATTCTTTCTTTAACCCGATTTACAGTGAGATGTGATTTGGAATCAATAAATCTTTTGTTAAGATTTAAACGAGATTTTCCAAAGTAAAGTTTTCCAATTTAATAAAATAAATTGGAATAGAATTCGATTTGGTAATAACTGAGGTGAGCTTCTGTAGAGGGAGACTGTTAATATATATGTAATTTAAAAGGCTTTGCCATTATTTCATTTATATTATTAGTCGGATATGGAAGTGTGTATCGTTTATATATATTGATCTGTTTTCCGTGAAGATTCCATTGTTGATGGAATGAGAAGTTGGGTTTATCGTGAATTGTGTTTTTAAATGACATTAGTTCTTTAAATCCTTTAAAAATAAGATTTTTTCTTAACTTTGAATAATCATTAAGTAATGATTTTTTGAAATTAAAACTGAATTAGAGTTTTAATGAATCTTTAAATAGATTGAAAGGTGATTTTGATAACTAAAATTATCGAATTCAAGAAATGATCAAAAATGGAGTATCCCCAGTTTTGCTCAAGGCGATAGTTAAATCTTTAATTAGATTTAAACATGAAATGGTAATTTAATTTACCGATAACACTATGGTGTTAGATATGAAGTACTACCAGTTTTACTTCATGGGATGAATAGGTTGGGATTGGGAAATTAAATAAATGATTACTTCAGTAAGGTCGCTAATCCCGACTAGTTTGGATAAACCATAATTTGGTTTGAATTGATATTCTAACGAAGATTAAAGAATAAATTTAAAGAATTTATCTATGATAAAATTAATGGGAACCTATCCCAAAAGATAAGAATATTTAAATAAAGGAATATTCTGGATTGGAATGAGGCATATGTTGTGTCTGTGTTGCACTGGTTTATTATATACGCGAATTATTCGGAAAGGCCGGGTTCATCCCATTCTGAATAACTGAATCGATGGTAAGTCGACGATTTAGACGGTGGTTGAAGATCGAAGGTCTTCATGTCGTGTGGATAATTACTGATGATCTTGATTGGGCGGTACACCCAAGAGGAGGGAATCAGTTGGTGATCGTCCAGACGTACTTGGAGATCGATGGATATGCGAGGAATAAGGTTCCTCCGTTTTCGTTCACACCCAGAATGGACTTGTAAATGGATGTTTGTCTGACATCGGATTTCATTCTGTGTGATTGATATACATCGGTTGCGTAGCATGAATTTCTAATGTGGCAAGTTGAGATGCAAATGATCAAGGCTTCTGTTGAAAAGCAGAGTCTTGTGATTGATGATCAAAGCACGACCTTTGTGGCGTAGCTTTGTGTAGCGTTAATTCGCGAGCCTCACACTCCGGTGTGAACCAGAAACGAGAGAGGACCTCAGGGAGGACATGTGTTTCTTTCTAATTAGGAGTGGTGTCAGCGTTTTGCATGCCCTAGCATTTTATTTATGTGGATGATGGATAGCGAGGCGCCTCGGTTATATCGGTCGATCCCGGACCGATGGAGTCATTTGGCTCATTTACGCCCCATAGGGCGGGGAAACGCATTGTTCAGGGTTTAAGTTTAATCCACATCGAGTGGACCAGCCCTGACGATCCAAGGGGCAGTTGCGGCTGTTCCTGAGGATCGGGCTAGAAAGTCTCGAAGCGGTAAGGACGATCCCTTGCCTAGGTTCACAGATGGAAATCCAACTTCCAATACGTGACATTTGCAGTTTTGATTGTAGAGCCTAGTATTGGCGACACGATATATTGTACCCATGCCGTCTAGGATTGATACATTTATATTTGAAGTTGTTTTAAACAATATGCACTTATAATAGTATCAAATGATTTGTTTTAACGTACCAAGCATGTTTGGCTATTATAAGCGAAAACCTATCCTCCGGCTTGCGTTGCATTGTGTGATGGGACCTGGGTCTTATAGTAGCTTCATTTTTTCAAAAAGCATTGCGCTGTATTGTTATATGCACTGGTATTCTTGGGAGGAAACCCGTTCCGTGTTATAGGCGTGGTCCCTTGATATATCTGATTTAAAGTAAAGTTTTAATAACTATTTTAGTTCTCACACTAGTCACATGGCTGATCTGGAGTTTATTATTTTGACCTAAACTCTGGGTGCCCCTATTTTCTCCACGGGCAGCTAGTAGTTTTGGTTTTGCAGATTTGTATTCATAGGAACCGGCTTTATAGCTGGAATGATATTTGGAAATCTCTGTATCCGTATATTCTTTTCAGTTGTGTTTTGTATTATTTTCCACTGCATTGTAACTTGTAAATCTCTGATGTTTAGTAAATGTGTAATATTTATTCATACTCTGTATAATCTTGTATTCTGATGAAATTGTTGTAATAAGCAATGAAATGTTCCTTTGTTTGTGTTCTGATTCGTCTTTTCCTCGGTACAATCCGGGCTTTCCTTCACGGGGAAGTTCGGGTTATTTCGTTGTGGTATCAGAGCTTTGGTTTACAAAGCTCGGAGAACAAGACACATTAGAACCAAACGAAAGAATTAATCAGAGATTGGATTAGTAATATCCAATGAGAATGACTCGTTAAAGATAGGATCAGTAGTATCCTAGAATGAGTGTGAAGAGTAGTGTTTTTAAAAATAAAAATGAAAACGAATTTTGTTTTGAAAATTTAAACCTTATTCAACGTATTTGAATATTTATTTGTATTGAACTTAGACAATCGAGTATACAGAGATTTTGAATATACGGCTGATCTGCGTGTATATGAAGCCTCGAATATACTGGGTAGATGTAGAATCACACTCTAGTCGCTCGGACATGATTCTGATGATTGACGCATCATCATAAGAATTTATTTTCGTGTTTCAAAAGTGGGATTTCTATATATTTCCAATTGACTGGTGTGAGAACCAAAATTAGATAGGGCTTATTGTTGTGAATTGGCATCAAAAACATTATTTTCTACATATGTATCAAAATTATGAATTAGAAACATTAATCAACTAATTGATTGATGATTTTGTTGTGTGATTTTTCATTTAAACCATTATGTGAATGTAAGGTAAATTTAGGCCAAACTGAACCAAATATTGAACTGTATTGAAAATTATTTGGAAATGCATGCATGTACATATATATGTGTGAACAGGTCATTGCAAGGAGGCTAGAGAAGTGGAATAAAATTGTTTGCTCGACAAATAGGTACATGTTTATTGTATTTCTTGGGTTTTGGATGATTCTGTGAGCCGATTGGCTAGCCGCTTAGTTTTTTCTTTTCCTTTTTGGATTGGAGAGGCCTGTATGGCAATTTTGGGATTTTCCCGTTGCTCCCGTGCAGGGGAGGTTATGGCGAAATTTTTCGAAAATTTAGAGTGTTAGCCAAATTTTTGAAGCATTTGAAAAGTTCTTAGAAACAGAAATGTTGAAGAACTTAAGCCATAATGAAAATAATGAAAGTTGAGTTGGTTTGTAAAAAAACTTTCAGCTTCGTTCCTTTTTGGGGTCGAAAAGATTTTAAGTGAGGGAGATTGTAATAACTTGGAAAATCAGAACCAATTTAAAATTTTTATTTTGGCAATTTTAATGAATTTTGAATATTTAAAATGATTTATTTTAAGTAATAACGAGAGAAATTTATTTTGAATAGAATTAGAACGTATATATTTATTTGAATCGATGTTAGAATATAAATAATTATTTAAAATTATAAAAGGAATTGAAAATGGCGCGGTAATTTGAAAATTTGATTTCAAACTTCAAATGAATGTACAGGATTCAAAATGAACCAGATTTTAGCGAAACCAAAAATATTAGAATCTATTTGGAAATATCTTTCCAACGAATCCGAAAAATTGAAATTTCATAGCGGGAATATAAAGTTATGCCCAATTGAAAATTCAGAATAGTCGCTATGGAATTTTGGCCCTTAAAAATGGAAATTTTGTAAACGACCTCTGTTTTCGACGAAACCACTTTTGTTGAATTCGGGATGTCAAATTATTGCTAGATTCGAAAATTTATAATTTTTAGAATCAATATGTGAGTGTGGAGAAGTAAAACGTGTTTTGACAGTTTCAATCAATTTGGATTGACCAGAAAATGGTCATTTTTCAAACGGTCCTCAAATTTGACGAAGTTAGTTTTGTTAGGACCGTATCGTCAATACGAAGCTAGAAATAATTTTTCTGTAATTTTTAGAGTCCGTATGTGTCCCCGATAAATTGAAATGTACGTTTAGAGTTGAATACATAGATTTATATTTCAATTTCAGCAAAAACTGAACGAATCAGCCGAGTTGGCTTACTAAACATATCCCATTGTGTTCGGAATGGGGGCAATTAGCTTGGGACGACAGTCGGTGAGTTTGGATTGGACTTCGAAATAAAAAACTTACCTTTTTGAAATTAGATGGAATTAAATATATATTTTTATAATCCCTCTCCCCTTTTTACTTGGTCAACCCCCCTTTATTCGGTTCATTTCAAAACCCATCGGAAATTTTAAAAAAAGGAAAAGGACGCGCTATCGCGTAACCACCCCCTCCCCCAATCGTCGTCGACGCCACTGCCTGGGAGCGCTCCACCGCTGCAGGCGATGCCCCCTCCTCCCTCCAAGGCCGACGCCCCTTTTCCCTCCCAAACCCCAGACGCAATCGAAGAAACAACGAGCACCACGAAACCGCCCCGAAACCCTATGCCGCCGCCGGCGAGTTCAGCCACACCTCCGCCCGCTCCAGCGCCCTGCGTCACCTCCCCTCAGTCCATCTCCGACCTCACGCCTTCCCATTCGTTGAAATACTAATAAAGGGTGAGTTTTTAATTTTATTTTTACTTATTTAGGTAATTAAAAATATGGGTCTCCTTGTGTAGGCAATATAGAGATAAAGGTTTGATTTTTAACATAGAAAATGTTTGATTTTTATTTTAAAAGAAAGCTTAGATTTTTACATGAGAAAAGTTATGGTTTTTATAAAAAGAAAAGCATGATTCTTAATATATAAAGATTTGATTTGATTTATATGAATAACATATAAAGGAGTGATTTTTATATTTGTAGAGTATTAAAAATATGATTTTTATATAATAGAGAATATAAAAATATTATTTTTATATATGTAGCGAGTTAAAAATATGATTTTATATATATAGAAAAGAGATAAAAATATGATTTTTATTATGAAGTTAGCAATTTAAAAATATAATCTTTTCTATATAAACATCGTTTTAAAAAAATCTTTTCTATAAGTAGCGGAAAAAAATCGATCTTTATACAAGAAGTAGAGATATAAAAATATAATTTTTATATAGAAAGAGGCGTTGTAAAAATATATTAATTTTATATATGAAGTGCCATTATAAAAATATGATTTCTAAAATGAACATCATAATAAAAATGCGATTTTTACTATGAACAGCGGGAAAAGATCACATTGGAATTTTAGGCAAATCCGAACCGTTCAGAAATAGAGAATGGAGGAGTGGATCCCAAAGATGAAAATTCTCTCACTGAATTTATTTGTACAGTTATTTATTTATAACTGCATATATGAACTGTTCCCCGTCGTCCACGGACCATGGACGACTTGTTAGTTGTTTAGTTTGGTTGAATGGATTGTTTGATTGAATTTGGTTTGGGAAATGAGATGGAATTGATTAGATTGGTATGTGTTTGGCGCAGGCTATTATTAGACTGGGGATAAGGCTAGGCCTTATCCCGTTTCTAGTATCATGCCGTTATGCCACCGAAATTTTCTAAAATACGCTATAAAAATATCATTTTATTAGATAAATGAATAAAATAAAATATTCATTTACAAATCAGACGATTTGTATATGTACACACATTTGACTGATATTGATTGGGACAATAAATTTTACATATCGCCCAACTACACCAATAAAATCTGTGTTTGTTGTTTGAAAACCCCACACGGGTATTTGGAGGAAATTGGACATACACTAATCCCAATAATTAGCTGTAAGTCAATCGATGGATCGACAGGCTGTTGTAAGCGTTAAATATTTATATTTGATGCTTATGCAGTGAAGAATGCACTTTGGATGATGGTTGAAAGTGTTTGATTGTAGTTGTGTACATATGTATATGAAATCCATATAATCACATTATATGGTAATTGACTGTGTCTGATTCCAGTCAGAAGGAATGAATATTTTAAAATAACGATTATTTTAAAATAACTAATATTCTAAAATAATATTCAGTAAAAGATCAAAATCTGATTTTGATGTCAGATTTGGGATGGACACGAATATATTAAAATATATAAAGTCGTGATGATTAGATTAACGTCGTTTAGATGTGAACGATACTTACATCAATTTTATTCATTCTTATAATGAATATCGAAAAGGAATTGATTTCAAAATCTAATATTTTGAAAATATTATCATTTATATATCGATGATATGGAATATTCAATTTTGATTTGAAATTGAATATGAAGTTGAAATTGTTTTGAAAACGAATTTAAAACAATTTTTAAAATACGTTTTAAAAGGAAATCGACGAAATATATATAATATATATAATGGCCTGAATAGAACGCGCTACGGTAGTTCGTGAATTTCAACCATTGATTTCGAATGGACATTACGGGAGATCCAACCGTCGGATTCTCCTAAAACCGGAACCATTTGGTTCGTATCGAAAAGAACTTTCTAACGAATATTATAGATTTGAAATCTAATGGTTGGATTTGGAATTACTTCCAAATCAAATTTGGAAAAGGTCGCTGTAAGTGTTGTACGATGGCCTATTATGGAAGTCGACTGTACGGGCCTTGATAAAATTATTAAAAATATCGATAATTAGTGTAAAATCGTAAGAAATGATTCAGAGCCTTGTATTTAATATCAAATTGAATTTGGGTTTGTCGTGAATGGTGTCTTCATTAACACTATTCTTAAACCCAATTGAGAAAAAGATTAAATCTTTTTATTTAGATTTAATGAAGTGTACCAATTAAATGATATTTGATTGATATTGAATTGGAATTGATTTTTGGGTTTATCGTGAACGGTATTTTAAATAACATTTGTTCTTTAACCCGATAATTAATGGAATGTGAATGGGGCTTGCTGTGAACTGGGTTTTAACGACATTCATTCTTTAACCCGATTTACAGTGAAATGTGATTAGGAATATATAAATCTTTTGTTAAGATTTAAAGGAGATTTTCCAAAGTAAAGTTTTCCAATTTAATAAAATAAATTGGAATGGAATGGAATTCAATTTGGTAATAACCGAGGTGAGCTTCTTTAGAGGAAGACTGTTAATATATATGGAATTTAAAAGGCTTTGCCGTTATATTATTAGTCGGATATGGAAGTTTATATCGATTATATATATTGATCTGTTTTCCGTGAAGATTCCATTGTTTATGGAATGAGATTTTGGGTTTATCGTGAACTGTGTTTTTAAATGACATTAGTTCTTTAACCCCATTAAAAATAAGATTTATTTCTTAACTTTGAATAATCATTAAGTAATGTTTTTTGGAAACTAAAACTGAATTAGATTTTTAATGAATTTTTAAATAGATTGAAAGGTGAATTTGATAACTAAAATTATCAAATTCTAGAAATGACCGAGAGTGGAGTATCACTAGTTTTGCTCCAGGCGATACTTAAATCTTTAATTAGATTTGAACGTGAAATGGTAATCTAATTTACCTATAACACTGTGGTGTTAGATATGAAGTACTACCAGTTTTACTTTATGGGATGAATAAGTTGGGATTGGGAAATTAAATAAATGATTACTTCGGTACGGTCCACTAATCCCGACTAGTTTGGATAAACCATAGTTTGGTTTGAATTGATATTCAAAAGAAGATTAAAGAATAAATTTAAAGAATTTATCTCTGATAAAATTAATGGGAACCTATCCCAAAAGATAAGAATATTTAAATAAAGGAATATTCTGGATTGGAATGAGGCGTATGTTGTGTCTGTGTAGCATTGGTTTATTATATACGCGAGTTATTCGGAAAGGCCGGGTTCATCCCATTCTGAATAACTGAATTGATGATAAGTCGACGATGAAGACGGTGGTTGAACACCGGAGGTCTTCACGTCGTGTGGATAATTACTTATGATCTTGATTGGGCGGTACACCCAAGAGGAGGGAATCAGTTGGTGATCATCCAGACGTACTTGGAGATCGATGGATATGCGAGGAATAAGGTTCCTCCGGTTTCGTTCAGACCCAGAACGGACTTGTAAATGGATGTGTGTCTGACATTGGAATTATTCCGTGTGATTGATATACATAAGTTGCATAGCGTGAATTGCCTGTGTGGCATCCTGAGATGCAAATGATCAAGGCTTCTGTTGAAAAGCAGAGTCTTGTGGTTGATGATCAAAGCACGGCCGCATAGCTTTGTGTAGCGTTAATTCATGAACTTCACACCCCGGTGTGAACCAGAAACGGGAGAGGACTCAGGGAGGACATGCGTTTCTTTCTAGTTAGTAGTGGTGTCTACGTTTTGCACGCCCTGGCATTTTACTTATATGGATGATGGATACCGAGGCGCCTCGGTTATATCGGTCGATCCGGGACCAATGGAGTCATTTGGCTCATTTACGCCCCATAGGGCGGGGAAACTCATTATTCAGGGTTTAAGTTTAATCCACATCGAGTGGACCGACCCTGACGATCCAAGGGGCAGTTGCGGCTATTCCTGAGGCTCGGGCTAGAGAGTCTCGAAGCGGTAAGGACGGTCCCTTGCCTTGGTTCACAGATGGAAATCCAACTTCCAATACGTGACATTTGCGTTTTGATTGTAGAGCCTAGTATTGGCGACATGATATATGGTACCCATGTCGCCTAGGATTGATACATTTACATTTGAAGTTGTTTTAAACACTATGCACTTATAACAGTATCAAATGATTTGTTTTAATGTACCAAGCATGTTTGGCTATTATAAGGGAAAACCCTATCCTCCAGCTTGCGTTGCATTGTGTGATGGGACCTGGGTCTTATAATAGCTTCATTTTTCCAAAAAACATTGCGCTGTTTTGTTATATGCACTGGTATTCTTGGGAGGAAACCCATTCCGTGTTATATGGCATGGTCCCTTGATATATCTGATTTAAAGTAAAGTTTTGAATAACTGTTTTAGTTCTCACACTAGTCACATGACTGATTTGGATTTTATTGTTTTGACCTAAACTCTGGGTGCCCCTATTTTCCACACGGGCAGCTAGTAGTTTTGGTTTTGCAGATTCGTATTCACAGGAACCTGGTTTACAACTGGAATGATATTCGGAAAGCTCTATATCTGTATATTCTTTTCAGTTGTGTTTTGCATTATTTTCCGCTACATTGTAACTTGTAAATCTTTGATGTTAAGTAAATGTGTAATATTTATTCATACTCTGTATATTCTTATACTCTGATGAAATTGTTGTAATAAGCAATGAAATGTTCTTCTGTTTGTGTTCTGATTCGTCTTGTCCTTAGTACAATCCGGGCTTTCCTTTACGGGGAAGTTTGGGTCGTTTCATTATCACTAAATCTTCAATAATTATAATAGTAATAGTATTGATTAACCAATTTTATAATAATAAGTAAGCTAAGATTTATAAATATTAAACAAGTTTATAAACATTAAATACGTACTGTGATTTTTTAACTAAGTTAACCAAACTTTATAAAATTAACAAGTTTATAATAATAGAAAACAATTAAGTTCAACAAGTTTAGGTTGGATGCAGCGATGTTGCAGACAGAGCTAGGAGCTAGGAGCTAGGGTCCATAAAGTCTAGCTTTGACAAGGTGCATCATCATTTCATTTCGTGTTGTTTCTTACGTTAAATAAACTGTACGATTTTTTATATGGATAAAACAACTACATTTATTCATAACCGAGTGTTTACTATTTTCAGAGATAGCTACTTGCAAAATTGGTTGAGTAGGGTTTTCTAGAGCGTATGTTACAAGTCTTGAGACTTGATGAAAACACCATGGGAAGGTACATTTTTATTTTGCTTGATTATTCTTTCATGTTTTATACTGATGTTTGTAGGTGCATTTTTGGAAGTCATATCCAAAGTTGACATTTACTGCTTATTCAAAGAATTTTATAGCTTGTGGTATTTCAACCAATATCATTCATTTAAAACATCACCTCTAAAAAAATCGATGTCAGACGTATCCTTTCATGTGCAGGAGCAATACAAATAATGAACATGATCAACAGTTCCAAAACATCACCTCATCTTAGGTTAAGGGATTTTATAGTGCCAAAATGCTTGAATAGCCCAACGAACACTGGACCTGAGTCTCGATACTGTCCTGCTCGTATTTTAGAGTACTAGTTTACTTTACTTTTTAGAAGTTATGCCTTTTCATTTATTTTCAATTATGGCTTATGGTTATTATTAAAATTAATAGTTGACAAACTTATTTTGTTATCTCACTGTATTATATGTGATACTTATAAAGATATGTTCATGAGTTGAATATAAGGGATTGAAATTTCAAATAAATGTAAACGATTGCTCCATTACAAGGTAAGAAATCATTATATGCATAAACTTTGTTCCCTTGTATTATATGCCAGTTAGCCCGAATTAGTACAGTCATCATTATTATTGGAATATGTAACCATTATTATGATCTCAATTTTAAGGTACATTAAGAGAAACCGGTTTATCATAATTTTCACTTTTGATTGATTGTAGGCTTGCGATATAAAAGAAAACGCCAAAACATATAGTGGAAAGTGCCAGAAGATGGAGGAGGTCCTGGTTATACAATTATGTAAACAATAGGAAATGATAACTATTATTTCATTGCCTTATTCTTCCTATTTGTTGGTATTCACATCCGGGAAAGGTTACTTATACGTGCATATTCTAGACAACCACTTCAGAATCATGTGCATGAATAAGTTGTAATGTTTTGTTCATAATATAGCACTTAAGCCCTTGATTGGACCTATCCATTTCATCTTAATTTATAGATTATCAATTGCTTATTTATGTTGTGCATTATATCCAGTCTTGGCCCTGACCCAAGGCCACTTAGGTGGTGGCCTACACTACAAGAAAAATACCATATTGCAACTAGCTATTTGCAATAGACGACAAATGACAGTTGCAGTAAATAATATTCAACAATAGACCTATTATAGTAGTTGCAATAGGTGAGATTTAACAACATGCCTTTTTTCCCTGTTGTGAAAAGCATATTTTTGGCAACTGCGCTTCTCTTCCTATTGCAAAAACATACTTTTAGCAATTGTGCTTCCATAACAGTTGCAACAAACATATTATTTGCAACTGCGCTTCCAATCTAGTTGCGAATAAATATCTTTAGCAACTGTTTTTGCCTCTTGCAAATAACTGTATTTTTTGCAACTGGTAAGGCCAGTTGCAAAAAACATACTATTAAAAATTAGCATCAGCTTTTTATAATTAACTTTTACTAATTAATTTTAAATAGTTTCTATTAGATGATTAACTACTAGTAATTATATAGCAACTACGATTAATATTTAATAATTATTAATTAATAATAAAATTGAAGTATTATAAAGTGATATTTATAACTGATAATTAAATAATAATAATTACTAATTAAGTGATAATCAACATTTGGTAAGCAAAGTTACCACAAAAGTACGAAGTAATAAGTTGGGCTGGCAATTAGAAATGAGAACCAAAAAACCGACCCGACTCGACCCGAAAAGACCTGGACCCGAACCGAACCCGATGGGTCTTGGGTCGGGTCTAGGTGATGAAAAATACAATAATGACCCGATAAAACCCGACCCGAATTGGCCCGACCCGAAAGACCCGACTAATAAGCATTGAAATATATGTATTTTTGGTGTTGCTACCCAACAGAACCCGACCCGAAGCTTGGGTCGGGTCCAGATTTTGTAAATGTATGGTTTACACCCGACAAAACCCGACCCGCCTGGACCCGAGACCCGACGGGTCGGGTCTGGGTCTATCGGGTTGGGTCTAATTGCCACCCCTAGTAATAAGTAATATTTAGTTATAATATAATAAGTATTTAAGTAATAATAACTAATTAACATGAATTAATATTTTACTAATTTATCATGGTTAGTTGTTAATAGTGTGTAAATTATACTTTAATAGTTATTAACTACATTTAATAATAAATTAGCCTAATTAACAACAAATTTTAAACAAATCATAAAATATTCATGATATTAAATAATTAATAAAATATTCATAATAATTACTAAATAATTAACCATTAATAATTACATATAGTTAAGATTACAATTTAATATTATAATTAATTGATAATAAAATTTAATTATTATAAATTGATATTTATATTTAATAATATTATTCGGTAATTTTACCAAAAAGGTTTACAACTTTGGATTATACAAATAATAACATATTTTTACTGTTCAATCCAACTTTGTGGCTTTAAATCTAAGTACTTTTTGGTTTGTAGGTGTATATTCACGCCCCTTTCCCACGAAAATTTCATTTCCCGCTTTCTTCCTCCTAGACCCAATAATTCGAATCCATCGAATTTTCCAGATCCCCTTCTCCACCTTCACGATTCACAATCTATTGAAATTTTCAGATCCCACTCTTAAGTTCAGGTGGTGACAGGGTTCTCAAAAGAACCGACTTCAAAGATGGTGACCAGAAACTTTGCCTGGCAACAAAATTCAGCCCCTCTTCCGACCTACCAACCTCCATTACTGCACCTCCGCCCCCTGCTCCCCCCCCCCCGACCTTCTCCACTAGATCCCCCTCACATCGGTTCCACCCTAGTAGGCGCCCAAATCTCGTCGACAAAGGAAACCCTAATCCCCGATCGCTCTAGCTCTAGGCCACATCTGGCGGCGCAGACAACTCCACCTGTTCCTAATATTAAACCCATCGTTGTTAATGCTCTAACCGCTCCCTCCATACAATTCCCGAATCTAACAACATCAAAGAAACCCTAGCTGTTTCAAAATTCAATCCGCTTTAGCCAATCTTCCAAATCATACCACCACAACGTCATTGTCCATGAAGACGAGTGGCAACGAACTCCATTTTGTCATGTCCCCAGTTGGAATTAAACATCATACATCAAAGATTGAAGGAGAGACAAAAATCAGAGCGTCGTTGTCCATGAAGGTTGGTGGCCTCGAATTCAAATTCGACAGCTAGTTCTCGCATCTATGAAGTGTTCTGTCATGTACCAAGTTCGAATTAAACATCATAGATCATAGATGAAGGGGGGACAAAAATCAGGTGATATTTGAGAACAAAAAGATCTATTCAAGTATGTTAGTGTTGATTCTTCTTTTAATTTCTCCTTTTTTTCACTTCTTCTTGCTAAATTCATTGCGTTATTCTTAACGGAATCTCTTTTGGTTTTGATTCAATTTGATGTTTATATTAAAATTGTAGTTATATGTGGAGATTTGTTATCTGAGTTCTGAAATAGGATCATACATGTTAGTGTTGTTTTTTCTTTTTAACTCCAAATTTTCCCTGATTACTGAATTTAGTTCATGATTCTAAACTGAATCTCTTTTGGTTTTGTTTCAATTCAGTATTTATATTGAAATCCCAATTATATATGGAATTTTGTTGTTTGACTTCTGAAATAGGATCATACACCTAACATGGTTTGCAATCCAATATAATTCTTGGATCAGAAATGCTTCTATTCACACCAGATTATATTCCATGTGTACGATCTTATGATGTTTGATTGTTTGATTAGGCAGTACTAAACATTGTTTTCACTTTGTAATTACAAATTATTATATAAAATTAGTTTTGATTTTTTACTTGTGAAATGCAACAACAAATTAAACAGTCTTCAGACCAACTCTTATCAGCCTACCTTATGCTATTTCTTATATATACTTTGTTTACTAGGTAAATAAATTCATTTATATGAGGAATTATGAGTCTCTGTAGTTATAGAATATTGAATTATGCATATTTTTCAATGCTAACTCACGAAAGGATGAAAAATCAGGGTAGGATAACTATTTCTGGTTAAACTAGCCCACAGTATTGTTTTCGCATTTATTTTTATTTGTTCACACCCGTTAAAAAGGTGTGAACAAACTCATATTGGGTACTAACGAGTCTTCTTATGTGGAAAGTTTTGACATGACGTGATATAGGCAGACACTAGTGTTGTATGTTAAGAAGTAGGTCTGCAATCGAGTGACAAAAACAAATGATTGAGATAAGACACAAGACAAGTGGGCATTTCGGGTTCTCTTTCTTTAGACGTACTGAGTAGTTCTGGTAGTTGCTTATGAGTGGTATTTTCTTTTTGATGGTTCTAGGAGCGTTGCTCGATCATTTGTGCGAGGTACGATTTACAGTTCAATTATTTTATTTGATAAGAACCCTAAGTTAATGGATCTTAGGAGACATAGACACTTATAGTACACCATATTTCAGCTAGAGTAGTAGTACTAAAGATGATTACATATGATCATCACATACTAAGCCTATACTTATTCACCAAAATGTTGACTGGCCCCCTCTTTTTCTGTCTTTTTTCCTTACAACAGGAGGACATAGCAGCATGTGATTAGCCCATTCATGATACTTAAAGAGTTGTGCCTACTTTTGAAGATTAATTTTATCATATTTACTCTTAATGTATTATTCTTTCTTATTAGTACAGTTTATTCCAATGTATCAGAGTTTGAAAGATATTTTTCTATGTAGTATGTAGTGGACCAAATACTAATTTTTTTTAAGACTATGATTTGGATATTTTTTGAGTTATTCATGTAAGTTTTATTCCTTTCACTGTGAGTTTTGAAACTTTAGAAAATTTTATATTCCATCTTCTTGTTTGAAGCACTAATGCAAAATGTTAAACGCTAATGATTCACATTTCCTGACGTTTACAAGCATTAATGCAAAACGCATGTGGAAAGTTTTAAAGAAAATATTTTTCACAAGGTATTTTCAGTATAGTTTCCATATGTTTTCAAAATGGACCTTTTAAGAAAAATATGTAAGTATAAAGAAATGATTTTTCAAGAACTTTCCCAAAAAAAAAAGCAAATCAAAATCACTCTTACTCATGCCTACGCTAACTCCCTTTCATCCCTATTTTATCCCTTATCTCTTAATCCTATTTATGCTATCTATGAATTATTACTAGTGAAAAACTCTTAATGTTCATTGTTTGACGATGCCAGGCTCGTAGGTTCGGGCTAGAGCGATGCAGTAGAGATTTCGGGTGTGAACATCCTCATATGATTCTACCGTTATCTACATGTGAAAGGTCATGCCAAGATCTCTTGCAGAAAACGATGTTCGTTTTAGTTAGCAGTAGCATTCTTCTGTAGAAAAATGATGATCGTTATACATGAATGGTGTATGAAAATTGTAGAAAATTTTGTTGCAATTGTTTGTACTATTAAAAATTTGTTGAAATAAATTTTTATTTGTTTATTTCAATCTGTGACGTATAATATTAGTAAAACGAATACATTTAATATGTTGTATCTATAAGCTGTAATTTTTTTTTATTGATTTATAAATCTATTGCAACGGGCATATACTGTTGCAAAAGGATCTGTTGCAACAGCAAAATCCTGTTGCAAAAAACTGTACCGAAACAGAAAATAACATTTGCAAAAAGTTTCTGTTGCAATAGCAAAAGCCTGTTGCAAAAAAGTATACCTCAACATCTTATTGCAATAGGCGGAAAATGTTGTGAACTTTTTACAACTTCGGCTATACCAACAGGCGTGGGTCTGTTGCAATTGGTCTACTGCAATGGATATTGTTTGTTGCGAAAAGTATTTTTTGTTGTAGTGCTAGGACCTCGATCTGGCCGGGGCCTCAAAATATTGTAGTTCTATATAAAAAAGTGACATATAGTTATGTTTTTGGAAGTGAGCATGGCTCATTGGAAAATTGGCATGCTTCTTTCTGTAAGTGCGAGAGTTCGATCCCTATTAGAAGCACTTTTTCGAAGTATTGATTTTACCTAGCAATTTTAGGCTTTGATTTTGCATTTGGCCTCTAGTTTGCCAGCACCGACCTGATTATATCTGTTATAGTGAAGGTATTATTTCTTACGTTAGTAGATCTTTGTAGAATAATGGATTAACTGTAGTATTCCTTGCCTCCTCAAATTGGTGCAAACTAAGTCATAATTCTATTGCATTATATTGATGGGGACTACAATTTTCCTCCTCAATGTATATGTAAGAACCCGAACTTCCCTGTGAAGGAAAGCCTAGATTGCTTTGAGAACAAGCCATATCGGAACACAGACAGAAGAACATTACATTGCTTATTACAACAATTTCATCAGATTACAAGAATATATAGAGTATGAATAAATATTATACATCAGAGAAATATCAGAGATTTAATTACATTACTACAGCGGAAAAATAATACAATACACAACTGAAAGAGATATACGAATACAGAGCTTTCCAGATATCGTTCCAGCTGTAAATCAGGATCCTATGAATATAAATCTGCAAAACCAAAACTACTAGCTGCCCGTGTCAAAATAAGGGCACCCAGAGTTTAGGTTAAAACAATAAACTCAAGGTCAGTCATGTGACTGGTGTGAGAACTAAAACAGTTATTTAAAACTTTACTTTAAAATAAAGTAAATCAAGGGACCACGCCGTATAAAACGGAACGGGTTTCCTCTCAAGAATACCAGTGCATATAACAAAACAACACACTACTTTTTGGAAAAATGAAGCTATTATAAGACCCAGGTCCCATTACACAATGCAACGTAAGCCGGAGGATAGGGTTTTCCCTTATAATAGCCAAACATGCTTGGTACATTAAAACAAATCATTCGATACTATTATAAGTGCATGGTGCATAAAACAACTTCAATCACAAATGTATCAATCCTAGGCGGCATGGGTACCATATATCATGTCGCCAATACTAGGCTCTACAATCAAAACCACAAATGTCACGTATTGGAAGTTGGATTTCCATCTATGAACTGAGGCAAGGGATCATCCTCACCGAATTCGAGACGCTCTAGCCCGCCCGTCAGGTCAGAGCTCGAGTGACCTTTGGATCATCAGGGTAGGTCCATCGATGTGGATTAAAATGCCTGAACACTGCGTTTTCCCGCCCTATGGGGGCGTCAATGAGCCAAATGACTCCATCGGACCCGGATCGTCCGATCTAACTGATGCGCTTCGCAATCCATCATCCACATAAATAAAATGTCCGGACGTGTAAAACCCGAAACACCACTCCTAGCTAGAAGGAAACGCATGCCCTCCCTGATGTCCTCTCCCGTTTCTGGTTCACACTGGGGTGTGAGACTCGCGAATTAACGCTACACAAAGCGATGCCACAAAGGCCATGCTTTGATCATCAACCACAAGACTCTTCTTTTCAATAAAAGCCTTGATCATTTGCATCTCAGTATGCCACACAAGCAATTCATGCCATGCGACTGATATCTATCGATATATAACTTCTGCGCTCGTACGTCTCAGAGAAGGGCGTTAAGCAAGATAATAAATTCTCCCCCGCCAAACAGATATATATTAAATAGAAATCAATCAACACAGAATAAAATCCAATGTCAGACACACAACCCATTTACAAGACTGTTGTAGGTCTGAACGAAACCGGAGGAACCTTATTCCTCGCATATCCATCGATCTCCAAGTACAAGTGGACGATCGCCAACTGATTCCCTCCTCTTGGGTGTACAGCCTAATCAAGATCATCAGTAATTATACAAACGATGTGAAGACCTCCTGTCTTCAACCACCGTCTTCATCGTCGACTTCTCATCGATTCAGTTATTCAGAATGGGATAAACCCGGTCTTTTCGAATAGCTCGCGTATATATATAACAAAAAAGTGTTATAAAAACACAACATACGCTTTTTTCCAATCCAGAATATTACTTTATTCAAATATTCTTTTACATTGGGAAAGGTTCCCATTAATTTTATCAAAGATAAATTCTTTAAATTTATTCTTTAATCTTCCTTTGAATATAAATTCAAACCATATTATGGTTTATCCAAACTAGTCGGGATTAACGAACCTTACCGGAGTAATCATTTGTTAAATTTACCAACCTCAACCTATTCATCCCATGGAGTAAAACTGGTAATACTTCATATCTAACACCAAGGTGTTATCGGTAGTTGTTGTATATAACAATGTTGTATACACAATTATATGATTTATTTTTATGATAACAACCAAATAAATATTATTTTAAATGTGTTTGTTACTGTACTGTTCTATATATATACATCACAGACAGGAATATAATATTTATATTTAAATAGAATACGACTGTACAGACATTCATATATTCATACAACATTTTATTTAAATCAAATATTATATTTCAATCTTTCAAACAGTACAACTATTTATAACTCCACCATTTACGATTCAAATATTTTTTGAATATTTCTGACATAACACATTTAACACATCACAGAAATTGTACTATTAAAATATTCAAACAAAATAAACAGATTGAATTGAACAACAAAATATATTTTATTTCAAACACATCTGTTTATTACAAATGACAGTACAATTTTTAATCACGTCTACAAACACTCTCATATACATAAATTCCTCACTTATACAATCACTTCTATACACTGACTCATCACTGCATCAATCTTCATCTTTTGTCTTAACAGCATTCTTCTGACTGTCCAGTCATCTTCATACTTGTCACAGAAGAACACACACAGTAGACTTCGACAAAAATAAAATTCAATACAAACAAATAAAAATTTACTTTTAAATTTTATTTGCCTCAGAATTACGGTGTGTTTCTCATCATTTTTCTAGACATGGTCTGATATGCAAGGACAAAAAAACTTGTCTGGATGGCTGCATATACACACGTGTATATATATACACTTGTGCACTGCCTCGCCAATCCAGTGTGCGACTGAGGAGTAGCCACATGGACCGTCTCGACTCAGCACACTAGAAAACAATTCAACATATCACCATATAGACGAGTCACAATAAATACATGTTTTCAGCAAAACAATGGTACAACCATATAAAGGTGAAATTAGTTATAATCATAATCGAGCACAATGGTAATCAAGTCCAAATGGAAAGAGACAAAGTGCAGCATGCTCGAGTCAGCACGCAAAAGTGGTGCATGGACCTGGACAAATGTGCAAAAGCATCAAAACAGCATAGTGGACATGGTGAACAACTGAAATACCTTGGTGAAAATATAATTGCAACAGCTTTAAAATGGACCAACTATTTACAAAAAACAATTCAGTTTCAAGGGAAAAGGATGGACACCATTACAACCCAGTTTTAAAGTGAAGCAGAAGTACAAGCAGCATAGTGCGGCAGTTTTAACAAAACTACAGGCAGTAACAAGATGATGAAGACATGGCATGGATGACATAGATGGTGTACATCAATGCAAAATCGAGTGGCATTTTAAACAAGGCAGTCTTCATGGTGAGGCAGCATTGGTAGAGGAGTTCACACAGCAACTATGATGTAACAGACTAGTAAAAGATGCAAACTAATTAACAAGAAGGAAGAACACAACTACAGGGGGTCGAGAACAATGTCAAGCAATACAACATAATGATTCACAATGACTCCAAATTCAGCACAGACCAAACAAGTGTACCATACAGTGAAACAGCAGTGGTGCAAATACAAGTGATAGGGTAATGAAAGCATACACATTTCATGTTCATGGCAGCTCAGCAAATCAATATACAAGTGCACAAATGGTCGAGCTCAGTAGTACAGCATGGGCAAGCTTAATGGTAAATGATCAAGTTGTGTAGCAAAAAATGACAAGCAGCACGGAAAGCATGGTTTCAGCATGGCAAACAAGCATATGGACATAGCAGCAGTTTCATATTCAAACAAATTGGAATGTTAAAGTAGTGTTGAACGAGACATAATCAAAGTGTTCTTATCAGTTCTTAGATTTCAAATAAAACGTCCGTTTAAAACTCAAGACAAGTTCAAGTAATGACTGTTTTTATTTCAAAGGCATCAGATCAAAGACGACGCAAGTAAAAGTGTGTAACTGTTCCTATCTAAGTGTGTGAGAAGATATCAAATTCATCAAAGCATTCATCAACAAAGTGTCTGCATGAAAAGTTCAATTTTAGATGCAATAAGGACAGACACAAGTAATATATGAAAGACAGATATGCATGAACCAATTTTAAGTGCAAAGAACAATTGTAGAGGTGTTCTTTAATGTCAAGCATAGTATCTGTTTAAGGCGATAACAAGAGTATTCACAAAGGTAGAATCGGTTCTTATCTCGATCAAGAGTAGCGTCTAACCAAACTATTATCATATTCCATTCAAAATTTACTGAGAACAGGTTAACTCAGAAATGGTCAAAGAAAAATAAAATTCAAAGTTTAAGTGTTCAAAGGAAGAAGTCAAGCCACTAAGAAATCAATTCCAGAATATTTGAGTCTAGAAAAATATATACGGCAATTATTTTAAGGACCAATTCAAAGCAGGAAATTCAAGTTTAAAATATACAGGTTAAACGCAAGTTACTCCACAAAATTTTAATTCCAGAAATCGAAGAAATATCCAGAAGCAATTCTAGAAAACACGAAAATTTCAAACCCAAACTATACGCAATATCAGACCAGTTCTAATACAAAATTAGAGCAAAAAATTAGGATTTTAATCCTATAAATACACCGATTCATCACTGGTTTCAAAAAAAATCCAAGATCGAAGAAATTAAAAGCAAACAATTGAATTAAAAATCATACTAGGAAAAGGAGAAGACTTGGATCCAAATCAGAGCTTCATCAACTCAACCGAAGAAGAGCTTGCAATAGGAACTCGAGAACATCATAGCATCGGATTTCAGAATCAAAGAACCAAAACCCTAATCACAGTCGCCATTTCTATTTTAGAAGGAAACCCTAGAGCCGCCATTTTTACAGCAACAAAGTGATCGAACTCAAGTGAGAAGGAGTGAAGCAAGTAAAAAGGGCCGGCCAAGTTTTAAAACCAAAGGGGATAACCCCTATTTTAATTCCTGGGGGTTTTTAAAGTTTTTCTTAATGGTTTTTTATTGTTTTGATTTTGTTTGTCTTTAATTTCAATTTGTTATCAAGTCTAGAGTTTCTAGTTTGTCTCTAAAACTAGGGAGACGAATTACAGGGTCTGTAATTTGGGGAAATATGGTTTTGGGGATAAAAACCAGTGCAGGGTTTTGAGCGTAGGGTTATGAACAGTTGGGAGCAAGTGTTGCAAGTTTACAGGGGATTGTAAGCGTAGAGATTGTTTTAACTCCTAGTAGAAACCTTGGGGAATGCAGCAGTAGGTAGGGTTTTGCCGAAGCTGGGTATATCTGTGTGTTATTTATTTTCTGCATTTATTCTGTTTTTAATCTGTGTTGTGATTATTTAATTACTCTGTGAAAATCTGCGATAAACCCTATTCACCCCCCTCTAGGGTTAATTTAGATCCTACAAGTGGTATCAGAGCAGGTATTTTTTATTTTATTTTAACTCTAGAATCATGAATCTATCCAATAACGCGTTTTCTGAGGGTCAGTCCATAGCTAGGCCACCAATGTTTAATGGAACTGATTATGCATATTGGAAATATAGGATGAAAATTTATTTGAGTTCAGTCGACTATGATGTATGGGGTATTACTGAAACGGGTTATAGATCTCCCACTGTTATTCTTAGTGGTGCTGAAATTCCTAAATCAAAAGACATGTGGGATGCAAATGATAAAAAATTATTTACAACTAATGCCAAAGCAATGAATGCTTTAATCTGTGCTCTTGATAAAACTGAATTTAATCGAATTTCTCATTGTGAGACTGCACAGGAAATATGGCATACGTTGGAGGTCACGCACGAAGAGACATCTCAAGTGAAGGAACCTCGTCTCGCTCTACTCAACAACGAATATGAAAATTTCTCTATGCAAAAAGACGAAGATATAAAAGAGATGTATGGACGCTTCTCGTCACTAGTCTACAATGCAAAAGCTCTTGGCAAAACCTATACTTAAGTGGAATTGATCAGAAAAATATTGAGAGTGCTACCGATGAATTTTGAAGCTAAGGCGACGGCGATACAAGAATCAAAAGATCTGAATAAAGTAAGCATGGAAGAGTTGATCGGAAATCTGATTACTTACGAGATGGAGTTAAAAGCAAGAGAAGAACGAAAGGATTCTGAATCAAAGAAAAAGATGATCGCTCTAAATAATTCTGTTGAAAGTAATGATGATGATCCCGTTGAAGAGCTAGCCATGATTTTGAAAAAGTGGGCTAAAGGAAAATACAAACCATGAAAGAAGAATTCAAAAACCGACAAGTTCGAAAGTTTAGATAGTTCAGACGATGAAGTGTTTTGCTACAATTGCAAGAAACCCGGACATATCAAACCAAATTGCCCACAACTTAAAAATGAAAAGAGGAAGAAGTTCAGAAGGAAGAAGAAGGCTTTTGCTGCTACATGGGATGACGAGGAAGGAAAAGAAGTTTCTGAAAGTGATGAAGAAGAAGATAATTTGTGTCTTATGGCTCAATCTGATTCGGAAGGTAGTGAAGAGGATTCTAGTGAGGTATCGAATTTTACCTATAAAGAATTAATTCTAATGTGTCACTACCTCACGAAAACTGTTGATTCTCTTGAACTAAAAGTTAAGAAATTGAGATCTGATAGGTCAAAACTAGTTCAAGAAAATAACAGTTTAGAAAGAAAACTTGAAAAGGGTAAGAATTCACCGTTTTCAGAATGTGAAAAATGTCAATTTTTGAGTAATGATTTTATGAAATTAAAAACTTATCTTGAGTTACTTAAAAGTGAAAACATGAATTTGAAAAACGAAAATCATGATTTGGAAAAGGAAATTGAAAAGTTTAGAGAACCTGAAAAACTTGATTTTGAAAAGCGAAAACAATTTGAAATTGAAATTTCTAAGTCCAATGCTAAAATCAAAGCACTTGAGAACGAAAATTTGATTTTAAAACAAACTGATGCTGAAAAGAGGAAAATCGCTATTAATTGTTGTTCAAATTTAATGAAAGAAAATAGCGATCTTAAATTTAAAATTCAATGACTTGAGTCAGCATTGATTAAATTTTCTAAAGGAGAGAAGTCATTGAATATGTTGTTAAAAAATCAATTTTTTGTTCAGAATAAAAAGGGACTTGGTTTTGAATCTGATCAAGTTTAAAAACAAAATTTTAATGATTTTAAAAATCCTTCAATTGGCTTCGAAAACGATCAAATTGAATTTTTGAAATTTAATAATTTCAAAGGGTTTTTAAATCATAAACAAATTGATAACTCTTTTAAAAACAATTCATTTAAATCTGTTTGGATTCCAAAAAATAACAAAACAAATTTAAACAAATCTAAACAAATTTGGGTTCCAAAGGGTACGCTAGTGAATAGTAATGGATTGTTATATAAACGGGTTTAGGTACCAAAACGTGTAAACGAAGATAAGAGTGGGAAAACAGTTTTTGTTAAACCACTCGATCCCTTAAACATTTAGGTACCGAGGATAAGCTAAGGAACAACAGTGCTTAAGATAGATAGAATTCAAATTGATTCATATTATCGAATTATTTGGAGTTCCTTAGTCATAGATTTAGAGTTGGAGATTCATTGGATCACATCGATTATGGTAAGTCAGGTATGATCTCTAAGCTCATTTTTTATTCCATTTTTGTTTTTTTTTTGTTTTTTTTCTTTTATTCTCTTTAATAATTACTTGGTTGATTTTGAAATCATTCATTATAGATTGTTGAAATTCCTAGATAATAAAAAATTTGATTTTTTTAAAGTGATCTCAAATAATTATCTGTCATTGACTGTTTCTTGTGTTTGTCTAAAAATTCTCTGAAAATTTCACTCATGATTCTTGCTTTGAAAATAATCTTGTGCTGCTCTGATAAGGAAATTGATTTGATTCATTTTAAGTGTGTTGGTGATTAAATGATAAGTTAGAAAATCAGTAACTAGATTTAGTTAAAATTCATAGGCAATTTGAATTAAATATATAAATAGTTTTTTTTTAAAAAAAAATTGTCTAGGAGCAATCATTGTTAGAAATATTAGAAAATTCCATTTTCTACTAAATGATTTTTAAAAACTGATTTTCAACATGCATTGATATTTTCAAAAACTCCTCTTGAAATTGATATTTTCAATTTTAAAATAATTTTTGATTATTTATACAAAAATTGAAACTACTGATTAATTTGAACCGTTTTGAGACTCATCAAAATTATTGATAGATTTATGAAACCGTGATGAGTTGTGACTATGGTATAATTCATAACTAGAGGAGATATTATTTTAAATCTCATGATGATTGAACAGATTTTATAATATCTTTGAATTAGAGCTTATTTCACGGCCATCTTCTATATCTACCATATTTCTGTCATTCATCATGGTTTTATCTAATTTGGGGAGTTCTAATTATTCTTGGAATTAAAAATAAAATAAATAAATAAATTATCCTTGGTATTCACTCACATTTAAAAATCCTCGCGGTTATGCGTGGGTGAATTACCTTAATCTCTATGTGCTTCCATTCTCACTTAAAAGACCTTTGGGCTGTGCATGGATGGAACTCATTAGAAAGGATAAAGTTAAGTTACTACTAACCCCATTTAAAAGACCTTTGGGCTATGCGTGGTTAGAAAGTGCTTAACACATTTTTTAGCATTTTTAAAATTTTTAAAATTCATATTCTTATTGAACTCTCCTCATTCTACAAAATCCATCGTAAATCCATTCATTCTGAAAGTGAAATTTGCTTCTGGTTTAAATATTATTATGATTTTTGTTTGATTAAATGGGTTTTACGATATATATTCTCTCTCTTGATTTGTTTATATTTTTAATCTATATTCATCACTGTTTTAATTTATATTATCCTTTTGATGATAACAAAAGGGGGGAAATGGTCATGATTTTGATTGATGAGTATTTAATTCAAAAATATTTTAAGATTGGAAATTAAATATCTAGAGGGAGATTGGTCGATTAGATTTTATTGTCATATTTTCCACATGTATAGGGGGAGTTCAGTTGTAGGGGGAGCATACAAATATGGGGAGTAATATATTTCACTTTCAAACACATTCAAAATCTTTCATTTGTTTGTCATCGTCAAAAGGGGGAGAATGTTGTATATAACAGTGTTGTATACACAATTATATGATTTTAGTTTGATGATAACAACCAAATAAATATTATTTTAAATATGTTTGTTACTGTACTGTTCTATATATATACATCACAGACAGGAATATAATATTTATATTTAAATAGAATACGACTGTACAGACATTCATATATTCATACAACATTTTATTTAAATTAAATATTATATTTCAATCTTTCAAACAGTACAACTATTTATAACTCCACTATTTACAATTCAAATATTTTTTGAATATTCCTGACATAACACATTTAACACATTACAGAAATTGTACTACTAAAATATTCAAACAAAATAAACAGATTGAATTGAACAACAAAATATATTTTATTTCAGTCACGTCTGTTTATTTCAAATGACAGTACAATTTTTAATCACGTCTACAAACACTCTCATATACAGAAATTCCGCACTTATACAATCACTTTTATACACTGACCCATCACTGCATCAATCTTCATCTTTTGTCTTCATAGCATTCTTCTGACTGTCCAGTCATCTTCATACTTGTCACAGAAGAACACACACAGTAGACTCGACAAAAATAAAATTCAATACAAACAAATAAAAATTTATTTTTTAATTTTATTTTCCTTAGAATTACGGTGTGTTTCTAATCATTTTTCTAGACATGGTCTGATATGCAAGGACATAAAAACTTGTCTAGATGGCTGCATATACACACGTGTATATATATACACGTGTGCACTGCCTCGCCAATCCAGTGAGCGACTGAGGAGTAGCCACATGGGCCGTCTCGACTCAACGCACTAGAAAACAATTCAACATATCACAGTATAGACGAGTCACAACAAATACATGTTTTCAGCAAAACAATGGTACAACCATATATAGGTGAAATTAGTTATAATCATAATCGAGCACAATGGTAATCAAGTCCAAATGGAAAGAGATAAAGTGCAGCATGCTCGAGTCAGCAAGCAAAAGTGGTGCATGGACCTGGACAAATGTGCAAAAGCATCAAAACATCATAGTTGACATGGTGAACAACTGAAATACCTTGGTGCAAATATAATTGCAACATCTTTAAAATGGACCAACTATTTACAAAAAACAATTCAGTTTCAAGGGAAAAGGATGGACACCATTACAACCCAGTTTTAAAGTGAAGCAAAAGTACAAGCAACATAGTGCGGCAGTTTTAACAAAACTACAGGCAGTAACAAGATGATGAAGACATGGCATGGATGACATAGATGGTGTGCATCAATGCAAAATAGAGTGGCATTTTATACAAGGCAGTCTTCATGGTGAAGCAGCATTGGTAGAGGAGTTCACATAGCAACTATGATGTAACAGACTAGTAAAAGATGAAAACTAATTCACAAGAAGGAAGAACACAACTACAGGGGGTCGAGAACAATGTCAAGCAATATAGCATAATGATTCACAATGACTCCAAATTCAGCATAGACCAAACAAGTGTACCATACAGTGAAACAGCAGTGGTGCAAATACAAGTGATAGGGTAATGAAAGCATACACATTTCATGTACATGGTAGCTCAGCAAATCAACATACAAATGCACAAATGGTTGAGCTCAATAGTACAGCATGGGCAAGCTAAATGGTAAATGATCAAGTGGTGTAGCAGAAAATGACAAGTAGCACGGAAAGCATGGTTTCAGCATGGCAAACAAGCATATGGACATAGCAGCAGTTTCATATTCAAACAAATTGGAATGTAAAAGTAGTGTTGAATGAGACATAATCAAATCGTTCTTATTAGTTCTTAGATTTCAAATAAAACATCAGTTTAAAAGTCAAGATAATTTCAAGTAATGACTGTTTTTATTTCAAAGGCATCAGATCAAAGATGACGCAAGTAAAAGTGTGTAACTGTTCTTATCTAAGTGTGTGAGAAGATATCAAATTCACCAAAGCATTCATCAACAAATTGTCTGCATGACAAGTTCAGTTTTAGATGCAATAAGGGCATACACAAGTAATACATGACAGACAGATATGCATGAACCAATTTCAAGTGCAAAGAACAAGTGTAGAGGTGTTCTTTAATGTCAAGCATAGTATCTGTTTAAGGCGATAACAAGAGTATTCACAAGGGTAGAATCGGTTCTTATCTCGATCAAGAGTAGCTTCTAACCAAACTATTATCATATTCCATTCAAAATTTACCGTGAACAGGTTAACTCAGAAATGGTAAAAGAAAAATAAAATTCAAAGTTCAAGTGTTCAAAGGAAGAAGTCATGCCAATAAGAAATCAATTCCAGAATATTTGAGTCTAGAAAAATATATACGGCAATTATTTTAAGGACCAATTCAAAGCAGGAAATTCAAGTTTAAAATATACAGGTTAAACGCAAGTTACTCCACAAAATTTAAATTCCAGAAATCAAAGAAATATCCAGAAGCAATTTTAGAAACCACGAATATTTCAAACCCAAAATGTACGCAATATCAGACCAGTTCTAATACGAAATTAGAGCAAAAAAATAGGATTTTAATCCTATAAATACACCGATTCATCACTGGTTTCAAAAAAAATCCAAGATCGAAGAAATTAAAAGCAAACAATTGTATTAAAAATCATACCAGGAAAAGGAGAAGACTTGGATCCAAATCAGAGCTTCGTCAACTCAACCGAAGAAGAGCTTGCAATAGGAACTCGAGAATATCATAGCGTCGGATTTCAGAATCAAAGAACCAAAACCCTAATCACAGTCGCCATTTCTATTTCAGAAGGAAACCCTAGAGCCGCCATTTTTTACAGTAACAAAGTGATCGGACTCAAGTGAGAATAAGTGAAGTAAGTAAAAAGGGCCGGCCAAGTTTTAAAACCAAAGCGGATAACCCTATTTTAATTCCTAGGGATTTTCAAAGTTTTTCTTAAGGGTTTTTAATTGTTTTGATTTTGTTAATCTTTAATTCCAATTTCTTATCAAGTCTAGAGTTTTCTAGTTTGTCTCTAAAACTAGGGGACGAATTATAGGGTTTGTAATTTGGGGAAATCTGGTTTTGTGGATAAAAACCAGTGCAGAGTTTTGAGCGTAGGGTTAAGAACAGTTAGGAGCGAGTGTCGCGAGTTTACAGAGGATTGTAAGCGTAGAGATTGTTTTAACTCCTAGTAGAAACCTTGGGGAATGCAGCAGTATGCAGGGCTTTGCCGAAGCTGGGTATATCTGTGTGTTATTTATTTTCTGCATTTATTCTGTTTTTAATCTGTGCTGTGATTATTTAATTACTCTGTGAAAATCTGCGATAAACCCTATTCACCCCCCCCCCCCCTCTAGGTTTAATTTAGATCCTACAGTAATTTCAATTACCATTTCACGTTCAAATGTAATTAAAGATTTAACTATCGCCTGGAGCAAAACTGGTGATACTCCATTCTCGATCATTTCAATCTAATTAAAGATTCATTAAAAATCTAATTCGGCTTTAATTTCCAAAAATCATTACTTAATGATTCTTTGAAGTTAAAAAATAAATCTTATCTTTAACGGGGTTAAAGAACTAATGTCATTTAAAACACAGTTCACGATAAACCCAAAATCTCATTCCATTAACAATGGAATCTTCACGAAAAACAAATCAGTATATATAATCGATGTGAACTTCCATATCAAACCGATAATATAAATGGAATAACATCAAGGCCTTTTAAATTCCGGATATAATAGCTGTCTTCCTCCATAGAAATTCACTTTGATTATTACCAAATCGAATTCCATTCCATTCCAATTTATTTTATTAAATTGTACTTTGGAAAATCTCCTTTAAATCTTTTCTAAAGATTTATAAATTCCAAATCACATTTCACTGTAAATTGGGTTAAAGAACGAATTTCGTTAAAACACAATTCACAACAAACCCAATTCACATTCCATTAATTATCGGATTAAAGAACAAATGTTATTTAAAACACCGTTCACGTTAAACCCAAAAATCAATTCCAATTCAATTTCAGTTAAATGTTAATTAATTGTTATACTTCATTAAATCTAAATCTTTTTCTCAACTGGGTTTAAGAACAATGTTAGTGAAGACACCAGTAACGTCGAACCCAAATCCCATTTGATATTAAATTCTACGACAAACCCAAATACAAGGCTCTAAATAGAATATATATCGGCTTATATTCAATATCAAATTCTACGACCAACAAGTATCGTATTGGAAATAACAATATAAATATATCTTTCAAATTTCCATAACAATATCTGTATAATCACGAAATTCAACATCGAAATATTCCAAAGACAATTTTGGTTCACATCCATTTCCAATTCATTTATTGGAAATTTTGGTTATTTTTAAAACCATTTCAAATCCAATTTAATTATTTTAAAAACATTGGATTTATAATTATAGTTCAAAACTAGTTCATTTCGATAAAAATCTATTTTTATCCTTTCACATATGGAATTTTTCATCCCAATTCTTTCCAAATCATTTCTTATGATTTTACACTAATTATTGATATTTTTTAATAATTTTATCAAGGCCCGTACAGTCGATTTCCATCAACGGCCATCGAACTACACTTACAACGACCTTTTCCAAATTTGATTTGAACATAATTCCAAATCCAAACATTAGATTTCAAATCTCTAATATTCGTTAGAAAGCCCTTTATGATACGAACCCAACGGTTCCGGTTTTAGGAGAATCCGACGGTCGGATCTCTCGTAATGCCCGTTCAAAATCAATGGTCGAAATTCGCGAACTACCGCGGCGCGACGTGTTCTATTCAGGCCATTATATAATATATATATATATATAATTCATCGATTTCCTTTTAAAATGTATTTTATAAATTGTTTTAAATTCGTTTTCAAAATGATTTCAACTTCATATTCAATTCCTAATCAAAATTGAATATTCCATATAATCGATATATAAATGATAATATTTTCAAAACATTTGATTTTGAAATCAATTCCTTTTCGATATTCATTATAAAAATGAATAAAATCGATATAAATATCGTTCACATCAAAATGGCGTCATACTAATCGACACGACTTTATATATTTAAATATATTCGTGACCATCCCAAATCGGACATCAAAATCATATTTTGATTCTTTTCTGAACATTATTTGAAAATATTCATTATTTTAGAATAATCATTATTTTAAAATATTCATTCTTCTGAACTGGAATCAGACATAGTCAATTACCATATAATTTGATTATATGGATTTCACACAACAAATGTGTATAACAACAATGAAAACAACAATCCATCATCCAGAGTGCATTCTATACTGTATAAGCATTAAATATAAATATTTAACGCTTATAACAACCTGTCAATCAATCGATCGACATATAACTAATTATAGGGATTAGTGTATGTCCAATTTCATCCCAATACGCGTGTGGGGTTTCAAACAATCAAACATAGGTTTTATTTGTGCAGTTGGGCGATGTGTAAAATTTATCGTCCCAATCAATATCAGTCAAATTAGTGTACATAAACAAATCGCTTGATTTGTAAATGAATATTTATTCTCTTTCATATTTATGTTAAAAATTATATTTTTAACGATAAAATATTTATTCGGTTCATTTACACAATAAAAATGATATTTTTATTGTTCTAATATATTTTAGAAAATTTCGGCGGCATAACGACACGATACTAGAAATGGGATAAGGCCTAGCCTTATCCCCAGTCTAATAATGGCCTCCGCCATACACATACCAATCTAATCAATTCCATTTCACCCAAACAACAAATTCAAACCAATAATCCTATCAACTACACAACCAAACAAACAAGTCGTCCATGGTCTGTGGACGATGGGGAGCAGTTCATATATGCAGTTACACAAAAAATAACTATATAAAGAAAATTAAAGTGAGAAGTTCTCACCTTTGGGTTCCACTCCGCCGTTATTTATCAGATGGTTTTGATATTTTTCTCGTTCGTTCCATCGCAATCTGTTTCACGCGGTATATGTTAAAAATTATATTTTTAACAACGCTATATATTTTAAAAATCACATTATTATACTGCTACTTCATACATAAAAATCATATTTTTATCCCGATGCCATATATATATATATAAATCAGATTTTTATAACGCTCCATGTTTTATAAAGATGATATTTTTACAACACCACTACATATAAAAAGAGTACATTTTTATTTCAACACTACATAAATAAAAATCATATTTTTATCGCTTCTTCATCTAAATAAAAATCATAACTTTATCACTTTGTTTGCCTTATAAAAATCACAACTATATCACTACTTCTTATATAAAAATCTAATTTTTATATTGCTACTTCAAAATAAAAACCATATTTTTATTATAAAATAAAAATCATATCTTTCATATGAATAAAAATCCGATCTTTTCACATTCAAATAATTTAATTTTTATATTGTTATCTATATGATAAAAATTATATTTTTATAACACCACTCACATAAAAATCATATTTTTATATTTATTACGTTCATATAAAAATATATAATCTTTATAAACTGGAAATTATAAGTTTTATAACCTAAAGATCCCCTCTTTAAGAAGAAATAAAAATCAAAGAGATTAAATCGAAGAAAGAGAACAAAAAAAACTCACCTTCATTCGATTTAATTTGTTGAAGGGGAAGGGGGAAATCACTGCCGTCAACTGGAAAAGGGGGGAGGGGGTCTCGAGGTGGGGTCGTTGATGCTCTCGCGGTCTGGGGAAGGTGGGAAGCTGGTTAGTGGCGGATTGGGGTTGTTGGGCGTCGATTGGAGGAGGAGAGAGTAGAAGAGAGAGAGGCATAGCAGAGGGGGGGGGGGGTGGGGATGGATCGTCGGCGGTGGAGTGCGGCTAGCGATGGCGGGGCAACGCGTCTGGGTGGCGCGGGTTTAGGACTCCAACGAATTTTTTTCCTGAAAACAATCGGTAAAAACTTGGAGTTGCACCTATTGAAGAGAAGTTAGTCCAATACCGCTTGAGATGGTTTGGACATATCCAACGTAGACCATACGATGCACCGTACGCGCTGGAATTCTAGGCCGCACCGAAGGCCCAAAGAGGGGTAGAGGTCGACCTAAAATGACATGGTAGGAGATAAGTATAACAGAGATGTGAATGTTGCGTTGGAGCTGTGGGCGTACCAGATGAGATCGGATTAGAAATGAGGATATTCGGAAAAAACTTGGAGTTGCACCTATTGAAGAGAAGTTAGTCCAATACCGCTTGAGATAGTTTGGACATATCCAACGTAAACTATACGATGCACCTGCACGCGTTGGAATTCTAGGCTGCGCCGAAGGCCCAAAGAGAGGTAGAGGTCGACCTAAAATGACATAGGAGGAGATAATAAAGAGAGATTTAAGTAACTGGAGTTTATCGGAAGAGCTGGTAGTTGATAGGAGTGCATGGAAATTGGCAATCCATGTACCAGAACCATAAGGTTTTTTTATTTTTTTTATAAGACTTTATTTCACGTTTACTGAACCTTTTTATTTTTTATTACTATTTTAGATTTTATTTCACTTTTATTGAACATTTTTACTAATTATTATTATTATTATTTAAAAAAAACCTTTATCGGATGACTTTTTATTTGATTGGTTATTTTAAACCCTTTATATATATATATATATATTATCATCATTATTAATTTTATTTTAATTTTGGGTTCCATATCTAGCCAACCCCAACTTGTTTGGGATATATGGCTTTGTTGTTGTTGTTGTAGTCGGGAGGGAAAAGTGAGGGTAGGGAGAGAGATAAGAGAGGGGGAGAGTATATTAATATATATATATATTATTTAATTTATTTTATTATTCACTTAAGGTTGACTTTTCTCTCGAAGCCCAAATCAAACCCAACGACTGTCACCCCTAGCTAATTACCCCTATTCCGAATACAATGGGATATGTCCCGCAAGCTGATTCGACTGTTTCGATCAGTTTCCGTTTAAATTAAACTTAAAATTTATATATTGATTTTAAACGTACATTTCAATTTACGGGGGTTACATACGGATCCTAAAAATTCTAGAAAAATTATTTCTAGCTTCGTATTGACGATACGATCCTAACAAAACTAATTTTGTCAAATTTTGAGACCGTTTGAAAAATGGCCATTTTCTGGTCGATCGAAATTGACAAAAACTGTTAAAACACGTTTTCTTTTGCCATGCTCACATATTGATTCAGAAAATTATGAATTTTGGAATCTAGCAATAACTTGACATCACATATCCAACAAAAGTGGTTTCGACGAAAACCGAGGTCGTTTGCAAAATTTCCCTTTTTAAGGGCCAGAATTCCATAACGACTATTCTGAATTTTCAACTGGACGTATCTTTTGATTCCTGTTATGAAATTTTGATTTTTCGGATTCGTTGGAAAGATATTTTCAAATATATTCAAATATTTTTGATTTCGCTAAAATCCGGTTTGTTTTGCATCCTGTACATTCATTTGAATTTTGAAATCGAATTTTCAAACTACCGCGCCATATTCAATTCCTTTTAAAATTAAAATAAAATATTTGTTCTCTAACGTCGATCTATATAAATATATACGTTCTAATTCTATTCAAAATAAATTTCTCGTCATTATTATTTAAAATTATCATTGTAAATATTCAAAATTATCATTGTAAATATTCAAAATTCACTAAAATTGCCAAAATAAAAATTTTAAATTGGTTCAGATTTTTGGGTTGTTACAGTATAGAAGCATACATTCATCCTCATATGCATGTTTTTTGTCCCATATAAGTAAAATGTATTAAAAATATTGGTGGTTTATATATATAATAGATAAATCAATTGCTCGTTTTTGTAATTCATATTTTCGAGTATAAATATTAGGTCCATGACTCCATGAGTATGGACAAGAAACATCTGAAGAGCGTTTAGAGAAGGATAAAATGTTTGTGCATGCAATTATAGGTGATGGTGAAAATAGGAGATGCAAGAGAAATGACATGTTAGGCGGTGGAGAAACCCTATGTCAATACGTTGGTCATGGGCAGTCATGGGCTCGAGAGGCTATACATTCTTCGTTTTAGTCTTGTATACATTTTAACTGGATATGCATAAATGTATGAATTATTTATTGATATTGTGTAATTGTATATATGTCACTACAAGAGAAATATCTTATTGCAACTACTTATTTGCAATTGGCGTTATACAACGAAATGTTTTTATTTATTTATTTGCACATATATATTTTTCAATAAATTACTATCTACTTAATCCTTTTTATCTGCTATGAATTGTTCAATTTAAATTATACGTTATGTGTTATACTATATTTTGTGACTCTCGCTTTGATATATATTCATGAATTATGTGTCATATCGCATTAGAACTTTGTAACTATAACTTTATATAGCTATTTGGAATGTTCTTCAAAATTTTGTTAATATAATATAGGTTAGTCTTTTGGAATGTGATTGTTTGTTATTCTTTGATACTATTTCTTTTAATCGATAAATGCTATTAATTATGTACTATGATATGTAAATTACAACTTTTATTTTTTCAGTCGCCAATAATACTTGTAAAGGATCAAATTGCAACTGACATTTCCAGTTGTTAAAACAATATATTACAACTATTTTAAACTACTTTGAAAAACCAATGCTAAACCTTACCTACAACACACATAAACAGAATAATCATTTTATTGCAACTTCACATATAAAGACTAATAGTTGCCAGCTACAGAATTACTATTTTGTTGTAGTTGAATAGTAAAGGCTAGACCGGGAAAGCGCATAAATTTCCAAATGCACTTATCACACACCCTTGCAACCCTTATTTTTAACAGGTATCTTGGTCTCTGCAATAGTCGTTGTTGTTTTAAACAGATATAATTGCTGTTTTTTTATTTTAAAATTTGAAATAACACAACTGCTTGTTTTCAATAGTCACATCTACATAAAATGACACATGCTCTTCTATATATACTCCCTCCTCTGTCTCTCGAAAATATAACAACCTCCGCCGCCTAAAATATTTTATGTTCAGAGGAATCCAGAATTGATGCCTACGTATCTCCTTTATGCTTTGTTGTATTCTGGAATTTGCTTAGGCTCTTCACCAAACTCAATTCGAGTGAGAACAAATAACTTTCCATACGAATACAACTCAAACCTGTTACTACCAAAATTAACTCCGGAACAGGCTGACAGTGAAGGGGTATCGGAAGAACACAAGCACAGATCAGGAGTTCTCCAAAAGCAGAGGCCAAATACTAGAGAGAACTCAAAAAACTATAGAATACCTACAGGGTCTATCTAGCAGGGTGTATCCGACAGGGTCAATCCGACAGAGTGTTTCCGGCAGGGTGTATCCAACGGGGTCAATCCGACAGAGTGTATCCGGCAGGGGGTTCTACAACGAAAGGTCATCTAAATCAGAAGCTACGAAAGAGGGAGGCAAGAGCTCCGCTAATCAAAACCCAAAAAGACGGAAGGGCTGTCAGTATTAACCTTCTTAACACCTATACATCAGGAGATAAAGGCATCAAGAATACCAAGCTGAAAGCATGTAGGGATTATTTGGAATTAGCTTCCGAAACATCCACTGCATAAACACCAAAAGGCCACATTGATATACAACAAATAAATCACTGGGAGCTACCTTCCGGAAGACTAGGCTATGCCTGAAGGATCCACCGGAAGGCAAACTGGAACCCTAAAGGGAATACATGCTATCCATACTAATCTGCTTGGTACCAACACCGACAGGGGTTCTGAACCCATAGATATCTACATACATCATGAGGGCAAGTTCTCAAAGTATTCATTAGAAAATCGGAAGCCTAACCCGGAAGCTACAACCGAGAGCACAATGTCCTCTGAAAGCCATTTACATCGATAAACCAATATCAATCTAGATGAAACTTCAACTGATCGGGACCCTCACTCTGGAAGCTATAACCAGCACCACAAAGGCAACCAAAAGCTAAACATCTAAGAGCAAGAAGAAAAGCAGCCGACGGAGGCTTCTGCAAGCCTAATGGCCCAATAGTAGAAGAGGCCCCGAATTCTCTATAAATAAGACCCTAAGGGTCACATTTTGAGGACGATTTTCTCATTCTTATTCTCATATTTCTTTTTATATAGAGTAAACCCTAATTCTTGGGTCGATTTGGGGATTTCTTCTATTCTATCCATGTATCCTAAATCAAAGAACAATAAAATGTGAATCAATAATTGGAGTATTTCCTTATGGGTTCGCCATGTGATTTCTTAGTCATTGTTGCCCAACTTACTTTTTACTTTCTGCATGTTCATAAGCCCATATCCGAACCTTTCCGCAAGCTAGGTGAAACACCTTTTTTTTTTACAAATTTAGACCCTTCCGCAAGCTCAGTGCAGAACCCCTTTTTACAAACCGTTAAGCCACTCGCTAAGGGTTGCGCTTAGGAATCCTTCATCCCAAGATAACTATTAGTTCTTAAATCACTTAAGCGTGATGCTAACCCCATTGGGGGAAGAGTAACTATTCTTCTGGATTCTGAACCCTGATATCTAGGAGACGGTGTACTAACTCAAAATTGTGAAGGCTAAACAACATGTTTTTCCTCTAGGTCCACTTCCATAGACCTATCTCCGGTGTTGACGAAAAATATCGTTAACATTTTGGCGCTAGAAGGAGGGCTTGAACCTCCGACCTTGTGGTTAAAATCCATATATATGCCTGTGTTGTTCTGTCGCCGGTTGGAATAAGCTTTGAAGAGGCAAACATCATGAATAAAAGGTCTGTATCAGTTACTAATGGGTTTCCCATGGTTGGGTCAAGTATTAGTAAGCCGTGGGCAACCGAAAGGTTTAGATTAGAAACCTTGCATTTCTAAGGAAAAGAGAAAGATGTAGAGCCTTATGATCCTGATCGATGGAGCATTAACCCCTTCTATTTAGGACCAAATCCGATCTTTGCCCTAAACCATTTCTCAATGGAAAGATATAAACCCTTTCTTCGTATTAAAGAAACTATCCTAACACAGGCTAGAGGAACAATATTCGAACAGAAGGTTAAGAAAGCATCCAAACCTCTTGCCGTCAAAAGGCCTGAAAGAGATATTCCCCCATGTCAAAAGGAAGCTAAAAGAAAATTCAGGACTGAAGAAGGGATAACAAAATCAAGTGGTAAAAAGGTCAAACTTCAACATCGAAAGAAGGCTTTCGAGTCAAGATTGCCAAAAGTTTGAAAGCTCATGACGTCAATTGAAGGTATCTACTTCCTAAAATAAACATGAGTTGAACTATTAGCCGTCGTTAAAGAAAATGCACAAAACTGAAGTTAAGTTGGAAGGGCCTTATTGCTACTACATATGGTAAATGGACATAAAACCAACCATTGCAGAGTCTTAGAGGGAATGGTTATCAACTTCTTAAGCCAAGGAAAGCTACAAAAATATGTAAAAAAAGCATAGATAGCTATGACAATAAGTTCTTTGAGAAAGAAAAGAGTTGTCTACATGATTGCAAAAGAGAAAATCCACTCAAACTTGAGATGACCATGGATAGGTCAACCAACAAATGGATCAAATCCCTTGTCATCGCCAAATTGGTTAGGGAAAGGCATTCCCCGGAGCGCATGATGTGTTAGTCTTTCTCCATGCCAAAATCAGAGGGGGATAGGTTAAATCATCAAAAGCGTAAGCCTCTGTTTCACACCAGAAATGGTCGTGGTGGAGCATCTAAAATTAAGCACGCCCTGCCTCTATTCGTAGAAGAGTATGCCATTCCTCTTCTACGAACTAAGCATGTCCTACCTTTGCTTATGTTCCGTGTTACCTGTAAAAGGGAACAAAAACCCCTATCATCACCTATGATGGTCAGGATAGGGAACTCCTTGGAGGGGGTTGTGTGTAAGCCTCTATCAGTAACTACGATGGTCAGTATAGAGCATCAAAAGAGTAAACCTTAATTCCGTGTCTACGATGGCCTGGTTTAAGTTTCTAAGACGTTATCATCACCTACGATTGTCAGGATAAGCGCCTCGTAGAGGGAGGTCGGGTAAATCCACGGGCCTTGCTTGTGAATAAGCTAGTCAAGCACACTGGACGACCCAGAAAGTGGCCAACAAAGCACGTACATCCTCTGCTTTGATATCAAAGGCCTAAAGAGTGGCTCAAGAGGCACATACAACCTCTGCTTCATAAATCAAATCCAAGGAGGATACCAAAACATTAATGCTAGAAGTGGATTTTTGGTCCTCAATCTCTAATTTCCTGAACAAGGGTTTGCTTGGGTCTCCTATCTCAGTACCCGAATCTGGGTTAGTTCGGGATTTCTTTCAAATGCGCAAATCTGAAATAGTCCATGAGCTCTATTAAAGCAATAGAAGCTAGTTCCTGGTCCTTTACCCGATAATCCTAGCTTATGATGAATATGAAAGCTTATAATTGACCAAAGGAAGAATTTCAAGGTGTTGTCTCAAAATTTCGAATCATAGTAGCCAGAGATATGTTCTCGGGAGAAAGTCCACAAAAAAAACTTAGGAGGAAATGAAGAGCCCATCATTGAAAGAACTTTGAATAACTCTCTTTTCTTATCCAAGGAAAATTCTTAAACATTTATGTACGAATAATTGATATCTACATTTTTATATCAACAACTATTTTCAAGATAGACAACTTTAATGCACAAGTTCATGTATAAGAATTACACCCTCAATTACCCAGACATGGATATGTTCACACATTACTATTACAAAATGTCACTAAATGTCCAGATCCTCTCCATCATCTGGTAAAGGGGATTAATGGTATGACGAAGTGCAATACTTAGTAGCTTGTTAAGCTTTCGCATGGTTCTACTCGCTTCATCAAGATGATCAGAAAGTTTGATCTAAAGCTTCAAAGCTCTGTTATAAGCTATACATATAGCCTTAAGAGACTTGTTTTCTTTCTCTAACTCGAAAACATTCATGCGCAAATCATGCCTCTCCTCTTGTAAGTGTTTAATTTAATTAACATACCGGCTAACACGGTCATATTAATCTTTAATTAACTTGGTATCATAGGTCCCCTTATCTCATCTACCACTTTTTTACACCACTCAGAAATGACTGATTCTTTTAGCCCGGGAGGAGGATTATTCAAATAAAAACATTTTTGAAGGGGTGGGGTCTTATGCGCGTTCGCAATGCTAGGAGGTTGCGCCCCACCATGATAGGAATGGTTTTGAAGCAATATTCCCAAGTCCCACACTTCGTATTGACATTGTTTAAATCAATTTACAAGTCGACAATGCGTTGGCGTAAACTCGTTAATTCATACTCAAACTTGATAGAGGGTTTAGTCCTTATGCATGTCTTCAATCCAAGAATAGTTCTATCTCTTTCTTCTAATTGTCCTTTCAACGCGTTCATTCTCTCGTTCAAATGCTTAATGGATAAATTTTGGAGTAAACTCCTTCTTTTTTGAGATATAAAGGAAGTCTCTTTTGCTAGTCGTGCTCCACTTTGAGACGGGAAAGTTTCATGATGATCTACCTACTCACAAGAATGAAAAATAGTTGTGTTCATATATTTTTCAATTTGCAAATATAGAGCTCCATTCTTACATAAAAGCATTAAATAAGTTAAATCCGAAACCAACTTGCCGTGACATATGGATCAAAAAGAGTTACAAAGGACCACTTTCACTTAATAAATAAATCTATCATTTACATAACATCTCGGCATGTTCACCCTTAGACTTTTAAGAATTGCTTCACAGTCTTCGCTTAAGAAGTTGAAAGAGAGCTGAGGGAATCCAATATAAACACTCTTAAGTTTCTTGAGAAAACTTTTTTTCCTGAAAGTGTGTATGGATGTTGTTAAAAACTCCTTTTTCAGTCTACAAGTCACACATAATGCATCTTCGTAGTTAATAAAGTTTTGCCATAATGCAAATAAGTATATTTACACTCACATATAGTAAATAGAGTTCCAAACAAGTTTTACATAGATTGTCGTATCAAGTTTACAAATATTCCTCTTGTTCATACATAATCGACCTTTTAAACAACGCAGTGATAAACCTATCCTTGTTGTATTCAAACTTTTCTGGGGGAAAGTCCCTAGAACTAAAAGAACCCTTTCGAGGTTCCAACACCCCCCATAGTGTGGGTCAGAACCAAACTCATCTAAATAACGTCTATGAAGGCGACATATTAAACCTCCACCGCGTACCCCTAGAAAGGAAAAATACACTATTTTGTATCTTTGTAAACTTCATACAAGAAGTCAACCAAAATGTCTCTATCTTCAATTAACATCCAAAATAAAGTCATCGGTTCCTTGTTCTCTTCACGAAGAATTTCCCTGTGTTTACGGGATTTCTGTAACCTGGGTGCCGCTACATTCTCCTTATAAGACATAAGCTTATGTGTACACTTTTCAAGATCATGGTATTTTCGAGATAGGGAATTATAATCTTTTAATAAACTCTCTTTCTCTACATAAGATTGAGTTAATTCCTTTTGTTTATTGTCTAATTCTGCTCTAAGGCAAGAAACAACTTTTCTTTTTGTCTATTAGATATAATGACAGGAAACTAGATACAATTAAACACTTGGGAAAGGTTAGAACACTGTAAGAACAAGGTTTATACCTGAGAGAGAGGAAACACAGAATCAATTGATTTTTCTCTTCCCAAAAGACCCGAGGTACCGCCTTCTTTAAACAAGGGAGGTTCAAAATCCTAGGCAACATGGGTACCTCCAACATCGGGAATATGCCCAACAGAATCATGAGATGCTTCGGCACCCGTAAGAGGATCATTTCTATCCTTATCAAGCTCATCCTAACGGTCCCTACATCTGGAACCATCACTGCCATTATCCCCATCATCATCAACGAAAACAGAAGTCTCTTCTCCTTCGCCGGAATCATCGGAAAGGTTATCAATGTATAGAAGGTCTTCAATTTTAGTTTTTTCCCTTCTGTGGCATCTCAACACCCTGTTTACCCAGCTCAATCCACTCCATATCTTTATCCTTGATAAAAGGTGGAACATTAGTAGCTCAGATCACAGAAAGATTCTAAATGTTGTCAGAAACAGTGTGAAATAAGGCATCTTCGTAACAATCAATCTTAATTTGCGGAAGATGAACTTGAGACAAATCAGAAATCCTGCCTTTGGCTTCACATATTATCTGCATAGCACGAGAAAGCTTATCTTTCTTCTTCTGAAGCTCATCAGCGTGAGTTACCACATCTTCCTCTATCTGATGTTCTAAGTCCAAAACTTTATCGGGAATTGAGTCCTTAGTCTGCCTTTCCTCCTCTAAAGCCGCCTCAGCAAATTCAAGGGAAGATCTCAACCTCTCACATTCATCACCTGAAGATTCGTTAGCCTCTCGAAGTTGAACAATTTCGGGGGTTGAGGAATAAGGAATTGACTTGGACAAAAGCCATCTTTGGGTAATCTAAAAGAGTAGAGGAATTCGATCAACAGCCGCAATAAATTAAAATCAAGATTAAGAGAGAAATGTTCATTCCTAAAGTTGTCAATTAATCAAATGTTGATAGGAATCCGCCACATCTGAAGAAGAAGAGGGTAACGAGATGTCAGTAACCTCCGGACAAGAAAGAGGAAGCTTCACAAAGTCAACAAAATTTGTTGAATGGACGGGAAGTCTCAAAGATCAGTAGACTGAGAAGTTGGAATTCACAGCGTAGCATGTGTACCCACTTCTAATGTACTTGGAAAGGATGGCGGCATGACACAACCTCCACTTTCCTTACCAAAAGTGCCCTTGGAAATTATAGAAGCGGAAAAATCAAGTGTTAATTTCTTAGCTGGCGGTTCTACATGTAACTTAGCCAACCTCTTGATAGCAACGGCAATGGACTGATTTAATGCATCAATAAGTGTCAAAGCTTCTGAAGCCAAAATTCCTAGTCGAATGAAAAATCAAAGAGAAGTCCAGAAATGTAAAGCTTGAATATTAAAGAGGCTTCGATAAAGAAACTTACAATTCAACAAGCATACCGGGAGACAAAGGGGTAGAAGAAGTGAATATATATGAACCCAACGTCAAACGCTTAAATCCTAAAAATGAATGGGTGGACGTCCCAACATACTAACGCAACATATCCATGGTTAGCAAAACAGATCGATCCCGTGGCTCTTCAAGTAGCTTCAAAATGAGCTCAAACACCCGAGATTCACTTTCGGTTAAAGTAACCTTCTTAGCAGAAGGATCTGAAGAAGCAACTAAAATTAGGTCATGTACAAGAAAAGTAATCACTTATAAAAGGTTGGAGAACCCACCATGATCGGTAAATTTGCCTGAGATCCCGACAGGGCATCTGATAAAGAAGAATTGATCTTCCCAAGATATAGCCGTACCTGAACCATCGCTAACAATCTTCCTCAAAGGGTTGGTGCGGAATATAGGGGAGTCAGCACCTCATGAAAAACGCACCAAGTGTTGAATGAGATTAGAAGTGAGAGAGGCCTAACCCGACTCAAGAGCAAGTATTTCAAGACAAAGAAGCAATGTATAAGTGCTTGGTAGGAGATGGATAGGTGCAACCTCTATATCTCGTAGAAGTCGAGAATGAATGTTGGGAAAGGAAAAAGCCTCCATGCCATATATGCATGGCCAAGTATGCAAACGATCCTTCGGGAGGATCCATAATATTATCACGGTAGGTAGCGGGTAAAGCGTCCACATTGTCCATTCCAAAGCTACCAAGGATGGAATTTACTTCATCCTGTGAAGTAATTAAAGATTTCTTCATGGCGAAAGGTCTCTTCTTTTGAGAAATGCCAAGAACACTAGTTTGCAGTGGTCTGGAACTCCTTTTACCAGACATGGCACTGTCAGGTGATATAATTTCATAAATGCATGAATTGGTACCATACACAATGATATATAATGAAGTGACAATGTATGAACCTTTTAGTGATAGATGGTCAAGACAGTTCTAAATACCATTTTAAGCAAGACACACAGCAAATTTTACATATGTTAAGGAACAATCAACCCCCTAGTGATAACAAGATTAGCCTTTCCTAAGGATAATGCCAGGAAGAATCAGAGGAAAAGGTAACGGTTGAACCAGAACCAGGCAACCTTACCAAAAGCATGGATGACTCTCGGAACCGGCACATGGAACCAAAGTCAAAAGGTCGCAATGATAAAGTTCCTAAATTCTACCGATACTAAAACTAGAGAAAAATCATCCTTCCAACAACCCTATCGGAAATTTCACCGATCTAGAGTCAAACTAACTCTCACACATTACATAAACACTGGAACTGGTATCGGTAAAAGGGAGAATGGCCAAATCATCGATTTTGGTAATAAAATTGCTTGTGCCAATTGCATCATTTTCGTCACTTAATTGTCAAAATAGACTCTTTTATGCAAATTACATATCTTAAAACCCTACGAATTAATATTTGAGGGAAGAGCGTATGTGTAACTCGCCATAAATCATAATCTAGATCATTAACATTTGAATAACTTGTATTAAGCATACAAAAACCTAATTAGTTTAGACAAAGTGATTTAATTCCTATTTAGAGTTCAAAGTAGAAATATTTACTAGAGATTCAGTTGAGAAATTCTCATAAATAGCTTTAACTCATCAATGAACAAATAATCTGTCTTGATAAATTAATGTTGCAGGTAAAGAGTGAAGAAGAAGCGATGGTAAATATGCAAAAATACCTTTAATCCACAACGAACAAGCGAAGGCCAATCAACGCTTCCGATCAAGGGAGATCAAAAGACATAGGGCCGACATTCAGGTAAAGACAAAAGTTTGACTTGAAAAGTCAAAAATACCCTTTCACTAAGGGAGCAAATGTTTCTACCAAAAGTAACTCCGTAACAGGCTGACGGTGAAGGGGTATTGGATGAACACAAGCACAGAGGAGTTCTCCGAAAGAAGAGGCCAAACACTAGAGAGAACTAAAAAAACTACAGAATACCGACAGGGTCTATCCGGCAGGGTGTATCCAATAGGGTCTATCCGGCAGGGGGTTCTACAACGAAAGGTCATCTAAGTCAGAAGTTAAGAAAGAGGGAGGCAAGAGCTCCGCTAATCATAACCGAAAAAGACGAAAGGGCTATCAGTATTAACCTGCTTAACACCGATACATAAAGAGATAAAGGCATCAAGAATACCAAGCTGAAAGCACGTTGGGATTATCCGGAACCTGCTTTCAAAACATCCACTACATAAACACCGAAAGCCACATTAATAAACAACAAACAAATCGCCGGGAGCTACCTTCAGGAAGACCAGGCTATACTCGAAGGCTCCACCGGAAAGCAAACTGGAACCCTAAAGGGGATACATGCTATCCATACTAATCTGCTTGGTACCGACACCGACAGGGGTTCCGAACTCAAAGCTATCTACATACATCACGAGGGCAAGCTCCTCAAAGTATTCATGAGAAAACCAAAAGCCTACACCCTGAAGCTACAACCGGGAGCACAAATGTCTTCCGAAAGCCATTGACATCAACAAACCCATATCAATCTTGATGAAACTTCAACTGATCGGGACCTTTATTCCGGAAGCTATAATCAGCACCACAAAGGCGGTCGGAAGCTAAACATCCGAGAGCAAGGAGAAAAGCGGCTGACAGAGGCTTATGCAAGCCCAATGGCCTAATAGCAAAAGGGACACTGAATTCTCTATAAATAAGACCCTAGGGGCCACATTTTGAGGACGATTTTCTCATTATTGTTCTTGTATTTCTTTTCTATTGAGTAAACCCTAATACTTAGGTCAATTTGGGGATTTCTTCTATTCTATCCATGTATTCTAAATCAAAGATCAATAAAGTGTGAATCAATACTTAGAGTGTTTCCTTATGGGTTCGCCATGTGATTTCTTATTTATTGTTGCCGCAACTTACTATTTGCTTTTTACATGTTCATGAGCCTATATCCAAACCATTCCGCAAGTTAGGTGAAACACCCTTTTTTTTACAAATTTAGACCCTTCCGCCAGCTCAGTGTAGAACCCCTTTCTACAAACCGTTAAACCATTCGCTAAGGGTTGCGCTTAGGAAATCTTCATCCCAAGATAACTGTTGGTTCTTGAATCAGTCAAGCATGATACTCACCCCATTGAGGGAAGAGTAACTTTTCTTCTGGAATCTAAACTTTGATATCTAGGAGACGGTGAACTAACTCGAACTTGTGAAGGCTAAACAACCTGTTTTCCCCCATACTTCCGAGGACCTATCTATGGTGTTGACGGAACATATCGTTAACAAAACCCATTTCAATTTCTTTATTCTCATTAACTCCTCTACAACTGACATTTTATATTTTTATTATTGGTACATCCTTCTACAATTTGCACAGAGACATGAATTCAAAATATTACCTTCAAGTTTCATGTTTAAATCTTTAATTTAAACATATATTTAGAATTTCAGTTTAAAATAAAGATGTTAAATAAAGTTAAATTCTTGATTTCCGAACATTAAGAAAAAAGCTACAGCTTCTACTTTGATCAAGAACATGTTTTCAATTGAAACATTGAATTGAATTTGAAGTGTAAAAATTATATTTAAAATAGTTATTGCAAAATTCTTGTTTTAAAGTTTTATATAACTGAAAATGTAAACTTTGAATTAAAAAGTGCTATAACAAAAAGCGGATTTTTTTTTTGGACAAAGCCGACTGGTTTATAAAGGTGACCGCAAACACCTTTTATTATAACTAATAATAAAATATAGGAAGGTACGGGTGATTGTTAGTAGAAAATCAACTATTAGGCTTTTTTGATGGACCGTCCACTCAACCTAAACAGGCTTACAGCAATGGAGCTAGTTAATCTACTAGACTACAAAGAAGCTGTTTTTGTTTTGCTGCTTATCAATGACATAAAAAACATTGTGTACCGCATAAAGACAAATTCAGCTGAACTTGATACCCCGTTATCGATACCAAACCCTAGAGAGTTCAGAAGGTTCCATCTTGGGATGTAGGAAAAGTTTTCCTACCACCATGGAAACACTGGGAGATTCGGTTTCTTCTTCCTCTTCTATCCCTGACAATATCATACCATAAATTTTGTTTAAGTTACCTCATAATCTTAAAACCTTACACTAGTTGAAGTAGGTATCGAAATTATGGTTTTCAGTAATCACAAGTGAATCAATTCCTAAAATCCTTGAAATGTCCTCGCATCTTTGTTACTATCATGACGTCCACAGATGTCATGGCAATCATTGGTTGTATCCTTCCTTAGTTAACCCTAATATGGCGTACAATGTAGCTGACTTTGCCATGTTTTTTGTAGCCCATAATCAATCAAGTCGTTCTTCCTTCAAGCTTAAAATCTTTGATTCCTCTTTTGGCCTTGTTCTTTATCATGCCCTAAATTGTTATGGATATGATTATTATGTTTGTGACCCTTCAGCTTGCTCATGGAGTGTCATTTCATTATTGGAAAAACCACCTAGCTGCATATCTGAATACAATGACCTCTCCTCCTACCGTTCAAGGGTCTCTACTTATAATTGAAAACTTCGCCGATAGCGGGAAGTTATCTCACTAACTCTCTATATTCCAAGGAAAAAAAACCATTTTCGAGATTAAGATTTAGTTATATAGATTGGGATACAGTTCCAAGGACAAACAGACCATCTCATGTTATGTTGGACTTCGACCCCATAATTTATCCTTATTTTAGAGTGGTATTCCTCCGTCTAATCATTGGAAATAGGTTTGCTATTAATGTACAACATTTTGAATCACATTGCCTACTAATGTTTGTTTTCAATATGAAGTTTAAGATAGCTCTTTTTTATGCTTTTGATGATAGCAGCGATCATGATTGTGTGATATGGAAAGGAGACATCTATTTATATGCATGGGTAAATTTCGACAGCATAGTAAAGTAGGCGATAAGACTAATTGTGAAGTTATGAAAATTAATGGGATTATGGGAACAAGTCGCTTTGTTGATTATGAAATTTTTAGGTTTCCAGTTGGACGAAAAACCCAGACACCCTTGGTAGAGTATACATTGGGAGATGGAAGAACAAGTTATTGTTCGGGATTTAACTGTCAACATACGTAGGATATTTAACAAATTAAACAACCCTAATGATGAAGATCAATGCATAAATTAGTAAATCGAAGATTATACCTTTCAAAGCTTCCATTTTTCTCCAAATCGAATAATATCTAAATGAATCGGATCGATGTTGAGTGCCTGAAGATAACGCCCCTACAGGAGTCCACGAATGAGTTCTTCGATGATGTCGAATAGATCGAAGAAGGTGAGATTTTGGTACTAGCCAACATAAGGATTTAGGTTTCCATACTCCTTTTTATTTTTCTGTGTGTCTATAAAATAGAGATCGAGCCCTATTTTATATATTAAAATGAGACATAACATGAATGCCCTTAAACCCGTATACCATTTCAAAACATAGAAAAAGTCAACTTTTGATTCCCCTTTTTTGTTATGAACGGTTCTCATTCTGTCATACATTCTTATGTATGACCCTATAAGTTACTATAATGTTAGAAATAATTTAAACAATATTTAAATTACAAACAGTGAGCGACATCTAGTGAAACATCGTTGTTAACCAAGTTATAATAAAATCAATGATTCGATACAACCTTTTCTGAGGCCAGTATTATAATGTAGTTTAATCCGTTTAACCAATATATCCAAGATTAAATTTGAGGCGTGGAGCGTATCGTCCTCTTTATAATTTAATCGTTTTGTCTTAATTAATGGGTTTATTATATAAAACAAATCAATATTTGAGCATGGCCCTGCATTTCATAGTCCTACACAATCAAGAGGCCTATGGATAGCACTACTTATATTGTAGGGTTAAATTCCATCTAAATCATTCGTAATTTTCAATCGATTCGAGAGGTATCTGATAATCTCCTTTACTGTCTACTCAGGTAAAAGTAACTTTTGATGACATCAAAACACAAATATCCTTAAATAAAATTATAATGATTTCAGGTCCGAGGACCATTACACCACTGTCACTATGAGAATAACTTATGAACTATTAATTGTATTCCATGAAGTTTTGTCATGTTGGGTCAGCCCAATATGCTATTCTCCAATATGGATTTATGTGTTGACATTAATATCATGTATACTAATGATCAATGAGATATCATCATCAGTCAATCAACATACCAGTCTCAATGTTTTATTGTTGTCCTATATGAACAGTAAAACTTGACTAGGGACATTTAAGAATATAATACTTATTATTATATTATATAATCTTATGTTCAATTTTCTCACTTGAAGTATATAATTATATATTATTATTCTAAGGACTTCTTTATATTAATACTAATATTATGCAGTAAATATAACATAAAAATATATTTATTCAAAATAAAATATAACATCAACAATGTTATTAATCACATCAAATGGATTGCCTCCTCGGCACAAACTTTAACAATCTCTCACTTGCACTAGATTCAATCAATTATGTATCGTATACTCATGAAACTAGTGTGGCTATCATACTTCTGCTGTGACACAGTTTTAGTCAGTGGGTCTGTAACATATGGTGTTTTGCAGATATGTATATCTCCTATGCGAACAATTTCATGGAAGAAATTATATTTCTTAAATATGTGTTTGGATTGATAATGAGATCAAGTTTTCTAGGCCTGACCAATAGCTCCATTGTAATCATAATGAAAAAAATCATTGGATCAACAATGGATTAAGTTCAATAATGAACTTCTTAATCCAAACTTCCTCTTTAGTAGAATCAATATCTATTTCTTGTTCTTAAACTAACATCATTCCCAATAATATATAACATTAGGATTATTGTATTACTCCCACTAAATTCCTTGTCCACACAAGGTTCAATAATATTTTGTGGTTCCCGAAATGTTTTGAGTTCTACTTTATTCTCATTGGTATTTCAAAGACTAGTTCTTCTTTTAAAAAGGGTACCAATTCGAGCAATAAACATTTTGTTCTCAAAGGATTTATAGAAATAATATCCTTTTGCTTCTTTTTGATATTCCACAAAATAATAATTATCAGATTTGGGTCCGATCTTGTCAGAGGCAAGACGTTTAACAACCACCCGACATACCAAATCTGCATAAAAGACACACTAGGACATTTCCTAGTTCATACCTGATATTGTGCTTTCAGAATCGTTTTAGTAGGATTATAATTAAATATGAATGCAATTGTTTCATGGGAAAACCCCAATATTATTGGAAGATCTGTATGACTCATCATTGATCGTACTATATCTTATAAGGTGCGACTTCTCTTTTCAAACACACCGTTCCTGTGGTGTTTTAGGCGGAGTAAATTATGAGACAATTCCACACTCTTTTTAAATAGTCATTAAATTATTTCTTGGCTTAAATATTCTCCTCGATCTGTTTGAAGAGTTTTTATATTCTTTCAAAGTTGGTCATGAACTTCATTCTTGAATTCTTGAAGTTTTCAAGATTCTGATTTGTGTTTCATTAGATACACACAATCATAGCTATTGACATCATCAGTAAATGTAACGAAGTAATAAAACCTACCTCTAGCTTATATATTCATTGCTTCATCTACATCATTATGTACAAGGCCCAATATTTACTATCCTGTTACTTTGTCAAGTGAAAGGTGGTTTAGTCATTTGCCTAATACATAAGATTTGCATTCTTCATATGATTCAAAATCAAATAACCTCAAAATTCCATTATTACGGAGTTTTGATATGAAGTTCTTGTTTATATGGTCTAACTGACAATGTCAAGGTATGTTAGATCATTAGATTTAATCCGCCCAATATTTATGTTAAGGATTTATAAAATCGTTAACTAATTCGCATTTCCATAAAATATTTCATTTAAATAAAATGAACAACAATTGCCATTTTATTACAAATGAAATTCAAACTTGTCTAAACAAGACATAGAATAACATTTATTTAAATGGAAATTTTATAACAATAATATTTTAGTTTTTCAATTAAGCCAGTGGTTAGATTAAGTTGTAGCTTCCTATTGATAATACATCAAAATTTTCTTCATTTCCACTTGTAAGTCCACTTCTTATTTTGTCAGATTTCCACTTCTTTTGCAATTCCTGTACATTCACATACATATATGTGATTCATATCCAGTATGTAATACTAGAGATTTATAAGTAGATAGTTATAACATTTATACTTTATTTGGTTGAAGTCACGCTTTAAATTTTTCTTTATATCTCCTATATTTGTGAAACAATTACATTTTAATTGGTTTAAAGACAATCCTCAAATTTCAATGTTAGTCAAGAAATTTAATTCAATTTATCCTTCTTAAAGATTAATTTTAGTATTTCTACAGTAGATAGTAAACAATAAAACAGTAATAATTGATTTTGCAATATTTATATATTTAATATAAACACAAATTTTGATAATCAAAATTTATATTAATAAAATGTATAATTTAAACTGAAATCCGCTCCCACTAAAATTAACATCCCTCAATTTATATTATATATATATATATATATCAGTGTGTGTGTGTGTGTGTGTGTATATATATATATTAGTGGTCTAAGATCCATATCTAATCATGACATGAGTTAGCTTTGGCTAATCCCCAAAATACAATCTTTTAGGTAGACATCTTATGTCAATTATATCACATATATAATTCTTGGATAACATGATGAACAATTTTGTTCATTTTAAATGTTGAATATTTCACGCTTCTTGTCACTAAGCCCATAATCTTATTATGCAGCCTAGTTAAGTCAGACCTAATTATATAGTTGAGTATCACGTTTACTCTATCGCATATAACTAAAATAAATAGTGTGCTAATACTTTGGCATTACCCACATCTATTGATTCTGGCATTGATGAGTGTATTTATTGGAAGACGTCGCCATGACTTAGTATAAGTTATTAGTTCAGAGGGATTTTATAATTCTAAGTGGAAAATCATAACAATGCCATTTATACATTTCAAAATACACGTATTTTACATTGCAGACGTTTAATTGCATGAAGTGTTAAATAAAGAATACGTACATAGCCATTGTCTTTGAACATTTCAAAACAAACGACGTTTTATCTTTTGTACAAATTTTCGTGAAGACTAGTCATCAAAATTTGTAAAATTCAGATATGATACAAATTATTATACATGCTTTCATTACTAATCAAACAGGCTACATAATTATATATAAACTTTTATAAGTACTCGGATAGGCCATGTGATTTTAATATAAACCTCTGTAAACTTATATAGCCCAACTGGAAGCAATATATATATATATATATATATATATATATATATATATATGTGTGTGTGTGTGTGTGTGTGTGTGTGTGTGTGTATACACACACAAAGTTATGTAAAATAACACGGCCTATTTATACAATATAATACATGCAAATTAATAAGAAATTTTCAAGGCCCTGTTAACATATCCAGATAAATACATGAAAAGTGTATATTCATAACCAAAAACACAAATATCTGGATGGCATATACACAGGCTTAAATATAAACAATTACATGGCACGTCGAATTTAACAGTATATCATATTGTATATATGTATATAAAGACATCCCAGATTCAAAATTTCAATCATTACATATATAAGGCATGTTCCAGAATACATGTATACTCCTATACGTACAAATCATACAGAATAACATTAACATATATTAGGACAATCTGAGAACTTGTATAATATCATATACTGCACCATTCATTTCATTCCAATTACATTCACGCTTAGTGAAAATAAACACTTAGATACATATACAGATTGGTGTATTATCATATACCTCATAATTCACATAATTTGGTATAATTCATGCATTACACAATTCAGACATTTTGATCCAACACAACACGCATACAACTGCATACATGAATATGTGTCACATGCATATTGGTGTGTGACAAATCGGTACATATTGTTAAGATCATGCACCAAATTATAGTTAAAACACTACCCGGTATGTAAGAAGCTCTTCAATTACAAAATTTCCAACCTATCTCTTCAGTTAATGAACAAAGTCAACAATTTTTAATGAAAGAAGTGGTTCTAACTAAAATCAGAGATGCTTTATTTTCTATCCATGATGATTCTAGTCATGGACCTGATGACATTAAAGAAAAATTTACGAAATATCACTAAGAAGAGCTGAAATACGATTTACTTGTAGCTATTTCAGATATATTCAAATCAGTTAAATTGCCTAAATCCTTGAATCATGCTTTCATCACCTTGATTCCTAAGAAAGAGAGACCAACAAAAATAGCACATTATAGGCCAATATCATGATGTAATATTTATTATAATTTTTTTTGAATGTGTTATATAACAGATTGAAAACTTTTCTGCCTTTTCTCATATCAGAAAATCAAAGTCCATTTATAAAAGGTAGAAATATATGTGATAATATATTGTTGGATCATGAGTTATTACGTGATTTCAAGATGAAAGGCATGACAAAATTGTGTGTTAAAGTGGATTTACAAAAAAACATATGATAGGGTTAATAGGGAATTTATTCGTTTCATAATGTCACAAATGAAATTTCCTACTCATTTTGTAAATCTAATTTACGAATGCATGTCAAATGCAACTTTTTCTATCATTATTTAAGGCACTCCAAAAGGATTTATAACATCCTCTAGAGGGATTCGATAGGGAGACCCATTATCTCCTTATTTTTTGCAATAGCTATGCAATACTTCTCTTATTTAATGAGTGAAGCCTCCCAGAATAAAGAATTCCAGCCAAGTGTTCACCTTCATCCTACTATATCACATTTATTATACGCAGATGACTAGATGATCTTTGTAAAATCATCTGTATAAAATGCTTTTTCACCGAGTAGGATATTTCAGAAGATAAGTGCATATGCAGGTTTGAATGTAAATGCTTCTGAGAAAAAAGTTTTTTTCAGTGCCTCATCAAATAATTCTAGAGAGATTCTGAACATTATTGGATTTGATCAAGGTGTTTTGCCAATTAAATATCTTAGAGTGCCTCTTTCTTTTAACTATCTCCATTTTTGAATGTAATTCTTTGATTCAGCATGTGCAAAGTAAAATACAAGGGTTGGAAACTAAATTATTGAGCTTTGCGGGTAGAGATGAATTGATAAATACAATTTTAACACCTGCCAATCTATACCGGCTTCTCATATATCAAATCCCCGAGTATACTTTGGATAAATTACAATCTCTTTGCTCCGATTTTTTATGGGGAGGTGCAGCACATAGAGTGGCATAGAGTACTTTATGCAAGCCAAAGGCGGAAGGGGGTATTAGCCTTAAGAATTTCTCTGATCTTAAAAAATTGTCATGTATCAAGCTTTTATGGAACTACTTATCTAACTCTTCTCTCTGGAGTAAATGTACACAGTAGGTATTGTTAAGACAAGTAATTTTGGTCAATGGCAATAGATAATAATGCTTCATCAACAAGGAAATTCCTTCTAAGATTTTGAACTCATTCAAAACAATTATTCAATAAAACTATATCTAAAGGTGAGGAAACTTATCTGTGGTTCGAGCCTTAGATCAACTGTCAATGCATGGTACATTTGTTGGGTTATGATAATCTTCATCTGATTGGTAATGCGGAACAGAAAGTGAATTCCATTATTCGAAATGAAGCATTTGCACCTAAGATTCATCTAACAACCGGTGCATTATTACATGAAATCACTACTATTCCTACTTATCCTAATAGAATGCATGATTCATATGAATGGTATGAAGGTGGTTTATTTTCATTTCATAAAGCATGAGAATATGTGAGAACTCATGAAGCAAATAACATTATTTTCAGTGGCATAAGAAAAATAGTAAATAAATGGCTTTTATTTCGTACCTAGCTGTTTTGCGAAGACTTAATACCAAAGACAGGATTGTTCATTTTGGTAATGTGGCTAATATCATATGCCCATTTTGTATTAATCATCCAGAAACAATTCATCATCTCTTCTTTCAATATGAATATACGGCTTTCATTAAGGTCGAAGTTGTTCCTTCCTCTTACTATTGAATCAGATTTGAGAAATGAGGCAAGATTTCTTCACTCCAGCTTTAAGACAAATGATCAAGTACGAGATATAGCATGCGGTTCACTTACTAATTCTACATATTTTGTTTGAAAGGAGAGAAATTCAAGGGTATTTCAGAACGAAAGCACCCATTAAGTAGTGAAATTAATTCAAATTGAAAGGGAAATTGTGTATTTAGTTTGAAACAATGGGAGTAAGACTTCTCGTAATCAGATAAATTCTCAGATTTTAGGTCGTGGGGGGATAAAATTAATGGACACATGGTAGCGTTAGATAATAACAGTGGCTTTTCGGCAGAAGTGAATTTGAATTGTTGAGCCTTTTTTGGCTAGGCTAGAGGTTTAGTCGTTTGGTGTGTTTGTTTTTATTTTTTATTTTTTTAGTTTATTTGTTTATGTTGTTTCAAGATGCTATATACTGTTGTATACCGAATTTATTTGTACTGTTTTTCCCTGTAAGGCACCCATCTAGGTTAGGGAGATTATAGGGTTTTAGCGAGACGTATAAAGGTTGTTTTATTGGTTTACATAATAAAGAGAACCAATTTTCAATATATATATATATATTAACAAAAACAAGTCACACTTGCTTATATACTAGCAGGATCTAACAATTTAAATACCTGCATTTTTCTAATGCATCCTTTTTACTAAACTTCTGTGACACCCAACATCCGTTAATGTCACTCTTTAATGGAATGCATTATGTTTCGTTAAGCATTATAGGTAAACAGAAATAGAAATATTACAAGACATATACAAAATAACAACAGAATTTAAAACTTTATTTAGCATAAACATAGCGGTTCAAAACATAGTTACATCATGAGTCTGAAATACATAAAACCAGTACATCAACTTAAAACTTATGTTTTGTACTAAAATCGTCAGAGTACAATAAATAAAGAAGCATAATCCCCAAAATATAGCCATAGTAGAGAAGATTTGAAATCAAGCAGTACACCTAAGGAGCTCCAAGCAGAAGGAAAGAAGAATCCTGATCAAGCTTGAGTATTCCCGCCCTGAGAACTTGTTAAGGGGGAACGGAAGAGAAAGAAGAGAAAACAAAATGGGTCAGACATAAAGTCTGGCGAGTCCAGTTACTTTTCGCATATAAATAAGTAAAAGCATCATGATATACATATAAACTGGAAAGACAAATAACAACATATAAGGCATGTATGACAATGTAAAAAAGATAAACCGAATAGAACATGCATGTATATTGCATCTCTAATACTTTTCTCTGCACCAATACTAGTATCACATGAACAAGATGGTCCCCAACAAGATGGTAGACTTAGGCATACTTCTAGTAAGAGGTTTTACCCCATACAATAACAGGCAAACCAACTGAACATACCAGTGTTACTCCTAAGGATAATAACGGACTCATAAACAAGCGAGACTAGATGCACCCTAATTACTACCCCAATCAATCGGCTCCCTAACTCCGTAGATACCCTGTGCTGGCCCCACAGTAGGATGTATCACTTCCTAAAGTGGAAACCCTTCATTTACAGGATGTGCACAGCCATATCTACTGATGCCACAACGTCTTATTTTCCTGGACAGGCGGACCCATGCATGCACATGAGCCCGATGGAACGCGACGTCAGACACCTTTTCCCAAGTGAACTCTCATAGTCAGCTCAGTAAGCGTTCCCCGACTCTGACCTTGTTCGGAGTACTCGTTCGATACCTATATGGGTTACTAACTGAAATGGATCCTACAAACAAGACGATATAAGCTCCCCCTAGGCTTGCATCCCCACTACTAGGATTTCAACAGGTTATGCCTAACAGTGTAACGAGATTTCATAACCCCTAACAGGTTAAGTTTGTAGGACTATATATATAAATATTACCCACCACCCTAAGATTTACTTAACCTCCTACTATTTCAAGCAAGTTTACTTAACCCCTACTCAAGTCAACATGTTCATGTAATCCATACGGATTCAAATAGGTTAAGTATTACAAGGTCATTACCATTTATTCATTTATGGTTATAATGTGCTAGACCTCCTACATTAAGCCTACAACTTGTGGATGCTGGATATGCCAGTCGAGTCCGGGCAGAATTCTTCCGCAAGTTGGACTTTACCTCGTGTCTTAGCATGTTACGTGTTTATGCACTTAGATTGCTCATATTAGATTCACCACTTGTAGTCGTTGGATATGTCGGTCGGGTGCGGGCAGAATTCTACCACAAGTGTAATCTAACCTCGTGTCTAAGCGCGGTTACAGTTTCTAATTACTGTAAATCTAGGCATGTTCATTCTTTAACAATTATCCCTATTTCATTATAGGTTTTCTGGTCCCTTTCCCAAGTCATATTCATCATGTACCATATGCCTCAAATTAAGATCTTTTATCACAATTTTGGTTTATTCCCCAAATCCATATTCATGTTTTCAATTCAAGTTATGCCCAAATTTCCCAATACAAGTTATGCCCCAATTTAACGTTTTCCCCTCGTTCCCAATTTCAGTGTTCGCATATTTCAGCGGTATGCCTAGGCTCGAAGGTAGCCTGGCTATAAAATAAAAAGGGAAAAGAAGAAGGGAAGTGAACATAAATAAGCATAATAACGAGATAGACATATGATGGCAGAAACAGGCATAGTAACTGAATAAGCATATAGTGACAGAATTGGGCATAATAACAAGATAGACATATAAAAGCAGATCTGATGAACATGTGAAAATAGAAATGATAACGATAGTGACATGATTAGGCAAACTATCATAATAGGGATGTCAAGAATAGGCATATGAGTTCTAACCAGTACTAGATATACAAGTTATGACAAATCTGATATGATTCAAATAGTCACAGACTTAGATCCAATTCATAAAGATGTCAGAATAATTTTTAAGTGTTTATATCTAAAAATAACGTAGACTCACTGTGATCGGATCTAAAGAACAGAGAATTGATTGAAGAACAGATCTCTGAATTTGCCTAACTCTTGTTGCTGAAGAAGAATAGGCTATTTTAATCTAGGTAGAGGCATCATCTAGTTCTCCATTGTTTTAGAATGAATAAAACAATGAGAAAGAGGTCTTATTTATAGCCTAGGGTTCATGATTCTGGTCAGAAAACAAGTCCACATACACAGGAATGTATCTGGCTTGGATCTGGGGTTATCGACCTGGGTGTCGACGTGGGTGCCGACACCCCCTTATGGTGTCAACCCATAAGTCGACACCCCTAGTGAAGGGGTCAACCCCCAACGGGCCTTATTACTGCATTCTCCCGCCTTCGATTTTCGAAATGATTTTGAATTTCTGAAATGTTTATTATGCATATATAATTAGCTTATATATGTGCAAACTTCAAACCTTAATAACTTCTTCATACAATGTCGTTTTACATAAACTCGGAGTCTATCTCAAGAAGAATTCCGAGACGAACGCAATAACGTAGTCCATTTTACTTAATTCCCTATCTTTAATTAAATATTCATTAGTTTATCATCTTAATGTGTTATAAAATTACGGGGTGTTACATTCTCCCCTACTCAAAGGATTTTGTCCCCGAAATTTCAAAGTTAAGATGAATGTATATCCTAACATCAATCATCGATCTACTTATCCACCAATCACAGGCATCCATTATCCTTAAAACTTATAATGCTTATATGAATATATGAAAAGGTGTGTGTGTATGTCCCTATACTAATGCGAAAGATCAGGCGGTCTATTAATTCAGTCGACCTCCTTAATGCAATGTATGTTAGTGTCATGAATCCAACATGTATGCAAATAGTCCTATTTATAACATGTAAGTTATATAAGCGTGCACAGTCATTCACCCAAAAGCAACATCCATATGATGATACACCCACTTTAATCCATTAAAAGAAGAAAAATGCACACACATCCATATGCAATATGAGAGTTATTGAGCCGATCTAGTGCCTAATGTGTGTGTATATGCGTCCATGAGCAATCACTAGAAAACACTTGCATCCACTTGCATCCATAACCATAACTTGTCTCAAACATATGTTTACATCCATGGGATTTCTACCTAACGGTCGAAGATTCGATCGATAGAATATGATAGAAATAAGCATGATTAAAAGCTCTAGAAAGGAAGTTAAGAACATACCCTTAAAAAGAAAAGGGTACGAAGTGCGAATCTTGCCTTCAGTCTCCCAAGTTACATCCTCTTGGTTATCTCCCCACTAAACTTTCATCAACTTGACTTCTCGGTTGCATAACTTCTTAACCTCTAATCCAAGAATATGGGTAGGAACTCGTCTAACTGTCGCCTCCCGTTGTACCTCTACTTCCTCAAACATGCTCGGCTCAACTACTTCTACAGTATCATGCAAACACTTCCTTAAATATGAATCGTGGGAAACATCATGAACGTCGGACAGTCTCTCTGGTAGCTTTACTCTATAGGCCATTTGGCCAATCCTTTCTGTTATAGGGAAAGGGCCTTACAAACCTTGGTGCCAATTTCCCTAAAGATCCAAAGTGAACCACATTCCTTAAAGGTGATACCTTAAAGAAAACCATGTCTCCTACCGCAAACTCAATGTCAGTCCTTCTCTTATCTTCATAGGACTTCTGCCTGTCCTGAGCTGTCTTCATGCGTCGACGAATAAGAGCAATCTTCTCTGAAGTTTCCCTAACCATCTCAAGTCCAAGTAGAAGCCTTTCTGTAGATTCCCACCAACAAGTTGGAGATCTGCAGGATCGTCTATATAATGCTTCGAAAGGTGACATGCCAATACTAGCTTGATAACTGTTGTTGTAGGCGAATTCTACTAAAGGAAGATGCTCTTCCCAAGTCCCTCCGAAGTCTAGGATACAAGCCTTAAAAGATCCTCAATAACTCTATTCACCCTTTCCGTCTGTCCATCAGCATGAGGGTGATAAGTGGTGCTCAAACATAACTGTGTACCTAATGCTTCTTGCAAGCTCCTCCAAAATTCACTAGTGAAAATTAGGTCACGATCACTTATGATATTGGAATGTACTCCATGAAGACGTACTATCTCACGAACATAAACTACTGCCAACCATGTTGTCATCCTCTTACTCTTAACCGGAATGAAATGAGCGCTCTTAGCAAGCTTGTCTACTATAACCCAAATACTGGTGTTGCCTTTCCTTGATCTAGGAAAACAATCAATGAAATTCATCGAGACGTTCTCCCACTTCCATGTGGGACCTCTAAAGGATGAAGTAAACCACCGGGCTTCCTTTGCTCAATTTTGACTACATGGCAAACCAAACATCGAGAAACAAACTCCACCACATCTTTCTTCATCCCAGCCCAAAAGAAAAGCCTCTTCATATCTCTGTACATCTTATCACCGCTTAGATGAATAGTCATCTTAGAATGATGGGCTTCCTCTAGGACTGTCTTCAACAAACTCCCAACTCGAGGAATACAAAGCCTTCCATCTCTTCGCAACTACCCTCTATCGTCTGTGGAATATCTACTAAGGTGACTAGAAGTCTCCCCTCTATTGAGCCTATCCAAGATGTCTGAAATCTGTGGATCCTCTCGCTGTGAAGTTCCTATCTGATCCAAAAGAATAGGTCACACCTCTAGTGATGTCAATAAACCAGGTATAAACACGGTGGAGGGTCTAAAATCGAGCTCAAAATGGCATCGCAGTTCGTAATATTGAGTTTTGAACTTTAATTGAATATACAAGACCTGATATAAGTCAGATTTCTATGAAACAAGAAATGTTGGAATCTTGTTGATTGTAATTTTCATATAAAAGAGAAAAATCCAGGTTTCGTGTTATAGAATGTTAGTTATGGCCAATTCAAAATTTAAAATAGTTGCTATGGAAATCGTTTATAAATCATAACAATTATTTAATTTATATAAAAGGAATTTCTATACATGATGATATCGTTTAACTCAAAAATATTTATATCGAGTTATAATCTTATATTTGTTTAATTTGAAGTAAGATATTATTTTATTTGGATATATTTGTTGATAATAAACTATTATTATTTAATTTAATTGTTTTGAATTTAATTTATAATATTATATCGATATTATATAATCGTTAAAAATATTTGTTTTCCAAACAACCTTCGTTTTCGACGAAACGAATTTTATGGGAATACATATAGCTAATTATTGTTATATTTCCAATTTGGAGCCAATTGGAGTTGTTTTGTCGGTAGATGAGATTTTAACGTGAACCGATAAATGCATTGAAATTAAAATAACGACGTTGTGCAAATGGAGTCAGTTTTCAAAGAAACTAATTTCATTGGGACCATATCGTCAAGAGGTAGCAGTGTGTCAATTTTCACCGCATTTGGAGATCGCATGTGGCGGTACGAATATTAAACGTTTCATGTACATAACAATAATTCATCTATTATTAAATTAATAATAATAAATAAATATGGTGCCTTGATGCCCACACAACCTAATTCCTTTAGCCCTAAGTTACCACGTATACGTGGAAACCACGACACCATCTCCTATATAATAACCTTCCCGTTCATTTCATTCCCATTTACAAAAAATTAAAACTTTCACCAAACAAAAAAAAGATATCTCAATCTAATGAGAATTAGGCCGAAGCTTCAACGGAAGAAGTGTAGACGGGGTCGACAGGGGCACATTGCCGGAGTTTTATAGGACGCGGTGGCTTGTGGTGGTGGCGGTGGTCGATTATAGATCTAGTTTACAGTTTTTAATGGCTTTTGGTTTTGTATTTTTCATGATTTATAGGGGGAGAATTAGAAGGGGGTGTCAACGGGAAAGGTGAAGCCTGAAGGGAGGCGGATCTGATGGTGGGGGTCGTTGGTGGTCCGGTTGACGGAGGAGGTGGTGGCAGTACTATAAACGTTGTGGTTCGAATTTTTAAGTGGTTTTGAATGTTGAATTTTTTTAAAAATCATGGAGGCTGAGCTAGCCGTAGTGACATGAAGGAAGAGTGGAGTGGGGAGGATGGCGGAGCTGATAGAGGTGGCGCGGCGGCGAATGGTGCCTTGGTGGTGGCGCAGTTCAGCGGTGAATAGAACTTGGTCTGTACGTGTTTTGGGGTTTTTAAGGACCTATCAGAAGCTGGATAGAGGGGGCCATGGGAGGATGGAGCCTGGAGGCGTGCGGTCAGGGTGGTGTCGGAGTGGGTCAGTCTGGCGGTGACAATGATCGGCGGCGGTTTACGTATAGAGGAGATTCCGTGTTTTTTTGGAAGAAGGAGCATTGGATTTTGGTTTCAAGAAATATGAATGGATCGGATTTCTTTTTACTAAGTGATGAAGTGATGACGTGGAATGGGCTTTAACATAAAAGGGCTTGGGAAAGATCAAATTTTTATTGCTTGGAGATTAACCGATGAGGCAACAGGCCTAAACGAATTAAGGCCAGGAATTTATCTCTAATCAAGGTAATAATGTCTTGACATTAATAATGATTGATTAATGATTAATTAAAATGTTAATCAAGGGTTTACTATTTGTTTAATAACCTTATAAAATATAACGTTGATAACTAATGCATACGTGAACCCGTTTTTAACGAAACAGGGTACAATAGGATCATATCGGAAAAGGCCACAATCTGGAAGTAATCCGGACAGCTCTGGAAGCTACGGGCATTTTTGGTAAAATTAAACAATTGTTTAATTTTATTAAAATGAACTGCTCAAACCGACAAATAAATCCAAAGTGAGGTAAACTCACTCAGTTATCCTACTTATATTTATATAAGTCGGGTTTTACTGTTCGTGTGCTATGATTGCTGATTCTTGAATGGTTGATGACCATTTGGTTGTTTGTTTAATATTTTTATATATTGTTTAAATTAAACAGTTGTTTAATTTAAATGAAATGAAATTGTTATTTAACGATTATTTCCAATAGCCATAACTTACCTTGTTGGTTACGTTTATAATAATATAAAGGTTCAAATTGAATTGGACGCTTGAATTGTTGATAGTTGATCATTACCAGTTGAATTAATTATTTATGTTTATTACAAATTATCGTATTTAATGGATTAATCTATGTGATCAAGGAAGAACAAGTTGGAGGAATCCTACCGGATTACTCAAATTTATTGATTATCTTCATGTTATATCACATGCACTGTTTAACCAACCTGATTGGATGATGGACTGATTATTGATTGTTGAACCCTTGATATTAACCAATGAAAAATATTGGTTGAGAAATTGGCAGTAGATAGCCTAAACTATAATCGTTTTATAAAGATTGATTTACCATTAGGTGGATCGTTAGAAATGAAGTTATAAAATTTATTTTATAACTAAATACATTTTTTTTAATATATTATTTAAAATGAAGTTTATAAAAAGGAAATAAACCAACAACATATATATTAATTGTTTAAACCATAAATCCCACTTTTGTTCCAAAAATATACCGTGTGCGACGCACGTGCGTCATCTTAATTGTTAAATGATTTATAAAACTAATTCTTATATTAATAAGATGGGTAAATCAGTGGGCAAGGATTAATGTAACAATTAATAATTAGGATTAATTGTTTTTAAGTAATAATTAAAATGGGATTATATTAATCGATTGTTATCTATTTAATAATGATCGAAACAAATGGGATTATTTAAATTAATTATATTCTTAATTAATTTAAATGGAAAGACGAATTAGAATTGATCAACGAGTTAATCATGTTTTAAAATTAACCAAGCCAACTTAATGGAAATTGATTATTAAATTATACTAGTTTATGTTGATTAATCTAATGGAATAATTTAGCTAATGGTGTTTAACTTAATAAGATTTATAAAAGGGAAATTTAACATTTATTCCAGTTAATGATAAAGTAAATTATAATAAATTGAGGAGTTATTTCTTAAATGAAGTTCATTTATGTAATCAATGTGGTAATGAAATATAATTGAATTTCTAAGGAAGCCTATGAGTTGTTTCTATTTAAACTGAATTTGGTGAATGAAGTTATAAAGTGATTTTAGGCGAATATGGTTTACTTAAATTAAATGTTACTTAATGTTTGGATTAAATAAAGGGAATCGAGATTAAAAAGGGTTTTATATTAAACCAAAGTTGTATAAACAAGTTTATAAAGAGAGATATGAAATTAAAGCACTAATTTTAAACTAACGTTAGCTAATTATGACATTAAGTGAAATGGATGGGATTTGAAATAAGATTTTCCTAAAGGAAATAATTAAGAGGTTTAAGGAAAAGTATTCTAGCAATTTGATTTGGTAAAGGTTTTGGTAATACAATTTGTAGTAAGAATCTAGATAATAAATAGTTTAAAGAAGTTAAAGGTTAAAGTTGATGTTTTATTTATCATTTACTAAATTAAAGAATTTAGTAATAATAGTATATATAAAAGGGAGATTGCAAAAGTAAGGAGGTTTTATAAAACTGTATTTTTTAAAAAATAGTGAATTGGTATTGGTTGGTATTATAACGAATATGGTTTTTTGAATTACAACTCGTATTTATCTTAAGATAAGAACGTTGTTGATCAAGGTCTGAGAGGTAATTAAAATACCCTAACCTGAACGACTTTAGGATTATCGGGGGATGATATTAGTTGTAATGATGGAAATATTAGACGTGAATTACTTTGTGAAATAATAATGTAACATTATTTGAAAGAGTTGGGAATATACATATATTGGAATTCCAAAGTAAAGGAATTTAATAAGGGCTTGAGAATATGAAATGATATTTCTATAGTAAAGAAATATTAAAAGAAGATTTTGTGAAAATATAACGACACTCTCAAAAGAAAGACATGAGATTTAGAATGCGTTATTCTAAAAAGATAAGTGACGATTATGGTGTTCAAATAACGAAACGAAAAGGAGATTTCCTAACGATTGTTTAAAGAATAACAAACTTGGATCGATTTCCAAATGTTAAATAATAAATAATGTTTTAGCAATATTTTTGAAATGATAGTAGAAGGAAAATTGAATATGATTTAAGATATTTTTCCGAAGTATTAAAATAAAGGATTTGAGGATATTAATATATTAAAACTAATAGATTATTTTTGGTATTACAACCAATATATTATTTTAAAGGCCAAGTGACATCGTGTACTAAACTAATGGATCTAATTTATTTTTGCATATTTTATTTTGGTAGTTAAATAACCGACTATCAAAATCAGACCCAATGTGTGTTGGTACGGAAAGACCGGGATCGAATTTATATTCGAAAACCATTCCGACCAATAAATACGAATATATGGAAGATGCTAATCGAGATGGAGCAATTGAAGGACGTAAATCTTCATGAGCGGAGGAACTACTGTTGAATTTTTCTGGTTGATCCCTAGAGATATATTTTTGGCAGTGATTCTGTCGTGATTGAAATCTACAGATTGCAAGGACTACTCACTACCAATCTATAGGGTGATTCCTTAGATGTGGTAGGAGGGTGCCTTCGGTTCATCCTGTTCCTGGATGACTTGTATGGACGAGTATCTGACTAAGTATTTCCAAAAGGATCGCATAAATTGATTTCTTCAAACTTATTTCTGTTGGTGTCGGAGAAGACAGTAACCTTCTCTTAGCTTAACAACTAAAGTATTTTTATGGATATTAATTAGTGATATATGATGGATCTGACAATGTGACATTCAAAGTGAATGATGGCCAGATGTTCTTAAATTAAAAATAAATAAATAAATTATGACCTCGAGCCTCATCAACTGGGAATGGCATAAAATCGAGTAGGTCGCATGGCTATGTGGATCGCACCCACCAAAAGGGTATATCATTACCTGATCTAGTGAAATCAAATGCCTTCGGTTGTCCCTTTTTATTTTTATATGTATGCTATCGGTTCGGTTGGCTGGCCCCCAACCATGGTAATGATATATTCGGTACTCTCAAGATAAAGTGAGGGGTCAGTCATGTTTAGCTTGGGTTGCAAGATGTTCTTGTTGAACCCCAATGTATTCATCTCCAGAGGTACATTGTCGGAAAGGTTGTCCCATACCTTGCTAGCAAATCCATTCTCTAATAAGTGCCCGGGATTTTGATTGTATACTATATATGTGGAGTGTGAGATGCAAGCGTTCTGCTAGATTGATATTTATTTGGATTTAGACACTATAATAATAATATTGTTTTAAAAATGTGTTATGTTATCGTAAGGTAAAAACCATCTGTATTTATGTGTGGATTCGTTCTTATGATTATCCGTTTTTTTCGAAAGGATTTTAACATTAAAATCAAGTTGTGCGATGCCTTAAAACTTAGTGTGTTTTTCTCACTCTAGTTCACTAGACTGACCCAGTGTTTGTAATGCTCGGGTTAGACCGAGCTGTACAGGTTCAAGTTATCGGTTGTTATGAAGAGATGAGATGGATGAGTTCAGACGTATGATATTATATATTCTGCTATGTGATTGTATATGATGATAGGTTATTATAACTATCCAGATGTGTGATCTACTCTGATGATTGTAAGTTTTATTTCAAGCTCTCAGTAAAGATTTATTTCTATATAATATTTGCTTCCGCTGCGATGTGAGAATCCATGTTGTGTTAGTTTCTCTTCTTCTTCTATTCTAATAAATCTTTCTTTCCTTATCTCACCATCTAATTTCTTTCTAATAACTATCTGCCTTTCTGCGCAATTTGGGTTTGACATGAGTTGTGGTTGTCAACTCAAAAGGTACGGAAAAGTCAATATGTTATAATTACCCTTGCCAAGGGTATAAGCAATCTCAAAATCTAGGATGCTAGGAACTCCATCCATCTTTGTTGCCTTAAATTAAGATCCTTCCGCGAGAACATGTACTTGAGAGATTTGTGATTGGTGTACAACTCGATCTTCTCTCCTAATAGATAATGGCGCCAAGTCTTAAGCGCAAATACTATGGCAGCTATTTCTAAGTCATGGGTAGGGTAGTTCTACTCATGAACTCTTAGGTGTCTACCTCCATAACATACAACCCTTCCCTCTTGCATCAGAACCGCACCAAGCCTTACCACATGCATCAGTGTACATTGTGAACACTATATTTCCATCGGGCAAGGTCAAGACTAGGGCTGTTGTTAGAGCCCTCGTCAATTACTGGAAAGCATCGTCACAATCTACATCCCAAGAAAATGGCAGATTCTTCTTTGTCAGCCTAGTGAGTTGGGTTGATATCTTTGCGAAGTCCTTGATGAAATTCCTATAATAGCCCGCTAAACCAAGAATACTTCTCACCTCCGTTGCATTCTTTGGGATTTGCCAATCTTTAACTACAACTACCTTCATAGGATCCATTACTATCCCATCATTTGAGACTACATGCCCTAGAAATCTCACTTCTTTTCTCCAAAAATGACATATGGAGAACTTCGACTTAAGCTGGTGTGCACGGAGAATTTTCAAAACCTCCTTAATATGTAAGGCATGCTCTTCCTCGTTCTTCGAGAAAATCAAGATGTCATCAACAAAGACTACAACGAACTTATTTAGAAACTCCCAAAACACTCTACTCATCAGATCAACAAAATAGGCAGGTGCATTCGTCAACCCAAAAGGCATAACGAGCCACTCGAAGAAGCCATCTGGAGTTCTAAACGCGGTCATATCTATACTATCCTCGACCACCCTCAACTGATGGAACCCCGTGGCCAGGTCTAACTGAGAGAAAACAGATGCACCAACAAGCTGGTCAAACAGATCATCTATCCTCGGAAGTGGGTGCCTATTCTTTTTAGTGTGTTTATTCAACTCTCTATAATCCACACATAAGCGAAGCGAAACATCCGCCTTAATTGCAAATACCACTGGAGCACCTCATTCAGATATGCTTCGCATAATAAACCCTTTCTCAAGTAGCTCCCCTACTGGCTTACCAAGCTCCCTCCTTTCTCTTGGGGCCATATGGCGCATAAGCAATGCAACTGGCTTTGCATTGTCCACCAAGTATATACGGAAATCGATCTTGCGCCTGGGGGGTAAACCTCAAACCTCCTCAAAAACATCAGGATACTCACAAACTACTGGTAAGATCATAAATCATTGATAGATGCATCAAGAGAGTCTAGAAAACTAAGCATGATAGACCCTTTAGGATCACAAGAAATCTCGAGGGTCCTCCCATGGCAAGTCAAAAGTATAACGCCCCTCCTCTTACAATCCAGAATGGCACCATACATGGCTAGCCAATCCATCCCTAGAATCAAACCACAACCCCTAAAACCAAGCACATATTTGTCGCATTTGAATTCGATGTCTAACACAGATATTCTCAAACCCCGATAAAACATAGATTGAAGAGCCATACCCCCAATGGGTTTTGAGACAACAACATGATCCAAAACCATACTAGTACTTAGGTGCAGAGACTCAATCATAGAATCAGATATAAAAGAATGCGAAGTGCCCGAATCAAAAAGAGTTATAATAAAATGATTGGAAAGAGAAATCAAACCTTCTAACGGAAACTTTCCTACCTCTTTCTGGCGCACTGGCGAAGAGAGCATGCACCTGCCCTTCCGAAGATCCTATCCTTTGACCTTGTCCTTTCATCTTCGGGCACTCCATGGAAAAGTATCCGACCTCTCCACAATTGAAACAAGCATTCTTCTTTCTTTTGCAGTCCTTAATCAAGTGACCCTCATGTACACAATTATGGAACTTCCTCTTATCTCTTGCTTTGTCATCCTTTCCGCCCTTCTTTCGTTGTTGTCCTATCTTAGGCCACACTTTCTTATTTTGTGTTTCCTCACCCTTAGCCTCTTTCTTTTCACCTTTCTTTTCCTCGTGCGTTAACGCCATATCAGCAAGCTTCTCAAAAGTTGCTCCCATCGGAATATGAGACAAAGCCAACCTATGGAGGGGTTCATTCAATCCTCTAGCGAATCTCAAAGCTTTCTTGTGCGGGGTATTCACTAGCTACAAACCTGTAACACCCCGTAATTTTAAAATATTAAAATTAACAAATTTAAGGACACTTAATTTTTAGAAGAAGAATTAAGTGAAACGAGTTATGCCATTGCGTTCATCTCGGAATTCTGCTTGAGATAGAGTCCGAGTTTGCATAAATCGGGCTCCGTATGAAGAAGTCATGGAGCTTAGAAGATTTAAAGTTTAAAGCAGAAATTAAATTAAAATAATAAATAAAATCAGAAATAGATTCAAAAATAAAAATCAGCGAAAAGGGGTGAGCGGGAAATCTCTCGCTCTAGGTTGTCGACCCCCTAGGGAAGGTTGACATAAGTGTCGACCCCCTATAGGGGAGCCGACCCCTGTCGGCCTAGATCTGGGTGATGTGGCCAGTGACCATTTCCTGGTTTTAGGGCATATGTGGCGTGTTCTGATTGGTCTGGTGACATGGCTTTTCATTCTGGATGGTTTAGATTGATCCTAGTCAGATCTAAAGGCTCTAGCTAATCCTATACATCTATATAATCACATCTAACCTAAACACTAATCTAAACTAAATTCATTCCTAAGCCTCCATGCTGTTGCAACCCTAGCTAAAGTAAATCAAAAAGAGAATTCATATTAGAAGAGAGGAACCAAAACTCTACAACAACAACAAACGCTTAATCTATTGTTTCTTCTACCACGGTGAGTTCTAGTCACTTTTAGGTTTAAATAGATAAATGTGAATTGTGGTAGATTATGAATTGGATATATGCTATAAACCATGAACTTGTGCAAGCATACTATGTCATTTTTTCCTATATCTTACATGGTTATGAACATTATACTATGTTTACTGTGTGAATCTTGAATTACAATTATATTGCGGTACATGCGAACTTGTCAATACAGATCTACCTTTCTAGATCTAACTGGGGTGATTCGATATAACATTTATATGGACTTTTGTTTTGTAACAATGTTTGGATGTTAGGATGATATTACATCCATTAATTTGACATTGCTTGGATCTAAACTTTTGTGTTAACCACCTTTCACTTGTCGTGTTATGATATATTGATATATGTGGTTAACTTGTGCTACGTCACCCTATTTAATCTAAACTTGTGCTATGTCACCCTATTTAGGCAGGATTAGGTAATTGGACACCTAATATTGAGTCGAGATTTCATTATGTTTGCCTAAAGACAAGTTATTAATTTGATGCCCGCTTTATTATGATGTTAGTCACATACTTAGTTACTATGTTAATGTTTATACCAAAACATGTTGAACTGTCACCCTTATCATGTTCCCTTTTTATTGTTATGACGAGGCTACTTTATAGCCTCGATGCCGCTGAAATACGTGTGAATATGTTAGTTAGAAACAGGGGAAAAGGGGACTTATTATTAGCATAGTTTATGTAATATTTATATGAAATGGGCATATAATTCAAATATGGAAACATAGAATTATTTACTCATAATGGCATAGGTAAATTTGGATAAAAATGGATTAGTTTCCTATAATGACATAGTTAAAGATAGAATGTTTAGTAATTAAAATTAAGAATTTTAGTTGTACTTATGACACGAGGTTATGATACATTAGTGGCAGAAGTCTGCCCAGACCCGACCGGCATATCCAGCAGCCACTAATGTTGAACCTAATGTGGGAGGTCTAAGTATGCAAATACGAATCGGGTTAAGACACGAGGTTAGACCCAACTGTGGAATAAGACTGCCCGGACCTGACTGGCATATCCACTATCAACACGTTGTAGCCCTAATGTGGGGGGGTCTAGCCCATTATAACCATAACTAGACATGGTAAAGAAATGGACTACTTAACCTAATTTAATATGAATATGGACTTAAGTTAGGGTTAAGTAAAATTGGATGGGTAGTGGGGGGTTAAGTAAGTTAGAGGGGATGGGTAATATATATATGCATACATACATATATATATATATATAGGCCCACATACTTAACCTAATAAAGGTTATGTAATTAGTATGCATAACGGGTAGATGAAGTAATAAAGGTTATGTAATTAATGACACCTAAATGGTATACATAACGGGTAGATGACGCAATAAAGGTTATGTAATTAAAGACACCCTTTAGGATAAACATAACTAGTATAGGGCTACGTAATTAAACACACCTAAGGATATACATAGTCATAGGAAAACCTGGTGAGGATACAAGACAAAGGGGAAATCTTGTATCATATTGTGTGGGACCCATTTCAATCAGTAACCCGGAGTTGGTATCAAGTTAGGAACTCCGTACTAGGCGGAGGAGGGGCACGCTTACTAATTGATTGTAAGAGATCGAAACGAGACGGATGGTGTGGGCGGCGCAAACCGACCGGGGACATGTGCGTGCATGGGCCAGGAAGAGGGGGCTAAGACGACCGTGACACCAGTAGATATGGTTGTGCACCTTGTGGGTTTCCACCTTAGGGAAGTGATACCCCCCACTATGGAGCCAGCACAGGATATCTACAGAGTAGGGAGCCGATCGATTAGGGTAGTGGTTAGGGTATACTCGGACGTATGCCCTAAGTCTACCAGCTTATAGTGGAAGGGATCATCTCATTTTAAATTATACAAGTAAAAACGCAGAGTAGTCATTAGTGAAGCAAGTATACACTTTACCTTCTCTGCCTTGTCATACCTGCCATTTGTATAGTGATCTCTCTTATCCACTTTATGCCTGTCATGATCACCTTTATTTATTTACTGGCTAAAATTAACTTGACTCGCCAGACTTTATGTCTGACCCCTTTTGTTTTTCCTTCTCTCTTCTGTTTCTTCTCCCTAGGTTCTCAGGGAGGAGACGCTTAGGTTTACCCAGGATTTGGATACCATCTTGCTAGGAGCTACTTCTGAAGTATGGCACGAGTCTTTGCCTCTACTATAGCTTACTCTTTTTACTTAGGGTATAATGTTTTCTTTTAATACCTATGTACTTTGATGATGCAAGACAGAAGTATTTTGATGTAATGGTTTTATGGCTTATGTTATTATGAACCACGGTATTATGATTAACAACTGAAATAAAATTATTAATTTCCACTGCTATCTTTATTTAGACCTGTCTTGTAATTATTCTGTGTCTGTTTACCTATAATACTTCACAGAACTAAATGCATTCCCTTAGTGAGTGACATTAACGGACGTGGGGTGTTTCACTTGGTATCAGAGCTAAAGGTTACCAGATTAGATAAAAGTTTATGAAAAACATTTTCAAAAAGGTTTTAAAAAGAAAGTATTTTCAAAAAGAAAAGTCTGTTTTGAAAATGATGCCCAAAGAAAGCTATATGTAGTATCCTTCAGTCCTTTATCTAAATTTCTTCCTTTTTCTTTTTTCAGCATGTCTGGGGAACAAAACATGCCTAATCTCCTGGAGGGCGTCACAATACCCGGATGGTTACGTAGGTATTTGGAGGCCACGACACCCACTGAAGGTCAAGAAAACATTCCTCTAGCTATACCCATCATCCCTCCTCCCCTCCTCCTCCAAGAGTAGACAACTTTGCCAAAACCTGCAAGGACTTCCTTGCTATGGGAGGGAAGCCATTCCATGGGAAAGAGACATTTGTAGAAGCGAGGAACTGGCTCAAAGAAACTGAAGACTTGTTTGTAATCTTTGAAGTTGAGGATAGAAGGAAGATTTAGTTTGCCGCCTGGCTACTGAGGGACGAAGCCTCATTTTGGTGGGAAGTCACTCAAGCTGGACGTCCGGTGGAAACTTGGGAAGATTTTAGACAAAGGTTCGAAATGAAATTTCTTTCCCAAGCTGAGAGAAGCATACAAATGGAGAGATTCTTAGCACTCAAACAAGGAAACTCGACAGTTAAGTAGTATGTGAACAAGTTCAATCAACTGGCAAGGTTCAGATTAGAGTTGGTGAATATCCGGCATAAAAAGGCTTTACGATTTGCTAAAGGGCTGAATGAGCCTCTGCATGGTTTAGCCATGTCCCATATTCCTATAGGGGCCACCTTTGAAAGGCTCATTGATATGGCCCTAATGCATGAGGAAGACAAGGTAGGGAAGAAGACCGAGGAGGCGTTACAAAATGAGAAGTAGTGGCACAAGAAGGGACAACAGCAGCAACAACAATAGCAATAGAAGAAAGGAGGGAAGGATGATAAAGGAAGGGATAAGAGAAAATGTCACAATTGTGGAATGGAAGGCCACCTGATCAAAGATTGCAAGAGAAGGAAGGCCAGTTGCTTTAATTGCAGAGAGGTCGGACACTTCTCTAAGGAGTGCTCGAAGAAACAGGGATCGCAGGGACAAGGGCAAAGAGCAGGGACTTCCGGAGGGCAGGTGCATACTCTCGCGATTGGTGCTCCTAAAAGAGGTAGAAAAATTTCCGTAGAAATTTTAGTTTCTCTTTTAGACTTTCCAGTTAGAACACTTTTTGATTCTAGTGCTTCACACTCGTTTATATCTAGTTCTGTGGTTGAAACTCTGCATTTAATTACTAGTATGGTAGTAGATCCAATAGTTGTTTCAAAACCCATTGGTGGTTCGTCTCATTTATCGATGATTTGTAGGGGTTTGAAATTGTCTGTGTTAGGCATCAAGTTTGAATGTGAAGCTTATGTACTTGGGTTTATGGGCTGTGGGTTGATTCTAGGAATGGACTGGCTTACTAAGAATGGGGTCGTTATGGATTGTGAAAGGAGGGTTGTTAGGCTCCTGACTTGTCATGGGAGGACCGTCGAAGTTTCTTGTGACCCCCAAGGGTTTGTTGTGCTTAGCTTCCTATGATCACTAGATACATCCATAGATGATTTGAAATCAGTTCCAGTTGTTTGAGATTTCTCCGATGTTTTTGATGAGGTTTGTGGTTTACCTTCGAGGCGCGAGATCGACTTTCTTATATATCTTGTGGACAACACGAAGCAAGTAGGGAAGCTATTGAGAAGAGAATTGATGGGTGGAACATGTCAGGATGAGAAACCTATTAAAGACAGTCCTTGAGAAGCCCATCATTCTAAGATAACTATTCATCCAAACAGCAAGGATGCGACTTGGGAGACTAAAGACAATGATCACACTTCATACCCCTTTCCTTTTTGGGACTATGTTATTAACTTCTTTTTTCCAAAGCTTTTATTCACACTTGTTTCTATCATTCGTCTGTGTCCTATCGATCGATTCTTCGACTCTAGGTAGGGAACCAATGGTCGTAAACATGTGTTTGAGACATGTTATGTTTGATGGATGCAAATGTTTGCTAGTGATTGCCTGTGGACGCATATACACACACATTAGGCACTAAGATCGGCTCAATCACTCTCATACTACATATGGATGTGTGTGCATTTTCTTTTCTTTTACAAATGGAAATGGATGAACTAGCATGTGGATGTTGCATTTGGACCTATGAGTGTGCACACATGTAGAACCATACATATTGGATTCATGGAACTAACATACATTGCATTAAGGAGGTCAACTAAATCAGTAGACCGCCTGATTTTCGCATTAGTGTTGGGACATATACACACACCTTTCCATATATTCATAAAAGCATTAGAAATCTTTTAAGTACAATGGATGCTTGTGGATGATGGATGATTAGATGGATGATGTATGGTAGGATGCATTCTTCTTAACTTGAAGATTTCGGGGGATGAAATCCTTTAAGGAGAGGAGAATGTAACACCCCGTAATTTTAAAATATTAAAATTAACAAATTTAAGAATGCTTAATTTTTAGAAGAAGAATTAAGTGAAACGAGTTATGCCATTGCGTTCATCTTGGAACTCTACTTGAGATAGAGTCCGAGTTTGCGTAAATCGGGCTCTGTATGAAGAAGTTATGGAGATTAAAAGATTTAAAGTTTAAAATAGAAATTAAATTAAAATAATAAATAAATCAGAAATAGATTCAAAAATCAAAAATCAATGAAAAGGGTTGAGCGGAAAATCTCCCGCTCTAGGGTGTCGACCCCCTAGTAGGGTCGACATAGGTGTCGACCCCCCTATAGGGGAGTCGACCCCTGTCGGCCCAGATCTGGGTGACATGGCCAGTGGCGATTTTCTGGTTTTAGGGCATATGTGGCTTGTTTTGATTGGTCTGGTGACATGGCTTTTCATTCTGGATGGTTTAGATTGATCCTAGTCAGAACTAAAGGCTTTAACTAAACCTATACTTCTATATAATCACATTTAACCTAAACCATAATCTAAACTAAATTCATTCCTAAGCCTCCATGCTACTGCAACCCAAGCTAAAGCAAATCAAAACAAGAATTCATATTAGAAGTGAGGAACCAAAACTCTACAACAGAAACAAACGCTTAATCTATTCTTTCTTATACCACGGTGAGTTCTAGTCACTTTTAGGTCTAAATAGATAAATGTGAATTGTGGTAGACTATGAATTGGACATATGCTGTAAACCATGAACTTGTGCAAGCATACTATGTCATTTTTCCCTTTATCTTACATGGTTAAGAACATTCTACTATGTTTACTGTGTGAATCTTGAATTACAATTATATTGTGGTACATGTGAACTTGTTAATACAGATCTAACATTCAATATCTAACTGGGATGATTCGATATAACATTTATATGGACTTTTGTTTTTAAACATGTTAGGATGTTAGGATGATAGTAAATCCATTAATTTGACATTGCTTGGATCTAAACTTTTGTGTTAACCACACTTGTCGTGTTATGATATATTGATATATGTGGTAAACTTGTGCCATGTCACCCTATTTAATCTAAACTTGTACTATGTCACCCGATTTAGGCAGGATTAGGTAATTGGACACCTAATATTGAGTCGAGATTTCATTATGTGTACTTAAAAACAAGTAATTAATTTGATGCCCGCTTTATTATGATGTGAGTCACATACTTAGTTATTATGTTAATGTTTATACCAAAACATGTTGAACTGTCACCCTTATCATGTTCCCTTTTTATTGTTATGACAAGGCTACTTTATAGCCTCGATGCCGCCGAAATACGGGTGAATACGTTTGTTAGAAACGGGGAAAAAGGGATTTATTATTGGCATAGTTTATGTAATATTTATATGAAATGGGCATATAATTCAAATAGGGAAACATAGAATTATTTACCCATAATGACATAAGTAAATTTGGATAAAAATGGATTAATTGCCTATAATGACATAGGTAAAGATAGAATGTTTGGTAATTAAAATTAATAATTTTAATTGTACTTATGACACGAGGTTACGTTACATTAGTGGCGGAAATCTGGCCAGACCCGACCGGCGTATCCAACAGCCACTAATGTTGAACCTAATGTGGGAGGTCTAAGTACGCAAATACGAATCGGGTTAAGACACGAGGTTAGACCCAACTGTGGAATAGGACTTCCCGGACCCTACCGGCATATCCAGCATCCACATGTTGTAGGCCTAACGTGGGGGGCCTAGCCCATTATAACCATAATTGGACATGGTAAAGAAATGGACTACTTAACCTAATTTAATATGAATATGGACTTAAGTTAGGGTTAAGTAAAATTGGATGGGTAGTGGGGGGTTAAGCAGAGGGGACGGGTAATATATAAGGTTATGTAATTAAAGACACCCAAATGGTATACATAACGGGTAGATAAAGTAATAAAGGTTATGTAATTAAAGACACCTAAATGGTATACATAACGGGTAGATGATGCAATAAAGGTTATGTAATTAAAGACACCCTTTAGGGTAAACATTAATAGTATAGGGCTATGTAATTAAAGACACATAAGGGTATACATAGTTAGTGGAAAACCTAGTGAGGATACAAGAAAAAGGGGAGAGATTGTATCATATTGTGTGGGACCCATTTCAATAAGTAACCCGAAGTTTGTATCAAGTTAGGAACACTGTACTAGGCGGAGGAGGGGCACGCTTACTGATTGATTGTAAGAGATCCAAACGAGACAGATGGTGTGGGCGGCGGAAACTGACCCGGGACATGTGCATGCATGGACCGGGCAGAGAGGGCTAAGACGACCATGACACCAGTAGATATAGTTGTGCACCTTGTGGGTTGCCACCTTAAGGAAGTGATACCCCCTACTACGGAGCCAACATAGGGTATCTACAGAGTAGGGAGCCGATCGATTAGGGTAGTGGTTAGGGTATACTCGGACGTATGCCTTAAGTCTACCAGCTTATAGTGGAAGGGATCATCTCATTTTAAATTATACTAGTAATAGCGCAGAGTAGTCATTAGTGAAGCATGTATACACTTTACCTTATCTGCCTTGTCACACCTTCCATTTGTATAGTGATCTCTCTTATCCACTTTATGCCTATCATGATCACTTCTATTTATTTACTGGCTAAAAGTAACTAGACTCGCCAGACTTTATGTATGACCCCTTTTGTTTTTCCTTCTCTCTTCCGTTTCTCCCCCCAGGTTCTCAGGGAGGAGACGCACAGGTTTAGCCAAGATTTGGATACCATCTTGCTAGGAGCTACTTTTGAAGTATGGCTCGAGTCTTTGCCACTAATATGGCTTACTCTTTTTATTTAGGGAATAATTTTTTCTTTTAATACCTATGTACTCTGATGATGCAAGACAGAAGTATTTTGATGTAATGGTTTTATGGCTTATGTTATTGTGGACCACGGTATTATGATTTACAACTGAAACAAAATTTTGAATTTCCGCTTCTATCTTTATTTATATCTGTCTTGTAATTATTCTGTGTCTATTTACCTACAATACTTCACAGAACTTAATGCATTCCCTTAGTGAGTGACATTAACGGACGTGGGGTGTTTCAAAACCAAACCTCGCCAATTGGTTAAATTTATTAATATATTCTTTCACAGACATGGCTCCTCGCTTATGTGCCAAAAACCTTACCATTTGCATACGTTGCTCAGCTTGAGAAAGGGATTTCATTTCAAATCTCTACCGGAAATCATCCCAAGTCCCCACTGGACGTTCCGCTAGCGTCACCTTCCACCAGAACGAAGCCTCATCTTTCAGCTGGCAATCGGCCAACTGAATCATGCTACGATCGTCAACTTCGAAAATTCCAAACAAATCATAAATTTCTTTAAGCCAATTCCTTGCTTCTATAAAAGTCTCAGTTCCTCGGATTGGCTTTCCTCCCATGGCACAGAAATCTTTGCATATCTTAGAGAAATTATCAGCATGCGGAGGAGGAGGAGGAACAATGGGTGCAGCTGGAGGAGTAACATCTGCTTGACCACCGGCGGGCGCCGTGGCCACAAGGTACCTACTGAACCAACCCGGTATCATATTGCCCTCAAGAATATTAAGTTCCCCAGACATGCTGAAAAGAAAAGGAAAATGGGTTTCAAACAGAGAATCAAAAGATATTACATATGGCTTTGGGGAATATGATTTTTTCAAAACAGACTTTTCTTTTTGAAAATGCTTTCTTTTAAAACCTTTTTGAAAATAATTTTCAAGATCTTTTATCCGATCTGGTGACCTTCAGCTCTGGTACCAAGTGTGACACCCCCCCCCCGGTCCGTTAATGTCACTCTTTAAGAGAATGCATTAAGTTTCGTGAAGGTAAACTGAAATATTACAAGACAAATATAAAATAACAACGAAATTTACAACTTTATTTAGCAGAAAACATCGAGGTTCAAAACATAGTTACATCAACTTAAGACTTTTGTCTTGTAGTAAAATCATCATAGTACAATAAATAAAGAAGCATAATCCCCAAAATATAGCCATATTAGAGAAGATATGAAATCAAGCAGTATATCTACGCAGCTCCAAGCAGAAGGAAAGAAGAATCCTGATCAAGCTTGAGTATTCCCACCTTGAGAACCAGGGGTGGGGGATGGAAGAGAAAGAAGAGGAAACAAAATAGGTCAGATATAAAGTCTGGCGAGTCCGGTTACTTTTAGCATATAAATAAGTAAAAGCATGATGATAGGCATATAAACTGGAAAGATAGATAACAACATATAAGGCAGGTATGACAAGGTATACAGGATAAACTGAATAGAACATGTATGTATAGTGCTTCTCTAATACTTTTCTTTGCACCAGTACTAGTATTACAAGAACAAGATGGCCGTAACAAGATGTTTGACTTAGGCGTACTCGGTATTACCCCATACAATAACAGGCAGCCCAACTGAACATACCGGTGTTACTCCTAAGGATAATAACGGGCTCCTAAACAAGAGAGACTATATTTACCCTAATTACTACCCCAATCGATTGGCACCCTAACTCTATAGATACCTTGTGCTGACCCCACGGTAGGATGTATCACTCCCTAATGTGGCAACCCTTCATTTATAGGATGCACACAGCCATATCTATGGATGCCACAGCGTCTTATTTTCCCGGACACGCAGACCCATGCACGCACATGAGCTCGATGGAACGCGCCGTCAGACACCTTTTCCCAAGTGACCTCTTATAATCAGCGCAGTAAACATTCCCCGACTCCGACCTTGTTCGGAGTACTCGTTCGACATCTCTATGGGTTACTAACTGAAATGGATCCCATAAACAAGATGACACAAGCTCCCCCTAAGCTTGCATCCCTACTACTAGGATTTCAACAGGTTATGCCTACCAGTGTAACGAGATTTCATAACCCCCAACAGGTTAAGTTTGTGGTCCTGTATGTATAAATATTACCCACCACCTCAAGATTTACTTAACCCTCCCACTGTTTCAAGCAAGTTTACTTAACCCCTACTCAAGTCAACATGTTCATATAATCCCTATGGATTCAAATAGGTTAGGTATTAAAAGTTCATTACCATTTATTCATTTATGGTTATAATGCGCTAGACCTCACATATTAATCCTACAACTTGTGGATGCAGGATATGTCGGTCGGGTCCGAGCAGACTTCTTCCACAAGTCAGACTTAACCTCGTGTCTTAGCACGTTATGTGTTTATGCACTTAGACCCCTCACATTAGATTCACCACTTGTGGTCACTGGATATGCCAGTCGGGTCCGGGCATACTTCTACCACAAGTGTAATCTAACCTCGTGTCTATGCGCGATTACTGTTTCTAATTACTGTAAATCTAGGCATGTTCATTCTTTAACAATTATCCCTATTTCAATGTATGTTTTCATGCCCCTTTCAAAAGTCATATTCATAATGTATCATATGCCCTAAATTAAGATCTTTAATCACAATTCTGGTTTATGCCCCAAATCCATATTCATATTTTCAGTTCAAGTTATGCCCCAATTTTAACATTTTCCCCTCATTTACAATTTCAGTGTTCGCATATTTCAGTAATATGCCTAGGCTCGAAGGTAGCCTGGCTATAAAATAAAAAGGGAAAAGAAGAAGGGAAGAGAACATAAATAAGCATAATAACAAGATAGAGATATGATGGCCGAAATAGGCATAGTAACTGAATAAGCATATAGTGACATAATTGGGCATAATGACAAGATAGGCATATAAGAGCAGATTTGATGAACATGTGATAATAGAACTGATTAGGCATAATGACATGATTAGGCAAACTAATATAATAGTGATGTCAAGAATAGGCATATGAGATCTAAACAGTAAACTAGATACACAAGTTATGGCAGATTTGATATGATTCAAATAGCCACAGGCTTAGATCCAATTTATAGACATGTCAGAATAACTTTTAAGTGTTTATATCTAAAAATAACGTAGACTCACTGTGATTGGATCTAAAGAAAAGGGAATTGATTGAAGAACAGATCCCTGAATTTGCCTAACTCTTGTTGCTGAAGAAGAATAGGCTATTTTAATCTAGGCAGAGGCAACATCTAATTCTCCATTGTTTTAGAATAAATAAAACAATGAGAATGAGGTCTTATTTGTAGCCTAGGGTTCAAGAATCTAGTCGGAAAACAAGTCCACATACGTAGGAATGTATCAGGTTTGGATTAGTGGGTGTCGACCTGGGTGTTGACATGGGTGTCGACACCCCACTTATGGTGTCGATCCATGGGTCGACACCCCAAGGGCGGGGGTCGACCGCCAACGGGCCTGATTCCCACGTTGTCCCGCCTTCGATTTTTGAAATAATTTTGTATTTCTGGAATGTTTATTTTATATATATAATTAGCTTATATATGTGCATACTTCAAACCTTAATAACTTCTTCATACGATGTCTGTCTTATGCAAACTCAGAGTCTATCTCTAGAAGAATTCCGAGATGAACGCAATGGCGCAATCCGTTTTATTTGTTTCCCTATATTTAACTAAGTATTCCTTAGTTTATCATCTTAATGTGTTATAAAATTATGGGGTGTTACATTTTCACCCCATCATATGGATCAAGGAGGCAACTTATTATATGTCTTTTCAAACTGGTATTTCTATCTCTACATATCACTAGTATACACATTAATATATATTAAAAACATAAGTTTATAACCATATCTATGCAAGTGAGTGTCATACAATCATTTATATTTATAAGAGGCAGTTCTGTTTGTAACAACATGCAATCTCATATTTATATTTCTTAAAATTGATCAAACAAAATTAAAACAAAAATGGCTTGTCGATTGAATCTGACTTTAAAACCAGTAAAACTGTGTTAAGCTATCAAACAATTCGACTCGTTTTATAATAGAAATTCGTTGATCCAAACATATATGCAAATATAAGTTTAAAATAAACAGATGTAATCAATGTTTGTATGGTCAAGAATTAACATTTAAAACAAGTCACACTTGTTTAATCTCAAATCATATTTGCATCATTGAACTAAATAAACAGATTTAAAATGTTAATCAAAATTGGGGTTTTGAATCCAAAATAAAAAACTATTTCAGAGTTTTGACATTTCTTATAGCAATATAACACACACACACACACACACATATATATATATATATATATATATATATATATTCAGTTGGAAAGTCATATTTGCTACTGCTTGTATATTTCAAAAGGTGTGAATACGTGTGACATACGAACTATTACTCTTATATCAATGTGTGCAATCCACATATGTATGTATCACTATCACATATACATATGAATATGTGAAGCATGATGGCACAGAAGGGAGTAACACATATATCAATTTATAGTCTTATGTAACAGAAGTATATAAAGTGTCATGACTTTGCAAAATACAATAGAGCACATCAGGTCAGATGAAAGTTTAATAGGGTTAAGCCTATCATGGTGTTCATTGTAATATGTATTTCAGTTCCGGTATTATGGTCATGATCAAAAAAAAAAAAAAATACATGATCTATATTGTTATATGTAGGTTTAGGCCAATTAATATATATATATATATATATATATATATATGCCAACAGTTGTGATGTCTCTATCATAAGGTGTTCAAAACAGTATTGTACATACAACATTCCGTTCATTCATAAATGTGTATAACTATTCCTGTATACATGTAAAACAAGTAACATCTAGCTCAATTCATAAATCAATAAAAGGGTTTTATATATATATATATATATATATTGAGTTCATCTGTAAATAGTATACATTTGCAAGCAGTGATTAATAAAAAAAATAGTAAATATGTTGTGTATAAGTTGCTCATTCATAATGTGTATATACATACTATCAAGTGTCATGTCATCCGTCAATATGAATACTTCACACTGATCCGTGTTTAACTCATAGGCAATTTAGCGGGTGTAGCGGAGAATAGCGGGGCTTAAAGCAGATATGCTATTCATCAGTGCTAAATTGAAATAGCGTAGCAGTCGGAGAGTGTTATGGGCTATAGTGGGGATATGGCGGAGCTTTAGCGGGGATTTAACTGCATAGGTCGATCTCGACCCGCACTCATTTCACAACTCAACACTCTGGCACATACAACATCAGGTCGAATGGCATCTGACCTACATTTACCAATGGCATATTCGTCCCTAGAACCGAAGAAACTTGTCTAATCCGACCCAGAGAGACTTGTTTGATCCGACCCAAAGAGACACACTTGACCCAACCAGAACACAATTCCGAACCATAACTCGAAGACAAAATTCGACCTGACCCGATATTGTCATTTTTGGAAAAAAATACGTTTTTCAGGCCATTTCAAAGAAGGCTTGGTCTTTCGAAATCGAATGAATTCGGCTGTGCCCACTTGTTAGGTCGATCTCCAAGGGACTATAGGGCGCCGGAACCCCACCGACGTTGCGCCCGGACCCATTGACGGCTCGCCTTTGGCTGGCATTCGGCTCGCCTTCGGTTGGCATATATTTTGGCTAACACTAGTCGTTATAGCTTATCAATAGCAAAGAATGGTCTGAGAATATCAACAGGAAAATAATAACGACCGAGGTTCTTGCAAGAGCTATGACCCCTTTTTACTGATGTTATTCAATGTGAGGAGTCCTTGAGCAGATTCAGCATGCTAACTATGATAGTATATGAGGGAAAGATTGTTGATTGGCAATCTCCTTTTCAAGGTTTCGGTGGTGTACAAACTTCACTAATGCAACTGATGTTGTTCCTATACGAGTAATGACCACCTGGTTTACATGACTTATACATGTCCAACCGACCAAATCTTGAATGACATTGATATTAAGCAGTCCAGAAACTACTCCGAAGATGACTTGGGTGATCTTGGCGATAGTGAAGCTCAATAATGGGATATCAGAAACTGACTAAGGATCCTAACACTACAAAGCAACACTTCGCTTATATGTCGTGGTGAAAGAATTGTGTCCTGCGGTTCACTCCCTGAAGAACTTAACAAACCTTTGCAATACCTATCTGCCATCAATCGCATCGATGACGATTGGTTTCAACCGGACAAGGGTTAAATCAACATACTTTGGTGCCTAGACGTAGGTACCAATTGGAACACCGCAGGCCATGATTATACCTATGGATCCTTACCTAGATGATAGCAACTTAACTGCTCATTAGCGACCATGCGACCTCGGCATAGAGATGAGAGCTCGAAATCAAAGCAAATATGAATCAAACATCAGTTCTCTACCTTATGCTTATGTTGTGACAAAACAAATGAACATTACTTGAAGCCTCGCAAGCCATGCTACCGTATTCAGGCTTACTAAATAAAAATTCGGGCTAACCAACTGTTATTACAGGTCCTGCAGCAACCTGAGGCATATGGAAGATTTCTCAAAAGGAACTTCAAGCGAAGGGACCACGACTTGCAACTTACCTAGAAACGGTCAAAAGTCTATTAGATGGCTTAGAGCATTACACCATATCTCATATTGTGAACACAGAAAGTCATAAGGCGGACAAGATGGCCAAGATATCGAGCTCTGACAGTCCAGAAAGGCTGGAGGTGGTCCCAATCAAGATATTAGAAACTCCGAGTATTGATTAGATGGAAGTTGATCCAGTGTTGGAGACCGAACCCAAGAGGGAATCCGGATGACCCCCATAAAGAACTTCCTACAGCATGGAACATTTTCGGCAAGAAAAAGTGGAACGCGTACCAAAGTTTGTAAAGCCCAGGATACGACATGCAAGGCAACATTGCTTATTTCCCTTGGAAGGGAATCCCGAGATAAACGTCAATGAATCTCGTTGCCGAATTCATTGCCATGAGTGATTCGACAAAAGCACTTGCTGACTTCCCACTTGATGGAAGATGTACACAACCGGGACTTCTGACGGTCAAAGTTATGGTATTAGAATGTGAAGATTCACAGTTCCGCTCCCTTCGTTGACCATTCGTTGATTGACTAATGCCCCAAACGCAGGGGGCAACTAAGAAATCTAAGCGTGAATTGCTCACGATTCCATCATCTAGTCCAAAGCTGATGCAACATTACCTTGCATGACCGACTGCCTCAGTCATGCCTGAATATTGGAAAGTTAAAGGTTTGTAACACTTAGGCTTAAATGTTGATTGATTGCGCACACATCAGCTCTTATTCCCGAGGTAGGATCAAAGATAGATATGGATGGACGAGACATGTTTATTTTCATAACCCCCGCATCCACTTCTAGACATGGGAAGGGCTAAGCTTCTGCTAGCATGGATTCATTTTTAGCCATATCCTACTTCCTAGCATGGAAAGCGCAAAGTTTCTGTAGGCATGGAATCCTTACTCTCCTATCGATTTCCGTTGGAGCACCGATAAGATGAGATGCTACCATTATCGATTTTTATCTGATTACCTGACCCTCATTCCTTGCCCTAAATGTGTGGGGAAAGAAGGCGATTAAAAGGAGATGCGACCTCGTCATTTGCTCACCAGAGTCTGCCTAACCTCCTTTGTCATTCCAAGACCCTGATCAAGGTCTAATTACTATTGGGACTGCCTCCCTACAATAATTTGAAAAGGTTATCAAATAAAGACTTAGCCAATCATCCCCTGGCAGAGACTGGACAAGGTAAAATGGACCTGCAAAGAACATGCAATGCCATTTTCGCTCAGAATGATATTCATTCCTTTAGCAGGATTATTCACTAACCATGTCTCTTATCTTTGCATGCGTTATGAGTTATTGATGTAATTAACTCAGATGAATTTATACGTGAATGGTGTAGGTACCCCGGGTCTGGTACTGATTAAACTTCTAACACCCGCATGCAGAATTATGGAGCGCTACCATAACGAGCTAGACTGAACTGCTCATTTACGAAGCCACACCCTACATTTGAGGAAAGTTGTATAGCTCAAGGTGGATCTGATATGACCGTACACTCCTTGGCTCACACATAGCAGACCTCAAGACAATTGTGCATTGATCGTTGCATCGCATGGTCGGAATCCAATTCCAGATGGACATGGTTTGACCGTCAGTATCTGAAGTCTGGTGCTAATTAGTCCTCCTATATATTAATCAGAGGAACGCGAAGCTTTGGCTAATGTGATTCAATTGTTCTCCCGAATAACTCTGATCCTAGGAGCTTGGATAGAAGTATAAACCTAGGACAAGTGTGATGGGCATGCCAAGATTAAAGACCACTCGATCCCTGGCTCTAACCCAAACTGACTTTAGGAGAGCATAAATAACTCTAACTATCATGACTTGAGAGAATATAAAGCAAGATACTACGACGTTTGCCCAAACTCCATCCCACGAGTCGACGAGACGAGAGAGACTTGATTATTGAAATGGCCACCTCTACCCATGAATCAGATATTAGGAGGCAACGCCATGGAAAGTGTGACATGACCACTTGCTTGATAAGCTCCATCCACCAGAGTGAAGCGTGGAGCACGGATTAAAATCGAGTTTAAAAACGACACTCTATTCGGTAGAATCTCGCTCTTAGAAATAGAGTGTAGAAGGAAATTTGTGGCGAATGACACGACCATTTTCCTGACTGACTCAAACTCTCCTGATTCGAGAGTGAGTACAAACATAGGTGTGATCGGTTCACCACGATTAGAGACCGTCTTAACCTAACTCTAACCTGGGCATATGATAGGAGAGTATAAAAGCACTGAGACCAAGTGCTGAAAGAAGTTGGCTCCTACCCTACTGAAGGATTGGGGATAAGACTGAAAGTTGAGCCCAAACTCTAACTTGGGCATACGATAGGAGAGTATAAAGGCATTGAGTTCAAGTGCCGAAGGAAATTGGCTCCTACCCCACAAAAGGATTGGGGGCAAGACTGAAAGATGAACCTGAATTCCCCATAGAAGGATTGGGGGCAATAGAATGTCGTTACTAATCATTCCTGAACAAGCCCTGGCCAGGCAATTTACTCAAGATTGATTAGGAGCATACACATCATACCCCCCTGTTGTTTATTACATAGTTTAGTAACAATTTTTTATCATAGGAATTTTTGTTTGAAGGGATGTTGGATTCAAACCTTCGTTTCACTGTGATGTGATTTATTATTTATTGCTTAGATTAGTAACGTTTTGACCACAAGTATATTTGATAGAAATGTATGACAAACTTGCAAATGCATGACATTGCAGGAATCCCACTTTATTTATAGAATGTTGGTTTACAAAAGGCTAGACAAAAACGCGAGGGCCGCACTCGCATACACTAATAAATGACTGCATTCTAAGAGTTGACGTCGATGCTTGAAGCAAAACTTTCTGCACGACTTACGACAACGACTGAAAGGAGGTCTTAGGAGTGATATCTCAAATCGGGACACCTGCCCATGTGTGACTGACTATAACTCAAGTGCAATGACAAGTGCCACCTTACAAGTACACTGAATGGAGAATGTAATGACTCGAGCACTTGGATAACGCAATCACTTAAGCTTTGAATGCAATGCCTCTTTCTATGCATGCATGTCTGAATTCGAAAGGGATGTGATCCAACCACCTGTCTTTTGCCGTTACCCACGAACTGGGGGCATAACTATTGAAAGTATTTATAAATGGTATAACCTACCTGTCTGTAATTAACTTATGCTTTGATCCTGGCAGGCCGCTTGAGGACCACAAGACAGATACAGAGCGAACGTCCATTTGCTAGTCCCAACCAACTTCCCGACTGGAAGGCTCACGTAAGACCGAACATCGATCGACTGTCTTATCTCACACACTTATAGGATGTGATGCAACTGCTTTGTCAATGGCCTCTACTTGATCCAGGAGGCAAGTAAGAGCACTTGAGGCGAGTACTGTTTGACTTTTGGCCACCACTTCAATCCTCAAAGCTTGGATTGGAGACTAGAGACTAGCATGGGGTGAGTACCAACAATTCTTTTTGCATCCAACTTTAACTTATGACTCGATGATGGTATATTAATTTAGAGAAGACATGGATTTGATCAAAACCTCCATGGATGGGGGTACAAGAAACGAGATTCAAGTAGCTTGATTCGACTACTAGATGACTCCATGCATATTTACTATTCTCGGAGTTCCGCAAAATCCCAGACTACAATCAAAGGAATGATTCCTTAAGATTAACCCCATACATCTAAGCAACAGATTGTAACAACTCGGATTCTGACAGACCTTTTTTTTATTCTAATCCATCGAACCCCGTATTGGTTGCTCTGGTATCCTGCAGAAAAGACATAAAATATTTTAGAGCTCAGAAAATATCCCACAGCAGAAAGGATAAGTATAATATAATCAAAGTATAGCCTTGCCATAGTAATAGTGCTGCCTAACCAGTATCCAAAGCTATCATATTTCTGCCACAAATCTAACCTACAAGTATGTTATGAGGAGGGGGTCAGAACACAAGTTCTTGTGACTGGATTTAAACTATACACTTTGGATAATTCTACATATATCGTTCAATCATATTTTCTTATTTATTAGGTTACTTGGGTTAACAACACTCAAGGCTTACACACACGTTATACCCATTTAATTCCCAGTGGATTAACCTAATACAATATATTTGTAGCTACCACCTTCCCCCCCAATATTAAGGTATACCGCATGGTACCCCACTCGCACGGTATCTACCGTAATATCATAGAAATGAACGCAGTCCCTCATCCTAGGAGTGATGTACGAATCTCTACATAACAATGTTACGTTCCTCATATATCAGCCATTACTATGCTACGTAAGCGTATGGACTACCACCTTTGATTGAATCAGATTCTGTACCAGAGTAATGCCTTCCAGTCTACGATACACCACCCAGAGCAGATATGCATGTATCAAGACTTTCCCACATACGTATCGTTAATCGTATTTGATGCCTTAACCACACATAATGTGCACCGAGTTCCGTAGCAGGGCTATACAAGAAACACGAAACTCGGTCGACAGCCTATCCATATCTGTACAGGCCCTCCTTTAAGAGCCTCAAAATACAGATATCCCTCGAGTCTGTTTATCATAGTGGTTATGGCCCTACCTCGACGTCTCCCTCAACTAGTAAAGACTACAAGAGCTAAGCGACTTGCCCCTAACAAACAATCTTAACATCCAGTTGGCTTCTCCCCTTAACCACCATACCTCGATAGTGAATGGTGAATGGTCTATTGGATTTAGCTCTAGTATTTTCGAGTCCCACTGGCTGCCAATGACGGGTAGCCGATGATCTACTATCCTTGTTGGTCCTGACCTTGTCTCCCCTTGAGACAATCGCCAAATCACCCTAGTGTAACCTCGGCACAACATTTTAATTGCAAAGCTACTTTTGCAGTCAAGGCCCACCCACCTGGTAGTTACGCGCGGACCCAACTTATATGGGCACAACCAAAACATCTGCCAATGCACAGAGGGCTACCAGGAGCACCTTACATATCTCAGGAAGTCGCGTGCTTCCCCTTCCAGTCATTCGGAGCTATCAGAATAATCAGATAGACATGCGCTACCCTCATGTCATGGTCCAAGCGCCTCATTATAATATATTATTAGACCCTATGTCTAAATGTTCTTTTATGCGCTCGCCTTTCCTCATCAGGATTCCATTAACTTGGTTATTCCCATTCACATTGAATTCTTAATTAAGTTACTAAGCTCCTCTCGCTTATTAATTTCAGTCATATAACTTAACCCATTTAAGTTTATTAATAAGCCCACAGCATGTTATTCCCTAGATTGGGATTCAAGGTCTGTAATCCATAATCTCTTTATACTCTTGTCTGATTTCACAGTTATAATAACATGTTCTACCTAATATGTAATTAAGTATATCTCAATTCACATGTTTTCTATTTAACATGTAACTTATCATTTATGATTAAATATAACTCATTCCATTTCATAAGTTTGCCTCACTCTTTCATATTTAATCATAGTTCCATCTTAGTTGTCACTATAACTTATCGTTGTTTACTTATTAACTTAGTTCTCATAATTAAGGTTCACCAATAAGGCTCCTTTCCATTTATTATAACCTATGTTATAATTTCCACTTGTCCCTAGGAGAAGACTTAACATGTTATTCTTATCAGCAGATTTCGTATTCTTGTTCTTATAAATAGCTCAATTTACAATTGAGTACAACATATCTCCTTACATTGGTTATTCCATTCCCTTTATCGTTTACTATAACCTAAGTTATAATATCCACTTGTCCCTAGGACAAGTCTACCTATTATATAAAATTCTCATTAATGTAATTTATTTATAATAGGTTATTGTCATTCCCCATTCATTCCATTTCTTTTATTGTTGTGTCTTTCATTCAATTCCATTTAATTCCAATAATTACAATTAGTGTTGTTTATCAGTCTTGCTATTTACATATATTTATATATGTATGTATGTATATATTTATGCACTAGACCTCTCACATTAAGCCTACACTTATGGATGCTGGATTTGTTGGGCAGTTCCGGGCAGACTTCTACCACAAGTTGACCTAACCTCGTGTCTTAGCACCACTACATGTTTTACTTATGCACTTAGACCCCTCATATTAAATTTACCAATTATGGATATTGGATATGTCAGGCGGTTCCGGGTAGACTTCTACCACAAGTGTAATCTAACCTTGTGTCTAAGCGCGGTTACAGTTTCCTATTCACTGTAAAGTTTTCTATAATCTATATTTTACATGTCATCATATTAACCCATTTTATGTCCCGTGTTCTTTTTAACATACATTAAATTCTCTTCCAACATGTAATCATGTAACGTTCTTGTTAGACCAAAAAGTGGTTCTAACACCCAAATTGATTAAAAGCAGAATGAAATGAAATCAAAAATAAAAATGAACACACAGGATTTATAGTGGTTCGGCGAAGAAATGCCTACGTCCACTTGTCTTTCACTATTTTCTCTGATTTAGTTGCAAGTACAATGAAATATTCACTTGATTTCTCTCACAACTCACTTACAATCACTCAATTGTCTAAAAACAAATAATGAAAGAAGATTTGGATTTTCCGGGAGTGCTGAAATTTGGGTTATGAAGGTGGTTGAACTCTCAAAGTGCCAGAAAAAAGATCCTTTTCTTTGTCTCCAGACGGGGTATTTATAGGTGTGAATTTACTCAGAACCCGATCCGGATCGGAGCCACGTATCATCCATCCCATCAGCCTCGGGTTCGGATGGATTTCTATGTTGACAACGCATCAGAGTAATGGACGTTGTGGGCAGGAACTGGTCATAGCCGATCCGGATAACCAGGCGCTCATGCAGGGGGGTAACGTGGAAAATGGGTTCGGATCGGAAGAGTAGGCTCAAGGGGTTCGGATCGGCACCTCCGATCCGACCAGGATTAACTGAGGACCAATTCTCTCTTCTTTATACTCTGCTCCGCTCCGCTCCGACCTATCTCTGTAGCAATTGGGTGGCTTTCCGATCCAACTGGAAGTAGATTCCCCTCCGACCCGAATAGCTGTGCCTCTCTAATTCCAATAGTAATAGTTCATCGATCCGAACAGCAGACTTTACCCTATCCGAACCGCTACCCTGCTCCGATCCGACCCGCTTCAGTGTTTTTCAAGTTCTTCAATATCTCACATCTTGACTTTGTGCTGCCCAGTTCACAAAGTGGGCTAACATTTTGCCCCCTCAAAGGATGCTTCTGTTGGAGACGGAGCATGCTTTGACTATCAATGCATAGCGCTCTTTGAGGTAATTCTTCTTTTGATTTTCCTTGTGTTTTCATCTTTTTCTTCAAATTTCAATTCAGTTCGTTGCTGAGCTAAAGAACTCGGTTCAGTTCGGATTCCGATCCGAACAGACCCCTTCTCCTTTCTATTTTCCACTGGACTATTGGGCCAAGCTTTACTTCTGGACTACCTATCCGATCCGAACGGGGGTTCTGCTATTGGACTATCGGTCCGATCCGAATGGGGAGACGAATAGTCACACTCCTCTTCTATATAAACACTGCTTCCTTCCTTCTCTCATTTTTACTATTTTACTGCTCGAGTTCTGCAAAACGAGAAAAAATTCAATTCGTGAAACCTCAAAATTCTTCTTAATTCTCGCAATAATCACACTAGTAGGTTATAACTTTGAACAATCCCTTCTTTAATTACTCTCGATTCGGATTCATAGGCGATTAGGACGATTTGAGTATGAAAATTGGACAACTTCGCCACCGTGACTCCCCCCCCTCGTCATCATTACCAATAAACTCGTCGTCGTCTCGAGATTGGAACGGAGGAGATTATAATCCGTTGTTAAGTGCCCCAGCGTAGGATTGCTTGGCTTTGGTTTGAGTGACTGGCACGAAACTGGCCTTGGCGTCGGTTAGGGAAGAAAGAGGGTGAAGGAGAAGAAGAAGATAATAGGGAATCGGTTCGGTTCGGAGGGATATGGAAGGTGAAAAAACAAAGGAAGAAGGAAGGAAATTCAGGAGGTCGGACCGGGTCGGGGCGAGCAAAGGAAGAAAAAAGAAAAGAAATCCAGGAGATCGGATCGGGTCGGGGCAAGTATTTAAAGAAGGGGGAAAGGAGCCTACCTAACCGGATCGGGTCGGATCGTAAGATGATGGAGGAGAAATATAACTACGTGATCCGATCCGAACCGTTAGGGGACTTTGCCTCCGATCCGATCCGATTTTGATTTCTGACTTTCGATGAGATATCCAAGCCTAAGGCCACGCCCCCAATCCGATCCTAATGAATGCACCCGAACCGAACCGAAGAACAGTCTACCTTAACGCATAAAAACTCGTCTAACTGGCCCAATCAACTTTTGGCATAATCTTCAATTAAATGGACAGTTAGGATAGTGCCTTGCGAACGTAACTGGACATCAAGAATTACTTCAACTCTTTATATCTTGCCAAACTTTTTCATTGCACTTTTAAACATTTACTTTGCACTTTCCGTATACACTGTTTACACTTTAGTTTGCACACACGCACGGGGGGATACGGGCTAATTTGCTCTAATTTGTGCTATTGCTTCTTCAATAGTTTCATGACCATGAGACCCAGACGCTCTTCCAGACTAGCTAAGATGAAGGAAGCCCCGGAAACCTCTAACAAGATTACTCTCGAGGACATATCTTCTCCGTCGGATCCAGAATGGGATAATGAGGGTCAGACTACAACGTCGGAAATCGTAAAAGTGACGAAGCGTCTTCAGATAATGAAATTTCTTTAGGGTTTGAAGAAGAAGGAGGGGTTGGCGACGACCGGGCTCCTGATGAGTTTGAATCGGCTATCATATTGGAATCGCCCCAAGATTCTTTTGGATCAACAATTGATAACGACCGACTTACCCGAATTTGTTTGAAATATGGGATAATAAAAAGGGACACTCTAGTGCCTTCAAGCTCTGACCGTCCCCACAACCCTCCAGAAGGATATATGGCGGTCACTCGGTTGATGTGTATGGTCGGCGCTATCCCTCCATTTTCTCCCTTCATCGTTGACTTTCTAAGACAAATGCGGATTGCCCCCATGCAGCTGCATCCCAACTCTTATGCCTACTTGCACACTTTGTACATAGCATATCGTGAGGTCTTAGGCATAGAGCTTACATTTGATGACGTTCATTTCTTCTATAACTTCAAGCATCGGACTCGAGAGACTGCATCTTTCTGCTATTTTGAGTCTGTTCCTAAGAGGAAGATAATTTCGGCGCCATTCAGCAGTAAAGCTGGAGATTCCAGACTAGAATGGTTCTATATGCGGCAACAGCCTGGATGTGCCAGGAGGTGGACGAAATCAAGTAAAGCACTGATTTTCTAAATCCAGGCTCTATACACTTGAGTCATCACTTTAACTTGTTTTCCTTTTTGTTTGCAGTCGACAATCCAAAACAATTATCAGATCAGGTGTTCTTTGACCGGATGCACCAACTTCTTAATGGCGATCAAAAATTCTTAACTATCGATGAAGTCCTTAAGGATGAATATCTTCACTTTCATGGGCTGTTATCCGTATTTCGCAGTATTGGTCATAGGACGGCTCCATACGTATACATTCCTCCAGTGGATGTAGTCCCAGAAACAGGAGAAGGCTCGGGAGTTCCTACAGTGCCCCTTCAAACTTCACCTTCTCCATCTTCTACTCAGGATGACGAATTGGCTAACCTGGCCGAAAAGCATCGTGAAGGATATACTGCCCCCGAGGAGGCTACTTCTCTGGAAAAGTCAACATCCTCTCAAGAGTCGCCACTTAATTCTTCTGAGGGAGACGTCCCTAGTACTGATGACCCAATATTTCAGGGTTTGGGGGATCTCCCCTTACCTGAAACCATATACACTTCAGAGGATTTTAGGAAGGATCCTTTAGTCTTCACCTCTTCTGAAGAGACCACTCCTGCTAAGGCCAAAGAGCCTGCCCATACTAGTCTAGCTTCAGACTCGGGTTGGTTGGGGGGAAACACACCACTTAGGACACACTTTATACAACAGCATTAGCATTCATTGCACCTCTCTCTCCGTGAATCCATTGATTCTAAATTTCGTTTGTCTTATTGTGCAGGCACGATGTCTCGATCTTACTATGATATCAGGAAGCTTCGCCGCAGCATGTCTAATCCACCTCAGGATATCGAGTATGATCGCCGTGATGATCGCGATAGGGAGGAGAAAAGGCCTTATGATCCCTATCGCTCTCGACCCTCACGTTCTCGCTCTCCCGTTCGGCCGGAACAAGAGAAACACAAAGGTTATCAAAGCCGTAGGGAAGAGGACAGGCCACAATCTAAAGACTCCGCTTCTTCCCATGAAAAGCGCAGTAGAGAGAGAAGTCCTCCAAAAGAAACTGGGTCTCAAAGTAAGCATAAGGTCCCTGCTACTAAACGACCTAGGACAGACAAAGAAACTACTGAATCCTCCACACACAGGGACACTGAATTGACGATCCCCGCTCCTCCACCACTAGATGCGGAGACTGCAATCAAGCGGGCGTATTTGGAGGAGCAATTTCCCGAACACTACTTCGAGACTTTGACTTTTTTACCTGCCCTTGAACCTATTTCTTCTAAGTGGGCGGATGAGGCCAAAGCAAAGATAGATGCGGTGGAAAAACAGTATTCTGAGATGTTTAAATATTCACGCAACCTTTCCAGAATCATCCGTACTCTAATCACGAGTACCGATTCAATGCAAAAGACCGCGGAGGAGGATGCCAAGGCTTTAAAGGCTCTAGGAAAAGATTTGGAAGACACTCAAGCTCAGCTAGTTGTTGCTCAACGGGACGCTTCTAACTTCAAACAACAATTTGAGGATATGCAAAAGCGCTATCGTGACTTGCTTGAATCTCACACTCAAGAGCGTTCTGAGCTAAAAAAGCAAGCCAATAATGCTAAGTCAGAAGCTGCTAAGACGCGCCTTGCTTTTACTAACCTCGAACGGAAAAATGCCGAGTTAGCAAAGGGGAATGCTGAGTTAGAAAAGAAGAACGCTGACTTATCTTCAAAGCTACTGGAGGCAGAGAACAGAGCTGCCCTAGCGGAGGGCAATGTTGAGTGTGCTATCAAATCTATAGAGGAAGCCCGCAAACAATTATCTGAGGCGGAGGCTGATATTCAAGGTTTTGGCGAATTAATGATTGAATTCTTTGCACACATCATCCGTCGCCGAAACATTTCTTGGATCGAAGATTACCCATCCACTCTAGTTCAAGTATGGAATCAGATCGTTGAGTGGGAAAAAGAGGAGCTCAAAGTCGATTCCATCGATGAGGATAAGCTAATGGAAAAATACTTGAGAGATGATGAGCCAGAACGCCTAGCTGAAGGGCGTCGCCTCATTGCTGAGGCTATGGAAGAAGAGAGGCGGAGGATTAAACAGAAAAACATTCCCGAGACTGGTTCCTCTTCTGCTGCCCCCGCGACTTCGGAAGTAGAGGGGTATGACCCTGAAAATCCGGGAATCCCCCGAACAACTCTGCTGTCTCCAATCCCTGAAATGGCATCAGAGACAGTGGTTACCCCCGCTGAGAAGTCTTCGGAAGGTATCCCTACCTTTTCTCCTCAATTTGTCAAGGCTATTTCTACCTTTCGTCACATGATTGAGCAATCGATGAAAAACCCATTGTTTTCGCCTGAGTTGATAACTGTTGTTTCTCATTCTGTAGGTATTGAGCCATCTGGAAAGACAGATGTGACTCAGGGAGCCAGTGCTTGGGTAGAGCCTACGGAAAAGGCAAAAGGAGGGGAGGACAAGGCTGCTCCTATAGACTTGGGATAAAGAAGTGAGCCGACTAAGGCCGACACTCCCCATGATGAAGAAATGATAGCAGCTTTAAAGGATGATGGCGGTGACGGAGGTCATGAGGAGGAACCAGAAGTTGCAATAGTCGGGGAGTCAAAAAATGCTGATGATGTTACTTTGGCTACAATGAAAGCTGATCAAGACAAACGCTTGCAATTAAAAGCCGAAGAACTAGACCCTGAAGCCCTCAAGCCCCTCGCAGTTGTGGATGCGGGATCAAGGTTAGTTGTTAAGCTCTCAACTAGATCTATTACAGAGGAACTCGCTAAAAAATCTTCTATTGATTCCAGCGCTCCGCCCTCTAGGAAGAAGTCAACCGGTTCCAGCACCGCATCTTCAGGAAAGAAGAAATCTAAACGAATCTTGACAGAGGCTGAGAAAGAAGCAAAGGATGCGGAGAAAGCCGCCAAGAAGTCCAAGGCTCACTCGAAACCTAAATAGTGGATTGCCTTGTATCGTTTTAGCATTTAGCGAACCAACAATTGCTGCTACAAGAGTGGCTTTTGCACCTTCTTTTTTAGCTATTTTCCTGTACAAATTCATTCATTTGTAAATAAAAAATAATTCATTTTCTGCAATGTATGTTTGTCAGTAGTTCTGCGCTTATGTAAAAATGCCTGTCATACTGTAGTTATGAAATGAAGTTACGGAGCGAGGAAATATGTGTATACACATATGCCCCCAGTCAATTCTCACGAATTATTTAATGCTTAATCAAGCAATCTGAATGCTCCCGATTTTCTGACGGGATAGCACTTCCTGTGTCGTCAACACCTGTCGTTTTTTCTGGCATTTCTTTTATACTCTCCTGTCTTATAATCAGGTTAGAGTTCCTACTGAGGCGGTCCCTTGTCTGGGTGCACCTTCATGCCTCAGAGGATGTCGTTTTCCCGTCCTTTTATACTCTCTCTCTCTCTCTGGAGAGTAAGAATTCGAGCTTAGCAATCTATTCATTCCCCGGTCTTTCAGCGGGGAAGGATCTCATTCTCAGCGCTCAGTCGGAGACGCTTTTATACTCTCTCTCTCTCTCTCTGGAGAGTTAGAGTTAGGGGAAGGATTTCTTTTTCAGCGCTCAGTCGGAGACGCTTTTATACTCTCTCTCTCTCTCTGGAGAGTTAGAGTTAAGAATGTCGTTTTCTCATTCTTTTATGTCTCGTCGCACAAATAGTCGTTGTGCTTTTCTTATGTTTAAACTGTCTTCAACCTTTTCAGGTTTTGAATCATCCTGTATTCCATAATCACAACAGAATAATTGATGAATGTATATATATAATGCATAAAAGTAAATAACATACAATATTTTTATAGTGGTTCGGCTAAGTCGTAGCCTACATCCACTTTATAGTCCTTTATTCATATCGTCAGATTTTCCCAAGGCAAGTCGTGCCTTATTACAGAGTTCATAAGAAAAATAACAAAGAGTACATCATTTCTAATCCAAATATCGCATCAAGTGTTGGGCATTCCATGCTCTAGGGACTTCTTCGCCATCTACGGTCGTTAACTTGAAGGTTCCTTTTTCAAGTTTCCGTTGGATGACAAAGGGTCCTTCCCACTTTGGACCGAGGTGAGGAAGGGATGGAAAGACTCTCTTTAGCACCAAATCTCTTGGTTCAAAAGTCCTAAGGCGAACTTTTTTGTCGTAATAGCGTGCCATCTGACGTCGATGTCTTGCCGCACGCAAATCTGCTTCGTCCCTTTTTTCTTTGACTTCATCAAGAGACTCAAGTAAGAGTGCCCGATTCGTCATCGGGTCATAATACGTTACCCTGTGGGAAGGAACTTCCAGCTCAACTGGAATTACTGCTTCTGAGCCAAAGGAGAGAGAGAAAGGGGTGTGACCAGTAGCCGTCTTAAATGTTGTACGATATGCCCACAAAGCCAGGGGTAATTCGTCAACCCATTTTGCCTTTGCACGCTCTAACCGTTTCTTGAGGATGGATTTTATTACTTTGTTTATTGCCTCTACTCGCCCGTTCGACTGCGGGTAAGCAACTGCAATGTATCGCTTGTCAATCTTATACTTCTGGCAGAAATTTCTGAATTCAGTACTATCAAACTGGGTTCCGTTGTCAGTTATAATCGTCCTTGGGATCCCGAATCGGCATATAATATTTCTGACCACGAAACTTATCACCTTTCTTGCCGTGATCTTGGTCAAGGGCTCAGCTTCCACCCACTTCGTAAAATAGTCCACGGCCACTATTGCATATTTCGCTCCTCCTTTAGCAATCGGTAGAACTCCAATGATATCAATTCCCCATGTGGCAAATGGCCAAGGACTCACCATTGATTTAAGTTGGGTCGACGGTGCTCTGGGGATTTTGGCGAATCTCTGGCACTTATCGCAGCGTCGTGAATAATCAGCTGCATCTTTATTAATTGTGGGCCAGAAGTATCCGTATCGCAATATCTTTTTTGCTAAAGTCTGACCTCCTGTATGATCTCCACACTCACCTTCGTGTACTTCTCTTAGTACACGCTTGATGTCATCGTGTGCTATACATCGTAACAGGGGCATAGAAAATCCTTGCCTATAAAGAGTATCATCTTGCATGACATATCTGGTAGCCTTGCGAACTACAGCCCTTTTCTCACTCTTCTTTGATGGGAGTGTCCCATTCTTAAGGAAGTTCTTAATTGGGGTCATCCACGACTCCTTCTCCGGTTCCGCTTCGAAAGCGAACTCAACTTCCATCGACTCAAAGCTTGGCGATTCCAACGTTTCAATTGGAATTATTTCAGTCTCTTCTGGATTGTCGGAACTAGCCAGCTTTGCCAGCCTATCCGCCTTTTGGTTTTCGGCTCTTGGGATGTGTGTTATATCGTACCGCTCCAAGCTACTCAATAGCTCTCTCACTTTCCTGAGGTAGGCGATAAGTCGAGGTCCCCGAGCCACAAATTCCTCTTGCACTTGGCAAACAACGATTTTAGAGTCACAGAATATGTCCAACATTTTTATTCCGAGGTCTTTAGCGAGTTTCAGCCCGGCAATCAGGGCTTCGTATTCAGAGTCGTAGTTAGTTGCCGAGAATTCTAATCGCAGAGCGTAATATAACGACCGTCCTTCAGGAGTGACCAAAACGATTCCAGCTCCGGACCTTCGGTCGTTCTTAGCTCCGTCTGTGTATAGCTTCCATGGATCTATCTTCAACTCATCCTCGGACTTAACCACTCTGTCATCAATTACTTCCTCCTCTGGGATGGTGAACTCCGCAATAAAGTCTGCCAGAGCTTGCCCCCTGATCGACTTTCGTGGTTGAAAATTTAAATCAAATTGGCTTAATTCTATATTCCATTTGATCAACCTTCCCGATGCTTCGGGCCTCTGCAACACCTGCCTCAGGGGCTGGTCAGTGTATATGGTTGTTGGATGAGCTTGGAAATAGTGACGAAGTTTTCGGGATGCGATTAGGATGCTGTAAGCGAGCTTCTCAATCTTTGGGTAGTTGCGCTCTGCCGCTGCTAATTTCTTACTTACATAATACACTGGCCTTTGTACTTTGTCTTCTTCTCGAACCAGGGCTGTGCTAACGGCGTGAGCCGAGACTGCCAAGTAAAGAAACAATTCTTCGTGATCCACTGGCTTTGACAAAATCGGCGGTTTCTCTAGCAGTTCCAGTAAATTTTGAAAGGCCTCAACACAATCCGGAGTCCACTCGAAGTTCTTCTTTCCTCTTTTAATCAAATCAAAAAACGGAACGCAATTGTCTGTGGCTTTGGAGATGAATCTACTCAGCGTGGCTACTTTCCCTGCAAGACTTTGGACATCTTTAATTCTTTTTGGTTCTTCAATGTTTCTAATCGCTACTATTTGGCTAGGATTGATTTCGATTCCTCGGGAGCTCACAATGAAGCCTAGGAACTTTCCCGATGCCACTCCAAATGAGCATTTCAGAGGATTCAACTTCATTCGATATTTTCGTAGGATACTAAACATTTCCGCCAAGTCTTGCGTATGGCTGGAGGACTGTTTCGATTTGACAAGCATATCATCCACGTAAACTTCCATAGTCTTCCCTATTTGATTATAAAACATTCTGTTCACCAAGCGCTGATAAGTGGCTCCAGCGTTTTTCAATCCGAATGGCATTACAACATAACAATACAACCCCAAATTTGTAATGAAGCTCGTATGTTCTTGGTCTGGCACATGCATAGGAATTTGGTTGTACCCAGAATATGCATCCATGAAAGAGAGAAGTTCATGACCTGCTGTCGAATCTACAAGCTGGTCAATTCTGGGAAGTGGGAAACTATCTTTTGGGCAGGCTTTGTTCAAATCTGAAAAATCAATGCAAGTCCGCCACTTTCCATTCGGCTTCTTTACCAAGACGGGATTCGATATCCAGTCGGGATATGTCGAATCTCGAATAAATTCGTTCTGCTTCAGCTTCTCCACTTCCTCTTTGAGAGCAGCCGACCTCTCTGGGCCCAGCATACGTCTCTTTTGCTTCACAGGCGGATGCTTCGGGTTTACATTTAATTTATGACTTATAATGGATGGCGATATCCCACACATGTCAGCGTGGGTCCAGGCAAACACGTCCAAGTTCGCCTTCAAAAAGTCCCTTAGTTCTTTGGCCCGACGTGGATCCAATTGAGACCCAATCTTCAAGACTCTTGTCGGATCAGCGTCATCAATGGGAATTTCCACTGTCGCTTCATTAGGAGTTGCATTTTTAGTCTCTGGTTCCTCGTCTTTTCTGGGATCCAGATCTTCAGGCGTTCCTTTAAGCAACTCCTTCGGGGCCGATTTCTCTAATTGCTACGCCGAGCCCCCCTTTGGGGGAGGCGAGGCATCTTTACTCTCGATGTTAAGTCCTTTCATCAACATCTTTAGTTCGTCAACATAGCAAGCCCGTCCGGAAACTTGATCCCCTCTCATTACTCCAGTTCCGGCTTCGGTTGGGAACTTAAGCAATAAACACCAAGGGGCGATACAAACTCTGAATTCAGCTAGGGCAGGCCTCCCCAAAAATGCATTATAAGGCGAATCTACGTCCAACACCACGAACTGAAGCATCTGCACTCTTCTGCGTTCTCCTTGCCCCAAGGTCACAGGCAATTCTATGTATCCCATGGGAGCTGTTGACGCCCCGTTGAAGCCTCTGATCCATCCTTCACATGGCTTCAAATCTTCATATTCAAGCTTCATCTGATCGATTGACTTTTTAAACAAAATATGGACGGAACTTTCGTTGTCTACTAACACCTTATGAACCAAGGCCGGCCCAATGGTGGTAGTTATGACCAACGGATCATCAGTGGGTGAGTGAATCCCAGTATTATCTCTGCTGTGGAATACCACGTCGTCAAACATGGTCTTCTGTTGTTTTATGGGGGCGATATCTTCCAAATCATCACCTTCATTCACGTCTACGTGCTTGGCAGCATTTACATATTGATCCATCGCTCTGAAACTACGGATTGCTGGATGAGGTCCACCCATTATGGAGTTGATAACAATTCCTTTACCTTTTTGCTGCGCTGTGGGCTTGGGAGCGGGTATAATCTGTTTTGGAGCTTGCTCTCCTTGCCCCCTGTCCCTCGGGGCAACTTTGTATTCATCCAACTTACCTTCACGCAGCAGCTTCTCAATCACATCTCTCAAATGCCGACCTTCATTGGTTGAATGTCCATGAGTTCCATGGAACAAACAAAACTTCCCAGTTGCCATTTCTTTCTCGGTCGAATCACGAGGTGGCGATCTTTTATACTGCAAAACGTTGTACGTATCCAGGTAAATATTCTCCAGGGTGTCGTTCAATGGTGTATAATTCTCGTAGGTCTGGAATCGGGGTCTTTTGTTAGGATCACTTCCCCTATTTCTATTTCTTCTGTTACCGTTCGCATTACGGTTATTATTGTTGTTGCCCCCGTTTCCAGCATTGTCGTTTCCACCCTTGTTTCCCACATTTACTTCAACCTTTCCAGAAATTTCCCCAGACTGCTTCACGGCGACGTTACTCTGCACATTTTCTTTTGAAGCCGCTTCAGACTTTCTCTTTCGGTTTGCCCTGGCCTCCTCTCGCCTTAAATAAATATCGGCTTTTTCGTAGAATATCTCTCTTGTGGAGGGTGTCTTCCCAAAAAGGTAATCCCCAAACTCGGATTCGGGATCGACCCCTTCCTTTAATGCCATCAGAATGGTGGGCTCATGCGGGTCACTAACTTCAGTTACAGCTAAGTTAAAACGGTCAAGATATGACCTCAAAGACTCTCCTGGCGCCTGCTTAATTCTTGACAATTCAATAACACTTTTGGACTTTCGGGTATGGAGTTGGAACTGATTCATAAAACGTTCACTCAGTTCCCTGTAATTCGAAACCAAATGAGGGGGAAGTCGGGTAAACCAGAACAACGCCACATCTTCTAAATAGATCGGGAATGCTTTGCACTTCACTTCATCAGGGGCAGCAGCAGCATTCATGAGCCACGAGTATCGCATCAAATGCTGTCCCGAATCAGTCCTCCCGTTGTACTTGTCCATCTGTGGCAGGTTAAAACGCCGGGGAAACTGGAAGTCGAGGATATCATCGGTGAAAGGAGTATGGCTTCACTCAATGCCATAATCTTCATTTGTATAGTTCCGGCTCTTGGACATGATATGGCGCACCATTGCCTGTACATCAGCATTAGTTAGGGGCCGCTCAGGTTCCCTGGCCCTAGTATCCGGGTTCCTTCTGGGCTCTTGTTCAGGAGATGCCCTTCTTCTTCGAGCTGCTTCTGCTCTATTCCGTTCCCTACGCTCCCGGTCGATCTCGGGAGGAGGGGACTGGAGCCTTTGCCCCCGAGTGGGATCATTGTTTCCTAGTGCTCGTGCAATATCCTCGCGAGACCCCCAAAGATCCGAATGTCAGTTGCTCCACATTCTGAGGTCGTTCGAGCGGCCTTCGTTCACGGGGCCGCTCTTCCTCGGAAGATGAAGACTGATCCACTGGTGTGTGACGAACCGGTAATGGGGTTCTCTGTCGACGGAGCTCGCTAATCTCCCTACTCATGAGCCTCATATTTTCTTGCATCATAAGGTTGGTGCGCTCGTGGACTTTCATAGCCTCCCTAGTACTTTCAAGCAGATCAAGTAGGCGCGAGAAATCTCCTTGAGTAATGGGCGCAGATGGATTGACCTGATCACTGACCCTGGCGGCTGGAATCGGAGCATTTGTTGGGACTCGAGTAGAGGTTCCAACATCACCAAGAGTCGGATCGGATCGGAGATGGGAGGTCGGGTCGGTTCGGAGCTGGGGAGTCTGGTCGGGTCGGTACATGGCAAGCTGCTCGGGTCGGTTCAGATTGGGGGAATGCACTGCTTCAGAATCTCCTACCCGGATCGGATCGGAGCTCTCCCCCTGAAGACGGTTCAGATTTCCTGCATTGGTTCGTCCTACTGCTGAACTTTGCCCATGAGACCTTGTTACAACCGCATTTTGTTGATCTTCGCCAGCTCCATTTCCTCGACCAGATTGAACTTCTTTGCCTTTTCCTTTGGCTATGATTCTTCGACAATCACTTCAACAAATATCCAAGGGCGTTGAAACTTGAGGATTAACTTCTTTGAACTCAACGGTCCAAAAAGTAGAACGATAATCCCGAAAAACAAAGAATTCAGATGAATTCTCAGTGAAAGCACCAAAATGTTAGACCAAAAAGTGGTTCTAACACCCAAATTGATTAAAAGCAGAATGAAATGAAATCAAAAATAAAAATGAACACACAGTATTTATAGTGGTTCGGCGAAGAAATGCCTATGTCCACTTGTCTTCCACTATTTTCTCTGATTTAGTTGCAAGTACAATGAAATATTCACTTGATTTCTCTCACAACTCACTTACAATCACTCAATTGTCTAAAAACAAATAATGAAAGAAGATTTGGATTTTCCGGGAGTGCTGGAATTCGGGTTATGAAGGTGGTTGAACTCTCAAAGTGCCAGAAAAAAGATCCTTTTCTTTGTCTCCAGACGGGGTATTTATAGGTGTGAATTTGCTCAGAACCCGATCCGGATCGGAGCCACGTGTCATCCATCCCATCAGCCTCGGGTTCGGATGGATTTCTATGTTGACAACGCATCAGAGTAATGGACGTTGTGGGCAGGAACTGGTCATAGCCGATCCGGATAACCAGGTGCTCATGCAGGGGGGTAACGTGGAAAATGGGTTCGGATCGGAAGAGTAGGCTCAAGGGGTTCGGATCGGCACCTCCGATCCGACCAGGATTAACTGATGACCAATTCTCTCTTCTTTTTACTCTGCTCCGCTCCGCTCCGACCTATCTCTGTAGCAATTGGGTGGCTTTCCGATCCAACTGGAAGTAGATTCCCCTCCGACCCGAATCGCTGTGCCTCTCTAATTCCAATAGTAATAGTTCACCGATCCGAACAGCAGACTTTACCCTATCCGAACCGCTACCCTGCTCCGATCCGACCCGCTTCAGTGTTTTTCAAGTTCTTTAATATCTCACATCTTGACTTTGTGTTGCCCAGTTCACAAAGTGGGCTAACAGTTCTCAATTTCTACAGTTAATGGTCTAGGTACATAAATGTCACAAATTAACATGGAATTGAAACAACAGTAATTGCTACACATATTTTGACAAGTTTATTTTTCAACATAGGAATTTTCAAACATATTAATTTCTTAGCATATTAATATTCCAACATATTAATTTCTTAGTATATTAATATTCCAACATATCATATTTGTCACTTTAATCCTTTTAACACATGTTTAAACATTTCAACATATCATGTTTCAATATGTCATAATAACATTTCAATACTTTTAACTATTCTAGCAAATTCACACTGTTCAATAACGAGGAATATTAAATGATAATATATCATTATAAAAAATGATATAACTTAAATCCACTCACCTAATTTGCTTTCCAAATCCTGGATATGGTCCAGATCTAGCATTACATGATTTTCCCCAAATTGGATTCAGAACCTAACAACCATGGATTTCTAAATTTTTACTAAAAGAAAGAGGAAGAAAATTGAATAGACCAGATCTAGAAAATTACCTCACTTCGCATATGATTCTGAACACCTTTTTATTAACGTCAATTCTTTTCCTCTAGATCTTGATTTAGAATTTTCCTAAACTAGTAATCTTAATTTTCTGAAGAGATTTGAGGAGGAAGAAGAATGGCAGAGCTTCTGCGTTGTCTCAGAAATTTGAGATTTAGGGTAGGCTCTACAGACTTATTTATAGGTGTTCGGCAATGAATTTTGTAAAAGAAACAGTTCACGTTCACTCGCAGGAATGTACCCTTTTCTGAAGAAATTTGAGGAGGAAGAAGAATGGCAGAGCTTCTGCGTTGTCTCGAAAATATGAGATTTAGGGTAGGCTCTATAGACTTATTTATAGGTGTTCGGCAACGAATTTTGTAAAAGAAACAGTCCACGTTTGCTTGTAGGAATGTACCCTTATTTATAGGTGTTCAGCAACGAATTTTGTAAAAGAAACAGTCCACATTTGCTCGCAGGAATGTACCCTAGATCTCGTGGGTGTCGACACCGGTGTCGATTCATGGGTCGACAACCATGTGTTGGGGTCGACAACCAATGGATCTTTCCCCCGCCCTTATTTCCATGTTTGATTTTATGATTTTTTAGAATTATTTTAATTGTGTAATGGGCCTTATGTGTATGCAAAATTCCAGTGCTCACAATTTCTTCATACATTATCTGTTTTACGTGAACTTGGGGTCCGTTTGAACCAGAATTCTATGTCGAACGCAAGGGTGATGCCAGTTTTGCTTAATTATTAATATTTAACTAGATTATTCACACATTTATTATTCAAAAAAATGCAGGGTGTTACATTCTCCCACCCTTATCAAATTTCGTCCCCGAAATTTGATATGGGTAAAAATCAATTACCCCTTGCATTATATACATACATCTTGTGTGCATCCAATTTCTGCAACCAATGTGCACTTGTGCAAAGTGAGATACAACATAATAATAAATGTATGACTAAGCGGTACCTCCTATGTTTATGCAAAAAAAAATTCAATTTTTTTTTAAAACATGATGCTCACATCCTAAATATACTACCAGTTCTATATGAATGCAATATTTTGAAAATAAAATATATTTTCATCCAAATTGTCGCACACTCTTACTGTTGTAAGAGCGTAGTTCATCCAATTTTTGCATCCAAAATCCTACCAACCAACTTTATTTTTCGAATTTCAAAAAAAAAAAATCTAATTTTCTAAACTCGATTTCTTATGTTAGAAAAGGTGGAAAACGGAAATTTTCACATCTTCCGTACCTTTTTCCAACCGTACTTTGATTTTATGTAATTATTTATAAAGATTCTTCCATTTTCCTATCCAATCACAGTCCACATAAGAAAATTTTCTTTGTTACTTATTTTCTTTTCCTTCTTATCCTGGAAATTTTTATCCATTTTTCTTAAAATTTTCCATTTTTCTTTAACTGCTACGTTTGTTGCTTTGCTGAATTTGTTATTACAAGAAAATTTGGTATATTAGAAGTTTTCTTACTAGATAGTAGAGTTCTATACAAAATAAACAACACACTGCTAAACCAAAGCAAATCTAAAGCATAGGTTTCAATATTAAAGTAAAACACAAGCCCTACTATCATAAAGTAGATCTCAAACTCTAATGACCCGCATTGGCAGAGGTATTATGATTAATTTATTTAATTATTTAAATAGTGAATTAGAGAATTTAATGGTTGTCAAATTAAATAATAGTGAATATTTAATTATAATAATAAATTAAATAATATATTTAATTCAGCAAATAATCAAAAATATTGAATATCACAATATTCTGTGAACTGGGTCATCCCTAGAATTTCAATTCAGCTTAGAGTTGAATTATATTGACGAATATATTATATAAATGACAGTTGAAACGTGGAATTATAATATAATTAAAATCGAGCTCAAAATGGCGCTGTAGTTCGATATTTGGTGATTTGAACTTCAACTGAATGTACAGGATTCGTTTTAAATCGGATTTCTGTGAAACAAGAAACGTGTGGAGCTGGTGGAGTATATCTTTCTAGTGGAAGAGGAAAATCGGGATTTCGTCGTGTAGATTTTGATTTACGTCCAAATCAAATTTCAGAAAAAGTCGCTCTGAAATTCCTTTATAATTCGTAACGCTTTATATACGTTATAAAACGGTTTTCAATGTAAAATTGAATATCGATTCAATCTGGACTCGGAATAGCGAGTATATAATTATCTTGGAGCTGTATGATATTCCTCGGTAAATATATACGATAATATAAATTTATTTACATTTAATTTAAATATATTTAAATATATTTATATATTTAAATGGGTCATCCAGAGCGTTAAAAATAGCCAGTTTTGCAAACGACCTCAGAATTTGATGAAACTAATTCTGTTGGATCCGCAATGTTAAATTATTGTTAGATGTGAATTTTCGTGATTTTTAGAGTCAGTGTGTGGCCGTACGGATTTTTAGAGTGAGAAACAGTCAGTATTTCGACAGTTAAAAATACGCTGTGTAAGCATACGGAGTCGGAATTCGACGAAACCAGTTTCGTTGGGACCGTAATTTCGAACTCTAGCTACATGTCCAGTTTCGTGATTTTTGGGTATATTATGTGACTATATGAATTTTTAAACAGTAAATACATGTAGCGGTTGATGTGAACTGAATATAATATTCAATATAAAAAGCCTATAAATAACCCTAAGTTTCTCAAAACCCTAAATGACTTTCTCCATTTGGTCAAACATCTCAAATTTCCGCCGCTTACCAATTCTTTCAGCAAAAAGAATTTTTGTGAGGAATAAAATCAAAAAGAATTCAAAATAAAAACCTATAAATCGAGTTGAATATATATATTCGAACTCCTATCATCATGTACTCCGATCTGGGGTGATTTTCTTCGTATTCGAATGGAGTCTAGGTCGATGACCTGTAGCGTGCGTAGCCGAGGTTGGAGGGAGGTGAGGTTTTCAAGTGTCGATGTTGATAATCAATGTTGTTTTTGAAATGAGGAGTGGAAATGGGAGTTGGGTGCAAGGTTTTGGGGGATCTCGGTTCAGTTGTGTACGATGTCCTGTAGCAGGAATTGGGGGAGTCGCGACCTGAGACCGTCCTTCGAGTTGGGGTTTTCGGGGTTGAGGTGATGGAGGGCGCGGAGGGGGAGTTACTGGAGGTTTTGTATTGATGAACGGTGGAATGTAAAGGAGGGATTGGCGGGATATGTGCACGTCGAGATGGCCATCTCAAGGAGCGAACAGTTCCAGTATATCGTTCAGGAAGAAGGTGGATAACGGGTTGGGCTTTGTTCAGTTAGTGGGACGGTGATTTAAAGGGTAAAGGCCGGTATGCTTTATTTTTAGCTCAAGTCCTATTTAAATTGTGTGAAGAGGAATGGAGCTTGCCCAGTATTGAAAATGGCGTGTTTAAGGAGAGGGAGTCACGGCATTTGTATTTGGGGAGGAAGCACTGTACATGATGGGTTTGGAAGTGGATATGGGCCGGAGTTAAAAAGGTCAAAGCCCAATTATTTTAAAAAGGGAATTTAGTTCTTTTTAATTTAAAATCAAATGATGTACTAACTTGTATATATGATATCTTGACCATACGGTGTCAGATTTACGAACGGTCAGATCCGTTGGGATTGTACGGACAGTGGCTACGTCATGGAACTGACTGGAAATCCATTGGAGCTTATTACAATTTATGGCGAAATAAATTGTCCGACTGAATCAAATAACGCAAACTGTTATTTAATGATTAACGCGCAACTGTGAGTAAATCTCACAAACTCTAAACAGTTTATAATTTCATGTTGTATTTTTAGAACTGCTAGAAATTGTCTGATTTACTGTGTGTTGACTATTTGATTGAACTGCTAGTCAATTAGTTGAATTTCTATATTGATTTTGTTTAACAGAATATATCATATGGAACTGAAAGTGATGTTATCTATATTGTTTAACATCTGTGATGCAGGGAAACAAGTTGGAGGAATCCAACTGGATTCCTCAGCATTTATTTTTACTGTGATTCATATATTGTGATATATGATGTGATATATAATCTGTTGTTGATTATGTGTGTTTGGACGATATTTATCGTTGTTATATGGCGTGTTAAATACCATAAGAAATACCAGAATGTAGAAAAGGGATTTTCAAAGTATATCTTGAAATAATTTATTTATATAAAATCAATGGATTTTATATTTTAAAAGAAAAAGGATTTTGAATAAAAGAAATATATTTGTAAATCAAATATTAGGGAAAGAATTTGTTAAACAGATATAGAGGGAAATATTTGTAAAACAAATATAAAGAAAAAATATTTTTCAAACAAATAGAAAGAGAAATATTTGTAAACCATTTACAAATAAAATAGAATTATAAAGGAAATATTTGTAGAACACTTACAAATAGATTAAAAGGGATTATTTATTTATTTAGGGAATAAATAGAATTAGAATAAAGGGAATATTTATTTAGAAAATAAATATGATATTTTAAAAGGAGTTAGAATAAATCAGTTAGAGTTAAAGGAGTTAATCGAATATAATTTATTCAAATAGAGTTAGAGGAGTTAATCGAATATAGCTTATTTGAAAGGAGTTAATCAGTTAGAGTTAACCAGTTAGAGGTAATCAAATAGAATTAATCGATTAGAGTTAAAAATGAACTAGAGCTAATCAAATAGAATTAAAGATATAGAGTTAAGAAAAATTAGAAAATGACTAGAGATTTATAAGTTGAATGGTTTCCTGAGTATCGATCTGATGTTGGTTTTGGCCTTTGGGGTTTATACTTGGGAAGTTGTCCTCTTATTAGTTTACAGTTAGAGTCTGATAGTTATGGAATGGTAGAGATTGATGATTGATTGATAGAATTTCCTTCTGGAAATAATATCGTTGTTTGTACACATATTTTCCTTCGATAGTTAAATCACAGACTATCGAAGTTTTTAACCATTTAACGTTGTTAATATGGAGAGACCGGTTGGATTGTTATCCAAAGAACCACTCTTTATTGGCATAAGCATTGCGAATCATATTTGCCAAAGATAATTGAAGATAGAGTAAAGTGCAAGGGCTATTGTTTAAGTCTTAGATAACAGTGCCTAAGATGGATATACTGAATAGTTCCTTCGGTTTGTCCAGTCCCATGACAACTTGTATGGACGAAGGTCTGACAGAGTATATCTGGTAAATCACGTAAGTTGATCGTTCCAAACGTATTTACGTTGGTGGCGGAGGAATTAGTTTCTCTTAGCTTATACCCGTGGTATTTTTGGGAAAATCAATTTGTGATTTAGAGGGTATGACGATGTGACATTCTAAGTGAATGGAGATTTGGTATGAAAAAGATAAGCGTAGCTTCTAGCCTCACATCCGGTAATGACAGAAATCGGGCAGGCAGCATGGTTAAGTTGGTCGCACCGAAGTAGGGTGTATAATCACCTATCTAGATAATATTCATTTGCTTCTTTAATGTATCAATGTTGTCTCATATATATATATATATATATATATATATATATATATAAATATACGGGAACGGTTGCTGATCCCAACCGTTGGTGATGTACATTCGATACACTCAAGCGAAATGAGTGGTCGGTCATGTGAGGCTGAGTTGCAAGATGTTCTTGTTGAACTCCAGTGTATCGTTCCTAGAGTACACTGATCAGAAGGTGGTTCCATACCTTGTCATAGTTGGAAATCCATTACCCAATACGTGCTTGCGATTTTGATTGTATATTATTTATGTAGAACATGAGATGGAAGCATTTCTGCTAGATTGATATCTATTTGTGTTTAGACATTATTATAATATCAGAATGATATTGCTTGTCAAAGATGTTGGATTCTCATAAGGGAAAACCCGTTCCGTATTCACGGCTTGGTCTTATGAGATATCATATACATGTATAACTGTTTAAAACTGTTCTACTCATACCAGTCCCATGACTGACCCGGAGTTTATTTTGTTTTGTTTCCCTAAACTCTTGGGTGCCTAAATCTGTATGGGCAGTCAAGTAGTCGGGATTTACAGATACACTTGGGGAGCTTGGAGCAGGAGGCTTCAAGATTCTATAGCTATTATTATTTCCGCTGTTGTTGTAAGTGTTGTACTCTGATAAGTGCTATTGTATACATAATTGTTTTATTTCAAAAGTTATGTTATATTTTATTCGTTCCGCTGTGAGTTTCGTGTTTACTCTGATGATGATGTTCTTCTTCTTCTTCTTCTCTATAAGTTTCTATCTTATCTATTCTCACCCTCTACCTTCTTTCTATTAGTTTCTTGAATTTCTAGTGCGATTTGGGGTTGGACTTGTGTTATTTGGTCAGCTCAAATTGGTCCAGATTTTCGGGTCATTACACAAACACAGATTTTACTACAATAAAGGAAAACTAAGATAATTAAGATCTGATGCATGCGGTCTAGAAGATTGTCTCTAGAATGGAGGCCTGGGTCCCTGCTCAAAGAAACTACGAATGAAAGAATCCAATCCTCCAAAGTATCCTCCACTCTACCTAGATGCTCCTTCTGTCGTCTAGTCCGGTCTCTAACCTCTAACTGCATGTCCCGCATATCAGCCTGCATCTGATCAAACCGCTGTTGCGCGGCGTAAATCTCCTACAAGCTCTGCTGCTGTGTCTGGGCAGCCACTATCTATGTCCGAGGCATCTCTTGTTGTCCCTGCAAGATATCCTGATGCTCCCTAGCTAGCTGAGCCTGTCTATCTGAAATAGTCATAACCTCAACTCTCAAGTCCCCATATTCTCTGGATGACCACGTGTCCCATCCAGACGTCTGGGAGGATCCAGCACCTCCCCACTGCTGCTCCATGTCAGTATATTGATAGTCCTCTAAGGGATAAAAGTACTGATACTGTTGCGGCTCTACTACCTGTGAATGCTGAGGATCTACCTCTGGCATGGGCTGATACCTAGCCATATGTCCATAGGGCTATACTCCTAGGTCTTGTAGGTCTTCCTCGTTCATCTGTTCTTCATTTGCCCCAACATACTCTTCCTCTCCATCTCCCTCGCCTACTCCATCCTCTTGGCCATGCTCCATTGGCTGTGGGTTCATTGCCAGTAACTCTTGAAACTCAATCTGCATCCTAGTCAACATGTTTAGGTCCATAACATGTCCTAGATGTGATATATGATTCTCCCTTGATAAAGGAATCTGTGACTGCATAAAAACTATCGTCCAAAGATGTCCAAAAGGAATGTTAGTCTGTCACATTTCCCTGGAGGAGCTATAATACTTTAGGATTAAGCGGGTCCAATTCACCTCAAGTCCTGCAAAGACTGCATAGGTAGAAACCTTAATCATGGGGGAGGACTTATCAAAAACCGCCTGTCCTAGCAACCAGGTTATACGGTAGTATGCGCATGACTACTCTGGCTAAAGAGCATAAATGTGTTACATCTCATTGCATATGATCCTCATCTACAAAAATTCTACGCAAAACTGCTAAATTTGACATTTCCACTTCTTCTAAATTTTGGCCCCATCCCCCTATACCAAACATGTCACCAAACTAGGCCTGAGTAAATCGGATATGTACCCCTTTTACCTCAGACTCATAAATCATCATATCATGTTCTTCACTAATTACCAAGTTGGCATCAAAAAGAATTGGAAAACCCCTTCTCTCAACAATGTTGTGGTCCAAAATGCCATCCAACCCTACTGTATTGAATAATGCTTCCAAATCGGTGCCTACAAAGTCTCCAAACTTGATCAGACTCCCAAGTAGAATATCATGTTCTGCAGCGCTTGCGTATGCCTCCGCTATATCTTTCTGATTGTTGCACCATGCAATTTCTTGAGGTGTTAATTGGGGAAAAGCGGCGGCAGGGGAAGGTTGCAGTTGCATGGTGATTTTTCTACAAATTGAGGGGAAACTCTAGTAGATCCGAGTAGAGAGCGTAGAGAGCTTCGATTTGGCACCAAAATTACGCGAAATGGTGGAGTTTTGAGGTGGTGGTGGGCTTGGGAAGTGGGGGAAAATGGGGGGTCACAGTTTGTTGAGTGGGGTTCGAAATGGGGACGAAGCTTCAGCTTCGTTCCCTTTTATTTTTTCGATCCAGCGTCGGGGTATCGACCCCCTACAAGGGGTGTCGACCCCTTGCCTGGTGTGTCGACCCCTGGGGGCGACACCGGGGTCGACCCACCCTATTTTTTTATCGAACCCTGAAAAAGGAGAGAGGCCGGTCAGTTGCTCAATTATTCTTAAATGCCCACCTTCGCTATCCTACCACTTTAAAAGTCCTTCAAATCCTAAAGGTTTGTTTAGGATTAATACCTCCTTTCTGTCTTATGAGCTTCCAAAGTCTCCATGGTCTAATCTTCCTACTTATATTTATATATATCTATTCCATTTGTCCTTTCATGATACGTTTCCAATACCTAACCCACTTTTCCGAAATACTATTATATGGGATTCACTTTACTTCCTTACAAAGCATATTGTACACTATCCAAATTTTCTGCGGGTCCGAGATTTCCATATTCATTCCTTTTGTGTACAAAATAGACATCCCAATTCTTAGCACATTATATTCTTTCTATTTAGCGGGTTCCTCTAGGGATCTAGATATATATATATATAATATCCATTTTTAAAAAAAAATACAAATACGTTCACTCACTATTTATACAGAAATCATAAACCTAAGCTCTAATACCAGATGTAACAACCCGAATTCCGACAGACAATATATTTTTCAAAAATCTAATCCATCGAATCTCGTGTTGGTTGCTCTGGTATCCTATAGAAAAGACAGAGATATAAAATATGTCAGAGCTCAAAAAATATCTCACAACGGAAAGGATAAAGTACAGTATAATCAAAGTATAGCCTTACCGTAGTAATAATACTTCCTAACCAGTATCCAAAGCTATCATATCTCTGCCACAAATCTAACCTATGAGTATGTTATAAGGAGGGGGTCAGGAAACAAGTTCTAGTTACTGGATTTAAACTATACACTTTGGATAATCCTACTATTCAATCATATTTTCTTATTTATTAGGTTACTTAGGTTAACAGCACTCAAGGCTTACACACACGTCGTACCCATTTACTTCCCAGTGGATTAACCTAATACAGTACATATGTAGCTACCCCTCCCCCCCCCCAATATTAAGGTATACCCCATGGCACTCAACTCGCACGGCCTCCACCTTAATGTCATAGAAATAAATGCAGTCCCTCATCCTACACCAGAGTGACGTACGGTTCTCTACATAACAATGTTACGTTCCGCATATACCTGCCATTACTATGCTACGTAAGCGTATGGACTACCACCTTTGATCGAGTCAGATTCCATACCAGAGTAATGCCCTCAAGTCTGCGATACACCACCTAGAGCAGATATGCATGTATCTAAACTTTCCCACATACTTACCGTCAATCGTATTCAATGCCTTAACCGCACGTAATGTGCACCGAGTTCCGTAGCAGGGCTGCACAAGAAACACGGAACTCAGTCGGAAGCTTTCCCATATCTGTACAGGCCCGCCTTTAAGAGCCTCAAAATACAGATATCCCTCGGGTATGTTTTTTATGGTGGCTATGGCCCTACCTCGGCCCCTCCCGCAAGTAGTAAAGAATACAAGAGCTAAGCGACTAACCCCTAACAAACAATCTAAACATCCAGTTGGTGTCTCCACTCAACCATCGTACCTCGATAGTGAAAGGTGAATGGTCTATTGGGTTTAGCTCTAGTCTTTTCACATCCCATTGGCTGCCGATGATGGGTACCCTACGATCTACTATCCTTGTTGGTCCTGACCTCGCCTCCCGATGAGGCGATCGCCGAATCACCATAGTGTCACCTTGTCACAGCATTCTGACTGCAAAGCTACTTTTGCAGTCAACACCCACCTAGTAGTTACGCGTAGACCCAACCTCATTGGACACAGCCTAAACATCTGCCACCGCACAGAGCACTACTAGGAGCACCTTATGAATCTCAGGAAGTTGCGTGCTTACCCTTCCAGTCCTTCATATCTATCAGAATAATCTGATGGACATGCGCTCCCCTCGTGCCTAATGACACCATGGTGATCTACCCCGTTGGGTTATTCACCCTCAAATGTGAAGACTGGTCCAAGTGCCTCATTTTAATATATTATTATACCCTATGTCTAAATATTCTTTTATGCGCTCGCCTTACCTCATCAGGTTTCCATTAGCTTGGTTATTCCCATTCACATTGAATTCTTAATTAAGTTACCAAGCTCCTCTCGCTTATTAATTTCAGTCATATAACTTAATCCATTTAAGTTTATTAATAAGCCCACAGCATGGTATTCTCTAGATTGTGATCCAAGGTCTGTAATCCACAATCTCTTTATACTCTTGTTTGATTTCACAATTACAATAACATGTTCTACTTAATATGTAATTAAGTATATCTCAATTCGCATATTTTCTATTTAACATGTCACTTATTATTTATGGTTAAATATAACTCATTTCGTTTCATAAGTTTGCCACACTCTTTCCTATTTAATCATAGTTCCGTCTTAACTCTCACTACAACTTATCGTTGTTTACTTATTAACTTAGTTCTCTTAACTAAGGTTCACTAATAAGTCTCCTTTCCATTTATTATAACCTATGTTATTGTTTCCACTTGTCCCTAGGACAAGCCTTAACATGTTATTCTTATCAGCGGAATTCAGATTCTTGTTCTTATAAGTAACTGAATTTACAATTAAGTGCAACCTATCTCCTTACATAGGTTATTCCATTCCCTTTATTGTTTATTATAACCTAAGTTATAATACCCACTTGTCCTAGGACAAGTCTATCTATTATATAACATTCTCATTAATGTAATTTATTTATAATAGGTTATTGTCATTCCCCGTTCATTCCATTTCTTTTACTGTTGTGTCTTTCATTAAATTCCATTTAATTCCAATAATTACAATTAATGACGTTTATCAGTCTTGCTATTTACATATATTTATATATACATGTATATATTTATGCACTAGACCTCTCACATTAAGCCTACACTTGTGGATGCTGGATTTGCTGGGCGGTTCCAGGCAGACTTCTACCACAAGTTGACCTAACCTCGTGTATTAGCACAACTACATGTTTTATTTACGCACTTAGACCCCTCACATTATATTTACCACTTGTGGATGCTGGATATTTCGGGAGGTTCTGGTCAGACTTCTAGCACAAGTGTAGTCTAACCTTGTGTCTAAGCACAGTTACGTTTCCTGTTCACTGTAAAGTTTTCTATAATCTATATTTTACATGTCATCATGTTAACCCATGTTATGTCGCATGTTCTTTTTAACATATATTAAAATCTCTTCCAACATGTAATCATTTAATCATGTAATGTTCTCAATTTCAACCGTTAACGGTCCAGGTACATAAATGTCACAAGTTAACATGGAATTGAAACAACAGTAATTGCTACACATATTTTGACAAGTTTATTTTTCAACATAGGAATTTTCCAATATATTAATATCTTAGCATATTAATATTCCAACATGTCATATTTGTCACTTTAATCCTTTTAACATATGTTTAAACATTTTAACATATCATATTTCAGTATGTCATAATTACATTCTAATACTTTTATTTATTCTAGCAAATTCACACTGTACAATAACAGGGAACGTTAAACGATAATATATCATTATCAAAAATGATATAGCTTAAATCCACTCACCTCATTTGCTTTCCAAATCCTAGTTCTGGTCCAGATCTAGCATTCCATGGTTTTCCCTTAACTGGATTCAGAACCTAACAACCATGGATTCATAATTTTTTACTAAAAGAAAGAGGGAAGAAACAAGAAGAAAACTGAATAGACCAGATCTAGAAAATTACCTCACTTCGCATATGATTCTGAACATCTTTTTTTTAACGTCAATTCTTTTCCTCTAGATTTTGATTTAGAATTTTTCCTAAACTAATAATTTTAATTTTCTAAAGAGATTTAAGGAGGAAGAAGAATGGCAGAGCTTCTGCGTTGTCTCGGAAATATGAGATTTAGGGTAGGCTCTACTTACTTATTTACAGCTGTTCGACAACGAATTTTGTAAAAGAAACAGTCCACGTTCGCTTGCAGGAATTTACCCCATATCTTGTGGGTGTCGACACCGGGGTCGACCAATAGGTCGACACCCCCGTTATGGGGTCGATACCCATGTGTTGGGGTCGACACCCAACGGATCATTTCCCGCCTTTGTTTCCGTGTTTGATTTTCTGATTTTCTGGAATTATTTTAGTTGTGTGATGGGCGTTATGTGTATATAAATGTCCAGTGCTCACATCTTCTTCATACGTTATCTGTTTTACGCAAACTTGGGGTCCATTTAAACTAGAATTCCGAGACGTACACAACGGTGATGCTGGTTATGCTTAGTTATGAATATTTAACCAGATTATTCACGGTTTTATTATCCTAAAAATGCAGGGTGTTACACAGATCATCGTCTAGAATCAAATGTCAAAAGCCTAATTGACGGCTATTGCTTATACAGAGCCGAGAAGCCCAAGATCGGCTTCCACCCACTTCAGGACTTCATGCTGGGGGCACCGGCGCTGAACTGGACAACTGGAAACAACTTATTGAAGATGGAGTTATGGTTGCCAATATTGTTCGATGCTTCACCAAAGGCGGCACATCTCAAGACGACGCGGATAATGTCAATCATAGCCCTTTCGCATGGGACATCGGAGATTTTTGTAATCCCTTGGATATCAGACTATCATACTTGGAGGGTTACATTGGTAGGTATGATTCTACCGTGCACTTGATGCATTATATGCGCCATATGGAAGTGCTATCAGCATCGGACAATGTCATGACTAAGTGATTCCTTCCATTCTTGACTAACACTGTAGCTATACAATTTTGGTGGCCTGCATCCGAATCGATCAACTGTTGAAACAAGTTGGTCACCTACTTCATTGAGCAGTCCAAAGTCCACATCTCTCGGCTCTAGAATGTCAATTTACTTACTTCAATCAAACAAAGGTCTGGCGAGATCCTGCATTCATTCCTAGAAAGATTCGGTGCCGTAGTGGCGTTGATAGATCGACCTGAACTATCTATGGTATTGATGGCAGCTGTATCCGGTATTCTAGATAACTCAAACTTCAAAGTCTCTCTGGATCGAGACCCACCAAGACAGCTTAGCGAATTCTACCCTAAGACAGACAGCTTCTTGCGATAAGAGGATGCTAACGTCGAGACAGATGATCTTGATGTTTTCATGACAAAGAATGGAGCTCCATCCGAATCTTGAAATGATAAGGGCAAGGACATAGCCCCAAAAAAGAATGATAGGATTGTGTGATTCTAGAGGGAACCAATTTTATTGACCAAGTCAACAGTCTTGTTTGTTAAGCTCAATGGAACCGAATATGAGAAATAAACTCCACAAGACTATGATGACTATTCCAGATATGCTGAAGGAAGAACGAAGAGGCTCGACTAACTCCTTAACGACGTTCATTCGTTGAAATTTTAATGAACTTATTCAAACCCGCAACAAATTCGATAAGAGTAATTAAGCTCACTAACACTCGATGAGACATCCTCGCTTTTGGACTAAAGTTAAGGTACAAAACAAAGCGATTGTGATTCAACAATTCGCATATACAAATCCAACTCTTGAAGACTTGAGAAAGATTACATAACGACTTGGGTCGACTAAGATTGCTGAACTTGTGGCTCTAACCCGATACGACAATGAAAATTAAAAAGGCTAAAAGATTGGATGTCCGATTGACTTGGCCTAAACCCCCACCGACGCTGGGGGCATAAGCATTGGCTTCGCTTATCCTCCACTGACGCTGGGAGCACGAGCTTCAAATCACTGACTAACTTCGAACATTGAAAAGTCATGTATGACTTAAGGATCTTTGTATATGGAATAACACGGATGACTATGACATACTAACTTGTATAATATAATAGTTATGCAAATAAAAATTAACAATAAAAGATATCACAGATAAGTAAATGCAGTAAGTAAAGTGACACCAGGAATTTTATACTGGTTCGGATTTCATGCTTACATCTAGTCCCAGACTCCTTCTGGGTCTACTATCAACACCCCCTCTTCACCAAAAGGAACAGGTTCACAACAAGCCGAGCCCTAACAAGGATTTCCCGCCTGAGCACTAACATAGGACTTCCTGCCTGAGCACCAACATAGGACTTTTACAAAAAACAAAAGTTTGGCTTTTGCTTGTGTTCTTGAAAAACGCTGAATAGCCAACGATTTAGTACACCCTTCCTATAATCTTATCCTCAAGTATATAACATGTACGTGAAGATTGAAGGAAGTATATTACTTATTGAATCAAGAGATTTGAAATAAATTCAAAGATTCAATAAGTAATTTGAATATTTGAGAGAGCTTTTAGAATGCAAGAGAGTGTAGAATTTAAGATCAGAAAATACAAGAAGATTCAGTGATTTGGAAAATATGTTTGTGATGTATATATAATCGTTAAAGAGTTGTCAACTTCCATGAAGAGTTTTATTAAAGAGATGCACCCATTTCCTTTCAAAAATGAAGAGGAACCTCTTCATGAAAGATGATGCCTTTAAGAAAATATGGTCGTTGTAAAATATGACCGTTGGAAAATATGACCATTGTAAAATATGATCGTTGGAAATATAAAGTGTCTTTTCGCGAAGTGTCTTTTCTTGATGTGTCTCTTCGCAAAGTATATTTTCGAAGTGTCTTTTCATGACGTAACGAAGTGTCTTTTCGCGAAGTGTCTTTTCACGAAGTATCTTTTCGTGAAGTGTCTTTTCGCGAAGTGTCTTTTCACGAAGTGTCTTATCATAAATGCATTTGTGTACGTTATTTATTTGAGGATAGATTTTAACAATATATAACACATCTAAGACACAATTAAATAGATAATCATAATCTATATCACTTTTCCTTTGATCTTCTCTTCTTCCTTGTCATGAATCAAAAACTTGTGATCTAACATTCTCCTCCTTTTTTGATTGATGACAACCTCTTGCAATCTTGTAGAGTTATTTATTTTCTCTCCCTGAATGTATGCTTGCATATGTTTATCTCCCCCTGAATATAAAGCCTCTCTACAACATTTGGTTAGTGCATATATAAAATACTTATCATCTATTTCCCTGTAACAAAATGTTAGTGTATAGTGCATATATATTCCATAATTTTTCTCCCCCTTTGTCATCGATTAAAAAGAATATGCAATATGATAAAGTAGTAATCGAGCACAAATAAGAGAAAACAAGCATAGATAGTTTTCAAAGAGCATACGAGACTATTTATTATACGTCCGATAGAGATACCGAAATAGCCTTCTCTTTATTGTGGTGTACCTACAAAATATATGATGTGTATTGTAACACCCCATAATTTTGTAACATTAAGTTTCACAAATTAAGGTATAAATAAATTTTAAAATAAGAATCAAGGGAAACGGGTTGCGCCATTGCGTTCGTCTCAAAATTATGCTTGGAAACGAGTCCAAGTTTTTGAGAAACGGAGTCCGTATGAGGGAGATATGACCCTCTGAAGTTTCAAGGGTTTTCAGAACAGAAAAGCAGCTCGAATTCGAATTCGAAATTCGAATTCAAACCCCAGCGCAGACTGGACTGGAATTTTCCCACCCAGGACCAGGTCGACCTGGGGGTCGACACTATGGTCGACCTGGTGTTGAAACCCAGTTTTGAGCCTGGGTTCATTCTGATGTTTCTGGTCTCGTTTTCAGTCTAGATTCATCTGCATAATCCTATATAAACAGCCCCCTAGCCCCATTCTCTTTACACCATTTTATTCTCTCCTTATGCTGCCTCTGGAGTAATTAAAATAAACAAATTAAAATAAAATTCGAAGACTATTCTTGAAGACTACGGCTAGGAATTGCATATTGGAGATTCAAATAAAGTTAAAGCTTCAAGAAGGGAAGCAAAGGCTAATTTAACGGCTTCGAGCAACGTCGTGCGAATCATAGCAAATCACCTCAATGTTATCTTATTATCATTTTCTAAAACCGATCAATGTAAGTCAGTTACTTTTTAGATTTGAACGCCTAGATCTATTTGTGACATATAATTAAATGGACATGAGAATATGCCTAATCCTTTCGTTTGAATCAGTGCTTGTATATGCCTTTGGATCTGATTCTCGATTATGGCCTAGAACTTATTGTGGCTAATTGTCAATGACTATGACTATAGGACTTTTTGGCTAAGACTATGACTATGAAGTCGTGGCCTATGAAACTATTGCCTATGACTATGAACATAAGACTATGCCTATGACCATGAACATATGACTATTGCCTACGACCATGATTCATGACTATGAGATTATTGCCTATGACTATGAACATAAGCCTATTTGTCTTTGGCCATGACTTTGAAATTATTACAGTTAATTGCCTATGACTATTTAGGATAATTGACTAGGACTATTTTGGTTTGCTTTTTTCATGCTTATTCTCTTATGTCAGTTCTCGTGCTTGTCCCCTGTTCCTTTTGTTAGTTTCATTTCATGAGTACCTAGAAACTTGTGAAATCATGTTATACGTACGACTATGGCGTGGGAATTTGGGCGTAGCCTAATTAAGATGATTTGGCATAACAAATATGTTAGCGTAATCTGAATTGGCTATAATAATAAATATTACATGCATATTAGACTTGGGTGTAAAATGGTAAATTGTTAATTTACTGCAAAGTATGTAATTGGCATGTAAACCAAGTTTGGATATAAACTATAGACTAGAATATCAAATCTAGTTTTGACATGAACTGATCTAATTTGGCATAAACTGCAAGTTGGGTTAATTGATAAGTAAATCAAGTCTTGGGTATAGAATATAAGTATGTTAGTGGGCATGACAAATGAATATGATATAGGCCAAATTTGTTTAAAAGAGTCGTTAGCAATTTACATTTAGACAAAAAGGATAAATATGTAGATCTAGGAAAGACGAATATGCCTAACCCGAGGTTAAATTGAGTTACGGTATAAGACTTCCTGGAACCGCGAGGAAAATCTAGCAACCGTAATAATACCAATCTAATGTGGGTGGTTAGAGCATTGAGCCCAAAAGGACCCGAGGTTAGACTGAGTTGCGGTATAAATCTGCCCGGAATCGACCGGCACATTCAGTGACCGCAACAATATCTATCTAATGTGAGTGGTTGGTGCTTTAAATGAATAATTTAAAGCTAAGAAACAGTTAAGCTAGAATGGGAGGGTTGAGTCCATAGGAACGCTTAACCAATTTAACATGTTAACTAGACAAGAAGGTGGGGTTAAGTAAAATACACTTAGCCAATTTAACATGTTAACTAGACTAGAAGGTGGTGTTAAGTAAACGTAGAACACTTAGCCATCATAGTGTGCCAAATGAACAACGTTAAGTTAAAACATGAAGGGACAATACTTAACCATTAGGGCATGTGAATTAAACAGATGTTAGGGTAAAGTTAACTAAGAAAACACTTAACCGTTATAACATGTTAGCTAAACAGATGGGCATGGTTAAGTCAAAGGGAACACTTAACCAATACAAGATGAAGGGGTGGGGTTAAGTAACAAGAAATACTTAACCAATATGACTTGATTTGTGGTAGGGTTAAGTCAACATGAACTACTGATAACACTTAACCAGTTTAACATGATAAATGAATGGATTAAGTGAACTTGAATTAACTAATGACAGTTAACCAATCCAACTTGACGAGAAAAAGAACTAAGTAGTAAACCTTAGCTAAGAGGACTAAGTTGTAAACCTTAGTTAAGAAAACGATGATTCAGGAACTAAGTAGTAAACCTTAGTTAACGGAACCAAGTAGTAAACCTTAGTAGAACACGAGAAGGAGCGAACGTCTATCTGATCTTAAAGAAGCTCCAACAAATTGGGTTACAAAGCACACGGCTTTGAGGGGACGTGAGGGTACTCTTGGTATCCCTCGGTGAGGCTGCAAGATGATCCGCCTGGGCTCACAGAGGTTAAGGTCTCCGTTAGAAGAACTAAGGGTATGCCTTGGTTGCAATATAAGGCAACCTAAAGACTAGGATGGACCAGCGTGATTCGGCGAGACCAGTAGCCTTGTGATAGCAACTCGTCGTCTACCTACCATCTTGAGTCAGTCGAGATACGTACAGCGGAAAGGCGGAGAACTCCAAAAGACCATATACTTGCTATCTGGTTATGGGTGCGGATGGCCATAGGTTAGTGGGGGCATAGAGGGCCTGCGTATAGTTCTCATTTTTCAAGGTGTGCCTTTCATTAGTTGAGGAAGGGGTCATGTGGGACCATAGCCACTGGAAAAACATATCTTAGCATCTGCATCGGCAGATATCTGAAAGCTCCCAACCGAGTTCTGTGTTTCTTGATTTTCCTTGCCACGAGACTCGGGTCGCACATATAGAGGACATGTGCATCTAGACAACGATAACGATCCACGACACATACGTGGGAAAGTCTAGGAACATATACCACTCTGGGTAGTGTGTCCTAGGTTAGGGGCGTCATTCAATAGGTAGCATAATCCCTAGTTGGACCTAGGTCGCGTAAACCCTAAAATTCGAGAAACGTTCAATAGGTAGCATAAACCCCAGTAGCCCTGGGTAGCGTAAACCCTGGTTGGATCTAGAATGTGCTCGATAGAAAACCCTAGGCTGGACCTAAGTAATAAATAATAGATGTACACCTGAAACAACCACAATTGCGGGGATTGGGATCACGTATCTGTTCTTATCAGTTTATACAGATTACTAGTTAGGTGGTGCAAGGATATAGAAATTAGAATAACAGGGTAGTGGCGAAGCAGAGAAAGTATAGGAGTGCATCCAGTTTATCTTACCTTATCATATCTTGTGCTAACCTTATGATTCCCGTCATCATGGTGTAGTCTTGTATTCAGTTAATTCATGCCATGTTGCTTTTTACCTGTTCACATGCTGAAAGTTACTGAACTTACCAGACTTTATGTCTGACTCTGTTTTCTTTCACTTTCTTGTCTTCTATTTCCCTCTCCCACCCCCCCCCCCAGGTCCGCAGGGAGGGGACATTACTACTTAGCTCAGTTTTTCTTTCCAAGCTTGAAGATTAGTTGAAGTTTTGCTTGGATTCTCTTTTCCACTGCTATGGCTGGCTCATGCTACATTGGGGAATATAAATGTTATTTTATGGTTCTTTATTTTGTAAGACAGATACTCTGGAATTGGAAAACAATTGTTGTACAAACAATTTTATCAATAAAGTAAAGTTTTATTTTCCGTTGTTTTAATTATCTGTCTTGTAATTTATCTGCATCTTTTACCTTAAATGCTCCACAGAACTTAGTGCATTCCCTTTGTGAGTGATACGAACGGATGTAGAGTGTTACACGTGGTATCAGAGCTGAAGGTTACCGGATCAGATAAAAGATTTGAAAAATTATTTTCAACAGTTTTAAAAGAAGCATTTTCTAAAGAAAAGTTTTGTTTTAAAGGCATATTCCCCAAAAGCCATAAGCACTGTCTTCTGATCCTCTGTTTGAATTCTTGTCCCCTTATTTCTTGAGTCTTCGGGGCTCCTGGCTTTCTGGGAGGTAACCTCACCACAGCACAGTTCCGTAGGCTTGATAAGACTACGAAACCTATCAAAGGGAAAAGTAGTGCCCGACTCCCATCTATAGCCATAGTAGTTTCACCTGCAACTAGTCTTCTTTCAAGATTTGAAGGGTTTTCCGTGCGATGGAGGAAGCTTTTGAGGAACTTGTCAATATGATTACACAGGAATGGTAAAGATGAGGATGAGGGAGTTTGGCTAGGGAGCTCAACGCAAGGATGAGAAATTCATGGATATAAACTCGACTCACGAAGAAAGAAGGAATTATAAAACCTAAGACGAGAGGAATTATCTTTTCCATGATATAATGGGGCATATAATTAAGGAGAAGGGCAAGGATGAGGGACAGGATTTTCAGAAGGGAGAGTGCATGCTTCCACCACCAGAATACCTGAGAGAGAGATAGTAAAAATCTCTGTTGGAAAAGTTTAGCTTTTCATTTTGATCAACCAATTAGTACTCTTTTGATCTTAGCGCTTCGCATTTGTTCATATCTACTTCCATAGTTGAGTCTCTACACCTTAGTACTCGTATAGTAGAAGATCCCATTAGTATCTCAAATCCAATTGGTGGTTTGGCCCGTTTACCTTTGGTTTGTAAGGATTTGAGACTAACTATATTAAGTGTTGAGTTTAAGCGTAATGCTTATGTTTTTGGTTCCATGGGCTATGAGTTGATTATAGGCATGGGTTGGTTGGCTAGTAATTCTGAAAGGAGGGTAGTTAGACTTTTGACTTGCCTTGGAAATACCCATGAGATTCCGTGTAAAGAATCAGTTAGGCTTAGCTTGCTAGAATCGTTTAATGCATTTATCGACGATTTGCAATCCATTAGGGTAGTCCATGAGTACGCAGATGTTTTTGATTAGGTTAGGATTTTACCCCTAAAACGCGGGATAGACTTACGCAGGTATCCGGTTGATAATGAAAAGCCAGTTATCCGATCAACGACAGTTTTGGAAATGGAGGTCAAGAAGCTTCACAATTTTGAAGATTAATTAGATAAGGTACAGAATAGTGAAGCTCAAGAAGATGCGACTTAGAAGACCGAAGACTAGATACACGCATCATACCCTTGTTCTTAAGGGTACATCCTTGATCTCTTTTTCTAGGAATTCTATGCATACTTTCTAGCTTTTAAGGTATAACCTCTAGGGCGTATCATCGATCCATAGGTAGAAGCCAATGGATGTAAACATGTATTTGAAACATGTTATGATTGATGGTTGCAAATGGTTGCTCGTGGATGCATATACACATAATAGGCACTAGAATGACTTAGTCACTTTCATATTGCACTCGCATATATGTATTTTCTTAAAGGATTTAACTTGATATGTTATCATATGGATGTTGCATATGGATGAATGGCTATGCACACATGTAGTATTTACATAACTAGGGGTGCTTGCATACATGATTGGACGCATGGCACTAACATAATTCGCATTAAGGAGGTTAACTGAATCAATAGACCGCCTGATTTTGCATTAGATAAAGACATATACACACACTATGCATATGAACATGAAAGCATTAGAAATCTTTTTAAGGACAATGAATGCCTGTGATTGAATGGTTGAGTAGATGGGTGATTGGATGGTAGGATACATTCTTCCTAACTTGAAGATTTCGGGGACGAAATCCTTTTAAGAGGGGGAGAATGTAACACCCCATAATTCTGTAACATTAAGTTTCACAAATTAAGGTATAAATAAATTTTAAAATAAGAATCAAGGGAAACGGGTTGTGCCATTGTGTTCATCTCGAAATTCTGCTTGGAAAACGAGTTTCAGTTTTTGAGAAACTGAGTCTGTATGAGGGAGATATGACCCTCCGAAGTTTCAAGGATTTTCAGAATAGAAAAACAGCTCGAATTCAAAATTCGAATTCAAACCCCAGCGCAGACTAGGCGGGAATTTTCCCGCCCAGGACCAGGTCGACCTCCCAGGGACCAGGTCGACCCTATGGTAGACCTAGTGCTGAAACCCAGTTTTGAGCCTGGGTTCATTCTGATATTTCTGGTCTCGTTTTCAGTCTAGATTCGTTCGCCGAATCCTATATAAACAGCCCCTAGCCCCATTCTCTTTACACCATTTTATTCTCTCCTTTTGCTGCCTCTGGAATAATTGAAATAAATAAATTAAAATAAAACATGAAGACTATTCTTGAAGACTACGACTAGGAATTGCATATTGGAGATTCAAATAAAGTTAAAGCTTCAAGAAGGAAAGCAAAGGCTAATTCAACGGCTTCGAGCAACATCATGTGAATCATAGAAAATCACCTCAACGTTATCTTATCATCCTTTTCTAAAACCGATTAATGTAAGTCAGTTACTTTTTAGATTTGAACGACTAGATCTATTTGTGACATGTAATTAAATGGATATGAGAATATGCCTAATCCTTTCGTTTGAATCGGTTCTTGTATATGCCTTTGGATCTGATTCTCGGTTATGGCCTAGAACTTATTGTGGCTAATTGTCAATGACTATGACTATGGGACTTTTTGCCTAAGACTATGACTATGAAGCCGTGGCCTATGAAACTATTGCCTATGACTATGAACATAAGACTATGCCTATGACCATGAATATAATACTATTGCCTACGACCATGATTCATGACTATGAGATTTTTGCCTATTATTATGAACATAAGACTATTTGTCTTTGGCCATGACTTTGAAATTATTATAGTTAATTGCCTATGAATATTTAGGATAATTGCCTAGGACTATTTTAGTTTGCTTTTTTCATGCCTATTCTCGTATGTCAATTCTCATGCTTGTCCCATGTTCCTTTTGTTAGTTTCATTTCATGAGTACCTAGAAACTTGTGAAATCATGTTATACGTACGACTACGGCGGGGGAATTTGGGCGTAGCCTAATTAAGATGATTTGGCATAATAAATATGTTAGCATAATCTGAATTGGATATAATAATAAATATTACATGCATATTAGACTTGGGTGTAAAATGGTAAATTGTTAATTGACCGCGAAGTATGTAATTGGCATGTAAGCCAAGTTTGGATATAAACTATAAACTAGAATATCAAATCTAGTTTTGACATGAACTGATCTAAATTGGCATAAACTGCAAGTTGGGTTAATTGATAGGTAAATCAAGTCTTAGGTATAAAATATAAGTATGTTAGTGGGCATGACAAATGAATATGATATAAGCCAAATTTGTTTAAAAGAGTCGTTAGCAATTTACATATAGACAAAAAGGATAAATATGTAAATCTAGGAAAGACGAATATGCCTAACCCGAGGTTAGATTGAGTTACGGTATAAGACTGCCCGGAACCGCCCGACAAATCCAGCAATCGTAACAATACCTATCTAATGTGGGTGGTTAGAGCATTGAGCCCAAAAGGACCCCAGGTTAGACTGAGTTGCGGTATATATAAATCTGCCCAGAACCGACCGGCACATTCAGTAAACGCAACAATATATGTCTAATGTGAGTTGTTGGTGCTTTAAATGAATAATTTAAAGCTAAGAAATAGTTCAGCTAGAATGGGAGGGTTAAGTCCATTGGAACACTTAACCAATTTAACATGTTAACTAGACTAGAAGGTGGGGTTAAGTAAAATACACTTAGCCAATTTAACATGTTATCTAGACTAGAAGGTGGAGTTAAGTAAACGTAGAACACTTAGCCATCATAGTTTGTCAAATGAACAAGGTTAAGTTAAAACATGAAAGGACAATACTTAACCATTAGGGCATGTGAATTAAACAGTTGTTAGGGTTAAGTTAACTAAGAAAACACTTAACCGTTATAACATGTTAGCTAAATAGATGGGCCGGGTTAAGTTAAAGGGAACACTTAACCAATACAAGATGAAGGGGTGGGGTTAAGTAATAAGAAATACTTAACCAATATAACTTGATTTGTGGTAGGGTTAAGTCAACATAAACTACTGATAACACTTAACTGGTTTAACATGACAAATGAATGGGTTAAGTTAACTTGAATTGACTAATGACACTTAACCAATCCAACTTGACGAGAAAAAGAACTAAGTAGTAAACCTTAGCTAAGAGGACTAAGTTGTAAACCTTAGTTAAGAAAACGATGATTCAGGAACTAAGTAGTAAACCTAAGTAGAACACGAGAAGGAGCGAACGTCCATCTGATCTTAAAGAAGACTCCAACAAACTGGGTTACGAAGCACACGCCTTCGAGGGGATGTGAGGGTACTCTTAGTATCCCTCTGTGAGGCTGCAAGATGATCCGCCTGGGCTCACAGAGGTTAAGGTCTGCGTTAGAAGAACCAAGGTTATGCCTTGGTTGCAATATAAGGCAACCTAAAGACTAGGATGGACCAGCGTGATTCGACGAGACCAGTAGCCCTGTGATAGCAACTCGTGGTCTACCTACCATCTTGAGTCAGTCGAGATACGTACAGCGGAAAGGAGGAGAACTCCAAAAGACCATATACTTGCTATCTGGTTATGGGTGCGGATGGCCATAGGTTAGTGGGGCATAGAGGGCTTGCGTATAGTTCTCATTTTTCAAGGTGTGTCTTTCATTAGTTGAGGGAGGGGTCAAGTGGGACCATAGCGACTGGAAAAACAAACCTTAGCATCTGCATCGGCAGATATCTAAAAGCTCCCGACCGAGTTCCGTGTTTCTTGATTTTCCCTGCCACGAGACTCGGGTCGCACATATAGAGGACATGTGCATCTAGACAACGATAACGATCCACGACTCATACGTGGGAAAGTCTAGGAACATATACCACTCTGGGTAGTGTATCCTAAATTAAGGCGTCATTCAATAGTTAGCATAATCCCTAGTTGGACCTAGGTCGCGTAAACCCTAAAATCTAAGAAACATTCAATAGGTAGCATAAACCCCAGTAGCCCTGGGTAGCGTAAACCCTGGTTGGATCTAGAATGCGCTCGATAGATAACCCTAGGTTGGACCTAGGTAATAAATAATAGATGTACACCTGAAACAACCGCAATTGCGGGGATTGGGATCACGTATATGTTCTTATCGGTTTATACAGATTACTAGTTAGGTGGTGCGGGGATGTAGAAATTAGAATAACAAGGTAGTGGCGAAGCAGGGAAAGTATAGGAGTGCATCCAGTTTATCTTACCTTATCATATCTTGTGCTAACCTTATGATTCCCGTCATCATGGTGTAGTCTTGTATTCAGTTAATTCATGTCATGTTGCTTTTTACCTGTTCACATGCTGAAAGTTACTGAACTTAGCAGACTTTATGTCTGACTCTGTTTCTTTCACTTTCTTGTCTTCCGTTCCCCCCCCCTCCACGTCCGCAGGGGGGAACGTTACTGCTTAGCTCAGTTTTTCTTTCCAAGCTTGAAGATTAGTCGAAGTTTTGCTTGGATTCTCTTTTCCACTGCTATGGCTGGCTCATGCTACATTGGGGAATATAAATGTTACTTTATGCTTCTTTATTTTGTAAGACAGATACTCTGGTATTGGAAAACAATTGTTGTACAAACTATTTTATCAATAAAGTAAAGTTTTATTTTCCACTGTTTTAATTATCTGTCTTGTAATTTATCTGCATCTTTTACCTTAAATGCTCCACAGAACTTAGTGCATTCCCTTTGTGAGTGACACTAACAGATGTGGGGTGTTACATATATACTATGGTACCCCCTTGTTTCGTTTGGGTCCAGGGGTTAGATGAAAGGTTACCATACCCAAGAGGGTTTAATGGAACCTTTAAAGATAAAATTTTCATTATTAACTACTAAATCAAAATAATCATCGATATATTTTTCTCTGTTTTTCCAATTTACATGAACCCAAATACTTAAATAATTTCTATTGATATTTCTTTTCATACTTATAGATTTATTATGAAGATCTCTAGTCATAGAAATATTCGAATTACTATAATGATTGGACCTTGGATGTGCATATGTTTTAGTATATCCTAAACCACTTTTGTCATGTAAAGGTTGAGATCTAGATAAGATCATATTTAAATCATTTTGACCTTTATTAAATTTTGGGAATTTATTTGTACATCTTTCAAATTTGATTCCATGGTCATGATTGATATTTTCAAAAGAAACTTTGTTATCAATATCCTTATTTAATTTAGAATTCTTCCTTTTTAAAGTACTATTCTCATTTTTGAGATGACTAATTTGAGATTTGGAATATATAGATGATTGTAATTTTTCAACATTTTCTTTTGATTTAGAAATTGCTTTTTGTAAAATATTATTATTAACTTTTAAAATCTCACATTCTTAAAATAATTCTAAATTCTTTTCTGTTAAAGCCTCATTCTCTTTTTCAAGAGAAAAAAAAATAAAGAGCTAGAATTATTTAAAGAAACTTCTAATGATGTAATTTTATCTTGTAAACCATCAATTTCCTTTAAAAGGCCATTGTTTTTATCTTCTAGTTGCTCATTTTCTTTTTGAAGGAAATCTTTTTGAAAAACAAGCTCCTCTAAGGAATTTTCAAAACATTTGGTTTTTTTAACCAAAAAATTGTTTTCCTCTTTTAGTTTGGAATTTTCTTACTCACAATCTTTATACTTGGCTTAAATAACTGCATTAAGTTTACCTAAACTTTTAAAATCTTTTAACAATTTTTCATGGTCTAACAAAATATCTTTATATAATGAATCTATACATACCGATTGTGATCTGGCTTTAGCCATGAGACATTTGCTTTCTTGCTCTCTTGAATTTGCTTTGTTGCTCTTCCGCTTTCTAATTCCTTGACTAGATTTCTTTATTACCATTTGTTCGAGGATGTTGTTACGATCTCTAGAAAAACAGGCTCTGATACCGAATGAAAAGTCGTGTATGACTTAAGGATCTTTGTATATGGAATAACACGGATGACTGTGATATACTAACGTATATAATACACTAGTTATGCAAATAAAAATTAACAATAAAAGATATAATAGATAAGTAAATGCAGTAAGTAAAGTGACACCATGAATTTTATATTGGTTCAAACTTCCCATCCTACGTCCAGTCCTAGACTCCTTCTGGAATTCTACTATCAACACCCTCTCTTCACACGGAGGAACAGGTTACAACAATCCGAGCACCAACAGGGATTTCCCGCTTGAGTACCAACACAGGACTTCCCGCCTGAGCACCAACACAGGACTTTTACAAAAAACTAGAGTTTGGCTTCTGCTTATGTTCTTGAAAAACACTGAATAGCCAACGATTGAGTACACCCTTTCTATAATCTTATCCTCAAGTTTATAACATGTATATGAGGATTAAAGGAAGTATATTACTTATTGAATCAAGAGATTGGAAACAAATTCAAAGATTCAATAACTAAATTGAATATTTGAGAGAGCTTTTAGAATACAACAGAGTATAGAGTTTAAGTTCAAAAAATATAAGAAGATTCAGCAATTTGGAAAACATGTTTGTGATGTGTATATAATCACTGAAGAGTTGCCAACTTCCATGAAGAGTTTTATCAAAGAGATGCACCCATTTCCTTTCAAAAATGAAGAGGGATCTCTTCACGAAAGATGATGCCTTTTAGAAAATATGACTGTTGTAAAATATGACCGTTGGAAATATGACCATTGTAAAATATGACTGTTGGAAATATAAATTGTCTTTTCGCAAAGTGTCTTTTCGTGAAGCGTCTCTTCGAAAGTATGTTTTCGAAGTGTCTTTTCGTAAAGTGACAAAGTGTCTTTTTGCGAAGTGTCTTTTCATGAAGTGTCTTTTCGCGAAGTGACAAAGTGTCTTTTCGCGAAGTGTCTTTTCATGAATTGTCTTTTCATGAAGTGTCTTTTCATAAGGGCATTTGTTATGTTATTTATTTTAGGATAGATTTTAACAACATATAACACATCTAAGACACAATTAAATTGATAATCATAATCTGTATCACTTTTCCTTTGATCTTCTCTTCTTCCTTGTCATGAATCAAAAACTTGTGATCTAACAAACATGACCATGACTTGATGCGTGATTCAAAACACATACACTATATCTCCGGAATATGACATGATTCGTCCTGCCTGTCCAAGCAAGCCGGCTAACAAGTCAAACATGACTTCCAAGACTTGATCTTCAAGTACGTCGAATGGAGCGTGTGATAAACTCCTCTGCTGCCTTACGATTGTGATGATCATAGCATCCATTGGATTGCATGTTTAGCGAATATCATAAGATGAATGGACAAAAAACTGATGAATGCAAGGTTTTTGAGGGAATCATTCAAAAGCTCATCCGCGAAGGACATCCAAAGGAGTTTGTTCTGAGTAAGCCGCCATCTTCCCAGCATGCAAATGGGAAACAAAGGACTTCTGCTAATGTGGGGGAAGCTCTAGTTGAAGAAGGACACCTAGATCTGGGCCGTCCAATAAACTGAATCAATGTGATTCATGGTGGGCCACAACCCACTGGAAATTGCCTCGCAGCCCGAAATTGATATCTATGGGAGGCTCGTGAGGGAATATTCTCCGTCTAGGAGGAACCCTTATTGAAGAATGCCCGCTTCAACCTCAAGATGCACAATCTAGTAATTTCTTTAGAAGAGATGAAGAATGGGGTCCTCCATCCGCACAATGGCCCCCTCATGATAACAACACAAATTGGGCTTTCTGCCATGGAAAAAATTCTTGTTGATACAGGGAGTGTGGTCAACGTCATCTTCAAACTTGCTTTTGATCAGATGGGGATCTCTGAAGAAAAGTTGGAAGCCAAACACGAGCCAACCTTTGGTTTCAACAACAACGGATCAACTCCAGTAGGAAAAATTAATCTCCTAGTTCAAGTTGTTTTGTCTCTGCTCCACCGGACTTTCGAGACTCTTTTCTTCGTTATCGACCAACCATTCTTCTATAATGCCTTCTTTGATTAACCCGCTCTGGAGGAAAAGGATGCTTTTGTCTCTTCCAAATACCTTATGCTGAAGTTCTTGACAAAACAAGGATGGGGTACCATCAAAGGAGAATGTAAAATTCATTTCTCGCGAGTTATATTTCGCACCAGTTGACAAATACAAAAGGGAGTATTCCGCTTGCTTTGATTCCTCTAATATTTTTCAACCTTTGGATGACGGATTCTTACATCCAACGTTCGAAGCTAAAATAAAAATTAATGAAACTGACAAATGTATGGATGGTAGGTACTTCTTTATGAAGGAAAAGAAAGAGAGTCGATGAAATAAGTTTGGTAGAGGAAGAAGAAATTGTGACAGATTTAGACACCCGAGGGGATACCAAAAGAATCAAACCAATAGAAGACCTGGAAGAAATTGGTGTTGACCCCGCCGGTAAGGGAAAAACTATCAAATTAAGGAAAAGGTTAGCAGAACCCTTGAGAAGTGACCTAATTCGGTTCCTACAGCTCAACAAAGATGTTTTCTCCTAGACTCGTTCATACATGGTTGGAATAAATCCCTATGTTATAAGCCATGCTTTGAATATCAACCCTTTTGTATCCCTGTTCGAAAAAAGAAGAGGCAATGCAATAGAGATCGGTTAGAGGCTTTAAAAGAGGAAGTTAAGAAGTTAGAAACAAACGGGTTCATCCGGGAAGTCTTTTATCACAAATAGCTAGCCAACCCTGTATTGCTAAAGAAGTCTAACGGAAAGTGGAGAACGTGTGTTGACTACACGGATCTAAACAAATCTTACCCAAAGGATTATTATCCCCTTCCGCGAATAAACCGGTTGATTGATGCGACAAGTTGACATAGGTTGTTATCTGGATGCCTACTCGGGATACAACCAGATTCCCATGCACAAACCCGATGAAGAACATACAAGTTTCATTATAGATTAGGGAACATTTTGTTATAAAGTAATGCTCTTTGGGTTAAAGAATGTCGGAGCAACGTACAGATGTTGGTTAACAGAATGTTCCAGGATAAAATAGGGCGAAACATGGAGGTATATGTGGACGACATGCTACATATGGAAGACCTAAATGAAATGTTCAACATCTTGAGAGATTATTAAATGAAATTAAACCGACAAAAATGTTCTTTTGGGATTCAGTCCGGAAAGTTCTTAGGGTATGTGATAAGCGAACATTGTATTGAGGATAGTCCTGATCAAATCCGAGCTATAAGAGATGTGGAGGAACCGAAGACAAGCAAAGAGGTCATGATCTTAAATGGGAAGGTTGCAGCCCTTAGTCGGTTCATTTCCAAAGCCACTGATAAGTTTGTCCATTTCTTTGATGTCATAAAGAAAAAGAAGAATATTGAATGGAATGAAGAATGAAGAAAATATTTTCAAGAATTGTAGGACTATATAGGGAAACCCGTGGTTTTATCTAGTCTCGAGAAAAGGGAAGATTTATACCTTTATATGGTTATTTCAGAATATGCGGTAAGCTCGGTCCTCATAAGAGAAAAGGATGGAATCAACACCCTATTTACTATGTTAGCAGAAGACTAAAGAATGCTAAGGCCTGATATCCTGTGGTGCAAAAACTAGCCTATTGCTTAATACTTACAGCACGGAGCTCAGGGGTTATTTCCAAGCACATCCTATTAATATTTTGACCAACTTTCCACTCAAGCAAGTTTTTAGTAAGATGAAGACCTTGGGAAGGTTAGTAAAATGGGGAACTGAGCTTAGCCAATATGAAATGGAATTTCACCCTCGAAGAGCGATCAAGAGGCAAGATCTCGCAGATTTTGTAAATGAGCGCACAAGTTTCATCACAGGACAGTCAACAAAGGAAAATGATCTAAAGGCTAAGTGGAAGTTGTTCGAAGATGGAGATTCGAACGAGTAAGGGGCGGGGCAGGATATATAATAATCACTCCTAATGGACATCGCCTACGTTATGCAATGAAGCTGGGCTTTGCAGCGACAAACAAAGTAGCAGAGTATGAGTCAATGATGGCATGGCTAAACCTAGCATTACAATTAAAGATTCCTCGGAACCTACCAAACCAAGGATCCTCGGTTGGCCTTATATGTGAAAAGAATACTAAAGATACTTTCTTGGTTCGAGGATTTTTCCATACACCAAATCCCAAGAGGGGAGAACTCTCAAGACATCTCATTAGCAAAATTGGATAGTTCCCGAGGAGCACTTGAGACTCGAATAATCCCTGTAGGATATCAGGAGAAACTAAGCATTGAGCAAGAAACGTCTGAATCGGGAAAGAAATTGTTAGTCTTAACTAGATCCCAAGCCTTGGAAATGGAAAATTATGTAGAAAAGGATATTGCTTCCAACGAGAAACCCATTTCCATTGAAACAAGATACCATTATGAGAACACTTGGATGGCTCCAATCATAGACTATATTCTAAATGAAGTCCTACATGCCAACAAGCAAGATGCAAGGAATATAAAACACCAGGCTCCTACATTCATGATCATCGACGAAATGCTTTATAAAAAAGGGCATTCGCTCCCCTACTTAAGGTGCATAAGCCTTGAGGACGGGCACAGGTTATTGAAAGAAGCACACGAAGGTTTATGTGGAGATCATTCCAATTGAATTAAGTTGGCTAAGAAAGCCATGCGACAAGGCTTCTACTGGCTACGGATGGTTAAATAAGCCATTGAGTATGTCAAGAAATGCAAGAAATGCCAAAGGTAAGTGACTTAACCACTATCTCAAGTCCATGACCTTTTGATGTATGGGGAATGGACTTTATTGAACCCCTTCCAATCTCCAAAGGAGAAGCTGAATATGTTGTAGTGGCTATCGATTACTTCACCAAATGGGTAGAGGCAGAACCCCTTCCAGCCATCACATCTAAGAAGGTGTTGAGATTTGTAATAAAGAATATTGCCATACGCTTTGGAATTCCTTACAAAATCATATCGGGCAACGGAACGCAATTTAAAAGCGAGGAGTTCACACAATTTTGTGATAAGAAGGGAATCATGAGGAGTGTTTCCTTAGTAGCACACCAAGGGGAAATGTGGCCATCAAAGTTGCGAACAAAACCATAAAGACAATCCTTAAGAAACGACTAAACCAAGCTATGGGAAATTAGGCAAAAGAATTACCCTTAGTGCTTTGGGCATATAGAACTTACGCCAAAATGGAAACAGGACATGCTCCATATTCTCTAATATACGGATGTGAAGCTATGCATCTAATCGAGATTGAGATACCCTCGCACCAAACGATAGTCTATGCATTTCATCCTAATCAGGAATTAAAGAAGGAATCCTTAGACCTAGTATAAGGGTTAAGAGATAAATACCAGAGGAAGATCACTAAGTACTACAACTAAGGAGTTAAAGCTAGAATCTTCAGAAGGGATATTTTGTCTTGCGAAGGGTAATGGCCAACACAAAGAATCAGTCAGGTGGTCCTCTTGGCCCAAACTAAGAAGGACCCTTAATCATTCATCAAGAAGTTATACTTGGAACATATGGACTTTGCAAACCAAATGTTGATCTCGTACAAAGGACGTGGAACTCAGAATACTTAAGATCATACTTCGCAACGTTAAATGAACAAAGAAAGGTCTTCTCCAAAAATACTCACACAAACAAGGGAATGGAAACCCTCTCAAACTTTGGAATAACCCGAAAAGGGTCAAATTACGAATGGACAAAAACCCTTGTCATTGCCAAGTTGGTCGGGGCAAGGCACCCCTCGGAGGGGTGTGATGTATAAGCCTTTAACATTGTCCAAGTTAGAAAGGACTGAGTTAAAGCATCAAAAGTGTAAGCCTCCGATACATGCTAGAAATGGTCGGGACGAAGCATCTAATTAGCACGCCCGGCCCCTACTCGCAGAAGAGTACACCCTGCCTCTACTACAAACTAAGCATGTCCTACCTCTTCTCGCAGAAGAGCATGTCCTACCTCTGCTTATTTTCCTTGTATCCTGCAAAAGGGAACAAATAAGCACGCTCTGCCTCTGCTCGTAGAAGAGCACGCCCTGCCTCTGCTTCAACTAAGTGCGTCCTGCCTCTGCTCGTAGAAGCGCATGCTCTACCTCTACTTATGTCTCCTCCTGCAGAAGGGAGCAAAAGCCCGAAGAGTAGCTCATGAAGCACGTCCATCCTTTGATTCAACAATCAAAAGCCCATAGAAGTGGCTCATGAAGCACGTCCATCCTCTACTTCGACAATCAAAAGCCATAGAGTGGCTCACGAAGCAGGTACAACCTCTACTTCATAAATCAAACCCAAAGGGGGTAACGAAATTAATTGCCATAAGTGAATTCCTGGTCTTCTATCTTAAATACCTAAATCTAGGTTGGTTCAGGATTTCTATTATTATCAGAAATGGATTTATGGCCTCCTATCTTAAATACTTGAATCTAGGTTGGTTCATTACCAGAAGTGTATTTCGGGTCCTCTATCTTAGATACCCAAATCTAGGTTGGATCGTTACTTCTATTCTTGCCAAAAGGTGGATTTCTGGCCTTCTATCTTAAATACCTGAATTTGGGTTGGTTTAGGACTTCTACTATTAACCGACAGTAGATTTCTGGTCCTCTATCTTAACTAACTGAATTTGGGTTGGATCAGTACTTCTATTCTTACCAAAAGGTGGATTTCTGGCCTCCTTCTAAGTATTTCTGTTTTTGCCAGATAAGGACTCCTGTTCTTTCATCAAATACACGAATACAGGTTGGTTCAGGACTTCCCTATCTCTAAGAACCAAATTCATCGTTTTCCATTATGAACTTCCGAGTATGGGTTTTTTGGTCTTTTATTCAGTATCCAGTAAAAGGTTTTCAAACTTGCCGTCAGAATGGAATCATGGACACCTCATCACGGAATTCGGTATTAAGGGTGAATCTATACTATTCCATAACCAGGGAGTTTTTCTAAGCCTTATTTCTTATTTTTCCAATAAGAAGTAAAGTATTCATGATTATAAAACCATAAATGTCGGTCTAACATGCCATTAAGGCTCAGTCCTGATCAACATCAAATACAGTATGGTCAAAATAATTGCAGAAATTACGATTAAGGCAATAGGACTAACATAAAGTATTAGTTATTGGATTTCATGCATTGGAAATGCAGGAAAAAGTTTAAGCAAAAAAGTCACTAGTTGAAAAGGATAAGCTGACTTGAAAAGTAAGAGATATCCCATCACTAAGGGAGGGGGTAAATGTTACCACCAATTTTCAAAACAGGGGGAAAGCCAAGGCGAAGGGGTATTGCGTGAAACCATATCCAAAAGGCGGAAGCATATCAGAAAGGTGGAACGATATTCGAAAGGTGGAAGCATATTCGAGAGGAGGGTCAAAGCCACAGCCCAGAAATGAGCTAAGCTTTATTAGCCACCGAAAGGGTTGATACTATTGAAAAAATGAAGTCAAACATCTGAAAGCCAATTTGTTATCCGAAAGAGCATTACTAATGACCAAAAGCGAATAAGAAAGAAAAGTCAAAGGTTCATAAACCGTAACTAATGACGCGAGGGAAAGTGCCAAGCTAGATTAAGAGAGAAGAAAGGGCTATCGGCATTAATTTACTTAATGCCTATATAAGAGAAAGGAAATACACCGTGAGCATACTACCGGAAGACCAAAACCCACTACAAAGAGTCATCGAGAACAAGCCAAAGTTCTTAAGAAGAAGATTCATCCACACTAACTTCCTTAGTGTCGATACCAGAAGGTGTAACAGCTTCCGGAACACGAGAGATTGGAGAACGAAAGCAAACATCATGAAGACCAAATGACAAGACCAGAAGCCTATGACCAAAAGTCGAAAGCTCTTCTCAAAAGCTTGTCTTTGAAAGCTTGAAGCTATACCCGATGCTATTAATACCAACAGGCTTAGTATCGATACAGAAGGAAGAAACAACTTAAAAGAGAAGCTCCTAAGACTGGAACCATCTTTGTGAAAAATATAGTCGACACATTAAAGGCTATTTCATATCTCTCAACAACAGCCGAGACCCGGGAAACCGGAACAGAAAGGCGAAAAGCGGCCGACACAGAGATGTTGCATCAGAAAGAGGCCTTTGTTGACCGAATGTCAAAAGGAGTTTCGATTCGCCTATAAATAAGACCCTAGGGGTCAAAATTTCGAGGCGAATTCTCATTCTTCAATCATGTACTCTCTTTTTAAGAGCAAACCCTAATTTCTCAATTGAATTGGGGATTTCAACAATCTTTGTAATATATCTGAAATAAATAAAATGGAGAAGTTTGGGACTTAAATGTTTCTCGATTATATAATCATATTGCGTTTGTCATAATTAAACAGGGAGTTTACGCAAACCTTTCTCATGGAAAGGTTAATCACATACGTATCAGAAGAGGAAAGGCTTTGGATATAACCAAGGAATCTCCCCTTTCGATCCCTTAATATGTGATTTAACCCTTTCATAGTGAGTCTAATGAAACATAACTCCGGAAGGTAGCTTGTTGTAAGCTTGCGACTTAATAACTAACACAACCAAGGTCTTTTTTAGGCTGGTTCAATGTGGAAATATCACCTAAGTCGTCGAGTGTTATGACATGTTGACAACCCGGTTGTTGTGAAGCATTATGTAACAACCCGAAATTTTGACAATAAATAGTTATTTAATTAGAAGCTCAAAAATAGGTATTTTGTAAATGATGGAATTTGACCATGAAAATTTAACCGTTGCGTTCGTCTCGGAATTCTGGTCAACTTTCATGTTTGGAGTTTCGCGAACGGAGTCCTTACGAAAAAGTTACGAACAAAATACGAAAAACAGACGGAAATAAATGAACAGTATAATTAATATATATAATACCTTATATAAATGACCCTCACTGGGCTGATTTTCCAGAGGGTGGTCGACCACCCTAAGGGAGGGTGTCGACCGCTTTACGCCTGCACAGCCTAGTGACGGATAGGTTTAAGGGGAAATTTGGTTATATTTTATAAAACGAATGGACGGATGATAATTAAAACAGATCTAACGGTCCAAGGCCATTTCCACTCCTATAAATAAAGGGGTAAGGCCTCATTCTTTTCCATTCAAATCTATAATGGCAGCGGAGCGCTTCCATTTTCCTCCTTCTCCAAACCTAATTCCTAAAATAAAAATGTACATACAAACAAATCAAATCAAATACATATAGAATTGAGAGGATTAATAGATTCAATGGAAAAGAATGCAACTTAGTGATCAACGATAGATTCTTCCCTCTTTTCCCTTTTTCCTACACCTCTACAAATCTAGAATTTTCCCCTTTTTTAGATAAATTATAGATTGTAGATTTATAAGAATTTGGGAATTTATAGGCCTAAAAGGTTCAAACTTTGGATTTGAAAGCTATAAGGTGAGTGGGAAATTTATATATACATTTATAATAATGTATTTATCTCATTTGTAATATATTCAATTCCTACGGCTATGTCTATCAGATTTGGTAATTAAATTGACACCCATCAGGTCTGGTTATAAAGAGTGTTAAAACTTGTGAATTGTACATTGTGGCTATGCATAAAATGAATTGTAGGATTTCTTAAACTTATTTACATCTATTCCTACGGTTATGTCATGAAATATATTGAAATTATGTTATAGAATGTATTGCGGATATTGCATAACACTGTAGATTTGGGAATCAACCCCGTTAAACCATACTAGATGTAGTTACATTCCAGATCTTTAGTTCAATGTTGAAAAATAAAATATGTGAATTTGGGTAAAAAGATGAAATTGGAAATTATGTGAATTTGGAAAGATATGATTGTTAAAAAATTTTTGATTGTAATTATACCTAATTGTATTCAATATTGTTGGGTTTTGGCTTAATTATTGTAAATATGCCATTTTTTTTCTTTTTGAACAAAAAGATGTCATTTTGAATTCACAAGAGGTATGACAAAAAGATCTAAAAAGGAAAAGTGGTGCAAATGTACGTATAAATATAAAAATAAATATTTGTTCGTAGTTTGCATCGATTATTCTAAAATACATATAAACATATATATATTTCTTGTGAATTTGAATTGTGTCTATTCCACAAATTTGGCATAAGTTACAATAATTACCGCTAACGGTCTTTTTGGAAGAGTGGAAACCTTTTAGCAAGACTGAATGCAAAAAGGAATGTTTGGTTAATGATTAAACCAAATCATTTAAATAAAAATTAATAATCATAATAAAAGATAACTACGTTCACCCTACGAAAACGTAAAATATAAATATATACATAATATCCGTTTAAATCGCGTAGAACGGTAAAAGATACATATAGAATTGAATGTTTGAACGTTTGAATAGTATTCATTTATGGAATCATATATATATAAATATTATTCCATATTAAATGAATATATTTGTGGTGACCATATGTAGAAATCAATATAATTAATTGCTATAAATAGGACCGCAAATCAATGAATAACAATTGTAACCAAATGTTGAATGGGAAAAGTGAATAATGTATGATAAGGGTTACAGATTCTATATGTAAATTATTCCCAATTTAATTGTGCCATAATTACTCTTTTAATGTACATTATCAACAATTATTGTTATGGCCCGCTTATATGTAAATTATTCCCAATTTAATTGTGCCATAATTACTCTTTTAATGTACATTATCAACAATTATTGTTATGGCCCGCTTTCCCTCTAAATCAGGTTCATGGCTTTTGGTACATAAATTATACCATTAAATGTCGCTAATCAAGGTTACATGCCAAAATGCCAATTACATGTAATTTCCTATTTTCCCTCAAAGTTACCTCCGTTGTACGTTCGCAAAATTACATCGAATGTTAGGCTCGATATTTTAGCCTTATTCATAAACACAAAAAGGGAAACACAAAGAACATGAAATATTCCAACAACATAAAACATGTGGCATATGGGTTTTGGCATAGAATCATACAAAAATATGGATCTAATTATATGTGTCACATGAACTTGGCATAATATACTTTTAATTATGGACTTGCAATCTAGATCTATGTAACATGAATCATAATCATAAGAGTTTTACATAGAACTATCCCAACTTGAACATGTAGTGGTGAACTTGCATAGAGGTTGAATCAAACTAACATGGATCTAACATGTACAGTTGTAGATCTAAACAAATAGGTTTACATAATCAAGTCCTTGGTTATAAACACATTTAAATCACAACTTAGCATGTTAACTTATGTATGTTAAATCATAAGCCACAAATAATCACATTTAAATCACCACTTATCATATTAACTTATGTGTGTTAAAACATAAGCCACAAATGATCTTAAATCACCACTTATCATATTAACTTATGTATGTTAAAACATAAGCCACAAATAATCATATTTAAATCACCACTTATCATATTAACTTATGTATGTTAAAACATAAGCCACAAATGATCACATTTAAATCATCACTTATCATATTAAGTTATGTATGTTAAAACATAAGCCACAAATAATCATATTTAAATCACCACTTATCATATTAACTTATGTATGTTAAAACATAAGCCACAAATAATCATATTTAAATCACCACTTATCATATTAACTTATGTATGTTAAAACATAAGAGAGCCGCTAATTTAACTTGCAACATATAGAGGTTCAACTTAACATAATTCTAAATATACGTAAGTGTTGATCCAACATAAGGATATGATTTAGATCATAAACTTGCAAGTAACCACCAAATTATACCATTAAGTTAACATACGCTAGAATGAGTTCATCACCCATTTCATGATAAGTTTCATCACTAAAAGTACACAATAGTATGTTCATCGCCAACAAATAAATGTGAACATAAATTAAGTTTAGCATGTTCATCACCCACAAATTAATATAAATATAGATCAAATTCACATATAGACATCGTTCTACGTTCAAATTATACAAGCCATGATATAAAAAAAAGATCATGTTTAAATCTACGTATTAACCACACTTACAAACAAAAGAGAAGTCTTGATTTCTGAAACTGTACAGCTCTCCTTTGATGAAGACTAACACGTTGTCCTAGTTTTAATTTGATTTGATTTGTAGCTTTAATGTTTTCTTCTAATTTGCGACGACGGTTGCTCTCAGCTCGACTCCGGCAGCATGACAGCTCTTTATCTTTTAGTGTGATTAGGGTTATGGTCTATGGTTGTATTTATAGAGATTTGATTAGACTAGAGTCGTTGGATCAAACCGGGGGCGATCGTAGCCATCAAAGTCGATTAATATGTCAATCAGCCAACCGTTTTGCGCCATGTAAGCCTTAATGACTCAATGTTCGACCAACAGGCCAATCATAGAAGGCCACGTAAGAAAAGAAGACAATCCTTGATCAAAAAAAAAAGCGCTACGTGTGCGTACACGTCATATATATATATATATATATATATATAAAATATATTTTCTCTTTTTTTTTTTGAACTGCGTTCACACTAGGCTACTTTTTAGCTACTCCCCTAAAACAAAAATATATGGCGCTGGCGGGGATCGAACTCTGTACATCTTGTATGCAAGTCACATGTTCTAACCAAATGAGCTACTGAGTCTTTTCCTTACAAATCTTAGAACAATGCTAAACATTATTCTTTTCTCATTCTATTTTTTTTTTCATTTTTGGCTGCATTATTTAATTTAAAGATATCTTCTTCATACGGAGTCCGATTTACACAAACTCGAACTCTATCTCAAGCAGAATTCCGATATGAACGCAATGGCGCAACCTGTTTCACCTATTTCTTCTTTTTCAAATTAATTATTCTTTAATTTGTTATTTAATGTCTTTCCCGAAAATACGGGGTGTTACATTCTCCCCTCCTTAAAGGATTTCATCCTCGAAATTTCCAAGTGTGTGTATATGTCCTTATCTAATGCAAAATCAGGCGGTCTACTGATTCAGTTGACCTCCTTAATGCGAATTATGTCTGTGCCATGAATCCATTATGTATGCAATTTTTTTCCTACTCAAGATTTTCTACATGAGTGCACAATCATTCATACAAATTCAACGTCCATATGATAACACATCAAGTTTCAATCCTTATACAAACATATGCACTTGGATCCATATGCTATATGAAAAGGTCACTGAGCCGATCTAGTGCCTAATGTGTGTAAATGCATCCACGAGCAACCACTAGCAAACACTTGCATCCACCAAACATAACATGTCTCAAACACATGTTTCAACCATAGGTTTTTACCTACCTAAGGATCGAAGATATGACCTAGAGGATATACCTAAAAAGATAGAAACAAGTATGCATAAGATTCCTACAAAAAGATCAAGGATATATCATTAAGAAAAAGGGTATGATACACGTGTCTTATCTTCATTTTCCCACGTCGCGTCTTCTTGCACTTCACTCCACTATACCTTAACTAATTAACCTTCACGATTGCGAAGCTTCTTGATCTCCATTTCCAAAACTATCGTTGATCGGATAACTGGCTTGGCATTGAACTGGATATATGCGGAAGTCTATCTCGCGTTTTAGGGGACAAACCCCTAACCTAACCAAAAACATTTGTGTGCTCATGGACTACTCTAACGGATTGCAAACCGTCGATAGATGTATCAGGTGATTCTAGGCCTGACTGATCCTTTAGGATCGCACGAAACCTCGAGGGTATTTCCGAGGCGAATCAAAAGTCTAACTACCCTCCCTTCACAATTACTAGCTAACCAACCCATGCCTAGAATCAACCCATAGCCGATGAAACCCAAAAACATAAGCATTACGCTTAATCCCAATACTTAATTATAGCTATTCTCAAATCCTTACAAACCAAAGATAAATGGGTCGAACCACCAATTGGATTTGAGACTAAAATGGGATCTTCTGCTATACAAGTACTAAGGTGCAGAGACTCAACTGTGGTAGTGGGCATAAACGAATATGAAGTGCTAAAATCAAAAGGGTGCTAACAAGCTGATCAAAAAGAAAAGCTAAACTCTCAACAGAATTTTTACTACCCCTTTCTTCGGTACACTGGCGGTGAGAGCATGTGTAACAACCCTGAATTTTGGGGTAAATTTAAAATTTTATTTTAAGTAATTTTAAATGAGTTTTGATATTTAGAATAATTTATTTTAAATAATAATGATCACAAATATTGGTTCAAATCGAAGTTAGAATGAATAAATTAATTTTAATTATAAAAAGAGTTAGAAATAGCGCGGTAGTTTGAAAAGTCAAACTTGAACTTTGACTGACCGTATAGGACGCAAAATTTAACGAATTTTAGTGAAACCAAAAATATTAAAATCTATTTAAAAATATCTTTCCAACGAATCAGAAAAATCGAAATTTCATAGCGGAAATCAAAAGTTATGGCCAATTCAATTTTTAGAGGGTCGCTATGAAATTTATAAGGGTCAAAAATGCTACTTTTCACATATGTAGGAATTTCGACTCGAAACCACTTCCATTGAGTTCGAAATGATGTTTCTGCATTAAAAAACAGTAAACGCTTATATATTTCGAGTTTCGAAAATTATTTGTTTAAAAATGTATTTTTAATATTAAATATATACGCCTTAAAAATGGAATTTTGCAAACGACCTCTGTTTTTGACGAGACCACTTTTGTTGGATTCGGAATATTAAATTATTACTAGATTCCAAAATTCGTAATTTTTGGAGTCAGTATGTGGTCGCTATTAATTTTACAGTGAAAAACGGTCAATTTTCAGAATTTAAAAATTCATAATTTATTCATACGGACTCGGAATTTAACGAAACCAGTTTCTTTGAATCCGTAATGTCAAGAAATATTTATGTTTCAATTTTCATAAAAATTGGAATTCGTAGGTGTTAACACGAATTTTTAGAATATGAAAATGGGTGCAAATTGTATAAATAAATACATAAAAGGGTAATTGGGCCTAATAACATTCTTAACCCCATATAAAATATCTTTTCCTCAGCCATTAGCTGAATCATAACCCTAAACCTACCAGCCACCTTCTCCTTCTTCATTTTCATGTCCTTCACTCTAAATAATTATTTGCAAATAAGCCCCTGAAAACAAAACAATTTATAACTCTCAATCCAAACCAAATCAGACCAAACCCTTTCTAGGTTTTGTTCATCTTCCTATCCTCTATCTACCACGAAAAATTCACGACCTATCGTCGCACGGATTCGCCGGAATCTCAATCTAAAGGCAGCAGCCATATTTTCGTTTTTTGGCTATTGCGGGCCCCACGAAGAGAGTTAGGTCGAGCGACTTCAGGCAGAGGTAGAGGGGAACCATACGGTTCTTTTGGCGGTAGTGGTGTGGTCTCAGGTGGTCAGAGTTGGCCGGAATGTCAATTTTATTGGAGGGGTGCTGAAAACAGGACAGTCGCAAAGATGAGCAATTTTCCGCCAATCCATGCATTTTCAGGCGAAGTGACAAACAGAGAAGTTGTTCGGGAGGTCGAGGCCAAGCTACTGTAAAAATTTGGGGGCAGTTTGAGCACCGAGGCGGCCGCAGCACCAAGATGAACGGAAACTGTACTTTTCCGTTCATCTGCAGATCGTGGGCCCCACGTGGCGAATTGGAGGGGGGACCACCAGCCGTGGAAAGAGGGGGAGAAGCCGGAGAGAATGGCGCTGGTTTCGTGCAATTCCGACGTACGGTTTGGCCGTGGCGAGCATTTAAAGTTCAGGGTGCTGTTTGAAAAAAAAAGGTTAGGGGCTTAAACGCGAAACATTTATGTTCTATGTTCGTAATGCAATATCTTTTACATACGAGATCGAAATTTGACGATTTCAGGTTTGCTGTGATCGTGGCGATGAGAGATTCGCGTGGACAACAAATTTGTCCAATTTGGAGAAAACTGAAATTTTGGGTAATTTTTACAAATTTAAATATTATTTTAATCGATTTGTTAACTTCGCAAGTGCATAACTTTTTGTCCCGTTATCGAAATTGCATGAAACTGAATCCGTTGAGATCGTTATGTCAAGAACTTCGAGCGAGCAGTAATTTTGTCCAATTTGGAGCAAGTTGAAAATTTGGGTAATTTTCATAATTTAAATTAATTATTTAATTATTACAAACTTCGAAAATTCATATCTTTTTGATACGAACTCGAAATCGCACGAAACAGGATTTGCTGCGATCAGTGAGTCGAGAGCTACGCGTAGACACAAATTTCATCAAATTTGGAGCATGTTGAATTTTGGGCTAAAATTGGGCCCGAGCCATCATTTAAAGCCGGCAAAGGTGAGAACTCTTTTCTCACTCATTTTTAATGTTCAGTAATTATTTATTTTATTAAATAATTATACTTTAACGCCTGTGATGATTTGTTGTGAATTAATTCCGTGTTATTCATAATTGGTTGTGAGTTAATGTTTGGGTTATTGCGATGTTTGGATTTGAAATTGTGTAATAGGCATGTAAATTTATTAACACTAATTATTAATAAATTATGTGACACAGCCATACACAAGTTACCTGACTTGTGTATGTTGATTGGGCCGTTATTTCCACACTAATCGCCCAAGGGCACAAACAATACACTGTTATTTGAATTTTGTTGTAATGATCATTATGTGTTGTTTGTATGTTAAATTTAATGTATATTGGTTTAATGTCAATTGCATGAATGATGAACGTCGATTGAATTATTGAAATGTAATTTTATGATTGTTGGAATTAACATATACCTTATTTTGAAAATGCGTTGTTTTGGAAATTCATGTTTTGAATGCATTGGTTGTGTCTCATTCCGATGAAAGAAATTTGAAACTTTTCAAATGATTTTCCGTTACAGAATTAATGTCGAATTTAATAACATTAAATGTAATTTAATGTGAATTAAGCTGTCTTGATAATTTCATGCTATCTTTGGCGAAAATGGTTAATAACATTAATTTCATTTATCATATAATAAATGATTCAAGTTTTGAAATTTGAAAATTATAACTTAACATTTATTAAAATAAATAGGATATGCTTGACCCGAGGTTAGATTGAGTTGTGTTATAAGACTGCCCGGACCCGCCCGGCATTTCCAGCAACCACAACAATATATATCTAATGTGAGAGGTTAATGCGATATTAATTAATTAATTAATTAATATAAAGGTTTGAAATTCAAAGGGTCATGCATTTTGAAAGATTAAATATAATGATAATAGACGCAGCATTAATGATGGATTAATAAAGAAGGAGAGTTTTTTTTTTTTTAATTTCCAAAATGTAACATTTCATTAAAAGTCTTATAAGAACGTGGAAAATGTTTAGTAATAAAAGTCTAATCTTTTATTAAAGATTAGAACGCTAAAATATTAGTTAATAAAAGTTGTTTCTTTTATTAAAGTTATGAACGCTAAAACGTTTTTAATAATAAAAGTCTTCTTTTATTAATGTTAAGTACGTTAAAAAGGTTTTGATAATAAAAGTTAATCCTTTTATTAAGATTAATAACGTTAGGTATGTTTTAATAATAAAAGGTATTCTTTTATTAATATTAATAACTTTAAGTATATTTTTGTTAACGTAAGTTATTAGGATTAAGAACGCTGAATTTATTTTGATATGTAAAGAAAGACATTAACATTAATTTTTGTTAATAAAAGAAAAGAAAGACATTAACATTAATTTTTGTTAATAAAAGAAAAGAAAGACATTAACATTGATTTTTATTTAAAAAGAAAATGATTTCATTTTGGTTAAAAAGAAAAGATGGAATTTCACCGTCATTTTTGTTGAATTGAAAAGATACAAATTTTCACCGTCTTGTGTTAATAATGAAATATAAAAGAATTCCACTGTATGTAAATTTACATTATTTTATAATGTTAAAATTTAAGAAATGCACCGTATGTTAAATTGACATTTTTGTTTAATGTAAAAAGAAAAGAAATCCACCGTATGCTATTTCACATTAATTTATAATGTAATATAATTGAAATACACCGCATGTTAAGTTAACATTATTTAAAATGTTAATATAAAGAAAATTAACTGTATGAAGTTAACATATTTTTAATGTTAATATTAAAGAGTATTTACCCGTAGGATGAATTAACATATTTTTAATGTTAATAAAAAGGAATTGAACCGTATGTAAATTTAACATTATTTTTAATGTTATTAAAAAGGAATTGAACCGTATGTAAGATTAACATTATTTATAATGTTAAACAAAAGAGAATTTACCTCGTAAGAAAAATGTACATTATTTATAAATGTATATGAAAAGGAAAGATTGATTTGCATTATTCTAATGTAAATATTAAAAGAGAATGGACCATATGATTTATTAACATTATTTTAATGTTATATAAAAAGAAAAGATTGTTTAACATTATTTTTTATATTGATTAAAAAGAAGATCGCACCGTATGTATTAACACACTTTTATTAATGTATGTATAAAAAGAGAAATTTACATTGTAAGAGAAATTGGCATTAACATTTATTTATAATGTTAATATTAGAGTATTTTCACCACATGATAAGATGTACACTTTTATTTGTAAAAGTAAGTTGGCATTTTCACTGTATGATAAGATTTACTTTTTATTTGTAAAATAAGGTAGGAATTCACCGCATGACAAGGTTTACTCTTTATTTTGTAAATATAAAGTAGGAATTTGCGATGTATCAAAATATACATTTTTCATGTGTAATGTAAAGATAGAAAAATTAACATTATTTTCAATGTTAATAAAAATAGAAAATGCATTGTATGTTAAGGTAACATTATTTTCAATGTTAATAAAAAGAAAAACATACCGTAGGATAAAAATACATTATTTTTAATGTATATTAAAAGAGAATTTTTCATCGTAGGAAATGTACATTATTTATAATGTGAATAGAATGGAAATGTCATCGTAAAATAAAATTACATTTTAGATGTAATTGAGATTGAGAATGCATTCAGAAAGAGAATGAGTATTTTATATAGGTAAATGGAATCATAATATAATTGAAAGATGAAATGGAATAAATAGAGCGATGAATTATAATTTACGTTTTAATGTAAATTATAAAGATTTTAAAATAAAAACAAAATAAAAGGGAATAATTCACCGTCTAATTATAAATTACATTTTCATGTAAGATTAAGAAGTGGAAAAGAAAAAATAAAGGAAAAGGGGAGATGTATGTAAGAACGATGAATCAAACGAATTATTTATATATATAAAAAATTAAACGAATCGAGCGCGGTAGTTCGCATTTTGAAATCGAACTTTTAAACGACTATACCGGAAGATCCGACCGTCGGATTTTCCCGAAACTGAAACCGTTAGGACCGTCTTGGAAAAATCTTTCCAAGGATATATAATACGACAAATTCCAACAGTTAGATTTTAAGAAATGTAAAATCAAAATTGGTCGAATGCAGCGCCATAGTCGCCCATGGACTTAAGGCGTCGTTATATAAAAATTTAATTATTTTAAATAATTAAAATAGGAATGAAGCGTTAATAAAAATAATTATTAATGTGTAAGAAGGATTTTAAATATATATATATATATATATATATGTATATATACGAGGATTATTTGGAAAGTCCGAGTTTATCTCATTCCAAATAATTAAACGACGTTTAAAAATCCAAGATTGGAAGACGGCGATTGAAGACCGTCAAATCTCCACATCGAATGGACGATGATGACTGTTGCCTTAGAATGGTTCGCTACCATGATAAGGTAATAGTAGGAGTTGCCCAGACGTAGTGTTGATTTGTACAGGTTTGGCTTTCGCTCAGACCCAGAGCATAAGCTTATAAATGGATTGTGTGTCTGACATCGTACTCCATTATATATCATGTTATTAATCTTCTGTCGAATGTATGGATATTTGGTGGCGAAGAATTTATTCTCTTGCTTAACACCCATTCATATATTTCGGCAAAGGATTGGTAGTGTGATATGGAGTGATGATGTGGCATGCCAAGATGCAATGATCAAGGCTTTGTTGAAAAGCAGGCCTTGTGGGATGATCAAAGCATAGCCTGTTTAGGCATAGCTTTGTGTATGACGTGACTTCATGAGCCTCACACACCGGCGGAGTCTAAAACGGGAGAAGGGAACGCAGAGAGTGCACACGTTTCTTTCTAGCTAGAGTGGTGACAGGGACCTACCAGCGCTGGCATTTATTCATTGTGGTTGTTGGATTGTTCGAGGCCTCGGTTTATGCGGTCACCACTGGCCGTATTATGGGTCCAAAAGGACCGGGAAGCGTGTGTTCAGGCATAACTAATCCACAAAAGTAAGTGTGGACCGGCCCTGCAGCTATCCAAGGGTTGGACAGAGTACCAATCCTGGGGCATTGCTAGAGTGTCTCGAATCGGTAAGGATCTCCTCCCTAGCCTTGACTCAGATGGAAATCCAAATTCTAAATACGACCCTACGGTTTTGATTGTATTACTAGTATGGAGATATAGTAGGATGGGGTACTATGTTTCCTAGGATTGATACATTTATTTTGAAATGTTTTTATTATACACTAATAATAATATTAAACTCGTATTTGCCATATTTAGCATGTTTAATCACCATAAGGGAAAACTCTATCCTCTGGTGTGCGTTGCATTGTGTGATGGGACTTGAGTCTTATGGTGATTCCATTTTTCTAAAAAGCATTGCGATGTTGTACGTTCTGACACTTTAAATTATGCACGACAATTCATTGAGTAAACCCGTTCCGCATTAGCGACGTGGTCTTTGGATTTGTCATATCATTATTACTAAACTAGTTATGAATTCTCATACCAGTCCCACGACTGACCCGTAGTTTGTTTCACCTTTTTGCAAACTCGGGTGCCCTCTTTTCTACACGGGCAGCCAAGTAAACAGGTTCATTCTCTGCTTGGAGTCTTGTCTTGGAGTTGCTCATTATCTTTGCTTGGATTTGCTTTTGTGGAGAGGTGATGACTTGGAGCTTTGAGGGCAGCTATCATTTACTTCTATTGCATTTTTCTATCTTTAAGTTCAGTCATTAGACTTGTTTCATTTCGTATTGCTTATTTTGGGAGTTGGAACTTATTTTCATTTCTGCAAACTTGATGTAATAATTTGGATTCTGTGACTGTTGGGATTCTGTGGTTTATGACATTATATTTCCGCTGCTATGATGTTATTATGCTATGGTTTTCCTCTGCTATATTGTATCAGTGATATGTATTGTTATATTTATGTTGTATTCCATATGATTATTCCTTACTTTCACCTAGTGGAGGTTTGGGGTCATCACAGTTGGTATCAGAGCTTTGGTTAAACTTAGCTTTGGAATATGACACATTTATAACAAATTCGTTTACATAAAATCACTATATTCTATGACGAACATTTCATGTGATACATAATAGCCAGTCACTTTCGTCATCTTTTCATTCATCTTTCGATCTTTTCTATCCCTTAGAACCACCATTACAGTTGTTCTGACTCTTCCCTTGATCGTACAGAACTAACTAAAAATGGGTACTCGGGCCGCTAGAACTAGTAGAGCTAGAGCAAGGAGGCAAGACGCTACTGGAACTGAGGAGCTTTATTCCCAACAACACGGTTAAGAATTTAGAAATTAAAACATTTTACGTTCTCTAGGTTAGCTCCTACTCTTCTATTTCTCTTTTTCTTCTCAAGGACGAAAAGTTCTTAAGTGGGGGAGATTGTAACAACCCTGAATTTTGGGGTACATTTAAAATTTTATTTTAAGTAATTTTAAATGAGTTTTGATATTTAGAATAATTTATTTTAAATAATAATGATCACAAATATTGGTTCAAATCGAAGTTAGAATGAATAAATTAATTTTAATTATAAAAAGAGTTAGAAATAGCGCGGTAGTTTGAAAAGTCAAACTTGAACTTTGACTGACCGTATAGGACGCAAAATTTAACGGATTTTAGTGAAACCAAAAATATTAGAATCTATTTAAAAATATCTTTCCAACGAATCCGAAAAATCGAAATTTCATAGCGGAAATCAAAAGTTATGGCCAATTCAATTTTTAGAGGGTCGCTATGAAATTTATAAGGGTCAAAAATGCTACTTTTCACATATGTAGGAATTTCAACTCGAAACCACTTCCATTGAGTTCGAAATGATGTTTCTGCATTGAAAAACAGTAAACACTTATATATTTCGAGTTTCGAAAATTATTTGTTTAAAAATGTATTTTTAATATTAAATATATACGCCTTAAAAATAGAATTTTGCAAACGACCTCCGTTTTGGACGAGACCACTTTTGTTGGATCCGTAATATTAAATTATTACTAGATTCCAAAATTCGTAATATTTGGAGTCAGTATGTGGTCGCTATTAATTTTACAGCGAAAAACGGTCAATTTTTAGAATTTAAAAATTCATAATTTATTCATACGGACTCGGAATTTAACGAAACCAGTTTCTTTGAGTCTGTAATGTCAAGAAATATTTATGTTTCAATTTTCATAAAAATTGGAATTCGTAGGTGTTAACACGAATTTTTAGAATATGAAAATGGGTGCAAATTGTATAAATAAATACATAAAAGGGTAATTGGGCCTAATAACATTCTTAACCCCATATAAAATATCTTTTCCTCAGCCATTAGATGAATCATAACCCTAAACCTACCAGCCACCTTCTCCTTCTTCATTTTCATGTCCTTCACTCTAAATAATTCTTTGCAAATAAGCCCCTGAAAACAAAACAATTTATAACTCTCAATCCAAACCAAATCAGACCAAACCCTTTCTGGGTTTTGTTCATCTTCCTATCCTCTATCTACCACGAAAAATTCACGACCTATCGTCGCACGGATTCGCCGGAATCTCAATCTAAAGGCATCAGCCATATTTTCGTTTTTTGGCTATTGCGGGCCCCACGAAGAGAGTTAGGTCGAGCGACTTCAGGCAGAGGTAGAGGGGAACCATACGGTTCTTTTGGCGGTAGTGGCATGGTCTCAGGTGGTCGGAGTTGGCCGGAATGTCAATTTTATTGGAGGGGTGCTGAAAACAGGACAGTCGCAAAAATGAGCAATTTTCCGCCAATCCGTGCATTTTCAAGCGAATTGACAAACAGAGAAGTTGTTCGGGAGGTCGAGGCCAAGCTACTGTAAAAATTTGGGGGCAGTTTGAGCACCGAGGCGGCCGCAGCACCAAGATGAACGGAAACTGTACTTTTCCGTTCATCTGCAGATCGTGGGCCCCACGTGGCGAATTGGAGGGGGGGACCATCAGCCGTGGAAAGAGGGGGAGAAGCCGGAGAGAATGGCGCTGGTTTCGTGCAATTCCGACATACGGTTTGGCCGTGGCGAGCATTTTAAGTTCAGGGTGCTGTTTGAAAAAAAAGGTTAGGGGCTTAAACGCGAAACATTTATGTTCTATGTTCGTAATGCAATATCTTTTACATACGAGATCGAAATTTGACGATTTCAGGTCTGCTGTGATCGTGGCGATGAGAGCTTCGCGTGGACACCAAATTTGTCCAATTTGAAGAAAATTGAAATTTTGGGTAATTTTTACAAATTTAAATATTATTTTAATCGATTTGTTAACTTCGCAAGTGCATAACTTTTTGTCACGTTATCGAAATTGCATGAAACTGAATCCGTTGAGATCGTTATGTCAAGAACTTCGAGCGAGCAGTAATTTTGTCCAATTTGGAGCAAGTTGGAAATTTGGGTAATTTTCATAATTTAAATTAATTATTTTATTACAAACTTCGAAAATTCATATCTTTTTGATACGAACTCGAAATCGCACGAAACAGGATTTGCTGCGATCAGTGAGTCGAGAGCTACGCGTAGACACTAATTTCATCAAATTTGGAGCATGTTGAATTTTGGGCTAAAATTGGGCCCGAGCCATCATTTAAAGCCGACAAAGGTGAGAACTCTTTTCTCACTCATTTTTAATGTTCAGTAATTATTTATTTTATTAAATAATTATATTTTAACGCCTGTGATGATTTGTTGTGAATTAATTCCGTGTTATTCATAATTGGTTGTGAGTTAATGTTTGGGTTATTGCGATGTTTGGATTTGAAATTGTGTAATAGGCATGTAAATTTATTAACACTATTTATTAATAAATTATGTAACACAGCCATACACAAGTTACCTGACTTATGTATGTTGATTGGGCCGCTATTTCCACACTAATCGCCCAAGTGCACAAACAATACACTGTTATTTGAATTTTGTTGTAATGATCATTATGTGGTGTCTGTATGTTAAATTTAATGTATATTGGTTTAATGTCAATTGCATGAATGATGAACGTCGATTGAATTATTGAAATGTAATTTTGTGATTGTTGGAATTAGCATATACCTTATTTTGAAAATGCGTTGTTTTGGAAATTCATGTTTTGAATGCATTGGTTGTGTCTCATTCCGATGAAAGAAATTTGAAACTTTTCAAATGATTTTCCGTTACAGAATTAATGTCGAATTTAATAACATTAAATGTAATTTAATGTGAATTAAGCTGTCTTGATAATTTCATGCTATCTTTGGCGAAAATGGTTAATAACATTAATTTCATTTATCATATAATAAATGATTCAAGTTTTGAAATTTGAAAATTATCACTTAACATTTATTAAAATAAATAGGATATGCTTGACCCGAGGTTAGATTGAGTTGTGGTATAAGACTGCCCGGACCCGCCCGACATTTTCAGCAACCACAGCAATATATATCTAATGTGAGAGGTTAATGCGATATTAATTAATTAATTAATATAAAGGTTTGAAATTCAAAGGGTCATGCATTTTGAAAGATTAAATATAATGATAATAGATGCAGCATTAATGATGGATTAATAAAGAAGGAGAGTTTTTTTTTTAAATTTCCAAAATGTAACATTTCATTAAAAGTCTTATAAGAACGTGGAAAATGTTTAGTAATAAAAGTCTAATCTTTTATTAAAGATTAGAACGCTAAAATATTAGTTAATAAAAGTTGTTTCTTTTATTAAAGTTATGAACGCTAAAACGTTTTTAATAATAAAAGTCTTCTTTTATTAATGTTAAGTACGTTAAAAAGGTTTTGATAATAAAAGCTAATCCTTTTATTAAGATTAATAACGTTAGATATGTTTTAATAATAAAAGGTATTCTTTTATTAATATTAATAACTTTAAGTATATTTTTGTTAACGTAAGTTATTAGGATTAAGAACGCTGAATTTATTTTGATATGTAAAGAAAGACATTAACATTAATTTTTGTTAATAAAAGAAAAGAAAGACATTAACATTAATTTTTGTTAATAAAAGAAAAGAAAGACATTAACATTGATTTTTATTTAAAAAGAAAATGATTTCATTTTGGTTTAAAAGAAAAGATGGAATTTCACCGTCATTTTTGTTGAATTGAAAAGATACAAATTTTCACCGTCTTGTGTTAATAATGAAATATAAAAGAATTCCACTGTATGTAAATTTACATTATTTTATAATGTTAAAATTTAAGAAATGCACCGTATGTTAAATTGACATTTTTGTTTAATGTAAAAAGAAAAGAAATCCACCGTATGTTATTTCACATTAATTTATAATGTAATATAATTGAAATACACCGCATGTTAAGTTAACATTATTTAAAATGTTAATATAAAGAAAATTAACTGTATGAAGTTAACATATTTTTAATGTTAATATTAAAGAATATTTACCCGTAGGATGAATTAACATATTTTTAATGTTAATAAAAAGGAATTGAACCGTATGTAAATTTAACATTATTTTTAATGTTAATAAAAAGGAATTGAACCGTATGTAAGATTAACATTATTTATAATGTTAAACAAAAGAGAATTTACCTTGTAAGTAAAATGTACATTATTTATAAATGTATATGAAAAGGAAAGATTGATTTACATTATTCTAATGTAAATATTAAAAGAGAATGGACCATATGATTTATTAACATTATTTTAATGTTATATAAAAAGAAAAGATTGTTTAACATTATTTTTGATATTGATTAAAAAGAAGATCGCACCGTATGTATTAACACAATTTTATTAATGTATGTATAAAAAGAGAAATTTACATTGTAAGAGAAATTGGCATTAACATTTATTTATAATGTTAATATTAGAGTATTTTCATCACATGATAAGATGTACACTTTTATTTGTAAAAGTAAGTTGGCATTTTCATTGTATGATAAGATTTACTTTTTATTTGTAAAATAAGGTAGGAATTCACCGCATGACAAGGTTTACTCTTTATTTTGTAAATATAAAGTAGGAATTTGCGATGTATCAAAATATACATTTTTCATGTGTAATGTAAAGATAGAAAAATTAACATTATTTTCAATGTTAATAAAAATAGAAAATGCATTGTATGTTAAGGTAACATTATTTTCAATGTTAATAAAAAGAAAAACATACCGTAGGATAAAAATACATTATTTTTAATGTATATTAAAAGAGAATTTTTCATCGTAGGAAATGTACATTATTTATAATGTGAATAGAATGGAAATGTCATCGTAAAATAAAATTACATTTTAGATGTAATTGAGATTGAGAATGCATTTAGAAAGAGAATGAGTATTTTATATAGGTAAATGGAATCATAATATAATTGAAAGATGAAATGGAATAAATAGAGCGATGAATTATAATTTACGTTTTAATGTAAATTATAAAGATTTTAAAATAAAAACAAAATAAAAGGGAATAATTCACCGTCTAATTATAAATTACATTTTCATGTAAGATTAAGAAGTGGAAAAGAAAAAATAAAGGAAAAGGGGAGATGTATGTAAGAACGATGAATTAAACGAATTATTTATATATATATATATTTACATATATATAAAATTAAACGAATCGAGCGCGGTAGTTCGCGTTTTGAAATCGAACTTTTAAACGACTATACCGGAAGATCCGACCGTCGGATTTTCCCGAAACTGAAACCGTTAGGACCGTCTTGGAAAAATCTTTCCAAGGATATATAATACGTCAAATTCCAACGGTTAGATTTTGAGAAATGTAAAATCAAAATTGGTTGAATGCAGCGCCATAGTCGCCCATGGACTTAAGGCGTCGTTATATAAAAATTTAATTATTTTAAATAATTAAAATAGGAATGAAGCGTTAATAAAAATAATTATTAATGTGTAAAAAGGATTTTAAATATATATATATATGTATATATACGAGGATTATTTGGAAAGTCCGAGTTTACCTCATCCCAAATAATTAAACGACGTTTAAAAATCCAAGATTGGAAGACGGCGATTGAAGACCGTCAAATCTCCACATCGAATGGACGATGATGACTGTTGCCTTAGAATGGTTCGCTACCATGATAAGGTAATAGTAGGAGTTGCCCGGACGTAGTGTTGATTTGTACGGGTTTGGCTTTCGCTCAGACCCAGAGCATAAGCTTATAAATGGATTGTGTGTCTGACATCGTACTCCATTATATATCATGTTATTAATCTTCTGTCGAATGTATGGATATTTGGTGGCGAAGAATTTATTCTCTTGCTTAACACCCGTTCATATATTTCGGCAAAGGATTGGTTGTGTGATATGGAGTGATGATGTGGCATGCCAAGATGCAATGATCAAGGCTTTGTTGAAAAGCAGGCCTTGTGGGATGATCAAAGCATAGCATGTTTAGGCATAGCTTTGTGTATGACGTGACTTCACGAGCCTCACACACCGACGGAGTCTAAAACGGGAGAAGGGAACGCAGGGAGTGCACACGTTTCTTTCTAGCTAGAGTGGTGCCAGGGACCTACCAGCGCTGGCATTTATTCATTGTGGTTGTTGGATTGTTCGAGGCCTCGGTTTATGCGGTCGCAACTGGCCGTATTGTGGGTCCAAAAGGACCGGGAAGCGTGTGTTCAGGCATAACTAATCCACAAAAGTAAGTGTGGACCGGCCCTGCAGCTATCCAAGGGTTGGACAGAGTACCAATCCTGGGGCATTGCTAGAGTGTCTCGAATCGGTAAGGATCTCCTCCCTAGCCTTGACTCAGATGGAAATCCAAATTCCAAATACGACCCTACGGTTTTTATTGTATTACTAGTATGGAGATATAGTGGGATGGGGTACTATGTTTCCTAGGATTGATACATTTATTTTGAAATGTTTTTATTATACACTAATAATAATATTAAACTCGTATTTGCCGTATTTAGCATGTTTAATCACCATAAGGGAAAACTCTATCCTCTGGTGTGCGTTGCATTGTGTGATGGGACTTGAGTCTTATGGTGATTCCATTTTTCTAAAAAGCATTGCGATGTTGTACGTTCTGACACTTTAAATTATGCACGACAATCCATTGAGTAAACCCGTTCCGCATTAGCGGCGTGGTCTTTGGATTTGTCATATCATTATTACTAAACTAGTTATGAATTCTCATACCAGTCCCACGACTGACCCGTAGTTTGTTTCACCTTTTGCAAACTCGGGTGCCCTCTTTTCTACACGGGCAGCCAAGTAAACAGGTTCATTCTCTGCTTGGAGTCTTGTCTTGGAGTTGCTCATTATCTTTGCTTGGATTTGCTTTTGTGGAGAGGTGATGACTTGGAGCTTTGAGGGCAGCTATCATTTACTTCTATTGCATTTTTCTATCTTTAAGTTCAGTCATTAGACTTGTTTCATTTCGTATTGCTTATTTTGGGAGTTGGAACTTATTTTCATTTCTGCAAACTTGATGTAATAATTTGGATTCTGTGACTGTTGGGATTCGGTGGTTTATGACATTATATTTCCGCTGCTATGGTGTTATTATGCTATGGTTTTCCTCTGCTATATTGTATCAGTGATATGTATTGTTATATTTATGTTGTATTCCATATGATTATTCCTTACTTTCACCTAGTGGAGGTTTGGGGTCATCACAGCATGCACTTGCCCTTGTTGTTATACCATAAAGATACCTCCTCTTGTCTTAGTGTTTTACTATTCTTTCCTCCTTCGTGGGCCAAGTCCATATCCATGAATTTCTCATCCTTGGGTCGTGCCCCTTAGCCAAACTCCCTCATTCTCATCTTTACCATCCTTGTGTAATCATGTTGACAAGTCTCTCGAAAGCTACCTCCATCGCATGGAAAATCCTACAAAGCTCGAAAGAAAATTAACTGCAGGTGAAACTACTGCGGCTATAGATGGAAGTCGGACACTTCTTTGTCCTTTGACAGGTGTCGTAGTCTCGTCAAGCCTACAGAACCATGTTGCGATGAGGTTACCTCCTAGAAAGCCAGGAGCCCCAGAGACTCAGAAAAGAAGGAAACAAGGATTCAAACAGAGGATCAAAAGATAGTTCATATGGCTTTGGGAAACATGCCTCTAAAACAAAACTTTTCTTTTGAAAATGCTTCTTTAAAAAACGTTTTGAAAATAAATTTTCAAATCTTTTTATCTGATCTGGTAACCTTCGGCTCTGATACCAAGTGTAACACCCCACATCCGTTAGTGTCACTCACAAAGGGAATGCACTAAGTTCTGTGAAGCATTATAGGTAAAAGATGCAGATAAATTACAAGATAGACAAATTTAAACAGCGGAAAATAAAACTTTACTTCATTTATAAAACAGTTTGTACAATAATTGTTTTCCAATACCAGAGTATCTGTCTTACATAACAAAATAAAGAAGCATAAAATAAAATTTATATTCCCAATGTAGCATGAACCAGCCATAGCAATGGAAAAGAGAATCCAAGAAAAACTTCGACTAATCTTCAAGCTTGGAAGGAGATATGGTCCAAACTAAGTTGAGTTATTCCCTCACTGACTACCTGGAGGGGGGAAACGGAAGAAACGAGGATGAAAGAAAATGGGTCAGACAATGAGTCTGATAAGTCCAGTTATTACTAGCAATTAAACAGGGAGCAAAGATCATGACATGAATAATCGAAAGTAGGAAAATGCTATAGTGTCAAGATATCAAAAGACAGGCCAAGGCAAGATATACAATAACACTCATTTCTATTTCTCTGCTTCACTACTACCCTGTTATTCTGATTTCCACGTCCCTGCACTGGCTAACTAGTGTCCCAACTAGTAATCCGTATACAATGATAATAATTACAACATGATCCCAATCCCCGTAATTGTGGTTACCTTTAGGTGTACATCTATTATGGAAATTCCATTTATTACCTAGATCTAATCTAGGGTTATCTATCGAGCGCTTCCTAGATTCAACCAGGGTTTACGCGACCTAGGTCCAACTAGGGTTTATGCTACCTATTGAATGCTTCTCAGGTTCAGGGTTTATGCGACCTAGGTCCAACTAGGGATTATGCTACCTGCGTGTGTCATACGGCCCCCTCTAGATTGTAGATACCTGTGTTGGCCCCACCATAGGGTGTATCAAGTCCTATGGTGGCGACCCGACATGATTGCAGAGTGCACAATATATACTACTAATGCCTAGTGCCTGCTTTTTCTGTTTCGGAGTGCGTGCACGCCACACTCCGTTAGAACCTACACTGCTGCACCAACCGCCGTCGTTTTGACTGCTTATAATCAGCCCAGTAATCGTGCCCCACCCTGCCTAGTTTTAGGGTACCATGATACACCTATGTGGGTTATTGCTGAAATGGATCCCCGTTACTAGGGTTTCCTTATGGTTAAGTTTGTGGGCCCATATTTGCTGATATTACCCACCAACCCTGACGTGTACTCAACCCTTCTACCGATTCAAGCATGTGTATTTAGTGGTTAAGTTTTGTGGGCCTATATTTACTAATATTAACCACCAACCCGACTTGTACTTAACCTTCCCACGGATTCAAGCATGCATATTGATGGTTAAGTGTATGGGCCTATATTTACTGATATTACCCACCAACCCGATATATACTTAACCCTCCTACTTGTCATGTCATGTTGGTTAAGTGTTTCTTACTAACTTAGCCTTTCTCACTTATCATGTTGGATTGGTTAAGTGTGATTTATTTACTTAACGTTGTTCATTCACCATGTTATGTTGGTTAAGTGTTAACCCCACTCTTTTACCATGTTATATTGGTTAAGTGTCATCAATCAATTCAAGTTAAATTAACCCATCTACTTGTCATGTTATCATGGTTAAGTGTTGTCCTCTTGTATTAACTTAACCCTACCACACGTCATGTTATATATATATATATATATATATATATATATATATTAGTTAAGTGATACCTTGGTTAACTTTAACCCTACCATCTGTTCAATTAACATGTTATAACGGTTAAGCATTTTAAATTTACTTAACCATACCCACTTGTCTAATTTACATGTTAAATTGGTTAAGTGTTCTAAAGTTACTTAACCTTACCCACTTGTCTAATTAACATGTTAAATTGGTTAAGTGTTCTAAAGTTAACTTAACCTTACCAAATCTTGTCTTAGCTCTAATTCATTTATTAAAGCACCAACCACTCACATTAGACAGGTATTATTGCGGCCACTGGATGTGCCGGTCGGTTCCGAGCAGCTTTACACCGCAACTCAGTCTAACCTCGGGTTCTTATTGGGCTCAATGCCTTAACCTCTCACATTAGATAGGTATTGTTGTGGTTACTAGGCAGCCGTGCGGGTTGGGCAGTTTTACACCATAACTCAATCTAACCTCGGGTTAGGCATATTCATATTTTCTACAATTTACATATTTCTCATTTAGGACAAATTCTATATGTAAATTATTCCCAATTTAATTGTGCCATAACTACTCTTTTAATGTACATTATCAACAATTATTGTTATGGCCCGCTTATATGTAAATTATTCCCAATTTAATTGTGCCATAATTACTCTTTTAATGTACATTATCAACAATTATTGTTATGGCCCGCTTTCCCTCTAAATAAGATTTTTGGAACATAAATTATACCATTAAATGTCGCTAATCAAGGTTATATGCCAAAATGCCAATTACATGTAATTTCCTGTTTTCCCCCAACGTTACCTCCGTTAAGGTCACTCACAAAGGGAATGCCTTAACTTCGGTGGAGGTTTATAAATAAAAGTCACAGATAAAACATAAGACAGATATATAAACACACATATATAAGCAGCGGAAAACAAACAGACTTTTATTTCATCAATACTGTTCATACAAAACATTTCCATAATTGTCTTATAATAACTTCCAAAACATTACATCATCAATTATGTCCTGATTATTAAATAAACAAGCATAAAACATAATAAAAGCTGCATAAATTCCCATAGAACGTGTCCAAAAGCCATATCCAAGGAAAGAGAGTCCAAACCATACATCTATTATCTTGAAGCTTGCAAAGAGTCTGACTAAGCTGGGTCGTTTCCTCCCTGTGGACCTGGGGGGGGGGGGGGACGGAAGAAAAGAAGACGAAAGAAAAACAAGGTCAGACATAAAGCCTAGTAAGTCTAGTGACTCTTCAGTATGAGAGTAAGAAAAAGGGCATGATAGGTATAAACTGGAAATAGGAAAGTATCATAAACTAAGATAAAGCAGTTTGAACCGAATATACTATCGCACCCCCACACTATATCGCTGCACCTACTTGTATTTTCTCAACTGGCACCCCATAATCGGGGTGAAGTGATCCCCTTTCTAAAGATCGGCTCCTACTCGCAAAATCTTATGTGTCATATAGCCCCTAATGAGTGTAGATACTTATGCTGGTCCAACTATGGGGTGTATCAAGTCCCATGGTAGCGGCCCGACACAATCCTAGAATGCATAGGTCATACTACTGGTGTCCAGTGCCCTGTTTGTCTGCTCTGAAGTGTGTGCACGCCCGCACTCTGTTAGAACCCACACTGCTGCACCAACCGCCGTCGCTTTTGATCGCTTACAATCAGCCCAGTAATCGTGCCCCACTCTGCCTAGTTTCAGGATACCATGATACCTAATTGGGTTACTGCTGAAATGGATCCCCGTTACTAGGGTTTTCTTGTCAAACATGTTAAATGGTTAAGTGTCTGTATTTACCTAACCCTACCCATCAGTAAAATTAACATGTTGAATTGGTTAAGTGTTTTAGTTAACTTAACCCTACCATCCTGACTTGTCTGTCCTTAGCTTTTTAAAGCACCGACCACCCATATTAGACAGGTATTGTTACGGTTACTGGATGTGCCGGTCGGTTCCGGGCAGGTTTACACTGCAACTCAGTCTAACCTCGGGTCCTTATTGGGCTCAATGCTTAACCTCTCACATTGGATAGGTATTGTTGTGACTACTAGACAGCCGGGCGCGTCCGGGCAGGTTAACATCACAACTCAATCCAACCTGGGGTTAAGCATACTCGTATTTTCTAAATTTACATATTTGTCTCTATTACTTGTTATATGTAAATTTGTTAACAATTAAATATTGTGGCCCACTTTCCAAGTTCATCATTTTTGGTATAAGAATTATATACCATTTAAGTGCCACCAATTATTGGCATGTGCCAAACATGCCAATACATATATTTTAATGTCAAGTTTCCTATAATTACCAATTTTCCCAACGTTACCCCGTCTAAATATTAGACTAACAATCTTAGCCTAATTTTTCGTCTGCATGATTTTTAACATATAATATTTGGTGAAAAACTTAGCCTAATTTAGCGCACACAAAATTGGCATAAAGAAATTCATAAACATAAACATGACATAGGTGTAAACTTGGCATTTTCGGCATTTTCAATATGAACATCGTAGGTGTAAACTTGCAAAGTAGTCAACACGAATATCATAGGTGTGAACTTGCAACGTAGAATAAATCAACATTCATATATGTGAGTTTGCAACATAGACTAAATCATGGGTTTTCAACTTGTCATGTGAACTTGCATTAAAAAGGGAAATCTAACTAAACAGGTGTCACATGAATTAGCATATGATTTAGACAACATAAGCCTAAACATGTTAGATCTAAGCATAACATCGGACATCACTAGCATATGACAAGAGTATGACATGTCAATAAAGTATGTATAATTTTATCACATGTATGAACTAGATCCAATCATGTTTATAATATAACATGAAACTTGTATTAAAATGGATCTTGGCATGGATCCAATTATGAACCTTTCAATTTTTGTATAAACATATGAGCATGTATATGAACTTAATCATTTAGGCATAGAAATTCTATTGTACAGCATATAACTTGTCATAATCACCTAAACATATAGGTGTAGATATGAACCAAATAACTTGTACGTGAATTTGAATAGATCTAACATCAACTAGTTTAATCCATAAACATTCTAATGGATCCAACATCAACTCAATTATACCATAAGCATCCTAATACTATTCACAACACAATCATTGCAACACATAGATACGAATTAACATCGTCGTTATACAATAGCACAATTCCATTTCCATTTTACAACGAATCAAATCTTAGTTTTTATTCCCATCAGAAAAATCATTATACTTACAACAAACGTCGAACTTGAATTCTGAATTTGCATTGCTTTCCTTTGGGTAGATAAACGTTGTTTGATTCTTGTTTTTACTTTAGTTTTTCTCATCTCTAATCTTTCTTCAAGTGGAGGCTACTCTTGGCTTCCTTCCAGCAACATGACGGCTCTAGCTCTATTTTATTTGTGTGAATTTAGGTTGAGACTAGGGTTGTTTATATAGGATTTCAAACTAATTAGAGTCATCGATGAAGATAGAGTTAATCAAGGCCATCCATCTCAAGAGAAGCCAATCAGAAAGTGACAAGTCAGCCCAAATGACACACCAGAGCTCAGAAATTCGACCAGAACCCGACCAGGCCAGTCAGGGCCTAACCATGCAGGTTTCTACTCGGCCTGGGCGCACCTGCTAAGTGCGCCAGTGCAACTTTGCATGGGTGCACTTCCCAAGTGCGCTAGTGCAATTTTGTTCTGGCGTACTTCCGAAGTGCGCCAGTGCATTCTGGCCCATTTCTGGTTTTTCTGCCTAACTTCGTTCGTCCATATCTTCTTCATACGGTATCCGTTTTACGCAAACTCGGACTCTATCTCAAGCAGAATTCTGAGACGAACGCAATGGAATAACCCGTTTCCCTTAATTCCATCATTTAGAATTAATTATACTTTAATTTGTTAATTTAAAGTTAATAGAAAATTCGGGGTGTTACATTCTCCCCTCCTTAAATGATTTTGTCCCTGAAATCTTCAAGTCTGAAAGAACGTAAATCCTAACATCCAATCGTCCATCTACTCAACCAACAAACACAAGCGTCCATTGTCCTTAAAAGACTTCTAATGTTTCATGATCATATGCATAGTGTGTGTACATGTCCTTATCTAATGCAATAATCAGGCGGTTTACTGATTCAGTTGAACTCCTTAATGCGAACCATGTATGTGTCATGAATCCAGTATGTATGCAAATTTTTCCCTACTCATAGTTCTACATGGGTGCCCAACCATTCATACAAATGCGAAATCCATATGACAACATATCAAGTTTCAACCATATACAAACATGAATACATATATGCATATGCAATATGAAGTGACTGAGCCAATCTAAAACCTAGAGTGTGTGTGTATATGCATCCACGAGCAACCACTAGCAACCATTTGCAACCACTTGCAGCCATCGACCATAACATGTTTCAATTACATGTTTACATCCAAAGGGGTTTCTACCTAAAGACAAAGGATAATATCGAGGAGATATACCTAAAAAGATTGATACAAGCACAACTTAAGGAAAAAGAGAAATCAAAGATGTACCCTCAAAAAGAAAAGGGTAGGCCGCGCGTATTTTTTCCTCAGTTTCCCAAGTCGCGTCTTCCTCGGCATCGCTCCATTGGACTTTGACAAGCTTGACATCGAGGTTTCATAGCTTTTTGATTTCAGTTCCTAAGATGCGGGTTGGAACTCTCCTCACAGTTGCTTAGCGTTCCACTTCAGCTTCTTCTAGAATGCTTGGCTCCACCATTTCCGTAGACTCATGTAGACATTTTCGGAGATGAGAAACGTGAAAGACATTATGAATTCCAGCCAACCTTTCGGGCAACTCTACTCTATAAGCCATCTTCCCAATCTTCTCGGTGATAGGGAACGACCCTACAAATCTTGGTGCTAGCTTTCCTGCAGATCCAAATCGAATGACGTTCCTTAAAGGAGATACCTTAAGGAAAACCCTGTCCCCAACCTCAAATTCAAGGTCGGTCCTTCTTTTCTCTGCGTGGGATTTCTGTCTATCTTGGGCAGTCTTCATTCTCCTTCGTATCAAGTACACTTTTTCTGAAGTCTCTCTAATCATGTCTGGCCAAGTATAAGCTTGTCTGCAGACTCCCACCAACCAGTTGGTGATCGATAGGGTCTTCCATAAAGAGCTTCAAAGGGCGCCATGCCGATGGTGGCTTGGTAGCTGTTGTTGTAGGCGAATTCCACTAAAGGAAGATGATCCTCCCATGTCCCTCTAAAGTCAAGAACGCACAGTCTCAGAAGATCTTCTAACACTCTGTTCACCCTTTCCCTATGACCATCAGTTTGGGGGTGATAGGCCGTGCTCAAGCATAACTGTGTGCCTACAGCTTCTTGCAGACTCCGCCAAAATTCGCTTGTAAAGATAGGATCTCGGTCACTCACTATGCTAGAGGGTATTCCATGAAGTCGAACTATTTCCTTGAGATAAAGAGAAGCTAAAGATGAGGTAGTCCTTCTACTCTTGATAGGTATAATGTGGGTGCTTTTTGTGAGCCTGTCCACTATTACCCAAATGCTAGTATTGCCCCTTCTTGACCTAGGCAACCCATCAATGAAGTCCATTGAAATGCTATCCCACTTCCACTGCAGAACTTCTAGAGGATGAAGCAGTCCTCCAGGCTTCTTTTGTTCCTCCTTGACCTGTTGGCATGTCATACACTCAGAATTGAAATCTGCTACATCTTTCTTCATGCCGTTCCAAAAGAAAACTCTCTTTACGTCCTTATACATCTTGTCTCCACCTGGGTGTATTGTCATCTTGGAATGGTGTGCTTCCTCGAGAACCATCTTTACTAAATCCCTAGCTTGTGGGACGCATAGTCTTCCATCTCGCCTCAGCCAACCCTTATCATCGATGGAGTACCTATTGAGGTGACTGGAAGTTTCACCCCTAATTAGTTTGTCAATCACATCAACAAGCTGAGGGTCTTCGCGTTGTGCGGCCCCTATTGAGACTAAAAGAGTGGGTTGTACTTCTAGTGATGCCAACAAGCCAGGTACAAAATCAAAGGAGGGCTTAAAGTCGAAACTGGCTATATACTCCAAGCTTTTCTTTTCTACAAAGAGAGAGATTAAGGTCAGTTTCTTTCTACTCAACGCGTCTGCTACTACATTGCCCTTGACAGGATTATAGGAAATCTCAAAATCATACGAGGCAAGGAACTCCATCCACCTTTGCTGCCTCAAGTTAAGATCTTTTTACGAGAAAATATACTTCAATGATTTATGGTCAGTATATAATTCGAACTTCTCACCTAGGAGATAATGGCGCCAAGACTTAAGCGCAAAGACGATGGCAGCCAACTCAAGATCGTGGGTGGGGTAGTTCCTTTCATGAACTTTCAATTGTCTTCCACCATAAGCTACTACCTTCCCTTCTTGCATCAGAACAGCGCCTAGTCCCGTACCACAAGCATCCGTATATACTGTGAACATCTTGCTTCCATCGGGCAAAGTCAGAACTGGGGTTGTTGTAAGAGCCCTTTTTAAGCGTTGGAAAGCAATATCACAATCCAAATCCCAAGCGAACGCTAAATTTTTTCTTTGTTAGCCTTGTGAGTGGAGCTGAGATTTTCGCAAAATCTCAAATGAACTTCCGGTAAAAACTGGCTAGCCCAAGAAAGCTTCGGACTTTGGTTGCATTTCTTGGTGTCTTCCAATCTTGCACTGCCACCACTTTCATGAGGTCCACAGTTAACCCTTCTTTGGACACTATATGTCCAAGAAACCTTACTTCTTCTCTCCAAAAGTGGTACTTGGAGAATTTGGCTTTTAGCTGATGAACTCGAAGAGTTTCCATGATCTCCTTCAGATGCTGAGCATGTTCTTCCTCATTCTTTGAGAAGATCAAGATATCGTCTACGAAGACAACCACAAACTTGTTGAGGAATTCTCTGAACACCCTGCTCATTAGGTCCACGAAATAAGCGGGTGCGTTTGTCGAACCGAAAGGCATGACAAGCCCCTCAAAGAAACTGTCTGGGGTTCTAAACGCCGTCTTATCAATGCTATCTTCAGCTACCCTTAGCTAATGGAACCCAGTAGCCAAATCAAGTTGGGAGAAGACCGAAGCACCTACAAGCTGATCAAACAAATCGTTTATTCGGGGAAGCGGGTGTCTATTCTTTTTGGTCAGCTTGTTTAGCTCCCTATAGTCCACACAAAGACGTAGTGAACCATCTGCTTTGGTGGCGAACACCACTGGAGCACCCCATTCCGAGATACTCCACCTTATAAACCCCTTCTCGAGAAGCTCCTTAACTTGCTTACTGAGCTCCTTTCTCTCCTTTGGAGCCATATGTCTAACAGGTAGAGCTACGGGTTTTGGATTATCAACAAGATATATGCGGAAGTCTATTTCCCGCCTCAGAGGTAAGCCCTTTACCTCTTCAAAGACATCCGGATATTCCTGGACCACCCTAACTGACTGCAAATTCTCAACAGAAGCATCAAGTAACTCTATATAACTAAGCATAATAGCATTCAAGGGATTACAAGAAATTTCTAGAGTGTTACCGAGCCGAGTCAAGAGTTTAACCGCTTTCTTCTCACAATCAAGAATGGCACCATTACTGGATAACCCGTCCATGCCTAAGATCAGTCCATATCCCGAGAAACCCAAAATAAAGGCACTACATCTAAATTCAACACTTAGAATAGAGATTTTCAAATCCAAGCAAACCATCGACAAATAAGCCGAGCCCCTAATTGGATTTGAAACAACCAAGGGATCGTCTACCATACTAGTGCCTAAGTGTAGAGATTCTACTAAAGCAGATGAAATAAAAGAGTGTGATGCACCATAAGCAAAGAGAGTGCGAACTGGATGATCATAAAGATAAACTAAGCTTTCTACGGAAATATTTCTACCTCGTTCCTTTGGAGGTGCCACCAGCGCGTGAACCTGTCCCCCTGAGGTGGATCAAGTCCTCTGTCCCTGCCCCCGCTTCTTTAGGCAGTCCTTAGCCAAGTGTCTAGTCTCTCCAAAATGAAAACATCCACCATTCATCTTTGCCTTCTTCTTTCTGTAATCTTTCACTATATGTCCAACAATGCCACAAAAATTGCACTTTCTTTTTTCATGGGGTTTGTTGTTCTTCTCGCCTTTCTTTGAATTGGCCTTCTTGTTCTGTGACCCTTCCCCTTTCTTGTCTTGAGGCACTTCTGCTTTTGCCTCTTTCTTGCCTTTATCTTCCTTGTGTAGCAGTGCCATGTCCACCAAGCTTTCATAAGTCGCTACCATGGGTATATGGTTCATAGCAAGGCTGTGTAGAGGCTCATTCAGACCTTTAACGAAGCAAAGGGCCTTCTTGTGTTGGGTGTTTACTATGTCCAGCCCAAATCTGGCTAGCTGATTAAAGTGATTGACATACTCCCTGATCGTCATACTCCCTTGCTTAAGAGTTAGGAACTTCTCCATCTGCAAGCTTCTTTCGGCTTGGGAGAGGAATTTCATCTCGAACCTCATCCTAAAATCTTCCCAAGTTTCTACTGGCCTATCAGCATGGGTAACTTCCCACCAATAGGAAGCTTCATCTTTAAGCAACCACAATGCTAGCTGTATCTTTTGCCTGTCGTTAACTTCGAAGATGACGAACAAATCTTCGATCTCCTTCAGCCAGTTTTTTGCTACCACAAAGGATTCAGTTCCATAAAAGTCCTTTCCACCCATAGCCTTAAAGTCTCGACACGCCTTAGCGAAAGTATTTCCACGAGGAGGAGGAGGAGGAACTGCTGCCACTGTGGGAGGAGGGATGTCTACTGGGCCCGCACCATTGGCCCTAGCCTCTAGGTACCTTCGGAACCAGCCACGTATCGGTACTCCTTCTGAAAGGTTAAGATCTGCAGACATGATGAAACAAAAAGGAAGGATTCAAGACAAAAGGATAGAGAGATAGTGCATATGTCTTTTGGGAATTATGCCTTTTAAAAACAACGCTTTTTCTTGAAAACAAGGCTTCTTTAAACTTATTTTTGAAAATAGTTTCAAAAACTTTTATCTAGTCCAGTAAATCTGTGCTCTGATACCAAGTGAAACACCCCACCCCCATTAAGGTCACTCACAAAGGGAATGCCTTAACTTAGGTGGAGGTTTATAAGTAAAAGTCACACATAAAACACAAGATAGATATATAAACGCATATATATAAGCAGCGGAAAACAAACAGACTTTTATTTCATCAATACATGTTCATACAAAACATTTCCATAATTGTCTTATAATAACTTCCAAAACATTACATCATCAATTCTGTCATGATTATTAAATAAACAAGCATAAAACATAATAAAAGCTGCATAAATCCCCATAGAACGTGTCCAAAAGCCATATCCAAGGAAAGAGAGTCCAAACCATACATCTATTATCTTGAAGCTTGCAAAGATTCTGACTAAGCTGGGTTGTTTCCTCCCCGTGGACCTGGGGGAGGGGGGAAACGGAAGAAAAGAAGAAAGAAAAATAGGGTCAGACATAAAGCCTGGTAAGTCTAGTGACTCTTCAGTATGAGAGTAAGAAAAACGGCATGATAGGTATAAACTGGAAATAGGAAAGTATCATAAACTAAGATAAAGCAGTTTGAACCGAATATACTATCGCACCCCACACTATATCTCTGCATCTAATTGTATTTTCTTAACTGGCAACCCATGATCGGGGTGAAGCGATCCCCTGTCTAAAGATCGGCTCCTACTCGCAAAATCATATGTGTCATACGACCCCCAATGAGTGTAGATACCTATGCTGGTCCTACCATGGGGTGTATCAAGTCCCATGGTGGCGGCAAGACAAAATCTTAGAATGCATAGGTAATATTACTGGTGTCCAGTGCCCTGTTTGTCTGCTCCGAAGTGTGTGCACGCCCGCACTCCGTTAGAACCCACACTGTTGCACCAACCGCCATCGCTTTTGACCGCTTACAATCAGCCCAGTAATCGTGCCCCACCCTTCCTAGTTTCAGGGTACCATGATACCTAATTGGGTTACTACTGAAATGGGTCCCCGTTACTAGGGTTTTCTAGTCAAACATGTTAAATGGTTAAGTGTCTGTATTTATCTGACCCCACCCATCAGTATAATTAACATGTTAAATTGGTTAAGTGTTTTAGTTAACTTAACCCTACCATCCTGACTTGTCTGTCCTTAGCTTTTTAAAGCACCGACCACTCACATTAGACAGGTATTGTTACGGTTACTGGATGTGCCGGTCGGTTCCAGGCAGGTTTACACTATAACTCAGTCTAACCTCGGATCCTTATTGGGCTCAATGCTTAGCCTCTCACATTGGATAGGTATTGTTGTGACTACTAGACAACCGGGTGGGTCCGGGCAGGTTTACATCACAACTCAATCCAACCTCGGGTTAAGCATACTCGTATTTTCTAAATTTACATATTTGTCTCTATTACTTGTTATATGTAAAATTTTTAACAATTAAATATTGTGGCTTACTTTCCAAGTTCATCATTTTTGGTATAAAAATTATATACCATTTAAGTGCCACTAATTATTGGCATGTGCCAAAAATGCCAATACATATATTTTAATGTCAAGTTTCCTATAATTACCAATTTTTCCCAACGTTACCCCGTCTAAATATCAGGCTAATAATCTTAGCCTAATTTTTCGTCCGTATGATTTTTAACATATAATATTAGGCTAAAAACTTAGCCTAATTTAGCGCACACAAAATTGGCATAAAGAAATTCATAAACATAAACATGACATAGGTGTAAACTTGGCATTTTCGGCATAGTCGATATGAACATCATAGGTGTGAACTTGCAAAGTAGTCAACATGAATATCATAGGTGTGAACTTGCAACGTAGACTAAATCAACATACATATATGTGAACTTGCAACATAGACTAAATCATGGGTTTTCAACTTGTCATGTGAACTTGCATTAAAAAGGGAAATCTAACTAAACAGGTGTCACATAGATTAGCATATGATTTAGACAACATAAGCCTAAACATGTTTAGATCTAGGCATAACATTGAACATCACTAGCATATGACAAGAGTATGACATGTCCATAAAGTATGTATAATTTTATGACATGTATGAACTAGATCCAATCATGTTTACTACTATAACATGAAGCTTGCCTTAAAATGGATCTTGGCATGGATCCAATTATGAACCTTGCAACTTTTGTATAAACATATGAGCATGTATATGAACTTAATCATTTAGGCATAGAAATTCTATTGTACAGCATATAACTTGTCATAATCACCTAAACATATAGGTGTAGATATGAACCAAATAACTTGTATGTGAATTTGAATAGATCCAACATCAACTAGTTTAGTCCACAAACATTCTAATGGATCCAACATCAACTCAATTATACCACAAACATCCCAATACTATTCACAACACAATTATTGCAACACATAGATACGAATTAACATCGTCGTTATACAATAGCACAACTCCATTTCCATTTTACAACGAATCAAATCTTAGTTTTTATTCCCATCGAAAAAATCACTATACTTACAACAAACGTCGAACTTGAATTTTGGATTATGAATTCTGAATTTGCAATGCTTTCCTTTAGGTAGATAAACGTTGTTTGTTTCTTGTTTTTACTTTAGTTTTGCTCGTCTCTAATCTTTCTTCAAGTGGAGACTACTCTTGGCTTCCTTCCAGCAGCATGACGGCTCTAGCTCTATTTTATTTGTGTGAATTTAGGTTGAGACTAGGGTTGTTTATATAGGATTTCAAACTAATTAGAGCCGTCGATGAAGCTAGAGTTAATCAAGGCCATCCATCTCAAGAGAAGCCAATCAAAAAGTGACAAGTCAGCCCTAATGACACACCAGAGCTCAGAAATTCGACCAGAGCCCGACCAGGCCAGCTAGGGCCTGACCAAGCGGGTTTCTGCTCGGCCTAGGCGCACCTGCCAAGTGCGCCAGTGCAACTTTGCATGGGCGCACTTCCCAAGTGCGCTAGTGCAATTTTGTTCTGGCACACTTCCCAAGTGCGCCAGTGCATTCTGGCCCGTTTCTGGTTTTTCTGCCTAACTTCGTTCGTCCATATCTTCTTCATACGGTATTCATTTTACGCAAACTCGGACTCTATCTCAAGCAGAATTCCGAGACGAACGCAATGGAGTAACCCGTTTCCCTTAATTCCATAATTTAAAATTAATTATACTTTAATTTGTTAATTTAACGTTAATAGAAAATTCGGGGTGTTACACGAGGTTAAGCTCAACTTGTGGTATAAGTCTGCCCGGAACCGACCGAGAAATCCAACAAGCACAGGTAGTCAGCTTATTGTAAGTGGTCTAATGCATAAAAATAAATATACCAAGGCACAAGGTTAAGTTTAGCTTGTGGTAGAAGTTTTCCCGGAACCGACCGATAAATCCAACATCCATAAGTAGTCAACTTAACGTGAGAGGCCTGGTACATAAATAAATTATATATATATATATATATATAAGTCAACCAATTAATAAATAAGAACAGAAATTTGCCTAATTGTGGTACAGCAAATATACACCTTGGGACTGATAAATAGTTGCCTTAGGAAAATATGACCATTAGGGTCATAAAAGGCAATAAACATAGAAATAAAAGAAAATGGGTGTCATAAGGGAAAAAATGGGTATTGATTGTGTTTAATACCAAGTCCAATTTGGGAAGTACTTGAATAATATCATAAGTAAAAGAGGATATAACCTTCCTTATATATATTAATAGATATAGAACTTATAATTGAAAATAGAGGTTGGCTTAGTAGGTTAATAATGTAAAATATTGTTAGCCATATGAACCCGTGACGATAATAAAGTGTATGTCTATATATATATATATATATATAAGTCTATTATGCATGAAAATAAGCAGGTTTACTAAACCTTAAGAAGGTCTTAAATGGTTGACATCCTTTTTATCTAGTTTGGGCCTTAAGTGGTTAGGACTAGGATCCCTCTAAAGGTTTATTCCTTGGGGAGGAACCAAAGTCATGGGACTCACCCTTATTAGATCTAAAATAAGTCTTTAGGTCCTCCTTCTCTAAAAGTGGTTATGCATAAACGGTAACGGAGTAGGGTAGTTCACGGGGGATGTCCACTTCCTCTAGAATCTTTTAAGGGCTCAACTTAGGACGGGATTAGTATATGAAAGAAATATGGCCATTGCATGTTCACCAACTGTCTAAGGGAAGTCTTAAGAGACATTGGTGTCCTACCGGGTAATATCAGTTAAGTAGTAACGTTCGCAATACTACTTTCATATTACAAGTGAGAGTATAGACAATAAGAACGTTGACGTACTTGGACAGGGTCTTAAAGGGCTAAGGTCCGCCATAGGATTATAAGAGAACATAAGAATCCATCTTTATAGGGCCATAAGTGACCGAGAATGCTACCTCTTTAGGTCTTCACCCTAAAGACACTAATGAGCGATTGACTTGGATATCCTCCTCATTGGTTAGATACTTGGTGTTTGTGTGAATCCCGTGGGTTGCATAGAAGTACCTTGATATAGGTGACCTACTAACAATATGCGTAAACGTCTTATCTCAGTATTATACTTTGGGAATACTACCTTGGGAAGGGTAGTGGAGTCGTGCGTTAAACGTCTATAAGGTTAGGCTAGAATCACTGACCTTGATAGCCATATATCTTGGGATGAACCAAACGGGATACATCTATGTATTATAATTTGTGTTGTAAATTTCTTAGCCACTATAACTTGTTGTTCCAACCCCCCTCCTCATTACAATCGCCCAGGTTTTCTAGAGGAGGTCGGGTTATCACAGGTGTTTAAGTTTTGCTTTCGGTTCTCATTCTCTCTCATGCTTGGTATTGGCAAAGTGACTTACTTTGAAACAGGTAGTTACTTGAGTTAATACTAGTTTGTCCTTTTTTCTTCCGCTGTGAGTTTTTTTTATTGTACTTTGATTATGCTCATGCTCATTTATTGCAGATATGCTTGGATGTGTTTGGGTTTCGATTTTTTTGTCGAAGTTTGGGCGTAGAAAAGTGCGAGGTGTCACATTTGGTATCAAAGCTTAGGATTAAACGATCAGAGGAATTAGTTATATTAGGACTCGTGAGAGAACGTAATCCGATTTTCGTTTTTGTTTTTCTTCGCTTTTCTTACTCGACTTTAATTTATTTTGACGACAAATAGTCATGGGCCTAACAATAAAATAGGCTTTGAGTGACTAAGGGTTGAAATATGTTGAGTTCGAGTTTCCAGCTAATTCTATCTTATCCCACAGTGCGTTGGCGATCTCATCGTAAAGCATGAATACGACACATGTTGGACTCTGTTTGATTCGAGTTTGGAGACTGGACAAAATTCTAGATGAAATCGAGATAGTCACGATTTCAAGTTTTTTGATTTGTTTGATAGTTCTAGTTAAGACCGTTACTCGATAAAAAAGGGGGAAGAGAGCCCACATTAATATGTCATATCCATTTCGGAAATATAATTACGCGATATATGCATTTGTTACTTCGTTAAAATTCTGAATATACCTGTTGAGATATTCAATTGAGTTATTGGCCTTATATTCAAGGAAATTTATTTATAAAACTATTTGAAAAATAAAAATGTATTTCAATGGTTTTTAAATACAGTTTCAGAAAGTAGTTTGTGAAGATATGGTTTTAAAATTTAATCTATTAGTGTTACAAAATTTTAGAGCTAGTATGTAATTTTAATAAATATAGTCTGATTGGTAGGAATGATGGAATTAGGAAGGACAAGGAATATGCCACTAAACATGAAAACAATAAATATCTATTCCTTGTAATTTTTAATATCTATTTTTCCTATATATATTGGATAATTTATTGAAATTACCACAATTAACCCTTAAGATTCTAAAGCTCTAACATTTTTGGACATGAAAAGCTTTTTCCCAGTTTGAAATATAAATTGAATATAAGTAATAATAATATAGATGTATAAATACGTAACCGTTAGTTTACAATAAAATTTCATTTTTGGAAAAGTTTTAATTTTTTCTTCGAAAAGGCTAAGGAAAATCCTTCGTCCATATTTTAGGGTATTTGATTTCGTGAATCGTCTGTTTTTGCCAGCTAGGTAAGAGGAAAATCCGTTTGAAATTATATTACGGATTTCTAGCTGAATTATTTTTGGAATTTCGTTCGTTCGTTGGGTGGTCGCAGCATCGTAGTTGAGACTATAAAGCTTTGGAGTTGGTTTAGAGTTTGACTACGGTTTTTAATATATCGTTGTGATGAGGATAATTATTTTTCATATCGCGTTGAATCTTAAAAGATGACACGGGACGATTAATATTTTAATCCGGCCTAATAAGGTCAAGGTTCAATCTTTATCCAAAGCCAATTAATAGCTGACCATTTAGTGTTATGCAAGAATGGTCAACTAGTTGATGAGCTTTGGTACATCTTGGACCTAGGACTCAACTATAAACGTTGCGTCCAAATTACCCCCTTAACTTCCTTCTTTCGTCCTTCCTCCCTCATCTAGCCGAACTATATTCCTATCCTTCTTGTCGTCGCATCATCTCCTCATTTTCCCGCGTTTGTTAGCGCATTAGATCTTGCCTCACTAGTACTCCAAGGTCTAATTTCCTCTCTCCGACAATTTCTTGTCCTATAATACCTAATTGACCTATCCGATATTACTCATACCATTTAAGTCTCACCCTTAGGGAGAGATCATTTGGTTGGGTTAGGATGAGAAAAATGGTCTCACCGCTTTAGAGCTAAGAAAACTTGGCACGGCAGTTGGACTTGCACTGGTCCATTGCTCGAGATCTTAAAATAGAGTTATTGTTTGTGCTGCATCTGCCTTTACTATACCTTGTTAGACTAAGTTCTTTCAAAGGCGATCATCATTTCGAAGATGAAGATTAAACTATCTTTAGAATGTTTATCTAAGGAGGATCTCGATGAGATTTTAGGGGCATCCATGTTTTACGCGGGCTAGTATGGTCTTTTTGGTTTGACTGGCTTTGGAGATCTTAAAGCAAATCTCTTTTTCTTAATGTCAATTTTTGTGTTTGGGAATCTAAGTTTGAATAGCCTAGGTAGACGTGTGACCCATTTAGCACATTGTTCTATAAATGTGAAGTTATGACTGGATTTGTCTCATGATGCAAAAATTAATCTTTGCTTGATCGTTGGCATAACCATCATATGGTACCGCATTATATTTAAATCAGTTTGTTGTTCTTGTGTGTTGTCTCATGGAGTTATTTTCTGTAATTTCACCTATCTGTTTTGTCTTTAGGCAATATTTGGTGGATTTCCATGAGAAGTAGTTTTGTGGATTTCTGACAACAACAACAACAACAACAACAACAGTGTTTTAATATGAGATTTAGCATTTTGCTACCATAAATGGTTAATGAAAGATCATAAAAATTGGTTTGAGCTCCAACCGCGGAGCTAGGCATCACATTGTTTATAACCATTGTTTTGGGAGTTTTGGTGTTGTTTTGTTGTTATCCCTTTCCAGCATCGGGTTCTTGGTTGTGGTGATTCGTGCTTGTAACTGTTATTTTTGTTTAAATCGCACGATTTAGGTTAATAAGATTTTGATGTTGGGAGATGTTTATGTCATTCACGCGTGCCTGTTTGAATGAAATCTCATTTTTATATCTATACTAACAGTTGTCCTAGAGCTGGAAAGAATTGAATTCTGTGTTGGATAAGTTTTAGCAAAGGACTGATTTTGCGTTGCTTTCGTGACGGGTATATAAATAAATAAATCATGGTTCCTTATTAAAGCTAAAATTTATTTTGGTCTTTAGTGTGTGATTTCAGTTTTTGCATTTCTTGGTGTGGCTGACTTCCTTTTACACCAACATGTAACTTGAATCGTTTAAATTCCCGCCAAATACTATGTAGTTAAAGCCCGCTAAAGCCCCGAAAATCCCCGCTTAACCCCGTAGCACCCTTCAACCGCTACGCTATTTCAATTTAGCGCTAATGAATAGTAGATTCAGTTTTAGCCACACTATTTCCCGCTGCACCCACTAAATCAAGGGATTTTAGCACCGATTTAGAAATATTAAAGCACAGGGCTTGATTTGGCCGATACTCTTTTAAAATAAATCAATAAAGTTAGTATAAAGAGCTAATTTTAAGGCATAAGTGGTCAATATATTGTAGATTTCTGTTATCATTGTTGAATCTAGTGCGTGAAAACATGATATTCCTTGATTTCTTTATATAAGATTAATTAATGTTAGTTTCTTCCGCTCATATCATGCGAGAATGATAATTAATCAATTTTGTGTACTTGGTTTCACATCGAATGAACCTTTTTGCACATTTACTATTTCCCCGCTTTACCCCCGCTACACCTTTTTACACATCCACCGCTATAGAACCACTAAGCGCTTTAACTGCCTGGGCCAAATATATTTTTGAAGATTTAGGAAAATGTTGTTTGAAAAAAATTATGATTTTTGACTACATGAACGGTTTAAGGAAGATGTTTGGAAGCTTTGTGTGCGCGTTCTAGCGGTGTAGTAGGACCGACGATATGATAAAAAGGTTAACGATAACAAGAAAAAAGGGTGTTTTAGCCTTCGAAACGTTGTTTCCATAGCTTGTCAAGGATGCACGTGAGTTATTAATTAACTCATTTTACGTTTATAGCTTGTTTTAAATCTCCTTTATAGCCCATAGTTGGAAATTTTCGAAGTATTTTGGGCAACTGAGGCGAAAATTCCACTGTAGGGCGGGAAATGGAATATTTGTAAGCGGACGAAATGTTAAAATTCTTCGCTTTGATTTTCCGGTTTAGGAGAAATTAAATAGAGAACGATTAGATTGCATAACGTTTTGGATGGTAGGGTTTGGATGCAAAATTGGTTGCTTTACACTTTTATTCGTAATTGTGTGAAGGTTATGGATGAAAAAGAGTTTTCAAATTTTGAATTCATATAGAACTGCTAATATATTTAGGATGTTTTGTATCATGTTTTTAAAAGTGTTTTAAAAAATCTCAATGCATACATATAGAGGGCCCGATGTAGAACCATCTTACTGCATGTTTTATTGTTGAAATGCATTATGTGCACCATGCACATATACACATGGTTGCAAAGTGGAAGTACACAGATTGGTTGTGTAGGATGGGATAAGTAGCTGTCAGAATTTCTTGATGAAATTCCTTTTAATGAGGGAGAATTCAACAACCCAGAATTTTGACAATAAATAGTTATTTAATTAGAAGCTCAAAAATAGGAATTTCTGCAAACGATGGAACTTGACTACGAAACCTTAACCGCTGCGTTCATCTCGGAATTCTGGTTAACTTTCGTGCTTAGAGTTTCGCGAACGGAGCCCGTATGAAAAAGTTAAGGACAAAATACGAAAAATAGACGAAAATAAATAAACAATATAATTAATATATATCATAACTTATATAACCGGCCCTCACTGGGCTAATTTGCCAGAGGGTGTTCGACCGCTCTAAGGGAAGGTGTCGACCGCTCTGCGTCTGCACAACCTAGTGATGGTTGGGTTTTAAGGGGCAATTTGGTTATATTTTTTAAAACGAATGGACGGATGATAATTAAAATAGATCTAACCGTCCAAGGCCATTTCCACTCTTATAAATAAAAGGGTAAGGCCTTATTCGTTTCCATTCAAATCTATAACGGCAGCAGAGCTCTACCATTTTCTTCCTTCTCCAAACCTAATTTCTAAAATAAAAATATACATACAAACAAATCAAATCAAATGCATAGTGAATTGAAAGGATTAATAGATTCAATGGAAAATATTGCAAATCAGCGCTCAACAATAGATTCTTCCTTCTTTTCCCTTTTTCGTACGTCCCTACAGATCTAGAACTTTCCCCTTTTTAGATAAATTGTAGATTTATAAGAATTTGGGAGTGTGTAGGCCTCAAAGGTTCAAACTTTGGATTTGAAAGCTATAAGGTGAGTGGGAAATTTATATATACATCTATAACAATGTATTTATCTCGTTTGTAATATATTCAATTTTTATGCCTATGCCTTTCAGATCTGGTAATTAAATTGACATCTGTGATGACCTCCCATAACCCCTACACTGAACAAGAGGAATAATACGCTGAAAGGTGTGCCAGGCAGCTATGGATGATCATCAAGGTATGGTAACAATTGTAGAACATGTCGTAAACTCACAGCGCAAGGAGAAAATATAATAGAATGTATACAACAGGTAGTGATAGTGAAGAAGAAAACACTAAACTTTCATAATAACTAGAAAGTATTTCCCATAAACGTGGATAACAACAATAGAGTTCGTACAATTTGCCTCACTACAGCACTCAGAGAAATAGCAAACAACAGAAATCCAATTATTAGATAGTAGTAAAACTGATACGTAAGCCTCCAGCTCGCCATCGGTCAGCATCACCGTTCCCACTAAGGCATCACCTGTCACCTGCTACTTAGTCTGCCTATCCAACAATCGGATGAACAAACCAAGGTAATAAGAGGGAAACATAAAACTTTGAGTCAGGCAATAAACTTAATGAGCGATAAAACAACTAACAAACTTCAACAAGAAGGTATATGAGAAGGAGTAAATAAACGAACTAATCTACCCAGCTCCAGAGAAGAACTTACACCTGCCTTCCCCACAACATGATAGTGATAGCCTTTATGATCCATACATCCAAAGGAATAACAATTCAGCCATGGCAACTAGGATGATCATTCACACATAGCAATAGCAATACAATCATGGGCACAACATGACAAGCATTCAAACGTCCATGACTGACTCTGGCTTTCACCGCCATCATTACTTCGAACCCTTGTTATCGTATGACTGGCTAACAACTCGCCGTCAATTGTCAAGGACCACACATAATGCCCTGGTTCTAGCAAAACCCCACACGCTATACTCAACACGTAACTAGGCAATACACGATGCCCAAGGCACTCAACCTACAATTGGCCTTCAACTGTACCCCTGCTTGGGAAAGCTAGAACCTACGACAATGATAATTCCTCGGCCTTCGCATCTCTGATCATTATCAATTTTGACTATTAATTTTCTCAGAACACCTTGGAGCAATCATTTCACATGAACTCAATACATCCTTGAGTCGTTTCAACTTTCGTCACATCTGACGAACAATTCACCTCACTTCGCCATTCCTTCATGGAATTCACTTCGATGTTATCACTACTTTTGAACCAAAGAAAACATCAATCATGAGGTTCAAAACAATCCATAGCATCACATCAATTTGCTATCGAAAACAATTCTCAGCACTTATACCAACCACCACAGTGTGTAAACACACTGCTGAAACTCCAACACTCGGACCGACTGACCCAAGGAGGACCGACCCGATCCTTTAGGAGGGAGCACGACTGACAACCTGCATGCCCGACCAAGCATTGCACTTGGCTTGCATGACCCAAGATGCTGCTCGAACAACCTAGATCCATACCGGACTAACCCACCTGCTCAACCCAACCCACAACTAGGCCGACCCAAACTCCTTGAGTACGACCAACCCAAACTCACTGAGTACGACCGACCCAGACTTCCTCAAAAACCAGAACTTTCAAACCTGCTCGACTGACCCACACCAAGACCGATCCTACCCATAGTGATCGACCCGACCCAGATGAGACCGACCGACCAGGACATGATTTCTGCTTGTTCTCGAAGACATCTTGTGAGGACCGACAGACCCACCCTGGCTCGCTCGAGCGACCCAAAACATGCACTTCACCATTTCAACTCCGATTTCAACCAAACTTCGCCAAATGATAGATTAGACGAAAACAACTCATGCAATTCATTAGATACAACCGCAAGCATGTTATGAAACCATCAATAACACCAATATGTCAATTCCATCAATAATAATGTAAATTCACCAAAATCACTGTAAATGCACATATGAACAAGACTATGGATCTAACTTGCACATTGACTTGAAATATCATACAAATTACCTACCTAAACTTGCTAAATCAGATCATAGGGTGATACATATGAAAATGGACTTGCCAATGGATATATTTATGGAAAAACACTAGAGTTTGAAGAAAAACATGATCAACCACTAATACACTTCATTGAATCCACGTGAGAGATGTAAACCACTCACCGATTCTCCCAAACAAGCAAAAATCAGTGAAATAGGAATCCATACAGCAAGCACCTCGCACCAATCACCTTGATCTGATGAATACTTGCCTCAATTGATGTAGATCTAGCCTTCAATGGTGCAGATCTTCAATTTCCCTCCTTGGATTATGATTTTTAACGGTGGAAAGGTGTTTGAGGAAGGAGGAGAACAAAGCACCAAACGAGAGAATGGAAAAATAAAACCATTTCCCATATCCCTTAACCCCTATTTATACCCTTCCATCGGCTCACTAATGGGCCTTCCCCAAATCAGCCCGTTAGTCTCCCAAAACCTGGATAGCCAACTGAAAAACCTTAAAATAGCGGTTCCTCTCAAACCGCTGAGCCAAATCTATAATGTAACCACTCTACGGAAAGGCAAACATCAGTTCCTTTCCAATAGCACATGTCTCACCCTTTGATTCAACCTGAGTCAGAAGTTATGCCCCGTTCAAGACTAACAGGGGGGAAATGGTCACAAACAAAATTGGTAAAAATTATGGACATGTCTCACATCCTCATAAGCAAGATATTAAAATATGAGAATGATCCTACCCTCATGGAATAAAATAAAATTATTTTACAATCTTCCGATACGTAAATGTGGGTTGTTACATTCTCCACCTCCCCCACTTAAGAATTTTGCCCCCGAAATTCTAAAAAAACACAAAAAATCACAACAATTTCGCATGCCTATCATCCAAACTAGCAGCCATCAAGCCATGCATCCATAGCCTTATCCTAGGACGCGGAATTCTACCAAATAGCAACAAGATACAACGATATAACGATGATACGATATTAAAGGGTCCTACCGATGAAGAGTTCTGGATGAGTCGCCTTCATGCTCTCTTCCGTCTCCCATGTGCAATTGTCACCATCCTCATTCCACTGTACCTTGACTAGCTTAACCGTCTTCCTCCTAAGTTGTTTCGTGTCATTCCCCACAACACGAATCGGCTTACGAGGTCTCACAACAACTATCTCTACTTCTAGGTCTTCTTACTGCTGTGGAGATACCACCACATTCGAATCATGCACGAACTTTCGTAGAAACGACATATGGAACACAATATGCACACTCGACATCTTCTCGGATAACTCCAATCTATATGCGAGCTTTCCAATTCGCTCGACTATCGGAAATGGTCCAACAAACGTAGGAGCCAACTTCCCTTTATTTCTGAATTGAACCACATGCTTCAATGGCGAAATCTTCACGAAAACCATATTGCCTACGTCGAATTCCAAATCTTTTCGACGTTTATCGGCATAACTCTTCGGACAATCCTGGGCTGCCTTCATTCGTTGCCAAACGATCTCGATACAATCGGAGGTTTCTCTAATCATTTCTGACCCAAGTATTAACTTATCTCAAGTTTTCAACCAACAAGCAAGAGAATAACACGACCTCTTATACAACGCCTCGTATGGTGCCATCCCAATACTTGACTGGTAGCTATTGTTATAAGAAAACTCAACCAGGTGTAGATGGTCCTCCCATGATCCCCCAAAATCCAACACACAAGCTCTTAGGGGATCTTCCAAAACTCGATTGACTCTCTCGGTCTGACCATTAGTTTGGGGATGATATGCCGTACTCAAGCACAACTCGGTTCTGCAAGATTCTTACAAACTTCTTCAAAATCCGCTAGTTAACAACGGATCTCGATCACTCACTATACTCTTTGTGACACCATGGAATAGAACTATCAATTTCACATAAATTTCAGCCAATTTCGATGTCGTCCTAGTCGACTTGACAGGAATGAATCTCGCACTTTTGGTCAAACGATCCACGATGACCCAAATCCCTTCATTTCCTGCCCTGTATCTAGGTAGTCCATCGATAAAATCCATCGATACTTGCTCCTACTTCCACGAAGGAACTTCCCATTGCTGAAGCAAACCACTCGGCTTCTTCTGTTCAGCTTTCACCAACTGACAGTTCATGCACTTGGAAATGAACTTTCCAATATCTCGCTTCATCCTAATAGTAGACGCGCTTCATATCCTGATACATCTTATTACCACCAGGATGAATTGTCAACTTCGAGCGATGACATTCTCTTAGAACCTTATCTCTCAATCCATCTATATCAGGAACAACTAATCGTCCTTTCTTTCGAAGCCAACCTTCTCGATCGACTTCGAAATTTTTATCTTCTGGTTCCAGCTTCTGGATAAACTCGACAAGCTTTACATCTCTCTTTTGGCTCTCGCCAATTCTTTCGATGAGAGTAGGTCTTATCGATAAGCTTGCCAACATCTCAGGTTCCAACTCGCACCTTGGCCTGAAATCAAACCTTGCCAAATACTCGAGGCTCTTCCATTCTAAAATCATCGCTCCCAAACTTGCATGTCTTCGACTTAATGCATCTACAATTGCATTGCCCTTTCTTGGAGTATAGGCTATACTAAAATCATACGATGTCAGAAACTCTAACCATCTTTGTTGTCGAAGATTCAAATCCTTTTAGGAGCAAAGATACTTTAACGACTTGTGATCCGTGAACAACTCGAACGAACTCCCAACATGTAATATCTCCACATCTTCGGAGCAAATACAATTGCCACCAACTCCAAATCATGAGTTGGGTAATAATTCTTCTCATGCGGCTTCAGCTGTTGACTCGCGTAGGCCACAACCTTATCCTTTTGCATTAGCACTGCTCTAAGCCCAGTACCACATGCATCGGTGTATACCACCATTTCTTCATTCCCACTCGGAATGGTTAACACAGGTGCATTCGTTAATCTCTCCTTTATGATTTCGAACGTTTGTTCACACTTTGCAACCCATGTGAACACTTGGTTCTTCTTCGTTAATCCTATTAACGGTGCTGCTATCTTGGAAAAATCCTTGATAAACCGTCGGTAATAACCAGCCAATCTAAGGAAACTCCAAACATTTGTCGCATTCTTAGGCCTATCCCAGTCCTAGATTGCTGCCACTTTAGCGGGATCAACCGCTATTCCATTTCCAGAAACAACATGACCTAAGAACCTCACTTCATTCTTACAGAAGTGACACTTTGAAAACTTAGCTCTCCGCTGATGCTGCCGCAAGATCTCTAACACAACTCTCAAGTGTGTCTTGTGTTCTTCCTCATTCCTGGAGTAAACCAGAATATCGTCCACGAACTCAAGCACAAACTTGTTCAACTGGTCTCTGAAAACTCTATGCATAAGATCCACAAAGTACGTTGGCGCGTTAGTCAATCCGAATGGCATCACTAACCACTCGAAAAACCCGGATGGTGTCCTAAAAGCAGTCTTTGGCACACTATCCTTCGCCACCCTCAACTGGTGAAATTCGTTGCCAAATCCATCTGAGAAAACACTTTGGCTTTGTGAAGCTGATCGAACAAGTCATCAATCCTTGGGAACGGATAATTGTTCTTCTCAGTTACCTTGTTCAGCTCACGATAGTCCACACACAATCGTAACGAGCCATCTACCTTGGTTGCAAACACGACTGGTGCACCCCATGCGGAAACACTTCCCTGAATGAATCCCTTCCTAAGAAGGTCTCAAACTTGCATTCCAACTCTCGTTGTTACTTAGGCGCCATCCACCTAAGAGGCATAATGATTGGTCTACCACCCGCAACCAAATCGACTCTAAACTCGATCTCATGATACGGCGGCAACCCTTTGACCTTGTCAAAGACATCCTCATACTCATTTGTGATCAGCATAGATGACAAGTCTTCTTGTGGGATCACAAGCGAATATAGATAGCTAACGAAGACACCCTCTTTGCGCTTACACTTTATCAACACCTTTCGTCCTTCCATATCCCCGACTCTTACCTCTAGCTTCTCGCAATTCACCCCTGCCGCATACCTCTTGAGCCAATCCATGCCCGAGATGATCCCAAACCCAGCGAATTTAAGAACAAAGCAATCACACACAAAAGAGCAACCATGACTCGACAACACTAGACCACGACAAATCCTGCACAAACTGGACGAACCCCTACCTGGATTAGTCACGATCAATGGTCTATCACAAATCTCGGGTTACAAACCTAAGCGACACACAAGCTCCTTGCAAATGAATGAATGCCATGCTCCAGTATCAAACAAAAATCGAACTGAAACACCTTGAATAGAAAGAGTACCTTGCACCACGACACCCTTTCCCTTCTCCTCTGTAGTAGGAGCTTTCAAAGAAGACGGCACCACCCCTAAAGCATAAGCCTTAACCACTTGCTTCCCTTGAGCTAATTCTAGACAATCTTTCTTCTCATGTCCCGGCTTTCCACACTTGAAGCACTTCTTTTCAGCTTTAGGATTCTTGCATTCACTATCAAAATGGCGCTTCTGCCAACAATTGAAGCAAGCCACTTCAGTCTTATGCTTCTTTTGGCCATCCTTTCCTTTCTGTTGTTGTTGCTTCCTTTTCTTATTATTGCCACCATGTTATGGCTTATGTTCCTCCTTAGGTGCAACAACAGATATCTTCTGAGGGAACAGACTTTCATGCCTCAAAGCCTTCTCGACAATCTTCTCAAAGCTATCATTGAGGTGATCCACAAGCTGATCCCCAAGATATTCATCCAATCCAAAGACAAACTTCTCGTTCTTTTGATAAGGAGTATCCACATATGAACGAGCATACTTCGACAAAGCCTCGAAGTCAGAAGTATAGTCAAGAACTGGCCGACCATTCTGCTTAAGATCTATGAATCTCTTAAACATAATTGACTTTTGCACAGTGGAGATAAACTTTGCTTCAAACTTAGCTTGGAACAACTCCCATGAAATATCTTCTTTAGGGGTCTCAAGGGTGATAGGGTTCCACTAGTCAATTGCTCTGCCCTCTAACTGCCTTGATGCAAGTTTCCTCTTTGTTGCATCATCAATGCCCAAGTCCTTGAAGATCCTAACACAAGTATCCATCCACCTCTGGACTTCTTCAACAAGTTCAGTGCCCTTGAATTGTTTCCCTCCCAATGAAGAAAAGTCTTTGCATAACTTTGCAAATTCTACCGCTCTAGGCACTGGAACTCCAACATCAAATGTATGATAACAATCACAGAACCTGTCGTAAACTCACAGCACAAGGAGAAAATATAATAGAACATATACAACATGTAGTGATAGTGAAGCAGAAAACACTAACCTTCATAACAACTAGAAGGTATTTCTCATACAAGTGGATAACAACAATAGTGTTTGTACAATTTGCCTCACTACAACACTCAGAGAAATAACAAACAGCGGAAATCCAATTATTAGATAGTAGTAAAATTGATACGTAAGCCTCGAGCTCGTCATCGATCAGCATCACCGTTCCTACTAAGGCATCACATGTCACCTGCTACTTAGTCTGCCCATCTAACAATCGGATGAACAGCCCAAGGTAATAAGAGGGAAACATAAAACCTTGAGTCAGACAATAGTATTAATGAGCGATAAAACAGCTAACAAGCTTCAACAAGAAGGTATATGAGAATGGGTAAATAAACGAACTAATCTATCCAGCTCCAGAGAAGAACTTACACCTTCCTTCACTACAACATGACAGTGATAGCCTTTACGATTCATACATCCAAAAGAATAACAATTCAGCCATGGCAACCAGGACAATCATTCAGACATAGCAATAGCAACTCAATCATGGTCACAACATGACAAGCATTCAAACGTCCATGACTGACTCTGGCTATCACCGCCATCCTTGCTTCGGAACCCTCGTTATCATATGATTGGCTAACAACTCATCGTCAATTGTCAAGGACCACACACGATGCCCTGGTTGTAGCAAAACCCCACACGTGACCAGTCCATACACGATACCCAGGGCACTCGACCTATAATTGGTCTTCAACTGTACCCCTACTTGGAGAAGCTAGAACCTACGACAACGATAATTCCTCGGCCTTCACATCTCTAGTCATTATCAATTACGATGATTAATCTACTCAGAACACCTTAGAGCAATCACTTCACACGAACTCAATACATCCTTGAGTCGTTTCCACCTTCGTCACATACGACGAACAATTCACCTCACTTCGTCATTCCTTGAAGGGATTCACTTCGAAGTTATCACTACTTTGGAACCAAAGAAAACATCAATCATGGGGTTCAAAACAATCCATAGCATCACATCAATTTTCTATATTAAACAATTCTCAGCACTTATGCCAACCACCACACTATGTAAACACACTGCTGAAACTCCAACACTCGGACCAACCGACCCAAGGAAGACCGACCCGACACTTTAGGAGGGAGCACGACCGACCACCTGCATGCCCAACACAACATTGCACTTGGCTTGCTTGACCCAAGATGTTGCTCGTCCGACCCACATCCAGACCGGATTAACCAACCTACTCGACCAAACCCACATCCAGGCAGACCCAAACTCCCTGAGTATGACCAACCCAGGCTTCCTCCAAAACCAGAACTTTCAAACCTGCTCGACCGACCCATACCAAGATCGACCCTACCCATAGCGATCGACCCGACCCAGATGAGATCGACCGACCAGGACATGATTTCTGCTTGTTCTCCAAGACATCTTTTGAGGATCGACCGACCCACCCTGGCTCACTCGACCGACCCAAAATCTGCACTTCACCATTTCAACTCTGATTTCGACCAAACTTCGCCAAATGATAGATTCGACGAAATCAACTCATACAATTCATTAGATACAACCGCAAGCAAGTTATGAAATCAACAATAACACCAATATGTCAATTCCATCACTAATAATGTAAAATTCACCAAAATCACCATAAATGTACATATGAACAAGACTATGGATCTAACTTGCACATTGACTTGAAATATCATAAGAATTACCTATCTAAATTTGCTAAATTAGATCATAGGGTGATACATATGAAAATGGACTTACCAATGCATAGATCTATGGAAAACACTAGAATCCGATGAAAAACATGATCAACCACTCATACACTTCATTGAATCCATGTGAGAGATGTAAACCACTCACTAATTCTCCCAAACAAGCAAAAATCAATGAAATAGGAATCAGGACAGCAAGCACCTTGCACTAATCACCTTGATCTGATGAATACTTGCCTCAGTTGATGTAGATCTAGCCTCCAATGGTGTAGATCTTCAATTTCCCTCCCTGGATTATGATTTTTAATGGTGGAAAGGTGTTAGAGGAAGGAGAAGCACAAAGCACCAAATGAGAGAATGGAAAACTAAAACCATTTCCCATATCCCTTACCCCCTATTTATACCCTTCCATCAGCCCACTAATGGGCCTTCCCCAAATCAGCCCATTAGTCTCCCAAAATCTGGACAACCAACTGAAAAACCTTAAAACATCGAATCCTCCCAAACCGTTGAGCCAAATCTATAATGTAACTACTCTACGGAAAGGCAAACATCAATTACTTTCTAATGACATAGGTCTCACCCTCTGATTCGACCTGAGTCAAAAGTTATGCCATGTTCAAGACTGACAGTGGCAAAATGGTCACAAACAAAATTGGTAAAAATTATGGACATGTCTCACATCCCCATAAGCAACATATTAAAATATGAGAATGATTCAACCTTCAGGGAATAGAACAAAAATATTTTACGATCTTCTGATACGTAAAATGCGGGTTGTTACAACATCCATCAGGTCTAGTTATAAAGAGTGTTAAAACTTGTGAATTGTACATTGTGGCTATGCATAAAATGAATTGTATGATTTCTTAAACTTGTTTACACCTATTCCTACAGTTATGTCACGAAATATATTGAAATTATGTTATAGAATGCATTGTAGATATTGCATAACACTGTAGATCTGGGAATCAGTCCCATTAAACACAAATTAGATGTAGTTATATTCCAGATCTTTAGTTCAACGTTGAAAAATAAAATATGTGAATTTGGGTAAAAAGATGAAATTGATAAATTATGTGAATTTGGAAAGATATGATTGTTAAATTTTGTGATTGTAATTATCCCTAATTGTATTCAATATTGTTGGATTTTGGCTTAATTATTGTAAACATGTCATTTTCTTCTTTTTGAACAAAAAGATATCATTTTGAATTCATAAGAGATATAACAAAATGATCTAAAAAGGAAAAGTGGTACAAACGTACGTATAACTATAAAAATAAATATTTGTGTGTAGTTTGCATCGACTATTCTAAAAATACATATAAACATATATATTTCTTGTGAACTTGAATTGTGTCTATTCCACAAATTTGGCATAAGTTACAATAATTACCGCTAAAGGTCTTTTTGGAAGATTGGAAACCTTTTGGCAAGATTGAATGCAAAAAGAAATGTTTGGTTAATGATCAAACCAAATCATTTAAATAAAATTTAATAATAATAATAAAAGATAACTACATTCACCGTACGGAAACATAAAATATAAATATATACATATTATCCGTCCAAATCAGCGTAGAACGGTAAAAGATACATATAGTATTGAATGTTTCATTGTTTGAATAGTATTCATTTATGGAATTATATATGTAAATCTTATTCCATATTAAATGAATATATTGGTGGTGACTGTTGTAGCAATCAATATAATTAATTGCTACAAATAGGACCGCAAATCAATAAATAACGATTATAACCAAATGTTGAATAGGGAAAGTGAACATGATAGGATGATGGTTACAATTCCTAAATTAATTAGGATTAATGTTGTACACTCTAATTAGGAAATTTGAATAATGAATGCATTTTGACACGAGGTTAAGCTCAGCTTGTGAAATAAGAATACCAGAAACCGATCGGCAAATCCAGCAACCACATGTAGTCAGCTTAATGTGAGGGGTCTAATGCATAAAAATAAATGTACCAAGGCACGAGGTTAAGTTTAACTTGTGCTAAAAGTTTGCCCGGAACCGACCAGCAAATCCAGCATTCACAAGTAGTCAACTTAATGTGAGAGGCCTGGTATATATATATATATATATATATATATATATATATATATATATATATCAACCAATAAATAAATAAATAAATAAGAATAGAAATTTGCCTAATTGGAGTACAACAAATATACATCTTGGGACTAATAAATGGTTGCCTTAGGAAAATATAACCGTTAGAGTCATAAAAGGCAATAAAATTAGAAATAAAAGAAAATTGGTGTCATAAGGGAAAAATGAGTATTGAGTATGTTTAATACTAAGTTCAATTGGGGAAGTAATTAAATAATCTTTTACTTATACGGGAAAGAAGAAACTAGACAACGCAGCATTTGACACGTGTCCCTTACAAATTACAACTCCGTTGGAAAACCACGCCATCAAAACAAAAAATGGGTTACAAAGGAGCAGTTACTTTCCACTTTCCTCTTTGAAATTCTCAGGCCGTTTCATATCACTAAATACTCGGTAAACATCGATCTCTTCCTATCGTTTTGCCCTTTCTGAATAAACATGGAATATTTGCTACAAATCTCCACTCTTCCATTCCTCTACGATCATTCGACGGTGAAGTTTCTTCATGTTTTTTTGACTCCTAATCTTCAGGTATGATAATTTTATATTTTTCGTTTGTGTTTTCTCGATTTCATCCATTCCGAATTAAGTTACTCTCATGCAATTATACTTATTGATTGTTCTCATGTAGATGCAGATTAAATGTCTTCCTATAATTTTCCAGTCGGAATGGATTCATTACTGTTGAATCAACTCACCGTGTAAACTTCTTCTATGGTTGTATTTCCACTTTCAATTTCTATTGGAGCTTCATATGTATAGTTTTCCCCTTATGTTACGAGAATATTCATATAGTTTATACGTAAAGGTTGTCTGAAATTTTCTATTCCATGAGTATTACACAAATTAGTTTAGAGCGATTATGTTAAAAAAGTTGTTTTTTTTTTCTTTTTTCTTTTTTTTAAGGCTTAGTTTAAGAATATTTCAACACTGATTTATTTAGGTAAAATAGTATTGATTCAAGAAGCTAACTCATTTATTATATCCTGATCTTTATTTCAATATTTTTTGTGTTTTCCAAATTGTCATAATCCATTCCCTTAATTGATAGCATCTTTTGACATTTATTTCCGTTGAAAGCAGTAGTTTTACTAGGCTTTTTTTTTTTTTTTTTTTTTTTTTGAAAACCCAGGAGAACCCGGCGGGCCGGTAAACTCCTGAGGAGGGTACAGTAAAGCCGTCCGCTAATCCAGACCCCCATACCCCCGGGTAAATTTATGTAGGATGGGGAAGCACATGTTAGGAATCGAACCATCAACCTTTTACCAGGAAGTTAGGTCTCCTTTCCAGTTTTACTGGGCTTATTTCTACTGAATTATGGTATTCTAATTAGCCAGTACAATGTTCCTGCAAAGGAAATGCATTCTTGTGAAATAATCTAAAAACTACATAAAAGAATAACAGATTAAGCCATGCGCACAGACAGTGGCGGAGCCACTCATGCTCCAAATAGGGCCATGGCCCTAGGTCAAAATCACCAAATTAGTCAAAAAAATCCCAAATCTTGCCCCTTACCCCATCTACATTCAAATTTCTGCCCTACCTGAGCTAAGAAGCTAGCTCCGCTACTGCGCACAGATCTATCCTCTTTTGAAAATTTTGCTGGTCTTATGTTTGAACTCCATCGAGGTTAATGACACTACAACAAAATTGATCTTTTAGGACAATTTTATGTGTCGCAAAAAATAAAACTTGCGTCCTAAAAGATAACTAACGACACTAAATCTTGCGTCGCCCAAGCGTCGCAAATGGTGCAGACGCAAATAAAACTTTTCGTCAGAAATAAGTGTCGCAGAAAAGTTTATTTTTATGACATAACTTTTGTTGCAAAAATCTGGTTTTGTGCCGCAAATAGTTTGTGTCGCTAATGTTATAGCTTCCATAGTGTTTATTTGCGACACGTCATTAATGTCATTAAAAAGTATTAAATGCGACATAAACATATATTGCAAAAACTTCAATTTTTAACGACACCTATTTGCGTTGCGCTTAAATATTTTTTTAACAACATATAATTACGTCGCTAATGATGTTTGCCTTTATAACATCTAACTAATATGTACTGTTAAAGCTGCTTAAAATTAATGATTTCAAAACTACAAAATCTTCTAAACCACGAAATCAATTGTTCTCCACACCCTTAATCATTGACGCTGTTATTTTATTGTGAACTGCAAGATATATATTTTGTGCACAACATTTTCCCTTGCAGTTCTTACGTATAAGCAACACACTTGTAAGCATCTCACGTTGCAAGCAATTAACTTCAATGTTGAACCAGTTTTACACATCCAACACAAAGAATATTAAAATGGACATAAAATACAATTTTTCGCTATTCACTTTTCTATGCTTAACAATAATAACTAGTATAAATTGTAAAACCATTGCTAAAAATTTCTTATCCCAAGTACCAAACTCCCTTCTTTAGTCATATGGTTACAAACTTTATAAAGGGTAAAAACATTGGCAGCTCCATAAGAAAAATGATAAACATGAAATGACAAACAAGCAAATTCAACTATTCCTTTGCATCGCTCATTATTGTGAAACTCTCTGGCTCACTGTAGATATGACTTCCTTTGCACCAAGTCAAGTAATTATTTTGGTCATGTTCTCTTATTTTCTTCTCACTTTTCCAGATTGGAGGTTTTCCCAGAATAAAAGCACCAAATGAATGATGTCAGGATTATAAGAAAGCAAACAAACATATGTAATAAATATTAGATGAAAATGTGTTGTTAGAAAATGAAATCTACCTCTTTTTATGATGATTGTCAGGTTGTGCTTTTTCATCCATTGCTACATAGAAAAGAAGAATAAAACATGGTTTGTTGCATAAGAGTAACGAAATCTTTGGCAAAAATTGAGTAAAGCACAATCATATTGCAGTTCAGACAAAGATTCTAATTTGCATGCAACAGATCTTCAAGCTCCAATGAATTACTATTCTCGCAGCAATAACAATAACCTACAAGTTTAATGACAATTAGCCTATAAACTTTGTACATAAAAACAAACAACATTAACGTGAAAAAGGAGATTTCTCCAATAATCATTAATCAGCATGAAAAATTCCCAACTGATAAAAGAAACAAATGATGGAGTGAAACTAGATGTGGTGCCGATTCATACTCAAGTGCTACCTTTAATTGTGATCCGTTGTTAATCAATATTCAATGCAACCCAGCGAATAATTATAATTTACATGTAAAAACAAAAACAAAAATGATATTATCGCAGTGCTAGCACTTAATTTCTAGACTTTGGCAGCATACACACACACCATACCGAAATTTGGATCTCAATCCCTTTGTATTTCTAGACTTTTGTGACTCATTAGCCAATAGCCATCAAGATTAAAAAAACTTCTTGCATTGCTTTCATTGCCATTTAGAAATGTAATTTACAGGAGTTAGGCAAGACTTGAAAATTTTATTATACATTCTAGGTACATGTACAACTGAGGTAGTCATAATGCTAGAGACAAACAATCATTAGTATTTTATAGCTTAGCAGCCTTGTTAACGCATGCAACTCTTTGTTCATGTAAATAGAGCATATATGGTGAATCTCAAGATTTTTCCATTGAAATTTTAGTTTACATGTATGAGATTTGAATTACATAAACAAAGTCAAGCATGACTCACTGATGGAATCATAAGATATTATTTATATCTTTTTTGCATGAACAGTGAAGATTAATTTGTTTTTTTAGTTAATTGGCACTTTAGTTGTTTGCTTATCAATTTAGATTGCAATACTATATAATGAGATCCACTAATTGACAGTTCTAAAATTTTATTTGACAAACAAAAGGTAACTTTAATCACATCTATGATAAATGATATAAGGATTAACTATAAATCATTATTTTCCTAGACCATTGACTACCGATCTAGTTGAATTATGTGAATTCCTGTTATAAGTTAAATATTGGAAAATACTGCATAAAACACTACAACAATAAGTAACAAAACGCGTATAAGACGATGCTAATTAAAACTTGAAATCCATGTCTAACAGTATTGCATATAAACTCATGGCAACTATAATCTTAAGGCAAAACACATACTTCTTGTTTTATTGGCTTACGCAATAACAGTAGGACATACATTCATTTTAGAAAATGATAAACATGAAAATGACAGCGTATAAGATAACAAGTAAAACCTAGCATTTATTTTTTCATGTGTAATATTGTCTATTTCAATGTATTCCTTTAGCATATAAGATAGCATGACCTTAAAAAAATCTTTATTCCTTCATGTATTTCTCTTCTTTTATCCTACTTATCTTTACTTCAAACTTGTTTCGCTACCACAGAAAAATTATTTTTATAGTCAACAGGATTTTTTTTTTTTATATATATAGAAAAAAGTAGCAATGGAAGGACAATCAGGGTATGTTAATCACTTTTTTACTTTTACGCATGTATAAAATTGAAAACCTAGCATATACACAGGTGTAGTCAATAATTTACATACAATATTACTTTTATTATGCTTGATTAATAATCTCCATTTCCAACTAAAAAATATGAATCGAGAACATAAGCAGACTAATCAGAAAATGGACCATTGACGAATGAAGAAGCTTTCGTGCAGATGCAAGTGGTCCATACGGCAAATTGTGCTAAGCACCGTTGACAGACGCAAAACAAAAAAGTCACATATAGAGTTTATTTCATTATATTGGCAACAAAGGGGTATGTGAAAACTACAGGATACCAATTTTCTTTTCGTTTGTAACATCTAGGGATATCAAACGATATCAGTAAATTTTCAATACAATATGAGCTGATCCCACTATAAATGAAATTATAGTGACATATCAACTTACTACTGGTAAGCTGCATTCTTGTACTATACTACTACTATTATTACTTTGATGATGTGGTAGTTATCCTCTATGTGATGAGTGCAGTCTTATTCTACTAGGTTTATAAAAAGAAATATCAACACATTTAATTGGCCATGCTACCTAAGTAGATTGAAATGCATGTAGAATAAAGGATCATTGCATAGATGATCAACAAGAACGGTAACACGTAAATAGGGTTTCAATTATGGGTTCCTGTTTTTGCCCTATTTTTTTGTGATATGATACAAATTTGAAGGAAGAGCTTCAATGCTCAACTATTTACCGCTAAAAGGGTTAAGTATTGTTACGTTTGAGGTGTGCTACAAATGTAGCAGAAGTGTGTTGCAAAGTGGGTATTGTTGCAAAGGAATGGAACTTAACTGAGAAGCTACTATTATTGCAAGAGAAAATGGAGCTTGGCCCAACAGAAACCAAAGCCTATAACAAAGTAAACTAGACGAATGTGATTAGATGGGAGCTAGATTGCGTAGACAATAAACTAAGTGTAGACTAGATGCCGAGCTATAAGATATTGCTGCACTAGCTGAAGAACAATGAATTTCAGCTTTCTTGCTTCATCGTAGCAATTATGGGAAAATTGTAGAACTACATATCGTGCATGTGAACAGAACTGCACTGAATTGAGGATGAGACTGGGTGTAAAGATAGATGCTGAAAATTGATCAGAGCTGCCAGCAATGAAGTACAAAAGTAGTTGATAGTTAATGGCTGGTATTTGATGAGTTCGGAACCATTTTATTTACATATATTACATGTTATTCAGTATACAAACTATTTTATTTTGACCGCTTTTTGATATAGATTTCCTTACCTTTTTTCTCATATATATATATATATATATATATATATATATATATATATATTCTTACCTTATTAATGCAGTTGTTTGCTATAGTAAAAAATGGTTGAAATGTACTATAGCAAAAGAGTTGTTTTATTTCTTATTTTCTTAACTTATATATGTGAATTTATAATGGCTTAGCAAATTTGTGGCAATATAAAATTGTAAATCAAATGACTTGCTTAAAAATTTATATATTTTTACATATCCTCTGTATTAAGGGACGTTATACGTTTTCAAACTTTTATTTTAAATTTATTCATTTTAAGGAAAATCAGTAAAGAAATATTACAAAAAAAGGTAAGCTTAAATTTGAAATTACAGTGAAAATCACCAATAAAATAAAAAACAAACCAAAATATAAATCATCTAAGAAGACATCCATGTTGTCTGTCCCAGGAATTGCAATTTAAAACGATTGTGCACATATTATTATCGCTGAATTATTAAATAAAAACTAAAATTTTGTTACAAGCAGTTGATTTTCTACTAGGTTTCAAGCTTTTGGAAAGGAATAAACTAACATAACATGTTTTAAAGTAGTCGATCACCTACAGCTGGAAAAAGTTGATATGCTAAGTCCCCAAAAAAATCATTTGTAATTTTACCTCCAAAAGGATGTAATCTTGATGTGGCCACTCATGTCCATAATGATGATGTCGATAGCAATATACTGTCTATTGTGATGAGTTGGATACAACTGCAAATTATTTCTTTTGTTGCTCGTTGGATATAATAGCTAACTGCGAACAAGATCAAATATAATCGAATACCTTGAGCCATAACTATAAAAAAAACATACATAACTAATGAGCATCTGAAGTTATGATTATAAACTTGAAGATATCAAGAGTTAAGTTCCAATTAAAGAAAGACTTCAAGCAAAACACAACACTTGTTATGATAACAAATTCAAGCAGATTTTCAATAGATTTTCTTGTCGAATAAAAAGAACAACACAACTTGTTTTGGTGCTAGAAACTCAACGTTTAAATGCTCATGTAACAAAAGTAGTATAATTCTCATCAACAGTTTTATTAACAAAGAAATAAAGGCATCTTATTAAAACTTAAGTACCAGAAATTTTCATTCTAAAAACTGAATTATCAAATAAATTGTGTGTTAGTATTGTTTTGTTATAACAATTTCTGCTGCTCCTGATTTATTTATTCTGAGCTGTGGCTAATCAAAAGAAATTATTTACCACACATATCTAAATTTAAACAATTCCTTTTCGTTTTAATAACGCCTTTGGTGATACAACTATTATAAAGGATAATTGTAATCGTCATTAACCACTGATTAAGAGGAGAAATTTAAGTACAAAATTCAAAATGAATCAAACAGCATTCAAGATTCCATATATTCACTATATACTGATTCGATTCCTTAAGATTTCATCTGCTCGGACAATATAGCAGAAACGAACAAATAACTAATAAGGAAATAAAAATAAAGGAGAAAAAATATTGAATTTTACCTTAATAGAAAAGCCGATTTAATAACAACTGCAGATAGCGCGACGGTGAGAAACAATCAGTCGTCGATTTTGAGTGGAATAAAGAAAGTCGCCGAATTTGAGGGCGCAAGAAAACCCTAGCTGCCCATTTGAGGGAAACGATGACTAACTGGTGAGAAAACCCCAAAATAAAGAGTCGTAGGATTTAGGGTTAATTTACTGCATCCGTATCAGGAATTCTGGTTTAAAAAAGCAACAAATAACAATACTCTTTTGTGCAGATTGGTAAAGAATAGTTATTTAATAATTTTCTGCCCTGACGTAATGTTGAATTATTAGTTCAGAGTATAAGGGTGTTTTGTTTGCAAGCGGAAGCGGAGGCGTCCGTTGGCCAAACGGTTCGTTTGGACCAAAAGAACGCCTCCTAAGTAGAAACATATAATTAAGTCGTGAATAACCAATTTCTTTTGCGACATCTGTAATATGTAGTAAATGTTAAAATTAATGCTTGAACAATATAATTTTAATTTCCATGTTTAATTGCTATGCATGATACCGTCATAAATGGTATGAATTTATGATTTGAGTAATTTACTACCAATATTACTTGCAACATAAGAAAGCGTTTTAAATATTCATTTTTGGCGACATATATTTTTACATCGTAATTATTTGCGTCGCTAAAAGGCGAGATTGTTGTAGTGTGAACATAATCATGATAGGCAATATAAGGAATCCATTTGATACCTGTATAATAGAAAAGGTATTTGTCGGTTTTTCACATATAGGTATTATCCCAATCTTCAGAACGCACGACTGATTTTTCTAGAACTTTATAATAAGATCTGTATTTTGCCTTCACTCGCTTTTAAGACACATTTGCTGCTGCTGACAAAAATAGAATTTTTACTGTATAGGGTAATAGATTTATTTTATTGTTATTTGGGAATATGATGGTTCGTTAAACAAAAAAATTCATGAAATTTATACTGTGTTCAGCTATTTGGATAAATGTGACATTATTGGTGACAAACCGACAATAGATGTTGACCACTAGATCCGACTGGATTCACATATAGGGTTGAACTTAAGGGTCAATCCAAATGTTGAGATCTATTGCATCACCATTTTGTGACCCAATGAATTCTCCTTTGTACAAACTGGTAATCTTTCCAATTTTTGTTCTTTTCTAAGCTTTAATTGGTGAAGGGATCACAAGTAAAATGCTGTGTTAAGAAACATGAGTATGTTACAAAATTAATAGTTCATTTACGTATAATTATCTTCCTTTTTTTAGGTATGATTAAAAATATAATATGTTTGTTAATTGAATGTCTATGATGTGAAAAACTTTATGATGAACACACCAGATGTGGTTGAATATAAGTATCTAATAGGACGGTTTCAAAATTATATACATTAGATTTTTTTCCCCATCTGTACATGACCACTTTCAACATGATGGAAATCATTGTTTGAGTGGTTAACAATGCAAATGTGGCACTTTCTACGTCCGAGCCAAAATAACCTGCGTGTTTTATCCTATAAATGCTGTGATGTACTTGAAGTATACTGTCTTATTTCCAAAATAAACTATCTACACTCTTCAAAGTTGTGATTACATTTCATTCTTTCTTAACCAGTTCCAATAATTTTTTTTGTTCCATTTTCATGCCTTATAACCTAATATTTGACTTCAATTATTGTAAGGACGAGCGCTATCATGAACCTTGCTTTATGAATTAAATAAATATGTTCTCATATCGAGCTTCTTTTTATTATGGTTAAGAAAGAGGTTCTGTATGCGTAAAAAGTTTGTACAAGAATGTTTATAAGGCACATAAAATCAACTGCTATCCTGAACAATCAGCTTTGTAATCAACAACAAATCCAGTACATGATAGTGAGCATTCAGTTAGCCCGTAAGTGTTATAGAGCATTTATAGATGCTCATCTACCAGGTAAGATCGGTTCACTCTTAGAACCAATGTAATCCTTATATATTCTTCTCCCTATCATCTTGTGACAAAGTTATATGTATGCGAATAGAACAGGAAACTCTACGATTAATTTAGATGTCCAAACTGGAAGGAATGTAGGCAGGTGGAAAAATGAAGAAGGGAGCTGGAGGTAGAAAGGGGCCAAGCGGACTCAGGAAGAAGTCCTTCACTAGATTGATCAATGCTGGTCTTCAATTTCCCGTTGGTTGTATCGACCGATACTTAAAGAAGGGCCGCTGGGGCTCTGTTTATCTTGCCGCTGTTCTGGAATATCCAGCAGAGTTACTATAAGAGCTTGCTGGAAACGCAGCTGAAGACAACAAGAATAACCGAGTCATTCCGAGACATGTTCTTCTTGCAGTAATAAACAGTGAGGAGTTGGGAAAACTTTTACGTGGAGTGACTGTTACGCATGGTGGAGTGTTGCAAATTAAAAATCCACCCTGTCCTCTAAGAAGGCTGCTGCTAAGGAATCCTAGATTTTAAAGCCGTCTGAAAAGAACATTGTAAAATGCTTGAAAAGGCTCTGCTTGAACGAATGGTAGATGCAAGTACTATATATGTTCATATAGTGTAGTGTTTGAAATTTTAATCGTAACTGGGTTTGTACGGTCTTCTTTGCTTAATCACTGAATCTCAGTCATGTGCTAATGCACGCCTTTGTTCAGCGAGTTGAATTTATATATTTGTCCACTGCGAAGTGCGAAGATAGGGTGGTTTAAACACTTGCTGTGCAAATCTAAAATAAATAGGAATTAACTTTATTTGGATGGATTCATACATGGTAGGTAGGGGCTTATTTTTTTGTTTACATGGAAAAATTGCATCTATGCATGGAACAATAAATTTTCTATACACTCTAACCAATTATTATGAACACAAATAGCGTTGACTTGCTAGCTAACCTTTAGGTAACCGCTGTTTTCATGATATTGTCTTTGAGCTTATTTTGCATAATAATCTTCGTCATCGTCATTTGCAGGGTATGTTCTCTATATTCTTTTTAGTTGCAAACACATTGTGTTTGTATTCAGGGACGGAGCTACGTTGATCTTACCCTGGGCTACAGCCCGGGTCAAGGAATTTAATATGCAGCAGGTACACTTTTTGTACACGTTGTTTTATTGCTGGAAAAATAAATACTTGAAAATACTGCAGTTAGTAGTAGTAGAGGGGCTATTGCCATAACTTTAAACAGTAGAGCTACTAGAGCTACAAATACTACAATCGGAAGGAAAATCATTATTCTTTTGTTAAATGGGTCAACTACTCTGGCGAAGCTATTGCCATAACTTTAAACAGTTGAGTCGTTTTCATTTTCAATGGGTCAACTACTCTGGCGAAGATAATTTCAGTTGTTTCAACTTTCAAGTGTTGTTAAATAAAAGTCAGTTTCATGATAAATTTTGAACTTATTAAAGTATATTTGTGATAAACTATTGTGTGATGGTGATTTACTCATTATTAAATTCCTAGTGAGAAAACCATAATAATAAAATAGTATTCTAATATGTATTCATGACTTTATTTTCATTTTACCTCTCTTTGTTTGTATTGTTTGTGTTAAAAAGTTAAAGTGTCTGTTTCTACAATATTATTTTCTTATTTACTTTATATTCTTAATCTTTGATTCACCTTCATACTATTATGAAACTAAATATTTTTTTAGTTTAGCAACTATATTCCACTCTTTTTTTTTTTTTTTTTTTTAATCAAGGTGCCAATATCACAATAGCCCAGGGCGGTTTCAATTCCTGGCTCCGCCCCCTGTTTGTATTTGGGATTGAACATTGCTATTTTGGAGTAGTGTTGCAATGCTGGTGATGGAGTAGAGATGTTCACAGGTCCGGGTGGTATATTAGTATGTATATATGTGTTGATCAAATGGTTGTGGAGTCGAGAAAATGTTTGGTGGGGTAGGGATGCTTAGATATTCACGAGACGTATAGGCACGCACTTCGCGCGTGGTCTTGGCACGCGCTTTGCGCGTGGTCATGGCACGCGCTTTGCGCGTGACTATGGCACGATACGTTCTTTCTAGTATGCAAAAAAACAATTTTTTAGAGTAACGATATGCTAAAAAAACAACATTGCAGAGAATAAAGAATAAACTTACAATTTATAGATGTGGTAGAGGTGGTTTATATGTAAAATTGTATAAACTGGTAAATATGCCTGGAAAGGTCGAAGTGGAGAAGACACTACAAGAAGCGGCTGGAACTGCAACGGGGGAGGGCGACGGCTAGCGACGGCTAAAAAAGCGGCCGTCGCAAGCCGTCGCAAGCCGTTGCACGGGACGAGATAATTACCTGTCACTCCTTCTTCCCCAAATCACTTCTGCAACGCAAAATAAAAAAAAAAACCTCTCTCCGCCGTCGCTCCCCCTTGCTCCGATTTCAGCCCCTCCAATCCTCTCAAATCGTGTCGGTATGTCTTCTAAACTCTATTTCATGTTTAATTAGGGTTATTTAGAGTTATTTAGGGTTAATTTGTATGTTTAAATTGGGTTGTAAATTCAGTGTCTATGGACATGAAATTGGTTGTCTTGTGATATGCATATGATGTTGCTTTTGTTATACATTGATTTGAGAATAAGTGGAATTGATTAGGAGGTTGAAATCATTGATTATCACATATGTACTTTGATTTAGGAGCATGAAAACGACGATTATCATGTATGTAAACGTGATTGGTTTGCTGTAGTAACTTGATTATGATTATCACATATTTATAACGTAACACCTTAAATTTGAATTGAAATTAAATATTTAACTTGAAAGCTTAGTTTGTATTTCAAAAATTGAAACTAATTTATTAAAATTAACTTCATAATTTATACATTAAACTAAAATTAACTAAAACTAATTTATACTTCATAATTTTCACTGTCATGTTATTTTACAAATTGAAATTAGGAAAAAATATTATATAAACGCTATGTAGTTAACGCGCGAGCGTAGACGGAAAAAGGCGCAAGGCGCAACTAAGGGGCTTTTTTGAAGTTTAAGGCGCACCTATTAACAAAGCGCAAAAAAGCCCAAAGCACATAAAGCGCGTTTTTTTCATTTGAATTGTTTTTTTGATTTAAACTTAGGTTAAATGTTTTTTGACTATTTATGTGAACCCCTTAGATAAATTTGGCCCCGTCCGACATTTGTTGTATATGATCGTTATATGGGTATTCGTTTTTATACAAAACGGAAATCTATATTCATCTGATACAATATTGTTGGATTTGTCCTAGTATTTCGGACAAGTTACAAATATAATAACGTAAGCATATTTTATAAATCATTCCAGGTTAAACGGTTAACAAAATTTCGATGGCACTTCCTTTTTGTTCCCTGTGTACACACATTTGTGTACGATACAGGGACCAAAGGGAAGTGCTGCCGAAATTTTGTAGAACCGTTTAACCTGAAATGATTTATAAAATATACTTGCGTTATTATATTTGTAATGGGAAGTAGGTAGACTGGCCGTCAAAGCAAAAAGGTAATAAACGAAAACATGTAGTAGTTATAAATGAAATTTTACAAGATTTCAATTAATATAGTATTCGATCGAATTTTCTAACATATTTGTTGAAAATCAGGAAAATGTCCGATTATTTTCGTGATCGTAGTTGGATGTATCAACCCCGAACCGGTAAGAAAGGGTCGATAAAGAAACATTTTTGTAATGGGGTCCAAGAATTTATTAGATTCGCTATATCTAACAATCGGGGCAACGTAGACGTTCGTTGTCCATGTAGTAAGTGCAAACATCTAAAGCATTGGAAGCCAGATGTAGTAGAAGTACATCTGTATAAATTCGGTTTTGTATCGAATTATTACTTTTGGGATCATCATGGAGAACTTGTTCAACCTACGTCAGACCCTGTAGTGGTAGAGGACGATAGTACAATGATGAACGATAATACAATGATGAATCCGATAGAAAATATGGTGCAAGATGCAGCACGATCAATGTTTCCTAACATTGGTCCGCAAGGCGACGATGAGAATGAAAATGTTGAAGAACCAACGGCGGAAGCGAAAAAAATTTATGATTTATTGAATTCTGCTAAGAGGCCATTGTGGGAAGGATGTACAAGCGGAACCGAATTGTCTGTAACCGCCGAATTCATCACTATGAAATCAAAATTCAATCTTACAGAAGCTGCATTTACAGCAGTTGTACAAACTGCAAAAAAACATATGCCGCCCAATAATTTGATGTGCGATAGTCATTATAAAGTGAAAAAACTTATGTCTGCTTTTGGACTACCGTATCATAAGATAGATACATGTGTTAAAGGTTGCATGTTGTATTGGAAAGAAGACACTCAACGTAAAAGATGCAAATATTGCAACGAAGAAAGATATAAACCAAGGAAAAAGAAAGGAAAAGAAGTTCCGTATAAAAGAATGCATTACCTACCCATAACTCCTAGACTTCAACGGCTATATGCATCTTCTGCTACAGCGTGCCATATGCGATGGCATAGCGTGAGAACAACAGAAGAAGGAACTATGATACATCCGTCTGATGGTGAAGCATGGAAACACTTTGATAGGACTTATCCTGAATTTGCCGAAGAGAGCCGTAATGTTAGGCTTGGTTTATGCACGGATGGGTTTTCGCCATTTTCTCAGTTTGGTAGTAAATATTCATCATGGCCTATCATTGTTACTCCTTATAACTTACCTCCATGGATGTGTATGAAAAATCCATATATGTTTCTAGCGGTTGTCGTCCCCGGTCCCGATGATCCGACACAAGGAATTGATGTTTATTTACAACCGTGGATTGAAGAGTTGAAAATACTGTGGCATGAAGGAGTCGAAACGTACGACGTTTCGAGAAAAAGAAATTTTCGTATGTTTGCATCTATATTATGGACTATTAGCGATTTTCCCGCGTATGGCATGCTTTCGGGTTGGAGCACTGCTGGACGTCTAGCTTGTCCTCATTGTATGGAGGAGACACGAGCATTTTCATTAAAGTATGGAAAAAAATTTCTTGGTTTGACTGTCATCGATGCTTTCTACATATTAATCATAAATTTAGAATGGATAAAAAAAACTTTAAAGCTAACAGAATAGAGACTATGCTATCGCCTAAAGTTTGGACAAGTGAAGAGGTATATGATATTGTTAGTGAGTACCCAAAGATACATGATGTTGGAAAGCAGGTTGAAATTCCAGGTAAATCGGACATTCATAATTGGTGCAAACAAAGTATATTTTGGGAGTTACCTTACTGGAAAAATCTAAAACTTCGACATAATATTGACGTGATGCACAATAAAAAAAACGTTTTTGATAACGTTTTTAATACAGTGTTGAATGTAAAGGGGAAAACCAAGGACCATGCGAATTCGAGATGTGATATATTACACTTTTGTAAACGGCCGGAACTGCACTTGTATGACGAGAATAAAAAACCTAAAGCATGTTATGAGCTAGACAACAGGCAAGTACAACTCGTGCTAAAGTGGGTGGAAGGATTACGATGTCCTGATGGGATTTCTTCTAACCTCCGTAGATGTGTAGACTTTAAAAACAGTAAATTGAGTGGAATGAAAAGCCATGATTGCCATATCATGATGGAATACTTTTTACCTGTGATTTTCAAGGAATTGTTGCCTACAAAAATCTGGAGTGTAATAACAGAGTTAAGTTTGTTTTATAAACAACTATGTTCAACGACGTTAAAGGTTGATCGTCTACGTAAGCTTGAGTTAGAAATCCCTGTACTGATCTGCAAACTCGAAAAAATATTTCCACCTGGTTTTTTTAATGTAATGGAGCATTTACCTATTCATCTTCCGTCCGAAGCACTCCTTAGAGGTCCAGTCCAATATGGATGGATGTATCCATTTGAGAGGTAATTTTGTATATAATTTTAATAATCGTGATAGATTACACCTTAGATTATTGTACCAACATAATAAATTATTTAATCTTATTATAGGTACTTGAATCATTTGAAGAAAAAAATTAGGCAAAAAGCTCGAGTAGAAGGTTCGATTTGCAAATCGTACCTTGAAGAAGAAGCTTCATTTTTTTTCTCTCATTATTTTAGTGAAGATGTGAACTTGTCTTTTGTAACTGTTCCCCGTAATGAAGTCGCTGTTGAACATGAGTCTCCTCAAACAATGTTATCTATTTTTAGACAATATGGAAGACCTGCAGGAAAATGTGTGGAAATATGGCTAAGCGATAAAGATTACAAAGTGGCACACACATATGTTTTGTTAAATTGTGCGGAAGTTGCACCATTTGTCAGGTGATACTAAATTCATATACATTTCAATTATATATTTATTTGTCTCTTTTAATAAAAAAGGAACATAACACATATTTGCAGTATCTACGAATCACAATATCCATCTGGTGATCTCAGTAAAGACTTTGCTGGATGGTTCTCAGACTATGTTCATGATCCCAAAAACTCTGTTGTTAACGAAGGATTACGACATCTTGCTATCGGACCAAAAAGAAATGTCAAAACTTATCCAATATACTTTGTCAATGGTTTTAAATTCAATACCGATGACTACGGAGCTGAAAAATTAACGTATAACAGCGGTGTATTTTTCAAGGGTAGTGATGATCCAGAGGAGCATATAAAGGATTTTTACGGCATCTTAACGCAAGTTGTAGAGTTGACATATTATTTTCAGCCCGTAGAGAAAATTTATCTATTCAAATGCAATTGGTTTAGCACTGTTCCTGGTTCTGGAATTAACGTGCACAAAGATTATAAGCTAATCGAAATAAGGCATACGTCGCATTACTATAAATATGATCCTTTTGTGTTAGCTAAGCAAGCATTACAAGTCTATTTTGCTCCGTATCCGTCCTTAAAAAAAGATAAAGCAGATTGGTGGGCTGTTTTTAAAACAAAGGCAAGATTTACATTTGATGGAAATAATATTCCAGACGAAGTGGCGTATCAAGAGGATCTAGATCCAAATACCGAAATAATAGCTGATGACATTGATGTAGGGCCGTTGAATGATGAAGCGAATGTATTAGTAGATGCATTTGTAAGCACTGAAGAAAATGATATAGAGTATGAGACTGAGTCTGAATCCGAACAAGATGAAGACTGATGTTATAAGTACTTATGTTATGTATTATTATGAGCTATGTATTATGTTATGTACTATTCTGAGCTATGTAATTAATAATGATGTTGATTGTTCTTAGCTAGGAATTTACTTACGTTATTTACTATTCTGATTTATGTAATGATAATGTTGACTATGTATGTTATGCAATATTGTTCTTCTCGTTTACGAATTATGTAATGATAGCGATGACTGATGTTAATAATTCAAGTTATTTTGTATGCACATTATATGATTGCAACAGATATGTCGGATGATAGACAGCGACGACGATCGAGGAGTACATCTCAGCCTACTCCTTCACCATCTCCGCATACTCCTTCACCATCTCAGCATACTCCTTCGCCAGGAGCAGGTCCGAGCAGCTTTGTTCCAGATCAGCGTACTCCTGTGCAGATTGTTCCCAAAAGTGCCGGGTAAATGTCAATTTAATTTTATTTCAATTTGGATTATTCAAAATATATGATCAAATTTTTATATCAACATCTACGCAGAGGATTACAGTTTCAGCCAACACAGTTCGTATTAGATATATCGAGGAACTCTTACATAAGCAGGATGTCGGGGGCTTGGCCGCATTGGGATTCTATTCCACCCCATATTAAGAATGCCATTCTGGCTGATGTACTTGTAAGTAATTTTTTAAACGAGTGTTGAAAATTGATATACTGTAAATAATTGAAAATAAATCTAATATGCAGGCCGTTGTCCGTGTTGAGGAGCATGACATGAACACTTTTTTGGATATTTGGAATACGAAGATGCGTAAAAATTATCGGGAGACAATTTCAAGGGCGAAGACAGGTGGAAAAAAGCCTTCGTGGATGAGTGATGATGTTTGGGCAGCATTTCAACAGTACTAGCAGACGGAAAAAGCTAAAGTAAGATATAATGAAAATATTTACATTTATATTGATTGCAGTATTTTACATAATCGTGTATCAAATGTAATAGGAAGTAGCATCCAGAAATAAAGCGAACAGAGAAAAGAATCCTGGTCTACACTGTGGTGGCTCTAAATCATTTCAAGATCATAGGAGAGAATTGGTATAAATTTTAAATATTTGTAGCTTATGTTCACGTTAAAATTTAGTGTATATCATTTATTCATATTTTCAATAATTTTATTACTGTATGTTTACTCAGCATGCAAAGATCGGAAGAGAGCCTTCGATGGCAGAGGTATTCAGACGTACACATGCGGTGGAGCATACCGACGAGGAAGGAAATGTTACGTATGAATGGGCAGATTCGAAGAGTGCGGGTGTAATGGTAAATATGCTTATCCGTATGAATTAAAATGTTTCATATTCGTTCATATCACATATATAAGTAAATTTTACAACATTGGTGTTAAAATTGTATTGGTATGTAGGAGAGATACTACACAGAGTCTACTAGAGTGTTGCAGGCTAGTGGACAAGAGGAGCTTACAGTCGCGCAGTCTGATCGTATATGGGACTCTATCATAAAGCCGCCTTCTCGTAACAGGCGATATGGATACGGTAATCAGGAGGTAAGACTTAAATTACAAACTTAATAATTTACAACGATGTGATGCCATAAATATATAAATTGTGGGTATTAATTAGTGCATTTTATATTAATGTTTTGAATTGGAAACATAACGCATTTTATTTTACAATCAGGAGCTAATAAATTTAATGTGAACTTAATTATTTCGCATGCTACTCAGAGTGCTTTTAGGAGGTCGATGGAGGAGGAGACTATTGCTCGGATGCAGGAGCAGATGAACGAAATGATGGACTGGCGAAAAACCCAGATGCAACATGACGTAGATGAGCGCATTGCAGCTTACCTTCAGGAATATGGGTTTATGCCTGGGCAGGGAGGAGATGCTACAAGTGAAGGAGGCGAAGACGACGACGACGAGGCGGCGGAAGATTAGTTTGGATGACATATACTTTGGTTTATGCTTAGGTATGTACATATACTTTGCTTTCATGACGATATGGTATGTTTGACGATGTTATGGTGTGTTTTGGTGACATTATGGTGTGTTTTCATGACGATATGGTATGTTTTGATGTGTATGACGACGATATATGACGATGGATATAGTGTTTTGGATGTTATGTGATGATATTTTATGATGGTGGTTTTAATTTTGGTTTCTTTTTCATTTGGTTTGAGTTGGTGACGAATTGATGGGATAATAGTGGTCTGATAGTGGCCAATGTGATGGTATTGGATTGGTTTGTGGTTGTGTGGCTTGAAGGAATGGAACTGCTGTTTGCAGTGCAATAATTTTTTTCCAGAATTGCGACGGTTTGCGACGGCTTGCGACGCCAATTTGGTTGGTATATTGCGACGGCTTGCGACGGCCACATTGTAACGCTTAACAACGGTTTGCGACGGCCACATTGTAACGCTTAACAACGGTTTGCGACGGCTTGGCGGTAAAATCAACTACTTGCCACGTAAGCAATTTACCGTTGCAAGCCGTCGCTAAAATGGCAACGGAGCCGTCGCTCAAGCCGTTGCAATTTTGGCATCGCGACGACTAAAATTGCGACGGCACTTTGCGACGGCTTGCGACGGCCGCCAACGCCTATCAGCCGTCGCAATTCCCCGTGCATTTTGTAGTGAGATCTTCAAATCATAATGCTTCCTATTCCTATTTACAAACCCTAGGCATCATCGAAACTTGCAAATTACAAACTATCGAGAAAATTAAAACTGAGGAGCCTGAAGCTTTGAAATATTCCCAAAGTTTAACAACTAAACAATAAGAAAGAACTAAAAATAAATGACTAACTTAGGGATTTTAGCGATATGCCACAAATACTAAAATACGATGTTGAAAAGCATCGCGCCAATCCTAATGTCTCAAGTGATGACGGCTCTACCAGACTCTTCAGTTCCTTTGAGACCGACATTGAAGCGGCTCTGGAGGTAATTTTCACATCAAATTTAAAAAAAATACAAAAAAAAAAATACGAATTGATTGTATAGCGATCGTTCCCTTTATAAGTGTTTCCTAAAAATAGGAAGGGAAGGGTGAATGAAGAGAAAACATTAGTGATGAACAAAGAGCGGTGAGAATGAGGAGAGAAATGTGAATATGAATGGAGATTTTGAACGATATTTAAAGAGGTGTATGGTTTATTCTAGAAATGTCGCATTTGTAGGTAGAGGCTGAGAGTATTCCAGAACCAGTCAAATACGGAAGATGCTATTTTTTTGCTTTGAATAAAACATGGTTAGACGAATGCTAATTTTTTGGTTTCAGCGAAATTTTAGGGAATTGACTATATTCCTAGTTTGTAAATACAATATTTCCTTCTTTTCTATGTTTGAAAATACAATATTTACTAATTAACGTGCATTAATTTCTTTGTTAACAAACATTAATTAAAATTGGAACGTACATTAATTGTTATTAAATATTTCATTATTTTTCTGCTCTTCTATGTATGCGCTCGTATATATAAATATATATTATATGTATAGACACACACTTTGTTTCCAATAAACTTTATTTTCGATATTAGCGGGGTAGTTTGAATTTGTTGAAAAAGTTTATTATATCCTAATTTAAATGACATTGAATGTCTAATTTATTAGGGAGATTATGTTAAATAACAATTTTGTATATTTTAAATTCATATATGAGGGATTTTGGGAAGTTCATAGTCGGACCAAAACTTTGCGCTTCAAAGAGAATTATTAATAAAGATAATGATATAAATACATATTATATGTATAGACGTACATTTTGTTTCCAATAAACTTTATTTTCAATTTTAATTATAATTAATTTAAGTTACTAATTTCATATTAATTAATTAATCAATCAAATAACCAATTGTTTTGCGACTACAATTTGTGGTTGAAAATTTCAAATGAACAAACTTTTAGGATTTTAATTTATTTAAATATTCTATCTACAATTAAGTTTTGATAATACATATAGGGAAGCGGTTAAAATTTGTAATGAAATCCTATTTACAGATGAGCGATATTAGCGGGGTAATTTGAATTTGTTGAAAAAGTTTATTACATCCTAATTTAAATGACATTAAATGTCTAATTTATTGGGGAGATTAGGTTAAATAACAATATAGCATATTTTAAAATTCATACATAAGGGCATTTTGGGAAGCTCATGGTTGGACCAAAACTTTGCGCTTCCAAGAGAATTATTAACAAAGATAAAGATATAAATACATATTATATGTACAGACATACACTTTGTTTCCAATAAATTTTACTTTCAATTTTAATTATAATTAATTTAAGTTACTAATTTCATATCAATTAATTATTCAATCAAATAATCAATTGTTTTGCGACTACAATTTATGGATAAAAATTTCAAATGAACAAACTTTTAGGATTTTATTTTATTTTAAATATTCTATCTACTATTAAGTTTTGAAAATACAGATAGGGAAGAGGTTAAAATTTGTAATGAAATCCTATTTAAAAATCCTCTTTTTGAGCTATATTAGCGGGGTAATTTGAATTTGTTGAAAAAGTTTATTACATCCTAATTTAAATGACATTAAATGACTAATTTATTGGGAAGATTAGGTTAAATAACAATTTAGTATATTTTAAAATTCATACATAAGGGAATTTTGGGAAGTTCATGGTCGAACCAAAACTTTGCGCTTCCAAGAGAATTATTAATAAAGATATAAATACATATTATATGTATAGACATACATTTTGTTTCCAATAAACTTTATTTTCAATTTTAATTATAATTAATTTAAGTTACTAATTTCATATTAATTAATTAATAAATCAAATAATCAATTATTTTGCGACTACAATTTATGGTTGAAAATTTCAAATGAACAAACTTTTAGGATTTTTTTTTAATATTCTATCTACTATTAAGTTTTGATAACACATATAGGGAAGCGGTTAAAATTTGTAATGAAATCCTATTTACAGATCCTCTTTTTGAGCGATATTAGCGGGCTAATTTGATTTTGTTGAAAAAGTTTATTACATCCTAATTTAAATGACATTAAATGCCTAATTTATTGGGGAGATTAGGATAAATAACACTTTAGTACATTTTAAAATTCGCACATAAGGGCATTTTGGGAAGTTCATGGTCAGACCAAAACTTTGCGCTTTCAAGAGAATTATTAATAAAGATGTGTTATATTTGTGTGTAAGTGCTGATTATGAAATGGTTGAGGGGTTGATTAAATGCTTGGCAGGGATAAACGTTGTTTGGATATTCCAAGTTTCCAACTTTCATTTCTCAACCTTTCGCTGACTTGCTGGGATGTCATTAACTTATGATCTGAGTGTAAAATCGATTAGTCATTTTTAGTGAGCCTTTGATTTAAAAAATTGATGTTTGTTGCTTATATCGATCATGCATTACCGTTTGGTATTTCTTATTGACTTATCGATTATGCACATACCTGCATAGTTCAGTGAAAGTTGAAAATAATTGGATCTTGCAGTTTTAGTGCAAGAATCTACCAAAAATCATGGTTTCTCCGTTAGATCTGCAAATATTCAACAAACGAAAGAAGAATAGAATGTCCAACTAGCACAGATGCAAAGAAAGTTTCTTTTGATGATATAACAAAACCCAAAAAAAAATGTGAATATTGATTGTTTTTTGCCTTTTTAGCATATCAAAAGTTCACGGCGTTAATGCTTCGTGCTGTCATTCATTACAAAAAAAAAGTATAACTTGGAAAAAAGAATCGTCTGTTGTACGTTGAAAAAAAAAACTCTTTTATTGTAGGTTTTCCCGCTTATGCTAAACATTTTGGAAAACTAAAGGGAATTTTAATATTTAAAAAAGTAAAGAAATTAAAAGTAAGGATGTTAGGCAATTATCTAAAGTAGTATTTCAAATATTCTTGCAGTTAATATTCACTTAGAGAAAGCACGTAAAATATTCGCACCCTTTTCCAAAGGAGGTTGCAAGGTTATTGCTTCTTGCCATGCCCATCCAGGTTCTGTTATACTACTATAAAGAGTTATTCACTAATACTCTTTGTATCCCGTTACTCTTTACTTTAACAATAAGTGGGCTGAGCCCAATGTCCACCAGTATTATAATTATTTCTTTCAGCCCATCGACTATTCTACTTGTATAAATATGTACACAAACCCTGTACAAATATTATTCATTCAACAGTAAAATCAGTTTCTGCTTATTTCTTTTATGGTATCGGAGCAATAAAGTGCTAACCGCATCTATATTCGATCCAATATTTTGTGTCTCTACAAATCTATCGAAAGTTAGATCATCAATCAGAAAAATCTCATCACTTGGATGCCTCCCATCCAAGATTTTCATCTCATCATTTGAGGGTTGAGGCCGTGATCATAAAAACTGTGCCACGCCTACTTTCAGTGGCTACATCAGTTTTCAAAATCACAGCTTAGCGACTCAAGACAAAGAATTCTTGCAGAAGATTTCAATTCAAGAAAGAGAGTTCAAGAGAAACTTACCTGTTTTGTAGCAGTCTTTGAGCAACCGCACACTTAATTTGATTTTAGAGCAGTCTTTCCAGCAACTGCATCTTTATACCGCATCAGAGAATCATGGTTGAAACAAATCCACCAAATTCTCCAAGATCGTCCGCAAGATCTAATCAAACCAGTGCTGAAAGCAATGAAGATCTTATTAAATCCATCATCAAGCCGCAAAGTAATATCATCTCGATTCAACTGGATGAATCAAATTATCTTTTATGGAAATTGCAAGTGGAAACAGCAGCAAAAGGTTATGGTTTTGAAGATTATCTCTATGGATCACAAACTGTTCCAGCAAAATACATCAGAGGTGCTGATAACAACTTAATTCCTAATCAAGAACATGCATCATATCAAAGACAGGACAATATTCTGAGTGCATGGCTAATGTTAACTGTAAGTTCATCAATAATGCCACAATTAATTGGTGTTAAGTCATCCCATGATATATGGACATCCCTAGAGAGATCATTTACTAGTCAGTCATCGGCAAGGGTGTTAAACTACAAGAAACAACTTCAAAGTATAAAGAAGGAAAATTCCAATATGAATGAATATCTAATGAAGGTAAAGAATCTATGTGATCAGCTAGCATGCACTAGAAACAAGATTGAAGAAAAAGAACAAGTTCTATACATAGTTGGAGGGTTGGAGGATGAATATGAAGCAGTAGTAGCATTTATAACATCCATAGAACCCATACCCTCATTGCAAAGTGTACACTCTATGCTACTAGCTCATGAAGACAGATTGTTGCAAAGAAAAGATCAAGTTTCTGATCCCTCAATTAACTATATCACTACAGAGAAAAAAAAATCAGCAGAACAATTCAAGAAATCAAAACAATAACCAAAGAGGAGGTCAGTCAAACCATGGAAGAGAAAGAGCTGGTAGATGGAATTCTAACAACAGACCCAAGTGCCAGATTTGTGAAAGGATTGGACACACAGCCAACAAATGTTATTTTAGATTTGATAATAGTTTTAATGTCAACCAACAAGGAAATAACAGCAATCCTACTGCTAATATGGTGAATAGTAGATGTTAAAAACAATCAAGAATCTACTTCAAATTCTGCTACTGCAGATGATATTCAAGATGAATCATGGTATCCAGATTCAGGAGCTACCCATCATGTTACCAACAATTTAAGTAATCTGAATCTTGGCAATTGAGAATACAAAGGTAAACAATCTCTAATTATGGGTAATGGAAATTCAATAATTATTTCACACACTGGACATGCTAGAATTAAGGGTGCTAAACAGATTTATTTAAACAACTTGCTATGTGCACCACACATTAGAAAAAACTTAATCAGTGTGTCATAGTGTGCCAAAGATAATAAAATGTCATTTGAATTCTATCCAAATCACTGTGTAGTTAGGGACATGCTGACTAGGAACATTTTATTGCAGGGTAGAGAACAAAATGGCCTATACAAGTTTGATTCTGGAAACCTCAGGAACACTGAGTTTAAAACAATTGGTGCAATGTGACTGAATTAGGCAGTAGTAATGGGTGCATGATATCTGATTTGTGGCATTATAAGCTTGGACACCCAAGTTCAAAAATTATGAAAGAAATTTTAGTTAACAATGATATCTTTGTTGATATGCCTAATGACTATGTGTGTACTTGTTGTCAAATGGGAAAGAGCCATAAATTGTCATTCCCAAATTCTGAAACCAAATATTTAAACCCATTAGAACTAATTGCTGTTGACCTTTGGGGTCCAACGCCAATTAGTACTGATTATGGGTACAACTACTATATTTCATTCATTGATGTTCATTCTGGTTTTTTTTGGATTTATTTCATGAAATCAAAATCTAACACTTGTAATATAGTAATGCAGTTTATATCTAGTGTTGAAAATCGGTTAAGTTACAAGGTCAAGACTGTGCAAAGTGATGGTGGTAAGGAATTTTTACCACTAAAGAATTACTTTTGCAAAAAAGGTATAACACATAGACTAACATGTCCTGAACAAAATGGTTTAATTGAGAGGAAACACAGACATATTGTTGAAACTGGGCATACAGTGTTAGCACAGGCATCAATGCCATTAAAATTCTGGCCTTATGCATTTGCAACAACTGTATACCTTATTAATAGATTGCCTATAAAAGTACTTGATTTAAAATGTCCCATTGAAGTTTTGAATCAAATCAAGCCCAATTATAAGGAGTTAAAAGCATTTGGATGTTTGTGTTTTCCTCATATCAGACCATTTAACAAGCATAAACTCGATTATAGATCAATTCCATGCACTTTTTTTGGCTATTCTATAAATCATAAAGGTTACAGGTTTCTGAGTAACAGTGAAGAATTTATATATTCAGACATGTCATATTTAATGAGAATGTGTTTCCATTTAAAAGTGACACATGCAAAACTACAAATAAAATTTATAATCCAAGAGTTTCGGTTCTAGTTTTTCCTGAACAAATTAGTGAAATTGTGCATGTGCAACACTTTGACAATGGTACAACACATACACAAAGTACACACACTACTAGTACACCACAACATTCAAATTCCAGAACAGAGGCCATGAATGAAGATGAAGATAGTGCAAATGGCAACAGTGATGATTCACCACACAATGGTGTGATACAGGATGAAAATAATGACAATGAAAACATTCAATCAGAAGAGAAAATGGAAGAAGCTCAAACTAAAAATCAACATCATATGGTGACAATGGCAAAAAGTGGTATATTCAAACCAAAAATCTTCTGTACTGAATTTAATGAGACTGAACCATCTACTTATCAACAATCCAAGTTGAATGATAAGTGGATATCAGCCATGAATGAAGAATTAGATGCTCTAAATAAAAAACAAACTTGGTCTCTTGTTCAACCACCCAAAAATAAAAATATTATTAGGTGTAGATGGACATATCGAATTAAAAGACATGATGATGGTACAATTTCTAAATACAAGGCTAGACTAGTGGCAAAAGAATATTCACAACAGTGGGGAATTGATTTCAGTGAAACATTCTCACCCGTTGTGAAACCCACTACAATCAGAATTATATTAACTATAGCCTTACATAGAAATTGGACCATCAAGCAGCTCGATGTTAATAATGTTTTTTTGAATGGTGAATTGCAGGAGGAAGTTTATATGGAGTTAACACCAGGACTTAAGGAGAAAACAAATGAAATAACGGTGTGCAAACTAAACAAGGCTATCTATGGGCTGAAGCAGGCACCACGTGTATAGTTCAACAAACTAAAGACAACTCTGTCAAAGTTTGGATACAGCCCTATAAGATCAAATAATTCTCTATTCACAAAATTCACTAATGAAACAGTGACCTATGTGTTGATCTATGTGGATGATTTCATAATCACAGGCAACTGTGAATCTGAAATCAAAACTATTACAAATCAATTGAACAATGAATTTTCTATCAAGGATCTGGGGGAATTATCCTACTTTCTAGGAATTGAAGTAATCAGGAACACAATGAGCTTCAGTTGAGTCAAAAGAAATACATTAAAGAAATTCTAGCAAGATAAAATATGGACAAGCCTAACCTTTTACCTACTCCAATGATAACTAGCTCTCACTTAAGCAAGGAAAAAGGTGAACCAACATGCAATGAAAAACTGTACAGAAGTATCATTGGAGCTCTACAATATGTAACAATAAACAGGCCAGACATATCTTATAGTGTCAATAAACAAGTCAATTCATGCAAAAATATCTCAGCGATCATTGGAAGGTTGTAAAAAGGATTCTAAGGTACTTAAGAGGCACCATTAATCAGGGCTTAATATAGAAGACTTGCAACAACCTAAATATCAATGCCTATGCAGATGCTGATTGGGCAAACGATTATGATGACAGAAAATCTACAAGTGGTTATTGTATATACTTAGGCAAGAATACTATATCATGGTGTGCAAAGAAACAAAATACTATTTCAAGGTCAAGTACAGAAGAAGAATATTGTAGTATTGCAAGTGCTACAACAGAAATCATGTGGATTCAATCACTTCTAAGTGAACTAAAGATTAACTCAAGTGCAAAGGCAACTGTTTGGTGTGATAACATGAGTGCTATAGCATTAACTGCTAATCCTGTGCTACACTCAAGAACTAAGCACCTAGAACTGGATATTTACTTCGTAAGAGAATTAGTTCAAAAAGAGAAGCTTCAGGTTAGTCATGTACCTTCTACTTACCAAACTACAGACATTCTAACCAAGCCATTGTCAAGACCTAGATTTGAGACACTGAGAGACAAGCTGTGCGTAGCTGAAATCACAAACCTCAAATCTCAAAGCAACGGAAGCAGAGAACAAACCCTAGCTGACAAAAGTGGTAGATCCAAAAGAATTAACCTCGAATCAGTCACAAACCCAAGCTTTAACCAAATCCCATAAATACTTCGACCAATCTGTCAAAAAAATCAAACATGAAGCCAAGGGGACTAAATCAGCTGCAAATAACAAAGCTGGGAAAGTTCAAAATCAAGCTAAAGTCAAAACTTGGAAAAGAAGATATAAAGAGGGAGAGAACAGTGTCAGAATTGAAGAAGATCGTCGAGAGAGATGATTTGGGAATTTTCCATGTTGTCTTCCATTTTTCAATCTCAAACCCTAGTTCGTATAACAGGTTTTGTGGGGGGTATGAAGAGTTATTCACTAATACTCTTTATATCCCATTACTCTTTGGTTTAACAATAAGTGGGTTGATCCCAATGTCCGGTAGTATTATAATTATTTCTTTCAGCCCATCGGCTATTCTACTTGTATGAAAATGTACACAAACCCTGTACAATTATTATTCATTCAACAGTAAAATCAGTTTCTGCTTATTTCTTTTAACTACCAAAGTTTCAATTGGATGTTGAGATGAGTAGTTCTTCATTTAATGCATTTTTGCTTTAACTGAAACTGCAGTGACATGCATGTCTAAATTAACATTGACTTACGTCATTGTTTTATTTTATATTGCTATTTAATTTTTCTTCTTCTTACTGTATGCTAAATTCATAAACAATTTTATGTTATCAAATGGGACAGGATTAAATTTGAATAAAACTTTGGAAAAAATTTTGAAAAATAAATTATAGGAGTACAACGTCAAATTATTATTTTTTTCTTTATATTTGTAGTTAGTTGTTCGATGTCTTCTGTGGCGGCAGATTATATCAAATAGAGATTCCAATAAGCAGGTAATACTTGAGTATCAAATAGTTATGTGATGTTTAAATTCCTTATAAACAATTAATGAATCACGTACCATCATAAAAAGGGTAATAAATTGTAAAACTAACTGTATGCAGGGGAAGGAGCATATGAAAGGTTTAGCTTAGAAGGAAAACATATGGTAGAAATGAACTAAATGAGTTAAATGGATCCGGGAATTTTGAGTACAAGTAATATCACTAGGAAATGAAGGAGGAGAGCAGAATTTTTATTGTTTATTATAGGTTGCTTCCCTTTTTTTTTCTTTTACAATGTACTTTCTTATAGTTTAAAATTTTGCACATAACTTATTCATGAATTTCATTTTTATTTCGTGAGCTATAACATCACTCTTCATCAAATGTTTATTAATTCAGATTGTTTAGAGAAAAGGACTATAAAAATTACGTAGACTACATCAAAGAAAATGTTAAATCTAAAAGTAAAATGATCACGAGATTCATGCACGGAATATAGATACAATAATCCTCATTTGAATGGGACATGTTAGATTCTTATTTATGACAAAATGCACAGCATTTATGTAAAAAAGGCACAATTCTCATAATAGCTGAAAATATTTACCAAAATGTCTACAGATAACAAGTGTAGGTATCATGCTTAAAAAGAAATATTTACAGTAACAAACAACTATTTACTTGCTAACTCTACTATCTACACTGTGGAAAAGATTTACATTCATAGATCATGAATTCAAACACTTTACATAATATACGTAGGAGTTAACATCTATTTTATGAAATAACATGTGTATACATATAGATTCATATAGCAAATTTTGCTACTCACAATAATCTAATAGTAATTATGAAATATTACCTATACATTAAAAAAGTGAACCACATTTTTCATACTCATGTTTCAACATTCAAAACAAAAAACACACGATTTATCATTTTATGACAACATGTCTCTATAGCTTCTTTCCAAATAAAACCAAAATGAAGTTCTATTAAAAGATATGCAATTATTCTCTACACATGAACCTGCACATGGGCAATAGAAGGCATAAATAATAGGACTGAAAGGAACATTGCATAATATAATTTCCACAATTATGTGCTTCGCAATAGCCTGTGTGTGTAGCGCGGCCCACACACTTGTATCCTATGTAAAAGAGGATATAACCTTCCTTATTTATACTAATAAATATAGAACTTATAATTGAAAATAGAGTTGGACTTAGTAGGCTAATAATGTAAAATATTATTTTTCATATGAACCTATGACGATAATAAAGTGTATGTGTGTGTGTGTATATAGGTCTATTATGCATGAAAATATGCAGGGTTAATACACTTTGAGAAGGTCTTAAGTGGGTGACTTCCTTTTTATCTAGTTTGGGCCTTAAGTGGTTAGGACTAGGATCCCTCTGAAGGTTTATTCCTTGGGGAGGAACCAAAGTCATGGGACTCACCCTTATTAGATCTAAAATAAGTCTTTGGGTCCTCCTTCTCTAAAAGTGGTTATGCATAAGCGGTAACGGAGTAGGGTAGTTCACGGAGGATATCCACTTCCTCTAGAAGTTTTTAAGGGCTCAACTAGGGACATGATTGTTATATGAAAGATATGTGGTCATTGCATGCTCACCAACTGTCCAAGCGAAGTCTTAAGCGTCATAGGTGTCCTACCGGGTAATATCAGTTAAGTAGTAACGTTCGCAATACTACTTCTCATATTACAAGTGAGAGTATAGACAATAAGAACATTGACGTACTAGGACGTGGTTTTAAAGGGCTAAGGTCCGCTCAGGGTTATAAGAGATCATAAGAATCCACCTTTAATAGGGCCATAAGTGACCGAGAATGCCACCTTCTTGGGTCTTCACCCTAAAGACTCTAATGAGTGATTGACTTGGATATCCTCCTCATTGGTTAGATACTTGGTGTTTGTGTGCATCCTGCGGGTTGCGAAGAAATACCTTGATATAGGTGACCTACTAAAAATATGCGTAAACGTCCTATCTCGGTATTATACTTTGGGAATACTACCTTGTGAAGGGTAGTGGAGTCGTGCGTGAAACATCTACAAGGTTAGGCTAGAATCACCGACCTTGATAGGCATATATCTTGGGTTGAACCAAATAGGTTACATCTGTGTATTATAATCTGTGTTGTAAATTTCTTAATCTCCAGAACTTGTTGTTCTGACCCCTCTCCTCATTACAACCTCCCAGGTTTCCTAGGGAAGGTCGGGTTCTCACAGGTATTTAAGTTTGGCTTTTGGTTCTCGTTCTCTCTCATGCTTGGTATTGGCAAATTGAATTACTTTGAAAAAGGTAGTTACTTGAGTTAATATAGTTTATCCTTTTTTTGTCTGTTGCGAGTTTTCTTTATCGTACTTTGATTATACTCATTCTCATTTTTGCATGTACCAGATATACACGCTCCATGCTTGGATGGGTTTGAGTTTCGATTTTTTTGTCAAAATTTGGAAATAGAAAAGTGTGTGGTGTTACACATTAGCTTGTTTTCTTCTCAACACAGTGTATGTTATTTTATCCAGGGTCTAAGGGTAATCTTTGCATAAAGGCATCAGTCTCCTAGAACCTGAGACACCTTTCTCCCAATGCTATTATCGATCCTACAGTTTTGTAAGCGTGATACTCACCCCTTGAGGGAAGAGTAACTAATCTTCGGACGTAAGATCTTAATGCCTAAGAAATGGCGGAGCCCGTTTAGTATGCTGAAATCAACTTGCTCTTTAACATACCTTAGATCCATCAACCATTTAGTTTCAATACGCATGCATTATTGAACCTAGTTCAGATGTTAACGAGAAATATCCTTAACAGCAGGCACACCAGAGCACGACAACGAGGCAGAAGCTCGGTTTAAGACATGGCTTACCACTGGCGAGCAAGATGAGGAGGAGCCCGCCACGCCTACGACGGTGGGGGCCTGACCCAAGAAAGCACGGATGTCCTTGATTGGCCTGAACTTGCACTTGGCCATAGTCAAAGACCCACGAGGCGCCTTACGAAGTTAATTGTGGTGAAGTCGCAAAAACCATAACAAGAGGGACGCCGTGCTTGGTTAAAGAGTTTATAGTGATTTATAATGGAACTAATTAAAATTTTCAGGTATTTAATATCATGTTTATTTGTTATTGTTTCACTTTCATTTGTAATCATTATGCATCTCACATGAACATACGCTTAAAGATTGAATAAATTTCATGTATTGATTTAGCATATAAGTTATCTTTGTTAGTTTTGAACAACTAATTTTTTTATTACAATGAAATCACTGTATAATGCTTATGAGCTGAAAATCAGTCCAGTTGAGTTAGTTTTGATAGCAAGAACGATATTTTATTAAAACATAGCACTTATCTTAATGATTTGAGATTCAAACTTAAATCTCTTGGATCTAGACCTAAACGACAATTTGGTTTTTGGGTCCTTTTGTATATTGCATTGGTGGAATTTTCCCTACACCATTTGGCAGAGCAAGAACATATATGGCACCTCCTTTTAATATTTTGTCTTGAATTAAAAGGTAGCTTATCCCGTTAACTCAGTACGTATTGTTAGAATTATTATCAATACACGATAGTGTTACGATGTTAGATCTGTTGTCAATACACGATTGCATTGCCATGTTAGATCTTTTATCAATACAGAATTGTATTACATTGTTAGTTATTTTGTCAATACACGATGTATTACAAATAGACTGTAGCAACAATCAATGTTACTCAATAATGCCACAATTATCAAGTCAAACTGTGATTACAACAACGACAATAAGCGAGACCGATTGTGCAATAGATTGGAGCGTACAGAACCGTCACCCATAGACTAGAAGATGAATATTTCAACAATATTCGAGTCCAGAAATGATTCTGTTTCCTTGAAACAATATTGTCGTCGTGTGCACCGATTGACGTAATAACAAATTGTTTCCCAAGATAAAACGGACCAACCCTGTAGCGTGGTGGCAGCAAACGGAGCTCTGACGAACTGAAATAGAGTATAGAAACTAGAACAGATGTGTACTCTAAAGAAGAGGTAACAAATTGAGAAGAATAACTAATAAGTATTCTATCTCGTTTTGGGCCATGTATTTATAAGCTAGAGGAGATGCCTATCTGAGCATTAATGACCTTTGGAAAGGTTGCGACCCTTTAACCAAGCGGTGCATGAATGTGCATACGCATTTAAAATGAAACGGTTGTATCCATTCAATTGAATGGACATGCCAGATCAAAAATGATCTAAATTACTCGTTTCAGCACAACATGCCGAAGCTGCAATCAGCAGCCTATTTAACCATGAGACCCCAAGAGTCCCAAGGCACAAGCCCAAATTTTGACACTAATAGAATATTGTGTCATAGACCCCAAGAGTCCCAAGGCACTAAGCCCTATTTTTGACATCAATATAATATTGTGCCATGGACCCCTAGTGTAACAACCAAGATTTTCAGAACCCATTAAAAAAAATTATTTTAGCTATTTTAATGGATTTTGAATATTTAAAATGATTTATTTAAAATAATGATGACTAAAAAAATTATTTTAATCAAAGTTAGAATGTATAAATTTATTTTAATTACAAAACGAGCCTAAAATGGCGCGGTAGTTTGAAAATTCGATTTCTAATTTCAATTTAATATACATAATTCAATATAAGTCAGAATTGGACGAAACAAGAAATATGCGAATCTGTTTAGCTATATCTTCTTAACGAAGGTAGGAAACTAAGATTTCACTTTATGAATGATAAGTTGTGTCTAGTTTAAAATTTGAATTAGTCGTTATGGTTAATTATATATATAGCCCTTAAAAACAGCCATTTTGCAAAGGACCTTCGTTTTACAATGAAAACACTTTTGTTGGATCTGGAATGTCAAATTATTGCTATATTCCAATTTTCATAATTTTTGGAATTAACATGTGTGCGTGGTGAATTAAAACGCGTTCGGTACTTTCAGTTTGAATTTAATCGACTAGAAAACGACCATTTTTCAAATGGTCTCCAAATTTGATGTAATTAATTTTGTTAGGACCGTATCATTAAAACATAGCTAGATTTATTTTTCGGGAATTTTGGAGTCAGTATGTGGCCCCGACAAATTAAAACGTACGTTAAAATCTAATATTGAATGTTTTATATTTTTATTTGCAGAATAACGGACTGAAACCGTCGAATGGGTTTGCGAATCATATTCCATTGTGTCTGATATAGGGTATATAGCTAGGAGCGACATTCGTTGGGTTGAATTTGGTGTTCAGATGTGAAAACAACATTTTTAGAATTAAATAAATTAAATAATTTAAATACATATATTATAACCAATCAGACGTCAACGTCAAACCTAATTCACTTTTCCAAACCCGATACCTCTTAGTTTTGAACGGCGTTAGGAGCTCAAACCATCTCTCCTCGATTCCTTTTAATCCACGCAATAAAATCAAACGATCCTTTAGAGGATTTTGTAGATTTCTCCTATCTCCAAATCCACACCAATTTGGGTATGTATCGTTGAGTGGATTGCTCGATTCGAGCCCTAGAAGAGCCGCTGCCTCGAGCTGAACTGCGTCACCGTTTCGCCATAGCACCTTACCACTCCACCATCGAAACGCGCACCACTCCAAGCTCTTCGATGTGGAGAAACCTGATCGCCTTCAAGCTACTCAGATCGGAAGAAAAACTGAAACCTAGTTTCAAACCTTTTCTGAAGTTAACGGCTGAGGTAATTAAATTGATTTGCAACACTTTAAAGCCGTGGCTAATTTAATTTATTTATAAAAAAAATCGTATCTTTTTCATACGATAACGAAATTCGATGAGACAGGAGACATTCGGACCGTGACATCGTTCACTACATTCTAGAAGAGACAAGAACACATTTGGAGCTCGCTACAATTTTAGAAGGAGTAAAAAAACCAATGTGAGATTTCTAAATTCAAATAAAATGAAGAAAAATATATTTGGTCGCAGACAGGGCTTAGTAGCTCCTGACACTGTCATCCACAGACCATGGACGATTTATTTGATTGTATTGTGATTGTGATTGTGATTGTGATGTATAATATATATATATATATGCGTTGTGAGAATAATATATAAACGCATTGTGAAAATTATATATATACGCATTGTGAAAATTTTATATATATGCGATGTGAATTATATATATATATATGAAATGTGAATAATATATATGAAATGTGAATAATATATATATGAAATGTGAATATATATATATATATATATGTATAAGAAATGTGAAATATATATATATATATATATGAAATGTGAATAATATATATATATATATATATATATGAAATGTGAATAAAATATATATATGAAATGCGAAAACTATTTGATTGTTAAAAAATATTTTTTTTAACATATATATGCACTGTATAAAATTATCATGTAATGGAATATTCAATTATGATTAAAAATTGAAATGGAAATTGGAATCATTTTTAAAACAAATTTATAAAATACGCTTTGTATGGAAATCGACGAAATATATAATATATATATATATATATTATATAATTAATGGCTAGAATAGAACGCGTCGCGCCGCGACCGTTCGCGAATTACGACCATTGACTTCGAATTGACATTACGGGTGATCCAACCCTCGGATTCTCCTAAAACCGAAACCTTGGGTTCGTATCGAAAAGAGCTTTCCAACGAATATAAGATATTTAAAATCTAACGGTTGGATTTTGAATTATGTCCAAATCAAATTTGGATAAGGTCGTTATGGATGCAGTTCGGTGGCCGTTATTGGAAATCGACTGTACGGGCCTTGATAAAATTATTACAAATATTAATAATTTCTGTAAAATCAAAATAAATGATTTTGAAAGAATTTGGATAAAAAATTCCACCTTTGTAATGATAAAAATATGTTTTTATCAAAATGAACTAGTATTTAACTAGAATAAAAATCCAATTTTTTTAAATAAATAAATTGGATTGAGAAATGGTTTTAATTTAACCTGAATTTCCAATATATGAATTGGATTGAATTTGGATTGAAATAATCTTCGGAATATTTCGATATTGGATTCTATGATTATATGGATATTGTTGAGGAATTTGGAAGATATATATTATTACTCCAATACGATATTTGTTGGTTTCAGAATTTGATGTTGAATATAAGCCGGTACTATTTTTATTCAGAGCCTTATGTTTAATATCAAATTGGACTTTGGGTTTGTCCTGGAATGTATTTAAATGACATTGGTTCTTTAACCCAGTTAAAGCAGGATTAATTTCCAGAAAATTGAATAATCAATAAGAAATGATTTTTGGGATTGAAACCAATTGGAGTTTGAATAAATATTTAATTAGATTGTGAATGAATAAATGGTAATTGAATTTACCAAAACACGAGATGTGATTAAACCAAATTTACTTGGTTGTTGATATTGATTGTGTTAGATTGATTGTTTGGATGATGCTCGACCAGTTCATGAGAAGAACATGCTTTTACATTTAGCATTTGGTTGGGTAGAAATATCTATGTGCGAACACCTTGTGAAGCACTTGACGATTTGACTATAAGGTGTTTAGCGATGTTGTTGAGTTTATTTCAAAATTTAATGAATGATTTTGAAATGATATTTTTCCTTACATGGAAAGAAATGTATTCCGAATTTGGATAGGGAACGTTTTATAAAAATATTTTATAAAACAGAAAGGATTTCGATGCCTAAACCTGATATTGTCGAAATGATTTCGAAATATATTATGTGTTTGACATTGTAGTTCAATGCATAACCGATTAGTGGCTATTGATGATGTATCTATTTGGTGGCGGAGAATTTATTCTCTTTCTTAACACCCTTCTTTGAGATGTACGAGCTCAAAAGTTATGTGATTAATCGTGGCTAATCATATGTGTGAATTGATGATGTGAAGTACTATAGTTTGGAAGTACTTGTGATTATTATGTTGTGAAATGATTTTCCCCACTTTGGGATAAAAATTGATTTAGCAAGTATGTGGCTAAAGATTCGTGTAACCCGAGAGTGACTAAAAGTGCGAGGGCGGTGTATGTCTTCCCCCATAGTGTGGGATGGTCATCGTCGGTGTAGCCTGCCCCAGAGTGTGGTAGGTGCATATATATATATATATATATATATATATATATTAGTTCGATTAGGCGCGTACAGCCTTATCTGAGGGTCGTGCTCGCTATTTGGTTGCATGCTTGTTTGTATGCATTGTTATGTTTTGGAATTCATATTTCCAAAGATTTTGGTTTGAGATCCCGAAGTGAAATCTATTTTGATATAAAAGCTAGATATGTATTTCAAATGATTTGAAATAGAAATCGGGAAATAAAGTCCAAAGGAATAATTTCTGTAAATTGAATTGGATTTGGAAAATCTAAGTGTGGTGATTAATTTAAATGGGTAGATTGGGATATTGCATGTTGATTGATGCATAGTTAATCCATATCTCTATTACTGATTGTTGTTTATACACGGGCATTCATGGGGGTAAACCTGTTCCGCGTTAGCGGCGTGGTCCTTTGATTTGTCTTATTATTAAATAAGTTAATTTTAACTGTAGAGTTTCTCACAACAGTCCTATGACTGACCTATAGTTTGTTTTTCCCTTGCAAACTCGGGTGCCCCTATTTTCCACATGGGCAGTCGAGTAGTTTATTTTGCAGATATATATTGAGTAGGATTCTGGATTGAAGCTTTTAGGCATTGATAATCTTCCGTTGTGCATTGTATTTCATTTATTGTAAATTATCTTCAGCTGTATTATTATATTCGATGTACTCTAATATTCTGTACTCTAGTGTAACATTATTATGATGTTTATTAAAGTCTTCTATTGTTGTTCTGATGTTGTTGTATACCCATAGTTAGCGAACCGACGATTTTCGACTTTCGAATCGGGCCTTGCGGTCGATTCGAAGGGCAGGGGTTTTCGGGTCTCTACACCTAGAGTCCCACTGCAATAAGCCCAAATTTAACATCAATATAGTATTGTGTCTTGGCATAGCTATGTTTACAAGCCCTCTTCTCCTTTATTTATATAAGCCTATAGATAAATGGGTATTCATATTTCATAATGTGGGACTTAGGTTTTCTTTCCTCTCTTCTTCCAAAATTTCATCTTTCTCTTTGTAACACCCCGTATGTTGAATAACTTGCTATAATATAAAACAGGGCAGAATTAAATTTTAAAATCTGAATCAGGGGAAACGGGCTATGCCATTGCATTCGTCTCGGAAAAATACGCGAAATAGAGTCCGAGTTTTCGAAAATCGGAGTCCGTGTGACCCAGTTAAGGCCCGAAGACGTTTCAGAAAATTTAAAACAGATTTTAAATATTAAAATTTCAAATTTCAGAAGTGGCGGGAAAATTCCCGCCAGACTGAGGGAGTCGACCTGGGGGTCGATATGGGTGTCAACCTGCCCACCAGGTCGACTAGGGTGTCGACCCTAGTGTCGACCTGGGGGTCGACCTCCCTGGTCGAGCCCAGGTGACCTGGGTGCACCAGTTTGGCTTTTGGGTTGTGTTTTGGTGGCTAGGACGAGATCTGACGGCTCTAATCTGATTTAGGGTTAATCTAATGGCCTAAAACACCTAACTAATCTATAAATACAACTTAAGACTACCCTAATTCATACTAAAAATAGATACAACACCGTTATGCCGTCAAAATGCAACTTGAAGGAGCCTCCATCCAATTAAAGAGGAAGATAGCTTCTCAAATCAACCTCTAATCAACTCTAGCAACTTAATCTTCTTCTTAGGAGTGCTAATCAACAAGTTGTGAGTTTCTATAGCCTTAATGACCAATTGTTGAAATGATTATGATAGGATATAATGAGGTTATGGCTATGAATGTTGATCAATGCAAGATTATGTTATCATATGCTATGTGTTTGTGATGTTATGCAAGTTATGCAAGTTATGTGCTATGTGTTCATGATGTTATGCAAGTTATGCAAGTCATATGCTATGCGATCATGATGTTATGCAAGTTATATGCTACATGTTCATGATGTTATGCAAGTTATGCAAGTCATATGCTACATGTTCATGATGTTATGCAAGTTATGCAAGTTATATGCTATATGATCATGATGTTATGCAAGTTATGCAAGTGTTAGGCTATGTGTTCATGATGCTAGTTATGCAAATTGCTATGATAAACATTGATCCACTATGACACCATGATTATGCAATTTTGGTGTATGATTATATGCAAGTTCATATATGATATGTATGCAAGTTTGGTGTATGATTATATGCAAGTTCACATATGACATGTTATGCAAGTATGGTGTTTGATTATATGCAAGTAACATGTGCAAGTTTACACCTTTGTATGATATGCATACATATGCAAGTTAACCCCTTTGTATGTCATACATACATATGCAAGTTTACCCCTTTTGTATGACATAAGTAACTTATGCAAGTTAACCTCTTTATGACATATGTGATTCATGCAAGTTTGGGTTGGTTATTTATGCTAGTTGGGTTTGATGCTATATGCATGTTGACACCTTTAAACCCATGTTGATGCTAATGTTATGCAAGTTGAACCCATTGTATTTGTGATGAATCTTCCCTTTTATGTCATGTTGGCGAATTACATGGGGAACGATGGGGTTAATATACATGTTAATGAAATGGTGTGAAGTTGGTATGATTATGCATACCATAATGTGGATGGACATAATTAAGTCAATTATGTACATCGTTAAAGTTGGAATTAATTAGGGAAAATTAATTCGAAATATGGGGGTGATTAATTAGGTGTAATTAATCGACTAAGACACGAGGTTGGACCCTTTTTGTAGCATAAGACTGCCCGGAACCGATCGGCAAATCCAGCGGCTACAAATGATTGGTCCAATGTGAGAGGTCTTAGGCAAAAACTAAATACGTGACAAGTGTAAAGACACGAGGTTAGACTCGGTTATGGCGTAAGGCTGCCCGGACCCAACCGGCAAATCCAGCTGCCATAAAAGATAGTCTAATGTGAGAGGTCTTTACAACGGTTACGTTCTTAATCAATTAAGAAACACTTAACCAGATAAGCATGTAGGGGGGCATGAAGGGTTAAGTGGGTGCCTTGGGTGGCATGTGGAAATCAAGTAAGTGCCTTGGGTGGCATGTGGAAATCTAGTGGGTTGCCTTGGGTGGCAATAGAAAAATACGATTAGAATACTTAACCAAGTGGAAACATGTAATTAAACATGATTAAAGGGTTAAGTGGGTTGCACTAGATAAAGGGACAAGCTTAGGTGGGTAGCTTGTGGGGGCCCATTTCAACCAGTAACCCATATGTATCTTATTGGGCTCGACCCATGTTGAGGACGGGATACGCGTACTGGGCTTGACTATAAGAGGCCAAAACGGGTTAGCGGTGGCAACGCAAGTCCAACGGGTTTCATATGCGTATGTGGACCCGGGCTGGTAGGTAAGACGTTGTTGCATCGTGTAGGTATAAGCCATGCACCATTGATTGTATCGAGTTGCCACTTTGGGGAGTGATACACCCCACTGTGGGGCCAGCACAAGTATCTACGGTAGGGAGCCGATCGCTTAGGGAGTAGTGGGTACACCTAGTGGAGATAGGGGCAGACGGCACCTATGTAGTCAGCTAGGGGTACACGAAACTACTGGGTAAATTTTCTAAGTTCTTGGGTGGGATCAACCTTTAAGTAGGAGTGACTGGTGTGGTGCAGTTAGTAATTACCCTTGGGTGGGTAGATGCGTCTTTACCGTTATCTTAGTTCATCCTATGTCTAGTTGGCTACATAGTGTAGTCATTTATCCCCAGTCATCCCGTACCAAGTTTATATCATACCCTAATTACTTTAATGATTGTGTTGTTAAAGTTATAGGGCTCACTCAGACTTATGTCTGACCCCGTTGTTTTTATCTTTTTCCCCCTCAGGTCCTTAGGTTGGGCCTAGCACTAGTGGGCTTTGATCAGATTTCTTTATCTATCTTTTGGAGCTTGGACCGTGATGTAAAGCCCAGCTTATCTTTTCTAGTATGGCTATTGTTTATGCAGTGGGATTATGTACTTATGTTTTTATCAAGATGGATATTTAGTACTTGACTCTTTATGGTGTTGTAACTAAACATGTTTACCTTCTGCTGCAATGAAATAATGTTTTAGATTTTCAAGTATTTATATCTGTCTTGTTGTAATTTTTCTGTTCTATATTCACTTAAAATGCTCCACCGAAGTTAAGGCATTCCCTCAGTGAGTGACCTTAGCGGGTGTGGGGTGTTACACGTGGTATCAGAGCGAAGGTTACCAGAACAGATAAAATTTTTAGAAAATTATTTTTTCTAAAAACATTTTTGGAAGAAGTATTTTCAAAAACATGTCTTTTAAGAGAAAAGTTTTTGAAAGAAAAGCATAATCCCCAATAGCTATATCTTTATTTTTCGAATTCTCCGTTTTGAATCTTTCCTTTTTCGTTTCAGCATGGCTGAAGATCTTAACTTTCCGGAGGGTGTGACGATACCAGTATGGTATAGGAGATTGATGGAGGCTAGGGCCGCCACTGCGGGTCCAGCAAATGTTCCTCCACCAGCAGTAGCACCCGACCTTCCTCCTCCCCCTCCTCCTCCTCGCACGGATACTTTCGCTAAGACTTGCAAGGAATTTAAGGCTATGGGAGGGAAACCTTTTCAAGGATCAGAAACTTTTGTGGAGGCTAGAGATTGGCTTAAGGAGGTGGAAGAGTTGATAGACATCTTTGAGATGGAAGAAGGAAAGAAAGTCAAGTTAGCTGCTTGGTTAATGAAGGGAGAGGCCTCATTCTGGTGGGAGGTTACTAATGGAGAACGCCCTGTTGACTCTTGGGCGGATTTCAGGCAAAGATTTGTGGCAAAGTTTCTCTCAAGGGCAGAGGAAAACTTGTATATGGAAAGGTTCTTGACTCTAAAGCAAGGAAACCTCTCGGTGAAGGAATATGTCAACAAGTTTAATCAATTGGCAAGGTTTGGCATAGACATGGTGAATACACCGGAGAAGAAGGCTTTGAGCTTCGTTAAGGGGTTGAATGAACCAATGCATGGATTGGCTATGACTCACATCCCTATGGGGGCCACCTTTGAGAAGCTAGTAGACATGGCACTCATGCATGAGGAAGAGAAGGGTCCCAATGCTAATAAGGCACCCGAGAAGAAAGGAGATCAAAAGAGACGTCAGTAGCAACAACAAATCAAGGGTGGGAAAGGCAACGGTGGCAAGGGAAAGAAGAAGTGCTTCAATTGCGGGACACCAGGCCACCTAAGCAAAGATTGTCGGAAGAAGAAGAAGACGGGCTGCTTCCACTGTGGCGAAGTAGGGCATCTAGTGAAGGACTGCCCTAAGAAGGGGCAAAGGACGGGATCTACCTCAGGAGGACAGGTGCAAGCTCTTATGGCACCGGGTCAGGCAAGGGGGCAAGTTCAGGCTCTTGCGGTTCCATCGATTCAGGAAAGAGGTAGAACTATTTCCGTTGAAAGTCTGGTTTTTCTGTTTGATCATCCTGTCCATACATTGTTTGACTCTGGCGCATCGCATCCGTTTATCTCATCATCATTAGTTGAGTCACTGCACTTAGACGCCAGTCTAGTAGATGATCCCTTGGTTGTTTCAAACCCAATTGGGGGCTCCACTTATTTGTCCATGATATGTTTGGGTTTGAAGATTTCTATACTTAGCGTTGAGTTTAGATGTGATGCTTTTGTTTTGGGCTTCACGGGCTATGGGTTGATTTTGGGCATGGACTGGTTATCCAGTAATGGTGCCGTTCTTGATTGTGAAAGGAGAGTTGTTAGGCTCATGACCCGCTTGGGGAACACTCTCGAGATCTCTTGTAATCCCATGGATTCTGTTATGCTAAGTTATCTTGAATCGCTTGACTCTTCGTTCGAGAGTTTGCAATCTGTTAGAGTGGTCCGGGAATACTCGGATGTGTTTGAGGAGGTGAAGGGCTTACCTCCGAAGCGGGAGATAGACTTCTGAATATATCTGGTGGATAACGCTAAACCAGTATCTTTACCAGTGCGCCACATGGCTCCTCGTGAGAGGAGGGAACTCCATAAGCAAGTAGGGGAGTTGCTTAAGAAGGGGTTCATAAGACGAAGTATATCGGAGTGGGGTGCTCCAGTAGTTTTTGCCACGAAGGCAGATAGGTCCCTCAGACTTTGTGTAGACTATAGAGAACTCAACAAGCTCACAAAGAAGAATAGACACCCATTGCCGAGGATTGATGATCTCTTTGATCAGTTGGTTGGCGCCTCAGTATTTTCGCAGTTGGACTTTGCCACGGGGTTTCATCAGTTGAGAGTGGCTGAGGATAGCATAGACAAGACTGCCTTTAGGACTCCGGATGGTTTCTATGAGTGGCTGGTGATGCCATTTGGTTTGACGAACGCCCCTTCATACTTTGTTGATTTGATGAGTAGGGTGTTCAGGGAGTTCCTTAATAAGTTCGTGGTGGTCTTTGTGGATGACATCTTAGTATTTTCTAAGAGTGAAGAAGAGCATGCCCTACATCTTAGGGAAGTGTTGGAGACTCTTCGAGCGCATAGCCTTAAGGCTAAATTCTCTAAATGTCACTTCTGGAGGAAGGAAGTGCGGTTCTTGGGGCACGTGGTCTCCAAGGAAGGGATATCTGTGGATCCCGCGAAGGTAGTATCCATCCAAGATTGGAAGGTTCCGAAGAATGCTACCGAGGTGAGGAGTTTCTTGGGGTTGGCTGGCTACTATAGGAAGTTTATCAAGGACTTCGCGAAGATATCAACCCCATTAACTCGCTTGACAAAGAAGAATCTGGTCTTCGCATGGGACGTAGATTGTGATGATGCGTTCCGACGGTTAAAGAGAGCTTTAACCACAGCTCCAGTCTTAGTGTTTCCAGATGGGAGTAAGCCATTTGTTGTCTATACCGATGCCTGTGGGACAGGACCGGGCGCAGTCTTAATGCAAGAAGGAAGGGTAATAGCCTATGGTGGAAGGCAGTTGAGAAAGCATGAGAAAAATTACCCTACCCATGATTTAGAGTTGGCCGCTGTTGTTTTTGCGCTTAAGACTTGGCGCCATTATCTTCTTGGCGAGAGATTCGAATTGTTCACTGACCACAAATCATTGAAGTACTTGTTTTCTCAGAAGGATTTGAACTTGAGACAACAAAGGTGGATGGAGTTCTTAGCATCCTATGATTTCGAGATAGCGTATACCCCTGGCAAGGGTAACGTGGTGGCAGACGCCTTGAGCAGAAAAAGGTTGTCCTTGAGCCCATTGTTCGTGGAACGACGAAGCTTGGAATTTATCTCGATGTTTGATTTCAGACCTTCCGTTGACTATATACCCGGTTTGCTAGCATCCTTGGAGGTTTGACCTACTCTTTTGGGATGGATTGGCGAGGCACAGAGGGACGACCCACAGTTGGTTGAGTTGGTAGAGAGGCTCATAAGGGGGGAGTCGTCCAGCCATTTGAGTAGGTACACCATAGACGATAGGGGGTGCTTGCGTAGAGACGGTAGACTTTGTGTACCGCAAGACGAGGGTTTGAGGAAGGCTATTCTTGATGATGCACACCGTTCTAGGATGACCATTCATCCCGGTGGGGACAAAATGTACCAAGACATGAAGCGAGTTTTCTTTTGGGCCGGTATGAAGAAAGATGTGGCCGAGTATGTCGCTAGATGCTTGGTGTGCCAACAAGTGAAAGCGGAGCAAAAGAAACCCGGTGGGTTGCTTCACCCATTGGAAGTTCCGCAATGGAAGTGGGATAGCGTCTCGATGGATTTTATTGATGGGTTACCTAGATCGAGGAAGGGTAATACGGGAATTTGGGTTGGGGTAGACAGACTTACTAAGAGTGCTCATTTCATACCCGTAAAGAGCAAGAGGACTGCTCCATGGCTAGCTTCAGTTTATCTTCGAGAGATAGTTCGATTGCATGGGGTACCCTCTAGCATAGTGAGTGATCGAGATCCTATCTTCACTAGCGAGTTTTGGAGGAGTTTGCAAGAAGTAGTGGGGACTCAATTGTGTTTGAGCACCGCATATCATCCTCAGATGGACGGCCAGACCGAGAGGGTGAATCGTGTTCTGGAAGACCTTTTGAGGCTTTGTATCTTAGATTTTGGAGGTACATGGGAAGAGTATCTTCCATTGGTGGAGTTCGCGTATAATAACAGCTTTCAGTCCAGTATTGGTATGGTTCCTTTCGAAGCTCTTTATGGAAGGCCTTGTCGATCACCTACATGTTGGTGGGAATCTACGGATAAGATCTTGCTTGGTCCTGATATGGTTAGAGAGACTTCGGAAAAGATTGATTTAATTCGAAGAAGGATGAAAGCGGCGCAAGACAGGCAGAAATCTTACGTGGATAAGAGGAGGACGAATCTGGAGTTTGATGTTGGGGACATGGTCTTTGTCAAGGTATCTCCATTACGGAATGTGGTTCGCTTTGGGTCCGTTGGGAAGTTAGCACCAAGATTTGTAGGACCGTTTCCTATTAAGGAAAGGATTGGACGGATGGCATATAGAGTGGATCTACCCGAGAGACTTAGTGGGGTGCATGACGTATTCCATGTTTCACATTTGAGGAAGTGCCTACATGAGACCGCAGAGGTGGTAGAGACGAGCTTGCTTAGAGAAGTGGAGGTAGAGCGTAATGCGACTATTCGACGAGCTCCTACCCGCATCCTTGGGTCAGAGATTTGGAAGTTGAGAAACAGAGAGGTTCGACTAGTCAAAGTGCAATGGGGAGAGGATGAGAGCAATGCTACTTGGGAGACAGAAGCGAAGATGCGTTCATTATACCTATTCCTTTTTGAGGGTATGTCTTTTAACTTCTATTTTATCGTTTGTCTAGTACTTATCTTATCTTTAGTATGTCCTCTCATTAGTACCTTTGACCTTTAGATAGGATAAACCTATGGTTGAAACATGTGTTTGAGACATGTTATGTTTGATGGATGCGTGTGGATGCAAGTGGTTGCTAGTGGTTTCTCGTGGATGCATATACACACACTTTAGACACTAGATCGGCTCAATCACTTCATATTGCATATTGCATATAACTGTGTGTAGGTAGCTATATTAATGGATGTATAATGGTTGCGTTATCATATGGATGATGCATTTTGGTGTATGGTTGTGCACACATGTAGAAATAGTATGTGTCGATAGGGTTCTTTCGCATACATATTGGATGCATGGCACTATCATGGTTTGCATTAAGGAGGTCAACTGAATCAGTAGACCGCCTGATTTTGCATTAGACAAGGAACATATACACACACTTTTTGCATATGTTCATACATCATTAGAAACTCTAAGGACAATGGATGCCAGTGTTTGATGGTTTGAGTAGATGGTTGTTTGGTTGGTAGGATGCGTTCTTCGACTTAGAGATTTCGGGGACGAAATCCTTTAAGTAGGGGAGAATGTAACACCCCGTATGTTGAATAACTTGCTATAATATAAAACAGGGCAGAATTAAATTTTAAAATCTGAATCAGGGGAAACGGGCTGTGCCATTGCGTTCGTCTCGGAAAAATACGCGAAATCGAGTCCGAGTTTTCGAAAATCGGAGTCCGTATGACCCAGTTAAGGCTTGAAGAAGTTTCAAAAAATTTAAAACAGATTTTAAATATTAAAATTTCGTATTTCAGAAGCGGCGGGAAAATTCCCGCCAGACTGAGGGAGTCGACCTGGGGGTCGACATGGGTGTCGACCTGCCCACCAGGTCGACTAGGGTGTCGACCCTAGTGTCGACCTGGGGGTCGACCTCCCTGGTCGAGCCCAGGTGACCTGGGTGCACCAGTTTGGCTTTTGGGCTGTGTTTTGGTGGCTAGGACGAGATCTGACGGCTCTAAACTGATTTAGGATTAATCTAATGGCCTAAAACACCTAACTAATCTATAAATACACCCTAAGACTACCCTAATTCATACTAAAAATAGATACAACACCGTTATGCCGTCAAAATGCAACTTGAAGGAGCCTCCATCAAATTAAAGAGGAAGATAGCTTCTCAAATCAACCTCTAATCAACTCTAGCAACTTAATCTTCTTCTTAGGAGTGCTAATCAACAAGTTGTGAGTTTCTATAGCCTTAATGACCAATTGTTGAAATGATTATTATAGGATATAATGAGGTTATGGCTATGAATGTGGATCAATGCAAGATTATGTTATCATATGCTATGTGTTTATGATGTTATGCAAGTTATGCAAGTTATGTGCTATGTGTTCATGATGTTATGCAAATTATGCAAGTCATATGCTATGTGATCATGATGTTATGCAAGTTATGCAAGTTATATGCTACATGTTCATGATGTTATGCAAGTTATGCAAGTCATATGCTACATGTTCATGAAGTCATGCAAGTCATGCAAGTTATATGCTATATGATCATGATGTTATGCAAGTTATGCAAGTGTTAGGCTATGTGTTCATGATGCTAGTTATGCAAATTGCTATGGTAAACATTGATCCATTATGACACAATGATTATGCAAGTTTGGTGTATGATTATATGCAAGTTCATATATGATATGTATGCAAGTTTGGTGTATGATTATATGCAAGTTCACATATGACATGTTATGCAAGTATGGTGTTTGATTATATGCAAGTAACATGTGCAAGTTTACACCTTTGTATGATATGCATACATATGCAAGTTAACCCCTTTGTATGTCATACATACATATGCGAGTTTACCCCTTTTGTATGACATAAGTAACTTATGCAAGTTAACCTCTTTTGACATATGTGATTAATGCAAGTTTGGGTTGGTTATTTATGCTAGTTGGGTTTGATGCTATATGCATGTTGACACCTTTAAACCCATGTTGATGCTAATGTTATGCAAGTTGAACCCATTGTATTTGTGATGAATCTTCCCTTTTATGTCATGTTGGCGAATTACGTGGGGAACGATGGGGTTAATATACATGTTAATGAAATGGTGTGAAGTTGGTATGATTATGCATACCATAATGTGGATGGATATAATTGAGTCAATTATATACATCGTTAAAGTTGGAATTAATTAGGGAAAATTAATTCGAAATATGGGGGTGATTAATTAGGTGTAATTAATCGACTAAGACAAGAGGTTGGACCCTTTTTGTAGCATAAGACTGCCCGGAACCGACCGGCAAATCCAGCGGCTACAAATGATTGGCCCAATGTGAGAGGTCTTAGGCACAAACTAAATACGTGACAAGTGTAAAGACACGAGGTTAGACTCGATTATGGCGTAAGGCTGCCCGGACCCAACTGGCAAATCCAGCTGCCATAAAAGATAGTCTAATGTGAGAGGTCTTTACAACGGTTACGTTCTTAATCAATTAAGAAACACTTAACCAGATAAGCATGTAGTGGGGCATGAAGGGTTAAGTGGGTGCCTTGGGTGGCATGTGGAAATCGAGTGGGTTGCCTTGGGTGGCAATAGAAAATACGATTAGAATACTTAACCAAGTGGAAACATGTAATTAAACATGATTAAAGGGTTAAGTGGGATGCATTAGATAAAGGGACAAGCTTAGGTGGGTAGCTTGTGGGGGCCCATTTCAACTAGTAACCCATATGTATCTTATTGGGCTCGACCCATGTCGAGGACGGGACACGCGTATTGGGCTTGACTATAAGAGGCCAAAATGGGTTAGCAGTGGCAACGCAAGTCCAACGGGTTTCATATGCGTGTGTGGACCCGGGATGGTAGGTAAGACATTGTTGCATCGTGTAGGTATAAGCCGTGCACCATTGATTGTATCGGGTTGCCACTTTGGGGAGTGATACACCCCACTGTGGGGCCAGCACGGGTATCTACGGTAGGGAGCCGATCGCTTGGGGAGTAGTGGGTACACCTAGTGGAGATTGGGGCAGACGGCACCTATGTAGTCAGCTAGGGGTACACGAAACTACTGGGTAAATTTTCTAAGTTCTTGAGTGGGATCAACCTTTAAGTAGGAGTGACTGGTGTGGTGCAGTTAGTAATTACCCTTGGGTGGGTAGATGCGTCTTTACCGTTATCTTTGTTCATCCTATGTCTAGTTGGCTACTTAGTGTAGTCATTTATCCCCAGTCATCCCGTACCAAGTTTATATCATACCCTAATTACTTTAATGATTGTGTTGTTAAAGTTATAGGGCTCACTCAGACTTATGTCTGACCCCGTTGTTTTTATCTTTTTCCCCCTCAGGTCCTCAGGTTGGGCCTAGCACTAGTGGGCTTTGATCAGATTTCTTTATCTATCTTTTGGAGCTTGGACCGTGATGTAAAGCCCAGCTTATCTTTTCTAGTATGGCTATTGTTTATGTAGTAGGATTATGTAATTATGTTTTTATCAAGATGGATATTTAGTACTTGACTCTTTATGGTGTTGTAACTAAACATGTTTACCTTCTGCTGCAATGAAATGATGTTTTAGATTTTCAAGTATTTATATCTGTGTTGTTGTAATTTTTCTATTCTATATTCACTTAAAATGCTCCACCGAAGTTAAGGCATTCCCTCAGTGAGTGACCTTAGCGGGTGTGGGGTGTTACACTCTTGCTCATTCATTTCCAATAATCACCCGCACGAATAAGCAGTCGTTCTTTGTTTCACGAATCATTTATCGCATCGGTTAAAGTAGCACATAGGCCTTGAACTTTCCTAGTGATTACCTTTTTGAATCACAGGCGAATCAGTAGACATAGACTGTACTCAAATTGTAAGCCTTTTGTGTAATACCAAAGTAGATAACACACGATAAATGTTTCTTATAATCTTTCGTTCTCTATATGTGTTCGTTTTTGCCTTGAACACCTACCTGGTCTTATAAGTGCTTAGAGCATTTGGCCTCATAATTCTCTTTGAAGCGGCGCCTTCACACTTACGTAGGTGATTCTGTAAAGTGTATTCTCTAATTCCTCGAATACAAACATCATTAAAAGTATTAATACTTACCCTTATTCAACATATAATGCACTGACTTATCATAGGAATGGTTAGTGTATAACAGTGCCATCAAGTTTCTCTTAAACTTCGTTTTCCCTTTGAGCCTAGATCTTGGGATCGCCAGTCAACTAGCGGGGTTTCCATTTTAGAAAAACCTTTATTCTATAGGCCAAAGCCCCATTCTCATCGATAAGTTTTAAATTCTCTCTCTAGGTAAGCCTTTTGTAAGTAGGTCTACTAAGTTATCTTTAGATCGAATGTAATCTATTGTGATAACCCCATTAGGGAGAAGTTGCCTTATCGTTTTATGTCTATGACGAATATACCTAGATTTACCATTGTGTAGTGTACTATTAGCTCTTCCAATAGCTGATTGACTATCACAATGTATACATATTGGAGGCATAGGTTTGCTCCAATTAGGAATGTCTTTCAGGAAGCTTCAAATCCATTCTGCTTCTTCAACAGTCTTATCTAGTGCAATAAACTATGATTCCATCGTAGATCTAGCGATATAAGTCTGCTTGGTTGATTTCCATGAAATTGCTCCATTTTCTAATGTGAACACATATCCACTTGTAGACTTTGTACCATATGATCCAGCGATCCAATTTGCATCACTGTATCCTTCCACTATTGAAGGATAGTTTGTATAGTATAGATCACAGCTTTGCATATACTTTAGACATCCTATAACTTTGATTATCACTTTCCAATGATGTTCAACGGGATTGCTGGTAAATCTACTTAGTTTACTTACAGCATATGCGATATCAGGCCTAGAACAATTCATAACATACATGATACTTCCTAGTATAGGAGAGTATTCTAACTGGTAGATACCATCATCAGTGTTCTTTACCCAATTTTGGTTCATATGTACTGGTGATTTTGCAATAGTTACATTATATTGCTTGAATTTTTCAAGTATTTTGGTGATGTAATGCGATTGGGATAATGCATATCCCTGTGGTGTTCTCAGAATTTTTACACCTAATATCACGTCAGCCAGTCCTAGGTCTTTCATAGCGAATCTAGAGGATAACATATCCTTTGTAAATGTTACTATGGTCTTGTTATTGCCTAGGATCAACAGGTCATCAACATTGAGACCAACAATGACATCCAATATGTGTGTATACATACATTTATCTGATTCATTTATCGTGAATCCATTTGATAACATAGTTTTATCAATCTTTTCATGCCATTGTTTTGGAGTGTGCTTAAGGCCATAAAGAGATTTTACCTCTTTGCAAACTTTATTCTCATTTTCTGAGCTCGGAAATCCTTCAGGTTGTTTCATATAGATTTCTTCCTCTAGTTCACCATTCAAAAATGCAGTATTAACATCCGTTTGATGTATTTCTAAGTCATGTATGGATGCAATAAGCATTCTTATGACGTTATCCATGTTACTGGTGAATATGCATCAAAACAGTCCAGGTCTTCCTTTTATCTAAATCCTTTGACTACCAAACGAGCTTTGTACTTGTCTATTGAACCATCAGGTTTCAATTTCTTTTTAAATATCCATTTATTACCTAAGGTCATACGTCCTTGAGATAAATCAGCCGATTCCCATGTATGATTGGACATAATGGATTCAATCTTACTGTTAATCGCCTCTTTTCAATAAGGGGCATCGCTGGAAGACATAGCTTGTTTGTATGTCATGGATCATCTTCTAACATAAAGGTATAGAAGTCTAGTCCAAAGGTTTTTTTAAGGTTCTTGGCCTTTTACTTTTTCTTGGTTCTTCCACTTGTCGCTCAGCACTACGTTGCTGAGTGTTACATTGTTCAACATCCTCAAGAGAATTAGGAACTTCATCTTCCCTTGGTCTCTTAGGTGTATGATTTTCAGTACCTTGTTTCAAGGGGAATATATGTTCGAAAAATCTAGTATTCCTCGACTCAATGATGGCATTTTCATGAATATCATCAATTTTAGATTTGTGTACCAAAAATCGATATGCGACGCTGTTTTGTGCATATCCAACGAATACACAATCAACTGTTTTTGGTTCAATTTTGACCTTCTTCGGTTTGGTACCTTTACTTTGGCAAGACACCCCCACACTTTTAAATATTTGTAGGTTGGCGGTCTGTTTTCCAAAGTTCATGAGGTGATTTAGAAGTTTTCTCTCAGAGTATTTTATTTAAAATATGATTTCCTGAAAGAATAGCTTCTCCCCAAAAGTTATCTGGCAAGCTAGAATAAAGCATTCATCGTTTCTTTAAGAGTTATATTTTTCCGTTCGGCTATACCGTTGGCTTAAGGTGAATATGGTGTTGTAGTTTGGTGTAAAATACCATGTTCAGCGCAAAATTCTTCAAAATGGAATGCATATTCTCCTCCTATATCACTTCTTAAAGCTTTGATTTTCTTATTGAGTTGATTCTCAACTTCCGTTTTGTATTGTTTAAACACAAACATCTGTATGTATTATATCTAGCGGTTCTGATTCTCGTTCAACATGATGAAACAAGGTTCTTGTCAATTTTGCTTCTGGACAAATTTGACATTTATAATTGGTGTCTAAGTTACACTTTAGGTATAAATTCTCGATTAATCAATTTCTGTAATGTATCAAATTTTACATGCCCTAATCTAGAATGCCACATGTTGGAAGAGTTAACAATATAAATAGAAGATTCACTTTTATTCATATCAGTGTGTGGTACAATAGTGGTCACATTTTTCTTTAAACGAACCATCACACACGTATCCTCTTCCTACATACACTCCATTCTCAGCTTCAAGGATTAATTTGAATCCATGTTTAATGAGCAATGATCCTGAAATCAGGTTCTTACGAATTTCTGGAACATAGAGAACGTCATTTAAACTTAGTTCTTTTCCATAAATTAGTTTCAACACAATTTTTCCTTTACCTTCAATATTTAATGCAGATGAATTGCCCATGAAAAGTTGTTTATCATCGATTGCAGTTTCATAGGTCATAAAATCCACTTATAGGAACATATGCGTTGAGTGGCTCCTATGTCTATGAATCATTCGTTAGACAAGGATGCATTGTGATATTACTGCACATAAATCCATATTTGCAATGCCTTTTTGAAATTTTAGCCAAATTTACTCTTGATCTTTTAAGAACATTTTTTTTAGTCAGAAATTTGGCGAGTCCCAATGTTGTTAGATAAGACAATGATCGTCGCTTTCCTATGAATTAGAAAAGCGCGAATTTTAAATTAAATCCTGCAAGCGTACAGGTGTGTAGCATACAGGTCGAACACAGGGAGGTGTAATTAAAAATTATTATTTATTTATTCTTAGGTGAGTTAGACGAAGTTTGGAGTTGTTTTTTTTATTTTTTTTGTTGTTAAAATTACTCTGAATCTAATCAGTATCAAATTCAACAATTGAAAAGAAAAGGAACAATTACTAGAAAAAGAGAATAACAACCATAACAATAACAGAAATTAAAAGTAGGATTCCTGTTGAAACTAATTAACAGTTAATCGCTAACAAGCAGTAATAAGAGACAATAACAGTATGCATTCTACCCAAACCTAATTAGGTAGAAAAGAAAAGACTTTTATTAGAACAAAAGAGAATACAGAATAGAAAAAAATGAATGGCATTTACAATGGGACATCATGTATATTTATAGAGATGTAGACAAAATCCTAATCAAATCAATGACTAAGTGGCCCTCTTTTCTCATGTAACGTCTCGCATTTTTGTCGGTTTGTATTTGAATATTTAAATCAGTTTAAATATTGAATTCGTAATATAAATGGATTTATATATAAATTAAAATGAAGTTGAACGTATATAAATATATATTAATTATATTCGAGCTCATAACGACGCTGCAGTTCGTAAATTAACGTTCTGAACTTCAACTGAGTGTACCAGACTCGTTTTGAATTGGATTTCTTCGAAACGAGAAACGTTGAAATCTGTTGAACTGTATCTTTCCAACGGAAGTGGAAAATGGATATTTCGTCGTACAGACTGCAAGATATGTCCAAATCAAATATTCAGAAAGTCGCTATGAAATCGTATATCGACCGTAACGGTTTATTTGAAATAACTAGATATCGGTTGCAAATCTGGACAAGGTTCTTTTGAGGCGCAGCGATAATATAATTTTTAGAATTTTTCTGTGATTTTTAATTAATTAAATATGCAACTTTTTATTTGGGGTATTGTGCACCCTGTATCGGTATTTCGGGATTTCACAGAATGGGTTCATCTACCGGTATTATTATATTTTTGGGACCATGACACCTCGATGAACATGATTGTATTCTTATTTCTGTCCCTGGCAGTTAGTAAATGTACAAAACTTTACACAACCGATACCATAAATAAATATCTATTATTTAAATGTGTATATGTATATTTTTACTTCTCTGCTAAGTAATCGTACATCATGATTGTGCTCCATAACCTTAGTATAGACTTAGACATCCCTATTACTTCATGGCAAAGGAAGTAAAAGATTTGTCAACGCTCCATACATGTGAACCATACCCCTATATCTTCAAACCATACACTACGACCTACTTATCTGCTAATACTTCCTTTCGAAGTATATAAACAGTACCTACTCTAAAGATAACTCATACGCCTAAGAAGAAAAGGAAGGATCGAACCCCATACCCTTCATGAAATGAACGCCTACCCTATGACTAGAACGCAAGCTACGATCTGAGTTGTTAAATCAAACCTTAGACTTAGCAGTTAAGTTTTCACCCCTTTTAAATACATCACAAAGCCTTGGTTGTCTCATCTCTTGTTGGAGAAACATCCAGTATTTCCATGGCGATTTTTAAATAGAAAAAAAAAATATATAATAACTCTCCTCTGCAAATATAAACACCACTCTCCTATAACAAATAAACACGCACGCCTTTGCTCTCTAATAAAAACAATGGCGGCGGAACTCCATTCTTGAATATACCAAAACGCAAGCGCTACCTACATATATATCTATGTATAAGATGAAGTCACGGCTCTCATTTGCACGGCGTTCAAGCGGATCTGTATATTCGATGATTTGTCGAAGAAGGGGATAGGGTGTCGTTGAAATTGATGGAAGTGTCAGCATGGTTGGAGACTAAAAATGGCATGGCTTTGGGGGAAACGCAGTGCGATGGGGAGTTGGATGCTGTGGTTTCTTCATGCAGGTTGCATGTAATTTGAGACGGAAAGAAGTATACACGTGAGCAGGTTCAAAGTTTGGATATGCGTGTATTGAGTAGCACGTTCTGTGTGTGATGCCTTGCATGAATGAAAAACGAGAGAAGAAAGAAGAGATGGCACTGCAAGGAGATGCAGTCACAGCAGCATGTCGGAAAGGGATGTTCATGCACGTGAAGAGGATGAGGCACATGTCGGATCTCATATAGAAGCGGATGAAGTTGATGAGAGGGGATGTAAATCGGAAGTGAAATACTGGTTATGGAGTTGTGAGCATGGGAGTACATGCGTTTGCTAGAGGGGAGGTGATGGGTGCGTTTGTGAAATGTGAGTAGCAGCTTGCGTGAGGTCCAAATCATTCGGGAGGCATTCATGTTCATTGAAAAGGTGATAGGAGTTATATATATGGGAGGCGGCATCTTCTTCATTTGCGTTGAAATGTGACACAGAAGGGTGGTCTGTTTGTTTAAACAAAGAAGAAAGAGAAGCTTAAGGGTGTAGTTTGTTTGTGAGGTCTTGGAGCTGTAATTCAAGAAGAAGTTGGTGACAGTAAAGTCATGTATCATGGCTTTCGTGAATAAGGCGGGTAGGAAAATGGGCATGCGCCATAAGGAAATAAGGGACAGTTGGTGCAGGCATTGAGAAACCGAAGTAGTTGTATTGTTCTTGCTGGAGCATGAGATGGGGAAAAGGTTGGCGTTCCTTGTTGGTGAGATGAACTGCAGTTGGCGGCGGCATATGTGAAGGTGACGTCCACTATTGGCAACTACAAGGGGGCCGGAAATGATCACGTGCATGGACATATAATGGCTCAAGAGTTTGAGAATGGCTTCAGTAAGTATAACGTGATGGCATGTAAAGACGGACGTCGGAGAGCGCGAAGGGGTGGTGAATGGTGCTGAACAAGTTCCATCATTTGTGGCACTTTTTGAGCGAGAATGAATGAGTAGGGGTCGGTTGGGAAGAGTGCGAGCTGTGTACAAAGGAAGTGGACTGATGGACGTTGGGTGGAGCAGTTGGACATACTGTGAAAAGCTGGAACAGAGTGTAATAAAGCGCGAACCGTCGGATCGAAACAAGGTGAGTAAAATCACTAACTCTGATCTATTTTTATAATTATATTTTAATGTTGTTTGAATGCTGTGTGATGGTCGATTAGGCAGATTCAAATTAATTTGGTCGAATATTATATACCGTCACATATGTACACACCATCAGTTGGATACTGATTCCATCAATTTGAATATTCCCTAGTATAGAGTTAGTGTAAATTGTGTTGATTGACATCTGTGGATGCGAAAACCGGTTGGAGGAATCCGACCGGATTCCTCGATATTTATATACACTGTTTGTTTTGTATGCACTGTTTGAACCCGAATTATATTTAAAACCCGGTGTGAATATTGATGTTGAACGAAAATTCAACATTTGTTTAGATTAAATAAATAAACGATATCGATTTAGAAAATGTTAACAGTCGACCGTAAAACCATCGTTTTGTTAAGAAACTGATTTACCGTCAGGCAAATCAATGAAGTTAATTATAGAAATTATATTTTTATAATTAAAGTGAAGTTTTAAATTATAATAGAAGTTCTATTATAAACCAGTATTTTAGAGTTCGTTTTTATAAAGCAAATAAAAGCGATTGTTGATATTTAAACAAGTTTATAAAGTAAAAACTATCCGACGATTGAATATTTGGATAATTATATTTAAGATAAATAATTTAGAGATATCATTAGATTAATTAGATTAATCTAATGTTAAGAAGTAATTAAAATCAGTTAACGAATTTACTGATGGAAATAAGTTGATTTATTCAACTGTTATTTGGGAACATGATTATTAGATTGTTAGCCTGCTTTGTGACCAGGCTACCCAAAGCAAAGATCATGTTGAAACACCTCTCGGTAAATGCTGTCTGATATGGAATCTCTGGATAACATCGCTCTCTGGCATTGGAAGCATCGTCAGAAGACACAAGGCAGTTTGGTCAAAATCACAACATCAGTATAAACTGGCCCGAAACCCCTATCAAATGACCTCATTTGGATCTATTCACCTCATATACTCGTAGCCCTTTGAATTAGCTTTAGTTTGAGCTTTGGTTTGGCTCAATCGGACTTACGGTTTGAAAGTTACGCCCATTTCCGTGAACGAGTGTAAGCTGGCATATGACCGCGATCCAATCCACCCTTGCCTACGCGATCCGATCCGCCCTTGCCTATGCGATCCGATCCGCCCTTGCCTACGCGATCCGATCCGACCCATGACCGCGATCCGATCCGCCCTTGCCTACGCGATCCGATCCGACCCATGACCGCGATCCGACCTTCGGACCTGTTCAAACGCAGCTTGTTTTGACCTATTCTCAAGACTACTGGCTCTCCTATTTTTCTGGATCGCCTGCCACGTACCCCATCACGAACCAGTCCTCCCAGGAGCTTTCCTACAGCTATAAATACACCTTTAGATGGCATTTTCAGGGGACTTTTGGCATCTCCTCATCCATGGCTGCCATGGCCAACACTTCTCCATGAATAACCACTATCTTCCTCAATAAATTCAATGGATTCGGAGAGAATTATTCATTGAATTCAAGTGATTGAAAGACAATATTCATTGTAATTGTAATCTATGAGTGAAATGAGAAAATATGAAGTGGACGTAGGCTCGTTAACGCCGAACCACTATAAAAATCTCGTTGTCTTGCTTTTTTCTCTATTTTCAGTTATTTCCTCATATCCTATGCTCAAAATACGACGATTTGGGTGTTAGGACCATTTTTTGGTCTAACATTTTGGTGCTTTCACTGAGAACCGAATTCTCAACCTATCTTGAATATTTCGTTGATTTCAGAAAATCAGAGCTTCATGCCTTCAAAAAAAAAAAAAAGAAAGGCTAAGGGTTCACAAGCTTCACGACCAAATGAGGATAATAAAGAAAATGCACAGGAGCAGGTTAGAGAAAGTGGCCGGTTCTTGGTTCGCGGATCGCAGGGGGTATCACGAAATGGTTCGCGGTTCGCAGGGGGTATCACGAACTGATTCGCGGTTCGCGGATCGCAGGGGGCATCACGATCCGATTCGCGATTCGCGGAACGACCTCCACGAACGGAGCCCAAAGAGCCATCACGATCCGATTCGTAGTTCGCGAAACGACCTCCACGACCCGGGCCCAGAGCGACCTTCACGACCCGTCCTGGTGTAGGATCCACGATCCGATCCGAAGACGTTGATTAATTGACGATCCGAGCCACGAACCAGACGACAGTAGCGAACCGCGACCCAGAAAAGTGGTGACGAACAAGGGTCGCGATCCGACCCAAAAAAGTGACATTTTTTGGAAAAAATGTAATTTTCAGATCATTTCAGAAAAGGCTCTATCTTCCAAAATCGAAAAAATCGCCGCCGGGACTGCGGGGCCCCGGACCCCCGCCGGCGCTGCGCCCGGACCCGCTGACGGCCTCGCCTTCGGCTCGGAGCACGGCTCGCCTTCGGCTCGGAGTACATTCTGACCCACAATCATCACAAATGCTTATCGACCAAGATTCGGTAGGTATTCTGAGGATTCTTTCCAGAAGCCATGACCTCTATCTACTGATGTTATTGAATGTGAGGAATTGTTGAAAAGATTCGACACGCTGGCTATGGTAGTATACAAAATAATGATGGTCTCATAACAACCTCCTCTTCCAGAGCTCCAATGGTGTGCATATTTCCCAAATGTAACTGATGATGCTCCTGAGCGAATAGTGATCACCTAGTTTACGTGACTTAAACCTGTCCTACAGGCGAAATCCCAGATGACATTGACATAGAACAATCCGGATACTATTCTGAGGATGACTCAAAAGATCCCAATGACCATGATTCTCAATAATGGGATACCCGACGGCAAGTAAGGACCCTAGCACTACAAAGTTACCCTTCGCTTGAATGGCATGGTGAAAAACGTATGTCCTACGGTTCACCTATTTGCCGTCAACCGCATCGAGATAGATTGATTTCCACGTGTCCAAGGGTTAGATCGATGTACTTTGGTCCCCAGAGTTAGGAACCAATTGAACCTCCGCAGGCCGTGATTGGATATATGGATCATTGCTGGGATGATAACAACTTGACTGCTCACCAGCCACCTTATGACATTGGTCAAGAAATGGGAACTTGAGATCAACACAAATATGAATCAACCATTAGCTCTCCACTTCATACAACAGTTGTGATAGGATATACGAACCTTACTTGAAGCCTTGCAAGCCATGCTATTGCATTCAAGCTTATCTGATCGTGGTCACAACCAACCAGGTCTAGCGGAATTCAGAGCTTACATAGCATATGGGTGTTAACCGTTAAATATCCCTACCAAAGACGGAGTGAGACTGGTCTTTGGTGATCAAGTTATTGGAGAAGTCGACTGATTAGGAAGGATGGAATATGCTACGCAACAGAGATTGCGTGAAACCCAAAGACGCTTCCCCTCCAGATGAAATGGAGTGTGAAGGAGGTGTTAATATTGCGAATGATGGGAGCATCGCAAAAGGAATTGCCAAACGACCTGCCCGAAGACATAGATTCCAGAGAGGATGGTGATTCGGGATGAAGAAGGGTGACATCTAATAACGCAACTGCACGTGTTCCGACTGGTGACGCCGACCTGACTAAGGTCTTCACATCGGATCTCTTTTAGACCTCTTCCGAACGAGAGAACTTATATGCTTTCTGTAGGCGAGCCTGGATGTGTTCGTTTGGACCAGTGCTAATATTTGCGGGATTTTATCCCAAATTATGAGTCATTTCTTGAGTATAAACCTGAAGTGTGCTCCTGTCAAGCAAATAAGACGTATGCAGTAAGTTCACTATCGCGGGATTTTATATGGAGTTGCCATTCGAAATGAAAGATGAAATCAAGCACCTGGAAGTTGTATACAGACGGTGCAAGAAATGATCGGCAATCCGACGCCGAAGTTTTGCAGATAACCCCCGAAGGACGACTCGAAAGGAATTCTAGTCGGAGAAACCACAACTCGCAGCTTACCTAGAATAGGCAGAAGAGTTATTGGATGGATTGGAACGTTACAACATACCTCATATTTCATACACAGAAGATCTAAAGTCGAATCATCTGGTCGAATAAGAAAGTTCCGATAATCCAGAAAAGATAGAGATGATCCCCATCAAGACACTATGAAATACAACCATTGATAAAATGGAAGTTGATCCAACGTTGGAGACCAAACCCGGAAGAGAGTCATGGTTAACTCCATGATAAACTTCCTACAACACAAAATGCATCTAACAAGGTGAAGTTAAAGGCGTGCAATCGTTCTTTATGCCTCGAGGTATGACATGCAATTCGACATTGCCTATTTCTCTTGGAAGGTTGTCCCAAAACAAACACCAACGAATGCAATTGCCAAATTCACCGCCCTAAATGATTCGACGAAATCACCAGTCAGCCACCCATTAGATGGGAGATGTACATGAATGAAACTTCTGGCCAACGGCGTTCTGAAGTTAGAAAGTGAAGACTCATACTTCCACTCTTTTCATCGATTATCTGCCAAGTGACTCACTCCCCTAAGGCTGGGGGCAACTACAGATTTGAGCATAAATTGCTCGAGATTACATCATCTAATTCGGAGCTGATACATCAAGAATTTGCCTGGCCAATTGACTTAGTCTTGCCTGAAAGTTAGCGAGTTGAAGATCTAGAATGCTTACGCATGAATGCTGGTTGATTGTCGGCGCACCAACCCTTGTCCCCGATATGGGATCGAGGGTATATCAGCAAATTTATGTGATATGATTATCCCACCAGCAGTAATATCCTATTTCCTAGCATGGAAAGTGCAAAAATTTCTATAAGCATGAATTCATTGTTCTCATGCTAATTTACAACCTAACACCAATGCAAAGATGTGCTACCATTAGCAATCCAGTCATGACTTCCTGACACTCTATCCTTACCCTCAGCACGGGGGAAAAAAGGCGATTTAAAGGAGATGCGACCTCATCACTCGCTTATAGTACCTACCTAGCCGCCTTTGCCATCTCAAGACCCCGATCAAGCCCTTTATTGACAGAGATAGGGCGAAGCAAAATGGACCTGCAATGAATATGCAACGCCATTTTTCACTCAGAATGATACTCATTCCTTTAACAGGATTATTCTATAACCATGACTCTTATATTTGCATGATTTATGAGTTATTGATGTAATTAACCCAGATGAATTAATATGTGGATGGTGTAGGTATCCAGGATTTGCTACCGATCAAACTTGTAACACCCGCATATAGAGCCATAGAGCAATACTATAACGAGCTCGACTGAACTGCTCGTTTACAAAGCCACGCTCTTCGTCTAAAGAATGCTGTATAGCTCAAGGTGGATCCGGGATGACCATCCAATCCTTGGCTCACACGTGGCAGACCACAAGACAATTGAACATAAATCATTGAGTTACAAAGTCATAGTCCGACTCCAGATGGACGCGGTGTGACCGCCTACATGGCTCGATCCTATGCTCGACGCCACAAAATTACATGAATTCAAATAAAGGAGGCAACACTGCCTCTTAATTTGCTTACTTTTCAACCATAAAATTTGCTTTCACATGCTTTCCGAGTTACTGACGTGACTAATTCGTGCGGTGTGAATAATGCAGGTACCCGAAGTCTGGTGCCAACCATTCCTCCCGTAGACTGTTCGGAGGAACTCAAAGCCTTGGCAAATGCTCCAACTGCTTGTCCGACTGGTTTTAATCCTCGGAGCTTGGATTAAAATGTAAACCTAGGACAAGTTTGATGAGCGTGCATGATTGTAGACCGCTTGATCCGTGACTCTAACTCTCCAGAGCTGAGAGAAAGTATAAAGGACGCAAAGATGACGTCCACAAGGCATGGCGGTGTACCATGATCGGAGCCGCCTGCGCAAAAGTCTAACCTTGGCGACCGCCAGGAGAATATAAAAGCGTCCATGATTTGGTGATGAGAAAGGACTCTTACCCCGCTGAAGGATCGGGGAGCGATGGAACAGCTGAGTCCCAACTCTAACTCTCCAGAGTCGAGAGAGAGTATAAAAGCGTCCATGATTTGGCGCTGAGAAAGGACTCTTACCCCGCTGAAGGATCGGGGAGCGATGGAACAGCTGAGTCCCAACTCTAACTCTCCAGAGTCAAGAGAGAGAGTATAAAAGCGTCTATGATTTAGCGCTGAGAACTTCTGCTCCGCTGAAGGATCGTTGAGCAGATCATGAACCGAGCTCGAACTCTAACCCGCTGATGGATCGGGAGAGTATAAAAGCGCTAGAGACTTAGCGCCTCGGGAAAATTCCTCCCCCGTTAAAGGATCGGGGGGGGGGGGCAGGATGGAAGCTGATCCCAAATCTTCCATGTCCCGACATGGGGGCAACACAGTTATGGTCCTAATCAATCCTCAACAAGACCTGGCCAGGCACTAAGTTAATGATTGATTGGGGGCATGCCTATACATACATACTACTTTACTGCACTTTCACTTATAAGTTGCACTGATAACTTATAATGTTTCATGACTTGTTTGCTTATTTGCGTTTCAAATGTTTAAATGCATAACTAATTATGGAATGCTCGCAGGTACAGGATAATGCGAAAGGACTCTCACCCCGCTGAAGGATCGGGGAGCGACTGAACAGCTGAGTCTGAACTCTAACCTTGGCGAACGCCAGGAGAGTATAAAAGCGTCTCCGATTGAGCGCTGAGAAAGAACTCTTACCCCGCTGAAGGATCGGGGAGCGACAGAACAACTGAGTTCGAACTCTAACCTTGGCGACCGCCAGGAGAGTATAAAAGCGTCTATGATTAAGCGCTGAGAAAGGTGCTGGAGACTCAGCACCCCCCATAATTTCTGCTCCGCTGAAGGATCAGGAGAGTATAAATGCATGACGACATATGCCAATCAAGGGATCCTATCCCGTCACACGACTGGGACCAAGAATGAAAATGGTGCTCGAACCACTCGTTTCCGGGAATGGGGGGCAACACACGAACACAGCAGTACAAAAAGAAATGGAATTTCATTCACTAAGTACAGGCTCACAAAACAAAGCTGGACAAAATGCGAGATCCGAACTCGTACAACAACAGCAGACCAGTAGGGAATAACTAAAGGGCCGCGTCCAGAAGGATGACGTAGGCGTATAATTCTAAGCTGCCTGTGCGACTCACGGCGACGACAGAAAAAGAAGCCTGTATAGTGAATTGTTCAGCGACATGTTATACAACTTCATACTCGCAACTGGAAGGACCTGGCGAGGCCCTGAGATTTTTTGATGTCTACCCTACCTTAGTACGATCTTGAGCGATCATTGATTCCTTGGCCTTAATACGATTCGATGTAATCGTGGAATTCTAGACATTTATGAATTACAGGCTTCTTTTACCGTCCCAAACATGTCCTACTCCATGCTTGGATAGTATGATCGCTTGAATTCTGAAAGTGACTTCCTCTTCTCATGTATACATGTCTGAATTCGAAAGGGAAGTGATCCGACCGCATGTCTTTCGCACTTACCTTATAACTGGGGCCATGGCTGTTGAAAATATTTACAAACGGCATAACTTAAGTGCCTGTGTTTAACTTGTGTTGTGATCCTAACAGGCCCCCTTGAGGACCAAGAAACAAATGCAAAGAGAATGTCCATCTGCTGATCCCAACCGACTTCTAGAATGGGAAGCTCATATAAGGCTGGATATATCCCATACAGCAATTGGATAAGATGTAGCTATTTCGCCTCCAACCTCTCCCTTCATGCAGAAAGCAAGTGGGAACACCCGAGATGAACACGAACCAATCAGCAGTCACACAACGTGCAGCTTCGATTCAGAACGTCGTAGATGGAAACATGGGCGATGGAACGCTACCTGCAACTTCCTAGATGAGAATGCAAGATTCACAATGAACTCAGATCATGCACAACCTGTTTTAACTCCAACTCGAATGAATACTCGAGTGACATTTCATACTCAGCTCCGAGAAAGAACGCAACAATTCGAAAAATAGGAACCCGGTCAGGTGAAATGACTCGAACCATGACCTGGGGGCAATATCGACGTGGAAACAAGAAATCAGCAAAGACCCCCTTTGTAATCTCAGATTCGATGCTGGGGGCACCAGCCAGGATCTTGATAATATGCAACAATTCTTTGACGGTGATCTGCTCGCCAGTTTAATTCGGCACCTCTCGAGGAGCGGTACTCCTCTAGTTGATGTGGATAACGACAATCACAGCCCTCACACGTGGGACGTCAGGATCCCCTGTTATTCCCCCGGACTTTAAATTTTCTCTATAACAAGACTTTCTCAGAGATTTTGATGAATTTAACCCTGAAGTCGATAGAATTTCATGACAAAAAGGTGTTAGTGTCGAGACGAATGACCTAGATGCCTTCCTGACTAAAGAATGGGGTACCTTCCAATTCCTGAAACGATAAGGACAAAGGAAAAGCCCTGGAAAACAATGACAAGAATGTGCAATTCCAAAGAGAATCTATACCACTTATCGAGCCCATGATCTTGTTTGTCAAGCACAATTGAACCAAGCATGAGAAAGAGACTCAATAAGACTGTGATAACCATTTCGGACTATGCTGAAGCATAAACGGTGGGGCCCAACTAATTTCATAACGACATTTATTCACTCGCATTCAACAACCTTACTTGACTCCGCAATTGATCTGATAAGAGTTTCCGAAGTCGCTGATGCCCGATGAGGCAATCCTCACTATCTGACTAAAGAGAAGAGATGATATCAAAGAAAATGTGATTCGACCATTCGCATGTACAACTCGAACTCTTGCTGACTCAAGAAGAGCACAGGACAACTTGGGTCAACTAGAATAGCTGAACTTGCAACTCAGCTACGGCCTGAATCAACTGCAGAGAGTATAAGAGCTTAAAGACCGTATGCCCTAATAACTTAGCTCACCCCCACCGACGCTGGGGGCATAAGCATTAACTTCGCTTGTCCTCCAGTGGCCCTCATAGCATGAATGCCGATTCGCAAGCTGACATTGAATATGACCCTGGCCTGGCAGATGACCCGAAATGTATACACTATATCTTCAGAATGTGACAGAATGCATCTTGCCCGTTCAAATGAGTCAGTTTACGGGTCAAGTGTGACTTCAAAGGTTTAAATCGCTGCTACACCGGATGGAAGGTGTGACAAATGCCTCGACTGCCTTATGATAGTGACGATCGCACGAGCACTGGTTCACATGGTATCAACTACGTCTCTTACTGACTTGCATATGATTATTGAATTGCGAAGCAATCCAGAGCGATCGCGGATTCCTTTGACCACGATCCAGAGTGATCATGGCCTTCAGATTCCCTACTGTTACGATTCAATGCGATTTTAAGATCCTGGATCAATACCAAGATATCAAGATGATCCAAACTTGAATACAAATGACAAATTCTTACGTTGATTCTGATATGCTTCGTCCCAATAGTCCAGTTGTTAGCTCAGAGCCCAAAGATTCTTGCATTGCCCCATGATTTGGTTGGCTACTTCATACATTGGCTCATATGAAAAAGAAAGTCCAACCCTACCACGCGCTTGGCTTGCATAGAATAATGATGTTGTTTGGCAACGACCTGTGTGTGTAGAATCACGCTCGGGAGCCAACGATTTAGCATGACATCTGACGGATGAATTAGATCCTTTGATCCGACAAGGTTTAAACGATTTCTTGATCATCTCATATACTCCTTCCGTGGAACTTGGCCTGACTATCTCCCAGGGAAGCAATGCAGTAGTTGGATGAAGCCTTCTCAAGGATAAATGACGTTCCAGAGAGATTTAGCTCAACATATTCAAAGCACATCTCATCTTCGATAAGATGTACTTTGGGGGGCAAAATGTTAGCCTGCTTTGTGACCAGGCTACCCAAAGCAAAGATCATGTTGAAACACCTCTCGGTAAATGCTGTCTGATATGGAATCTCTGGATAACATCGCTCTCTGGCATTGGAAGCATCGTCAGAAGACACAAGGCAGTTTGGTCAAAATCACAACATCAGTATAAACTGGCCCGAAACCCCTATCAAATGACCTCATTTGGATCTATTCACCTCATATACTCGTAGCCCTTTGAATTAGCTTCAGTTTGAGCTTTGGTTTGGCTCAATCGGACTTACGGTTTGAAAGTTACGCCCATTTCCGTGAACGAGTGTAAGCTGGCATATGACCGCGATCCGATCCACCCTTGCCTACGCGATCCGATCCGCCCTTGCCTACGCGATCCGATCCGCCCTTGCCTACGCGATCCGACCCATGACCGCGATCTGATCCGCCCTTGCCTACGCGATCCGATCCGACCCATGACCGCGATCCGACCTTCGGACCTGTTCAAACGCAGCTTGTTTTGACCTATTCTCAAGGCTACTGGCTCTCCTATTTTTCTGGATCGCCTGCCACGTACCCCATCACTAACCAGTCCTCCCAGGAGCTTTCCTACAGCTATAAATACACCTTTAGATGGCATTTTCAGGGGACTTTTGGCATCTCCTCATCCATGGCTGCCATGGCCAACACTTCTCCATGAATAACCACTATCTTCCTCAATAAATTCAATGGATTCGGAGAGAATTATTCATTGAATTCAAGTGATTGAAAGACAATATTCATTGTAATTGTAATCTATGAGTGAAATGAGAAAATATGAAGTGGACGTAGGCTCGTTAACGCCGAACAACTATAAAAATCTCGTTGTCTTGCTTTTTTCTCTATTTGTCAGTTATTTCCTCATATCCTATGCTCAAAATACGACGATTTGGGTGTTAGGACCATTTTTTGGTCTAACATAGATTAATTGGTCTTTAATTAATCTAATGAAAACAGGTTAGAAATAAGTTTATCGAAATTAATGAGAGTTAATTACCATTTAAGAAGTTATAGATAAGAACTGGGAAATGGAGAAAGCAAAGAGTTAATGTTTAAATTTAATATTCATAAACTACAGAGATTCCAAAGTAAGAATATGGTGTTGTAAAACCATATTCCAAAATACAACAAGGAAATACGATTTAATAAATATATTAAGTAATAAGGAATTTGAATACAGACTTGTATCGGTTCTAAGGTAAGAACGTTGTCGATCAAGGTCTGAGAGGTAAATAAAATACCCCAACTTGAACGGCTTCGCTATTACCGAGGAACGATATCAGTTTGTAACGGAAAGAGATGTCAAGATTTTTGGTAACAGAAAGAGATGTCAAGATTTTTGGTAACAGAAAGAGATGTCAAGATTTTTGTAACAGAAAGAGATGTCAAGATTTTTGTAACGGAAAGAGATGTCAAGATTTTTGTATAAAAGGAATATGGCAGCGTATGCAAGTCTTAGAATTATAGCGATAAAATAACGCTGTTGATAAGATAAGTGTGACTGTTATGTCAAGATTAGTTGTAACAAAGAATATTACAGCGTATGACAAGTTGAACTATAGCAATAAAATAACGCTGTTGATAAGGTAAGTGTGACTGTAATTAGTTATAAGGAGAATATTGCAGCGTATGACAAGTTTAGAACTATAGCGACAAATTAACTGTTGTTGATTTGACTTAAGCATGACTTTTATATATAGCAGCACTTCCTAGGAAATGTAACAGTTTGGTTTGAAATCCAATTATACTAGAGTAATAAGTAACGACGTTTGTTCAAAGAAATATAAGAAAGAGTTTAGAAAAAGAATTGGGGAATCGTATTAGAAACGGATGACAGCATTTCGATGTTCGAAATGTGATTAGAATTTAACCATTAGGATTTGTAACTAGAATTCGACGATGTCGAATGTCTTAAAAGTAAACTATTTTTAGGGATTATAATCTGATATAATAATTAACATTTAGTTGTAAACAAATAAATATTAAGGAGGATAGGAGTCAGTACTTAGTTTAAACTTGATATCGATTTGATAAGAAGTTGACTTAGAAACAGAGTTTACAAAGTGGAATAGGAATATATAAAGTATGAAAGAGATTTCGATAAACGGGATCATGGTATTGATTTATTTGATAAAGATGTTCAGATTTCTATAATAGAAATGATATTCACATTTCAAAGTGAAAAATGTTTTAAAAGTGAATGTTGGGCCGATTAAAAGGTTAAAATGAAATTGGAAGTATTTTCCAATGCAAATAGGGTAGATTGTCCAAGGGTAGAAAATAAAGAATGTGAAATTAATGAAAATAGTTCGAACGTTAATAACGTATGTTTTCTGGAACATGAAAGAATAAGAGTTTATAATAACTGGAAATGTTTTCCAAGAAGTATGGAAAGGCTAAAACGGGATTTGAGAAATATCTGGTAAGATATGAGAATTCGAATAATAAAGTCGAATGTTAAAATTAAAAATACCCGTGGTTGTGTGATGTTAATTATACGTTAGAATGAATGTTGTTTTTACTTCGATAGTTAAATAACCAACTATCGAAGTGTTTGACCATCGTTGTCAATATGGAGAGACCGGTTGGATACGTTATCCGAAAAACACTCCGTATAGGCATAAGCGCTGCGAATTAGATATGCTGAAGATAATTGAAGACGGAGTTAAATGCAAGGGTCGTCCAGTTCTAGAATGATGTTTATTTGTTTGTCCAGTCCCAGGGCAACTTGTATGGACGAGTGTCTGACAGAGTATTTCCAATGGTCACGCCGTTGATTTTATGAATATACCAAGTTGGTGGGGAGAAGGTGACTTCTCTTTGTTCTACACCCAGTGTGCATTTGTGTAATCAATGTGTGATTACGGATTTGACGATGTGACATTCAAGGTGAATGGTGATCAGATGTTCTGAAGATAGACGTAGCCTCTAGCCTCACAACCAGGAAGTGACAGAAGTTGGGCTAGGCAGCATGGCTAGTTGGGTCATCCCCAAGCAGGGTGTATTGTCACCGATCTAGAGAAAATTCATATTTATACTTCTTTTCGATTCTGTATCTTCGGATTGACGGTTGGATGGCCTACAACCGTGGTGGCAATATATTCGCGACACTCAAGCTAAATGAGTGAGCGGTCATGTGTGGCCGGGTTGCAAGACGTTCCTTTTGAACCCTGAGTGTATCCCCTCTAGAGTACACTATTCAGAAGGTGCTCCCATACCTTGTTTGTTGAAATCCAATCTCCAATAAGCGCCCTGCGGTTTATGATTTTATACTATATATATGTGGAGCGTGAGATGCAAGCGTTCTGCTACTTAATGATCTAATTGAGTAGACATTATTATAATATCACTGAAGGTTGATATAAAAATATGTTGGGTTATAGTAAGGTAAAAACCGTCCATGTTTATGTGTGGGCTGGTCTTACTATTACCTTCTTGTTTTGAAAAGGATTTTCAAAGTTAAACAGTATGGTTGGAATTTACTCACACCAGTCCCATGACTGACCCATAATTTATTTTGTTTGTTTTCCCTAAACTCTTGGGTGCCCAAATTTGTACAGGCAGTCAAGTGTTTCAGGCTTTTACAGATTCACTTGGAGGAGCTCAAAGAAGGAATCTCCACCAGTAGTTATGTAGAGATATTTCCGCTGTGATGTGATGTATTGTACTCTGATATATGGTATGTATATACAATACAGTTTTGTAATTCATAGTAATGTTATATAATACATTTATTTCATTCCGCTGTGAGTTCGTGTTTACTCTGATTCTGTTCAGTTGTGATCTTATTCTTCTTCTATTCTATTAGTTCTATCTTTATTTCTCACCTTCTAAATTCTTTCTATTAATGTATTTTCGATGCTCGAGAAATTGACAGTGTATTTATGTTGATTTTCTGGGTCGAAAATTCCCGCCATTACAGTTGGTATCAGAGCTGAAGGTTAAGTGATTACCTTGGCTCTGTGGCGTAACTCAATAGAGATGGAGTTAGTTATACTCTAGATTGAGTTTGAGTGTATATAGATGAGCGCGTATTTGTGAATTAATATAAAAACTGTTTTATATTGTGTTGACTGGTCAATCGAGTGGTTTATGAATTCTGGTCGAAACAGTAATGCAAACTGGATCGATAGGTGTTTCTAAACTCTTGAACAGAGTAATTCGACATGATATTGTTTTGAAAGCGGGGTAAATAAAATAATTTTACCCAAAGTATATTTTGATATAAAAAGAAGTGTATATCTTGATATTAATATAATATATTGGATATGTGATCATTATTATGATCGAACAGGATTATAATTAAGTTGGTTATATAAACTACCAATCGAAATATTATATAAGTATGATATGCAAAATCAGATGAGCTGAATCTGAATTAAAGACCAGAATTGAAATAAAACTCTAGAAACTTGGAAAAGAATTGAAATTGAATTTGGATAAAATATAAGGGAATTTTAAAATCCTGGGAGATTTGAAAATTTGTTTTCCAAGTGCTGTGAATGATATTTTGAAGTAATATTCAAAATGAAAATGTTTGAAAAATGAGTTTTGAAAAATGATAATAGTATTGAACTCACTTCGATTACTGGAAAATAAATTCCGATGATGAAGCGCGCCATTATCGGTGTTCATTTTCGAGTTGCTAAGTGACGGATTACTACCAAAGATTTTGTTTTGTATTGTTTGAGAAACAAGTTGTCAGAAATTCAAATGTTTTGAATTATAAATGATTTCAAACTGATTCGAAATAAATCCCAGGAATTTAAATCTCTAAAATTTAACTTATGAAGTTAAATAGCTTGAAATGGTGAAGGTGAATTCTATCGAAGCCAGTTAAGTGAGAATCATATTGAAACAGAGATTTAACTGAACTAGTTAAGTGGAAAAATTGAAATTTGATATTTTAATAAAATCAAAGCTGAGCGTAAGAGAACTAATTTGAGAAATTAAATTAGCAAGTGGAACATAGGAATTAACTTGGTTAAATATATTGAATTGGGTTAGAGATGATCCCAAATAAATTTGGATAAGAAATTGGAATTGAAATGGAGCAGGATTTGAAATGGAATTTGGCTTAAACAATAAGCAAAGGATTGGATTAAGGATAAGTTGGTTGGAGATCAACAGTTGGAAATGTTGTGATAAATACCGACTTGATAGCAAAGTGCAGAATCAGAATTGGATGACAACCAAAAAGGTACATGTTTAAATAATATGGAGTATGCAATTTTTGAGTGCGTTTGGAAAGTCGTTTGACTGTTTGATTTTCTTTTGGATTGGTGAAGGCCCAGAGTGGCAAGTTGTTGTAATACCGAGTGAGCCGTGCAGAGGAGATGCTGGCCAGATTCTCTGGAAATTAAGCTGTTAGGAAATTTTCAGAATTTTGAAAATATTCGGTAATAAGAAGGAATTAATATTTTAATTGGAAATAATCAGTTCAGTGGAAACTGGAATTATGAAGTAAACCAAAATGATTTTTAACCATGTTATAACAGAGATTGTAGCATTTTCCCTATCTTAGCAATTTCGAGGACGAAATTATTTTAAGGGGGAAGGTCTGTAACGTCTCGCATTTTTGTCGGTTTGTATTTAAATATTTAAATCAGTTTAAATATTGAATTCGTAATATAAATGGATTTATATATAAATTAAAATGAAGTTGAACGTATATAAATATATATTAATTATATTCGAGCTCATAACGACGCTGCAGTTCGTAAATTAACGTTCTGAACTTCAACTGAGTGTACCAGACTCGTTTTGAATTGGATTTCTTCGAAATGAGAAACGTTGAAATCTGTTGAACTGTATCTTTCCAACGGAAGTGGAAAATGGAGATTTCGTCGTACAGACTGCAAGATATGTCCAAATCAAATATTCAGAAAGTCGCTATGAAATCGTATATCGACCGTAACGGTTTATTTGAAATAACTAGATATCGGTTGCAAATCTGGACAAGGTTCTTTTGAGGCGCAGCGATAATATAATTTTTAGAATTTTTCTGTGATTTTTAATTAATTAAATATGCAACTTTTTATTTGGGGTATTGTGCACCCTGTATCGGTATTTCGGGATTTCACAGAATGGGTTCATCTACCGGTATTATTATATTTTTGGGACCATGACACCTCGATGAACATGATTGTATTCTTATTTCTGTCCCTGGCAGTTAGTAAATGTACAAAACTTTACACAACCGATACCATAAATAAATATCTATTATTTAAATGTGTATATGTATATTTTTACTTCTCTGCTAAGTAATCGTACATCATGATTGTGCTCCATAAACTTAGTATAGACTTAGACATCCCTATTACTTCATGGCAAAGGAAGTAAAAGATTTGTCAACGCTCCATACATGTGAACCATACCCCTATATCTTCAAACCATACACTACGACCTACTTATCTGCTAATACTTCCTTTCGAAGTATATAAACAGTACCTACTCTAAAGATAACTCATACGCCTAAGAAGAAAAGGAAGGATCGAACCCCATACCCTTCATGAAATGAACGCCTACCCTATGACTAGAACGCAAGCTACGATCTGAGTTGTTAAATCAAACCTTAGACTTAGCAGTTAAGTTTTCACCCCTTTTAAATACATCACAAAGCCTTGGTTGTCTCATCTCTTGTTGGAGAAACATCCAGTATTTCCATGGCGATTTTTAAATAGAAAAAAATATATATATAATAACTCTCCTCTGCAAATATAAACACCACTCTCCTATAACAAATAAACACGCACGCCTTTGATTCTCTTTGAATCTAAACTCTCTAATAAAAACAATGGCGGCGGAACTCCATTCTTGAATATACCAAAACGCAAGCGCTACCTACATATATATCTATGTATAAGATGAAGTCACGGCTCTCATTTGCACGGCGTTCAAGCGGATCTGTATATTCGATGATTTGTCGAAGAAGGGGAGAGGGTGTCGTTGAAATTGATGGAAGTGTCAGCATGGTTGGAGACTAAAAATGGCATGGCTTTGGGGGAAATGCAGTGCGATGGGGAGTTGGATGCTGTGGTTTCTTCATGCAGGTTGCATGTAATTTGAGACGGCAAGAAGTATACACGTGAGCGGGTTCAAAGTTTGGATATGCGTGTATTGAGTAGCACGTTCTGTGTGTGATGCCTTGCATGAATGAAAAACGAGAGAAGAAAGAAGAGATGGCACTGCAGGAGATGCAGTCACAACAGCATGTCGGAAAGGGATGTTCACGCACGTGAAGAGGATGAGGCACATGTCGGATCTCATATAGAAGCGGATGAAGTTGATGAGAGGGGATGTAAATCGGAAGTGAAATACTGGTTATGGAGTTGTGAGCATGGGAGTACATGCGTTTGCTAGAGGGGAGGTGATGGGTGCGTTTGTGAAATGTGAGTAGCAGCTTGCGTGAGGTCCAAATCATTCGGGAGGCATTCATGTTCATTGAAAAGGTGATAGGAGTTATATATATGGGAGGCGACATCTTCTTCATTTGCGTTGAAATGTGACACAGAAGGGTGGTCTGTTTGTTTAAACAAAGAAGAAAGAGAAGCTTAAGGGTGTAGTTTGTTTGTGAGGTCTTGGAGCTGTAATTCAAGAAGAAGTTGGTGACAGTAAAGTCATGTATCATGGCTTTCGTGAATAAGGCGGGTAGGAAAATGGGCATGCGCCACAAGGAAATAAGGGACAGTTGGTGCAGGCATTGAGAAACCGAAGTAGTTTTATTATTCTTGCTGGAGCATGAGATTGGGAAAAGGTTGGCGTTCCTTGTTGGTGAGATGAACTGCAGTTGGCGGCGGCATATGTGAAGGTGACGTCCACTGTTGGCAACTACAAGGGGGGCGGAAATGATCACGTGCATGGACATATAATGGCTCAAGAGTTTGAGAATGGCTTCAGTAAGTATAACGTGATGGCATGTAAAGACGGATGTCGGAGAGCGCGAAGGGATGATGAATGGTGCTGAACAAGTTCCATCATTTGTGGCACTTTTTGAGCGGGAATGAATGAGTAGGGGTCGGTTGGGAAGAGTGCGAGCTGTGTACAAAGGAGGTGGACTGATGGACGTTGGGTGGAGCAGTTGGACATACTGTGAAAAGCTGGAACAGAGTGTAATAAAGCGCGAACCGTCGGATCGAAACAAGGTGAGTAAAATCACTAACTCTGATCTATTTTTATAATTATATTTTAATGTTGTTTGAATGCTGTGTGATGGTCGATTAGGCAGATTCAAATTAATTTGGTCGAATATTATATACCGTCACATATGTACACACCATCAGTTGGATACTGATTCCATCAATTTGAATATTCCCTAGTATAGAGTTAGTGTAAATTGTGTTGACTGACATCTGTGGATGCGAAAACCGGTTGGAGGAATCCGACCGGATTCCTCGATATTTATATATACTGTTTGTTTTGTATGCACTGTTTGAACCCGAATTATATTTAAAACCCGGTGTGAATATTGATGTTGAACGAAAATTCAACATTTGTTTAGATTAAATAAATAAACGATATCGATTTAGAAAATGTTAACAGTCGACCGTAAAACCATCGTTTTGTTAAGAAACTGATTTACCGTCAGGCAAATCAATGAAGTTAATTATAGAAATTATATTTTTATAATTAAAGTGAAGTTTTAAATTATAATAGGAGTTCTATTATAAACCAGTATTTTAGAGTTCGTTTTTATAAAGCAAATAAAAGCGATTGTTGATATTTAAATAAGTTTATAAAGTAAAAACTATCCGACGATTAAATATTTGGATAATTATATTTAAGATAAATAATTTAGAGATATCATTAGATTAATTAGATTAATCTAATGTTAAGAAGTAATTAAAATCAGTTAACGAATTTACTGATGGAAATAAGTTGATTTAATCAACTGTTATTTGGGAACATGATTATTAGATTAATTGGTCTTTAATTAATCTAATGAAAACAGGTTAGAAATAAGTTTATCGAAATTAATGAGAGTTAATTACCATTTAAGAAGTAATAGATAAGAACTGGGAAATGGAGAAAGCAAAGAGTTAATGTTTAAATTTAATATTCATAAACTACAGAGATTCCAAAGTAAGAATACGGTGTTGTAAAACCATATTCCAAAATACAACAAGGAAATACGATTTAATAAATATATTAAGTAATAAGGAATTTGAATACAGACTTGTATCGGTTCTAAGGTAAGAACGTTGTCGATCAAGGTCTGAGAGGTAAATAAAATACCCCAACTTGAACGGCTTCGCTATTACCGAGGAACGATATCAGTTTGTAACGGAAAGAGATGTCAAGATTTTTGGTAACAGAAAGAGATGTCAAGATTTTTGGTAACAGAAAGAGATGTCAAGATTTTTGTAACAGAAAGAGATGTCAAGATTTTTGTAACGGAAAGAGATGTCAAGATTTTTGTATAAAAGGAATATGGCAGCGTATGCAAGTCTTAGAATTATAGCGATAAAATAACGCTGTTGATAAGATAAGTGTGACTGTTATGTCAAGATTAGTTATAACAAAGAATATTACAGCGTATGACAAGTTGAACTATAGCAATAAAATAACGCTGTTGATAAGGTAAGTGTGACTGTAATTAGTTATAAGGAGAATATTGCAGCGTATGACAAGTTTAGAACTATAGCGACAAATTAACTGTTGTTGATTTGACTTAAGCATGACTTTTATATATAGCAGCACTTCCTAGGAAATGTAACAGTTTGGTTTGAAATCCAATTATTCTAGAGTAATAAGTAACGACGTTTGTTCAAAGAAATATAAGAAAGAGTTTAGAAAAAGAATTGGGGAATCGTATTAGAAACGGATGACAGCATTTCGATGTTCGAAATGTGATTAGAATTTAACCATTAGGATTTGTAACTAGAATTCGACGACGTCGAATGTCTTAAAAGTAAACTATTTTTAGGGATTATAATCTGATATAATAATTAACATTTAGTTGTAAACAAATAAATATTAAGGAGGATAGGAGTTAGTACTTAGTTTAAACTTGATATCGATTTGATAAGAAGTTGACTTAGAAACAGAGTTTACAAAGTGGAATAGGAATATATAAAGTATGAAAGAGATTTCGATAAACGGGATCATGGTATTGATTTATTTGATAAAGATGTTCAGATTTCTATAATAGAAATGATATTCACATTTCAAAGTGAAAAATGTTTTAAAAGTGAACGTTGGGCCGATTAAAAGGTTAAAATGAAATTGGAAGTATTTTCCAATGCAAATAGGGTAGATTGTCCAAGGGTAGAAAATAAAGAATGTGAAATTAATGAAAATAGTTCGAACGTTAATAACGTATGTTTTCTGGAACATGAAAGAATAAGAGTTTATAATAACTGGAAATGTTTTCCAAGAAGTATGGAAAGGCTAAAACGGGATTTGAGAAATATCTGGTAAGATATGAGAATTCGAATAATAAAGTCGAATGTTAAAATTAAAAATACCCGTGGTTGTGTGATGTTAATTATACATTAGAATGAATGTTGTTTTTACTTCGATAGTTAAATAACCGACTATCGAAGTGTTTGACCATCGTTGTCAATATGGAGAGACCGGTTGGATACATTATCCGAAAAACACTCCGTATAGGCATAAGCGTTGCGAATTAGATATGCTCAAGATAATTGAAGACGGAGTTAAATGCAAGGGTCGTCCAGTTCTAGAATGATGTTTATTTGTTTTTCCAGTCCCAGGGAAACTTGTATGGACGAGTGTCTGACAGAGTATTTCCAACGGTCACGCCGTTGATTTTATGAATATACCATGTTGGTGGGGAGAAGGTGACTTCTCTTTGTTTTACACCCAGTGTGCATTTGTGTAATCAATGTGTGATTACGGATTTGACGATGTGACATTCAAGGTGAATGGTGATCAGATGTTCTGAAGATAGACGTAGCCTCTAGCCTCACAACAAGGAAGTGACAGAAGTTGGGCTAGGCAGCATGGCTAGTTGGGTCATCCCCAAGCAGGGTGTATTGTCACCGATCTAGAGAAAATTCATATTTATACTTCTTTTCGATTCTGTATCTTCGGATTGACGATTGGATGGCCTACAACCGTGGTGGCAATATATTCGCGACACTCAAGCTAAATGAGTGAGCGGTCATGTGTGGCCGGGTTGCAAGACGTTCTTGTTGAACCCTGAGAGTATCCCCTCTAGAGTACACTATTCAGAAGGTGCTCCCATACCTTGTTTGTTGAAATCCAATCTCCAATAAGCGCCCTGCGGTTTATGATTTTATACTATATATATGTGGAGCGTGAGATGCAAGCGTTCTGCTACTTAATGATTTAATTGAGTAGACATTATTATAATATCACTGAAGGTTGATATAAAAATATGTTGGGTTATAGTAAGGTAAAAACCGTCCATGTTTATGTGTGGACTGGTCTTACTATTACCTTCTTGTTTTGAAAAGGATTTTCAAAATTAAACAGTATGGTTGGAATTTACTCACACCAGTCCCATGACTGACCCAGAGTTTATTTTGTTTGTTTTCCCTAAACTCTTGGGTGCCCAAATTTGTACGGGCAGTCAAGTGTTTCATGCTTTTACAGATTCACTTGGAGGAGCTCAAAGAAGGAATCTCCACCAGTAGTTATGTAGAGATATTTCCACTGTGATGTGATGTATTGTACTCCGATATATGGTATGTATATACAATACAGTTTTGTAATTCAAAGTAATGTTATATAATACATTTATTTCATTCCGCTGTGAGTTCGTGTTTACTCTGATTCTGTTCAGTTGTGATCTTCTTCTTCTTCTATTCTATTAGTTCTATCTTTCTTTCTCACCTTCTAAATTCTTTCTATTAATGTCCTGGTATTTTCGATGCTCGAGAAATTGACATTGTATTTATGTTGATTTTCTGGGTCGAAAATTCCCGCCATTACATCTCAAGAAGTAATATCATATCTCTTGCCTTCCTTGACTAGGCTTGTTTGGAAATAATTCTTTTAATAATATCTGATGCATATCTTGGTGAATATCTTCCAAATCCTCCGTATGGCTAATTGATTGGTAATTAGATTGCATGCGATTAATTATTTCAAACAAGGATGCTCATCAAACTCCCAAGGCAACAAAGGATGAAATCTTCAAAATTGATCTTTTCTTGGCAATAAATCAATCAGAAATTCTTCTAATTGGAAATTGAAAAATGAATGTTCTGAAGTGATTTCCATGACTACTCCTGAAATGTCTATTAGTGAATGTCATACATACACATGAATATGTATATATATATAATATAACACTAATTAATATTCTTCATGGCAAAGGGCCAGTGTGGACACGTTCCGTTTCTTTGGCAAAAAGTGAGCTCGACGGGGATCGAACTCAGGTCTCTCAGTACAAATCTCTATGCAATTACCAATGAGCTACAACGTCTTTTGTAATTGAGATGACTTTAATACGGGGAAGTAGCTTTTTATCTGTAGTTGGCCTTTAATTTGAAACGAAGGAGGCATTTCTTGACAACTTGTAAAAACACACAAAAGTACCTAAAGTATCACTTATTTATTTACAAAAGATAAAATATAAGAGCATAAAATAAACACATTTCTATGTTAATCAAATACCCCCACACTTATCTTTTACTCGTCCTCGAGTAAAAAGAAAATGGAAAATTAACTAGATAGGTCACACTTTCGTAGGAAACACGATTGCATTGAGCGTATGCAACAAGCCGTTAAACCTTTAGGTGTCCCTAGTAGGACGAGTGGTTTCTCGTGAGGGTTTTCAGCGGATATTACCCACAAAATCCGAAATGTGGGGATCTAATGTAACTATATGAATGCAATGGTTATATACAAAAAAACAAAGACAACAAGAATGACAACACGACTTGTTTCAGAAAAGTGGTACAACAAATTAAATTAACAATTTCTAATCAGTTGATTTTATTTTAGATACCTCAACTTGTCACAAAATTTTAATATAAATCAAGTTTTCAAATGTTAAATTCCAGTTTGGCCAGTTGGTTCGATCGATAACATAGTGCAGCCATGAAGTAAATTCTTAGTTTGCTTGGCACAGTTTGTAAAGTGGTATTATTATTTTCTTATGTATGGCTAGTCAAATCAATAAGGTCAAGAAGTGTTTGGGCATCATCGCTTGTTCTTTATTCTATAAAATTTTAAAATTTATGATTAAGTACATACACCTAACTCAAAAGACCAAGGTTTACCACCCATGCACTGCCTCGCGGACTAACGGAGAGTGGGTAAAGAGCTTAGCGGATTGTGCAGACCGACTTTGACTTTGTCAACAACGTGTCGGTAATCCTTAGGTGTCCAATCTCATAAAATGAGACCAAGATATTCCAACACTGACTTTGTCAACAACATGTCGGATAGAGCTTGGCGGGTTTGCACACCAACGCTTGATATACAAGCAATGTTGGATACCCTTGGATTACTATTATTATTATTGAAAATATAAGCACAAAAGAGAGTTATGCGAATTCAACTTAACACAACTTAGTTTTAAAGATTTGACAAGCCAATATAAGTCTTTTAAGTCCTTCACTTATTTAAACAAAGTCTATAATATAGAATAGATTTCATGGCCATCACCTAAGAATCTCTTTATGTACCGGTTACACTATTATCCCTCGAAATTAAACTTTTCATTATATTTCAAATTCGAACTTAGCTAAGAGAGAAAAATACTATCAACTGGCTAAAAATTGTAAACTTATTTTGTTGTATCAATTGAAAATGAGTCGTATTTTCCAAAAAAAAAAAAATATGGCATGTTACTACGATCTAAAATGTATGATGGTCCTATATGAAAAGAATGTAAAATGTATGACGGTCCTATATGAAAAGAAAGAAAAATTAAAGAAAAATAAAAGAATGTAATGCAGACTCCCCCCACACTAGAACTAAATAGTGTCCACACTGTAAACGTTTCCTAAATTTGAAAGATCGTACCCAAAGATGGATTAAATGTAAAATGATTTATAAAATGAAATGCAGTCTAGCCACTATATGTGAATGAAAATCGTATGTGCAATGGTATATGTGTTTGTGATGTATGCGATGCAAAGTATGCCACCAACGCTTTCCCCCACACTTGGTTCTAGCCCTATCAGTCCCATTCCCACTATGTCTAGGCATGTTTTCTAATAAGCAAAGGTTTTTGAAAACCATCTCATCTTTATACCTAGATTTATAGTCCAGTAGGTAAATATCCAGGGTCGTCCTAACATGAAGTTTTTCAATCAAGCTAACATTCCAACTATAATTCATGTGCTCAACAAATTTTTCAGTGTAATTGTCCAAAAATTTGTGATCATATATAAATTCGGTGAAATTTGAATTCTGAGTGTTGTTCAAAACTATGTGATCACATTTCTCAATTTCATTCATTGGCAACGTATTTTTGACACTGACAACTTCAAATTCGTTGAAAGTTTCTTCAAAGTTAAAATTTTTAAACTCGGATTCGTGGTTTGGTTCTATTTCACCCTCATTTGGCAATTCATCCTCATACAATCCAAAAGATTCATGCTCATTAAAATTCGTCTCCAACTCTGAATTTTTGAAAAATTCAACATTTTCATTTTGTTCAATTTCAAAAATTTCAAGTTTCTCGCAGCCTGAAAGAGGAAGGTCAAAATTTAAGCTTAATCTTTTTTCTGAAAAGAGTTGAAGTCCAAATCATTTGTTGAATTTTGAGAAACTTCATCAAGATGATTATTCTCAATTTCCAAAGTCGTTTTTTGAAAATTTTCAATGTCAGTAGAAATTGGATTATTTTCTGATTCAAGGCTTGTTTTAATTTGATTTTCTTGCTCTCGTTGTTCTTTATAAGATGCCATTAAACAAAGAAGTTCATCCATGTTTTTATTTAGCCTTTCTGCCCTCTCATCAAAATGACATTCTTCAGAATCGTTGATTTGTGAGCTCTCGTTTTGGATTTCTTGATTCTCAAAATTGTTTGAATTTTTTGAAAGATGATAATGATGTTGGAAATCATTTTGATTTTGAAAATTAGGTTCGTAACCAAAACTGTGAAAATTCGAGGGAAAATTGCAATTTTGGTCATATTCAAAATGTGGATGTGGGTTGTAAATTTGGAATTTTTGATCGATTTGAAAATCATTTTCAAAATTATTTTCGAACTGGTTTCCAACCTCATATTGATGTTGATCAAAGGTATGTTGCGATTCAAAACCGTTTTGATGTGGATGTGGCCCATAATCGAAATTATTGAAATTTAAATTGAAATCGTCATTTCGATTATATCTATGATTTTGAAAACGTTGATCAGTTGGAAAACTTTGAAAATTGTTGACATTAGGCTTACGAAATTTTGGAAAATCTTGTTCCATGAGTTACAATTCATACTCATACTCTTCAAGAGGACGTCTACTCCGATTATTATCCCACATATCTCTCAATGATTTTTTTGAATCAGACATTTTAAAGAAGTCACGACAAGACAGAAATTATTCTCACTTCAAAATAGTATAAAATACTCAGTTGCGCTCTATTAATTAACTGACTCAATTAGAAGGGGGAAGAGGGTCTTATGGTCGTTCACGTATAGTATAAATACTAAGGGATACGACCAATGTTTTACGGGTAGTATGCAACCTCTTTTGCTAATAGTTCAATAAATTGAACTACTATATATCCGCGATCCAATTATACGAGACAATCAACTTCACAAAGCACCACTTTTCAATTATATTATTTTGCAAATCAAATTTTATAATTGAAAAATAATGAGAGTGATGATTTTAGTTATGGGAATTCGTTTCTCACAAACAAAATCAGAAATATCAATCACAGAACAGTCACAGAATAATAACAGAAAAAAAAATTGTACATTCAAGCCGCTGCCCCTGCAGAATTTTTTTACAACAATTGTCTATATTTTTCTCTTTTTTGCAGCAGAGCACCTGTAGAGTTCAGAAAATTTTACAGTGGGGTATGGCGGTCTGTCCAGAAAATTTGAGTAGCTTTGACAACTATTCAACTCCACTGTTTACAATTGCTCGTCCCTTGGATCCAAGTTTGCTGTGCTCGACTATGTTCCTTGCTCGGGCCTTTGATTTCTGATTTCTTTGTTTTCCTCCTTTTTTTTGAAGCAATAAAAATAAATAAAACAAAAGCAAAAGACTAACTAGAAAAAAAATATAACTAGACTAAAGAAAACGGCTAGACTAAAACCAGAATTAAAAAAAAGCAAAGGACTAAACCTAACAAAAGTAAGAAACTAGTCTAAAACAAAGAACCAAGCCTTAAAAAAAAGAAAAAAAAGAACAAAAACTCAGACGCTAAGGCTCGTGCAAATTTCACAAATTAAAACCCACAAACCAAATAATTTTGCCAATCAAATTAATTAACCACCTACCCTCTCTCTCCCAAGACAATCAGTACTTCCAAATATGTGAAGAATAACACGCCCAATTATAAAATGCGAACTTGCCAAAAAGACAATCAGTACCCTCTCTCACCCAAATGTTATTTGTTTCCCACAGTAACCAAACAAAACCAGGAAGAAAATCTTGCCAAAAAAATGCGATCAGGAAACCAAAATCACACCCCCAATTATAAAAGAATGCAACGCAGTAAAAGCAATACGCACGAAACCCGATAAAAACTTATCTTTTTTATTTATTTATTTCAGAAATCGAATAGATCCAGAAGAATTTATGCGTGGTCTCCACTGGGATTGAGTGCGAATTGGGTTTGCTTATTTAAATAGCGACTGTGGTGTTAGAATTGGGATAGGGTTCTTCGATTTGTGGTTGATCGGGTTGCTTGCAGATGATTGTTGATGCGATTGTGCTGATAGTCAGTTGTTCGAACTGAGGATTCCGGACTTGGTAGGATGGAACAGCGCTGGTAGATTGTGTTGAGGGCTTGAGGATGAACATGGGTAGGGAATCAAGAGGATGGTTTTGGCAGTAGCGGAATATGATCAGAAGATGGTTGTGGGTTTGTATGTGAATTTGCAGTAGGAGTTTGCGAGGAAGATGGATGTCGTGGTGATGAAACAGTGATGGAGTATGGTATGAAAGATGGAATAATGGATATGGAAGAATAAAGGCAGAAGAAAGAGAAATAAAAAGGAAGAAATTAAGCAGGAAAAAAAACTGTAAAAGTGGAATGTTTTTATGATTTTTTTTATTATTGTTGTAAATGAGAGAATAGGAAAGAAAGAAATGAGAGAAAAAGGAAAACAAACAAATGGAAAGAGAGTTAAAGCAGGGAAGCAATCAATAAAAAAAATGCAAGTTTTTTTTGTAAAAGAAGAAAGGAAAGATTAATTATGTACTAAAAAGAGGAAAGGTACCAAAGAAAGGAATCTTTGTAAAAAGGGAATTTTTTTACTTTTTTTTTGTTTAAGAAGGAAAGAATGTAGAAGATTGGGAAGAAAGTGGAAAGCTGGAAAGAAATAAAGAAAAATTGAAAGTTTTTTTTCTCTTTTTTTTGAATTGAAAAGAAGGAGGAATTTATAAAAGAAAAGAAAGAGATTGAGAAATAAAAAGGAAATAAATAAATGAAAGAAAAAAGGAACTAAAGTCAAGAAAATTTGGCAAGTTCCTTTTTTTTTGTCTAAAGTAGGAATGAATTTGCAAGAGGGAAACAAACAAATGTAAAAATTGGGAAGGAAGGAAATAGATGAAATGAAAGAAAAGAAACTAAGAGACAAAAGTTGTAAGATTTTTTTCTCTTCTCTTGTTTAGATGATTCTAGCACCAATGTTTGATACAAAATCAACTAATAAAGAGATTTTTTTTTAAACAAACAAAAACAAAAATTAAAATAAAAATAAAAACTAACACGAATCAGAAATTAAATAAACAATAAAATTTAATTGTTACCTCCCCGGCAACGGCGCCAAAAACTTGATCGTCGCTTTCCTATGACTTAGAAAAGCGCGAATTTTAAATTAAATTCTGTATGCATACAGGTGTGTAGCATACAGGTCGAACACAGGGAGGTGTAATTAAAAATAATTATTTATTTATTCTTAGGCGAGTTAGACGAAGTTTGGAGTTTTTTTTTTGTTGTTGTTGTTGAAATTACTCTGAATCTAATCAGTATCAAATTCAACAATTGAAAAGAAAAGGAACAATTACTAGAAAAAGAGAATAACAACCAGAACAATAACAGAAATTAAAAGTGGGATTCCTGTTGAAACTAATCAACAGTGAATCGCTAACAAGCAGTAATAAGAGATGATAACAATATGCATTCTACCCAAACCTAATTAGGTAGATAACACAAATTGTTATGAAATTAAAATAACAATAAAACTAGAAAAGAAAAGACTTTTATTAGAACAAAAGAGAATACAGAATAGAAAAAAAATGAATGGCATTTACAATGGGACATCATGTATATTTATAGAGATGTAGACCAAATCCTAATCAAATCAATGACTAAATGGCCCTCTTTTGTCAAGAAGTAATATCATATCTCTTGCCTTCCTTGACTAGGCTTGTTTGGAAATAATTCTTTTAAGAATATCTGATGCATATCTTGGTGAATATCTTCCAAATCCTCCGTATGGCTAGTTGATTGGTAATTAGATTGCATGCGATTAATTATTCCAAACAAGGATGCTCATCAAACTCCCAAGGCAACAAAGGATGAAATCTTCAAAATTGATCTTTTCTTGGCAATAAATCAATCAGAAATTCTTCTAATTGGAAATTGAAAAATGAATGTTTTGAAGTGATTTCCATGACTACTCCTGAAATGTCTATTAGTGAATGTCATACATACACATGAATATGTATATATATAATATAACACTAATTAATATTCTTCATGGCAAAGGGCCAGTGTGAACGCATTCCGTTTCTTTGGCAAAAAGTGAGCTCGACGGGGATCGAACTCAGGTCTCTCAATACAAATCTCTATGCAATTACCAGTGAGCTACAACGTCTTTTGTAATTGAGATGACTTTAATACGGGGAAGTAGCTTTTTATCTGTAGTTGGCCTTTAATTTGAAATGAAGGAGGCATTTCTTGACAACCTGTAAAAACAGACTAAAGTACCCAAAGTATCACTTATTTATTTACAAAAGATAAAATATAAGAGTATAAAATAAACACATTTCTATGTTAATCAGACAACATTTTCTATTTTCAATGCTTAAAATTAATGTTGTTGAACTTCTCTGGCCTTTCTCCATGAGACAGAACCATTGTTGGAAGCACTGGCAAAAGCAGAGCGTTGGTCACCGTCTGTGTCGATGCAAAACTATGGTAGCTATTATGCGACATCATTGTTGTCGTCTACAACAATGAATATTGCTTCAAGATTGTTAGATCTTTTGTCAGTACATGATTGTATTATAATGTTAGATCTTTTATCAATACATGATTGTGTTACAATGTTAGATCTTTTGTCAATACACGATGTATTACAAATAGACAGTAGCAACAATCAGTGTTACTCAATAATGTCACAATTATCAAGTAAAACTGTGATTACAATAATGACAATAAGCGAGACCGATTGTGCACTAGATTAGAGCGGTATAGAACCGTCACCCACAGACTAGAAGATGAATATTTCAGCAACATCCGAGTCCATAAATGATTATGTTTCCTTGAAACAATATTGTTGTCGTACGCACCGATTGACGTAATAGCAATTTATTTTTCAAGATAAAACGGACCAACCCCGTAGCGTGGTGCCAACAAATGAAGCTCTGACAAATTGAAATAGAGTAAAGAAACTAGGTGTACTCTAAAGAAGAGGTAACAAATTGAGAAGAATAACTAATGAGTATTCTATCTCATTTTGGGCCATGTATTTATAGACTCGAGGAGACCCTAAGAGTCCCAAAGCGCTAAACCCTATTTTTGACATTAATATAATATTGTGTCATGGACCCATAGAGTCCCATGGCACTAAGCCCAATTTTGACATCAATATAGTATTGTGTCTTGACTTAGCCACACTATGTTTACAATTCCTCTTATCCTTTATTTATACAAGCCTATAGAGAAGTGGGTACTCATATTTTATAATGTGGGACTTAGGTTTGCTTTCCTCTTTTCTTCCAAAATATCCTCTTTCTCTTGCTCATTCATTTCCAACATGTATAAGATATTGATCTGAGCCATGATGTATCATTTTTTTAAAATCTGTAACTAAATGCAGATATCTAGTGTGCACGATCTCCACATGGAAATAATTGAGCTTCTCGACTTTGTAAGTTCTTTAAAACATTCTGCACTTAGTTTGATGCCGACATCATTAATATTGTTCTTTATGGATTCAGCGGCCTGCATGGCAGCATGGCTATTTTATTATATGCTCTGTTATACTTATAGGTTGTATAATGAATCAAATAGCTAATATCTTTTAGCTATGAGGAATTACTTGGATAGCTGAGTTGATGCATCCATTTAGTGTTTCTATGCAACATGCTCAATATCTCATATCTGTTCTTAATCTTGTGTTACTTTGTCCTTCATGCGCAGGTTCCCATTTTGCCAAGTTTGTCTGTTCGTATCAAATAATTAACAAATTAAATCATATTAATTTGACCATTTTATGTTCAGATTAACTGTTTCATAATGTTCTAAATGTACCAATGAGTCTTCAGATGCCTTTGCATCAAGAACGCATCTACAGCCGCCTAGCTATTTATGATAGGATGCACAATTTCTTTTAGCATTGTTTTTCTGTTGAAGTAGTTTTCAACACAACCTCTCATGCTGAATTTGTTTTATAGAGTTCGAAGTTGGAACCGAAGTTTCATAACCATGGTAAGTATACTTAATATGAAGTTAGCAATTAGCATACACTAATACTGCTACCAAAAGGTAGATGGATATTCTGATATTTATTGTAGGCAGTGTCTGTAGAGCCAACTTAACCAACTTTTTAACCCGGTGATGCCATAATCAAACCATCTTTTGACGGTTAAGATCGATGAATCTAGTAGAGACAGATTAATAGCCACGTAAGACCATAACCAACAATTCGTTCTGTTCACTTATTCTCTCTCTTGTTTTGCAACTAATTCAATGAGCCGAGCAACCAGGAGGGGGAAGCAGCCAAGGGGCTAGCCCTGGGGGGAATTATAACGACAAAGAGTCTACCGTTATAAAATTACAACGGCAACCTCTTTTCCGTTGTAACTTTATAATGGGAAACAGTTTGCCCTTATACAGTTGCAACGGCAGACTCTTTGCCGTTATAATTCCACCTAGTTTATACATTAACCGGTTTTGTTAAAACCGTTTACATGTTATACGGTTTTCATAAAACCGTTTAGCGTATAAACGGTTTTCAGAAAACCGTTTATATGAAGTTCAATGCTTTTAAGTTCGTAAATTTGTTTCCTAATTTCAAATCATTAATTTATAAAGTTTGAAAATTTTGTTTTTTATCTTTACATTAGGTTACTTATTTTGTATACTTTTAAAATTATATTTGTAACTTTATTTTTTATTTTTAAGTTTTAAATTTGCTTTTACATCAAAGAATTACTTGAATTTTTAGTTTTTTTGTTTTTGCCATGTATGTAAAATTAACTGTTTTAAATCTTTTGTTTTCCTTAAGTGCTTTATATCTTTCTAGTTTGATAGTTGGCAGTTGATACAAAAGATGTTCATTATAACATCACTAGCTAAACGTAGGATACAAGAGAAATAACTACATACGAGCCACTAAAATATAGCATACAAGAGATGTTAAACTAGAAAATCTAGCAGTATGTAATCACATTAATTGTTATGCTCAATCTCAAGGGATTCTAAAGAGGTTCGAAGTCGCTTAATCTCTTATTCCAACTCATTGGCATAAGAAATAGCCCTCGGACATAAACGGTCGTCTATCTACTCAAAATAATTGCATTCGTTAGGCCATAGCGAGCATAACTAGATCCTACGACCAATATTCTCTTCGTTTTCCTGGACTACTACCTCCACTGCGTAACCACAGTGGCAACAAACGGGATAGGAGTTAACCTCCTGCTCGTTAGAAGACTGAAACTCGTTGTACCTCATGTTCATATGAAGGCCGAACTACCGAGAATTGATCTATCATTTCAATAGCCGGAGGACGAGGGAATGTAGCTGCTCCTAAGTGTTCTTCATTTAGAGTTTGGTCTACTTGATGGCCTACGTATGGAACTTGAGCAATTGGTGGATGAATCGTCAGGTGGGCCAGCTCCGGGTAATCACGACGCAGGTCCTCGTAGTGCTGCTCTTGGTATTCGATATTCCAATCAATATATGTTCTTGGACTTGAAGGCAAACGCTCAGGAAAGTTTTGATCATAGTCTAAATCCATTGACGAGGTCGATGACTATGTAGACATTTTTTATGTTGATGAAACTTTCGGTTCCAAATAACTAGAAAGTAGTAACCATAGATATTTATAGGGGCAATATGTGGAGTAAACATACAAAAATTTGATGAAGCGACCCTAGACTAGTCAATGCAGGGTTGTAGTAGTGTACATGTGACGACCCCTTAAATTACGGAGTTTTTAATCTTTCCTGATAAGACTATTTAGTGTAGGGTTAAATCAGTGTACATGTGACGACCCTTTAAGCTAAGGTGATATGACAAGTTAGTGGGCCCAGTTCAGAAAATGTCTCATATAGTGATGTGATCCACCTCTGAAGTGATATGACTATTCATGAGCACTATAAAGATAGGATCCACCTCTGAAGCGATATGACTACTCAAGAGAACTATAGCAACATAGCACTGGATCACTAAAGTGATATGTAGCAATAGAGCACTGGAGCACTATGAATTCATGAATCAAACCGATGATGCCAAACTAGAAATGGAGGAAGAGACGGAGGAGGAGGTGCAACAGCTAGCAATGGTTAGGTATTCCAATTTTTTTGCTGAAGGATCAATGAACAACCATCGAGGAAGTATACATGGCTGGATGAACCGGCGGTATAAGAGAGGCTACAAGGATGGACATGAAAGACTAATGAGGGATTGCTTTATCGACAATCCGACATACGATAAACTTTGTTCTGCCTTCGGTTTCGTATGAGTCCGACTATTTTATCAAAAATTTATCTTAAACTTCATCAATCAAACTCATATTTCACTTATAGACTGAACGGAGCACAAGAAATCGGTCACTTACCCCACATCAAAATATCAGAATTGCAGCATCAACAGCAATAGATTGTCAGAAAGAATTCTGTAAAACAGCTATTGAACAGTTTGGGGATGAGTATCTACGAACAGCTAGACCAAATGATATACGCAAGATACTATGTAGGGGAGAAGCTAGAGGATTTCCAGGTATGATTGGAAGTTTAGATTGCATGCATTGGCCTAGGAAAAGCTGCCCAACGGGATGGAAAGGAATGTTCACCGGACATAAAAAAGTGTCGTCATAAAAAAGTGTCGTCAATGATCCTTGAAGCAGTAGCAACAGACGATTTATGGGTTTGGCATGCTTTTTTTTGAGTCCCAGGTTCATTAAATGATATAAATCTTTTAAAACAATCATACATTTTCACAGAACTTGCTAATGGACTATCAATAGATGTTTCATATAAAGTTGGTAATGTCGAACACAAAACTGGATACTACCTAGTGGATGGAATATATCCAAAGTGGAGAACTTTGATGCAAGGATTCAGAGTACCATCAAATGACAAAGAAAGTTATTTCACTAAAGAAGAAGCTAGCTACAGAAAGGACATCGAACGTACATTTGGTATTTTACAAGCCCAATTTCATATTTTACGAAATCCTGTTCGTTTTCATGATGCAAGAGTTCTTTCAGAAATCATGTATGCTTGTATGATAATACATAACATGATTCTGGAGTCTGAAAGAGACGGATATAAGAATCAAAAGTCTAATTATCCCGACATGTTTAAGGGGTCTAATGCCATACCCCATAAATATATAAACTCAATGGGAGAATATGTTGTTATGGTTCAACACATTGAAGATCAATCTGCACACTTCCACTTGCGTGACCAGTTGGTGTCGCATGAAGGAACGAATAGTCGGAATCATTAGTTGCTAGTTTATGATTGCAAGACTTTTAAAGTGTCACTGTATCCATGATGGTGTATTATTGTCAAAGATTGTAGTAGGCTTATCAGTGTCCAAGTGTGTAGTCGTGTCAATGTTTTGTGATATGTCTCAGTTGTTGTTAAGTCTTTATGTTAACATGTGAGCTCTTTTGCTTCCTTTCTACATTAATTACGAAATACGTCTCTATGTCAAGTCATTTCAATGACTGTAGGAGACTTTGGAAACATTATGGTGAGTTGTATTGTCAACAACCACGACTCAATGTATTCCATCCATTCCCGGGTGCATTAAACAATTCAATCCATTCCAATGACTACTCAATGTATTTTTTTATACTATTATGATATTTATTTACTCATTTCACATCAACGCTTACGTTTTTTATCGCTACCTGTCGCACGTCTACAACAACTTAACACACAAACATCAAATTCAAAGTACAACAACAATGAAGCTTAGAAGATTACAACAACGACAATTATACAAACTACAACAACAATCATACAAACTAGCAGCTTACGATCAAACCACAATTATACAAACTACAACAACTGAACATACAAACATCAAATTCAAAGTACAATAAAAATTAAAAATATAGTAAACACATACATCTACCACAGCCTTGGGAAAGGTCCAGCTCTAGATTTATCGGCAACCATCTTGTGCAAGCATCTGATTTCGGCTTGCGCTTCCAGTGCATACTGATGTCCACGTTCGCACAAGGGAGGGTCAACCCACTGCTTAAAGTTGCAACAATCAATTTCATCAGGAAAAACCTTGTGGTCCTTGTACGCTTCACAAGAGAAAAATCGACGACCGACATTTTTTCAATATTGGCAACAACCACGACCGATTCTTTTCCACAACGGCAGATAGGGTTGGATCCAAACATACGTAGCGGCTCGGAAACCTTCCCTTTAAGTACAATTTCTTTTCCAAGTCGTTAATTAATGGAAGCATCATCATCATTTTCCCAGTTGCCCATAACTCAAATTGTGAATGTGTAGTAATTGAATTATGAGCTTACAGGGCACATTGGGCATATAAATACATCTTCCAAGTCAATTATATATTGGTGCTATAGTGTATTAGTAGCCTGTAGTGAGTGATGCGCATTGACTGGTCAAGTCTTGCACAGTTCCCATAGTGCAGTCATGTTTTATGGCAGAGTGGAGTCATGTTACTCTTTTTTGAGAGTTTTTGGATTACAATGCAGTCCTTAGTCCGTTGTCCTGTTTGGGTTATCCTCAATAATGCTATCAATCAAAAACAGATTCCCTACAATATTCCCTATAGTCGTATCAGTGGTCGGTTACATTAGTATTTTTTTACTGTCGACTCAAGCTTTGAAAATAACAAAGCATAAATCATAAAACGTATCAGTTGATTCCTATCCAATTCGTTGCTACTGCGGGTATGCGGTTGAAGTTGTGGTTCGAGCAGAGGGCAACAATATAGGTCGATGCATGCAGAAATGTCCATCTTATCCAAATGGTTAGCATGACACGTAATGAATAGACCAACCTTTGAGTCCTCGGGGAATAGCAAATGCTAACAAACTCGAACGAGAGCTTAGACGTGTTCAAAGTGGTAATGACCTATTGCGATTGAACATCATAGACTCTCTTAACGGAAAACTCTTTGCCATTCTAAACTTGTTAAGGGGAGCAATGGCTATAAAATATAATGGCAAAAAGTTCGCCGTTATATGTTTACAACAGCGAACTATTTGCCGTTATAAGTTTATAACGACAAAGAGTTTGCCGTTATAAACATATAACGACGAACTCTTTGTCGTTATTCCCACCAACCTCTGTTCAGTGAACCAGCCACCACCCAGCTCCAAAGCAGCCACAGATTAGCCACGTGTGACTGAACAAGCCATATCTGGTTGCTCCGTGGCTTGTTTAGCAACTGAACAAGCCATTGTTGGTTATGCTCTAAGTATATGCTCATGATTACAAATATCCACCCTTAAAACTAGGAAAGAAATATTTGAGGTAGAAATTATTCATGTAACTTACATAAAATGAAAAGAGAAGTGCTGCACAAAATTGGCTCCATGGTTTCACCAAACTTGTTGGCAACATAGCGCACATAAGTGACTAAAGTGCCTACTTTAAAAGTCATTATTCATCTGTTTACTCCTTTATTTATATAAACTTCCTCATGCGTTAACTGTACTACTCCTTGTCATATACTCTCGCATGATTATGGATTAGAACATATGAGAATCTGCACTAATAAATGGATAGTTCATTTGGTGTGCCTATTTAGTTGACTTGAGATTTTTGTTTCTTTTTCAAGTCATATGACAGTTTTCCATACATATACATATATAACATATATTCTATTTAAATTGACACTTTTTAAGTAAACTTTTTGGAATTTGATCTAAAGATGAAATTGCCCATTTTGGTGACATAGCATTTTTCTAACATCTAGATTACACACATTCTGCAGTCCCCATAATGCATATTTCAGACTATTTAAAGAGACTTACGCTGCCATTGAGATTTAACTACTGTAAATCTTATTGGTCATCTCTATGATAAAGGATTTTGTGACTGTAAGGGTGCCGTGTCTGTGATTGTTCCATTGTACTAATAAGCAATGTTATCATGACCGGACCGTCGATTGAACTGTGATGTCCCAAGGTTTAGGTTTTCATGGTCCAATCGGTCAGATCGTCCGAACTGTGCATGTTACTTTTTGATAAAATAATGAACAATAAAGGATCCTAGTATAATATAAATTAAATTATATGATACCAACTGGAACTCGCACAAATGGAGCAGCACATTGGATTTTGGAAAGCAACAGGAAGAGATTGCCAACATGAAGATTACAACCTGGAACCGTGCAAAGTTCCCATGCAAGTATTAATTTGATAGGTTGCTTGCTTGCAGTGTTGTTACGTCCCACATCTCATGGAAAAGAAGCAATACAGGTCTTCTCCGCATATATAAGTGATGTCTCTTTGCTATGTTGTAGCACAGAATGGGAAGAATTTTTTTTGGGCCTGTTTTATCGGGCTCGTATAATAATTAAAATTTTGAATGGGCTGAATAAATATTTGTGTAGAGCCGTGGTTTTCGATGGTTAGGCCTTGGTTTTCTTGGTTCAGAGATCAAACCGTGCAAGTGTGGTTTATCTTTTCTTCGAGCCGGACCGGGCTGATGTTTACGGTTTTAATGGTTGAACCGCCGGTCCGGTTCGGTCATGATAACACTGCTAACAAGTATCCTAGATTTGTTAATTATTCATAACTGAACTCATTTTCAAGAAGAAGAAAAATTACATGTACATATAAGTGTGTGTATGCGTGGGTGTACGTACATACATATCTATAATAAATTTATGTACATGCATATTTATAAACATATTTTGCAATGTCTTTGAAACATACTTCATGATATAAATGTGTGCATGTATATGTATATGTTTGTATATATGTGGTACATTGTTTGATACACACACACTATATATATATATATATATATATATATATATATATGAAATCTAATTAATCTAATTTCGTATCAAAAAATATTTAAATTTAAACAAAATATGTGTTAATTTAAAATAAATTTAGAGATGTTTGAAGTAGATTTGACTTCCTAAGCCCGATAAAGTACCAACAATGTAATCTTTTTTAAATTTACCCATTACTTCTGCTAAAGGCTAGCCAATTCAAAAAGATACTAGATTTTGCGTCGTAGATCCATTCATTTGATAAAGCTTAGGTTGTCCTAAAGGTCGTTAATTATGTAATTTTATTATGCAGATGAAGTCTTACAATAAATAATCATGTTCGAAACGATGTGTTCATCTGGCTTTATTTTCTTTCATAGGTGTTGTTATATAAGACAACTATACTATATTATAAAAGAGGAGTATCAAATGCTTTGCTCTCAGCCATCCTCATATTTAAAACCCAAAAGTCACAAAAGCAAGCAAAAATATCATCTGTCTATATTAAAAAAATATCTACTATATCTTATCATTGCATGCCAGCTTTCAAAAGCACATGATTATTCTATCAATTTAAAACTCAACTGTTGTGAGGTTCTTTTTTCCCTTCTTCTGTTGCGCCTCCCCTTTCTCCTTTATTCTTGTTTCTACGATTTATTTTCCCACTGAATCACACTTCTTTTTATTCTAGGTCCTTGATCTGTCCTCTCTCCTTCTATTTTACCTTCGTCGTTTCTCCTAGAAACATCTTCAATCCCTCGAATGTGAAACCTCAGGTTCATCTATTCTAACCCTAACCTTAATTGCAATTAAACCACCGAATTTTCCTGAGATACTCACAAATTTTGTTCGTGATTAATAGGTCTATTAAGTTTTGGTATTCTTTCACTCGATCTCTAACTAAATTAATTCACTACAAGAAGCAGGTCGAATAGCCAGGGGAATTACAATGGCTAGCGATGGCTAAAAAACGGTCGTTGCACGACCTGCTGATAAACTAGCAACCCAGAACTTCTTTCCAATTTATAAAACCCCAAATTATTTCCCAAAACCCAATCCTTTCGCCCCTCCGTCTCTACAACACTCCGGGCCTTCCAACATACCTCCAAGTCTCCAAAAATATTGCCGGTATGTCTTCTAACGCTAATTTATGCTTAATTAGGGTTAATTCTGGGGTTAGTGGGATGTTTATGGGTTTGAAATTGATTGTTGTGGGATATGTATGATGATAATTGTGTTGTAGGTTGATTTGGGAATAAATGTAATTTATTTGTAGGTTGAAAACGATGATTATCACGTAATTATTTTCATAATATTATGTTAGGTTATGTAGAATTATTGATTGGTTGTGTGATTTGAAAATTAGCATGTACTATTTATTAACATGTTTATCGATAAGTTTGTGCGAATCTTCGTTAAACTTCAGAATAATGTTTGTTGTCGTTTAAGCAAAAATATGTGTATTATAATAAAATTGTTAGCGTGTGTTATTTGTATGTATTAGCACAGAATAAAATAAATATAATTTAACTTATTTAAAGTGCTAGCTTCGGAATTTTTTATAAATAATCTGTAATTCGAAAAATAACGTAGTTAGCTAAATTTTAAAGTATGTGTTAATATTTCAAATTTATTAAGTGAAATATATAAATAGTTGAATGAGGTATAACTTTTTTGAAATGATCATAACAACAATAAAATATTCTATTTGAATATATTCTAGTTGAATGAAAATTAAAGTACGTTTTAAAATTTAAATTTCAGTTAACAAATATTTATTGAATGTATTAAAAAATATTTTGTAGACATTAAAATAGAAAATATAAATTTTGTTACACTTATGTGAACCCCTAAGAGATTTTTGGCTCCGCGTGACAAGTGGTTTATATGATCATTATATGAATATTCGTTTTTACACAGAACGGAAATCTATATTCATCTCATATAATATTTGTTTGATTTATCCCAATATTGGACAAGCTACAAACAAAATAACGTAATCATATTTTATATATCATTTCAATTTAAACGATTCATAGAATTTCGTTGGCGCTTCATTTTGTTCCCTGTGTACACACACATTTGTGTATGATACAGAGACTAAATGGAAGTGCTGCCAAAATTTTGTTGAATAGTTTAACCTGAAATAATTTATAAAGTGTGATTATGTTATTGTATTTGTAATGGGAAGTAGGATAACATGCCTTCAAAGTAAAAAACAATAATCCAAAAAAAGAATGTGGTTATTTGAATTTTTTATAATTGTGAAGTGTTATAAATGAATTTTTAAAAGACTTTAATATGAAGTGTTTGATTGGATGTTCTAATATATTTTAGGAAAATAAGGAAAATGTTCGATTATTTTCTCATTGTAGTTGATGTATGAAACCCGAACTTGTATGAAAGGATCAATAAATGAAACGACCCGAACTTCCCCGGTGAAGGAAAGAACGGATTGAGTTGAGAACAACACACAAAAGAACGCAGACAGAAGAACATTTCATTGTATATTACAACAATACCATCAGAATACAAGAATATACAGAGTATGAATAAATATTACATAGAAAATATCAGAGATTTAAATTACATTTAAATATATCGCAGCGGAAAAACAATACAAGACATAACCGAAAGTAATACACGGATACAGAGCTTTCCGAGTATCGTTCCAGCTGTAAACCAGGATCCTGTGAATATAAATCTGCAAAACCAAAACTACTAGCTGCCCGTGTCAAAATAAGGGCACCTAGAGTTTAGGTTAAAACAATAAACTCCAAGTCAGTCATGGGACTGGTGTGAGAACTAAAACAGTTATTTAAAACTTTACTTTAAATCAGATTTATCAAGGGACCACGCCGTATAACATGGAACGGGTTTCCTCCCAAGAATAACAGTGCATATAACAAAACAACGTAATGCTTTTTGGAAAAATGAAGCAATTACAAGACCCAGGTCCTATCACACAATGCAACGCAAGCCAGGAGATAGGGTTTTCCCTTATAATAACCAAACATGCTTAGTACGTTTAAAACAAATAATTTGATACTATTATAAGTGCATAGTGTATAAAACAACTTCAAATCATAAGTATCAATCATAGACGGCATGGGTACCATATATCATGTCGCCATACTAATTCTATAATTAAAACCGCAAAATCACGTATTTGGAAATTGGATTTCCATCTGTGAAATGAGGCAAAAGATAGTCCTCAACTGATTCGAGACGCTCTAGTCCGTGTCTCAGGTCATAGCTCGGGTGACCTTTGGATCGTCAGGGCCGGTCCACTGATGTGGATTAAAATGCCTGAACACGGCGTTTCCCCACCCTTTGGGGTGTCAATGAGCCAACGAATGACTCCATCGGCTTCACATAGTCACCGATATATCCGAGGCGCCTCGCAAACCAACAACCACATAAGTCAAACTCGTCAGGGCGTGTCAAACCACTGACGCCACTTCTAACTAGAAGGAAACACATGACCTCCCTGAGGTCCTCTCCCGTTTCTGGTTCACAATCGGGGTGTGAGGCTTGCGAATTCACGTTACACAAAGCTATGCCATACAGGCGGTGCTTTGATCATCAACCACAAGACTTTGCTTTTCAACAGAAGCCTCGATCAATTGCCACTTAGGCATGCCGCACAGGCAATTCACTCCATGCGTTTGATATCCATCAATATATAACCTCTGAGCTCGTACGTCTCAGGGAAGGGCGTTAAGCAAGAGAATAAATTCTCCGCCGCCAAACAGATATATATTTAACAGAAATCAATCACACAGACTGAAATCCAATGTCAGACACATAGTCCATTTACAAGTTCATTCTGGGTCTGAACGAAACCAGAGGCACCAAGTACCCCGCATATCCATCGATCTCCAAGTACGACCACTAACAGATTCCCTCCTCTTAGGTGTACGACCCAATCAAGATCATCAGTAATCACCCAAACGACGTGAAGACCTCCGGTCTTCAACCACCGACTTCATCTTCGACTCCACGTCGAATTAGTTATTCAGAATGGGATAAATCCGGTCTTTCCGAATAACTCGCGTATATAATAAACAAGTGTTACGCAAACACAACATACGCCTCATTCCAATTCAGAATATTCTTTTATTCAAATATTCTTATACCTTGGGAAAGGTTCCCATTAATTTTATCAAAGATAAATTCTTTAAATTTATTCTTTAATCTTCTTTGAATATCAATTCAAACTAGACGGGATTAGCGAACCACACCGAAGTAATCATTTATTTCCCAATCCCAACCTATTCATCCCGTGAAGTAAATCTGGTAATACTTCATATCAAACACCACGGTGTTATCGGTAAATTCAATTACCATTTCACGTTCAAATCTAATTAAAGATTTAACTATCTCCCGGAGTAAAACTGGTGATACTCCATTCTCGATCTTTTCAATCTAATTAAAGATTCATTAAAACTCCACTTAGTTTTAATCTTTAACTGGGTTATAGAATCAGTGTAATTTAAAACACGGTTCACGATAAACCCAAAATTACATTCCATTAATTATCGGATTAAAGAACAAGTGTTTTTTAAAACACTGTTCACGATAAACCCAAAAATCAATACTAATTCAATTCCAATTAGATATTATTTAATAGGTACACTTCATTAAATCTAAATAAAAAGATTTAATCTTTTTCTCAACTGGGCTTAAGAACAGTGTTAATGAAGACACCATTCACAACAAACCCAAATCACATTTGATATTAAATACAAGGATCTGAATAGAAAATATATCGACTTATATTCAATATCAAATTCTACGATCAACAAATATCGTATTGGAAATAACGATATAAGTATATCTTTCAAATTCCCATAACAATACCTGTATCGTCACGAAATCCAAAATCAAAATATTCCAAAGACAATTTCGATTCAAATCCATTCCAATTCAATTATTAGAAATTCTGGTTACTTTTAAAACCCTTTTCAAATTCAATTTATTTATTTAAAAATAAATAGAATTACAATTCTAGTTCAAAACTAGTTCATTTCGATAAAAATCTATTTTTATCTTTTCAAATATAGAGTTTTTCATCCCAATTCTTCCCAAATCATTTCTTATGATTTTACAAAAACTATTACTATTTTTAATAATTTTCTCAAGGCCCGTACAGTCGATTTCCATCAACGGCCATTGAACTGCACCTACAACGACCTTTTCCAAATTTGATTTGGACATAATTCGAAATCCAGCCGTTAGATTTCAAATCTCTAATATTCGTTAGAAAGCTCTTTTCGATACGAACCCAACGGTTCCGATTTTAGGAGAATCCGACGGTCTGATCTCCCTCAATATCCATTCGAAGTCAATGGTCGAAATTCACGAACTACCGCCGCGCGAGGCGTTCTATTCAGGCCATTATATATATAATATATATTTCGTCGATTTCCATTCAAAACGTATTTTATAAATCGTTTAAATTCGTTTTCAAAACGATTTCAACTTCTTATTCGATTTCAAATCAAAATTGAATTTTCCTTATAAATTCGTTTTAATTTCATTTCAAATTGATTTCAATTCAAATCGATTTTTAATTCAATTCGTTTTCAATTCAATTCAATTTCAATTCGAATTCATTTCTATTCAATTTCAATTCGAATTCATTTTCTATTCAATTCGAATTCATTTTCAATTCGAATTCATTTCAAATTGATTTCCATTCAATTTCAATTCGATTCGTATTCATTTTCAAAATATTCGATTTTGAAATCACTTTTCAATATTCATTATAAAAACGAATATAATCGATATAAATATCGTTTGCGTCAAAGTGGCGACAATCTAATCAACACGGCTTCATATATTTCTATTTTCAAAAATTCTATTTCAAATATTTCTTTTTCAAATATTTCTATTTTCAAATATTTTATTTCAAATATTTCTTTTCAAATATTTCTATTCAAATATTTCTTTTTCAAATATTTCTATTCAAATATTTCTTTTCAAATATTTCTTTTCAAATATTTCTTTTCAAAACTGGAATGAGGCCCAATCAATTACCATAGATTTTATTTCTATGGATTTCCACGCAGCGCATGTATATATCAATAATGACAAATAATCAACCCTCATCCAAAGTGCATTCTACACTGTATAAGCATCAAATATAAATATTCAACGCTTATAACAGTCTGTCAATCAATCGATCGACATACAACTAATTATTGGGATTAGTGTATGTCATATATCACCCCAATACCCGTGTGGGGTTTTCAAACAATCAAACACAGATTTTATTTGTGCAGTTGGGCGATGTGTAAAATTTATCGTCCCAATCAATATCAGTCAAATGTGTGTATATAAACAAATCGTCCGATTTGTTTATAAATATTTATTTTATATACACGTTAAAAATTATATTTTTAGCTATAAAATATTTTCCACTATAAAATATTTTATTTCATTTCGCATCACACAATCAAATTTCACAACACAACAATCAATCAAACAAGTCATCCATGCTCTGTGGACGACGGGTGTCGGGTGCTATTAAACACCGTCTACATCCTAGTATATATTTCAACTAGAAAAATAAGTAAAAGGTGAGGAGTTCTCACCTTTGGGATCCCCTCCTCCATTCCTTATCTCTGAACGGTTCAGATTTGTCCGAAATTCCAACTCACTCATTCCACGCTGTTCATAAATAAAAATCACAATTTTATTTCGACGCTATAAAAATCAGATTTCTATTTCTCTACAACATATATAAAAATCATATTTCTATTTCACCATAATTTATACAAATTTTTTTTACAACGCTACTTATATGATAAAAGATCGTATTTTTATATTCCTACTAATCATATTCTTAAATTTTAGAAACCATGCTATTATCACTTTGCTATTTTACTATTTTTTTATTAAAACCCATTGTATTTATATTTGTAAAACTATATTTTTATTTTTAACACAATTTTATTTATTTTTCAAAGCAATGTCAATTTCAGTTTTTTTATACAATGTGAAATCAGTTTTTTTTAAACAATGTAAAAATCAGTTTTGAATACAATGTAAAATTAGTTTTTAAACAATGTAAAAATCAGTTTTGAATACAATGTAAAATCAGTTTTTAAACAATGTAAAAATCAGTTTTGAATACAATGTAAAAATCAGTTTTGAATAGTGTGTAAAATCAGTTTTTAAACAATGTAAAAATTAGTTTTGAATACAATGTAGAATCAGTTTTTAAACAATGTAAAAAATCAGTTTTGAATACAATGTAAAATTAGTTTTTAAACAATGTAAAAATCAGTTTTGAATACAATGTAAAATCAGTTTTTAAAAACTCACCTTTTTCGTCGAACTGGAGTTGGGGGGCTGCGTTTGCTTAGAGGGGGGTCGGGGTGCGCTGAGTCAGACGGAGGGGGAGGCGCTGGCCGAGGTGTGGAGGAGCAGAGGGAGGTTGCGGCAGGGGGAAGGGGAAGGCTAGAGCTCGCATGTGGAGAAGGGGAAGGAGGTGCGGATTCGAGGCTGGGGAGAGGGAGAAGCGCGATAGGGGGGTCTGGTGGCGGCGGCGACGAGGTGGATGGCGCGCGGAGGTGTGGTGGCGAGCTCCAGCGTCGATCGCTTTTGGCCCCTTTTTTTATACTGGATCGATTAGAATGAAAGGGGGGGTTGACCGGTTATAGAGAAAGAGGGAAGAGGATTTTTTTATTATTTCTTTAATTATTTAATTTCAAAAAAGCAACCTTTTATTTCGACCACAAAATCGAACCCACCGACTGTTGCCCATAGCTAATTACCCCCATTCCGAACACAATGGGATATGTTTCATCAGCTGATTCGATTGTTTCGATCGGTTTTCGTCAAAATCAAAATATAACTCTGTATATTGAATTTGAACGCGTATTTCAATTTACTGGGGCCACAAACGACCTCTAAAAATTCCCTAAAAATATTTTCTAGCTTCGTATTGACGATACGGTCCTAACAAAACTAATTTCATCAAATTCTGAGACCGTTTGAAAAATGGCCAATTTCCAGTCGATTAAAATCAGTTGAAACTGGTCAAACGTGTTTTCCTTTGCCACGATCACATATTGATTCAGAAAATTACGAATTTTGAAACCTAGCAATAATTTGACATCCCGGATCCAACAAAAGTGGTTTTGTCAAAGACCGAGGTCGTTTGTAAAATTTCCATTTTTAAGAGCCAGAATTCCATAACGACTATTCTGAATTTTCAACTGGACGTAACTTCTGATTCCCGCTATGAAATTACAAATTTTCAGATTCGTTGGAAAGGTATTCTCAATTAGATCTTAATGTTTTTGGTTTCACTAAAATCCGGCTTATTTTGCACCCGGTACATTCATTTGAATTTTGAAATCGAATTATCGAACTACCGCGCCATTTTCTATTCCTTTTATATATATATATAAATAAATATTTATATTCCAACGACAATTCGAATGAATATATACGTTCGAATTCTATTCAAAATAAATTTCTCATCGTTATTATTTAAAGTAATTCATTTTAAATAATCAAAATTAGCTAAAATTGCCAAAATAAAAATTTTAAATTGGCTCAGATTTTCGGGTTATTACAATCTTCCCCACTTAAAACTTTTCGTCCCCGAAAAGGAACAAAGCCGAAAGTTGTTAACTAATTAACTCAACTTTCATTATTTTCATCACGGCTTAAGTTTTTCAACTTTTCAGTTTCTAAGAACTTTTCAAATTTTCCAAAAATTGGCTAACACCCTAAATTTTCGAAAAATTTCGCCATAACCTCCCTTGCACCGTGGACTTCGGGATATTTCATATAGCCTCCCATGGCCTTCTTCAATCCAAAAGAAAAAGAAAAAGCCAAGCGGCTAGCCAATCGGCTCATAAAATCATCATCGCCCAAACAAAACAGTAAATTATGGTAAACATGTATCTATTTGTCGAGCAAACAATTTTATTCCTCTTCTCTAGCCTCCTTGCTATGACATGTTCAATGTAAGTACACGCATATGTATGCAAATACGACAATTTTCAATACAATTCACCATTTGGTTCAATTTGGCTAAAGGTTCAACATTTTAGTTAATCAACCAATAATCAAACAACACAATCAGCAATCAATTAGTTGATTATCATTTCAAACTCAAAATTTTGATATATAGTCAAAAATCATATTTTTAATACCAAATCACAACAATATATTCTAACTATATTTTGGTTCTCACACCAGTCAATAGGAAATATATAGACGTCCCACCTTCGGAACTCGAATACAAATTCTGATAATGCGACAGCATTACCAGAATCATCTCCAGGCGACTAGGGTGTGATTCTATATCTATCCAGTATATTAAAACTTCGAATACACGCTAGCTAGGCGTATACGCAAAATTTTTATATACTAAATTGTCCAAATCAATTCAAAATAAATATTCAAATACGTATAATACGATTTAAATTTCAAAACAAAATTTGTTTTCATTTTTATTTTAAAAATATACTCTTCACACTCGTTCTAGGATACTACTGATCCTATCTTTAACGAGTCATTCCTATTGGATATCTCTAATCCAATTTCTGATGAATTCTTTCGTATGGTTCTAATGTGTCTTGTTCCATGAGCTTTGTAAACCAAAGCTCTGATACCAGCTGAAACGACCCGAACTTCACCGGTGAAGGAAAGCACGGATTGAGTTGAGAACAACACACAAAAGAACGCAAACAGAAGAACATTTCATTGTATATTACAACAATACCATCAGAATACAAGAATATACAGAGTATGAATAAATATTACATAGAAAATATCAGAGATTTAAATTACATTTAAATATATCGCAGCGGAAGAACAATACAAGACACAACGGAAAGTAATACACGGATATAGAGCTTTCCGAGTATCGTTCCAGCTGTAAACCAGGATCCTGTGAATATAAATCTGCAAAACCAAAACTAATAGCTGCCCGTGTCAAAATAAGGGCACCCAGAGTTAAGGTTAAAACAATGAACTCCAGGTCAGTCATGGGACTGATGTGAGAACTAAAACAGTTATTTAAAACTTTACTTTAAATCAGATATATCAAGGGATCACGCCGTATAACACGGAATGAGTTTCCTTCCAAGAATACCAGTGCATATAACAAAATAGCGCAATGCTTTTTGGAAAATTGAAGCTATTATAAGACCCAGGTCCTATCACACAATGCAACGCAAGCCGGGGGATAGGGTTTTCCCTTATAATAGCCAAACATGCTTAGTACGTTTAAAACAAATAATTTGATACTATTATAAGTGCATAGTGTATAAAACAACTTCAAATCATAAGTATCAATCATAGACGACATGGGTATCATATATCATGTCGCCATACTAGTTCTACAATTAAAACCGCAAAATCATGTATTTGGAAATTGGATTTCCATCTGTGTACCGAGGCAAAAGATAGTCCTCAACCGATTCGAGACGCTCTAGTCCGTGTCTCAGGTCAGAGCTCGAGTGACCTTTGGATCGTCAGGGCCGCACCACCGATGTGGATTAAAATTCATGAACACTGCGTTTCCCCACCCTTTGGGGTGTCAATGAGCCAACGAATGACTCCATTGGCTTCACATAGTCATCGATATATCCGAGGCGCCTCGTAAATAAACAACCACATAAGTCAAACTCGTCAATGCGTGTCAAACCACTGACGCCACTTTTAACTATAAGGAAACACATGCCCTCCCTGAGGTCCTCTCTCGTTTCTGGTTCACAACCGGGGTATGAGGCTCACGAATTCACGTTACACAAAGCTATGCCACACAGGTGGTGCTTTGATCATCAACCACAAGACTTTGCTTTTCAACAGAAGCCTCGATCAATTGCCACTTAGGCATGCCACACAGGCAATTCACTCCATCCATTTGATATCCATCAATATATGACCTCTGAGCTAGTACATCTCAGAGAAGGGCGTTAAGCAAGAGAATAAATTCTCTGCCGCCAAACAGATATATATTTAATAGAAATCAATCACATAGATTGAAATCCAATGTCAGACACATAGTCCATTTACAAGTTCATTCTGGGTCTTAACGAAACCGGAGGCACCTAGTACCCCGCATATCCATCGATCTCCAAGTACGACTGGACGACCACTAACTGATTCCCTCCTCTTGGGTGTACGGCCGAATCAAGATCATCAGTAATCACCCAAACGGCGTGAAGACCTCCGGTCTTCAACCACCGTCTTCATCTTCGACTCCACGTCGAATTAGTTATTCAGAATGGGATAAACCCGGTCTTTCTGAATAACTCGCGTATATAATAAACAAGTGTTACACAAACACAACATATGCCTCATTCCAATTCAGAATATTCTTATACTTTGGGAAAGGTTCCCATTAATTTTATCAAAGATAAATTCTTTAAATTTATTCTTTAATCTTCTTTGAATATCAATTCAAACTAAACGGGATTAGCGAACCACACCGAAGTAATCATTTATTTCCCAATCCCAACCTATTCATCCCATGAAGTAAAACTGGTAATACTTCATATCTAATACCACGGTGTTATCGGTAAATTCAATTACCATTTCACGTTCAAATCTAATTAAAGATTTTACTATCGCCTGGAGTAAAACTGGTGATACTCCATTCTCGATCTTTTCAATCTAATTAAAGATTCATTAAAACTCCACTTAGTTTTAATCTTTAACTGGGTTAAAGAATCAGTGCCCTTTAAAACACGATTCACGATAAACCTAAAATCACATTCCATTAACTATCGGGTTAAAGAACAAGTGTTATTTAAAACACAGTTCACGATAAACCCAAAAATCAATACTAATTCAATTCCAATTAGATATTATTTAATTGGTACACTTCATTAAATCTAAATAAAAAGATTTAATCTTTTTCTCAACTGGGCTTAAGAACAGTGTTAATGAAGACACCATTCACAACAAACCCAAATCACATTTGATATTAAATACAAGGCTTTGAATAGAAAATATATCGGCTTATATTCAATATCAAATTCTACGACCAACAAATATTGTATTGGAAATAACGATATAAGTATATCTTTCAAATTCCCATAACAATACCTGTATCATCACGAAATCCAACATCGAAATATTCCAAAGACAATTTCGATTCAAATCCATTCCAATTCAATTATTGGAAATTCTGGTTAATTTTAAAACCCTTTTCAAATTCAATTTATTTATTTTAAAATAAATATAATTATAATTCTAGTTCAAAACTCGTTCATTTCGCTAAAAATCTATTTTTATCTTTTCAAATATGGAGTTTTTCATCCCAATTCTTCCCAAATCATTTCTTATGATTTACACAAATTATTACTATTTTTAATAATTTTCTCAAGGCCCGTACAGTCGATTTCCATCAACGGCCATTGAACTGCACTTACAGTGACCTTTTCCAAATTTGATTTGGATATAATTCCAAATCCAACCGTTATATTTCAAATCTCTAATATTCGTTAGAAATCTCTTTTCGATACGAACCCAATGGTTCCGGTTTTAGAAGAATCCGACGGTCGGATCTCCCGCAATATCCATTCGAAGTCAATGGTCGAAATTCACGAACTACCGCAGCGCGACGCGTTCTATTCAGGCCATTATATATAATATATATATTATATATATTTCGTTGATTTCCTTTCAAAATGTATTTTATAAATCGTTTAAATTCGTTTTCAAAACGATTTCAACTTCTTATTCGATTTCAAATCAAAATTGAATTTTCCTTATAAATTCGTTTTAATTTCATTTCAAATTGATTTTTAATTCAATTCGTTTTCAATTCAATTCAATTTCAATTCGAATTCATTTCTATTCAATTTCAATTCGAATTCATTTTCAATTCGAATTCAATTCTATTAAATTTCAATTCGAATTCATTTTCTATTCAATTCGAATTCATTTTCAATTCGAATTCATTTCAAATTGATTTCCATTCAATTTCAATTCGATTCGAATTCATTTTCAAAATATTTTGAAATCACTTTTCAATATTCATTATAAAAACGAATATATTCGATATAAATATCGTTTGCGTCAAAGTGGCGTCAATTTAATCAACACGGCTTCATATATTTCTATTTTCAAATATTCTATTTCAAATATTTCTTTTTCAAATATTTCTATTTTCAAATATTCTATTTCAAATATTTCTTTTCAAATATTTCTATTCAAATATTTCTTTTTCAAATATTTCTATTAAAATATTTCTTTTCAAATATTTCTTTTCAAATATTTCTTTTCAAAACTGGAATGAGGCCCAATCAATTACCATAGATTTTATTTCTATGGATTTCCATACAACGCATGTTTATATCAACAATGACAAATAATCAACCCTCATCCAAAGTGCATTCTACACTGTATAAGCATCAAATATAAATATTCAACGCTTATAACAGTTTGTCAATCAATCGATCGACATACAAATAATTATTGGGATTAGTGTATGTCATATATCATCCTAATACCCGTGTGGGGTTTTCAAACGATCAAACACAGATTTTATTTGTGCAGTTGGCCGATGTGTAAAATTTATCGTCCCAATCAATATCAGTCAAATGTGTGTATATAAACAAATCGTCCAATTTGTTTATAAATATTTATTTTATATGCACATTAAAAATTATATTTTTAACTATAAAATATTTTCCACTATAAAATATTTTATTTCATTTCGCATCATACAATCAAATTTCACAACACATCAATCAATCAAACAAGTCATCCATGGTCTGTGGACGACGGGTGTCGGGTGCTACTAAACACCGTCTACATCCTAGTATATATTTTAACTAGAAAAATAAGTAAAAGGTGAGGAGTTCTCACCTTTGGGATCCACTCCTCCATTCCTTATCTCTGAACGGTTCGGATTTGTCCGAAATTCCAACTCTCACATTCCACGCTTTTCATAAATAAAAATCACAATTTTATTTTGGCGCGATAAAAATCAGATTTTTATTTCGCTACAACATATATAAAAATCGTATTTCTATTTCACCATCATTCATATAATTTTTTTTACAACGCTACTTATATGATTAAAGATCGTATTTTTATATTCCTACTAATAATATAAAAATCATATTCTTATATTTTAGAAACCATTCTATTATCACTTTGCTATTTTACTTTTTTCTTATTAAAACCCATTGTATTTATATTTATAAAATCATATTTTTATTTTTAACACAATTCTATTTATTTTTCAAAGCAATGTCAATTTCAGTTTTTTTTATACAATGTGAAATCAGTTTATTTTTTAAACAATGTAAAAATCAGTTTTGAATACATTGTAAAATCAGTTTTTAAACAATGTAAAAATCAGTTTTGAATACAATGTAAAATCAGTTTTTAAACAGTGTAAAAATCAGTTTTGAATACAATGTAAAATCCGTTTTTAAACAATGTAAAAATCAGTTTTGAATACAATGTAAAATCAGTTTTTAAAAACTCACCTTTTTCGTCGAACTGAAGTTGGGGGGCAGCGTTTGCTTAGAGGGGGGTCGGAGTGTGCTGAGTCAGATGGAGGGGGAGGCGCTGGCCGAGGTGTGGAGGAGCCGAGGGAGGTTGCGGCAGGGGGAAGGGGAGGGCTAAGGCTCACGTGTAGAGAACGGGAAGGAGAAGGAGGTGCGGATTCGAGGCTGGGGAGAGGGAGAAGCGCGATAGGGGGGTCTGGTGGCGGCGGCGACGAGGTGGATGGCGCGCGGAGCCGTGGCAGGGAGCTCCAGCATCGATCGCTTTTGCCTCGCTTTTTTTATACTGGATCGATTAGAATGAAGGGGGGTTGACCGGTTATAGAGAAAGAGGGAAGAGGATTTTTTTATTATTTCTTTAATTGTTTAATTTCAAAAAAGCAACCTTTTATTTCGACCTCGAAATCGAACCCTGTTGCCCATAGCTAATTTCCCCCATTCCGAACACAATGGGTTAAGTTTCATCAGCTGATTCGATTGTTTCGATCGGTTTTCGTCAAAATCAAAATATAACTCTGTATATTGAATTTGAACGCGTATTTCAATTTACTGGGGCCACATACGACCTCTAAAAATTCCCTAAAAATATTTTCTAGCTTCATATTGACGATACGGTCCTAACAAAACTAATTTCGTCAAATTCTGAGACCGTTTGAAAAATGGACAATTTCCAGTCGATTAAAATCAACTAAAATTTGTCAAACGCGTTTTCCTTTGCCACTCTCACATATTGATTCAGAAAATTACGAATTTTGAAACCTAGCAATAATTTCACATCCTGGATCCAATAAAAGTGGTTTTGTCGAAAATCGAGGTTGTTTGCAAAATTTCCATTTTTAAGGGCCAGAATTCCATAGCGACTATTCTGAATTTTCAACTGGACGTAACTTTTGATTCCCGCTATGAAATTTCAAATTTTCGGATTCGTTGGAAAGGTATTCTCAATTAGATCTTAATGTTTTTGGTTTCACTATCCGGTTTATTTTGCATCCGGTACATTCATTTGAATTTTGAAATCGAATAATCGAACTACCTCGCCATTTTCTATTCCTTTTATATATATAAATAAATATTTATATTCCAACGATGATTCGAATGAATAGAAACGTTCGAATTCTATTTAAAATAAATTTCTCATTGTTATTATTTAAAATAATTCATTTTAAATAATCAAAATTCGCTAAAATTGCCAAAATAATTTTTTTTAATTGGCTCAGATTTTCGGGTTATTACAATAAAGGAACATTTTGTGACGGTGTTCAAGAATTTACTAGATTTCTAACTCTAATAATCGAAATAACATAGACAACCATTGTCTGTGTAGTAAGTGCAAACATTTGAAGCATTAGAAGCCAGATGTAGTAGAAGTACATTTGTATAAATTTGGTTTCGTGCTGAATTATTATTTATGGGATCGTCGTGGAGAATTTGTTCAGCCTACACTTAATCCTGTAGTGGTGGAGGATGATAATACAATGACAAATCCAATAGAAAATATGGTGCAAGATGCAGCACGATCAATGTTTCCAACCATTGATCAAGGCGACGAGCGGAACAAAAATGTTGAAGAACCGATCGTGGAAGCTAAGAAAATTTGATTTATAGGATTCTGCTAAGAGGTTATTGTGGGATGGGTATACAAGAGGAATTGAATTATCTGTAACCGCAGAATACATCACTATGAAATCAAAATTCAGTTTTACAGAAGCTGCATTTACACAGTTGTATAAACTGCAAAACAACACATGCCACCCAATAACTTGATGTGCGATAGTCATTATAAAGTGAAAAAACTTATGTCAGTTTTTAGACTACCGTATCAGAAGAAAGATACATGTGCAAAATGTTGCATTTTGTATTAGAAAGAAGACGCTCACCTTAGAAAATGCATATTATGCAAAGGGAAAAGATACAAACCAAGAAAAAAGAAAGGAAAAGAAGTTTCATGTAAAAGAATGCATTATTTACCCATCACTCTCAGACTTCAACGATTATACGCATCTTTTGCAACAACATGTCTTATGCGATGACAGTGTGAGAACACCAGAAGAAGGAACTTTGATACATCCATCTAATGGTGAAACATGGAAACACTTCGATATGACTTATCATAAACTTGTTGCAGAGAACTATAACATTAGGCTCGGTTTTTGTACAAATGGATTTTCGTTATTCTCTCAGTTTGGTAGTAATTATTCATCATTGGCCTATTATTGTTACTCCTTATAACTTACCTCCATGGATGTGTATGAAAACTCTATATATTTCTAACGATTGTCGTACCCGGTCCCAATGATCTGACACAATGAATTAATGTTTATCTACAACCATTGATCGAAGAGTCGAAAACATAGTGGCATGAAGGAGTTGAAACATACAACATTTCGAGAAAAAGGAATTTTCCTATGTTCGTTTTTTTGTTATGTTATTAGTGATTTTCCCGCCTGTGGCATGCTTTCAGGGTTTTTTCTTCCATGAAGAGGAAGCTTTACGTTTTTTAGACAACATATATATCTATATAATAATAGCAATATTTGGATGTGGTGAAACTTTTTAGCTGGTCCTGAAATGCTCTTTGTAACCCGTATTTTTAACGATTATATATTTAATATATTTTATTTTATTTAATGTAAAATATGAATTATAAATGGATTTATAATATTTATTTCGTTTATTAAAACGACGATTGAACGTATAGTTTATATTTAAATTATAAACAAGCTCGTAACAACGCGATAGTTCGTAATATTGAGTTTTGAACTTCAACTGAATATAGAGAATTTGTTTTAAGTCGGATTTCTGGAAGACAAGAAACGTTAGGATCTTATTGATTATAGTTTTCTAACGAAAGTGAAAAATCGAGATTTCGTGTTATAAATCATAAGTTATGGCCAAATCAAATTTTAAAATAGTCGTTAAAGATTCTTTATTAAATTTTACGTTTATTTAAATGATTGAATAGGATTTGGATAGAATTTGTATATCGTTTAATTCGAAAATATTGTTGTTGAGCTATAAAATTTCATATTCATTTATATTTGAATATATATAAGATAATAATTTTGTTTTGGAATTTTATAATATTATATCGATAGTATATAAGCATTATAAATAACCGTCTTACAAACAGCCTCTGTCTTCAATGAAACGAACTTTATGGGAATGCGTATAATTAATTATTGCTAAATTTCTAGTTTGGAGCTAAACGGAGTTGTTTTGTCGATGATAAAATTTAAGGTTGAACCGATGAATAACTTGAGATCTAAATAGCGCCGTTTTCGCAAACGGAGTCTATTTTCAACGAAATCAGTTTTGTTGGGATCAGAATGTCGAGACGTAGCGGTGTATTTATTTTCGTTAAGTTTGAGTCTGTGTTTTACGGTGCGTATATTTTTCAGTAACGTAAATAGCGGTATGTATTTATTAATCGTGTACCGAATAAGCAATACATGGGAATAACTTATCAATTTAGTAACTTAATGGGATGATGGCCTACCCTATATTTTTAATTTTAGCCTCCCTTGAGCATTCCCATCAAAACTGGACACTGGCTTTTTATATCAATGGCCTACACTACATTTAAGTATTGTATTTTCATCATTTTTTAGTCTGCCTAGTGCCTACCAATGTATTGTCTCTTCCATCAGAGACAAGAAATTACACTGTGTCGCTACTGTGTTCTATTCTTTTTCATCAAGCCTACACTATGTCTTATCTTTTCAAAACGAGCATACCAACTTTTTAGTTTGTTTCTCCACTTACCTACGCTGTACATCACTGCATCCCTAAGTGAACGTCACTGCTCTACAATGTTTTTTTTTTAATTTAAGCCTACCTAGCTATTTTCTAGTCTCTCTGTTTCATGCAAATAAGAAGGACGTAGACCTTACGAATTGAAGAGAATCACACACATTGTATAGACTAAGAATAGGAGTTTGTTCACCTCAAAGTGAATAAAACACCATTTTCCATTGATGGAAAGCAGTGGATCTCATATTGGATCCCTTGATTTTCACCAATGGGAGATGGTGTTTTATTCAAACTCAGTCTCATAGACTAATACAACACACCCTGTTCCTTCAAGTACCCATGCACATGCTGTACATGTCATCTTTCTGTGCATATGAAATATGCAGCGCATGCAAGGAAAACGTACCTGGCCAATTTAAATCATGCTGAGCTACCCTTATCAATCACTCAAACTAGACAGCTCTGTATCTCTACGCGTGTGGCTACTGGGAGGTAGGAAATGACCCTGTGCTTATCTTCTCCTTCTCGCGCATGTATAAATACAGCATGGGTTCTCATTCTTGGTATCCAGAAAACCAAAACTAATCTAAACTCCGCCATTAAAAAGCTTTAACAATAAGCTCCACCAAATATAATCAACTCACATGAAAATATATATCAATATAATCGCAAGTTTTTCAAAAGAAAACAAACAAACAAATTTATATGGTGGGTTTTAAATCAATACGTGTGTATGCTAGAGATCGCCAAATGGTTTATTAATCCTCGTGACAGTTGAAGGGGATCAAACCATTTTTAAGTCTCAGGTTTTCCATTGAACAGCAAGGCGGAAATTGGGGAGTTTTAGTTCGATGCGTGAATGCTTGTTTAGGGTTTATGGGGTTGAAGACTATCGTAGCTTTTCTGTAAACGGTGGGAGGGGGGTTGGGCCGACAAGGTAATGAGGTGGCGGGTCAGCTGTTAAGGCAGACTAAGGTGACGAAGTGGAACGGACTAGTGGGTGGAGAAATATGACCGACATTCATCGGGAAAATAATAAAGAAGCTGCTGTGTTCTTTTTTGTGAGTAAGAAGAGGAAGACAGTGATGGGAGGAATTCTGGAAGAGAGAGACAGAGAGCCGTGACTTGGTGTTAAGGGCATAAGGAATAATCCGTTCTGTTCACTTCTTCTCTTTCATACAAACAAACCACAACGCAACCAGCAATACAAAACCAGCCACAAACCACTTTAAAAAATTTATTATATAATACAAACAGTACAAAATAGCAAACACCCCTTCCATCCAATATTACCTCTTTTCACCGCAGCAAATAGTGTTTCCATGCTTTTTTATTATTAAAAGTTTATAACGGCAAAGTCTTTGCCGTTATAAATTTATAACGGCAAAGACTTTGCCGTTATAAATTAAAACGGCAAAGACTTCAAACCGCTGTTATTGTTGGTTGTGCTCAAAGAACAGTGGGAGACATATGTGCATGGAGAAATAGTGAACATGGGATGGGAACGTGGAAACAGCAGAAGGTGGGTGGTGTAAGCAAGTGCAGAAGTAAAGTGATGCGAAAAAAGGGGAAGAAAGTAGGGGTTTGTCTGGAACAGATGCATGGAACGAGAAGTGCCGTCGGCCTGATTTCAAACCGTAATTAGTATATTTTTATAAGATTCTATTTAAAGCACTTAATCATATATTTAATGATTAATCATACGTGGTATTCCTGATAGGATTAAGTGGGATGGATCGCTTCTCGAAGCTGCAGAACGACAACAAAAGGCGGCCTGTAATCAAGGTTTAACTAAGATAATTTAATTTATGTTACGAAATAAAAGAAGAACACAAGAAAATGAGAGAGCAGACATTTTTATTCATTCAGATGTGTTTACAACATACACAAGCTCTATATTTATAGGCTTTACATGTCTCATCAATTACAATAGTGTCCCTTGCATTAAGCGTATTCACCCTTGAAAACATATATATTAGAACACTCCCCCTTGAATATGCATATGCAAAGATGATAAGATCGATTGCCTCATTAAAAACCTTTTTATGAAAACCCTTATGGGAAAAATCATAAACAAGGAAAAGAGTACAATTTATTTCATCTCTAGGTAACATATTGACAATATGTTCCAATGAGGGTTAATACATCTGGATCAAAATAATGCCTCGTTAAAAACCTTACTAACAAAAACCCAATGGGAAAAATATTAGTGAAGGAAAAGAGTACACTATAGCATTATATATGCTCCCCCTGATTCGTAACGCATTATTCAAATAGTTTTGTGATGCAAACGACGCATACCAATTTTATAAACCATCTTCTGAAACGTTGACTTTGGAAGTGTTAGTGAATAAATCTGCTGGATTTTCTTGAGACTGAATTTGCTTCAATTCTATCTTACTGTCCTTTTGAAGTTCATGTGTGAAGAAGAATTTGGGAGAAATGTGCTTCGTCCTATCACCCATGATATATCCTGCTTGAATCTGAGCTACGCATGCGGCATTGTCTTCGTAAATGATGGTTGATCTTTCTGTTGTTGAGGGAAGTTGACATGTGTTTCGAATGTGTTCGATTAATGATCTCAACCAAATACATTCTCGGCTTGCTTCATGTAGTGCTAATATTTCAGAATGATTAGAAGATGTTGCTACCAATGTTTGCTTTGTAGATCGCCATGAAATAACTGCATTGCTGTTAGTAAAAACATATCCAGTTTGTGATCTTGCTTTATGTGGATCAGAAAGGTAACCTGCATCAACATAACCAACTAGAATCGGATTATTGCCTATGTTAGAATAAAACAAGCCTAAATCTGTGGTTCCTCGCAGATATCTCATGATATGTTTTATGCCATTCCAGTGTCTTTTAGTTGGTGCAGAACTATATCTGGCTAGAAGATTGACTGAAAATGCAATATTTGGTCTCGTGCATTATGCTAAATATAATAATGCACCAATTGCACTGAGATATGGTACTTCTGGACCAAGGGCATTTTCATCATCTTCTTTTGGTCGGTAAGGACCCTTTTTAATATCTAGTGATCTGACAACCATAGGTGTACTAAGTGGATATGCTTTATCCATTTGAAAACGCTTCAGGATTTTCTCAATGTAATTTGATTGATGGATTAATATGCCATTTTTACTGTGCTCAATCTGTAGACCAAGATAGTATTTGGTTTTGCCAAGATCTTTCATTTCAAATTCCTGTTTTAGGTAATCTATTGTTTCATTGATCTCTTCTGGAGTTCCAATCAAATTTATATCATCAACATATACCGCTAAGATAGCAAATCCCTTTACCGATTTCTTTATAAAGACACATGGACAAATGAGATTGTTTTTGTACCCAGCTTTTACTAAATATTCACTAAGACGATTATACGACATTCTACCAGATTGTTTCAAACCGTATAGTGATCGTCTCAATTTTAATGAATACATTGACTTTGATTTTGCTTCAGGCAATTTATATCCGTCTGGGATTTTCATGTAAATATCAGTATCCAATTCACCGTATAGGTAAGCTGTCACAACATCAGTTAATCTTATATCAAGCTTCTCATAAACTACAAGGCTTATTAAATATCTAAATGTTATAACATCCATAACGGGAGAGTACGTTTCTTTGAAATCAAAACCTGGTCTCTGCAGGAAACCTTGTGCAACAAGCCTTGCCTTGTATATCACAACTTCATTTTTATCATTTCATTTTCTAACAAATACCCATTTGTAACCGACTGGTTTAACACCTTCTGGTGTTTTCTCTATTGGTCCAAATACACCATGTTTTTGAAGTGAATCTAACTCAACTTGAATAGCATCTTTCCACTTTGGCCAATCTTGTCTTTTTCGACATTCATTTATGCTAATTGGTTCATTATCATTATTCTCATTATAGTCATGACTTTTAATTATTTCAGTAGCTACTGCGAATGAGAATACATCATCAATTATTATTTTACTTCGATCCCATATTTCTCCATAATTCGTATAAACATTGAGATCTCATTATTATTAGGTACCATTTTATTTTCGGAAGCTTCTATTATTTCTTCTGGGATAATAGTTCCTTCACTGATTTTAGGAGAATTGAGATTTTCTTTTGAGTTATCCTTTGGATCATTTATAACCTCTTCTGGAGGTTTGTTAATTGATGATTTTTCATTAGACTTTCTTTTTCTAGGCGCCAAGTCTTTTGAACCTATCGGTCTTCCACGTTTTTGTCTTGCTTTAGATTCATTTGCTGCTATTGGTCCTTAGGGGATTTCAATTCTAGCTGGTGTATTTGCTGCTGGAACGTGAGATTTAGTTATTTTTGCAGCATCATTAAATGCATCTGGCATTTGATTTGCAATATTTTGAATATGCAAAATTCTTTGTACCTCGTATTGACATTGTTTGGTACGTGGATCCAAATGAAACATAAAGGGATTATTCCATGAAATTTCCCGCCGTTCTACTGGAACGGTCTTTTCTCCCCCTAACGATGGGAAATTTGACTCATCAAATTTGCAATCTGCAAATCTTGCAGTAAATACATCACTCGTAAGAGGTTCAAGATAACGAATTATCGAAGGTGAGTCAAATCCCACATAAATTCCCAGGACCCATTTCAGTACGAAGTGGGGGATTAATGGGTACATGCACAGCGCAACCAAATTTTCGTAGATGTGAAATATTTGGCTGGGATCCAGTTAAAAGCTGTGATGGTGAAAACTGATGATAAGCCGTTGGTCTAATTTTAATCAATTTGGATGCATGCAAAATTGCATGTCCTCAGGCCGTAACCGGCAACTTTGATTGCATAAGCAATGGTCTTGCAATGAGTTGCAAACGCTTAATTAATGATTCTGCCAGACCATTTTGAGTATGAATATGAGCTACTGGATGTTCAACTTCAATTCCTAGTGACAAACAATAATCATCAAATACTTGAGAAGTGAATTCTCCTGCATTATCTAGCCGTATTGATTTGATTTGATGATCGAGGAAATGTGCTCTTAATTTAATTATTTGAGCAAGTAATTTGGCGAATGCCATGTTTCTAGTAGATAGTAAACATACATGTGACCAACGAGTTGATGCATCAATTAACACCATAAAATATCTAAATGGCCCGCAAGCGGGATGAATCGGACCACATATATCACCTTGAATTCTTTGCAAAAATGCTGGAGATTCAGAGGTGATCTTACTGTATGAAGGTTGAGTAATTAATTTTCCTTATGCACATGATGTACACATGATGTACACATGTAATCATGTGGTAAATTCAACTGATATGGTAAATCATGCCCATTTGAGTTCTTAGCAATTTTACGCATCATAGTTGATCCAGGATGACCTAAACGATCATGCCAAAGAATCAATTTCTTTGTATCTGTGAGCTTCTGGCTCATGTTTATAAAATGAGATTCAACTATGCCAATTTTGGTAAAGTATAATCTAGTTGAAATTGTACCAAATTTTTCTAAAATAAGCTTCTGGCTTTCAATTTTAGAAATAACACAAAGACATTCTTTGTTGTTTTCATTTATAGTTTCAATATGATATCCATTCATTCTTATATCTTTGAAGTTAAGCAGATTCCTTTTAGAATTACTTGAATATAGTGCATTTTGAATAAATATATGTGTACCATTTGGTAACACTATATGGGATCTTCCGAACCCTTCAATTATATTGGCTGAACCAACTATAGTTGAAACTTTATATGAAATATTTTCAGATAATTCAGAGAAAAACTTCGGGTTTTTCAAAATCGTATGAGTAGTTCCACTATCAACCAGACATATATCATCATTTAAACACTGTCGATCCATACCTTAAGAAATATATACAGCCAGTCAATAACAGAAAGAACTCATAAATATAAATAAATATCCATGTGAATAAACAACTAATCAAAGTCCAACATTACACATTATTTCTGCAATTCAATAAGAATAAACTAAAAGAAAAACAAATAAAAGTTCCAAACTAATACATGCTGAAGGGAAATGAAACAAAAATAAATAAAAAAAACACAGGATGAGCTTCAGGCTAGTCATTGGTTGGTTAGGTCAATTTCTTCGAATATTGTATTTAAATTTTCATCGCTGAATAAATTCCCATTATAGTCTTCAAAGAAATCATCTAACTTCAGGTCAGTGTTATCGGACAATCCCTCAGTGTTATTTATCTCGATATTCTTCGATTTATGGTATTCTTCAATTGTTTTCTTTGATGATCTACAAGTGCGTGACCAATGACCAGTGCACCCGCATCTATAGCAAATGTCCTCATAATGTTTCTTATTTTCAGCAGTTGAATTATTGCTATTTCTAGGCTCATTTTTCATTTGCTGCTTAAAATTAGTAATTTTGTTGACTCCAAAACCACTATAACCACCTCTGCTGGGGTTGTATCAGCGTCCACGTCCACGTCCATGACCACGTCCTCTTCCTTTTCCTCTGCCACGACCTCTTCCAGAGTGGGCAAAGTTAGCATTAACTTCAGGTAATGCAGCTGAACCATTTGGTCTTGAGGAGTGGTTTTTAAGAAGCAGTTCATTTTTTTGTTTAGCAATCAATAGAAATTCTATGAGTTTAGAATATTTTGTAGAATGACGCTCTCGGTATTGCTGCTGCAGGAGCACATTCGAGGCATGAAATGTTGAGAAAGTTTTTTTTCAACATTTGCGCGTCATCTACCTTTTCTCCACATAATTTCAGTTTAGAAGTAATTCTAAACATGGCAGGATTATATTCCCTTACAGTTTTAAAATCTTGAAACCTCAGGTTCAACCACTCTTGTCTCGTATTTGGAAGTATGACCGTCTTCTGGTAGTCATATCGCTCCTTCAAGGAGTTCCATAGGTGGAGAGAGTCTTTTTCTGTTAAATATTCCGATTTTAAATCATCGTGGATGTGGCGTCTTAAAAATATCAGAGCCTTTGCCTTGTCCTGCTGGGACATATTATTGCCATTTTTAATGGCGTTCTCTAAGCACTGAGATTGTAAATGAATCTCGGCATCCAGTATCCATGACAAATAATTGTCTCCAGAAATGTCCAATGCTTTAAATTCAAGCTTAGCAATTTTCGACATTCTTGCAAACTACATATAAAACAACTTGTAAGAAAAATTGACAATAAAAGGATCATGTGAACATCTATTGGAGGATATACAATGTATGGGCGACTAGCTGTAACCCACACAGTACAAGTGCAAAGTTTAAAACAAGTATGTCACCAAAGAAACAGACCTCATAATATTACAAAGGATATATGCGGTTTACACCAAACAGTAAGAACAAAAGTAAAATGAATATATGTTAAATAGTGCATTGTACAAGACAATCACAGAGACTGTAATAGAAATAGTGTACTATAATATTATACACAATGGATGCATAACCAACGCAGATCATATAAACATATATAAGAACAATTTCATCATTCTTTCATTAAATAGTTTCTAAAAGAAAATGAAGAAGTGTATATAGGAGAGCTGGTCGGTTGCTATCGATTCATTACATGGCTAAATAGATCTCGGTTTCACAAAAGCAAGGAATAAAAGTTAGAGAATGAATATATATATAATATCTTGAATGCATGAACATAAAACATCAATGCATGGAAGGTGGCACACATGCCAAATAATGTAAAAGTAGAAGATAATGGCTTTAGAGTGCTATATGAACAATGGCACTACAGACAAGAATTAAAAAAATAGCTAGAGACATTACCTCGTGAAGACAAAAACATAATGAGAAGAAGAAGAGGAAGATATTAATATCTAGAAGTAGAATAGGTAATACAAAATAATAGGCAATGCTAGATATTTATTTAAAACAAAATAAGAGTAACTACAATCAAACTGCCAGTTCAAATAAGCAACGTGAAAGATTGAAAGACTTGTTATTTTATCAGCAAAGAAGTAGCTAAAACTGAAGATATTTAATGACAGAATAAAGTGGATCTCACACACAGCAGCAATTCAAATGATATACAAAATAAAAGATCTAAAATTATATTATTATAATATAGAGACTCGTGTTGATAACGTGTTACGAAGTAAAAGAAGAACACAAGAAAATGGGAGAGCAGACATTTTTATTCATTCAGATGTGTTTACAACATACGCAAGCTCTCTATTTATAGGCTTTACATGTCTCATCAATTACAATAGTGTCCCTTGCATTAAGCGTATTCACCCTTGAAAACATACATATTACAACAATTTAAATGTTATTTAATTAAGTAATATAATTAGTTTGAAACCAAAATATAATTTAGAGTTGATTAATTAAATTCTTCATATGGTTATAACCGGTGCAGGTTTACGGAACAAGTGAAACGCGATGGAAGGGTTTTGTCCGAGCCTAAGAAACTGATAACAAAAGTAATTTAAATTTATAATTTAAGACCTTTGTTATCTAATTAAATCGAATAACTTCTATTATTTATAATTCATGTGTTTCTTTTTAGAATAGAACCAAACGAGTTGTGTTGGAACCGTATTTCCGAACTCTACATGTTGAAATTATTCTGGACAACGCCGGGGACTGCTGAAGATGATTGTTAAATTAAACAATGGTAAATGGAAACCGAAACATTTCAGCGACAACGGAAAACAAGGTGAGTTCAACTCACTCAATTTTATCCCACTTATATTTTATATTAGTCGGGTTTAAATATTTGTGTGTTATGGTTGTTAGTTGTTTGATGGTTGCTAAATACAATTGACTGAACTGATTAAATTAAATGTTTGTTTAATTTAATTTTAACCCAATCGTTATTTTTTTATGATCATTTCCAAATGAGGTAACTTACCTCTTGGTTACGTTTACAATAAAATAAACGTATTAAACGGAACATAGACGTTGGATTGCTGTTATCATTGAATTGTTGAATGTTATATCTGTTATTTGAAATAGATGATGTTATGTGAATTAATAGGTTGGAGGGATGCAATTAGATTCCTTAAATTTATTGTTTATTTTCATATCACAATTACATGAACTGTTTAACCAGACTGATTAGATGGTTGTTTTGATAATTGATTGTTGAATATAAATTCAACGTTTGTTTGTGGTTAATCAATGAGAACATATTAGTTGGGTAAATAGCAGCAGACGACCTAAAAATAAATCGTTTTATGAAATGTCGATTTATCATCAGATTAATCAACACAAGTGAAGTTACAAAAGTCATTTTATAACTGAAGATGGTTTTGAAATCTATTATTAAAGTTTATGAAAAGGGGATTAATATTTATTATTTGTTGTTTAAGTTTATAAAGAATTGCCAAATGATTTTTGTAAAGAAAATTCATATGTTAATGAGATTTAAAAGCGGTTAAGCAGAAATTTACCAAGGAGTTAAGACCGGTGTTTATTATTTTAAGGAATAATTAAATTGGGATTTTATTGGAAATAGATTATCATTTATTTAAATAATAACCAAAATAAGTGAAATTGATTAAATTAATTATATTATTAATTAATTTAAATGGAAAGGCGAATTGGAAATGATTAACAAATTAATCATGTTTGAGTTGACTGAGTCAACTGAGTTAACTAAATCGAATATTAAATTAATGGGAATAGTTAATGGTGAATAAAACATTTTTATAAATATTGATATTTGGTTATTATCGATTTAATAATAATCAAGGTGGTAAATCTTGGGATTTAAATGTATTAATGGAGATTTATAAAAATATAAGTCCTGTTATAACTAAATAAAGTTTAAAAGCAAATTACATTAATAGGAATACAAGTTAAGTTTAAATTCAAGTTTTAATTGAATTATTATTTTAAATTCTATTTGATTGGATTTATAAAATCTAAGTTCAACAGAGGTGTTATGAAACCCAAGTTTTATTAAGATATTATTGGAACGAGTTATTAATGGTTTATGAATGAAATAAAGATCCAAGATATGAAATTTGAAGAATTGGAACCTAACTAAGGATTGGTTGAGTTAAATGATCTTCTGAGTATTGATCTGATGTTGGTTTCGGCCTTCGGGGTTGATACTTAGGGAATTATTTTCTAACTGATTTATAGTTAGGAACCAATGAGAGTATGTAATGGAAATCAAAATGAAAAACCCAAGTTTGAATTAAAATGGTATGGAGAGTTAGGTTATTAAGATGCGATCTATATTCACGGTAATAAATAGGAAATGAGGTTTAATCGAGATATAACCAAATGGGTTTGAAATAAACTTATCTGAAGTTTAATAAGGAATTCTGTTTTTAATAGAATTAAGATGTGTATATAATGTTTCAAAGATTGAAGAGTTAATAGGGACGATTAAATAAGGGTTACTTAATACTTAAATCAAGTAAAAAGTGAAGTTTGAAATAAGATTTCCAAGAGAGGATATGATATTGAAACCATGTTTTTGGAACGGGTAGTAAATGAAATATGTGGGGTAATTAGTGAAATGGGATTTGTGTTGATAAACTTCTATCCTTCTAGAGATAACAATGTTGTTAATTCAAGGTTTGAGAGGTAAATAAAATACCCCAACTTGAACGACTTCATGATTATCCAAGAATGGTATTAGTTTAGAAACGAGAGTAGTCGAGAGAAATAAAATTTGAATTTCGATGAATGGTATTATAAAATAAAGTTTGAAAGGTTTTAAGTTAAATAAGGTGATTTTGAATATAATAGTATTTTTCAAATAAGAATAAAAAGATTGGTTACAAATAAGTTTTAAAGGGTTCGATTTACGAGGGAAAAATTAAAAAGGCCGTGTGAAGCTAAGTACTGAACCGGTGAACTTATTTTATTTTTATGTTTGAATGATTGTTTATTTTGATAGTTAAATAACAGACTATCAAAATCTGACCTATACTATTGTTTGTACGGAAAGACCGGGATCGAACTTAGATTTGAAAACCATTCAGACCAACAAATACGTAATCGTGGAAGAGATCAGACGATGATCGAGATGGAGAATTTGAAGACCATTGATGCTCATAAAGCGGAAGTATTGCTTATAATCTCTGGTTAGCTCCCAGAGATAAACTATAATTCTGTCATGGTCGGAGTCTATGGGTTGCAAGGGCTACTCGCTACTAATATATAGGGTGATTCCTAGGATGTGGCAGGAGGGTGCCTTCGGTTGTCCAGTCCCAGGGCAACTTGTATGGACGGATCTGACGATGTGGCGTTCAAAATGAATGGTGGTCAGATGTTCAAAATGGAGAATTATAACCTCAAGCCTCACAACAGGGAAATGACAAAAATCGGGCAGGCAGCATGGCTATGTGAGTCGCACTCATTAGTGTGTATTGTCACCATCTAGAGAATATTCATATTTGTTACTTCTTTTGCTTTTGTATCTCCTGGAAACGGTTATGTTGGTACCAACCGTAGGTGGCAATATATTTGATACACTCAAGAGAAATGAGTGGTCCGTCATGTGTGGGCCGGGTTGCAAGACGTTCTTGTTGAACCCAGTGTATTCCTCTCTAGAGATACACTATCTGCAGGTGATTCCATACCTTGTCATAGTCAGAATCCAATCTCCAATAAGAGCCCGCGGTTTTGATTGTATACTACATATGTGGAGCGTGAGATGCAAGCGTTCTGCTTAGATTCTATTTATTTGTATTTAGACACTATTATAATATCAAAAGATATATATGATTTCAAAATGGTTTGGTTATCGTAAGGCAAAAGCCATCCGTATTTATGTGTGGATTTGGTCTTACGATTATCCTTTCTTTCAAAAGAAATTTTAACTTTAAAATCTAGTTGGATAATCCCCTCAAACTTAGTGTGTTTTTCTCACTCTGGTTCACCAGACTGACCCGGTGTTTGTAATGCTCGGGTTAGACCAGGCTGTACTGGTTCAGGTTATTGGATACTACGAAGTTCATAAGATGTGCTGGAGGAGTTCAGACATATTAGTATTTATTCCGCTGTGTATAGTATATGAGGACAGATTATTATAACTGTTCAGAATTTCTTGACAGATGTACTCTGCTTGTAAGTGTTATTTCAATTATACAATAAAGATTTACTTCTATATTATATTTATTCCGCTGCGATGTAAGACTCTGATTCTGATGTGTTTCTTCTTCTTATTTCTTCTATTCTAATATTTCTTTCTTTTCTTATCTCACCCTCTAATTTCTTCTAATAATGTTCTGGTGTTTTCGATGCTTGAATGTTCGACATAGTGTTTTTGTGTCGATTTTCGAGGTCGAAAATCTCCTGGTCGTTACGTCCTTTACCCTCCATCCACCAAAATACGAATAACCAATTAAACTACCGGACAACTATGTCTTTTTGTAGGGTATTTGTAATGTCCCGGATTTTCAGCTAATTTTGTTAAACTATAATTTATATATTTATATCTACAGTGTAAATTCATTAAATAATATTGGGTTAGATTTTATAAATAGAATTAAAATAATCATTTATTTTAACATCTTATGTATATATGTTTAACTGGTTATATTCCTTGGCGTTTGTATATGTATATACAAGAGAATGGTGTTTTAACATCTTTATTTATCTTAAAAGCTTGTTTAAAATTTCTTTAACTATTATATACGTATGTACAAACAAGTAAGCATCGACGTCACTTTATTTTGAGTTTTAAACTTGTTCTTAATCCATGCGAAAATAGAATTTACTTAGTTAAATTAGATTTGAATATTTGGGATAACTTAAAATAATCTTTTTGTAAAATCACAAGTAAGTGTATATTTTAATTTTGTGATATTACTTTGCAGGTAAACATATGCATGAAAACCTTCTTTTGCACTTTTTGTTTTATATCTTGTTTTAAAATTTGCTTTTTTACTTATGTAAAACAAATGATAACTTAAATAAAAAGCATTTTTGAGCTACTTCATGAAGAAGGAACATGAGATGACATGACTATTAATAACATGTAATTAACTAAGAATGAGACAAGGTCAAATCATTTAATGGAAATATTTGTTTTATACACAAACTTTCTATTTTGAATCAATAGGATTCACAGGCCTTGAATTGCCATGGAAGCATGGGAACAAAGCATACATTAAAATACCATTTTTACATAAGATGTACATGCATATGTATGTATCTAACCACACACTAGTCATGCACGTCAACATCTAAAGCATAGGAACAACTAGCCTAGCTTATGTTTGTAGTTATAAACCTGTACATTGACAAAGAAGAGACAACTCTATTATCAAATCAAAGGCCATAACATGAGAAAATCTTTCAATCAATGACAAGAGGCAACATCCTGTCTTCAAGAACTGGCCTACATCTATACACTAGCTAAGCTTAGTTTAAGCACCTTTAGGCACATAGCTTGTACAAATGGTAGTACAAACATGCATGTGCACATTTTCTAGCCATGACACATGCTGGAAGAGGTAGATAGAGATGATCTTAAGCACCATATTTGCAATAAATGAAAGACCGCCTAGAACATTCCATCACAGCCCTATCTCTACCTTATGATCCTTCATGTGCAAGTCTTGTTCGGTTATAAATAAAACCGTGGAGCCTCTAAATTTTTGTCAGCTAAGCAAACTCCAAGCTGAAGCAAATCAGTGCAGACCAATGCAAAAACAGTGAGCAAACGTACAAGAGCAGAGAGCAATTTTTTGTGAGTAAACTCACTTGTTTAAAACTCTATTTAAACATTTCCTGGATTTTTTTGTGAATGTTGCAAGTTGCTTATGTTTGTATGTTTGTTTGTGTACCTGTTGCATCATTTACAACATATATATGTTGGTTTGTTGCTTGATTTCAACACTAAAACACTTGAAAACATGAATTTCCTACAAAGCACAACTCTATTGACAAAAATATGTAAAACAGTGTATATATTGTGAGTAAAAGAAATCCCCGGTTAACCTATTTCTAGTTATGTTAGGATACCATTATATATAAATGCTTATATACTCCTAGATATGTGATATTAGTGATTAGATCTTCATGTTAAAATTTGTAATGAATGTAAAACCATGTAACTTGAAAACATTAAAAACAGTGAGCTATACCTGGAACCAGAGTACTAGTCTATGAGTAAACTCTCCCCTTGTTCATTGATGGTTTTACAAACATATGTAGATATATGTGCATGTATGTTACTAAGTGTGGCGTCTAAATCAATTTAATTTCATGTCAACCTAGAACTAAATAATTGAATGGATGAGAATCTAAAATAAATTATAAACCTGGAAGTGGAAATGAAAATGAAAACAGTGGACACTTATGTTAGAAAACTTCCCTTTATATTTCCATTTAACTTACCCATCGATTGTTAGATTGTATGATGTAAACTCGTACAGGCGTATTATGCTCCTAATCATGTATATTCATCTGTAAACTCAGCTATACGAGATTATATCATTGAAAGTGAATTAAACATATATGTCTGTATGTTTCAATCAGTGAAGATTTAGTACCTCCTCTAATTTTAAAAATCCATATCCTTAATTCCAAAGTGTTTTAGAGTTGGAATTCAACATATAAGTTGATTATCTATGTCTCGATTGAATTTTAAAAATTGTTTGAAGCTAAACCATAATCTATATCTTCTAAAATATTTGATATACATCCATGAGTTTAAAAAATCGACATTTTCAATCGTCAAAATTATGAAACTCAGGTATATAACTCTATTTGTTATGGAAAAACATGAATTTTAGTATTAGTTTCATGTTTTCTAGTCGAGGAAATAAGGAGAATTTTAAAGTTGTTCAAAAAGGGATTTCCGGTCAAATTCAGGCGTTGGCGTTGATGGCGGGCTATGGCGACAAGGGTGAAGAAGCATGGCGAGTCGAAGATCATGGGAAAAATGTAACTCGAATTTTTAATCGAATGGTTTGCGAGTTTCGGATCAAATTGTTGGTTGATGACTGTTTTTCTTGAGTCACTGTTCCTGGTGAACTGCTCTGACGAGGTGGGTATTCAAGGCGCCGGACCTGGGGGTTTCGGAAGAGGACGATGTCAGCTACATGATAGTTAAGTTTGAGGGCAAACGAATGTGAGGGAAGGCGATGCGAGAGGTTTTCTTGGATCGAGGTTAGGAGTGGAGCACGAGTTGAACTGTCGGTTTTTGTTTAAGGCGGTGGCTAGGATTTCTGATGGTGGCGTCAGTCTCGGGGGTGGAGCAGAGTCTGAGGGGATGGTCGGAAGGGTGATTTAGCTAGTGTATCGCCGATGCATGTGCACTAATGCACAACCATGTACGTATAAGGAAGAAGATGAAGATGGATAAGGAAGTAGAAGTGATCAGCCTAAAATTACAAGCTACAGATAACCGGAATTAAGAAAGAAAAAGTGGTCGTGGGCCTAGGATAAACATATTGGGCTTGTATGGCTGAATGAAATAAATAAATTTCAAAGAAAGAAATGAAAGAAGAATGGACATGGAAGGATGAAGAAAAACAAAGAAGGGGAGTGGATTGTTGCGCCGGACTAGGGGAAATAAAATAAACATAATTAAAGTATAGGATAGAAAAGAAGAAAAAAGAATCAAAGCGAAAAAATAAGAAGGAAAGAAGAAGTATCACTATATGTTAAAGTGAATCCAAGGGTCTTCATTCTCAAATTTTATTTCTTATTTTAAGATTTAAATAGGATGATATTTCATATTGAAATTGATAAAATAAATTATATCAATTGTATTTGGTAAAGTGCCGAAGATAGAAATTTTAATAGAAATTGTCAACAAAATTTACAAAATTTTGAAGTTAAACCAATGTATAAACATGTATTGATCTAAGTCGTATTTAGTGTAATTGGAATTTAAATTACCCTTTTGAATAATTTAAATGACTAAATAACCATTTTATAGCCAAATGAAAAAAGACAAATCAAATTAATAACGAAATGACTCGATGAACAAGTTGTATTAGTATTTCCAAATAAAATCAAGTTGATTAAATTAACAAGTCCAGAAGAAGTAATATTCACATTTCTAAGTGGATAACATTAAAATCAAATGTTTGCAGGCAAGGATATTGTGAAAGAGAAATGGGGAAATGAAAATACTATAGCAATGAGATTATTCCAAAGACTGGAAAATAAATTGAATATAGATAAAGCGAAAAGAGATTTTGAATTTGAAATCGACCATATCGAAATTAGGGAAGTATGATTTATTCCCCGTTTAATAAAGATTTAATTTATTTATTTAAAGAAATGAAATAGAAGTTATAAGTAATGTTTATATCTCAAAGGCATGGATTATAACTCTATTGTTATAATTAATGATTTCAGTAAAAAAGAGGGGATTCGTAAGCTGAATCTAGTTTAAGATAGATATAGTATGATATTGATCATTTTCCAAGATTAACAATTTCTAAGTGATGATTGGTTGGGTTTGAAGTATCAAACTATATGTGATAAGTTATGCCGTGATAATTGAGTTATTAATTAAATTGATTGTAATGTGTGGTATTTATCAAATAAACCTGAATAATTTAAAGTAGAAGCTGGCACGTTTAAATCCTCATGTATTAGACCACTGTTAAATCTGAAGATTTAATTATATATGTGAAATAAATTTCAGTAGATAAATACTGATAATTAATATGAATATTTAATCCACAGTAATATGTTGACTTGATGATTACTTTAACAATCACTTGACCCTACGTGATCGTTTCGAAGAGTTCGGAATCTAAATTCCACTTCGATCCTATTTATACATTAGATATGTATTGAAGACAAATGAAGACGGAGTTTATACAAGGGCTATTATGTTTACAGGATAGTGCCTTCGGTTTGTCCAGTCCCAGGACAACTTATATGGACGAATGTCTGACAGAGTATACCTAATAGATCGCTTAAGTTGATCTCTTCAAATGTATTTGCATTGGTGGTGGAGGAATTCGTTTCTCTTAGCTTTATGCCCATAATTATTTTTAGGGAAGTAAATTTGTGATTTGGCCTATTTGACGATGTAGCATTCCAAGTAAACGAAGATATGATCTGTCTAACGGTAAGATTTTGACCTCAAGCCTCTTTAACTGGGAAATGGTATTACATCGGGTAGACAGCATGGCTATATGGGTCGCTCCCATTAAAAGGGTGTATCATTACCTGATCTGGAGAAATCAAATGCCTTCGGTTGTCCCTTTTTATTTATATGCTATCGGTTCAGTTGGCTGGCCCCCAACTGTAGTGATGATACATTCGGTACTCTCAAGCAAAATGAGGGGCCGGTCATGTGTAGCCGGGTTGCAAGATGTTCTTGTTGAACGCCAATGTATTCATCACCGGAGGTACATTGTCGGAAGGTGGTCCCATACCTTGCCATAGTTGGAATCCATTCTCTGATAAGCGCCCACAGTTTTGTTTGTATACTATATATATGGAGCGTGAGATGCAAGCGTTTCGCTAAATTGCTAATTATCTATATTTAGACACTATTATAATATCAGAATAATATTGATTTCAAAATGTTTTGGGTTATCGTAAGGTAAAAACCATCCGTATTTATGTGTGGATCGGTCATACGATTATCATTTCTTTCAAAAGATATTTGAAAGTTAAAAATCAAGCTATTTAAAACCGTTTGCTCACACCAGTCCCATGACTGACCCAAAGTTTATTTTTCTACATTTTCCCTAAACTCTTGGGTGTCTAAATTTGTACGAGCAGTCAAGTAGTTCGGGATTTATAGATACACTGGAAGGAGCTTGGAGCAGGAGGCTTCAGCGTTAGATATATAAAGTTTATTTCCGCTGTGATGTATATGTGTTGTACTCTGATGTTGTATGTAAGTACAAATACATTTTTGTATTTCAAGTTATGTTATCTAATATATTTTACTCGTTCCGCTGTGATTTTCGTGTTACACTGATTATGTTCTTCTTGTTTTTCTATTCTACATTTCTTTCTTTCTATTTCTCACCCTCTAATTTCTTTCTTAAACAACTGAATTTTAGTGCGATTTGGGTTAGTATTGTATTGTTTTAGTTGACTCAAATTGTACTAAAATTTGGGTCGTTACAGTATTGAGAACACACGACTCCACTTTTTCCATGTCTCCCGCTTTTCCATCTCTTTCCACAGTTTCTTTTCCATTCATCCCTTTTCCACCGCTTTCACAGTTTCATTTCCATGCCGATTCTATCATGATAGCCTCCTCTTTTACAGCTTTCCAAACCATCAATCAACTCCTCTTTCGCTCAGTCGCATTGCTGCTCCATCCTTCGACTGAACCTGTTCCTTCACTTGAAGCTGTTCCGCCTCTATTACACAACCGCGCCAAAGCTCCTACCTTCAGTTGAATCGACTCGAAATCAGGGGTATCGACCAGTGGCAGTTCCTTCTACCAAATCTTAACTGCTTAGGATTTGTATTTCGTGTACATGAGTTCGAAATTAGGTCAAGAGATTCCAGATCCTTCTCTATACAATTTAGTAGATTCATATCATATATTGTGATGTAGAAGTATTTTATTTCAATTTACAGGGAACGAACAAACTTTTATTGCAATAGGGGAAACACTTGACTGGCCGTGTTCAAAAGGGAACGAACAAACCTTCGTTGGAATAGGGGAAAGAAATGGGTTTATGTCATAATTTCTTCCAGCTCAAAAAAGGAAAAGAAATATGTATGTTTTTATGCATATTCCAACCTTATAATTTATCCGTTGGATTTAATACTTCACAAGAGTTGGCTAGTTCTTTGTATGCCTTTGATTGTGCAAGATGGATAATATTATTGGAGTAGCCTTCCTAGAACCAAAAGTGTTTAACATTAATGGATCAACTTCAGTTTTTCTCATCATTTTGCCTGTTATTATATTACATTTTACTCAAGAGGAATTTCTTTTAAAGGACAAAGTTAGCAAAAATTTTAGCCAAAAGTATGGAAAGTTTTGAAATAGGGGACAAGGACAAAACTTAGGCAAAAGTGGAATTCAGGGGGCCCACTCCTATTTTCACTTTTACCCTACAACTTGTCTTTGTCCCCAATTATAAAACTTGCCATACTTTTGACTAAAAATTTTGCTAACTTTTTCCTTTTTCCTATTTTCCACTTTACTCAATTAGTCCAAAATTTTATAAGCTCAAAAGTACAATTGTTAGATCACTAAAATTCTAAGATTACATACATTTAAATAGTTTATTTATCTTCGACTATGTGTTTTCAGTCTTCCTCATTTCGACATGGGAACAACTTATTACACATGAAGATGCATTGAAAAAAATGAAAAAATATTATTCTTCATAAAATGAAATGATGTAGAAAGGCAAATTCCTTTGACTATAGAATAAAATCTTACCTATATATTGATTAAATTATACTAACGAATTTGTGAAATTTGGTTGTTTTCTAGATGAGAAACACTTAAACGAAATTGGCTCCTCCATTATTGCATTATTGGATTGCCTCTTCTGTTATCTGTATGCAGAAGGAGTTGGTCAAAAATATACCGAAAAAGCGGTTGAGGCCATGGTGAGCTTTTTCCGTTTTTATAACTCCTGGATTGTTGTGGTGTATTACATAAGAAGTGATTATGGTATAAGGTTGTTTTGTCCAATATTTTTGTTTACAGTCACTTAGCTAAAATTATTTTATGCAACTAAGGGTTTTTTGATAGCTTCAGAGTTCTCATAATGACATATGATACCTTATTTGAGAGTTCTATTTTGTATTTTCTTTAATATAAGAGAATGAATGAGGATACAATACTCAATAGAATGTTCAATCACATGTAAAAGCACAAAATTGTTAATCTTTCTTCAAAAAAGTCTCAATGGATAAGTTTGTTGTAAATCATGTTAGGTTCACCAAGCCATATTCTGCTTTATTTCTTTTGTATCTAACATATACTCTAAGTATAGTTTCATTTGTAATAGCTGTTGGTCTGCATATCCTTTATACCTGGAATCAAGTATTCATCATCTTTGAAAGTATTTTTTCTACATCAATCTCGACTTTTTGTGAATTGGGATTTGTCATTTTTTAGTTTTGAATTATTAGAATCAGCATGAGGTTTTTTTTTAATATTAACGAATTTGTGATTTGAACCAACAGTCGGATCCATTAGGTATGTTGATCAAAAATAGTGTATATTTGGAATAAATGCAAAGACTATGCCATTATGCTTGAAGAATCTATTAGTTCAATTGCTATCAGAAAGGATTTGTGGTTCTTTCAAAATTGTCTTCTTTGAAATTCTGTAGCCTTTGTAGGATGCAACAATGGTTGGGACAAATACTAAACCATATAACCATTATTATTCATGCATGTTGTAATTTTGCAACATGACATGTGTTGACAATCCATATAATATAAGCAGGTTTATTCAATGCCCGTCTCAGTTAAATCATTTTAATATTCTTAGATGCCTAATTTTATATGCCATTTACTTACTATGTAAATCTTTTTTACCATTTATTTTAACTTCAAAATAATTTTACCTTTACCAGTAATGCATATGTGTTAAAAGTAAGCCTATTCGGGGATTTGTCATTATTGTCTTCTCTTTCTCATTTAGAAATCAGTTGGAAGTGGTCTTTTGCTGACTTTCTTTGATGTCTCATTAGACGCTCCATGCTCACCATAACGTATACCGTCTAAGGACAAATTCTAAGGACAAATTTTCTTCTTCTAGCGATAACATGGTCATTACTTGACAATAAGTAATGGATGATGAAGTTATAGTTTTGAGCTAAAAAATGCTCAGGTATTTCAATTTCATTTTCCTTCTTTGTAATCACGAAATGATTGATTTTGCATGTAGCCTGGCACATACTGTAATGTTCTACCAAGTTCCATACTCAGTACACTATGTATACTATCCCTTGCTTCATGAAGTTCGCCACCTTTGATTTTTCTTTCGGGATAGTGAATAGTGGTTTACCTGATGTTGAGTTTTATGCCTATTTACTTATATTATGCAAATATGCTTTCTCAAAATAGGTGTAAAATTAGGAAAAAATATCGGATATGCTGTTAAATTATTGATATTAGTCAGATTGTTGTGTTTTAATGTTTGAATGTTAGTCGCAAACGATTGGTTCATCTTAATTGAAAATTTTAGCTATAGGATTTACAATATTTTTTGTCGCCTCAGCCTACTCATCGATTTCATCTCTACCGCTGGTCTCCTATGAACTTGGTTCATTTCTACATTTGTATGATCCCTACTCGCAGTGGCGGCCATCTGTTGATGCTTCCATCTGTATTTATGTGTATGCTGAACTTGACCTTCCCTCATGGTATGGCTTTTTCAAATTTTCTTCAGTTTTTTTTTCATTTAAATATGTGTATTACAGTCGGTTTGCCTTTTTCCTCACATTCATTATTTCAATTTCTAGGTGTGCAATTTTATTTACATATTTAATTGTTCCACCCCTCTGTGTATGTCCTGTTCGATTCATTTCCTGAACATTAATTTGAGATGTTACTTGCTGTTTTACATGGTTATACTTAATAAATTATATTTTTTCTTTATTTATTGTTTTCTGTTACTTGGATTTTACCCAAAATTTAAGCATTTGGTCAAAATGTTCTGTTTTGGGCAAAAAAGAAGATGAATTTTGGAACAATCATGCATGAAATTTAAAATGCATGACACTCTTTAATGATTTTTTGATTGGCAAACGTAGGCCATTGTTTATTGTCATTATGCCAAACAAATATTAGTCCACTAGCTCTTCCGCTGTTTATTTCCTGTTTTATCTCCACTTCAGTTGCTCATTTTTCCTAACCCAATGATTTCGATTGGGATGCTTTTTAATCTTCTCCTAGAGTGGTTTGCTCTCTAATTTTTACTAAATTATAATCACTCAAATCATTTTTGTACCACATACACTTCTACTATAACCAATTTTTTTTCCTTGCAGACTGAAGAATATGATAGGCTTGCCGCATAGTATCTTGCCAAACGTTCACGTTAATGCTCTAGCTCACTGAACCTTCTAACTTATATTCACGTTTTTTCCATTCTGTTCAATATAGTTTGTATTCAAAATAATAAATAACATTTATTCCAGCTATGTATTTTAAACAAAGACAACTTGCACTGTTTTATGTATTCCGCTAAAAAATAAAATCCTCTCTGCTAAACATGTTCACGGTATTCTTGCGGTTTGACTAGCAGTGCTACATGTTATCGTAAGGCAATATACAGTATTTCTGAGTTTATTACGTAATGAAGTTCGGAAGATGAATATGTATTATAAGAAAACATCTACGTATTGTCATGCTACACTTGAATTTAGCAGGGGCACTTAATAAGTGAAGTGTGTGACGTTCTCCATGCTCCCTGTGGTTTATGCGTTAATAATATGGGAACCCGATGCTTACTGAAGAATGATTTAATAAAATGTACCCATGAAATAATATATTTACCAAGCAAATTTGTATTTTTAAGCCTAATAAAAAACGGACCACTCCGTCATGATGTTTGTTGTCCCCAGTTTTTCGCCTCTCTGATATTGCCTAACTTTTATTTATTTATTTATTTTAATTCTTACTTTTCCACTGTCTTTGCACCTAATCCATCTTCGCTTCGGTTGTCTTCGCACATGTCCAACGAAATTGAATACGTACTAGTATTAATAATAAAGGAACCTAATACATGTCGCGCACCGAATTTCTCCTGGTCTTAATCGATCGCTAAACCGATCAAATCTGTTTGAGAACGCGGACTGTTTGACAACACGATGCATCGGAACACAGAGCAATAGAACTTTTTATTTCTATTACAACAATTTACATCAGAGTACAAAAATACCAGAGTACGAATAAATATTACACAGCGGAAAATAATAATATCCGAGATTAAAATACATAGAAGCGGAAATAGAAATGTATAAATACATTGCCCAACGGAGATACATCAACTACCACAGCTGAAAGAAATACATGGATACAAAGTTTTCCGAATGTAGCTCCAGTTGTGAATCAGGATCCTGTTAAATAGAATCTGCAAAACAAAAACTATTAGTTGCGCGTGTGGAAAATATGGACACTCAGAGTTTAGGTGAAAACAATAAACTCCGGGTAAGTTATGGGACTGGTGTGAGAACTTAAAACAGTTATTAAAACTTACTTTAAAAGTGGGAAAAATCATGGGACCACGCTGTATGACACGGAATGGGTTTATTCCACATGAATATCTGTTTAAAATAAAACAACACAATTCTTTTTGAAAAATGAATCTATTGTAAGTCTTAAGTCCCATCACACAATGCAACGCAAGCCGAAGGATAGAGTTTTACCTTATAATTGTCAAACATGCTTGATACGCTTTAAAACAAATAATTTTCATATTATTATAAGTGTGTAGTGTATAAAACAACTTCGAATATAAATGTATTAATCATACACGGCATAGTACTTCATCCTACTATGTCGTCATATAGGTTTACACCTAAAACCGAAAAGTCGAATATTGGAAATTGGATTTCCATTATGAGTCAAGGCAAGGGATGTTCCCCTTACAAGTTTCGAGCCATCTCTAGCAGGATGCCCAGGATCAACACACGTGACCCTTGGATCCTGCAGGGCCGGTCCACTCCTATTTTTGTGGATTAGTTTTTCCTAAACAACACGTTTTCAGGTCCTATCGGACCTATCACTTGGCCATTGTCGACCAATCATATCCAAAGTGCCTCGCAATCCATTATCCACATAAGTAAAAATATCTCGGCTCCATACCATGACACCACTTCAAGCTAGAAAGAAACGTATGCACTCCCTGCGTCCCTTATCCTGTTTTTGACTCATACCGGGGTGTGAGGCTCACGAATTAACGCTATACACAAAGCGGTGCTATATGAAAGCGCTGTTGTGATCATCATCCACAAGGCCCTGCTTTTCAACAAAATTCTTGATCATTTGCATCTTAGCATGTCATATTGAAAATTCATGCCATACAACTAATATTTATCAATATTTAACATCTAAGCTCATACATCTCAGAGAAGGGTGTTAAGCAAGAGAATTAATTCTGCTCCTCCAAACAGATACATATTTAATAGAAATCAATCAATACGGAACGAAATACAATATCAGGCATACAATCCATTTAAAAGTTCGTTCTGGGCCTGAACGAAACCGGAGGCACCTTATTCCTCATCCTATATGTCCAATACTGGAGAAAAGTCCACGCATATTCGGTCAATCTCCAAGTACGTCTGGACGACCACCACATCTATCCTCTACTCGGGTGTACTTTCCAAGTAAGACATCAGCAATAGCCCAAACGATTTGAAGATCTCTGGTCTTCAACCTCCGTCTTCATCTTCGACTTTTAATCGTCATAACAATTATTCAGAATGGGCTAAACCCGGTCTTTCCGAATAACTGGCGCATCTACTTAATCATATAATAAATACACAAAGATAACACATACTTCATTCCAATCCAGAATATTCTTTTATTCAAATATTCATATCTTTGGGGAAAGGTTCCCATTTATCTTATCAGAGATAAATTTCTGTAAACTTATAGTTTAATCTTCCTTTTGATATCATTTTCAAAATGTTTTATTTTATCTTTTCACAACTTAAACCAAATTAAGGTTTATAAAACTAGTGGGGATTATCAAGCGTTACCAAAGTAATCATTTATTTTATTATTCCCAATCCCGACCTATTCATCCTATGGAGCAAAACCGGTGGTACTCCATATTTAACACCCGTAATGTTATCGGTAAATTTAATTACTATTTAACGTTCAAATCTACTTAAAGATTTAACTATCATATGGAGTAAAACTGGTGCTACTCTATTCTCAAACACTTCTCGAATTTGATAAATTTAATTATCCCATTCTCATTTTAATCTAATTAAAGATTCATTAAAACTCTAGTTCAGTTTTAATCTAAAAAATCATTATATAATGATTATTGAACTTAGGAATTTACCTGTCTTTACTTGGGTTAAAGAACAAATGTCATGAAAAAATATCGTTCACAATAAACCCAAAGATCATCTTCCATTAAATACGGAACCTTCACGGAAGTCTAAACAATTTATAATTGATATAAATTTTGGTATCTGTCCAGTACTATAAGTGGAATCACGGCAAAGCCTTTTAAATTCCATAAATTGTAAATGCCTTCCTTCATAGAAACCCATCTCGATTATTATTAATTAGATTCCATTTAATTCCAATTTTATTAAATAAACTAGAAAACTTCCTTAAATCTTATTTAAAATATTTATTACTTTCACAAGTGGGTTCAAGAACAATATTATTTAAGATACCGTTCACAACAAACCATAATCCAATTTATTATTTTAAAATCACTAGATTATTACTCTAGTTGTTAAAAATATCTTTATCTGTTCAAATGTAGAATATTTCATTTCAAATCTTTCCAAATCATTTATTATGATTTTACATAGTTTATTCACATTTTTAATAATTTTATTAAGGCCCTTACAGTTGGTTTCCAATATCGACCACCGAACTACATCCGGAGCGACTTTTTACAAAATTGATTTGAACATATTTTAAAATATAACCATTCAAATTTAAACATCTCATATTTATTTGAAAGATCTTTTCGATACGAACCCAACGGCTCCAGTTTTAAGAGAATCCGATGGTTGGATCTCCCATTACGTCCATTCAAAGTTAAAGGTCGAAATTCGCTAACGATCGCTGCACGACACATTCTATTCAAGCAATTTAAATATATATAATATATTTCGTTGATTTCCATTCAAAACGTATTTTATAAAACATTTATGAATTCGTTTAAAAATGATTTCAACTTCTATTTCAATTTTAAATTAAAATTGAACATCTCATATTATTATAATCTCAAAATATTAATATTTTTAAAATGTCAAATTTTGAAATTTTAGTCTTCTCGATATTCATTATAAAAATTAATAAAATCGATATAAAAATCCGTTCGAGTTAAAATAGCATTTATATCCTTATCCCAGCTTCATATTTTTAAAACACCATTCATTTCACAATAAACATGAACAAACCATATTTGTATGAAAATTTATTCAAATCAGTTGATTTTAAATATTCATTTGTATTTTGGTATTTTTGTGTCCATCCAAAATTGAACATCGAAACCAACTTCGAATTTCTTTGAAGATTATAATATTAAGATATTCATATTTATTCCAGATTGGAATAAAATTTCAACCAATATCCATATAAATAAATTTATACGGATTACATTCATCATATTCATTCAACCATTGTTGCAAACAGCTATCAACATCCAAAATGACATCCAGTGTGCATTTTATTTTCATATAAGCTTCAAATGATTTATTGATGCTTATTTCATTTTGTTAACCGATCGATTAACAGACGAACTATATACAAGGGACATGTGTAAATAAAAATTATCCTAAGACCCATGTGGGGTTTTCAACCATCACCAATCAATTTAAATTCATTAATGGTTCATGAATTAATCATTTCTAATTCAATTCGAATAAGTTTTCTAACTAACTAATTTCCCTTAAATAAATAATAATTAATTCTCTGTTAATTTATAAATGGATATTTGTATCCAATTTCAACTACCAAAAATATATTAACATTATTTTAATATGTTAAACAACTCGAAATCACAATCAAAACATAATAAAACAAGACAACCATTCATCCATGGGTTTGCAAACAACTGTGAAGTGAACTACCAGGCACCATATAACATTTTATGGTTATTAAACAGATAAAAATCAACATATAGTCAATATGTATTTTTAAATATGATTATAATAACAAAACATAATATTTGAGTGAGAGAGAGGTTTCTCACTTTGATCAGATAGAAATCGTTAAATAAACGATTGTTTCAATTGAATTAAAAACGATGTTTAATTTGGTCAAAATTTGTAGCTTGCTCCGTTTCTGTCCAAACTTGTTCCATTGTGTAGTGCACTTCAAGGAGATTCCAACACGAGTGGTTTCACTGAATTCTGGTTTTGTATGAAGAAGTTACGGTATTTTAAATATTGTTTGCTTAATTAAATAAACTAAGATAATTAAAAACACTAATTATATTAATTAATTTAACCCACCCCTTAAACTATCTTCTCTCCCATTCATTGCTTGTAGCCAGCCGAACCCAAACTCGCTCCTCTTCTTTGAAAAATGCACCACACATGACACCTCCTGGTGATGATTAAACCCCACAGCTGTAACGAACCGCAAATCCGTACTATTTAAGTTGACTACATACATCACACGTCCAACCCAAATATCACAGAAATACGAATCAATTTTTTTGAAGAAAAAGGTAGAAGAAGAACAGAAATAACACATAGGATCTCACATCGTAGCGGAACAAAATATATCATAACTTTTGAAATACAAAATTTTAACTGTATAACATACAATTATCAGAGTACAACACTTACAACACAGCGGAAAATAAAAATACTATATATCCAACACTGAAGCCTCCTACTTCAAGCTCCTTTAGATAGATCTGTAAAATCTTGAACTACTTGACTGCCCGAACAAATTTAGGCACCCAAGAGTTTAGGTAAAGCAAAACAAAGTAAACTCTGGGTCAATAATGGGACTGATACGAGTAAACAATTTAAAACAATTTGAGAAATAAACGATATCTCATAAGACCATGTCGTATAACATGGAATGGGTTTTTCCCTTATGAGAATCTAAACACTTGATTTACCTTTCAAATCCTTTTGAAAGAAAATGATAATCTTTATATCAAAACTCTTTTGATATTATAATAGTGTCTAAATCAAATAAATAACAATTTAGTGGAACGTTTGCATCTCATGCTCCACATATATAATATTCAATCAAAACCACGAGCACTTATTGGGTAATGAATTTTCAACTATGACAAGGTATGGAACCACCTTCCGGTAGTGTATCTCTTGAGAAGAATACACTGGGTTCAACAAGAACATCTTGCAACCCGGCCACACATGACCGACCACTCATTTTGCTTGAGTGTATCGAATGTATATCTCCAACGGTTGGGATCAGCAACACAGCATCAAATAGAATAAAGAATGAAATGAATTTATCTAGATAGGTGATAATACACCCTAATTGGGAGCTACCCACTTAGCCATGCTGTTGCCCGATTTTTGTCATTTCCTGGTTGCTGAGGCCTAAGGCTACGATTGCTTACCATTCATTGATAGCAATCACTTTGAATGCCACATTGTCAGATCCGTTAATCATTAATTGATTTGCATAAATATAATCTGGATATTATGTATGAGAATAAATTCTCTGCCACCATATATATTTATACAGACCAACATATGTGATCATTGGAAATACTCGGTCAGACATTCGTCCATATACGTTCTTTCTGGGATTGAACGAAACCGAAGGCCCAATTTCCATTAATAGAAAAAGCCCTTGCACTCTACTCCGTCTTTGATTATCTTCATGTAATCTGATTCGCAACGCTACTGCCAATACGAAGTGGTTCTCGAATAATAATCCAACCGGTCTCTCCATATTGACAACGATATTAGCAGACACTTCGATAGTCGGTTATTTAACTATCGAAGAAAAACAGACATTCATTCAAAGCATCAAACAAATCACTAGGCCTTTTAATTAATATTTCATTAATTAAAACACTTCTCCATTTCCTTATCCGTATTCGTTAACACAATATTTCTGACAATCATCTTGGCCTCTTACGCTATTTGGAAAACATTTCCATATATCGCCTTCTTTTATTTTCTATACTTAGAAAATATGTTCTACTTATAACTGGAAAACATTCCAGTTACTTATCTCTTTCATGACCATCCATTTTTTCCAATAATTAGGAAATATTTATCTTTATATTTCCAAAATTCCACTTACTTGGGTTAAATCGAATGTTGTGTAAAACATCGTTACAAACAACACAAAACACTACATTCAACTAAATCTTATTCAAATATTTCTCTTCGAGACTGGATCTTGCTATTTATTGGTTAAAAATGAAATCAATCAAGTTGGGGTATAACTACCTCTCAGACCTTGACTGAAAACATCATTAACTTCAAAACGGACAAAACCACTTACCTCGAATAATCAACATCATAAAAACCAATTACTCATTTCTAAACCCATATACATTTCTCTTTCTAATTTTACCAGATTTAATTATTGATTTCCTTTTTGTTTATAATATTATCTTTTTAAGTTTGTTTTTTATCGAATTCTATATATATCGATACATTGATTTCTAGTTATCCAATTTTCTTTAAAATATTCTAACTCCTTAGATTTCCGAAAAAATTTGCCAGCACCTCCTTTGTACTGGTCGATAGTTCAAACCTCAACTCCCCTCTCTAGGCCATTTCGATTCAAAAAGAAAAATCAAAAAGCCAAGTAGCTTGCCAATTCGGTGCATAAAACTCATATGGAATTTAAACGTGTACCTTTTTGTCGGGCACTTAAATTATAATCTTCATACACTTCATTCCATACCTGTCTAACCCATATACGTCCATTCCGAATTTGTTACAACTCAATCAAATCATTTTTAACTCAATTCACTAATTTATTCGTTAATTAGCTCTTTTGCCTATTTCACTTTTTAATTGAACATACCACGCTCATATATTTTTTTATTAACTTATAAACTCATTGGATTCCATTTCAATTCAAGTTTCATATTCGATTCTGAATATGAATTCACCAGTTCGGTTTACTAAACTAAAAACCAAATTTTGTATCAAAACTCGATTGACTAATTATTCTTCAAATTAGTTAATCCTATTCAATAATTAAAAATATGATTTTTGTTTCAAAAATCAATTCACTTACTCCAGTTGATTCATATTTATTTTATATCTCAAGTCAGGATTTTCTAATGGAAATTTGGACTTTATTTACTTAAAACCCTTTTTATTTATTTAAATAAACTGTTATGGTTTTATAATGGTTACGACGCTGTTTTTCTGGAAATTTGATTTTGACATAAATCAAAATTTATAAGACGAAATCCAGATTTTTTTTTCTCTTCCATTAGAAGACTATTAGTCTACCGGTCCCGATGATTCTTGTTTCAAAGAATTCCGACTTAAATTGAGTCCTGTATACTCAATTGAAGTTTGAAACGCCAAATCACGAACTACCGCACTGCGGCGAGTTCGTTCTAATTATATTTATATATACAAACATTTAAACTCCATTTATAATAAATTCCCTTTTATAAATAAATTATTTGTAAAATTCTATGTAATCAATTTCTAATTGTATATCCTCAGATTTATCTCAATTCAGTTTTTATTCTGAATTCCAGAATAAAATCTATCGTTCCCTTTTCGAAACATTTTCCAATCCCTTTTTAATTTCATACTTGAATTTAAAATGCCAAATATATCTAATGATAATTATCTCACACTATTTATAAACATCGTTTATAAATTTCCCTTCCGTGTTTTGTATATACTAAAACAAGTTCTCATTTCAAAACCCTTATGAAATTCTATTCCTATTGGAATATTTTATTTTAACAACTTATAAATAGAATTATAGAATCTATTTTCATATTTAATTTCAGTTTCTATCGAATACAGATTTAATACCCTTTCTATAAATAATTTGGTTTTATAAATTAGACATAGTCGAATTCATATCATAAATCCGTTTGGATTTACTTTAATTTAACTTGCATTCCGAACATCGGAATAAATTTCATTGTTTCCCTTTTAACGCAATCCCCAATTTATTTTAAATTCATATTTGAATTTAAATATTTTAAATTATCCAAATGATAATTTTTCACCTTTCTTTAAAAACATCGTTTATATTACCTGTTTATATATTTAAACAAGTTTCATTTCAAATCCATTTGAAATTATAATTTCTACTTTAAAAAATAAATTTCTCTTTTTAAATTCACACTTTTATACACATTTTTCCAATTATCCAATGATAATTCATTCCTCTTCATTTGTAAATAAAGTTTATAAATTCACTTCAGTTCCCTATTTATCTAATGAAAATCATTCCATTTTATTTATAAACACCGTTTATAAATTTACTTCAATTCCCTGATTATTTTATAAACATCGTTTATAAATTTAGTACTTGTTTTATTTATTCAAAACAACTTAATATCTTTGTAGTACATTCAAAATTCAAATTCTATTTATAAAAATAGATTTTCCATTTTAAATATAAAAACCCCTTTTCACGATATTTTTATAATCAAAATTTAGGGCCAGTGAGATTCAACCAATCAAAAGCACACAATTATCAACCACAGGTTTGCTAACACATCATATATGATAATATATATGAAAACAAATGAATAATAATATTTTTGAGGAATCCAGTTGGATCACTCCACCCTGTTTTCCTGCATCCACAGACGTCAACAAACATAAATATTACCCATCCTACTTCAAGGCAGGATATCGCGGTATAGAAGGTCTTCCACTATCATAGTGTGGGGCGTATAGGGTCATCCGCTAATGATACTACGGGCATCCGCTAATGATACTGCGGGAACTATCCAATCACCAATATATATATACATATATATATAATAACCACAAACACTAATCCTAAATAACTAATGCATATTTAATAGCCACAATAATATTTCAATGCATGAAAACAACCAACAAACAATTATTTTTAACTAATAAAAATAATTCTAAATAAATTTGAGTGAGATGTACTCACCGAAATTTCCAGTTGTCGAAATAGTGATTTGCTTTCGATTTAATTAAACAACATTTAATTTAATTGAAAATCCCAACTGCCTCCAGACTATTTGAATCCACGAAGCTACTGAGGATACGAGTCCAACAAATCTAAAAAAAATTCGCATATGATTATGGTTGAATTAGAAATTCGTTTTATAAGTAACCAGACCATTCAAATATCATTAAAATTTTAATTACTGAATTAAATGAATTACCTTAGTTATATTACTGATTTTCCCTTTCTTCCCAACACAAACTTACGCAATAGCTCCAGAATTTTGTTTTATGTGACATTTGGTAGCTCGTATCCCCCCAATAAGTTCACGTAAACATCTTCCCTAATTTTCACAGATGCTACTCCTTTCTTGGATCTGCTCTCTTCCCTTACTTCACTATTTTCCATAATCCAACCACCTCGCTTCCATCTAAACGTTATCAACAACATTCGAACACCCCAGTCACATTGCACTCCTTACAGAGTCGGAAACCCCTTCGCAACCTCCTCCAGAAAACCACGACTTCCATCCCCCAATACTGTTTCTCCCCATACAACAAACACCCAACCTCTTCTCTCCATGAAATTGGACTGCTGCTTCACCCTCACATCACCGTTCCCAGCTTGATCCATTCCCATCGTTTTACTCCACTCGTAGGAACCCAGAAGATTGCGAACATCACCAAACAACAACAACAAAAATGTATTAGATCCCCTCAAATGATTTCAGCCGATACCCCTCCTTACCCTAAATCGCAAGCTCCAATCCTCTATATCGCACCACTTACCCGTCAATCCATCGACAATCTCTAAGCTCACCTCCTAACCATCATATCGCAACTCACTACGAACCACTGTGGCGCTAAAAACCCACTTCCCCAACTACAGTAAAAGACGCGATGACCCTATTGCACCAAAATCGATTTTAGTGATCGCGACTTCACCTTTGGCATTCACAAGGCTTCTGTTTCGCTAGTTGAGCATCACCAGCATGCGATGCTTCCTCTTACCAATTGTTCGATTTGAAATTGAATTGGGTCTTCGTTTGTTAAGGACGTAAGGGAAACACCCTTGTTTTAATACGGTTTTCGATTTGGTTATTGAGGAAAGGGGCGACCCTTTTATTGTTCATTTTTATTAAAGCTTTTTATGATTTGCGATTTTGCAAAATACCGAGGGAAGGGGATTAGCGATGTATAAATAGAGAAAGTAGGAGACAATACATACATAAACCATAAATCAGTGTTTTACTTCAAAACGAAGAAAAGGAACATATCGTACATGCAGTGAAAGAAGAGGGAGTAGCTAGAGTAGGTTTACAGTGTATACTTCAGTAGGAAGGAATGTATTTAAATATATAAATTATTTTTATTTTATTTTATTTAAACTGGTACAATTTAATTTAATTTAAACTACCCCATGATTCTGAACTCCTTTTCGAAACCAACAACCGGATTCCTAGGGTTAAACCACTATTCTGAACACACTGGGACAAGTATCGAAGCCTAATTTGATCGTATGGAGAAGATATTAATTTAAATCAATATAAATTCAGATCAAAACAATTAATTCCTCGATAATAAATAATAATTATTATCGTTTCTCTTTAGTTAGAGTTTATATTGATTATCTGAATCATTTTCCGTACAGTCTTAATCTTCAAATTTAATTATATTTCGAATTACGATAATCTGATGTATTCAAAATTAAATTATATTCAATTATTAAGTTGATAACTTAATATAAGATTTCATTTATATTATTAATTCAATGTTTAAAACCATATTAAATATTTAAAATTAATCGATAAAAAATTCGGGTCATTACAATAGCCTTTGAGCCACAAAATCGCGCAAAATACAACCTTAAATTCGATCACATCCATTGGTTTTGTAGAGCACAAGATTCTCTATGATTTTTTGTTGAACTCGGGTTTTAATTGAAAAAGATTGAGGGGAATTTAAGGATTAAAATAGGGGCGAAATCGGCCCTTGATTTATAAATGATGGCGGCTCAGAAATGAGAAAAGGGGAATTAGGGTTTGGGCAATTTAGAGTACATATACTGATATATTATTATTATTTAATTCAATTATGATTACCCCTATTCCGGACACAATGGGATATGTTTCATAAGCTGATTCGACTATTTTGATTAGTTTTTCTCAAAATTAAAGTATCAATCAATATAACGTTTAATATTGAATTTTAACGTACATTTTAATTTACCACGGCCACATACTGACTCCAAAAATTATGAAATATGAAATATGAAATTTGAAATCTAGCTATATTTTGCAATTACAATCCTAGCGAAATTAATTTCGTCGAATTTGGAGACCATTTGAAAAATGGCCTTATAACTAGCTTATTAAATTCAATTGAATTTACAATACACATTTAAATTTACTACACTTACATACAATTTACAAATGACTTGAAATGTTAAACCTGACAATAATTTGAAGTTCCGAATCAAATAAAATTAATTTCGTCGAAAACTGAGGTCGTTTGCAAATTGGCTATTTTTAAGGGTTATATATAATATTAAAATAGTAATAAATTCCATAGCGACTATTTTTAATTTTAATTTCGACATAACTTACAATTTATAAAACGAAATACGAAATTTTCACATTCGTTGAAAGATATAATTAATTTAATCCTAACATTTCTTGTTTCATCCAATTCTGACTTATAACGAATTCTGTATACTCGTTTAAAGTTTAAAACTTAATTTTCAAACTACCGCGCCATTTCAAGCTCGTTTTATAATTAATATAAATATATACGTTCAAACTTCATTTTAAATTAATTTAAGTCATTTTTCTCAAAATAAATCATATAAAATATTAAATTTCTATTAAAATAAATTAAATATAAGTTTTATAATGGCTCCAAAATTCCGGGTTGTTACAATACATATTTACAACATATACAAATCACAACACTCATCTGGTAATCTCAGAAAAGAATTTGTTGAATGGTTTCCAAACTACATTCGTGATCCCAAAAATTGTGTTATTGACGAAGGATTAACATATCTTGCTATCGGACCAAAAAGAATTGTCAATACTTATCCACTATTCTTCGTCAATGAATTTAAATTCAACACCAAATATTTCAAAGCTGAAAAATTAACATATAATAGCGGTGTATTTGTCAATTGAAACAAACTAACTGTCATGTTGCATGCCACATGGACACATAACCGTTGCTAATCAAGCAAGGAGTCGTCGCTCATGTCGTCACATTTCCTATTGACGATGACTAAAATTGCAACGGCTAGTGACTATCGTTGACACATATTAGATGTTGCAAAAAGTTCTTTGTTTTATAGTGATTAGTTAATAAGATTTTCATATTGGTCCATATCCCTTTTTTCTTCTTCATGATTTTAAAGTTTTAGAGTCATGATATACAAATTTATGTCTTTTGTTTGTGAAACTATGTAGCAGCTTTATGTTATGGGTTAAAATACTTATTATATATATATATATGTGTTTTTTTAATGGTTATTTTATTTATCTAGGATATTGCAATTAGTAAAAAAAAATTATTTATGGGAAAATAATATATTTTGTTTTAATAGAAAGAGATCTTGGAAGAAGAATAGAAGTAGTTTACATATGCAATTATATTACTAAAATGATATAAGTCTGTAGGGCTTATATCATACATTTGATAATGGGATTAAGACACAAGTTAATGGATGACAATTAACTATGGTAAAAACTTGATGAAGTAAACCATTGTGTGCTTCATCTTCATTTTTTGATCAATTTTTTTGTGTTAATTGCGGTTGGCAACCAAGAGCCAGAGTTATGCAACTATAGACATGAAAGCCTATTTCAAATGGTATCGTTGTTATGGTACATGATTTTTAAATTGTTTTTGCTATTTAGTAGTTGGAATTATTTCCTAAAATGAATTATAAATCCCAATTATTTATGCAGAGTCTCAAACAAGTTATATGTGTTGTTATTGTGGCTGTTCATTATTTATGTTAAATGTGAATAAAGAAATAGATAGCTTATCTTATCCTATATATGAGTAGTTGTATAAAATTATGTAGTTATTTCATTCTTTTATTTTTTACAATTTATTATGTTACAACACTTTGCCTAGAAATTTGTTATTATGTTGACAGGTTAGCCACTCAAAGCCATTTTCAGAGTGTACATTTAATGGATTTATGATTTGCACACTTTAGTTTATCCGAAACCTTTAATTAAGGATATTAATAACTGATGTATGAACGAATGTTCGACTTGTAATATTGTCGCATTTGTAATAGATATAAACCTGAGAACCACTATTTATTTATCTTAATTAGTATTACATAGACATACAATCCAAATTGGTTTCGTATGTAATAGTATGATTTTTTAACAAGGTACGAACAAACTTTAATTACTATTTTGTTTCTTAGGTTGAAAATACTTAATATTATAGTATCACTTGAATATTAGTTTACATTTTTTCGTTTGAATCCATTGTGCATCCATTCATTGTGAACCAGTCACAAAAAAAAAATATTAGTCAACTAGAAGAAACTAATTTCACCAATTTAATTATTATTTTGTTTTATTAGTTTAAAAATACTTAATATTGTAGTGTCAACTGAACTTTAGTTTACATTTTTTGTTTGAATCCATTGCTTATTCATTCATTGTGAACTATCCCGAAAAACAATTATTTTTCAACTAGAAGAAATTGGTTTCACTAATTTATTTTATCTTATTACCTTTTATTTTCTTAGGTTTCAAGTTGATTTTTGAAAATCATTCTCCATCAAATCAGTTTGTCGGTTTGTATGGTTTTCTATAATATATATGTCAACAATTAGATTTTAATATGTTTACTTTAATTAATTCGATTTCGACGTTATTGGGAGTATAAACTACATCAGATGTAATGATGCACACTTTTATCTTCTTTCTTCTTATTGATTTTTCTTTAAATCTTTGGGTATACTCACTAGTTCTTGGGATCGATAATGTATTTTCACAATAATTTAAGAAAAAGTATGGAATATATGTGATTTGTTATGGAAAGTATTTGCATTACACGTAGATTCTACAAGGGCTTGGAATATTAAAATATTTTAAGGATCACAAAAAGGATGAATAAATTGGATTGGGGCACTATTGGTTAAGTGGGAAGAAACAAATATATAATTAATGATAAGTGGGTAACGTAGTATTGGGTATGTAGCCTTCATCTTTTTAATTGACCACATGTAATGTTTCCTTTATATCACCAAACAAAAATGGAATTTAAAACTTTAGAGAAAAAAATGAAACTTCTAAATAAAAGTTTTGTGAAAGAACAAAATTGAACTCTAATTTAAAATAAATCAAACTTTTAGTTCTTATAAATTTCAAGTTTAAGAAACAAAATATTCGAAAAAGATAAATTCTAAGTGGTTTATAGTTTCACAAAAACATCTTTGATGTATGAATTTTTTTATTGGTTTAATGCCAATTTTTTTTTTTTTTAAAAGAGTAAATGCAAAATAAATATTTATATACGAGGGGAAGAACACATTGTTCATTCTTATTATCAGTCCCCCCTCCTCTAAAACACTAATTAATTGATGCCCCTTTCTACCAATTTTTTTTCCTTTTTTAAATTCAGCACGAATCAATATTAATTTTTTATCCTATCATTCTTATTCAATCGAAAAAGGGCATTGACTGTTAAGATGCTTTAACAAGTATAAAATGACATGATTGCTTCTTTGTGGTATATGAAGTATTGTAATGACCGCCCATAACTCCCGCCCTTAACAAGAGGAATAATGCACTGAAAGACGTGCCATGCAGCTATGGACGATCATCTGGGTAGAATAATATATGCAGAACCCGTCGTATAACTCACAAAGCAAGAATAAAATATAAAAGAACATATATAACAGGAAATAATAGTGAAGCAGAATTGAGCAGAATCTTTAACCTTCATATCAACTAGAAAGATCCATACATCTTTTGGAAAACATCATAAGATTCTATACAAAATGCCTCACTACAAGTCACTCAGAGAATACATCAAAGATAACAGCGGAAACAACAGATAGTAGGTAGTAGTAAATATTATGTAAGCCTTCTGCTCGTCGTCGCTCTGTAGCATCATCTCATCAAGATCTATCACCTGTCACCTGCTACCTAGTATGCCCATCCACAACACAAAGGCAAAGGATGAAAAACCCAAGGTAATGAGAGGAAACATAAAACCTTGAGTCAGATAACAGTCTTAATGAGCGATAAAACAACCATCTAACATTAATAATAAAGTATATGAGAAATAGGTAGATCAACAATCTAATTTACCAACAACTACAGAGAAGAAACTCAAACTTGTCTTCCCCACATCTAACAGTGATAGCCTTTACAACAATCAGAATAGAAAACATAGCAGACATAACAACCAGTTATCTAGCATAGACCATCCTAGTTGAGATCAACATCCCCCAAGCACAAGCCCTGAAGGCCTAAACTAACATCAGACAAGCACCCAAGAGTTGTCTCCTTTAACATTGAATAATTTATGCAAGACAACACAAGCAAAACAATCAACATCCATGACTCTAGCTGTCACCTCCTATCCTGATTTAAAACCATCGTTAATCGTATGACTGACCACAAACATGCCATCTGTCAAGGGCTAATGGTAACCTCGATTCTAGTCAGATTACTGCATGTCCCCGTACATTTGCCTCTCCAAGACAACTAGGTCTTTCAACAAAACCCAGGGTACTCGACTAGTCCCACTAGTCTTTTAGGTGTCCCTACTATACCCGTGCCTCGAGTCTGCTAGAACTTACGATAATGATAATTCTTCAGCCTTCGATATTTTTAGTCATCCTCGGTGACTATCCATAAGCTCAAACCACATCGCAAGCAAGCATTATCCATGAATTCACAACTTTGAGTCATCTTCACATTCGTTGCTTTACGACAATCAACGAGAACTTCACAACACTTAGAATATTCCATCTTGAATTCACTTCGAAGCCACGACAATCATGGAGCCAAAAACATACATTGTTTGGTCGATAATTGATTCATAGCGTTTGAGCCTTTCCGCTATGAAAAACAAACCACAGCGTTTAAATTCCCATTAACAACATTTATTAAATGCTGTCATATTTTATGCCCGATCCATCATGGATCAGTCTGCCCGATCCATCAGATCTGCCTCCAGAACTCGACCGACCCATCAAAATTTATTTCCCAATCCATGCTCCAGAACTTGCCCGATCCACACCTTTTTACAATGTTTCAGAAACGCTATAAAATAACTTGCCTAATCCATCAGAAATCCTTGACTGATCCACCTATATGCGCTTGGCCCAATCGACGATTTTCATATGTGCAACGCAGCCCAATTCATGCCCCAGATTATTTCCCTTTCCATTTTGTAAAACGCTGTCAAACCAACTTAACCGATTAAGCAAAAATCTTGCGTGATCCGCTTTTTCACCATGCGCACACTTGGTCGATCAACCTTTTTATCATGCCTGATCCATTTGTAGCGACCAAGAATTCCCGACACTTGAATCTTGACACTAATATCCCTCAAGTTCAAACCCAAGTATCAAAACCTAGAGAGCTAAAAGAAAGAAATTAGAGGATGAGATAAGAAAGAAATAAAGTTAAGAATAGAAGAATAAGAAGAAGAACCATCACAATACAGAGTTTCACATCGCAGCGGAACAAAATAAAAACTATGAATAAATATTTATTGAGAGCTTTGAAATAAAAACTTACAATCGTCGGAGTACATTAATACACCCGGACAGTTATAATAATCTGTCCCCATATACAACACACAACGGAATAAATACTAGATAATATCATGCGTCTGAACACCTTCAACTCGTCTCTAGACTTCACAACATTCAATAACCTGAACCAGTAAAACCCGATCTAACCCGAGCATTACAAGCGACAGATCAGTCTGGTGAATCAGAGTGAGAAAAACTCGCTAGGTTTATAATATCATCCAACTTGATTTTTAAAGTTAAAACATTTCTTTTTGAAAGAAAAGGATAATCATAAGAACAAATCCACACATAAATATAGAAAGTTTTTACCTTACGATAACCCAAAACATTTCGAGATCGATATCTTATTCTAATGTTACAATAGTGTCTAAATACAAATAAATAACAATCTAGAAGAATGCTTGCATGTCACGTTTTACATATATATTATACAATCAAAACCGTGCGTGCTTATTGGAGATTGGATTCCGAATATGACAAGGTATGGAACCACTTGCTGATAATGTATCTCTAAAGGGGAATACACTGGGTTCAACAAGAACATCTTGCAACCACACATGACCGACCACTCATTTCGCTTGAGTGTATCAAATGTATATCACCAACGGTTGAGAGCTGCCCACCATTTCCCGAAAAGGGACAGTTTCGAAATAGATTAAAGAAGGAAATGAATTTTTTCAAGATAGGTGATTATACAGCCTAATGGGAGCGATGCACACAGCCATGCTGCCTGCCTGATTTCTGTCATTTCCCAGTTGATGAGTCTTGAGGTTATAATTCGTTTTGGAACATCTGGCCACCATTCACTTTGAAAGTCACATCGTCAGATCCTCTAGAAACCACTAATTGATTTCCACAAAAATACTCAGGTTGTTGAGCTAAGAGAAGTGACCTTCTCCACCACCAACTATGGTACGTTTGAAGAAGTCAACGAACATAATCTCTTCAGAAATACTCTGTCAAACATTCATCCATACAAGTTGCCCTAGGACTGGACAAACTGAAGGCACTCTCCTACCACATCCTAGGAATCACCCGATAGATCAATAGCGAGTAGTCCTTGCAATCCATAGATTTCAACCACGATAAAAACACAATATATCTATAGGGATCAGCCAAAGTTTTTTTTTGTAATTCTTCCATTTTATGAAGACCACAGCCTTCAATTGTTCCATCTCGATCAGCATCTTCCACGTTTTCGTATTCATGGGTGGAATGGTTTTTGAATATAAATTCGATCCCGCTCATTCTGTACCAACAGCATGTTAGTTATGATTTTGATAGTCAGCAATTTAACTATCAAAATAAACCATCATAAAAATGAAATAGATCCATTGGTTTATCACATAGCATCATCTAGCCATTAAAAATAATATATCAAGTGTAGTAAATATATATATATATATATATCAGTTTTAATACATTAATATTCTCAAATCATTTTCTTATATACATGGAAAAATATCTTGAAACCATATCCAAGTTTCCTATTAACTATTATTTTGAGACATTGCTAGAACATTACTTATTATCTATAATTGGGAAATCGATTCAACTTATCATCGTAATCATTGTTACAAAATTCCTTTCATTTTCCTTATATAAAACAAAATAATAGTCACTTACCTTTTAGGATAAATCCATTCTAAACCTCTTCTCGTTACTTTGAAAATATTGCTATATTTTCACAAATCTCCTTTTACTTCTTTTGTTATGGGAATACCCTTTCATATTCTCAAGCCCCAATTTATTTCATTTATATTTCGGAATCTCATTACATATATTCCCAAATTCTTCAAATAACGTTATATTATAATTTCCCCAAAATAAATTACTCTAACATCTTCACTATTACAACTGTTATCAACCTCCAATAATTCTGGAGTCGATCAAGTTGGGGTATTTTTAATTACCTCTCATACCTTGATCAACAACATTCTTATCTTAAGATAGATATCAGTTGTAGTACAAAAACCGATATTTATTCCCACTATCAAAACAAATCCCATTTTTGTTATTTCTTCATGAAATCACGTCTCTTATTCAATATAGCGAATCTAAATCGTTTTTTTATAATTCAACCTCGCCTAAACTCTTTAATTAAGATTTTGGGCTTTCGTTTTGATTTCCATTTCAAATCTCCATTAGTCCCCAACCGTAAATCAGTAAGAAAATAATTCCCTAAATATTAGTTCCGAAGGCCGAAACCAACATCAGATCAATACCAATAAAATCATTTATCTTAATCGATCTCTAGTTAGATTCTAATTCTTTAATTTCATATCCTCACTTTTATCCCACTCATAAGCCATTTTATTAAGTCGTTTCATTTATATATATTCAATAAAAACTTTTGTTTTATGATTTCGTCTAACTTGGATTTCATAGAGTCCAATTAAATACAATTCAATAAGAACTCAAATTTAAACTTTGATTTAAACACAACTTATATTATTATAAATCTTAGGTCGGTTGAATATTCATTAAACTATAAATCATGGCTTTTAAACTTCACAAACTTCCATTACTAGGTTTTACGTCTCTAGATTTTCACTTCGATTATTATTAGATAACTAATAACCAAGTTTCAGCATTTATTGAAAATAAAACTTGGTTTACCTCACCATAAACAACCTCAATTAAATTAATAAACTAATTTAATAAACAATCTCAGTTTACTCAACCTCTAAACATGATTTATTCGTTAATAAATTCCACTTACCCCTTTCCATTATTTAGTAATATAATTTATTAAAATAATTCCATTTACTTTGATAATTAATAGATTAATAATAATCAATCACAATAAAATCCCATTTTAATTGTTTTGTAAAACAATAAGTCTTAGTTATAAATCGTCACGTAAATTCCTGCTCACTTGTTTATCAGTCTTATTAATATAAGAATCAGCTTTAAAAACCATTTAATAATCACTGATAAACTTAAATAAACAAATAATAAATGTTTAATTTCTTTTATATATTTCCATTTTAAAATAATAGCTTTTTAAAATCAATCTTCAGTCATAAAATAAATTTTATAATTTATTTCTATTGATTTACCTAACAGTAAATCAATCATTATAAAACAATGTATATTTGGGCCATGTGCTATTAATTCTTCAACCAATGCTACTCATTGGTTAATATCAAAACAATGTTTAATTTGGATTAAACAATCGATAAACAAATCAATAATCCAATCATATTGTTTAACCAGTTCATGTAACGAGCTTATGCAAATAAATAATCAATTCAACTGATAGCGGTCAACCAATAATAATAATTCAAGCATCCAATTTAATTTAAATACGTTTATATTATTATAAACATAACCAACAAGGTAAGTTACCTCTATTTGAAATAATCGTAAAAAAACAATGATGTCGTTTCATTTAAATTAAACAATGTTTAATTTAAATAATCGATATTGCAATATTTAACAACATCTAAACAATCATCAAATCAACCAACAATTATCAAACATGGCACACAAAAAATAAACCCGACTTATAATAATTATAAGTGGGAGAACATAGTGGGTTTAACTCACCATGATTAATTTGCTGATTAAAACGACTGTTTTTAATTAAATTAAACTGAGTTTAATTTAATAAAAAATTGTCGTTAATTCCAATCTTGACCCAACCATCTCTATCTTGTAGGCTCCGTTAGCACGGTTCCAACGTGACCACCAGTTCGAAAATCTGATAACATATGATTGAAATATGATAACATTAGATTTAAATATGATATTAACAAGTTTCTAAAACAATTTAAATTAATTTAAACTTTAATTTATATTCCATGGACTTACCAAATTTATGTGGAAGCCTACTTCATTCAAACTTTCCCCCAGGCGACTACACACTGCTAATCCATTTGTAGGCTATTCTTGCAAATCCCAATTTCAAGACGAAGCCCACTTCCCATTTCTTTCTCTATTCTTCACGTTCTTTTTCCGCTCTTTATTTTTTTTTTCTTTAAACAAGGCCCAAAAGCCGGTCAGAAATTAATATCAGCCCATGTAGCCACTTTTTCCCCCCATACAACAATTTTCTTCCCTCCCTTATCTGGAAACACGGTTCCATTTCCACGTTCTTTCCCAACATTTTTTAACGTTTCGTCTTTCTCTTCTCCGAAATGTTTTCAAATTCTGAAGCTTCCCCATTTAAATCCCACGTCACTTACAACGATCTGCCCCCACACACTTCTCTTCCTCCCATCTCCTGCTAATTCTCTTCTCCTTGCCAACTTGTACAACACTACATGGACTTCCCAATAAAAATCATCATCTTCCTCCCCATGCAGCTTCTCACGTACCCTCTTCTCTCTCGTTACTTTATTTCTTCTCTGACCACATGCTTTACTATACTTCTCACGCTGCCCAGTTCTCTACCCCATTTCGCTACCCAGTTCTCGCAGCTTCACAGAGCTACCTCACCACTCTCTCTCATACCCAATAGCTTCCACCGCACTCTGTCGCCACTCATTGCTCAGATTTCCCATGTCGGACCAAAGCCCTACGTGTTAGTGCTGACCTCTGACGCTCCACCCAACCACTCTTATGTCCTTCTCGACCTTAGCACTTTACACAAGCCACAGTGAGTCCCCCCGCCGAGTTTCTCTACGCATTCTAGAGTTACTCTAATCGTTATACATCATTTTTTTATATATGGTTCGATCTGTGTTTTGATGAGAGGAAAAGGGGAGTGACACTAGTTTAAAAAGGGAAGAAAAGAGTCAAGTCTTCTCATTTCTTTCTGCTGAAGGAATGTATATGGGTTTTAAAATTTTAGAAGAAAGGTTGAGATGGATTGAACGATGTGTATATATATACACACACGAGAAGAAAGGATAAGAACAATGTTCTTTCTGTGTACATCGTTAGCATATGCGTTACAGATTTATGCCGACAGACTGAAGTGCAAGCCTACATGAATTTTCCTTTTCGTGCATGCAGTTATAATATCAAATGAAAGAAAGAAAGGATGGGTTAGGCAACAAAGGAAGATAGGTTAGCTATTGTGTGTTTCATTGGTTTCTGATGTTGATTTGAATTCGTACGTTTGTATTTAGGGTAGGCTATTCCATAGTTTTCCTTCAACTGAAAGTAACGGGCTGTTTTGAAAAGGGCAGAATGGTTCTTACTGTATATTGAGTACAATATGCGTCAGCATACCTATACTTTTAGCCTGGGTCAAGAAATCTTAGGGTGTCTCCTTTTCTTCATTCACAAGGCAAGTTATTTTATTTGCTATACTTAGGACTTAAGAAGAAAGGCATGTATTAGTATGTGTATATATATATATATATATATATATATATATACACACACACACACACATTAATAGGCATCTATGATGTTTTTTGGTAGGCTGTGCATATTATTTTAGGATTGGCTAGTTGTCTTGAAAAGAAACTTGGCAGTGGTGTTATTTGGAGGAGGCAAGAATTTGGGTAGGTAATGTACTTGTATAAGGTAGGCTTAGTGTGTACTTAGTGTTAGAGGTGTATCCTTTTATTAACTATGAAGTTCATTTAATTTATTATATTTTTCCATAGCCTGTACGTTAGTTAAGTTGTTTAGGGTTTAAATTTTCGATTATAAAATTCAACGCAAATTAACGTTGAACATTATATACATGCGTCGAGTTCCAAACGCAACAAAGATAGGCAAACTACTACGTCTTAACGCTCCAGATCCAATGAAATTAATTTTGTTGAATTCCGACTTCGTTTGCACAACGACATTATTTTTAATTCTAATATATTTAACGGTTCACCTTTAAATAGAACGCACAGATAAAACAACCACGATTGACTTCAAACTGGAAATCTAGCAATAACTAGCGATAGTATTCCAATAAAATTCGTTTCATTGAAAACGGATATCGTTTGGAAAACGACTATTTCTAGCGCTTATTTAATATCGATATAATATTAATCAATCCAAAAAAATTAAATTAAATAATAATAATAATAAATATTATTATTATTATATATTTTCAGATAAAATAATATATACTTCAAACATAAACCAATATTGAATTATAACTCAAAATCGACATATACAATATTCAAATCATATTAAAATTCCTTCTAATTTATTAAATAAACATTAACGTTTATTAATGATTTCCATAGCGACTATTTTAAAATTTGAATTGGACATAACTTACAATTTATAAGATGAAATCTCGATTTTTCTCTTTCATTTGAAAATTATAATCAATCTGATTCTAACGTTTCTGGTTTCATAGAATTCCGACTTAAAACGGGTTTTGTATATTCAATTAAAGTTCAAAACTTAATATTACGAACTACCGCGTCGTTTCGAGTTCGTTATAAATTAAATATAAATATAAACATTTAACCGTCGTTTTATTAACGAATTCAATATTAAAAATCCATTAATATTCCAAATATAAAATTTAAAACCAATTTAAATATTCAAATGATCAAAAAATCTGGGTCGTTACATTCTTTTCCCTTAAAAGAATTTCGTCCTCGAAATTACTAAGTTAAGAAGAATGCACTAAACCCAATTATTTTCGAAACAATTATTTTAAAACATTATCAAAAGTACTAATCCCATCTCTATCGAGTTATACCACAAAGCCAAGGTTATTCCTAAACCATTGCTCTGATACTAACTGTACCGGCCCAGAATTCCCAACACTCGAAACTTGACAATAATGCCCCTTGTGTCCAAACCCGAGTATCAAAACCCAGAGAGCAAGAAGAAAGAAATTAGAGGATGAGATAAGAAAGTTAAAAATAGAAGAATAAGAAGAAGAACCATCACAACACAGAGTCTCACATCGCAGTGGAACAAAATAGAAAATATGAATAAATTTTTATTAAGAGCTTTGAAATAAAAATTTACAATCATCAGAGTACATCGATACATCTGGATAGTTATAATAACCTGTCCCCATATACAACACACAACGGAATAAATACTAGATAATATTTTGTGTCAGAACACCTTCAACTCGTCTTTGGACTTCATGGCATCTGATAACCTGAACCTGTAAAACCCGGTCTAACCCGAGCACTGCAAACGACGGATCAGTCTGGTGAACAAGAGTGAGAAAACTCACTAAGTTTATAATATCATCCAACTTGATTATAAAGTTAAAACATTTCTTTCTAAAGAAAAGGATAATCATAAGATCAAATCCACACATAAATACAGATGGTTTTTACCTTATGATAACCCAAAACATTTTGAAATCGATATCTTATTCTTATTGTATAATAGTGTCTAAAAACAAATAAATAACAATCTACCAGAACGCTTGCATCTCACATTCTACATGTATAGTATACAATCAAAACCGCATGTACTTATTGGAGATTGGATTCCGACTATGACAAGGTATGGAACCACCTGCCGATAGTGTATCTCTTGAGGGGAATACACTGGGTTCAATAAGAACATCTTGTAACCCGGCCACACATGACCGACCACTAATTTCGCTTGAGTGTATTGAATGTATATCACCAACGGTTGGAAGCTACCCACCGTTTCCCGAAAAGGGACAAAATCGAAATAGATTAAAGAAAGAAATCAATTTTCTCTAGATAGGTATAACAGTCCGCCATTTTGACCGTCCCAAATCAGTGATTAAACCAACTCAAAACGTTCAAAATAACGTATTGTTATTGGCTTACAAGATTTAAAACAGAATATAACACAGAATCACAGTACACAATATCTGCAACGAAATATATTTTTATAAAAATAGCAGAGTTTTACCATATTAATACAGCGGAAAAAGAAAATTTATACATAAATTCCTTTTTAGTAAATTATAGCTTTTGTCGAATCTTCATCAACGTCAACTTCAAAACAAAGCTGTAAATACTCAGGCCTGACCCCGACCATTACACAAGTCATATAAAAGAGTATTAACCTGCTCTTTATATCTAATCTTGTTCATATTTAAGTAAAAATGAGCACCTAATCAAATTTTAAAATTTCGTTCCATGTGTGAATTATAAGCAAAACACGCATGTGTGTATTAAGGAAAGCAAAGCCTTAAAGCATTATCTACTTCTGCGCATTACTAAAGAACATGCGTTGACTTCAAGTTCTGAAATAAAGTAACTGGAGCATATACAAAACAAACATGGTTATTAAATGAATGGATATAGTGCGCAAGGACTATTTTCAGATTTCAGTTCAGATAAAAGTAGATGATAAATAATTTTGATTAAATCATCTGAAATAATAAACATAAATGTGTAGCACATCTTAAAAGATTGCAATAGCAGGAGGTGTGACCCAAACTATTTGCCCAACCATCCTTAGCTCTTCACGCAGTAGGTAAGGGTCGAGAAAAGAAAGCGGGGCAACCGCATGGGTTCAGTAAAAGCATGTCAGAATTGAATTGCTACCTAGTTATCGGTTACCCAATATAAGTCAATAAAATAGTACGCTAAACCCATGAAGCCGCCGAATATATATACATATATACATATATATATATATATGTATGTATATATATATATATATATGTATATATATATGTATGTATATAAATACAGTTTTTTTCAGGACATGACCGTGCAAATTAAAGTAGCAACAGTGTCAAATATCATAAGATGCCAGCACAAGAAAAGTTAGAGCAAGGGACATGAAAAAAAGGTATGTCAAGCTATGTTGACAATGGTCAAAGCATCATATATATATATATATATATATATATATATATATATATATATATATATATATATATATATATATATATATATATATATATAGTTGGTTTCCCCACTGAAACAGATCTACAGAATAATTCAAACTTAGAGAAATTTTTTACATTCACAATTTGGTTCAAATAGGACTCAAAGGGTATGAACAGGTAAGCAACCTTACATCTATTGTACATGGTGTATCCAAACAAGCTTTCATATAGGTAAGTTTCGATTATTTGATTAAAGGAATTAATGAAATACGTAAAGGGTTTCCGTAATCATAAATTTCAGCAAATAATTATTTCGCATTTATTCCGATAAGGGGAAAACTTGAGAAGCTTTAAATAAAGAATCAAAATGTTAATTGTTATCCAAACAAGCTTTCTTATTTAATTCATAGCTTCAGTGAGGTAAGGCTTGGGCAAGACTTGGTTATCCAAATGCTTCCATGCACGTACAAACTGTGTTTCATTAGTTCTCTTATTCATATGGGAAAAATGTACTGATTTATTAGTAGTTTTGCCTTGTATTGCATGCTCTCACAATATTTTTTTTCCACTAGTAATGTTATACACCACACAAAACAATCCTATGAATCATTGTTTCACTATTCCAGATAATACATTACTCTTTCTAATGTAATGAAAGAGATAAGAAAATATCTTTCAAATCATGTTCACTTGGAAATAACTGATTCAAGGCAATTTTCACAAAAATTAAAATTAATCCATACAATTTTGGAACCCAATGCCAAAGCTCCTGAATCCAACGCAGTTCTATGTTTATTTTATATCCTTTGGCAACGCAAGCAATACCCAAAAAAAAAAAAAAAAAAAAAAAAAAAAAAAAAAAAAAAAAAAAAAAAAAAAAAAAAAAATCAAAACTCAGACTACTGAAAGATGCAGCGGTGCAAAGAACCACAAACTATACTAAGTGAGCTAGAAAGAAGACAGCTTGAAATTTAATTCAATCATAAGCATAGGCTCACCTTTGCATAAAGAATTGAGCAGCAAGTGCCAGAGATAAAGGCTTAATTGTGGCAGGAGCTACAGTTGGTAGCAACCGCGAAGGGGAGCTGACCGTTTCCGGTGAGCAGTGGCCATGCTTCAAGTGCAACTAGGGTACGATAGAGGACAAGTCAGATCGGAATCGCCTGCATGATGATCTGGTGCGGCTGGACTTGAACGGCATGGTGTGGAAAGTTGCGACAAAGGACATGACTGTCGTGGAGAGCGACCGACAAAGAGAAGAACGGTGGCCGATTGGGGAAATTGGAGGCCATCCTGATTTTCAGTAGTCCATCATCGTAGATTTTTGGGGATAAATAATTTTACAGGAGGGAAAAAAAATATCCAATCTGCCCGTCCACCCTCAATAAAAGGAGACGCGCCCTTTTAAATTTGCACAAAAGGATCCAGACACAACAACACGTAGTAAAGCAAAATAGGGTGCTCCTGGACAAGTGTTTTGATTTCTCTGCTAATTACCCATGTGTCCAACCCCAAATCTCCATCTCCAAATTTTTCGAGATGTTTACATAAACACTTGACTGTACAGGGTAAGTGTTTTGAAGTACAATATTGTTTGTTCTCAGCGAATTCAAATTTTCAACAAGTTTACCAATCAATAGATTATATTAAAATTAACAAATTAATTACTTAATTGAAATAAATTCATACGTAGCGGTAATGACACATTGTCTACAATTGAAACGACAAGAAAACATAATGTTAAACATACAGTTCAGTGTAAATCATGTTAAAACGTTTTATCTTGACTAAAAATTCCATTTACACATCAAATAAATTTATCAAACTTTGATTTCAAATTCAAGTTTCCATAAAATATGAAGCTAAATTTGATTTCAAACCAACTTTAAAATAAATTAGCACTCTCGAGTTAAAATACTATCCATTACAAAAGTTTATATTTTTTTACAACAGTTAAATTCTAAAGATTCAAAATATGTAAAATTCCATATTCTAAATTGAATTATAAAATTTATTTAACATGAATTCTTATTTTAATTTATAATTTAGACGACAAAATTTCTAAGTTGTTACTATCACGTTTAAAAAATCCAGGTTGTTACAGACTCTCCCCCTTAATGAAATTGCGTCCTCGCAATTTACCTATTCAACATTTTTTTTTCTTCCAATATCGCATCCTAACTTCTTCCCTTTAATTCAAGTATCCAACATGCAGAATTTGAAACTTTGGTAACCTTTCCCAACAGAAATTTCCAAGTCTTACCTCAAGTAAAGTAAATATACAAGGATATCCACTCGCTATTTTCATTATAGAGATATCGCATATAAATCAATACGACTCCATTCATAGTAATTTCAGAAAATGCGATGAAATTAGATAGGATATCATACATAATCCAATATGATATCATAACCGATGTCACATGCAATACGAAATCAAGTTGGGATATCATACATGAATCAATGTGATATTCATAATAAATATCATATACAAACAACAAGATGACCAATCAAGTTAGAGTATCCTATTGTAAAATCTTCATATATCCGGATAATTTGATAAAATAAAACAAATTAGGGTACCGCATATAAACTAATACGGTACTCGTACGAATAACATATGATAAAATGGATAAATCAATGAATTCTTTATTGCATTTATCATATATAAAACAATATGACAAAATCAAAACAAAATATCACATATAAATCAATGCGATACTCAAAATAAATATCTTATGATAACCAATCAGGTCGATAAAATTTTCATGGCATTTATCGTTTGTAAAACAATATGATTAATTGAATCAGAGTACCATATATAAATCAACATCATATATAAATCAATATGATAAATTAAATCAAAACAGATATCTCATATAAATCAATGTGAAGCTCTCAACAAATCAAATATAAATTAATAGGATACTCATTATAATTAGGTTAGAGTATCATAAACCAATGAAATCCACAAAGGCATTTATCGTATATAAAAACAATATGATAAAATAACCCAAAACAGAGTACCATATATACATCAATATGATACTCAAAAAAATAAGATACTTATAATATCTTATGATAAATAATCGAGTCAATAAAATCTTCATGGCATTTGTCGTTGTCAATCAAATCAAAGTATCATATATAAATCAATATGGTACTCGTAACAATTATCATATATAAATCAATATGATAATATAAATCAAATCAGAGTATTATATAAATCAATACGATACTCATAACAATTATCATATATAAATCAATATGATAATAAAATCAAATCAGAGTACCATATATAAATCAACATGATACTCATAACAATTATCATATCTAAATCAATATGATAATATAAATCAAATTAGAGTACCGTATATAAATCAATACGATACTCATAACAATTATCATATATAAATCAATATGATAATATAAATCAAATCACTTATAGTAATGTAATAAAATATTAGCGGATTATGGAATAAATGTAACTTGACTCATAAAACCAAATAAACAGACGCTAGTATTGTAAAATCACAGCGGTAGAGCTCGAGCGCGCATCGAGACATCTGCACCGTAATGTACTCATAGCGCCATAACGACACCTGGCGATCAACCCAGGATAACCAAGATGGTCTAAGTAGAAGGCCGTATGCTACCCGTTCACGGCACTACACGTAGGACCCCCACGCCTCCTTCTGATGTACTCCATGACAAGATGATCGGGAATCCCGATCAAAACAACAAAATTGCCCAACGTAGCAGACCGTTTGACCTTTGGTGGTAGATGGACGGAATTTAAAGCCACCAAGATTCAGGTAGCGAACCTGAATCAGGTTGACCAAGATGGAGTTTCGGCCCATTGGTACAACAAAGCCCAATCTATCCAAATCCCAAAATCAAAAGCATTCTTGAAATGCTAATTTTATATAAAACTTGCCATGAAGTTCAAAGTGTTTATAACGTCAAAACACTTTACAAACTTAATCATGCTTTGAAAATATACCATCACATATGAGGCAAAATGGTAATCACAACTCAAATTAGACAAAAAAGAACTGATATTCGACTTTATCATATATAAAAACAATATGATAAAATTAGTCAAGTCAGAGTATCATATATAAATCAATATGATACTCGTAATAAATATCAAATATAAAACAATATGGAAAAAATAAACCAAATCACAATAGTTGTGAAAGAGAACAAAAAGTATCGTCATGAAAGCATGTCAACTTAGAAGAGACTTCAATTCAGTAATTGTAGTATACTTTCAAACAGTAATTATTCAATTATAACACATGCTCTTGTACTACATTATGTTATTGGTATATTTCAAAACCGAGAATACAAAAACAACTGAATATTCCATATGAGAATTCAAGAGAGTAACCAGAAAAATATTACCGAATGTCCCATACTGCTTGGTATTACTAATCCATTTACTCAAAATCCTCATCATACAGAATATCTCAATGGAAATTATACTCGATTCAAACCATATATCTGTCAACGAAAAATAACTAATCTACTTTTAGTTGTTTGTATTATTTATTTATTATTACTGGCATTCTTACTTTACTTCAAATACCGATCCGAGCCAATGTCAAAACTGATTCAGTTCTCGTTTAACAACCATTTTTAAATTAGACATCGCTCAAATCCCGTTCTATCAAATTCGAAGTATTTTTCAAAACCCCAAACCGCGCTCTCTTAAGAGTGATTCTGTATCAGTTCCGCTCATTCTATGGTATTTTCACCTTACTAATGAGTTTTAAACCCAATAAGCTAAGTTTTAGAAAAACCATGGCTCTGATACCAAATGTAACATACCGCCATTTTGACCGTCCCAAGTCGGTAGTTAAACCAACTTGTAGAGTTCAAAACAACGGATTGTTATTGGCTTACAGGATTTAAAATGGAATATAACACACAATCATAGTACACAATATCTGCAATGAAATATATTTTTATAAAAATAGCCGAGTTTTACAATGTTAATACAGCAGGAAAAGAAAATTTATACATAAATTCATTTTTAATAAATTACAGCTTTTGTCGAGCGTTGCACGCATGCATGCGTCTTCTCGAATCTTCACCGTCATCAACTTCAAAACTAAGCTGTAAATACTCAGGCTTAACCCTGACCATTACACAAGTCATATAAAAGAGTATTAACCTGCTCTTTATATCTAATCTTGTTCAAATTTAAGTAAACATGAGCACCCAATAAAATTTTAAAATTCAGTTGCATGTGTGAATTATGAGCAAAACACGCATGTGTGTATTAAGGAAAGCAAAGCCTTGAAGCATTATCCACTTCTGCGCATTACTAAAGAACATGCGTTGACTTCAAGTTCTGAAATAAAGTAACTGGAGCATAAACAAAACAAACATAGTTATTAAACGAATGGATATACTGTGTAAGGACTATTTTCAGATTTCAGTCCAAATAAAAGTAGATGATAAATAATTTTGATTAAATCATTTGAAATAATAAACATAAATGTGTAGCACATCTAAAAAGATTGCAACAGCAGGAAGTGTGACCCAAACTATTTGCCCAGCCATCCTTAACTCTTCACACAATAGGTAAGGGTCGAGAAAAGAAAGCGGGGTAACCGCATGGGTTCAGTAAAAGCATGTCAGAATTGAATTTCTAGCTAGTTATCAGTTACCCAATATAAGTCAATAAAATAGTACGCTAAACCCAAGAAGCCGCCGATATATATATATATATATATATATATATATATATATATATATATATATATATATATATATATATATGAGGAAGGTTATACGGCACCCCATTTTGTTGGCACCCCTTTTGCACCTCTTTAATAGCCTCTCATTTGTTGTTTATTAAGTTAGTGGGAGGAGAGAGAGCTCGTGGAAGGAGAGAGAAAGGAGATTGTGTGGTGGAAATCAGGGGGGCTAAAGGGGTGCTGGACTATTAGGGGTGCTCTTGATTGAGCGCGCGCGCTCTCTCTCTCTCTCTCTATATATATATATATATATATATATATATATATATATATATATATATATATATATATATATATATATATATATATATATATATATATCGACAAATCAAAACATCCATAAACAAATGAAACAAGGCAACCATATATTAAATTCCAATAAGTAGTTCAACAAAAATTAATGAACAAACAAACAATATGGCAAATCCTTCCAGATTTGGAACAACATGACTACCAAGGTGGAAGGGTATGTAAGGTTCTACTGCATACAGACAAATGGGTTCCAACCAGGGTATAAATTTTTGTCCTGGCCAAACAGGGAGCAAGAAAGACAATTTAATTTTTTTTTCAAGACATGACCGTGCAAATTAAAGTAGCAACAGTGTCAAATATCATAAGATGGCAGCACAAGAAAAGTTAGAGCAAGGGACATGAAAACAAAGTATGTCAAGCTATGTTGACAATGGTCAAAGCATCATATATATATATATATATATATATATATATATATATATATATATATATATATATATATATATATATATATACACACACACACACACACACGAATGCACATCTAGTTGGTTTCCCCACTGAAACAGATCTACAGAATAATTCAAACTTAGAGAAATTTATACATTCACAATTTGGTTCAAATAGGACTCAAAGGGTATGAACTGGTAAGCAACCTTACATCTACTGTACATGGTGTATCCAAACAAGCTTTTATATAGGTAAGTTTCAATTACTTGATAAAAGGAATTAATGAAATACGTAAAGGTTTCCATAATCATAAATTTCAGCAAATAATTATTTCATATTTATTCCGATAACGGGAAAACTTGAGAAGCTTTAAATAAAGAAGCAAAATGTAAATTGTTATCCAAACAAGCTTTCTTATTTAATTCATAACTTCAGTGAGGTAAGGCTTGAGCAAGACTTGGTTATCCAAATGCTTCCATGCATGTACATACTGTGTTTCATTAGTTCTCTTATTCATATGGGAAAAATGTACCGATTTATTACTAGTTTTCCCTTTTATTGCATGCTCTCACAATATTCTTCTTTTTTTTCCACTGGTAATGTGATACACTACACAAAACAATCCTATGAATCATTGTTTCACTGTTCCAGATAATTCATTACTGTTTCTAATGTAATGAAAGAGATAAGAAAATTTCTTTCAAATCATGTTCACTTGGAAATAACTGATTCAAGGCAATTTTCACAATAATTAAAATTAATCCATACAATTTTGTAACCCAATGCCAAAGCTCCTGAATCCAACGCAGTTCTATGTTTATTTTATATCCTTTGGCAACACAAGCAATACCCAAAAAAAAAAAAAAAAAAAAAAAAAAAAACTCAGACTACTGAAAGATGCAGCGGTGCAAAGAACCACAAACTATACTAAGTGAGCTAGAAAGAAGACAGCTTGAAATTTAATTCAATCATAAGCATAGGCTCACCTTTGTATAAATAATTGAGCAGCAAGTGCCAGAGATAAAGGCTTAATTGTGGCGGGAGCTACAGTTGGTAGCAATCGTGAAGGGGAGCTGACCGTTTCCGGTGAGCGGTGGCCATGCTTCAAGTGCAACTAGGGTACGACAGAGGACAAGTCGGATCGGAATCACCTGCATGATGATCTGGTGCGACTGGACTTGAACGGAATGGTGTGGAAGACGGCGACATAGGCCATGACCGTTGTGGAGAGCGACAGACAAGGAGAAGAACGGTGGCCGATTGGGGAAAGTGGAGGCCATCCTGATTTTCGGTGGTCCATCATCGTAGATTTTTGGGGATATATTATTTGAGGGGAGGGAAAAAAACAGGGGTTTGTTATTGACACTCCAAATATTGTTAAGGGGAGGTCAATTTTTTTTTAAAATAAAATTTGTTAAGGGGAGTACCAATGGAGAGAGTACCCCCTTAACAAATAAAATTTATTTGACCAAATTAGCCTTCTTTACAATAATCTCTTTTTTATTTGTTAATCAAAAAATTTATACGGTATATTAGTCAAGTACATCAGATTTTTATATCAAATTATTAATAATTTTCCTTGTCCGATTAGATGAAAAAATATCATTGATAGGAAATCGATATACATATATCAAACAATTATTTTTTTAATACGGTATTACATTCTTTGTTCATACCATTATTTCTCCTGAAACAATCGCTTTTTTTTGTTTTCAAATAATTTAGGGATTTGTTTTTTTTGCATTTGAAATTGATTTGGATTTTGGATGGTAACAGATGTTATTACCAGACATTATTACAAGGGTAAAATGGAACGTAAAAAATTAAGTTTGTGACCCCCTTAACATTATTTTTATGATTGGAGTGTTTTTAAAATTTGACCTCCCCTTAACAACATTTGGAGTGTCAATAACAATGCCCAAAAAATATCCAATCTGCCCGTCCCCCCTCAATAAAAGGAGACACTCCCTTTTAAATTTCACTACAAGTTTGTTGACACACTTTTCTTGTGTGTCATGGTGACTCCCCAATGTGATTGGTGGAAATAAGGGAGACCCATATGGGCCCTCCTGATTTCCACCAAACACAGCCCGGAGCCACGGTGACACACATGAAAAGTGTGTTAACAAACTCGGACTCTTTAAATTTGCATAGAAGGATCCAGACACAACAACACGTGGTAAAGCAGAACAGGGTGGTCCTGGACAAATGTTTTGATTTCTCTGCTAAACACCCATGTGTCCAATCCAAAATCTCCATCTCCAAATTTTTCGAGATGTTTACATAAACACTTGACTATACAGGGTAAGTGTTTTGAAGTACAATATTGTTTGTTCTCAGCGAATTCAATTTTTCATCAAGTTTACCAATCAATCGATTATATTAAAATTAACAAATTAATTACTTAATTGAAATAAATTCATACGTAGCGGTAATGACACATTGTCTACATTTGAAACGACAAGAAAACACAATGTTAAACATACAGTTCAATGTAAATCATGTCAAAACGTTAAATCTTGACTAAAAATTCCATTTACACATCAAATAAATTTATCAAACAAATACCAACATTTGATCTCAAATTCAAATTTCCATAAAATATGAAGCTAAATTTGATTTCAAACCAACTTTAAAATAAATTAGCACTCATTATCATTTTGAAATCCAAAAAAAGAAGTTCTAGACCTCTCTTTAATGGCGTCTTTTTCACCGGTTAATTCATCAATGAATCCAGCGAATCCATCCTTGTTGATGAATTCCTCTCATCAGCAGTTGGATGGAGGTCCACCATCCCAACATGCAAATCGAGATACTGTACCACGGCAGAAAAATCATCCAGATAAGCAAATCAGCAGTTTTGATAAACAAGAAAATAACCCTAGCATGAGCTATTCGTCAGAGTTTCCAGCGTTGAATTCTAACATGCAGATTCATAGAGAGAACAAGGGGAATTGGTACTCCAAAGCGTGGACTGAAGTCATCTAAAGCAATAATTGTCATAACCAATTTATTCCACTGAAATTTTATGAGCCAACCACTGTCAATAACATCAGGTATGCTATTATTGACGAAAGACTAATTCAAGAAGGCCAGAAAAAATGGCAGTATGCAGTTGCTTTCTATGTTTATGGCAATAAACCGTACTATAAATTCCTGAAAGAATATATAGACAGAACTTGGCAATTAAAAGGGGATTATCAATTATTTACACGAGAGAATGGGTTTTACATAATTAACTTAAATTCTCAAGAAGATTGTGAAGGGCTTTTAGCAAGAGGTCCATATTTCTACAATAAGAGACTGATATTCATGAAGAGATGGCACCCTGGTTTGAAGCTTTCTCGAGAATTTCTCCACACAATTCCGGTCTGGGTGCAGCTTCAAAATCTGGATCTTGAATTATGGTCTGAAGAAGCCATTAGTAGAATTGTGTTGGTGCTGGGGCATCCTGTAAAGCTAGATCATGTAACTGAAGGTCTTATTAGAATTTCATATGCCCGGGTTTTAGTAGAAATCGATGTTAACTGTGCTTTTCCAAATGAAATTCGTATTCAAAAATATGATGGTTCGGTGACATGGCAGAAAGTTACATATGAGTGGACTCCTGTAGTATGCTCTACATGCAAAAATTTTGGACATTCTACTTACTCGTGTAATAGCAAAAAGGTTTGGAAGCAAAAAGACATATTTAATAAAGCAAATGAGAAAGATAATGATCAGATATGCCAAGGTAGTGCAAATGATAATGTAAAAGGGCATTCTCAGAGAATGGAAATTGAAGATTGCTCAAATAATAAGGTTGAAGATCTGAGTGTACCTCAAATGATGCCTGAGCTTAGCAAATATTCCTGTAAATCAGATGACAAAAGTAAAACAAATGTAGAGATGAATCATAAGCCTATTTCAAGTAAGAAGAAAAGTCCAGACGGTATTGCAATGAAGAATAGCTTTGAAGTTTTGAATGAAATGGACCCAGATGTTAATGAGAATGGTAAGGCTGTAGATATTCAACTACAATCTGAAAATATAAACAATCAGCAACTATTTATGAAAGACAAGAAAGATGATACAGAGCAATGTGATAATAGTAATGGAGTTGATAAATCAGAGGATAATAACATGGCCTCGGACATGATTGATTCCTCTGATAATGAAGAAGGGAGTATTCAAGATATAAATATGGGCGAATCTGAATATACATCTACTAGCTTTAGAAAGAGGAAAAACAAACTTAACCTTACTAGTGATTCTGATGATGATAACCAGAAAATTGGTGAAACTTTAGTTGAAGACAACCCCAACTGGAACAAATTAATTTCACAAGCTACTACAAAATTAAGAGGCAAAAAGTGAAAAGAGAATGTCATCCAGCCTGGTGGAGTGAAATCGAGGAATATTTCAACAAATAAATAATCCTAATGTCTTTACTCTTTTGGAATGTTAGGGGATTAAATTCTGCTACAAGGCAGAGAGATTTAAAGGATTTAATAGACAAGAAGCAAATTAACTTGATGACAATTGTGGAGCATAAGTTATCTAACTATTCCATCTCTAATTTTGCTAATAAATTTAGAGATTGGTGCTTTATTAATAATAATGCAAATGGTGAAAAAGGAAGAATTTTGATTGGTTACAATACTAAATACTGGAAACACCAATCCATCTTAATAGAAAATCAATGCATCACTTGCAAATATATAAACACTGGAGGATTTGAAATTGTTATTTCATCTGTGTATGGTGCTAACCTTATCTATCAGAGAAAGGATCTTTGGGAGCATTTATTGAATGTTAAAAAAGTTATCAAATGTGCATGGATCATTGGAGGGGATTTTAAGGATATCCTTTATTCTGAAGACAGACAGAATTCAAGTGGTAATTTAATTTCTCCTGGCAATGATTTCTTAAATTGCATCTCTTCTCTTAATGTTATGGAGCCAAATTTTAAAGGAAATTTCTTTTCTTGGAGAGGTGGTCTTAATTTCAGTTCTCATTCTCGCATTGACCGTATATTTATAAATCAGTTATGTGCGGCTATATTCCCTAATATGATTGTCCATTATTTAAACCACTCAACCAGTGACCATACCCCTATTTTTCTAAATCTTTCCTGTTCACAGAATGAAGAAAGTTTAAAAAAGAACTACCCATTCAGGTATAAAAATTATTGGTGCTGGTCTTCTGGGTATTATGATTTAATTTCTCCTACTCTGAGATTAAAACTTTCTGGCAACTATTTGTTCCAAATCATCACTAAGTTAAAGATTATTAAAGGATACCTGAAGAGGTGGAATAAGAGCAATCCCAGTATGGCTAAGCAGATCGAAATTCTGAGGGAGAAAAAAAATAATTTATATCAATCTCTCCTCCAGTATCCTGATAATCCTTCCATATTGCAGCAGTACCAAAACAGCATCAAGGAGTTGGAGATTCTGTTATTCAAACAGAGTGTGGATATTAAACAGAAGGCTAAAATAAAAGGTATGATAGAGGGTGATTTACCTACCAAATATTTTTACTCTAAGTTATCAGCTAATAAAGAAAAACTTCAAATCAAATATGTTATAGATGCTAATGGTCAATCTCAGATCAACAACAATGTGTTCGCTCTGAAAGCAGAACAATATTTTCAAAATCTATTCAATGCTGATGATTATATTAATCATTTTCCACAAATTATTACAAAGAAGATTATTTCTAAAGCTGGTAGAGATATGTTGGATAGCCCCATAACCATGAATGAAATCAAAAATGTTATTTTTAAAATGAATGATGATAGCAGCCCGGGACCAGATGGATTTAATGCTAAATTTTTTAAATTTCATTGGAATGATTTGAAGGATAATTTACTTCTTGCTGCTAATGATGCTTTTTTTAGTGGAAAAATTATTAAACAGATCAATCATACTTTTCTGGTTTTGATTCCAAAATCACAAAATGCTTCTGAACCTCATAAATTTAGACCCATCTCTTGCTGTAATGTCCTTTACAAAATTCTGAGTTCAATATGCAGCAATAGATTGAAGATGATTATGCCAAATATTATTTCTAATGCTCAGAATGCTTTTATAAAAGGAAGATATATGGTGGAGAATAATCTATTAGCTTATGAAATGGTAAGAAACTTTAATAAAGTTGGTGCTGATAAAATGTGCATTAAAGTTGATCTGCAGAAAGCATATGATAAAATAAATAGAAAATTTATTATCCATATTATGAAAGAGATGGGATTTCCCTCTTACTTCAGTAATTTGTATATGCTTGTATTTCTACACCTACTTTCTCCATTCTCATTAATGGGAAGCCATATGGCTTTATTAAGAGCAATATAGGTCTTCGACAAGGCGATCCTATATCACCGTATTTATTTGCTATCGCCATGGAATATATTTCTATTTTGATGGAGTTAGAATTAGTCAAAGGAAATCTGTCTCCTATCTATAAGAACAGTCCAACTATTACTCATCTTTTCTATGCAGATGATTTACTACTATTCACTAAATGTGATCAGGAAAGTGTGAATTCTATCAGAGAAGTTCTAAATGCTCTATCCATTATGGGATTATCTGTCAATAAAGATAAAACTGCTATATTCTTTAGTAAGGGAAATAAAGCAAAACAATACATTATTAACTCTCTTGATCTGAAATCTGCTGAGCTACCAGTCAGATATCTTGGAATTCCTCTTTCTAATAAAAAATTATCTTCTCAAGATTGTAATCAGCTTATTGATGGTATCAGAAGTAAATTTGCTTGCTGGAATAACAATTTTTTAAACACTATTGGTAGAATAGAAGTGATCAAATCCTTAATATATCTGATGGTTCTTTTCTGGACCCAGGTATGCCAACTTCCCAATAATGTTATTGACAAAATTGAAGCTTTATGTGCAAATTTTATTTGGAACAATAAAAAGCACAAGGTGGCATGGAAACAATTATGTCTTCCTAAAGACAAAGGTGGGGTTGGTCTTAAAGACATGAGAACTCTACAGCAATCCATGGCTATCAAATTAATCTGGTTGTTTTTAAATAGAAAATCTTTATGGGAAGATTGGATGTCTAGCAGATACCTAAAAAATAAAAATTTCTGGTGTGTGAAAGAGGATAATAATAGCTCCTACACTTGGAAAATGATGCTGAGACAAAGAGAATATTGCAAACAATTATTTAGCAGATGCATAAGTAATGGTAAAGATACTGATCTTTTATTTGATCCTTGGATCCATGGCAAGGACCTTATTTCTTTGATTGGATGGCATAACATAGATTGCTCTCTTCTAGAATCTCGTAAGGTTGACAGCTTAATATCAGATTGTAAATGGGAGTTAAATGAAGTTTTCTTGCCTGAAAATATTAAGGATGTAATTAATAATGTTCCTATTCATTCAGAGAAATCAAATGACTTTTGGCACTGGATTCCTAACAGTGATGGTAAATTTACCTTTAAGTCTGTGTACTCATCATTATTTCCAGATGCTCCTAGATATGAATGGGCAAATTTCATTTGGAAAATGCCAGTGGTTCAGAAATTTGCTTTCCTTACATACTTGGCTTGCAAAAATAGATTAAATACTTTAGACAGAGTGCTAAAATGGAATAATGAGGAAACAAATGTCTGTAAGCTATGTTATAACGAAGAAGAAAGTAGAGATCATCTATTTTTTAAATGCTCTTACTCCAGTTTTATCTGGGAGGCTGTCAAGGATCATTCGCAAATTAACGTGAAGGGCTCTAAACCATTACTGGAGGAGATAGAAATCCTAAATCAAAAATTCAAATCGAATGCTAAACTAAAACAAGTTTCCAGGATTGCGATTACCACAGTCATATATCTTCTTTGGAAGGAAAGAAATAATCGACGGTTTAAGAACGTACCTATGGACAGAAGAACACTTGTCAGGCTTTCCATCGCTAAAATTTGTGCGTTGACCCAGAGTTTTGTAGACAAGAAGAACATGGATCTAGTGAAGATTAGACAAATCCAAGAGTGGAAGGCGAGAAAAAATTTGGGCACATCAGAACAACCGCCGTGATTTTTTAGAAGGAAGATGATTAGTTGTCTGTAGTGTCACGAGGCGGGTGTACTTTGTTTTAAAATGTTGAGATCCGCTAATTTGGGCTTTTACTTTTTTGAGTGGGCCGTTTTCCATATGTATAGTATTTGTTTTTCCTTGTATTGATCGTTTATGGCCCATTCTTAATGTTGTAATTTTTGTTATGTAATAAAGTACCTTTTTTATTTTCAAAAAAAATTAGCACTCTCGAGTTAAAATACTATCCTTTACAAAAAAAATTAAATTTATTTACAACAATTAAATTCTAAAGATTCAAAATATGTAAAATTCCAAATTCTAAATTGAATTATAACATTTATTTAACATGAATTCTTATTTTAATTTATAATTTAGACGACAAAATTTCTAAGTTGTTACTACCACGTTTCAAAAATCCGGGTTGTTACAATAGGTGACTATACACCCTAATGGGAGCGACCCATATAGTCATGCTGCCTGCTCGGTTTCTGTCATTTCTCGATTGAGGATGCTTGAGGTTATAATTCTTTTTAGAACATCTGGCCACCATTCACTTTGAATGCCACATCGTCAAATCCTCCAGAAATCACTAATTGATTTCCACAAAAATACTCAAGTTGTTGAGCTACGGGAAGTGCCTTCTCCGCCATTAACTTTGGTACGTTTGAAGAAATCAACATATGTAATCCCATTGGAAATACTCTGTCAAACATTCGTCCATACAAGTTGTCCTGCGACTGGACAAACCGAAGGCGCTCTCCTACCACATTCTAGGAATCACCCTATAGAACAGTAGCGAGTAGTCCTTGCAATTCGTAGATTCCAACCTCGATAAAATCACAATATATCTCTAGGGAGTAGCCAGAGATTTTTATGTAATTCTTACGTTTTATGAAGACCACGGCCTTTAATTGCTCCATCTCGATCAGCATCTTCCACGTTTTGTATTCATTGGTCGGAATGATTTTTGAATATAAATTCGATCCCGGTTTTTCCGTACCAACGGCTTGTTAGGTATGATTTTGATAGTCGGTTATTTAACTATCAAAATTAACAATCATAAAAATAAAATAGATCCATTGGTTTATCACATAGCATCACCTGGCCATTAAAAATAATATATCAAGTGTAGTACCAAAAATAATATATCAGTTTTAACATATTAATTTCTCAAATCATTTTATTATATATTTAGAAAAAAATCTTAAAACTATATCTAATTTCATATCCAAATTTTCCGTTAACAATTTTTTTGAAACATTGCTACAACATTACTTATTATCTATAATTGGGAAATCGATTCAACTTATCATCGTTACAAAATTCCTTTCATTTCGTTATATAAAACAAAATAATCGTCACATACCTTTTAGGATAAATCCATTCTAAATTTCATCTCGTTACGTTAATATTATATTTTCAGAAATATCCTTTTACTTCTTTTATTATGGGAATACCCTTTCGTATTCTCAAGCCCATGTTTATTTCCTTTCTATTTCGGAAACCTTTTACATATATTCCCAAATTCTTCAAATAACGTTATATTATTATTTCACCAAAATAAATTCCTCTAACATCCTCACTATTACAACCAATATCATCCTCTGATAATCCTGAAGTCGTTCAAGTTGGGGTATTTTTAATTACCTCTCAGACCTTGATAAACAACGTTCTTATCTTAAGGTAGATATCAGTTGTAATACAAAAACTGATATTCATTCCCACTATTAAAACAAATCCCGTTTTTGTTATTTCTTCATGAAATCTCATCTCCTATTCAATATAACGAATCTTGATCATATTTTTTTTTATAATTCAACCTCGCTGAAACTCTTTAATTCAAATTTTGGGTTTTCGTTTTGATTTCCATTTCAAATCTCCATCAGTCCCTAACCGTAAATCAATAAGAAAATAATTCCCTAAATATTAATCCCGAAGGTCGAAACCAACATCAGATCAATACTCAGAAAATCATTTATCTCAATTGATCTTCAGTTAGATTCGAATTCTTTAATTTCATATCCTCGCTTTTATCCCACTCATAAGCCATTTTAATATCTCGTTGCATTTATATATATTCAATAAAAACTTTGGTTTTATGACTTCGTCTAACTTGGATTTCATAGAATCCAATTAAATATAATTCAATAAGAATTCAAATTAATACTTTGATTCAAACGCAACTTATATTATTATTATTAATATTAAGTCGGTTAAATATTCATTAAACTATAAATCATGGTTTTTAAACTTCACAAACTTCCATTACTAGGTTTTACATCTCCAGATTTTCACTTCGATTATTATTAGATAACTAATAATCAAGTTTCAACATTTATTAAAAATAAAACTTGGTTTACCTCACCATAAACAACCTCTATTAAATTAATAAACTAATTTAATTAACAATCTCAGTTTACTCAACCTCTAAACATGATTTATTCGTTAATGAATTCCACTTACCCCTTTCCATTAATTAATAATATACTTAATTAAAATAATTCCATTTATTTGATTATTAATAGATTAATAATAATCGATCACAATAAAATCCCATTCTAATTGTTTTGTAAAACAATAAGTCTCGGTTATAAATCGTCATGTAAATTCCTGCTCACTTGCTTATCAGTCTTATTAATATAAGAATCAGTTTTAAAAACCATTTAATAATCACTCATAAACTTAAATAAATAAGTAATAAATGTTTAATTTCTTTTACAAATTTCCATTTTAAAATAATAGCTTTTTAAAATCAATCTTCAGTCATAAAATAAATTTTATAACTTCATTTCTATTGATTTACCTGATAGTAAATCAATCTTTATAAAACAGTGTATGTTTGGGCCATCTGCTATTAATTCTTCAACCAATACTGCTCATTGGTTAAATTCAAAACAACGTTGAATTTGGATTAAATAATCGATAAACAAATCAATAACCCAATCATATTGGTTAACCAGTTCATGTAACGAGCATATGCAAATAAATAATCAATTCAACTGATAGCGGTCAACCAATAATAATAATTCATGCATCCAATTTAATTTAAATACATTTATATTATCGTAAACATTACCAACAAGGTAAGTTATCTCTATTGGAAATAATCGTAAAAAAATGATGTCGTTTCATTTAAATTAAGCAATGTTTAATTAAAATAATCGATATAACAATATTTGACAACATCCAAACCATCATCAAATCAACCAATAATTAGCAAACGTGGCATACAAATAATAAACCCAATTTAAATAATTATTAATGGGAGAACTGAGTGAGTTTAACTCACTTTGATTAATTTGCTGATTAAAACGATTGTTTTTAATTAAATTAAACCGACGTTTAATTTAATTAAAAATTCTCATTACTTCCAATCTTGACCCAACCAGCTTCATCTCGTAGCCTCCGTTAGCATGGTTCCAACGTGACCACCCGTTCGAAAATCTGATTACGTATGATTGAAATATGATATTAACAAGTTTCTAAAACAATTTGAATTAATTTAAACTTTAATTTTATCCCATGGCCCTACCAAATTTACGTGGAAGCCTACTTCATTCAAACTTTTCCCTAAGCGACCACACACTGCTAATCCATTCATAGGCTGTCGTTGCTAATCCCAATTTCAAGCTGAAGCCCACTTCTCATTTCTTGCTCTATTCTTCACGTTCTTTTCCTCTCTTTTTTTCTTTAAACAAGGCCCAAAAGCCCGTTAGAAATTAGTATCAGCCCATGTAGCCACTTGTTCCCCATGCAACAATTTTCTTCTCTCCCTTATCAGGAAATACGGTTCCATTTCCACGTTCTTTCCCAACATTATTTCTTTTCCCATTTCGTTTGTCTCTTCTCCGAAATGTTTTCAAGTCTGAAGCTTCCCTATTTAAAATGCACATCACTTACAACGATCCGCCCCCACACCCTTCTCTTCCTCCCATCTCCTGCCATTTCTCTTCTCCTTGCCAACTCGCGCAACGCTACACAGACTACCCAATAAAAATCACCATCTTCCTCCCCATGCAGCTTCTCACATACCCGCTTCTCTCTCCTTACTTTATTTCTTCTCCGACCACCTACTTTGCTATACTTCTCATGCTACCTAGTTCTCCGCCTCATTTCGCTACCCAGTTCTCATGGCTTCATAGAGCTACCTCGCCACTCTCTCTCATACCCAACAACTTCCATCATACCTTGTCGCCACTCACCACGCAGACCACCCATGTCGGACCAATGCCCCACGTGTCACTGCTGACCTCTGATGCTCCACCCCACCACTCTTACGTCCTTCCTGACCTTAACACTTTACGCAAGCCATAGGGAGTCCCCCCGTCAAGTTGCTCTACCCATTCTTGAGATACTCTAATCATTATACCTCATTTTTTATATACGGTTCGAACTGTGTTCTGATGAGAGGAAAATAGGAGTGGCACTGGTTTAAACATGGAAGAAAAGAGTCAAGTCTTATCATTTCTGTCAACTGAAGGAAGGTATACGTGTTTTAAAATTTCTGAAGAAAGGTTGAGTTGGGTTGAACAATGTGTATATATATACACACACACACGAGAAGAAAGGACAAGAACAATGTCCTGTCTATGTACAACGTTATTTCGTTACAGATTTAGGATGGAGGACTGAAGTGTAGGCCTCCATGAATTTTCCTTTTCGTGCATGCAGTTATAATATCAAATGAAAGGGATAAAGGACGGGTTAGGAAACAAAGGGAGATAAGTTAGCTGTTGTGCGTTTTCATTGGTCTGTGATGTTGATTTGAATTGGTACGTTTGTGTTTAGGTTAGGCTACTCCACAGTTTTCCTTCCACAGTTTTCATTGGTCTGTGATGTTGATTTGAATTGGTAAGTCTGTGATGTTGATTTGAATTGGTACGTTTTTGCACGGTTCTTGCTATATATTGAGTATAATATGCGTCAGCATACCTATATCTTTTAGCCTAGGTCGAGAAATCTTAGGGTATCTCCTTTTCTTCATTCACAAGGCAAGTTATTTTATTTACTATACTTAGGACTTAAAATGAAAGGTATGTATTAATATATATATATATATATATATATATATATATATTAATAGGCATGTGTGATGCTTTTTGGTAGGTTGTACATATTATTTCAAGTTTGGCTAGTTGTCTTGAAAAGAAACATGGCAGTGGTGTTATTTGGAGGAGGCAATAATTTGGGTAGGCAACGTATTTGTATAAGGTAGGCTTAGTGTGTACTTAGTGTTAGAGGTGTACCCTTTTCTTAACTCTGAAGTTCATTTAATTAATTATATTTTTCCATAGCATGTGCGTTAGTTAAGTTGTTTAGGGTTTAAATTTACGATTAATTTACGATTATTAAATTCATCACAAATTAACATTGAACGTTATATACACGCGTCGAGTTCCAAACGCAACGAAGATAGGAAAATTGCTACGTTTAACATTCCAGATCCAATGAAAATAATTTCGTTGAATTCCGACTTCGTTTGCACAACGACATTATTTTTAATTCCAATACATTTTTCGGTTCACCTTTAAATCGCACGCACAGATAAAACAACCCTGATTGGCTCCAAACTGGAAATCTAGCAATAACTAGTAATATATATTCCAATAAAATTTGTTTCGTTGAAAACGGGGATCGTTTGGAAAACGGCTATTTCTAACGCTCATACAATATCGATATAATATTAATCAATCCAAAATAATTAAATAAAGTAATAATAATAAATATTATTATTATATATATTCAAATACAATAATATATACTTCAAACACCAATATTGAATTATAACTCAAAATTAACATATACGACATTCAAATCATATTAAAATTCCTTCTAATTAATTAAATAAACATTATCGTTTATTAACGATTTCCATAGCGACTATTTTTAAATTTGAATTGGACATAACTTATAATTTATAAGCTGAAATCTTGATTTTTCTCTTTTATTTGAAAATGATAATCAATCTGAATCTAACGTTTCTGGTTTTACAGAATTCTGACTTAAAACGGATTTTGTATATTCAATTAAAGTTCAAAACTTAATATTACGAACTACCGCGACGTTTCGAGTTCATTTTAAATTAAATATAAATGTTTAACCGTCGTTTTATTAATGAATTCAATATTAAAAATCCATTAATATTCCAAATATAATATTTAAAACGAATTTAAATATTCAAATTCAAATGATTGAAAAAAATCTTGGTCGTTACACCATTCCTTGAAACATTGCCCGGTCCATCACTTTCTACAACGTTTGTAAAACGTTGTCGATCCAAGAAATTCCGATCCATTCCAATACTTCTTAATCCGTAGAAAAATGACTGATCCATCACCATTTTCACATCCGGTCCACTTCATTTCTTGGAGTACAAGCCAACCGATCCATGCTCCGAATCCCTGATCTGATCCATGCTCCAAATCCCTGATCTGATCCATTAACAAGACTTGCCTGGCCCATCACTAGGACTTGTAAAAAACATTCAATTTAACAACCAAACAAACCAAACCATCAACAAGCATTAACACAGCGATTATTCATCATCCAAACATAAGAAATTCACCAAGTTCATGATAAACAATAAACGAACTAAACAAATGGATCTAACTTGTAATAACACATGAATTAACATATAAATTTACTGATTTAAGTTACTAGTAGATCCTATGGTGATTCGAATGAAAATATATATGTACCATGATGTTGATCTAGGTGAAAATAGCTTGAAATGATGAAAATAAGATCTAACAACCCGTATGCTCGATTGAATCCGTGTGAGGGATGCTTACCACTCACTAAATTCACAAATTATCTTGAAATCAATGATCTACAAATCCAGACAGTGAAGAACGATCTACAAATCATCCAATTTTATGCGATCTACTGTCTCTTGAGTTTTATCTAGCCTTCCTTGATGTAGATCATCAATCTTCTTATGTAGATCTAAGATTTTAATGGAGTGAAGATGCATTTGATTGGAGTAGGGAGAATCTCAAACCCCAACCAAATAAGAAATAAAGAAAGTAAACGATTCTCCTTGCCTCTACCCCCTATTTACAGCCATCTAACCAGCCCACTAATGGGCCTTACCAAATCAGCTCATTAATGACTAGTTAGCCTATCCAGAAATTATTAGCATAAAGCAGAAATTACTCCCAAACCATTAAACCAAATCTTTAATGTGACCACTCTACGGAATTGGCAACACCATTTACTTTCCAATTAAATCAATCTTAGCACCTGATTCAATTCCAGTCAAAAGTTATTCCCTGTACAAAACTGATAGGAGAAAAATGGTCATAAATAAAACTGATAAAAATTATGGACATGTCTCACATCCTCATAACCAACATATCAAAATATGAGAATGATCTTACCCTTGGGGAATTGAATAGAAATATTTTACAGTCCTCCGATATGTAAAATGTAGGTCGTTACAAGTACGTTAGTAGATCTTCTTTTTAAGACTATTTCTTATTAATACTTAATATATGAAATGTGCATGACGAATCATTAAATAAAACACTAAAGTCGTAAATAGAGCTATTTTCTTGAATTAAAACTACTGTACGCCGTAGTTATGAAAGGTTCTCGACACGACGAGGTAATTGCACCTTCTTACTTATGGCCTAGCGTACATGAAAGGCGTGGCAAACGACACAAATAGGATCGATCCTTGGACTTTGGGTACCCTAAAGAGGAAAGCCAAAAAATGTCCCTCCTACAAATGTTAATGTATGACATCAAAAACAATTTATACTGCTTAAAAATAACGAGAAGATAAAAAAAAGCAAATAACTTTATTCATAATAATGATCCAAGTTATATAAAAAAGTACTAATAATTTAAGATTTAGTGAGCTCCTCTAGCCTTCTTTTTCTGACCATTTTAGCTTGTCCAAATTCTTGTTTACGCTTTTTAAAAACTACAAAATTAATATCGAATAATATGACATATTAAAGATTATTATAATAACAAAGAAAATTATGAATATGTTATGTAGTAGTTATAATTTATCAAAAGTATATTCAACGATAATTTAAAGCGAAGGTTTTTTATATATATAACTAATCTATTGGACTAATTTTGTTTAATCATAACCTCCTATATAATCGTATAATAATCAAAACACTTACTATGTGCATAATCGTAATGGAGACCCAATCAGATTTTTCATTTAGAGGGAATAATTACAACATACTGTGTGCGTAGTTGCTACAACCTTTGTTCATAAAAAAATAAAAAAATACACTTACTATGTGCATAATTGCCACAATCTTTATTTCATTAAAATACACTAGTTGTCTAGTGTATAATTAATCACAATCTTTGTTCATTAAAAAAAAAGAGTAACCCAATACTCGTACTTTCAAACTTTACAGCCAACAAGAAACTCTCAAACCCACCAATAACCATTTAGTTGGTGCCTTGTACTGGTACTATTAGTAATAATGAACAAAATTCAAGGAGATTTGATCCGAAAGGGAACAAAGAATTGATTAAATCACTATTCAATTAACGCAAACAAGGTTATGAAACCGCATAGCATATAATTTGAAGGAATTTGTTATATTATCGTGGAATGCTATCATATTACAAATTGTTGACTACAAAACTCACCTTCTCCCCCTATATCTCCTCGATTACAAGAAATACAAATACATACAATAAAATTAAATCATAATCCAATTATTAAATTACTAACCAAAGAAGGTAACTGAAGACAATATCGTGATTTGGAATTGGGTCGCCGCCGACGATTGTCGTTTGCAGTAGTTTCGCGATTTGGAATTGAATCTCCTTGCCGATGATCCTTATTTCTCGTTAGGAGTAGTTTCACAAATCCCAATTTGGTGATTTGTATGTATCGCGATTTTTATTTTTCCTGTAGAATCGGTTTTTGATGATTCCCCCTGTTTTTTGGTGCCCTAAGCCACTGCTTTAGCGGCTTATGGGAAAGGTCGGGCCTAGACACAAACAGCACACCTTTTCACGATACTTTTTTTTCAATTTGTATAATCCAAACTACATAAAAGTTAGTATTACTCATATTATGGCACATAAAAAATGGTACATCTTTTACACATTAACCAAATATTCTTGAATGGTACTGATGGCTATAACAAGAAAATAATGAGAAATATGAATGATACATCTGATGTAGAATATGTATTGGTATTTTATGATGATATTGATTTGACTTGAATGTTGCTGCTATAACAGCAAATGTTTTTTTTTTAAAAATGGGTAAATTGCCTCGTTAAACACCTATACATGTACTCGGCGTGAGTACAAGATAGGAAAAAAGAGTATGGCGCTATAACAACAAATGTCATATATGTTAGATATCGAGCATAAGAACATCTATATCTAGAGGTCTTTTAATACGTGTTGTTTACATCATCATGAAGAAGAAACAAATTTAAATGAGATAGATGAAGGAGATGCGGAAGCTTATGAAAGTGATGATCCATACATTGATTTGAAAATATAATTGATCGATCATATTCAAATTTCAAATTTATTGGTAATACTTATTATTATATTAATTTTTGTTTTAGAAAACTACCAAACTTGAAATTATATGCTTATGATTTTATATTTGATGACGTTTTCTGTTGCAAAATGGCTAAAAAGTCTTTGTTATATATATCTAGAAAAAATATTAAAACATAATATCTTTTTTATTTATATGTATAAATTTATAATAATAAATTTAAACATGCCCAGTAAATTAAAAATATGCACGTCATTTGTCACGCCATGCGCCCAGGCTTTAGAGATGTTGCGTTTTTTTGTGACTTGCACTATGTAATTAAAGCCCCACAAAATCCCCATTAGAGCCCATAGCACCCTTCAACCGCTATGCTATTTTAATTTATCTCTCATTAATCCGTTTAAAGCCTCGCTATTTTCCGCTATACCTGCTAAATCAAGGGGTTTTAGCATTTTCTTTAGCAATATTAATGTATAAAGGCCGAATGAACTGATTTTCCTCTAAAATAAACCAACAATATTAGTTTGAAGAGTCAATTTTTAGGCATAAATGCTCAATATAAGTTAGAAATCTTTTATAGCCAGGAAATCTTGTATGCATAACTATGATATTCTTTGGTATTGTTATATAAGATTAAACAATATTAGTTTCTTTTACACAAATGAAGTAAGAATGACAATTATTAATTTTAAATATTTGTTTTTATATCTAATGAACTTTTTTGCACCATCACTATGCTTTATCCCCACTACACCTTTTAGATCTCTACCACTATATAACCGCTAAACGTTTCAACCGCACAGGTTGTGCACCATTAATACCTATGTTGTACGCAATTTGGTAACAAAAAATATTGATGTGTGTTGCATGCAATTGCTAATGACTCTCAATTACTATGCAACAAAGGAATTTGATTTTCGAAATAACATTTCAACTTATTTTGATGGAAGCAAGTGAATGGATCCCTCATTTTAGTTTAATATATAACTTATTTAAGAAATCTATTGCTTTCAAAATGAAGCCTTAACAATACAAGAAAGAGCACCTATGATATAACTTTTCGTGCTTGCATCATATACTTTACTGCTAATTTGAAAGTTTTGTTTTGAACTTTGTTGGGTTTGGGATTATTTTGGGTATGGATTGGCTTAAGAGGTATGCGACCATTGTGGATTGCGAGAGGCTTGAGGTAACAATTGGGAATGTGGAAGGGCGAATGATGGTGATACGTTGTCTACCAGAAGATGGAGTTCTGGTTAGCTTTTTATATTCTCTTATGATTCCATGGGACAGGTTGTCATCTATACCAATTGTTAGAGAGTTTTATGATGCTTTTGATAAGGTCAGAGGATTGCCTCCATAGCGAGAGATTGAGTTTTGAATTTATTTAGTAGATGGAGCCAGACCTATTGTTATGCCTCTTAGGCGGATAGCACCTAAGGAACAATAAGAGTTAGAGGTGCAATGGACGATCATTTGAGTAAGGGGTTCATTTGGAAAAACATATTTGAATGGGGTGCACCAGTTGTGTTTGCGCCAAAGTCGATGGATTGTTGCGATTGTGTGTGGATTGTCATGAGCTGAATAAGGTGACCAAGAAGAACTAGTATTCATTGCCGAGGATAGATGACTTGTTTGATCGGCTTCACGAAGCCACGGTGTTTTCCCAAATGGATTTGATGATAGGATTTCACCAACTGAGGGTGGCTTGGGGTAGTGTGTCGAAGACTGCCTTTAGGACACCATCCGGATTTTATGAGTGGCTGCTAATGCCATTTGGATTGACTAATGCACCAACATATTTTATGGATCTTATGAATTGGGTTTTCAAAGATCGAATGGAACAAGTTCGCGCTTGTGTTCTTGGACGATATATTGGTTTACTCTAGGAATGAGGAGGAACACAAGAAGCACTTGAGAATTGTTTTGGAAATTTCGCGAAAGCAACAGTTGAAGGCTAAGTTTTTGAAGTGTCACTTCTGGAAGGAAGAAGTGAGATTCTTGGGTCATGTCGTGTAAGGATAGGGAAAAGCGGTGGGTCCCTCTAAAGTGGTAGCAATATAGGATTGGGATCGACCCAAGAATGCGATGGATATTAGGATTTTCCTTGGTTTAGCTAGACATTATCGACATTTTACCAAGTATTTCTCTAAGTTAGTCGCACCATTGACTGGATTAAGGAGGAAAATTAGGTCTTCGCGTAAAATGCGAAGTACGAGCAAGCTTTCAGAATTTTGAAAGTATGGTTGATGAGTGCTCCTGCATTGGCCACCCTGATTAGGAATGAAGAGACGGTGGTGTATACCGATGCATATAACACTAGACTTGGAGCAGTGAAAATGCAGAAGGGTAAAGTTGTGGCTTATGCGAGTCAAAAACTGAAGCTGCATGAAAGGAATTACCCGACTCTTGACATAGAATCAGTGGAGATAGTGTTTTCTCTGAAGATTTGGAGGCATTATTTGTTGGGAGTTAGGTTTTAGCTCTTCATATATCATAAGTCGTTGAAGTACCATTTCTCCCAAAGGGATTTGAATCTTCGGCAGCAACGACGATTAGAGTTTCTAGCGTTATATGACTTTGGAATAGCCTACACTCCTGGAAAAGGTAATGCAGTTGGCTGATGCGTTAAGTAGAAGATAAGCGAGTTTGGGATCCACGTTTTGAAATGGAAGCATCTAGATTATTTAGCCGGATTTGATTTTAGACCCTATTGTAAGTTAGAGCCTAAGATGTTAGCAAGCCTATCGGTTAAATCAACTTTCATCAAAAGCATTTGCAAAAGCCAAAAGCGAGACGATAACCTTATGGAACTCATACGGAGATTAGATATGAGAGTAAAACTAGAGTAAATTAAGGAATTCGAAGTCGATCGAGATGGTTGGCTTCATAAGAATGGACGACTAGTTGTTCCTGATATAAATGGATTGAGATTGGGGAATCTGAGGGAATATCATCACTCTAGGTTGATAATTCATCCTGGTGGTAATAAGATGTATTGAGATACGAAGCGAGTTTACTACTTGGAAGGCATAAAAAGGGATCTTGGGAAATTTATCTCTAAATACATGAACTGTCAATTGGTTAAAGCCAAACAAAAGAAGCCAAGTGGATTATTACAGCCATTAGAAGTACCCACATGGAAATGGGGGCAAGTATTAATCGACGGATTATGTAGGACAAGGGCAGGAAATGGTAATGTTTGGTTTATTGTGGGTCGCTTGTGCTAGGGAATGCATATTAAGAATCTTAAGGCAAAACTAGCACTAGAGGGGGGGTGAATAGTGCTTTAAAGAGATTATGCAAAATTTAAACAATCTTGAATTACTATATGAATCACACAATGTTTATTATACCAGAAGTGATCGTAAAAACAATCACAAACGGATATAAGTAAATATAAAATGTAGAAAAGGAAAGAGCAAGACGGATTTTATACTGGTTCAGATTACTTCTGCATCCAGTCCTACGCAATTCTAGATAGCGCAGAGTTTTATTAATACTAGTATCAATCTTGTAACACACTTGATTTCACGGCTACAAGGTTCACACTGATTCCACCATCCTTGATTTCACGGCTACAAGGTTCACACCGCTCCTTTCCTTGATTTACGGGCTACAAAGAACACATCCTTTCCCAAACAATTCCCAAATGATTACAATAGCCCTAGAACTCTTCTATAGTACTTCAGTTAGAGAGTAGTTGATAGAGATGGAGAAGAGAACAAGTTTGATAAAATTTGAGTAGAAATCAGCAGAGCACAAGTGTAGAAATCAAGAAATTTATGTATAATAATGGTGGTATAAGATAGGATGATAATAGAGAGGAAGAAGTAATTAAAAATTCTAAATTAACTCCTATTTATAGAGGTTGAAAGGTTGCAATGTTTCTGAAGCATTTCAAATATGAAAAGACACTTCCATTGAGGGTTGAAAAAATGACAGTTATATATATACATGCTCAAATATGTATGTCGACATATGCTTGTTGTTTTTGAATTTAAAATCATTTTTCAAGTGTTAAAACCAATATATATTTTCTGGAAATTCTTAAATCAAAACTAGTGTTTTAAAATGAGTTTTCTAAAGTGTAAAAACATATAAAAATATAATAAAAACATATTTGTAAAATTACTTGATATAAGACTATAAAACATATATTATGAACATATATATATATTATAAAACTTATAAACACATATATATATATTTGAAATCATAAGTAAAACCTATAATAATTTGAAATCATTTAGAGAAGGAGTTTGAAAATTGTTTTGATATTAATTTGAAAATAGAATTTGAAAACAAAATTTAAAAATAAAATTTGAAAGCATAATTTGAAAGTGCTAACCCGGAGTTTTACAGATATACTACTCTATTACTTGACAATCTTGAGCTCTTGAACTCCTGATTATCTTGATACTCATGTGTGGCGACCCAGACTTCCCCGAACCCCGAAGAGACAGAGGAGCCCGGATTGCTTTGAGAACACGACTCATCAAAGCACAAACAATAGAACATTTCATTGCTATTACAACAATTACATCAGAGTACAAGAATATATCAGAGTATGAATAAATAATTCACAGCGGAAAATATCAGAGTTTTAAATTACAAAGCAGCAGAAAAATAATGCGTAAGTATAATGTGCAGCGGAAAACATCAGTTAGCACAACTGGATGAAATACACAGATACAAAGCTTTCCGAATATAGCTCCAGCTATAATCCAGGATCCTGTGAAAAGAAATATCTGCGAAAACCAAAACTACAAGTTGCCCGTGTGGAAAATATGGGCAACCAGAGTTTTGGCAGAAAAAATAAACTCCGAGTCAGTTATGGGACTAGTATGAGAACTAAAACAGTTATTAAACTTTTACTTTAAGATTTGGGTAAATCAAGGATGCTGTAGAACACGGAATGGGTTCACTTCCATGAATACTCTGAAATAAACAATTTGTAAACAACGTAATGCTTTTTAAAAAATGAAGCTATTATAAAACTCAGGTCCCATCACACAATGCAACGCAAGTCGGAGGATAGAGTTTTACCTTATAATAACCAAACATGCTTGACACTCTTTAAAAACAAATCGTTTTGATATTACTATAAGTGCATAGTGTCAAAACGACTTCAAATATAAATGTATCAATCATAGATGGCATAGTACCCCCATCCTACTATCTCGCCATATAGGTTTACAACTAAAACCGAAAAGTCACGTATTGGACATTTGTAACGACCCACATTTTTCGGTTGAATAATTAATTAATTTAATTATTTAAAATAATGGTTGGGTAATTTAAAGGTTCGTTTAACTAAATAACTTGAATATTTAATTAAAATAATAATTAAATAATATATTTAATTCAGAAATAATCAGAATTAGTGGAATTCACAATATTGTGTGAACTGGACAATTCAAAGTATATAATTCAGTTTAGAGTTGATTTATAACAACAAATATATTATTTGAACTAAGATTTGAACGTATAATTATATTATAATCATAATCGAGCTCGAAATGGCGTTGTAGTTCGTAATTTGGCGATTTGAATTTCAACTGAATGTACAGGGTTCATTTTAAATCGGATTTATGTGAAACAAGAAACGTGTGGAGCTGGTGGAGTATACCTTTCTAGTGGAAGATAAAAATCGGGATTTCGTGTAGATTTTGATTTATGTCCAAATCAAATATTCAGAAAAACAACGGTATATTCGTTCGTGGCCATAACAGTTATTTAAAAATATTTGAATATTGGGTTTGTATTTAGACAAGGTTCTTTTGGGACGTAGTGATAATTTAATTTTTAGAATTGTACTGTAATTTTTAATTAATTAAATAAACAACTTTTTATTGGGAGTATTTTGCACCCTATATCAACATTTCGGGGTTTCGCAGAATAAGTTAATGGACCTATATTATTATATTTTTTGAATCGGGGCACCTGGCTCATCTCAACGATATTTTTGACTGTGTCGACAGCAGTCCATACATTAATGAAGTTTGGAATAACAGATGCCGACATTTATTTAAAACTTAATAACAATTGTACATCATTTCATTCAAGAACCACCAGCAAAGAAAGAGTGTTTTCCTTTGGTTCCAGACTGTTGAGTCTACTTGGTTAAAGTGATGGCTGCAGTTAAAAATCTAATGGGGCATCTTTTGGTTTCAATCTATATAGAAAGGCCCTCATGACCCACACGTGTAAGCTTATAATATCATACATCCTACACGTTTTCATACTTGAGTTCGTTTTATTTTATATGTTATTTTAAATACTTGTTTAATGTTTCCTTAACATCCAAGGTTTTTCTATTTATATACATATATTGTACCCCTTCACTGCTAAATCTTCATGTACAGCCACCTTCCATCGGTTGCTTAGAGATCAAATATGGAAAACATAGCCTAACCTTGATCACTTAAACATTAAGTCTTCACTGTATAAATACTTGCGAACACTTCATTTCGTTTTTCTTCCTTCCGCAAGTTTTTCAAAGGCGGAACTTATTAAAAACAAATAGAAAAAATATATATGAGCACTAGAGGGGGTTTGTTGGAGGTTGGAGCGACGCTCATCTGGGTGACGACCGATCAAACTCCAGTGGCCCTCTGTGACGCCAGTGGTGGTTTAAAGAGATGGAGTTTCTTTTCCGTTTCGAACTGCAGTGTAAACAATGGGGTATCGTCGGAGGTCGCCGCTTTAGATGGCTGGGCGTCCGCGGACAACGGTCACTTCTGTGAGGCAGGTGAGGTCGGCGGGGTACTAGCGGTCCAAGGAGGAGGGACAGTGGGTCAGGAAATGGTGCACAAGGGGTAAATGAAGGAGCGTGAAAATGGAGATCGAATAGTGTAAAAGGGGTATGCATGTGTAGAGAAGGGGATGAGGAAATTTTCAGTATATTTTGTTTGAAATTTAGTGGAGCATGGAGGGGACTAAGTCCATTTGAAGTTTGGTAAATGGTGAGAGCCTGTACTGGAGCAGACGGTTTACAAATGGAAGAGAGCTGATGGGAGAAGGAATTTTAACGGAGGCGGGTTTGTTCATTTTGAAGTGGGCCGGGTTTCTTTTGGTGGTAAGGCCCAATGGAAAAGAAATAGTAAGGCCAAGAAGAAAAAAGGGAAAGAAGGAAAAAGAAAACTAAGCACATTTTGGATTACAAGGGCGTACAGGAAATGCATTAATGATATATATACTTTATTGATGGTCAAGTTGCAAGAGGTCCTACAAGCGGGTGCGTTTCCTATGTTTGTGAGTATTCTTCCACGGCTTGTACAAACAAGTAATTTGTTCAAGCATTAATTAGTAGAAAAGAGTTTAAAACCTAGCATTTATCATATGGTTTAAAACTTAACACGGTATTAAGTTTACTAATTATAAAATTAATAGTTAATGATATTTTAATTGAGTTATAACTTGTAAAATTAATATTTTATACATACGCTATCAGAAATTCACAAATTTGGATCCAATGGGATCATATGGACGAGCACAACACAATGGAACTAACTGGAAGAGAATTCGAGCTCGTTATAATTTATAGCAAAATAAATTGTCCATCTGAATCAAGCGATGGTTATCGTTATTAACGATGATCGTCCAATGTGAGTAAAGCTCACCAACTATGAACAGTTATATTTTTATAATGCATTCTTAGAACTGATAATTATCTGTTGATTGCTGTGTGTTAACTTTTTGGTTGAATTGTTTGTGTATTGATTGAAATCATAGATAACGATATATATATATATATATATATATATATATATACATATATATATAAATCGTTAATCGAATATTGATTCTATTTAGCAGAATATTTTATATTCGTGCTTATTTAACATCTATGATGCTGGGAAACAGGTTGGAGGGGTCCAATTGGACTACTCAATATTTATAATACTGCTCTGTTCATATATTGTGTTAAATGATGTGATATGAAATCCGTTGATGATTTTATATGGTTGAATGATGCCGATCATTGTTATATGGTACGTTAAATACCACAAGAAAATACTGGGATGTAAAAAGGGGATTTTCAAAGTGTAGTTTGAAAATAAATTATTTATATAAAATCAATGGATTTTATATATAAAAGGAAAAGGATTTTAAAAAAGGAGATAATTATAAAATCAAAGAGTTAAAAAGGAAATTATTTGTAAAACAAAGATAAGGAAAAAGATTTGTAAAACAAATGTGGAAAGGATTATTTATTTTGAAAATAAATAGAATAAAGTATTATTTATTTAGAAAATAAATAGAATAAAGGATTATATATTTAGAAAACAAATAGAATAAAGGATTATTTATTGGGAAAATAAATAGAGGAGTTAATCGAATCGAATTAATCAAAAGGAGTTAATCGAACATAGTTAATCAAAAGGGAGTTAAACAAAAATTGGAAACTGGCTAGAGATTTATAAGTTGAATCGTTTCCTGAGTATCAATCTGATGTTGGTTTCGGCCTTCGGGGTTTATACTTAGGAAGTTGTTCTCTTGTTAGTTTATAGTTAGAGTCTGATAGATATGGGATGATAGTGATATGTAAATTAACTGTGGAAATGTTTTCCAGTGTTAATAACATATATTTTCTAAACATAGAAAATAAGGAAATGTGAATATATATATATATATAGGTTAAATGATGATTGATCGATATAATTTCCATCTGGAAATAATATCGTTGTTTGCACACGTGTTTTTCTTTGATAGTTAACTCACCTACTATCGAAGTTTTCGACCATTTTAACGTTGTTAATATGGAGAGACCAGTTGGATTATTATCCGAAGAACCACTCCATATTGGCATAAGCGTTGCAGATCATATATGCCAAAGATAACTGAAGACGGAGTAAAGTGCAAGGGCTGTTGTATAAATCTTAGATAAAAATTGCCTAAGATGGTTGTACTGAATAGTGCCTTCGGTTTGTCCAGTCCCAGGACAACTTGTATGGAAGGTCTGACAGAGTATATCTAATAGATTGTGTAAGTTGATCTCTTCAAACGTATTCACGTTTGGTGGCGGAGGAATTCGTTTCTCTTAGCTGTATACCCGTTGTATTTTTTGGGAAATCAATTTGTGATTTGGCGGTTATGACGATGTGACATTCAAAGTGAATAAAGATGTGGCCTGTAAAAGATAAGCGTAGCCTCTAGCCTCACATCCAGTAAATGTCAGAAATCGGGCAGGCAGCATGCCTATGTAGGTCACACCTATTAGGGTGTATAATCACCTGATCTAGGGTTTCATTTACTTCTAAACATCTATTGCTGATGCTATTCCATTCGGGAAATGGTTGCTGACCTCAACCGTTGGTGATATACCGTCTATACACTCAAGCAAAATGAGTGGTTGGTCATGTGTGGCCGGGTTGCAAGACGTTCTTGTTGAACCCAGTGTATTCCTCTCTAGAGGTACAATAGCGAAAGGTGGTTCCATACCTTGTCATAATTGGAAGTCCATTACCCAATACGTGCTTGCGGTTTTGATTGTATACTATATATGTAGAACGTGAGATGAAAGCGTTCTGCTAGATGATTATTATATTGTGGTTGATAGACATTATTATAATATCAATGAGTTTTGATGTAACGACCCGTATTCTACACATCATAGGACCGTAGAACATTTATTTCTTTCACATATTAAGTCGTATGGACATGTAACTTTGGGAAACGACTATTGGGGTCATTTCCCATGTTAATGATTTTTCCCGATTTTTAAATGACCATTTTACCCCTAGTTGGCACTGTTTTTGCCATAACTTTTGACTGGAAAGGAATTTTGTCCTGGAACCACTTCCATTGGCTCCAGATGATGGTTTACAATTCCGTAGAGTGGTCACGTTAGCCAAACGGACTCACCGTTTGGGAGGTATGGCTGAAACAAGTTTCAGATGGTGAAAAACAGCTTAATTGGGCTTAACCGGGTGATTAACAGCTAGGCCCAATGGGGGATTTCGGGATTAGAGTAAGGAGCAGGCTGAAATCTGTTAGAGAACGATCTTATCCTCATTTCCCAGCCGCCACTTTCTTTCTTGCAACCCTAGCAATGGCCTCCAACACCCAAATCACCTTCTAATCACTTTCTAATCAAGTTTTGGCTTAATCTACATCAAATTAAGGAGAGGAAACAAGAAAGCAAGGCTAGAGCTGCTGTTACACATCAGTATTCGCCCAAATCAACAAGGTTTCAGTTCTGAGAATTTCGTTTGTGGCCAAGGTGAGTGGTTAGCATCGTTTTTACACTAATTATAGTTAATTAAGGGTAATTAGTGAAGATTAGCGAATTTATACACTAATAAATTCTAGAAAAATATCTATAAATTCGAAAATAATATTTTATGCCTCTGGTAGAAATTTGGTTTAATTTGGTTAAGCTCTGTTAACCCTATGATTAGTTTTACTTAAACACGCTTTAGGGAAAATAAGGGGTCTTGGGTATATTTGATCCATTTTGACATAAAAATTCATTGTTTTGGTGTTTGTGTTTGGTTTATTATATTACTATGACTGTTTGGAATGATTTTTGGTTGATTAGAATAGTTAGATTGGTCGAAAACGTCGTCGAATGACGTAAACAAGTTGCTGGAAAAAGTTGCAGAAAGTTGTGCAGGGTTTCGGATCGGATCGGGTGCGGGCTCGGATCGGATAAGGAGCTGGGCAAGGAATCCGACCCGAACAGAAATCTGGTGCAAAAGAAGTTTGGCAAGAAGGAAGGCTACTGCTTCGAGTTGGAGTTGGACAGAGGATCGGAGTAGGCTAGGGAGCGAGATCGGATCGGAGGAGGTAAGCGAGGGAGATCGGATCGGAGCCATGGAGCAGGATCGGATCGGAGCTATGGAGCAGGATCGGATCGGAGCTACGGAGCAGGATCGGATTAAGGACGAAGGGCTCGGATTGGAGTATGGTGAAGGGATCGGATCGGATTTGAATATGGGATGAGATCAGACGAGGCACAGGAGCTGGAGCACAAACAGAAGGGGAGATGGCAACCCGACCCGACCCGAAGTGGGACACTCGACCCGAACCGATGCAGCGCTACGAACCCGAACCGAACCGAGTGGGGAGCCTGGAGATGATTTATCCGAACCGAACCGACTGAACAGATTGGGCCAAGCCGAATTGAACTTCTATCTCTTCTACACGGCGACTCTTTTGAAGACCAACTCCAATTCGATCAAAACCCAAGATGCAAAGGAAGTCCAAATGAGGAGCTTTGACTCAGGATCCAGCTGGGAACCAATGAGTGGGCTTCATGATTGGGCTTTGCTGCGGGACGTGTGCAAAGGGGTTGTCGGTATTCATAACTTTGGTTCACCACTGAGAGATGAATGGTGGGCTTGTAGTGATAGTTACACGGGATTGGATTCCGCCATGGCCCAAAGTATTAGGTGACCAAAGTAATGGATATCGTATGCTTTACGCACTGAGTGAGGGATGTGAGGATGATTGCTATGCTTGATTGTTTGACATCACTATGATATGCACACCCCCACCCCCGTATCTCTTACACAGTATGTTAGTGGCACCTTAGAGTATTGTATGGTATGTAGTGCTAACTCTTTGGTTGCAGGTCGAGGTTCAGGTATGATTGGATTATACCTGTTATTGTTTTGTTTAGATGCTTATCGCTCATACCAGGCTTTATGTCTGACCCAGAGTTTTATGTCTCCTCTTATTACTCTGGGTGCTCACACGAGCAGACTAGAGACAGGTTAGCTGGTGATGCACGGGTAGATGATCCGGAGACGAGCAGGAGGCTTCCACGTAATATATATATATAGTATTCTCCCTGTGTTGTTGAAGATCACTGCTTGGACATTAGTGGTGCATCTTCTACTTTAGCTTTCTTTTGTTTAGAGACAGTAAATTTGGAAAATTGTAATAAGCTGTATTTGGATTTCTGCTGCTTTGATGTTGATGTTGATTTTAGTTATCAGCTTATGCACTGTTTCGCCTGTTTTATGTCAAGTATGTTATTATTATTATATTTTACTCCATGCGCTGTGAGACATTCTACAGGTTCTTGATTAGTTCATTTCCTTCTTCCCTTTCCTTCTGACGACCCGTTCCGTGCTAACTGGACATGTGTACAACGCACCTTTGGAGTAAATGTCAGTTGGTGTGGGGCGGGCCGTCACACATGGTATCAGAGCTCTAGGTTGCGTAGTTAACCTAGGGGGGTTATCAAGGAGAGATAATATACGTATACGAGAGAGCATATTTGTGATTATTTTGGGTTTTAAAAGCTATATATATATATACTATTAGTAGTATAAGAATGAAGTCGTGCTGCACTAGCACCACTATGGGGTCGTTAATCGTTTCCTTTTTCAGATTGACGATGAGCCGATTTGCTAGAGGTACCGGTAGAGGGGCCAATAATGGGAATGCTGCTGACATGAGGACGATGTTTACTGACCTCATGAGGGAGATGCTTAGGGATGTGCAGAGGGCAGCCCCCAATGGTGGAAATGGTGGTGGTCCAATAGTGCAGGCGCCGAGAGTCGACTTCGCCAAGTTGTGCAAGGATTACACTAACCTTGGTGGGAAGCCGTTCCACGGAACGGAGTCGGCCACAGATGTTCAGGATTGGTTGGATAGCTGTGATCATATCTTCGATGACTTGGGTCTTGAGGATGCGATGAAGAGAGGGCTAGCGTCTCGTCAGCTGCAAGGGCGAGCGATGAATTGATGGAATGCCATTAGAACAGCTACTCCAGAAGATCAGGTTACTTGGGATCAGTTCAAGACTCGCTTTTGTGATAAGTTTATTCCAGCTGCTCATAAATCAGAACTGTTCAGGAAGTTCTTAGAGCTTAAGCAGAATGGTAGAGCAGTCTCGGATTATATCGCAGAATTCGACACTCTATCGAAATATGGATGGTCCCTTATCGATACAGTCGAAAAGAAGAACGAGAAGTTCATAATCGGCTTGGATGGGTACTTGGGGGAAAGACTTATAAACCACATCGATGAGACGTTCGAGTCTATCGTAGGAAAGGCATTAAGGTCAGAGAGCCTTTTCCCTAAGTCGAAGACCGAAGTTGCTATTGCATCTATAGAGGAGCCAAAGCCGCAAGCAGACGGTGAAGGCAAGAAGAATTCTCAGAACAAGAGGAAGCAGAATCCGACCAAGGATGGTCAGAATAAGAAAAATAAGAAAGATGGCGAATGCTTTAGTTGTGGCAAGAAGGGCCATTATGCCAGAGATTGTCGAGAAAAGCCTGGGGAAAGGAAGTGCTTTAACTGCGGCCAGGCGGGACATCACAAGGATGATTGCCCACAACCTCCTAGGGAGAAGCAAATTGTGAAAGCGTATGCTATCAACGCTGTTCCTTCTTCCTCAAATGCCCAAACTGCGGCGCAGAAGGAAAATGGTGTCGTTATTCGAGGTATGCTTTCTACTTAAGATGTTTTGATCGGGTTTTGTTTGACAAACCTGAGTTAGTCGATAGACCTTTAGTAGTGACGAACCCGATTGGTGGTTTAACTAGTTTTGGCATGATTTGTTAATGTGGTCTTATCGAGTCATGGATGTATGTTTTCTTGTGATTGCTTTGTTTTGGGCTTTACTGGGTTTAGCATTATTTTGGGGAGTCGATCTACTCCAAAGGAATAGGGTGGTATTAGGTACCTACCTAGTGATGGCGATAGTAACTGGAGTTAAGGAAGCCAAGAGGTTATCGTTGTAATAAGTTCTAGTTGTCTCTGGGAGGCAAATGAGTACTCCAGTGCTAGATTGTTTTGCTAGTATCACCTCATGTGGATTGTCCGAACTCGGAGGAGATGTTCCTTGGGTGCTTGTCTGATATTGGTTTAGGCCTTTGGGGCTTGTGCTTGGAAAATGTCGATTTCGACTAGGATGGTTTGCGTGAGGGGTAAATAGTTGTTGTGATTTTTCATTGAATGATATATTGGTTTACTCGAGGAGTGATGGGCAGACGAAACATGACGAGACTGCTCAATGATATAGACTGCCCAGAGTTAGACTCGATAGGGTTATGAGATTGCTCGAGTGGGACTCGGGAAAGATGCAAAGTAATGGATTGTTTAGGACCCTATGTTGATGTTCTCTATTGGATAGTAGAACTTTGAAGGAATAGGATGTGTTCATTGATCATGGAAGATACAACGAAGATTAAGGCGATTCAAGTTGGACTTGAACTCGTAAAAGAAAATGGGTGTTCATTGATCTTGGAGATGCAACGAATAGGGAGACGACTCACGTTGGACTAGAGTTTGTCACTAATGGATACTCAAGACTGGGTCTGAGTTATAGATTGGCTCGAGTTGGACTCGAGAAGGCTGCAAGGAATTGGATTCGGCTTGAGTTGGACTCGAGAGGGCAGCAAGAAAATGGATAGACTTGGGTTGGACTCAAGTATTTTAGGAGGACTAAAAGCAGGGGTATCTGGGGACGCCCGTTACCTTGGATCCGTTGGACGTGATCTAGTTATCCTTGGAGGATAAACGTACGTTCGACGTACGGTAGTCCGACTGGAGGCTGGGCTTCCATTAGTTTAATTATCCTTGGAGGATAAGCGTACGTTGGACGTACGGTAGTCCGTAGGGAGGCGGGGCTTCCATTGGCCTGGGATTGGTTGGACCAGTCAAGTAGGCATCGGTGTTTGTATGGAGGCTGCGCTTCCATTAGTTATTGATGTTGGTTGGACCAGACATACTAGAATCGACATATTGGGATTGGTTAGACCAATCATGTAGGTGTCGATGTGTTTATGAATTTAGTAGGTGATAGGTAGGACTTGTTTGATGGATGTTATGGTTGCTATGTTGTTCCTATTTTTCTTCTCTTAAGTAGACTATCACCTGTAGGGTTCCAGCGATGGGGAAAAAAGTGATTGTAGTAGGACTATAAGCCAGTGCAGTAGAGTCGTCATGACTCGAGGGGCAAAGTGGACATAGTAAAGGATTAGTAAGGCTATGAGCTAGTGCAGTGGAGTTGTTATGACTTCATGGGGCAGAGTGGACATAGCGAAGGACTAGTGGCTATGGATTAGTGCAGTGGAGTCGCCATGACTCCATGGGGCAGAGTGATCATAGTAAAGGATTTGGGCGCGGTAATAGTTGCATTGAGTAGGAGACATGCCAGTTTAGGGGTTTTTGTCTCTAGGATGGAAGCAACTAAAGTATATCACAGGATATGATTTCGGGCCCAAGAGTGAATTGGATTCAGAAACACTAGTAAGCTTGACGATTAGATCGATTTTGATTGAGTGGATTGTTTCCAGTTAGAAGGACAATCCTTATCCATTGGAAACCATCTCTAGGGTAGAGATGGGTATTGATGGAAAGAGAATGATCAAGTAAGGATTTGATCGAGAAGGGTGGCTTCGAAAGAATAAGGGACTAGTTGTACCCAACGTAGATGGATTGAGAGATGAAATGCTTAGAGCATATCATCACTCGAAATTGACTATGAATCCCGGTGGTAACAAAATGTATTGAGGCATGGAATAGATCTACTACTGGGAAAGGATAAAGAAAGACGTTGGGAAATTTATGTCCAAATGCATGAATTGCCAGTTAGTTAAAGCTGAGCAAAGGAAGCTTAGTGGTTTGTCACAACCGTTGGAAACAAGTCTCAATGGATTTCATTGATTGTTTACCAAGGACTAGGTCAGGTCATGATGGTATTTCAGTGAATTGTATATTAGAGAATGAAGGCTACCCAAGATAGGCGGAAGGCTTATCTCGATAAGAGACGAAGAGATTTGGAATTCCTCATTAACGACTTGGTATTCGTCATGATCTCTCCATTGAGAATGTGATTCGGATGGGTTGGAGAGGTAAGTTAGCACCAAGATTTGTTGGTCCATTCCCAGTCCTCGAGCAAGTTGGGAATTTGGTGTATGAAGTAGAGCTACCTGACAAGATGGCGGGAGTTCACAACGTATTTCATGTTTCCCAGTTAAGGAAGTTCATGCACGACCCTAGTGTGCCTGTCTCACCTGATCAGTTGGATAACATCGAAGTTGAACTTGAGGCGGTTGGGAACCGCAAGTCTATGCGTATTGTTGGGAATGATACGAAGCAGCTTCGAAGGAAGACGGTGAAACTAGTCAAAGTCCAGTGGGGTGAGAATGAAAAAGACTGTACTTGGAAATAAAGGAGGATATAAGGAAGAAGTGTCCAGAACTCTTTGCCTGGTGAGGTTTTGGTAGTGATAGTTTCTTCCCTTGTTAGTAAACCGCATGCTAGGATAGACTTGTTTTGCATGTTGAATGTTGTTTTTTGGTTGATAGGCATGCGGGATCTTTTGTACATTTTGGGTTAAGGAATTTCGGGGACGAAATTTCTTAAGGGGGGGAGAGTGTAACGACCCGTATTCTACGCATCATAGGACCGTAGAACATTTATTTCTTTCACATATGAAGTCGTATGGACATGTAACTTTGGGAGACGTCTATTGGAGTCATTTCCCATGTTAATGATTTTTCCTGATTTTTAAATGACCATTTTACCCCTAGTTGGCACTGTTTTGGCCATAACTTTTGACTGGAAAGGAATTTTGTCCTGGAACCACTTCCATTGGCTCCGGATGATGGTTTACAATTCCGTAGAGTGGTCACACTAGCCAAACGGACTCACCGTTTGGGAGGTATGGCTGAAACAAGTTTCAGATGGTGAAAAACAGCTTAATTGGGCTTAACCGGGTGATTAACAGCAAGGACCAATGGGGGATTTCAGGATTAAGGTAAGGAGGAGGCTGAAATCAGTCAGAGAACGATTTTATCCTCATTTCCCAGCTGCCACTTTCTTTCTTGCAACCCTAGCAATGGTCTCCAACACCCAAATCACCTTCTAATCAAGTTTTGGCTTAATCTACATCAAATTAAGGAGAGGAAACACGAAAGCAAGGCTACAGCTGCTGTTAGACATCAGTATTCGCCCAAATCAGCCAGGTTTCAGTTCTGAGAATTTCGTTTGTGGCCAAGGTGAGTGGTTAGCATCGTTTTGACACTAATTACAGTTAATTAAGGGTAATTAGTGAAGATTAGCGAATTTATACACTGATAAATTCTGGAAAAATATCTATAAATTCGAAAACAATATTTTATGCCTCTGGTAGAAATTTGGTTTAATTTGGTTAAGTTCTGTTAACCCTATGATTAGTTTTACTTAAACATGCTTTAGGGAAAATAAGGGGTCTTGGGTATATTTGATCCATTTTGACATATAAATTCATTGTTTTGGTGTTTGTGGTTGGTTTACTATGTTACTATGACTATTTGGAATGATTTGTGGTTGATTAGAATAGTTAGATTGGTCGAAAACGTCGTCGAATGGCGTAAACAAGTTGCTGGAAAAAGTTGCAGAAAGTTATGCAGAGTTTCGGATCGGATCGGGTGCAGGCTCAGATCGGATAAGGAGCTGGGCAAGGAATCCGACCCGAACCGGAATCTGGTGCAAAATAAGTTTGGCAAGAAGGAAGGCCACTGCTTCGAGTTGGAGTTGGACAGAGGATCGGAGTAGGCTAGGGAGCGAGATCTGATCGGAGGAGGCAAGCGAGGGGGATTGGATCGGAGCTATGGAGCAGGATCGGATCGGAGCTACGGAGCAGGATCAGATCGGCTTAAGGACGAAGGGCTCGGATTGGAGTATGGTGAAGGGATCGGATCGGATTTGAAAAGGGGACGAGATCAGACGAGGCACAGGAGCTGGAGCACGAACTGAAGGGGAGATGGCAACCCGACCCGACCCGAAGTGGGACACCCGACCCGAACCGATGCAGCGCTACGAACCCGAATCGAACCGAATGGGGAGCCTGGAGATGATTTATCCGAACCGAACCGACTGAACAGATTGGGCCAAGACGAATTGAACTTCTATCTCTTCTACGCGGCGACTCTTTTGAAGACCAACTCCAATTCGATCAAAACCCGAGATGCAAAGGAAGTCCAAATGAGGAGCTTTGACTCAGGATCCAGCTGGGAACCAATGAGTGGGCTTCATGATTGGGCTTTGCTGCGGGACGTGTGCAAAGGGGTTGATGGTATTCATAACTTTGGTTCACCACTGAGAGATGAATGGTGGGCTTGTAGTGATAGTTACACAGGATTGGATTCCGCCATGGCCCAAAGTATTAGGTGACCAAAGTAGTGGATATCGTATGCTTTACGCACTGAGTGAGCGATGTGAGGATGATTGCTATGCTTGATTGTTTGACATCACTATGATATGCACACCCCACCCCCGCATCTCTTACACAGTATGTTAGTGGCACCTTAGAGTATTGTACGGTATGTAGTGCTAACTCTTTGGTTGCAGGTCCAGGTATGATTGGATTATACCTGTTATTGTTTTGTTTAGATGCTTATCGCTCATACCAGGCTTTATGTCTGACCCAGAGTTTTATGTCTCCTCTTATTACTCTGGGTGCTCACACGAGAAAACTAGAGACAGGTTAGCTGGTGATGCACGGGTAGATGATCCAGAGACGAGCAGGAGGCTTCCACATAATATATATATATAGTATTCTCCCTGTGTTGTTGAAGATCACTGCTTGGGCATTAGTGGTGCATCTTCTACTTTAGCTTTCTTTTGTTTAGAGACAGTAAATTTGGAAAATTGTAATAAGCTGTATTTGGATTTCCGCTGCTCTGATGTTGATGTTGATTTTAGTTATCAGCTTATGCACTGTCTCGCCTGTTTTATGTCAAGTATGTTATTATTATTATATTTTACTCCATGCGCTGTGAGACATTCTACAGGTTCTTGATTAGTTCATTTCCTTCTTCCCTTTCCTTCTGACGACCCATTCCGTGCTAACTGGACATGTGTACAGCACACCTTTGGAGTAAATGTCGGTTGGTGCGGGGCGGGCCGTCACATTTGATATAAAGTTTAATTTGGATTCTCATAAGGGAAAAACTCGTTCCGTTATACGGCGTGGTCTTATGAGATATCGTTGTGTTGCTCAAACTGCTTTAAACTGTTTTACTCACACCAGTCCCAGGACTGACCCAGAGTTTATTTTGTTTTGTTTTCCCTAAACTCTTGGGTGCCCAATTTTGTACGGGCAGTCAAGTAGTCGGGATTTACATATACTTGAAGAGCTGGAGCAGGAGGCTTCATAATTATATAGCTATGGTTATTTTCCGCTGTGTTGTAAGTGCTGTACTTTGGAAATGATATGTATATTTAAGTACAGATTTATATTCCAAAGTTATGTTATATATTATTTGTTATTCATTCCGCTGTGAGGTTCGTGTTACTCTGATGTTGTGTTGTTGTTCTTCTTCTATTCTAAGTTTCTATCTTATCTATTCTCACCCTCTAATTTCTTTCATTAACTACCGGTATTTTTCGATGTTTGGTTAGTCGTCATTGAGTTTATGTCGATAACCAAAGTCGCACAAAAACCGGGTCGTTACAGTTGGTATTAGAGCTTAAGGTTAAGTAATTACCTTGGCTCTGTGGCGTGACTCGGTAGAGATGGGGTTAGTAATACCCTAGATTGAGTTGAGTGTATATATATACGAGTGCGTATATGTTATTCAATATAAAATTGTTTTATATTGTGGAGATTTATTGGTTGAGTTGTTTAGGGATTCTGGTCGGTCAGTTTGATCCACTGTATCGGTAGGAGCTTCTAAACACTCGAATACGATGGGTCGACACGATATGTTTTGAAAAGAGGGTAAATGAAAATAATTTTAACCAAAGTATATTTGTTAGTATAATCGAGTAAGATTATAAAAAGTGAATTGGTTATGTAAATAACCAATCAGAATTCATATAAAGGTAATATATATGAAATCGAATTGAATTAAATCTGAAATTCAAATCAGAATTGAAATTAAAACCCTGGAAATTGGAAAGGTGTTTGTAAATGGAGTTGAATTAAGTATATGAGAATTTTAAAATCCTAGGAGATTTTAAATTGTTTTACAAACATTGGAAGGATATTTTGAAATAAATTTCAAAGTGAAAATGTTAGAAATGGTTTTGAAAAGCGATATAGTACTGAACTCACTTCGAAAGCTGGAAATAGATTTCGATGATGATCATGACATCATCGGTGTTCAATTTCGAGCTGTAAGTGACGGATTACTACCGAAAAGATTTTGTTTTTGAATTGTTTTGAGAGAAACAAATTGTTTGAAATCCAAGAAGGAATATTTGGTTTTAGAAAGGCAAAGATGTTTAAAACTACCAGGAAAAGACTGTTGGATTGAAAACAATTTAAATAAAAAATTTGTGGAAATAAATTGGATATGAACTGAAACCAATTAACTGGAAATTTAATTGGAATATAATATATCAAGTAGAATCAGATTTATTATTTGTGAGATAGAAATCTGAAATGGTATTGGATTGGCGAGTTTGAGTTTGGAATCAAGAATTGAACTTGAGTTGAAATGGGATTTGGCTTGGTTAAAAATGAATGGTTGTGTTGGAGATAAAACTGATTTGGAGTTTGATTGGCATGACATTGGTATATGCTGAATTGATCGCAGATGTGAGGGATATAACGATATACCCGACAAAAAGGTGCCAGTTTATATTATATATGGGTTTGAGATTTTGATAAGCCAAATTGGCAAGCCGCTTGGCTGTTTGACTTTCTTTTGGGTTGGAGATGGCCCAGAGAGGCGAGTTGGAGTTTGACCAATTGACCAGTACAAGGGAGGTGCTAGCGAAATTTTTCAAAAAATTAAGGTGTTAGACAATTTTCAGGATTTTTGAAAATATTCGTTAATAGAATTGAATTAATAATTTAATTAAAAATTAAACTAGTCCAGTGGAAACTGAAGTTGAGAAGTGAACAAATAAGTTCTAACCAGTTAATAGGGTTTGATTTCTACCTTAGCAATTTCGAGGACGAAATTATTTTAAGTGGGGAAGAATGTAACGACCCGCATTTTTCGGTTGAATAATTAATTAATTTAATTATTTAAAATAATGGTTGGGTAATTTAAAGGTTTGTTTAATTAAATAACTTGAATATTTAATTAAAATAATAATTAAATAATATGTTTAATTCAGAAATAATAAGAATTAGTGGAATTCACAATATTGTGTGAACTGGACAATTCAAAGTATATAATTCAGTTTAGAGTTGAATTATAATAACAAATATATTATTTGGACGAAGATTTGAACGTATAATTATATTATAATTATAATCGAGCTCGAAATGGCGCTGCAGTTCGTAATTTGGCGATTTGAATTTCAACTGAATGTACAAGGTTCATTTTAAATCGGATTTCTGTGAAACAAGAAATGTGTGGAGCTGGTGGAGTATATCTTTCTAGTGGAAGATAAAAATCGGGATTTCGTCGTGTAGATTTTGATTTATGTCCAAATCAAATATTCAAAAAAACAGCAGTATATTCGTTCGTGGCCATAACGGTTATTTAAAAATATTTGAATATCGGGTTTGAATTTAGGCAAGATTCTTTTGGGATGTAGTGATAATTTAATTTTTAGAATTTTACTGTAATTTTTAATTAAATAAATAAACAACTTTTTACTGGGAGTATTTTGCACCCTATATCAATATTTCGGGGTTTCACAGAATAAGTTAACGGACCTATATTATTATATTTTTGGAATCGGGGCACCTGGCTCATCTCAACGATGTTTTTGTCTGTATCAATAGCAGTCCATACGTTAATGAAGTTTGGAATAATGGATGCCGGAAATTATTTAAAACTTAATAGCAATTGTACATCATTTCATTCAAGAACCGCCAGCAAAGAAAGAATATTTTCCTTTGGTTCCAGACTGTTGAGTCTACTTGGTTAAAGTGATGGTTGCAGTTAAAAATCTAACGGGGCATCTTTTGGTTTCAATCTACATAGAAAGGCCCTCATGACCCATACATGTAAGCTTATAATATCATACATCCTACACGTTTTTATACTTGAGTTCGTTTTATTTTATATGTTATTTTAAATACTTGTTTTTGTGTTTCCTTAACATCCAAGTTTATTTTCTTTTTATATACATATATTGTACCCCTTCACTGCTAAGTCTTCATGTACAACCACCTTCCATCAGTTGCTCAGAGATGAAATATGGAAAACGTAGCCTAACCTTGATCACTTAAACATTAAGTCTTCACGGTATAAATACTTGCGAACACTTCATTTTGTTTTTCTTCCTTCCGCAAGTTTTTCAAAGGCAGAAATTATTAAAAACAAATAGAAAAAATATATCTGAGCACCAGAGGGGGTTTTGTGGAGGTTGGAGCGACGCTCATCAGGGTGACGACCGATCAAACTCCAGTGGCCCTCCGTGACGCCAGTAGTGGTTTAAAGAGATGGAGTTTTTTTTCCATTTTGAACTGCAGTGTAAACAATGGGGTATCGTCGGAGGTAGCCGCTTCAGATGGCAGGGCATCCGTGGACATCGGTCACTGTTGTGAGGCAGGTGAGGTCGGCGGGGTACTAGCGGTCCAAAGAGGAGGGACAGTGGGTTAGGAAATGGTGCGAATAGGGCAAATGAAGGAGCGTGAAAATGGATATTGAATAGTGTAAAAGGGGTATGCTGTGTAGAGAAGGGGATGAGGAAATTTTCAGTATATTTTGTTTGAAATTTAGTGGAGCGTGGAAGGGACTAAGTCCATTTGAAGTTTGGTAAATGGTGAGAGCTTGTACTGGAGCGTACGGTTTACAAATGGAAGAGAAGCTGATGGGAGAAGGAGTTTTAATGGAGGCGGGTTTGTTCATTTTGAAGTGGACCGGGTTTCTTTTGGTGGTAAGGCCCAATGGAAAATAAATGGTAAGGCCAAGAAGAAAAAAGGGAAAGAAGTAAAAACAAAACTAAGTACATTCTGGATTACAGGGGCGTATAGGAAATGCATTAATGATATGTATACTTCATTGATGGTCAAGTTGCAAGAGGTCCTACAAGCGGGTGCGTTTCCTATGTTTGTGAGTAGTCTTCCACGGCTTGTGCAAACAAGTAATTTGTTCAAGCATTAATTAGTAGAAAAGAGTTTAAAACTTAGCATTTATCATATGGTTTAAAACTTAACACGGTATTAAGTTTACTAATTATACAATTAATAGTTAATGATATTTTAATTGAGTTATAACTTGTAAAATTAATATTTTATACATACGCTATCAGAAATTCACAAATTTGGATCCATTGGGATCATATGGACGAGCGCAACACAATGGAACTGATTGGAAGAGAATTCGAGCTCGTTACAATTTATAGCAAAATAAATTGTCCGTCTGAATCAAGCGATAGTTATCGTTATTAACGATGATCGTCCAATGTGAGTAAAGCTCACCAACTATGAACAGTTATATTTTATAACGCATTCTTAGAGCTGGTAATTATCTATTGATTGTTGTGTGTTAACTGTTTGGTTGAATTGTTAGTGTATTGATTGAAATCATAGATAACGATATATATATATATCGTTAATCGAATATTGATTCAGTTTAACATAATATTTTATATTCGTGCTTGTTTAACATCTGTGATGCAGGGAAACAGGTTGGAGGGGTCCAACTGAACTCCTCAATATTTATAATACTGTTCTGTTCATATATTGTGTTATATGATGTGATATGAAATCTGTTAATGATTTTATAATGGTTGAATGATACCCATCATTGTTATACGGTACGTTAAATACCATAAGAAAATACTAGGATGTAAAAAAGGGATTTTCAAAGTGTATTTTGAAGATAAATTATTTATATAAAATCAATGGATTTTATATATAAAAGAAAAATGATTTTATAAAAGGAGATAATTATAAAATCAAAGAGTTAAAAAGGAAATTATTTGTTAAACAAAGATAAGGAAAAAGATTTGTAAAACAAATGTGGAAAGGATTGTTTATTTAGAAAATAAATAGAAATAAAGGATTATTTATTTAGAAAATAAATGGAATGAAGGATTATTTATTTAGAAAAAAAATAGAATCAAGGATTATTTATTGGGAAAATAAATAGAGGAGTTAATCGAATTGAGTTAATCGAAAGGCGTTAATCGAACATAGTTAATCAAAAGGGAGTTAAACAGAAATTGGAAACTGGCTAGAGATTAATAAGTTGAATGGTTTCCTGAGTATCGATCTGATGTGGGTTTCGGCCTTCGGGGTTTATACTTAGGAACTTGTTCTCTTGTTAGATTATAGTTAGAGTCTGATAGATGTGGGATGATAGTGATATGTAAATAAAGAGTGGAAATGTTTTCCAGTGTTAATAACATATATTTTCTAAACATAGAAAATAAGGAAATGTGAATATATATATATATAGGTTAAATGATGATTGATCGATATAATTTCCATCTGGAAATAATATCGTTATTTGCACATGTGTTTTTCTTTGATAGTTAACTCATCGACTATCGATGATTTTGACCATTTTAACGTTGTTAATATGGAGAGACCAGTTGGATTATTATCCGAAGAACCACTCCGTATTGGCATAAGCGTTGCGGATCATATATGCCAAAGATAACTGAAGACGGAGTAAAATGCAAGGGCTGTTGTATAAATCTTAGATAAAGATTGCCTAAGATGGTTGTACTGAATAGTGCCTTCGGTTTGTCCAGTCCCAGGACAACTTGTATGGAAGAAGGTCCGACAGAGTATATCTAATAGATCGCGTAAGTTGATCTCTTCAAACGTATTCACGTTTGGTGGCGGAGGAATTCGTTTCTCTTAGCTGTATACCCGTTGTATTTATGGGGAAATCAATTTGTGATTTGGCGGGTATGACGATGTGACATTCAAAGTGAATGAAGATGTGGCATGTAAAAGATAATCGTAGCCTCAAGCCTCACATACGGTAAATGACAGAAATCAGGCAGGCAGCATGGCTATGTAGGTCACACCTATTTGGCTGTATAATCACCTGATCTAGAGTTTCATTTACTTCTAAAAATCTATTGCTGATGTTGTCCCATTCGGGAAACGGTTGCTGATCCCAACCATTGGTGATATACAGTCGATACACTCAAGCGAAATGAGTGGTCGGTCATGTGTGGCCGGGTTGCAAGATGTTCTTGTTGAACCCAGTGTATTCCTCTCTAGAGGTACACTAGCGAAAGGTGGTTCCATACCTTGTCATAATTGGAAGTCCATTACCCAATACGTGCTTGCGGTTTTGATTGTATACTATATATGTACAACGTGAGATGAAAGCGTTCTGCTAGATGATTATTATATTGTGGTTGAGAGACATTATTATAATATCAATGAGTTTTGATATAAAGTTTAATTTGGAATCTCATAAGGGAAAAACCTATTCCGTTATACGGCGTGGTCTTATGAGATATCATTGTGTTGCTCAAACTGTTTTACTCACACCAGTTCCATGACTCACCCGGAGTTTATTTTGTTTTGTTTTCCCTAAACTCTTGGGTGCCCAATTTTGTACGGGCAGTCAAGTAGTCGGGATTTACAGATACTTGAAGAGCTGGAGCAGGAGTCTTCAGAATTATATAGCTATGGTTATTTTCCGCTGTGTTGTAAGTGTTGTACTTTGGAAATGATATGTATATTTAAGTACAGATTTATATTTCAAAGTTATGTTATATATTATATGTTATTCGTTCCGCTGTGAGGTTCGTGTTACTCTGATGTTGTGTTGTTCTTCTTCTTATATTCTAAGTTTCTATCTTATCTATTCTCGCCCTCTAATTTCTTTCATTAACTACCGGTATTTTTCGAAGTTTGGTTAGTTGTCATTGAGTTTATGTCGATAACCAAATTCGCACAAAAACCGGGTCGTTACAACATTGAATTTCCATCATGAGTCAAGGCAAGAGATGGTCTCGTTACCGATTTGGATCACCTCTAGCAAGATGACCTAGGATCACACCTATGGGCAACCCTTGGATCCCCCAAGGTCGGTCCTCCCTTACTTTTGAGGATTGATTATTCATAAACACACGTTTCCCGGTCCTATCAGACCTATCTCCGAGCCATTAGAGACTCAATATCCGAGGCACCTCATTCCATCATCCACATAAGTAAAAATGTCTGGGCTCCATACCATGACACCACTTATAGCTAGAAAGAAACTTCATGCAGTCGTTGGGCCCCTTATCCCGTTTTAGACTCATATCAGGGTGTGAGGCTCGCGAATTAACGCTATGCACAAAGCTTTGCTACTTAAAGCTGTGCCTTGATCATCATTCACACGACTTTACTTTTCAAAAAAAAGCCTTGATCGTTTGCATCTTAACATAAAGGAATACAATGTCAGGCACACCATTTATTTACAAGTCCATTCTGGGTCTGAACGATACCGGAGGCGCCTTATTCCTAGTCCCGTATGTCCAATACAGGAGACAGGTCCTCGCATATCCGGTTGATCTCCAAGTACGTCTGGACGATCACCACTTATTACCTTGTCTTGGGTGTACAACCCAATCAAGACACCAGTAGTCATCCAAACAATGTGAAGACCTCCGGTTTTCAACCACCGTCTTCATATCATCTACTTTTAATCGTCGTATCAGTCATTCAGAATGGGATAAACCCGGTCTTTCCGAATAACTCGCGTATTTTTTAATCAAGTGATATAAAAACACATCATACGCCTCATTTCAATTCAAGATATTATTTTATTCAAAATTCATATCTTTGGGGAATGGTTCCCATTAATTTTGTCCAAGATAAGTTCACTTAAAAATTTTCTTTAATCTTCCATTGGATATCAATTTCAAAGGATTTTATTATATCTTTTAACAATTCTAAACCAAATTAAGGTTTATAAAACTAGTCGGGATTATCAAGCCTTATGGAAATAACCATTTATTTATTGATCCCAATCTCAACCTACTCATCCAACAGAGCAAAACTGGTATTACTCCATATCTAACACCCATGGCGTTATCGGTAAATTTAATTACAATTTCACGTTACAAATCTAATTAAATATTTAACTATCACATGGAGTAAAAGTGGTGGTGTCCATTCTCGATCATTTCATGAATTTGATAAATTTAATTTTCTCATTTTCATTCCAGTCTGATTAAAGATTTATTTGAAACTCCAACTTGGTTTTAATCTCAAAAATCATTATGTAATGATTTATTCAACTTAGGAAATTAATCATGTCTTTAACTAGATTAAAGAACCAATGTCATTTAAAACACAGTTCACGATAAACCCCAAAATCAGCTTCCATTAACTTTGGAATCTTCACGGAAAACAGATCAATATATATAGTCGATACAAATTTCCGTATCAGACTAATAATATAAATGGAATAGCGGCAAAGCCTTTTAAATTCCATATATAGTAAAGGTCTTCCTTTACATAAGATCATCTCAATTATTACTAATTCTTATTCTATTCAATTCCAATTTAATATATTTAATTGGAAACTTTACTTTGGAAAATTTCCATTAAATCCTAATGAAAAGGTTTATAAATTCCAAATCATATCTTCACTTTTAATTGGGCTAAGGAACAAATGTCATTTAAAACATCGTTCACAACGAACCCAAAAATCATCTTCCATTTAATTCCAATTTATAAATATAATTAGAAAACTTCATTAATCTTAATTAAAAGATTTATTCATTTCTCAACTGGGTTTATGAAAAGTGTTATTAAAGACACCATTCATGAAAAACCCAAAATCCAATTTGATATTAAATACAAGACCCTGAATAGAAATTATATCGATTTATATTCAATATCAAATTGTGAAACTAATGGATATCATATTGGGAATAACAATATCTGTATATTCCAAATTCCTCAACTATATCCATATAATTACAGAATCCAATATCGAAATATTCCGAAGATTATTTCCATTCAAATCCATTACAATTCATAAGTTGGAAAATTTTAGTTATTTTAAAACAATTTTCTATCCAATTTATTATTTCTAAAAATCATTGGAGTAGTATTCTAGTTACGCACCTAGTTTATTTAGATAAAAATATATTTTTATCTTTTTAAACTTGGAATTTTTCATCCAAAATCTTTCTAAGTCAGCAATTATGATTTTACACAATCTATCCATATTATTAATAATTTTATTAAGGCCCTTACAGTCGGTTTCCAATATGGCCACCGAACTGCCTCCATATCGACCTTTTCTGAAATTGATTTGGACATAATTCAAAATCCAACCATTCAAATTTAAATCTCTTATATTCATTGGAAAGACCTATTCGATACGAACCCAAAGGTTCCGGTTTTAGGAGGATCCGACGGTCGGGTCTCCCGTTATGCCAATTTGAAGTTAATGGTTGAAATTTGCGAATGGACACTGCGCGTTCTATTCAAGCCATTTAAATATATAAATACATATATCGTTGATTTCCATTTAAAATGTATTTTATAATCGTTTATAAATTCATTTTAAAACGATTTCAACTTCATTTTCAATTTAAAAAAAAAGTGAATAATCTATATCATTATAATACTAAAATGATAATATTTCCAAAATATCAGATTTTGAAATCAAATCTTTCCGATTTTCATTATAAAATGAATAAAATTGATATAAAAACCCGTTCGAGTTAAAATGGCATATATCTACTTAACTCGGCTTCATATATTTCTATATTTTCATGTCCATCCAAAATTGGACATTAAAATCATATTTCGAATCTTCACTGAATATTATTTTAAAACATTTGTTTATATTCTGAATTGGAATCAGACTCAATCAATTATCATATAATTTATCTATATGGATTCCATACATCGCATGTATTCAAAAATAGTGATAAACAACTATTAAACGTTCCATTCACATCCAGAGTGCAATTTACAACTGTATAAGCATTAAATGATTAAATAACGCTTATAACAGTCTGGCAATCAGTCGGTTGACAATCAATTAAATCCAAGGGGGATGTGAACTAATTATCATCCCCAGACCCGTGTGGGGTTTTAAAACATCAACAAATAATTAGGCGATGTGTAAAATTATCGTCCCAATACCCATGTAGGGTTTACATCACAGTCCATGTGAATACAATTCTATTTTAATAGTTTAATAATGATAACAATATTAAAACTATAAACATCCATCAACCATCAACCAAATATAGCAATCATAGGCAATAAATATACATTCAGTTATAAAAAAATAAATAACTTTACAAAATTTTGAGTGAGAGAGTTCTCACATTGGTTTCCACTCCGTCGGTCTTTAATTGAGGATTTTAGTTTTTAAACTAAATTAAACGAACATTTAATTTAGCTCAAAAATTCAGCTTGCTCCGTTTCCGTTCTGGTCAGTTCCATGTTGTAGTGTTCGTTGTTGCAATCGCATTGCAACTTGTTTCGTTGAATTCTGTTCTGGTATGAGCAAGTTATATCATTTTAAACATTTGAATTACTAAACGAGTCATTAACCATTATAATTCCTAATTAATTAATTTAAACTTTCCCGTAACCTTTTCCTAATCTATCTTCCTCAGAATCATCATTCCAGGCATACGAAGAAAATTCGAGCCCAATCTCAACTCTTCAATCACCTGCGCACCGCCCTTATATCGATCGAAACCACATCAATGGTCATCCCTCAACTCGCCAAAGCACCGCCACCCAACCCCCTGAACCATGCCGTAACGGTGGCCTGATGCGCCCTAGAAATGGGTTCGAACCCGGCTGGTTTGAGCTTCAATTTTGCACGATTTACGAAATAAAATTCAATCAAACCCATACCAAAATAAAGCTCTCACCAATCTCTTTGATTTTTGTTCTTGGGGTTTTGAATAATTTCAGCTGAATTGCAAGATTTTATAGGATGAAAATCGTAGCTTTATGGCCTCAAAATTCATTGTGGCGGCGAGTCTGCTTAGGGTTAGGGCATTGGGAAAATAATATGGGTATTTATACTAACATATATTAATATTTAATTTTAATATTCGCTTATTAGTATAAGATTTTCATCTGAACTCCAAACGAATCCCAACGACTGTCGCCCTAACTAAATACCCCTATTACAGACACAATGAAATATGTTTCGTAAGCTAATTCGAATTTTCTGATAAGTTTTTATCAAAAATTAAAATATAAATGATTATAACGGTCAATATTGAATTTGAACATACATTTTAATTTACCAAGGCCACATACTGACTCCAAAAATTATGAAAATTGAAATCTAGCTATGTTTTAACGATACGATCCGAACAAAATTAATTTCATCAAATTGGAAACCATTTTAAAAATGGCCTTTTTAACTGGCTTATTAAATTCAAACTAAAATTGAAAACACGTTTAAATTTACTCCACTCACGTATTAATTCCAAATGACTTGAAAATATAAACCTAACAATAATTTGATATTCCGGATCCAACAAAAGTGGTTTCATCGAAAACGGAGGTCGTTTGCAAAAAGGCTATTTTTAAGGGCATATATTATAAAAATATATATATAAATTCCATAGCCACTATGGACGTAACATACAATTTATAAAGTGAAATCTCAGTTTCTCACATTCATTGGAAATATATTATTAAACAGATTCTAACGCTTCTTGTTTTACTGAAATTTAATTTATATTGAATTCTATATATTCATTTGAAGTTTAAAACCAATTTTTCAAACTACCACGCCATTTCAAGTTCGTTTAATTAAATTTTAAATTTATACGTTCTAACTTCGATTTAAATAAAATTTAAATCGTTAATTGTCAAAATAAATCATTTTAAATTCTCTAAATCCATTAAATCAGTTAAAAATAAAATTTTAAATTAGTTCCAAAATCTGGGTTGTTACAATCTCCCCCACTTAAAATCTTTTCGACCTCGAAAAGGAAGATAGAATCGAAGGTTGTTTACTTAACCAACTCAACCTTCGCTTGAATCAAGTTCTTTAACTTTTCAGTTTATAAGAACTTTTTATTTTCTCAAAAATTTGGCTAATGCCTTAAATTTTCGAAAATTTTTGCCATAACCTCCTTTGTACGGGGAGGCTTTGAAAATTTTATTGGGCCATATTAGGCACCCAATAAATCAATAAAAAGCATACACAATTTTGTAACCAATTTTTTGCCCAAGGGAGACATGTAAAAAGTCAAAATCTCAGACCTTGCCCCAGTGTTGGAGATTGTAAAATAATTCATGTGCCGTAATTAAAATCAAGAGAGATGTGAATTTTTGTCATCTCCAGACCTATGTAGCGTTTTTATTAAATCCTACCCCTCAACGTTATATTTTATTAAGTCCATAATCAGTCTTTTATTCAATCTGTAATTCAGTCATCGCCATATAAGCATCTCACCCGTATGGAAATCCAAACCTCGTCATATAAGCACCAAATGCTTATATGGAATATGATATGATATGATATGCTATCTTCGTCGGTATGTTATGAACCTGTAATTCAGTCCTCGCCATACAAGCATCTCGCTCATATGGAAATCCAAACCTCGTTATATAAGCACCAAATGCGCATATGGAATATGATATAATATGTTGTCTTCGGTAGTATGTTATGTGGTGTAGTTCATAATTTATTAGTTGTTATCCTATGGCGTATGTTTTTAATCTCACATAGAACAACCATCACAACGCATCCAAAAACACTTACAGTAGTTTATATAATAAATAAAATTGCGCAACCAACTCATTAAGGTGCACCTGTTTATTGGGCACGCATATATTCGTCCGCTCAGCAGTAAATCCATAACCTGCTTAGCATGTGTGTATATATATATACACATATCTATCTAATATATATATCCAATTCGAACTAAATTTTCTATTCAGCTCTATATTATATTTGGTTTGGTTTTATATATCATTCATTCTTACATGGGTTTTATCATTTCAATATTTTTATTAGTTGTACTAATAATCACACATCACACCCAACAATCAATTAGTTGATTAGCTTTTCAAATATATAGTTTTCTATATATATATATATATATATATATATATATATATATATATATATATAAATCATATTTTTAGTGCCAAATCACAAACAATAAACTCTAACTAAGTTCAGGTTCTTACACTACAAGAAAAACCGAGATTAGCGACAGATTTTTAGCAGCGGAAAATTCCGTCGCTAATTAGCGGCGGATTTCCATGTGATCTGCAAGGGATAGTTTTTAAATTTTCAACTTGTTTTTCTTTTATTTATTACCGTCATTTTCTGCCATCCCTCGCTAAGCCGTTGCAAATTGCGTCAAATTACGGACAGAAATTTTTTGCTGCTATACTCCACTGCAAATCCAAGCAGAATACCGATGAATATTTATCAAAGCTTTTTTGCAGCAGAATTCCAACAGATTTGCAAGAGATGTTTATATTATTTTTCTAAGATATACTTTAGTGTTATTTTCTTAATAATTATTAACATGTTCAATAATTAATAATTAATTTGTTCTAATTAATGATTTATAAGTAATAATAAATATTAATTTACGTTCTATAATAAATAACTTATAATCATTGCTTATTTAAAATTAATGTTCAAATTTTAACTTATAAGTAATAATAAATATTAATTTATGTTCTATAAATAACTTATAAATATTCAAATTTTAAAATTTTCTATAAATTCCGACTAAGATAAACTACAATTTTTTAAACATTGGCTCCACAGGTGAAATTTTGGCTCCAACATGTGAAACTTTTGGCTCCATCGTTTGAGTTCCATTCAAGTCTCATAACGCACTGTTGATTTATATTTATTTATTTCCATTTATAAAAAGTTCAATCTACCGATTGACATATATTTAACAACTACTAATATTCAAATCTAAATTATCAGAGTATTAATAATCAGAAAGTAATAACAAAATAAGGAAGGATACTTTTCAATACTTATTGATTACAACTAAATTACTAATATTAATTAATTAATGATTAATTTTAAATAATTACTTTTAATATTTGAAAATTACTATCAGATAAGTGAAAAGTAACAATAATTAATGATTAATAATTAAGACTTAAGGATTAGTAAGTAATATTTATTAATGAAAAGAAAATATTTAGTACTTAATATCTAATAGACACGATTAATTATTATATTTAATAATTAATATTCCATAAAAAGTCAAATTCAATTTTTTTTAAATTGAATTTTCGAAAACACAAAAATAAAGGATTTTAATTCTTTTAATAAACTTAAAATTTGTATATTCATATTTTCGAAAAAAAACCAAATTAAAAAAGAGAGAAAATCAACAATATTAAATAGTTTTTATAAATTTCGATATTCAATAAATAATATTAGATATATAAAATTAATAATTACCATGAGTAGTTAATAACTAATACTATGTATATACTAATAATGAGATTTAATTTTTAATGTTTAGTTATGGTCAGGAAGTAATAACTAATCATTATTAAATAATAAACAAGAATTAGCTAATAATTAATAGTTATATTACAAAACACATTACAACTTTTGTACGATACAAAACATTGCGTTCGTATACATATATTTGATTTATTTTATAACTTCAAAATTTCTAATTTTTACTTCCCTTAAAGAGTACCGATCAAATTTTCTACATTTCCCGCCAGTTTAAATTTTGGCTCCAACGCACAAATTTTTGGCTCGAACGCACTTATCAAACCCTAACAAATTTAAATAACTGTACTTATAATTACAGTTGATAATTGTATTTAATATTTAACAATAATTAATATTATATAATTTATAAGTAATACTTAATGTTGAATAAGTAATAATTAATAACTATAGCAATTAAGTAATAATAATGAACGATTGGACATCTTGTTGAATTTGAGTAAATATTCACACATTATTTTAAAGAAAGTTTAGTTTATGTTTATAATACTTTAACTTGCACCCTTTGTATTCATGTAAATTTCCAGTTAACAGTCTACTGTAAAACTTTTTAAACTTCTATTTATATTGTAAACTAAATTTTGGCTCCAAACAGCTAAAATTTTGGCTCCAAAACTATGAAACATTTGCGGCCGCCCAGTTATTTCATGTTATTACACTTGTCAAATCGACACTTCTCCAAACCCAAATCCCTAAATACCCTTCCACCTTCTTCACCAAAATCCCTAAATTCATGGCCTTTGCTTCTGCCTTCTCCTCCGCTATCACCGCCTCCTTCCTCTTCCTGATCTTACAACCGCTTGCCTAATCTCAGCACAAATTTCAGAAAAGGAGATGCTGCTTTGGGTTTAGGTTTCTGAGGTGAATCCCTTATAGGGTCTGAAGCCTACCTCTTCCTCGATGGTGATCTATCGTCGGATGGAGATCAACAGATAAGGTAAGTCCTGATTTTTTATGTTCTAATCTAGGATTAACTAGGCATGAGGATTTGGTATTGGTTGAATTGCAATGGAGATGATGTGTGCATTTGGACTGTCATGGTAGGTGAATTGGTGCTTGAATCTGGGCGCATAAGGCACGTGGCGGTTGAAGTGTATGTTGGAAACTGGGTTTCACCTTCTTCACCAAAAATATGTTTTGGTGCTCCTAAATTCATTTTTGGAAAAAACACGTATATATTAAATTGCACGGTGAGCTATGGTTGTTTTTTAAATGCAACTTAACTGGATCGGAAGATAATTTGCCATTATATAATCATTTGCTGCCTTGTTAATGCAGACACCTTAATTTGAAGAATGATATTACTGTACTGCCATGGATTGGGAATGTCAACCTGAGTTTCTTGTAATCTAGAGCTTGGTACTAGCTAGAATTAGCTGTGCTTGAATGTGTCAGGGTAACATTTTGAATTTCGCTTCAACTCAGTTCCTGCATTGACAGGGAAGTAAACTCGAATAATATATCAAGCAACAAACAACGTTGTTCTATAGTTAGGCTTAAGAAACGTTTAGCATTTATGCAACTTTTCTCTTATTTAATTTTATCTTGTTATTTGATGAAAGCCGCATCATGCAGTATCATATTCTTTGCGCGGCATTATACATTATTGATTCAGCCCTACATGGTTGACTCATTATATAATTTTCTTCACTCAAGTAGAATTCCAAACAAAGCCTCCATGTATTTGAAATATATTATCAGTAACTCGAATATAATTCTTGCGTTAATTTGAAAATTATTTTCTCAATTAGCAACGAGTCTTGAAAATTGTAATTAATTTTATCGACTTTCCCCTTTATCTAGACTCTTTAGTCTTATCAAAACAAAATTCCATTGTGTTACTATATAGAATAAATTGCCTTCTAAAAGCCACACATCATAAGACTAGCAAGGTTTATGACTTGTAATAACAAATCAAGGGTTGTATGTGTATTGTCAAAGGATTTCGAAGCTTATTTTTATATCACCTGGTTGATTTTGTATTTTTCCTTTGATCTCAGTGATCAACTGTTTTGTTTCTTCAGGTTTCATAAATTAACATCATTGGATTCGACCATAACATGCTAGAACCACTCTTTAGTTTGTGTTGATCTTGGCTGTCGAGTCCTAACTGCGCTCATTTACTTAAATTATACTGCTTAATTTTGCCACCGCCATTTCTTTGCAGTGTTAAATATGTCATTTCTTTGGTTCCTTAATCTTTGTGAAAAAATCCAAAACGCCCTCTATTTAGAACTGGAGTGAGTACTTGTTAATTTGTAGAACTGAGAATCTAGGAAAACAAAGTTGTCACATATTGGTGAATCATCGATTTCTATGCAAATATGTGGAGTATAATCGTTAATAGTGTGAGTGAGAAAAGCTTGAGTACATCTCAATAATGAATTTTCTGAATTTTCAGTCATATTCTTTAATGAATTGCAAGCATATTCTTTTCCCAGTTCACTGCCTGTATCCAATACATGAATTAAAGATCAAATAGCGCCTGCATTTGCAAGACTTCCTTTACAAGAGTCAAAACCTGATAGTGCTAAAATTACTTTTGATGCCTCTTCTTGAATACTTGTACTGCCAAATTCAAGAGAATTTACTAAAAGGGCAGTATCCTCATGAATCAATTCAGTAGCTACAACAACCTTTTTGAACTTATCATCTTCATGAAAATTTTGATTCAGAGAAACCAAGGCTGGCATTTTGAATTCTGGCCCACAAATTTTCAGTTTGGTAAAAATATCTCTAATATATAGTTTCATGTCATCGTGAGTAGCCGACAATCCAGGTCTAGATAGAATGATAGCTTGATTTTGAGTAAGAACTACACAAGCATATATTTCATCAATTTTTCTAATATGTACATTAAGTGTAGATTATACCATATCAAGATCACTTCTTAATCTAAGCTTACCTTTGGGATAGGAGTTGTCAATGCATTAATCGATGAGCAAACAAATTTGAATCAAAGTTGAAGCAATGGACTCCAAAAGCAGATCGAGTTCTAAACGGTTGGAACTTGAATTGATAGTACATGAAGTTAGAATTGAGCTTAGCTTCTCGAGCTTGTTTCTGATTAAATTCCATTTCCTAGTGAATGAATGAATAGGATAAGTATTTTCTTCTTTTTTTCATTCATTCATTATCATCTTGAAAAACAATTATTTTGATGTTTACCACTTTACAATATAATTAACAGTGACACTTGCTTTTTCTTGTAGTGTGCAAATGAGTTACCCAAATTGCCGAGTAGTACCAAATTCTAAGCACTATGATGCTCAACATTGTCAGGATTTGCATTCTGCTACCTCCATGCAAGGCTATTATGTTGAATTGATTTAGAAAGGTATGGATTTTTGAGGTGCTTGTTTTAGTTATGAGATGATTGCTGTGAGTGCGAGGAGATGATGATGCATTTCCTGTTGCTAAGTGCTCTGTGATGGCAAAAAAGAAAGTGAACTTAAGATGTTGACCGTAACTTGATTGAAAGGAGTTTAGTTAGAGCTTATCTTTTGTAGTTGTGTCTTTGAGTCCTAATTTTGTGGTAGAGAATGTTGTTTAGATTGAATTTTTGTAGTTGGAAGAAGAAATTTATGGTGTAATGGTATGTTGTATAATTTTCTTATAATGTAATTCTTGATTTATATAGTGTATTGTTGATTTTATCACTTGTTTATACTTATAGTGCCAAAATTAGTTGTATGTATGTGTGTGTATGTATATGTGTGTGTGTGTGCATATATATTGTGTGTGTGTGTATATATATATGTGTGTGTGTGTGTGTGTGTAAATCAGAAGGGGAATATCGACGGATTACCAACAAAAAAAGTAAGGTTAAGTTTTTCTCATTTTAATTTTTGTCGCTAATCCCTTGGCAATTAGTGAGGGCTTACCCACTCCTTTTTTAAATTATATTTTTTTAAATTAATTATCCGTTAGTAAACAGTCGGTATATATATTAAAATTAAATAAATAAATAAAATTTTATTTTTATTATATAATTAGTAAAATGACGGAAAATTGTCGGAAAACTCATGCTAAAGTCCGCCGCAAAATCCGACACAGTTACCGTCATGGTTTTTACCGACCACCATGTTATGCAGGAAATCCGTCGCTAAAGCGAATATAGCGACGGATTAGCAGCGGATTTTGCCGCTGCAAAATCAGCTTTTTCTTGTAGTGTACACCAGTCAATTAGAAATACATAGATATCCCACTTTCGAAACTCGAACATAAATGTTGATGATGCTATCGCTATCATCAGAATCATCTCCGGGCAACTGGAGTGTGATCCTATATCCATCCAGTATATTTAAGTCTTTGAATATACGTTCATGACGCATATATACAAAATCTTCTTATATTTAATAGTCCAAATTCAAAATCAAATAAAATACTCAAATACGTATATTGTGATATATTTTTCCAAACCGAATTCATTTTTACACTGAATACTCTTCAAACTCACTCTAGGGCATTACTAACCCTATCTCTAACGAGTTATTCTTATAGGATGTTACTAATCCTATCTCTAGTGAATTCTTTCGTTCGGTTCTAATATGTCTTGTTCTCGAGCTTTGTAAACCAAAGCTCAGATACCAACTGTGGCAACCCAGACTTCCTCGAACCTCGAAGAGATGGAGGAGCCCGGATTGTTTTGAGAACATGACTCATCAGTGCATAAGCAATAGAAAATTTTCATTGCTATTACAACAATTACATCGGAGTACAAGAATATATCAGAGTATGAATAAATAATTCACAGTGGAAAATATCAGTGTTTTAGATTACAAAGCAGCGGAAAAATAATACTTATGTATAATGTGCAGCGGAAAACATCAACTAGCACAACTGAATGAAATACACGGATACAAAGCTTTCTGAATATAGCTCCAGTTGTAATCTAGGATCCTGTGAAAAGAAATATCTGCGAAAACCAAAACTAAAGATGCCCGTCTGGAAAATATGGGCACCTAGAGTTTAGGTAGAAACAATAAACTCCGATTCAGTCATGGGACTGGTGTAAGAACTAAAACAGTTATTAAACTTTTACTTTAAGATTTGGGTAAATGAAGGACGCCGTATAACATGGAATGGGTTCACTACCATGAATATCTGAAATTAATAATTTGTAAACAACGTAATGCTTTTCGAAAAATGAAGCTATTATAAGACTCAGGTCCTATCTCACAATGCAACGCAAGCCGAAGGATAGAGTTTTACCTTATAATTGACAAACAAGCTTGATAAGCTTTAAAAACAAATCTTTTTAATATTACTATAAGTGCATGGTGTCAAAATGACTTCAAATATAAATGCATCAATCATAATCGACATAGTACCCCATTCGACTATGTCGCCATATAGGTTTACAACTAAAACCGAAAAGTCGCGTATAGGAGATTGGATTTCCATCATGAGTCAAGGCAAGGGATGGCTCCTTACCAATTTAGATCACCTCTAGCAAGATGACCCGGGATCACACCTACGGGCAACCCTTGGATCCTCCAAGGCCGGTCCTCCCTTACTTTTGATGATTGGTTATTCCTGAACACATGTTTCCCAGTCCTATCGGACTTATCTCTGAGCCATTAAAGACTCAATATCCTAGGCACCTCATTCCATCATCCACATAAGTAAAAATGTCTGGGCTCCATACCTGACACCACTTATAGCTAGAAAGAAACAACATCCATTTACAAGTCCGTTCTGGGTCTGAACGAAACTGGAGGCACCTTACTCCTCGTCCCATATGCCTAATACAGGAGAGAGGTCCCGCATATTCGGTCGATCTCCAAGTACGTCTGGACGATCACCACTTATTACCTTGTCTTGGGTGTACAGCCCAACCAAGACATCAGTAATCATCCAAACTATGTGGAGATCTTTGGTCTTCGACCACCGTTTTCATATCATCAACTTTTAGTCATCGTATCATTTATTCAAAATGGGATAAACCCGGTCTTTTCGAATAACTTGCGTATTTTTTAATCAAGTGAGATTAAAACACATTATACGCCTCATTCCAATTCAGGATATTATTTTATTCAAAATTCAAATCTTTGGGGAAAGGTTCCCATTAATTTTATCCAAGATAAGTTCACTTAAACTTTTTCTTTAATCTTCCTTTGGATATCAATTTCAATGGATTTTATTATATCTTTTAACAATTCTAAACCAAATTAAGGTTTACAAAACTAGTCGGGATTATCGAGCCTTACAGAAGTAACCATTTATTTATTAATCCCAATCCTAACTTATTCATCCCATGATGCAAAACTAGTAGTACTCCATATCTAACACCCACGGTATTATTAGAAAAATTAATTACCATTTTACGTCTCAAATCTAAATAAAGATTTAACTATCACATGGAGTAAAAGTGGCGATACTCCATTCTCGATCATTTCATGAATTCGATAAATTTAATTATCCTATTCTCATTCCAATCTGATTAAAGATTTATTTAAAACTCCAACTTGGTTTTAATCTAAAAAATCATCATGTAATGATTTATTCAACTTAGGAAATTAATCATGTCTTTGACTGGGTTGAAGAACCAATGTCCTTTAAAACACAATTCACGATAAACCTCAAAATCAGCTTCCATTAATTATGGAATCTTCACGAAAAACAGATCAATATATATAATCGATACAAATTTCTATATCAGATTAATAATATAAATGGAATAGCGACAAAGCCTTTTAAATTCCATATATAGTAATGGTATTTCTTCATAGAAGCTCATCTCGATTATTACCAAATCGAATTCCAATTTAATATATTAAATTGCAAACTTTACTTTGGAAAATTTCCATTAAATCTTAATGAAAAGATGTAATAACCCGGAAATCTAAGCCAATTTTTTTTTTTTTTTGGCAATTTTAGTGAATTTTGATTATTTAAAATGAATTATTTTAAATAATAACGACGAGAAATTTATTTTGAATAGAGTTATAATGTATATATTTATTTGAATCGTCGTTAGAATATAAATATTTATTTATATTTATAAAAGGAATTGAAAATGGCGCGGCAGTTCGATAATTCGATTTCTAATTTCAAATGAGTGTGCAGGATTCAAAATAATCTGGATTTTAGCGAAACCAAAAATATTAGAATCTAATTGAGAATATCTTTCCAACGAATCTGAAAAATCAAAATTTCATAGCGGGGATCAAAAGATATGCCCAGTTGAAAATTCAAAATAGTCGCTATGGAATTCTGGTCCTTAAAAACGGAAATTTTGCAAACGACCTCAGAATCAAACGAAACCACTTTTGTTGGATCCGTGATGTCAAGTTATTGCTAGATTTCAAAATTCGTAATTTTCTGAATCAATATGTGAACGTGGCAAAGGAAAATGCGTTTGACCAGTTTTAGTTGATTTTAATCGACTGGGAATTGGTCATTTTTCAAACGGTCTCAGAATTTGACGAAACTAGTTTTGTTAGGACCGTATCATCAATACGAAGTTAGAAAATATTTTTCCGGAAATTTTCTACTTAGTATGTGGACCCGGTAAATTGAAATGCGCCTTCAAATTCAATATATAGAGTTATATTTTGATTTGAACGGAAACTGATCGAAACGGTTGAATCAGCGTACGATACATATCCCACTGTGTTCGGAACCGGGGTAATTAGCTATGGATGATAGTCGTTGGGGTTGATTTGGGGTTAGGACATAAAACCTTAATTATAAGAGAATAAATAATATTAAAAATATAAAATCCCTTTTATATCTTACACCACCTCCCCTTTTTCTCTCATACTGTCGTGCCATCCCCAAATAGATTAAATCCCCGTCGCTCCTTAGATTTCCGCACCTCCATCGCGTCAGCCGCCACGCTCTAGCCCCCCCACCGCAGCGCCGACGGTGATCACCACCACCCCCACGCCTCTCTCGTCCTCCCCTCCCCAGTTCGAATCCCCAACACCAGTCACATGACTGGCCTGGAGTTTATTATTTTAACCTAAACTCTAGGTGCCTCTATTTTCCGCACGGGCAGCTAGTAGTTTTGGTTTTGTAGATTTATATTCACAGGAACCTGGTTTATAGTTGGAATGATATCCGGAAAGCTCTATATCCGTGTATTACTTTCAGTTGTGCTTTGTATTATTTTCCTCTGCTATGTAATGTATTGTAATCTCTGATATTTTATAATGTGTAATATTGATTTATACTCTGTATATTCTTGTAATCTGATGGAATTGTTGTAATAAACAATGAAATGTTCTTCTGTTTGCGTTCTGATTCGTCTTGTCCTCAAAGTAATTCGTTCTTTCTCTTCTCTTCGGAGAAATGTTCTTCTGCTTGCGTTCCGATGTATGTTGTTCTCAATTCAATCCGGGATTTTCCGCAAGGGGGATTTCGGGTCATTTCAAAAGATTTATAAATTACAAATTATATCTTCATCGTTAATTGGGCTAATGAACAAATGTCATTTAAAACATCGTTCACAACGAACCCAAAAATCATCTTCCATTTAACTCCAATTTATAAATATTATTAGAAAACTTCATTAATCTTAATTAAAAGATTAATTCATTTCTAAACTGGGTTTAAGAGAAGTGTTATTAAAGAAACCATTCACGACAAACCCAAAATCCAATTTGATATTAAATACAAGACTCTGAATAGAAATTATATCGGCTTATATTCAATATCAAATTCTGAAACTAACAGATATCGTATTGGGAATAACGATATTTTTTTCTTCCAAATTCCTCAACAATACCTGTATAATCATAGAATCTAATATCGAAATATTGCGAAGATTATTTTCATTTCAATTCATACGTTGAAAAATTTTAGTTATTTTAAAACCAATTTCAATCCAATTTATTATTTCTAAAAATCATTGGAGTAGTATTCTAGTTACGCACCTAGTTTATTTAGATAAATATATATTTTTTTTCTTTTAAAACTTGGATTTTTTCATCCAAAATCTTTCTAAATCAGCAATTATGATTTTACATAATCTATCCATATTTTAATAATTGTATTAATGCCCTTACAGTTGGTTTCCAATATCGGCCACCGAACTGCGTTCATAACGACCTTTTCTAAAATTGATTTGGACATAATTTAAAATCCAACCGTTCAGATTTAAATCTCTTATATTCATTGGAAAGATTTTTTGATACGAATCCAATGGTTCTGGATTTAGGGAGATCCAACGACCGGATCTCTCATTAAGCCAATTTGAAGTTAATGGTTGAAATTCACGAACGGTTGTTGCACGACATGTTCTATTCAAGCCATTTAAATATATATAATATGTATATTGTCGATTTCCATTTAAAACGTATTTTGTAAATTGTTTAGAAATTCATTTACAACGATTTCGACTTCATTTTCAATTTTAAATAAAAATTGAATATTCTATATCATTATAATATTAAAATGATAATATTTTCAAAATATTAGATTTTGAAATCAAATATTTACGATTTTCATTATAAAATGAATAAAATCGATATAAAAACCTGTTCGAGTGAAATTGGCGTATATCTACTTAGCTCGACTTCATATGTTTCTATATTTTCGTGTCCATCCAAAATCGGACATCAATATCATATTTCGAATCTTCACTGAATATTATTTTAAAATATTCGTTTATATTCTGAACTAGAATCAGACTCAATCAATTACCATATAATTTTATTTATATGGATCCCATACATCGCATGTATTCAAAAATAGTGATAAACAACCATTAAACATTCCACTCACATCCAGAGTGCAATTTACAACTGTATAAGCATTAAATGATTAAATAACGCTTATAATAGTCTTTCGACCAATCGGTTGACAAAAAATTAAATGCAAGGGAATTGTGAATTAATTATTATCCCCATACCTGTGTGGGGTTTTCAAACATCAACAAATAATTGGGCGATGTGTAAAATTATCGTCCCAATACTCATATGGGGTTTACATCACAGTCCATGTGAATATAATTCTATTTTCACAATTTAATAATGATAACAATATTAAAACTATCAACATCCATCAACCACCAACCAAATACAGCAATCACAGAAAATAAATACATATTCAGTTATAAAAAAATAAATAACTGTACAAAATTTTGAGTGAGAGAGTTCTCACATTGGTTTCCACTCCGTCAATCTTTAACTAAGGATGTTAATTTTTAAACTAAGTTAAACGAACGTTTAATTTAGCACAAAAATTCAAATTGCTCCATTTCCGTTCTGCTCAGTTCCATGTTGTAGTGTTCGTTGTTGCAATCGCATTGCAACTTGTTTCTTTGAATTCTGTTCTGGTATGAACAAGTTAAAGCATTTTAAACCTTTGAACAACTAAATGATTCATTAACCAATATAATTATTAACTAATTTAAACTTTCCCTTAACCTTTTCCTAATTTACCTTCCTCAGAATCATCATTCCAGGCATATGAAGTAAATTCGAACCCACTCTCAACTTCTTCAATCACCTGCGTGCCGCCCCTATGTCGATCGGAACCACATCAACAGTCATCCCTCAACTCGCCAAAGAACCGCCATCCAACCCCCTGAACCATGCCATACTTGGTGGCCTGATGCGAGCTAGAAAGAGGTTCGAATTCGGCTGGTTTGAGCTTCAATTTTGCACGATTTACGAAATGAAATTTAATCAAACCCGTACCAAAATAAAGCTCTCACTAATCTCTTTGATTTTTGTTCTTAGAATTTCGAATACTTTCAGCTGAATTGCAAGATTTTATAGGATGAAAATAGCAGCTTTATGGCCTTACAATTCATTGCGGTAGCGGGTCTGCTTAGGGTTATGGCATTGGGAAAATAATAAGGGTATTTATACTAACATATATTAATATTTAATTTTAATATTCACTTATTAGTATAAGATTTTCATCCGAACTCCAAATGAATCCCAACGACTATCATCCCCAACAAAACACCCAATTCCAGACACAATGGAATATGTTTCATAAGCCAATTCGACTATTTCGATCAGTTTTTATAAAAAAATAAAATAAAAATTAATATAACGGTCAATATTGAATTTGAACGTATATTTTAATTTATCGGGGCCACATACTGACTCCAAGAATTATGAAAATTGAAATATATCTATGTTTTAACGATACGGTCCTGAAAAAATTAATTTCGTCGAATTTGGAGATCGTTTGAAAAATGGCTTTTTTAACTAGCTTATTAAATTCAAACTGGAATTGAAAACACGATTAAATTTACTGCGCTCACATATTAATTCCAAATGACTTGAAAATTTAAACCTAACAATAATTTGACATTCCAAATCCAACAAAAGTGGTTTCGTCGAAAACGGAGGTCGTTTGCAAAATGGCAATTTTTAAGGGCTTATATATATATATATATATATATATATATATATATATATATATATATTCCATAGCGACTATTTTGAATTTTAAACTGGACATAACTTATAACTTATAAAGTGAAATCTCAGTTTCTAACATTCATTAGAAAGATATTATTAAACAGATTCAAATGTTTCTTGTTTACAGAAATCCGATTTATATTGAATTCTATATATTCATTTGATGTTTAAAACCAAATTTACAAACTACCGCGCCATTTCAAGTTCGTTTTAGTTAAATTTAAATTTATACGTTCTAACTTGATTTAAATAAAAATTTAAATCATTAATTCTCAAAATAAATCATTTTAAATTCTTAAAATCCTTTAAATCAATTAAAAATAAATCATTTTAAATTCTATCTTGTACAGTGTTTAATATTTATATCCTAGATATATATATATATCCTATATTTTAACAACCCAAACATCCCCGTGAAGGAAAGCACGGATTGCTTTGAGGACAAGACAAATCAGAACACAAACAGAAGAACATTTCATTACTTATTACAACGATTCCATCAGAACACAAGAATATACAGAGTAAGAATAAATATTACACAGTTGATAATTATCAGAGATTTAGATACATTACTACAGCGGAAAAAATAATACAAAACATAAATGAAAGAAATACACGGATACAGAGCTTTCCGAATATCACTTCAGCTATAAACCAGGATCTGTGAATATAATATCTGCAAAACCCAACTACTTGATGCCCGTATGGAAAATAAGGGCACCCAAAGTTTAGGTTAAAACAATAAACTCCAGATCAGTCATGTGACTGGTGTGAGAACTAAACAGTTTATTAATCTCTATTTTAAAGTTAGGTAAATCAAGGGACCACGCCTTATAACACGAAAGAGGTTTCCTCCCAAGAATACCAGTGGATAAAACAAACAGTGCAATGCTAAATAAAGAACAATGAAGCTATTATAAGACCTAGGTCCCATCACATAATGCAACGCAAGCCGGAGAATAGGCTTTTCCCTTATAATAGCCAAAGAATGCTTGGTATGCGAAATTTAATCTGTTATTATTACTATAAGTGAAGAAAACAACTTTAAATATAAATGTATCAATCATAGACGACATGGGTAGCATATATCATGTCGCCATACAAGGCTCTACAATAAAAAATGCAAAATGTCATATATTGGAAACTGGATTTCCATCTGTGAACCAAGGCAACAGATAGTCCTCACCGATTCATTAGACTCTCTAGCCTGAGCCTTGGGATCAGAACTTGTAATGACCCGGATTTTTACATCGATCGTAAACACATATATTAAATGATCGTAAGTGTGTATTTACAAATACAATTTTAAATCAAGACTTTAAAATGTTTAAAAACATGTCAAGACTAAAATTTGCATTTTTCTTTTTGTATATGTGATAGCATATTTTAAATAGTGTTGTTTAAAATCATATTTTTAAATGTATGTTAAATAACACTTGTGCATAACAATTTTAAAAGTGCCATTCTTTTGCAAGTACTTTGTTCATGTTTTCAAAAGGATTTAAAACATTGTTTTAACAAACTCTTTGCTTTTAACTTTAAAGCTTCTTTGCCTAAAACATGTTTAATCACCTCTTTATTCTCAAAACCAATGCAAGGAAAATATTTAAATTTTTATATGCATTAAAATTAATAACATGTGTTGTCTAATCCTTTTTCAAATTCAAGATCCCATTACCTACACCATAGATCTTGATAGCAAATAAGATCTCAAGTAAATTATTTTCATTTATACATGCATTGAAACAAGAACATGTATTGTCAAAATCTCTTTCACTTCATGATCTCATTCATGAAGCATATACATGATGGATCATGCTAGCAAGTAGGACCTTTAGGAAGAGTTCTAGGCACATGATAAATCAATTTATATAGAAGCATTTTCGGGTTTTAAATCTTTTTATTTCCTTTCATAAGATTCTCTGAAAATAAAATCCCTTCTCATCTTTCAAAACCTTGGCACATTTGTCAATGAACACATGCATAAAAAGATTTGCAAAATCATATATGGACACCATGATCTTGCCTACACTAGATGATCGCTAAAGCAACGCTTTTCTGAGATTTTTTCATGTCAAATACCCCCATGGCCGAGAGCAAAGTTGTGCAGAAAATTCAAAATTTTAAACACCTTCGAGGCCAAGGTAAGGTAGTTTATATATTTATTGTTAAATCAAAAGTGACATGTGAAAAATATGGCTTGATAAGTCAATAAATTCTTAGCATTTATAGTACTATAATGATCTCAACATTTTGTTTAAACCAAGGGAAAAGATTGAGAAAGAACACAGTGGTACAAAGAACAATTAATGTGATGTTCATAGTAAACCAATGGGGAAAGTTTTGTACATGATATGAGGGGGTTTTAAGGAGGTATCTAGGCTAAGAATGCCATGTGAAATGAGGAGAGAATGTAAGTATTTTGAGAGAGAAAAGCATTTTAAACTTGGTCTTTCATTTGTCAAGAAAAAGCTAATTTTCTGTTTTCACATCATGCATTAATTGCACCAGTATTCTATCATTTTATCACCACTATATAAGGACCTACCCATGCACACATTTCACTCACACAAACAAACAACAAATTCAAAGGGTTTTCAGCAAAGAAAGCTAAGCTTTCAAGCATCTAATGTGAGTAAAACTGTTCTAATTTTTCTGTTTTAAATATCTGCAGTTTTGTTGTTTTGAACCATGTTTTAACTTGGCTTCTTTTATATTTCTGGTTTGAGTGACATGCCTTATATGTTTGCTTGTTGACACGTAGTAGGAATCAGTGATTTGTATATGAAAAACCCTTAAGTATCATAGGTTGAAAGAGGGTGCATTTCCTGTTTGCTTTTACCAGACCCTATTAAGTTTGTGTAAAACTTGACAAATCTAAGTAGATAAGTAGATCTTGGTAAAGGGATTTAAAACGAGGTGCCCTATTTGTGTAAAAACTTTAACATAATCATATAAGCGTTTAAAATAAAACAAAACCTTGCCAAAACTCTTACTGTTATTTACAAAACAAACACAGGAAGCTCTCTGTTTCAAATTCTCAAAGTGGATTTTCAAACCACTTAAAAACCAATTTTGATTACATAATCCTAATAAGTTGACTAAATGATGATTTTTAAAACAAAAATCAAGATTTTTAAGTATGTATATCAAGAGAAATCAAAGGATAGCCTGCAAGTTAAGATGATTGGACATTTTAAGATTCCATTTGTAGATCTTGTTGATATGGCAGTTCGTTATGAGGCACTGGATGGTAAGAAGCCAGTTGCAAAAACAACACAGATGGGAGGACCTAGTGATGAGAATCCAAATAAAAGGAAATTCAACCCGAACTGGAACAATAACAACAAAGGAGTCCCTAAGATGGGAGAAAAGGCCAAAGAACGATTCAAGGACACCAAATGCCACAACTGTTAACAAAAGGGACATATTGCCAAGTTCTGCAACAAACCAGCAGCAAAGAAGCCACAGCAAAACCAGCAGCAACAACAACCATCTCAGCAACAGCAGCAGAAACATCAGCAAGGCCCTGGAAATGCAATGCTGATGAAGACTCTGTATTTCAACTGTCATCAGCCTGGGTACTTGGTTAAAGACTGTCTATTCAAGAAGAGGGCACAACAACCAAAGGTATATGCTATCAAAAGTGAACCATCAACTTCCCAAGATGTGAAAGGCAAGGGAGTTCTTGAAGGTACTTTTGATTTGAATGGCATTGATGTTCGTGTTTTATTTGACACCGGTGCCTCGAACAGTTTCATTTCTTCTGGCACGGTAGGAAAATTCTGATTTATTCCAAAAATTCCCCAAATCTAATTTGCGTATCTAATCCTATTGGCGGGAAAACTGAATTAAAGATGTATTGCGATAATGTGGCACTCTCGTACCTTTCGCATTCCTTTCTTTTTGATTTCTACGTTTTGGATTTCAAAGGATTTAATTTTATACTTGGGATATACTGGTTGAGCAAATTCCAAGCTAAGATTAAATGCGACAAAGAAATCATAACTTTGATAACCAATATTGGGAGCAAAGCTAGGATACCGTGTGGAAAACCTGGTATTCATATGTGTAGCTTCTTGTACGCTTTGGAAGCATTGCAAGAAAATTTGGAGACATTGGAAGTAGTTAGAGATTTCTCTGACGTATTTGAAGAAGTTAAGAGTTTACCCCCACATCGAGAGATAGAGTTCCGCATCGATCTAATTCCAGAAGCCAGACCAATCATTCAACCTAAAAGACGAATGGAACCAAAGGAAGTCATGGAACTCGAGAAGCAAACCCAAGATTTGTTGGCCAGAGGATTGATTAGGCGGTAGTTTTTATGGTTAAGTCTGATGGATCACTAAGGCTGTGTGTTGACTACATGGAGTTAAATTAAGTGACCATCTAGAATAAGTATCCTTTGCCACGAATTGATGTTCTCTTTGACCAGTTAAATGAAGCTACGGTGTTCTCTCATATGGATCTTGCTACAGGATTCCATCAATTAAGGATTGTCGAAGATAGTATTCCTTTAACTGCCTTCAGAGGCCCAGATTTCTTTTATGAATGTTTAGTTATGCCATTCGGATTAACCAATGCACAAGCTTATTTTGTTGACTTGATGAATCGTGTCTTTTGGAAGATTCTGAACAAATTCGTCCTAGTTTTCATTGACGATATCTTAATCTTTTCAAAGACAGGAGAAGAGCACCGATATCATCTTAAAGTGGTATTGGAGACTCTGAGGATTAATGTATTGAAGGAAAAATTTTCTAAACGTCATTTCTAGCAATCTGAAGTTAGATTCTTGGGGCATATTGTGAATGGAGAAGGTATTTCTACAGACCCAATCAAAGTTGAAGCAGTACAACAATGGAAGCAACCCAGAACACCAATGGAGGTCCGTAGTTTCTTGGGATTAGCGGGATATTACAAGAGGTTTATCCAAGATTATTCTAAGATTTCTTCTCATCTGACTAAGCTGACAAAGAAGGGTGAGAAATTTATATGGACTCCAGAGTGTGAAGAGGCTTTCAAGGAGTTAAAGATGAAATTGACAAAAGCACCTGTTCTAGCTGTCCCCGATGGGAAAAGTAAATTTGAGGTTTATACTGACCTTGTGGAGTGGGACTTAGTGCGATACTAATGCAGAATGATCGTGCAGTTGCATATGCTAGTAGACAATTGAAGATTCATGAGAAGAATTACACTACACATGATCTAGAGTTATTGACGGTTGTTTTTGCATTAAAAATGTGGAGGCACTACCTGTTAGGAGGGAAGTTCGATCTTTTAACAGATCACAAACCACTTAAATATCTGTTTTCTCAAAAAGATCTCAACCTGAGGCAACAGAGATGGTTGGAATTCCTTGCGTCATACGATTTGGATATTATCTATACGCCAGAAAGAGAAAATGTCGTAGGAGACGCTCTAAGCAGAAATGCGATCTTATCTCTACTAGAAGCTACCCCAGCACTTCAAGGGAGGATAATGGTAAATCAACGAAGAGATGAGAATCTGGAGAAATTAATTCAAGGGGTTATAAAAGGAGGGGAGTCAGATTTTGAAGTGGATGACCAAGGTATTCTTAGAATTAATGGAAGACTGTGTGCTCCTGATGTTGATGGGCTAAGGCAGGAAGTTTTGGCGGAATGCCATAAATCAAAGCTGAATGTTCATCCAGGAGTACACAAAACGTATAGAGATATGAGACAAGTATTTTGGTGGCCTAGGATGAAGAGAGATATTCTGGCTTATATAAATCATTGTCTATGCTGTCAACAAATAAAGGGTGATAACTAGAAAGTAGCAGGATTACTGAAATCTTTGAAGATTCCTAATTGGAAGTGGGAAATGATATCAATTAATTTCGTCGATGGTTTACCCAAGACCAGGAAGGGATATGAAGGAGTTTGGGTGATAATTGATCGACTGACGAAGAGTGCGCATTTTATTCCAGTGAAACCAACTCGGACTGCAGCTTCGTTAGCCGAAATTTTTATAAGGGAGATTGTACGATTACATGGAGTCCTAGTAAGTATTATAATTGATAAAGATCCCATTTTCACCAGTAAATTTTGGGAGGCACTCCAAACAACTTTGGAAACTAAGCTGAATTTAAGTACTGCTTATCATCCCCAGACAGACGGCCAGATAGAAAGGGTAAATAGGATATTAGAGGACCTGTTAAGAGCATGTATTCTTGACTTTGCAGGATCGTGGGAGGATCATCTACATCTAGTTGAATTCTCCTACAATAACATCTATCAAGTAAGTATAGGCATGGGACCATATGAAGCTCTCTATGGCAGACCGTGCAGATCACCAACTTGTTGGGTAGCATCAGGCAATAAACTTGTTCTTGGATCAGATATGATTCGAGAAGCAACTGAGAAGGTTGAGTTAGTTAAAAGACGAATGAAGGAGTCCCAGGATCGACAGAAAAGCTATGCAGACAAAAGACGAAGGGATCTGAATTTTTCAGTTGGAGACTTTGTGTTTGTGAAAATTTCACCAATCAAGGGAACAATCAGATTTGGTAAGACAGGGAAATTAGCTCCACGATACGGGGGACCTTTCCGTGTTCTTGAGAAGGTTGGATCTCTTGCTTATAGGGTGGAATTACCTGAAAGAATGGATGGGATTCACAATGTTTTCCATGTGTCTCATCTCCGCAAATGTGTTCATGACCCGTCTTTGATTCTAGAACCATCGGTTCAGGAAGATCTTGAGATCGAACCAAACTTGATTTTGGTTAGATACCCAGTCTATGTGGTGGATAAAGAAGAAAAGCGACTTCGGAATAAGGTTGTGAAATTGCTCAAGATACAGTGGAGTGAGAATCCGTATGACTGTACTTGGGAAACGGAGAAGCACATCAAGGAACTCTTTCCGGATTTTGTTGTGAACTAAGTGTTAGCTATCCTATATTTGTTTTGATGTATCCTATGTATGATGGTATTGTATGGTTTGTATGGATGTTATCTTTTGTCTGGAAATGGAATTTTGGGTTTTCATCCCAATGGATTATGGATGTTATGAGGACTCAGCATTCGTAGGACTTATGAACTCTTTTAGTTTACTATCACTTATACTGAAATATGTTCTTTGTTTCCATTTCAGATGGCACCGATATTTAAGAGGACGACTAGGAAGAGACTGACCCCATTACAGAGATTGAGACTGCACACCGGCATCAGTATTCATGAGATTGTAGGTACTCAGGATGATGAGGGGACTAGACGATATGTAGACACTGAGGAGTTAGGCATATACCAGGCGGAGTCTTCCATTGAGGAGGATAGTAGGGATTTCCCCCAGGATCCGGATCGTGAGGGAGATGATGATCAGGTAGAGTACTATGTAGGCAAGGGAGCGGATGGTGGAGATGATGGTGATGATGACGGCAGTGGAGACGACAGAGATGACGAGGATAACATGGATGATGAGGATCCTGAGGATGAGCCAGAGGAGGATCCTGATGATGAGCCTGAGGAGGATCCGAAGGAGGAGCCGGAAGAGGATCCGGAAGAGAAGCCCGAGGAGGACATCCCACTTTCTCAGCCACTGCAGAAGGAGGACATTCCACTTGAGGATATTCCACTTGCGCAACCACAACCTAAGGAGGACATTCCAGATGCATAGCCACAGTATGAGCCATGGGTTCACACACCACCAATACCTATGGATGGGCAGTTAGCAGTCCTATGGGAGCGGCTAGCACAGGAGATGGCACAATACTTGGCTAATGGATGGCATATGGATCCACTCATGGATTATTCTTATCCCGATATGATGCTTTACCCACCCTCTCCAGTTGAGATCATAGAGATTTCGGATGATGATATTCCTAAGGAGATTAAGGAGGCAGTTGAGGTGATCGAGATATCGGACAGTGGGGATGTGATTAGCATTTCAGACAGTGAGGATGTGATTAGCATTTCTTATGATGAGGATGTGATTATCATCCTGGATGACGAGGAGATGATCATCATTTCCGATGACGAGGATATCATTAAGATTAGTAGCAGCTCTGAGTAGGATAAATGGTCTGGGGTGATATTGTTCATATAGTAGTACTAGTAGTATGGCAGATATGTATATTATAGTAGTACTTGTATTTTTCCATAGCCTATAACTCGATACTAGTCGAGTATAGTATTTGTATTTTGCTGTAGTCAGTTTGACGTATGATATATATATATATATATATATATATATATATACATTATCTTCTGCTTATCTTCTATTTACAAATTTCCAGGACGAAATTTTTATAAGGAGGGTAATGTAACGACCCAGAAAATCTGAACCAATTTAAAATTTTTAAATTGGCTAAAATACGGGATTTTAAATATTTAAAATAAATATTTTAAATAAAGGAGATGAAAACTGAGTTTGAATCGACATTTGAAAACGAATATAATTAATTATAATTATATATAGAATTGAAAATGGCGCGGTAGTTCGATAATTCGATTTCAAACTTCAATTGAAAATACCGGGTGCAAAACAATCCGGATTTTAGTGAAACCAAAAATATTTAAATCTGTAAGTGAATATCTTTCTAACGAATCCGACCAATCGAAATTTGATAGCGGGAATCAAAAGATATGTCCAGTTGAAAATTCTGAATAGTCGCTATGGAATTCAGGCCCTTAAAAATGGACATTTTGCAAACGACCTCAGATTTCGACGAAACCACTTTTGTTAGATCCGCAGTGTCAAGTTATTGCTAGATTCCAAATTTCATAATTTTTCGAATCAATATGTGAGCGTGGCAAGGGAAAACGCGTTTAACCGATTTCAGTTGATTTTAATAGACTGGAAATTGGCCATTTTTCAAACGGTCTCAGAATTCGACGAAACTAGTTTTGTTAGGACCGTATAGTCAATACGAAGCTAGAAAATATTTTTCTGGAATTTTTCTAGTCAGTATGTGGCCCCGGTAATTTGAAATGTACGTTTAAAATTCAATATAATGATTTAAATGAAAATTCAACGGAAACTGATTGTAACGATCAAATCAGCTTGCGATACATATCCCATTGTGTTCGGAATGGGGGTAAAACGTTATGGACGACAGGCGGTGGGCCTCGTTTCGAGGTCGTATGTAAAAGTCAACTTTTTGCATAATTAAATAAAAAAATATATTTTAATTCTCTTCCCTCTCCTTATTCATTCAGGCCCCCCCCCCTCAAAAATTAAATCGGCAGAAGGAAAAAAAAAGAGAGAAAAACCTAAGACTATTGATCGACGCCGCAGATCCACCGCTCCTCCTACTCCTTCAATCCGACCGTCCCCCTCGAAGCCATCGCCCCCCCCCCCCCGTCGAATCAAAGCGCGAGTCCCCCTCGAAGCCGCCGACCCTGTCATCGAGCAGCCCCCCCTTACCTCGACGCGACACCACCGAGCACCACCAACCTGCCGCCGACGCCATCTTCTTTCCCCCCCCTCCTCTGTAAGTTTTTATTTATTTATTTTATTTTTATTTTATATAAATTGATTTTTATATAAAGTTTAAAAACTGATTTTTATAGGAGTTTAAAAACTGATATTAGGAAAGTAAAAAAAACTGATTTTGTTTTAAAAATAAAAACTGATTTTGTTTTAAAAATAAAAACTGATTTTGTTTTAAAAATAAAAACTGATTTTGTTTTAAAAGTAAAAACTGATTTTGTTTTAAAAGTGAAAACTGATTTTGTTTTAAAAATAAAAACTGATTTTGTTTTAAAAGTAAAAACTGATTTTGTTTTAAAAGTAAAAACTGATTTTGTTTTAAAAGTAAAAACTGATTTTGTTTTAAAAGTAAAAACTGATTTTATAGGATTTAAAAACTGATTTTTATTAAAAGTAAAAACTGATTTTTTTAAAAGATTTAAGAACTGATTTTTTTAAGAATATTAAAAACTGTTTTTTTAAGATGCATAAACTGATTTAAAAAAAGAACATAAAAACTGATTTTAATTAGATTTATAAACTGATTTTAAATGCAAAGAAAAACTGTTTTTTTTATAAAAAGAAAAACTGATTTTAAAAGCAATTAAAACTGATTTTTTATAGGAAGTTAAAACTGATTTTTATAGGAAGTTAAAACTGATTTTTAAAGGAAATAAAAACTGATTTTCAAAAAGCATGTAAAAACTGAGTTTTGGAAAAGGTTTAAACTTCAAAGAGAAAAAGGTTTGAACTTTAGAATGAAAAAAAAAAGATTGGAACTTTAAAAAGAAAAATCAGATTTTTATATATTGAAAGTCGAAGTAAAAATCAGATTTTTATATATTGAATAGCATAGTAAAAATTCGATTTTTACATGTGTAGAGAATACGGGCGAAAGCGACAAAAGGCGAAGATTTTATGCAAGGAAGTGTCGTGCAGTTGGATAGCTATTGGTGAGATTTCTGATTTAAAAAAAACTATATATGTGTGAAAATAAAAGTGAATTGCTATATATAAATATATATATATATATATATATACGCCCCTCGTCCACAAACCATGAACGATATTTATTGGTTGAAATTGTTGTGAAAATTGATTGATAGTGAATGATTGTTTGGGATTGTTTGTGATTGATATTGGTTGATGGTGGTTGAAAAATACCCGTTTGTGATTGTGATATATTTGGTTGAAACCACATAGGATTAGTTTGTGGAAATGAAATAAATATATACATGCCGCCTGCGTGCGAACTAGATGCATGAACCCCATTGTCAAAAACCGCGAGGTTTTAAGGTAGAGCGAGGAGCCGTACTAGGGACGGTGCCGGTGTAACTACCCTGCCGTTATGCTACCGAAATTTTGAATAATATTCGTGTGTTTGAATTATTTTCATATGCTTAAACTATATTTATTCATTGAATAGAAAACATTCATGTGTTGAATTGATATTCATTCGTTGATTAGAAATTCATGTGTTGAATGGTATTCCTATTTTGAAATAAATTGTTCGATAATAAAAATCACATTTTATCTATATATAAAAACTATAGAAAACATTCATGTGTTGAATTGATATTCATTCGTTGATTAGAAATTCATGTGTTGAATGGTATTCATATTTTGAAATAAATTGTTCGATAATAAAAATCACATTTTTATCTATATATAGAAACTATAGAAAACATTCATGTGTTGAATTGATATTCATTCGTTGATTAGAAATTCATGTGTTGAATGGTATTCCTATTTTGAAATAAATTGTTTGATAATAAAAATCACATTTTATCTATATATAAAAACTATAGAAAACATTCATGTGTTGAATTGATATTCATTCGTTGATTAGAAATTCATGTGTTGAATGGTATTCATATTTTGAAATAAATTGTTCGATAATAAAAATCACATTTTTATCTATATATAAAAACTATAGAAACATTCATGTGTTGAATTGATATTCATTCGTTGATTAGAAATTCATGTGTTGAATGGTATTCATATTTTGAAATAAATTGTTTGATGATAAAAATCCTATTTTATCACCAACTTGAACTATATAGAAAAATAGTGTTTGAGATGAATTGTTTTACAATAAAAATCACATTTTTATTGTATGCAGAAATCGTTGAAATGTGAAATGTTAAAAATAGCCACTTGTTCAAAATAAACATATATGAGTTGAAATATTCATTAATTAGCTAATGAAATGATTTGCACCTATTTATGTAACATTAGAATGACTGGTGTTTTTAAACCAAATAGAAATCAAATATGAAGTTGAATAGAAAATGATAAATGATAAGAACTGTATATATATATATATATATATATATATATATATATATATGTACATGAATATTCATTGAATAGGTTATAGCAAAGGGGCTAGAGAAGAGGAATAAAATTTTGTGCCCGACAAATAGGTACACATTTACTGATTTGTTTGGGTGATGATTTTGAGCCTGTTGGCTAGCCGCTTGGTTTTTTTTCTTTTTCTTTTTGAGATTAGAAGGACCGGGAACGCTATTTGCGATTTCCCGATGCTCCCGGTGCAGGGGAGGTTATGGCGAAATTTTCCAAAATTTTAAGGTGTTAGAAATTTTTTTGAAGTGAAAACGATATTGAAATTGTTGAATGAACTATATTTATATAATATATAAATATAAATAAAATTAAAACGAAACGAGGCCGTGCAGTTCGTATTTTGAAACCGTGATTTCAAACGACTAGTGCGGGAAATCCGACCATTGGATTTTCCCGAAACCTCAACCGTCGGGTTCGCCTTGGAATAATCTTTCCAACGGCACCAACCTTGTAAAAATCCAACGGTTGGATTGTCTGGAATGTTTAATTCAAATTTGAAGAAAAACTGCGCCAGAAACGATTATATTTATATGTAAATATAAATATAATTTTATTAAATCGAATAACGACGCTGTAGTTCGTATTTTGAAATCAAAACTTCAAACGATTGTACCGGGAGATCCGACCGTCGGATTTTCCCGAAACTGGAACCGTTGGATTCGTTTTGAAAAGACCTTTCTAATGATGTAAATTTTGTGAAGATCCAACGGTTAGATTTTCAGATATGTGTAAATCAAATCTGAAGAAAAATAGCGCCACGGCCACGTTTTGGACCGAAACGTCGTTTTGAATATATTAGCTATTTTAAAATAAATAAAAATAGCGATAAATAGTTATAAAATATCATAGGCGATATGGAATGGAAATAAACTGAAATTTGCTTGATTTGTGGGGCTTTTGATGGTTGAATGTGTTTAGTGTGAAAATTACATTAAAGAACAACATTGGTGTTGTCGAATAATTTAACCATTGAAATAAATTGATTTGAAATTCTAAATATACGTGAATTATTTGAGAAGGCCGAGTTAATTCTCATTTCAAATAAGGGACCGACGATTGAAAGTCGAAGATGAAGACGGTGGTCGAAGACCGGAGATCTTCACCTCGTTTGGATGGTAACCGAGGTCCTGATTGGGAGGCATCCCGAAATATGGATAATGAGTGGTGGTCGTTCAGACGTACGTGTTGATCGAAGGGTTTGCGAGGTATTTAGTGCCTCCGGTTTCGTTCAGACCTAGAACGGACTTGTAAATTGACTGTGTGTCCGACATTGGAATTTGTTCTGTGTGATTGATAGCCATCAGTTGCACGGTGTGAATTGTCTGTGTGGCATGCTAAGGTGCAGTGATCAGGGCTTCTGTTGAAAAGCAAAGTCTTGTGGTGATGATCAAAGCACCGCCTGTGTGGCGTAGCTTTGTGTATAACGTAAATTCGCGAGCCTCACACCCCGGTATGAACCTAAAACGGGAGGAAGGACCTCAGGGAGGACATGCGTTTCTTTCTAGCTAGGGTGGTGTCAGTGACCTACCAGCCCTGACATTTATATACTTTTCACCTATGTGGTTGTTGCTGTTGCGAGGCGCCTCGGTTTGATCGGACGATCCGGGTCCGATGGAGTCATTCGTTGGCTCGTTTGCGCCCCAAAGGGCGGGGAGACGTATTGTTCAGGTATAATAATCCACATCGGTGGACCGGCCCTGACGATCCAGGGGGCAGTTGCGGCTGTTCCTGAGACATGGTAGGCTAGATTGTCTCGAATTCGGTAAGGACTATCTTTTGCCTTGGTTCATGACGGAAATCCAATTTCCAAATACGTGACGATGCGGTTTCGATTGTATATATATTTGGCGACATAGTGGCATGGGACGCTCATGTCGTCTATGATTGATAGTTATGATTTGAAATTGTTTTCAAAACATATAGACACTAGCAATAATATCAAATGCCTTTGTTTTATTCGTATCAAGCATATTTTGGCCGTTATAAGGTAAAACTCTATCCTCCGGTTTGCGTTGCATTGTGTGATGGGAACTGAGTCTTATAACGGCTTCATTTTTATAAAAAAAGCATATCGATGTTTAAAAGAAAGATTTGTTTTAAAAGCACTGGCAATCCAATGGAGTAAACCCGTTCCACGAAAGTGGCGTGGTCCTGTGATTAGCCAATTATATATGTGTTGAGTAGATTTCTCATACCAGTCCCATGACTGACTCGTAGTTTGTTTCACTTTCAAACTCGGGTGCCCCTTTTTCTACACGGGCAGCCTTGTATTCAGGTTTAGCTGGTTCTCTTTCTGGATAGCTGGAGCTGAAGATGGATTCTATCATTTATTTCTTTTTATGCTGTTCAGCTCCTATTGTACATATTTTATTTATTTCCGCTGTAGACATTTATGTATAGCTGAACTGTACTTGTACTAAGTAAGATCCTGTATACTGTGTAACTCTGATGATTACTTTTATCCAGTATATTTTGTTGTTCATATCTGGTGTATTTATTTAATTCTGTTCTGCTATTATATGTTTCTGTGTTATATTCCAAAGATAACCTTGTTTCCGTGAGAACGGGAAATCGGGTCGTCTCATCGTGGTATCAGAGCTTTGGTTAAGCTTAGTTCTGGAATATAACATGTGAACGAACTTGTCAGAAATAGAACCAGTAGTGTTCTAGGACGGGTAACTCAATACAGATAGGATCAGCAATATCCTAGTATGAGTAAAGCAGAATGAAATTACACCTCGATAGACACATTTACATTGAAGTATGTGTTTCTATATTTTAAACTATCTTTTCTGTGACCTGACACTTGATCTGCTAATTGCAGAAGTACTAGAAAAATGAGTGCCAGAAACAGAAGGAATACAGAACCCGATCTAGAGGCTTTATTCAAGAGATATCGAAATCTGGGTGGAGAAAAATTCTCGGGCAATGAATCTATTATTCAAACTCAAGCTTGGATGAGTTCTGTCGAAAGAATCTTTGAGCATATCCAGCTAAGAGATGACCAGAAACGGTTAGTAGCATCTTGGGCGCTCAAAGAAGAAGCTTTAATCTGGTGGGAAACAATCATCAAAAATAATCCAGAAGGTGATATCACCTGGGACAGATTCAGAGTGATTTTCCTAGAAAGATTTACTCCTCCCGAAGCAACCGAGAGATTATGTGATGAATTTTCTTATCTAATACAAGGTGACATGACCATTCCCGAATATCATAAGAAATTCAACGAACTGGCTCACTTTGCTCCTCATCTAATTCAAAATCCGAAGAGGAAAAATATGAGATTTATTCACGGGCTTCAAAGGAAATACCAGAATAAAGTATTGGGGCATGTGAAGCTCCCTTTTTCAGAAATGATTTATATGGCTTATCAGTATGAAGATCTCCATAGGAAAGGAATGTTGCGAGATGAAGAAGAAATCAGTTCTAGCAGCAAAAGAAAATTCGAAGCTGAAAGCCCAGAGGCAAGTATGCAGCCTGAGGCCAGCACGAAGGCTGAATTCATAAAGAGGCCAAAGATCAATCAGAAAAAGGTAAAGACAATCATATGCCTAAAGTGTGATCAGCATGGGCATTCAATGAGAAACTGCAGATCTTCGAACAGACGAAAGGATGGCGGGTCTAAATCCGGGATGAATTTTCATGAAAATAGGAAGTGCAGTCAATGCCATGAGGTCGGTCATCTTTCTAAGGCCTGCCCGTTATTTAGAAAATCTGAGGCAATACATGTGAACGAAGTGGCAGAAGTGCCTACATCTCCGTCTGCTCAGGAAAGGCCAGATGTTTTAGAAGGCACGCTAACTGTCAAAGACATCCTAGTTAAAGTACTGTTTGACACTGGCGCGTCACGCAGCTTCATTGCCAAGGATGCAGCTAAGAAACTGGATTTGAATTTGAAAAAGCTCAAGGAACCAATGACTGTCCAGAATCCGGTTGGGGGTTCCATTGATCTCAGTTGGATTTGTGGAGTGCCGGTTTCTTTCTCTCGTTATCGGTTTCCTACCATCGCAGTCGTCATGAATTTCAAAGAGTTTGATCTTATCTTGGGGTTAGACTGGTTGACCAAATATGAAGCTGAAGTCAAATGCGCCGAGAGAGTCGTAAAGGCAAAGATTAAATCAGGTGATTATATAACCATTCCCTGCGAAAGTCAGAATGCTAATAGAAAAGACTTCTGGGCAGCTCTGAATGTTTCTCCAGCCCAAATTGAAAAGGTCCCTGAAGTCACAGAGAATATTCCTGACCTCATCAAAGACATTCCTGTCGTCGAAAACTATGCGGATGTGTTCGAAGAAGTTGTTCGCTTACCTCCGCAGAGAGAAATAGATTTCAAAATTGCTTTAATTCCCAATGCAAGGCCGGTAGTTCACGCTATTCGAAGAATGTCCTTGAAAGAGAAGGAGGAATTAGACAACCAAACACGACAGCTAGTATGGAAAGGTCTGATCAGGCCTAGTTTCTCTGATTGGGGTGCAGCAGTGGTGTTTGTCCCGAAATCTGATGGTACTCTACGGTTATGTGTGGATTATCGTGATTTGAACAAACAGACAATAAAGAACAAATATCCATTGCCGCGGATTGATGATTTGTTGGATTGATTAAATGGAGCATAAGTATTTTCACGAATGGATCTAGCTACAGGTTTCCATCAACTTCGAATTGCCGAAGAGTGTGTTCCAATGACAGCGTTCAGAGGCCCCGACTTATTCTACGAGTGGTTAGTAATGCCGTTCGGCTTATGTAACGCTCCAGCCTATTTCGTCGATCTAATGAACAGGGTATTCAGAGGAGTTTTGAATAAATTTGTTCTGGTTTTTATTGATGATATTCTAATCTTCTCTAAATCAAAGGCCGAACATGAAAGGCATCTGGAACAAGTGTTAGAAATTCTCAGACGGAATGTATTAAAAGCCAAGTTTTCCAAATGTATATTCTGGCAAGATGAAGTGAAATTTCTGGGCTACGTCGTATCGAAAGAAGGAATCGCTGTGGACCCAAGCAAAATCACAGCTATTCAAAATTGGAAACAGCCCAGCACTCCCACTGAAGTCCGCAGTTTTCTCGGATTGGCTAGCTATTACCGGAAGTTCGTTAAAAACTTTTCGAAGATATCTGGCCACTTAACGAAGCTTACAAAGAAGCATTCTAAATTTAAATGGACTCAAGAGAGTGAGGAAGCTTTCGAAGAGCTGAAGTTGAGATTAACGACAGCTCCAGTGTTAACCATCATCGATGGCAACCAAGATTTAAAAGTCTGGACTGATGCTTCTAGAGAAGGCCTTGGCGCAGTGTTAATGCAAAGAGGCCAAGTAATTGCTTATGCTAGCCGTCAACTGAAGCCACACGAGAAAAACTATGTAACTCATGATCTTGAGTTATTGGCTATCATATTCTCATTGAAAATCTGGAGACACTATCTTCTGGGTGAGAGATTTGAACTGTTTACAGATCACCAGTCGTTAAAGTATCTGTTCACTCAGAAGGACTTAAATTTGAGGCAGCAGCGTTGGCTGGAGTTTCTTGCAGCATATGACTTTGAAATTATATATACTCCAGGGAAAGCCAATGTCGTGGCCGACGCGTTAAGCCGAAAGAATGAAATGATCGCCAGTTTCATCATTGCGACTTCGTTGATTGATAAGATATCGGCTCTCCAAGAAGATGACCAATTTATCAAAGGAATAAGTCAGCGAATTCGTGAAGGCAATGCTTCGGATTTCCAGTTAGACAGCGAAGGGATTCTGAGGTTAGAAGGGCGAATTTGCGTTCCAGATATTCCTGAATTAAGAAGAGAGGTGCTTGATGAATGCCACAAATCTAAGCTCAGTATCCATCCAAGTGTGAATAAAATGTATAACGATATCAAACGCACATTCTGGTGGAAGTCGTTAAAAAGAGACATCTCAATATATGTTAGTCGATGCCCTACTTGCCAATTAGTCAAAAGCGACCAATAGAAACTAGCTGGATTATTACAACCGCTAGAAGTTCCTGGCTGGAAGTGGGAACATATTTCTATGGATTTCATTGATGGTCTGCCCAGAACCAGAAAAGGAAATGACAGTATTTGGGTGATCGTAGATCGCTTCACGAAGACCGCCCATTTTATACCTGTCAAATCAAATAGAACTGCTCAGAGTCTGGCGCAGATATACTTCAGGGAAATAGTTAGACTACATGGAGTGCCGCTCAGCATAGTAAGTGATAGAGATACGATATTCACTAGTAAATTCTGGGAGGCATTTCAAGTCGAGCTGGGAACGAATTTAAACATGAGCACCGCTTATCATCCTCAGACAGACGGTCAGACTGAGAGGGTGAATCGCATTTTAGAAGATCTATTGCGGGCTTGTATTCTAGATTTCGGTAGATCATGGGAAGACCATCTGCATTTGGCTGAATTCTCTTATAACAACAACTACCAGGCGAGTCTGACAATGTCGCCATTCGAAGCATTATATGATAGACCGTGCCGATCTCTTGCTTGTTGGGTCGAGCCTGGAAATAGACTTGTGTTGGGTCCCGATATGATTCGAGAAGCTGCCGACAAAGTCGATTTTATTAAGAAGAGATTACTCGCCGCTCAAAGCCGACAAAAGAGCTATGCCGATAGAAGAAGAAGAAGAGATATATCCTTTGAAGTTGGCGACTATGTATATTTGAAAGTATCGCCGATGAGAGGAGTTATCCGGTTCGGTAAAACTGGAAAGTTGGCACCCAAATTTATTGGTCTGTTTCCTATTCTGGAACGGATTGGAACTCTCGCTTATAGGGTCAAACTGCCTGACTGGTTGCCTGGTGTGCATGATGTATTTCATATATCTCAACTTCGAAAGCACGTTCATGATCCAGACTTGATCGTGGAAGAAGCAGCTCAACAGGACATTGAAATTACTCCAGAATTAGCTGTAAGGCGAGAGCCGCTAAAGATTATTGGCAAAGAAACCAAAGAGCTGAGGAACAAGAAGGTTCGCTTAGTCAAAGTGCAATGGAGTGGAGATCCGCGAGATTGTACTTGGGAAACTGAGGAGAGCATTCAGAAAGCTTATCCTAGATGCCAAGTAGATATCTCTGAATGACTCTGGTGCAAGGTACATTTAACCTACTTTGCATTACCATTCAATTCTCTACTCTATTGTTATTTTCTTTTCATAGATGTGCACTTTTAATTATATAGTCTGAATGATTTGTAAAAGGATATAAGATAGATTAGTATATTTTTGAAGGTTAAAAACAATTGGATTGGTTGTAGTGTTGTGTGATTATAGATTTATCAAACCACTTTCGACTTTGTTCCTTTTCGGGGACGAAAAGTTTTAAGTGGGGGAGATTGTAACGACCCAGAAAATCTGAACCAATTTAAAATTTTTAAATTGGCTAAAATAAGGGATTTTAAATATATTAAATAAATATTTTAAGTAAAGGCGATGAAAACTGAGTTTGAATCGACATTTGAAAACGAATATAATTAATTATAATTATATATAGAATTGAAAATGGCGCGGTAGTTCGATAATTCGATTTCAAACTTCAATTGAAAATACCGGGTGCAAAACAATCCGGATTTTAGTGAAACCAAAAATATTTAAATCTGTAAGTGAATATCTTTCTAACGAATCCGACCAATCGAAATTTGACAGCGAGAATCAAAAGATATGTCCAGTTGAAAATTCTGAATAGTCGCTATGGAATTCAGGCCCTTAAAAATGGACATTTTGCAAACGACCTCAGATTTCGACGAAAGCACTTTTGTTAGATCCGCAGTGTCAAGTTATTGCTAGATTCCAAATTTCATAATTTTTCGAATCAATATGTGAGCGTGGCAAGGGAAAACGCGTTTGACCGATTTCAGTTGATTTTAATCGACTGGAAATTGGCCATTTTTCAAACGGTCTCAGAATTCGACGAAACTAGTTTTGTTAGGACCGTATCGTCAATACGAAGCTAGAAAATATTTTTCTGGAATTTTTCTAGTCAGTATGTGGCCCCGGTAATTTGAAATGTACGTTTAAAATTCAATATAATGATTTAAATGAAAATTCAACGGAAACTGATTGTAACGATCAAATCAGCTTGCGATACATATCCCATTGTGTTCGGAATGGGGGTAAAACGTTATGGACGACCGGCGCTGGGCCTCGTTTCGAGGTCGTATGTAAAAGTCAACTTTTTGCATAATTAAATAAAAAAAAATATTTTAATTCCCTTCCCTCTCCTTATTCATTCAGGCCCCCCCCCTTCAAAAATTAAATCGGCAGAAGGAAAAAAAAAAGAGAGAGAGAAAACCCTAAGACTATCGATCGACGCCGCCGATCCACCGCTCCTCCTCCTCCTTCAATCCGACCGTCCCCCTCGAAGCCATCCCCCCCCCCCCCCCCCCCCCCCGTCGAATCAAAGCGCGAGTCCCCCTCGAAGCCGCCGACCCTGTCATCGAGCAGCCCCCCCTTACCTCGACGCGACACCACCAACCTGCCGCCGACGCCATCTTCTTTCCCCCCCTCCTCTGTAAGTTTTTATTTATTTATTTTATTTTTATTTTATATAAACTGATTTTTATATAAAGTTTAAAAACTGATTTTTATAGGAGTTTAAAAACTGATATTAGGAAAGTAAAAAAAACTGATTTTGTTTTAAAAATAAAAACTGATTTTGTTTTAAAAATAAAAACTGATTTTGTTTTAAAAATAAAAACTGATTTTGTTTTAAAAGTAAAAACTGATTTTGTTTTAAAAGTAAAAACTGATTTTGTTTTAAAAATAAAAACTGATTTTGTTTTAAAAGTAAAAACTGATTTTGTTTTAAAAGTAAAAACTGATTTTGTTTTAAAAGTAAAAACTGATTTTGTTTTAAAAGTAAAAACTGATTTTATAGGATTTAAAAACTGATTTTTATTAAAAGTAAAAACTGATTTTTTTAAAAGATTTAAGAACTGAATTTTTTAAGAATATTAAAAACTGTTTTTTTAAGATGCATAAACTGATTTAAAAAAAGAACATAAAAACTGATTTTAATTAGATTTATAAACTGATTTTAAATGCAAAGAAAAACTGTTTTTTTTTATAAAAAGAAAAACTGATTTTAAAAGCAATTAAAACTGATTTTTTATAGGAAGTTAAAACTGATTTTTATAGGAAGTTAAAACTGATTTTTAAAAGAAAATAAAAACTGATTTTCAAAAAGCATGTAAAAACTGATTTTTGGAAAAGGTTTAAACTTCAAAGAGAAAAAGGTTTGAACTTTAGAATGGAAAAAAAAAAAGATTGGAACTTTAAAAAGAAAAATCAGATTTTTATATATTGAAAGTCGAAGTAAAAATCAGATTTTTATATATTGAATAACATAGTAAAAATTCGATTTTTACATGTGTAGAGAATACGGGCGAAAGCGACAAAAGGCGAAGATTTTATGCAAGGAAGTGTCGTGCAGTTGGATAGCTATTGGTGAGATTTCTGATTTAAAAAAAACTATATATGTGTGAAAATAAAAGTGAATTGCTATATATAAATATATATATATATATATACGCCCCTCGTCCACAAACCATGGACGATATTTATTGGTTGAAATTGTTGTGAAAATTGATTGATAGTGAATGATTGTTTGGGATTGTTTGTGATTGATATTGGTTGATGGTGGTTGAAAAATACCCGTTTGTGATTGTGAAATATTTGGTTGAAACCACATAGGATTAGTTTGTGGAAATGAAATAAATATATACATGCCGCCTGCGTGCGAACTAGATGCATGAACCCCATTGTCAAAAACCGCGAGGTTTTAAGGTAGAGCGAGGAGCCATACTAGGGACGGTGCCGGTGTAACTACCCTGCCGTTATGCTGCCGAAATTTTGAATAATATTCGTGTGTTTGAATTATTTTCATATGCTTAAACTATATTTATTCATTGAATAGAAAACATTCATGTGTGGAATTGATATTCATTCGTTGATTAGAAATTCATGTGTTGAATGGTATTCCTATTTTGAAATAAATTGTTCGATAATAAAAATCACATTTTATCTATATATAAAAACTATAGAAAACATTCATGTGTTGAATTGATATTCATTCGTTGATTAGAAATTCATGTGTTGAATGGTATTCATATTTTGAAATAAATTGTTCGATAATAAAAATCACATTTTTATCTATATATAGAAACTATAGAAAACATTCATGTGTTGAATTGATATTCATTCGTTGATTAGAAATTCATGTGTTGAATGGTATTCCTATTTTGAAATAAATTGTTCGATAATAAAAATCACATTTTATCTATATATAAAAACTATAGAAAACATTCATGTGTTGAATTGATATTCATTCGTTGATTAGAAATTCATGTGTTGAATGGTATTCATATTTTGAAATAAATTGTTCGATAATAAAAATCACATTTTTATCTATATATAAAAACTATAGAAACATTCATGTGTTGAATTGATATTCATTCGTTGATTAGAAATTCATGTGTTGAATGGTATTCATATTTTGAAATAAATTGTTTGATGATAAAAATCCTATTTTATCACCAACTTGAACTATATAGAAAAATAGTGTTTGAGATGAATTGTTTTACAATAAAAATCACATTTTTATTGTATGCAGAAATCGTTGAAATGTGAAATGTTAAAAATAGCCACTTGTTCAAAATAAACATATATGAGTTGAAATATTCATTAATTAGCTAATGAAATGATTTGCACCTATTTATGTAACATTAGAATGAATGGTGTTTTTAAACCAAATAGAAATCAAATATGAAGTTGAATAGAAAATGATAAATGATAAGAATTGTATATACATATATATATGTACATGCATATTCATTGAACAGGTTTTAGCAAAGGGGCTAGAGAAGAGGAATAAAATTTTGAGCCCGACAAATAGGTACACATTTACTGATTTGTTTGGGTGATGATTTTGAGCCTGTTGGCTAGCCGCTTGGTTTTTTTCTTTTTCTTTTTGAGATTAGAAGGACCGGGAACGCTATTTGCGATTTCCCGATGCTCCCGGTGCAGGGGAGGTTATGGCGAAATTTTCCAAAATTTTAAGGTGTTAGAAAATTTTTTGAAGTGAAAACGATATTGAAATTGTTGAATGAACTATATTTATATAAATATATAAATATAAATAAAATTAAAACGAAACGAGGCCGTGCAGTTCGTATTTTGAAACCGTGATTTCAAACGACTAGTGCGGGAAATCCGACCATTGGATTTTCCCGAAACCTCAACCGTCGGGTTCGCCTTGGAATAATCTTTCCAACGGCACCAACCTTGTAAAAATCCAACGGTTGGATTGTCTGGAATGTTTAATTCAAATTTGAAGAAAAACAGCGCCAGAAACGATTATATTTATATATAAATATAAATATAATTTTATTAAATCGAATAACGACGCTGCAGTTCGTATTTTGAAATCAAAACTTCAAACGATTGTACCGGGAGATCCGACCGTCGGATTTTCCCGAAACTGGAACCGTTGGATTCGTTTTGAAAAGACCTTTCTAATGATGTAAATTTTGTGAAGATCCAACGGTTAGATTTTCAGATATGTGTAAATCAAATCTGAAGAAAAACAGCGCCACGGCCACGTTATGGCCCGAAACGTCGTTTTGAATATATTAGCTATTTTAAAATAAATAAAAATAGCGATAAATAGTTATAAAATATCATAGGCGATATGGAATGGAAATAAACTGAAATTTGCTTGATTTGTGTGGCTTTTGATGGTTGAATGTGTTTAGTGTGAAAATTACATTAAAGAACAACATTGGTGTTGTCGAATAATTTAACCATTGAAATAAATTGATTTGAAATTCTAAATATACGTGAATTATTTGAGAAGGCCGAGTTAATTCTCATTTCAAATAAGGGACCGACGATTGAAAGTCGAAGATGAAGACGGTGGTCGAAGACCGGAGATCTTCACCTCGTTTGGATGGTAACCGAGGTCCTGATTGGGAGGCATCCCGAAATATGGATAATGAGTGGTGATCGTTCAGACGTACGTGTTGATCGAAGGGTTTGCGAGGTATTTAGTGCCTCCGGTTTCGTTCAGACCTAGAACGGACTTGTAAATGGACTGTGTGTCCGACATTGGAATTTGTTCTGTGTGATTGATAGCCATCAGTTGCACGGTGTGAATTGCTTGTGTGGCATGCTAAGGTGCAGTGATCAGGGCTTCTGTTGAAAAGCAAAGTCTTGTGGTGATGATCAAAGCACCGCCTGTGTGGCGTAGCTTTGTGTATAACGTAAATTCGCGAGCCTCACACCCCGGTATGAACCTAAAACGGGAGGAAGGACCTCAGGGAGGACATGCGTTTCTTTCTAGCTAGGGTGGTGTCAGTGACCTACCAGCCCTGACATTTATATACTTTTCACCTATGTGGTTGTTGCTGTTGCGAGGCGCCTCGGTTTGATCGGACGATCCGGGTCCGATGGAGTCATTCGTTGGCTCGTTTGCGCCCCAAAGGGCGGGGAGACGTATTGTTCAGGTATAATAATCCACATCGGTGGACCGGCCCTGACGATCCAGGGGGCAGTTGCGGCTGTTCCTGAGACATGGTAGGCTAGATTGTCTCGAATTCGGTAAGGACTATCTTTTGCCTTGGTTCATGACGGAAATCCAATTTCCAAATACGTGACGATGCGGTTTCGATTGTATATATATTTGGCGACATAGTGGCATGGGACGCTCATGTCGTCTATGATTGATAGTTATGATTTGAAATTGTTTTCAAAACATATAGACACTAGCAATAATATCAAATGCCTTTGTTTTATTCGTATCAAGCATATTTTGGCCGTTATAAGGTAAAACTCTATCCTCCGGTTTGCGTTGCATTGTGTGATGGGAACTGAGTCTTATAACGGCTTCATTTTTATAAAAAAAGCATATCGATGTTTAAAAGAAAGATTTGTTTTAAAAGCACTGGCAATCCAATGGAGTAAACCCGTTCCACGAAAGTGGCGTGGTCCTGTGATTAGCCAATTATATATGTGTTGAGTAGATTTCTCATACCAGTCCCATGACTGACTCGTAGTTTGTTTCACTTTCAAACTCAGGTGCCCCTTTTTCTACACGGGCAGCCTTGTATTCAGGTTTAGCTGGTTCTCTTTCTGGATAGCTGGAGCTGAAGATGGATTCTATCATTTATTTCTTTTTATGCTGTTCAGCTCCTATTGTACATATTTTGTTTATTTCCGCTGTAGACATTTATGTATAGCTGAACTGTATTTGTACTAAGTAAGATCCTGTATACTGTGTAACTCTAATGATTACTTTTATCCAGTATATTTTGTTGTTCATATCTGGTGTATTTATTTAATTCTGTTCTGCTATTATATGTTTCTGTGTTATATTCCAAAGATAACCTTGTTTCCGTGAGAACGGGAAATCGGGTCGTCTCAGGTAGATTGTAATGACCCAGATTTTTACATCGATCGTAAAGGCACATATTAAATGATCGTAAGTGTGTATTTACAAATACAATTTTAAATCAAGACTTTAAAATGTTTAAAAACATGTCGAGACTAAAATTTGCATTTTTCTTTTTGTATATATGTGATAGCATATTTTAAATAGTGTTGTTTAAAATCATATTTTTAAATGTATGTTAAATAACACTTGTGCGCAGCAATTTTAAAAGTGCCATTCTTTTGCAAATACTTTGTTCATGTTTTCAAAAGGATTGAAAACATTGTTTTAACAAACTCTTTGCTTTTAACTTTAAAGCCTCTTTGCCTAAAACATGTTTAATCACCCCTTTATTCTCAAAACCAATGCAAGGAAAATATTTAAATTTTTATATGCATTAAAATCAATAACATGTGTTGTCTAGTCCTTTTTCAAATACAGGATCCCATCACCTACACCATAGATCTTGATAGCAAATAAGATCTCAAGTAAATTATTTGCATTTATACATGAATTGAAACAAGAACATGTATTGTCAAAATATCTTTCACTTCATGATCTCATTCATGAAGCATGTACATGATGGATCATGCTAGCAAGTAGGACCTTTAGGAAGAATTGTAGGAACATGATAAAATCAATTTATATAAAAGCATTTTCAGGTTTTAAATCTTTTTATTTCCTTTCATAAGATTTTCTGAAAATAAAACCCCTTCTCATCTTTCAAAACCTTGGCAAATTTTTCAATGGTCACATGCATAAAAAGATTTGCAAAATCATATATGGACACCATGATCTTTCCCGCACTAGATGATCACTAAAGCAATGATTTTCTGAGATTTTTTCATGTCAAATACCCCCATAGCCGAGAGCAAAGTTGTGCAGAAAATTCAGATTTTTAAACACCTTGGAAGCCAAGGTAAGGTAATTTATATATTTATTGTTATCAAAAATGATATGTGAAAAAAATGGCTTGATAAGTCAATAAATTTTGAGCATTTATAGTACTAGAATGATCTCAACATTTTGTTTAAACCAAGGGAAAAGATTGAGAAAGAACATAGTGGTACAAAGAACAATTAATGTGATGTTCATAGTTTACCAATGGGGAAAGTTTTGTACTAGATATAAGGGGGTTTTAGGAGGTATCTAGGCGGAGAATGCCATGTGAAATGAGGAGAGAATGTAAGGATTTTGAAAGAGAAAAGCATTTTAAACTTGGTCTTTCAATTGTCAAGAAAAAGCTGATTTTCTGTTTTCACATTATGCATTAATTGCACTAGTATTTTATCATTTTCTCACCACTATATAAGGGCCTACCCATGCACACATTTCTCTCACACAAACACACAACAAATTCAAAGGGTTTTCAGCAAAGAAAGATAAGGTTCCAAGCATCTAATGTGAGTAAAACTGTTCTAATTTTTCTGTTCTAAATATCTGGAGTTTTGCTGTTTTGAACCATGTTTTAACTTGGCTTCTTTTGTATTTCTGGTTTGAGTGACATGTCTTTTATGTTTTCTTGTTGACATGAAGTAGGAATCATTGATTTGTATATGAAAAACCCTTAAGTATCATAGGTTGAAAGAGGGTGCATTTCCTGTTTGCTTTTACCAGACCCTATTAAGTTTGTGTAAAAGTTGACAAATCTAAGTAGATCATTAAATCTAGGTAAAGGGATTTAAAATGAGGTGCCCTACTTGTGTAAAAACTTTAACATAATCATATAAGTGTTTAAAATAAAACAAAACCTTGCCAAAACTCTTACTGTTATTTACAAAACAAACACATGAAGCTCTCTGTTTCAAATTCTCAAAGTGGATTTTCAAACCACTTAAAAACCAATTTTGATTACATAATCCTAATAAGGTGACTAAATGATGATTTTTGAAACATAAATCAATATTTTTAAGTATGTATATCTAGAGAAATCAAAGGATGGCCGAAAGTTCAACTTTGGTGTACCCCCGGTGCAACACTTGGTTTGGGATGATGGTATTTGGCCTGAAGGAGCATGAAAGGATGAGGATCATAGGAAAAATGTAAATTTAATCTTTATATTAATAACTTTGGTAAATTAAATGAAAAAGGTTTTTAAAACTGGTTTTTGGGTTCAATGGGTTGGGCCCGAACTGCTCGGAGGTGAAGGGACTAGGGGGTGCGGTCCAGGGGGATTGGTGTGTCAGGGTCGTCTGGTGGCGTGGCCAAGAAGCGGTGGTGACTGATGGTCGAGGGAAGGAGGTGTGGGGTTGTTCTTGGATGATGGGTTTTTGGGTTTAAAAAGGGGGCACGACCATTTTACTGTTCAGGCCGAGGTTGGTGACTGGGAGGTGGCGACATGGTTTGGTAGTGGAGGGTGACGTGTGGCAACGACCATTGGTGGCTGGAGGGGGCCCACGTGCTTGTGCACGTGCACAGGCCTGGAGGAAAGAGGAGTAGGAAGAAGAAGGGGGTGGTACTCATGGGCGCACGATATTTTGGTGTGATCGAGAGGGAAAATGCTGAAGACCGGGGACTTGGTACTTTGGCAAGTGATCAGCCAAGTTGTATTTTCCAAAAACATGAGAACCGGGCAAGTTTTCCTGAGTGCACACCAGTGATTTCCAACCTAGTACTTTGTAGAATTGGTACTTGGGTATTTTTGAGTTTAAACAATGGTTTTTAAATATTTTTCAATTTTTTTTTGAATTTAAATTATTTTTAAATTAAAATAGGAAATTAAATATTTAAATAAATTTTTTATTTAATTGGCAAGAAAAGAAAGAAGTGAATCAGGATTGTGTTTCATCAGAAGTGGAAAACAAATACTAAAACTGTAAATTTTATTAAATTATAAATTTAGTTTATAATTTAAATTAGCATTTATTTAGTTTTTTTTAACATACAAAGTATAAGAAAACGTATGTGAAACATACGCCGAAATTGTTTATTGAACTATTACCTCAAGATACGAGAAACCGGTCATACACAGGTTTGTATTTTACGAAATCAGAACTGTGAATCATATTTAATCGTGTTTAGATTAATAATTTAAAAAGGGAAATATTCGTTAATCATTTCAAAGAGACCAAAATAAAGATTTCACTTTGAATTGATTATATGTTGTACGTCAGAGACTTTAAATTTGAAGACGAAGATATACACGGACTATTTTTGAATAGTGCCTTCGGTTTGTCCAAACCCAGGACAACTTGTATGGACGAATGTCTGACAAAGTAATTCTAACGGATCACGTATGTTGATCTTTTCAAACGTATTTATATGGTGGCAGAGGAATTCGTTTCTCTCACCGTATACCTATAATATATTTTTGAGGAAATCAATTAGTGATCGGGAAGTTTTGACAATTTGCCATTCCAAGAAAATAAACCAGTGATGGAAATGTAAGTCTAGCCTCAAGCCTCACTTCCAGGAAATGAAAAAAATCGGGTAGGCAGCATGGCTATGTGGGTCGCTCCCATTAGGGTGTAGCATTACCACATATCTCGGGAAATTCCTTTTGTTTCTTAATCTACCGATTCTGCCCATTCCGAAATGGTTGCCGTACACAACCATTCGTGATATACTCTCGATACACTCAAGAGAAATGAGTGGTCGGTAATGTGAGGGTCAGGTTGCAAGACGTTCTTGTTGAAACCAGGTATATTTTCCTCTAGAGATACATCATCGAAAGGTGGTCCCATACCTTGTCATAGTTGCAAATCCAATTTCCATAAGCGCCAAGCAATTTTTATTTGCATACTATATTGGAGAATGTGAGATGCAAGCATTCTTCTAGATTCTAAATTATTTGTGAAAACACCCAGATACTATGATAAAATATGTTTTCAAGTATACAAAGTGTTTTTGATCTCATAAGGTAAAAACCCGTTCCGTATTTACGGCATGGTCTTATGAGATATTTTTATTTATTTTAAACTGTTTACTCATACCAGTCCCCTGACTGACCCGGAGTTTATTTTTCTGTGTTTCCCTTAAACTCTTGGGTATTCATAACGCTTGTAATGAATAGACAAGTGAATCAGGATTGGATAAAACTCAAGAAGCTCGGATGGAACTTTCTGTGTACTGATCTACTTATCTTATCTACTGTGTAATTAAGTCTGCAAGTTAGTCGTCAATGATACGTATAATTAAAGATGTACTATGAATGGCTTGTATCATTAGATATATGATGCTATGATGTAATATGTTCCACTGTGTAATATTATGAAGTATCATCTTTTTGTAAAAAAAATCCGCTGTGAGATTCTAATGTTTCTGTGATTTTATCTTCTATCTATTCTTATTCTTATTAATGGCACGACTTCCGACGTGTTCAAAAGTTGGGTCGTTACAGAGCTCGAGCGACCCTTGGATCGTCAGGTCCGGTCCACATGGAGTGGAATAAACTTAAACCCTGAACATGCATTTCCGCGCCCTATGGGGTGTAAATCTGGTCAGTACGTCGACCATGTCCATCGGTCCTGGATCGATCGATATATCAAAGGCACCTCGCATTCCAACAACCGCATGAGTCAAACTTGTCAGGGCTTGTAAACCACTGACATCACTCCTTGCTAGAAAGAAATGCATGCCCTCCATGAGGTCCGCTCCCGTTTTTGGTTCACACCGAGGTGTGAGGCTCGCGAATTAACGCTACACAAAGCGATGCCACAAAGGTCGTGCTTTGATCATCAACCATAAGACTCTGCTTTCAACAGAAGCCTTGATCATTTGCATCTCAGCATGCCACACAGACAATTCACGCTATGCAGCCGATGTCGATCAATCACACAGAATGAAATCCAATGTCAGACACACAATCCATTTGCAAGTCCGTACTGGGTCTGAATGAAACCAGAGGCACCTTATTCCTCACATATCCGTCAATCTCCAAGTACGTCTAGACGATCACCAACTTATTCCCTCCTTTTTGGTGTACAACCCAATCAAGATTATCAGGAATCTTCCAAATGATGTGAAGACCTCCGGTCTTCAACCACCGTAATCATCTTCGACATATCATCATATCGGTTATTCAGAATGGGATAAACCCGACCTTTCCGAATAACTCGCGTATATAATAAATAAGTGCTATACGAACACATCATACGCCTCATTCTAATCCATAATATTCTTTTATTCAAATATTCTTTTCACCTTTTAAACCTTATTTTCTTGAATTGATAATTTTAGTTGTCACATTTCATCAGTCTCTAACCGTAAATTAGTAAGAGAACAGTTCCCTCAGTATTAACCCAGAAGGCCGAAACCAACATCAGATCAATTCCCCGGAAACCATTCAACTTAGCTAATCTCCAGCTAGTTTTTAATTTTCTTAACTCCATTGGGTTTAAGAATAGTATTTTTAAATATATCCTTCACGAAAAACCCAAAATCTTTTTCCATTAATTATGGAATCATTACGGAAAGCAGATCAATATATATAATCGATATAAACTTCCGTATCCAACCAATAATATAAATGGAATAACGACAAAGCCTTTTAAATTCCATATATAGTAACGGTCTTCCTCCATAGAAGCTCTCTTCGGTTATTACCAAATCGAATTCCATTCCATTCCAATTTATATATTGGAAAACTTTACTTTGGAAAATTTACATTAAATCTCAATAAAAAGATTTATAAATTCAAAATCACATTTCACTGTTAATCGGGTTAAAGAACGAATATCGTTTAAAACACAGTCCACGATAAACCCGATTCATATTCCATCAGTCTCTAACTCTAAATTAGTAAGAGAACAATCCCCTAAGTATTAATCTCAAAGGACGAAACCAACATCCGATCAATACCTAGAAGATCATTCAACTTAGCTAATCTCCAGTTAGTTTCTAATTTTCTTAATTCCATTGGGTTTAAGAACAATATAATTAAAGATACCATTCACGACAAACCCAAAATCTCATTCAATTGTTAATCTAGCTAAAGAACAAGTGTTATTTAAAACACCGTTCACGACAAACCCACAATCCCATTTGATATTAAATACAAGGTTCCGAGTAGAAAATATATCGGCTTATATTCAATATCCAATGCTGAAACCAACAAATATCGTATTGGAATAACGATATATATCTTCCAAATTCCTCTGCAATATCCGTATAATCACGAAATCCAATATCGAAATATTCCGAAGATAATTTCAATTCAAATCCTTTCCAATTCATATATGGGAAATTTCTGGTTATATCAAAACCATTCTCAATCCATTTATTTATTTAAAAATATTGGGTTATAATTCTAGTTAATAACTAGTTCATTTCAATAAAAATATATTTTTATCTTCACAAACGTGGAATTTTTAATTCCAACTATTTCCAAATTATTTATTATGATTTTACACAAATTATGTTTATGTTTAATAATGTTATCAAGGCCCGTACGGTCGATTTCCATATACGGTCATCGAACTGCACTTACAGCGACCTTTTCCAAATTTGATTTGGACATAATTTCGAATTCGAACATTAGATTTCAAATGTCTTATATTCCTTGGAAAGTTCTTTTCGATACGAACCCAACGGTTCCGGTTTTAGGAGAAACCGATGGTCGGATCTCCCGCAACCACAATTCAAAGTCAATGGTCAAAATTCGCGAACAGTTCTATTCAGGCCATTAATATATATATATATATATATATATATATATTTCATCGATTTCCATTTAGAACGTATTTTATAAATCGTTTTAACTTCGTTTTAAAAACGATTTCAACTTCATATTCATTTTAAATTAAAATTGAATATTCTATATCATTAATATGTAAATGATGATATTTTCAAAATATTAGATTTTGAAATCACTTCCATTTCGATATTCATTATAAAAATGTATATAATCGATATAAATATCGTTCGCGTCAAAATGGCGCATATCTAATCAACACGGCCTTATATGTTTCAATAATTTGTGTCCATCAAAATCGGACATCAAAATCACATTTTGATCCTTTACTGAATATTATTTTAAAAATATTTGTTCGTTTTGATTTGGAATCAGACACAGGCAATTACCATATAAAGTGATTTATATGGATTTTCATACAACACATGTATATCAAAACAATGATAAATCATCAACCATCATTCAAAATGCACCACACAACTACATAAGCATTAATTATAAATAATTAACGCTTACATCACCCTGCCAACTAATCGATCGACATACAACTAAACAATTGGGACTAGTGTACGTCAAATGTCATCCCAACACCGGTGTGGAGTTTCAACCAACAAAGACTGAATATTATTTGTGTAGTTGGGCGATGTGTAAAATTTATCGTCCCAATCCATATTAATCAAATGAGTGTACATATATAAATCGTCTGATTTGTAAATGAATATTTTATTCATTTATCTAATAAAAATGATATTTTTATTTTTCTAACATATTTTAGAAAATTTCGATGGTATAACGGCGCGACACTACAACCATGATAAGGTCTAGCCTTATCCCTCGCCTCATAATGGCGTACGTCATACACAACCCAAATCATATCAATTCGTTTCACACCTCAATCCAATATTCAAACAAATACATCAACCAACAAAAAAAACCAAACATACAAGTCATCCATGGTCTGTGGACTACGGGGAACAGTTCATATACGCAGTTATGAAATAAATAACCGTATAAAGAAAATTAAAGTGAGGAGTTCTCACCTTGAAGCTAAACCAAATGTCATGACTCTTCATATGCAGAAAATCTTCCCCGTGCTCACCTTTTGTCACTTTCGTCGTCCGTATTCGCTACATATATAAAAATCACATTTCTATGTTCTCTATTATATAAAAATCATATTTTTTATTCGATATTATATAAAAAATCATATTTTTATATTCGCTAAAAATTAAATCTTTATATCGTTAACACATAGATGAAAATCATATTTTTATCTCGCCACTTCATATATAAAAATCGAATTTTTATTTCAAAATCCTATGTGCAAAAATCACATTTTCACCTCGCTAATCATCATAATAAAAATTCCATTTTTATAAATCTAACTTCTTGATAAAAATTCTATTTTTACTAATCTAACTTCATAATAAAAATTCTATTTTTATTTCAAAGCTATTCAAATAAAAATCACATCTTTATAAATTAGCTTTCCATATAAAAATCAGATTTTTATTTAATTGAACTAAATAAAAACCAGTTAAAAACCCATTGTGTTTCAATTGGAGGAGGGGCTAGGTGGTTTGCTACTGAACTGAGGAGGGGGTGCTGCGTGGCTTCGTCGGATGTAGGGCTGGGCTTTGCAGTGGCGGCGCCAGAGTCAAGCTAGTCGGATGGGGGTGGTCGGCGGTTTTTAGAAGGGTTTGGTGGAAATTGGACTAGGGGATTTCGGGTTTGAGAGGGAGGGAGGAGTGTGGCTGGAGGTCGGCGCTAGGGAGGGGCGACGCCTCGTTGGCGGCGACGTAGGGCTCTGGCTACGTGGATGTTGGGGCAGCGGTGGAAGACGATGCACGATCCCGTTTTCTTTTTCTTTTTTTTATTTCTTTTTTATTTCGATCTGAAGTGTTGGAGAGAGAAGAGGGAAAAGGGGGGCCTAATATATATAATTCAATTTAATTATTATTTTTCTCCAATAAAAATTGACTTTTCGTTTGAACCACAAATCGAAACCACCGACTGTCACCCCATAGCTAATTACCCCCATTCTGAACATAATGGGATATGTTTCGTAATCCAATTTTATCGTTTCGACCAGTTTTCATTGAAATTAAAATATAAATCATTATATATTGAATTTAAATGCACATTTTAATTTACCGGGGCCACATACTGACTTCAAAAATTCTAGAAAAAATATTTCTAGCTTCTATTGACGATACGGTCCTAACAAAACTAATTTCATCGAATTTGGTGGTCGTTTGAAAAATGGCCATTTTCCAGTCGATTAAATTCAACTGAAATTGGTCAAACGCATTTTAGTGCGCTACGATCACATATTGATCCCAAAAATTATGGAAATTGGAATCTAGCGATAATTTGACATCACAGATCTAACAAAAGTGGTTTCGTCGAAAACGGAGGTCGTTTGCAAAATTTCCATTTTTAAGGGCTTTATATATATATATAAAATATAAATTCCATAGCGACTTTTCTGAATTTTAAACTAGACATAACTTATCATTTCTAAAGTGAAATCTCAGTTTCTTAACTTCATTAGAAAGATGTTGTTAATCAGTTTCAAATATTTCTTGTTTCATCCAATTCTGACTTATATTGAATTTTGTATGTTCATTTGAAATTAGAAATCGAATTTTCGAACTGCCGTCGCCATTTCAGGCTCGAATTATAACTAAAACAAATTTATTCGTTTTAACTTCGTCGAATTTAAATTCCATCGTTATTATTTAAAATAATTCATTTTAAATATTCAAAATCCATTAAAATCGCCAAAATAAATTTTTTAAATTGGTTCTGATTTTCCGGGTTGTTATATATATTCTAGACAAAATATGTTAGTATATATTTTATAATCAATAATGTAAATAACTGAAACAAGATTGCTGTCATCAAATTCCATTCTCCAACAATCTCCCCCTTTTTGAAGATGACAACCTTGATTTATAAAATATTCATACATGATATTACCTGTTGATTTATTTTCTTGAATACTCCCCCTTTCACCATGAATTTCTTCTGACTCCTCCTTAAACTATGCCTATTTCTTATTTTATAATTTCTCCCCCTTTGTCATTATCAAAAACTAACTTAACTATAATATCCTATACTAGAATATGATATACTCCCCCTAAATCTATGTATTACTATACTAAACTATATCTAATTCTAAATATCTATATCTAAATAACTCCACCTAAATCTATGATATATTTGATCCTAATGATTCACTCTATACTATTAAATAAGAAAAAAAAAGAATATAAACATTGAATAAACTATGTAATTCAAACAATATTTTATAAACGAGTTACAAGTCATTAAAGTTTTCACAATAACACGTATTTACAACTAATATACGTTTTACAACGCATGTACGAATAAACGAAATTCTTAAACGTCTAATGCTTTTTGACAATTAGGGACTTACGAATTGGGCAATGGGGATAATGGAGATAGAATTCTCTGCTTTGCTCAACTACATTCCCATCAATGTCAAAGCAAACTTCGCCTATGCAAATTACTTGGTCATCTTCTTCCATGCCCTCGGTTTGTGCTTCTTCTTCTTCCTCTTCTATTTCTTCCTCTTCTTCTTCTTCTTCCTCTTCCTCCATTTGGTTATCATGCTCGATAACAATTGGAAATGTGGTTATCCATAACAAATCGTTGCAAATTTCTCATTATTTTCCCTTCCCTCTCATGCTCCTTATTCATTCTTATTTGGAGAACTTGAATTTCAGTGAGCATTTGCAGTACATTCTCCATTTTCTCCTCTAATTTCATCACTCTAGCGAGCGTCAATCATTGAAGTGGACCTTCGGATGGTCCGACGAATGAAACGTGGGTGGTTTGGTTGTTATTATTAGACTGGAGGCCATCGATTTATTTAGTTTAGAATTTTTTTCAGAAATGAAATGAGAAGATGAAGAAGAAAATACAAAATAAGAAGTTTAAATAGTAGTTATCACTACCTTTTGGTGGGAATTAATTTTAAAAAATTTGGTAGTTATATGTCGACATACCATTTTGCACTTGTCAACAAATATATATTTTTATTTTTCTTATTATACTTTATTATATTATATATTAACATTTGTTTCTCTATTTCACTTAAAGAACAAATGCTTAAGTCTCTTCTAAATTTAGTAAATAATGCTTCATTTAAAGGTTTTGTTAATATATCTGCTTTTTTTTTGTTTCTATGAATTTAAGTGAAATTTTCTCTTTACTTACATCGTCTCTTAAGAAATGATGTCTTATATCTATATGTTTAGTTCTCGAATGATGAGTTGGATTTTAGGTATATTTATAACCCTCATATTATCGCAATATATTGGAGATTTATTTAAATCTAATCCAAAATCTTTTAGAGTTTGTTGCATATATATTGTTTGTGAATAAGCCAAAGTAGCAGATATATATTCTGATTCATTTGTTGACAAAGATACTGTATTTTGCTTTTTACTAAGCTAGGAAACTGGTGAATGTCCTAAGAAGTGACACGTTCCATTAATGCTTTTACGATCGGGCTTGCATCCCGCATAGCCAGCATCACAATAAGAGATTAAATCAAATGAATCATTCTTAGGATAAAATAATCCAAAATATAATGTATGTTTTACATATCGTAGAATACGTTTTACAGCTTTTAAATGAGTTTCCTTAGGTTGTGATTGCTATCTTGCACAGAGACATACACTATGCATTATATCTTGTCTACTAGCAATTATATATAATAATGATCCTATCATTCCTCTATATAATTTTTGATCAACATCTTTTGACGTATCATCTTTACTTAGGGATATATTATTTGCTATAGGTGTCAGCCTTTCATTAGTTGTGGTTAAATTATATTTATTAATTAAATCTCTAGCGTATTTTTCTTGATAATAAATATCCCATTCTTCATTTGTCGGATTTGTAAGCCTAATAAAAATGTGAGTTCACACATGTGACTCATCTCGAATTCTAGGGTTATAATATCTGAGAATTGTTTATTCATTTGATTATTGGTTGATCCGAAGATTATATCATCAACGTATATTTGTACTAATTGAATATCATTTTTACTTCTCTTAATAAACAGTGTATTATCTACCTCACCAATCTCAAAGTTTGATTGTAATAAGTAAGTTATTAATCGATCATACCATGCTCTAGGAGCTTGTTTTAATCCACATAATGCTTTCTATAATTTATGTACGTGATTTGGAAGTTTTCATCTTCAAAGAGAGGAGGTTGCTCTACATATGTGTCTTCTTTAACATATCCATTTAGGAATGCACTTTCAACATCCATTTGAAATTATTATGATTAGCGAAGTTAATAAAATTCTAATCGCTTCTAATCTTGCTACAGGGGCAAAGGTTTCATCATAACATATTCCCTCTTCTTGACAATATCCTTGTGCTACTAATCGAGCTTTACTTCTTACGACCTCATCGATTTTGTTCATTTTATTTTTTATAAACCTATGTAGTTCCAATTATAGTTTTATTCTCTGGTCTAGTAACAAGTTCCCATACATCATTTCAGGAAAACTGATTCAATTCCTCTTGCATAGCAAGGATCCATGAATCATCGGGTGATGCTTCCTTTGTCCAATAATTTAAATAAACGTTGAATTATTCATATTATTTAACTGGTTTCTAGTCCTAACAACAGATTCAATATCTCTTAAGATATTCTCTACTGGATGATTTTTAGAAGTTTGATTCTTCAATTTGGTTGATGAATTTCATTATTTACTTCATTAATCATATTTTCGCATTCGTCTTCATTATTCTGTGTTGTATTCTAGTAATTTTCATCAAAAGATACATTTAAAGTTTCTTCTATGATATTAGTCCTTATGTTAAAAACTTTATATGCTTTACTTCTCTCTGAGTATCCAATAAATATTCCTTTATAGGATTTCGAGTCAATTTTGTCTAAATTTTCTTTAGTTGTAAAACATTTACTCCCGAATATTTTAAAATATGATACTTTGGTTTCTTATTATACAAAAGTTCGTATGTTATATTATGAGTTAAGGGTCTTACTAAAATTCTATTCAATATATAACATGCTGTTGCAACTGCCTCAGCCCAAAAATTTCTTTGTAAGTAACTATTAGATAACATAGTTCTCACACACACTTGATCGATCTATTCTTACGTTTAACTACTCCATTTTGTTAAGGGGTTCTAGGGAAATAAAAATTATGGGTTATCCCCTTTTTATTACAAAATTTTCATTTTCGAACTCTCCACCATAATCACTACGTATTGCTTTAATTTTTAAAGATAATAAATTTTGAATTCTCTTTGCAAAGGTTTTAAATTGGTAAAAGGAATCACTTTTATTTTTAAGAAATACAGTCAGGTAAATCTAGAAAAATCATCGATTATTATGTAAACATATCTATTGTGATTTAATGATTGAGTTTGGGATGGACCGAATAGATCCATGTGAATTAACTCTAATGGTTTCTAGATTGTAATTTATTCTTTTGATTTAAATGAACTTCTTTTCAATTCTCAAAATTGGCATGCGCCACATAAATTATTTACTTTAAAATTTAATTTTAGGCAACCTACTAATTAACTCCAAATTTGTAATCCTAGAAATGTGTTTGAAATTTACATGACTGAATCTCTTATGCCAAATCCAAGGGTCACTTGTATTGGCTATGAGACATAAATTATCGTAAGAAATTTTCATACTTAATATTTTTTTCTTTCTATCTCCTTCGAATATTTTTTTTGAATTCTTATCTTCTATATAACATTTATCTTTTTCAAAATTGATTTTATAGCCTTTATTGCAGAGTTGACTTATACTTAGTAGGTTATGTTTTAAATTCCTAACTAATAAAACATCAATATTAGTAGGAGTTTTAGAATTCCCGACATTTCCGGTGCCAACTATATATCCTCTACAGTTATCTCCGAAGCTGACCATTCCACCATCCTCATATACTAGATTATTCAGTAATCCTGGATTTCCCGTTATATGGCTTGAACGGCCAATATCCATTTGTCCTTTTTGATCTCCGTCATTTTTCCATCATAATTTGAATTTTCAACAGCCATGTAACACACCTTTTCAGAATTTGAATTTCCAATAGCCATATAACACACCTTTTCCTGTTTTGAACGACAATTCAGTAGATCACTTGATTTTTCAACATGATTGAATGCAAACTCTTCTAACATTGATACAACGCATGAATTAAGACTAGTATTAAAAATAATTTCAAGATTTTCCATTTAATATTTCCAAAATTCAGATGATGAACTTTTGTAAACCTATGCTCTGATACCAATTATTAGGAATGTGGATTAAGGATCTTAAGGCAAAACTAACACTAGAGGGGAGAAAATATTTTTTAAAGAGGTTATGGAAAATGTAAACAATCTTGAATTATTATATGAATCAAACAATGATTATCACACCAAAATGATCACAAAAAGAATCATAGACACATATATAAGTAAATATAAATTGCATAAAAGGAAAGATAACACCAGATTTTATACTGGTTCGGACTACTCCTACGTCCAGTCCTACACAACGCTGGATTGTGCAGAGTTTTATTAAGACTAGTATCAATCTTACAACACCCTTATTTCACGACTATATGGTTCGCGCCTATTCCACCACCCTTGATTTCACTTTGATATCACTTTAAACTGAGTGTAGTTGATAGAGATTGAGAAGAGATTGAGATAAAAGGAAAGATACCACTTTAATATCACTTTAAACAATTCCCAAATGATTACAATATCCCTAGAACTCTTCAATATCACTATAAACCAAGTGTAGCTGATAGAGATTGAGAAGAGAAGAAGTTTGATGTAATTTGAGTAGAAATCGGCAAAATGTAGAAATCAATAAATTTATGTATAATAATGGTGGTATAAGATAGGATGATTCTAGAAGAAGAAGTAATTAAAAATTTGGAATTAACTCTTATTTATGGAAGTTGAAAGGTTGCAAAGTTTCTGAAGTGTTTCAAAATATGAAAAGACACTTACTTTGAAAATTGAAAAAATGACAGTTATATGCCGACATGCCCAAATATGTACGTCGACATATGCATGTTGTTTTTGAATTTAAAATCATTTTTCAAGTGTTAAAACCAATATATATTTTATGAAAATTCTTGAATCAAAACTAGTGTTTTAAAATGAGTTTTCTAAAGTGCAAAAACATATAAAAATATATTATAAACATATTTATAAAATTATCTGATATAAGACTATAAAACATATATTATAAACATGTATGTGTATTATAAAACTTATAAACACGTATGTATTTGAAATCATAAGTAAAACCTATAATAATTTGAAATCATTTAGAGAAGGAGTTTGAAAATTGTTCTGAAATTAATTTGAAAACAAAATTTGGAAACAAAATTTGAAAACAAAATTTGAAAATAGAGTTTGAAAATAGAATTTGAAAGCAAAATTTGAAAGTGCTAACTAGGAGTCTTACATATTTACTAGACTCCATTACTTGACAATCTTGAGCTCTTGAACTCTTGATTATCTTAATACTCATGAGTCTTGAATTCCTTGATATCTTGAATCTAAAATACTATACAGTCTTTTATATTTATATCCTGCATATATATATATATATATATATATTGCATAAACATATATATATATATATATATTCTAGACAAAAGATGTTAGTTTATATTTTATAATCAATAATGCAAATAATTGAAGCAAGGTTGTTTTCATCAAAATTTCATTCGCCAATAGCTTGACCAAAAGCAAAAGGTTTATTCCTATCAAATCGACTAGGACTGCATCGAAGTTGGCTCAGTTATATCTTAAGTGGATAGTTTGATTCCATGGGACTTCGAAGAGTATTAATAGCGATCGAGATCCGTTATTCACTAGTGGATTCTGGAAGAGTTTTCAAGAGATGTTGGCAACCGAGCTATGTTTGAGTATGGCTTATCATCCTCGGACAAATGGTCAAACTAAGAGGGTTAACCGAGCATTGGAAGACTTTCTTAGGGCATGTATATTTTTGAGGATCATGAGAAGATCATCTACATTTGGTTGAGTTTGCTTATAATAACAATTACCAATCGAGTATTCGAATGACACCATATGAGGGTTGTACAGTAGACCGTGTAATTCTCCATCCAGTTGGTTAGAAACGGGCGAGAGGTTAGTACTTGGGCCTGAGATGATAAGAGAGACGACGAATAATATTGAGATCAGTCGACAACGAATGAAGGCAGCCCAAGTTCATTAAAAGAGTTATCTCGATAAAAACCAAACAGAATTTGAATTATCAGTCGGAGATTTGGTGTATGTTAAGGTTTCATAACTAAGGAATGTGGTTCATTTTGGGAGTAAAGGAGGTTTAGCACCAAGGTTTGTTGGGCCATTTCCGATTATCGAGCGTATTGGAAAGCTCGTTTATAGATTGGATTTACCTGAAAAGATGGTGAATGTGCATAATGTGTTTCATGTATCGTTTCTATGAAAGTTTGTGCACGACTCGAATGTTGTGGTATCTCCTGATCATCTTAAAGATTTAGAGGTCGAGACTGAAGCTTTTAGGCCTCGTAAGCTGCTTCGCATCATAAGCAGTGCCACAAAACTGCTTAGGAGGAAGACTGTTAAGCTATTCAAGGTGCAACGGAGCAAGGACGATTGCACATGGGAAATGTCAAAAGAGTGTATGAAGTCGACCCATCGAGAACTCTCCAAATGGTATGTCCCATATATCGTATCTTACTTATACCATTGTATCTTGCATTATTAGAGTTCTGCATGCTAGAGTAAGATATTGATTCAATGGATTGTTAGATGCTAGATTGGATACTCGTGGATGGTAGGCATGCAGGGTATTATGTTTGCTCGTGTTTACTTGGAATTTCGAGGATGAAATTCCTAAAGGGGGTTGAATTTTATGGTCTATATTTTACGTATTGGAAAATCATAAAATAATTATATTTTATCCCCTAGTGGTTGGATCATTCTCGTATTTTAATATGTTGTTCATGAGGATGTAAGACATGTCCATGATTTTTACCGAATCGACTTGTGAGCATTTCCCCTTGTGAATATCGTATTAATTGTAACTTTTAACAGGGATCGAATTAGGTGATGAAATTGTTCTCATCGGATTTGAATGGTGGTTTACGATTCCGTAGATTAATCAGTTGAAAGATTTGATTCAGCGTTTGGAAGGAATCGTTGTTTTAAGTTTTAGTTTCTATTAGGCAGAATAATTAGCTGCTAATGGGATGATTATTCAAGCCCATTAGGCTAATGTACTGTAGTTATAAATAACGGGGTTGAGGAGAAAATTAGGGTTCCTCTCTTCATTCAAACATTAGGTTGGGCGCCTATGATACTTTGATTCAACCTAACCCCTAATTTCTTCATTCTTTTCATTAAAATTCATCATAGATTACATCTAAAGTCTAGATCATCATCGAGGAAGATTAGATCATCACTATTTCATCAATTTTGGGGGTTTTGTATTATTTTACAAATCTGATTTCACCGATATTGCATTGGATCTAGAAATTAGGGAGTGCTAGATATCTCTCACGGGAAAACTACAGATTATATAGGTAAATAAGGATTAAATTCATATGTTATATGTTAAAATCACCGTAGATCTGATCATATATGTTTAACTCAGATTTAAACGTCTTAGGAAACCTAACTTAATCACATAAACTGAGAATTCGTTAGTTTGATCATGATTTTGCGTATGTATAGATCCAATCCATGTTAGATCTTTGTTCATGATATGTTTGTGATGTATTAATGATATATTCATGTTTGTATGATCTGTATTGGATGAATAACAATTTGTTTTGATTGCATTGTTTGAATTGGTTACCATAGATCTTAGGATTGAGGAACAGAGAAAATCAAAGGTTCAAACAATCAGATTCAGACGAAATTTGATGGAAGAGCTCTGGATGACGATACGAGGGAACTCAGAAATTTTGGGTTCAAAATGCACTAACTATATGGATCGGTATTGGTCCATGGCCAGTGGACCAACCCTGGTCCGTCACAGTGCGATGGATGACAAAGATATTCACAGTGTGGCTTCGTGGAAATAAATCGAGGTCACCTGCAAATTTCCAAGTTGTTCAGAAGAAATTTGGGATGGTTCGACGTTGATTGTTCGAGCATTAATCGGTAGGCTGATAGGAAAATTCATCGGGCAGGAATATAGGTTCGAGGATGGACCAGTAAGAAGTGCTCGAAGACAGGATGAGGATGGACCAACACTTAACCGAAACACAGATAACTGTATGGACCGACACTGGTCCAAGGATGATGGATCGGTACCGATCCATCAGGCATAATGAAATGGGATTGATTTTTTGGGAGCTTATTTTTGGTTGCTTCCAAGGGTTGCTAATGAAGTTTGGTACTAAATGGATTTCAGATGGTTGATGCGCAACTCAATGATGGATAGTGCTTCGATTGTTAATTCAAGTTGAAGTGGTCAAAGCTAGACCGATGTAATACTGGTCGCTGGATGATGTACGATTCAGTATGATGATGGATTAACTCTGGTGGGAGTTGATCATATATGTTAATGGAATTGTTTTGAGAAGTAGATCGAACTAAAGATGTGATCGCCGAGAAGAAAGGCTCGATAGATTTGAAGTGCCAAGGAATCGTTGTTATTGAAGGTTCTAGATGGCTCAAAGCAGGGGTATCATGGGACACCCATCAGGATCAAGTTGGATCGTGTACCCCGAATCTAGCTTTGGGAGTGATCTAGTCATCTCGAATGGAGGAAAACATACACAAGACAGATATATGACAGTCCGCCTAGTGTCGGGGTTTTCCATTAGCCCTTAATGGACAACAATGGCTTGTCATTCGATGATCGATGTATCCAATGCTTTAGTCGGTGATAGCTATGATATTGATTACTATGAATGCTATGGTTGATTGTGTGCTTTCTTCTCTGTTTTCTCTTGGTAAGCTATCACTATAGGTCATTGAAGAGTAGTCGGATTGGGGGACGTCCTTTCCTATTCTGGATCGGCGTATGATAGATGATTATCCTATGTCAATCTTTGTGTTGCTGGACAGATCGGATGATTGAATTGTCTGTACTCATATATCATGTGTAACTGTTGTTAGTTATTTTATCGCTCATTAAGAATGTTGTCTGACTCAAGGTTTTATGTTTCCCTCTTATTACCTTGGGATGTTCATTAATTGCATTGATGAGCATACTAAGATAGAAGTTAGCAAGTTTTGGTGTCGATGATGCTATGCAGAGAGGACTATGAGGTTGTCGTATTACTACTATTTATTATCTAGATGTCTTGTTATTTCCGCTATCTGTTGAGATTTTATTATACTTTGATAGACATATAATGACGCTTGATGTACGGATTATCATTTTCACAGTGGTTTTATATTAGTGACTTTGAGATGTTATGAAATTTGAGTTCCATTCTGTTGTTCTTCAGTACTATATCCTATTGTATATTTTCTATTATATGTTATCCCTACGCTATGAGTTATATGATAGAGTTATTTCTAGTTATTCTTTCTTGATGATCACCCCATATTGGCCTAGCATAGCATACAACACACTTCTTCTTAGTTTGGTGCAGGAGTTATGGAGCGGTCGTCACATCGATTTTATTGCAAAATAAAATAGAATACATATTATATCATTCCTATTTATCCATAACTCATTTTTAGTAGAATATAATATGCGAAGGTGAAATACAAAAGATAGAAAATAATATAACAAAATGTTATTGCAAATCAGCACGCCCACTTATTCCAACGAATATATCGTAAATTAAGTCATATATTTGCAACACACTTATTCCAACGGATATCTGACTCATTTCAGTAGAAAGAATAAAATAAAACTGTTTACACTTTTACTTAATAGAATATGTGAAGGAAACATTTTCAAGTACTCAAAAAACATTTCAAAATCGATTTTTTGTTGTTGTTGAAGAAAGTTCCATAAATCACCACCGTCGTTTTTAAAAAATGTGCAGTTGCAACTGCACATGTTTACAGGTCTTTACGCATATACTTCCAATTTCAACCATATATTTTTGATGAAAAGTTAAAACAAGTATTTCTAAAAACCTGTTTATTCATGAGAAAAAACATGTAAAATGCTTATGTCTTGACAAAATGCACAAAACCTGCAGGTAAGTCTTGCATGGCTAAATAAAACTAAACACTTTCATCAATTATATAAATGATAGAATATGTTATAATTTCATGACAATAAAGTCAGTATGAATAAACGTATTTTCCTTTATTACATAAAAATTTTTAAATCATAAATGTATGCAGTTAAATTGCATATAAAAATAGACCGTTAAAGCACATGATCGGCCAAATACAACGACATTACAAGGGGTCCAATTACTAAAGAATCTAATCAGTCATTAAAATTTATAGTTGTTGAAAACTTCTGATCTTCATGTTACCTTCTTTTTTTAAATAAAGTTTTGATTAGCTTGCCTTTGTGTTTAAGAAATTCCATTACAAATATCTTTGCAACAGCCATTGTTTCACGCTGCGCTGGATCCAAAAGAAATTATATCAACAAAGAGAATTAGTATTCCGTTCCAAACAACAAATGCTGAAGTGCTGAAAATCTATGATAGCTGTGCCTATCCTAGAGGTTTGAATTTGGATGTCGATATGTAAGCAAAATAATTCTATGAGGTTGAAGGTAGAAATATTTGTCATTCAATCATAGTTAGGTTTCCGATAACTCAACAGACGAAGATCAGAAATTTACATGTTAGTGTATGTAGTAAACATAATATAATCAGAGTATATTGTTTAATTAAGTAATGTTTTTTAATATAAATGAAGCCTAACACAAAGTTTCTCGTGCCTTGAAGCATCAGTTATGGACATTGAAGAAGCAAGATATAAAGTAACATGGAATGCATGTAATAAAATTTCTCGTACCTTGAATTCTGAACTTGTTTTCAACTAGATAAATTTCTTCCACTGATTCATACATTTAATGTTAGATGGTTGTAACCGAAGTCTTTCCTCTATAGACTTCGCTTGTATCACCTACTGAACTAATCTACATTTCGATTCCCGCCAAATACCACTCATTTGTTGAAAAACTAGTGTTTTGTGCCAACTTAAATCCAATTTAAACCTTGCCTGCGGTAATCAAAATTCGGCATAAAGTGTATGAGGTAAGCAATAAATATAAGAATTAATCCTAAAACAAAAGGGAGTGTCACCTGGATGCTTTCCCATAAAACATCCTTCAATTCGGTACTAAGTTGCCTTCATTCACTTAGCGTAACCAAAATAATTTCTCGAACAAGTGGTCCTAAGTAAGAAGATAATTTGGCCAATCCCTATCCTATTGGTTCTCCTACACTATTAAATTCAACTTCTATTTGCTCTGAAGAATTGAATGGATGTCTTCTAACTTTGGTTGGCCCTCTAGGTTTTCTTCTCAGTTTTCCTTCCGACTGAACTACGTTGTCTTCAACTGTTTGTATGTTGTCTTGTATTTCAGCATTGTTTCCAATACGATTTGAACTTAGTTATTTTCTACTTCATGTAGGTGCCTTGTATTTCAATATTCTTTTCTAGTTCAATATAAACGTCTTCTTCTACTTGATTGTCTTCGAACAGCTCTTCCCTTGTATGTTTCTTTCTGTGTTCGTCGATTTCTTTCTATATGTGACCTTTCCTTTTCACAGCCCTACTCTTCTTCTCTATTTATATATATAAAAATTTAAATTGTTGAATGATACAGAAGTATAAATGAAAAATAAATAATGATGGAAAGTTTGTACTTGATATTTTTCTGTTGCATGTGGATTGTCTTCATTGTCTACTTGATTGTTTTCAAGCTGCTTATTTTTTGCACTTTTCTTTTTTTGTTCATCGATTTCTTTTTGCATGCGTCTAGCTTTCACATTCCCACACTTGCTCATTTGTGTATCACAATCAACAAACTAAATAAACTATACCATTTTATTAGGTATAATTACAATTACAACAATAACAAAATAGTAATAACAAAAAAAATTATGAAACAAATACAAGAATACAAATATATTTATATGTATATAATTTTATTAGTTATCAACTATATTAGCCCTAGAAATGTCAACTTTTTGCTTGGAATGTTGTCTCACATAAGGAGGACAACTATTTAGTTGTAAACTGCGCAACGTGAAGTACACATGTAACTTCATCCCAAACACGTGGCAACAGAATTGTGTACTTTAATTTGGACAAAATATTTGCTATTTGCTTGTACAATCATCTAATATTCATGTCAGGTTTAGCTGGCAATGATAAAATGTTGCTCCGAATACAAATATTATTGATGCTTTCTAAGTTTTTTTTTTCAGTTGGCACAGTCATACAAATTCTTTTGTGCTATTTATTTATTTTAACACCGACGGGTGTATAGGTTTATGGACAGACAATCAAGAAGAATGATAAACAGTTGAGCATGTTATGACAATTGCACATTTGGATAACCCAAGTGGTTTTGTCAAATAGTCATAAACATGAAATTACATTTACACATGTTCCTCTATATATTAAAACTAAATATTGCAAATCTCAATTGTCCATAGTAAAATTGCTCTTAAATTAAGAAACTGATTTACTAAATGCATCATATATATCAATTCCATTATTCCATAAATAATTTAAGTCTTCTACCAATGGCACCAAGTACACATCATTATCATTTCCAGGCTATTTTGGACAAGGAATTATTAATGTGAGCATAATATTTTACTTTTTCATACATAACATAGGCGTGAGGTTATACGTCACAAGCACTACTGGCCAACAACTATATTTGGAGCTCATCGAGGCAAATGGATTGACATAGTCTGTAGCAAGACCAAGTTTGAGATTGCGTGGATCAGATGAAAATGATTTTCATTTCTCATCCACGGCATTCCATGTTACAGAATATAGAGGAAGTCAGACTTTTCCATCACTGCTTTTATTGTTGAAATGCCACCTTATGTCTTCTACCATTTGTTGAGATCTATACATTCTCTAAAATTTTAGAATGATTGGGAAATGCCTCAACACTTTAACTGGAACACCTCGTATAGTCTCCTTAGTGTCCTATTTATCTTCCATCTCCAAGAGTTACATTTTGGACAACTTTCTAAAACTAGAAACTTTTTTCTAAAAAGAAAACAATCATTCTTACAAGCATGAATCTTTTCGAGCCCCATGCCAAATACTTTGAGAAATTTTTTACATCATACAAAGTCTTAGGAAGTACATTATTCATTGGCAACAACAACTGTAGTACTTTCAAAAGCTTATCAAAACTACTATTGGATAATCCAACCTCACATTTAAGATTATACAAAGCAGTGGTGGCGGAAGTTTAGTTTGATCTACACAATCAGGATATAAGGGGGTTTCTGCATCCTCCGAATTCTTAATTAAATAATCCTCACGTTTTTTAACATCTTCATCTTCTTTAGCATCAGTAAAAAAAGCATGATTTAAAAAATCTTCATCTTCAAAATGAATAGCTTTAAGTAGATCAAATGTATTATCCAACTTCATGTCTACGTCCACATTTAATTGTTCTCCATGTTGACACCACTTAGTACTGCTCTTGTACTTAGGATGCATCCTCCTTATAATTAAATTCTCAACGATAATGTGATCATGTTGTCGACTAAGATTTTGGCAATCTAAATAAGGTTATAAAAGTTTCTCTACATTTCTTTTGTTACTCTTTGCAGCATCTACGAAACATCTTTCCCCTTGCAAGTACTCCTTAGAAGTTCTATAATGAAAAAATCAACATAATAGTTGAGTTTTAAAATCAAATATTTTTATTTACAAAAATTAAACATTGCTGAAATATCGAATTATCTATTTACCTGCGTAAATAAACCTAATATTTTTCCATCAACATATAACTAAGGATACACATGGGAGGAAAGAGTGCTCCAGCTCCAAAGCTAAAGAGAAAAAAGATTGCTACAGCATAAAGCGCATTAAATTTGAACTCACTCTGTTAAGAAAGACAAATTTGTCAATGAATATTGACATATTTGAATGAACATTTCCTGACCAAAACACACATTTCTAAAAATAAGGAGAGATGCTTAATTATTGTATATTATGTTAGGAGAACAAACTTTAACCTATATGCTAAAAATCTTGAGTGACTTAAACATTATCTAAGATACTGTGAGAAGGCAGGAGAGATGCTTGATTATTGTATATTATGTTAGGAGAACATACTTTAATGAAGCAAACCGAACTTCCTGGCCGACCTAAACCGAACAAGAAGGTGGACTGCTTTGAGAACAAGACAAATCGGAATGCAAACAATAGAAGATTTCATTGTTTATTACGACAATTACATCAGAGTACAAAAATATATCAAAGTATGAATAAATATTACACAGAAAAAAATATCAGTGATTTAAATTACAAAGCAGCGGAAAAATAATACATAACACAACTGAAAGAAATACATGGATATAGAGATTTCCGAATATAGTTCAAGTTGTAAATCCAGGATCCTCTGAAAGTAAATATCTGCGAAAACCAAAACTACTAGCTGCCCATGTGAAAAATAAGGGCACCCATGGTTTAGGTTAAAAAAATAAACTCTAGGTCAGTCATGTGACTGGTGTGAGAACTAAAATAGTTATTAACTTGATTTTAAAGTTAGGTAAATCAAGGAACCACACCGTATAATACGGAACGGGTTTACCCCCAAGAATACCAGTGCATAAAACAAACAGTGCAATGCTAAATAAAGAACAATGAAGCTATTATAAGACTCAGGTCCCATCACACAATGCAACGCAAGCTGAAGGATAGAGTTTTACCTTATAATAGCCAAATATGCTTGGTACATGAAATTTATCTTTTATTATTACTATAAGTGAAGAAATCAACATCAAATATAAATGTATCAATCAAAGACGACTTAAATGTCCCATACCACTATGCCACCAAATACAGGTTTACAATTAAAACCGCAAAGCTCGTATTTCAAAGTTGGATTTCCATCATGATGGCTCCTGTTCCGAAAGATTGATCGCGTAGTGCAATTCCCCACGGCTTACGTACCAGCGAGAGAAAACACCATAATGCACTATTCGCACTATATTCAGGATATCGAGTAGCACCACGACTTATGTCCTAGCGAGAGAAAACACCGCTTACTCTATCCTTCTGGGAATCGGGAGGTGTGCCCTATCCCTCCTGAGCGTGGGGCGACCACACTCAGCTCATCTCGGTCGACCGAATCCATGACACCACTAAGGTATATGTCCTCTAAAAAGTATACTGATCTAACCATCAGTTCACCACCATACCGGGGTGAGAGGCTCGCGAATTAACGCTACACAAAGCTGTGCTTTTTAAAGCTGTACTTTGATTATCATCCATCAAACTTTTCTTTTCAACAAAAGTTTGGACCACTGCATCTCAGCATGTCAAACTGTCAAGCCATACCATACCACTGATTTCTGCCAATATATAATCTCAGAGCTCGTAAGTCTCAGAGAAGGGATTTAAGCAAGAGAAAAAAAATTCCACCACCAAACAGATATATATTTAGCAGAGATCAATGAATAAAGTATAATGCAATACAATGTCAGACACACCATCCATTTACAAGTCCGTTTTAGGTCTAAACGAAACCGGAGGCACCTTATTCCTCGTCCCGTATGTCCAATACAGGAGAGAGACCCTCGAATATCTGTACAATCAACAAGTACGTCCAGACGGCTACCACTGTAGCCCCCTCAAGGTAGCTACTCCAATCATGGGCATCAGTAGCACCCATCCATTCGATGTGAAGATCGTCGGTCTTGCACCGTCTTCAATCTCTTCGACTTATCATTGAATCAGTTATTCAGAATGGATATAAACCCGTCCTTTCCGAATAACCCGCGTATATTATAATCAAGTGATATAAACACACAACATACGCCTCATTCCAATCTAGAATATTCTTTTATTCAAATAGTCTTTTCACAATTTAAACCAAATTAAGGTTTTCCAAACTAGTCGCGATTAGCGAACCTTATCGAAGTAATCATTTGTTTTATTTCCCAATCCCAACCTATTCATCCCATGGAGCAAAACTGGGAATACTCCATATCTAACACCACAGTGTTATCAGTAAAATTAATTACCATTTTCCGTTCAAATCTAATTAAAGATTTAACTATCGCTTGGAGTAAAACTGGTGGTACTCCATTCTTGATCATTTTCTTGAATCGATAATTTTAATTATCACATTTACTTTTCAATCTAATTAAAGATTCATTTAAACTCCATTTAGTTTTGATCTCCAAAAATCATTATTTAATTATTATTCCACTTAGGAAATAAATCCTGTCTTTACCTCGGTTAAAGAACCAATGTCATTAAAAACACATTTCACGATAAACCGAAAATCACATTCCATTAATTATGGAATCTTCACGGAAAACGCATCACTATATATAATCGATATAAATTTCTGTGTTCGACTAATAATATAAATGGAATAATGACTAAGCCTTTTAAATTCCATATATATTAACAGTCTTCCTCCACAGAAGCTCACTTCAATTATTAATAAATCGAATTCCATTCAATTCCAATTTAACATAGTAAATTGGAAATCTTTACTTTGCAAAAGTTTCCATTAAATTTAAATAATAAGATTTATAAATTCCAAATTGTATCTTCACTATTAATTGGGTTAAAGAACAAATGTGATTTAAAACACCATTCACGATAAACCCAAAAATCCAATTATTTTATTCAATTCCAATTAAATGTTAATTAATTGGGAAACTTCACTAAATCTTAATTTAAAGATTTATTCCCTTCTCAAATGGGTTTAAGAACAGTGTTATTTAAGACACCATTCACGATAAACCCAAAATCCAATTCTTTTATTCAATTATAATTAAATATTAATTAATTGGAAAACTTCACTAAATCTTAAATTAAATATTTATTATTTTCTCAACTAGGTTTAAGTACAGTATTATTTAAGACACCATTCACGACAAACCTAAAATCCAATTTGATATCAAATACAAGGCTTTGAATAGAAATTATATCGGCTTATATTCAATATCAAATTCTGAAACCAACGGATATCGTATTGGGAATAACAATATCAGTATCCTCCAAATTCCCATAACAATATCCGTATAATCGTGGAATCCAATATCGAAATATTCCGAAGATTATTTCCATTCAAATCCATTCCAATTCATATATTGGAAATTCTGGTTATATTAAAACCCATTCTCAATCCAATATATTTATTACTAAAAATAATTGGATTATAATGCTAGTTAATAACTAATTCATTTCGATAAAAATATATTTTTATCTTTTTAAATATGGAATTTTTCACAAAAATCATTCCAAATCATTTATTATGATTTTTCATAATTTTCCCATATTTTAAATAATTTTTATAAGGCCTGTACAGTCGGTTTCCAATAATGGCCACCGAACTGCACTTACAACAACCTTTTCTGAAATTGATTTGGACATAATTCCAAATCCAACCGTTAGATTTCAAATCTCTTATACTCATTGGAAAGCTCTTTTCGATACGAACCTAATGGTTCTAGTTTTAGGAGAATCCGACGGTCGGATCTCCCGTAATGTCAATTCGAAGTTAATGGTCGAAATTCGCGAACGGTCACTGCGCGGCGCGTTCTATTCAGGCCATTAAATATATATAATATATATTTTATGTATATTCCGTCGATTTTCATTTAAAATGTATTTTATAAATCGTTTTAAATTTTGTTTTAAAAACGATTTCAACTTCATTTCAATTTTAAATCACAACTGAATATTCCAGTACAAATTCGTTTTAAATTAATTTCAAAACGATTTCAATTTCATTTCAAATTTCAAATCAAATTTGAATATTCCTTAATATATTCATTTTAAATTCATTTTTAAAACGATTTCAATATCATTTCAAATTTCAAATCAAATTTGAATATTCCTTAACATATTTAATATTAAAATAATAATATTTTCAAGATATCAGATTTTGAAATCACTATTCGATATTCATTAAAAATGAATAAATTCGATAGAAAATCATGTTCGTGTTAAAAAGGCGTTTAACTACTTAACACGGCTTCACATTTCAATATTTTCGTGTCCATCCAAAATCGGACATCAAAATCACATTTTGATTATTCACTAAATATTATTTTAAAATATTCATTAATTCTAAAATGGAATCAGGCTCAATCAATTACCATATAATTTTAGTTATATGGGTTTCCTACATCGCATGTATACAACAGTAATGAAAAACAATCATTAAATATTCATACAACATCCAGAGTGCATTTTACAACTGTATAAGCATTAAAATAAATAAATTTCGCCTATGCAGTCTGTCAACCCATCGATTGACATACCACTAATTATTGAGATCACTGTATGTTAAATATCATCCCAATACCCGTGTGGGGTTTTGAAACAACAAATATTGTTTATTATTTGTGCAGTTGGGCGATATGTAAAATTTATCGTCCCAATCAATACTAGATAAATGGGTGTACATAAACAAATCGTCTGATTTGTAAGTGAATATATATTTTCATTTCTGGAGTATTTTATGTCTTCATATATACGTTAAAACTTATATTTTTGACGATAAAATAATTTATTCAACACATGAATATTTTATACAGTTCATTTATACCATAAAAAAGATATTTTATTATTCAAATATTTTATTCAACACAAGAACATTCACATCACAATCACAATCAAACAAGTCGTCCATGGTCTATGGATGACGGTGTCAGGAGCTACTAAGCCCCGTCTGCAACCTTATATATTTTTAACCATAAAATAATTAGTGAGAAAGAGTTCTCACGGTTGGTTTCCACTCCGTCGGTTTTAATTTCTGAATTTTCTGTTCTGTTTGAGTTTAAATTTTCCTGAAATTCTGATTTACTCCAAATTCGACCCGGTTAGTCTTGTTGTGAAGCTCTCGTCCCCATGATCCCAACAGATCCTGTTTCACACGATTTGGAGTTTGTATGCGCAAGATATGATTTTTACAGTGTTAATGACTTTTTAAATTAATTAACAAAGAAACTAACTAAAATAGACCTTCTTCTACCTCATACAACTTCAGGCCGACGTCAGTTTGCAACCCTTCAAAATTAAGGTTCAGACTTGCGTGAAAAACAAGAGGTCAGACATCGATCTGCTGCTTCCACGACGTGCGCCTTCGAGAGGGCTTTCCACCGACCCCCCTTCCGGCCAGTTCGATCATCGCTGGTCATCGGAAAACATGCGCGAACTTCGAGGCTTTGATCTTGAAAAACTCTTCAGACACTACACGGTACAAGACGAGGTTGGCGTGGATTGGATGCTGATTGAAATCTCTTTGATCTTCACAAATAAACCCTAGGCTAATTTGCAGCGATTTGGGAGAAATTTGGTCATGAAGTACTGAGCGTTCAGGATCTTCGTTTCAATGTAAATCGCGGCTGAGAACCAGCGTTGACCACGGGGAGAGTTAGTGTAAGGTTTGACTTGGTCCTAGGTTTATATATATATAATTATATTATTATTTAATTCGAAAAATACATGTTTATCAATCTGAACTCCAAATCAAACCCAATGACTGTTGCCTCTAGCTAAATACCCCCATTCTGGACACAATGAAATATATTTCGTAAGTCAATTTGACTATTTTTGATCAGTTTTCGTCAAAATTAAAATATAAATCAATTTAAATTGAATTCAAACGTACATTTTAATTTACCGGGGCCATATACCAACTCCAAAAATTCCAGAAAAATAAATCTAACTATGTTTTGATGATACGGTCCTAACAAAACTAATTTCTTTGAATTTGGAGACCGTTTGAAAAATGGCCGTTTTCTGGTTGATCCAAATTGACTTAAATAGACAAAAAACGTTTTCTTTTGTCACATTCACATATTAATTCCAAAAATTATGAAAATTGGAATCTAGCTATAATTTGACATTCCAAATCCAACAAAAGTGGTTTCATAAAAAATGGAGGTCATTTGCAAAATGGCTATTTTTAAGGGCTATATATTATATTAAAATATATATAAATTCCACAACGACTATTCCGAATTTTAAACTGGACATAACTTTCAACTTTTAAAACGAAATCTTGGTTTCTTACACCCGTTAGAAAGATATTATTAATCAGATTCAAATATTTCTTGTTTCATCCAATTTTGTCTTATACTGAATTCTGTATATTCATTTGAAATTTGAAATCGAATTTTCAAACTACCGTGCCATTTCAGGCTCGATTTATAATTAAAATTAATTTATACGTTCTAACTTCGCTGAAAATAAATTGTAAGCCGTTATTATTTAAAATAAATCATTTTAAATATTCAAAATCCATAAAAATTTCTAAAATAAATTTTTTAAATTGGTTCTAAAAATCCAGGTTGTTACATTCTCCCCCACTTAAAATATTTTCGTCCTCGAAAAGGAACGGAGCTGAATGTTGTTTAACTAACCAACTCAACTTTCATTCTTGCTTTCATTCTTCAACTTTTCAGTTTCTAAGAATTTTCTAATTTCTCAAAAATTTGGCTAACACCCTAATTTTTCGAAAATTTCGCCATAACCTCTTTTATACGGGGAGATATTTAAAACTGCAACTTGCCACGCAGGGCCCTCACCAATCCAAAAGAAAAGGAAAAAGCCAAGCTGCTAGCCAATTGGCTCATAAAATCATCCAAACCCAATAAATTAGTAAACATGTACCTATTTGTTGGGCATACAATTTTATTCCTCTGCTTAGCTTCCCTGCTATGACCTGTTCAATGTATATACATGCAATTTCAATCAATTTCAATTCAGTTCAATATTTGATGCTAAATTCGACTTAGTTCAATATTTTTCTTATAATAGTTGTATTATACAATACTGGTACATTTCAAAACAAAAAGTGTCATAACATAAATAACCACACGTTCATACATATATCCAAAATGCTAGTTCTTTATATTAGAACTTAACTTCCTAGGAAGTCGTGCCTCCTTCTTGCATAATTTCCAAAGTAGATTGCTCCTTTCCTTTGGATTTCTTATCACCCTTCTTTAATGGGCAATCTCGGCTAGATGCCCTACTTCTTTGCATCGAAAGCATTTCTTCTCTTTTCCTAGATTTTTAGATTTCTTCTTTGCTTTTGGACATTTATCTACAAAATGTCCCGTCTCTTTGCACTTGAAACAAACTATGTCCATTCTTATCTCTTTTCTCTTCTTTCTCTCAGGGCGCCGAACTGCATAATGCCCTTCTTCTCTGCATATACGGCAATAAACACCCACGCATGCTCCTAAGTTCAACTCTCTTTCTGCTTTTTGGTGAGCTCTCCTTGCTTGTTTCGGAGTCATCCAGAATTCAGTATGAGATAGGACATAGTCGTCCATATCCTACATTATATTTTATGGTTTCATCAAGAGGGATAATATTATTTAATTTGACTTATTTCACCTTTCATTTTCATATTGGTTTTATTAATTATCATTCCAATATTTTTATTAATTGAATCAACACCAAACATCACAGCCAACAATCAATTTGTTGGTTAGCTTTTCAAATGTATCTTTAATATATATACAAAAAATCATATTTTTGATGATAATTCATAATAATAACCCTATCTAGTTTTGTTTCTCACACCAGCCAATGGAAATATATAGATATCCCACTTTCGAAACTCGAGCAAAAATGCTGATGATGTGGCCACGTCATCATAATCATCCCCGGATGACTAGAGTGTGATTCTATATCTATCCAGTATATTTGAAACTTCGAATATACGTTAATTTCACGTATATTCAAAATCTCTATATTCTCGATTGTCTAAATTTAATTTAAAATAAAATATTCAAACATGTAAGATAAGGTTTAAATTTTCAAAAAAAAAAATATTTTCCTCTTTTTTTTTAAAAAAAAATAACACTCTTTGAACTCATTCTAGGATACTACTTATCCCATCTCTAACGAGTCATTCTCATTGGAAATTACTAATCCAATCTCTGGTGAATTCTTTCATTCGGTTCTAATGTGTCATGTTCTCGAGCTCTGTAAACCAAAGCTCTGATACCAAATGAAGCGATCCGTACATCCCGGTCGTTCTAAACCGAACAAGAAGGCAGAATGCTTTGAGAACAACACAAATCGAAATGCAAACAATAGAACATTTCATTGTTTATTACGACAATTACTTCAGAGTACAAGAATATATCAGAGTATGAATAAATATTACACAGAAAAATATATATCAGAGATTTAAATAACAAAGCAGCGGAAAAATAATACATAACACAACTGAAAGAAATACACAGATACAGAGCTTTCCGAATATAGTTCTAGTTGTAAATCCAGGATCCTATGAAAGCAAATATCTGCAAAAACCAAAACTACTATGTAATGACCCAAGGATTTTCGGCCTCGAAAATTGACATAAATACCTTTACTGTAACTCATGCCGACCTTCCAAACACCGAAAACATTGGACGTTATTAGAAATAAATTAGAGGATGAGGTAAGAAAGGTAGAAATATTAGAATAGTAGAAGAAGAAGAAACAACACAACACAGAGTCTCACATCGCAGCAGAACAACATATAATACATAAATAAATCTTTATTGAGAGCTTTTAAAAATACTTACAATATCAGAGTACATCAACATCTCTGGACAGTTATAATAACATGTCCTCATATACAATACACAGTGGAATAGTAGCTATATAATATCATACGTCTGGACTCTTCCAGCTCGACTCTTCACAGCATTCGATAACCTGAACCTGTACACCCCGGGCTGACCCCAAGCATTTACAAAACGCTATGTCATCCTGGTGAACCAGAGTGACAAAAACTCACACAATATTAAGTGTATCACACAACTTGATTTTAAATTTAAAATCCTTTCGAAAGAAAAGGATAATTGTAAGACCAAACTACACATAAACACGGACGGTTTTTAACGTACGATAACCTAAACCAGTTTTGAAATCAATAACTTGTCTGATATTATAATAATGTCTAAATACAAGTAAATAGCAATTAGTGGAACGCTTGCATCTCACGCTCCACATATATAGTATACAATCAAAACCGCGGGCACTTATTGGAAATTGGATTCCGACCATGATAAGGTATGGGACCGCCTGCCGATAGTGTATCTCTAGAGGCAAATACACTGGGTTCAACAAGAACGTCTTGCAACCCGGCCCTCACACGATCGACCACTCATTTCACTTGAGTGTATCGAATGTATATCACCAACGGTTGGGTGCGACCCACCGTTTCCCGAAAAGGGACAGCACCAAAATAGATTAAAGAAGCAAATAGATTTTCTCTAGATAGGTGATTATACATCCTAATGGGAGCAACCCAATAGCCATGCCGCCTACCCGATTTTTGTCATTTTCCAGTTGTGAAGCTTGAGGTTTAAATTTCTTTTTGGAACCCCTGGTCATCATTCACTTTGAATGTCACATCGTCAGATCCGTCAAGTCACTAATTGACGTCCACAAATATATTCTGGGTTTTAAAGAAGTGCCCCTCTTTGCCACCACTCGGTATATTTGAAAAATCAACGTACGTGATTTCAGGAAATACTCTATCAGACATTCGTCCATACAAGTCATCCAAGAACGGGATGAACCGAAGGTACTCTCCTATTGCATCCAATATAGGAATCACCCCATGGATCAGTAACGAGAAGTCCTTGCAACCCATAGATTCCAACCACGATAGAATCCTGGTTTATCTCTGGTTGCAACATCAGAGATTATTAGTAATTCCTCCGCTTAGGAAAATCTATGATCTTCAATGCTCCATCTCGATCATCTTCTGATCTCTTCACGTATTTGTTGGTCGGAATGGTTTTTGAATATAAATTTGATCCCGGTCTTTCCGTACGAACAATCGTATTGGACAGATTTGATAGTCGGTGATTTAACTATCTCAATAAACAGTGTTTCAATCATGACAATCTAGTGAGTTCACTGGTTCAGTATTCGGTCTCACTTGGCCTTTTACTTAAAAACAAATGTATATTTAAAACCCTTAAATACTTCGATATTATAAATATAGTTATCTCTCTTCTTATTCAACCTAAGATTTATTCTTAAACAATTCTCATTTTAATACTTAGGAAATCCTATATCATATTCAGTTGTCTAGTTCACTTTCAAAACATTAACCTTGTTATTATCTAATATTGGGAAATCTATTCAACTTATTTCCGTAAAATGGTGTTACGAAATATCATCTTATTCATTACTTGAAACAATACTCAACGCTTATTCTTATAGAATAAAGCCCATTTTTTACATTTCCCTTTTTAACTTGAAAATATTGCTATAATTTCACGCAACGCCTTTTATTTCCTTTTTTATTTTGGAATCCACAATATATATATATATATATATTCTACCAATTCTCACCAAACGTTGCCTTTATATTTCTCTAATGGAAATAATATAATTTCACTAACCTCTTTGTCATTACAACTAATATCATCCTCAGATAATCCTGAAGTCATTCAAGTTGGGTATTTTAATTACCTCTTAGACCTTGATCAACAACGTTCATACCTTAAGATAATTTTAAGTTGTAATCCAAAAACCAATATTTCATTCCAATCTTAAATCAAATTCCATTTAGCTATTTTATTCAAAATATGATTTCAAAACCCTTCTTATTATTTTGAAATTCTCTTCCTCAGATATAACCATCTTTTTTAATTCAATAATTAAGTAATTTCTTATAAAAATGCCACTTTTAATACTTCCCTCTTTTTAAAAAAATTTCTTTTATAATTCAGATTGGTTTCAAATCTTATGATTTACTTTTAGGCCATTTACTACCGATTACTCAACCAACATAGCCCATTGGTTAAAACACAACACATGTTGACTTTTCAGTCAATGATTACTACTAACATCAATAACCCTATCATGACAGTTCATATATGATAATATGAAAATAGATAACATATTTGAGGAATCCGGTTGGATCCCTCCAATCTGTTCTTCCCTGTATACAAACGGTTATCTCCACACAATTTAAAACAATTCAAACAGATCAAAAAATCCAAACCATGAAACACGTTTATTTTATAAACGTGGCCAACAAGGTAAGTTACCTTTATTGGAACCAATCATTAAAATAAAAATTTGGTATTTTACTGAAATTAACCAACAGTTTAATTTCATCAGCTAAATCAACAAATAAATATATGACTAGCAAACAGTCAATCATCAGTAAACAAAGCACAAAAAATAAGAACCCAATTTATATAAAATATAAATGGGGAAAACTGAGTGAGTTTAACTAACTTTGATTTCCCATTTGTCGTTGAAACGGTTTATTTTCCTTGCTCCTCACAACGTTCAACTTTGATCAAATCGGCTTCATGTCATCGTACATGCCGATACGATCCAACGTCTGGCAACATGAAATCACGTTACAAAATTATTTATAAAATTGCAATTAAAACTAACTATATAAATCTTTGTTATCTATCCAAAATTTAAAATTCATTTAACTAATCAACTTTAGATTTAGCTAACCAGATCGACTTACCTTCCTCCTCAGGGTTTCATTTTCGAACAGTCCAATACCATCTCCAATTAACGTTCCTTAAAGTGGTCACACACAAGTAACCAAATTTGGCGCAGTATACCATGTAGACCACGTTGATTACATGTGTTCATGTTCATTTATATTGGGCCATGTCAAACTATTTTCCTTAATAACAGGTTATGATCTAGAGGTCCACATTTCACGTTAAACTAGCTTAATATATGCGCAGGTGTTTAGTTATACCTTAATGAATAATTACCCTCTTTTTGGCTGCTGCCTTCTTCATCGTTCCAACCGTATTCGCTGTAAACCGTAACAAACTTGCAGTGCCCTCCTCATCCCATATTCCACCAAACAGTCATACTACTTCTTCTTAAATTTTGCGTTTTCCTCCTCTGCATTTCAAGTCACAGGGTACAAACCCATGCCATTCTATCAGACCAACCATCCGCACTTGATTTTTTCTTCACTCCTGGTTGCCAATGCCAACCGCAGGTTCCCACTATATTTTCTCTTCATGCCATTTTCAGCCAAAACAAGGATCGTCTCCATGCAGCTCCATATGCATGTCCCCCTTACTTTCTATTGACTTCACTTATACACCTTCTTCCCCTTCTATTTTTGTTCCCATTTGTATTTACCAATACCTACTCCAGTATGCTTCCTTCGGTATTCATTTCAAAATTCAATACCAGGCTTTACCAAAGACTCACGCTGGCACTTCAAGGGTCCACAACTCCTTCTTTTAGTAACACTTTTGAACCCGTTCAACATCCTCCGTGACTTCTCCTGTTCAGAACATCTCGCTACCTCACCAAAACAGACCACCAGATTGTGAGTGAAGGGGCCAGTGACAACGCCTTGCCTCCCTCGGTCTCCGCCCCAAGCCTTGCTATGCCAAGCGCCACCAGTCACCAGCGTTTGAGATGTCATGGTTTGTAGTTTGGTTCGTGAAGATGAGTTTTGGATAAAAGAAATCTAAAGCTTGTGAAAAAATGTTTGAATGGTTTGATTTTTTTTGTTCAGGGAATATGGGAAAGCTATTTATAGGGGACAATACAGTGGTTACGTGGGTTGCAAGGTGTGGCAATAGTGTGGTCTGCAAGGCAAGTAAGTGTGGTGTGCAAGGCAAGGAGCTATTAAACGTGGTTGGCACTGAAAATCTTTTGAAAAGCTTGCATAGAATAGAGAGTAGTTATTTTCTATTAAAGCTATGAAAGTAGGACGTGCGTGACATGTATTGGTGCAATGTTTTGTTTAGGTTAGGCCGTGAATATATATACTGAGGGGTGAGATAGTTTTTATTAATATTTATAACGAAACTTCATCATGAAGTAACGCGTAAACCAACCTACAAACGATTCCTGTTTTCTGATTAAAAAAGCTAATCCTAGTGTAAAAAGATATTCTGAACCCAATGGGGCAAGTTTCGTCGAATTCCGACGTCGTTCGAAAAAATTTCCATACAAAACCAGAAATAAACACGCGTTTAAATTTTTCACGATCACTAGATAAATCCGATCAACTTGAAACCTTGAATTCCTACAATAATTGTAATGTCCCGTATTTTCTGACCAATTATTTGAAATATTTTATTTATTTAAAATATTGATTTGAGTTTAAATAATGGGATTTTACCATTTTAATTTGAATATTTAAATTATATTAATAATATAATAATATTTTATTTTCGGGATATTTGGAAAATGTTGAATTTGAAGTATAGTGTGAACGGGCAATTTAAAATGGTTTAAATATAGTTTATACTGAGTTATATTAATATATTCGTTTAGAAAACGACGTTAAAACGTCTAATTTATAATTTAATTATAAAACGAGCTGCAGCGGCGTGCCAGTTCGTAATTTGGCATTTTGATCTTTAAACGGCTGTACAGGGCCCAAAGTGAGTCGGATTTTCTCGAAACAAGAAACGTCCGAATCTGTTGGATAATATTTTTCTAATGAAAGAGAAAAATCGAGTTTTCGTGTTGTAGATTTTATTTTATGTCCAAATCAAATTTTGAAAAGGTCGGTATGGAATTCCTTTATATATTATAGCGATTATTTATATTAAATAAAGGGCTTTTAAATATTTATAATATCGATTTGGCTTCAAACTCAACCCGGGATATTTTATTGTGGTAGTATACGATATTCTAGTCGTGTATGACCAATTTTGATATTTTATTATTTTTATATTGAGGTACTTTAAAATTGGTTTATTTTATTTGAATTGGACAGTTATAAAAGGGACTTTATTCAAACGGAATTCTTTTTCGACGAAACAAATTTTATTGAGACCGCAACAATAAATTACTGCTAGATTCCAAGTTGCACGTCAATCGGGGTTAATTTGTAAGCGCAGCAAAATAAAATACAAATTAAAACAGCCATTTGGACGTGAATGAGCGTTGTTTGAGAAAACGAACTCGGAATTCGACGAAATAAGTTTCATTAGGACCATAACATCAAAATATACTATGCCGTCCATTCACATCTCGAACGGGGTTTGTACGTGAGCACAGGAATGAATAAACAACGTTCGAAATAGCGATAGGTACGAAATAAAATATTGTTCGTCACATCGATATAAATAAATAATATTTTTCTTTTATAAATACAAAACCCCATCAGCCCCAAACCAGAAAAAACCCAACCATTTCGTTCTACACACTTCAGTTTTGCAGAAAAGCCCCTAAACGCAAAATAAATTATATCTTCAAATATGCAAAGAATTTGCTATGGAAATCTGAAGTGGAGTTGTAGATCGGGTCGAGATCTACCTACTGAGAAAAATTGGGGTGGAACGGTGGTCGGAGGTGGCCGGAATCGGTCATAAACCGAGGAAATTGACTTTCGTTCTTTTCAGAAATTAAGGAGATTGGATCGATTTGAGGTGATGGGACCTTGGGGGAATTGAAGAGGAGAGGTAAGGCTTTCGTTTGGCACTGGTCGGAGGGTCTGAAATGGTGTGTGGTGGTCGTGGGAGGTAGATGATCGGAGCAATTCATTTTGGGTTGTTTTCAAAAAAGTTGTGGTCGGATTTGGTTGAAATTCCAGCGCTTGGGTGGTTACTGGCGGTTGGTGTCTGAGGGTTGTCATAGAGGGGTGTGTGGCGGTCACTACGGTGGAGGTCCGGTCATCTCTAGTGGTTGAACGGTGCTGGATTTTGGGTCAAAGGCAGTTTCGGTTGTGGGGCAATTTCCAACGATGGGGAAGGTGATGGGTGCTGGCGTCGATGGCGGTTGGGCCTGGTGGGACGGCGGTTCTGGTGGGAGGCTCGGTTGGGGTTTCGGTGGTCCACAGAGGTGGCGTTAGGCATGGGAACGGGGGAGGGGGGGTGGGGGGAGAAGAACGAAGGAAGGGGTAATCGGGTTTCATCCTGGAGCGGAAGAGAAAACGCGTTTTTTTGCTTTCACCCGTGATGATGTGGCCTGGCGATAATGAAGGGAATTAACGGTAAAGAGGTAATTAGTGGTAACCTTTAATTTAATTTAAATTTAAAATATATTAAGTCTAGTTGAAACATGAGATCACGATAACTTATTCATACGATAGCGAAATTTAACGAAACTAGATCCGTTGGGATCGCAGGGACGAGCTATAGACGATGGCACTGACTAGGCACTGATCTGACGCAGTTAAAATTTCAGATAATTTTCAACGTTCTGTTCAAATTAAAAGGAACAAACGCGTCAACTGCCAACCGAAATAATCTAGTGAGTTAATTCTCACACCCTCTGGAATCCTGTGATGTGGTAAATTCATATTAAAAGATAATTAACCTTTAAAAGTATAAATTGGTTGATTGGCTGCTATTGACTGTTATTGTTTGATCGGTTGTTATCATTTATATTTTATCGTTTAAAATATTTGATTATTGAAATTTATTTCATATATTATTATGAAATGTTATAACGAGCTGTGGTGCAGGGAAGAACAGGTTGGAGGGATCCGACCGGATTCCTCAAATATTATATATGTTGTTTGTTTGTTTTTATATTGTTGATATTTGAACTGATTAAACCCATATGGTAGTGACACCTATTTGAACATGATGGTTGAATAAATATTCACCTGTTATGTGTTTAAAATCAATCGGCAGTGTTGATTGAGTAATTGGCAGTGAATGGCCTAAAATGTGTTGTTTCAGACGTCGGTTTACCGTTCGATGAATCGACGCAGTTTTAAAGTTATAAATTATTTTATAACTGAACTGAAGTTTTTCAGTTATTTTATGTAAGTAATAAAATTAGAATTCACAAACATAAATTTTAAATCAAGTTTATATAAGAAATTATATAAGTGGTTTATACAGGTTTTAAAAGCTAGAAAGACAAAGAAATCACCTGTGTGATGGTAAAGTAGGATAATTGTATTTTTAAACAATTAAATGGTGATTTTAATTAATTAACTTATTCGATTAACTTAAAAAGGGGAAATGACAAATGATAATCAGTTAACTGCTAAGTCAGGTGTACGGTCGACAAAAAATCAACTGTCTTTATTTGAAATTGATAATCGAAGTAATTTAATTTAAATATTTTGAATATTCGTTAAAGTTTAACGAATGGTGTGAAATAATTAGTTAATCTTCGATTAACTATAAATTAAGGAAATTATTGAATTATGTTAATGAAGTTGATTTTATTTAATAAGCTTTTCAAAATGATAATTTTAGACTATTTTTAGTTAGTAGCATAGTTAACTATTTTTAATATAGTTAATACGAAAGTTAATTTTTATTTTAATTAATTAAAGCGATGACCTTTAATTAGACATCGATTAAGGAATGTTAAAGTGGCGACTAGTTTTGATTAAAGAGGAGCGATAAGGGTTATAAGGAGATTTATAAATCTAAAGTTGTCGAACAAGATTTGCAAAAATAAGATTTTTAAGCGAATGTGAAGATTTAAATAAAATTTTACTTAATTAAAGGAATTAAGTAAAGAGATTTTCGAACGAGGATTTCAAAGAAAGAAATGGTTTATAAAACCATATTTGAAATCAAAGGGGAAATGACATTTTAATATCAGGGGTTAAGTTACAAACTGATATTATTCTGAGATAAGAACGTTGTCGATCAAGTTGTGAGAGGTAAATAAAATACCCCAACTTGAACGGCTTCATTTTTATCGAGGAAGGGTATTAGTTTGAAACGAGTGAAAGGTGTTGTGATTTGTGTGATATCCCATACGTAAAGTATTTAATATAAGTGCGAGATGTTGGAATATAAATAATACTACGATATTAGTTTCAATATAAATAAGAATATTTGATTTCAAATTATATAAATCGACATGTATTTTACCCGTATCAGGATCGATAACTGGTTTTATGCCATTAAGTATTACATATGTAAATGTATATATTGAGATGCAAAATTTAAGGGAATTAGAAAAGGTTTTGTAGAAATATAATGATATTTCCAATAGTAAAGGAATTGGAAAGTTGGGTATACATATATATACACAAACTCGATACATATAAAAATAGTTTTTGTTATAATAAATTAAGGATAAGTATAAAAGTTTTAATTTAAGAGGAGACTTTAAAGTTATTAAGATTTTGTTAAATAAATTCTAAATAAATTCTAATAGGCCAGGTTGTGCCAAGTACTGAATCAGCAAACTCGTTTTTTCACACATTTGTTATTTGATAGTTAAATCACCAACTATCAAACCTGACCAATATGATTGTTGGTACGGAAAGACCGGGATCGAATTTATATTCGAAAACCATTCCGACTAGCAAATACGCGAAGATGCTGATCAAGATGGAGCAAGTGAAGACCGTGGATCTTCATAAGCGGAAGGACTGCTGGTCGAATTTCTTTGGCTTGCAACCCGAGTTATTTGATTTGTGATTCTGTCATGGTTGAAATCTGCGGATTGCAAGGACTACTCGCTACTGATCTATAGGGTGATACCTAGGATGCGGTAGGAGTGTACCTTCGGTTCATCCTGTTCCTGGATGACTTGTATGGACAGATGTCTGACAGAGTATTTCCAAAGGGATCACATAAGTTGATTTCTTCAAACGTACCATAGTTGATGGTGAAGGATGATGATCCTCTTAGCTTAACAACTAGAGTATTTTTTTGGACGTCAATTAGTGATATCTGGCATATCTAACGATGTGGCATTCAAAGTGAATGATGACCAGATGTTCTAGAGATAAATTCTAGCCTCAAGTCTCACAACCAGGAAATGACAAAAATCGGGCAGGCGGCATGGCTATGTGGGTCGCTCCCATTAGAATGTATAATCACCTATCTAGAGAAATTCCATTTGCTTCTTTAATCTATATTCGATGCTGTCCCTTTTCGGGAGGCGGTTGCTGATCCCAACCGTCGGTGATATACATTCGATACACTCAAGCGAAATGAGTGGTCGGTCATGTGTGGACCGGGTTGCAAGACGTTCTTGTTGAACCCAATGTATTCGCCTCTAGAGATACACAATCGGTAGGTGGTCCCATACTTTGTCATGGTTGGAATCCAATATTCAATAAGCGACGGCGGTTTTCGATTGTATACTATATATGTGGAGTGTGAGGAGCAAGCGTTCCGCTAATTATAAATTACTTATATTTAGACACTATGATAATATCAGAATAAGTTATGATATCAAAAACGTTTTGGGTTATAGTAAGGTAAAAACCACCTATGTTTATGTGTGGGTTGGTCTTACTATTATCTTTTGATTTCATGAAGGATTTCCAAAGTTAAACAAGTTGTGTATTCTGTGAATTTATCACTAAAAGTATTCCAGACTGACCCGGTGTAATTTGCTTTGCTTCAAATGTGCTCGGGTAAGACCGAGTATGTTCTAGGTTAGGTTTTGCTTGGAATTCAGGAGCTAGAAGCATGCGGCTTCACCACTAGTTATATAAAATTATTATTCCGCTGTGTCTGATATATGTTGTACTCTGATGGTTGGTATGTATATACAGTTTCTTTTGTATAAAGAGATTTAATATTATATTTTATTCGTTCCGCTGTGAGATTCTGATGTGGTGTTCTTCTTTCTTCTATTCTAATATTCTTTTTTCTATTCCCATACTCAAATTTTTTTTCAATTGATAATCTAGGGTTCGATACTTGGGTTTTTGGCAAGTAATACGGGTTTATGTATTGTTGTCGAAAATTCGAGCATCGAGTTTTTCCCCGGGTCATTACAATAATTTTTCAATACGAACCCAACGGCACCAGGTTCGTCGCATTCTGAGACTGTTTTCCCGGTATGCTATTTTTACATGCACCATTATGCCATTATGGACATCAAATTAGTCTGTCTCCAAAAATAACAAAATATATACCTATCCTGACTATAATCGATGATACAAACTCAACGGAATTAGTTTTGCGGCCCAACTCGATCGTCTGTTCAATTTATACCCAAATAACCCTTTATTAAATTAATTACGTGCTATGGAAATTGAACGGGCATTTACGGCTACCGTGGCCACATACGGCATCAATTTGCCACTCCATTTAACACCGTGCAATAATTTAATGTTACGGTTCCAATGAAACTGATTTCGTTGAAAACAGAGACCATTTGAAAATGGCTATTTTAAAGGCCTATATTTTAAATAACGATTTCCACAGCGATTATTTCAAAATTTGATCTGATCATAACTTACAAACTATAACATGAAATCTGAATTTTTCTATTTCATATGAAAATTATAATCAATACGCTTTCAACGTTTCTTGTTTCATAGAAATCCGACTTATATCAAATCATGTATATCTAGTTTAAGTTCAAAATTCAATATTACGAACTACCGCGCGATTTTGAGCTCGATTTATATTATAAATAAAATTAACGTTAAAACTTCATTTTAAATAACGAATTAAATATTAAAATCCATTAATACTCCAAATATAATATTTAAAATAATAAATTAAATTAAATATTTGATGGACAAAATACGGGTCGTTACATACTAGTTGTAAATGTGGAAAATAAGGACACCTAGAGTTTAGGTTAAAACAATAAACTCCAGGTCAGTCATGTGACTGGTGTGAGAACTAAAACAGTTATTAACTTGATTTTAAAGTTAGGTAAATCAAGGGACCACGCCATATAACAAGGAACGGGATTACCCCCAAGAATACCAGTGCATAAAACAAATAGCGCAATGCTAAATAAAGAACAATGAAATTAATATAAGACTCGGGTCCCATCACACAATGCAACGCAACCCAGAGGATAGGGTTTTACCTTATAATAGCCAAATATTCTTGGTACGTGAAATTTATCTTTTATTATTACCATAAGTGAAGAAATCAACTTCAAATATAAATGTATCAATCATAGACGACATGAATGTCCCACATCACTATGCCGCCAAATATAGGTTTACAATTTAAACCACAAATCTAGTATTGGTAAGTTGGATCTCCATCATGATGGTCCTGATCCGAAAGATCGATCGCGTAGTGCAATTTCCCATGGCTTATGTCCCAGTGAGAGAAAACACCGTAATACACATCCGCACTATATCCAGGATATCGAGTATCACCGCGGCTTATGTCCCAACAAGAGAAAACACTGCTTACTCTATCCTTCTGGGAATCGGGGGGTGTGCCCTATCCCTCCTGAGCATGGGGCGACCACATTCAGCTCATCTCGGTCGACCGAATCCATGACACCACTAAGGTGTCTATCCTCTAAAAAGTATATTGATCTAACCATCAGTTCACCACAATACCGGGGTGCGAGGCTCGCGAATTAACGCTACACAAATCCGTGCTATTTAAAGTTGTGCTTTGATCGTTATCCACCAAACTTTGCTTTTCAACAAAAGTTTGGATCACTGCATCTCAGCCTGTCACACTGTCAAGCATACCATACCACTGATTTCTACTAATATATAACCTTTGAGCTCGTACGTCTCAGAGAAGGGTGTTAAGCAAGAGAATAAGTTCTCTGCCACCAAACAGATATATATTTAGCAGAGTTCAACAAATACAGTATAAAGGAATAAAATGTCAGACATACAATCCATTTACAAGTCCATTCTAGGTCTAAACGAAACTGGAGGCACCTTATTCCTCGTCTCGTATGTCGAATACAGGAGAGATGCCCTTGCATATCCGTACAATCAACAAGTACGTCCGGACGGCTACCACTGTAGCCCCCTCAAGGTAGCTGCTCCAATCATAGGCATCAATAGCACCCATCTTGTAACACCCCGTATTTTCTATTCACGTTATAATAATGAATCCTAGAATACTTAATTTAAAATGAAAGAATTAAGGGAAATTGGTTACGCTATTGTGTTCGTCTCGGAATTCTGGTTGAGATAGAGTCTGAGTTTGCGTAAATTGGACTTCGTATGAAGAAGTTATGGCTATCGGAAGTTTCCAGAGATTTTAAATAAATTCAGACAGTTCGAAAATGAGTTCAAAATTCAAACAGAAGACAGAAGCGGGCTGGGCGGGAAAATTCCCGCCCAGGCAGGTCGACCCTAGTGTCGACCTCCCCCCTAGAGGTCGACCTAGGGGTCGACCATAGGGTCGACCTGGGGGTTGACCTGGCCCCCGGCCATATCTGAAATTTGAACGACTGCTGACTCGCTACTGAGTCCCTAGGGTTTCTGGATGGTCTTGATCAGGTCTGAGTGGCTGTGATTTACCCTAGGTTCATTTGACGGCTATAATCAAACTGAAATTCTATATAAACAACTCGATGCCTAACCTAAAAACACACAGAAAAATAAACCTAGAACTGAATTGCCGTCAGTAGAAGACTTGGAGTAGACATAACCATTTCCAATTCAAAGACAAGTTAAAGAACTTGAATCAAGAATAAAAATTAAAACTAGTTTAATTCAGTGATCTTCATCAAATGTGCGCATCTCCAATTTCAGAATTCAGATTACAGAACGCAAGAATTTCTTTTACTTTGTAAGTTAGTTGTTACGCAGATTTAAACATTCTTTCCCTTGAATCATAACATGTTGTAATTGGGATATAGAATGATGCTTATGTATAAGATTTGATTCTCGTATATTTTAAAGCATCGTTGTAATTAATCATGTCTATATGCTTGTAGCGATGAACATGTTGTATATTTCATGTCTATATGCTTATGGCGATGAACATGATGTATATTTCATGCCTATATGCTTGAGTGATGTACAACATCGTATGTTATTACGATTGGGTAAAGAACTTATTATGCCAACAAAATGGTGAAACGTGTCATGTTGAAATTTGATGGTTATTTGCAAGTCTAGGATCTAAATCACATTCCTACATGTAGATTAACATTCATAAATAGTTAGAACCATGTCAAGTTGAATCTATTTATGTTGTGAAAAGTTGGAATTGCAATCCTCTTTTGTTTAACACACATAAGTTATCATGCTAAGTTGCAATTTAAAAATGGTTAGAGTAGCTTTCTTATGTTTTGACATACATAAGTTAGTATGTTAAATTGCGATTTAAATCTTGTTTATGTGTTAAACCTCCATGTCAGACTCATATCAAGTTTACATGACTCAGTCACAAGTTCACCTTTACCTGTTTAGTTGAGATAATGATACATATATGCCAAGTTACATGTGATAAGTTTAATGTATGCTATTTTATGTTTATGTCATGTTCCTTGATTTTTACCCCATTTTGTTTACGGGTTTGGGCAAATTTGTTAGCCCAACATTTTATGTAATTCATACATACGTTCTACGGGGATATCGATGGGGAAATATGAAAATTCATGGCATAGGATTGTTCGTAAAATGGTATACTTGATATACCATTTATTGTAAGCAATATTTGAAAAGATAATTGTGGCATGAGTAAATTAAATTAAATTTACATAAAGAAATTTCACATATACAGAAAAATATGAATTTAGAAAAGACGAATATGCCTAACCCGAGGTTAGACTGAGTAGTGGTGTAAATCTGCCCGGAACCGACCAGCATATCCAGTGACCACAACAAGACCTATCTAATGTGGGTGGTTAGTGCATCAAGCCTAAAAAGAACCCAAGGTTAGACTGAGTTTTGGTGTAAATCTGCCCAAAGCCGACCGACACATCCAGTGACCACAATAAGACCTGTCTAATGTGAGTGGTTGGTGCTTTAATAAACTAAAGCTAAGTCAGGATTGGTAGTGTTAAGTAAATTAGGAAAACACTTAACTGATTCAACATGTTAACTAAAACGAATGGGCTGGGTTAGGTAAACTTGGACACTTAACCAAATAAACATGTTGATTAGAAAACCCTAGTAACGGGGACCCATTTCAGCAGTGTATCATGGTACCCTGAAACTTGGCAGGGTGGGGCACGATTACTGGGTTGAATTATAAGCGGTCAAAACATCGGCGGTTGGTAGGCCAGTGCAGGTTCCGACGGAGTATGGGCATGCACGTACTCTAGAATAGAAAAAAATCAGGCACTGGGCATCAATAGTGTACACTGTGCATCTTGAATCGTGTCGGGTTGCCACCAGAGGGACTGATACACCCCATGGTGGGACCAGCACAGGTGACTACAATCAAGTGGGTCCGAAGGACACAGGACTTGAATACATGCGAGTAGGAGCCGACCATTTAGCGGATCGTTTGTTGTAAACACGTGGACTAGTTGAACCAATGGTTAAGTAGGTGCATAGACTATAGTAATAGGAGCGATCACACGTCCCTCTTATATTATGGTATTGTCCTATGTTCTGTTATCACTGTCATGGTCCCTTTTCTTGTTTAAATACTAGTAACCACTGAACTTACCAGACTTATTATCTGAACCGTTTTCTTTCGTCTTCTTTTCTTCCGTCCCCCCCCCCCCCCCTCAGGTCCACAAGGAGGAAATACTCCAGCTTAATCAGACTCTTTACAAGCTTCAAGAAAGTAGATGTATGACTTGGACTCTCTTGCAATGGCTATGGCTTTGGATATGATCCTTGGGGATTTATGCATTCTTACTTTTTGGTTTATGCTTCTTTATTGAATAATCAAGACAAAAATTATGGTGAAATGTTTTGAAGTTGTTTTGAGACAATTTGATGTAATGCTTTTGTATTGAACTACATATGAAATAAATATTTGGATTCCGCTGCTTAAATTTATCTGTCTTGTAAATTTTTCTGTGTCTTGTACCTATAACTCTCCACCAAAGTTAAGGCATTCCCTTTGTGAGTGACCTTAATGGAGGTGGGGTGTTTCACTTGGTATCAGTGCCAAAGGTTTACCAGATTAGATAAGAATTTTTGAAAAACTATTTTCAGAAGAAATATAAAGAAGCATTTTTCAAGAAAAAGTGTTATTTTATTTTAAAGGCATAATCCCCCAAAGCCATATGCCCTATCATTCTATCCTTTGTTTTGAATCTTTTCTTTTTCGTTTCAGCATGTCTGGGAATCTTAACCTTTCAGAGGGTGTTCCAATAACTGGCTGGTCCAAGAGGTACTTAGAAGCTAGGGCCAACGACGCAGGCCCAACAGATATCCCTCCTCCAGCTATAGCGGTTCCTCCTCCTAATGCTTTCTCAAAGATCTGTAGAGATTTTAGGGCCATGGGTGGAAAGGATTTCAAGGGGACTGAATCATTCGTGGAAGCAAGGAACTGGCTCAAAGAAACTGAGGATCTGTTTGTTATCTTCGAGGTGGATGATAGACAAAAGATACAGTTGGCAGTGTGGTTGCTCAAAGATGAAGCTTTCTATTGGTGGGAAGTCACTAACGCTGAGAGGCCGGTTGAAACATGGATGGATTTCATAATAAGGTTTGAGATGAAATTCCTCTCACAAGCTGAACGAAGTTTACAGCTGGAAAAGTTCTTATCTCTTAAGCAAGGAAGTATGACGGTCAAGGAGTACATCAATCAATTCAATCAGCTGGCCCGGTTTGGACTGGACATAGTGAATATTCCTCATAAGAAGGCTCTCCGTTTTGTCAAGGGATTGAATGAGCCACTTCATAGCTTGGCTATGACCCACATACCTATGGGGGCTACTTACGAAAGGTTAGTGGACATAGCACTCTTAAATGAGGAATACAAGGGCAAGAATGAGGCAAAAGCAGAAGTGCCTCAAGATAAGAAGGGGAAGGGTCACAGAACAAGAAGGCTGATCCAAAGAAAGGCAGGAAGAACAACAAACCCCATGAAAAGAGAAAGTGTAATTTCTGTGGCATTCCTGGACATCTGGTCAAAGACTGCAGGAAGAAGAAAAGGAAGATGGGTGGTTGTTTCCACTGTGGTGAGACAGGACACATGGCTAGGGCCTGCCCAAGGAAGCAAGGGCAGGGAGCTGGACCTTCTTTTGGAGGACAAGTCCACGCTCTCACGGCACCTTCGCAAGAACAAGGTAGAAATATTTCTGTCGAAAGTTTAGTCTATCTTTTTGATCATCCTGTTCATACATTGTTTGATTCTAGTGCATCGCACTCATTTGTATCCGCTGATTTAGTTGAATCTCTGCACCTAGACACCAGTATAGTAGAGGATCCCTTGGTTGTTTCAAATCCAATTGGGGGCTTAGCTTATTTTTCAAAGGTTTGTTTGGATTTGAAAATATCTATACTAAGCGTTGGGTTTAAATGTAATGCCTTTGTTTTGGGCTTCACGGGCTATGGGTTGATTCTAGGCATGGACTGGCTATCCAGTAATGGTGTCGTCCTCGATTGTGAAAAAAGAGTGGTTAGATTCATGACTCGCCTCGGTAACACTCTAGAAATTTCTTGTAATCCCATGGACTCCGTCATGCTTAGTTATCTAGAATCACTTGATGCGTCTGTCGAGAACTTGCAGTCTGTAAGGATAGTCTGTGAATATTCAGATGTGTTTGAAGAGGTAAAGTGCTTACCTCTGAAGCGGGAGATAGGCTTCCGCATATACGTCGTTGATAATGCAAAGCCCATTGCTTTACCCATTAGGCACATGTCCTCAAGGGAGAGAAAGGAGCTCAGCAAGCGAATCAAAGAGTTGCTTGGAAAGGGGTTCATAAGACGGAGTATTTCTGAATGGGGTGCTCCGGTAGTGTTCGCAATCAAAGCTGATGCTTCACTTCGCCTATGCGTTGATTATAAGGAGCTAAACAAGCTGACCAAGAAGAATAGACACCCACTCCCAAGAATAGATGATTTGTTCGATCATCTTGTAGGTGCATTAATTTTCTCCCAATTAGATTTAGCTATCGGGTTTCATCAGCTAAGAGTGGCTAAAGACAACATTGATAAGACCGCATTCAGAACTCCCGATGGTTTCTTCGAGTGGCTTGTCATGCCTTTTGGCTTGACAAACGCACCCGCTTATTTCGTTGATTTAACGAGCAGGGTGTTCCGAGAGTTCCTCAATAAGTTTGTGGTGGTCTTCATAGACGATATTTTGACCTTCTCAAAGAATGAGAAAGAGCATGCTTAGCATTTAAAAGAAGTCATGGATACTCTCCATGCACATCAGTTGAAGGCGAAATTCTCCAAATGCCAATTCAGGAGAAAAGAAGTTAAGTTCCTTGGACATGTGGTGTCCAAAGAGGGGATAGCTATGTACCCTGCAAAAGTGGTTGCTGTGCAAGATTGGAAGGTTCCTCGAAACACAACCGAAGTCCGAAGCTTTCTCAGGCTAGCAGGCTTTTATCGAAAGTTCATAAAAGATTTTGCAAAAATCTCAACTCCACTAACAAGATTGACAAAGAAGAACCTAGCTTTCAATTGGGACTTGGATTGCGATATTTCTTTCCAACGTTTGAAAAGGGCTCTAACAACAGCCCCAGTTCTGACATTGCCTAATGGAAGCAAGATGTTCACGGTATACACAGATGCATGCAGAACGGGACTAGGCACTGTTCTAATGCAAGAAGGGAAGGTAGTGGCTTATGGTGGAAGACAGCTGAAAGTACATGAGAAAAACTACCCGACCCACGACCTAGAGTTGGCAACCATCGTTTTTGCACTTAAGTCTAGGCGCCATTATCTCCTAGGTTAGAAATTTGAACTATATACTGACCATAAATCATTGAAATACCTATTCTCGCAGAAAGATCTCAACTTGAGGCAGCAAAGGTGGATGGAGTTCCTCGCCTCGTACGATTTTGAGATTTCCTACATGCCTGGCAAGGGCAATGCAGTAGCAGACGCCTTAAGTAGAAAGAAGCTAACCTTAAGCCCTCTCTTTGTAGAAAGGCAAAGCTTGGAGTTCATAGCAAGCTTTAACTTCAGACCCTCCACTGACTTTGTACCTGGCTTGCTAGCAACATTAAAGTGCGACCAACTCTATTAGACTCAATCATAGCGGCGCAAAGAGAAGACCCTCAGCTAGCCGATGTGATGGACAAGTTAATTAGGGGTGAGACTTCTAGTCACCTCAATAGGTACTCCATTGATGCGAAGGGATGGCTGAGACGAGATGGAAGACTATGTGTCCCACAAGCAAGGGGCTTGGTAAAGGTGGTTCTAGAAGAGGCACACCATTCCAAGCTGACCATACACCCAGGCGGAGACAAAATGTATAAAGATATCGAAAGAGTTTTCTTTTGGAATGGCATGAAGAAAGACGTAGCTGAATTTGTTTCTAAGTGTTTAATATGCCAATAGGTCAAGGCAGAGCATAAGAAGCCTAGTGGTCTGCTCCATCTTCTAGAGGTCCCACCGTGGAAATGGGATAGCATCTCGATGGACTTTACAGACGGGTTGCCTAGGTCAAGAAGGGGCAATACTAGCATTTAGGTAATAGTGGACAGGCTCAAAAACAGTGCCCACTTTATACCCTTCAAGAGTAGAAGGACTGCCTCATCTCTAGCATCCATATATCTTAAGGAGATAGTTCGACTCCATGGGATACCCTCTAGCATAGTGAGTGATCGAGACCCTATCTTCACGAGCGAGTTTTGGAAGAGTTTACAAGAGGCTGTAGGCACACAGTTATGCTTAAGCACTTCCTATCACCCTCAAACTGATGGCCAGACGGAAAGATTCAACAGAGTATTAGAAGACCTCTTGAGGTTATGTATTATTGACTTCAGAGGTACATGGGAAGATCATCTACCTTTAGTGGAATTCGCTTACAACAATAGATACCAAGCCACCATAGGCATGGCACCTTTCGAAGTTTTATATGGAAGACCGTGCAGGTCACCAACTTGCTAGTGGGAGTCAACAGACAAGCTCATACTTGGACCAGACATGAATAGGGAGACTTCAGAGAAAGTAGACTTGTGTAACACCCCATATTTTCTGAGAATATAAAAAAAAATGGTTAATTATGAAGAAGTTATTAAGCCTTGAAGTTTATATGCATATGAGAGAAATATATATAGATATATATAAAAATTAAATAAATAAACATGCAAAAATAGGTTCAAAACAGCGAATTGGAAGGGGGAATAACCGAACCGGCCCATTTTTTGAGGTCGACCCAAGCCCCGCTGGGTCGACTAGGGGTTAATCCAGGTGTTTGGATGTCATCCCGTGGGCCGATTCGCTCAAATGCAGATTTTGCATTTGAATGGTTCTCATGATTCAAGGTTAATCTAATGGTCCTAAATAACTTCCTACACCTATATATACATCCCTAACCTAAACCTAAATCTCATATACAATTCCCAAGCCTCCATTGCTCTCTTCCTCTCTAAAAATAAATAAATCAATGGCGTCTCTACTCTGCTGAAACCTAAGCTAGGACTTGTGCTTCTTCTTCCTCCAATTCTGATTAGGATTAAAAGAGAACAGCTACAACACCTTTTTCTTTTAGAATCCAACCAAGGCAAGTGTAGTTATTTTCCGATATAAACTTTAATTATAATTGTGACATTATTGTAAATCTGAATTTGAGATTGCGTATGTTCTATTCTGATCTATTTTATTCTATATCTCTTTCTTCTTTCTGTTCTATAGCCATGCTACCCCGAGCCTGCGCCAAATATCATAAGAGATTAACGCACGAACGTTAAACTTTGGGACAAATAATGAATGAAGGCATAATTGGACATGGCTAATCTGAGACTAAAAGGACATAGCTTGTAAACTAGATTTAGATCTGTGCATATTCTGTGAATTGGAAGAAGAGGAACCATTGTATATTAACATGTGACTTGAGACATTGGACATAACGCATATTTTTGAATTAAAGATCTGTTATAATTTAAAGTTCTAGATTGTTGGGCATATTGTTTATATAGAGATTCATGATTTGGGATAAAAAGGGAATATGACTTAGGTGTGAAGATTTATGTTAAGATTTGATAACTATTAAATGTGAATAACACCTAAGTGGGAGATTTTTGAATATATGACATGCATTGAAATCGATGGCTATATTTGGTATAATTTATATGTGAATCTTTTGTACTAGGCAAGTTTAACTAAATTTGAGACGTGTGTTATATGGTAAATTATGACCATAATAGGTGCCATGTAAATTCAATGCAAACGTGGGGTATATGATCATAATGTGAATCATGACAACTATTTAGGCATGCAAACTTAGGCCAAATTTATAATTAGGCAAGATATGTTTATGAAACTTTAAGGAATGATTAAATCTGTTATATGGCCTAATCTGCTAGTTCTGTTATATTGCCTAATTTGCTAGTTCTCTTATATTGCCTAATCTGCTAGTTCTGCTATAATCAGCTATATCTGTTCATATACCAAATCTATCATCTGCTAAGTCTGCTGAAGATGCCTAAGCTGTTATATGCTAAATCTGCTAAACTGGTTAATCTGTTGAATCCGTTAAGTCGCCTAATCTGCTAAATCTGTTATCTGCCGCATCTTTTGAGTTGATATATTTAGTCTGTTATTTACATAATCTGAATTGGCTATAATTATGAAAATTGACAGGTATATTAGGCGTGGGCATAAATGGTAAATTAATAATTAATTGGCCGCAAAGATAAACATGGCTGACTCGAGGTTAGAATGAGTTTGCGGCGTAATCCTGCCCGGAACCGCCCGGCACATCCAGTGGCCACAAACAATAGGTTCTAATGTGAGAAGTTAGTCATAACGTGCTTGAAACCCGAGGTTAGACTCAGTTTGCGGTAGAAATCTGCCCGGAACCAACCGGCCTAACCAGTAGCCGTAAACTGTCAGTCTAATGTGAGAGGTCTGGGCATTAATATTTAATTAATGAAAATCTGAGATAAATATAATGTCTAAAACGTGTTGGGCGGATAGGGTTAAACCCACTAGACTGATGAGTTTTATAAATCTGTTCCGTGAATCGGTAGGCCCAATAACAAAGTTAGACAAATCTGTAAATCTGTTACATCCGTATATCTGATCCGTTAGTCTAAAAACTTGTCTGACCTGTGAACTAGTTGATCTGAATTCTGTATGTCTGAACTTGTTAATCTGAAATCTGTTAGTCTGGGGACACAAGGATAGGAGGGGAATTACTTGTGTCATCTGTTGTTTGGGACCCATATTAGTCAGTAACCCTTTCTGGTATCAAAACTTTGACCCAACAGTAGGTAGGGTCCGGGCACGCTTACTGAACTAATTATAAGCGGTTCATTCTGATAATGGCGAGGGGTGTTGATGGTGCATTCCAACCGGGTCATGTGCGTGCATGGATCCCGGTCTGCCTCTGAGGATGTAAGACGCCGTGACATCTGTAAATAGGCCTGTGCCTACTGGTTGTCACTTTAGGGAGTGATACACCCTACTGTGGGGCCGACACAGGATATTTATGTATTAGGGAGCCGATCGCTTGGGGGTAGGGTTTTAGGGTACACTTAGTTCTGTCTGTTTCTGTTGGTACCGTCTGTTTCTGTTGGGTGGTAACACTGTCTGTTTCTGCGTGGTACCGTCTGTTCGGGTGGTAAAGGCCCATTACTAGTGTACACCTAATTCTACATTCTGTTTCCGTAGGGATTAATCTGTTTCTGCTTCTGATCGGGTAGTAAAGGCCCATTATTAGCATTCTGTTTCTGTTAAATTATTCTGTACCCGTTTCAGTTTCAGTTTAGACATTAGGGTGACACCTAATTCGGTTATACTAGTATTAGTGCAGAGAAGTGTAAAGCAATAGCTTATATCATTCTGTTCTTCTGTTATATCTGCTACATCTGTTACAGTTATCTCTCATCCAGTTTTATTTTCATGTCATGTTATTATTATCTGTTCATAACTGAAAATCACTGGACTTGCCAGACTTTTGTCTGACCCTTGTTGTTTTGCCTCCTTTCTTCCGTTCCCCCCCCCCAGGTTGTGTAAAAGGGAATACTCTAGCTTGATCCAGATTTCTTCCGCTTGCAGTGCTTAAAGTATGGCTTGTCTTCTTCTATGGGGATTATGATTTTAAATTATGCATTCCGAAGGCTTTTGTACAAGACTGATATTTTGTACTTGAATTCTGATATTGTGATCTGAAAGGATGTAACCAAGCTTCTGTTTGAAATAAAGTTATAATTTTTCAAGTATTGTTTATCTGTCTTGTAGTATTCTGTTTCTGTTTACTAAAATGCTCCACCAAAGTTAAGGCATTCCCTTTGTGAGTGACCTTAACTGAGGTGGGGTGTTACACTTGGTATCAGAGCTGAAGGTTACCAGATTTGATAAAAAGTTTTTGAAAACTATGTTTTAAACATGAAGTATTTTCAAAAGTAAAGCTTATTTTGAAAAAAAAAACATAATCCCCAAAAGCCATATATCTTTCTTTCGATTCTTTGTTTCGAGTTCCTTCCTCTTTCCCTTTTTGAATCTCTTCCTCCGCGTATAGATGCTTTTTCTAAGATATGTAAGGACTTCCGTGCAATGGGCGGAAAACCGCTTTATGGGACTGAGACGTTGTCGAGGCTAGAAGTTGGTTGAACGAAGTGGAGGACTTGTTGGTACCTTTGAGATAGACGATGGGAGGAAGGTTCAACCAGCTGCTTGGTTAATGAAGGATAAAGCTTCATTTTGGTGGAAGGTCACGAATGGAGAACGTACATGGGAGACATGGATAGGACACACGATAAGAAACTGAATCCAAAGAAGGGCACTTGCTTCAACTGTAGTGAGATGGGACACTTCACTATGGACTGCCCGAAGAATCGAGGACAAGGGCAGAGGGAAGGACCAACTGCTGGAGGGAAGGCGAACACTCTCGAGGCTTGTGGATAGGATAGGATTAGGAAAACTTTCTGTAGGAGGTTTAATATCTTTATCTGATTGTTGAGTTAAAACTCTTTCTGATGCTGGTATTTTGATTCTGTAATCGATACTCTGCACTTTAATACTAGTATTGTTTCTGATTCCGCTATAGACTCAAACCCATAAGGGTTATGATTAATCTGTTTGTGATAGATTGGGGTTTGAGAGATATCTGTGTTAGGCGTCAAGTATGATGCATACATTCTGAGGTTTTGTGGGATATGATTTTATCATGCTTAGCTTCCTAAGAATCATTAGGGAACCTGATCTGTATCAGTAGTCTGTAAATATCTGAATAATTCTGATTTCCAGTTCTGATATTGTCTAAAGAGGGTAATCCTCTGGATGTCAATCTGATGTTGATTTCTGTCTTCGGGGTTGATACTTAGGGGAATTATTTTCTCAACCAATGTCTAATGGGAACCAAGTCTTTGTTTTATCTGTACTCGCTTCCATCATTCGACTGTATCCTATCGATCGAATCTTCGAACTTTAGGAAGAAGCTAATGGGGTAAACATGTGTTTGAGACATGTTATGTTTGATAGTTGCAAGTGGATGCAAGTGATTGCTAGTGGTTGCTCGTGGATGCATATACACACACTAGGCACTAGATCGGCTCTAAAACACTCTCATACTGCATATGGATGTGTGAGCATTTTCAATTTTTGTGGATGCAAAATGATTGACTCAGCACATGGATGTTGCTTTTGGATGAATGGTTATGCACTCATATAGAAATGATTAGTATCAAATAGGATTTCTTGCACACATATTTGGATTCATGACACTAACATGATTCACATTAAGGAGGTCAACTGGATCAGTAGACCGCCTGATTTTTCATTAGATAAGAATCATATACACACACTTTGCATATGTTCATGCGGCATTAGAAACCTTTTAAGGACAATGGATGCCTGTGATTGAATGGTTGAGTAGATGGATGTTGGATGTTAGGATACATTCTTCTTAACTTGAAGATTTCGGGGACGAAATCCTTTAAGGAGGGGAGAATGTAACACCCCGTATTTTCTGAGAATATAAAAAAAATGGTTAATTATAAAGAAGTTATTAAGCCTTGAAGTTTATATGCATATGAGAGAAATATATATAGATATATTTGAAAATTAAATAAATAAACATGCAAAATAGGTTCAAAACAGCGAATTGGAAGGGGGAATAACCGAACCGGCCCATTTTTTTGAGGTCGACCCAAGCCCCGCTGGGTCGACTAGGGGTTAATCCAGGGTGTTTGGCTATCATCCCGTGGGCCGATTCGGTCAAATGCAGATTTTGCATTTGAATGGTTCTCATGATTCAGGGTTAATCTAATGTTCCTAAATAACTTCCTACACCTATATATACATCCCTAACCTAAACCTAAATCTCATATACAATTCTCTAGCCTCCATTGCTCTCTTCCTCTCTAAAAATAAATAAATCAATGGCGTCTCTACTCTGCAGCAACCTAAGCTAGGACTTGTGCTTCTTCTTCCTCCAATTATGATTAGGATTAAAAGAGAACAACTACAACACCTTTTTCTTTTAGAATCCAACCAAGGCAAGTGCAGTTATTTTCCGATATAAACTTTAATTGTAATTGTGACATGATTGTAAATCTGAATTTGAGATTGCGTATGTTCTGTTCTGATCTATTTTATTCTATATCTCTTTCTTCTTTCTGTTCTATAGCCAGGCTACCCCAAGCCTGCGCCAAATCTCATAAGAGATTAACGCATGAATGTTAAACTTTGGGACAAATAATGAATGATGGCATAATTGGACATGGCTAATCTGTGACTAAAAGGACATAGCTTGTAAACTAGATTTAGATCTGTGCATATTCTGTGAATTGGAAGAAGAGGAACCATTGTATATTAACATGTGACTTGAGACATTGGACATAATGCATATTTTTGAATTAAAGATCTGTTATAATATAAAGTTCTAGATTGTTGGGCATATTGTTTATACAGAGATTCATGATTTGGGATAAAAAGGGAATTTGACTTAGGTGTGAAGATTTATGTTAAGGTTTGATAACTATTAAATGTGAATAAAACCTAAGTGGGAGATTTTTGAATATATGACACGCATTGAAATCGATGGCTATATTTGGTATAATTTATATGTGAATCTTTTGTACTAGGCAAGTTTAACTAAATTTGAGACGTGTGTTATATGGTAAATTATGACTATAATCTATGCCATGTAAATTCAATGCAAACGTGGGGTATATGATCATAATGTGAATCATGACAACTATTTAGGCATGCAAACTTAGGCCAACTTTATAATTAGGCAAGATATGTTTATGAAACTTTAAGGAATGATTAAATCTGTTATATGGCCAAATCTGCTAGTTCTGTTATATTGCCTAATTTGCTAGTTCTGTTATATTGCCTAATCTGCTAGTTCTGCTATAATCTGCTATATCTGTTCATATACCAAATCTGTCATCTGCTAAGTCTGCTGAAGATGCCTAAACTGTTGTATGCTAAATCTGCTAAACTGGTTAATCTGCTGAATCCGTTAAGTCGCCTAATCTGCTAAATCTGTTATCTGCCATATCTTTTGAGTTGATATATTGAGTCTGTTATTGACATAATCTGAATTGGCTATAATTATGAAAATTGACATGTATATTAGGCGTGGACATAAATGGTAAATTAATAATTAATTGGCCGCAAAGATAAACATGGATGACTTGAGGTTAGAATGAGTTTGTGGCGTAATCCTGCCCGGAACCGCCCGGCACATCCAATGGCCGCAAACAATAGGTTCTAATGTGAGAAGTTAGTCATAACGTGCTTGAAACCCGAGGTTAGACTCAATTTGCGGCAAAAATCTGCTCGGAACCAACCGTCCTAACCAGCGCAAACTGTCAGTCTAATGTGAGAGGTCTGGGCATTAATATTTAATTAATGAAAATCTGAGATAAATATAATGTTTAAAACGTGTTGGGCGGATAGGGTTAAACCCACTAGACTGATGAGTTTTATAAATCTGTTCCGTGAATCGGTAGGCCCAATTACAAAGTTAGACAAATCTGTAAATCTGTTAAATCCGTATATCTGATCCGTTAGTCTAAAAACTTGTCTGACCTGTGAACTAGTTGATCTGAATTCTGTATGTCTGAACTTGTTAATCTGAAATCTGTTAGTTTGGGGACACAAGGATAGGAGGGGAATTACTTGTGTCATCTGTTGTTTGGGACCCATATTAGTCAGTAACCCTTTCTGGTATCAAAACTTTGAACCAACAGTAGGTAGGGTCCGGGCACGCTTACTGAACTAATTATAAGCGGTTCATTCTGATAATGGCGAGGGGTGTTGATGGTGCGTTCCAACCGGGTCATGTGCGTGCATGGATCCCGGTCTGCCTCTGAGGATGTAAGACGCCGTGACATCTGTAAATAGGTCTGTGCCAATTTGTTGTCACTTTAGGGAGTGATACACCCTACTGTGGGGCCGACATAGGATATTTATGTATTAGGGAGCCGATCGCTTGGGGTAGGGTTTTAGGGTACACTTAGTTCTGTCTGTTTCTGTTGGTACCTTCTGTTTCTGTTGGGTGGTAACACCTGTCTGTTTCTGCGTGGTACCGTCTGTTCGGGTGGTAAAGGCCCATTACTAGTGTACACCTAATTCTACATTCTGTTTCCGTAGGGATTAATCTATTTCTGCTTCTGTCTGTTTCTGATCGGGTAGTAAAGGCCCATTATTAGCATTCTGTTTCTATTAAATTATTCTGTACCCGTTTCTGTTTCAGTTTAGACATTAGGGTGACACCTAATTCGGTTATACTAGTATTAGTGTAGAGAAGTGTAATGCAATAGCTTATATCATTCTGTTCTTCTGTTATATCTGCTACATCTGTTACAGTTATCTCTCATCCTGTTTTATTTTCATGTCATGTTATTATTATCTGTTCATAACTGAAAATCACTGGACTTGCCAGACTTTTTTTTGACCCTTATTGTTTCGCCTCCTTTCTTCCGTTCCCCCCAGGTTGTGTAGAAGGGAATACTCTAGCTTGATCCAGATTTCTTCCGCTTGCAGTGCTTAAAGTATGGCTTGTCTTCTTCTGTGGGGATTATGATTTTAAACTATGCATTCTGAAGACTTTTGTACAAGACTGATATTTTGTACTTGAATTCTGATATTGTGATTTGAAAGGATGTAACCAAGCTTCTGTTTGAAATAAAGTTATAATTTTTCAAGTACTGTTTATCTGTCTTGTAGTATTCTGTTTCTGTTTACTAAAATGCTCCACCAAAGTTAAGGCATTCCCTTTGTGAGTGACCTTAACGGAGGTGGGGTGTTACAACTTGACATAAAGAAGAATGAATACTGCCCAAGATAGATAGAAGTCCTACACAGACAAAAGAAGAACTGACCTTGAGTTCGAAGTTGGAGACAAGTTGTTCCTTAAAGTATCTCCCTTGAGGAATGTCGTTCGCTTTGGATCCATAGGAAAGTTAGCACCAAGCTTTGTAGGGTCGTTCCCTATCATCGAGAAGATTGGGAAGATGGCTTATAGGGCACAGCTGCCCGAAAGATTTGCCAGGATTCATGTCTTTAATGTCTCTCACTTGCGGAAGTGCTTACACGAGTCTGCGGAAGTGGTAGAACCAAGTGTGCTAGAAGAAGTTGAAGTTGAATGAGAAGCAACTGTGAGAAGAGTTCCAACCCGTATCTTGGGAACAAAGGTCAGAAAGCTACGCAACTGTGAAGTTAAGCTCATCAAAGTTCAATGGAGCGACACCGAGGAAGACGCGACTTGGGAAAGTGAGGACCGTATACGTGCAACCTACCTTTCTCTTTTAGAGGGTACATCTTTAATCTCTTTTTTCTCAAGTTTATGCTCGTATCTATCTTTTTAGGTACATCTCCTCGATCCTATCCTTTATCCTTAGCTAGGAACCTATTTGGATGTAAATATGTAATTGAAACATGTTATGATTGATGGTTGCAAGTGGTCGCTAGTGGTTGCTAGTGGATGCATATACACACACACATTAGGTACTAGATCGGCTCAGTCACTTCCATATTGCATATGCATATATGTATTGGTTTATGGATTAAAACTTGATGTGTTATCATGTGGACTTTGCATTTGTATGAATGGTTGTGCATTCATGTAAGAAATTTTGAGTAGGAAAATTTTGCATTCATAATGGACTCATGGCACTGACATAATTTGCATTAAGGAGATCAACTGAATCAGTAGACCGCCTGGTTTTGCATTAGATAAGAACATATACACACACTATGCATATGATCATGAAGCATTAGAAATCTATTAAGGACATTGGACGCCTGTGTTTGATGGTTGAGTAGATGGTTGATTTGATGGTAGGATATAAGTTCTTCTCGACTTGGAGATTTCGGGGAGAAATCCTAAAAGGAGGGGAGAATGTAACACCCCGTATTTTCTATTCACGTTATAATAATGAATCCTAGAATACTTAATTTAAAATATAAGAATTAATGGAAACGGGTTACGCCATTGTGTTCGTCTCGGAATTCTGGTTGAGATAGAGTCCGGGTTTGCGTAAATTGGACTTCGAATGAAGATGTTATGGCTGTTGGAAGTTTCCAGAGATTTCAAATAAATTCAAATAGTTCGAAAACAAGTTCAAAATTCAAACAGAAGCCAGAAGCGGGCTGGGCGGGAAAATTCCCACCCAGGCAGGTCAATCAGGGGGTCGACCCTAGTGTCGACCTCCCCCCTAGAGGTCGACCTGGGTCGACCTTAGGGTCGACCTGGGGTCGACCTTAGGGTCAACCTGGCCCCCGGCCAGATTTGAAATTTGAACGACTGTTGACTTGCTGCTGAATCACTAGGGTTACTGGATGGTCCTGATTAGGTCTGAGTGGTTGTGATTAACCCTAGGTTCATCTGACGGCTATAATCAAATTGAAATTCTATATAAACAACTCAATGCCTAACCTATAAACACACAGAAAAATAAACCTAGAACTGAAATGCCGTCAGTAGAGGACTTGGAGTAGCCGTCACCATTTCCAATTCAAAGACGAGTTAAAGAACTTAAATCAAGAATCAAAATTAAAACTAGCTTAATTCAACGATCTTCATCAAAGGTGCGCATCTCCAATTTCAGAATACAAATTTCAGAATGCAAGAATTTCTTTTAGTTTGTAAGTTAGTTGTTACGCAGATTTAAACATTCTTTCACTTGAATCATGACATGTCATAATTGGGATATAGAATGATGCTTATATATAAGATTTGATTCTCGTATATTTTAAAGTATCATTGTAATTAATCCTGTCTATATGCTTGTGGCGATGAACATGTTTTATATTTCATGTCTATATGCTTATGGCGATGAACATGTTGTATATTTCATGTCTATATGCTTGGGTGATGTACAACATTGTATGTTATTACGATTGGGTAAAGAACTTATTATGCCAACAAAATGGTGAAACTTTCATGTTGAAATTTGATGGTTATTTGCAAGTCTAGGATCTAAATCACATGCCTACATGTAGATTAACATTCATAAATAGTTAGAACCATGTCAAGTAGAATCTATTTATGTTGTAAAAAGTTGGAATTGCAATCCTCTTATGTTTAACACACATAAGTTATCATGCTAAGTTGCAGTTTAGAAATGGTTAGAGTAGCTTTCTTATGTTTTGACATACATAAGTTAGTATGTTAAATTGCGGTTTAAATCTTGTTTATGAGTTAAACCTCCATGTTAGACCCATATCAAGTTTACATTAATCAGTCACAAGTTCACCTTTACCTGTTTAGTTGAGATAATGATACATCTATGCCAAGTTACATGTGATGAGTTTAATGTATGCTATTTTATGTTTATGTCATGTTCCTTGATTTTTCCACTTTTTTTTTTATGGGTTTGGGCTAATTTGTTAGTCCAACATTTTATGTAATTCATACATACGTTCTACGGGGATATCGATGCGGAAACATGAAAATTCACGGCATAGGATTGTTCATAAAATGGTATACTTGATATACCATTTATTGTGAGCAATATTTGAAAATGTAATTATGGTATGAGTAAATTTAATTTAATTTACATAAAGAAATTTCACATATATGAAAAAATATGAATTTAGAAAAGACGAATATGCCTAACCCGAGGTTAGACTGAGTTGTGGTGTAAATCTGCCTGGAACTAACCGGCATATCCAGTGACCACAAGAAGACCTGTCTAATGTGGGTGGTTAGTGCATCAGGCCCAAAAAGAACCCGAGGTTAGACTGAGTTGTGGTGTAAATCTGCCCGTAACCGACCGGCACATCCAGTGACCACAACAAGACCTGTCTAATGTGAATGTTTGGCGCTTTAATAAATTAAAGCTAAGTCAGGATTCGTAGGGTTAAGTAAATTAGGAAAACACTTAACCGATTCAACATGTTAACTAAAACGAATGGGCTGGGTTGGGTAAACTTGGACACTTAACCAAATAAACATGTTGATTAGAAAACCCTAGTAACGGGGACCCATTTCAGCAGTAACCCACACAGATGTATCATGGTACCCTGAAACTTGGCAGGGTGGGGCATGATTACTGGGCTGAATTATAAGCGGTCAAAACGTCGGCGGTTGGTGGGCCAGTGTAGGTTCCGACGGAGTTTGGGCGTGCACATACTCCAGAATGAAAAAAAATCAGGCATTGGGCATTAGTAGTGTACACTATGCATCTTGAATCGTGTCAGGTTGCCACCAGAGCGACTGATACACCCCATAGTGGGACCAGCACAGGTGACTACAATCAAGCGGGGCCGAAGGACACAGGACTTGAATACATGCGAGTAGGAGCCGATCATTTAGCGGATCATTTGTTGTAAATACATGGACTGGTTGAACCAATGGTTAAGTAAGTGCAGAGACTATAGTAATGGGAGCGATCACACGTCCCTCTTATCTTATATTAGGGTATTGTCCTATGTTCTGTTATCACTGTCATGATCCCTTTTCTTGTTTAAATACTAGTAACCACTGAACTTACCAGACTTATTGTCTGACCCGTTTTCTTTCGTCTTCTTTTCTTCCGTCCCCCCCCCCCCCAGGTACACAGGGAGGAAATACTCCAGCTTAATCAGACTCTTTACAAGCTTCAAGAAAGTAGATGTATGACTTGGACTCTCTTGCATTGGCTATGGCTTTGGATATGATCCTTGGGGATTTATGCATTTTTACTTTTTGGTTTATGCTTCTTTATTGAATAATCAAGACAGAAATTATGGTGAAATGTTTTGAGACAAATTGATGTATTGCTTTTGTATTGAACTACGTATGAAATAAATATTTGGATTCCGCTGCTTAAATTTATCTGTCTTGTAAACTTTTCTATGTCTTGTACCTATAACTCTCCACCAAAGTTAAGGCATTCCCTTTGTGAGTGACCTTAATGGAGGTGGGGTGTTTCACATCCATTCGATGTAAAGATCGTCGGTCTTGCACCGTCTTCAATCTCTTCGGCTTATCATCGAATCAGTTATTCAGAATGGGTATAAACCCAGCCTTTCCGAATAACCCGCGTATATTATAACCAAGTGATATAAACACATAACATACGCCTCATTCCATTCCAGGATACTCATTTATTCAAATATTCTTTTCACAATTTAAACAAAATTAAGGTTTTCCAAACTAATCGGGATTAGCGAGCCTTATCGAAGTAATCATTTGTTTTATTTCCCAATCCCGACCTATTCATCCCATGGAGCAAAACTGGTAATACTCCATATCTAACACCACGATGTTATTGGTAAAATTAATTACCGTTTCCCATTCAAATCTAATTAAAGATTTAACTATCTCCTGGAGTAAAACTGGTGGTACTCCATTCTCGATCATTTTCTTGAGGTGATAATTTTAATTATCACATTCACTTTTCAATCTATTTAAAGATTCATTAAAACTCCACTTAGTTTTTGTCTCCAAAAATCATTATTTAATTATTATTCCACATAGGAAATAAACCCTATCTTTACCTGGGTTAAAGAATCAATGTCATTTAAAACACAATTCACGATAAATCCAAAATCACATTCCATTAATATGGAATCTCAACGGAAAACAGATCAATAAATATAATCGATATAAATTCTAGTGTCTGACTAATAATATAAATGGAATAATGACTAAGCCATTTAAATTCCATATATATTAACAGTCTTCCTCCACATAAGCTTACTTCGATTATTACCAAATTGATTCCCTTCAATTCCAATTTAACATATTAAATTGGAAATCTTTACATTGGAAAAGTTTCCATTAAATCTTAATAATAAGGTTTATAAATTCCAAATCATATCTTCACTGTTAATTGGGTTAAAGATACAATGTTATTTAAAACACCGTTCACGATAAACCCAAAAATCCAATTCTTTTATTCAATTCCAGTTAAATATTAATTAATTGGAAAACTTCACCAAATCTTAATTTAAAGATTTATTCCCTTCTCAAATGGGTTTAAGAACAGTGTTATTTAAGACACGTTCACGATAAACCTAAAATCCAATTCTTTTACTCAATTCCAATTAAATATTAATTAATTGGAAAACTTCACGAAATCTTAAATTAAAGATTTATTATTTTCTAAACTGGGTTTAAGTACAGTGTTATTTAAGACACCGTTCACGACAAACCCAAAATCCAATTTTATATCAAATACAAGGCTATGAATAGAAATTATATCGGCTTATATTCAATATCAAATTCTGAAACCAACAGATATCGTATTGGGAATAACGATATCTGTATCTTCCAAATTCCCATAACAATATCCATATAATCACGGAATCCAATATTGAAATATTCTGAAGATTGTTTCCATTCCAATTCATATATTGGAAATTCTGGTTATATTAAAACTCATTCTCAATCCAATTTATTTATTTCTAAAAATAATTGAATTATAATTCTGAATAATAACTAGTTTATTTCGATAAAAATATATTTTTATCTTTTCAAATACGAAATTTTCACCAAAAATCTTTCTAAATCATTTATTATGATTTTACATAATTTTTCCATATTTTTAATAATTTTTATAAGGCCCGTACAGGTTGTTTCCAATAACGGCCACCGAACTGTACTTACAGCGACCTTTTCTGAAATCGATTTGGACATAAATCCAAATCCAACCAGTAAATTTCAAATCTTTTATACTCACTGGAAAGATCTTTTCGATACGAACCCAACGGTTCTGGTTTTAGGAGAATCCGACGGTCGGATCTCCCGTAATGTCATTCGAAGTTAATGGTCGAAATTCAAGATTGGTCGCTGCGCGGTGCATTCTATTCAGGCCATTAAATATATATAATATATATTATATATATTCCGTCGATTTCTATTTAAAACATACTTTATAAATCATTTTAAATTTTGTTTTAACAACGATTTCAACTTCATTTCAATTTTAAATCACAACTGAATATTCCGGTATAAATTCGTTTTAAATTCATTTCAAAACGATTTCAATTTCATTTCAAATTTCAAATCAAATTTGAATATTCTTTAATATATTAGTTTTAAATTCTTTTTTAAAACGATTTCAATTTCAATTAAAATTACAAATCAAATTTGAATATTCCTTAATATATTTTAATTTTAAAATAATAATATTTTCAAAATATCAGATTTTGAAATCACTTTTCGATATTCATTAAAAAGGAATAAAATCGATAAAAAATCCCGTTCGTGTTAAAATGGCATTTTACTACTTAACACGGCTTCACATTTCAATATTTTCGTGTCCATCCAAAATCGGACATCAAAATCACATATTCACTGAATATTATTTTAAAATATTCGTTAATTCTAAACTGGAATCAGACTCAATCAATTACCATATAATTTTAGTTATATGGGGTTTCATACATTGCATGTATACAACAGTAATGATAAACAATCATTAAAAATTCATACCACATCCAAAGTGCATTTTACAACTATATAAGGATTAAAATAAATAAATAATGCTTATGCAGTCTGTCAACCCATCGACTGACATACCACTAATGATTGGGATCAGTGTATGTCAAATATCATCCCAAAACCCATGTGGGGTTTTCAAACAACAAATACTGTTAATTATTTGTGCAGTTGGGCGATGAGTGAAATTTATCGTCCCAATCAATATCAGATAAATGGGTGTACACAAACAGATCGTCTCATTTGTAAATTAATATGTATTTTCATTTCTGGAGAATTTTATGTCGTTCATATATACGTTAAAAATTATTTTTTTAACGATTAAACAATTTATTCAACACATGAATATTTTATACAGTTCACTTATACAATAAAAATGATATTTTTATTATTCAAATATTTTATTCAACATATGACCTTTCATATCACAATCACAATCAAACAAGTCGTCCATGGCTGTGGACGACGGTGTCAGGAGCTACTAAGCCCCGTTTGCAACCTAGTATATATTTTTAACAGTAAAATAATTAGCGAGAAAGATTTTTCATAGTCGGTTTCCACTCCGTCAGTTTTAATTTCTGAATTTTCTGTTCTGTTTGAGCTTGAATCTTCCTGAAATTCTGGTTTGCTCCAAATTCGACCCGGTTAGTCTTGTTGCAAAGCTCTCGTCCCCATGATCCCAGTGGATCCTGTTTCACATGATTTGGAGTTCGTATGAGCAAGATATGATTTTTACAGTGTTAATGACTTCTTAAATTAATTAACAAAGAAATTAATTAAAATAAAACCTTCTTCTACCTCATACAACTTCAGGCCGATGTCAATTTGCAACGCTTCAAAATTAGGGTTCAGACTTGCGCGGAAAACAAGAGGACGAACAACGATCCGCTGCTTCCACGACATGCGCCTTCGAAAGGGCTTTCCACCTAGCCCCCTTCTAGCCAGCTCGATCACCGCTGGTCCTCGGAAAACATGCATGAACTTCGAGGCTTTGAGCTCGAAAAACTCTCCAGACTATATCGATACAAGATGAGATTGGCGTGGATTGGAAGCTGATTGAAATCTCTTTGATCTTCACAAATAAAATCTAGGCTAATTTGTAGCGATTTGGGAGAAATTTGATCATCAATTTTTGAGCTTTTGGGATCGTCATTTCAACGTAAATCACGGCTGAGAACCAGCGTTGACCATGGGGAGAGTTATCAATCCGAACTCCAAATCAAACCCAATGATTGTCGCCGCTATTTAAATGCCCCCATTACAGACACAATAGAATATGTTTCGTAAGTCAATTCGACTATTTCGATCTGTTTCCATCAAAATTAAAATATATATCAATATAAATTGAATTCAAACGTACATTTTAATTTACCGAGGTCATATACTGACTCCAAAAATTCCAGAAAAATAAATCTAACTATGTTTTGATGGTACGGTCCTAACAAAACTAATTTCTTTTGATTTGGAGACCGTTTGAAAAATGGCCATTTTCTGGTCGATCCAAATTGACTTAAATTGACAAAACACGTTTTCTTTTGTCACGTTCACATATTAATTCCAAAAATTATGAAAATTGGAATCTAGCTATAATTTGACATTCCAGATCCAACAAAAGTTGTTTCTTCGAAAACGGAGGTCGTTTGCAAAATGGCCATTTTTAAGGGCTATATATTATATTAAAATATATATAAATTCCATAGCGACTATTCTGGATTTTAAACTAAACATAACTTTCAACTTTTAAAATAAAATCTCAGTTTCTTACACCCGTTAGAAAGATATTGTTAATCGAATTCAAATATTTCTTGTTTCGTCCAATTCTGACTTATATTAAATTCTGTATATCCATTTAAAATTTGAAATCGAATTTTCAAACTACCTCGACATTTCAGGTTCGTTTCGTAATTAAAATAAATTTATACATTTTAACTTCATCAAAAATAAATTTTAAGTCATTATTATTTAAAATAAATCATTTTAAATATTCAAAATCCATTATAATTTCTAAATTAAAATTTTTTAATTGGTTCTGAAAATCCGGGTTGTTACATTTAACCTACATGCTAAAATTTTGGAGAAGCACTTGTATATTATGTTGCAAAGAGAGATAATATGAAACAGTTGAACATGATTAGCATTATTAACTTTAAGAATAAGCACTATATTAGAAGAATTCATATAGTTCAGCATTTTGCACTTAGAAAAGAAGTTGTGAACAACTCTGAAGATATCACTAGACATAAAATCCCAATAGGAAGTGAAAAATACAGCTTTGAACCTATCTGGTCCACCACATTAGGTTGGATTTAATGGAAACATTGAATTTTTGATATCTTCAGTTGTGATATAAGTTTCAAACTGACAGGGGAAGGACCGCTTTGCCGTTGCCCATCTAAACATGAAGCTAGCTATGACTAAGTTTCAAGTGGTTAGCTTTTATCTTACCAAGCATTCTATCTTCATGCCCACATTTCAGTATTCTTCTTCCCATGATTAATATTCTGTCTTCTACTCTTCTGTCACCACATTCCTTCTTTCCCTAAACTTCAGCCTTTACTCTAATAAATGATTTTACTTTGACAGGGGAGCAAGAGTTTATACCTCAAAATGAAACTTTCTTTGAAAATATTAATGTCGGCGCTTGGCTTCAACATGTTATTTTCTTTGTCCCTTTTAGTGATAATTCAAATGTTTTACGGTTTAGTATAATGGATTTTTTCTATGCCGTTTGGCAACCTTAATTTCTACCTTTTATTTGATTACAATTAGTATTTTTTTTTTTGAAAAATTGGAAACTGTGGTTCATGATTAATCATTCTTCACTTGGTTCCTGCAAAAAAGGCCATTTTTCTGTGATCATCATACCTTGCATCGGTTGGAAGATTAATATAAAATACATGCATTTCAAGAGTGTGGCTCATAAGAGTAGTTATCAATTCCATGCATTTCCTATTATTTGAAATATACATTAGTGGAATTGTGGGTACGCCACTCCAGATGTATAGAAAGTCTTAATTTAATGAAGTATCAATATTCATTTGACTCGAAATACAATATTTTCTCATTTGAATCATATCTTCTTCTTTATTTACGGTAATAATTGTGTATTTCGAAGTTATTAAGTATGTGTAAGAATATGAGTAGTCATGAATTCATGATACTCAATTATTTGTTAACAGTATCTCTTTTCCAGGTCAAAAATAATTCTTTTCCAGCCATAAAAGTGTTCATGCGTCGAGCATGCCTCAGGAAAGTGGATCTTAAATTTCAATTGAATAAGAAAAAAAATGAAAAAATTACAATTAATGATCGATCAAAAAAATTATTGTTCAATACCAAAAATTAAGACCTTTATACCTACTTTCAACAAATATATCTTGTGTGAATTATGCAAAGCGAAATTCCATGTGAATTCTACAATTTTATATTGTATATTGAAAGCGGGTAGATTGGAAGAGTGGTTAAAAAAACGAAAGATTCGTCAGGGAAAAAAATAAGCACAATGACTTGTGGAATATCGAGAAACAAAGTTATAGAGTAGACAGAATAGTTTCATTTGATGGAAATAAAGTAGGGCTGCATTGAATAAAAGCACTTTCTTTTTTTATACATACAAGCAATGGGTTCACAAAAATATGCACCTATTAATACTATTTTTCTTATACAATTAAGCAATGGATGCATAGAAAAGTGCACCCAGTGGCAAAATATAACGATATAAAGGAAAAAAGTTAAAAAAAGTTATATCCTGTTATATACTACTGCATAAAATAATTATACTTTTCCCTGATGGAAAATTGACATTTTATTTATTTATTTTTGGGGAGAAACAAAGATATTGCATCCCGTTGTTATATTCTTCAGTTAAGCTGCATTAAATAACATGTTATTGTACATAGTTCTTTGGACTTCCACTTTGTATATAGAAGACATTTCTTCTTGCTAACATCGTTTTCGACTCGGCTTGGTGAAAACCAAGAGAACTTATCCAAAATACCAGTCTACCATACTTACGTGGAAAATATGTATATTGCTTCAGGTACTCGGTTAATATGTTATTACTGACTTCTTGCACCAAATAAATCAGTTGATTAGGTGGTGCTTCCGTTGTAAGTCTGTGTTTATTAAGTCTAAGTATTCATTTTAGACGAGACAAGTTACATGCATTGTTCTCATGTTTAGTAAGACGAGTTACATTAACACATTGATATTGCTCATATATGACTTTAATGTAGGCTATGTACCAACTTCAATGTCAATGTTAATATATGGATAACTATGACATTGTTAATTTGGTTGGAAAATCATAAATTTTGTGAGCCACTGTAACTTTTACGCTTGTTTTGAATCACCACATTTTGGAAAAATCGTCTTTTGGAACTAAAACATATTTATTCTAACGGTATTTTCTCTAAGTAAAACTAATTTTTTTATTATGTTGCATTTATGATTGAGTCATGTCCTCATCTGGTGGACCCGCATGTGCCTGAGAAAGGATGCATTGGTCAACGAATGGGCATCACTATCATCTAATCATACATGGACACGTATACAATAAATCCATGCATTCTCTTGTAGGCGCATCAATCTAGGCCTTGTTTCCTTCTTATAGGATATGTTGCCATTATACAGTCGGCAAGTTGCTATTACTAGGTGTAACTATCTAGTATGCTAGTTACATTAGCAAAGCATTAAAGTGTAAACTTTTTAATTTCTATTCCATTTTATTCATCCAACAAAATGATTAATAGTTTATAGTTCAATATAGCAGGAATTGCATTGGGAAATGGTTCAAGCAAACAATCTCAGAGAGAACAATTCAGAGTATAGTTTAATCTCTTACACGTTTCTCAGTCCCATTTCACTTATAAGAACAGGAGAATAAAAAACTGATATCACAAAATGAAACTCTGATTGAGTGAAATCATAATGGGTGAAAATACATTTGGCAAAAGTCTAAGTAAAAAAAGCCATACCTTTCCCAATCAAAATCAAACGACAAACAACTAGTTTTACCCAATTTATTAGAATTTTGTATCATGAAATTGGTCAGTATTTAATTTTTTTATCTAGATTCACTAATCGCAATAGATAGCAAAAAACAAACCCTAAAAACATCAAGCCTAAAATCATAAATATGTATTCGATTTATGCAGTTTTACCCAAATCCATAATTGTAAATTCAAATCTACAACATTTTAAATCACTAACAACTTTACATGAGAATAAGGTTCACTTACCATAATCCACCAAGATTAGATCCAAAATCCGCTTCCCTGGCTTCGACGTATCGGTGGTTTTAGAGGGAGAGAGACAATAATCGGTTGAGGAGATCGGATACAGATCAGTGGTTTTCTGTAGATCGGTGGTTCTTTTTGTGAGACGTTGTTTGAGATGAAGGGGAATGGTTTTAGAGGTAGAGATAGAATAATTTGTGAAGTTGGAGGGTGTTGGGGTTTTATGCGTAGCAGAAGTTTAACAAAACATCCGAAAAGCAGGATCTTATTCACCCAATAACTTGAAGATGAATTTAATTGAAAATAATAACACAATAAATCAGAAATAATAGTAATACACAAATATTCCACCCAACCACCCTCTTTATTTATTCACCAAAAATAAATTTTGTTTACACTCAATGGGTCAAAACAAAAATAAGCAAAATACAATTGAATTAATAACCTTATTAAGAAAGGAAAAGAATATCTAGATGACTACGAATATCGTTGGAGCAGAAGAGCGATGAAGAACAGTGAAAAACCCTTGAATAATCTGGAGGTACCAACTACATCTTTCAGCAGTAAATAGGAATAGCTACCCTCAGCCCAAATTCCCACAACTTCCTCTTTAAGGAGCAAGCCCTGGAGGCACACAACCTCACCATATATTCTCACATGGTTTCTTGTTGTCGTTTGATCTACCCAAGAAGGCTACATATGTAGGAGAATAGAAGAAAGGCAAATATTCAAATTTCCCCTTCAAAATATCTCCAGAATATAATCATTCATTTCTTTCCTTCTATGATAAAATCAATCAATCACACTAATCAACCAACCAATCAGTAAAATCAAATCAATTAATTGATCAATTAATTGATTACATTCTCTTTAATAAATATTTGAATCAAGAATTCAACACTCCACCTTGATTCAAATATCATATATCTCCAACAATCCTCAAACAAGTCAACTTAGCTCTTTAAATGACATGTACTCTTAGTTAAAACCAACCCTGATTTCCAGACAACGAGATACACCCCACCTGTTTCCGGAGTACAGGGACTCGGTTGATTTTAGGGAAACAACAACTCCCAGTCGATTTGAAAGGACTACGATCACACCTCGGTTAAAAACACAATCCAGCACCTGCAAAAGATGCATCTACCAGATGAGCTGCACCACGCAAAAACCAAAGGTCTAAAAGTGCTTGTAGTACCACAAGATCTCTGACTTGTGGATTTTTCTACATCGACACTCGTATTCCGCTTGACATGATCTCTTCATCTCCGGGATCCCTCGAGCATCATCAACATCTAGACCCTTGTCGATACCATGATCCTCCACCTTACATCCTCCGTGACTATATTAACCTCTCCACCCTGTTGCGGACTAGGTTCTTCATCCGTCACCAGCCTTCCAGTTCGTCTTCTTCTATCTTTCCTCATCCATATCAGAGGGTTTTTTCCTATTTCCATCCATTAGACTATTGAGGTATGAAGCATCCACCGTTACAGATTTTCAAAATCCCCCAATATCTATCATAAAAAATAGTCATCTACGAGGCAACATCACCTCTGACATCTATAATCTTCAATCCAAAATCACTCCAAGATATGAATGAACTAAGCTTTGATACCAACTATTGGGTTTTTGTGCGCAGCGGAAAAAACAGAACACCCGAAAATAGGATCTTATTCACCCAATCACTTGAAGATGAATTTGGTTGAAAATAATAATACAATAAATCAAAAATAATAGCAATACACAAATATTCCACCGAACCATCCACTTTATTGATTCACCATAAAACAAATTTTGTTTACACTCAATGGATCAAAACCAAAAATAAGCAAAATGCAATTGAATCTATAACCTTATTGATAAAAGGAAAGAATATCCAGATGACTACAGATATTGTTGGATCAGAAGAGCGATGAAAAACGATGACAAACCCTTGAATAATCTGGAGGCACCAACTACGCCTTTCTGCAATAAATAGGAATAGCTACCCTCAGCCCAAATTCCTATATCTTCGTCTCCAGGGCACAAGCCTCTGGAGACACATAACCTCACCAGATATTCTCACATGGTTTTTTGTTATTGTTTGATATAACAAGAAGGCTACATAAATAAGAGAATATAAGACCTAGACAAATATTCAAATTTCTCCTTCAAAATATCTCCATAATATAATCATTCGTTCCTTTACTTTTATGATAAATCAATCAATTAATCACACCAATCAATCAATTAGTCAATCAAATAAATAAATTGATCAATCAAACAAATCAATTAATTGATTACATCATCTTCAATAAATATTTGAATCAAAATTCAACAGAGAGAATCCGTCAATAGAAGCGTTACACTCATATGACCAAAATAAAATCACGTGTGGAAACAATAATTAAGTGTAATTAACAACACTTCAGAATATTGTGTTATTAAATAGCGTTATTAATATCATATTTTGTTGTAGTGAATCATTTTTGTTTATCCATAACTCGTTATCAATATTAGCACAATAGGGACATGCTGAAGTAATGTTTATATTCCCAATTGAATGTGTTTTCAATGTAAAGTAATTTCGTGGATGATGGTGATTAAGCTAACCTTTATAAACACTGAAATGTTATGTAATTGTGAAATTTTAGGAAAGCAACACATTTTTTATTATAACTTTTTTGGAATACTAGGTATTAGTGAATATTTAGTATGATGAAGTTACTACTGTGTAAAACTCGTGTGCTCAAGTATCCTTTGTCGAGCAATTATTTTTATTTTATTTGCATGTATATATTAGTAAAGTAAAGGATAAAGCAACGAAGAGATCAATATATTACTTCTAGCGATGCAAATACCACATATAAACTACATATCCAACAAATTTAAATAATCTGCCAACAATTATCAATTTTATATTTGATTGGACCTAACAGCTAAATGAAGTTGTTCTTTTATTATATTTCCGGGAAAATTTCCACCTTGCTAATTATATATATATTTATTGACAAATGCACAGGTCAATGTAGTCAAAACCAAAGAATTATGGCAAAATTATGTTAATTTTAAAATTTCACATAGAAGTTGTTTTAGCAGCAGTTTTTATTTATGCATGATTCACTGACTCTGCAATAAGAAAATGCTAGCATGCTTATAATTAGTACTAGAAAGCGCATAACTATTTTTCCCTCAAACTTAAGGAGGTTTCAAGTTCAGAAAAAACCATAGAGAAACCATTAAATGCTTTTCCGAATGATTGTAAATTATAATTCAGACATGATATAATGAATACCAAAAGGCATTTATCCTCTTTTGTTGTTTGAAGATGATTCATTTTAATTTGCTAAAGATTACAAAAAGAAAAAATATAATGAACTATATTTCCACCACCATTAATGTTTTAATCCATGGAAACATCATTAACCTAATTCTATATATTCTTTTAATTTCAATATGCAGTGGTGGAAACATATCCAACTAAATTGAAGGAAATCTGAACATTAGAGTGAAAGAGATTTGCTTCATGCTCCACTTTTTACCAAGGGGGCACCACTTTGATACACATTATTTGCTTCATGCTCCAAATAAATATTTTACAAACCAAATTCAAACCAATTTAGTTTTAAAGCCGTACCAAATCGACCGAAACGAACAGGTTTGGTCGGTTTGAACCAAATATCACTCACCCCTAGCTAAATGGGCTTAAAATGGCTCACGATCATTAGGCTGGATTATATTTTATTTTAACATTGCACTCATTTAAGAAGCATGATAGAATCTATTTTTCTGTATGATTAAATGTAACCCTATTTGAAGCATGGGTTGCTTTTATTTTTAATGTTGATATTGTTTTACAAACGTATAACGCTATGTTTACAGCTAAATTTCTCAACAATATTGCATTATGAGTAAGTTTGATTTGTGACAAAGTTACCATAACTTTATATCATTAAATGACGCCTCCTAAATAAAGTCATTAACATCCTTGTAATACTTCAGAGGTTGTTATCCACTATTTGTTTGTGGTTTTTTCTCATGATATTGCCTTTTCTCATTATTCCCTTTGATTATTTTATTTGATTTAAAAGATCTATGTGTACATTGAAATATTAAATATTTGACCCATGTTGTTACTCTTCATTATTTGTTTTTTTATGAAATTATGGTCCTAATAAGAGGAGATCACTCAAATTTATTAAACTAAAATCAAATCCACACAAGGCTTGGTTGGGTAAAAGCAATTGTAGATGCCATAGATCATCACTAGGATGATTAATCAATAACCAAAAGGAAAAAAGTAAACAAAATAATAAGGCTATAATTATTTGAATTGTCAAAATTAAACCTATGGATGTACTTCTAAAAGTAAATTATAATATGTTAGTCATAGTAATTTTTAGGGAGTTAATACTCTAAATGGTTGTGGGAAGGATTTCAGGGCAATGAATGTTGCCAAACAGAAATTTAAGTGAAAAATGTTGGCTTCAAGAAAACTAAGTAGTGCAATGCAAGGATAAAAAGTAGGCTAGTATTGCAATAGATTCATAGCTGCCTGATTGTGATTCTAATGTCGGCGTGTTCAGATCCTCAGTGTATTGTGGCCACAAAAATAGCTAGCTGAATCTAATAGGTAAAAGAAATTCTGCATGAACAATACATGCACATTAAAGTAGAAAAAGAGGGATGCTTCAACTCTGACTATAGAAAGAGTTGTTGTAATGATGCCTAGCCTTAAGTGCAGGTAGGAAGGTAAACAATGTAAGCTAGCATAGATGTATGGTATGTGTTGTTGGCAACTGGACAGATTGCTACATGCTATAATGGTAATTGAGACAGAGTGGAAGGGCAAGCTAGCTTATTCAATAAGTGTGCACCATAGAAGTAAGCGGAAGTAAGGAACATATTTTTCATTTTAATGTGGTAATTGACAATGGTGACCAGAAGCTAGAGCCTGAAGTGGTGGTAGCTGAAAATGGAAATCTTAGTAGCAATGCTGACAATTCTAAAAAATAGAAAACATTGTTTTGTATGTATTTATATGTGTATATGCATGCAGATATACGTATATGGATCCAATTGGCCATAGGCTCAAAGATTGGATGTATCAATGTTAAGTTTAGTGTAGTTTGGGAAATAAACCAATTATGGAGAGCCAACGTGGAGCTAATATTAAATAACGAGCGATAAACTAATTAATTTAAGGGAAAATCATGTTGTGCTACAAATACTAAGATATGAGATAATGAAAAAAAGGCAAGAGAACGAAGATGAGTAAGGATATTGGTTTTACCTTTATATAACATTATTGGATGAAATATGAAATTTAAATAGAATTATATTATTGTATATAAGTGTTACAAAAATATATATGTTGATATCTATATAACTGCTTATGCTTGTACAAGAATCTCTATACATATACTATTACACACACGCACAAACAAAAAGTAACTATATAATTATATTATTATTCTACATAATCGTATCTCAGCTTGATGTTGTATTCTTCTCTATTTAACAAGAATTTGAACATTTAGTTCCTCTCCCCATTTTAAAATTTTATATGGTTGTCATGTTCGTATTGGCTATGTTAAACTTTAACATCTATCCCCTTTGTTTTCAACTTTATTCGGAAATAATTAAACCATTGTCAGGGATCGGAGATGCATGGTCAAACCTTTATTCCATGAAATCTCTTAGGATTTCATTTCCACTTCAATGTGCATATTAGACCCTTCAGTTCAATCAAGTGGATCAAAATTTAAATCTTAGAGAATATACTTAACTTATGTGCCTGTTAATATCAAATATAATTTATTTTCACCTAGATATCCACAATTCACACATTATATTCTTTCCCCGATTGATCTCAATTGCAACATTTTTAAAATCAGCGACATCTCAGAATTGGATAAAAATATCATCTAGATTTAAGCCCACATCAGTTATAAATTAGGTACAAATAATGTTCCCCCTTTTCTGCCCACTAAACAAAATTTTAGAGCGTTTTTTTGGCATCTTACATCCAAGTTATTGGTCCAGTATTTATTTTAAACTTAATTTTCGTTAGATTTTTTATAAATTTAAATGTATTCTTCTATTTTCAGGGTAAAGAGGATAAATTTGTTTTGATATATGGATTCCAATCCTCATATGCAACTAATTTAAATGAAAAATCAAATAACATACATAAGTTGTAAAACTTGCATTTCTTGAAATTAATAAACATGTAACAGCCCGCATTTTACGTATCGGAGGATCATAAAATATTTTTATTTTATTCCCTGAGGGTTGCATCATTCCCATATTTTAGTATATTGTTTGTGGGGATGTGATACATGTCCATAATTTTTACCAATTTTTTGTGTGACCATTTTGCCCCTGTTAGTCTTGTACATGGCATAACTTTTGACTGGGATCGAATCAGGTGTTGAGACCTGTGCCATTGGAAAGGAAACTATGTTTCCTTCTCCGTAGAGTGCTCACATTAAAGATTTGGCTCAGCAATTTGGGAGGAATCACTGTTTTAATGTTTTACAGTTGGTTGTTCATGTTTGGTAAGCTATATTAGGTTGATTTGAGGAGGCGCATTAGTGGGCTGGTGGAGGCTATAAATAGGGGGTAGGAGGCATAGAGAATAGTTTACTTTCTTTATTCTCTCATTTTGGAAGAGCTTGTGGTCCTCCATTCCTCTATCTTCTTCACCTTTCCACCATTATTGTTTAGAGAATGGAAGACATACATCGTTTGAAGCTAGATCTACGCAAACCAAAGAGAGAGATCATCGAATTGAAGAGTTTGGATCAAATTCTTCGCCGTCTGGATCTATATCTAAGTGTTTTTGGGTTATTTTAGTGAATTGGTGAGTGATATGCATCTCTCACACGTATTCAATCAAGTATATGAGTTGTGTGATCTTAATTTCATAAAATTCAAGTTGTTTTCCTTAGATCTGCACCATGGTAAGCTTATTTTCATATGAATTGCCATAGGATCCAATTTAGCAACTTAAAACCAATAATTTCCTTATATTTTCATATGTTTATGCAACTTAGATCCATATTTTAGTTCATATGTTCATTTATCATGATTTTTGTGAAGTTTGCATAATTTTGATGAAAACCGTCATTTTCATGTTACTAGTGATTTCATAGCATGCTTATGTTTGTATTGGATGAATCGTTTTAGTAGATTTCATCGATGTTGTTGTTTGATAAAGTTTTGGTTGAAATTGGTGATAAATTGGACCAGTAAAGGCCACGGGTCGAGCGAGTAGTATAATGTGTAGTGCAATATGGAGCACAAGGGAAGTACAGGTTGGTCGGTCGTGCAGCATGGGGGAGTCGAGCATAGGCTCGGGTCGGTCGAGCATCTTGGAGGCAGGTTAGTCGAGTTGAGTTTGGGTCGAGCTAGGGGGTCATCGAGCAAGTGTTCGGGTCAGTTGAACAAGGTCGGTCAGTCAAGGTCGGTTAGTCAAGCTGTGGGGATCCTGGTCGGTCGGAGGTTGGTCGGTCGGCTGTGAGATGATGGTGGTCGATCGGTCTGTGTGTTTGGGTACGGGTCGATCGGCCATGATTTTTGGCTAGTTTGGATGGGCTCCGGATCGATCGTGATGTTGTAGGGGTCGGTCGTACCAAGGTGTCGGTCGCACGCAAAAGACATAGGGTCGTTTCTGAAAAAATTATATTTTCTGGGTACGACCCAGATTTGGACAAAAGGGCTTGAAAAAAAATTCGGGAAGAAGTGGCCGAACCTGTGCCCCAGTGCCCTGCGCTCTAAATGCTATGGTTGATGGCATGAACACTGTAGTTTATTTCATTGCAAATGGATGCAACGCTATGGATTATATTGAACCTTATGTTGGTGTTATTCGGTTTAGTAATGATTGTGATTTTAAAGTAGCTCAGGTAGGAATGTTCGAAGGGATGAGATGCATTCGTCGACCGTTGAAATGCAACGGATGTGATGATAACTCAAGGTGTTCTAAGTTGGTTAACAAAGGTTGTGTAGTCGTCTTTGATAACAACTAGAGATACCGATTATCGTTGTCGTAGGTTCTAGCAGGCTCAATGCAGGGGTGCGTTTATAAAACCAGTTGTAGGTCGAGTACCTTGGGTATCGTTGAAAGGCCTAGGTATGTATTGTTGAAAGGCGTATAGAGTTTTTGCTAGAACCGGGATTACCATTATCCCTTAATGGATAGCAGTATGATATGGCCAGTCATACGATCAATGGTGGTTTCGTAGCAGGATTGGAGGTGATAGCCAGAGTCTGTCATGGATGATTGGTTGTCTTGTTTGTACCGTCTCACGTAAACGTCGAAGGAGATGTTTTCTTGGGTGATTGTCTGATATTGGTTTAGCCCTCTAGAGCTTGTGCTTGAGGGATGTTGAATTCAATTAGGACGGTTTTACGTGAGATATATAATCTGGATGCTACGAGTGTTATTGCTGGTTGTTTTTGTTTCCATGATTTAATGGTAATTTTGATTACCGTGAATGAATTGTTATTCCTTTGGTTGTATGGATTGTAAAGGCTATGACTATCCGATGTGGGGAAGACGAAAGTTGAGTTATTCTTTGGTAAAGTGGGTAGATTAGTTTGTTTATCTACTTATTCTCATATACTTTATTGATGGTGTTAGATAGTTGTTTTATCGCTCACTAAGACTGTTGTCTGACTCAAGATTTTATGTTTCCCTTTTGTTACCGTGGGTTGTTCATCCGATTTTGGATGGGCAGACTAGGTGGTAGGTGGCAAGTGATAGATTAGTGAGGACAACATTGCAGTTCGGAGGCGGGCAGGGGGCTGGCGTACTATTTTTTTTCTATATAGTATTTGAATTTTCACTGTTTGTTATTCTACTCTCAGTGCTGAAGTGAAGCAAATTTGTACAGACTTATGTTGCAATCCTGGTGTAAGGATATACTCTCTAGTTGTTTTAAAAGTTTTAAATTTCTTCTCAAATATGCTTCACTAATATTACCTGTTGTATATGTTCTATTATATTTTATCCTTGCGTTGCGAGATTTATGACAGGTACCATTTGTGTTATCATATCTCGATGACCATCCATAGCTGTCTGGCATGTCTTTCAGCGCAATATTCCTCTTGTTAAGTGCAGGGGTTATGGGCGGTCATCACAGAAAATGTCGACTAATAAACTTTATCATTTCATACTTATTATTATTTACTCCATTTTCATTATCAATTGTTGAGTTTCTATTCTAAACATGCCTTTACAAATATCTATATGATTAGTCTGTGTGTCAAATTTTATTCTTATAAATTAAGTTCCAGTAAATATAACTATTACTTCCAGGTCATTTTTTTAATTGAAAATACAAATCGCTTCAACAATGCTGACAGCCAACCTAGATCCCTACATTCCTCCCCTAAATACCGTCGCTTCTCACCCTTCAAATCAGCTCCCGGATCCACCACCAAAACCAATTCCACCCTTGCCTGAGCCACCACCCTTCGCTAACCCTTCCCACTCGTCGGACCCACCTCCTCCCCTTGCTATCACCAACCCAGATCCACTTCCATAGCTATAATGGTCCACGCTATCCGCTTTGAAGCCAAAGAACGCCAGCAACTTCGAAGTCAACGATATAGTTCTGAAATATGAAGGTAGTCGTTACTAACGAGATAGTACAGGCTAGCGTAAAGGAATGGAGTGGGTATCTCGTTGGGTTCTTCCTTGACTCGCCGCTGCCCTACACAACTGTAATTAACTTTTTGAAGAAGCATTATGGCCCACAAGGTAAGATTGAATTTAAATCGAATGTTAGTGTCTTCTTCTAGTTTTCATCATCGGCTGATCATATTAAGGTTCTAGAGGCTGACCCTGTCGTTATACGTAATTAACTCTTTATTGTTAAGCAATGGGAAACTGGTTTGAGTAATGTTGCAAATACTGTTAAAGTTGTTCCAGTGTGGATTAAAATGTTTAACATCCCGCTCGTTGCTTGGTCGAAGCGGGGGATCAGCTATATGGCCACTAGAGCCGGGAAGTTTTTATGTATGGACTCCAACACCGAAAATTTAAACAAACTTGAAATCGCCAAGTGCATGGTTGAGGTATCCGCAAACTCTCCTTTACCAGATGCTTTTCCTCTTCGTAATCTTGATGGATCCATTCAACTAGTGAAAGTCTTTTACCTCTGGAAACCAACATTATGCATACACTGCAGAGTCTTTGGGCACCCGACTGAAAAATGTGAAAGTCAAAATGAAAAGGAAAGTGTGGAAACTGACAAAGCTGCATGCAGTCGTGATAATACAACGAAGCAACAAAAAGAAAAAGATAATGCAAAAGAGAGCAGAAACAATGTTCCAGTAAGTGTTAAGAATGACAGATCGAGCAGAGTACTCCAGCGCTCACGTTATGCAACAACAAACAATGATAACTCTTGGACCAGAGTTGTTGAAAAGAAGAATCCGGTTAGACCCCAAAAACCATATTTTGACTGTGACTCAACTATATCAACTGTACTTGAACTGTTAGATAATCATAGTCGATAATAACATTACTGTGCATATCGCTATTTCAAAACCGTACATGAGACCTCAGCTTCATACGGCTCCTCTATGGTCACAAATAAATGCAAGTACTTGTTTGGTATTATTGTAATTTTGAAATTCTAATACCGGGAAGTTCAAAATTAGACCAACAAAATTCCATCTGCTAGAATAAAAAAGCGCTTCCGAATTGATCTTTTCAATTAAAATTTTAATTTATCTTTATTCGGTAGTAACTTAATCCTTAAATAAAATACTCGTTATATCAATAAATTCGCTTTTATCAATAACTCTAAAGAAAGAATTAGTTAGAAAGAATTGATCATTAATTCCAAATTTATGATTAAGAATTCCGTGTATGTATTATAGTAGATATGAATATTGAATGGGCAAAATAAATAAGAAATATTTCTTTTTCTCCTGTCCTATTCTTCTTTCTCAGAGGAAGGGAGGTACTCTGAAAAGAAAAAAAAGGATTAATTCGTTTTTTATAGTCATTTCTTTAATCAGTGAATAGGAGCATACTCGAGATCGGAATCGTGGAGAAGTACTACTTGGTCATTTCTACCAACTTAAAGTCCTCATTATGATTCGTTTTATCCAAAGCTTTATGCAAAAAAGTCTTTTTTATCTTAAATTATCTCCATTACGAATCTTTTGTGTACCTTGGTGTTCCTAGTTGTTAGTGGTAAAGATAAAGGTAACAAAGTCTTGGTCGATGCGTCTCTACCTATTGTGGATGCAACTGGTACTTCAAACAGCTTCTCATTGCTGCCAATTTTTGATGTAGTTGGAAATTCATATAATATTAACTATGAAATTGAAGATGGGGAGATTGAAAATGTTCGAATGGATGACAATAGTAAAAACGTAAACACCGGAGGAGATGTGAACAAAGAAAATGCAAATGGCAATAAAACACAGTGTCAAACAGAAAATACAAAAGAAAACTTTAGGAAGGATGACAACAAATTGAAGGAAACCCGTGCTAGTCAGATGGCTCTAGTTGAAGAAGTTCTGTTGACTACATTTGGAAGTTCGAAGGAAAAGGAAAAAGTATGTGCAAATTTGATAAACAAATCTGTTTGTGAACTTAAGGTGCTTGTTGTTAAGTCTGACGCGATGCAAAAAAGAGAAAACACTGATGGTGGGAATTATAATACAAAATATGTAGATACGAACTGCAATGACATAGCTCTTCAAAAGACAAGGGATCAAGATTCTACAACTATCAAGGAAAAGTAGATACAGGAAGACAAGTCAGAGCCGAGTCCAATAGAGTCTGCCAGATCGGCTCACATTAGAACAATCAACGCCGACAAATTGGCTATCTCAAGAGCCCTCCAAGCTGAACTAGCTCAATGGGAAGTCAACACTCCTAAGTTTCTGGTAATAGGGAAGAAGGTAGAAGATTTTAGTACATTCTATTCTGTAATTGTATTTGATCAACCGCATACTGCGCAGCTTGATTATGTGTCAGCAATATTACAGAAAACTGTTGCAAGTGGAAAGAAGAAGACGAGAAAGTCACCAACTGTCAAAGACAAAGCGACCAACACATATGCGCATATTGCACCCCCTGTTGCTTATAGGGAGATACCTCCTGATATCATCACTAATAAAGTGACTACTAGCTCCAATGAAAATGCAGGACCTAAAACTCCCGTCACTCGGACTATGAAGAAGAAAATGCTAAAAACTCTACAGGAGAATGGCTAGTTGTCTGTCATTAGCTGGTGTAGTTTTAGGAGATAAAAGAAGAGGCAATCTAAAATTTAATGTGAACTTGAAATGCTGATATTGTGAAAGTAGTACATGTCTTCCATGTGTGGAAGATTCAGCTGATATGTACTTTGTATATCACATGTCCTCTCATGTATTTTCCATTTTTTTAATAAAAAGTGTTACAGAACACTATAAAAATTGGTCGGTCTTACCAAAAAAAGTATATATTACTTCCAGGTATTTTGAATTTTTTTAAATAGTATGAAAGTTGAAGATCACATATACAGGAAAGTGGCAACAATCTAGTTTTCATACTTAAAACAGTTACATTCAACTTTGGTTAATATTTTTAAGTATTATACTCCCTAAGTTTAGGGACCTGGATTAGTGAGAACAACAACTGAACGGAACATTTTGCCAAGTCTTCATTTTCATATTTATTACTTTTCTATTCACTATTAATTTACTCATATTTTTTTTCAATTTCCAATCTAGTTAGCAAGTTCTGTTTCACATGTAAAAGTGCAAGTTTCAATTGTCATACCAATTTTACAAGAAACGCTTGCATGTCTCTCATCTTTTTCTACTAGTTTTTTTGTATACATGAATTTTATCCCTTGCATTCATTACCTTAATCAATCAAAGTTAGCTGCATAGTGATTTCTTTATATGTTTATTTTTCTTATTTTATTCTAGTATATGTGGATTTCATTACTTGAAGTCTATAACGGGTTTATTTATGTCATATGCGATCAAAATTCCTTTAATGCCATGGCTTGGTGTTTGAAGAAGTTCAAATTTTTCCTAATATAGACTACCTACGATCATTATAACTACCCGAGTTTAATAATAGTTACCATCATACATGAGATGTTTATTAATATTTTTCTTAGTCATTTAAATTAACCAACAAATTATACCATATATAATACTTGAATTTCATTTGGTTATAGGCACAAGCAATCAAGGACAAAATTAAGCCCAGTAGAAGCTTCATTAGTTGTGATATTTGGAAATGTTGGTAGAATTCATTTTTTATCCTTTTGACCTTTTACTGACTAAGGGTGAAACTAAATTTCAATCAAATATGAGCAATGATAATTGTTTATTATTACTCACATTGGGTACTAGAATTATTTGTAGTTAATACATTTATGTTTATGTTATTGTTGCTGTTAGTACACTGATGTTAATTCATTGTTTCTTTGTAGTCGAACATGACATTTTGTATTATTATAAAATTTTAATTTCTCATGTCAATTTTTTTGTTCTAGGTATGTTGCATCTATTTTCATAGCATGTGGGTGTTATTTAGAAGTCTAAGGTTCGCCACAGTTTTTGTGGTAATCCACCATATAATTTGTATAATCACATAGCTCCTTCAATGGAAGAATAAACTACAGTCATATCCCATTATGAATATGATAAATTAAGTGGTCATGAATTATTAAATTATTTTTGTTGGTAGTTGTGTAGAATACTGCAAAATGAAGTCTTTGGAAAATTATATATATGACTCGCATGAATGTAAACATTTATTATACATCCATATGAAGTTTCATTTTAAAAAATCTCAATATCCAAATGTCTTCAAGTGAAATGGAAGTCATCTTAAGATATGAAAATCATGAGAAAAGAAATTAAAATCTTTGTGCTTAGCTTAGGCCAATTATTTAGCTCTTTGAAACACTAAAACGTAGATTGAAAATTTTAAAAATACTAGTGGTTCAATTCAAATTAGCAGTCTTTTTATATTGGATTTACCTTACCATCAATTCATGACTTATTTTTACTTATTACTAATCAATGTTGATTAGTTTATTTAAATTTAAGTTTTTATTTTTATATGATATCATATTTTTTGCCATTAGAATTTTCAATATTGTAACACTTCGCATTTTCGATTGAATAATAAAACAAAAATTCAAAATTTTGTCATGGAACCAGAGTCAATGCATCCATGGAGATTTTTTTGATCAGTTTAGATCTTTGTTTTGGAGAAAATAGATTAAAATGAAAAGGATATCGCATAAAGAAGAATTAGAAAAAAATATAGCATGTAGGGTCCGGCTGACTCATGACCTATCAAGTCGACCCCCCCTGTAAAGGCCCGAGTTTGGCCCATGCACGAAGACGAGTGTGGATGTGGCTTAATTTAGTGGTTTAGTGACATAAATTGGTAGTTAATGAGAATAATGGAACAATGTTCTTTCAATTGTTGATGTACTCACAATGCTCTTTTTAGTCACTATATTTACTATAAGTTGCGTCTATTTAATTAAACAAGCTATATTTAATCAATTCTCTAAAGTACCCTACGTTTTATTTATGCAAGTTACCACATGCCCAATTGATCAACAATAAGTTCACAATTCAACATGGCTCTCAGTATGGTTTGATAGTATTTCGCAGAAGTTAAGAAGATCAAGAGACGGTTCTTTCCTTTGGCGTAATTAAATGTAACACCCCATAATTTTAAAGGACATTGTAATGATAAACAAAAGAGTACTTAATTAAATATTAGGAATTAAGTAAAATGGACTATACCATTGCGTTTGTCTCAGAATTATGCTTAAGATTGACTCCGAGTTTGCGTAAAACGGACATCGTATGAGAAAGATATTAAGGTTAGAAGTTTGTATACATATAAGAGTCTTATGTATAAATAAATTCAAACTAGACTTCAAATAATTCGAAAATACGAAGCGGGAAAAGTTGGTGAGATCTGGACCGGCATCGGACGACCCACTTCTGGGTTCGATCGACCTATGGGTTGACCCATAGCCAGGCGGGTAGACCCATAGGTTGACCCATAGAGGAGTGGGTCAACCCAACGGGGATCTGTCCGAATTCGTTCTGCTGAACCTGGTTTTGTTTTGTGACTGGGTTCGTTGGAGATAGACTATATATAGGACAGCATTTCTGTTGTTTTTCTACACCTAAAACAATGGAGATAATGAAATGTTGCCTCTGCTTGGATTGAATTAGAATATCTTCTTCAACACTAGCCTATATACATACAAGAATCTCTTCTGCAACATCAGCATACTATTCTCTGTTTTTTAGATCCAATCTCTGTGAGTTCATGTTACTTTTAGATATAAAAATTTAACAAGTAACCCTGGTATGTTTATAAATCTGGATCTCAACCTATGTCTGTTAAGAATCTGATTCATACCTAAACAGTTCTTCTATTACATGTATTCTTCTATACACCTGATCTGTTGTTCGGTTCTTATATGCTTATTTTTGATATGCCTATTTCTACTATCATATGCCCATCTCTGTTATTATATGCTTATTTTTGTTATTATATACCTATATTGTTCTTCTCTCTCATTCCTTTTTTATTTTACAGCCTCGGCTACCTTCGAGCCTAGGCCAATATCGCTGAAATATGCGTACGAACGGAATTGGAAAAATCAGGGGAATGATTGATAATGATAACTTGGGGGCACAACCTAACTGTGTAATATGACTAAAGTTTTGGGGAATATGTTATACTGTGAACTACGACCGGAATTTGAGGCATATGAATCTATAAGCTTAATTTAAGATTAATCGAAACATGTTAATGGAACTGTAAAGAACATATGAGACCTGTTTAAGTCTGTCAGGGTCATGTAAACCTGTTTAATCTGTTAGGGTTAAGTAAATTTGTTTAATCTGTTAGGGTCATGTAAACTGGTTTAACCTGTTGGGGTTAAAAATACTTGTTAACCTGTGAAACTTAACCTGTTAATATGTGGGGGTTAGGCGAATTTGTTAATCGATAGGCTTAACCTACTAAAATCCTAGTTAATTGGGGGGACACAAGTTTAGGGGTTAACTTGTGTCATCTATTGTATGGGACCCATATCATTTAGTAACACATTCTGGTTTAAACGGGGACCCCGCACAAGGTAGAGATCAGGGCACACATACTGAACTGATTGTAAGAGGTTCATATGAATGGGGGTGTATACGGGTGCATTCCAAAAGAGTCATGTGCGTGCATGAGTCCGGTCTGTAGTGGGAAAATAAGCCATTGTAGCACCAGTAAATAGGTTTGTGTCCTTCTATAGGTTGCCACTTTTGGAAGTAATACACCATACTGTGGAGCTAACATGGGGTATTTACAAGTTAGGGATCCAATTGCTTGGGGATAGTAATTAGGGTACATCTAGTCCCATCTGTTTCTAATTGGGTGCCTGTTATTTCTGTTTGGGGTAACACCCATTATAATCTTTTAAGATAGCCATTATTTTTTGCTTAGAGTGAAACCGGTTATGAAACTAGAGTACACCTAAAACTATCAATACGTTTCTGTTGGGATCATTCTATTTCTGTTAAGCAATTGAGGGATACCTAATTCTGTCACATTCCTATTATGCTAGTATTGGTGCAGAGAAAAGTATTTGAGAAGCATAACCTACTCTGTTTATTCTACTTATTCTGTTCAGTCTGTTTATACCTGTTATATCCTACCGTTATCTCTCATCCAGTTTATATGCATGTCATGATACTTTTACTTCTTTATATGCTAAAAGTCACTGGACTCGCCAAACATTATGTCTAACCCGTTTATTTCTTTTTCTCTCTCTTTCTTCCCCTCTAGGTTCTCATGGTGGGAACGCTCAGGCTTGATTAAGATTCTCTCTTCTGTTTCTGCTTGGATCTGCTTTGATGTATCGCTCTGACTGCTTGTCTACTTTATTATGGATATTACTGGGGATTATGATTTTACTTTTCTGTACTCAGATGGTTTTTAGCTCAAGACAGATGTTTTGTTTTGATGTACTCAGTTTCAGTATTTTATGCCTGATGTTATAACTGGTTTTGAGACTATGATGTTTTCTGCAAAATAATGAATTTTTAAATTTTCACTGCTATTTTATGTCTGTCTTGTGATATTTTGTTTCTATTTACCTACAATGCTACACAGAACTTAATGCATTTTGATAAAGAGTGACATTAACGGACGTGGGGTGTCACATTTGGTATCAGAGCTGAAGGTTAGAAGATCGGATAAAAGGTTTTGAAAATTGTTTTCAAAAGGTTTTAAAAAGAAAGTATTTTAAAAAGAAAAGACTATTTTTGGAAAACATATTCCACAAAGCTATATATAATATATTTCGATTCTCGAATCCCTTATCCTCTTCTTTTCAGCATGTCTGGGGAACTGAATCTTCCCGAGGGCATTCAGATACCGACTTTGTTCCGTAGGTGCCTTGAGGCCATGACACCTATTGGAGGCCAAGCAGACGTCACTCCCCCAGCTGCAGCCATTGTTTCTCCTCCTCCACGAGCGGATAAATCTCTAAGATATGCAAGTACTTCTGTGCTATGGGAGGAAAGCCATTCTGGGGAACTGAGAACTTTGTGGAAGCAGGGAATTGGATAGAAGAGACATAGAATTTGTATGGGATTTTTGAGGTTGATGACCTTAGAAAGATATAGTTGGTTGCACGGCAGCTTAAAGACGAGGCTTCATTCTGGTGGGAAGCGACGTAAGCAGGGCGTCCAGTTGATACTTGGGATGATTTTCGATAGAGATTCGAGAAAATTTTCTTTCTCGGACAAAAGAGAGTATGCAAATAGAGATGTTTCTGGCACTTAAGCAAGGAAGTATGGTTGTTAAAGAGTATGTCAATAAGTTCAAACAGTTGGCAAGGTTTGGTCTGGAGAAGGTGAATACCCCACACAAGAAAGATTTAAGGTTCGCAATAGGATGAAGTCAGCCTCTTCAAGCATTAGCATTATCTCACATTACGATGGGGGCTACATTTGAGAGATTGATTGATATGGCATTGATGCATGAAGACGTTAAGGATGAGAAAAAGGAGGCTAGGACTGATGAGACACAAAACAAGATGGTTTAGCCCAAGAAAGAAATGCAAAAGAAGGGTGGAAAGAACGACAAGGCTCAAGGCAAAAGGAAGTGTCTTGGTTGCGGGAACATGGTTCATTTGGTCAAAGATTGCATAAAAAGGAAGAATGCTTACTTCCTCTATGGTGAGGTTGGACACTATACTAAGGAGTGCCGAAGAAGGGCCAAAGGGCAGGATCTTCTGGAGAGCAGGTGCATGCTCTTGAGGCTAGTGTACTGGATAAAGGTAGGAAAGTTTTGTTGAAGGTTTGATTTCTCTTTCCAATAATCGTGTTAAGACTCTTTTTAATTCTGGTGTTTCTCACTCTTTTATATCAAATTATGTGGTTAAGTCCCTACACCTAGTACTAGTACTGTTTCTGATCCCGTTATTATCTCAAACCACATTGGGGGCACGGCTCATTTGTCTATAATATGTCAAGGTTTGAGGATATCTGAGTTGGGCATCGAGTTTGAGTGCGATGCATATGTGCTTGGATTTATAGGCTATGTTCTGATTCTAGGGATGGACTAGCTAGCCATGTATGTTGCCATTCTATACTGTGGGAGGAGCGTTGTTAGACTTTTGACTTGCTGGTGAAGGACTCTCAAGATTTCCTATGACCCAAAGGGGTCTGTCATGCTTAGTTTCCTAGAATCACTCGATTCTTCTGTCAATGATTTGCAATATATACCTATAGTTTATGAGTATTCGGATGTTTTTGATGAGGTTAGGGGCTTACCATCGAGGCGCGAGATTTGTTTCCGGATATACTTAGTGGTTAATGCGAAGCCAGTCGCACTGCATGTGCGTCACATGGCTCCTAGGGAAAGGTGGGAACTTAGCAAGAAAGTAGGGGAGCTACTTGAGAAGGTGATCATTAGGAAAAGCATATCAGAATGGGGTGCTCCAGTCGTCTTTGCAACTAAGGCGGATGTCTCACTTCGCTTATGTGTGGATTACAAGGAGTTGAATAAACTCACTAAGAAGAATAGGCACCCATTTCCAAAGATTGATGATCTGTTTGACCAACTTGATGCATTTATTTTCTCTCAGTTAGACTTGGCCATGGGATTTCATCCGTTGAGGGTGACCAAGGACTGTATAGACAAGACCACTTTCATAACTCCAGATGGTTTCTTTGAGTGGTTAGTCATGCCTTTTGGGTTGATGAATGAACCCGCATATTTTGTGGATCTAATGAGCAGGGTGTTCCTGGAGTTTCTGAAAAAGTTCTTGTGGATGACATTCTGATCTTATTGAAGAATAAGGAAGAGCATGCCCTACATTTATGGGAGGTTTTGAGGACTCTCCGAGCACACCGGCGTAAGGCGAAATTCTCTGAATGTAACTTTTGGGCAGAGGAAGTAAGATTTCTAGGGCATGTGGTCTCCAAGGAAGGGACAGCGGTGGATCGTGCGAAAGTAGTTGCAATTAAAGATAGGAATATTCCAAAGAATGCAACGGAGGTGAGGATTTTTCTTGGTTTGGTGGGTTATTATAGAAATTTTATCAAGGACTTCGCAAAGATATCAGCCCCACTCACCAGACTGACAAAGAAGAATCTGACCTTTTCTTGGTGCATTGACTGTGAGGACGCTTTTCAACGATTGAAGAGGGCTCTGAAAACAGCCCAGTTTTGACTTTGCCTGATGGGAACAAGGTGTTCACAATGTACATTGATGCATGTGGTACAGGGCTTGGTGTCGTCTTGATGCAAGAGGGAAGGGTAGTATGTTACGGTGGTATACAGTTGAGAGTTCATGAGAAGAACTACCCTACCCATAATTTGGAGTTGGCTGCTGTAGTGTTTGCGCTTAAGACTTGGCGACATTATCTACTTGGAGAGAGCTTTGATTGTACACAGATCATAAATCTCTCAAGTATCTGTTCTCGTAGAGGGATCTCAATTTGAGACTGTAGAGATGGATGGAGTTCCTAGCGTCCTACGATTTTGAGATTGCTTATACCCCTTGCAACGGGGATGTGGTGCAGACGCGTTGAGTAGGCAGAGGATGACTTTAAGTCCTCTATTAGTAGAGAGGCAGAGCTTGGAGTACATATCGACCTTCGATTTTAGGCCATCTATGGATCTTACACCTTAGTTTTTGGCATCCTTAGAGGTGCGACCTACTCTAATGGATTAGATAGGATCTTCGTAGTGAGAGGACCCACAGATAGTAGACATCTTGGATAGGCTCAGTAGAGGGGAGACTTCTAGTCACCCCGGTAGATATTCCACGGATGATAGACGGTGGCAATGATGGGATGGGAGGCTTTGTTCTCCCCAAGTTGGAAATCTATTGAAGACAGTCCTTGAGGAATCCCATCATTCTAGGATGACTATCCATCTGGGCGGTAATAAGATGTATAGAGATATGAAGAGGATTTTCTTTTGGGCTGGGATGAAAAAAGATGTAGCGGAGTTTGTCTCTCGATGTTTAGGTTTCCACCAAGTTAAAGCTGATCAAAGGATGCCCGACGGTTTGCTTCATCGTTTGGAGGTCCCAAATTGGAAGTAGGAGAGCATCTCTATGGATTTCATTGATGGCATTGTTGACATCAGTTTATCTTTGTGAGATAGTCCATCTACATAGAGTACCTTCTAGAATAGTGAGTGATCGTGACCCCATCTTCACTAGTGAGGTCTGGAAGAGCCTGCAAGAGGCATTAGTTACACAATTATGTATGAGCACCGCATATCACCCTCAGACTGAAGGGTAGACTGAGAGGGTGAATAGAGTTCTTGAGGATCTTTTGAGGCTGTGTATCCTAGACTTCGGAGGGACTTGGGAGGAGCATCTTCCGTTAGTTGAGTTCGCCTACAACAATAGTTATAAGGCTAGTATAGGTATGTCACCCTTCGAGGCAGTTATGGACAACCTTGCAGATCATCGATTTGTTGGTAGGAGTCCACAGATAGGCTTCTACTTGGACCTGAGATGATTAGAGAGACTTCAGAAAAGATTGAACTTATCCGCAGACGCATGAAGATAGCTCGGGATAGGAATAAGTCCTACGTAGATAGGAGAGGGGCTGATATTGAGTTTGAAATAGGAGATAGGGTTTTCATCAAAGCATCACAATTGAGGAATGTGGTTCGCTTTGGATCTGTAGGGAAATTGGCGTCAAGGTTCATAAAGCCATTTCCCATAGTGGAAAAGATAGGACAAATGGCCTATAGGGTGAAGCTACTAGAGAGATTGGCAGGTGTTCATGATGTTTTCCACATCTTTCATCTGTGGAAATGTCTGCACAATACAGTAGAGATAGTTGAGCCGAACATGCTTGAGGATGTAAAGGTAGAAAGGAAGGCGATGGTTAGATGATTTCCTAGCCATATACTTGGATCAAAGGTAAAGAAGCTATGTAACAGAGAGGTTAAGTTGATGAAAGTGCAATAGGGAGAAAACAACGAGGATGCAACTTAGGAGACTAAAGAGAAGATTCGCGCTTCGTACCCTTTTGTTTTCAAGGTTATGTTCTTAATTTTTTTTCCGAGCTTTTATTCGTACTTGCTTTTGTCATTTGAGTATATCCTATCGATCGAATCTTCGACCTTTAGGTTGGAAACCAATGGATGTAAACGTGTATTCGAGACATGTTACGTTTGATGGATGCAAGTGGATGCAAGTGTTTGCTAGTGGTTGCTCGTGGATGTATATACACACACTAGGCACTAGATCGGCTCAAAGCACTCTCATATTGCTTATGGATTTGTGTGCATTTTAATTTTTTATGGATGTAAATGGTTGTATCATCATATAGATGTTACATTTGGATGGATGACTGTACACATATATAGAGTTCATATGATATATTAGGACTGTTTAGGTACATGTTTGATTCATGGCACTAACATACATTGCATTAAGGAGGTCGAGTGAATCAGTAGACCGCTTGATTTTTTGCATTAGTATAGGGAAATATACACACACCTTTGCATATGTTCACGTAAGCATTATAGATATCTTAAGGACAATGAATGCCTGTGACTGATGGATGAGTAGATGGTTGATGGATGTTAGGATAAACATTCTTCTTAGACTTAGAGATTTCGGGGACGAAATCCTTTAAGTGAGGGAGAATGTAACAACCCGTAATTTTAAAGGACATTATAATGATAAACTAAAGAATGCTTAATTAAATATGGGGAATTAAGCAAAATGAACTATACCATTGCGTTCGTCTCAGAATTCTGCTTAAGGTAGACTCCAAGTTTGGGTAAAAGGACATCGTATGAGAAAGATATTAAGGTTAGAAGTTCGTATACATATAAGAGTCTTATGTGTAAGTAATCTCAAACCAAACTTTAAAATAGTTCGAAAATACGAAGAAGGAAAAGTTGGTGAGATCTGAACTGGCATGGGATGACCCATGCATGGGTTGGGTCGACCAATGGGTCGACCCAGAGAGAAGTGGGTCGACCAAACGGGGATCTAGTCGAATTCGTTCTGCTCAACATGGGCTTGTTTTGTGACTGGGTTTGTTAGAGATAGCCTATATATAGGACAACATTTCTATTGATTTTCTACACCTAAAACAATGGAGATAATGAATGTTGGCTCTGCTTGGATTGAATTAGATTATCTTCTTCAACACCGGCCTATATACATACAAGAATCTCTTCTGCAACATCAACATATTATTCTCTGTTCTTTAGATCCAATCTCTGTGAGTTCATGTTACCTTTAGATATAAAAATTTAACAAGTAACCCTGACATGTTTATAAATCAGGATCTAAACCTATGCCGGTTAAGAATCTGATTCATACCTATACGGTTCTGTTATTACATGTATTCTTTTGTACACCAGATCTGTTGTTCAGTTCCTATATGCCTATTTCTGTAATTATATCCTTATTTTTGTTATTATACACCTATTTTGTTCTTCTCTCTCGTTTCCTATTTATTTTTATATCTTAAGCTACCTTCGAGCCTAAGCCAATATCGCTGAAATATATGTACGAACGGAATTGGGATAAATTGAGGGAATGATTCGGAATGATAACTTGGGGGCATAACCTATACTGTGAAATATGACTAAAATTTTGGGGACATATACGTTATACTGTGAACTATGACTGGAATTTGGGGCATATGAATCTGTAGGCTCAATTTAAGATTAAGCGAATCATGTTAATGGAACTGTAAAGAACCTGTGATACCTTTTTAAATCTATTAGGGTCATGTAAACGTGTTTAATCAGTTAGGGTTAAGTAAATCTATTTAATATGTTGTGGCTATGTAAACCTGTTTAATCTGTTGGGGTTAAATAAAACTATTAACCTGTTAATCTGTGGGGGTTAGGCCAACCTATTAATATGTAGGATTAATCTGTTAAAAATCCTAGTTAATTGGGGGACACAAGTTTAGGGGTTAACTTGTGTCATCTGTTGTATGGGACCCATATCAATTAGTAACCCATTCTGGTATTTAACAAGGAACCCGCACTAGGTAGGGGTCAGGGCACGCATATTGAACTGATTGTAAGAGGTTCATATGAACGGGGGTGTACACGAGTGCGTTCCAACATAGTCATGCACGTGCATGAGTTCGGTCTGTAAGAGGGAAATAATCCGCTATACACCAGTAAATAGGTTTGTGTTCTTCTATAGGTTGCCACTTTAGGAATTAATACACCCTAATGTGGGGCTGACATAGGGTATTTACAAGTTAGGGAGCCGATCACTTGGGGATAGTAATTAGGGTACATCTAGTCCCGTCTGTTTCTGTTGGGGTGCATATTATTTTTGTTTGGGGCAATCCCGTTATATTTTGTTAAGGTACCTGTTATTTCTGTTTTGGCCAAAACCCGTTATGAAACTAGAGTACACCTAATACTATCAATATGTTTCTGTTGGGATCATTCTGACTCTTTTAAGTAATTGAGGGTTACCTAATTCTATCACATACCTGTTATACTAGTATTGGTGTAGAGAAAAGTATTTGAGAAGCATAACTCACTCTGTTTGTTCTTCTTATTCTATTCAGTCGGTTTATACCTGTTATATCATACTATTATCTCTCATCCAGTTTATATGTCTGTCATGATACTTTTACTTCTTTATATGCTAAAAGTCACCGGACTCGCCAAACTTTATGTCTGACCCATTTTGGTTTCTTTTCTCTCACTTCCTTCCCCCCAGGTTCTCATGGTGGGAACGCTCAGTCTTAATTAAGATTCTCTCTTCTATTTTTTCTTGGATCTGGATCTACTTTGATGTATCACTTTGACTACTCGTCTACTTTGTATGGCTATTACTGGGGATTATGATTTTACATTTCTGTACTCTGATGGTTTTTAGCGCAAGACAGATGTTTTGTTTTAATGTACTCAGTTTCAATATTTTATGCCTGATGTTGTAACTGGTTTTAAGACTACGATGTTTTCTGCAAAATAATGAATTTTTAAATTTCCGCTGCTATTTTATGTCTATCTTGTGATATTCATTTTCTGTTTATCTATAACGCTCCACAGAACTTAATGCATTCTGATAAAGAGTGACATTAATGGATGTGGGGTGTCTCATTAAATATCTCACTTATTGGTATTATTTGTATGCTTCTTCTTTTTAGATGATAATAACATACAATTTACCATTGTCATTTAGTTTAGTTTATTTGATTGTTTTACCACATGACATGCAATTTTATATTATTGTTAGAAATAAACCATAGCCAGTAAACTTAGTGTATAAATTTACCGACAAAATACAAACAAAATTGTACGTAGGTACGAAAAAAAAGCATACACTTAAAATAAAAAGGAAGGTACATCTACATGATATCAAATATTAATAGGTTCCATATATACAGTAAAACTTTTATCATCCAAATGGGTAATTTTATTTTGTATAGTAACAAGGAATTTATGAATCTTAGTGACAATAAAGATTAAAGATGATTAAATCAGATAATAGAAGATGAAAACATAACGTAATTCAATGAGATAAAAATATAAAACCATAAACTATCATGTAAAAATAGATACAAAAAGTAGGTAAATTAAAATAAGACATTTTTATACTGCACACATAAATTAATGATATGGTCCAATGTAAAAAGGAAATGCCTAAATGGCTAGCTATGGTTTTTCTTCAGCTTGCGTTTACATTATGACATTTATACATCTTTATAAATTACTAATCTCATCACCATTCCCATGGTATATTGGTAGGATATTATATATTAATAGAGCAAGTTTCTCCCTTTTTCAATTTTGACATTTCGTACTCCCATCCAAATTTACATGAATATTAATGCTTAATCGGTTGAAATCCTTTAAATTGAGTTTTATGAAAAATATTTTCTTGAATGGATTTTATTTTTCCTTTGGTGGCCCCTGCTGTATAGCTGCAAAAGTGAAGAGAAGATTGAGCAAGAGAAAAGTAAAGAGATTGGTTCTAGTTTGCTCTTTGTTTATTTTTTTATTTATCATTAAATTTGGTTACCTCCAAATATTTTCTTTCTCCTTTATAAGGTTTTCATTTCAATAGGTGTGTTTTAATCTCAAAAGAATCATAAAACACTATTCTAAAATAATATCAGTAAATTGTTTACCTTATCCCAGGCATGTAATTGGTCGTCATATATCATTTTTATGTGTGTTTTTCAGGCTATGCTCAGACATTTAAGGAATGAGACTCATTCCGTTTTACTGTTTGTACGCTAGTTGATTGAGTGATTAAGCCATCGTGTCCTTTTGTTAAATATATATTATAGTGGCTCAGCTTAGTTAATTGCTTGATCTTAATTTTATTTTTTCATGTTTTGGTTCAGACATTTAGGAGGTTCGATGTATTATTACAATTGTTTGAAGGAATGAAAACATTTGAGAGACTACAGAGTTCCAATTTTGATTTGAATAAATTTTTTTCTTGCTTGAGGTAATGTTTCATTTTTTACCTCTTTTTTGGATAAATATACTATTGGCTTTTGGATCCACTTTTAAGTATTAGAGAGACAACTTAAATTACTTGAAGTGCAACAGTTGGACCAATCAACTTTACATATGTATCACCATTTTGAAAAGGTTCATGAAATAGTTACCAGTTAAACATTAATTTGGTGAGTATAATACAATTTTTTTTAAATAGGTGATAAAGTAACTGTACGCCATTCCATTTAAATAATTTGTAATATACCAACATAGGAATAAATAAATATAGTCTAACTGACACACACACACATGCACACACACACATATATATATATATACACACACACACACATATACATATACCTATATATATACATATATATATAGCTCACAAACAAAAAGACAACTAGCTGGCCTACCGTTTGTAAGTATCTTGGAAGTACATTTCTTACAAATCGAATCTTCAAAAATACTATGTTATCATTGTTGTGTAAAAATTGCACAAATTTCTAAGATACCAATATGTTATGCAAATATTGTACAGATGCGGAAGCACAATAAACATGATCTAGATTTTCCAATTAAACATCAGTCAAATATGATAACAATTATTCTATTACAACAAACAAATAGTAAATTACTATAAAAAAGAAAATAAAGACATAGAATATTTATACTAGTTCTACTATCATCAATAAGATATTGTACATCCAGTCCAAAGGAGAGAGATTGTATTTCACATAAGAGGAAGATACAAGAGATTACAAGATAACAGTTTACGTAACCAAAACCTCAAATTAAGCTTAACCACTTTTTCAAATCTCGAAAATATCGCCCAAGATCTACTCCAAGATCTCCTCCAATATCTCGTTTTGGACTCCTTCCGAAATGATATAGCAAAGCACTCTAAATATCCTTTCGAATATAATGACCGAGATATTGCAATATTGAATGATATATCGACCGAGACGAAATACTGGAATATCGTCCGAGATCTTAGTTTTTTAGTTAAAATTTAAATCTGTGCCTGAACTAGAACTGTAACGACCCATGGAATTTGCGACCTTGGTTATCGACATAAACTCAATGTCAAGCATCGGAAATACCGGATAGTTAATGAAAGAAGTTAGAGGGTGAGGATAGATAAGATAGAAAATTAGAATAGAAGAAAAAGAAGAACATATAACATCAGAGTAACACGAATCTCACAGCAGAACGAACAAAATATAGTATACAACATAACTTGGAAATACCAATCTGTCATTTGAGTATAACACTTACATTACAACGGAAAAAATAATAGCTGTATAATCCTGAAGCCTCCTGCTTCAGCTTTCCAAGTATATCTGTAAAAAACCTGACTACTTGACTCTTTCTACAAATTAGGCCCCCAAGAGTTTAGGGAAAACAAAACAAAATAAACTCTGGGTCAGTCATGGGACTGGTATAAGTAAACACTTTAAAGCAGTCTGGGAAAATAAGCGATATCTCATAAGACCACGCCTATAACACGGAATGGGTTTTCCCTTATGAGAATCCAAAACACTTGATTTAACATTTCAGATCATTTTGCAAGAAATGATAATCTTTGTATCAAAACTATTTTGATATTATAATGTGTCATCAACCACAACTTAATAATCATTAGTAGAACGCTTTCATCTCATGTTCCATATACATAATATATAATCAAAAACCGTGTGCGCTTATTGGGTAATGAATTCCAACTGGCAAGGTATGGGACCATCTTCCAACAGTGTATCACTAGAGAGGAATACACCGGGTTCAACATGAACATCTTGCAACCCAGGCTAAAAATGACCGGTCACTCATTTCACTTGAGTGTACCGAATGCGTTATCACCAACGGTTGGGATCAGCAACCGTTTCCCATAAGGGACAGCATCAAAATAGATTATAGAAATAAATGGAATTTCTTTAGATTGGGTGCCAATACATCATAATTGGCAGCTAACCACTTAGCCATGTAACCTACCCGATTTTATACCATTTCTCGGTTGTGAGGCTAGAGGCCATCACGTATCTTCTTGACATATCACACCATTATTTACTTTGAATGCCACATCTTCATACCCGCCAAATCACAAATTGATTTCTGTAAAGACAACACGGGTATACAGCTAAGAGAAATGAATTTCTCTGCCACCAAATGTAAATACGTTTGAAGAGATCAACTTGCGCGATCCATTAGGTATGCTCTGTCAGACATTCTTCCATATAAGTTGTCCTGGGACTGGACAAATCAAAGGCACTATTCCGTAAACTGGACAGCCCTTGCATAACTCCGTTTTCAATTATCTTCATCATATTTGATTTGCAACGCTAACGCCCATACAGAGTGGTTTTCATATAATGAATCTTCTCCCGGTCTCTCCGTACTGACGACAGAAAAATGGTCAAAAACTTTGGATGGTGATTTAACTATTAAAGAAAACATGTGTACAACAATGGTCGTATTTCCAAATGGAAATCTTACCGATCAATCATCAATCAACTTTTTCTCTTTTTAAATTAATTAATCATTAATGTATTCAGTTACCCATTTCCATATCTCCATAAATTCTTATTTTCTAAATTTAGAAAATATACCTTATTAACATTGGAAAACGTTCCATTTCTTATTCACGCTCAACTATCATTTCACGTCCCTCAGTCTCTAACCCAAAATTAGTAAGAGAACAATTCCCTAAGTATTAATCTCGATGGTCGAAACCAACATCAGATCGATACCCCAGAAATCATTCAACTTAACTATTCTCTAGTCAGTTTCTAATTTCTTTAACTCTATTTCTTATCATCTTATCAAATCATTTCTTACGCAACTCTCAGATTCAGTTTATACATCCTATTCTTTTATAAAAACATTGGTTACAATGATAACATTATAATCCCTACTTTCGAAATATCTAACTCCAACTTATACTGTTATTTCTTAAATTGAATAATAATAATTTATTAAATAAATAAATGAATATTGATTTAAAAACGGAAAGTGTAACACCCCGTGAATTCTATAACGCTAAGATTCACAAATTAAAGTATAATTAATTCTAAATGAAAGAATTAAGGGAAACAGGTTACGCCATTGCGTTCGTCTGGAAATTCTACTTGAGATAGAGTCCGAGTTTGCGTGAATCGGACTCCGTATGAAGGAGTTATGGCCTTCGGAAGTTTAAGAATCTAATTTAAATTCAAACAGCTCAGTTTTAAATTCAAAATTCGAAATTCAGGTTCAAATTGGGTTGGGCGGGAAAATTCCCGCCCAGAGACCAGGTCGACCATGGTGTCGACCTGGTCCCCCCAGGTCGACCATTGTGTCGACCTAGGTGTCGACCTGCCTGGTCGACCTGGCTGGCCAGGCCTGGCTCTGGCTCAAATTTCTTTGGCTCTGTGTGTCACTAGTGCTGACGTGTCACCTCCTGATTGGCTCTCTGAACTTCGAATGGCCTAGATTCCTCCTATCTTCATCCGACGGCTCAAAACAACTTAAAAATCTATAAATATACCCTAAGTCTCAACTGAAAATTCGCACAAAAAAATGAGAAAGGAGTCGTCATGCTGCTAGGGAGGATTTAAACATAGCCGTCAAAAGAAAAGCCTAGAGACAAACCAAACTAAGAAGAAGATTAAAGTTTAAATCAAATTTATCAACGCAACGTTAGTCTACCCAAAGGAGCGCATCTCAATTTCAGAATTCAGAATCCATAATTCAAGATTCTGCATTCGTCGTAAGTGTAGTGACCTTTCAGAATATGAATAAAAATTGTGATGTGGATCGACAAGAATGAAAATAGAATTGTGTTATTGTATTAAATTCTATGTATTGTGATGGTTCTATCATGACTTATGTATTGATGTTTGTAGCATAAATTGATTGATGCAAGCCTATTGAACAATTGTATATGAAAACAATGGCACTTGCAAGTTTGTGGCAAAGATTAGAAATTGATCCCTTTATGTATATGTCGAAGGCATGGACTATGTATATTCCCATAGTCTAAATTAGAATTTATGTAAGCATGTTTTAGACTTGAAACCTTTTATGCCTCCATGACCCAAAACCTATGATATCATTTTCATGTCTATTTGCAAGTATAATTAATCTACGTTAAGCATCGTTTGGATTTCATAAATTATGCAAGTTCATGTCTATTTGCAAGTATAATTGATCTATGTTAAGCATCGTTTGGGTTTCATAAATTATGCAAGTTCATGTCTATTTGCAAGTATAATTGATCTATGTTAAGTATCGTTTGGGTTTCATAAACTATGCAAGTTCATGTTGAAATAGGCTATGTGATTAGATGTAATAATTGGAACTTTTGGTGAATATACATCGTGCTAGTTTTGTGTTTGACATTATGCCAAGTTAAACATGTTTAAACACAAGTTTGTATTAGCCTAAACCAAGCCATTTCATATGTCACCTACTTAGTTATACTTTGATTTGAATGCAAGTTCACATGACCCATCATTTATGTTAGTATCGCTAAATTGCAAGTTCATGCGCCACACACCCTTATATGTTGTAAAATATTACAAGTTCTTGATTTCCCCTTTTCTTACGGTTATAAAGTTGGGCTGAATTGTGTCGAGCCCAACATTTGTTATAACGTTGCGAACGTATAAACGGGGGTAATAACGTTGGGTGTAAAACATGAAAATATATGTTGGCATGTTTGGCACATGCCAACGATAATGACATTTAGTGCGGTATGAATTTTTATACCCAAAATAAAATATATGACATTTACATATATAATTGAGAAGTACTAAAATATGTAAATTTAGAAAACACGATATGCTTAACCCGAGGTTGGATTGAGTTGTGATGTAAACCTGCCCGGAACCGGCCGACTGTCCAGTAGTCACTACAATACCTATCCAATGTCGGTGGTTAAGCATTGAGCCCAATAATGACCCGAGGTTAGACTGAGCTACGGTGTAAACCTGCCCGGAACCGACCGGCATATCCAGTAACCGTAGCAATACCTGTCTAATGTGAGTGGTCAGGTGCTCCTAAGAGGCTAAGGACAGATGGTAGGGTTAAGTCAACTATAATACTTAACCAAATTCAACATGTTAACAAGAATTGTTGGGTGGGGTTAGGTAAATACAGACACTTAACCACTTAACGTGTTTGACTAGAAAATCCTGGTAATGGGGGACCCGTTTCAGCAGAAACCCAAGTTAGGCATCAACGGTACCCTGAAACTAGGCAGGGTGGGGCTAAATTACTGGGCTGGTTGTAAGCGGTCAAACGACGACGGTGGGTGCACAGTGCAGGTCTAACGGGGTGCGGGCGTGCACACACTCCGGAGCAGACAACCAGGGCACTGGGGACACCAGTAGTATAACCTATGCCTTTTAGAATTTGTGTCGGGGCCGCCACCATGGGTCTTGATACACCCCATGGTGGGACCAACATAGGTATCTACAATTCTTGGGGGCCGTATGACACATGTTAACGCGAGTAGGAGTCGATCTTTAAATAAAGTTGGGGATCAATTCACCCTCACCATGGGGTGCCAGTTAGAGTAAACTCAAGTAGATGCAGAGATATAATATGGGTGCGATAGTACATTCGACACTCCCTTAGCTTGTGACACCATCCTATTTCAGTATATATCTATCATGCCCTTTTCTTATTCACATACTGAAGAGTTACTAGATTTACTCGGGCTTTATGTCTGACCCTATTTTCTTTTCGTCTTCTTTTCTTTCGTCCTCCCCCAAGGTCCACAGGTAGGAGACTGCTCAGCTCAGTCAGGCTCTGTACAAGCTCCAAAAACGTAGATGTATGATTTGGGTATCTTTGATGAAATAAAAGTTTGTTTGGTTTCCGCTGTTTAAAATATGTGTATTTATATATGTCTTGAGTATATCTGTGGCTTTTACTTATAAACCTCCACCAAAATTAAGGCATTCCCTTTGTAAGTGACCTCGACGGAGGTGGGGTGTTTCACTTGGTATCAGAGCATAGGTTTACTAGATAAGATAAAAAATTTTGAAATTGTTTTCAAAAAGAAAGTTTAAAGAAGCATTTTTCAAGAAAAAGTGTTATATTTATAAAAAGACAAAATCCTCCAAAGCCATGTGCCCTATCTATCTCTCTCTATCCTTCATTTTGAATTTTTCCTTTTTGTTTTAGCATGTCTGGAGACCTTAACCTCCCGGAAGGAGTGGCGATTCCCGGCTGGTTTAGGAGGTACTTAGAAGCAAGGGCCAATGGCACGGGCCCAGCAGACATCCCTCCTCCAGTGGCCGCGGTTCCTCCTCCTCCACCTCCTCATGGAAATGCCTTCGCAAAAACATGTAGAGACTTCAAGGCTATGGGTGGAAAAGACTTTTATGGGACGGAATCCTTTGTAGGGGCAAGAAACTGGCTAAAGGAGACCGAGGATCTGTTTGTCATCTTTGGGGTTGATGACAGGCAAAAGATACAACTAGCGGTATGGTTACTTAAGGATGAAGCTTCCTATTGGTGGGAAGTTACCATTGCTCAGAGGGCGGTGGAAACATGGGAAGATTTCAGGACAAGGTTTGAAATGAAATTTCTGTCCTTAGCTGAAAGAAGCCTGCAAACGGAGAAGTTCCTAACTCTGAAACAGGGGAGCATGACGATCAGGGAATATGTTAATCAGTTTAATCAACTGGCCAGATTTGGGTTAGACTTAGTAAACACCCAACACAAGAAGGCACTTCGCTTCGTTAAGGGTTTGAATGAGCCTCTACACAGCCTTGCCATGACCCATGTATCCACGGGAGCGACTTATGAAAGCTTGGTGGACATGGCATTGCTGCACGAGGAAGATCACAGTAAGAAAGAAGCTAAGGTGGAAGAGAAGAAAGAAGGTCTACAAGCAAAGAAAACAGACTTCAAGAAAGGAGGGAAGAACAATAAGCCCCGTGAGAAGAGAAGGTGCAATTTCTATGGCATTGTGGGCCATATATCAAAAGACTGCTGGAAAAGAAAGGCGAAGATGGGTGGTTGCTTTCATTGTGGAGAGATTGGGCACCAAGCTAAGGACTGCCCAAAGAAGAAAGGGCAGGGACAGAAAGTCGGATCCACTTCAAGGGGTCAGGTTCATGCGGTAGTGGCACCTCAGCAGGAAGGAGGTAGTGATATTTCTGTAGAAAGTGTAGTCTATCTTTATGATCATCCAGTTCGTACACTTTTTGACTCTGGCGCATCACACTCTTTTATTTCATCTGCCTTAATAGAATCTCTGCATCTAGACACTTGTATGGTAGAAGATCCCTTAGTAGTTTCAAATCCAATTAGGGGCTCCGCTTACTTGTTAATGGTTTGTTTGGGTTTGAAAATCTCTATTCTCAGCGTTGAGTTTAGTTGTGATGCCTTTGTCTTAGGCTTCTCGGGATATGGTTTGATCTTAGGCATGGACTGGTTATCCAGTAATAGTGCCATTCTTGATTGTGAGAAAAGAGTAGTTAGGCTCTTCACTCGGCTTGGTAACACTCTAGAAATTTCTTGTAATCCCTTGAATGTTGTTATGCTAAGTTATCTAGAGTCGCTTGATGCTTCTGATGAGAATTTGCAATCAGTAAGAGTAGTCAGGGAATATCCGGATGCCTTTGAGGAGGTGAAAGGCTTACCTCCGAGGAGGAAAATAGACTTCCGCATATATCTTGTGGATAACGCAAAGCCTGTAGCTTTACCTGTCAGACACAGGGCTCCAAGGGAGAGAAAGGAGCTCAGTAAGCAGGTTAAAGAACTCCTCGAAAAAGGGTTCATTAGTCGGAGCATTTCAGAATGGGGTGCTCCAGTGGTGTTCGCAACCAAAGCGGACGGTTCGCTTCGCCTTTGCGTCGACTATAGGGAGTTAAACAAATTGACCAAGAAAAATAGGCACCCTCTTCCCCGAATCGACGATTTGTTTGATCAGCTTGTTGGTGTGACGGTCTTCTCCCAACTTGATCTGACAACTGGGTCCCATCACCTAACAGTAGCTGAAGATAGTATTGATAAGACAGCGTTCAGAACCCCGGATGGTTTCTTCGAGTGGCTTGTCATGCCTTTCGGCTTGACAAACACACCCGCTTATTTCGTAGACCTAATGAGCAGGGTGTTCAGAGAATTCCTCAACAAATTTGTGGTTGCCTTCGTAGATGATATCTTAATCTTCTCAAAGAGTGAGGAAGAGCATGCTCAGCATCTGAAAGAAATCATGGAAGCTATCCATTCACATCAGTTAAAAGCCAAGTTCTCCAAGTGTCACTTCTGGAGAAAAGAAGTAAGATTTCTGGGGCATATAGTGTCCAAAGAGGGGTTGGCTGTGGACCCCGCAAAAGTGGTGGCAGTGCAAGATTGGAAGACACCACGAAATGCAACCGAAGTTCGAAGCTTTCTTGGGCTAGCCAGTTTTTACCGAAAGTTTATTAGGGATTTCGAGAAATCTCAGCCCCACTCACAAGGCTAACAAAGAAGAATCTGGCATTCACTTGGGATTTGGACTGCGAGTTTGCTTTCCAACGATTAAAAAGGGCTCTCCCAACAGCCCCACTTCTGACTTTGCTAGATGGAAGCAAAATGTTCACAGTATACACGGATGCATGTGGAATGGGACTAGGCGCTGTTCTAATGCAAGAAGGAAGGGTAGTAGCGTATGGTGGGAGACAATTAAAAGTTCATGAAAAGAACTACCCAACCCACGATCTTGAGTTAGCCGCCATCGTTTTTGCGCTTAAGTCTTGGCGCCATTATCTCCTAGGTGAGAAGTTTGAATTATACACTAACCATAAATCATTGAAATATCTCTTCTCGTAGAAGGATCTTAACTTGAGGCAGCAAAGATGGATGGAGTTTCTTTCCTCGTACGACATTGAAATTTCCTATACTCCCGGCAAAGGCAACGTAGTAGCAGACGCGTTGAGCCGAAAGAAACTGACCTTAAGTCCGCTCTTCATGGAAAGGCAAAGCCTGGAGTATATAGCCAGTTTTAACTTTAAGCGCTCCTCAGATTTTGTACCGGGTTTGCTAGCATCTCTCGAAGTATGTCCTACTCTCTTGGACTCAATAGGGGCTGCACAACGTGAAGACCCTCAGCTTGTTGATGTGATTGATAAACTTATTAGGGGTGAGACTTCTAGTCACCTCAGTAGGTATGCCATCGATGATAAAGGTTGGCTGAGGCGAGATGGAAGATTATGCATCCCACAAGCTAGGGAGTTGACAAAGAAGGTTCTTGAGGAAGCGCATCATTCCAAGATGACCATACACCCTGGCGGTGATAAGATGTACACGGATATAAAAAGGACTTTCTTTTGGAGCAGTATGAAGTAAGACGTGGCAGATTTCGTTTCTAAGTGCATGACCTGCCAATGGGTCAAGGCGAAACAGAAGAAACCTGGAGGACTAGTTCATCCTTTAGAGGTCCCACAGTGGAAGTGGGATAGCATTTCAATGGACTTCATTGCTGGACTGCCTAGGTCGAGAAGAGGCAACACTAGCATTTGGGTAATAGTGGATAGGCTTACTAAGAGCGCCCACTTCATACGTATCTAGAGTAGAAGGACTGCCGCATCTCTAGCATCTCTTTATCTCAAGGAAATAGTTCGACTTCATGGGATACCCTCCAGCATTGTTAGTGACCGAGACCCTATCTTCACAAGCGAGTTTTGGCGGAGTCTGCAAGAAGCTGTAGGCACACAGTTATGTTTAAGCATAGCCTATCACCCCCAAACCGATGGCCAGACGGAAAGGGTGAATAGAGTTTTGGAGGATCTTTTGATACTTTGCGTTCTTGACTTTGGAGGGACTTGGGAGGATCACCTTCCTTTAGTGGAATTTGCCTACAACAACAACTACTAAGCTACCATCGGTATGGCACCATTCGAAGTCTTGTACGGAAGACCGTGCAAATCACCAACTTGTTGGTGGGAGTCTACAGATAAGCTTATACTTGGGCCAGATATGATTCGAGAGACTTCGGAGAAAGTGGACCTGATACGAAGGAGGATGAAGACTGCCCAAGACCAACAGAAATCCTACGCCGACAAAAGAAGGACCGACCTTGAGTTTGAGGTTGGGGACACCTTAAGGTATCACCTTTAAGGAACGTCGTTCGTTTTGGATCTGCAGGAAAGTAGCACCAAGCTTTGTAGGACCGTTTCCTATCATCGAGAAGGTTGGAAAGGTGGTCTATAGATTAGAGCTACCCGAGATACTGGCCGGAGTTCACAGCGTCTTTCATGTTTCTCACCTCCGGAAGTGTTTGCATGAGTCTGCGGAAGTGGTGGAACCTATCATTCTAGAAGAAGCCGAAGTGGAACGTGAAGCAACTGTGAGGAAAGTTCCAACCCGCATCTTAGGAACTGAAGTGAAAAAGCTACGCAACCGCGAAGTCAAACTCATTAAAGTTCAGTGGAGCGACGCCGAGAAAGACACGACTTGGGAAACGGAGGACTGAATACATGCTACCTACCCTCTTCTTTTTTGAGGGTACATCTTTGATCTCTCTCTTTTTCCTTAAGTTATGCTTTATCCATATTTTTAGGTATATCTCCTCGGTCCTTTTCCTAACTCCTTAGGTAGAAAACAAATGGATGCAAACATGTATTTGAAAACATGTTATGGATGATGGTTGCAAATGGTTTCTAGTGGTTGCTCGTGGATGCATACACACACACCCAAGGTTATAGATCGGCTCATTCACTTCATATTGCATATGCATATATGTATTCTCATTTGTATATGGTTGAAACTTGATATGATGTCATATGGTTGTCACATTTGTATGAACAGTTGTGCACTCATGTAGAATTATAAGTAGCAAAATTTGCATACATAATGGATTCATGACACTTACATGATTCGCATTAAGGAGGTCAACTGAATCAGTAGACCGCCTAATTTCTGCATTATAAAAGGACATTTACACACACTATGCATATGATCATGAAGCATTAGAAGTCTTTTAAGGACAGTGGAAGCCTGTGTTTGTTGGTTGAGTAGATGGAATGTTGGATGGTAGGATATACATTCTTCCTAACTTGAAGATTTCGGGGACGAAATCCTTTTAATGGGGGAGAATGTAACACCCCGTGAATTCTATAACGCTAAGATTCACAAATTAAAGTATAATTAATTCTAAATGAAAGAATTAAGGGAAACGGGTTACGCCATTGTGTTCGTCTCGAAACTCTGCTTGAGATAGAGTCCGAGTTTGCGCGAATCGGACTCCTTATGAAGGAGTTATGGCCTTCGGAAGTTTCAGAATCAAATTTAAATTCAAACAGCTCAGTTTTAAATTCAAAATTCGAAATTCAGGTTCAAACTGGGCTGGGCGGAAAAATTCCCGCCCAGAGACCAGGTCGACCATAGGGTCAACCATGGTGTCGACCTGGTCACCCCAGGTCGACCATAGTGTCGACCTGGTCCCCCCAGGTCGACCATAGTGTCGACCTGGGTGTCGACCTGCCTGGTCGACCTGGCTGACCAGGCCTTGCTCTGGCTCGAATTTCTTTGGCTCTGTGTGTCACTAGGGCTGACGTGTCACCTCTTGATTGGCTCTCTGAACTTTGAATGGCCTAGATTCCTCCTATCTTCATCTGACGGCTCAAAACAACTTAAAAATTTATAAATATACCCTAAATCTCAATTGAAAATTCACATAAAAAAATGAGAAAGGAGTCGTCATGCTGCAAGGGAGGAATTAAACATAACCGTCAATAGAAAAGCCTAGAGACGAATCAAATTAAGAAGAAGATTAAAGTTTAAATCAAATTTATCAACGCAACGTTAGTCTACCTAAAGGAGCGCATCTCAATTTCAGAATTCGGAATCCAGAATTCAAGATTCTGCATTCGTCGTAAGTATATAACCTTTCAGAATATGAATAAAAATTGTGATATGGTTCGATGTGAATGAAAATAGGATTGTGTTATTGTATTGTATAAAATCCTATGTATTGTGATGGTTCTATCATGACTTATGTATTGATGTTTATAGCATAAATTGATTGATGCAAGCCTATTGAACAATTGTATATGAAAACAATGGCACTTGCAAGTTTGTGGCAAAGATTAGAAATTGATCCCTTTATGTATATGTCGAAGGCATGGACTATGTATATTCCCTTAGTCTAAATTAGAATTTATGTAAGAATGTTTTAGAGTTGAAGCCTTTTATGCCTACATGACACAAAACCTATGATATCATTTTCATGTCTATTTGCAAGTATAATTGATCTATGTTAAGCATCGTTTGGGTTTCATAAATTATGCAAGTTCATGTCTATTTGCAAATATAATTGATCTATGTTAAGCATCGTTTGGGTTTCATAAATTATGCAAGTTCATGTCTATTTGCATGTATAATTGATCTATGTTAAGTATCGTTTGGGTTTCATAAACTATGCAAGTTCATGTTGAAATAGGCTATATGATTAGATGTTATAATTGGACCTTTTGGTGAATATACATCATGCTAGTTTTGTGTTTGACATTATGCCAAGTTAAACATGTTTAAACACAAGTTTGTATTAACCTAAACTATGCCATTTCATATGTCACCTACTTAGTTATACTTTGATTTGAATGCAAGTTCACATGACCCATCATTTATGTTAGTATCGCTAAATTGCAAGTTCATGTGCAACACACCCTTATATGTTGTAAAATATTACATGTTCTTGATTTCCCCTTTTCTTACGCTTATAAAGTCGGGTTGAATTGTGTCGAACCCAACATTTGTTATAACGTTGCGAACGTATAAACGGGGGTAATAACGTTGGGTGTAAAACATGAAAATATATGTTGGCACGTTTGGCACATGCCAACGACAATGACATTTAGAGCGGTATGAATTTTTGTACCCAAAATAAAAGATATGACATTTACATATATAATTGAGAAGTACTAAAATATGTAAATTTAGAAAACACGATATGCTTAACCCGAGGTTGGATTGAGTTGTGATGTAAACCTGCCCAGAACCGCCAGGCTGTCCACTAGTCACAACAATACCTATCCAACGTGGGTGGTTAAGCATTGAGCCCAATAATGACCCGAGGTTAGACTGAGCTATGGTGTAAACCTGCCCAGAACTGACCGGCATATCCAGTAATCGTAGCAATACCTGTCTAATGTGAGTGGTCAGGTGCTCCTAAGAGGCTAAGGACAAATGGTAGGGTTAAGTCAACTATAACACTTAACCAAATTCAACATGTTAACAAGAATTGATGGGTGGGGTTACGTAAATACAGACACTTAACCACTTAACGTGTTTGACTAGAAAATCCTGGTAACGAGGGACCCCTTTCAACAGTAACACAAGTTAGGTATCAATGGTACCCTGAAACTAGGTAGGGTGGGGCACGATTACTAGGCTGATTGTAAGCGGTCAAACGACGGCGGTGGGTGCACAGTGCAGGCCTAACGGGGTGCGGGCATGCACACACTTCGGAGCAGATAACCAGGGCACTGGGGACACCAGTAGTATAACCTATGCCTTCTAGAATTTGTGTCGGGGCCGCCTCCATGGGTCTTGATACGCCCCATGGTGGGACCAGCATAGGTATCTACAATTCTTGAGGGCCGTATGACACATGTTAACGCGAGTAGGAGCCGATCTATTAATAAAGTTGGAGATCACTTCGCCCTTACCATGGGGTGCTAGTTAGAGTAAACTCAAGTAGATGCAGAGATATAGTATGGGTGCGATAGTACATTCGACACTCCCTTAGCTTGTGACACCATCATATTTTCAGTATATATCTATCATGCCCTTTTCTTATTCACATACTGAAGAGTTACTAGATTTACTCAGGCTTTATGTCTGACCCTATTTTCTTTTCGTCTTCTTTTCTTTCGTTCCCCCCTCCCCCCCACCCCCAGGTCCACAGGGAGGAAACAGCTCAGCTCAGTCAGGCTCTGTACAAGCTCCAAAAACATAGATGTATGATTTGGGTCTCTTTTGCTCGAACTATGGCTTTGGATATCACCATGGGGATTTTTGTCACTTTATTTATGTTTTTTGCTTCTTTAATTATTAAGACAGTGATGATGTTGTAATGGTGGAAGTATTTTGAGACAATTATGGAATGTTTGGTTTCGAACACATATTGATGAAATAAAAGTCTGTTTGGTTTCCGCTGTTTAAAATATGTGTATTTATATATGTCTTGAGTATATCTGTGGCTTTTACTTATAAACCTCCACCAAAATTAAGGCATTCCCTTTGTGAGTGACCTCGACGGAGGTGGGGTGTTTCAGAAAGTAAATAATACCTTCCTACATTCGATATAATCGAATCCCGATGTATAATTCTCTTTCGAATAAACTATATTCGATTTAACTCTATTTCGAATAACTAATTTTGATTAACTCTTTTCGAATAACTAATTTGATTAACTCTTTTCGAATAACTAATTCGATTAACTCCTTTCTTAAATGATCTACCTTCGATTTAGTTCTCTTTCGATTAACTAATATTCGATTAACTGTCTTTGATATTCACTGCCGAATTAACAATCCAAATTATCCACTGATAATTATTTTAAATTTATTTATAAACATTGTTTATAAATCACAACTAATTGTTTTAATTATTAAACAAGTTATTTATTCCTAGCCATTTGAAATTTCATTTCTATTTGAATTCCTATTTCAAAAATCCGATCTTCTTTATAAATGTTTTTATTTTCAAAACGTTTATTTTAATCCATTATTCGTATTCAATATGAATAACATTTCTTTTATAATCTTCTTCTTTGCAAAAATACTTGCCTTAATCCATTATCCATATTCAATATGAATATATATTCTTTATATAATTAAAACAGTTTGGTTTCGTATCTAAAATATTATCTTATTTTAAATATTCTATTTATACTTCTATTTATAAACAATTTATATAAAATCTTATTTTATATTCAACACTTTAATAATTCCATTAATAAGTCTTGTTAACACTACATTCATATTCAGTTTCAAATATCGATGTTAAAATCGATTCTTACTTCTCTATATAAGTTCTGACTTATTTATTCCATTTATCCAATGATAAATATTTTACTTAATTTATAAAATATTATTTATAAATTAATCTGCTCCAATTATTTGTTTACTTCTTTATATAAGTTCAGACTTATATATCTTTATTTATCAAATGATAAATATTTTCCTAAATTTAAAAACATTATTTAAAAGTCATTCTTCTCAATTTATTTGTTAAAAACATATTTTTATTTAATATATATTTTAAATAAATCAATTCATATCTCTATTATAACTCGTAATTCCCTTTTTATAATTCTGTTTATTTTTCTTAAATATTTCCTTTTATAAAATCTGTTGATTTTATAAAATTCCTTTATCTCAATATTCACCTTGAAATATCTCTTATAAAATACCTTGATTTTATATAATAATTTATTTCAATACACACATTGAAATTTCCCTTTTTTATAAAATCTGTTGATTTAAATAATATACTTATTTCAATACACACATTGAAATTTTCCTTTTTACATCCCAGGGTTTCTTATGGTATTTAAAATATCAAATGACAATGATCAATATCATCCAAACACACATAATCCATAACGGATTATATATCACATCATATACCATAATATATGAAAATAGTAAAATAAATGTTGAGGAATCCAGTTGGATTCCTCCAACCTGTTTCCCTGCATCCATAGATGTTAAACAATATAATAACATCGATTTCATTTCGATAAGAAATATTCTTATAAACAGAATCAATATTTGATTAATGATTTATATATATATATCGTTATCTATAACTTCAAACAATACATCAGCAATTCAACTAAACAATCATCACACAGCAGTCAGTTATCATTTATCATTACTAGATTATATTTATAAAAATATAAATTGATCAGAGTTATTGAGATTTACTCACATTGGACGATCGTCATTAAATAACGATAATTGTCGGTTGATTCAGACAGACAATTTATTTCGCTATAAATTGTAACGAGCTCCAATTCAATCCCAGTCAGTTCCATTGCGTAGCCGCTGTCCATACGATCCCAACAGATTTTGTTTTGCTGAATTCCGTTAACATATAAATAAGATATTGTAATTACAAGTTAAATTCAAATTAAATTAAATTATAGCTTCACTAATTAAAATTTAAACTAATTAACCTTTTCCAAATCACGTGATTAGCGCCACTAATCCTTTCTTCCCCGAAATGCTTGGAACTCAGCTGCTCCATTTCAGGACTTCTTACACGGTATATACCTCCTCCATTTCGCAATGAATCCAAAAATAAACATCACTACTACCATCCTCTTCAAATCCTTAATCCACATCATTTAAAATCTGCTAATCCTTATTCTTCCAACTGCCAATTCGACGCCTGGAACAAAACTTCACCAGTCGCACTTTGCGCCCCTCGTTCATCTCATATCCTTCACCAAATCGAACCAAACCTCCACTAACAAACTCCTCTCGAAAATCTCCATCACCTCCTCCTACTAATATCGAGCTCGCACCCATCTTACTAATTCCGTTCGTCGGCCTCAAACTGTCGAAAGTGAAAATGTATCGACATTTATATTCTTCAAACCACCTCAAACTTGCACACCAACCTCAGTTCACTCCCCGAATCCAAAATTGATACTCCAACCAAGAATCGAAGCCTCAAGCTTCCTAAAATCGAATCCCTAATTCATGGCTGCCGAAAAGCTTTGAACCAGATGGTGTTCGAATGAAACGATATGGGCATCAGTTTGTAGAGGATGACATGAAGATTGCGATTATATATTTTTGGAGATTTATAGAATTTTCTTGGATTGTTTTTTATTTCTTTGAAGATGATTTTTGTCTTACTGGAAAACAATGATGGCAGCTGAAGTTGTATTGTGGTGTTTACTTCAGGATGGAATAGTTTAGGGTTAGAGGAAAAGGTAGTGTATTTATAGAATTGTTTTAATAATTTTATATTCGAATTTTATATTAATTTTTAATCAATCGCTATATGTGTTTATCATTAAAAACCCGCATAATTACACACGATATCCAAAAATCATGAAAATGGACACACAACTACAGTTTTGATGTTATGGAGCCAACAAAACTTGTTTCGTCGAAATCTGAGTCCGTTTGCTCACACATCGTATTTTTAAGGTCAAATTATTGACTGTTTTTTACATTAAAATCCCATACAGCCACATACTGAATCTAAAAATCACAAAAATTGAAATCTAGCAACAATTTAATATTGCGGATCCAACAAAATTAGTTTCGCCGAAAACGGAGGTCGTTTGCAAAATTGGCTATTTTTTAGAGCTCTAAATAAACCCATTTAAATATTAATATATTTAAAAATAATTAAAATAAATATTTATAAATAAATATAATCATATATATTCACAATAAAATATTATACAGCTTCATAATATTCCTACTGAATTTGATAACTCGATATTTCAAATCCAGATTAAGTCAATATTCAATTTATATTAAAAATCCATTTATAATATAAATAAATCGTTATAAATTATAAAGGAACCCCATAGCGACTTTTCGAAAATTTGATTTGAACACAACTCACAATTTATACGACGAAATCTCGATTTTTCTCTTCCATTAGAAAAATATACTTCACCAGCTCTGAACGTTTCTTATTTCACAGAAATCCAACTTAAAACGGATTTTGTATATTCATTTAAAGTTCGAATCACCAAATTACGAATGGCCATGCCATTTCGAGCTCGACTATAATTATAATATAATTTCTACATTCAAGTGACATTTATAAATAAATTCGTTATTATAATTCAACTCTAAACTGGATTAAATATTTTTAAATAATCCAATACACACAATATTGTCATTTCAGCTATTTCTGATTATTTCAGAAATTAAATATATTATTTAATTATCTATAATAATTAAATATTCAATATTATTTAATTCAAGTCATTTTATATTACCAAACCATTATTCAAATAATTAAATAAATAAGTTATTCGATCGTAAAAGTGTGGGTCGTTACAAGAACAATAATTAAAAAAATCAAATCTAGCCATGATAATCTTTGGTATTTTACTTTTTCATGTTACATGACTATATTGTATGTTCATTAGGGCTGATAATTAGAACTAGGAACCGAAAACCCGAACCGAACAGATCCGAAAAGACCTGAACTCGACGGGTCTCGGGTCAGGTCTAGGTGATGAAAAATACAATTAAGACCCGACCAAACCCGATCCGACCAAAAAGCATTGAAATATATGTATTTTTAGTGTTATTTTCCAACCAAACTCGACCCGAACCGATGGTCGGGTCAGGTACAGATTTTTGAAATGTATGATTCAGACCCGACAAAACCCGATTCGCCTAGAACCGAGACCCACCGGGTCGGGTACGGATCCATCGGGTCGGGTCTAATTAACACCCCTAATGTTCATATATGTTCTACAATACTTATGATTTTCATATTTGTCTTTTTTACATACACATTGTCTATGAATTATGTATTTTATGGTCTATTTATGCTGAGTTTTTTTTTTAATATTTTGGATCTTTTTAATGTTTTATGTCTAACAATATTTTTGTTTTAAGCATATTACAGTTCAGAGTATGAATGATCTTTCACAAAATAAAGAATAATAAAGTTATTTTGCAATCCAAGTTTAAGTTACTACGTTATTAAAAACATTCATAAAAATCATTCTGTAAAAATATCATTTTTTAACATATCATGTACCCCGAGATTATTCCAATATGAACTTTTAGACCTAAGATGGAAATCCGAGATGAACTCTCGAGTTAGACTCATCTCATCCAAGATCTCCTCTAATATGAGATCAAGTCTATAAAATCCCAAAGGTGAAACGCAGCCGATATCCGAGATTTGAAACCTTGGGCTTAGCAAGAAGAGACACTTCATTTAGGGATCACTGGCTCCATGCAACGATGAATTTACACTGAAGTCTACCCCCAATATATAACCAGTGAAATATACGTGAGTCATCAATCAAATTACCAGGATATGATAAGAAATAATGAAATCCAATTACAAAGGAAACAAATGGCACAAAAACAGCAAGTAAATTAATCAATTTCTTTCCTTAAAGTAGATGAAAGAAAATAATCCTGCATTTATTTCTTTGCCATCTCATGCAAAATGCAACTAATAATTTATGCATACCCATATTAAAAATATTTACTTTCCATTTGGCAAATTTGTTTCCACCTGTTTACGATTTTGTATCAGCAAATTTAACACTCAACCTTGATGCAAAATCATATATCTCCAAACACCCCATCTTGAGTAAAATTCTCTTCACAACATAAAAATCTTCAAAAAAGAACTCCAGATTAAGCCAATATTTCTTAGCGAGAAAAGCTAAATATTTACCAAATGTGTTCCAGCAAAGATACCCCCCCCCCCCATCACACCATGTTCAGGAGCTCAGACGTTGTCCCCGCCCGCCAACAAATGTTGTAAATATCAAAAATCCAAATAAAATAGATTCAACAAATCCTCTCATTCAAATAAGGAACCAGAAACCAAAGCCAAATAACAACAATAAAAGGCTAATAAAAATCTCTATACATAGCAACAATTCTATCTTCTACCACTAAACTGCTTCAATCAAAACTACATTACAAACATAACCACCACCTGCAAAAGATGCATCTTCCATATGAGAGGCACCATGAAAATAACCAATGCTCTTAAAAGCATTTGTAATACCACAAAGGTCTCTATCTTATCTTTGTGGATTTTCCAAATCGACACCCGTCTATCACTTGACCTGACCTCCTTTCCTGATCATCTTGGATCCCTCGAGCATCATCAACATGAAGACCCCTGTCTAAAACATGATCAAAAGTTTCTAAATCTAGTGGTCTCTTCAACACACTAAACTTCTTATCACGTCAAAGTTCCTAGATTGGAACTGTAACACCCCGTAGTTCTGTAACATTAAGTTTCACAAATTAAAGAATAAATAAATTTTAGAAGAAGAACTAAGGGAAACGGGTTACGCCATTACATTCGTCTCGAAATTCTACTTGAGATAGAGTCTGAGTTTGCGTAAATCGGACTCCGTACGAAGGAGATATGACCTCCGGAAGTTTAAGAATTTATTTAAAATTCAAACAGCTCAAAAAACGGATTCAAAATCCAAAAATAGGACCAGACCCGGGTTGGGCAGGAAAATTCCTGTCCAGGGCCCAGGTCGACCATAGGGTCGACCTGGTTGACCCAGGTCGACCATAGGGTCCCCCCCCCCCCGTTGACCTGGTCAGGTCTGGTTGGCCTGGTCTGTGCTCTAGTCGAATTTCTGGGCATGGTCTTGTCACTAGGGCTGAGTTGTCTTCTTTTGATTGGCTTCTCTTTAGAACGGATGGCTTTGATTTAACCTGGCTTCATCGACGGCTCTAATTAACTTGCAACTCTATAAAAACACCCTAGTTCTCCAACTAAAATTCACACAAAAATAAGAACTTGAGCCGCCATGATGTCAGAAGAAAACTAGGGAAATCCTCCGCTTGAAAAGAAGCAAACAACGATTCAAGAAACAAAAGTTTAATCTAATTTCTACGCAACGTTTTCTACTCCAAGGGAAAGCTTTGCAAATTCAGAATAACAGAAACCGGAAAACAAGTTTCAGCGCCCGTTGTAAGTATAGTGATTTTCTGAATATGAATAGAAATTGCAATGTGATTCGATGTAAATGAAATTGGGGTTTTACTATTGTAAAATATTGACGTAAATTATGTGTATTGCGTTGATTATGTCATATTTTGTATTGGGTGTTTGTGGCAAAAATTGGTTGATGCGATCCTATTGGCACTTGTATATGAAGATAAATATCACTTGCAAGTTTGTAGAAAAAAAAAACTAGAATTGACATCTTTATGTTATGTCGTTAACATGGTTAGCATACATTCTTTTTAGGCCTAAGCTGAGACTCATGTAAACATGTTCCAAGTTGAAACCTTTTATGCCTACAGGACTCAAAACCTTTGTATACATTATTATGTTTTTTTGCAAGTGATAATTGGGTTTATGCAAGTACCTTTTGGTTACACAAATTATACTAGTTTCATGTTGAAATAGGCTACTCGATGTAAAGTTAGTTTACACCTTTGGTTTATGTCAAAAAGTGGACATTTTTATGCTAGTTTGGTGTTTGACATTATGCCTAATTATATGTGTATAAAACCATGTTTAAACAAGTCTAAAAGTATGCCATTTCATGTGACACCTATTATGCTATACCATGTTATACCATGTTATATCTTTATATTAGTCCAGAATTTATGATTTACGTGACACCTATCTAACTAGATCCAATTTTCATGTGCAAGTTTGTGACATGTTATGCAATGTTATGATTCATGTTATGCGAGATCACCTTATTTATCTAGCTACACCTTTATGTCACACGCTAATTGATAACTATGTTTAGGCCAAATTTCATAGTATAAGTTCATTGAACCTATGCTCCCTTCTTTACTGTGTTTATGGGTTGGGCCTATTAGCGGGCCCAATATCTTCATACGATTAATATGAATAATCGAGCAAGGGTAACGTTGGGATTAACTATTAAATTAAAGTATGTTAATATGATGGCGGGCCTAGAAACCATGAAATGGGTTGAGGCCATAAATGACATAAATTATGTACCATTAGTTTGGAATAAAACATGTGACATGAGATATTTACATAAGTAAAAGTGTAAATTTAGACAATACGAATATGCTTAACCCGAGTTTGGATTGAGTTGTGATGTAAACCTGCCCGGGCCCGCCCGGCTATCCAGTAGTCACGACAATACCTATCCAATGTGGGTGGTTAAGCATTGGGCCCAATAATGACCCGAGGTTAGACTGAGCTACGGTGTAAACCTGCCCGGAACCGACCGACACATCCAGTAACCGTAGCAATATCTGTCTAATGTGAGTGGTCAGGTGCTCTAAGAGGCTAAGGACAGATGGTAGGGTTAAGTTAACTAAAACACTTAACCAGCTTAACATGTTAACAAGACAAGACTGGTAGGGGTTAAGTAACTAAGAAAACACTTAACCAATTTAACATGTTAACTAAACTAGAAGGCGAGGTTAAGTAAAGTTAATATACTTAACCAATTTAACATATTAACTAGACTAGAGGGTGAGGTTAAGTAAATTTAGAATACTTAACCATTATAACACGTTAGCTAGATAAGTGGGTAAGGTTAAGTAAATACACTTAGCCAATTTAATATGTTAGCTGGACTAGAGGGTAGGGTTAAGTAAACTTAGAACACTTAACCATCATAGTGTGATAAATTGAACAGGGTTAAGTTGAAACATGAAGGGACAATACCTAACCATTAGAATATGTTAATTAAATAGATGTTAGGGTTAAGTTAACGAAGGAAACACTTAACCGTTATAACATGTTAGTTAAAACAGATGGGCAAGATTAGGTTATGGGACACTTAACCAATACAAGATGAATGGGTTGGGTTAAGTAATAAGAAATACTTAACCAATATAACTTGGTTTGTGATAGGGTTAAGTCAACATGAACTACTGATAACACTTAGCCAGTTTAATAAGACAAAGGAATGGGTTAAGCTATCCTGAATAGACTAATGACACTTAACCAATCCAACTTGACAAGAAAGAGGGCTAAGTAAAAAACCCTAGTTAAGAAACAATCGAGAACGTGAGCTAAGTTGAAATCCCTAGTTAAAGAAACTAAGTGATAAACCTTAGTTAACAAAATTTATGGGAAAAGAAACTAAGTGGTAAACCTTAGTTGAGAACAACTAAGTAATAATTCTTAGTCAAGAAAACTGAACCGGTCCATAATAGATGAATAACCCGATATGGTAGATCATCGCTTAACAAGTGCATGAGAAGGAGCAAACGTTTATCCGATTTCGAAAAAGACTCCAGCGGACTGGGTTTTGAAGCACGTAGCTTCGGGGGACGTGAGGGTACTCTTGGTATCCCTCTGTGAGGTTGCAGATGATCCGCCTGGGCTCACAGAGGTTAAGGTCTGCATTAGAAGAACCAAGGGTATGCCTTGGTTGCAATTTAAGGCAACCTAAAGACTGGGATGGACCAGCGTGATTCGACGAGACCAGTAGCCCTATGATAGCGACTCGTCGTCTACCAACCATCTTGAGTCAATCGTAGTGCGCATGCGGAAAGGCAGAGAACTCCCAACAGACCATATACTTGCTATCTAGTTATGGGTGAGGCTGGCCAATAGGAAAGTGGGGCATAGGTAGCAGGAGTATAGTTCTCGTGCTTGATTTTCTTGGATTGCCTTTCATTAGTTGAGGGAGGGGTCACGTGGGACCGTAACCACTGGTAGAAAAACAGACCTTAGCATCTGCATCGGCAGATATCTGAAAGCTCTCGACCGAGTTCCGTGTTTCTAGAATAGCCCTGCCACGGGACTCGGATCGCACATTTCAGGACATGTGCATATAGACAGTGATAAACGATTCGCGACACGTACGTGGGGAAAGTCTCGGAACATATACCACTCTAGGTAGTGTGTTCTAGACTAGGGGCATCGTTCGACAGGTAGCATAATCCCCGGTGGACCTAGGTGGCATAAATCCTGAATCCGAGAAGTATTAGATAAGTCGCATAAACCCTAGTTGAATCTAGGGAACGCTCGATAGAAAACCCTAGGTTAAATCTAGGTAATAAATAAATGTGCGCCTGATGGGAACCACAGTTACAGGGACTGGGATCGCGTTATCATATTATACAGATTACTAGTTAAGATACCAGTTAGGTGGTGTAGAGATTAGTATGGGGTGCGATAGTAATTTCGATTCTAAACTTCTTTGCCTTAGTTTATGGTATTTTCCCATTTTCAATTTATGCCTGTCATGTCCTTTTCCTTTTTCATATACCGAAGCACCACTAGACTTACCAGGCTTTATGTCTGACTCTATGTTTTCTTTCGTCTTCTTTCCTTCCGTTCTCCCCCCCTCCCCCAAGGTAGTCAAGGAGGGAATAGCTCAGATTTGTATGGACCTGTTACTCTTTCCAAGCTTGAAGACCCTTGGATGTACTGCTTTGGACTCTCTTTTCCACCGCTATGGCTGGATAATGTTTTATTGGGGAATATCATTGTATATTTATGCTTCTTTATTTTGTTAAACAAGATAGATACTTTGTTGTTGGAAAACAATCTTTGTACAAGTTGTTTATAAATGAAATAAAGTTTTATTCATTTTTCCGCTGCTTTATTTATTTGTCTTGTAATTTATCTGCACCTTTTACCTATAATACTTCACCGAACTTAGTGCATTCCCTTTGTGAGTGACACTAACGGATGTGGGGTGTTACAGGAACGCTCTTCTATCCCAACATAATCTCCTATACCAAAGTTTTCATTTTCCCCCAAAATGGTAGTAGAATAGTCAAAGGCAAATTTGCCGCTCTTTCTTGAAGGCATTGATGCAGAATCTAAACAAATCGTCTTGCTCTAATACCATTCAATTGTGCACAAATTGCACTGATACCAATCTGCTATGCAAAAATTACACAGATGCGGAAGCATAATAAATAGGATCTAGATTTGCCAACTGAACGTCAATCAAATGTGATAGCTATTTTTTATTACTCCAAACAAATAGTAAATAACTATAAAAAAAATAAAGGCAAAAAAATATTTATACTGGATCCACTATCATCAATAAGATAGTGTACGTCTAGTCCAAAGGAGAGAGAATTTATTCCATATAAGAGAGAGAGAGAGAGAGATACAAGAGATCACAAAATAAGAGTTTACATAACCAAAACCTCAAATTAAGCTTAAAAAGAAGAGACACTCCATTTGGGGATCACTGGCTCCATGCCAGAATGAGTTTATAGTGAAGTCTACCCCTAATATATAACCAATGAAATATATGTGAGCCATCGATTAAATTACCAAATATGGTAAGAAATAGTGGAGGCCAACTGGAAAGGAAACAAATGGCGCAGACATAGCAAGTAAATCAATCAATTACTTTCCTTAGCAAAGATGGAAGAAAACAATCTTGCATTTATTTCCTTTCCATCTCATGCAAAATGCAAGTAATAATTTATGCATACCATATTAAAAATATTTACTTTCCATTTTGCATATTTGTTTCCACCTATTTATGATTTTATACCACAAAATTTAATAATCATTATTATTCCCCCAATTTCTTTTTTTCAAATTGTATTTACTATGAATACAATAATTAAGGAGGTTTCTAATGTTTTTTCAAACATTTAATTAACATAAGTTTCTACAGTTTGTACTAATGTTTTTTTAACTTAATTATGCAAATAAATTTCTCTTTTCTTCTTTGACTTGATTCTACTTTGATAATTTAAAATAAATTTTATGTACTCTATATAATTTCAAATTTACTCCACTCCATGTGCGAAATACGAGTTTCGCACTTGTTGATAATGAATTAGTTACATTAAATGTTTATAAGTAGAAAAATCCTTACATGATGTTTTATCGGCCATAGCACCAAATATGCAAATTAGAAATGCATGGTATTTTTTATCTTGAAACGGTTGTTACGTGTTTTAATGCTAGCATCATCTGTGTAGTGTTTTACTGTTTAACTAAGTGTTTCCACATTATTTCCATTATTTTTTAAATAAATAAATGTCATCTGATTGTTGTTCTTCAACGTGCTTAACCCTAGTTAACAAAACTGCTCCCAAACCTAAAAACAGACCTCTTCTATTCCAGTTAGATCTCTTTCCCTCTCATTTGATCTAATTTCGAGCTATCTGCTATTTTCTTTCTCCTACTCTCCAGCCACTAATTGTTTCGTTTATCTTTCTTCACTAATCTTCTCAAAATCCATTTTAATGTATCGCGGATCTTCTCAAATCCATTTTAAGGTACCACAGATCTTTGCAGATCTTCTCAGGTGACTGACTGTCTCGTTATATCATTGCCTTGATTTTTATTTCTTCAACTATTTTACTAGATGCATTAATAGAGGTTGATGTTGACTTCAAATTATACAGTAGTGCATGTTCATCACCATGTTATTTCTATAAAAGTATAGACGTCGTCCCTTTTGTTGTTTGGTTTAACGTATGCATACAACTCCTTGTACATCTTATTAGTTCGCTAACTAAACTCTAATGTTACATGAAGTGATGTATTTGTAAGCAAATGGACAAAAATAATACCAACTGTGAATTCAAAAAAGAATACCACGATCATAATAGCCTGCACAGTTGCACCATTGACACCATCGTACAATGTTCTTGTATAGTGAAAAAGTAACAATTGCCAAAATGTGGATTCTAAGAGTGATATCCATTTCGGGTTCATACCTCACCGAGGAAACTTTTGGCATGTTTATCACTACAAGAAATATTTTCATTGACAGCATTGAAAAAAACGCTGTTATATAATTTTACCGTGTTTCGAAGAACGCTATATAACGACACACTGTTATAGGTCATGGGGACTACCACAATACTTTGAAAACACTGTAGAAAAAGGAGATACTACAGCATTTTAGTTGGTGTTGTTGTAATTTTCTGTACAATGTTTTAATTGGCGTTGTCATTATGTTTATACAGCATTTTGTGTAGTCGTGTTTGCATAGCTAACACGAATTATTCCTCCTTCATCACATATATAACAGTGTTTTATATAGGTTAGAATCGTTGTTATCGTCTTCATACCACAACATTGTTATAAATATATAATAGCATTTTAAAATGTCTATAACCATTCTCATTGTCCATATATTATAGCGTTTTCAACATATAAAACAGCGTTTTATAACGTCAAGAAATGTTACGCCCGTCCATATAGCACAATGTTTTCCAACTTATATTACAGCGTTTATTTCTGGTTAGAAAAGTTGTTACTTCTTACATATCACAGCGTTTTCAAAACATATCACAGCGCTTCTGTAGAGTTGTTGAGCTACATCTATTAGCATTTATCATTTTTACACAACGCAGTTCTAAATCATCACGAAATTCAAACAACACAAAAGAATTTGAATTATAAAACTATATCACATAAGTTATAATAATTCTATATGACAAATATAAAATAGTTGGACATAACATTTTGTAATCGATGTTCCTATCTAACTTGTTTTTACAAAAGATGCTTATTGACAAAAAAGAAAAATATAAACCGTTCAAAGTCCAAGCTTGTGTGCTCCAAAGTTGAATTTCCGTCATGCTTCAAACATCAACACCTGATTTGGCAATAAGAAAATACATTACTACTGTTGTTGTATATGTATGACAATGAGAAACTGCACAACATTTCTTGTGACAACAAATATGCATATGTCTTAGTATGACCAAATTGCAAGAAAGAAAAATTGTATAAGATCAAAATGTTTGAGCACATCTAGGTCACTGTATGTTCTATTTTTTTTCGGTTTTATCTACCTAAACGTAATTTAATTATTGATTCAGTTTTAAGAGGTGAAAAGGGAAATCATGCTTGAAGTAAAATTCTACCAAAACAATCATAATAAGGAGTATTTCCATCATTCATACTGACGGTAAGTAAAGAGAAGTATAAGTCATTCTTACTTGAAAACGATTCTGAGGCAACATTTGCAAAAGGCCAAGCTATAGTAGAACCAATTGCATCTTCAATAAACTCAAACTCAGATGTAGGTCTCCATAAAGGTGCATTTGCATCTTCAATCAACTTGCATTTAATGTTTGACTTGAAACTAGTGGTCTGTCATGCAATATTTGAAACAGTTTAAATATGTTTCTACAAAACAGAAGTGATAATAATAATAAAACACTATCAAGGTATATACATATTTTTATAAGTTAAATCATTGAGCTAATGAGTGCATAAAGAATTAAGTATACAATTATGCAAGTAATTATTAATTGGTAGTGATCGTGATGCAATTATGCAAATTAAGGGGACGTCTCATAAAAAATTAAAAACCAGACATCTGTATCAATAAACTAGAAGTATAAAAATTGACAGGGTTAAAAAAAACAGGAAAACTAAAATCAGATGTCTGAAAAAATTAGCAGACGTCTAAAAATATACACTGGTTTAAAAATTATTCAACACAGACGTCTGAAAACTTCCTCGGGTTGAAAAAAACCCTAAATCAAACATCTGTTTTTCAAACGTCTGTAAATGAAGAATCATTTAGACGTCTAGATTTTCATTGATTAACTTTTATGAACAGCTCATTTTGATAAGTTCTAGATGAGAAGATACGTGTATATACACATATTGAGCCATCTTTTATGAACAGGGTCCAACTTTTTATGCTTTAGCATATAGCCATGATTCATTGGTTCACCTTTTGAGCATACCACAACATAGAAACCATGTGTACCTGTAGCAGTGTCAAGCCTTTACATGCAGCAGTGTCCATCTTTAATTTATTCTATCTCTGGATTCATCTTTTGGGTTTGCGAAAGGTAAAGTATGAAACTGCTGCATGTACTTGTTTATCTACCAATGAATCATATATGAATCGATAGAATTAATCAAATAATAATTTAGTTATGAAAACCCTGGTCGTTCGGTCGCACGTAATTAGACTCGGTCGTTCATAATCCCAGTCGCTCATTCTTTTGAACAAGAGGAGTCGGTCATCTTCTCATAAATAGCAGGTCGGTCGCGTGGCCAAGACACAAGTTCCATTGAACATGTTCCGAGTCGTTCTTCCTCTCGCGTCAACAAGCATCTGGTCGGTTTCATAAGAGTTCCTAGTCGGTTGGAATCCTTTAGACCATTTTGCAAGAAGGGTCGGTCGTAATGGACAATATCTCTGGTCGTCCTTTTCCTCGCAAGGCTACTGGTTGCTTTTTCTTCCAAGAAAAATGATCGGTTCCTTTCCTGCTATCACCCTCGTTGGGTCCGCCATTCATGGAGCCCTGATCGTTCTGCTCTAGGTCAAAGCCGTCGGGTCGCTCCAACCTATCATAGCTGGTTGATATCACTTCCATTCTAGCCTGGTCGCCCCAACCTGCTCCGAAGCCCCAGGGTCGGTCCGCCCTACGTCAAAGACCCCTGGTCGCCCCAACCTGCTCCGAAGCCTCAGCGTCGGTCTGCCCTACGTCAAAGACCCCTGGTCGGTCTGCTCCGCACCAAAGCCTCCAGATCGTTAAAATAGGTTTTGGATCGATCAAAGCTGATCTGGTTGGTACAAAAGCATGACAGCTGGTAACAGAAAGCAGTGGCATTTCCGTAAATACTCAAAATACCGACCCATAACCTGAAAGTCATATTTCATCCATTTCGTCACCTATAAATAGGGGATCACTTCCATCATTTTGGGGGTAACTTTCGGGAAGGAGGACGAAGTGCTGTCGGATCATTCCCTCATTCCTTCCCAGTCATACAAACACAATTCATTAGTGAATTCATAGAAGATCGATGAAGCATGCAACTATGGCTTCTATGAATGGTGTGTGACAGAGCATAAAATCGAGGATTCATTTTAAAAGCTTGATAATAAAGAGATCTCCTCGCTGTCCGAGACATTTTCTCCATCATATTCTGTAATTTGAAGTGGAGAATGTGTGTGAAGGAGAGCTTGGTTGAATGTATGAGTGATTATACCTTGTAAACAGCTTGTGGATAATAAAATTCTCTCTTCAGAGTGGACGTAGACCCCGATAAGGGTCGAACCACTATAAATTCTCATCTTTTTTTTATATTTGGATGTTTTCAGATCTTAGATATGGTTTCACCCAATTGTAAAGGTATTCTTACACCTTGCCTCTGAAAAGGTGACGTGCTTTCTAAGCATCTCGCCTCCGATTAGGTGACGTGTCAAGCAATACTTCGGTTGTTTTGCCAAATTTTTGGTTTAACAATTAGGCGCCCACCCTGGGGCTAGAACTACTTTCTGACATCCAATATATTTCAAAGATCTTGAGATCTTTAAGCCCATTCTCGAAATAGATCGTTCGAGTCTACGAGTTGGACCTTCTGACGAATACTCCTCGAAGTTCAAGCTACTTTCTGAAATAATGCCGCCAAAAGCAAATAAGGAAGTAAGGGCTAGAGCATCTAATGAGGGAAATAGAGAGGAAACCCCCGTGGTTAACCGGTTTGAAGTAGGTGAAACATCGAATGGAGGCGTGGCGTGAATGTCACAAGAGATGAGCTTGATCAAGCTGTCGCTGGACTGACACAACAGCATGAGATAACTAACAAAGCCATCTTGGCAAGCCAAGATTCACTCTTTGCTCTTCAAGCCGCAATGGCAAAGGTAACTTCAAAGCCTGTTCATGCAGAGGATGCCGGTTCCTCCTCTTCTAGTCTGAATCGAGAAAATCTTTCCAAGAGATCTCTAATCCTGATAAAGGAAAACTTGAGAATTCAAAGCTAGCTGATTGGAACCATAATGCGAGGATTACTTCTCGTCAAATTGCTAATTCTGCCAAAGGTGCACTTTCCAATGAAGAAAGGCCAGGACCCCGGAGTCGCAACCGTGATGGCTTGCTTAAGTAAGCTTCTGATCGAGGCAAAAGCGTCCGCCCCGCAGATAGCCTTCACGAGAAGGATCGTCTCTGGAAAATGGTCTGACGGATTATGAAAGAAAGAAAACGTTGAAACGATGATGAGGCTAAATGGGAGTTCATGCCATCAAAAACCACTCTCACCGAAAGAATCAAACAGGCAACTTTCCCACGGAAATTCAAGTCACCTACAATCCAAGCTTACAATGGGACAGGCGACCCCAATGTGTTTTTGTTTCGATACGATCAACACATGGATGGGGCCCAAGCAACTGACGAGCTTAAGTGCTTGTACTTCCCAGTGTATTTGGAAGGGGTAGCATCATTATGATTCACTAAATTGCCTCCCAGGTCTATTGATAATTTTTTCACACTAGCAAGATGCTTCCAAGACCAGTTCCGCCTCTAGACAACGAAAGTTAGAGATATTATGTCCCTCAACGAGTTGGCACAAGCCCCGAGTGAAACGATTAGATCTTTTCTGAATCGTTTTATTGCTACTGCTGCCGAAGTGGGGACCCATGAGCCAAGGCTAATTCTAATGGCTTTAAAGAGGGGCAAAGATAAACAATCTGAATTTGGAAGGTGGTTAAAGAAAAAGAAACCCAATACATTAGAGAAATTCTATGACAAAGCTAAGGAATAAATGTGTCTTGAAGATGATCCCATTTATTCTATTGGAAATGTCAAAACTAATGTAATTCCTGAAAGGATGGAAGTTTCTACAAAAGCCAATCAAGGAAATTTAGGAGGGGGCAAAAAAGAGGAAACGGAAATGATGCTAGGAACGACAAGGATTCCAAAAAGCAACGCATCTTCAAGCCAACAGATCTTACTCCGTTGAGTGATACAATTGAGCACATATACATGGCAACTAAGGAAACGGAGGATTATCCAAGCCCGAAGCCGATAAAGGTGTTCGAAGAAGCTGCAAATTCAGGAAGGTTCTGTCGATTTCATAATCGACCGGGCCATGACACGAATGAGTGACGGCACTTGAAGAATCTAATTGAAGAGTTGATAAGAAAAAACCGTCTTTAGGAGTATGTGAAGCATTCATTAGATACTGAGCCTACTCAGGGGCAGCAAGCTCAGCCAAGTCAAGACGGAAGAACACCTGCAAACGGTTCTCGACCTATTATTAATACGATTAGTGGTGGACCTCATCCTGCAGGAGATACCTGGGAGGACATTGTCAGATATACAAATGAACTAAGCAGTGCTTCAAAAGAAGATGGATTTGAAGTTTGCAATAGCTCTCTTCGTTGGAAAATTCCAAAAACATCCTGGGAAGATGTAGTGTTCCGAGATCGGGATTACAATGGAATGCTGACTCCAACTATTGACCCAATGGTTATCACTATTGGCATGGGTCCAGCAATAGTAAAGAAGGTATTGATTGATAATGGGGCATCTGTAAATGTCCTGTTTCACAATACTTTCTCCAAGATGGGGTTGTCTACGGATAATGTGCGAGCAAGTAAAAATAAAATACACGGTTTCACTGGTGTACCAACTCAGCCAATTGGTGTGGTCGATCTCCTCGTAGAGCTTGGTGAGGGGAAGAAGCAAGATTACATGATGTAGCCTTTTGTTATAATAGACTAGCCTTCATGGTATAATGCATTTTTAGGAAGGCCAGCACTAGCTGCTTTCAAAATAACCCTTGCTCCATGGTGCCTGATGATGAAGTTCTCAACTGCAAATGGAGTAAGAGTAACTAAAGGAATAAAATCAAGAAAACTCGCTAAAATTCCACCAAAGGAGCATCATCCAAAAGGATCGATTTAGGGTTATGGTTTTACTACTAAGACATCTTGATCAATTCGAATGTCCAATAAAATTAATACCTACTACGTGGAACTAGCCAGACACAAATTTAACCCAAAACCTCTCCGGGGGTGCTCAGTCAAATAACTTAAAGTCAGAAAAATCTGACCACATTATTGCCAAACTGAGTTTTTAACCCAAAACCTCTCCAGGGGTGCTCAGTCAAATAACTCAAAGTCAGAAAAAATCTTACCATTTTATAACTGAGTTTTTAACCCAAAACCTCTCCGGGGGTGCTCAGTCAAATAACTCAAAGCCAGAAAAAATCTGACCATGTTATTACTGAGTTATTAACCCAAAACCTCTCCGGGGGTACTCAGTAAAATAACTTAAAGTCAGAAAAATCTGACCACGTTATTGCCAAACTAAGTTTTTAACCCAAAACCTCTCCGGGGGTGCTCAGTCAAATAACTCAAAGTCAGAAAAAAATCTGACCATGTTATAACTGAGTTTTTAACCCAAAACCTCTCTGGGGTTGCTCAGTCAAATAACTCAAAGTCAAAAAAATCTGACCATGTTATTACTGAGTTATTAACCCAAAACCTCTCCGGGGGTACTCAGTCAAATAACTTAAAGTCATAAAAATCTGACCAAGTTATTGCCAAACTGAGTTTTTAACCCAAAACCTCTCTGGGGGTGCTCAGTCAAATAACTCAAAGTCAGAAAAAATCTGACCATGTTATAACTGAGTTTTTAACCCAAAACCTCTCCGGGGGTATTCCGTCAAATAACTTAAAGTCAGGAAAAGTCTGACCACGTTATTGTCAAGTTGAGTCATTAACCTAAAATCTCTCCGGGAGCACTCAATCGACTATTAAAGTCAGTAAAAATCAGAACAAACAAAGTCACAAATTGGGTAAAGGCTCTTTTCATGAGGCGTCCACTTATTCTGCAATATCTGGTCCTCCCAGATACAAAGAATATCGGATTAAAATTAACTCAACTGTTCGCGTAGCATTGGGCCCACCCATTTGTAAAAATAGTTACCCAGGAAAAAGCCTTCATCAGAGGCATTCATTCATACAATATCTGGTCCATCCGGATACCAAAAATAACGGATGTTAGTCAATATCTAACAAGTAGGTAAAATGTGTGAAGTGCATGTGTAATGTGCAAACAAGAAAGCCAAAAGAATAAGGCATAACACATAGGCACATACACATACCAAACGAAACCACCAGCATCGTAAGTACATCCATAAAGTACTAAAAAACCAGTCTAGAAGTTAAAGGCGAGGACTGGCACTCGCTTACTACAAACCAGTCTAGATTAAAAGTTCAGAAAATAGAGATCATCAAACAAAGAGTGCTACACAATCGGGTGCTTCCTAAGCCTCCCGACCTTCATCTTCGCTGGGACAGAACCTGAAGGGGAAGCACCAGAGGCAAGCCTATAGTCAGAGGGACCCGCTAGTTCAATACCGCCTTTCGGGAAAGCAACAATGATGGTATCCCGAGCTCGTAAAGCTTGAATCAGTTTCAACTTGTCCTCTTCCAAGATGGAAATTCGCTCAAGACTTTCCATGTGAAGTCTATCCAAATCTCCGGCCAATATGTACCAATCTTGAAGTTTCTGAGCAGTCTGATCCTTCAGCATGACCATTTGTTTATTGAACTGCTCCAAAGCATCCTCCATTCGGCTCAATAATCTAGATTTAAGAATGATCGTATCATTGGACATAATCTGATGATCAGAAGAAGAAACACCCGCATTGGAAGTAACTCCTTGTAAATTCCAATTGGGAAGGCGTCGAGCAAGTCTAGCATTACATATTACTGGGGAATAACGGGGCCTGCTTATAACAGCCTGGAGTTCAGGATAAGATGGCCGAATAAGTGGAGGGGTGTTCGCGGAAGGCTGGACAGTCGTTTCGGCATACCTATCGAAGTATTTCTTTACAAACTCCTCTCGAGACATGTCCATCCTGCACAAGGATTTCACAAACTTTTGGTCAACAATCAATTTCAAGTGGCTTCGGTTCTGCAAACTAAACTGATGATAAAGTTGGTTGGTGCGGATCGCAGTTCAAACCTGTTCGACTAGGATCAGGTAAAGCAAGCGTATGCAGATAATACAGAAAGACACAACAGGATTTACAACACAGACATTCAATTAAATGTCTTATATGCATCAATGTCTCAAATGAAGTAAATGCAAACCGCGGAGGTAAAAATTTGAAAGAAAATCGCCTTCAATTGACAAAAAATACTCTAGTGTCAAGAGATAGCTCCAATAGGACTAAAAGATGATCGAGTTTTGCTGTGGGGATCGAGCGCAACTGTCCGATTTGAAAGCGGCGGATGATCTAGTGTGATTAAAGCTTGGAAAAAATCAGTTGTAAACGACGCTTTGAGGATCATCAATGCAAGTGAGAATTAACTGCCGCCATGGAAGCTTTTTCCTGAAAAACCTAGGGGAAATGATGAAACAGAACTCGGATGTGTATATAAAAGGGGGAATACGAAAGGACTGATTTAACCCAGTTGATGCGGGATGACCGACCGATGTGATGACCCCAAATCCCGTACTGACGGAGACAAGGGTAATCTTTGGAATATAACACAGAAACAGGTAATAGCAGAACAGAATTAAATAAATACACCAGATAATGAACAATAGAATATACTGGATAAACGTAGTCATCAGAGTTACACAGTATACAGGATCTTACTTAGTACAATTACGGTTCAGCTATACATAAATGTCTACAGCGGAAATAAACAAAATATGTACAATAGGAGCTGAACAGCATAAAAAGAGATAAATAATAAAATTCATCTTCAGCTCCAGCTATCCAGAAAGAACCAGCTAAACCTGAATACAAGGCTGCCCGTGTAGAAAAAGGGGCACACGAGTTTGAAAGTGAAACAAACTACGAGTCAGTCATGGGACTGGTATGAGAAATCTATTCAACACATTTAACATATGGCTAATCACAGGACCACGCCACTTTCGTGGAACGGGTTTACTCCATTGGATTGCCAGTGCTTTAAGACAAATTTTTCTTTTAAACATCGCAATGCTTTTTATAAAATGAAGCCATTATAAGACTCAGTTCCCATCACACAATGCAACACAAACCGGAGGATAGAATTTTACCTTATAATGGCCAAAATATGCTTGATACGAATAAAACAAAAGCATTTGATTTGATTACTAGTGTTTATTTGTTACAAAAACAATTTCATATCATAACTACCAATCATATACGACATGAGCGTCCCATGCCACTATGTCGCCAAATATATAAACAATAAAAACCGCACGATGTCGTATTTGGAAATTGGATTTCCGTCATGAACCAAGGCAAAAGATAGTCCTTACCGAATTCGTGACTCTCTAGACCAAGCCACAGGCAAGCGCGCAGGCAAGCCTTTAGATCGTCAGGGCCGGTACAACGATGTGGATTATTATGCCTGAACACTACGTCTCCCCTCCCTTTGGGGTGTAAACGAGCCAACGAATGACTCCATCGGGCCTGGATCGTCCGATTAAACTGAGGCGCCTCGCAACAGCAACAACCACATAGGTGAAAAGTATATAAATGTCAGGGCTGGTAGGTCACTGACACCACCCTAGCTAGAAAGAAACGCATGCCCTCCCTGAGGTCCTTCTCCCGTTTCTGATTCATACCAGGGTGTGAGGCTCGCGAATTCACATTATACACAAAGCTACGCCACACAGGCGGGGCTTTGATCATCACCACAAGACTTTGCTTTTCAATAGAAGCCTTGATCATTTGACACTTAGGCATGCCACACTAGCAATTCATGCCATGTGACTGATGTCCACCGATATACAACCTCTGAGCTCGTGCGTCTCAGAGAAGGGCGTTAAGCAAAAGAATAAATTCTCCGCCACCAAACAGAGGTATATTTAACAGAGATCAATCAACATAGAATAAAATCCAATGTCAGACACACAGTCCATTTACAAGTCCGTTCTGGGTCTGAACGAAACCGGAGGCACTAAATACCTCGCGAACCCATCGATCACCACGTACGTCTGGACGATCACCACTCGTTATCCATATTTCGGGATGCCTCCCAATCAGGACCTCGGTTACCATCCAAACGAGGTGAAGATCTCCGGTCTTCGACCACCGTCTTCATCTTCGAATTTCAATCGTCGGTCAATTATTTGAAATGAGAATTAACTCGGCCTTTTCAAATAATTCACGCATATTTAAAATTTCAAATCAATTTATTTCAATGGTTAAATCATTCGACAACACCAACTTTGTTCTTTAATGTAATTTTCACACCAAACACATTCAACCATCAAATACCACATAAATCGAGCAAATTTAGTTTATTTCCATTCCATATCGTTTATGATATTTTATAACGATTTATCGCTATTTTTATTTATTTTAAAATAGTTAATTTGTCCAAAACGACGCTTCGGGCCATAACGCGACCGTGGCGCTGTTTTTCTTCAGATTTGATTTACACATATCTAAAAATCTAACCGTTGGATATCACAAAATTTACATCATTAGAAAGGTCTTTTCAAAACGAATCCAACGGTTCCAGTTTGGGAAAATCCGACGGTCGGATCTTCCGGTACAATCGTTTGAAGTTTCGATTTCAAAATACGAACTACAGCGTCGTTATTCGATTATATATATATATATATATATATATAATCGATTCTGGCGCTGTTTTTCTTCAGATTTGAATTAAACATTCAAGATAATCCAACCATTGGATTTTTACAAAGTTGGTGCCGTTGGAAAGATTTTTCCAAGGCGAACCCAACGGTTGCGGTTTCAGGAAAATCCGATGGTCGGATCTCCCGTACTAATCGTTTGAAATCACGGTTTCAAAATACGAACTGCAGCGTCGTTATTCGATATATTTCAACTCTATTTAATATATATATATATATATATCGATTCTTCGATTTCAAAACTATATTTTTTTTCCATACATTTGAAAAAAAATGATATTTTTATCTAACTGTCTTCTATTTCAACACTTCACTATATTTAACAAGTCATGTATATAATAAAATCGTGATATTTATTGTAAAACAATTCATTTCAAAACACTATTATTTCATATAGTTTATATAGATGATAAAAAGGTGATTTTTATTATAAAACAATTTATTTTAAAACAAGGTCATTTTACATAGTTCATATAGATGATAAAAAGGTGATTTTTATTATAAAACAATTTATTCCAAAATATGAATACCATTCAACACATGAATTTCTATTCAACGAATGAATATCGATTCAACACATGAAGGTTTTCTATAGTTTATATACATAGATAAAAATGTGATTTTTATATTTAAAACACGAAGACCATTCAACACATGAATTTCTAATCAACGAATGAATATCGATTCAACACATGAAGGTTTTCTATACAACGAATAAATATAGTTTCAGCAAATGAAAATAATTCAAACACATGAATATTTTTCAAAATTTCGGCAGCATAACGGCAGGGTAGTTAAAACCGGGACCGTCCCTAGTACGGCTCCTCGCTCTACCTTAAAACCTCGCGGTTTTTGACAATGGGGAATCATGCATCTAGTTCACACGCAGGCGGCATTTTCATTTCCACAAACTAATCCTATGTGGTTTCAACCAAATATTTCTCAACCACAAATGGGTATTTTTCAACCACAATCAATCAATATCAACCACAAACAATCCCAAACAACCATTCGCTATCAATCAATTTTCACACCAAACACAACCAATAAATATCGTCCATGGTTTGTGGACGAGGGGCGTGTGTATATATATATATATAGCAATTCTCTTCTATTTCAACACATATATAATTTTTACAACGCATATATAACTTATACATCGAACGTACAACTTATACAACGCTTATACATGAGGTGTACAACGCTTATATAACTCATACATCGACTATATAATTTATACATCGTCGTTTTCCATATCGTTTATAAATTAGAAATCTCACATTGGGTTCCACTCCACCAAAAATAGCAGAAGGCTCAGAAAAATATGCGGTCTCTTCTAAAATGTAGAAGGCGTCCTCATGGTCACGATGTTTCCTGTTTCATCGAATTTCATCAACACAGCAAAAAGATACGATTTTTCAAAGTTTGCAACACTTTAGAGTGTTTAAAACAGTTCAAAATAAATAAAGGTCGCACCTTTTTTTTAACTGTTTGAACTAGGGTTAGGATTTTGCGGCGAATCCGTGAATCGTGGCGAAGATCAGAGGGTGCGACGTGGAAGAGTGGGGCGTGGCGCTCCTGGCGATGGTCGGGGCTTCAGATCCGATTGCCTCTGGCGATCTCGGCGTCGACTGGAAGTCGACGACTTTGGAGGCGTCGTTCTCGACGCTGGCGAAGGGAGAGAGGGTGGGGGTTGTCTTGATTTGAAGAGGGGAGGCGGCGCTTCAGAAAACTCCAAAGGGCGGTGTTGTAATTCACCGTGGTTTCTACGGAATCGGCCTGGGAAGGAGTGAACGCGTTTTCGCCGTCGATCAGGGGGAGGGGGGGTCTGAGTATTTTTTTTTTCCTAAATTCTGATTGGTCGGTGGGTGTTTTAAAGGGGTTTTCTGACACGACCACCAATTGAAACCCAACGACTGTCGTCCCTAGCGTTTTACCCCCATTCCGAACACAATGGGATATGTTTCGAAGGCCCATTCGACTGTTTCAGTCAGTTTCCATTCAAATTAAAATATAAAACATTCAATATTTAATTTGAACGTGCATTTCAATTTTACAGGGCCACAAACTGATTCGAAAAATTCCAGAAAAATAAATCTAGCTATGTTTTGACGATACGGTCCCAACAAAACTAGTTTCGTCGAATTCTGAGACTGTTTGCAAAAAGGCCCATTTCCGGTCGATCCAATTTAACTGTAATTGACCAAAACACATTTTCTTTTGCCACGCTCACATACTTGCTTCAAAAATTATGAAATTTGAAATCTAGCAATAACTTCACATCCCAGATCCAACAAAAGTGGTTTCGTCGAATTCCGAGGTCGTATGCAAAATGGCCAATTTCACGGGCTATATAAATTCCATAGCGACCTTTCTGAAAATTCATTCGGCCATAACTTTTGCTTTCCGCTATGAAAATTCGATTTTTCAGATTCGTTAGAAAGGTATTCACTAACTGATTTATATATTTTTGGTTTCACTAAAATCCGTTTTGTTTTGCACCCGGTACAGTCCGACAAAGTTTGAATTCAATTTTTGAAACTACAACGCCATTTCAGCCTTGTTTATAATTAGAATTAATTATATTCGTTTTCAATTGTCGATTCAAACTCACTTTTCATTGCCATTATTTAAAATACTTATTTTAAATATTTAAAATCCATTATTTTAGCCAATAATTTTTTTTTAAATTGGTTCAGATTTTCTGGGTCGTTACAATCTCCCCCACTTAAAACTTTTCGTCCCCGAAAAGGAACAAGGTCGAAAGTGGTTTGATAAATCTACAATCACACAACACAACCAACAATCAAATTGTTTTTAACTTTTCAAAATCATACAAATCAATTTCTATATTCTTTTTAAAATCATTCAGAGTATAGAATTTTAAAAGTGCACATCCATGGAAAGAAAATAACAACAGAGTAGAGAATTAAATGGTAATGCAAAGTAGGGTAAATGTACCTTGCACCAGAGTCAATCAGAGATATCCACTCGGCATCTAGGATAAGCTTTCTGAATGATCTCCTCAGTTTCCCAAGTACAATCTCGCGGATCTCCACTCCATTGCACTTTGACTAAGTGAACCTTCTTGTTCCTCAGCTCTTTGGTTTCTTTGCCGGTAATCTTTAGCGGCTCTCTTCTCACAGCTAGTTCTGGAGTAATTTCAATATCCTGTTGAGCTGCTTCTTCCACGATCAAGTCTGGATCATGAACGTGCTTTCGAAGTTGAGATATGTGAAATACATCATGAACTCCAGGCAACCAATCAGGCAATTTAACCCTATAAGCGGGAGTTCCGATCCGTTCCAGAATAGGAAACGGACCAATGAATTTGGGTGGCAACTTTCCAGTTTTACCGAACCGGATAACTCCTCTCATCGGCGATACTTTCAAATATACATAGTCGCCAACAGCGAAGGATATATCTCTTCTTCTTCTATCGGCATAGCGCTTTTGTCGGCTTTGAGCGACGAGTAATCGCTTTTTAACAAAATCGACTTTGTCGGCAGCTTCTCGGATCGTATCAGGCCCTAACACAAGTCTATTTCCAGGTTCGACCCAACAAGCAGGAGATCGGCACGGTCTACCATACAATGCTTCAAATGGCGACATTGTCAGACTCGCCTGGTAGCTGTTGTTATAAGAGAATTCATCCAAATGCAGATGGTCTTCCCATGATCCACCGAAATCTATAACACAAGCCCGCAATAGATCTTCTAAAATACGATTCACCCTCTCAGTCTAGCCGTCTTTCTGAGGATGATAAGCGGTGCTTAAGTTCAACTTCGTTCCCAGCTCGACTTGAAATGCTTCCCAGAATTTACTAGTGAATATTGTATCTCTATCACTGACTATACTGAGCGACACTCCATGCAGTCTAACTATTTCCCTGAAGTATATCTGCGCCAGACTCTGAGCGGTTCTATTTGATCTGACAGGTATGAAATGGACGGTCTTCGTGAAGCGATGTACGATCACCCAAATACTGTCATTCCCTTTTCTGGTTCTGGGAAAACCATCAATGAAATCCATAGAAATATGTTCCCACTTCCAACCAGGAACGTCTAGCGGTTGCAATAATCCAGCAAGTTTCTGTTGGTCGCTTTTTACTAGCTGGCAAGTAGGGCATCGACTAACATATATTGATATGTCTCTCTTTAACGACTTCCACCAGAATGTGCGCTTGATATCATTATACATTTTACTCACACCCGGATGGATACTAAGCTTAGATTTGTGGCATTTATCAAGCACATCTCTTCTGAGTTCAGGAATTTCTGGAACACAAATTCGTCCTTCTAACCTCAGAATCCCTTCGCTGTCTAGCTGGAAATCCGAAGCATTGCCTTCACGAATTCGCTGACTCCTTCCTTTGATAAATTGGTCGTCTTCTTGGAGAGCCGATATCTTGTCAATCAACGAAGTCGTAATGATGAAACTGGCGATCATGTCATTCTTTCGGCTTAACGGATCGGCCACGACATTGGCTTTCCCTGGAGTGTATAGAATTTCAAAATCGTATGCTACAAGAAACTCCAGCCAACGTTGCTGCCTCAAATTCAGGTCTTTCTGGGTGAACAATACTTTAACGACTGGTGATCTGTAAACAGTTCAAATCTCTCACCCAGGAGATAGTGTCTCCAAATTTTCAAGGCGAATACAATAGCCAATAACTCAAGATCATGAGTTACATAGTTCTTCTCCTACGGCTTCAGTTGACGGCTAGCATAAGCAATCACTTGGCCTCTTTGCATTAACACTGCGCCAAGGCCTTCTCTAGAAGCATCAGTCCAGACTTTCAAATCCTGGTTGCCATCGACGTTGGTTAACACTGGAGAAGTCGTTAATCTTAACTTTACCTCCTCAAAAGCCTCTTCACATTTTGGAGTCCACTTGAATTTAGAATGCTTCTTTGTAAGCTTCGTTAAATGACCAGATATCTTCGAAAAGTTTTTAACGAACTTCCGGTAATAGCTATCCAATCCGAGAAAACTGCGGACTTCAGTGGGGGTAATGGGCTGTTTCCAATTCTGAATTGCTGTGATTTTGCTTGGATCCACAGCGATTCCTTCTTTCGATACGACGTGGCCTAGAAATTTTACTTCATCTTGCCAGAAGATACATTTAGAAAATTTGGCTTTTAATACATTCCGTCTCAGAATTTCTAGAACCTATTCCAGATGCTTTTCATGTTCGGCCTTTGATTTAGAGAAGATTAGAATATCGTCAATAAAAACCAGAACAAATTTATTTAAAACTCCTCTAAACACTCTATTCATCAGATCGACGAAGTAAGCTGGAGTGTTACATAAGCCGAACGACATTACTAACCACTCGTAGAACAAGTCTGGATCTCTGAATGTCGTCATTGGAACACACTCTTCGGCAATTCGAAGCTGATGGAAACCTGTAGCTAGGTCCATTCGTGAAAATACTTGTGCTCCATTTAGACGATCCAACAAATCATCTATTCGCGGCAATGGATATTTATTCTTTATCGTCTGCTTGTTCAAATCACGATAATCCACACATAGACATAGAGTACCGTCAGATTTTGGGACAAACACCACTGCTGCACCCTAGTCAGAGAAACTAGGCCTGATCAGACCCTTCCACACTACCTGTCATGTTTGATTGTCAAGTTCTTCTGTCTCTTTCAAGGACATTCTTCGAATAGCGTGAACTACCGGCCTTGCATTAGGAATCAAAGCGATCATGAAATCTATTTCTCTCTGCGGAGGCAAGCGAACAACTTCTTCAAACACATCCGCATAATTTTTGACGACAGGAATGTCTTTGATGAGGTCAGGAATATTCTCTGTGACTTCAGGGATATTTTCTATTTGAGCTGGAGAAACATCGAGAGCTGCCCAGAAGTCTTTTCTATTAGCATTCTGACCTTCACAGGGAATGGTTATATAATCACCTGATTTAATCTTCGCCTTTACGACTCTGTCGGCGCATTTAACTTCAGCTTCGTATTTGGTCAACCAGTCTAACCCCAAGATAAGATCAAACTCTTTAAAATTCACGATGACCGCGATGGTAGGAAACCGATAACGAGAAAAGGAAACCGGCACTCCACAAACCCAACTGAGATCGATGGAACCCGCAACCGGATTCTGGACAGTCATTGGTTCCTTCAGCTTTTCCAAATTCAAATCCAGCTTCTTAGCTGCATCCTTTGCAATGAAGCTTCGTGACGCGCCTGTGTCAAACAGTACTTTAACTGGAATATCTTTGACAATTACCGTGCCTTCTAAAACATCAAACCTTCCCTGACTATCTGAGGGTGCTGAGGTTTCTGCTACTTCATTTACGTTAACCATTTTGGTCTTTTTCAACATCCAACAGTCCCACTTTATATGACCAGTCTTATGACAAAGATTGCACTCTCGGGTCACTTGAAACTTATTCTTGGATTTAGATTCATCCCTTTTTGGTTTCTTTAGAGATCGGCAACTTATCGAGAGATGTCCTTGCTTATTGCAGTTAGAGCATACAGTTGTCGTTACTGGTTTCTTCTCAGATTTGGCCCTTTTTCTCTTGGCACTGGGTTTCTTACTGATCTCAGACGTTGTACTTGCCTCAGGACGATCAGTTTCAGACTCAATTTTATTACTAGAGCTAACTTCCTCTTCGTACTGTAACATACCTTTCTTGTCTAGATCTTCGTACTGGTAAGCCATGTATATCATTTTAGAAAAGGGGAGCTTCACGTTCCTCATTACACTGTTCTGGTATTTTCTTTGAAGCCCGTTGATAAATCTCATGTTCTTCCTCTTTGGATTCTCAATTAGATGAGGAGCAAAGTGAGAAAGTTCGTTGAATTTCTTACGATATTCGGGAATGGTCATATCTCCTTGTATCAAATACGAAAATTCATCACATAGGCGCTCAGTCGCTTCGGGAGGAGTAAATCTTTCCAGGAAAATCACTTTGAATCTATCCCAGGTGATATCACCTTCTGGATTATCCTTAATAACTGAATCCCACCAGAACAAAGCTTCGTCTTTGAGTGCCCAGGAGGCCAGTAATCTTTTCTGGTCATCCCTCAGCTTTAATCCTTCAAAGATTTTCTCAGCCGAACGAGTCCAGGCTTGTGTCTTCATAATAGATTCTTCGCCCACGAACGGCTTTCCACCCAGATTTCTATATTTCATATATAGGGCTTCGATATCCGGGTCTGTGTCACTTCTTCTATTTCTGGCACTCACTTTCTAGTTCTTCTTCAAATAGCAGATCAAGTGTCAGGTCAGCAGAAAAGATATTTCAAAATACAGAGACAAATACTTGAATGTAAATGTGTCTATCTAGGTGTTATTTCATTCTGCTGCTCATACTAGGATATTACTGATCCTATCTGTATTGAGTTACCCGTCCTAGAACACTACTGGTTCTATTTCTGACGAGTTCGTTAATATGTCATATTCCAGAACTAAGCTTAACCAAAGCTCTGATACCACGTTGTGACGACCCCAAATCCCGTACTGACGGAGACAAGGGTAATCTTTGGAATATAACACAGAAACAGGTAATAGCAGAATAGAATTAAATAAATACACCAGATAATGAACAATAGAATATACTGGATAAACGTAATCATCAGAGTTACACAATATACAGGATCTTACTTAGTACAATTCCGGTTTAGTTATACATAAATGTCTACAGCGGAAATAAACAAAATATGTACAATAGGAGCTGAACAGCATAAAAAGAGATAAATAATAGAATCCATCTTCAGCTCCAGCTATCCAGAAAGAACCAGCTAAACCTGAATACAAGGCTGCCCGTGTAGAAAAAGGGGCACCCAAGTTTGAAAGTGAAACAAACTACGAGTCAGTCATGGGACTGGTATGAGAAATCTATTCAACACATTTAACATATGGCTAGTCACAGGACCACGCCACTTTCATAGAACGGGTTTACTCCATCGGATTGCCAGTGCTTTAAGACAAAATTTTCTTTTAAACATCGCAATGCTTTTTATAAAATGAAGCCATTATAAGACTCAGTTCCCATCATACAATGCAACGCAAACCGGAGGATAGAGTTTTACCTTATAATGGTTAAAATATGCTTGATACGAATAAAACAAAAGCATTTGATATTATTACTAGTGTTTATTTGTTTCAAAAAAAATTTCAGATCATAACTACCAATCATAGACGACATGAGCATCCCATGCCACTATGTCGCCAAATATATAAACAATCAAAACCGCACGATGTCGTATTTGGAAATTGGATTTCCGTCATGAACCAAGGCAAAAGATAGTCCTTACCGAATTCGTGACTCTCTAGCCCGAGCCATAGGAAAGCGCACAGGCAAGCCTTTAAATCGTCAGGGCCGGTCCACCGATGTGGATTATTATGCCTGAACACTACGTCTCCCCGCCCTTTGGGGCGTAAACAAGCCAACGAATGACTCCATCGGACCCGGATCGTCCGATCAAACCGAGGCGCCTCGCAACAGCAACAACCACACAGGTGAAAAGTATATAAATGTCAGGGCTGGTAGGTCATTGACACCACCCTAGCTAGAAAGAAACGCATGCCCTCCCTGAGGTCCTTCTCCCGTTTCTGGTTCATACCGGGGTGTGAGGCTCGTGAATTCACATTATACACAAAGCTATGCCACACAGGCGGGGCTTTGATCATCACCACAAGACTTTGCTTTTCAACAGAAGCCTTGATCATTTGCCACTTAGGCATGCCACACTAGCAATTCAGGCCATGCGACTAATGTCCACCGATATACAACCTCTGAGCTCGTGCGTCTCAGAAAAGGGCGTTAAGCAAAAGAATAAATTCTCCGCCGCCAAACAGATGTATATTTAACAGAGATCAATCAACACAGAATAAAATCCAATGTTAGACACACAGTCCATTTATAAGTCCGTTCTGGGTCTGAACGAAACCGGAGGCACTAAATACCTCGCAAACCCATCGATCACCACGTACGTCTGGACGATCACCACTCATTATCCATATTTCGGGATGCCTCCCAATCAGGACCTCGGTTACCATCCAAACGAGGTGAAGATCTCCGGTTTTCGACCACCGTCTTCATCTTCGAATTTCAATCGTCGGTCAATTATTTGAAATGAGAACTAACTCAGCCTTTTCAAATAATTCACGTATATTTAGAATTTCAAGTCAGTTTATTTCAATGGTTAAATCATTCGACAACACCAACTTTGTTCTTTAATGTAATTTTCACACCAAACACATTCAACCATCAAATACCACATAAATCGAGCAAATTCAGTTTATTTCCATTCCTTATCGTTTATGATATTTTATAATGATTTATCGCTATTTTATTTATTTTAAAATAACAAATTTGTCCAAAACGACGCTTCGGGCCATAACGCGGCTGTGGCGCTGTTTTTCTTCAGATTTGATTTACACATATCTGAAAATCTACCGTTGGATCTTCGCAAAATTTACATCATTAAAAGGTCTTTTCAAAACGAATCCAACGGTTCCAGTTTCGGGAAAATCCGACGGTCGGATCTCTCGGTACAATCGTTTGAAGTTTTGATTTCAAAATACGAACTGCAGCGTCGTTATTCGATTAAATATAATTATATTTATATATATAAATATAATCGATTCTGGCGCTGTTTTTCTTCAGATTTGAATTAAACATTCCAGACAATCAAACCATTGGATTTCTACAAAGTTGGTGCCGTTGGAAAGATTTTTCCATGGCGAACCCAACGGTTGCGGTTTCAGGAAAATCCGATGGTCGGATCTCCCGTACTAATCGTTTGAAATCACGGTTTCAAAATACGAACTGCAGCGTCGTTATTCGATATATTTCAACTCTATTTAAATATATATATATATATATATATATATATCGATTCTTCGATTTCAAAACTATAATTTTTTCCATACATTTGATAAAAAATGATATTTTTATCTAACTGTCTTCTATTTCAACATTTCACTATATTTAACAAGTCATGTATATAATAAAAACGTGATTTTTATTGTAAAACAATTCATTTCAAAACACTATTATTTCATATAGTTTATATAGATGATAAAAAGGTGATTTTTATTATAAAACAATTTATTTTAAAATAAGGTCATTTTACATAGTTCATATAGATGATAAAAAGGTGATTTTTATTATAAAACAATTTATTTCAAAATATGAATACCATTCAACACATGAATTTCTATTCAACGAATGAATATCGATTCAACACATGAAGGTTTTCTATAGTTTATATACATAGATAAAAATGTGATTTTTATATTTAAAACATGAAGACCATTCAACACATGAATTTCTAATCAACGAATGAATATCGATTCAACACATGAAGGTTTTCTATACAACGAATAAATATAGTTTCAGCAAATGAAAATAATTCAAACACATGAATATTATTCAAAATTTCGGCAGCATAACGGCAAGGTAGTTTAAACCGGGACCGTCCCTAGTACGGCTCCTCGCTCTACCTTAAAACCTCGCGGTTTTTGACAAGGGGGAATCATGCATCTAGTTCGCACGCAGGCGGCATGTATATATTTTTCATTTCCACAAACTAATCCTATGTGGTTTCAACCAAATATTTCTCAACCACAAATGGGTATTTTTCAACCACAATCAATCAATATCAACCACAAACAATCCCAAACAACCATTCGCTATCAATCAATTTTCACACCAAACACAACCAATAAATATTGTCCATGGTTTGTGGACGAGGGGCGTATATATATATATATATATATATATATATATATATATATATATATATATATATATATATATATATATAGCAATTCACTTCTATTTCAACACATATATAATTTTTACAACGCATATATAACTTATACATCGAACGTACAACTTATACAACGCTTATACATGAGGTGTACAACGCCTATATAACTCATACATCGACTATATAATTTATACATCGTCGATTTCCATATCGTTTATAAATTTGAAATCTCACATTGGGTTCCACTCCACCAAAAATAGCAGAAGGCTCAGAAAAATATGCGGTCTGTTCTAAAATGTAGAAGGCGTCCTCACGGTCACGATGTTTCCTGTTTCATCGAATTTCGTCAACACAGCAAAAAGATATGATTTTTCAAAGTTTGCAACACTTTAGAGTGTTTAAAACAGTTCAAAATAAATAAAGGTCGCACCTTTTTTTTAACTGTACGAACTAGGGTTAGGATTTTGCAGTGAATCCGTGAATCGTGGCGAAGATCAGAGGGTGCGACGTGGAAGAGGGGGGCGTGGCGCTCCTGGCGATGGTCGGGGCTTCAGATCCGATCGCCTCTGGCGATCTCGGCATCGACTGGAAGTCGACGACTTTGGAGGCGTCGTTCTCGACGCTGGCGAAGGGAGAGAGGGTGGGGGTTGTCTTGATTTGAAGAGGGGAGGCGGCGCTTCAGAAAACTCCAAAGGGCGGTGGTGTAATTCACCGTGGTTTCACCGGAATCGGCCTGGGAAGGAGTGAACGCGTTTTCGCCGTCGATGGGAGGGGGGCCTGGGAATTTTTTTCCTAAATTCTTATTGGTCGGTGGGTGTTTTAAAGGGGTTTTCTGACACGACCACCAATTGAAACCCAACGAATGCCGTCCGTAGCGTTTTACCCCTATTCCAAACACAATGGGATATGTTTCGAAGGCCCATTCGACTGTTTCAGTCAGTTTCCATTCAAATTAAAATATAAATCATTTAATATTTAATTTGAGCGTGCATTTCAATTTGCCTGGGCCACAAACTGATTCGAAAATTTTTAGAAAAATAAATCTGGCTATGTTTTGACGATACGGTCCCAACAAAACTAGTTTCGTCGAATTCTGAGACTGTTTGCAAAAAGGCCCATTTCTGGTCGATCCAATTTAACTGTAATTGACCAAAACACATTTTCTTTTGCCACGCTCACGTACTAGCTTCAAAAATTATGAAATTTGAAACCTAGCAATAACTTCACATCCCGGATCCAACAAAAGTGGTTTCGTCGAATTCCGAGGACGTATGCAAAATGGCCAATTTCAAGGGCTATATAAATTCCATAACGACCTTTCTGAAAATTCATTCGGCCATAACTTTTGCTTTCCGCTATGAAAATTCGATTTTTCAGATTCGTTCGAAAGGTATTCACTAACAGATATATATATTTTTGGTTTCACTAAAATCCGTTTTGTTTTGCACCCGGTACAGTCCGACAAAGTTTGAATTCAATTTTTGAAACTGCAGCGCCATTTCAGCCTTGTTTATAATTAGAATTAATTATATTCGTTTTCAATTGTCGATTCAAACTCACTTTTCATTGCCATTATTTAAAATATTTATTTTAAATATTTAAAATCCATTATTTTAGCCAATAAATTTTTTTTAAAATTGGTTCAGATTTTCTGGGTCGTTACAATTGACTGTAACAATTTATGGAAGAACCGACCCGACCAGCATTGTGCTTAATTAAAGTATAAATTTTGATTAAATCTTTTGATTGGTTTTACATTTGTTATTTCGAAGCCTGTAAATTCTTCACGAAATCATAACTTACAAACTTCGAGGGGCAAATGTTTATCTACCAAAGAATCATATATGAATCGATAGAATTAATCAAATAATAATTTAGTTACGAAAACCCTAGTCGGTCGGTCGCACGTAATTAGACTCGGTCGTTCATAATCCCGGTCGCTCATTCTTTTGAACAAGAGGAGTCGGTCATCTTCTCATTAATAGCAGGTCGGTCGCGTGGCCAAGACACATGTTCCATTGAACATGTTCCGAGTCGTTCTTCCTCTCGCGTCAACAAGCATCTGGTCGGTTTCATAAGAGCTCCTAGTCGGTCGGAATCCTTCAGACCATTTTGCAAGTAGGGTCGGTCGTAATGGACAATATCTCTGGTCGTCCTTTTCCTCACAAGGCTCCTGGTCGCTTTTTCTTCCAAGAAAAATGATCGGTTCCTTTCCTGCTATCACCCTCATTGGGTCCACCATTCATGGAGCCCTGATCGTTCTGCTCTAGATCAAAGCCGTCGGGTCGCTCCAACCTATCATAGCTGGTCGATATCACTTCCATTCTTGCCTGGTCGCCCCAACCTACTCCGAAGCCTCAGGGTCTGTCCGCCCTACGTCAAAGACCCCTGGTCGCCCCAACCTGCTCCGAAGCCTCAGGGTTGGTCCACCCTAAGTCAAAGACCCCTGGTCGGTCTGCTCCGCACCAAAGCCTCCAGGTCGTTAAAATAGGTTTTGGATCGATCAAAGCTGATTTGGTTGGTACAAAAGCATGACAGCTGGTAACAGAAAGCAGTGGCATTTCTGTAAATACTCAAAATACCGACCCATAACCTGAAAGTCATATTTCAGCCATTTCGTCACCTATAAATAGGGGATCACTTCCATCATTTTAGGGGGGACTTTCAGGAAGGGGACTTTCGGGAAGGAGGACGAAGTGCTGTCGGATCATTCCTTCATTCCTTCCCAGTCATACAAACACAATTCCTTAGTAAATTCATAGAAGATCGATGAAGCATGCAACTATGACTTCTATGAATGGTGTGTGACAGAGCATAAAATCGAGGATTCATTGTAAAAGCCTGATAATAAAGAGATCTCCTCGCTGTCTGAGACATTTTCTCCATCATATTCTGTAATTTGAAGTCGAGAATGTGTGTGAAGGAGAGCTTGGTTGAATGTATGAGTGATTATACCTTGTAAACAGCTTGTGGATAATAAAATTCTCTCTTCAGAGTGGATGTAGACCCCAATAATGGTCGAACCACTATAAATTCTCATCTTTTTTTTATATTTGGATGTTTTCAGATCTTAGATATGGTTTCACACAATTGTAAAGGTATTCTTACACCTTGCCTCTGAAAAGGTGATGTGCTTACTAAGAATCTCGCCTCCGATTAGGTGACATGTCAAGCAATACTTCGTTGGTTTTGCCAAATTTTTGGTTTAACAGTACTCAATCTTTATTTTATCTTTGGGTCTATATGACAACTTGAATTTTATTATGAAATATTTATGTAGTCATTACTCAACAAAGAGTTTATTTAACGATTTACTACAATTCTAAACTCACAGAATGCAAATAACTAAATGCAAATAACCAATTTATTTACTAACGTGCATTTTGAACACCTAAAAATACACCCCAGTTGTCGAAATATGGGGACCTTTTGCCATTCCTCATTCAACATAAATCTAGCCTATAATAAAAAAAGGAAAATTTGCATTTAGCCCTCTTCTGAGTACTTATAACGGATATGAATTGCTGGTTTAGGCCTCATTTTGGTATAAACTTCAGTTGCCTCCTAAAATGAACTTCAATGGCTAAAAATCAAAATTTTCCTCTGAAATTAACTTCAATGGTGTCCTCTTATTGTCAACCGCCTCGTACTAGTAAGTTTGCCTAACTCCGTTGTATAAAGTTTGTATGTGTATGTTTAAAATTAAACTTGTGATTAAAGTTCAAGTTATCCATATTTAGTTGTGTATCTTAACTGATTACAGACTATGAAGCAGACGAAGTGTGGCCAAGAAGAAGAATTTACTCGGTGATCCACTAGGCGGTTCATTTTTTTTCACGGACCTATTCGGGCTTTCATGCATTAATAGCTTTATTCAAGAGACAAATGTTGCTTTACTTAACGTAATGAAATTTGCAACTACTTGCAGTTTAGCAATTTATTTTGAAGCAACTTTTAATATCTTTAAAGCAAACTGTGTACTATAGGTAATATACATTTGTGCTGCTGTAGGGAAGTGTTTTCCTGAGGTTATCTCTTTTTCATTTGCTGCAATTGAAAAACAGATAACCCCATAAAAACATTTCCCATGTACAACAACACAAATATATATTACTTGCACTACACAGTTTTCTTCAAATATAGTAAAGGTTGCTTCAAAATAAATTGCTGAACTGCAAGGAGTTGCAATTTTCATTATGTTAAGTGAAGTAGCATTTGTCACTTGAATAAAATTAATAAGCATGAAATCCCGAATAGGTCCATGAGCTAAAATGCATCCACCTAGTGGATCACCAAGTAAATTCTTAATCAGAAATTAAGTAAAAACCTTCAGCTTGGATATGTTATGTTCGATATGCAATTCGGACGCGTTGTTGCTATGTTCGTTATGATATTTGGTTATGTTATTGTTATGTAATTCAGATATGCTATTATTATGTAATTCGGATATGTTATTGTGGATGGAAAATATTGTGAATATGGAACTTTAATTATATATGGCTATAGCTCGACAACAAGGAAGACATGTCTGACTATTTTTCCAGACGTCTGAGAGTGCAAAAAGAAAGCAATCTGAATATCAATTAGACGTCTGAAATTTTAACCAGACGTCTGGATTTCTCTATGTCTTAAAGTAAAATGCCTAAAGATGATTTTAGACGTCTGGATATTTTATCCAAACGTCTGAAAGTGTTCTCTGTCTAAGAAAATATCTGCAGAAGAACTTAGATGTTTGAAATTTTATCCAGACGTCTGGATTTTTTTTTTGGGTTCAAAGTAATATGCCTGAACAAATATTCAGCCGTCTGGTAATCTTAGCCAGACGTTTGATAGATTTCTTGTGCTAGAGAATTATATCTGCAGAAGAATACAGATGTCTGATATTTTATCCAGACATCTGGATTTTTTTGTGAACCTAAAATATTAATCCTGAAGAAGTACTCAGACGTCTGGGTATTTTATCAAGATGTCTTATATTTTTCTGGGCCTATAATATTATACCTGAATAGATATCCAGACGTCTGATATTAAATCCAGACGTCTGGATTTTTTTATTTGGCGTAAAACAATGAGTTAAATAGACATACCAAGATAAAAATTACAAAATATACCTGAATGCAATCCCATAAAATGGCATTCGCTAAAATAGCTTGTGATATACTACTCAAGTATTCCTTCACAATCTTCCCCAACATTGCCTAGATCCTTGGCAGCATCATCAATCTCCATATCGGTTTCTTCAAAATTTCTGATATCCATGCTCAATTCCTCAAATGAGTCATCTGTATCTATTTCACGAAAAGTTTTTGACGATGCCCTCATTACAACATACTAATTTGAATCATCATCTTCTCTTGAATAGAAAATTTGTTTTGCTTGAGATGCAAGGAAATATAGATCTTTTGAAAATGAAGCTTGATTTTGTTGTAAATTGACAAGGGTAAATCCATCTTCTACCTTCGCACCATTTCCTAATTTTGTCCAATGACACTTAAAGACGGGAACATAAAAGGCATGATAGTCTAACAAAAATATATCGGTCAACATTCCATAATAAGTAATCATGTCAACCACTAGGGAAATATCTTTTGCACTAGCCCTACAAACGGTGGTTGCAACATAAGTGACTCCACTATTTTTAGTTTTTCTCTCAGTATCTTTTGCATGAAAACGTTCTCCATTGATGATACAACCTGTACAAGGCAATGCACTACTCCTTTGACCATAGGCGATCCATTTTAACATTGTGTCGTGATCGTTCGCATCATAAGGTATCTATAAATGAAAATATTATTTATGTTAGATCTCAATAATGAAGCTTTTCAAAATTAATGAGGATATATTTTAAAATTCAACTCACCTTCTTCTTAATCCAATCGGCAAAGTTATTTGTGTGGGTTTTCCAAAGTAAGGTCACATTTTTTTTCTATGCGCTTGTTTGAGTGTTGCAACTCCATAAGATGCAAAATATTGTAAAAGGAAAAAAACTGATAAGTTGCAATATAAAAATAACTGAACAATAGAACAAAATGCACTGGTCACTTACCCTACAAATGGTTCCACTATAGCCATACTCATTAGCACAGCCAAATGAGCACCTTGTTTCTCATTCTCGGACAGTGTAATTAATTTGCAAGCTGAAGTTGGTCATCCTTCAAGTATGACATCATTTTCATAATCTTCATTTCATACTTCCTTCTCTTCTATTTTTCCTGATTTCTTTAAAAATTCATTAAAATATTTCATGCACTCCTTTGCAAGATAGGATTCTGCAATACACCCCTTAGGCCATCTAGTGTTTCTTACATAATGTTTTAGTGCCTTCTGTAACTTTAAATGTGTACATCCAAAGAAAATGGACTGGTCCACATAATCTGTCTTCTGTTCCAAGATGAACCATCAAGTGTATCATTATATCAAAGAACGAAGGTGGAAAATCTCTTTCAAGTTCACATAAAATTAGAATAACCTCATCATCAAGATGTTGTAGTTTTTCTCTATCAAGAACACGTTGGCATAATTTATGGAAGAACAAACATAAATGAATTATTGCTTTCCTTGGCTTCTTCGGTAACAATCCTCTTATTGCAACCAGCAACAACTGTTGCATTAGGACATGATAGTCATGTGACTTCAAACAGCTAATTTTACAATCCTCCAACGATATAGAGCTCTTGAAATTCAAGCAATACCCATCAAGTCCCTTAAAATCATATAACCTTTTGCAAAAAAATATATATTCAAATTTGGACAATGTATATAGAGCAGGTGGAATATATGTTTTTGTTCCATGAGATTGTGCATAAAGGCCACGTCGAATTCCCCACTCTTCTAAATCTTTTCTACAATTAATTCCATCTTTCAATTTTTTATCATGCAACATCGTGCTTATTATGCTTTCAATAACATTTTTTTCTACAAGCATTAAGTCTAAATTATGATGCATTGGCAGTTTCTACAAAAATCAACAATGTTAAATTTCATTACTAAAGAACTGTATTATTGATCAATGAAAAATAAAAAACAAACCTCCCGGTATGGTAAATCAAAGAAGATTGATTGTTTTTTCCACCTTGATAGCTCTATATTCACAAGATCACCATCTTCACCTCTATTTATGTTTTTATTATTATTTTTTCTCTTCCTGCTCTCCTGCTTAATTTTTTCTTCTTACCCATCCCATTCTTGCTATTATTATTATTTACATTTTTGATTTCTTCCCAAAATTATTCGGAAAGTTTTTCAAAATAGGAAAGATGCTTTTTACAGTCAAAACTCTAGGTCTACGGCCATTTTCTATAGTATTATCAAACCATGTTTTTTATTATTTCTCAATTAATCCGAAGGGGGTAAAAATCTCCTATGACCCATATAACTAATCTTCTGACTATGTTTCAACCACCGATGGTGAGTATTGATACCGCATAATGGACAACCATTTTTTTCCTTTCACACAACATCCAACAAGATTTCCATACGCTGGAAAGTCATTTATCGTCCATGGTAAAATTGTTCTCATGTTAAAAGGCAATCTACTAAAGGCATCATAAGTTTGAACTCCATTACTCCACAAATGTTGCAAGTCTTCAATTAATGGCTTCAAATATACGTCAATATCATTTCCTGGTTGCTTTAGACCAGAAATCAACAATGTTAAGATGATATTTTCTTTTTTCATGCATAACATTGGCGAGAGGTTGTATGCCACAAGCATCACAAGCCAACAACTATATTTGGAACCCATTGTCAAAAAAGGATTAATACCATCGGTAGCAAGACCAAGTCTAATATTGCATGGATCAACTGCAAACGATTCCCATTTCTCATCTACTACATTCCATGTTATTGAATCCACATGATGGCGCATTTTCCCATCATTGCTTTTATTACTAAAATGCCATCTTAAATCTTCTGCAGTATTTTGAGATCTAAACATTCTTCTAAATCTAGGGATGATTGGAAAATATCTCAAAACTTTAATCGGAATGCCATGCATAATTTCATTGGTACGTTCATTCTTCTTCCATCTTGACACACCACATTTAGGACAACTTTCCAAATCTTTGTACTCTCTTCTAAAAAGGCAACAATCATTTTGACAAGCATGAATTTTTTCACAACCCATATCGAATATTTTGAGAAACTTTTTTACCTCATATAATGTTTTAGGAAGTACATTATTTTTTGGCAATAATAATTGTTGCACATTTAGAAGTTTATCGAAGCCGGTATCGGACAAACCGGCCTCACATTTAAGATTATACAAGGCGAGGATGGAAGATAATTTTGTTTGATCGATACAATCAGGATACAACGGGGCTATTGCTTCTTCGAAGTTCCTTAACAAATCATCCTCTCGTTTTTGTGCACTATCTTCATATTTATCATCATCAAAAAAAGTATAATTGATGAAATCTTCATTTTCATAATCGATAGCTTCAAATAAATCATATATATCATCGGACTTAACATCTATGCTTATATTTATGTGCTCACCGTGACAATACCATCTACTTGTCTTATATACACGATCCATTCCTTTTATAATCAAATGCTCAACTATTACCTTCTCATATTGATGAATAAGATTTCGACAATTTACGCAAGGACATAGAATTTTTTCTACATTTCCAGAATTTTTCATAGCGATATCCACAAACATCCGGCTCCTTGCTTATACTCACTACTAGTTCTTTGAAAAAAAATTATCTTTTAGCTTTCGTCAAAATATAGGATATGATTTTCAAACTACATTTATGTTGAGAATTATGTAGTTACCTGTGTAGATTCACCTAATTTTTACCCATCATCGTCTACTACATAAGCAAGCAAATTTCTAAAATTTAAAGTAATAGTCAATTGTTGAGTACAATCAAATTAACAAAACTACTAAAATAAAAGAGTGATACTAAATGAGACGCGGTAACTTATAAACTGCTAATAACATAGTCAACATTTTCAGCAGGCATACCAGATGTTAGAAAAAGATGAACATTGGCATATCATTGAAAAAGATAAAATAATCAAGGCAATGCTTACAGCGACTTAAGGACAATGAAGACTGAACGGGATTTATGTGTCTAAACTCCACTGGAATGGAAATTCCTCCACTGGAACCGATTGCCTTCCGTTATGACAATCGAGACATGACGAGCAACAGTGCGAAGTGACTAGAGATTCGAGAGTGGGACGGAGACCAGGTGGACGATGAAAATTGGATGAAAAATTTGTAATTGAGAATTTAAAATTTTGGGAAAATATTAAGGATTCGCGGCCAATTTTAGTAATAGTGGAGAGAAGTGAAAATTCATTCCGCTTAAATTTATCTCAACGTTTTAAGAAAAAACCAACGTACTTCTGCTTGATTTCTACAGCATGAAGACCAAAACACTGTGAGTTGCGATTGTAGATAACTCCTATTCTTGTAGTGTATCCTCCATTCCAAACTATTTGATGTTGTGCTATTGATAGCCGGTGATCATGAGTATTGAAAAATGCTCACATGAAATATGTCCCAGTCTTTAGCAAGATATCCTATGATCTTAAGAATGTTAATGAGTTTGGAAAATAACTCAAGAGCTATACATATAGAACATAAAATGTAAAAGCGTTATAGCCTATAAATGAATGTCACCAAACATAGTTTACTTTGGTTCAACATTTTGTGTTCTTTACACAAAGGCATGTGTTATAAAATTTGGTGGGCAACAAGAACTTATCTTCCTTTAGATTTAAAAAAGTAAACGAGATAACATATAGCAGAAAGCTTTTATTTTCTCCCAACAACATTTCAAATCATGAAGCTATTTGTCAAAGCCCAATTATTTCTTTTCTGATATTTCTTATTTCCATATGTATAAGTACACGATAGTATTACAATTTGTATTCATTCATATACTTCATCAACATTACTCTATTCACATTAATAGAGAAAATCATTTCAATTATTATTCGATCAATTCAAATAAGTTTTCACACAAATCTAACATGGTATCAAAGCGTACATCAAGCTTAACAGCATAATCAATATCAAATTCCTAGGTTGAAGGTTGATATATTTCCATTAAATAATTCTCATCGCTAAGCAATTTGAATATTCATGGAAAATCTTCATCACATGAATATTCAATCCAATCATCAAGATTGTGCCTAGCTATTTTTCTAGCTGCATCAGAGCTCATCACAAATTTGCGTCAAAGCAGGAAAAATTCACAAGAAGCAAACATAATAAGAAAATTGATCTAAACAACAACGAAAGTTCACAAGAAAAGTATCATGCCAAAGATATATCAGAAAGCAGACATCATTTAAACTTTGGCTGCAAATAATCTATTTTCTTTGTTACAAATTTTTTGACTTCTTTAAAACTGTTTGAAGCATTAGCAATTCTTTTCTCATTCTGACTTCTTGATTCCAATCTTTCTTGATCATGATGGCAGAAGATAACGTCTTGCAATGACCTACATTTTTTTCTTCTTAAATCGACAATAATCCACATATGTCAACCCAAACAAATCTTAAATATAGAGAGTTATTAGGGTAAATATAAGAAAAGAAAGAAAGAAAGAAAACTATCACAGAATCTCACAACGGAAGGAAAAATATATAATATATAAATAACAGTTCATGAAGCTGTCAAATAGTATGTTTGATTATACATTACAACATTTATCAGATTTAACTATCATACAACATACAAATTATGCAGCGGAATAGTACTAGTAAATACATATGTCAAGCTCCATCTTCATCTTCATAACGAGGTCTTCGATAACTGAAAACTCAGGCTAACCTGAGCATAAATGAAAATGCAAAAATACGTTGATCAGAACTAAAATATTCTCATATAAGTCAACAACCCATGTAACAATATGAGTGTCACAGCGTTAGAAATTCTTATAGTAATTCACATCTCCTATCCAAGGTGTTCATGAGTACAATAAATTAAGAGATGTTATGGGAATTTCCATCTCCTAAGGATCCTTCAAACTAGATACTATATAATATAATTTCTCTATTATAATAGTGTCTATCCAGTAGAGTAAAGTATCAAAATAGCATAAGTGGGATAACCATTATTACCCTGGCACCGTTTATATATTCCTATAGTATATAGCACCGTAATTCCTCCGTAAGTTGGAGGGCTATCAGAGGGCACTCCGTATAATATAGTACAAACCAAAATCATAATGGGTTCGTATATGGTATGTGACAAGGCACACGAGGAATGGCAGAGTGGAACACCATTTGCAGAGCCGGACTAGTGGTAATACATAGCAACTACTACCGCCCACCTCGAGACATACTCCCATTATCAAAATCGTAGGGTGGCCACCAGTCACAACACAAAAGTAATAGAAGAGTACCAAATAAGTATGCTCGATAGGAGGAATGACCTCACTTCGTCTGTTGGTCACCCTTTTGATATATCAGAAAGCAGACATCATTTAAACTTTGGCTACAACTAATCTATTTTCATTGTTTCAGTTTTATTTGACTTCTTTGAAGCTGTTTGAAGCATCTACTAATCTTTTCTCATTCCGACTTCTTGATTCCAATCTTTTTTTATCATCATGGCAGAAGAAAACATCCCTTAATAATAGTCAACTTCTTGGTGTAGCAACCTAAAGCCTCATCAAAATCGTCGTTATCCCACAAAGCTAGTCCATAACCGAAAACATTTCTTGGTGAAGCTTTAACTTGGGACTGCACTTCAATGCTACAGTCTCAAAGGTTTTGTTCTTGGCACTCTCCCTTTTCCATCCAAATTTATAACTAATTAAGATAACAACACATTGAGCAATGAAGAAGACGAAAGGTACCATAGATAGATAGGTTAATATGCTTATGAAATTTATCATCAATTACTAACACACTACAGTCACAGATTCTTGGATGAAAACATCCAAAGACATTTGGATAACCATAACACACAATCAGTAGCTAAGGCGATGCATTACAAAAGAATCCTTCAAAATATGAGGAAAGAAAACATGTCAATGAAAGACTATTTGTCCAAAATCAAAGTAACATGTGATATGCTTGGAGCAACTGGGTACAAAGTTCTAAAAATTAACAAATACTAACTATTCTCAATAACCTCGATGATGAATACAAGATAGTGGTTGTAATTCTTTCTTCAAAGAAAAACATTCCATTTATTGAGTATGTCACTCAACATTATTAGCATGTGAAGGAAGAAATTAATGCAAGAAACCAGTGAAACTAAGTTATCAGTTAATTGTGCAGCTAATTTCAGAAATAAAAATCAAAGGGGTAGAAATTCTAGCAATGGAAGAGGAAGAGAGAGAAAGAACAACAATAATAGGCCTAAGTGTCAAATTCACGAGAAAGTTGGACACAAAACATTTAAATGTTACTTTAGATTCAACTAATTAGAATTTAATTGCTCAAAGAAATAAGGGTTACAGTGCAAACATTTCTCAAGCTCGGCGAGGCAAGGACTAGCAATCAGAAAATGATAATATATGTTACCTGGGTGAAGATGGGAGGAGTTGACTACAATCAAACTGAAGCATGATACTCTGATTCTAGTGCAACCAACCACATTACAAGTCATCTTGAAAATTTGAATAAAGGAAACAAAGAATACAAAGGTAAAGAAACACTCAGCGTGGATGATAGTAAGCCTATTAATATTACTCATATAGGTATAACATGCGTTAGAGGTAAAAGATGACATAACCATAACAATTTGTTAAGAGTATCAAAGATAAAGAAAAATCTTGTAAGTGTTTCATAATTTTCAAGTGATAATGTAGTTTATTTTGAGTTTCATCCAAAATACTATTTAGTTAAAGACATTCAAACTAAAGATATTTTCTTGTAGAGTATTCAATGAATTTTCTATGCAAATTTAATGTTGTTGACAACAAACTTCTATTAACAAAAGTGATATAATAATTTGAAGCATCTCTAATAGAGGTGATAAAGATGTAATTGATTTGTGGCACCGCAAACTTGGCTCCCCTAGTGTAGAAGTTGCAAAACAAATATTATTCGAAAATAACTATGAGTAAAATAACATTACCTTATATTTGTACTCAATGACAACTAGGAAAAAGTCTAAATTGGCCTTCGCAGATTCACGCACTGAGTACCAACAACCATAAGAGCTAGTTGCAAATGATCTATAGGCACCACTCCAATTAGTTCTGATTATGGTTACAAATATTTCGTCTCATTTGTTGATGTTTATAATGGATACACTTAAATATATTGTTTAAAAAAAATTAAAAACTTATAATGCCACAGTGAAATTTATTAAGCAGATTGCAAATCAAATTGGATACAAAGTACAAATCATCTATAGGCACCACTCCAATTAGTTCTGATTATGGTTACAAATATTTCGTCTCATTTGTTGATGTTTATAATGGATACACTTAAATATATTGTTTAAAAAAAATTAAAAACTTATAATGCCACAGTGAAATTTATTAAGCAGATTGCAAATCAAATTGGATACAAAGTACAAATCATCTATAGGCACCACTCCAATTAGTTCTGATTATGGTTACAAATATTTCGTCTCATTTGTTGATGTTTATAATGGATACACTTAAATATATTGTTTAAAAAAATTAAAAACTTATTATGCCACAGTGAAATTTATTAAGCAGATTGCAAATCAAATTGGATACAAAGTACAAATCATCCAATGTGATGGACATAATTAATTTAAAGAACTCAGTAACTATTTCTTAAAAAAGGGAAAATTTGGGTACCGGGTTAAACATATTTAATGAAATTTGTGACTTGTGATTAGAAAAAAATGAAGTATGAATTCGTGAAGAACATGTACAATCATCTAAATAAACTAAATAGAGAATTTAGGGATTTTGTAAATATTGGTTTTAATGCGAAGATGAATTGGATTTGGATTAAAAAATAGAGAGAATCAAATTTAATATGTGCTTGATGAATAAATATAAAGAAAATAAATTTTTAAAAGCTTTATAATGATTTAGAGTAAATACATGTGATAAAAGAGTTTATTTGGGATAAATGAAACAATTTTGCAAATTATTATTGACAATGAATTTTATTGGAGAATCGTAACTTTAAATTTAATTGAGTGTAAATAAAATATAAAAGTGAAATATTGATTGAAAATCAATATTTAAGTGTTTAAAATATTTTAACATGATCTTTATTGATCTGTATTTTACAAGGCCATCACGCTTTGGATCTCTAGTTATCGGAGTGTTCAAGACATGATTACAGACTTGGTAAAACCCAGAGAGACTTGGTTGAGGTCGCGGAGTTCACAGATGCTCAAAGTTGGGATGATACTCGTGGGGACCAGTACCACTCCCAATGCACAACACCCTAGGGTTTGAGATTCCTCTATTAGATGTCATTTTCCATTAGCTTTCACCTCTAATTAGCGGTTCTTCATTGTGATATTCGGAGCTCAAGTTATGGCAGAAATACTGAACAACTCCTGAATTTTAAAGTCTGGGTATCAGTACTGATCCGAACCCTCAATGGGGATCGTACCGATCCCTAGGAGTTTCTCCCTAAGGATTGAAATCTTTATAGTAGATAACATTTTTTGTTAGCTTTCACCTCCAACTAATGGTTCATCATTCTGGTACTCTAAGTTCAAGTTACGATCAAAATTCAAGAAAACCCCTGGATTCTTTTCCCTGAAATATGGAAATTTGGCTTAGTTTTCGGAATACGGAGTTTGGGATTCGGAGTTCAAGGTATGAAGTTCCCCTTTTTGACTAAGTTTTTGGGATACGAAGTTTCCATTTTGACTAAGCTTTTGGGATACGAAGTTCCCATTTTTGATTATATTTTTGTGATACGAAGTTCAGAATACAAAGTTCTCATTTTTGATAAAGTTCTCGAGATATGCAGTTTTGGATACACAGTTCCCATTTTTGACTAACTTTTCAGTATATAAAGTTTGGATATGAATTTATTATTTTTGACTACGTTTTTAGGATAAAAAGTTCATGACAGAAGTTCCCATTTCTAGCTAATTTTTCGGGATACAGATTTTTGGATGAGCATACAACTCTTACGGCTATAAATATGCATAAACTTCGATATATTTTTGGGGATCTTTTGGCTCTCATACATAGGGATTTTGCCATGGACAACCCTCCACTTTTTTCTCTACATTTCTATAGTCCAAACGGGTTCTACTTGTAATCATACAGTATAAAAATTAAAGATCACTTCATAGTGGATGCAGGCATGATTCACAAACTACCATAAATTCTTGATGTTTTTTACTTTTTTCTACATTTATGTGATTATTATTCAGTAATGAGTGTTGCGCTTGATTGACCAAATTCAACATCAATATTTTGGCATACCACGAAGGGGGCGATTATCTTCGGATTGCTTAAAGAACCAGATTACACTCAGATTCAACCATAATGAAAAGGAAGAAGGATGGTACTTTCACTCATACTGAAGTAGAAAGATTGGAAGGAATGAGTTTTACTCCACTAGAGATCCCTTTATCTGCCTAACCCAGGAAAAGATGAATAGAGTGGTAAAGCAATTGCATACATGCACGAAACGAAAAGAATAGCTCCTCATAGGGCAATTTGAAGCTATGAATGCATTTTTGGCTCGGATGGAAAAGTTTGGAATGTCTTCAATCCAAGGAATACTCACTTGAACAATTCCAAGCACCGCCTAAGGATTGCAGCGGGACTTTGGGGAAGTTCCCCCAATTCAATCCTAGGTCGGTGCCGATCCAGCTTGACCAGGAGGCAACTCCCCCAATCCAAATAGAAGGATGGCTCATGATGTTCTAGTTGGTCAAACTTTTGATTCTAGGGTTGGAAATGCGGCTCAAGCGTAGGTGCGTAAGGGTTTGGGCGCAACAAGAGCTCCGACGGTTCTAGAAGTTATTTTTGTGCCCATAACAACTCCACAAGTCTGGACCAAACCTGATGTTCATGTCAGGATTCAGCAAGTGGCTCACTCTGAATTAGACACCGAGCGCAATGTTGTGGGGTTGAGTGATTAGAGGCAATTGCTTGGAAGTGGAAATCAAATCGTGGATGTTATTCGATGATTTTCTCGAGGTGGGGGGTCTAGCTCAGATTTGTACTGTGTTATTCGCAGGTCATTCACTCAAGATATCAGGGATTATTAAAACCCACCAGATTTCAAGCTGTTGGTATTGGATGCTTATGATGGTTGGAAGGATCTTACTGTCTATTTGATGCGCTATATGCGCCACATAAAGTGCCGGCTATGCCAGACAATGTCTCAGTAAAGTGCTTCTCACTTTACCTCATGGATATCTCCGCCACGAGGTTTAGATAGTTGGAATCAGAAGGCATAGGAAGTTGGAATGTTTTGGTTAAAAATTTTATTGAGCTGTTCAAGGTCCATATCTCTCGATCCAAGAATGTTATGACTCTCATGATGTCAAGCAAATGTATGGAGAAATTTTGCATTGGAAAGGTTTAATGCGTTGGTGGCGTCAGTGGACATGCCGGATCCGTCCATGGTACTTATGGTTACTATTTCCAGAGTACTGAATAAATCGGGTTTCAAGATGTCACTGCAACGTGATCTGCCGAAGGACCTTGGCGAAATTTATTTTTAAGAAGACGTATTTTTACAACGTATTTCTACAGGAATAGGGTACGAGTGTTGATAATGACGTTCTCGAGGTTAATATGACAAAGGGAGGAGAACCGTCTGAATCTGGTAAAGAGAAGCATAAAGGCAAAGGGAAATCCTCATCTTGGAATGATGAAATTTGCAGCAATAGAGGGAACCCAAATTCCCTTTGTACACAAAACTCACTTTTTTGGAGGAAATTTACTTGGATGTTCACGGGACTGCTCCCATTTAGAAAGCCTCCCAAGAGGGAAGTAACTCAAAAGGGAGAGGGATTCTAGTAAACACTGCTTGTTTCACCAACTGGATAGCCGTAATACAAACGAGTGTAAACATCTTCGAGATATGATTGAGGAGCATATCAGACGCCAACATTAACTAACAAGACTTATAAATATCTGAAATAAACTCAACTATTATTCGACATTTATCATAGAAAATATCCCTTTTATAGACGATAGGTAAAATAATACTTTCAAAGAAGATGCACCAATAAAATCAAATGTAATTCTCTTTTATCCGTCCTTAAAAGGAGAAAAATACAGAAACCTTATTTCAAAAACCGTGAGCTAAATTTGTGTTGTTACTAATTCGCTTCCAAATAATAGAAATTAAGTTAAGCAAAATCATTCATTTTAAAAATATTTAGGGTTCCTAGCATTTTTTTTTCAAAAGTCATAACTTTGTTGTTTTAATTTTATCTACAAATAATTTCTTTTTACGAAAATAAGTGAAATCTTTAAAACCCTAACTTAATAATTTTTTTAAATACATACTTAGTAAAATTCTTCTCATGCGTTGGACTAAGGAGTTTCGAAAAATGGTTTCAAATAGAAAAAATCTAGACTACTATCAAAAAGATAATGGATGAATATACCCAAATAACATACCTCTAGATCAACGCGACATCTTGGTTCAAAACTTCCATACAACAAAATCAAATGTGTATCTTTAACTGGAACTCTGCATAAAAATCCAAAATATAAATTGTAGGAAGCTTTCAACCATCAGGTTGGGTATCTTCGATATATAGGATACTGCCATATGCCATCCTTATGCTCATCCAAATAATAAATAAACTCACTATGGGGGTTATACGATGTTAACAACAATTTTACGCTCTAAAATATTTCCAACTCATAGTTGCTTAATCCATTCCTACGAGAGAGAACCACAACTTACGTAACTATAGGAATGCTTAGTGTAAAGCATAGAGAGGAAAGAAATACAGATAAAACGCTCGAATATATTCTCTCATTCTTTCTCAAATCCTTCAATGATCTAACATATTGCTTTGATACTAAATGTAACAACATGTATTTCCCTAGGTCTAAATCTAGACAAAAATTGAAACACAAGATTATCGGAATAGATCGTTTGACTTGATACCTGCAAGAAATAGCATGAGCAATATCAAAATCTTATAAATTTAAACTTGTAACACCCCGTATTTTCTATGAACGTCAAAGTAACAAATTAAAGTACACTTAATTTTTAAAAGGATAATTAAGGGAAACGGGTTACGCCATTGCGTTCGTCTCAGAATTCTGCGTGAGAAAGAGTCCGAGTTTGCGTAAGTCGGACTCCGTATGAAGAAGTTATGGCACTTAGAAGTTTCAGGAATTTAAAATAAAAACTAGCCCGAATTCAAATTTAAAGTTTCGAAATTCAAATCACACACCCGGGCTGAGCGGGAAATTTCCCGCCCAGGACCCAGGTCGACCTAGGTAGAACCGGTCAACCATGGGGTCGACCTCACCCCCCTTTTCCAGATCCGTGGACATACTCGTTTTTCTGCATTTAGACGCCCGTTCTGACCAGATTCATTGCACCTAAGCTATTTAAACACCCCCAGACCTCACTTTCTCTCCACACAACTTCATTACGCCTATACTCTACCCTAATTCATATCAAAATAAATCTAAGATGGGGTTATGCTGCTCAAGTCCTTCGTAGAAATCAAGTTTAGAATTCTAGTAGAGATTCAAAAGCTAATTCAACGACTTCAACAACTATTTCTAAGAATCAAATCAAATCTAAATTAGAAGAACAAATAGTCTACTTCAAGGTAGAGCTATTTAGTTACAGAATACGGATCCCAGAATTCAAGACCCTTCTGTAATTTGTAAGTTCACGTTACTTTCAGAAATAAAAGTTAATTGTGATTCTGACATTGTAATAAATCTGGATCTGAGATTATGCATGTCTTTCTATATCCTTTGGATTTATCTCATTGATAATATTATGTCCGGTCTTTGTCTCATCTTTCCTTCTTCCCTTTTTGTTTTATAGCCAGGCTACTGTGAGCCTGAGCCAGATCTCATAAGAGATGAACGTACGTTGGAAATAAAATTGGGCAAAATTAAGTTGTAACTGATTTGAGGACATAACACATGTTATATTCAAAACATAAAGTGTATCGAACATATGACTTGGGATTTGAGGCATAAAGTATTGGACATATGACTTGAGATTTGAGGTATAAAGTATTGGACATATGACTTGGGATTTGGGGCGTAAAATGAACTGTAAATATAAGGCATAGTACATGTTGTAGTCTAAGATCTAAAATTGGGACATATACATATATATATATATATATATATATATATATATATATATGATAGTTTATGATTTGGAAGAAGAAGATTACGATGTATAGTCATGTATGGCTTAAGCATGAAAATAAGATTTTTCCTTTGTTTTATAAGTCATTTACTTTTCAGATTTGAACACCTAAATCTAACTGTGACATGTAATAAAATGGGTATGAGAATATTCCTAATGTAAGCTATCCTTTCATTGAAATCTGCGCTTGAGTGCATATATCTTTGGGAATCATTTTTGATTATGAAACTGGTCCAATCATATCTATCCTTGTTGTATATCGGAATTGTAATCCTTCTTAAGTTCATGATATAATTCTTATCATACCTATATGCCTGTGGTGTATTCCTTGCAAAACTTGTCTTTTTAGTACATCAAGTTTATTGGACCAGTGGTTCTTATCATCATATGACTATGCCTATTCTTACAATGTTCCATCTTGTTTCTCCCCTCATATTATGAATCTTGAGTTGAATCTCGAAATACATACATTATGAATGCGGGGTAAATTGGGTATAACATGAAACTGACATTATTTGGCATAATTTGGAACAAGTAACATGGCATAACTGTTAAGATGCAATCTGACATGAATTATGGAATATGTAATTTGACATATTGAACCTAGAATTGGCATGAACGACAAAGTAGGAAGTTGGCATATAAATCAAGATTTGGTCAAAATTGTTATTGTTGCAAATTTGAGGTAACTTGAGCATTAAATCTAGATTGGGTGTAAAATGTAACATGACTTGTTTTGGTGAAATTGGTAATTAGCGTGTAAAATCTAGATTTGGGTATATAGGGTAAATGTGTACATTAAAGATGAACATGCCTAACCCGAGTTTAGATTGAGTTGTGGTGTAAAACTGCCCGGAACCGCCCGGCACATCCAGTAACCACAACATCATCTATCTAATGTGAGAGGTTAGTGCATCATGCCCAAGAAAAAACCGAGGTTAGATTGAGTTATGGTGTAAAAGTGTCCGGAACCGCTCGGCACATCCAGTAACCGCAACAACACATATTTAATGTGAGAGGTTGGTGCATTAATAAATCAATTAATGCTAATGAACAAGATGAATGAGTAGGGTTAAGTTCATAGGAACACTTAACCAATATAACATGGATGACTAGGGTTAAGTAATGAGAAACACTTAACCAATATGACAAGATGGATGACTAGGGTTAAGTTAATAGGAAACACTTAACCGGTATAGCATGATAAATGGAAAGGGTTAAGTTAACACTTAACCAATATAACTTGGTTTGTGGTAGGGTTAAGTTAACACAAGAAGGCGACACTTTACCAAAGTAACATGATATGATGAGTATGTGGGTTAAGTTAACTTGAATTGACTGATGACACTTAACAAACACAACAAGACTATCACATGGGGTTAAGTAACAAGAAACACTTAACCAATATGACATAATGTGCGGGAGGGTTAAGTATATACCGGGTAGGTGGGTAATATTAGTACATATAGGCCCACAAAACCTAACCGTTAAATAAACATGCTAGAATCGATGGGAGGGTTAAGTACATCACGTGTAGGTGGGTAATATTAGTACATATAGGCCCACAAAACTTAACCGTTAAATAAATATGCTTGAATCGATGGGAGGGTTAAGTACATCTCGTGTAGGTGGGTAATATTAGTACATATAGGCCCACACAACTTAACCATTAAATAAACATGCTAGAATAGGTGGAAGGGTTAAGTGCATCTCGTGTAGGTGGGTAATATTTGTATATATAGGCCCAAAAACTTAACCAATAAGAAACCCTAGTAACGGGGACTCATTTCAGCAGTAACCCACATAGATGTATCATGGTACCCTGAAACTAAGCAGGGTGGGGCACGACTACTGGGCTGATTATAAGTGGTCAAAGCAGCGGCAAGGGGTACGTCAGTATAGGTTCCGACGGTTTACGGGCATGCACGTACTCCGGAGTGGGAAAAAGCAGGCACTGAGTGCCAGTAGTTATACACTGTGCATCTTGAATCGTGTTGGGTCGTTATCATAAGGATTGATACACCTTATGGTGGGACCAACATAGGGTATCTACATGCAAGAGAGGGCCGATTGACACAGACACATGGAACATGAATACAAGTAAGGGAACCAATCGATAGGTTAGTAAGGGTGCATCTAACATGTTCATGGCAATTAGGCTGATTGAGGTGGAATCCTCACGATAGATGTACACCTGAAGGCTACTACAATTTGCGGGGATTGGGATCACGTTATTATTTTATACAGATTACTAGTTGGGACACTAGTTAGGTGGTGCATATATATATATATATATATATATATATATATATATATATATATCAGAATAACAAAGTAGTAGCGAAGCAGAGAAAGAGTAGAAGCGGATTCAGTTTATCTTGCCTTATCATACCTTATGCTTATCCTACGTTATCTTGTTATCCTTGTTATCACGGTATTGTCTTATATTCAGTTTATTCATGTCATGATGCTTTTTCCTGTTTATATGTTGAAAGTCACTGGACTTACCAAAATCATGTCTGACCTAGTTTTGTTTCGCCTTTTTCTTCCGTTCCCCCCTCCAGGTTCATAAGGAGGAAATGTTATCACTTAGCTCAGTTTGCCTTCCAAGCTCGAAGATAGTCGATGTATTGTTTTGGACTCTCTCTTCCACTGCTATGGCTGGTTCATGCTTCATTGGGGAATATCATTGTTATTTTTATGCTTCTTTTATACTTGGAAGTTTTTGAATCAAGATAGATTTTCTATGTATTACTTTTAACTATGATTGAGACACTTGTTGTAAAAGCTTGACTGAAATTAAGTTGTTTATAAAATGACTTTATTTTCCACTGCTTTATTTGTCTGTATTGTAATTTATCTGCATCTTTTACCTATAATGCTCCACCGAAGTTAAGGCATTCCATTGGTGAGTGACCTTAACGGAGGTAGGGTGTTTCACTTGGTATCAGAGCTGTAGATTACCGGATCAGATAAAGGATTTTAAAAATTATTTTCAAAATGATTTTTAAAGAAGTATTTTCAAAAGAAAGGTTTTGTTTTAAAGGCATATTCCCCAAATCCATATGCACTATCTTTTTGATCCTCTGTTTGAATCCTTGTTTCCTTCTTTCCTGAGTCCCCAGGGCTCTTGGCTTTCCGGGAGGTAACCTCATCGCGGCATGGTTCCGTAGGCTTGATGAGACTACGAAACCTGTCAAAGGGCGAAGAAGTGCCCAACTTCCATCTATAGCCGCTGTTGTTTCACCTATGGCTAATTTTCTTTCGAGCTTTATAGGATTTTCCATGCGATGGAGGCAGCTTTCGAGAGACTTGTCAACGTGTTACACAAGGATAGTAGAGATGAGACTGAGGGAGTTTTGCGAAGGAGCACAACCCAAGGATGAGGAACTCATGGATATGGACTTGGTTCACAAAAGAGGTAAAAAGAAAGAGGTATAAGAGGAAAGAATAGTAAAACCTAAAACAAGAGGAAGTGTCTTTATTATGGTATAATGGGTCATATAAGGACAAGGGAAAGAACAAAAGACAGAATTTTCAGGGGGGCAAGTGCATGCTCTCACCGCCAGCGTACCTGAGAGAGAGGTAGTAAGGTTTCTGTTGAAAAATTTTAGTTTTTCTTCTTGATCATCATGTTAGTACTCTTTTTTATTTTAGCGCTTCACATTCGTTTATATCTGCTTCCATAGTTGAGTTTTTGCACCTTAGTACTTGTATAGTAGAAGATCCCATTATTGTCTCGAATCCAATTTTGGTTCGGCTCATTTATCTTTGGTTTGTAAGGATTTGAGATACTTATGTTTTTGGTTTCATGGGCTATGGGTTGATTCTAGGCATGGATTGGTTAACTAGTAATTGTGAAAGGAGGGTAGTTAGACTTTTGACTTGCCTCGGGAATACCCTCGAAATTTCGTGCGATCCTAAGGGATCAATTTGTCTTAGCTACCTAGAATCACTTTATGTATTTATCGACGATTTTCGATCCGTTGGAGTAGTCCATGAGTACGCAGATGTTTTTGATTAAGGTTTGGGGTTTGTCCCCTAAAACGTGAGGTAGACTTCCACATATATCTAGTTGACAATGCAAAGCCCGTTATGTGATCAACGACAGTTTTGTAGCAAGATTGGTGAGGATAGCCAGAGTCGGTTAAGTGCTCAATTGTTTGGTTGTTTTGCTAGTATAACTAGAATGAGCCCCGTGCTTCGCACACGGGCATTGTTTTGAATGAAAATGCATTTTTTTTTAAATTTTGTTATTATGTTAATAAGATGTAGATATTTTACATGATATTGTAACCCCATTAAGTTTATGTATCGTGTCGTGATAGATATTCTTAAGTTGCTGAACTTTGCCAAGTTGATATAGTAACTTTTATTTTCATCTATTTTAATAAGTTTGTACCGTCATGTAAAGCATGTCAACATTAGCCCACGCGAAGTGAAAAGAAGACAGAACAGTTGCCTTGATGAACGCTTAAATTTCTTTTGCATTAAAAAAATAAAACATTAAAAAAAGGTACAAAGACAACCTGTCGTCAGACAGTTAATGCACATTGGATTTAGAGCATCCACGTAGGTGTTAGATGATGAAACAGACATTAGAACCGATGGTAAAAAGGAAAAAAAATAAAAAGTGGTTGACACTTATGTACAAAACGTATATCATACCATAATCCATTTACACAGCAAAAATAAGAATAAAATGTAGCCACTTAATAAATACAAATGAATGCAGAAGTGTTTTTATAGCAGGCCTAACAATACAAACGTTAGATTTTAAGACATACAAATACAACATAAACAAACATCTAAAATATACAAATGAAGTTGGAAAAGTAAATCCTAATCATGAGTACAGATGACTGGAAATTTAAAACAACAAATAGTAGCCAAACGAATTATAAGAGTTACACTGGTAGCAGACAATACAACATAAATAGTAGTACATAAGACTTGAAATTGCAGCACAATGACTTAGGTCTTCCTTCGTTTTCCTGGAACCTTTGCAGTAGGCATTTCAGAGAATCCGTGTCCATCTTCAATTTCCTGTATATGTTTAATGATGTAACCTCAATGAGTAGAGAACAAACAACAGTTATGAACAGAAATCATTATTAATTATGCATTGATTAGAACATATAAGAAGGTACACACACATTGTGGCACTCTAGCAACATATGTTTTAGGTAACACGTCAGTAAACAAACTTACCTTAATGGCAATCCCACTGTTTGCAGATTTACGCGTGTTGAGCAAACCACCAGGATGTTTATTTTTCTTAGCAGCCTGCAAGTTAACTACCAAGTAAAAACATTAAAATTTATAATTAATTGTTCATGATAGCAATTATGTTAACATATCTTTGTATATAAGAGTTGAGAGGACTATATACCGTCGTATCTATAGATTTTCCCTTTCGGTCGTCTGAAGTCTGTGCATGATGAGTTTTAAGAGTAGGCAAATTATTATCAGTTGCGCTTTGTTCCGATGGTGCTGAATTCTGCACACAAATTTGTGTATGTTATCATTACGAATCAGTTTTATGTTAAACGGACTGGCAAATTATGAAACAGATCAAATAAGTTTTGATTTTGTTTTCAACTTACCGGGGTTACTGCGCTAGCGAAAAGAGAATAATCCGCTGTCTTTGTTATTTTTCTTGCGGTAAGGAATGCATTAGGATTGTTCATCTCATAATTAGTCGGACGAAACTCAAATACAACAGTCATGCCAACTAAAGTATCAAAAATTTCTGAACTTTAGCTGTTCCATTCTCCTGGAAGGACAGATAAGGAGGTTGCACTTGCATAAATATAGCGTAAAAGTCACATTGTACAAAGTTGGAAGCTAACAACCAAAAGTAGTACACATACCGACTTTGCGATTGCAAGCATATCATCAACTTTATGGCCTATAAGTTGCTCAGCTTCGTAGTCAAACACAGTGATGGTCATGTATGTGTCTTGATCAAAAACATCAAGGTTTAAACGGTATCTGCTATGTCATGCGCAAGTACGTACGTTACAATCATAATTATTTCTGTATATGAATAAGAAGATTTTTTTTACCGGTTTACTGGGTTGTCAACAGGCCTATGGCAGCTTCCGCAAACGTAGGTAGAACTGTCTAAGTGAACCGAACCCTTGCATAAAACGCATGAAAGATAACTCCAACGCGTTGCAGTTCTGAACTTCTTTATGGTTGTCGGGACCTCATAAAATTTTCCCTAATTTAAAGTTGGGTCGTAGTAGTTAGTTTGCAGGAAAGGTTAATACTACTGTATAGCGAATTAAGTTGCAGTTCAATAGATTTTGAAGATAACCCCATTTAAAGACAGTATAGTAAAACTGTTGTATGTATGGTATACCCGACAGTTTGCAGTCCTCAACTCTTCCTGCAGACGGGCAATATTTGAAGTGATACGCTATATACCAGTATTTCCATAGCTATTTTGGTTGTTGTCAAATACCGTAATTATAATGGTTGCTGCATCCACATCACTGAGCACAAGGGAACATAGATTTTTACTTAACACGAATTAGGCGATTGCCGACTACTTCGATGTTACATTACAAAAAAAAAAGCATCTACCTTTCAATGAGTGATTCAATTTGTGGGACTGGCTTATTGAGGTACACCTTCGTTGCTTTTGTGGAGTTGAAAGTAAACGATCCTAAAAAAATTCATAAGTGCATGCAAGTGATTGCTTGGATAAGAGTGCTAGAACTTACTTCCAAAATAGGCCACGGTTGTGGAAGTGATCACTATTGGTATTGCCCGTTCATACTTATCAACAACTGACTCGTCAACCAAATCTGTTTTGTCAGACCACAAAGACACAAAAACTGTACTCCCGCTGTTCACAAAATGATAAGCTTGTATATGTGTCATAGTGGGAATCCGGGCTGATAGTTTTTGAATACCTACCTAATTGTGTGTACTCGAAGCTCTCGCTTAACAGCTTGAGTTCCGTTTTTCTTAGTGATATGCAGTATGTTAGTTATGGAGAGCAGCAAACCACCAACATCTACAAATATGAAGCTATATGTGTATAGGAGTTCGTAGTATGGAAACAAAATGTATGGTGTATGTGACAAGCAGTGGAAGCAAGACAGTTATTTAAAAAGATTAATATATGCGGTAGGCAAAAGTAAAAGCATATTTCTTTAAAGCGGGATAAGCAGTATATATGAACAAATGTTGACCAATATAAATCAGATATAAATAGTGTGTGGAATATAGCATGTACTGCATATATATCTAACATGCGAGGTTGAAAAATGGGTGCAGTGTGCGTAATACATGCACATATTATAACATATAAAAGACAGGTTATAATTTTCGAAAAGAAGGGTTACCAGTAAGTTGCTCCGCCTTGTTCAATCTGGACGGAAGAACACTGTCATCGACAAATTCAAACCGATATCTAGGAATGTCCACGTCCATGTTGACAACCTCATCTGCCTGAGTGTATAGCTTAACAACTATAATCCAGTCTTCATCAATTGCCCTGAAAGATGCTTCAGCGTTTTGTACGTTAAACCGTGTAATGTCATAAACCTTCTCCTCGGTAAATGTATTTTCAAATTGTGCAAGTATGTGTCTGCGAACCGTTGCCATTTTTTGATCACCCTACACAATGTATATAATTTAATTGCAAATTTGAGGTAAGACAGGAATCGCAAAATAGATGCAGCATTACATATGCAAAAACTTACATTGTTGTCCAGCAATTGCATGTTTATAGCGTAAGGTTCGTTAGTACTCTGGTTGATCAACACCCAAAGTCTGCCAACCCTAACTCTAACTGTAGTCATGTTAACTCCAAAGAGCAAGTTGGAAAGTGGCTGGAAGTCCTGCTGCATTTTAATTAGTGAAAACCTGAAAGGTTGTTGGAAAGGGGCGTAGTGAGGAGGAAGACAATAATAATAACATAAGAAAAAGCTTCAAATTAAGTAGTTATATTATCCTTATCGAGTAATAGCAGTTACATATTAGAAGTGGGCAGTTTTTATAACCGTGTGAATACGTTATACTTTTCATTTGTAAAAGAAATTTAATAATCACAACCCACATTTGTGCATGGACCAAAAGTAAAGAAAAAAAACACGTAAGATTAATTATACTATGGGCAGGGTACGTACCATCCATTTGTACTTACGTTTTCATATAATAACTCATGCATTTACACTGTTCCTATCTGCCGTATAACATGTACTACCCTGTTATTTAATTTTGGATATACAACTGTCTTTTTAGATCAATGGGACATGCTTATGTGCTGAATAATTTCTAAGGACACAGGGTATATTAAAAGTAGGACTACGTGAGAATAAATGCATGAAAATTTCAAGCAAGGAAATATTTGGCATCTCATCTTTGGAAATACAGAAACAAATAGACCATTGTTTATGTCTTTGTAATTTAAATGTAACCTACTTTTTTATTGTACTGTATAAGAAAGTTAAGATCAAAGATCAAAACTATAGGGGTGCAGTCAGTGTAACCCTAACAAATTCAAAGTGTAATACACACTATGCTAGTAAGGGATCAATGAACAAAATGTAGTCCTGGCAGGTTTTGTTTTGTATAATAGACTGATATCAATAGAATTAATTTCATAAGTCAGAGAGAATTGTTTTTTGGCAAAAAGCTCCCAATGGTCTTAATTAAAATTTTGAAATTTGAGTCAAAAGCTTCCCATTCTCAGAATTATACTTCACAGACACATGCATTATGTTGTAACCAATTAATAAAGCTGGCTAAATAGGCTACAAAAAGAATAGTGGATCCAATTAAAATGTCAGCTTAACAGTGGAAGAGCATCAACAAAATTATGTTAAATTGTACCACACTGCTTCGTATTGCAATCAGGTGCGTACAAATTGCATGCGAATTGATAGTCTATAATCAAATCGTTATTATAGTCATGTGGATTCCAAACATTAAGCAAAAGAGAAACACATTGTAATGCACCAATAGAAGGGACCAGATGTGGAATTTTTAATGAGCTTTCAAGCTTGGAATCATTCTTGATGGTTAGATAATGAATCATGATACGACCTGATAAGATTGCAGTGCTAACAAATGCGCAACTCAGAAACGTGTATAGGTCCTGTTTTAAATAACCAAGTAGCATGTACATGGTACGAAAAATATAAATGGTATGGAAAAAAAAGTATTGACAAAAGAAAAGAGGTACATTGTTTGAAAACACATCGTACACTTGATTAACAACAAAGCAGCATACAGATAATAGCAGAACTGATGGAAGTGCATTTTGCAGTCCTATTTCTTCCAAGTTCCTGGCTGGTGGATTGGTATCACATTATTCCACATCTGATATTTGTAAATTGGAAGGAATGAATGAATTGTAGTATAATTAGTCAGCATAAATAAATAAAATGTGAATTAGCAGTATGCCGCTGTATACCTGCAAGATTCTTGAACACTTCCGTGTACACTATGTTTTGAGTGAATGTTCCATGTCCATTGGGTTGGTCAGCAGTAAGCATGTTTAGTCCAGATGCTGACGTAGTTCTAGAAACAGCGACATACAGTTGTCCATGAGTGAACACTGGACGGGGTAAATATATACCAACATGATCCAATGTCTGCCCTTGACTTTTATTAATGGTCATTGCAAAGCAAACTTTTATTGGAAACTGTCTTCTACGCAGAACAAATGGCCACTTTGTATCATTAGTGGTGAGAACTATTATGGGGATTAAAACCTTGCGGCCTACATTAGTGCCAATTAGTATTTCTGCTTCAACGACTCGAGTAGACAGTTGAGTTGCAATTAAGCGTGTCCCATTACACAGTCCTAGACTTTGGTCCAAGTTCCTAAGAAGCATTATTGGAACTTCAACCTTTAACTGCAAATCATGGTTTGGAAGGCCTGAAACCTTTAGTGTGTGAAGAAATTCAGGAAGGTATAATGAATATTGATCTTCAGATGTGTCAGACAGGGAACTAATTGAATCAACACTTAAATAACTTTTCAAAGTTCCTTCTATACGGTTGACTACATAACAATTAACTTCCTCAACGCAGTCATTAGTAGGAGCTAAAATACAACGTTCTCTAAGATAGCGTGGGTTTGACAAAATCTCTTCCAAGCATGGATACGTACTATCAACAATTGCAGATACTGCATCAGAAGATGCTAGTATAACATACTCATTTGGTATTTCAATCCAATTACGATCTTCTCCTGTTTGAAAAGAAAAACACGGCAGTCTACCCTCCCCCAGTGCTAAAATCCAAGTAGAAAACTTTTGCAGTTTTAGCACTTCGTCTTGCGATATGCCATCATTCCGTAGTCGCGTGTTCAAGGTCAAAGTAAAAATATTGCATTTACTACAAAGCGGTGACTGGCTTATTTCGGAATTAACAATTGACTGTCTGGTTCCTTTTCTGACAACTGGCAAGGTTTGCCTGAAATCACCTCCCAAAACCACTGTTTTCCCACCAAATACTTTGTCATGGCATGAAGCAGGTTCAGTGCGCATGATATCAGTCAAGCTCTTTTCAAAAGCTTCCAACGCGCTTCTATGCACCATAGGAGCTTCGTCCCATATAACCAAATCAGTATGCCGAAGTAGATCAGCCAACATAGACTGCTTGGATATGTCGCATGTAGAACTATCATCCAGATTTATCGGGATTTTAAATTTAGAATGAGTCATTCTACCACCAGGAAGTAAAAGTGAAGCAATCCCAGACGATGCTACAGCAAGCACAATCCTACCTTCAGATCGTAGACTGGTTATTATAGTTTTCCACAAAAAAGTTTTACCTGTACCACCACTACCATAAACAAAGAAAAATCCACCTGCACCTATATGAACAGCAGCATTAACACTATCAAAAACTTTTTTTTGCTCCATGTAAAGACGTGGCAATAACTCGTTTGCTTCCTCCGCCAGCAACATACAGTCATATGATTCCTCATCTCTTATCAAAGCATTCGTAGAGTAGGACGTTATGAAAATTTCTTCATCTGCCACAGCCCAAAATTCCTTCACAGACCTACCATTCCTTTGCACAATTTTTTCTACTTCCAACAGTATGGCAGCCTTCACCTCCAGCTCATTTGGATTGCATGTGGAATCACGATTTTTACCTCTCTCTCTCCTACTTGTATCTTCGGAAAGCAGCATCCAATGGTTTGACCATGATTGTCCCGGGTTTGATACCTCACAGAACAGTAAGATAGTCATGAATAATTATCTAAGAGAAGATGGTGAAGCCCAAAACCCCACTTCGTTTAATGCTTCGTCCCATTCATGATCATCCTCAAGCAAACCACGTGCAACACATGCATGTTTGAAAGTGTCATATACAACACCATCAACCTTTCTGATATCTTCATAGCACATTGGCCCTTTAATAACATTTAACAGCATGCGTAGATAAAATCATTCACTGGCTGTTGGATGAGCATAAAAAATTCGGCCAATAGTGTCACCTTTCTATCTTATCGTCCAATGTTTCAACGTTTTGTTCCAAACCCATTTTGTGGGAAAATCAACATAAGTTAGACTTTGCATCGCAGGATGACTTGTTTGTTTCTAACCATACCATGAACATCGTTCTACTTGCATTTGACCGGCCTTGTACATCCAATAAACTGTCATCTTCGTCAAAATATACAGTATGCTCCCCTGGCATGTGAAACATTAACTGCTCAACAGCAGGATTACGATACTGAATATCAAACTCATATATTCTCCAGCAAGCTTCAGAAGCTAAAATATATCTACAGTCCAAATATATTCTATTCTCTTCTACTTCATGTACAACCGTACGACTATCGCTACTATTATCCTCAATAATCACGCTTGCTTTGTCATGCCCTTTGTTAATATATTTGAACAAATATTTAACTGATCTGGCTTTATTGCAAATTTCAACGTTAATATGTGATTGATACTTGACCACCAAATCAACATTGTGTGGAATAACCCACCTGTTATCTTGAATAAACCCATTGTCCGTTTTACTTGTACGACCGTTATCTCTTCGCCTGTACACAACAAAACCCTTCCTGTCAAAAGTTGTATCACTACAGTAGTCTTTCGGGTAATGCTTCGAACATGTGTTGGAAATCATGCAGGGCAGTTTGGGTTTGCATATCCGCAAGGTCCATGAATCATAAACTGACATACTGATTGGTAAGCAAATGGATCAGTCTGAGCATCAGGTATCTTCGCACTAACAATTCTGTCCACATCAGCGGCAGTTTGAGGTCTTGAGTTTGCACACACAAATATGAGGATGTGCGCATGAGGCAACCCTCGCTTTTGAAACTCAATGGTATATATCACTGTTTACATATTTCATGCAAATCAATGTTAAGAAATAAGATAAAGTAAGCAGAACTGCAGTAAATGAGAAGGGAAAAAAAGAATAGTAGATAGTGTCCATAATGTAGAATAAAATGTGTTTGCATATTGAATGAGTGTCATTTGTGAGTTTGTTAACAACCAACGTTTACACCTTTTAATAATTTAGTCACCGTTTATGGAAACTGTGAAAATTGTCAAATGGACATTAAATAAATTAAAAAATAGAAAAAAAAAACTGGTATCAAAAACATTTAAACTTATGCAGTTCTTAACCATTGCACCATGGTAGTATCCAAGTTGGATGTGGTATAAATAAATAGCCATTAAGGTATGTAACACCCGTGAAAACTATCAAATGGACATAAAGAAAAAACTATGTTGTATTAAAACATTTAAAATTATGCAGTTCTAACATTTACACTATGGTACTATCCAAGTTGGATGCGATAGAAACAAATTGCCCTTAAGGTATGTAACACGTATCATTCCAATTATTGTGGACACCATGGAAGCATTGACAAATACAGTGCAGCATTAACTTATTAATTTGCAGCCATGTACATGGGAGTTAGCAAAAATTAGTGGAAAGTAAATAATATAAAAAAAGGTACATTAGAACTGTTAAGCATTTCAACCTCACCAAAAAAGGAAAAAAAGAACCATACTAAACAGTGTTATTAAAAATACTTACATGCTTTAATTCTTCCAAAATGAGATTTGTCTTTTATATCTTTTATTAGCTCCATTAACTTAATTTGAAATACTCGGGAAACTATGTCGGGTCTATCCTCAGATCTCTGACAGGGAATGATTTCCAAAGCTCTATCAATTTCTGACCATTTAGGATTGTAAGTGAACGTGACAAAGTAATCCAGACAACCCGACCACCTACAAATTGCCATTACATCTTGATAATTCTGAACCATGTGCCGGGGGCCACCTATGAATGTGGATGGCAATATAACCTTTTTTCAATTAAATAAGTAGACGTATCACCGGCTGCCACAGTGTCACGCAATCCGTTATATACCTCACGTCTTAACTTACTTTGATTACAGCTGATCCATGATAGTCTATCTTCCTCTATGCACGTGTATGCATCGACAACAAATTGCTGAAAGAGTCTACCACCATGAAGCAAGATGGCCCCGTCGACTGATCTTTGTTATATTAGATACGAATAGTACTCTCTCATTGTGACATACTCTCGTTTGGTCGACCTGTTAACCCGAACATCCCTGTACTTAATGTTAGGTCAATATCCATCCTCTCCATAAGGAAACAGCAGTGGGTATTGCATAGCCATGAATGAAGGATGTTTTTTATTGATTCTTTTAAGTAACCCGCTTCTCTCTTCCACTACAACATCCCTATATCCACAAGAGTCAACATTTGCAGAGTCAATTAAAGCTGCAACTTCGGAGGAGGTAGGTATGTTATACTGTCTGCCATCTCTGTAACGCCTTTCGTACAACTGAATAGAAATTGGTTTGTATTGCGTTGCATGGAATCGATCTCTAGCCATCCTGAACACTTTAGCTAGCTCATTATGTTCATCAAGCATGGTTATCAGTCGTGTAATAATCGCCTCATCTACATTTGAACCACAACCACTCCCAGGGGCAGACACTCTATTTCTCACCTCATTCGTCGTGTCATAAAAATACAATTGTACAAATTTAGGCTTTCCACATGATGGAAGTAAAGATCCAATCCTATGATGGTTCTGTCCATTTAGACGAAATATATACGGACCACGACCGTCATTTACCCCATTGTCTATTTGACCTCCCATTGACGTAAATGCAAAAATTGAATTGTATGCTCTAATATTATCTCTAAAATTTCTGCATTCAGGTCATCCACGGTACTGAAGAAGATGAAATAAATATTCGGGGCATTGTTTGTAGATTGGTAACTGCACCTTTCCTTTTTGGTAGCATAAAGAAAAAACTGGATTTGCTACCGTACTATCCTTCTTTACTCGTTCCTCATACCTCATTGCAGCCCCACATTGAGAGCAGCAGCAGTCGGCGAGCCCAACATCCAGTGCAGTAAGCATTTTTCCTGAAATAAAATAGTTATAGTTGCTGAGTTGGAGGGGAAAAAAAGGTGCATGTAATGCTAAATATAGATAGACTCACGATTTGATGATGATGTATCAGCAGGATTTGATGATGATGTATCAGCAGGATTTGATGATGATGTATCAGCAGGAACATTAAGACGATGGGATGTTGCCTGGAATAAGGGATTCGTAAACCGAATTGCGTAGTAGTCAAACCAAGGGAATGTGGGTCGTGGACATTGACCTCCATTTACGTTACCCACTGCATTTTAAAAAAGAAAAAAGAAAAAAAAATCTGTGACTTAAGTTCTCAATCATCATTTATCATTGTTTTCCACTTCCTACTTGACATATTTAAAAAGTAATAGATGGCCTAAGGATCATACCTTCTTTTATCTTGCTGCACTTTCTATGCTGACAAAATCGATGCATGTACTGTCGATTTAGCCTGCAAACTACAATATTGAGTATTTTAATATCGTGATCAGTACTCGCAACATAACATAGAAAGGATCACGTATAGGAAATGCACGACATAATACCTCCCAGTCGCTGGCATGTAATTAGATTAATTAATTTTTCACCATCAGCAATGTGCTTCGAGCAAAGACGACGGCTTGAATTTCGGCATTGCGATTCCATCACGACCGATCGACAATGACTACAACCTTCCGTTAATTTGTCAATTTTTTTTTGGTTCTTTTACCTAGCAGAAGCAACCTTCTCCTAGTACGAACTTGCGTACATGACTTAAAGCACAAGAGAGAACGATGATCAATACTGTGAACTTTTTACGTGTTGTCAAACATAAGAACAAAGGTTTCAACTTGTGTTCATATGTGTACATATTGAAGATGTTGTCTTAATATATCTAAATAAAAATGTAAACCAATGTGTAACAACCGCGATTAAAATTCAGGTAGGTGCGTGTTACTATGGGACGGGGTGACATTTCACAGGTTGTAACTTCAATACTTAACATGTCAATGCTGATGTCAACGAAAATCGATGTGAAGGCTGCTACGCCACATCTCACACCCCACTGAAATGACAGTGTAAATGTAGCCATGGTGATACCATTTGATCACCTTGCCACCGTATTGTTTAGGTTGTGCGGAAGATGTAAGGTGTCAGCACAAAAAAAACTAACAATATGGTGTTTCTTATTAATTAGGTAGTTTGCTGTTTTGAAATTTTTCGAAACTATAAAGAGTCATAAGAGCGCACATATTTAATCGTAAATAAAACCGAACATGTTTCAGGATACCTTTTAGAAAACTGTATGAAAGTTGATATCCACCTAAAAATTGGTTAATCGAAATATATAAGGACATATCATCCGTGTCATATATCATGCACACACACGAATATATATATATATATATATATATATATATATATATATGCTCTCATGTATGTATGTGTGTCTGTGTGCGTGTGTGTCTGACAAACAACTTTGTGTCGTAGTTATAGGACACCGTTATCAAATGTGTACAAAATGTTTGGTAACATCGATAATTTATTTTTTAGCAATAGCAAACCGAGTGATGGGAAACGTGATGCAGAACAAAATTTACTCACTTACCAAAATCTTGCAGATGCGATCATGAGTTGGAAGTTTCTCTCGTCTTTCCATCAAATAATATGTTTTCGTGTAGCATATAAATAAATCTGTTATGTAAATTGATTTGTCCCGGTAACAACACCTACACACATTCCAAAGTAGAGATAAAGAGATTCAGTGCTGCTATGTACATAGCAAACTGTTGTTGGTAGTGGAATACAGGGGAATTAGCACGTTACATCGTTACTAACACTAAATTTAGTATTAGTTTCGCGAATGTTGAAAAAATAATATAGTTACTGAAAATCATACAACAATGCTACTGAAATCTGAACTAAACCTATAAGTACCATATAGATTAACCTTTTTGTGCCCTTTGTCACTCTTTATCCACTGAGTGTTGTTTTGAGTCCAAGGTATGTATTTGGCACTGAATAGGCATGAGTGATGATTATGAGCCTGAAGAGCCACTCCTAAATAGAAAGAGGCCTTGATCTGGGAATGGCTGCAAAAGATGCACGTAATAATAGCATAATTTCATTAAAATAAGGACAACACATCACGGTTCACCAATCATTCAAATGTTTAATGTAAAATGGACACCTTGAGAATCAGTAGGATATTTGAAATGTGTGTTGATGTACAGCAAAAGTTATTTCAACAGAATTATCAGCTAAATTTGTGCTGAACACATTTATGGTATTTTATGGCCAAATATTTTATAGCATGGGAAAAATAACAACCAAAGATTACATGAGTGCTAGGTTTATTTTTTTTACGTACCACAGCCTGGAGGATGAAGCTTTTTGGTAAGGTTAAGGTATTCATTATGCTGATTCTTCAATTTTATGTCTCATCAAAACTCAACAACAAATTGTACACATAAGCAGGAAAATTGAAAGAAGAAGTTTAAAAAAAAATTATTCGAAAAATTTGTAAACTTAGTGTATGTTACAGTAGCCACTTATTTTTAGTACATGTCTGTAGATAAAACGTATTTAGTCTGTGTTGATCCATATGTGAAAAGAGTACATTTTTTCCAAATGAAGATCTAAGTTGTCATTGATGAATAATTGATCTGTAAATTACCAATTATGTGTATGAAATCTTCCAATTTGGCATTACATCCCCATAATACCAAATATGTGCATAAAAATACAAATAAGCAAATGGATTTATTATAAATTGTTTAAGCTAAATAGGTATTTAATTTTTTTATTTGGATAATATAAATTGTATAAGCTAAATAGATATTTATTTTTGTAATTGTGTAACTTCAAAGCATTTAATTGCATGGTTGGGTACTAAAGGTGTTATATAAAAAAGAATTTTATATAAGCAAAAAAAAAATGATTTAAATTATTTAATTACACACAAGTAAAGAAATGAATTGCGTTTAATAAACGGAGACTTTTATGTAAGAAATGTGATGAATTCTCCACTAAAAAAATGGAGAATTTTATTTAGTGTGCATGGTGTTAGGTATAAAAAAAGTGATATTATTTGAACAAAGATAGTACTTACCATATAATAAAAAAACCATCAACGTAGATGCAATTAAAGAAATGGTTTTCTCATTGTTCTAGTATTTAATGGTTCCAGCCCAATTTTAAGATTGCTTACTAAAAACATGCAGTGCAAACCTGTAAAAAAGGTAGGTAATAACCACAATCACAAATTATTGTGATGAATTAATCTCTGCAAGCAAATCCCGTTGATCAAATCTTCCTAGATTTTCTAAATCTAGAATAGTAAAAAAAAACATTAAGCAAATTTTGAAATGGATGATTGATATTGAATTATAAAAAAACACTTGTTTATTTATTTGGTTACTCCTAGTTTGGGGAAATATACTACATAAAACAAATTCAATGAATAAATTGATTCATGAACATATGTTTCTATAGACAGTGTGATAACCAAATATGTGAAATTGGTGACTGATATTGAATTATTAAAAAGCACTTTTTATTTATTTGGTTATTCCTACTTAGGGGCAATATACTACATAAAACAAATTCAATGAGTAAACTGATTCATGAGCATATATGTCATAACCAAATCTGTTAATGTTAATTAACAGATTTAGTTGAAAAACTCAGGTTTTAGATGTTAACGTTTTAAATAGTAGAGAACTAATGCAAAAATAATAACCTTGTAATTATGAGAGAATTAAAACTTATATAATATAAATTGTCTGGCTAACAATCATGCATGGAGGCAATCACATGTTAAGAAAATGTAATCTATTCAGAAGACATAGCCAGATATATAGTGGGATTATATCTACCTACATTTGATTAAAACAAAATTATACCAACAAATACTCTATTACTTCACAGCGGAGAAGGAGCGGCTGAAGTAGAACCTAGTTATGCTTCAGAGCCGGTACTCACCCAGTTTCCGAATCGCAGAAGAGCGTAGGATTAAAACGTCCAACACGGGGACCGACGAAGGTTCGAGGTTGACATCTCTGTTTGTACGGCGGACAGTGTTTTTGCTTGATTCGAGGAGAAGTTAAAAATTTGTGGGAAGAATTGAAGATTACGACTTGAGAGTTTTGTAACGAACTGTGATTTGAGAAAGGGGACAGCGGTTTGGCAATTTGGGAAAAAGTGGAATCAGTTTGTCACGTGGTTTGGAAGGAAGTAGGAAAACATAGCGGCGAGAAAGAGAAGCGGGGGATTGCATAAGATCCTAGAACGGAGTGAATTCTGGGGAGTAACAGTGTACACGTAGACAACCCCTAGTTCCTGTTTTCCAGTTTAAATAATAGATCTCACATAAATCGTCCAAATTCGGAGGAGGTATTCCTTGGGTGTTTGTCTAATATTGGTTTAGGCCTTTGGGGCTTGTACTTGAGGGATATCAAGTTCGACTAGGATGGTTTGCGTGAGAAATAAATGATTGTGGCAGATGCCCTAAGTAAGACTGACCTTACGAGAGGTAAAAAGTACATGGCAACCTTTAGCTTTAGACCCTCAGAATTGTGACATGATGGATAAGCTAAATAGAAAAGAGACCTCTAATCATCTTAGTATATACGCTCGGTATCATGGTTAACATCTGTTTATCTTGGAAAGATAGTTCAACTACATTGGATACCCTTAAGCATAGTAAGTGATCGAGGTCCTACCTTTACTAGTGGGTTTTGGAAATGGAGGTGAAGAAGCTTCGTAACCGTGAAGTTAAATTAGTTAAGGTACAATGGAGTGAAGCTCAAGAAGATGCAACTTAGAAGACTAAAGACTAGATACGCGCATCACACCCTATTTGAGGGTATACCCTTGATTCCACTTTCTCTGTAATGTTTATTTGTTTGCTAGTCTTTATCTTTTAAATGTATCCTCTAGGTCATATCTTCAATCCTTAGGTAGAAACCAATGGATGTAAACATGTATTTGGAACATGTTATGATTGATGGTTGCAAGTGGTTGCTAGTGGATGCTCGTGGATGCATATACACACACATTAGGCACTAGATCGGCTCAGTCACTTTCATATTGCATATGCATATGAATGTATTTGTATATGGATTGAAACTTGATGTGTTATCATATGGATGTTGCATATGGACGAGTGAATATGCACACATATAGTATTTACATGATTAGGGATATTTGCATACATATTGGACGCATAACACTCTCATGATTCGCATTAAGGAGGTCAACTAGATCAATAGACCGCCTGATTTTGCATTAGATAAGAAACATATACACACACTCTGCATATGTTCATACAACATTAGAAACCTTTTAAGGATAATGGATGCCTATGTTTGATGGTTGAGTAGATGGACGATTGGATGGTAGGATATACATTCTTCTTGACTTGAATATTTCGGGGATGAAATCCTTTAAGGAGGGGAGAATGTAACACCCCGTATTTTCTGTGAATGTCAAATTAACAAATTAAAGTATACTTAATTTTTAAACAAAGAATTAAGGGAAACTGGTTACGCCATTGCGTTCGTCTCAGAATTCTACGTGAAAAAGAGTCCGAGTTTGCATAAATCGGACTCCGTATGAAGAAGTTATGGCACTTAGAAGTTTCAGGAATTTAAAATAAAAACCAGCCCGAATTCAAATTTAAAGTTTCGAAATTCAAATCACACACCCGGGCTGGGCGGAAATCTTCCCGCACAGGACCCAGGTCGACCAGGGGGTCGACCTGGGTAGAACAGGTCGACCATGGGGTTGACCTCCCCCCTTTTCCAGATCTGTGGACAGATTCATTTTTCTGCATTTAGACGCCCGTTTTGACCAGGTTCATTGCTCTAAGATATTTAAACACCCCCAAACCTCACTTTCTCTCCACACAACTTCATTACGCCTATACTCTCCCCTAATTCATATCAACATAAATCTAAGACGGGGTTATGCTGCTCAAGTCCTTCATAGAAATCAAGTTTAGAATTCTAGTAGAGATTCAAAAGCTAATTCAACGACTTCAACAACTATTTCTAAGAATCAAATCGAATCTAAATTAGAAGAACAAATAGTCTACTTTAAGGGAGAGCTATTCAGTTTCAGAATACAGATCCCAGAATTCAAGACCCTTCTGTAATTTGTATGTTCATGTTACTTTCAGAAATAAAAGTTAATTGTGATTCTGACATTGTAATAAATCTGGATCTGAGATTATGCCTATCTTTCTATATCATTTGGATTTATCTCATTGATAATATTATGTCCGTTCTTTGTCTCTTCTTTCCTTCTTCCCTTTTTGTTTTATAGCCAGGCTACTGCGAGCCTGAGCCAGATCTCATAAGAGATGAAGGTACGTTGGAAATAAATTTGGGCATAATTGAGTTGTAACTGATTTGAGGACATAACACTTGGTTGTATTCAAAACATAAAGTGTATCGAACATATGACTTGGGATTTGAGGCATAAAGTATTGGACATATGACTTGAGACTTGAGGTATAAAGTATTGGACATATGACTTGGGATTTTGGGCGTAAAATGAACTGTAAATATAAGGCATAGTACATATTGTAGTCTAAGATCTAAAATTAGGACATACGTAATATCATATATATATATATATATATATATATATATATATATATATATATGTATGTATATATGTATATATATATATATATATGATAGTTTATGATTTGGAAGACGAAGATTAGGATGTATAGTGATGTATGGCTTAGGCAAGAAAACAAGAATTGCCTTTGTTTTGTAAATCAGTTACTTTTTAGATTTGAACACCTAAATCTAATTGTGACATATAATAAAATGGATATGAGAATATGCCTGTTGTAAGCTATCCTTTCTTGAAATCTGCACTTGAGTATATATATCTTTGGGAATCATTTTTGACTATGAAACTGGTCCAATCATATCTATCCTTGTTGTATATCGGAATTGTAATCTTTTCTAAGTTCATGATATAATTCTTACCATATCTATATGCCTGCGATGTATTCCTTGCAAAACTTGTCTTTTTAGTACATCAAGTTTATTGGCCCAGTAGTTCTTATCATCATATGACTATGCCTATTCTTACGATGTTCCATCTTGCTTCTCCCCTTATATTATGAATATTGAGTTGAATCTCGAAATACGTACGTTATGAATGCGGGGGAAACTGGGTATAACATGATATTGACATTATTTGGCATAATTTGGAACATGTAACATAGCATAACTGTTAAGATGCAATTTGACATGAATTATGGAATTTGTAATTTGACATATTGAACCTAGAATTGGCATGAGCGACAAAATAGGAAGTTGGCATATAAATCAAGATTTGGGCAAAATTGTTATTGTTGCGAATTTGGGGTAACTTGAGCATTAAATCTAGATTGGATGTAAAATGTAACATGACTATTTTTGTTGAAATTGGTAATTAGCATGTAAAATCTAGATTTGGGTATATAGGGTAAATGTGTAGATTAAAGATGAACATGCCTAACCCGAGGTTAGATTGAGTTGTGGTGTAAAACTGCCCGGAACCGCCTGGCACATCCAGTAACCACAACAACACCTACTAATGTGAGAGGTTAGTGCATCAAGCCCAAAAAAAACTCGAGGTTAGATTGAGTTGTGGTGTAAAACTACCCGGAACCGCCCGGCACATCCAGTAACCACAACAACACATATATAATGTGAGAGGTTGGTGCATTAAAAAATCAATTAATTCTAATGAACAAGATGAATGAGTAGGGTTAAGTTCATAGGAACACTTAACCAATATAACATGGATGACTAGGGTAAGTAATGAGAAGCACTTAACCAATATGACAAGATAGATGGCTAGGGTTAAGTTAATAGGAAACACTTAACCGGTATAGCATGATAAATGGAAAGGGTTAAGTTAACACTTAAGCAATATAACTTAGTTTGTGGTAGGGTTAAGTTAACACAAGAAGGCGACACTTAACCAAAGTAACATGACATGATCAGTAGGTGGGTTAAGTTAACTTGAATTGACTAATGACACTTAACCAATATAACAAGACGAACACGTGGGGTTAAGTAACAAGAAACACTTAACCAATATGACATAATGTGCGAGTGGGTCAAGTACATATCGGGTTGGTGGGTAATATTAGTACATATAGGCCCACAAAACCAAACCGTTAAATAAACATGCTAGAATCGATGGGAGGGTTAAGTACATCTTGTGCAGGTGGGTAATATTAGTACATATAGGCCTATAAAACTTAACCGTTAAATAAATATGCTTGAATCGATGGAGGGTTAAGTACATCTCGTGTAGGTGGGTAATATTAATACATATAGGCCCACACAACTTAACCTTAAATAAACATGCTAGAATCGGTGGAAGGGTTAAGTACATCTCGTGTAGGTGGGTAATATTTGTATATATAGGCCCACAAACTTAACCAATAGGAAACTCTAGTAAAGGGGACCCATTTCAGCAGTAACCCACATAGATGTATCATGATACCCTGAAACTAGGCAAGGTGGGGCACGATTACTGGAGTGATTATAAGCGGTCAAAGCAGCGGCAGGGGGTACGTCAGTGTAGGTTCCGACGGTTTACGGGCGTGCATGTACTCCGGAGTGGGGAAAAGCAGGCATTGAGTACCAGTAGTTATACACTGTGCATCTTGAATTGTGTCGAGTCGCTATCATAAGGATTAATACACCTTCTGGTGGGACCAGGGTAGGGTATCTACACGTAAGAGAGGGCCGATCGACACAGACACATGGAAGATGAATACAAGTAAAGGAACTGATCGATAGGGTAGTAAGGGTGCATTTAACATGTTCATGGCAGTTAGGCTGATTGAGGTGGAATCCTCACGATAGATGTACACCTGAAGGCTACCACAATTTGCGGGGATTTGGATCACGTTATCATTTTATACAGATTACTAGTTGGGGCACCAGGTGGTGCAGATATACATACACACACACACACATACATACATATATATATATATATATATATATATCAGAATAACGAAGTAGTAGCGAAGCAGAGAAAGGGTAGAAGCGGATTCCGTTTATCTTGCCTTATCATACCTTGTGCTTATCCTATGTTATCTTGTTATCCCTGTTATCACGGTATTGTCTTATATTCAGTTTATTCATGTCATGATGTTTTTGCCGGTTTATATGCTGAAAGTCACTGGACTTACCAGACTCATGTCTGACCTAGTTTTGTTTTGCCTCTTTTCTTTCGTTCCCCCCTAGGTTCACGGGGAGGAAATGTTATCACTTAGCTCAGTTTTCCTTCCAAGCTCGAAGATAGTCGATGTATTGTTTTGGACTCTCTCTTCCACTGCTATGGTTGGTTCATGCTTCATTGGGGAATATCATAGTTATTTTTATGCTTCTTTTATACTTAGAAGTTTTTGAATCAAGATAGAATTTCTATGTATTACTTTTAAGTATGATTGAGACACTTGTTGTAAAAGCTTGACTGAATTAATTTGTTTATAAAATGGCTTTATTTTCCGTTGCTTTATTTGTCTGTCTTGTAATTTATCTGCATCTTTTATCTATAATGCTCCACCGAAGTTAAGGTATTCCCTTTGTGAGTGACCTTAACGGAGGTGGGGTGTTTCAAAACTCACATCAAAATCTAGGATAACAAATAACGAATGTGCCCACTACCATAGAATTAATAGAATCCTTTAAAAGCCAAAGGTATTATTGATGTTGAGCATGAGAGAACTTATAATTTATTAATATCTGATCTTCTACAAGTCCAAATAGTTATTTCTCTATGTTTATCATGTGGGTTGCAATGAAGAGAGGGTCAAAACAATTGTTCTGGTGAGTATAACATCAAAATATTTTATACAATACAAATTTATTCTGATTAGTTTCCACTAAATGGTTATGTCTATTTTTTGATAAAGTATTCAAGATGTATAATTAAATACCCTTGATCCAAAGATGAAGCCTTTAACAATTGATAATCCTAATGCACCAGCCACTTAACACTTCCAATAAAAGTAGGATCTTTCTCTTATTTAGTCACTTAATAGATTTTAAAGTTGGCCATTTAATACCTACCAAGGCGGACTTTAACTATTATCGTTATCTATGTTATCCATTTAAGATAAGCAAATCCCTTAGCTATTCAATTCATATCAAGGTAGTTTGTCAATAAACACCATTGCTAATAAGAAGGCACTAACTACTGAGATCTCTAACTGTTATTTAAGTCTTCTAGCGCATCCCATAAACATGTAACGTAAGAAATAATAATGGAAACATGTAGGATGGATAGACCCGACGATCTTTTAACACCTTCCTTTCTCAGCCTCTATCTAGCTAGCATTATAGTGGTAATTACCTAGCCACTGAACATTTCCCCTAGAATAGGAAGACCCCATAACCATTTAATGCATACCCCTAAACGAACTCTAACGCATACTGCTAACACCTATACGAAGCGAATGCTTACAGTAATACCATAAATCGCACCCATTCAACCACTTAATACTTCATATGGGAGGAAGGCAAGTCCTCTGATCACTTAATATCTAATAACGGTGGATCCTTTTACCATTATCTATATTCCTTAGATAAATTCATAACTAAAGGAGCCAGTTCAATCACTTAATACTCGAAAAGGCAAATCTAACCACTTATTACTTAAATCCTAAAGCAGGACTTTTCTACACTCTATGACCTGTAACATTATGACATTTCACAAACTACTTATCAATGAAGATTATCCTTAATTTAGTCATTTAAATCATTAGAATCTAGCTAGGTTTTCTCTTTGGTAGGGAGGCGGAACATACGACCACTTAATATCTCAGTGCTTAAAGAGATACCCTCATTGCTCTGTAGACCTACTAAAGGCAGGTCATAACTCTTTTACAGTCGCAGGTTATTAGATAGTGGTATCTTACATTAATAGTGTGTACGCCAGAATTTTGGTAGCCATAAAATGAAGGGATGGCTTTTGTCCGATGACTCTACTAATCTAGTATCATTAATCCTTTAACTCAATTATCCTAATCTGGATTATTATTGTTCCAGGTAAATAATAGAATTAGTTAAATATTAATCACCTATTTATTTCCATTAAACTTTATACCATATAAATATCATCCTAAGACATCTAGGTAAATTACTAATTTACAATTAGTAGCTATTATTATTCCATTTACAATAACTTTTATTGATCGATTTGTTTATATTTAAATGGATTTCTCAGTTTACTTTAATTCCTTGTCCTTTTTGCTAAATCTGAAAACATTTATCATGTTCAAATCGACTATAACATTTTGAATTTCAAATCACATTCCTTTAACATCTATGGTTGCAACCACACATTTCCATTATAAAAATAAATTTGATTGTAACCTTATTAATTTAAATCCATAATTAATTAGGATTGTACTCTTCCCTTTTGTATTAATTAATTAATTGGTAACTGCCACCTAATGTGAACTGATTACTTTTTTCTAATTCCAAGCGTATTATTCTTAACGAATTATTTACTAATAAATATATTAGTTTATTTCTTGAAAAAATTATTTGCTAAATAAATTTACTAATTTCTTTTGCTTTCCTTTTATCGATTCAATCTCTCTTTATTTACTTATTCAAAATTCTTTCTTTATATTACACAACTATTCAAATTTGCATACTTCAGTTATAATTAATCCATTCAAACATGTTTTCGTATTTAATCTGTTGAAACTAGATTACTTAGGAAGATTTCCATTTAATTTCCATAAATTTAATAAATTGGAAGATTGTAACTTCATTCTAAATCATAAGTGATGTTTATATTTCTTTTTATTTGGAATAGGCAGTGCAAAATATAGAGAAAATCATGTATTTTACACATCTTTTCCTTTTTATTTGTTTATTTTGCTTATCAAATCCAACATCATATTTTACAAGGAAAATTGGAAACAAGAATGAATTTGTAAAAATTAACGGAGATTCTTCCTAGTAATTAAACTTTGAAAATTTCAAAATATTATCAAAATTTAACAATTTCTTTTCACCTAAATTTATAAATCCAGATTAGGCAACAATTTACTCAACTATAATTCTTCTGGGATCAATTTCCAAATTCTGGTGAAAAACTAACAAAGCGAGGTTTACAATTCAATATGTAGATAATTTATTTTATATAAAAGAAGGGAAATGCTTACAACTCAGATAGAAGATTGATACATGCATGGAGATCGGGTATGTGCCAATGAGATAAATTTTATTATAAAACAATAAATGGAATTTTCTACTCGCCTCAAAAGCATGCTCCCGAATTCCAGATATGAATTATAATTCTAGATCGAACTCCAATCACTTTTAAACTCAAGAAATATATTTAAGAAGGAACTATACATATATTAGGAATATATATGTATATTATATGAAAACACAATCTTTCTTCGAAGACCTTTCAGATCCAGATTCTCCAAAAAATTCACAGGTCGACACATGTACAATGTTTCAATCATCGCCATACATTAGAGTAACCGCCCTTATATCTTCAGTGCCCACTTGATGTGAGCTCATACATGTGGGTCCTTTGTTTTACTGTAGCAAGTAACTTCCACCACTTTCACATTTACAATTTAAAAACATCCTTAATTAATGTTAAAAAGTAACAGACCTAAAGTCTTTTTCACATACTTGCTAATATTACTGTCAATTGCACTCTTCTTTATCGTTTTTGTTATAACAACATCTGGTATAATGTTTGATAGAATTAATTTTAATTCTTTTAAGTTTAAGCAATTTTATGTATTAGTTTATAAAAAGCCACATATGTATAATTAACAACAATTAATATTTAAATGTTTTTATCTTCTATACAGTCAAATTTTCACCAATCACATGTATCTATTTCACTCCATTATATTTATATGCATGTAAAAAAGTCAAATTTCAAATGTTTTTAAGTTTATATGAAAGCACAATGTTCCTCTGGAGATCTTTTGGGTCCAATTTATCAAAAAGCACACGTATTGCTATGTGTCGCGGCACTTCAATTGTCATAAATTTATCCTTACTTTTTGCTCACTACCTACCCTTGTTTCTTAAAAGAATTCTAGTGGACTTATTAATGTTTGTAGATTATCTTCATAACTATAGGTATTTTTTTAAAGGGATTCTAATGGACTCATTAACATTCTGTAGACTATATTAGTATTATACATTTAAAAAAAATCAATTTGTATATTTGTCATTTTCTAATTCTTTCACTTCCATTTAATTTTCCCACAATATCGTCTCTTTTCTTTTCCAGATTTATATGCATCCTAAAGTTTAAAATCAATTTATATATTATCTATTATATTATATGAAAGCACACTGTTCATTTCAATTTGTTCCATTTGTTTCAATAAATCAAGATTCTACCAAGTGTAACTATGCAGACCGAACGGCTGCCTTTCGCTCCACACACGAACTTTCACTCGCTCACCAAAAAGACTTCAACTTTCCTTCATCCATGTTCTTCCCTATTTTAACCAAACATGAAAAAAACCTATCTCTTCCTCTGCCTTCTCCAACCACAATAGAAAAACTCCATTTAACCACCATCCCCTTTTATCTTTCCTCCTTTTCATTACCTCCTACGCCATATGGATGAAAATCTATCTAAACCACCAGATCTAACATAATTTACTTCTCCATTAATCTTCTCTTCTACACCCAAATAGTGCACCACATCTAATCTTTGGTGATTTCTACCAATATTGTCTCCGTGTATGCTCTAGCTTTCAGATGTTGTTTGGCTAGCTCCGATTTCTTAATTTGATTGCAAATTAAGGTAACTAATAGTAAGGTCCTCATTCTCATTAGTCATTCTACTGTTGTTGTGTCCTCTCTGTAAGGTATTACTACATCTTGAAATTCATAAGAAAGGCTTCAGTACAATTTCTGTATATTTTATTTCTTACGTTGTCTTTTGGTTATTTGTTCAAACATATGGTAATATTTGGATGATGATAATATGCAAAGTTTGACTGTAATTCATACATGTGTATGATAATCTATGTACAAATGAACATAATAGTTCACATTTTGAGCTAGATTTATCATTGCTTTAACATTGCTTTGGAGGAGGTGTGCAAAAGTTTAAAAGTTTAGTACCAGTCGGTAGTTGTTTCCTAAAAATATAATATATTATAATCTTATATTGCCTTATAGCAAGTAAAATATAACTTTGAATTATGTATTTTGATCTTCTATACTAAGAGCTTACCATATGCATATGCTAAGATCAGCCACTTATGTGGTGCTCGCAGACCGGGCTAGGTGCACTAGGGAGGGTTTTACGACTTCGGTCGGTTTCCCTCCTAAACAAATTCAAAAAAATAGTTTGATCTTCTATTGCAAAATTCTACCACCTCCAATATTTGCTTGCTTCTAACTAAGTACACAACGATGTTTTTCCTTTCTATGTTTAACCAGTATAATTTTAGCAAAGGTTGAGGTAAATTTGTTTTTTTTTAAATGAGCTGTCAAATATTTAAACATTTATTATTTTTCGTCTTCAGCCTTCCACAACATTGATCCGAATTTGCTTTCTTTACTATTGGTTTGAATTTACCTTTTTCACTATAAAATGAAAAAGTACAAATTGATGTTTGCTTTATTGCACTAATTGGATTTCGATGTGCGACTTAATGATTAGGGCAGTAGTGGGTTCTACATAACTAATAGTCTTTCTTTTTTAACCATCAAGGGAGGACTGGAATACAGTGGAGCCGCTGCCTTCACTACCATTCGTTTTAATGTCTGCATTGAGAGGTATTGATATTAAAACATGCCTCCTTATTTTGACTCTCACATATGTTTATTTCCCCCTTTTATTTGTGAACCGCTTCATAATTTAATAAGGTGGTATTGATGGGCAAGTGTATTCAAACTTTTTTTTTGTACTTATTGGCTTAGGCCACTATTTATCTTCTAAGCTTTGTTGTTGTTATAAATTTTGTGGATGTTGTGTATGCACGTTGGTTTATTTTCCGCTATCTTTGTCCATTTGTTTGTGAAATATTGTGCACATTGATTTATATGTTTGTGCTAATTTACATTTGTACACGATTCTTTAACATCCTAGATTTTTGATAGTTCAAATCGACAATGATCTTCAATGTCGCCATGAACAAATCAAAAATATGGATAACTATAGGGATTTATATAAGAAAAGGAGGAGAAGAAAAAACAAACACAGAGGAAGGACAAATTATAATAATCAAATGTTCATGAAGCTGTTAAAGCATACATTTGATTATATTTTACGACAATTATCAGAGTTAACTAAAATAAACATACCAATATTTACAGCGGAATAAATAATAATACTTATGATAAGCTCCATCTTCATCTTTATAACGGTGTCTTCAATGACTGAAACTCAAGCTGATCCGAGCGTATTACATAAATTTCAACACTCGGATCAGAACTAAATCATTCTCATATTAGTTAAATCAAATTTCATGCAATTATATGAGTGCAATAACTTAAGAGATGTTACAGGAATTTCCATCTCCTAAGGATCCGTCAAACTAATATCATATAATATAATACGCTATTATAATAGTGTCCATGGTTAAATATAAAATATTAAAATAGCGTAAGCGGGATTACATTTTTACCCTTACACCGTTTATATGTTATCGTAGACATTGAATATAAAACACCAGTAACGGTCGATGGATAGGGACGCACCGCTATACGACAACGTTAAATCAAAATCGTAGGGAGCTCGATCAGGATAATATGACAAGGCATACGAGGAATGCCCAGAGTATGAATATACTAGTTGCACGCTCGGAGTGGTGGTAACGCATAGCCGCAACTACCGCCACCTTGGACAACACTACAAAATCACGGATGCACATAAAATCAAATCAATCAGACCGAGGGACTATAGTAATAAAGGAAGAAGTGTTTCCGATTGAGGTAGCTAACCCCACTTGGTCATGGTATAGCCCTATTTTAGTCATTTTAATTATGACCCGAAGGTCAAGGATATCCATCATCGTTCTCTTTTCTCAAATCCAGTAATCGCCTCCAAATCAACCTACCTCATTTTGGAACTCCACCGCGTACACAGTTGTTAAAGTGGTTTTCGGTATTGGCAGAGAGTATAACAATATCCGATCCCGGTCTCTTTAACAACCAATCATTTACATTTTTTACACCGATCGGTTCTTTTACATTTCGAAGAGGTTCATACTTTATACCAAAATATCAGATTTTCAAAATCATTCAATATTCAAGATAGAATATTATTCATACTAAAATCTCCATTTAAGCCAATTAAAATCTTGAAACAATTCCAACTTTAATAATTTGAATATTAAAATAGTTAATAATATATTTAAAATAGTTTAGATATATAATTCAAATAGTTTGAAAATAAATAGTTTGTAATTAGAACATAATTTATTAAAATATATAGTTAAAACATTAAGTAATTTATAATTATAAAATGATTTATTTAAAATAATTTATAAAATAAAACAGAAATAAAGTAAAATAGTTTATAAAGAAAAATAATTATTATTATTAAAATAGTTTATAAACTGATTTGAAATACTATAGTTGGAATTAGAATCGTTTCTCTAACATTTTCAATTAAACTTGAAGCCATATTTCAATCTTCAATTCAACCAACTCAATTTTCAATAATCCTATCGATTGAACTTCCAATTTACATTCATATCAGTTCGATCAAATTAATTCAAATAGTTACATTCCAAATCAGATTTTCATTTTCAATGATTTCAATTTATAACAAATATCGAGTTCACAATTCATATATAATTCAAATCAGTGTTGATTCATAATAAATTTCAAAAGTGGGTGAAACAATTCAATTTCAATAAATTCGATTTACATTCAGTTTCACTTTTATTTAGCTTCAGCTACAACACTAATTAATTTCCCCTTTATTTATATTTCAAAAATTCAAAGTTCAAGTTCAAAGAAAAATAAATTATAAAACATCGCTTATATTGTCTTTAAAACAATATTTAAAAGTTCATGGTTAAAACAAATTTTATTTAACCAACCGGTGTCTGTATATAATTTTCTATCCTATGGCCAAGTGACACTTAAATTTAATTTTAGTACTTTGGGAAAGGATATATATCATTTCAATCAAAATCAGGGTCATAGGTATTTATCATTTCAACCTACGTTCTTAATTCATTTTAAAGATTAATCCCGGGTTTATTTTATGCCCGTAACATCTAAGGTAAATGATTGGGATTAATCAAACAAAGGTCATATTCGAATAAATATGAATATCAGGTAAATTCATAGAATTAACATCAATTTGTCAAACATATCAGATTCAAGCAATTCATCACACCAATATATACAAACAGTTCAATATTGTAAATTTTTACAAGTTATCAGATGATGTTTTTTGAAAAAACTGGCAATTAAATGTCAAATTTTAACTTAACTACAAAACAATCAAATTTAACTACACTATCGATGCAAATAAATTTAAATATGCAATTTACACTATTAAGCATCAATTAGTACAATCATATCAGGACATGATATTAAATTAACTAATATAAGAATACTTCAATTTGATGTGAGTGGGTTTAATCACTCACGTTTGGTTCTGAACGCGTTTAAACTCCAAAATACACCCAAAATTTGACAGTCTCAGAACCAGTCCAACCCAATGGCATCGCGAAGAGCTCGTCGATAGATTCCAACGCAACAAACCGCATGTCATTCTGAAGTCTTATGCAAAAGTTATACGTGTTTTACTATTGAAAATAAAATAAATAAATAAAAAGTAAAATGGACCAAAAAAAGAGAATCTTGCCACATCATCCTCTCTTGCATCCAAATACCACTCACGCTACAGCAAGACCCGAGCTATTTCATGGCTGAAAAGAACATAACATAACTTTATTCTTCGATTTCTCCTCATTCACATAACGAAAACTCAAACCGACGGAATCAGCAATCATCTCTTCGCAAACTCTTCCAACTCATCACCGCCTGGTCATGCTCACACGTCACTTACAAAACTCGACTCCAACACCTCTTCACATTAACATGTACAGGTTGCGACAAAAAAAATTCCCGAATCCCACCAAAATTTGTAGCAAGATGCTATCCATCCAAACGAGTCCAAATATGATAACCATTCCACGAACAAATCTCTATACTATTCCCAATACTCAACCCAAGTTTATGCTCTTTACTGCAAAAAAATTTTCCATCTTACAAACTGGATCGCACCCCCTAGAAACTAGGCTACAAATAGATCTTGCCTTAAGAACCATAATGAAACAAGTTTCATGATTTTAGAAGGAGCAGATTTTCAGTAATGAATTTTTGAAGGCTAAAATGGAGTGGCAACCATTTTTATTGCGGTTATAGTAAATGAATAGAAGAATTCGGTGACACAGGAAAAGGGAAAGGACATATTAGGGTATGAACAAAATTAAACGTCTATTTAGGCAATAAATTTCAAAGGTTTAATTCTTCATTAAAGCATTCCAATTTTCGTTTTCATCCTTAATTCAATACCTATTTTGAATTTAATTCCAAAGGTTATAAGTTTAAGTTCAGGTCTATCCTATAAATTGTATTAGTTACATGAATCATTTTCCATATATTATAAATATTCAGATTTAATTATTCAACAAAATTTAAATTGAACGATAAACTTTAAAATAATTTATTTATTTTAAGTCTTAATAACTTAATAAATCAATTCTTCATTTATATTAAAATTTCCATTTTTATATTATTACTATTATTATAGATTTTCAATTTGAATTACAATTATAAATGAATTAAGTCAATTTCACACAAATAATTTAATATTATATTTCAACTTCCAATTTTTATCAAAATAACTAACTCGATATTTTAATTGCGATCAATGTAAGTCGTTATTGTTATGATAAGTTAAATTTCGTTACATGAATAATTCAATTAAGTTTTCATCATAGAATTACATAATTAAATCATTAAAGTTAAATTATATATTTCCAATTCTCAATAATTACATACTAACCAAATTTATAGCAATATTTACAATCAATGGAGATTATTACATTTATAACAAGTTGAGATTCATTATATACAAAAAATGAATTATATTCCTTATATTCACAAATCTAATTTTTCAATATATAAATGGTGTTTCAAAATTAGTTACATTGAATTATGTTTCGTATTTAGTTCAATATCCATCAATACTTCTATCGACCAAATTTAGAGGTCATTTAAACTTAACTATCGTCCATTTTATTTATAATTTTATTTTAAATTGTGAATTTCCCTGGCGCTGTTTTTCTGAAATTTTGATTTACACATATCTTCAAATTTACAAATTGAAATTTAAAATTTTCTCTTTCATTAGGAAACTATAATCCGATAGAACCGAAAGATTCTTGTTCCAAAGAATTCGGACTTATCTTGGATTCTATACATTCATTTAAACTTCGATTCTGAAAATTACGAACTGCCGCTACGCGATGAGCTTGTTTTTAATTAATTCGTTCAACCATTGTTAAGTTTATAATTATAAGCCTATTCATTTATATTTTCACCAAACTAAACATTAATATCAGTACATTTAGTGTATAACTAAATAATTTGCTTAATCGATTTTTCATCGATTTGGTTTATCTTCATTACCAAGTAGAATTCAATTTCAAACATAACCAAGTATATATAGTTCACCCCATAACTTAAATTTTATTTATAACCAATCAAAATTTTCAACTTTGATTTTCCATTCTTATACTTTTGCATTAATTAGTCGTTTATTCTTATAACATTCAACTTCTTAGTTAATTGGTAAGTTATTCATGTTATAGAACAGAATTTGATTATTACACAAGTTTCAGTGGTTACTGTTCATTTCAATTTATTGTCCAATTCTTATGAATTTTATTTTAATTATAACTCTCCTAATATTTAGAAGTTTCAATTCATTACTTATTCAAGATTTCAAGAATTAAATTTCAGGTTCGTTTTTTTCAATTTTTTTCCATATAATATATCGTTTACATAAAACCAAACTACAAAAGAGATTTAAATAAAGTTCAATTTCGTAAAACAAAATACAAAATATTAAATGTCTCCGTATTTAGACTCTTGAAAATAAACATCGGCGATGCAGGCACTCATCACAGAAATCATTTTCAAAGAAAAAAAGGGTATACACTTATTTCTTCTTTTTTCTTCCAATAATTCATTTAAAAACAATTTCAATGTGAAACACTTTTAAAATATAAATATATTATTTCAAACCATTTGCAAATCAATATTACAAAATTACTCTAAATCAAATTCATCTTTTACTTCTTATTTCATTATCAATAAATTTTCAATACTTGAGTTTTCTTAAACCAATCAACAACCAATGGTTTTAATTATTAATTAATCAAGTAATATATGATGAAAATTTAATATTATCATCAACAAAATCAAAATTCATATATTTCCAATATATATATATATATATATAAAATATAATCCAAAATAATTTTATGTCGATAAGATCTGTTCGAGTGTTTAGGAATCCCTATCGATACATCGGCGTCCCAAGTACCGACCAGAATTCATAAATACTGAACATAACAAATCAACACAATACAAAACCATGTTATATCAAAATTACAAGTACGCTCTCTCATATACACTCAAACTCATTCTAGAGTATTTCTACCTTATCTCTAATGAGTTAACCCCAAATAGAGCTAAGGTTTCGCTAAACCAAATCTCGGATACCAAATGTAACATCCTAGATTTTTGACCGTTCAAATCAACAATGATCCTCAATGTCGACATGAACAAATCAAAAATACGAATAGTTATAGGGATTTATATAAGAAAAGGAAGAGAAGAAACAAACAAACACAGAATCTCGCAGCAGAAGGGCAAATTATAATAATCAAATAACAGTTCATGAAGCTGTTAAAACATACATTTGATTATGTTTTACGACAATTATCAGAGTTAATTAAAATAAACATACGAATATTTGCAGTTGAATAAATAATAATACTTTTGGTAAACTCCATCTTCATCTTCATACCGTCGTCTTCAATGACTGAGACTCAAGCTGACCTGAGTGTATTACATAAAAGAACACAACAAACACTCGGATCAGAACTAAATCATTCTCATATTAGTTAAATCAAATTTCATGCAATAATACGAGTGCAATAACTTAAGAGATGTTACGGGAATTTCCATCTCCTAAGGATCCGTCAAACTAATATCATATAATATAATACGCCTATTATAATAGTGTCTATGGTTAATTTTAAAATATTAAAATAGCGTAAGTGGAATTACATTTTTACCCTTACACATTTTATACGTTATCGTAAACATTGCATATAAAACACCAGTAATGGTCGGTGGATAGGGATGCACCGCTATACGACAATGTTAAATCAAAATTGTAGGGGGCTCGATCAGGATAATATGACAAGGCACACGAGGAATGCCCAGAGTATGAATATGCTAGTTGCACGCCCGGACTGGTGGCAACGCATAGCCGCAACTACCGCCCACCTCGGACAACACTTCAAAATCATGAATGCGCATCAAATCAAATCAATCAAACTTATGGACTATAGTAATAAAGGAAGAAGTGTTGCCGATGGAGGTAGCTAACCCCACTTGGTCACGGTATAGCCCTGTTTTAGTCATTTTAATTACGACCCGAAGGTCAAGGATATTCATCATCGTTCACTTTCTTAAAATCTAGTAATCGCCTCAAAATCAACCTACTTCATTCTGGAACTCCACCACGTACACAGTTGTTAAAGTGGTTTTCGGTATTGGTAGAGAGTATGACAATATCTGATCCCGTTCTCTTTAACAACCAATTGTTTACATTTTTCACACCGGTCGGTTCTTTTACATTTCGAAGAGGTTCATACTTCATACCAAAATATCAGATTTTCAACATCATTCAATATTCAAGATAGAATATTATTAATACTAAAATCTCCATTTAAACCAATTAAAATCTTGAAACAATTCCAACTTTAATGATTTGAATATTAAAATAGTTAATAGTATATCTAAAATAGTCTAGATATATAATTTAAATAGTTTGAAAATAAATAACCTATAATTAAAACAGAATTTATCAAGTTTGTTAAAAATATATAGTTAAAACGTTAAGTAATTTATAAAATAAATAGTTAATTATAAAATGATTTATTTAAAATAATTTATAAAATAAAATAGTAATAAAGTAAAATAGTTTTTAAAGAAAAATAATAATAATTATTAAAATAGTTTATAAACTAATTTGAAATACTATAGTTGGAATTAGATTCGTTTCTCTAACATTTTCAATAAAACTTGAAGTCATATTTCAATCTTCAATTCCACCAACTCAATTTTCAATAATCCTATCGATTAAACTTCCAATTTATATTCATTTCAATTCGATCAAATTAATTCAAATGGTTACATTCCAAAGCAGATTCTCATTTTCAATGATTTCAATTTATAACAAATATCGAGTTCACAATTCATATATAATTCAAATCAGTGTTGATTCATAATAAATTCCAAAAGTGGGTGAGACAATTCAATTTCAAAAAATTTGATTTACATTCAATTTCACTTTTATTTAGCTTTAGTTACAACACTAATTTATTTCCCCCTTTATTTATATTTCAAAAATTCAAATTTCAAGTTCAAAGAAAAATAAATTATAAAACATCGCTTATATTGTCTTTAAAACAATATTTAAAAGTTCATGGTTAAAACAAATTTTATTTAACCAACCGGTGTCCGTATATAATTTTCTATCATATGGTCAAGTGATACATAGATTTAATTTTAGTACTTTGGGAAAGGATATATATCATTTCAATCCAAATCAGGGTCATAGGTATTTATCATTTCAACCTACGTTCTTAATTCATTATAAAGATTAATCATGGGTTTATTTTATGCCTGTAACATCTAAGGTAAATGATTGGGATTAATCAACACAAACAATGGTCATATACGAATAAATATGAATATCAGGAAAATTCACACAATTAACATCAATTTATCAAACATATCAGATTCAAGCCATTCATCACACCAATATATACAAACAGTTCAATATCGTAAATTTTTACTAGTTATCAGATGATGTTTTTTTTTTAAAACTGACAATTAAATGTCAAATTTTAACTTAACTGCAAAGCAAGTCAAATCAAGTCCATACCTTAACAATTTACGACATAACTCATAATTTTTTAATATTTAAAATAATTGTAAAATGAAATCACATTAAAATTAATAATTCAAATCGTCACAAACCTTGGGATGTTACACTCTCCCCCACTTAAAACTTTTCGTCCTCCAAAAGGAGCGTAGAATGAAGTGGCAAAATAAAATTAAAATAATATACAATTTCTACTAAATTAGAAACGATTAACTTATACAAAACTAACATTTTCACAAAATTTTCTACGTCATAATTTCACGAAAAATTTCACCAGAGTCTCCTTTGTACGGTTAGGTCCGGAAAAAAATAATATATATATAATCATAAATATACATCTCATCTCAGTGACGAGGCATCCCAAAATGGTGAAAACAATATAAAAAAACAAAATACGATATATATATATATATAAATTCGATATACGTACCTCCATTTGTGTTATCAGCGATTTATTTTATTTTTTAAGCAAGCAAAAAGCAAATTTTTTTTTTTGCGTAAGTAGCACCAATGCAAGCAAGTTTCCTTCAGTACCTACTAAGCACTCAACAACATATAAAATAAATAACATATACATATATATATGTGTTTACAGTAAGCATAAATGAATTTAGAAATTGCAACTAAAACATAAATAAAATATCTAATCAATCATATTCATTCAACCTTGCAATCTAACAAAAAATTTCAATGTCACTCTTTATTAGCATGATTTCATTGTTTATTTCACTTTTAAACAATTCATAATTTCATTTGTTATATTTCATTCTTAAATTCATTACCAATGTCAACGCTTGGTTTATTTTATTTATTACTCTATATCATTGTTCGAGTTATGAGTTGTTGCCGTTTTAAATAAACAACCAAATTTTCCAATTCATATTTAGTTGACTTACATTGAATTGTGTTTCATATTTAGTTCAATATCCTTCAATACTTCTATCGACCAAATTTAGAGTTCGTTTAAACTTAACTATCGTCCATTTTATTTATAATTTTATTTTAAATCACGAATTTCCCTAGCGCTATTTTTCTGAAATTTTGATTTACACATATCTTCAAATTTACAAATTGAAATTTAAAATTTTCTCTTTCATTAGGAAACTATAATCCGATAGAACCGAAAGATTCTTGTTTCAAAGAATTCTGACTTATCTTGGATTCTATACATTCATTTAAACTTCAATTCAGAAAATTACAAACTGCCGCTACGCGACGAGCTCGTTTTTAATTAATTAGTTCAACCATTGTTAAGTTTATAATTATAAGCCTATTCATTTATATTTTCACCAAACCAAACATTAATATCAGTACATTTAGTGTATAACTAAATAATTTTCTTAATTGATTTTTCATCGATTTTGTTTATCTTTATTACCAAGTAGAATTCAATTTTAAACATAACCAAGTATATATCGTTCACCCCATAGCTTAAATTTTATTTATAACCAATCAAAATTTTCCACTTTGATTTTCCATTCTTATACTTGTGCATTAATTAATTGCTTATTCTTATAACATTCAACTTCTTAGTTAATTGGTAAGTTATTCATGTTATAGAACAGAATTTGATTATTACACAAGTTTCAGTGGTTACTGTTCGTTTCAATTTATTGTCCAATTCTTATGAATTTTATTTTAATTATAACTCTCTTAATATTTAGAAGTTTCAATTCATAACTTATTCAAGATTTCAAGAATTAAATTTCGGGTTCTTTTTTTTCAATTTTTTTCCATATAATATATCGTTTACATAAAACCATACTATAAAAGAGACTTAAATAAAGTTCAATTACGTAAAACAAAATACAAAATATTAAATGTCTCCCTACTTAGACTCTTGAAAATAAACATCAATGATGCGTGCACTCATCACCGAAATCATTTTCAAAGAAAAAAGGGTATACACTTATTTCTTCTTTTTTCTTCCAATAATTCATTTAAAAACAATTTCTATGTGAAACACTTTTAAAATATAAATATATTATTTCAATCCATTTGCAAATCAATATTACAAAATTACCTGAAATCAAATTCTCAAATTCATCTTTTATTTCTTATTTCATTATCAATAAATTTTCAATATTTGATTTTTCTTAAACAAATCAACAACCAATGGTTTTAATTATTAATTAATCGAGTAATATATGATGAAAATTAAATATTATCATCAACAAAATCAAAATTCATATATTTCCAAATAATTTAATACATATATAAAATATAATCCAAAACAATATTATGTCGGTAAACTCTGTTCGAGTGTTTAGGAATCCTTGTCGATACATCGGCGTCCCAAGTACCGACCAGAATTCATAAATACTCAACAGAACAAATCAACACAGTACAAAACCATGTTATATCAAAATTACAAGTACGCTCTCTCATATACACTCAAACTCATTCTAGAGTATTTCTACCCAATCTCTAATGAGTTAACCCCAAATAGAGCCAATGTTTCGCTAAACCAAAGCTCTGATACCAAACGTAACATCCTAGATTTTTGACCGTTCAAATCGACAATGATCCTCAATGTCGACATGAACAAATCAAAAATACGGATAGTTATAGGGATTTATATAAGAAAAGGAAGAGAAGAAAAAACCAAACACAGAATCTTGCAGCGGATGGACAAATTGTAATAATCAAATAACAGTTCATGAAGTTGTTAAAACATACATTTGATTATATTTTACGACAATTATCAGAGTTAACTAAAATAAACATACCAGTATTTGCAGCGGAATAAATAATAATACTTCTGGTAAGCTCCATCTTCATCTTCATAATGTCATCTTCAATAACTGAAACTCAAGCTGACCCGAGTGTATTACATAAAAGAAACACAAAAAACACTCGGATCAGAACTAAATCATTCTCATATTAGTTAAATCAAATTTCATGCAATAATATGAGTGCAATAACTTAAGAGATGTTACGGGAATTTCAATCTCCTAAGGATCCGTCAAACTAATATCATATAATATAATACGCTATTATAATAGTGTCTATGGTTAAATATAAAATATTTAAATAGCGTAAGCGGGATTACATTTTTACCGTAACATTTTTTATACGTTATCGTAAACATTGCATATAAAACACCAGTAACAGTTGGTGGATAGGGATGCGCCTCTATATGACAACGTTAAATCAAAATCGTAGGGGGCTCGATCAGGATAATATGACAAGGCACACGAGGAATGCCCATAGTATGAATATACTAGTTGCACGCCCGGACTGGTGGTAACGCATAGCCGCAACTACCACCCATCTCCGACAACACTCCAAAATCACGGATGCGCATCAAATCAAATCAATCAGACCGAGGGACTATAGTAATAAAGGAAGAAGTATTGTCATTGCAGGTAGCTAGCCCCACTTGGTCATGGTATAGTCCTGTTTTAGTCATTTTAATTATGACCCGAAGGTCAAGGATATCCAACATCGTTCTCTTTCCTCAAATCCAGTAATCGCCTCCAAATCAACCTACTTCATTCTGGAACTCCACCGCGTACATAGTTGTTAAATTGGTTTTCGGTATTGGCAGAGAATATGACAATATCCGATCCCAGTCTCTTTACCAACCAATCATTTACATTTTTCACACCGGTCAATTATTTTACATTTTGAAGAGGTTCATACTTCATACCAAAATATCAGATTTTCAAAATCATTCAATATTCAAGATAGAATATTATTCATACTAAAATCTCCATTTAAACCAATTAAAATCTTGAAACAATTCCAACTTTAATAATTTGAATACTAAAATAGTTAATAGTATATTTAAAATAGTTTAGATATATAATTTAAATAGTTTGATAACAAATAGTTTGTAATTAAAACAGAATTTATCAAGTTTATTAAAATATATAGTTAATTATAAAATGATTTATTGAAAATAATTTATAAAATAAAATAGTAATAAAGTAAAATAGTTTATAAAGAAAAATAATTATTATTATTAAAATAGTTTGTAAACTGATTTGAAATACTATAGTTGGAATTAGAATCGTTTCTCTAACATTGTTAATTAAACTGGAAGTCATATTTCAATCTTTAATTCAACCAACTCAATTTTCAATAATCCTATCGATTAAACTTCCAATTTACATTCATTTCAATTCGATCAAATTAATTCAAATAGTTACATTCCAAATCAGATTCTCATTTACAATGATTTCAATTTATAACAAATATCGAGATCACAATTCATATATAATTCAAATCAGTGTTGATTCATAATAAATTTCAAAAGTAGGTGAAACAATTCAATATCAATAAATTCGATTTACATTCAATTTCACTTTTATTTAGCTTTAGTTACAACACTAATTTATTTCCCTCTTTATTTATGTAATGACCCGGAAAATCCGAACCAACTAAAAATTCTTATTTTAAATAATTTGGTGGAAAAAATGTGGCAGAAATTTAAAATTTCAATTTTAAATAATATTAAAGCCAGTGAAAATAGTCAATTTTCAAACGATCTTTGTTTTCGATGAAACCACTTTTGTTGGAACCGGAATGTCAAATTATTACTAGGTTTCAATTTTTAGAATTTTCCGAATTAGTATGTGAGCGTGGCAAAGGAAAATATGTTTTGCCGGTTTCAGTCAAATTTAATCGACTGAAAAATAGCCATTTTTCCGACGGTCTCAGAATTCGACGAAATTAATTTTGTTAGGACCGTATCGTCATAACAAAGCCAAATATATTTTTTTTGGATTTTTCTGAGTTCGTATGTGGCCTCAGTGAATTTATTTGTGCGAAAGAATTAATTTAATAAAGAAATTAAATATTAAAATGAATAAAACAGGCCATAGACAGCCGTTTAGGCTGACGGGACCTGTCCCGTTGAATCCGGAATATGGGTTATTGGCTAGGGTCACTTTCTGCTGGACTGAAAATAGTATGGCTTAAAAGTTATGGATTTTTTTATAAAATTACACATAAAACATTATAAAAATAAGAAAATATTAAACCTAAAATACTATTCCCTCTTGTTTTAGCCGCCACCCACCCAAATCAATGGCCACCGTCCTCCAAACTTCCTCCACCAATTTCTCCTTCATCTTGATGAATTAAACCTCCTCACATATACCATATCGAAGAGAGTTTCCTCCTCTACATATCCATACGACTTGATCGTCCCCTAGTTGCCCGAACCGAGTGCACCAACGCCCCAAAACCCACCGCTTCACACCGTTGCTCAGGCCACCAGGGACCACCGAGCTCCTCCCCCTTCCAGGCGTGGCGGCGCCCCGCCTAGCCCGACACCGTGCCACCGTCCGATCCCCCTCCCGTGTCCTGTGTCGATCGCAAATTGCAGACCTAAGTTTGAAGGGTAGTTGAAACCAACGGCCGATACTTGGTATTGAGGAAGAAGAGGTTAATCCTCTTTAATTATTTTATTTATTTAATTTAAAATATTCCAACCTTAAATTAATCATAACTAATTCGTTTCAACTCAGAATTTGACGATTTCGGAAACATTGGAATCGTAACAGCAAATAGAACGTGTTGAGACTGATTGGAACATTTTTTGGACTATTTGAAATTTTGAACAAATCACGAACGACAGCGAGATTTCTAAATTTTGAATAATTAAATAATTTAATTATAGTTGTTATGTGGATCATTGTATGTTATTATTTCTGATCTGCGACGTTGTGACTGTTGTATGGTTATTAATATCGTTGTGATATCATGATATAGCCATGTTAGTTTAGATCTATAAATCCTGATGTAATCTCTATAAAGTTTTCATCTTTATTAGTTTTATTTTTATTTCATTTTCTATTTTTATTTTATTCCTTTATAGGAATGAAAAATTGAATCATGTTTGTTTTACAAACAAAAATGAAATTTTGAATCTTTATTTTGTTTTTACAAAATAAAATGAAAAATTGAATCTTTATTCTGATTTACCAAAGAAAGTTAAATCTTTATTTTTAATTCACAACATAAAATCAAAAGTTTGAATTTTTATTTTGATTTGCAAATAAACAAAAAGATTGAATCTTTATTTTGTTTTATGATTTATAAAATAAAGAAAGTTTAAATCTTTTAAATTTTAATTAAAAGATAAATTAAGATTAGATATTTTATTTCGATTTACAATATAAAATAAAGATTAGATATTTTATTTGGTTTACAAATAAAGATTAGATATTTTATTTGATTTACAAATAAAATAAAGATGAGACCTTTTATTGTGATTCATCTCATATATTGTGTTGTATGTGTGGACATTGAAATTACGACGTTGGGTAAATAGAAATGGTTAGACCAAAAACTATATTATTATATTTGTGGGTATTGAAACTACGATGTTGGGTAAATAAAAATGGTTAGACAAAAAACATTATTTTTGGTTATCATTCTTTGACACCAAATTGACATGTGAGTTAGATAGGAAAATATCCCCTATAAGATAAAAATGTGCATTAAATAAAGATAATTAGAAAATTTACATTTTTCTGATGTAATAAAGATAATTAGAAAATTTACATTTTTCTAATGTAATAAAGATAATTAGAAAATCTACATTTTTCTAATGTAATAAAGATAATTAGAAGATTTACATTTTTCTATGTAAAAATATAAGATTTACATTTTTTTATGTAAAAATAAAGGGTTTACATTTTTCTATGTAAAAATATAAGATTTACATTTTTCTATGTGCAGATGAAAGGTTTACATTTTTCTGTGTAACAATGAAAGGTTTACATTTTTCAATGTAATGGTAAAGAATTTACATTTTTTTCAATGTAAAAGAAAAAGAGATAAAATATTTACATTTTATAGAAGCATAAAAAGTATATTTTTATGTATTTAAAATGAATAGCATAAAAAGTATATTTTTATGTATTTAAAATGAATAACATAAAAAGTACATTTTTATGTGTTTAAACGAATAGAATAAAAAGTACATTTTTGTGTATTTAGAACAAATGGAAAAAAATGAATATTTTTATGTAATAAAAATATACATTGTTGAAATCGTCATTTTTGTCGCATTAGAATTGGCGGACAAAAATGTTATTTTTATTGAATATAAAAATATACATTGTTGAAATCGTCATTTTTGTCGCATTAGAATTGGCAGACAAAAATGTTATTTTTATTAAATATAAAAATATACATTGATGAAATTGTCATTTTTGTCGCATTAGAATTGACGAACAAAAATATTGTTTTTATAGAATCAGAAGAATGGATTATAATAATGAGAATCGCTATATGGTTTATATATAAATATAAATATAAAATTAAACGAAACGAGCGCGGCAGTTCGCGTATCGACAATCGTAATTGTAAATGATTATACCTAAAGATCCGACCGTTGGATTTTCCCAAAACTGGAACCGTTAGGACCGCTTTGGGAAGAGCTTTCCAACGATATAAATTTCATCAAAATCCGACGGTTAGATTTTAAGATATGTGTAAATCAAAATTTGGTAAAAACAGCGCTAGGGTCGCCCACTGACCCGAAGCGTCGTTTATTTATTTTGAGCTATTTCCAAATAAATAAAAATAGCGATAAATAGTTATAAATATATATGAAATGTTTTAAATTATAATTATGCGACAATTATTTGAAAAGACCGAGTTTAACTCATTTCAAATAATTGCACGACGATTAATTCAAAGATGTAAGAAGATGATGGTTGAAGACCGGCGATCTTCACATCGAATGGACGACGACTACTGATGCCTTGGACTGACTTGCTCCCAGGACGGGGTTGAAGCAGTAGTTGTCCGGACGTATGTGTTGGTCATGCGGATAAGCGAGCGCCTCTTTTGTGTCTCCGGTTCCGTTCAGACCCAGAACGGACTTGTAAATGGATGCGTGTCTGACGTTGGAGTTCATCCCATGTAATTAAATCGATTTGTATTAATATATGTCTGTTTGGTGGTGGAGAATCTATTCTCTGCTTAACACCCGGGTATATAGTAATGGTTATCGACCGCATGGCGTGAATTGTCAATGTGGCACGTCAAGATGCAATGATCAAGGCTTTGTTGAAAAGTAGACCTTGTGGCTGATGATCAAAGCATAGCCTGTTTAGGCATAGCTTTGTGTATAGCTTGACTTCGCGAGCCTCACACCCCGGTATGAGTCAAAAACGGGATATGGACCGTAGGGAGTGCATACGTTCCTTTCTAGCTAGAGGTGATGTTTGGCTTTAACACGGCCCGGCATTTTACTTATTTGGATTATGGATTGAGGTACCTCGGGTTTTTATAGGCCGGAAGTGGTCATACTATAGGTCCAAAGGGACTGGGAAACGTGTGTTCAGGCATAACTAATCCACTACCGTTAGGTGGGGACCGGCCCTACCGCATCCAAGGGTTCACTGCGGGGGATCCTGAGGCATTTGCTAGAGTGTCTCGAATCGGAAGAGGAAGATCCCTAACCTCGATTTCATGACAGAAAACCAATTTCAAATACGACATCACGGTCTTGATTGTAAACTTATATACGGCGACATAGTATATGGTATCTATGTCGTCTATGATTGATACATTTATGTTAAAGTATTTTAATACTGCTTAAACACTAATAATATTAAAATATTACTTTACACGTATTAAGCATGTTTGATCATCATAAGGGAAAACTCTATCCTCCTGTGTGCGTTGCATTGTGTGATAGGACTTGAGTCTTATGATGATTTCATTTTTCAAAAATCATTTCGTTGTTTTATATGAACTTTATTAAATTATGCACTGGCAATCCAATGGAGTAAACCCGTTCTGCGTTAGCGGCGTGGTCCTGTGATTCGCCATATTGATAGCTAGTATAGGAAGATTTCTCATACCAGTCCCATGACTGACTCGATGTTTGTTTCACTTTGCAAACTCCGGTGCCCTCTCTTTACACGGGCAGCCAATTGACAGGTTCAGGTGATACATTCTGATTGGAGCTTGCTTGGAAGGAAGAAGAAGAAGACCTTTTCTCTAGTTTTTACTTCTGCTTTGAGACATTTTATCTTCTGTAGCTTTGATGTATCTAATGGAGTTCGAGACTTGTTTCTTTTCCATTGAAACTTATTTCCCTTTTGTTGAGACTCTTTATTTAGCTAAGTTGTATCATGTACTGCGTACTCTGATGTATTGGATATTATGATGTTGATGACATTTATTTCCGCTGCAATGGTTTATGTGTTATGATATTATCTGAGATCTGTTGTTGTTATAAATATGTTGTATTCCAAATGATTATCCTTACTTTCGGTCCACGGAAGTTTGGGGTCATCATAGTTGGTATCGGAGCCTAAGGTTAACCTTAGCTACGGAATATAACATATTTAGAACAATTCGTCTAGATAGAATCCACATTATTCTAAGGCGAGTAGCTCATTAGAGATAGGACTAGTAATGTCCTAGAATAAGCACAGCAGAATAACACATATTTATCAGTCATTACATCATCATCTTTTCATCTTGTCCTTGTCTTATCTTTTCTTGAAAATTCTCATTTTTGTTGGTCTGACTCTTTCCTTGATGGTACAGACTGATTTAAATGGATACTAGAGCAAGAGCAGCCCGGGGCGGAGCCCGAGGTGGAGCTCGAGGCGGGGCTAGAGGAGGAGCCCGAGTAGGAGCTGGAGGGCAAGCTAGAGACGAGACCCCCATCACTCAGGAATAGCATACTTCAGAGGTCGTAGCACAACCACCTCCACCTCCACAGCCCTTCGATTTCGAGAGAATGTCAAAGAAATTCAAAAACCTAGGAGGTGTACCTTTCATGGGGCGAGAGTCTGCGATCCAAGCAGAAGCATGGCTTAAAGATTATGAAAAGATTCTAGAGGGCTTAGAACTGGAAGATCAGCGAAAGCGTTACCTGGAAGTATGGCAATTAAAAGAGGAAATCGGGCATTGGTGGGATACGATCAAGATCTGCAATGACGTGGCCAATATGTCTTGGGCCAAATTTAAGGAACTTTTCAATGAGAAGTATATACCCCCACAAGCTAGAGAGCGCCTGCGCGAGCAGTTCGTTAACCTGCAGCAAGGGAATATGACTGTTTCTGAGTATGTGAGGAAGTTTGATGAGCTTTCACGATATGCTCCTGGTTTGATTCATGATATAGCAGAGAAGAATAATTTTTTTATCAAGGGTCTGTCAAAGAAATATTTGAACTGAGTCACTGCTCATATCAAGCTTCCCTTCAATGAAGTAGTAGAGATGGCGTGCCGCAACGAGGAAAATGACGAGTCTGGACCGCAGGATAGAGGGAAAAGTCAAGGCAACAACCAGAAGGAATAGGCTAACAAGAAACCGGAGGCAAGCAATTCTTCTACCATTAAGCCCCAAGGGAAGAAGAGGGACATGAGCAAGGTGACATGCTATAACTGCGGCAAGATTGGGCATTTTGATTACAAGTGTAGAGCACCTAAAAAGGTCAAGAGAAATGATTCAGGACCAAGCCAAAACCGTAACCTGAATCCTCCGCATCGTGGCCAGAGTTCTCAGGACAAGAGGGAATGCTACAATTGTCATCAAAAGGGGCACATTAAGGCGAACTGCCCACTGCTAAAGAATGCTCAGGTGGCACATGATTATGAGGGAGCAGTTGCACCAGCTTCGACTGAGGGGCGTGGTAAACCCGATGTCTTAGGAGGTACGCTTAATATTAGGAACATCCCTATTACTGTCTTATTTGATACTGGTGCTACAAGAAGCTTTATTTCTAAAGATGCAAGTAAAAAGTTGAAACTGAAACCAAGAAAACTCAAAAATTTGATTAGAGCTAATAGTCCGATAGGAGGTTCCCTTATTCTAGATCAGTATTGTAAAGTGCTTATCTCCTATTCTCGCTATCAGTTTCCTTTTAATTTGATCATCATGGAGTTTTCTGGATATGACATCATACTTGGTATAGATTGGCAAGCAAAGTATGAGGCTGAGTTAGTATGCGCCGAAAGAATTGTCAAAGTTAAAACTAATCTTGGGAATGTATGTATCCCATGCCACAGCTCAGCCACCGACAGGAAAACATTCTGGTCTTCTCTAGAAGTTACCCCTACTTCTATTAAGGATATCCCTGTCGTCAAAGATTACGCTAATGTATTCAAAGAAGTTGTGGGCTTCCCTCCGCATAGAGAAATCAGCTTCAGAATTGATTTAGCCCTGAAAGCGAGGCTAGTCGTACATCCCATTCGGAGAATGTCGCCAAAAGAAAAGGAGGAGATGAGAAATCAAACTAAGCAACTTTTGTGGAAGGGTCTGATCAGGCCTAGCTTCTCAGAATGGGGTGCAGCATTGGTGTTCGTCCCAAAATCAGACGGTACTCTCAGGCTATGTGTAGACTACCGTGACCTCAACAAATAAACACTGAAAAACAAATACCCACTGCCTCGCATTGATGACTTGCTTGACCACTTGCATGGGGCACGAGTATTCTCTAGGATGGACCTAGCTACAGGCTTCCATCAACTTCGCATTGCAGAAGAATGTGTGCCTTTAACTGCTTTCAGAGGACTGGATATCTTTTATGAATGGCTAGTAATGCCTTTCGGTCTATGTAATGCTCCAGCATATTTTGTTGATTTGATGAATAGAGTGTTTAGAGATGTTTTAAATAAATTTGTGCTCGTGTTCATCGATGACATCCTCATCTTTATTAAATCAACTGCGGAGCACGAACAGCATCTCAGAGAAGTCTTGGAGATTTTACGAAGAAATGTGCTGAAAGCCAAATTTTCCAAATGCATATTCTGGCAAGAAAAGGTGAAATTCCTCGGCCATGTTGTATCAAAGGAAGACATCTCCGTAGATCCAGGAAAGATCTCAGCCATCCAAGAGTGGAAACAGCCTAGAACTCCCATAGAGGTCAGAAGTTTCTTAGGACTGGCTGGCTATTATCGGAAATTTGTCAAAGATTTTTCGAAGGTAGCTTGCCCATTGACAAACCTGACCAAAAAGCATACGAAATTCAATTGGACACCGGATTGCGAGGCAACTTTCCAAGAGCTAAAGAAGAGTTAGAACAATGCTCCTGTGTTGACCATCATAGATGGCAATCAGGATTTGAAGTTTGGACCGACGCTTCTAAGCAAGGTTGTTTCTTTTATAAATTAACATGTCAGAGATAACATTTTCCTTTAATATCAAATCTCATTTTAACATGTTATCCCTTATTTATTTAAGATATTGGTGCGGTGCTGATGCAAAGAGGCAGAGTAGTCGCATATGCTAGCCGCCAGCTGAAACCGCATGAGAAGAATTACGTCACGCATGATCTTGAGCTAATGGCCATTGTGTTTGCTCTTAAAATATGGAGGCATTATCTCTTGGGTGAGAAGTTTGAAATTTACGATCACTAATCCTTGAAACATCTTTTTACCCAAAAATATTTGAATATGAGGCAGCAACGCTGGGTCGAATTTCTTGCATCACATGATCTGGATATCCTATATACTCCAAGGAAAGCCAACGTTGTGGCCGATGCGCTCAGTAGAAAGAATGCAGATGATGACAAGCTTATTCTCGCCAATCTCATTATCACTCCTACTCTGATTGATAAAGTCTCTGCTCTTCAGAAGGATGATAAATTTATTCATAGGATTATCAAAAGAATTCAGGATGGCGAAACTACGAGTTTCCAAATTGACGACAAAGGGGTTCTGAGGCTATTAGGCCGAATCTGTGCCCCATACGACTCTAAGCTCAGAAGGGAGGTTATGGATGAATGTCATAAATCTAAGCTTAGTGTTCACCCTGGAGTGAGCAAGATGTATCACGACCTCAAGCGCACATTTTGGTCGAGGTCCATGAAGAGAGATATTTCTATTTACGTTGCTAGATGTCCCACTTGTCAGCAAGTTAAAAGTGATCAACAGAAGTTGGCCGGTTTGTTGCAACCACTGGGAGTTCCAAGTTGGAAGTGGGAGGAAATTTCTATGGACTTTATAGATGGCATGCCCCGCAGAAGAAAAGGGAATGATAGCATATGGGTGATTGTGGATCGCTTAACAAAATCTGCCCATTTCATCCCTGTCAGGTCCAATAGAACAGCTCGAATTTTGACGCAACTTTATCTTAAAGAGATAGTCAGGCTACATGGGGTTCCCCAAAGCATTGTCAGTGATAGGGATACATTATTTACCAGCAAATACTGGGAAGCTTTCCAAGAAGAGCTTGGGACCAAGTTGAATCTGAGCTCTGCCTATCACCCTCAGACGGATGGCCAGACTGAGAGGGTGAACCGTGTTTTGGAAGACTTGTTGCGAGCTTGCATTCTTGATTATGGCGGTTCATGGGAGGATCACTTGCACTTGGTGGAATTCTCCTATAATAATAGCTACCAAGCAAGCTTGAAGATGTCACTGTTTGAATTACTATATGGCAGGCCATGCAGATCTCCGGCATGTTGGGTGGAGACAGGCAATCGACTAGTCTTGGGCCCCGACATGGTTCGTGAAGCATCGGATAAGGTTGACTTGATTAAGAAACGCTTTTTGACTGCTTAGAGCCGACAGAAGAGCTATGCAGACCAGCGAAGAAGAAATCTAGAATTCTCTATGGGTGATCGAGTATACTTGAAGGTTTCTCCTTTGAGAGGCGTGATTCGCTTTGGGAAGACGGGAAAGTTGGCACCGAGATTCATTGGTCCATTCCCTATCCTAGAAAGGATTGGTACTCTCGCATATAGAGTGCAGCTACCTGACTAGTTGTCAGGGGTGCATGATGTATTTCATGTGTCTCAACTCCGCAAGCATGTGCATGATCCAGATCTGATTGAGGATGAATTAAATCAACAGGTCCGGGATATTGCTCCAAATCTAACAGTGAGAAAAGACCCGATAAAGATCATTGGCAAAGAAACCAAAATTTTGAGGAACAAGAGGATCAACCTAGTTAAAGTTCAATGGAGTGGGGATCCTAGAGACTGCACTTGGGAGATAGAGGATAGCATCAAAAAGGCTTACCCCAAGTGCAGAGTGGATATCTCCAAATAACTCTCGTGTTAAGGTACATTTACCACAATTTACATTTTCCGTCTTGTTTCCTACTTTACTTTGTTTCCTTTTTTAGGACGAAAAACTCTTAAGTGGGGGAGATTGCAACGACCTGAAAAATCCGAACCAACTTAAAATTTTTATTTTAAATAATTTGGCGGAAAAATGTGGCAGAAATTAAAATTTTCAATTTTAAATAATATTAAAGCCAGTGAAAATAGTCAATTTTCAAACGATCTCTGTTTTCGATGAAACCACTTTTGTTGGAACCGGAATGTCAAATTATTGCTAGGTTTCAATTTTTAGAATTTTCCGAATTAGTATGTGAGCGTGGCGAAGGAAAATGTGTTTTGTCGGTTTCAGTCAAATTTAATCGACTGAAAAATAGCCATTTTTCAGACGGTTTCAGAATTCGATGAAATTAATTTTTTTAGGACCGTATCGTCATAACAAAGCCAAATATATTTTTTTTGGATTTTTTTGAGTCCGTATGTGGCCTCAGTGAATTTATTTGTGCGAAAGAATTAATTTAATAAAGAAATTAAATATTAAAATGAATAAAACAGGCCACAGACAGCCGTTTGGGCTGACGGGACCTGTCCCGTTGGATCCGGAATATGGATTATTGGCTAGGGTCACTTTCTGCTGGACTGAAAATAGTACGGTTTAAAAGTTACGGATTTTTTTATAAAATTACACATAAAACATTATAAAATCAGAAAATATTAAACCCTAAAATACTATTCCCTCTCGTTGTAGCCGCCACCCACCCAAATCCATGGCCACCGTCCTCCGAACTTCCTCCACCAATTTCTCCTTCATCTTGACGAATTAAACCTCCTCACATATACCATATCGAAGAGAGTTTCCTCCTCTACATATCCATACGACTTGATCGTCCCCTAGTTGCCCGAACCGAGAGCACCAACGCCCCAAAACCCGTCGCTTCGCACCATCGCTCAGGCCACCAGGGACCACCGAGCTCCTCCTCCTTCCAGGCGTGGCGGCGCCGTCCCTAGCCCGACACCGTGCCACCGTCCGATCCCCCTCCCGTGTCCTATGTCGATCGCAAATTGCAGACCTAAGTTTGAAGGGTAGTTGAAACCAAAGGCCGATACTTGGTATTGAGGAAGAAGAGGTTAATCCTCTTTAATTATTTTATTTATTTAATTTAAAATATTCCAACCTTAAATTAATCATAACTAATTCGTTTCAACTCAGAATTTGACGATTTCAGAAACATTGGAATCGTAACAACGAATAGAACGTATTGAGACTGATTGGAACCTTTTCTGGACTATTTGAAATTTTGACCAAATCACGAACGATGGTGAGATTTCTAAATTTTGAATAATTAAATAATTTAATTATATTTGTTATGTGGATCATTGTATGTTATTATTTTTGTATGTTATTATTTCTGATCTTCGATGTTGTGATTGTTGTATGGTTATTAATATTCGTTGTGATATCATGATATAGCCATGTTAGTTTAGATCTATAAATCCTGATGTAATCTCTATAAAGTTCTCATCTTTATTATTTTTATTTTTATTTTATTTCTATTTTTATTTTTATTCCTTTATAGGAATGAAAATTTGAATCTTTTTTGTTTTACAAACAAAAATAAAATTTTGAATCTTTATTTTGTTTTTACAAAATAAAATGAAAAATTGAATCTTTATTATGATTTACCAAAGAAAGTTAAATCTTTATTTTTAATTCACAACATAAAATCAAAAGTTTGAATTTCTATTTTGATTTGCAAATAAACAAAAAGATTGAATCTTTATTTTGTTTTATGGTTTATAAAATAAAGAAAGTTTAAATCTTTTAAATTTTAATTAAAAGATAAATTAAGATTAGATATTTTATTTTGATTTACAATATAAAATAAAGATTAGATATTTTATTTGGTTTACAAATAAAGATTAGATATTTTATTTGATTTACAAATAAAATAAAGATGAGACCTTTTATTGTGATTCATCTCATATATTGTGTTGTATGTGTGGACATTGAAATTACGACGTTGGGTAAATAGAAATGGTTAGACCAAAAACCATATTATTATATTTGATATTGAAACTACGATGTTGGGTAAATAGAAATGGTTAGACAAAAACCATTATTTTTTGTTATCATAATTTCACACCAAATTGACATGTGAGTTAGATAGGAAAATATCCCCTATAAGATAAAAATGTGCATTAAATAAAGATAATTAGAAAATTTACATTTTTCTAATGTAATAAAGATAATTAGAAAATTTACATTTTTCTAATGTAATAAAGATAATTAGAAGATTTACATTTTTCTATGTAAAAATATAAGATTTACATATTTCTATGTAAAAATAAAGGGTTTACATTTTTCTATGTAAAAATATAAGATTTACATTTTTCTATGTGCAGATGAAAGATTTACATTTTTCTATGTAACAATGAAAGGTTTACATTTTTCAATGTAAAAGTAAAGAATTTACATTTTTTTTTCAATGTAAAAGAAAAAGAGATAAAATATTTACATTTTATAGAAGCATAAAAAGTATATTTTTATGTATTTAAAATGAATAACATAAAAAGTATATTTTTATGTATTTAAAATGAATAGCACAAAAAGTATATTTTTATGTATTTAAAATGAATAGCATAAAAAGTACATTTTTATGTGTTTAAACGAATAGGATAAAAGGTACATTTTTGTGTATTTAGAACGAATGGAAAAAAAATGAATATTTTTATGTAATAAAAATATACATTGTTGAAATCGTCATTTTTGTCGCATTAGAATTGGCGAACAAAAATATTGTTTTTTATAGAATATGAAGAATGGTTTTTAATAATGAGAATCGCTATATGGTTTATATATATAAATATAAATATAAAATTAAACGAAACGAGCGCGACATTTCGCGTATCGACAATCGCAATTGTAAACGATTATACCGAAAGATCCGACCGTTGGATTTTCCCAAAACTAGAACCATTAGGACCGCTTTGGGAAGAGCTTTCCAAGGATATAAATTTCATCAAAATCCGACGGTTAGATTTTAAGATATGTGTAAATCAAAATTAAGTAAAAACAGTGCCAGGGTCGCCCACTGACCCGAAGCGTCGTTTATTTATTTTGAGCTATTTTCAAATAAATAAAAATAGTGATAAATAGTTATAAATATATATGAAATGTTTTAAATTATAATTATGCGACAATTATTTGAAAATACCGAGTTTAACTCATTTCAAATAATTGCACGACGATTAAATCAAAGATGTAAGAAGACGATGGTTGAAGACCGGCGATCTTCACATCGAATGGACGACGACTACTGATGCCTTGGACTGACTTGCTCCCAAGACGGGGTTGAAGAAGTAGTTGTCCGGACGTATGTGTTGGTCGTGCGGATAAGCGAGTGCCTCTTTGGTGTCTCCAGTTATGTTCAGACCGAGAACGGACTTGTAAATGGAAGCGTGTCTGACGTTGGAGTTCATCTCATGTAATTAAATCGATTTGTATAAATATATGTCTGTTTGGTGGTGGAGAATCTATTCTCTGCTTAACACCCGAGTATAAAGTAATGGTTATCGATCGCATGGCGTGAATTATCAATGTGGCACGTCAAGATGCAATGATCAAGGCTTTGTTGAAAAGCAGGCCTTGTGGCTGATGATCAAAGCACAGACTGCTTAGGCATAGCTTTGTGTACAGCGTGACTTCGCGAGCCTCACACCCCGGTATGAGTCAAAAACGGGATATGGACAGTAGGGAGTACATACGTTTCTTTCTAGCTAGAGGTGATGTTTGGCTTTAACACGACCCGGCATTTTACTTATGTGGATTATGGATTGAGGTACCTCGGGTTTTTATAGGCCGGAAGTGGTCATACTATAGGTCCAAAGAGACCGGGAAACGTGTGTTCAGGCATAACTAATCCACTACCGTTAGGTGGGAACCGACCATACCGCATCCAAAGGTTCACTGCAGGGGATCCTGAGGCATTTGCTAGAGTGTCTCGAATCGGAAGAGGACGATCCCAAGCCTCGATTTCATGACAGAAAACCAATTTCCAATACGACATCACGGTCTTGATTGTAAACTTACATACGGCGACATAGTATATGGTACCTATGCCGTCTATGATTGATACATTTATATTAAAGTATTTTAATACTGCTTAAACACTAATAATATTAAAATATTACATTACACGTATTAAGCATGTTTGATCATCATAAGGGAAAACTCTATCCTCCTGTGTGCGTTGCATTGCGTGATAGGACTTGAGTCTTATGATGATTTCATTTTTCAAAAATCATTTCGTTGTTTTATGTAAACTTTATTAAATTATGCACTGGAAATCCAATGGAGTAAACCCGTTCCGCGTTAGCGGCGTGGTCCTGTGATTTGCCATATTGATAGCTAGTATAGGAAGATTTCTCATACCAGTCCCATGACTGACTCGATGTTTGTTTCACTTTGTAAACTCGGGTGCCCTCTCTTTACACGGGTAGCCAATTGACAGGTTCAAGTGATACATTCTGATTGGAGCTTGTTTGGAAGGAAGAAGAAGAAGACCTTTTCTCTAGTTTTTACTTCTGCTTTGAGACATTTTATCTTCTGTAGCTTTGATGTATGTAATGGAGTTCTAGACTTGTTTCTTTTCCATTAAAACTTATTTCCCTTTTGTTGAGACTCTTTATTTAGCTAAGTTGTATCCTGTACTGCATACTCTGATGTATTGGATATTACGATGCTGATGATATTTATTTCCGCTGCAATGGTTTATGTGTTATGATATTATCTGAGATATGTTGTTGTTATAAATATGTTGTATTCCAAATGATTATCCTTACTTTCGGTCCACGGAAGTTTGGGGTCATCACAATTTATATTCCAAAAATTCAAAGTTCAAGTTCAAAGAAAAATAAATTATAAAACAACGCTTATATTGTCTTTAAAGCAATATTTAAAAGTTCATGGTTAAAACAAATTTTATTTAACCAACCGGTGTCTGTATATAATTTTCTATCCTATGGCCAAGTGATACTAAAATTTAATTTTAGTACTTTGGGAGAGGATATATATCATTTCAATCCAAATCAGTGTCATAGGTATTTATCATTCCAACCTATGTTCTTAATTCATTTTAAAGATTAATACCGGGTTTATTTGATGCCCGTAACATCTAAGGTAAATGATTGGGATTAATCAGCACAAACAATGGTCATATACAAATAAATATGAATATCAGGTAAACTAACACAATTAACATCAATTTGTCAAACATATCAGATTCAAGCAATTCATCACACCAATATATACAAACAGTTCAATATCGTAAATTTTTACTAGTTATCAGATGATGTTTTTTTCAAAAAAAACTGGCAATTAAATGTCAAATTTTAACTTAACTGCAAAACAGTCAAATTTAACTACACTATCAATGCAAATAAATTCAAATATGCAATTTACACTATCAAACATCAATCAATACAATCATATCAGGACATGATATTAACTTAACTAATATTAAAATATTTAGTTAGATGTGAGTGAGTTTAATCACTCACCTTTGGTTCTGAACACGTTTAAACTCCAAAATAGTCCCAAAATTTGACAGTCTCATGATCATTCGGAACCAACGACATTGCGAAGAGCTCGTCGATACGATTCCAACGCAACAAACCGCGTGTCATTCTGAAGTCGTATGCAAAAGTTATACGTGTTTTACTATTGAAAATTAAATAAATAAATAAAAACGAAAATGGACCCAAAAAAAAAAAAAACTTGCCACATCATCCTCTCTTCCATCCAAATACTACTCACGCTACAGCAAGACCCGAGCTATTTCATGGCTGAAAAGAATGTAACTTTACTCTTCCATTTCTCCTCGTTCACATAACGAAAACTCAAACTAACGGAATCATCTCTTCGCAAACTCTTCCAACTCATCATCGCCTGGTCATGCTCGCAGTCACTTACAAAACTCGTCTCCAACACCTCCTCACGTTAACATGTACAGGTTGCGACAAAAAATTTCCCGAATCCCACCAAAATTTGTAGCAAGATGCTATCCATCCCCATGAGTCCAAATATGATAACCATTCCACAAACAGATCTCTATACTATTCCCAATACTCAACCCAAGTTTATGCTCTTTACTGCAAAAATTTTGTCCATCTTACAAACTTGATCGCACCACCTAGAACTAGGCTACAAATAGATCTTGCCTTAAGAAACTTAACGAAACAAGTTTCATGATTTTAGAAGGAGCGGATTTTCAGTAATGAATTTTTGAAGGCTAAAATAGAGTGGCGGCCATTTTTATTGCGGTTACAGTAAATAAATAGAAGAATTTGCTGACAACGGAAAAGGGAAAGGACATATTAGGGTATGAACAAAATTAAATGTGTATTTAGGCAATAAGTTTCAAAGGTTTATTTATCCATTAAAGCATTCCAATTTTCGTTTTCATCCTTAATTCAATACCTATTTTAAATTTAATTCCAAAGGTTATAAGTTTAAGTTCAGGTCTATCCTATAAATTGTATTAGTTATGTGAATCATTTTCCTTATATGATAAATATTCAGATTTAATTATTCAACAAAATTTCAATTGAACGATAAACTTTAAAATAATTCATTTATTTTAAGTCTTAATAACTTAATAAATCAATTCTTCATTTACATTCAAATTTCCATTTTTATATTATTATTACAGATTTTCAATTTGAATTACAATTATAAATGAATTAAGTCAATTTCACACAAGTAATTTAATATTAAATTTCAACTTCCAATTTTTATCAAAATAACTAACTCGATATTTTAATTGCGATCAATGTAAGTCATTATTGTTATGACAAGTTGAATTTCGTTATCTGAATAATTCAGTTAAGTTTTCATCATAGAATTACACAATTAAATCATTAAAGTTAAATTATATATTTCCAATTCTCAACAATTACATACTAACCAAATTTATAGCAATATTTACAATCAATGGAGATTATTACATTTATAACAAGTTGAGATTCATTATATACACAAAATGAATTATATTCCTTATATTCACAAATATAAATTTTCAATATATAAATGGAGTTTCAAAATTAGTTTATCCATTCCATATATTGTTATTTCAATATTAGTTTCAAAATTAATGTAAATAAATTACCAAACACAAATTATTATCGTATATAATTATTGAAATTCATCGTTAAACAAGTCAAATCAAGTCCATATCTTAACAATTTATGATATAACTCATAATTTTTTAATATTTAAAATAATTGTAAAAAGAAATCACATTAAATTTAATAATTCAAATCGTCGCAAACCTTGGGATGTTACAATTCTTCCTTGGATACCCATAGAAAAACGATTTTTCATTATATGTATTTATTTCTTTATATGGTGTTTATAATGCATATTTATGTTATGTATTTGGGTCTTGCAAGTTAAAAAATATGATAATTTATTTGCACATTTTAATACAAATTATTATGTTTCGTAACTACAATAACAATGCAAAGTCAATAGCATTCCTTTGCATGTAAATGTCAATTATTATTATTAAACTAAAGCGAGCCCATGCTACGCACACGGCCATTTGCCAAACTATTAATAAACAATGAAATATTTTTTTAAGTTTATTGATAATATGATTCTCATTCATGTGGCATTCCTTTTATAGCATATTTCCTTAAATATTTTGTGAGTTGGAACAGTCAAACATGCTTTCTGAAACAAAAGTAAGAAGGCAGCATGCAGTTTCACCCGCTTTCAGATTGCATTATCATAGATTCAAAAATAACATGTATAAGAGTGACAAACTGCTAGACTGAAAATTTGTACAGGTAAAAATCACGATGAGATTGATCAGAGGACAACCTTAAAAATCTTGAATACTTGTAAATATGCAACCTCAATACACAATTGTGGTACATAATACGTAAGTATTTGTAATGTACCGCATAGCATGTGGCTAGTATACAAATTTATTTAAAAAAAAAAGGGAAAAAGAAGCAAATGGATAATGATAAATAAATCGCAGAGCTTTATACGCTTTGAATCTTCTTTAGCTTGGCGTGCAATGCTCAACGATGTAAGGTAGGTAGGTTGCATTTGTAAGCTATTTCCTTTGAGATTGTCTTCCTTATGTATTTCCATTTTTTTCTTGTTCGGTAATGCTCTTGGTATATAATGTTCAACTGTGCTTCAAGATTATCTTTTTCTATATTGCCTACGAATAACTTCAACAAAAATCAAAGAGTCCAGTATAAGTTTAAAACTTTGTAGGTAAAAATTAATCTGGGATGCATGTGATAGTAAATTAATATTGCTTTCCCATATAACTCACTTCAACATAGGGAAAATAGATCTGCATCACAAAGTGGACCACTACTAAGTAAACAAAAAAAAAACTAATATAATTATTTTCCAAAATAGCTAGATACAAATATTCTCTGCAATGCATACGTCAAATAATGTATATCAAATATCAATGTTTGCTAAATGACAATTCTTGATTCCCGCCAAGAATAATCCTGCTGGAATAACAGTACTAATATATAGTAGTTGTAGAAAAAAATTAATTTATAGCCCCAACATGATAAATTTGTAAATTTCTTTTATAGCCGATGCTAATTATTACCATATTAGACAGATAGAAGTAGAAATCTCTTATTTTGATACATTGGGCATGCTAAAAAGCTTCAGTAATTTCTATATTAATGAACACTAACACAAACCATAGATAACCCGTTTATGTTCCTTTTTACTTCTATATTAATGCTAATTTATATGTAATTACTGATGAATTTGACTAAAATTTTGGCTAAACTTCCTTAGGAAGGCCATTTCCTACTGTGTGCCTCTTTCAGCAATGAGTCGATAATAATTAGTTTGAGTATTAATTAAAAACACTTAAGACTAACCAGTGCTACGGTTTGAATAAATGTCTGAACGGTGAATAATTGAGCTAAGATTTTGAATATGCTACGGATGTCGGAACGAGCTCAAATTTTGGATAGGTCCTTAAATATATGTGGATTTAATATATACAAATTCTTGTTCGATTTGGATCGCCGTAGCTCACGGACCGGCAGGGGTGCTAAAGGGGTGCTCACAAACAGGGGTGCCCCCGATCGCTCCTCATACATACATACATACATACATACATATATATATATATATATACACACACACACATACATACATATGCATGTATGTATAATATACATGTATATATATAATTTGAGTTACATACACGTGACAGGAATATGAACGGTTCTAATGTTAGTGAATAATTATGATTATGCTGTAAATTTGATTAACAAAGGTCAAAATAGAATGTTCTGGTCGAAGATTTTTTTTCCAAAGATTTCCTAGTTTGAGCTTTTGCTTTATCTTAACTACAACCATTTAATTTTAGTTAAACCATAATATACATGTCGCTATTAATGTATTGAATGATATATCTGTATTTTTTATAATATTTTACTATATCAATATCATATGAATGCAAGTGCATTTTCGTCGTAAATAATTTGCATGAAGCAGTTTCAATGAGAACTTGGATAAACGTAGCATTTTAGTTTTTTTTGTCATAAGCGCTACTAATGCTGTTGGGATAAAAGTTCATAACGCATAAGATATAAGAATGAAATATTATTGTTTGATTCTTATATGTATATGAGTAAATACTAAATCATAGGTTCTCCCAGTCCAGGAATATACATCTTCAATAATTTCATGGAAAATAAGCACTGCTATCTAGGCTAACTAATGTTTCTATATAAAAGTGCATCCACGAATGAATGCGAAGGGGCTTAGTATTTTCATGCCTGCTTGGTACTTTAATCACAATTGTTTTTTTATCTGCTGTCTTAGCTAATGTCTCCCAAATACATTCATTTACAAATGACTAATTACCATAAAAGTTTGATATATAAATGCAAAGTTTTAAGCTCAACATACAGCCGAGATATTTATAATTAATCAGTTATTCTAAAGCCATGCATTTTTGTTGAAACGGTCAATGCACAAAAAAATATGTCAATAAGAGTAAAAGGATGTAGTTTAAATTCTATTGAAGTCGTGACCTTAATCTTTATTTTTTGTTTCTTACATATGAAGATGTATCTTCCTTCTTAAATATAATGGGTCAAGTTAATTAAGAAACCCCCTATGCATTGTTCATTTAGTGTGGAATTTTTTTTCTAAAAATTTATATTAAAACATATTAAGTATTACGGAAACTACAAAGCCCTTTTTTTAAAAAAAAAAAAAAAAAAACAATACAGAAGCATGTGAAGTTGTATTTATTTATTTCTTCTCCCTCGTACTATGTTTTTTGATCGCGTGAAAGGATCTGATCTATGGATTATGTTTCGTTAAAGTGAAATCCTGAATGTGGAACATGTTATATTAATAGGTTCAAATGAATGGCTCATCTAAAATATCACTCAAATCTTTTAATTGTTAATAAATATAAACGCTTTTTGGCCCATAAGGTGATGATAAATGAATATCTTTTTCTGATATATTATTTCAGTTTTTTAATTGTGGAGTTTATTAAATATATAATTGTTCAGAAAAAGGAAAAATATGGTCCAACATAAAATGGAAAAGACCAAAAGCGCAAGGTCTGTTACAACTTGTTTGTTTACTTACATCATTAATAATAAATTTATAAACTTGCAAATTTATCATTTTCTCATCTACAACAAAAGGAAGAAAACTAAAAAAAAAAAACTCTAGTCCTATCTTTCAATGCTACTTTCTCTAGTTAATAATCTTTTAGATTCTACATTGAAATTGAAAACACGTCTAACTCATACACAATCATCACCATTTTAGTGAACGCTATTTTGTATGATGACTACTGACAATGTGAACATTGAAATAAAAATAAAAATGGATAGATGCATTATACCTTATTCAAAAACCAAATGCAAATAACACATGAAATGCTTTTATTGAAATGCTCCAATTTTTTTGGGAACATGGCTAAGAAAATCAAAAATTGCATTGTATATATTCAACTATGGACGTTAAATCAGCAAAATAGATGTGCACATGTATTACCACAACATGTCCCTAATGTGGATGTTGTACAACGAAGTGCAATGCAACATCTGCATGATTACATTAACAACCAAATGAATTACATGCTTAGATTTCTTCTACAGCGAAGGGCCTAATGCACTTTGTTTCAAGATTAACAAAGTTGGTTAACAAACTCGGCTAATTTTATTTATAACTTGTTAACTTGCTTTCGAGCTATTACAACAATGGATTTGGGTACAAAACAATGTGAATAAAGTGTTGCACTAAAATTAATTTAAAATTCCATATTAACTTGTTGGAGGTAATATAATTTTTCCATGTGAATACTATATAAACATTTAGAAGCAAGAGTTAAAAATCAGAACCAGCAAATAGAGACGCGGATCATTTAAAATTAATATTATATAAATCAAATCAAATTTTGACTATAAAAACTCACATTGATAGTATGATAAAGTGAATGGAATCATTTATATAAAATTATTGTTTATATGTAGAAATGATTCATAAATAATGACCCATCTTAAAAAATAAACATCTTGGTAACATGGCTACGTCTACTTCAACCATCTTTATAATAGAAAATCCCTCCTTTTTTTCATCACATATGCATCATGTATTTCTTATAGTCAATCATTTTATGTTTACTGAAGGGTTTAGAACTTGTAGATTTTACAAACAAATAACTGATATGTTGTTCTTTAAATTAATATTTTAAAACTATTTTCATACAATCGACATCTTACCATTCATGATACCAAAAATAGAGATTAAATGAATTTATATAGCTAAATCATGTGAATTTTCCAAATTGGGTAAATACTTCATACTGCATAATAAAAAAGATAAATTCTTAAGTAAGGTGAATACATTAAATATGTTAAATTAGATAAATTCCACGACATTTCCAAATAAACATAACCAAATCCACTACAAATATAATAAGATTAGATGAGTTCCACGTGATAAAAACAACAATATGCATTAATTAGAAGACCACTTGATGCTAATTTATAAGTACGTGGCTTATGTCAAAATATAACAAATATAAAATTTTAAGTACATACACAACCTAACACAGCATGTAATAGGATAAACAGTGGCAGTTGTCCAGATATGAACTGAAATGAACACCTCATTGGAATTATTATTCCATTGTACTAATATATGCAATTATTAATCTATGAATACAAATCATAGATGTAACATTATCTAAAAACTCAACCCGAGGCTATTATCATGCATTTTGTAGTAACATTGGTTGACATCACTTTGTGTTGATCAAGGGAATGTTAGTTGTGATGATTAAGAAAACTTCTTATATTAATGTAGAAAATGTATCTCTTGTAGTGTGATGTTCGTCACAGGCCCCTATCTTATGTTTAAGGCCAAATTCATCCTTTTTGTCAAATGCGACTGAACCAGTTGTGTGGTCCATTGTCTAAACCACACAAAGTAATACTTCAATTGCTAACATAATTAGTTAGTTAACCATGCAAAAACTTGACATTGATAATTTTACCTAATTTTTTTTCCATCCAAGACCTATAAGAAAATTATAAGCTCTATGCAGGCCTGTTATAAATTAAAATTTTCTATTCATGTACTCAAAAATGATGTAATTGAATTTGGGATGGCTATGTGTTACATACCGCCTTTACATTATAATTTTTTATGATAACTACTCTTGAATCGTTTGTATAATAAGAAAACATAATAACAAAATAAATAAAGAAACTAAGTAGTAAGAATGCATATAATAATAATTAAAATGAGTATGATAACAAATACTGCAAATAATTAAAGAAACAAAAATGAAAAATTAACCAAGTTAAAATGAGTATGACCTTGGATTCATAGAACGATCAAACACTTACTGCAAATAATTTTGAAATCATTTAAAATCAAATTGGATGGCAAAAATAAATAAAAACTATTGAAGACAATGCCTTTCAGATGATAACAAATATCGGAAAAATTTCTAGCTTAAATGACAGAACATAAGGTTGCAAACCTGCAACATAACAACCGTTGATCGTCCTAAAGTTGCACCAAAACCAGCATAATATCACAAAATCAGCAGACTTGACAATAAAACTCCAATAACCTTAGTCACAGATGCACTGCCTGCACCCTGACACTGCAGTCCAGAAATTCGAGCTGAAGCACTGGAAGATGGATTAATTGATGTGCCATCAAATGTGCCGTTTTTTCTCACCTATGCCAAAAACACAATCAATTCCAGAATTAATACAAGTGGAAGTTACTTGCAATTGCACATCAAGATAATTCAGCATGTTGACAACACAAAATATAAATAGTGGTGATGTAGTATACAATGAAAAAGTACAAATTTAAGGTCAACATAAATTAACAGAGAACGAATGCAGAACAGCAAAAGAAGTAAGGATATTACTACTCATGAAGTAAGATAAAGCAGATGCCACGTTGGGCATACAAATTTTTACAAATAGAGCAAATTCTAAATATCAATTCTCCAGATCATCGATTCCTCAATGGTACCTCTAACCATATACAGAAATAAAACTCTTGGACGATCGTACCAACAATACCAAAATCAAAAGCAAAATATACCTTTCAGATGTGAACCAAGTTGGTTTTCTAGTAGCGATAGCCTCCACATCATCAGCCATAGTAATCGTCTTTAATTTGGGATCCAAAATTGATTTTGAATCCAAAGCCTAACCTACTTTCTCCACTTGTTTCAGTTACCCATCAGAATCTCCCCCTATAAGCAAAGGAATCCATAATACTTAATTCTTTCGAATGGTGCCGAATCTAATTTGATAGAAGGGAAGGACGGATCAAACTTGAGAATAAGGAAGCTTTCCATGGTTCCTCCAATCCGTTGCAATAGCGTATTAAATTTCCAGATCCGAATCAAGGTTAACCCTCAGCCCCTAGGTTGAAGTAAACTTAGGTAGCTGCAAGCAGTACCGACAGTGAGTCATGAAGAAATCGATGAATTTCACGCAGAATAGATGAATCGTGTAGGTGCGTTTGGGCTTTAACAAAAATCGGTTTTCGTATCAGAGTATTGTGAAGGATTTTTTTTTGATTTGGCCCCCTTTTATAAACTTATAACACATTTAGCCTTGTTTGAAAACTTATTACGGCCGTAGTCTGGTTTATGTCACATCAGCTAAAAACAGTTATTTAACATTGCGTTATTTGAAATAACGCGTGAAGCGTTATTCAAGATAATGCAAACATGTTTTTAAGTTTAACTCCCGTGATTCTCTGTAGAACACAGGAGCGTTATCTTAAATAACGCTAGCGAGCGTTATCTTGAATAACGCAAATGTTTAGCGGTAATCATTTTTGGAAGAACAATTTAATGCGTTATTTAGAATACCGCTCGAAAGCGTTATCCTAAATAACGCAGATATAAAATAATGGTGTGCTAAGTCTTACAGTTTCCTTTTGCGTTATTTCAAATAACGCTTCACGCGTTATTTGAAAAGACGCGCTGACGTGATATACAGTCACCCGAGAGTCTCTTCCTCCTCACTTTTTTACTTTCTACATATTGAAAAAAAGAAACCCAATACCTTAAATCAAATTCCGAAATTAAACAAATCATTAATTTTAGCTCTGATCTAGCAGCAATTTCAGATTTACGTCAACTGGACTCTATTCTCCATCGTTTGATTCATCACTAGGTTTGAATTTCAAAACCCTAAATCTTAGTTTTTCTGGATCTATAACTTTTGGTAATATATTCTTTTATGTTATTGTAAATTAGAATGGCTCCTAAGTTTATTGCGATTCTATGCTACTTTGATGGTGAGTTGGTTGTTGATGATAGAAAGTGTGGGAAATACGAAGGTGGATCTTTCAAACCTGTAAAAGTTCTGATAGGGTGTAACTTGCAGCAATTAAAAGCCTCAATATTCAAGTCAACAATGATTAATGCAGAGCAATTTGATATTGAGTTAGTATGCAACTGGCCGACTGATTCTGGTTCTAAGGCAATTAAAATTGCTGACGATGGTGATGTTGAGTTAATGTTTTCTGTTGTTTGTAAGACTATAGAGTTATTTGTTGTGAAAACGACAAAGTTAATGGTAGAAGCACTTGCTGCTTCAGGACCCGTTCGAGCGGCACTTTTCCGTCCAACTCATCTAATCCCATCACCAAATAGTATTCCTCCTTCTAACGTTTCAGAGTACATACAACATCAAATGTTCTATACGTAACCCCCGCGTATGAATTATACACAGAATCCGCATTTTAGCTTTCCATTTCCCGCGCAGGAAAGTATTGGATGCATGACGCAGAGGTAAGCCCAACTTAAAAGGTTTTCTAAACATGTTTTATTTTGGTTCTCCCAATTGTTGTTAATGCCCGACATATATTTTGTAGTTTTGGTCCTTATTACCATCATACACAAAGTAATGTTGGACCGTCTACACAAGTAGCAGAACCGTTGCGGCCAACGCTATCTGAGTTATCTCATATGAGTCAGGAGTAAGTATTCTCAGAAATGAATTGTTATTTGAGTCATGCTTAGGTGTTTGTTCAAAGTGCAATATTTTCTTGATGCAGCTGTCCGCAGGATTTCATGAAAGAGCAATCGCCGTTCGAAGAGAATGCATGCAATGACGTGAGTCAAGTAGATGGAATTGTAGACCTACAAACGAACCCTGGACCTGCTTTGGACAGCATGACGGTTGCTTCGATTCCCTATAACAATCACGCATGGTTTGACAACATGCAAGTATATAATGATTCGTTGAACATTGACTTCCGAGCTGAAGAGATAGATGATGAGGATGATGAAGAAGATGGGGGTAATGACGAACCTGCGATGGAGATTCCCCTTGATGAGGACATGTGTACTGCGCAAATGTTAGCCAGATCTGTTGTCGAGGACTTGCAAAGTAGGGGAGAATTATTCTCGTCCTCCTGCGTTCAAAGTGGCTTTAAACCTGGTCTTGTATTTGAGAGAAAAGCTAAATTTCTGCAACAACTAAGTGAGTGGTCCATTTTACATGTTGTTTCTTTTAAGCCCATTAGGTCCAACAAAGAAATGTATACTGCCATTTGCAATATCGACGATACTTGCCAGTGGAGAATTCATGCAATTGATTCCAAAAAATCGCAGACTGGGTTGTGGGTTGTTAAGAAGTATAGAGGGGAGCATACTTGCATTAATCCAACGATCAATTCAAGCAATTGCCCAGCGACATCAAAATTTCTGGTTTCGAAGATCATGCCTTTTGTGAAGTCTGATTTAAACATATCAGCTAGAACAGTTCAAGTGTTGGTTGAAGAACAATTTTTTATTAAGATTGGTTATATGAAAGCTTGGAGATCTCTGAGCAAGGCAATTGTTATGGTTTACGGGGATTGGGCGGAGTCATATTCGCTGTTACAGTCATATTTTGATGAAGTTAGAAGATCAAATCTTGGTAGTGTAAGCCATATATTAACAGATGAAGTTGGTGTATTTAAACGTGCATTTTGGGCATTTGGCCCTTCCATTGAAGGATTTCTACATTGTCGTCCATTGCTTTGTATCGATGGCACCCATTTGTATGGCAAATACAAAGGTACACTACTCGTAGCCACTGCAACGGATGCAAATGATCAACTCTATCTGTTGGCGTATGCCATTGTTGAGTCTGAATCGGCTGAATCTTGGGCTAGGTTTTTTCCTGTATGAGACGGTTTATACATAGTGTAAACAATCGCAGTATTACTTTTATATCTGATAGAATGAAAGGAATCCCTATCGCATTACAGGAAAGATGGGTAGATCCACATAAGCATAGATTTTGCGCGAGGCATCTAAAAGCAAATTTTCAAAAAGCCGGCTATAGAGATCAACGTTTGACTGGTTTATTCTACGCGGCGGCATGTGCATCATAAGAGGTTGAGTATCGTAAGCTTCGGGAGGAAATTAAGACGGCCAACGTAAGAGCTCATAACTGGATTGAGAGAAGTTTGGGAGGAAAAGAGGAAAATTGGGCTTTGTTTAAAGACGATGGCGGAAGGTTTCATGTAATGACGACAAATGCTTCTGAAAGCTTCAACGGTGTGCTAAGAGGTGCATGATCGCTTCCAGTTAAGTCGTTGGTTGCGCGTACCTTCTATAGATCGGTGGATTATTTCTGTAATAGGCGGCAAAATGTTGTTGGTTCAGTATGCAAATTAACCCTAAAGTAGGAGGCAAAAATAGCTGAAAGAGCCGAAGAAGCAAGACGTTGCAGAATAGTTCGCTTCAGCGAATATTAATGGGTTGTAATACACTACTATGGTGATGAATTTACAGTAAAGATAGAGGGTAATACTTGTTCGTGTACATGTAACATACCAATGCTACAACACCTACCTTGTGTGCATGTTATGGCTGCATGTTCGGCAGTGGCAAATGGGGCCAAAAGAGCTCATCACAACTTCGCCTCCAACTGATACACAGTTCAAAGTTATCATGCGGCCTACACGCCTGAGTTTCATCCAGTTCGTGACAAGCACTATTGGCCGCAACCTTCAGGACATATGGTTTTTCCCCCGCAAGCTCGGAGAGCACCGGGCCGACCTAGATCTACTAGAATTAAAGGCACCATGGACGAGGGGCAGTCTTCTAGATCTAATAGGTGTAGCAAGTGTGGAGTAAATGGTAATAAGAAGAGCCGTTGTACCACAGCGACATAGACTTTACTAAGTGATATGTAGTACCTACCTATCCTGTTTTATTACATTGCGTACGTTTCTATTTGGTTTTATTATGTATAAGACATATGTCGTAACTATTTATCCTGTTGTTTATGTGTGTGGTAACATTTATCTTGGTTGGCATAATATCTCTGTCATTGAGTAGTCAAATCAGGCAGTTGTTGTGATGTGAAAGGTTGGCAATAATGGTTAGCAATACATGTAGACAAGAATGGTTGGCAATAATGGTGTGGATAATATCTCTGTCATTGAGTAGTCAAATGGGTATGTTGTTGCGATGTGAAATGTTGGCAATAATGGTTGGCAATACATGTAGCCAAGAATGGTTGGCAATAATGGTTCCGACATAATGGTTGGGATAATAATGGTTCTGTCATTGAGTAGTCAATTCAGACAGTTTTTGTGATGTGAAAGTAATTGAGAATATAAAGGAGAATTTCCTTTGTATTTATGTAATAAATGATTTTGTAAATTTTCAGAAATTTACGATTGAAACGATATCCAAATGTATAGAAATTCCTTTATATTCAATTAAATAAACATTATCGTTTATTAACGAAATTCCATAGCGACTATTTAAAAATTTAAATTGAACATAACTAACAATCTATGTCACGAAATCTCAAATTTTTTCCAGGTGCTTTACAGGTTATATATCCTGCACAGTGTATACGCGTTATTTGGAATAACGCTATACGCGTTATTCCAAATGCCGCTCCAGGTGCTTTACAGGTTATATCTCCTGCACAATGATGCATAAACTCATCAACTTAAAGTAAATAATGATAAACAACCAAAAGCAAACATTGGAGCCTACTACGGCAAACCAAAAGGATGTCACATAAACCAAACTAAGTATACGTTACAACTCCAAATCCGAGTTAATCACAACCCGCAAAACATTACACAATTTCAACATCCGAATTAAAATTTCAAGTAGCTAAAAATAACAGTTAACCTAAAAAATACAACACCACCCTATGGACCAACTATTTCAGGATCCGTTGCTGGTAAGGAGTTTCTCTCTGCTTCCTCTTCGTTTTTGGAGGTGCATCTTCATGCGAAGACGATGAGGATGAGGATGAGGAACCTTCTTGGGGCTGTGACGGACCATGCACAACCTGTGTTGGTTGAGACGACTCTGCTTCCTTACCCTTTCCCTTTCCCCTTCACGCCACCTTTTTCCTCCGTGATGTATAAACCTTAGTAGTTGGCGACGGAAGAATGTCGCGGACTTCTTGTGCCTCCGAAGCTTCTACGGGTGCTAAAGCTTGAGCTGGGGGAGGTGGAGGAGGCGGTGCTGGTCTTGCAAGCCTGTTATTTCCCAAAATTGTTTGCAAAATGCGCTTTATGCTAAAGCATTTTCCCTTGCTTTGTTCGGGAACCTCATGAGATAACTCATCAACCATTTCTATAGCCCGGTACACCCCATCCGCCTGCATTTTATAAGTTAACTTACATAAAACTCAAACTTGCCAAAAAAAATAAAAAATTACATTTGTTAGCACGGTTTTCATACCACATTCCTTCCAAGAGGAGCTCTAAGCGTGTACGGTTCCACTACGGCACCAAGAGGTTGCACGCTGCGAAGAATATACCATCGGGTAATCTGCCAATACCATGTGTAATACTCTTCGTCGGACAAGGTGAACTCCCGCTGCTGCTGCGTGTGCATGTGCCGATGGTTCCATGTCTCAATGGCCGCCTCGTACTCCCCAGGTACTTCTAAGTTAATCCTGTAATGTGGGGCTGGTTCAGGAAGATGTTGTCTAAGTCCAAACTGGCGCATCACCCGGTCAGGAAGGTGATATGCTACATCTTTCTAACATATAATGGGTACACGGGTGGTCCGCAAATTGGAAGACATGGTACATAAGGCCGGAAGCTGTTCAAAATCCTGGGCATATGGGGTCCAAGTAACAACATCCGGACTAAGCACGTCGAGCTCATTGCGATAGAAAGCTAGATTACGCCTCGGAGTCGACGCAGTGCTCTTCTTTCCAACCCACCTGTAATTGTGACTTGGTAAGAGATAGAGGAAATAAGTTAACACATATAAGATAAATAATTGATGGATTAAATTTACCTAGCCCCGTAAGGAAAAGACATATCAATATTGGGTTGCTTTAATTCAAGTCTACCAAGGGGAAGATACGTCCACGACCATAGCTACAAAGAAATTTAATAAAGAAACACGGCATGCATAAAAACAAAATTAAGAAGCAAATAAACGTACGAAAATAAAGTACCTATATCAAAGAAGGACAACCCCCCATATAAGGGCTCTCAAACAAAACGGTCCTGGTAAGTTCCATATATGTGTATGCTAATGTCGCACTGCCCCAAGAATATTGCCGACACTGATCAAAATCCTCAATAAAATGCAACCATTTCAGCCACACCCAAGTCTTAGAATGATCGCAGATCAGGCGTTGAGTAATGATCCAGAGTATGATAGCTCTAGCACGCTGTTCTATCTGCTCCTGCGTGGCATTATGTGGAATGTCATGCTCAAACTGTGCTTTGTACCAACTAGTTATAATTTTCTCATTTCCTATCCACTGGTCCGCGGGAGGCGTAATACCCAAAAGCCGCTGGCACATCTCCATGTAGTCTCCGGCCTCTTGAGTCCTCAAAGGAGCGCCATCAATTGGCAAGCCTAGCAGGACCGCCACATCACCCAAAGTGATGGTCATCTCTCCACCTCTAAAATGGAATGTCGATGTCTCCGGTCTCCATCTATCGACTAAGGCAGTGATGAGATAACGATCGAGTTGAACGTATTTCAACCCGTGTACTAGTCGAAATCCAATGCGATCAAGCAAGGCCAAAACTTCTGGATGTGCGGAGGTCACCGTGCCGACGGAAACTGTGTGATCTATAATCTTAACGGGATCTTTTCCCTGTAAATAAAAATTTAACATACAACGTAAGACATGCATACAAAAAAAATTACTTTAGGCCAACATACAAACACCATATATACATACCGCCATCAAGGCATTATTGCTCGATCTATGCCTGTGTTGCAAATATAGGACAATTTCATCTACAGGTCCCGGTTCCATCTTAACAATCTCTACACAAATGTAGCGAAAAAACCAAAATCAATGTTGAAACCTATATAATTTCAACTACATTGAACCCATTAAAGCAATTACAAGCTATTTCACAAGTTTCCTCAATCATGGACAAACCCTAAATTTTATAAGAAACCAACAAATTGAGGAATTTTTTACCTTCCGGAGCTTCTTGTGTAGATGAGCTTGCCATGGCGATGAATTTCGATCAACAAACCCTAAAATTTGATGTTAGGTTGAGCAAATAGGGTTAGGAGCTTAGGGTTTTCGGTTTTGAAAAAATAGGTTTTAAGAAAAAGTGAGGAGGAAGAGACTCTCGGGTGACTGTATATCACGTCAGCGCGTCTTTTCAAATAACGCGTGAAGCGTTATTTGAAATAAAGCAAAAGGAAACTGTAAGACTTAGCATACCATTATTTTATATCTGCGTTATTTAGGATAACGCTTTAAAGCGGTATTCTAAATAACGCATTAAACTGTTCTTCCAAAAATGATTACCGGTAAACATTTGCATTATTCAAGATAACGCTCGCTAGCGTTATTTAAGATAACGCTCCTGTGTTCTACAGAGAATCACAGGGGTTAAACTTAAAAACATGTTTGCGTTATCTTGAATAACGCTTCACGCGTTATTTCAAATAACGCAATGTTAAATAACTGTTTTCAGCTGATGTGACATAAACCAGGCTATGGCCGTAATAAGTTTTCAAACAAGGCTAAATGTGTTATAAGTTTATAAAAGGGGGCCAAATCCAAAAAAAAATCCTATTGTGAACGAAAATGGTCATGATCAAAGGGAAAAAGCAATGGCATGAAGTTGAATGAATCGATAAACCAAAGGGGCTCGAAACGAATAGGTTTAAGTGGCTGAAAATAAACTAATATTAGAGCGATGGGATCAAAAGAGCGTATAGTATAGGTAACACGGAGGAAGGGGAGAATCTTAGAAAAGGGGTTTTCGTGAATGGATGAAAAAAATACTATGACGTTTGGGTTCTATAGATGAGGTGGCATAGCTGTGAGGTCTTGAAACCAAACTCAGTAATTATATAATATATAGTATAGATTATTAAGTCAATGCATGAAAAAATTGTTATATTTCCATCTGTGAATGAATTTCACTACTTTTTTAATATTATAACTTGTCGAGGGATTTCAGCAGTTGGTCCACCATGATTTGTTTCATGTGGATATATGGCAATTTTTTTCTAATATTTTCCTCAGCTGCAAACTTCGCATTTATTGTGCAGTATAGTGCAAAGGATTCGGCCCTCCTTGGTAATTTGATTTTGTCTCCGTAACAATTAAAAACAAAAAGTAAATTGCCTTGGAAAGTTGATAGGCTCTCATAATTTTATGGTTAAACTATGACATACTGTCGATACTATGCCTATTACGAATGAATACGCCACGCAAACTCCTGCTTCACATAAGTTTTTGTCCATGTGTTGATTTATTTGTTATTTTTATAGTTGGGTACATGAGAGAAATGAACAATTGAGCATACAACAAAGAAAATGTTTTTCTGATAAACTTCAAATTTCGAACCAGTTACCACCATGTGTACATCTACATGATTTATAAAAGTTAAAGCATATTTTGACATTTCCTTTTGTGTTTTGATTTATTATCTATCCCTAAAACACGGTTTTACACATGTATTTCATTGCTATGAACCTTTGCTAGCTGATATACCCATCCCCCCACTCGGCTACAGTTGAGGTAACAAATTAAAATTTTGTAAATGTTTGATCTTGCTAATTTTTTAAGTTTGTCAAATAAAATGCCATCTTCAGCTAAATGTACAAGTAATGTTTTATTTGGCTTGCATTGACTCTTCTCCACTACAATCCTTTGTTTCTCCATCTTTTCATGATCCAAACCATGTCTTCTTCATAGTTATCATTAGGCTTAATATACATCAATTGTGTTTATAATCTGTTTGCATTCCCTCTAAAATGATTAACATGTATTCGTAATTAAACATGGATCTCAACCGTAGGGAATGACAGTACTATGGAGGTTACTGTTCATTTCACTTTACATTTTTTTTATTCATGGAAATTGTATTCAAAATGTTTAACTTCAAATTTTGGAGTTAGTTGCTAGAACTTTTAACCGAACAGTACCGTTTCTTACAAATATGAACCAATGTTCAACATGTGTGATGCATTCTGAAATAATATGAAAATATTTCTTTAGATTTTCAGATATCCTTGATGTTCACAATTAGGAAGTCAGTTATCGTATATGGAAACATTCTTAGCTAACTTAAGTTTTTTAAAATATAATCTTTCATATATTTTTATTAGTAACATAATTCTTCCCGTTTCCCCATTTTAACCACGTGAAAGTGTTAATGAATCTACCATAACATTATTCTAAGATGGCAAGCTAACCTTTCATAAACAATGGTAGCCACCCTCATTATAGGTTAATGGATAAGGAGTTAGTCTAAATACTACATGTTCCACCTAACATGCATGTTGCACTTCATGAAATTGATTTGTATGCATGAGTCATTGATTGTTTGCTATTTCCTTCTTTTTTGTTTTAGTGGTTTCATTGAAAATCCTATTTAATCGCCATATAACTATTTCCTTTTACCAACTTTTTAACATAAGTATAAACTAAAACACTAGAGTTTATAGTTATATGGTACATGGGTTCTTTACGTAATTAACACATATTGGTTCATGGGGTAGACATTCAAATTTATGAAAATTAGACAATTGTTACAAATAACAGTCTATTAAAAATCATGATTTTAACAATATTGCATGTACGTTGGAAAAAAATGTAATCCTACTTTGTTCAGCATTTTAAGCATTATTTCCATAGTGATGCTTTCTCAATCATACCGAATTAATTTTTTGTGGGAATGAAACTTTTTTACCATAGCATGGGTTGCCCTTATGAATAAATTTTAATGTTATTTCATTTTTCATTCAAAAGTAAATTTCAAGATTAGGTTCTTGCCTGGATTATGGATACAATTTGTAGTTGGTGACCTAATACTATATGGCTTGTGGAATGTGAAGTTCTTTGTATCTCAAGTGATAAATCATAGCAACATCCTTAATTGGTACATTAAAATGGTTTGGATTTACATATTTCTTCATGGTGAACTAAGATTTCAAATGTAACAACCCGGAATTTCTGAACGAATTTAAAATTTTTATTTTAGCTATTTTAATGGATTTTGTATATTTAAAATGATTTATTTTAAATAATAGCAACTAAAAATTTATTTAATTAGAACGTAAAAATTTATTCTAATTATAAAACGAGCCTGAAATGGCATGGTAGTTTGATGTGCAGAATTCAATATAAATCTGAATTGGATAAAACAAGAAACGTTAGAATCGATTTAACTATATCTTTCTAATGAATGTAAGAAATTGAAATTTCACTTTATAAATTAAAAGTTATGTCCAATTTAAAATTTAAAATAGCCGCTATGGAATTTATATATATTTTTAATAAAATATAGCCCTTAAAAATAGCCATAATGGTCTAATGGTGTCCCCTTGGTGATCTCTTTTTGAAAATTCAAAACACGTTTTTTCTTCTCTGAAATCGTCTTTCTCCTCACAAATCTCTTCTTTACACATTGACCAACCTGAAAATGCTAAAAACGTTTCTGTTAATCCATATTTTAAGGATATTTTGCTCAGGCCAGCTGTAAAGCGAAACCCAGATCCGAATATTTTAAAATATAAAAAGCCTTTGTCAAAACCGTCTCCTCGCATCCTTCACAGCTATAATGAAAATCTCAATAACATCAAATCAAAAAATGGCTGCTTCAGATGTGGATCGACAGATCACTGGGCGCGATCATGTAGAAATCCAGTTATTTGTTTTAAATGTCATAAAACAGGGCATAAGGGTTTCAATTACAAATCCCATCGTTCTCCACCCCCAAAAATGGCAGAAAGATCCCGCAAACAAATATCTGCTAATCGTTACCAAAATTCATTCGATTGGGCTAGATCGACGGTAATCATCTCCATTGTGAGGGGATCCTTTTCTATACGTCATATCGAGGAGATTTTGAAGGCCATGTATGGCCGTCGTGCCCTAACCTAGGACTGGAATGTTAAGAGAATGGGAGTTGTTTTCGTCGTTCGATTCCCATCGCATTTGCTGACTGTTAACTTCCAATATACTTTCAATTTGACCATGGGAAAAATTAATTTGAGGAGGTGGAGCCCGAGATTTGGCAGTGTCTCGAGGGAGAAGGAAACTTTTTGGATCCTCATAAAAAATGCCCCACTGGTATGTCGTAAACTTGATGTTCTCCAAGCAGCTCTGGGTGATTATGGTGAAGTGGAGAGGGTCCAATATGGTGCAATTCATAACGCGGATTATACTTATTTAAGAGCCAAATTGACGAAGGAAGTGGGCACGCCGTTGCCGGATTCAGTGGCAATTCCAATTGAGGGGTTTTCTCATGTAGTGCAGATTCAAAGATGCGAGGAGGACTCACCGCCCAAAATTAATGTTCCTCTTTTCAAGCAAAGGGTATTTGCAACTGATTGTGATGGGAAGCTTAAAGTTATGTGTAGTAAAGATGGAGGAGCTAAAATGCATGTTGACGAGGTTAGACTCGGTGGGTAATTCACCGGCTAATGCAGAAGGAGGTACTGTTGGCACAAGGGGTAATAACGACAACTATGTGGTTCGCTTTGATGACGGGGTGGATGTGGAGGTTGATGTAGATGGCAACATAGTGGGTGTGGGTGCAAATTCTAGAGAGATCATTGTTGTCAATGAGAATGATGGTGTTGGCTTGCAAGATTTTGAGGAGGGAGACAATGTGCATGGTGCCAGGGAGGCGATGGATGAACAGGTCATGGATAATGAATCATAAGATCTAACCTTGGTTGGAGGCTTGGCTATGGCTCCAACCAGCTCTGGGGAATTCTCGGCAACAAGAGACAAAGGCAAGCGTGCAATGGACCAAGGAGTGGTCATGCTGAGACGCAGTGCACGAGGGATGGGCCACCCTATGGCAGGTAGCATTTTTGTTCCTGCTATTCTTAATACTCTGTCTAGTGATCAACTTCATGACATTGCAAGTAAATCTGGTTTTGTGTTGAATGATGATGTGATACGTGATATTAAGAACAAAGAAAATGAGAGGGTTAATGGTTCATCATGATAATTGTCACATGGAATGTTAGAAGCCTAGGAACTTTTGATAAGTGTCTTAGGGTTAAGAATTATCTCAAATCTGTAAAACTTGATATCGTCATGCTTCAGGAAACTAAAATAGAGAACCCTGAACCATTTATTTTTAAATGTTTGCGGTGGGGTGTTATTGATGAATGGGCTTTTATTCCTGCTGTGGGAACCTCGGGTGGCATTTTTACTGGTTGGAGTAGCAATTCTTAGGCGATTAAGCAAGAAATTAAACAAACTTATTGTCTGCATTTGGCTCTTGAATATAAATCTACAAATGTTCTTTATTTCTTTTCTAATGTTTATGGACCTAACACAAGATGAGAAAGAATGACTTTGTGGGCAGAGGGTTTGGAATTTCATAACCTCATGTATGGTCCTTGGGTAATAGGCGGAGACTTTAACATCACTAGATTTATGTCCGAACATAATGTAGTGAAAAATTCTAGCTTGGGTGATATGAATGATTTCAGTGACTTCGTTGGAAACTGTGGCCTTATTGACTTACCCATGACTAATAGAAAATTTACGTGGACTGACGGTAGGACCCCTCCTACTTTAGTTCGCCTTGATCATTTCTTCATTAACTCTGCTTTTGAAGACTTGCACCCCCTGACTCTTCAGAGAGGTCTTACGTCCCTTATTTCTGACCGCTGCCCATTTGTCCTAAACACTAACATTGATTATAGAAGGAAATCTTTTTTTCAAGTTTGAGATGGTGCATTGAGCCAAATTTTGACGAGATGCTTTGTCAGAAATTGATGGAATTTCGTGGCTTTGGGGATGCGGCTAGCAATTTTTGTAGAAAAATGAGACTGTTGCGAATTTTTTTAGCAAAATGGAATCGAGAAGTCTTTGGGAACATCAGAATTAAGAAACAGAGACTTGAATCTGAGATTATGGGGCTGAATGTGCTTGAGGAAGCATGCAGTTTGAATGAAGCTGAGCGAGCCCTGCTAAAAACTAAAGAAAAGGAGCTTCTAACTGTGATTGACCAAGAAGAGATTTTTTGGAAACAGAGATCGAGAACTCAGTGGATGAAGCTTGGTGATAGTAAAATGAGTTAATTTCACAAAGTTGCAAATGGTAGACGGAGAATGAACAAGATATGTAGTATTTGGAAAGATGGGGATGAAATTTGTGATCAACAAAGGATAGGAGAAGTTTTTACTGAATTTTATAAGGGTATCTTTGGAGAATGAAATGAGAACCGTGTAAACGTTGATTGGAGTGTGTTGTATCCTTCTTATGTTGATCTTAGTGGCATTGATTCTGAGTTCTCGGAAGAAGAAATTGCCGTGGCTTTAAACGAGATGCCTGGTGATAAAGCCCCTGGCCCTGATGGTTTTCCAAACTTCTTTTATAAGAAATACTGGGACTTGATTAAACATGATGTTATCAATATTTTCAATGAATTTCACTCTGGTTCCTTGAGATTGGATAAGTTGGGGTATGCTAACGTAGTCTTGATCCCTAAGAAAGGAGGAAATGTCTCTATTGCGGACTTTCGACCGATCAGCCTTTTGAACAGTAGCTTCAAGTTGATCACTAAGGTCCTTGCAAACAGGCTGAAAGCGAAGATGGATGATCTGATCGATGTTTCGCAGACAACATTCATTAAGGGCAGGTTTATTCTTGATGGGACGGTACTTGTCCAGGAAGTTATCTCCCATAGTGATAGACATAATGTGCCTTGCGCAATTTTGAAGCTGGAATTCGCTAAGGCCTTTGACACCGTTGATTGGAGGTTCATCATCGATCTACTTAGCGCGAGAGGTTTTCCGGGGTAGATGGCTAAATTGGATTCATTGCATTTTAACATCAAGCAGATCCAACATTTGTGTGAATGGAGTGGCTGGTAAGACCATTGTCTCCAAGCGTAGGTTGCGTCAAGGTGACCCACTTTCCCCACTTCTTTTCGACTTGGCTGCCGATGTCTTTTGTCGGATCCTTCAGGTGGCAAGTGCTAATGAAATCATCCAAAGCTTCGGAAGAGATCACATCATTGGGGGTATTAATTCACTGCAATATGCGGACGATACTATTATCTTTTGCAACCCGGATTGCAAGTACATTGCCTCTTTAAAATTTTGCTTTATGCTTTCGAAAGTTTATCTGGCTTAAAGATTAATTTTCATAAGAGTAGTGTTTACACTTTGGGCTGTAGTGTTGATGTGAACTGGAAATGTGCTGAAATGCTTAACTGCAAGGCATATTCTTTCCCTCTTAATTATCTTGGGGCTTGCATCCGTCCAAAAAGGTTGTTGAAGAGTGATTGGCAGTATGTGATTGATAAAGTTGATAGGCGTTTGGCGAGATGGAAAGGGAATTGTTTATCAAAGGCTGGACGGCTGGTGTTGCTAAATTTTGTTTTGTCTGCTATCCCTTTTCATTGGATTTCTATTTATTCATGTCCTGGATGGGTAATTCAGAAGATTGATGCTATTCGTCGGAATTTTTTCTGGACTGGTATGAAGGACACACGTAAAGTTAGCTATCTAGTGTCGTGGGACCAGGTGTGCAAGTCCAAAGATCAGGGAGGTTTGGGAGTTATAAACTTGAAAAACATGAACTCTGCATTGCTTTGTAAATGGCTGTGGACTATGCTTAGTGACAAGAAAGTTCTCTGGAAGGAGTGGATCTTAAACACTTGCTATAGCGGAAGTTTTGATTGGAATGCAGAAGTTTCTCATTGCTCGGTATTTTGGCGTGGTGTTATGGCAAACGTTCACTGGTTGAAGATTGAGACTGATGTTGTAGTAAAAAATGGTCGCAATGTTTCTTTTTGGTTTGACTGCTGGTTGCTCCCTATCCCTTTGCGTGTTGAATTTGCTGATCTTTTTGATATTGCTTGCAACAAAAGAGCTTCAGTCAGTGCAATGTATAATGCAAATTCTGCCAATTTTAAATGGAACCTGACTTTTTGTCGTCTATTGGCTGGTAATGCTTCGATTCAGCTATGTGGCCTGGTTCGTTTGTTAGAAGATGTACAACTTCATGACGATGAGGATGATGAATTTGTATGGAAGATTGGTGGAAATAACTTTCGTGTTGGCGAACTTTATAAGATGATGAACTTTGCAGGAAGGAAATATGATGGATTAATGAGAATGTGGAGTTTTAAGACTGTACCCACTAAGGTCAAGATTCATATGTCGACAATCATGCATAACAAGCTTAATACGGTGAGCAGATTATGTCAAAAAGGAGTTCAAGTCGCTGGGGGCTGTGTTTTTTGCGCTGACGACGACAGCATTTATTCGTTGATTGTGATTTCGCCTTCTATGTGTGAATGAAGTGTTTAGTTAGCCTTAATATCTGCTTAGATTGGTCTCATTTCATCACCGATCAATTTCTTTTTTGGCACAGCACTATTACTTCACTGCTCGATGAACACATGCGACATACGTTTGCTCTCTTGAACTTTGCTTATGTTTGGATACTTTGGCATGAACGTAACTCAGGAAAGTTTAAATGTACAATGAAACAGCCCAACTCAGTTATCTTTCGCATTCTTAAATTTGTTTCTCATTGGTCAGGAAAGGAGGAGATCAAATTTGTGGACACAATTGGCGCTCGTGTCATGGATAGGGCTCGTGGCAGCAGAGCTTGATGCAGCCTTGCTTCAGATTGTTGGGTTTATTAGCTACTTTGGAGTTGTTTTATGTATATTATGGACGCTATGTTATCATGCCTACGTGCATGTATTTCTTTTTGGGTTGTACATATTCATGTAAATATTAGTAACTGTATGCTGAACTAAACACGTTGTACTTGATTTACGTTTAATGAATGAAGGCGCGAATCTAGCGATTCACTAACTTTTTGCATCAAAAAAAATTAGTCATTTTGCAAACAACCTCCGTTTTCGACGAAACCACTTTTTTTTGGATCTGGAATGTCAAATTATTGCTAGATCCCAATTTTCATAATTTTTGGAGCTAGTATGTGGCCGTGAGCAATTGATTGTGAAAAGATCAGCCATATAAGGCCAAAAACGGGGCTTTTTGAGCAAACAGACTTGGAATTCGATGAAACCAGTTTTGTTAGGACCGTATCGTCAAGACATAGCAGCATGTCGATTTTCATCGCCAATGGATTTCGTATGTGAATGTGGCATCGATAACTGTCGAACGAAGAGAGCGTGAACTAGAGAATTAATAATAAAATAATAAAACCCTCCACTATATAATATCTTTTCCTCTTCTCAAACCCTCATTTCTCTTCTTTCTCAAAAATTTGGCAGCAGCCTTCTCCCTCTCTCTCTCTCTCGTAATTTTGCAAAAAAGCCCCCGAACACAAAACAATTTATATCTCTCAACCCACCAACAATTATCCAAAAAGGCTTCTCGGTATTGTAGATCATGATGATCTCTACCTACCACAAAAATTCCATAGCCTATCGTCGCACAGATTCATTGGAATCTCAATCCAAAGTTAGAAAAACAGTTTTGAAATTTAGTGAATTGCGGCCAAACGAAGAAGAATTTGATAGTGGTACCAAAGGGGAAAATGGTAGAGGAGAGGAAGGGCTACAACATTGGCTTTGGGTGCTTGACCTGAAACTAATCGTGGTGGCGGCAAATTAAAGATAAACGGAGGCGCGCTAATTCCAGAAGTTGGAAACGAACTTCGCCAATTTCCGGCGACGTTGGGGGTTTTCTGGTGATGGGGTCTGAGGGGCGGAGGACCGTCGTGGCATGGCGGAGCTTTACCGGGTGGTCCGCGACCGTGTCATTGTCGGAGGCGGTGGAATTTGGGGTTTTCCCCAATTCCAGTGGTGGGTTTCTGGTTCGCTGGAGTTGAGCTAGCGACGGCGGTTGGGGGTGGAGGCGCACTATGGACTGGCGCAGGCGTGGGTGGGGTCCAGGGACGGTGAAAGTGTCTGTGGGTGATGAACGACGGTGATGGATGGGGGTTGCTGAGCGTTGAATAATTTGGGTTAATTTTAATTAATTAATTTTTATTTTAAATTGTTTAAAACTTCGTACGTTAATAATCTTTTGCTACAAACTCCAAATTACATGAAACTGAATCCATTGCGATCGTGGACTCAAGAGCTTCGCAACAACACTAATTAGGTCCAATTTGGAGCAAGGTAGAATTTAAGGCAAATTCAAACCCAAACGGTTCCAAAATCACCAATTAAAGACTGACGGAGTGGATACTAAGGTGAGAACTCCTTCTCACTCAAAATTATATTTTATCATGTCATTATATTCTTGTATAAAAACATATAAAATCGCCAGTATAAATTTCTATCAGTTTTAATCACTATAAATTGTATACCACAGACCATGGACGATTTAATTAATTGTACTGTGTTTTGTTTCTGATGTTGTGATGATTAACATATTAAAAATAATGTTAATTTTAGTGTGATAGTGAAATTAAATAATAAATATCCATTTATAATTTTAACAGTGAAAATTGGCTAATTACATAAATAATTCAAACTGAATTAGAATTGGTTAAATTTGTTAACCAAGAATTTATTTAAATTCATTGTTGTTTGAAAACCCCAAACGGGTGTGGGGATGATAATTTATTCACATCTCCCCTGAATTTAATTATATGTCAATCGATAGTTTGACAGGCTGTGATGAGCATTATTTATTTATTTTAATGCTCACACAGTTGTAAATTTCACTCTGGATGTGAATGGACTGTTTAATGATTATTTATCATTATTGTTGAATACATGCGATGTATGAAATCCATATAACTGAAATTATATGGTAATTGATTGAGTCGCATTCCGATTTAGAAAATAAATAAAAAATTAAATAAAGAATATTTTTAAATAAGGAATATTTTAAAATAAAGAATCTTTTTAAAATAAAGAATATTTTAAAATAACGAATATTTTGAAATAATATTCAGCGAAGAATAAAATTATGATTTTGATGTCCGATTTTGGATGAACACAAAAATATAAAAATATGAAGCCGGGTTAAGTATAAAAACGCCATTTTAACCAGAACAGGTTTATCGATCGATTTTATTCATTTTATAATGAATATCGAAAAGAAGTGATTTCAAAATTTAATATTTTCAAAATATTATAACTTTAATATGATAAAGATATAGAATATTCAATTTTGATTTAAAATGGAGTTGAAATTGTTTTAAAAGGAATTTATAAACGATTTATAAAATACATTTTAAATTGAAATTGACAATATGTATATTATTTATATATAATGGTTTGAATAGAAACGCGCAGCGCAGTGACCGTTCGCGAATTTCGACCATTAACTTCAAATTGATGTAACGGGAGATCCGACCGTCGGATCCTCCTAAAACCGGAGCCGTTGGGTTCATATCGAAAAGAGCTTTCCAAAGAATATAAAAGATTAGAAATCTAATGGTTATATTTGGAATTATGTCCAAATCAATTTCAGAAATGGTCGCTATGGATGCAGTTCAGTGGCCGTTATTGGAAACTGACTGTACGGGCCTTGATAAAATTGATAAAATATTAATAAATTATGTAAAATCATAATAAATGGTTTGGAAAGATTTTGGATGAAAAATTCCATATTTGAAAAGATAAAAATATATTTGTATCAAAATGAACTGGTTATTAACTAGAATAATAATCCAATAGTTTTAAATAAATAAACTGGATTTTAGGTTTGTCATGAATGGTGTCTTCAATAACACTGTTCTTAAACCCCCGATGAGAAAAGAATAAATCTTTAAGTTAAGATTCAATGAAGCTTTCCAATTAATATTTAATTAGAATTGAATAAAATAAATTGGATTTTGGGTTTTCGTGAGTGGTGTCTTAAATAACATTGTTCTTAAACCCAGTTGAGGAAAGAATAAATCTTTTAATTAAGATTTAGAGAAGTTCACCAATTAACTAATATTTATTTAGAATTGAAATGAAAATTGATCGTGGGTTTATTGTGAATTGTGTTTTAAATGACATTTGTTCTTTAACCCAATTAACAGTGAAAATATAATTTAGAATTTAGAATTCTTTTTATTAAGATTTAATGGAAATTTTCCAAAGTAAAGTTTTCCAATTTAATAGAATAAATTGGAATTGAAGAGAATTCGATTTAATAATAATCGAGATGAGCTTCTGTAAAAGAAGACGTTACTATATATGGAACTTGAAAGGCCTTACCGCTATTCCATTAATGTTATTAGTCTGATACGGAAATTTATATCGATTATATATTGATCAGATTTCTGTGAAGATTCCATATTTAATGGAAGATGATTTTGGGTTTGTCGTGAGCAGTGTTTTAAATGACATTGGTTCTTTACCCAGTTAAAGATAGGATTTATTTTTCTAAAGTTGAATAATCATTAAGTAATGATTTTTGAGATTAAAACCAAACTTGATTTTAATGAATCTTTAATTAGATTAAAATGAGAAAGAGATAATTAAATTTATCGAATTCATGAAATGATCGAGGATGGAGTACCGATAACACTGTTGGTGTTATATATGGAGTACTATCAGTTTTTCTCCGTGGGATGAATAGATTGGATTTAGGATAATAAATAATAAATGACTACTTCGATAAGGTTCGTTAATCCTGACTAGTTGATAAACCTTATCTTGGTTTAGAATTGACAAAGGATAAAATAAAATCTTTTGAATTGAGATCCAAATGAAGATTAAAGAATAATTGTAAAAGAATTTATCTTTGATAAAATTAATGGGAACCTTTCCCTAAACATGTGAATATCGGAATAAAATAATATTCTGAGTTGTAATGAGGCGTATGATGTGTTTTTATAGCATTTTATTATAAAATACGCGAGTTATTCAGAAAGATCGGGTTTAACCCATTCTGAGTAATTAATACGACGACTAAAAGTCAACGATGAAGACGGTGGTTGAAAACCAGAGTTCTTCACATCGTTTGGATGATTACTAATGTCTTGATTGGGATGTACACCCAATACAAGGTAATAAGTGGTGATCGTTCATACATACTTGGAGATCGATGGATATGCGAGGACCTCTCTTCTGTATTGAACTTATGGGACGAGGAATAAGGTGCCTTCGGTTTCGTTCAGACCCAGAACAGACTTGTAAATGGATTTGTGTCTGACACTGGATTTCATTCTGTGCTAATTGATTTCTATTAAATATATATCTGTTTGGTGGGGGAGAATTTATTCTCTTGCTCAACACCCTTCTTTGAGACGTATGAGCTTAGAGGTTATATACTGATAGGCATCAGTTGCATGGCGCGAATTGTGAGTATGGCATGCTAAGATGCAAATGATTAGGACTTCTGTTGAAAAGTATAGTCTTATGTTTGATGATCAAAGCACAGCTTCAATTATCATAGCGTTGTCTATAGCGCTAATTCGCGAGCCTCACACCCGGTATGAGTCAAAAACGGGGTCGTGACTGTAGGGAGTGCACGACGTTTTTTTCTAGCTAGAAGCGGTGTCATGTTATGAAGCCCAGACAATTTTACTTATGCGGATGATGGAATGAGGCGCCTCGGATATTGAGTCCCTAGTGGCTCAGAGATAGGTCTGATAGGACTGGGAAACGTGTGTTCAGGAATAACTAATCCACTAAAGTATGTGAGGACCGGCCCTGAAGATCCAAAGTTTCACTGCGGGGGATCCTGAGGCATTTGCTAGAGTGTCTCAAATCGGAAGGGGCCATCCTTAGCCTTGACTCATGATGGAAATCCAATTTCCAATAGGACACTTTTCAGTTTTAGTTGTAAAACTAGTATGGTGACATGATATATGGTACCCATGTCGTCTATGATTGATACCATTATGTTTGAAATTGTTTTGACACTATACACTTATAGTAATATCAAAATGATTTGTTTTAAAATGTACCAAGCATGTTTGGCTATTATAAGGTAAAACTCCATCCTCCGACTTGGGTTGCATTGTGTGATGGGACCTCAGTCTTATAATAGCTTCACTTTTCCAAAAAACGTTACATTGTTTTATTTTAAACTAAGATTCATATGGAGTAAACCCGTTCTATGTTATACGGCGTAGTCCCATGATTTCCCCACTTTTAAATTAAAGATTAATAATTGTTTTAGTTCTCACACCAGTCCGATGACTGACTCGCAGTTTATCGTTTTAACCTAAACTCTGGGTGCCTATATTTTCCATACTGGCAGCTATTAGTTTTGGTTTTTGCAAATATTTATTTTCACATGATCCTAGATTACATCTGGGGCTACATTCGGAAAGCTTTATATCCATATATTTCATTCAGTTGTGCTGGTAGCTGTATTTCCGCTACACATTCTATTTATGTATTATATTTTCTGCTTCTATGTAATTTTAAATCTCTGATATTGTTTTTCCAATGTGTAATAATTATTCGTACTCTGGAATATTCTTGTACTCTGGTGTAATTGTTGTAATAGCAATGAAATATTCTATTGTTTGTGTTCTGATACATCGTGTTCTCAACTCAATCCAGGCTTTGTCGAAAGGGGAAATTTGGGTTATTTCAGTGTGATATCAGAGCTTTGGTTTACAAAGCTAGATAAAAGGGCACGTTAGAACCAAACAAAAGAATTCATTAGAGATAGGATTAGTAATATCCTTTGAGAATAACTCGTCAGAGATAGGGTTAATAATACCCTAGAATAAGTTAGAGGAGTATTATTTACATATATATAAAATAAAATAAAACAAATTTAGTTTTGAAAATTTAATCTAATTATACGTATTTGAGTATATTATTTTATTTTAATTTGGACAATCGATTATATAAAGATTTTGCATATACGCGTCATGAACGTATATATGAAGCCTTGAATATACTAGATAGATATAGAATCACAATCTAGTCGCCCGGAGATGACTCTGTTGGATCTAGATTAACCCTAGAGGGGGGCGAATAGGGTTTATCACAGTTTTTAAACTGAATTGAAAAACTGACAGGATATTAAAATGATAAACAGATCACAGAATGCAGCAGATATAAAAATACAGAAAGTAAATGACACACAGAGATACCCAGCTTCGGCAAAATCCTGCCTACTGCTGCATCTCTAAGATTTCTACTAGGTGATAAAACAGATCCCGCATACAAGACCATGTATACTCGCAAACCCTGCTCCTATTCTAATCCTATGCTCAAAACCCTAGACTGACCGATATCTCCTCGACCATATTTTCCCGTATTACAAACCTGTAACACGTAACCCAGATTTTACAGACTCTGTCAACTATCAGTCAACACCCTGACTGATCCACCCTAGATTTTATAGAATTCTATAAACTGTTTGAGACGGTTTAAAAACAAAATAGAGAATACAAAACAAATAAAAAAGAAGAACCCTAGGAGTTAAATTAAAGGGTTATCCCCTTTTAAACTTGGCTTAGCCAAGTTAGAAATAGGTCGGCCCCTTTCAATTGCTTTTGCCCGATTGTTTATTGATTCCTTCTGAAAATGGCAGCTTCAAAGAAGAATGCTAGGGTTTCTCTAGTTCCCAAATCTCGATATTCAAAGTAGATTTAAATTAGTTCCCTGATTCTCAAATTCTTTTTGATGCTCTCGATCGACTGTTGGTGCTCCTTTCTTCACCGATTTATGGCTTTGCTTCTACGACCGAAAATCGTGAGTTTTCTGAATTTTCTGCTTTGAAAATGCTTGAATTAATTTTGTGGGTTTCGATCTCATTCCTGCCTGTGATGAGATAGTGTAATTTATAGGGATTTTAAGAAACCCTAATTGCTCTGATTTCGTGAGTGACTTGGCTGATTTGTTGCAGATGTTTCCCCTTTTGATTTGCTTTGCTTTTGATAAACTCGGCACTGAATAATTGCTATTTAAAAATTGGCTTGATTCCTTGATATAAATTCGATTTCCATATGCATGATTTCTGCAAATTTCCTCTGCAGAATTCCTTGATTAAATCGGCTTTAAATGTGAATTTATGAAGTGAGGAAATCTGGATATTTAGAAAACAATTCCTTGCCTGATTCCAGGAATTAAAACAATTCTTGGCTTCATTGTTTGAATTTGATATTGCCTTGAGTGATATATGCTCTGCCTTTAAAAAATTTCCTTGATTGTATCTATTTCTAGAAACATTTTGAACTCTTGCCAATTGTGATTTCATTTCTGGAAACACAGCATGATTTCTGAAATGAAAGATTCTTGCCCCACTGAGATTTTGCACCTTGCACTGATTTCATTCGTGGAAACAATTGAATGCACATACTCAAAATGCACACTTGATTAAATCTGAAAAGAAAATCTTTTTCATGCATGATTTACTCCATGTATTCATTTATGAACTGCTCCATACACAATACTGTTTTGCATCTAATCAACTTGTATTTGAATTTGGACTTGTTGCTGTGTATAATATCGACTTGTACTTCATTTTGCTGAGTTTGCTCAACCATTCTTGTACTATATCATGCAGTTTCACTGAATTCATGAACCATGCATTCACTTCGTATCCACACTGCTTTATATGCTTTGTACCATCATTCTCATGCCAGTACATGTTTTAAAAAATGCACCACTTAGAACTGTCTTGATTACTTGTGCTTCACCCTTGCTGTTTGATCCATATGTGTAACTGAGTTACTTTGCTGCTATCATTTACCATTCTGATCTGCCTAGCTGAGATACATGCTGATCAATTGATATAGTGTGATCTGCCATATAAAATAGTTGAACTTGAGGTGATCCATGTTTTCTTGTGTGTGTACTTGCTTCTTGAACCCATGCTTCATTTGTACTGATCTGGCCATGCCACTATGGCTTTGCTGATGCACCATGTTTCTTTGACATGCATCATTGTGTAAGCTACCATGACCTTGTGTTTGCTGCAACAATTTGAACATCTTGCTGTGAATACTTGTGAGTTGTACTGACCATTGTGTTTGTACATGGCTTGACCATGCTGCTCTATGTATTTGCTGACCCCGCTTGCTTGATTCACATGTATATATGCTTTTTTTTCACTTGTCATGTGCTCGACCACTTTTGAACTTGTTGACTTTACATTGAGTTGTTTTTCATGCTCTTGAGATATTTTCATGTGCAAGTGCACTGAGTCGAGATGGTCCACGTGACTATTACTCAGTCGTACACTGATTGGCGAGGCAGTGCACATGTGTATGTATATGCACGTGTGTACATGCAGCCATCAGACGAGATTTCATGTCCCTGCATTGATATATATATATATATATATGTTGTTTGCCTTGTAGTATTTACAGTGTATCACTGTGAATATCACAAGCTGTCTAGACACAGTCGGATAAATCAGATCGAGTCAGAAAAATGATGAGAAACACACCGAACTTCTGAGGGAAATAAATTTTCAAAATAAAAATTATATTCACATGTGTTCAGTTTTATTCCTATTGCAGTGTACTGTGTGTTTCCTGTTTCATGACAGGTATGGAGATGAGACTGGACTGAAGTGACTGGACTGACAGTGAAGCATTCAGAAGACAGAAGGCAAGAAAAAAAATGACAGTGAATGAATGTAAAAAGAAATTGTACAAAGTGAATGTAAATGAATGTACAAAGAGTGTAGAGTGAACTATAGTGAGGAGCTGATGTATAAGAATGTACGAATTATACTGATATTTGTTATAAAAAAATTTAATTGAAATAAAATATTATTTTCATTGTGTTCATACAAATTTGTTTATCGTATTCAATTTATTTACCAGTACAATATCATGTGTAAAATCTGTGAAAGTGTACAAATAGTGGAGTCGTATAATTTGTACTGTTTGAATGTTGAAATATTTATATTTAAATAAATTACTGTGTGAATATGTAAAATTCTATACAGTCGTATTCTATTTAAATATAAATTTTATATTCATGTCTGTGATGTTATATAACAGTACAATAACAAACACATTTAAAATAAAATATATTTGTTTGTTAGCATCAAACAAAAATCATATAATTGTGTACACAACACTGTTATATACAACAGACTCTGATGATACTGGTGATTGACATGTCAGCATCAGTAGTTTATGTTCAATTTTCGAAAGTGGGATATCTATATATTTCCAATTGACTAGTGTGAGAACCAAAACTTAGCTAGAGTATATTGCTGTGATTTGCACTAAAAATATGATTTTTGACTACATATAAAAATTATATATATTTAAAAAGTTAATCAACTAATTGATTGATAGTTGTGATGTTTGATTATTAGTTTAACTAATAAAAATATTGGAATGATAATTAATTTAACCAATATGTGAATGAATGAGAAATTAAGCCAAATCAAATAAAATATTGAACTGAATTGAAAATTTGTTGCAATTGCATACATGTACATATATATTTGTGAACAGGTCAAAGCATGAAAGCTAAGAAGAGGAATAAAATTGTATGCCCGACAAATAGGTACATATTTACAATATTCATTGGGTTTGATGATTTTATGAGCCGATCGGCTAGCCGCTTGGCTTTTTCTTTTTCTTTTGGATTGATGAGGGCCCTGTGTGGCAAGTAGTCGTTTTACCGATCAGCCCGTACGAAGGAGGTTATGGGGAATTTTTTCAAAAATTTAGGGTGTTAGCCAAATTTTTGGAAAATTAGAAAATTCTTAGAAACTGAAATGTTGAAGAATGAAAGTTGAGTTGGTTAGTTAAACAACTTTCAGCTCCACTCCTTTTCGAGGACGAAAAGATTTTAAGTGGGGGAGATTGTAACAACCCGGAATTTCTGAACCAATTTAAAATTTTTGTTTTAGCTATTTTAATGGATTTTGGATATTTAAAATGATTTATTTTAAATAATAGCGACAAAAATTTATTTAAATCGAAGTTAGAACGTAAAAGTTTATTTAATTATAAAACGATCTTGAAATGGCGTGGTAGTTTGAAAATAAGATTTCTAATTTCAATTGAGTATACAGAATTCAATATAAATCAGAATTGGATAAAACAAGAAACATTAGAATTGATTTAACTATATATTTCTAATGAATGTAAGAAATTGAGATTTCACTTTATAAATTAAAAGTTATGTCTAGTTTAAAATTTAAAATAGTCGCTATGGAATTTATATATATTTTTAATAATATATAGCCCTTAAAAATAGTCATTTTGCAAACGACCTCTGTTTTCGACGAAACCACTTTTGTTGGATCCGGAATGTCAAATTATTGCTAGATTCCAATTTTCATACTTCTTGGAACTAGTATGTGGCCGTGGGCAATTGGTTGTGAATCGATCAGCCATATAAGGCCAAAAACAGGGCTTTTTGACCAAACAGACTCGGAATTCGATGAAACCAGTTTTGTTAGGACCGTATCGTCAAAATATAGCAGTGTGCCATTTTCATCACCAACGGAGTTCGTATGTGACAGTGGCATCGATAAATGTCAAACGAAGAGAGCGTGAACTAGAGAATTAATAATAAAACTAGACAATTAATAATAAAATAAAATAAACTCTCCACTTTATAATATCTTTTCCTCTTCTCAAACCCTCATTTCTCTTCTTCCTCAAAAATTTGGCAGTAGCCTTCTCTCTCTCTTGTAATTTTGCAAAAAAGCCCCCAAAAACAAAATAATTTATATCTCTCAAGCCAACAACAATTATCCAAAATGGCTTCTCAGTATTATAGATCATGACGATCTCTACCTGCCACAAAACTTCCATAGCCTATCGTCAAATGGATTCATCGGAAACTCAATCCAAAGGTAGAAAAACAGTTTCGAAATTTGGTGAATTACGGCCAAACGAAGAAGAATTTGATAGTGGTATCAAAGGGAAAATGGTAGAGGAGTGGAAGGGCTGCAACATTGCCTTTGGATGCTTGCCTTAAACTGATCGTGGCGACGACAAATTAAGGATGAACGGAGGCGCGCTAATTTCATAAGTTGGAAACGAACTTCGCCAATTTCCGGCGACATTAAGGGTTTTCTGGTGATGGGGTCTGAGGGGTGGAGGATCGTCATGGCATGGCGGAGCTTTTCCAGGTGGTCCGCGACTTTGTCATAGTCGGAGGCGGTGGAATTTGGGGTTTTCCCCAACTCCAGTCGTGGAGGGTTTCTAGTTTGCGGGAGTTGAACTGGCGGCGGCGGTTGAAGGTGGAGGCGTGCCATGGACTGGAGCAGGCGTGGGTGGGATCCAGCGACAGTGATGATGTCTGTGGGTGATGAATGTCGGTGATGGACGGGGGTTGCTGAGCGTTGAAATAATTTGGGGTAATTTTAATTAATTATTTTTTATTTTAAATTGTTTAAAACTTCGTATGCTAATAACTTTTTCCTACAAACTCCAAATTGCATGAAACTGGATCCGTTGTGATCGTGGAGCCGAGAGCTTCACAACAACACTAACAAGGTCCAATTTGGAGCAAGTTAGAATTTGGGGCAAATTCAAACCCAAACGGTTCCAAATCGCCAATTAAAGACTGACGGAGTGGAAGCTAAGGTGAGAACTCCTTCTCACTCAAAATTATATTTTATCATGTCATTATATTCATGAATAAAAATGCATAAAATCACCAATATAGTTATCTATCAGTTTTAATCACTATAATTGTATACAGTACCTGTTAGTTTACCTCCCTCGTCCACAGACCATGGACGATTTAATTGATTGTATTATGTTTTTTTGTGATGTTGTGATGATTAACATATTAAAAATAATGTTAATATTAATGTGATAGTGAAATTAAATTATAAATATCCATTTATAATTTAAACAGTGAAAATTGGCTAATTAGAAAAAAAAAAAATTCAAACCGAATTAGAATTGGTTAAATTTGTTAACCAATAATTTATTCAAATTCAATGTTGTTTGAAAACCACACACAGGTCTGGGGATGATAATTTATTCACATCTCCCCTGAATTTAATTATATGTCAATTGTTAGGTTGATAGGATGTGATGAGCATTATTTATTTATTTTAATGCTCACACAGTTGTAAATTTCACTCTGGATGTGAATGGACTGTTTAATGATTATTTATCATTACTGTTGAATACGTGCGATGTATGAAATCCATATAACTGAAATTATATGGTAATTGATTGAGTGATATTCTGATTCAGAAAATAAAAAAAATTGAATAACGAATATTTTTAAATAAGGAATATTTAAAATAAAGAATCTTCTTAAAATAAAGAATATTTTAAAATAACGAATATTTTAAAATAACGAATATTTTAAAATAATATTCAGTGAAGAATAAAATTATGATTTTGATGTCTGATTTTGGATAGACACAAAAATAAAAAAATATGAAGCTGGGTTAAGTATAGAAACGCCATTTTAACCCGAACGGGTTTATCGATTGATTTTATTCATTTTATAATGAATATCGAAAAGAAGTGATTTCAAAATTTAATATTTTGAAAATATTATCACTTTAATATGATGAAGATATAGAATATTCAATTTTGATTTAAAATTGAAAATGAAGTTGAAATCAGTTTAAAAGGAATTTATAAACGATTTATAAAATACGTTTTAAATTGAAATCGACGATATATATGTTATTTATATATAATGGTTTGAATAGAACACGCCGCGCAGCGACCGTTCACGAATTTCGACCATTAACTTTAAATTGATGTAACTGGAGATCCGACCGTCGGATTCTCCGAAAACCGGAAATGTTGGGTTCTTTTCGAAAAGAGCTTTCCAACGAATATAAGAGATTAGAAATCTAACGGTTAGATTTGGAATTATGTCCAAATCAATTTTAGAAAAGGTTGTTATGGATGTAGTTCGGTGGCCGTTATTGGAAACCGACTGTACGTGCCTTGATAAAATTATTAAAAATATTAATATATTGTCTAAAATAATAATAAATGGTTTGGAAAGATTTTGAATGAAAAATTTCATATTAGAAAAGATAAAAAAATATTTTTATCGAAATGAAATAGTTATTAACCAGAATCATAATCCAATGTTTTTAAATAAATAAATTGGATATTGGGTTTGTCGTGAATGGTGTCTTCAATAACACTATTCTTAAACCCCGATGAGAAAAGAATAAATCTTTAAATTAAGATTTAATGAAGCTTTCCAATTAATTAATATTTAATTGGAATTGAATAAAATAAATTGGATTTTGGGTTGTCGTGAATGGTGTTTTAAATAACACTATTCTTAAACCCAGTTGAGAAAAGAATAAATCTTTTAGTTAAGATTTAGAGAAGTTTACCAATTAATTAATATTTAATTAGAATTGAAATGAAAGTTGATCGTGGGTATATCGTGAACTGTGTTTTAAACGACATTTGTTCTTTAACCCAATTAACAATGAAAATATAATTTGGAATTTATAAATCTTTTTATTAAGATTCAATGGAAATTTTCCAAAGTAAAGTTTTCCAATTTAATAGAATAAGTTGGAATTGAAGAGAATTCGATTTAATATTAATCGATATGAGCTTCTGTAAAAGAAGACCATTACTATATATGGAACTTGAAAGGCCTTACCGTTATTCCATTTATATTATTAGTCTGACACAAAAATTTATATCGATTACATATTGATCTGATTTCCGAGAAGATTCCATATTTAATGGAAGTTGATTTTGGGTTTGACGTGAGCTGTATTTTAAATGACATTGGTTCTTTAACCCAGTTAAAGATAGGATTTATTTTCCTAAAGTTGAATAATCATTAAGTAATGATTTCTGAGATTAAAACCAAACTAGAGTTCTAATGAATCTTTAATTAGATTAAAATGAGAAAGTGATAATTAAATTTATCGAATTCATGAAATGATCGAGGATGGAGTACCGGTAACACTATGGGTGTTAGATATGGAGTGCTACTAGTTTTGCTCCCTAGGAGGAATAGGTTGGGTTTGGGGTAATAAATAATAAATAACAAATGATTACTTCGGTAAGGTTCGCTAATCCCGACTAGTTGATAAACCTTAATTTGGTTTAGAATTGATAAAGGATAAAATAAAATCTTTTGAAATGGTATCCAAAGGAAGATTAAAGAATAATTTTAAAAGAATTTATCTTTGGTAAAATTAGTGGGAACTTTTCCCTAAACATGTGAATATTGGAATAAAAGAATATTCTGAATTGGATTGAGGCATATGAAGTTTTTTTATAGCCCTTGATTATAAAATACGTGAGTTTTTTGGAAAGACCGGGTTTAACCCATTCTGAATAATTAATACGACGACTAAAAATTGACGACGAAGACGGTGGTTGAAGACAGGAGTTCTTCACATTGTTTGGATGATTATTGATGTCTTGATTGTGCTGTACCCCAATACAAGGTAATAAGTCGTGATCGTTCAGATGTACTTCGAGATTGACGGATATGCGAGGACCTCACTTCTATATTGGACACATGAGATGAGGAATAAGTTGCCTCCGGTTTCGTTCAGACCCAGAATGGACTTGTAAATGGATATGTGTCTACATTGGATTTCATCATGTGCTAATTGATTTCTATTAAATATATATCTGTTTGGTGGCGAAGAATTTATTCTCTTGCTTAACACCCTTCTTTGAGACGTGCGAGCTTAGAGGTTATATATTGATAGGCATCAGTTGCATGGCGTGAATAGTAAGTGTGGCATGCTAAGATGAAAATGATCAAGACTTTTGTTGAAAAGTTGAGTCTTGTGGTTGATGATCAAAGCACAACTATAATTAGCCTAGCTTTATGTATAGCATTAATTCACGAGCCTCACACCCGGTATGAGTCAAAAACGGGATCGTGACTGCATAGAGTGCACGACGTTTCTTTCTAGCTAGAAGTAGTGTCTTGATATGGAGCCTAGACATTTTTACTTATGTGGTTGATGGAATGAGGTGCCTCGGATATTGAGTCCCTAGTGGCTCAGAGATAGGTCCGATAGGACCGGGAAACGTGTGTTTAGGAATAATCCACTAAAGTATGTGTGGACCAGCCATGAAGATCCAAGGGTTCACTACGGGGGATCCTGAGGCATTTGCAAGATTGCCTCGAATCGGAAGGAGCCATCCCTAGCCTTGACTCATTATAACGATCCAAGATTTTTAATGTTTTAAATACAAAATTAATATGGATTTGGTATCTAGAAATTTGATATTTATTTATATTTTGTACAACTTTGATATATTTATGTAAAAATTTCTTCTGCTGCAAATATTGTGTCTGTGATTCTGTGTTCGTTATGTTTAAATCCGTGTAAGCTAAATAATGAACTGTCGTTTTGAATGTTCTGAATGGGTTTAATTACCGACTTAGAGCGGGCAAAAAGGCAGGTCGTTACACTCATGTGGAAATCCAATTTCCAATACGACACTTTTCGGTTTTTGTTGTAGAACTAGTATGGCGACATGATATATGGTACCCATGTCGTCTATGATTGATACATTTATATTTGAAATTGTTTTGACACTATACACTTATAGTAATATAAAAATGATTTGTTTTAAAATGTACTAAGCATGTTTGGCTATTATAAGGTAAAACTTTATCCTCTGGCTTGCGTTGCATTGTGTGATGGGACCTGAGTCTTATAATAGCTTCATTTTTTCAAAAAGCATTACGTTGTTTTACTTTAAACTAAAATTCATGTGGAGTAAACCTGTTCCATGTTATACGGCGTGGTCCCATGATTTCCCCGCTTTTAAATTAGAGATTAATAACTGTTTTAATTCTCACATCAGTCCCATGACTGACTCGAAGTTTATCGTTTTAACCTAAACTCTGGGTGCCCATATTTTCCACATGAGCAGCTAGTAGTTTTGGTTTTTGCAGATATTTATTTTCACATGATCCTGGATTACAGCTGGGGCTATATTCGGAAAACTTTGTATCCGTATATTTCATTTAGTTGTGTTGGTAGCTGTATTTCCACAACACACTCTATTTATGTATTATATTTTCCGTTGCTATGTAATTTTAAATCTCTGATATTGTTTTTCCAATGAGTAATATTTATTCGTACTTTGGAATATTCTTGAACCCTGATGTAATTGTTGTAATAGCAATGGAATATTATATTGTTTGTGCTCTGATGCGTCGTGTTCTCAACTCAATCCGGACTTTCCCGGAAGGGGAAGTTCGGGTTGTTTCATCAAATGTACCGAACAATTTCAATTTTTTATGTGTAACACGTTCTTTAGGTTTTATACATGATATGGTATGCATTGTTGATTATAATGCATGAATGAATAAAAACAACATACATAGGTGGTCATTAACATCCAACCAATTATGAGCTTCTAATTTAAAGTTATATGCGAGAGCAGTGACATTCTTTTCTTACTTATCATATATAGTTGAAGTATCTAGGTATTATGTGTGTATGAATTGGTGTTTATTTATGTTTGCTGTTTGCAAGTTTGGGATATAATTAAGCTTCTAAGGACGAAATATTTTGAGAAGTTTAATACTTGCTTATATTATGAATGCCTTGATTATCTAAATTACAAGGTAGTTGCTTGCATGGAGGCAATTATTATCAAGATGCGTAGGGCCATAATGATGTTTGCCATAGATTATTTTAAAAAGGTATGTAAAAGGGGCCGGATCAGGTCTAAAGAAGGCAACTTTAACTATAAATTAATGATGTTTTTTCATATTGCTTTGACAACATGGGTATGTATATTGTAAGTTTGTGTTTTGGTATATTTATTTGTTAACCTCTATACAAATAAATTTCTATTGTTAAGCATAATTTGGATTGTTAACATCAGAATGATTTTATTCAATGTTCAAAGTTTTTTTTGTAAAATGCACGACTTTAAAAAATAATAATCATGGACCAGGTGAAGTACTTCAACTAATCTACTGTCATAACTGTATCTTTACTATTTTGTTCTCAACGGAGATACATAAGCACAAGCTAGGCATAATTAAGGGTTCATCATATCAAACAACTCCTATTTTCCTAAATGCTTTTGGTTTAGTTGTATTTTAGCAATATCTTGATTCATGTCATTACTGGAAATGATTTATAACTTGAGACGAGGAATATTTGTTAATTCAAGTTCCAACTTCCTTCCATTTTTCTTGAATTACATATATGCTATTATAATTTTATTGCAATCAATGTTATGAAAAACATGGTATAGCCGATGTGGAATATTTTCTGTGGCATTTTCAATCCTCATTGAGCTGAATAAAAAATAACTTAAGTCTGTGCTCTCAATTTAACAGCTTTGCAAATTTTTGCTTCTTGAATAATTTGCTTTTGGCTCCTAATTTTTCCCCTTTTCGTTATTTTTTCTAATGTCAAAATTTAGGTTCTTACTAAAAAATTTAAAGCATAATTTGCATGCTCATAGTTACATAAGTTCCCATACACGTATTTTTTTATTTTTGGTTAGTTCTGTCCCCTTAAATCAAATACATCTACGCACTCTTTATACTACCAAAGAAATATTATAAAATATAGTATTTTTTTGACTCTTCTTTATGACTATACAAACACAAATACAATGCAACTACATTTATTTTGCAATGCCCATGTGCGGAGCACGGGTGCGCACCAGTATATATATATATATATATATATATATATATATATATATATATATATGTATGTATGTATGTATATGTATTTGTGTGTGTGTGTGTATGTGTGTGTGTGTGTATCTGAACAAGATTTTGGAATTGGGAATGAAATGAATTGACAGAACAGATCGGATCTAGATCTAAAGAACATACCTTAAGCAAGGAGGTCAATTGATTCAATCATCTTCTCTTTATTTAATTTTTAATTTGCTTCAAATTGTATGCATATGAAAATATATTTCTTATTTTATGTTTTGGGAAGAAAGAGGAAAAGAAATGTTAGTGCTTCGCTCTTATTTCCAGAAAGTATGAGAGGATAATGAAGGGTTAAGCCTTTATTTAAAGTAAATGAATAAACCACGCTCGTTTGATCTAATTATATTAAATTTAGACCATCAGGCCATCTGAAATATGCGGTTTCCGCCAAAGTCGATTGCCTTTTATCCACTGATCAACCGCCTATTCAACCTCGACTACCAAGGGGTCATATTGTAGGTCCACATTAAGTATATTGACTATATTAATTTTTTTTTATTTAATTATTTTCGTTTCATTTTCATTTTTTGTCCGTAATTTCTTCGTACAAACTCTGTTCGCGAAACTCCAAATATACAAGCTGCTAAGAGTTTTGCCAAAAAAAGCAGTGGTGTAATTTACATGTTCAAATTCTATCATTTGCATAAATTTCATATTTTAGACAGTAATTAATTAACTAAAATAACTAATGCCAAAATTACGGGTGTTACATTATAATTAAGCATTTCAGACCAACGGAGATGAAGAGTTTGGGCTGAGCTTTTAAACGAGAAAGTTGGACGAATGATGAATTCATTTGGAGGTGCAAAATAGATATTTGAGCAGAACATTTAAGTTGTGATTTTTGATTTAATCATCTATAGTTTACTAATTATTTATTTGTTTTTTAATGAATAACATGTGTCAATAATTTGAACAAAAATGAAAACTAAATTACTTGTATCCAATTCAAACTTACTCCATAATGTAAAGCACGTTAATACGATCACAACACGAAAAATGCAGATCTCTCTTTACAGGTAATTAATTTTCAAAATATACAAAATACAAATATTGTTGAATAAATTTTTAGGACAATTTGGCTTAGATCTTTTTAAAAATTTGAAATAATAAAAATACTTGTCTAGAACATATGTAAACTAGGTCTTTTTTTAGAAAATTATCAAATCAACGCAAGGCACTTTCAAACTTCAAAACTCGATTCAATTTATGATCATCTTCGTATTTTCGTAAGAAAAGTGAAAAACAATGCATTGAAAGCAAAAAGAATGAAAAAAATACGCTTTTTTTTTTGAATTTGTTTAGGAGGGAAACCGACCGGAGTCGTAAAACCCTCCCTAGCGCACCTAGCCTAGTCGTAAAAAATTACACTTAAGCAAAACTACAGGAGTAAATGCAATTTTTCGATAAGCTTTAGACTAACGAAATTATAGCCAATAATTGCATACTTTTAAGCTATTTTCATAAATTTAAAAATGATGTTGTACTTATTCAACATCATATTTATTGCCAAAAAAACATAAAAAAAACTTGATATGAATCGAATGCACATCAAAGCAGCTTACTTTCAGGAAAACTACAGACAAAAAAGCAATTATATTGAATAATTGCATACATGTTTGTCATTTTCCGTTCCTTGTAAACATTAATATTTCAATAAAAATTTGCGAATATATTCGTAAATATATTAAAAAAATTGCAGATATGTGCACTTTTTTGACAATAAATATAGATATTTCTGCAATTTTTTTTTGTATTCTTGTTTTAATATTATAGTTTTATGACATTTTATGCATTGAAACCAGAAAATATGAAAACATGATTACTGCAGCAAATTAAAAGCAAGGACCCACTTTACAATAAATTTAAATAGAGATGCGCTTTACGATAAAGATGATTTTAAAGATGCTATGGTAATTTTCATTAAAACTTTCTCGTTGTTTAGAACCAACCAATTGTTCCGTTTTCACTCGTGAGATGTTTGACTCGTACATGCACGTGCTTGGGTAAAATAATAATCTTGGAATGGGTTCCTTATGGTTACCAGAAAAGTTGTTCGCTTTCGAATTATTTGGAAACATAATTTGAAGCCAACAGTCGAAGCTATCTTTTGAAAGTAAAATATCTGGGCACAAATGATAGCTGCAAATTTTTTTTTTTTTTGCATTCACAAACTACAAGCATTGATTACCCGTTGGACCGAACATAAGAACTTATCCTTAAGCCCGATCGACTTTATAATAGTCATATACCCACACTTGTTCAAATAATTTTAGCAAACGACCAATTGTACGTAGGGCTGTCAAAAAAAAATCCAAACCATTTATCCAAAAGTAAATGGGTTGGGTGGAACCCATTAAGGCAAATGAGTTTTCTTGGGTAAACCCATTTAAACCATTAATTAACCGGTTTAGAAGGGTAGTATCCATTTCATTATGTTCACCCATTTACCCAAACAAAAAAGGGGTTTACCTTCTCTTCTCTAACAAAGATTAAAATTGGGATCCGTTTGAAATTTTGAAATTTCACATCTAAAATTTTAAAAATTCAAATCTAAAATTTTGAAAATTAAAATTTTGAAATTTGAATTTGTTGGAAATTTGAAATTTTTAAATTTTAAATTTGAAAATTTTGAAAATTGAATTTATGAAAATTTGAAATTTAAAATTTAAAATTCGAGATCTCGAAATTTAAAATTTTGAATTATAATGTCCCGTATTTTTTATAATAAGATATTTAATTTATTTTATTATTTTAAATATTGATTTGGAATTATAAATGGATTTATAATATAGAATTGGTTATTTAATGAATTTTGAACGCTAAATTTATATTTAAATTTTAAACGAGCTCGTAACATCACGGTAGTTCGTAATATAATGTTTTGAACATTAATTGGATATATAGAATCCATTTTTAAGTCGGGATACTTTGAAACAAGAATTGTCTGAATCTATTTGATTATAATTTTCTAACAAAAGACAAAAATCGAGATTTAATATTTTTGATCGTCAGTAATGTCAAAATCAAATTTTCAGAAAGTCGTTATGAAATAGTTTATGAACTACAATGTTTATTTAATAAATTTCAAAAAGTATATAAATTGGATATCGTTTTACTCGAAATTTAAAATGTTAATTTTTAAAGTCCATGTTGGTTTAAATTTGAAGTTATACGATATACCATTTGGATATTTATGATAATAATAATTTATTATCATTTAACTGAATTAATGTGGAATTTGATTATATTTTATTGATATTATATATGCCTTAAGAATAACCATTTTGCAAACGGCCTCGGTTTTGGAAGAAATGAGTTTCATTGGATCCATAACTTTAAACCATTGCACAAACCAAATTTCATGGCAATCTGATGTCGTATGTGACAACAGTAGCCATGAATGCTTAGTCGATTTGTATAGTGTGTAATTATATAAATTTAATTTTAATGAATGAGTATTTGTGTATAACTTGAGCTAACGATCGAATTAAAATGCGAAACTGATTCCTCGAATTCATATTAACATTTAGAGTCAAGATATGTATATTGTTTGTTAACTTTGGAGACCAGGTAATTTGGTGTCCAAAATAGCGCGTTTTGCGTGCAAAATATCATTCTAGAACAACAGTCTCGGAATGCGACGAAACTTTTGCTATTAGAACCATATTAGTAAGTTATTATAGAATTTCGATTTTCGTATCGATTGGACTTACCGTTTGATCGTACGGAGAGTAAACGCCTAGTTTTTCATTTTATCGATTTAATATGGAATTATAGAATAACTGATTTTCTACTGAACTCGGATTTCAACAAAACTAATTTTATTAAATCCGTAGCAATTAATTATTATGGGATTTCAAGTTTCAAGTTAATTGGATTTATTTTGTGAACGTGCGCAATTTAAACGTGTGTAGATTCACGTTGTGAATTATAAATGAAGTTTTTACAAACGATCTCGGCATTCAAAGAAACTAGTTCTGTCGTGTTCGTAATATTATTTTTTGCTTGGATTACGATTTTCATCGCGTTCGAAGGTCGTCTATAGTTGTTGTAGGGCATTACTTCAGCAGTAAGTTTTGATAAATAATATTTTATTCATTTGTTACCTTATACCACACTATAACAAATACCCTAACTTTTCCTTCGTGCGTGGTCGATGTCTGAGAGTGCCGTCACTACCTTTCTGAACGGTAGAGGACTTGTCGATTCTTCCTCGGTTTTCTTCAAATATACACGTCAAATTCATAAGTCTTCAACTAGAGATCTATTGAGCTTAACGAGAGATATTGATCCAACGGTGGCGATCGGATAAAAGGCGACGTGGTGGCCAGAATTCTGATCGAAGTTACTGGCGGTTTCTGGGTTCGTAGTTGGCGATGGAGGCAACGAGTGCAACGAGGGTCTGAGTGAAGGTCAGGAGGTTCGACCGTTCAAGATGGCAGAGTCTAATCGATCTCTACTGGTGCGTGGGTGGTGTGGAAGTTGTTTGGTTGAGGCGAGCATGGGTCTATTGTGCAAAACGAAGCAGGAGACGAAGGAATAAACAGTGGTAGTGGAAAATTATAAAGTCGAGCCTGTGGTTTTTAAATCAAAGGAATCGGCCTAGTGTCTAAAGCAATGTAATCAATTCACTGATTTTATAATATAAGTGATTAAAGTAATCGAATATATTATGATTGTTAAATGACGTATAATACGTCATGACATGTTTAAACAAATTTGGCTAGGGTTCTGGAATTCTACACATGCTATATTGAACGAGCAGTGAAGAAGTCAGTCTGTTAACATTCAAAACAAAAGTAAATCAAATTAATTAGTTTTAATAATTATATAATTAGGGTTAACTATTTAATTATATCACCATGTACTATAAAGTGGATAATTTTTTTATTCTGTTACCAGAATCGAACCAAACAAAAAACATGGACCGTATCAAAGAACACTACAAGCTGGAACAATTTGGACAGATTTGGAAGCAGCTGAGATTTATAGTAAATTAAACGATTGTTTAATTTAACTGTAACCAAACTGCTTCAGCGATAAATGGAATCAAAGTGAGTATAACTCACTCAGTTTGTCTCGCTTATATTTTATATAAGTCGAGTTTAATATTTGTGTACTATGGTTGTTTATTGTTGGATGATTACGGAATATATATTTATATAAGTTGACTAAATTGATTAATTTAAACGTTCGTTTAATTTAATAGAAATCAATCGTTATTTTCAACGATTGTTACCAAATGAGGTAACTTACCTTGTTGGTCATGTTTATAATAATAGAAATGTATTAAATTATTAGTTGGATGCTTAGATTGTTGTTATTGGTTGATTGCTAATATTATTAGTTGAACTATTTATTTCTGTTTATCGAGATGGATAATAATAAATATATTATCATATTGAATGGATGATTTTATGGAGGTAACCTATTTGGATGGAAGGAAAAATAGGTTAGAGGAATCCAACTGGATTCCTCAAATTTATTGTTTATTTTCATATTACAATTATATGAACTGTTTAACCAATATGATTGAATAATTGATTTGTATGTTGATTGTTGAATCGTAATCCCACGTTTGTTTTGTTATTAAATAATGTGCAGTATTGGTTAAGTAATTGGAAGCAAATGGCCGAAAAATCCATTATTTTATTAATATTGATTTACCGTCGGGTGAATCAACAGTAATGAAGTTATAAAATTTATTCTATAACTGAAGATAGATTTTGAAAACTATTATTTTGAACAACTTATTAAAAGGAAATAATTATTTATTATTTAAGTTACAAATAACTATTAAATGGTTTTTAAAGCAAATTCTTATGTTAATAAGATTTATAATCAAGTGGGCAGAAATTACCCTAAAGGTTAAGAGTTGGATTGATGTTATCCAAGAGACAATTAAATGGGGTTATTTAAATTAATTATATTATTAATTAATTTAAACGAAGGACTGATTGGAATTGATTAACAAGATAACCAGGTTTGAGTTGACTAAGTCAACTATTTTAATTGGAATCAGTCATTTGATTAATTTACTTTTAGTTATTCTAATGAAATAGCTTAACGAATATTTGTTTTAATTTAAATACGATTCTAGAAAGAAATTTATTTTTATTTTAGTTAATAAAGAACTTAACTACTTCTACAGTAGTTAATAATGAAGTAAATTATTATTTAAATAAATAATAATTTATGTGATTACTAATTAAATAAAATTCATTAATGCAAATAACCGAGTTTGGAATGAAATCTAATTGAATTATGAAAAGGAGTTTGTGAATGGATTTTATTGTAAAACCCGTGTTATATAAACGAAGTCATAAAAGAGATTTTAAGCCAATGCGATAGCTTAAATTAAATGTTTACTTAATATTTTAATTAAGTAAAGGAAATCGAGATAAAAAGGGGTTTATATTAAACCGGAGTTGCATAAACGAGGTTTGTAAAAAGATATGTGAAGTTAAAGTGTTAATTTTAAATTAACATTACTTAATAATTGAATTAAGTAAAATGGATGAAATTGAAATAAGATTTTCAAAGAGGAGTGGTTGAATGGATTGGAAAAAATATTTTTGAAATGGTATTTGGCAATGGATTTAGTAGTAGGATTTGTAATAAAAATCTAGTTATAAAACGAATTGTTTTAAAGAAGTTAAAGTTAAAATGAGATGTTTTAGCAAGCAATTACTTAATCAACGAATCAAGTAATAATGGTTATATTGGAAAAGAAGATTTTCAAAAATAAGAAGGGTTTATAAAACCATATTTTAAATAAAATAGTTAAATGGGATTTGTTTTGGTATTAGAATGAATATCAGTTTTTGAATTAGAACTGATATTTATCGTAAGATAAGAATGTTGCTGATCAAGGTCTGAATGGTAAATAAAATACCCCAACTTGAACGACTTCGGGATTATTTGAGGATGATATTAGTTTGTGATGGTAAAGATGTTAGAAATAATTTATTATTTCCATAAGAGAAATAATAATGCAACATTAATTGCAAGGGTTTGAGAATATATAATGATATTTCATAAGCAATGGAAATAAAAAGGATTTGAGGATATAAAATGATATTTCCAAAGTAACGGAAATAAAATAAGATTTGGTGAAAATATAACGATATTTTCAAATTAAAGAAACTTAAAGAGATGAGTTTTATAATAGGCTTACTCAAAGGGGATAAGGGTTAGTTATTGTTTCCAAGCAATGAAAACAAAAGAGATTTCGTAACGATGTTTCACTACAACAAAAGGACCATATTACAATGGTGTAAAACGGTTGTAATAGACTTTTTACAATGGTGGGGGCAACCGTCGTCTACTAAGAAGTTGTAATAGATTGAAATCTTTTACAACTGGTTTGCACTGTTGCGGCACCGTTGCGAAATGTGTATTTTACAACTATTTAGCACCGTTGTAATAAACTTTATTACAACTTTTATGTACCATTGTTGTTATAATTTTTACAACTGTTTATAGCCGTTGTGATATATTATTTTATTACAAGTATTATTTTACAGTTGTAATGAATCCACAAATTATATACATATTACTAATAAATGAATTCATTTAAGAGAATATTATCTACTAAACTAAAGATACCAGACAAACTTAAAATATAAACCAAAACAATATATTAATTTTCTTAAAACTCTCATCATATTTTTACATAATATGCTGACAAAACATAGTACATACATATCCAACAAAACAACCTACATTAGTCATGCACATAATGCACATCACCAGCTAAACTTTATAAAAACGCATCCATTCCAATATATATACATCGATAACACAAAAAATACATATGAAAATATTTTAGTCCACATACTCGAAACTTATAACTATGTCCCAAGGTCCCAATGTCTTATCCAAACTTGTAGTTTCGATTTTCTTCATCGGACAGACTTTTTGTGCTAACCTGCAGTAGCACCAGCATCATTCAGGTAATTTGTATTAGTAAAACTTTCCAAATCCTGCATAAAGTCAAATATTTTTTCTTTTTGCACAAACATTGATGCTCCTCCTGTAAGATGACTTCAATCGATGAAGGCATGGTACTTTTGTCACTAAATGAGCTAGATCGTAAAGAATTCACATTGTCAGATCTTCTTTTCAATGACGTTACATCTTGAAATACAACTTCAATTTCCCCTTCAAAGTATCTAACCCAACAGTATCAAAATTACAAAATTAATTTCAAAACAAAACAAAAGACACACAAGTATATTTGTTCAGAAATTTAATCAAAAAAAAAAAAAAGAAGAAGCAAAAGTCAAGGTTCATTACACTGTTTGGTTGCCGCTAATATCACACATTCAAACTGATCCATACAAATGTCTGTAATGATACAAGACCGGGTAGACAAAAGAGGGGTCACACTACAAGCTCCATGCTCCTATAAATAAAAGGAACTACTAAAATATACAATCAGTATTACTTTCAAACCTCTTAAAATCAAAATGAGAATATCACCAGAAACTGCACTATTACAAGGACGCAGTCTTCTTTTTGTCTGTAAAATTAGATCAACAGTATTATAAAGACAATCTTAACACATTACGAAATTAAACATGACATGTGTCATCATTTATTGTTTACAAAAGCTAATTTATTTGGAGAAGAACAATGCCCATAAAGTTGAAACTTTTCTCAAGTTACTGGCAGCAAAACTAAAACATTCATGTTTACAATTTTAAACATTACATGATTCATTGACCAACATAAAATGAATCTCAAAATAGCATCTGTAATTAAAATCATAATAGCCATTAAAGTTATTCAAGTTCATGCACAATGCCAATGCTGCAAATTTGTGAACTTTTTCTAGTCGCCAACAATTTCATAACTAAGTAAAGCTTCTTGTATCACCAAAAAAATCATTAATATATAAGGCCAAACCTCATGTGCTTGCCATATTACGTTTTTGCGAAGATTACAAGTAACAACTTGAAATAAATGGAAGTGAGCACCACATAATCAAAGAAAACTATTTTTCTGCACGATTCGGTATTCCAGTTATCACTAATACTAAGACTTATATAGATGGTGTACAACTTCATGTCCCGCTCGAGCGTATGTTGTATATTGTACGAAAGCTAAAGCTCTTATTATTACTTCAACACTACTGATAAATTCATAAAATTTGAAGATAACCAAAAAAACTAGATAGACAATTACCATGACGACCGGACCCAAGGTGAAGATATTGAAGCCAAACTGAAGCTTCATGCCTTCACCAAGCCTGTTTGGAAATTTTGGAAAGAACGGAACCGCCGTGTGTTCCAGAACCATGGTAAACAAGTGACGTATGTTAGCAAGATGACTTATGGAGACATTCAACTAGTAATTAATTAGGGGAATTCCAAAGAAGCAACTCACCACGAATGGACAAGCAGGAGTGGGCCGAATTGAGGTAGAGGATTGTCAGGAGACATCAGGACGAATCCCTAGTACAACCAAGAGCTACGAGTTCCGAGTCCGATCGCCACGAAGTTCTAAAGAGATAGAATTTGAAGAAGAATGAAGTGACTCTAGTTGCTTTTGAGAATGCTCAATTTAGATCTGGTTTTTACCTTTTTACTATCTTACTTTTTGTTGTATTCGAGAACATTTGAATGCGCCCAGTTTTACCGACCTAGCAAGTTATCCTGATCAAAGTTACCTATTCAAAAGTTCCAAAACTTGAGTAGGTGGGCGGGCATATTTTTCGCCTTGGAGCAAAAAAATTCAATAGTGGCAGACGAAAGTTTTAAATTTTGAAAAGTTGTGTGCGGACATTTTTTGGCGTTGGAGCCAGAACTTTCAGCAATGACGCAATTTTTTTAAGATCTGGTGAAACAGTTTTGAAAGTGGTTTAATATTATAATGTAATTAAATACTGTTTTTAGGATATATCATTTTGGAAGCCATTTAATATGGTAAGTTAAATGATATATAATAACTACTTATTAATTTATGATTTTCCTTTTCTATATTTTTCTTTTAAAATTATATTCAAACATTATATAAAAGTAGCTTTAAATTTTTTGTTAAATAATACCTTTTAATTAACTATTACTTCTTAATTATTAGTTATTACTTCTTATTAGTAATTCTAAAATTTTAAATAATCGTTTTTAATTCCAAATTATTACTTTGTTATTAATATTAGTTATTGCAAGTTTTCAAATTAATTATTATTAGATAGTAATGATTAATTATTAATATTTTTATTAATTGTTTAATAATTGATTATTAAGTACTGATATTTAATTATAATTATCAATGTACTATTTAAATAGAAAAAGGAAAATATCACCTATTGCAACATATGCATTTTTTACAACTGGTAAGGAAGAAATGTTGTAATAGGTATTTATTACAACTGGTAAAATGAAAGAGTTGTTGAAAATAAGTTTATTACAACTTTTTTTATAAAAACAGTTGTAAAATATATTTTTTACAACTGTCATTTTGTGACTGTTGTAAATGTGCAGTTGTAATATTGTCTTTTTGTTGTAGTGTTTTACGTGAAATTTGTTAAAACCAAAGTTGGGAATATATATAATTTAAATCTAAAATATTTAAAATAGTTGAGAAAACTCTTAGAGTAAAATAAGAGGTAAATATTGTGTTTAAGAATATTGAAAGGTTTAGAAGTTTAATTAACCATTTGTTAATTAGTTTAATTAAAAAGGCCAAGTGATGCTGAGTACTAAACCACTGAACTCATTTTATTTTTATGGTTGCATGGATGTTTATTTGATAGTTAAATAACCGACTATCAAATCTGGCCTATGCGATACTTTGTACAGAAAGACCGGGATCGAATTTATATCCGAAAACCATTCCGAACCAGTGAATTCATAAATATGGAAGATGTCGGTTGAAGATGGAGCAATTGAAGACCGTTGATCTTTGTAAAATGGAAGAATCACTTATAATCTCTGACATGTAATCAAAGATGAGATAGGGTTCTAGCGTTGTTGAAATCTACGGATGTGCAAGGACTACTCACCATTGATCTATAAGGTGATTCCTTGAATGCAGTAGGAGGGTACCTTCGGTTTGTCCAGTCCGATGACAACTTGATGCATGAATGTCTGATAGAGTACGCCAAACAGATGATGTACATTGATTTCTTCAAACGTATTTACGTTTAGTGGTAGAGGAATTCGTCTCTCTTAGCTTTATGCCCGTGATATTTTTAAGGAAATCAATAAATGATTTGGCGGGTTTGACGATGTGACATTCAAAGTAAATGATGGTGTGACGTTCTTAAAAAGGTAACAACAACTTCAAGCCTCATCAACCAAGAAATGACAAAAATAGGGCAGGTAGCATGGCTATGTGGGTCGCTTCCATTATAGTGTATTATCACCTGATATAGAGAAAAATTCATTTGCTTCTTTATTCAATCGCAGCTTTACGCTTCGGTGACGGTTGCTGATCCTAACCGTCAATGATATACATTCGGTACACTCAAAGGAATGAGTGGTCATGTTATAAGATGTTCTTGTTGAAACCAATGTATTCCTCTCTAGAGATACACAATCGGAAGGTGGTCTCATACCCTGTCATAGTTGGAATCCAATCTTTAATAAGAACCCCACGGTTTTTATTATAGCCTATGAATGTAGAGCGTGAGATGCAAGCGTTCTGCTAGATGGTTTTTATTTGTTTTAGACACTATTATAATATCAGAATAGATATTGTTTAAAAATATATTGGGTTATCGTAAGGTAAAAACCGTCCGTGTTTATGTGTAGACTGGTCTTACGATTATCTTTTCTTTCAAAGGAATGTTTTAACTTAAAAATCAAGTTGGATTATGCCTTTAAACTTGGTGAGTTTTCTCACGCTGGTTCATCAGACCGATCCGTGGTGTTTGCAATGTTCGGGTTAGATCAAGTTTTACAGGTTTAGGTTAGGATGCTACAGACTTCAGATGACATGCTGGATGAGTTCAGACGTATTAGTGTTTATTCCACTGTGTGGTGTATACAAGGACAAATTGTTATAACTGTACGGATGTATTGGTTGTATGTTGTATTCTGATGAAATATAAGTATTATTTCAAGCTCTCAACAAATATTTATTTCTGATTATATTTTATTCCGTTGTGATGTGAGACTCTATGTTGTGTTGGCTAGTTGGTTCTTCTTCTTATTCCCGCATTCTATTATTTCTTTCTTTTCTCACCTTCTAATTCCTTTCTATTAACTATCCGGTGTTTTCGATACTTGGGTTTTAGCAAGTAGAATTAGGTATTATTGTCAAAATTTGGGCATCAAATTCCGTGTGTAACATCACAGATTTTTCGGCTATTTAAATTCGAATATTTAAATCAGTTTATATATTATAATGGATTTTTATCGAATTTATTTAATTAAAATAGATTTCGAATATATATGAATTATTTATATTTATATAAATGGAATATTATTTAAAAATGTGAATTCTATACGGTTTGATGTTGAAAATGTTGTTTAATAAATATAGCGATATTTATTTAATTATTTGTTTTCATTAATTTAGCCGTCTAAATTTAGTTTATATTTTAAAGTGTGTTATACTTATAATCACATAAATATAATTGGTAGACAATGTTTATATAAACAGATTGGTTCAGAACTTTCAAATAAAAGAACTAGTTATTTAGTCCAATCCGTTTGTTTATAGTAACCCGAAATTTTGTCATATTTAACAAAACTTGTTTAAATATCCTAAGTTAATGATTTGTTTCAAAACATTTTGCCAAGGTAACCAATTCATTTAAAAATCCTGGTACACACATTAAACAAATACCATTCAAAACAAATATAGATGATACATTTGCACATCAAACTGTACATACAAATTGGATTGCTAAAAATGTGTACACATTCATATATACATCAAACCTATAACAGGACAAATCAAAGAGCCATACACATTTATACACTAACTTTACAATGAACAATGCAAAACAGAATTGGACAGAACAATTCATCTTTGCATGCTCGTTTCTTCCCAAGATCGGTGAATCCGAGTTTGTCCCCATCAAGTTTTGATCTGCGAGGAAAAAGAAAACCCATTAAAAAGGGAAATTTTATGTTAAGTAGTGAACAGCAAGAAAAAGAAAGAAAGAAAAAGAGACTCAAATGAACAGCTAAGAAACAGAGAATCCAAATAGGCCTAAGCCTCCGAGATTTCATTTCAGAAATAAACAAATGAAATGAGCAGACATAACATATATAGGTCATACAGCTAGAAAGACAAGACCATACACAATTCAAAGAAGAATAAAAAGGTAACAGCAAAAGAAGGTATTTTTAAATTTTATGTACATCATGTTTTGTCCATTCAAGGAAATAGTAAATAAAGCAGGGAAGTCACATGCATACAATAAATTCCTTATACAAATTTACTGTTGTGCACATTTGAAAACTGAACAGAACTCTAAAATGCAGTCAAGGAAATCCCTGGTTGAAAATTTACAAGACATGGCTAGAACAGCTATGGTAATTAGACAATACATAGCATAGCTATAGAAATAAGATGTACTCATATATCAAATCGAAAGCAAGATAATGAGCACAAATCTATGTATACATTTAAGATCATATGCATTGGAAATAAACATCTAAGGGATAGGGTAGGAGAGCTAAACGAAGACAGGCATATGTATGTTCTTACATCAAGTCCAAGAATAGCTAAGGAACAGAGCATAAACAGCTAACCCAAAATAGTAAAATTCATAGCCTAGCCTAACCTACACAGTACGGTGTATATTTCAAAATCGAATTCACATCAGATCTCGTACCCTAAAATCTACCAACCTACAATGTAAATCTCTGTTTTGAAATAACAATTCATACCACACAGTACTGAAAAACCCAATACAAAATTCAAATCCACTGCTATAAGTATCACGCCACATCAACTGCCATCACCAAAATCGAAATTTGCAGAAAGAAGAAAAACCAATGGCCTATGAAATTGGTAGCTGAATTTCCTACATCAAGCTACGAATGGACATGACCCCTATCTAAACCCAATCACACTATAAATACACGCATCCATTCAACAGATTTTTCATCCAATTCAAGAATCAAAGAAACCAGAAAAATGAAACGAAATAATACCATAATACTAAAAATCGAAGTAGAAAAACTTAGCTTAAGTCGAGGATCGCTCGTCGTGGTTCTAGAAGGCTCGGGGGTTGGCTGGCGATGGCCGAACTGGTGGTCTGTGGGGGTTTAGGGTTGTTGGAGAATCATTGAGGAGCTCGAAGGGGTAGTTGCGATGCCGGTCATCTCGTGTTACGGAGGAAGAAAAGGGGATCTAGGGTTTTTCTTCAATTCGGTTTTGAGAAAAATTTGAGGCGGCGGATTAATGAAAAGGGAAGCGATCGGATAGAGGGTTTTGAAGTGATAATCGGGTTGGGTTTGGGCCGACGGTTGAGAAGGTAAGGGCCCAACTTTAATTTATAAACTTAAAATCCATGTTTAAGTATTTAAATGAATTATAGAACTGTTTATAATGATTTCTGGCACATACGACCCCAGATTCAAGCGCGGTCTGTTGCGTTAGGACCGTGGAGACGTGTACTTCGAGATGGAGCGGGTCTGGGCCAGATCTGAAGTAACGGGAATTTTATTTCGAATTAAACGTCAGTTTAATTGGACAAAATCAGACTATTATCAACGGATTTAAATCCAGGTGAGTTAAACTCACTCAGCCCTTTCCATTTATATTTTATATAAATTGGGTTTTTATTCTGTGTGTTCTGATTGCTAGTGGTTGACAGTTGGCCAGTTATATATTTATTATTGATTCAAATTCTGAAATTAAACAGTCGTTTAATTTCAGTAATACACCAATCATTTTGATTTGACCCGAATAGAGTAATTTCCCTTGATTGGTCACGTTTATAAACGTGTTTGAAAATGGTTGAATTGTTCGAATGATCTGTTGTTGATTGATGACCGTGATAGAAATTCTCAGTCATATATAAAAGGGATGGTTGATTATTATTGATTGTTGAACCTTATTTCAACTTTTGTTCTGATAATAACCAGTGGGTAGTGTGGTGGGGCAATCGGCATCACCTGGCTATAAATCGATCGATTTATGAAATATGAGTTTTATCGATAGTGGATTTGATAATATTCGAGTTATAAATATGTTTTATAACGAAAATATATTTTGGAAGTTACTACGTTGAAAGGTGATTTAAAAAGGGAAATAAATATTTAATTAATTATTTATATAGAAATTATGAAATTTGTTTTATAAAATGAATTCTTATGTTAATAAGAATTAAAAGCAAAGCGAGCAAGTATTTGATTGATTTCATCTAAGGATTGTTTAAATAAAGTTATTTAAATTAATTATATTTTAATTAATTTAAAGATGGAATTAAAAAGAGTTGGTTAGGAGAGTAATTATTGTTTGGGGTAAATGGAGTCGACCATTTGAACTTAGTAGACCTTAAATTAGTGAATTAACTTAATGAGTAATTGATTTACCCTAGAAAGGTATTAAAAAGGGAATTTATTTTTCTAGTAAATAAAGGAGAAAATTGATTTGAATGATGAATGTTGAAATAAATGAGTTGGTAATCACTAATGAAATACCTTTAAGAAACCAAGTTTGAAATGAAATGTTGAGTATTGGAAAAAGGCTAGTGTTGAGTTTTATTGTTTGAACTCGAATTTTATAGTGAAGCAACAAAGAGGTTTAAACGAAGATAAGGCGTAAATGAAGGTTTCACTTAACGTTTGAATTAAGTACAAGAAGGAGAATATGAAAAAGGGTTTATATTAAACCTAAAATTTATAAACGAAGTTTATAAATGGAATGTGAGTTAAACGTTGGTTTTAAATGAAAATACTTAATATTGGTATTAAGTTAAATTAATTCGAAAGGAGATTTCTAGAAAGAAAAGGAAATTTGTTAAAAGGGATTTAAATGCGATATTGGTAAACGGGATTGAAAATAGGAATTGAAATAATAATATCGGGGTTTTGAATTACAACTCGTATTCATCTGAAGATAAGAACGTTGTTGGTCAAGGTCTGAGAGGTAATTAAAATACCCCAACTTGAACGGCTACGGGATTATCCAAGGATAATACTAGTTGGTAATGGCGAGAGTGTGCGATAAGATTTCCAATGTAAAGAAAATGATATAAGATTATATTTTCCCCATTAATGGAATTAAAAGGGAATTGGGCGAGAAGTTTCAAAAGCCAAGTGATGCTGAGTACCAGGCCAGTAAATCTATTTTTATGATTTCATGGATGTTATTTGATAGTTAAATAACCGACTATCAAGTCTGACCCTTACGATTGTTGGTTGGAAAGACCGGGATCGAATGAATATTCAAAAACCATTCTGACCAACAAATACGAATATAATGAGGAGATCAAGCAACGATCGAGATGGAGCATGTGAAGACCACAAAACTTCATAAAGCGGAAGAACCACTTACAATCTCTGATTCGACCCGAAGATATACTGGGGTTCTGTCGTGGTTGAAACTGTGGATTGCAAGGACGATCGCTACTGATCCATGGGGTGATTCCTGTATTGGATGCAGTAGGAAAGTACCTTCGGTTCATCCTGTTCCTGGGTGACTTGTATGGATGAGTGTTTGACAGAGTATTTCCAAAGGGATTACATATGTTGATTCTCTACAAACGTATCTCTGTTGGTGGCGAAGAAGGCTGTACACCTTCTTTGGCTTAACGCTCAGAGTATTTTTGTGCAAATCAGTATTCAGTGATAACTGGAGGATCTGACGATGTGGCATTCAAAGTGAATGGTGGCCAGGTGTTCAAAAGATTATAACCTCAAGCCTCACAGCCGGGAGATGACAAAAATCGGGCAGGCAGCATGGCTATGTGGGTCGCTCCCATTAAGGGTATATAATCACCTATCTAGAGAAATTCCTTTTGTTCCTTAATCTATCGATTCTGCCCATTCGGGAACGGTGGTTTGAGTCCAACCGTTGGTGATGTACATTCGATACACTCAAGTGAAATGAGTGGTCGGTCATGTAAGGGCCGGGCTGCAAGACGTTCTTGTTGAACCCAGTGTATTCGCTTCTAGAGATACACGTGCAGAAGGTGGTCCCATACCTTGTCAAGTTGGAAATCCAATATCCAATAAGCGCCCGTGGTTTTCGATTGTATACTATATACGGGGAGCGTGAGATGCAAGCATTCCTCTAGATTTGTTAATTATTTATATCTAGACAATATCATAATACCATATCAAGATATTGATTTCGAAAACTGGTTTGGGTTATCGTAAGGTAAAAACCGTCCATGTTTATGTGTGGATCGGTCTTACGATTACCATTTTCTTTCGAAAGGATTTTAACCTTAAAATCAACTTGTGTGATACCTACATTGCTGTGCGAGTTTATCTCACTCTGGTCCACCAAACTGACCCGGTGTTTTGTAAATGCTCGGGTTAGACCGAGGTGTACAGGTTCAGGTTATCAGGTACTGAGAAGTTCAAAGATGAGCTGAAGATGTTCAGATGAATGATATTCCGCTGTGTGATTATATATATGAGGACAGGTTATCAAAACTGTCCAGCTGTGTGTTGTACTCTGATATTGTAAGTATTTTAAAGTTTTCAGTAAAGATTTATTTCTGTAATATATTTTGTTCCGCTGCGATGTGAGACTCTGTGTTTGTTCTTCTCCCTCTTCTATTCTAATATTTCTTTCTTTCTTATCTCACCCTCTAAATTCTTTCTAAAATGTCCAGTGTTTTCGGTGTTGGAAGGTCGGCATGAGTACAGTAAAGGGTATTTATGTCGATTTTCGGGACCGAAAATTGCTGGGTCGTTACAGTGGTATCAGAGCTATTGGTTGAGTAGTAACCTTGGCTCTGTGGCGTAACTCAATAGAGATGGGGTTAGTAACACCCTAGATTGAGTTGTGGGTATATAAATGAGAGCGTATTTGTAAAATCTTATATACAAATGTTTTGTATTGTGTTATTTGAGTGGTTCAAGTGTTGAGAAGCGTTGAACTAGTGAATGGATACAATATTGATTTACAAAGTGGGTAAATGAAATAATTTTACCCAATGTATATTTAATATAGAAAAAAAAAGAATTTGTTTTTTTAGTAATATGTTTGTTTTTTTGTTTGTATTGATTTGAAATCAAATTTGAAATAGGAAATAAAGTTCAACTGATTAGAAAAATCAATTCGCCATTTGAATCTGATATCGAAGAAAAACTGAACCTGATTAGGTAAAAACCAATTCAAGAATGAATTCAAATTAAGTGGATGAATTGGGGTTCGAAAATTTAATGGATAAATAGATTGGGATTCAAATAAAGTAGGTTGCCATTTGGATTTTGAATTTTCTTTTCAAAGAAATTGAGGACCAGAGTGGCAGTGGTAGTCGTGCCAATCGAGCCATGCAGAGGGAGTGCTGGCAAAATTTTAGAAAAAAATTTAAAAGTTTGAATTTAATTCAAAGAAATGATTTTAAAATAATTCGAGTCAGAATATTCTTCTTACTTTGAAATTTCGAGGACGAAATTATTTTAAGGGGGGAAGAATGTAACATCCCAGATTTTTCGGCTATTTAAATTCGAATATTTAAATCAGTTTATATATTATAATGGATTTTTATCGAATTTATTTAATTAAAATAGATTTCGAATATATATGAATTATTTATATTTATATAAATGGAATATTATTTAAAAATGTGAATTCTATACGGTTTGATGTTGAAAATGTTGTTTAATAAATATAGCGATATTTATTTAATTATTTGTTTTCATTAATTTAGCCGTCTAAATTTAGTTTATATTTTAAAGTGTGTTATACTTATAATCACATAAATATAATTGGTAGACAATGTTTATATAAACAGATTGGTTCAGAACTTTCAAATAAAAGAACTAGTTATTTAGTCCAATCCGTTTGTTTATAGTAACCCGAAATTTTGTCATATTTAACAAAACTTGTTTAAATATCCTAAGTTAATGATTTGTTTCAAAACATTTTGCCAAGGTAACCAATTCATTTAAAAATCCTGGTACACACATTAAACAAATACCATTCAAAACAAATATAGATGATACATTTGCACATCAAACTGTACATACAAATTGGATTGCTAAAAATGTGTACACATTCATATATACATCAAACCTATAACAGGACAAATCAAAGAGCCATACACATTTATACACTAACTTTACAATGAACAATGCAAAACAGAATTGGACAGAACAATTCATCTTTGCATGCTCGTTTCTTCCCAAGATCGGTGAATCCGAGTTTGTCCCCATCAAGTTTTGATCTGCGAGGAAAAAGAAAACCCATTAAAAAGGGAAATTTTATGTTAAGTAGTGAACAACAAGAAAAAAAAAAGAAAGAAAAAGAGACTCAAATGAACAGCTAAGAAACAGAGAATCCAAATAGGCCTAAGCCTCCGAGATTTCATTTCAGAAATAAACAAATGAAATGAGCAGACATAACATATATAGGTCATACAGCTAGGAAGACAAGACCATACACAATTCAAAGAAGAATAAAAAGGTAACAGCAAAAGAAGGTATTTTTAAATTTTATGTACATCATGTTTTGTCCATTCAAGGAAATAGTAAATAAAGCAGGGAAGTCACATGCATACAGTAAATTCCTTATACAAATTTACTGTTGTGCACATTTGAAAACTGAACAGAACTCTAAAATGCAGTCAAGGAAATCCCTGGTTGAAAATTTACAAGACATGGCTAGAACAGCTATGGTAATTAGACAATACATAGCATAGCTATAGAAATAAGATGTACTCATATATCAAATCGAAAGCAAGATAATGAGCACAAATCTATGTATACATTTAAGATCATATGCATTGGAAATAAACATCTAAGGGATAGGGTAGGAGAGCTAAACGAAGACAGGCATATGTATGTTCTTACATCAAGTCCAAGAATAGCTAAGGAACAGAGCATAAACAGCTAACCCAAAACAGTAAAATTCATAGCCTAGCCTAACCTACACAGTACGGTGTATATTTCAAAATCGAATTCACATCAGATCTCGTACCCTAAAATCTACCAACCTACAATGTAAATCTCTGTTTTGAAATAACAATTCATACCACACAGTACTGAAAAACCCAATACAAAATTCAAATCCACTGCTATAAGTATCACGCCACATCAACTGCCATCACCAAAATCGAAATTTGCAGAAAGAAGAAAAACCAATGGCCTATGAAATTGGTAGCTGAATTTCCTACATCAAGCTACGAATGGACATGACCCCTATCTAAACCCAATCACACTATAAATACACGCATCCATTCAACAGATTTTTCATCCAATTCAAGAATCAAAGAAACCAGAAAAATGAAACGAAATAATACCATAATACTAAAAATCGAAGTAGAAAAACTTAGCTTAAGTCGAGGATCGCTCGTCGTGGTTCTAGAAGGCTCGGGGGTTGGCTGGCGATGGCCGAACTGGTGGTCTGTGGGGGTTTAGGGTTGTTGGAGAATCATTGAGGAGCTCGAAGGGGTAGTTGCGATGCCGGTCATCTCGTGTTACGGAGGAAGAAAAGGGGATCTAGGGTTTTTCTTCAATTCGGTTTTGAGAAAAATTTGAGGCGGCGGATTAATGAAAAGGGAAGCGATCGGATAGAGGGTTTTGAAGTGATAATCGGGTTGGGTTTGGGCCGACGGTTGAGAAGGTAAGGGCCCAACTTTAATTTATAAACTTAAAATCCATGTTTAAGTATTTAAATGAATTATAGAACTGTTTATAATGATTTCTGGCACATACGACCCCAGATTCAAGCGCGGTCTGTTGCGTTAGGACCGTGGAGACGTGTACTTCGAGATGGAGCGGGTCTGGGCCAGATCTGAAGTAACGGGAATTTTATTTCGAATTAAACGTCAGTTTAATTGGACAAAATCAGACTATTATCAACGGATTTAAATCCAGGTGAGTTAAACTCACTCAGCCCTTTCCATTTATATTTTATATAAATTGGGTTTTTATTCTGTGTGTTCTGATTGCTAGTGGTTGACAGTTGGCCAGTTATATATTTATTATTGATTCAAATTCTGAAATTAAACAGTCGTTTAATTTCAGTAATACACCAATCATTTTGATTTGACCCGAATAGAGTAATTTCCCTTGATTGGTCACGTTTATAAACGTGTTTGAAAATGGTTGAATTGTTCGAATGATCTGTTGTTGATTGATGACCGTGATAGAAATTCTCAGTCATATATAAAAGGGATGGTTGATTATTATTGATTGTTGAACCTTATTTCAACTTTTGTTCTGATAATAACCAGTGGGTAGTGTGGTGGGGCAATCGGCATCACCTGGCTATAAATCGATCGATTTATGAAATATGAGTTTTATCGATAGTGGATTTGATAATATTCGAGTTATAAATATGTTTTATAACGAAAATATATTTTGGAAGTTACTACGTTGAAAGGTGATTTAAAAAGGGAAATAAATATTTAATTAATTATTTATATAGAAATTATGAAATTTGTTTTATAAAATGAATTCTTATGTTAATAAGAATTAAAAGCAAAGCGAGCAAGTATTTGATTGATTTCATCTAAGGAATGTTTAAATAAAGTTATTTAAATTAATTATATTTTAATTAATTTAAAGATGGAATTAAAAAGAGTTGGTTAGGAGAGTAATTATTGTTTGGGGTAAATGGAGTCGACCATTTGAACTTAGTAGACCTTAAATTAGTGAATTAACTTAATGAGTAATTGATTTACCCTAGAAAGGTATTAAAAAGGGAATTTATTTTTCTAGTAAATAAAGGAGAAAATTGATTTGAATGATGAATGTTGAAATAAATGAGTTGGTAATCACTAATGAAATACCTTTAAGAAACCAAGTTTGAAATGAAATGTTGAGTATTGGAAAAAGGCTAGTGTTGAGTTTTATTGTTTGAACTCGAATTTTATAGTGAAGCAACAAAGAGGTTTAAACGAAGATAAGGCGTAAATGAAGGTTTCACTTAACGTTTGAATTAAGTACAAGAAGGAGAATATGAAAAAGGGTTTATATTAAACCTAAAATTTATAAACGAAGTTTATAAATGGAATGTGAGTTAAACGTTGGTTTTAAATGAAAATACTTAATATTGGTATTAAGTTAAATTAATTCGAAAGGAGATTTCTAGAAAGAAAAGGAAATTTGTTAAAAGGGATTTAAATGCGATATTGGTAAACGGGATTGAAAATAGGAATTGAAATAATAATATCGGGGTTTTGAATTACAACTCGTATTCATCTGAAGATAAGAACGTTGTTGGTCAAGGTCTGAGAGGTAATTAAAATACCCCAACTTGAACGGCTACGGGATTATCCAAGGATAATACTAGTTGGTAATGGCGAGAGTGTGCGATAAGATTTCCAAAGTAAAGAAAATGATATAAGATTATATTTTCCCCATTAATGGAATTAAAAGGGAATTGGGCGAGAAGTTTCAAAAGCCAAGTGATGTTGAGTACCAGGCCAGTAAATCTATTTTTATGATTTCATGGATGTTATTTGATAGTTAAATAACCAACTATCAAGTCTGGCCCTTACGATTGTTGGTTGGAAAGACCAGGATCGAATGAATATTCGAAAACCATTCTGACCAACAAATACGAATATAATGAGGAGATCAAGCAACGATCGAGATGGAGCATGTGAAGACCACAGATCTTCATAAAGCGGAAGAACCACTTACAATCTCTGATTCGACCCGGAGATATACTGGGGTTCTGTCGTGGTTGAAACTGTGGATTCCAAGGACGATCGCTACTGATCCATGGGGTGATTCCTGTATTGGATGCAGTAGGAAAGTACCTTCGGTTCATCCTGTTCCTGGGTGACTTGTATGGATGAGTGTTTGACAGAGTATTTCCAAAGGGATTACGTATGTTGATTCTCTACAAACGTATCTCTGTTGGTGGCGAAGAAGGCTGTACACCTTCTTTGGCTTAACGCTCAGAGTATTTTTGTGCAAATCAGTATTCAGTGATAACTGGCGGATCTGACGATGTGGCATTCAAAGTGAATGGTGGCCAGGTGTTCAAAAGATTATAACCTCAAGCCTCACAGCCGGGAGATGACAAAAATCGGGCAGGCAGCATGGCTATGTGGGTCGCTCCCATTAAGGGTATATAATCACCTATCTAGAGAAATTCCTTTTGTTCCTTAATCTATCGATTCTGCCCATTCGGGAACGGTGGTTTGAGTCCAACCGTTGGTGATGTACATTCGATACACTCAAGTGAAATGAGTGGTCGGTCATGTGAGGGCCGGGTTGCAAGACGTTCTTGTTGAACCCAGTGTATTCGCCTCTAGAGATACACGTGCAGAAGGTGGTCCCATACCTTGTCAAGTTGGAAATCCAATATCCAATAAGCGCCCGCGGTTTTCGATTGTATACTATATACGGGGAGCGTGAGATGCAAGCATTCCTCTAGATTTGTTAATTATTTGTATCTAGACAATATCATAATACCAGATCAAGATATTGATTTCGAAAACTGGTTTGGGTTATCGTAAGGTAAAAACCGTCCATGTTTATGTGTGGATCGGTCTTACGATTACCATTTTCTTTCGAAAGGATTTTAACCTTAAAATCAACTTGTGTGATACCTACATTGCTGTGCGAGTTTATCTCACTCTGGTCCACCAGACTGACCCAGTGTTTTGTAAATGCTCGGGTTAGACCGAGGTGTACAGGTTCAGGTTATCAGGTACTGAGAAGTTCAAAGACGAGCTGAAGATGTTCAGATGAATGATATTCCGCTGTGTGATTATATATATGAGGACAGGTTATCAAAACTGTCCAGCTGTGTGTTGTACTCTGATATTGTAAGTATTTTAAAGTTTTCAGTAAAGATTTATTTCTGTAATATATTTTGTTCCGCTGCGATGTGAGACTCTGTGTTTGTTCTTCTCCCTCTTCTATTCTAATATTTCTTTCTTTCTTATCTCACCCTCTAAATTCTTTCTAAAACGTCCAGTGTTTTCGGTGTTGGAAGGTCGGCATGAGTACAGTAAAGGGTATTTATGTCGATTTTCGGGACCGAAAATTGCTGGGTCGTTACACCGTGGGTCGTTACAGTGGTAGGAGCATAAGGTTTAGTCATAATCTTGGCTCAGTGGTGTAACTCGATAGAGATAGGGTTAGTTATACCCCAGATTTAGTTTGAATGTATATATTTGAGGGAGAGTATTTGTAGATTTTATAAAAATGTTTTATATTGTGTTATTTGATCGGTTCAATTTTGAACTAGCAAGTAGCAACTAACACAATATTGTTTTGTAAAATGGATTAATGAAATATTTTTTCCCAAATTATATTTTGTATATAAAAGAACTAATTTTATTGAATTATTGAGATATCGGTTTGCTTGATTGAATGGAATTTAATTGGATTATAAATTCGAATGGTTTGATATAACCAATCAAGATTTCACATAAAATTGTGAATGAGAATTTTGGAATGGAAATTTGAGTTAAGTTAGAACATCTTTGAAATAAAAATCAAGTTCCTATTAACGTAAGTTAATAGAAATGTATGAATCAGAAGTTAGCTTGGAGTTAAGTTAAATAAAAATAGACTGTATGATTTCTGAAATAAGTTCAGAATCTGAATTTTTTTTGAAATGGAAGTAAACTAATTTTGAAAAAAAATACAATTTGTTATTTGAATATGGAGTTGGAACTTAGCTTGGTTAAGTCGAATTAATTTATAAGTGGACATTGAGATGGAATCAAATAAAATAAATTTTAGATTTGGAAAACGTATTAATAATAATTGAATGGAGATCAATCAGATATTAATCGATTGATATCGAAGTATGTTAAACCTAAGTGAATGTTTATCAAAGTAAATGTTAATGTTGAATAAAAATTAAATTGATTTGGTTATGTTGGTTGTTCATTGTTTGTTTATTGGATGATAGGTTGGTTGGATATATATTCATCAATGGTTTAATAAGAGTTGAATGAATGGAAAAGCTAAGAAATGAATTTTAATATTATAAATTGGAATGGAACTGCAAATGAATTGAAACTAAATGATTTAACCTTGTATTTGCAAATGAATGCTGCTTCACGTACAGTTTTGGGAATTTGTATGGTTATATGTGTTAATAAATGAAATGTTATTTTGAAATTTCAAGAATTTTATTACTTACATAGTGAGTTAAGTTCATTAAAAGTGCCAGAAGGCTAAGAGGATTGATTTTGGTTGCATAGATTGCATATAAGTTGAGAAAATATGTTCAGTAGCGCTCGTATAAGGTATGCCTACGTGAAAATATAAATTTTGGGCTTTGGAATTTTATTTTCCGACCATGTGAGTCGATGTATATATATTTGTTGTTCCTGCGATATTACAAAAGTCCCTCCATACAGGAGAGACTATGTAACAACTCGGGGATTTTTGAAACCCGAGTTCCAACAGTAATTCATAAACCCATATTACTTGTCAGAACTCAAGTATCAAAAAATACCAGATAGTTAATAGAAAGAAATTAGAGGGTGAGATAATAAAGAAGATAATATTAGAATAGAAGAAAAATAAGAAGAAAATAACAACAACATCAAAGTCTCGTATCGCAGCGGAACAAAATATAATATAGAAATAAAACTTTATTGAGAGCTTTGAAATTAAACTTACAATCATCAGAGTACATCAATACATCTGGACAGTTATAATAATCTTTCCTGATGTACAACACATAGAGGAATAAAAACTAGATATCGTACGTCTGAACACCTTCAGCTCGTCTTTGGACTTCACAGCACCCAATAACCTAAACCTATAAAACTCGGTCTAACCCGAGCATTTATAATACCGGATAAGTCTGGTGAACCAGAGTGAGAAAACTCACTACAGGTATCGTCCAACTTGATTTTTAAGTCAAAAAATTTCTTTTCGAAAGAAAAGGATAATCGTAATACCGATCCACACGTAAAAACGAATGGCTTTCACCTTACGATAACCCAAAACATTTTTGAAATCATATCTAGTTCTGATATTATAATAGTGTCTAAATCAAACAAATAATCATTTAGTAGAACGCTTGCATCTCACGCTCTACATATATAGTATAAAATCAAAAACCACAGACTTTTATTGGAGATTGGATTCCAACTATGACAAGGTATGTAACCACCTTCCGATAGTGTATCTCTAGAGGGGAATACACTGGGTTCAACAAGAACATCTTGCATTCCGGCCACACATAACCGACCACTCATTTCGCTTGAGTGTATCGAATGTATATCACCAACGGTTGGGAGCTACCCACTGTTTCCTAAAAAGGGACAACATAGAAATTGATTAAAGAAGGAAATATATTTTCTCTAGATAGGTGATAATACACCCTAATTGGGACTGACCCACTTAGCCATGCTGCCTGCCCGATTTTTGTCATTTTCCGGTTATGAGGCTTGAGGTTAATATTACCTTTAGAACATCACATCACCATTCACTTTGAATGCCACATTTTCACATCCATCAAATCATTAATTGACGTCCACAAAAATACTTCGGGAATTAAGCAAAGAGAAGAGTCTTCTTCGCAACCAACAGAGGTACATTTGTAAAAATCAACGTACGCGACCCATAAGAAATACTCTGTCAGACATTCATCCATACAAGTTATCCAGGAACAGGATGAACCGAAGGCACCCTCCTACCACATCATAGGTATCATCCCATAAATCAGTAGCGACTAGTCCTTGCAATCCGCAGATTTCCACCACGACAGAACCCTGGTATATCTCCACGTCGAATCAGAGATTTTAAGTGGTTCTTTCATTTTATGAAGATCTACGGTCTTTAATTGCTCCGTCTCGATCAGCATCTGATATCTTCCATATTTTCGTATTTGCTGGTCGGAATAGTATTCGAATATAAATTCGATCCCAGTTTTATGTACCAACAATCATATAGGCCAAATTTAATAGTCGGTCATTTAACTATCAAATAAACAACCATTCTACCATAAAAATAAAATAAAATTTACTGGTTTAATACTCAGCATCAGTTGGATTTTTTAAATATAAATAATTAACAAATGGTTAATTTAAATATTCCAATAGTTGGAAAACAACAATTCACTTCTTAATTTAATATACCAATATTCGCAAAACCATTTCATTTTAATATTTAGAAAAATATATTATAACAATATTCAATATTTCATTTGACCATCATTTGCACAACATTTGCCACAACACTGTTTATTATCCATACTGGAAACTAAATGCAACTTATTATTCATAAAATCAACGTTACAAAATCACTTTGTTTCATTACTTGAAAATAATAATCGTCACTTATTTATTCATTCTAAAACTTATCTCCTTACTTCAAAAATATCATTATATTTTCACCAAACTCCTTTTATTTCTTTTACTTTATAAATATCATTTATATATATTCTCAACTTCTTTTTAATCTCCTTTACTTATTTATCCATTTTTATACATTAACATTCATTATCCCTTGATCGTAAATTGGTAAGGAAATAACTCCCAAAGTATCAACTCCGAAGGCCGAAATCAACATCAGATTAATACTCAGAAAATCACTCAACTCAACCAATCTCCAGTTAGATTCTAATTCTTAAATTTCTTATCTTCACTCCTTGTCAACTCATATTATATCATTTCTAATCTCGTTCAACCATATTCCCTTTGAAAATCTCGTTTCAATTTCATTTATTTCACTTAATTCCATTATTAAGTAACGCCATCTCAAAATCAACACTCTGACTTCTCATTTCATTTCGTAAACCTCGTTTATACAATTCTAGCTTAATAAAAACCCCTTTTATCTCGTTTCCTTTCACTTAATTCAAATGTTAAGTAATCATTTATTTTAAGCTATTGAATTTGCTTAAAATTCCTTTTATAACTTCATCCATGAAAACTTGATTTTAACATAAAACCCGATCATAAACTCTTTAACAATTTAACTATAATTCAATACAATCTCGATCACTTACTTAAATGATTTTCATTAAAAAAGTAATCACTCAAATTAAAACAATAATTTACTTCAACATTAACTATTCAAAAATTAGTTAACTGCTTCATTAACTAAAATAAATAATAAATTTCCTTTTAAAATCTTATTAACATTAAAACAATTATTCGTTAAATTATTCCATTTGATTAATTAAAAGTAAATTAATCAAATAACCAATTAAAAATAAAATAGTTGAATTAGTCAACCAAACCCATGAATATCTCGTTAATCAATTCCAATTAATCCTTCCTTTAAATTAATTAATAATATAATTAATTTAAATATCCTCATTTAATTATTTCTTCAAAATAATTTATCCAACCGTTAACCCTTAGGTTAGTTTCTACTCACTTTCTAATAAATCTTATCATCATAAGAATTTGCTTTATAATACCCTTTAAAAATTACTTATAAACTTAAATAATAATAATAATAAATTAATTTCCTTTTAATAAACTTCCATTTAAAATAATAGATTCCAAAATCTATCTTCAGTTAAAAAATAAATTTTATAACTTCATCTTTTGTCGATTCACCTGACTGTAAATCCATATTTAAAAATGATTGGTTTTTAAGCCATCTGCCTCTAATTACTCACCCAATATTAGCTATTGGTTAATATCATAACAAACGTTGAATTACAATTTAACAATCAATAAACAAATCAATCATTCAACCATAATGATTAAACAGTCCATATAATTGTCATATGAAAATAAATAATAAATTTGAGGAATCCAGTTGGATCCCTCCAACCTGTTTTTTCCCTGCATCCTAATACGTTACCTCAAATATTATTCAATTCAATAAACAGATGTAATATCAACAACAAATAAATAACAGTAACCCAATCATCCATATTTTAATTTAATACGTTTATATTATCATAAACATAACCAACAAGGTAAGTTACCTCGTTTTGAAATATTCGTTAAAACAACGATTTTATTTCATTTAAATTAAACGAACATTTAAACGAAACAATTCATCCAATATATATATATATATATATATATAAACATTCAACACACAACAAACAATTATCAATCATAGCACACAAAATAAATCCCAACTTATATAAAATATAAGTGGGTAAAAAACTGAGTGAGTTATACTCACTTTGATTTTATTCATCGTTGAAACGGTTTGGTTATAGCAAAATTAATAGTCATTTAATTTAATTGTAATTTCCAGTTGTCTCCATCTCTGTCCCAAGTAGTTCCAAAATGTTGTGCTCGTCACCACGATTCCATTGCAATTTGTTTTGTTAAACTTTGATTACACAATAATAAGTTATTAACGTTAGTTCGTACAATTATTAATTAAAAATTAACTATTTTATTATATTATAATATTTTCCTTAATTTCTTTTAAGCAGGCCGACAAACACTTATATTTTTTAACTAACTTAATTACAGTGCCTTACCTTTTTTGGGCCACTCCTAATTACCTTTTTAATTAATATTAAAACCTCCCGATTACTTCTTACGAAAAGAAAATGGGCCAACAATTATCCATTCACCAGTTAAAATACGTGTTTAGTTGATTACCCAGGCCCACCTATTTTCCCATTGTTCATGTCAAAACTGCCCGATCAAATTTAGTTCATTATCGCTCTTTATTGTTCAGACAAATTAGCAGCCCTACTTTAATTCGAATTAAAAAGCACGAGGTCCCTAATCTTTTCCCTGTTGTTTTTAAGTAACGTTGCCTCTTCATTTTTAAGCAACGCAAGCCTTTTCTTCCATCCTGATTGTTCTCCATATGCTCTTCGTTTAAACCCTTCCTACTACGGTGCCTTCAAAGATCAACCCATCGACTCGACCACCACTCACGTGCGCGACCGACCGACTCGACCCGACCCGGTTCGGGCTCAGGCTTGGCTTTGTGGTGTAAACACTTATATTTTTGGACTAGAAAAAATTGCATTTTTTGAACTGTGTTTTTTTTAAATACGAAAAATATTTATGAGCCGACTTTTATTTGAAGCAGTAAACTATTGACCCGGTATTTTAGCAGATTTTTCTACTGTCCAGTATTTTCGTTCAGCCCTAATCCCCATCTATATATTATCTTCAGCTGTAGACGAAAATAATATAACAAAAACACTGTTTTTTCCTCCGCCATTAAAATATTCTTCCTGAAATTTTCGAGCAGTATTTTTATTTTCGAAAGTGCAAATCTGCACTATTTGTTGTGCAAAGCAAATCAGTTATTATTTCAGAGGCTGTTTTATCCTAGAGGCGGTGGCGAAAATACGAACTGGTTTTGCACCACCGGCCAGATCGCCGAATCTTCTTCAAGAAAGCGACCAAGTATGTGACTTAGCAATTGTTTCCCAATAATTTGAAGACGTTCTAAAATAATGGCTTCGACATCAATCGTGGATGATGCTGCTTCTCCCTTTGCTTTCCAAATCCCATTGGTGACTGCTACCCCATTCCGTTTCGAAGGACAGCATTTCAAATGATGGCATCAGAAGATGAAGTTCTACCTGACGATGAGAAAGGTCGATGCTGCTCTGATCACCGACAAACCGCAGTTGCCAAACAAACCTGATGGAATTGATGAAGTGCAGATCGCTTCCTGGACTGAACAATCAAAACAGCAGTAGAAGTGGATTGAGTAGGACTATCTGTGCAGAAATTTCATTCTCAATGGCCTCAGCGATGATCTGTATGATTACTATAACTCGGACGACAAGACAGCGAAGGAGATCTGGGAAGCGCTGAAGAAGAAATACGATACAGAGGAGGCAGGGGAAAAGAAGTATGATGTGAGCCGCTGTCTCAAATAACAGATGACAAATGACAGGTTGGTAGAGATGCAGTCTCATGAGCTTCAGAAAATAGCCCATGAGATCATCTCCGAAGGTATGGTTTTGGACGAACAGTTTCAAGTTGCTATTATCATTGACAAACTGCCCCCAGGTTGGAAAGACTTTAAGAATTTCCTACGACATAAGACTAAGGAATTTTCCTTAGAAAGCTTGATCACTCGCCTCTGAATTGAGGAGGAGGCACGCAAACAGGACTAGAAAGAGGAAGTGTTGGTTGTCTCAAACAACGGCACTAAAAAGACCAAACCCGCAGTTCTGAAACCGAACCAGAAGTCATTTAAGAATCAGAACTGGCGCAACGAACAGAACGGGAATCCACAAGGAAACTCGAAAGGACAGAAAAACCAGCCCAAAAGAATGCTTCTGGACAGTTGTTTCTATGTTAAAACTGTGGAAAACCAGGTCATATGGCAAGAAAGTGTTGGAACATGCCTAGTTCTGCACCACAGTATAACCTGACTGAGGAGGAGCCTCTTATGGCTATGATCACTGAGATTCACCTTGTTGGTGGATCAGAGGGTTGGTGGGTAAACACTGGTGCTTCTTGCCATGTCTGCTATGATCGTGATATGTTCACCACATACACGGCTACTGGTGATCAGAAAGTGTTGTTGGGAGATTCTTATAACACTAAAGTTGCAGGGGTTGGAAATGTGGCGATAAAGTTTACCTATGGAAAGACTATGATTCTTAAAGATGTTTTGCATACTCCAGAAATGAGGAAGAATCTGGTTTTTGGCTTTCTCCTTAATAAGGCAGGCTTTACTCAATTTATTGGAGCGGATGTGTATACCATAAGGTATAAGGGAACTTTTGTAGGAAAGGATTATTCTTGTGAGGGAATGTTTAAATTAAATGTTGAATCTAATAAAGTGAATAATTTTGCTTATATGTTTTGTGATTTTAATATTTGGCACTCTAGATTATGTCATGTCAATAAACGAATAATTCATAACATGAGTGTAATGACCCGGTTTTCACATCGATCGTAAACACATATATTATTTTATCGTGAGTATGTATTCATAACTACAATTTTAAAAATCAAGACTTAAAATGTTTAAAACATGTCAAGACTAAAATTTGCATTTTTCTCTTATGTATGTGTATGATTGCATATTTAAAAAGAGTTGTTTAAATTCATGTTTTTAAATGTATGTTAAATAACACTTTTGCATAGCAATTTTTAAAATTCCATTTTCTTTGAAAAAACACTTGCTCATATTTTTAAAAGCTTTAAAACCTTAGTTTAGTAAACTCCTTGCTTTTAAACATGATTAAACACCTTGCCTAAAACATGATTTAGGCATCTCCTTATGTTCTCAATCAAATGCTAGAAAATATGTGAATTTTTGTATGCATTTGAAATTGAAAACATGTATTATCTAATACCTTTCAAACTCATGATCTCATATATGTGATTGCAAATAAAATCTCATGGAAATTATTTGCATTTTTATATGCATTGAAACAAGAACTTGTATTGTCAAAATCCCGTTTTCAAATCATGTTCTCATTCATGTATCACATACACCATAGATCTGATAGCAAGTTAAGGTCTTAAGGAAGATTTGGCACATGATAAAATCATTTTAGAATAAGAGCATTTTCAGTTTTTACAATCCTTTTCTTTTCTCTCAATTGATTTTCTGAAAATAAACTTCTTATTTCTATTTTCAAAACCTTGGCCAATTTGTCAAATGAACATATGCATCAAAAGATTTATAAAATCATACATATGCATCATCATCTTTCCTACACTAGTTGCTTTCGAATCATAGATGTTTCTAAGTATTTTCCATGTATTTTCATCACTTGATATGGATTTTTATGGTATAAGATTTTCAGTTTTTTACTCATCCTTGGAAGGCAAGTTTGTATTTTTAATAAATTCTTGTAAAATCAAATATGACATGTGAGACATATGGTTTGAAAGCTCAATATTTCTGAGCATTTATGGTACTAAGATGATCACCACATTTTGGTTAAACCAAGGGAATTGATTGAGAAAGAACATGGTAGTACAAAGAACATTTAATGAGATGTTCTATAGTGAACCAATGGGGGAAAATTTAGTACAATGCCTAGGGTATTTTCAGGTGATGTTTAGGCTATGTATGCCATGTGAATTGTTGAGAGTATGTAAGGATTTTGAGAGAGAAAACAGTTTTTAATATGGTCTTTCATTTGTCAAGAAAAAAGCTGTTTTGCTGTTTCAAATCAAGCATTAAATGCACCTATATTTTAACTATTTTCTACCATTATATAAGGACCCACAACTTTTACTCACACAAACACACAGCAAATTTAAGGGGTTTTAGCAAAGAAAAGAAAGGGTTTTAGAGCTTTTAAGGTGAGTAAACCTGCAGTTTCATTTTCTATTTTAGATACCTGCAGTCTTGCTGTTTTGAACGATGATATAACTTGACTTCTTTTGTATTTCTAGTTAAGTGACATGGCTTGTATGTTTGCTTGTTGACATGTAGTAAGAATCACTTGATTTGTTAATAAAACCCTTAAGCATCATAGTGTGAAAGGTACATTTCCTGTTGACGTTCCAGACATGTTAAGTTTGTGCAAAACTTGACAAATATAGATATATCAGTAGATCTAGGTCAAGGGATAAGCAAGGAGATGTCATGCTATGTTTTAAAACTTTATGTAGTCATTCAAATGTTCACAAAGGAAGTAAACTTGGCCAATAACTTTACTGTCATCTTAAAGACAAAACAACAGTACACTCTCTGTTCTTCATTTTCAAAGTGGAAATTCAGATGATTTAAAAACGGGTTTTGATTGCATAATCATAATAAGGTTAACAAATGATGAATTTTAAAAACAAAAACAAAGATTTTTAGAAGTATAAATCAAGAGAAAAAGGAAGATGGTCAGAAAATCTGTTTTGGTGAACCCCCGAGGATCTACGGGGTCAGAAGTGATAGCACTCGGCCTAGAGGGGTATGGAAGGATGGGGATCCTTGGAAAAATACTAGTTTAATTTTTAATCAAGAAGATTTTTAGAACAAATTAAAAATAGGGTTTAAAAACTGATTTTGGGTGCTGGTGGTTGCGGCTGAACTGCTCGACGTAGGAGGGGTTAGGGGGTGCAGTCCAGGGGGATTGGTGCGTCGGGGTCGTGTGGTGATGTAGTCAGGTGGTGGTGGTGACTGGTGGTCGAGAGAAGGCGCGGTGAGGCTTTCTTTGACGATGGGTTTTTGGGTTTAAAAAGGGGGCACGACCTTTTTACTATTCGGGCCAGGGGACAGTGACTGGGAGGTGGCGACGTGATCCGGTGGTGGAGAAAGAGGTGTGGCGACGGTCGTTGGTGGCTGGAGGGGTCCCTGGTACATGTGCACGTGCACAGCTATGGCACAAGAAGGAAGAAGAAGAAGGAAGTAGTACTCAAGGGCGCACGGTATTTTGGTGTGATCGAGAGGGAAAATCATGAGAGCCAGGGACCTGGTACTTTGGCCAGTGATCAACCAAGTGGTATTTTCCCAAAATCGTGAAAACTGGACTAGATTTCGTGAATCCACACTAGTGTTTTTAAACCCGGTACTTTGTCAAATTGGTACTTTGCTGTTTTAAGCTAAAACAAAGGTTTTTAAATATATCTTAAATTTAAATTGGTTTTTGAATTAATTTAGGTTTAAATTAAATAAGAAACGAATGTAACGCATACGTTGAATTTGACCGTTTAAACTGTAAATTCAAAATACGAGAAACCGGTCAAGTACAGTCCAAGAACTGTAAAATATATTTAATCGTGTTTACATTAATTATTTAAAAGGGGAATATTCGTTAATTAATTCGAAGAGACCGAAATTTAGATTTTACTTCGATTTGATTATACGCTGTACGTCGGAGATTTTAATTTTGAAGACGGCGTTATACAAGGACTATTTTTAAATAGTGCCATCGGTTTGTTCAAAACCCAAAACAACTTGTATGGACGAATGTCTGACAAAGTAACTCTAACTGATCACGTACGTTGATCTTTTCAAACGTGATTATACGGTGGCAGAGGAATTCGTTTCTCTCGCCGTTTACCTATATTTTTTTTGAGGAAGTCAATTAGTGATCGGAAAGTTTTGACGATGTGGCGTTCAAAGAAAATAAACCATTGATAGAAACGTAAGTCTAGCCTCAAGCCTCACACCCAGGAAATGACAAAAATCGGGCAGGCAGCATGGCTATATGGGTCGCTCTCATTAGGGTATAGCATCACCTATCTAGAGAAATTCCTTTTGTTTCTTAATCTATCGATTCTGCCCATTTGGGAATGGTTGCCGTACCGAACCATTCGTGATATACACTCGATACACTCAACAGAAATGAGTGGTCGGTCATGTGAGGGCCGGGTTACAAGAAGTTCTTGTGGAACCCAGGTATATTTGCCTCTAGAGATACATCATCGGAAGCTGGACCCATACCTTGTCATAGTTGGAATCCAATTTCCATAAGTGCCAAGCGGTTTCTATTTGTATACTATATCGGAGAATGCGAGATGCAAGCATTCTTCTAGATTTTAAATTATTTTTGGAAAACCAAATCGACACTATGATAATATTTGGTTAAAGTATACAAAGTGTTTTGATCTCATAAGGTAAAAACCCGTTCCGTATTCATGGCGTGGTCTTATGAGATATTTTCTTTAAACTGTTTTAACTGTTTACTCATACCAGTCCCCTGACTGACCCGGAGTTTATTTTATATGTTTTCCCTTAAACTCTTGGGTATTCATAACACTTGTTATGAATAGACAAGTGAATAAGGATGTAGAAACTTGTGAAGCTGAATGAAGATTATCAGTGTGCTGGCCTATCTACCTTATCTACTGTATAATTATAAGTCTGCAAGTTAGTCATGAATGTTATGTTATATTACTGATGTACTATGAATGGGATGTATCACTAGACATATGATTTCCTAATGTATTATGTACTATTGTGTAATATTATAAAGTATTATCTTTTGTAAAAATTCCGTTGTGAGATTCTGATGTTTCTGTGCTTTATCTTCTATCTATTCTTATTTGTTATTAATGGCACGACTTCCGATGTATTCGAAAGTTGGGTCGTTATAATGAGCACTCTAGATATTGTAACAACCCGAATTTTTAGCAACGTGTTAAGACAAGAATCAAGGAAGAATTAAATTATAAAATCTGAATCAGGATAAACGGGTTGCGCCATTGCGTTCGTCTCAGAAAAATACACGAAATAGAGTCCGAAATTTCGTAAATCGAAGTCCGTATGAAGAAGATATGGACGAACGAAGTTAGGCAGAAAAACCGAAAACAAGCCAGAATGCACTGGCGCACTTGTGAAGTGCGCCAGCACAAAAATACACTGGCGCACTTGGGAAGTGCGCCCGTGTCGAGCCAGAAACCTGCACAGCCTTCTGGCTTGGCCCTGGCTGGCTTGGTGCACCTGTATTGGCCCTTGGTCTTGTTTTGGAGGCTTGTGACGATTTTTGAGGGCTGGGATCTATCCTAGGGTTAATCTAACGGCCTAAACTACCCCTAATCTCTATAAATAAGCCCCTAACCCTCTCCTAAATCCTCATTATTCATTCATGCAACTAAACTATGGCAAAATTGCTCCACTCATGGCCTCCACTCAAAATCCTAGCCTCCACTTCATTTCTATGAGAGGTTTCATGATCATGTGAGTATTAGAGAGTCCCTATGTCAGTATGAGAGCTTCTCAAGTTGATTTCAAGGCTAAAGCTTTGACCTTTGTTCATCAAGATGGAGTTTTTATTGATTTGGAGCTTTCACCTTTGGGTTTTTGAATGATGACATGCATAGGCTTTGTCTCAATCTTTAGTTTAATCGATTTGTGCCTTCATAGCAATGTAAGCCCTTTCCCTACTCTTGGATATTAACTATGAAGTTAAATGTTCATGTTGCAAGTTTGGGTTTGATCATTGAGAATGATACATGCTATCATGTCATGCAAGTTTATGAAGTCATTATCTTGATCTTGTGAGCTAAAAGCTACAACCTTTATGTTGAAATGTTGCATTATGCCACATGAGAATCTTCATAATCTTTATGTCAACTTGCATATGAAGTCATAACCCTTATGTGATGATATATGCGAGTTACTAGTCATCATTCCATGTCTTTTGTCACCATGATTCGCTTATGTGCCAAGTTTGGGTTTATGCATGTTTTTGAGGCTTGAGAATGTAACATGCAAGTTAATAAACATATTTGTGCCTCATTTGCCACCATGATTAACTTGTGGCTTAATATCCATTTTTGCCATGCCTTTGCCAAGTCTATTCTTTTAATCCATTACATTGTTGCGAACGTATATGCGAGTTTAAAAGCGTTGGGTTATGTTATGGGAAATTTCTAATGACATAAAAACATAAGCTTGGGAATTTACCTATTAAGTTAGGTCTACCCATTGGGAATTTACCTATTAAGTTAGGTCTACCCAATTGCTTGAAAACTTGAATATGAACATGACACTAGACTAAACATGAAAGTGACCAACTTGAGGTTGGGTTGAGTTTGCAACGTAAAACTACCCGGAACCGACCGGCCTAACTAGTAGTTGCAAACAATAGGACCCAATGTGGGAAGTTGGCCATGTTGTGCTTGAACCCGAGGTTAGACCAAGTTGTGGTGTAAAGCTACCCGGAACCGACCGGCTTAACTAGTAACCACAACAAAGTCAAATGTGAGAGGTTGGGGTGCATTAAGTAATTAATGCCACATAATAGGGTTAAGTTAATTTGATTAATGACTCTTAACCAAATATGACACGGACAAATGGGTTAAGTAATTTGATTAGGCTAATGATACTTAACAAAACATGACAAGGTAGAGTAGGTTAAGTGACTTGATTTGCCTAATGACACTTAACCATTTTTATACGACTAGTGGACGGGGTTAAGTTAACCAACACTTAATCAATCCAACGCGATAATTTGGTAAGGTTAAGTAAGTTTTCTTAATGACACTTAACCGAAAAATACAGTTAATGGATGGGGTTAAGATTAGACTCAACTAGTCTAAACATGGAAATCGGATGGGGTTAAGTTAGCCTAGACTTAATTAATCCCACTTGGTAGTTTAATGGGGTTAAGTTAAACACTTAACTAATCTAACACGATGATTTGATGTGGTTAAGTGACCTATACTTAACCAATCTAGCTCATTAATTTGATGTGGTTAAGTTAACCAATACTTAACCAATATAACGTGAAAACATGATAAGGCTAAGTCACGAATCGCTTGAATACACTTGACCGATTTGACTAAGTAAATTGATAGGGTCAAGTTAATATATACTTAACCAATCTAGAATGATAATTGGACGAGGTTAAGTCGCGAATTGCTTAATATACTTAACCAACTTGACACATGGTTTGTAGGGTTAAGTCTTGGACTTGGATACTTAGCCAATTTTGACATGATTTGTAGATGGGTTAAGTCATGAACTTAAGTGACACTTAATCCATTATGTAAACCCTAGTTCTGAGGATTAGGTGGATAACCGTAGTTAACAAGGATAACGGGAATAAGGCTAAGTGGTAAACCTTAGTTGAAGAATAACTAAGTAATGATTCTTAGTCAAGGCCAGTTCATAGATAGATGAGTAACCTGATACGGTAGGTCATCGTTTAAGTATACGAGTAGGAGCAAGTATCTGATTTAGATAAAGGCTCCAGCGAACTGGGTAACGAAGCAGCGGCTTCGGGGAACGTGAGGATATTCTTGGTATCCCTCTATGAGCTGCCAGGTGATTATACTAGGCTCATGAGAGGTTAAGGTCTGCGTTAGAAGAACCAAGAGTATGCCTTGGTTGCTATACGAGCGACCTAAAGACGAGGATGGATAGGGGATAGTCGACAATACACGATCGTACCCTAGATAGCAGTTCGTCGGGCTACCTACCATCTTTGGTCAAGCGTGTACGTATGGAAAGGCAGAGAACACCCAATAGACCATAATTGCTATCTAATTATGGTTGCGGTAAGGCTAGGATTGTGGGTTGGCCAGTAATGTGTTCTCATACAGGATTTATCCTGTCTTGTCTTTCACTAGTTGAGGGAGCGGTCTCGTGGGACCATAGCCACGAATAGAAAAACTGACCTTAGCATCTGCATCGGCAGATAAATCGAAAGCTCCCGACCGAGTCCTGTATTTCCTGACCTGCCCTGTGACAGGACTCGGATGGCACGATGTGATACATGTGCATACAGTCATGGAAAAACGATTCACGATGAATGCGTGGGAAAAAGGGAGCGGTTGACGGTTAGCGTAATTCCTAGTGGCCCTGGGTGGTTGAACCAAAACCGAGATACGAAAAACGTGCAATAGGTAAACATAATCCCTAGTAGTCCTAGGTAGCATAAGTCCTAGTTGTACAAATGATGATTCACGTTGAAAGACCCTAGTTAGATATAGGGTGACAGTCCAAAATGATCTTAAGGATCATGGAACTATGTTAAAGTAGTATAGAATCTCATGGGAAAGCCTGTATGGTCTACGACAAGGGACTGAACATTTACATGGAATAAAACATACGAGTTGAGTAACCTATATATGCGACATATTAGGTTGACATGGACCATTACACGACTTTTGAGTAAGGGTCATTCATGGTTAACACATGATACAGTGGGGATACTAGTACGGTAGGTGCAGAGCTAAAAGACAGGATAGATACCTTGGGATGTTATACGTGATAGATATCTTGGGGATATTATACTTGATAGAAACCTGACGATGGGATACCTTGTTTTATCTTGACATCGTAATTTATCATGACACTTTAGTTCATCTGAGTTCAGTAATTCATCATGTTATTTTGATTTAGCTTATCTATCTTGTCATCATGCTTATGTTCATCTCAGTTTCTCATGACAGTTAATTTTACTAGTTTTTATGCTGATAGTAGATAGGGCTTACTCAGTCTTTTTGACTGACCCGTTTTGTTTCGCCTCTTTTCTTCCGTTTCCCCCCAGGTTACAGGGAGGAAATACTGTTGTTTAGTTCGGACTTCTTCTGCTTGAAGGTCATCATGGATGGCTTGGACTTTTCTTGGCTATGGCTACTTTACTGTTTTTACTTGGGGAGTAATTTATGAAAAAGTCTTTATGCTTCTTTACTATTGCAAGACAGGTTTTGATGTACTCTGATGTAAAAGGCTTTAGACCTTAATTATTAATGTTTATGAAAGTTCGATTTTACTTCCGCTATTTTATATGTTCTGTCTTGTGATATTTCTGTGCATGTTTACCAATAATGCCCCTCTAAAGCTAGTGCATACCTTTGCGAGTGACCCTAGCGGAGGCGGGGTGTTACAGATATGATACCTAAGATGTCAGAATCTGAACCTGATAAATGTGAATTCTGTACACAAGCAAAAATCACTAAGAAATCTCATAAATCCGTTGATAGAGAATCTGACCCCTTAGATTTGATTCATTCTGACATATGTGAACTTGATGGTACTTTGACTAGACATGGACATCGGTATTTTATCACTTTTATTCATGACTGTTCTAATTTCACATATGTTTACCATATGAAAAATAAAAGTGATGCATTTGAAATGTTTAAAACGTTCAAAATTGAAATTGAGAATCAAACAAACAGGAAATTAAGAGACTTCGTAGTGATAGAGGAACAAAATATGAATCTAATTCAATTATGGACTTCTATAAATTACATGGTATTTTACATGAGAGAACTGCACCCTATTCACCTGAAATGAACGGTAAAGCTGAAAGAAAAAATAGGACTTTTACTGAATTAGTAGTTGCCATCCTATTAAATTCTGGTGCAGCAAAACATTGTTGGGGGAATATTTTATTAATTGTATGCTATGTTCTAAATAGAATCCCCAAATCTAAGAATAAAATTTCACCTTATGAAATTTTAAAGAATCATAAACCCAATGTGTCATACTTTAGAAGTTGGGGTTGTTTAGCATATGTTCGCATCCCAGACCCTAAGAGAATAAAATTGGCAAGTAGAGCATATGAATGTGTATTTATAGGCTATGCTATTAATAGCAAAGCATATCGATTTTATGATATAAATGCACATAACATAATTGAATCAAATGATGCTGATTTTTATGAAACAAAATTTCCTTTTAAATTAAGGAATAGTGCGGGCACTTCAAGTATGCCTATTAGAACAGAACTTAATAAAAGTTCTGAAGCTGAACCTAGAAGAAGTAAAAGAACAAGAACCGTAAAACATTTTGGTTCGGATTTTTGTGCTTTTACTATAGAGAAGGATCCCTTAAACCTCCAAGAGGCCCTATCTTCTTTAAATGCCGATTTTTGGCAAGAGACTATAAATGATGAGATGGATTCTCTGGAATCCAATAAGACTTGGCATTTGGCAGATTTACCCCCTGGTTGCAAATCTATAGGCTGTAAATGGGTGCTTAAAAAGAAATTAAAACCTGATGGTACCATTGATAAATACAAAGCAAGACTAGTAGCTAAAGGTTTTAGACAAAAAGAAAATATAGATTTCTTTGACATTTTTTCACCTGTAACTAGAATAACATCCATTTGGGTATTAATCTCACTTGTTTCCATTCATAATTTACTAATACACCAAATGGATGTTAAAACCGCATTTTTAAACGATGAATTAGACGAAGAAATCTACATGGACCAGCCTGAAGAATTTGTAGTACATGGTCAAGAACATAAAGTATGCAAAATAGATAAATCATTATATGGTTTAAGACAAGCATCTAAACAATGGCATGAAAAATTTGATAACTTAATCATATCACATGGTTTTAAAGTTAATGAGAGTGACAAATGCATTTATTACAAAACTGAGAATGACATTTGCACTATTTTATGCCTTTATGTAGATGACCTACTCATCTTTGGGTCAAACCTTCATGCCATAAATTCAGTCAAATCCTTATTTAGTGCTAATTTTGACTTGAAAGATCTAGGTGAGGCGAGTGTAATTCTTGGTATTAAGATTACTAGGTTCGAAAAGGGAATTTTTTTGGATCAATCTCATTACATTTAGAAGATACTGAAGAAATATAATTACTTTGAGTATAAACCTGCATGTACACCATATGATCCAAGTGTAAAGTTATTTAAGAACACTGGTGAAGGTGTAAGACAGACTGATTATGCGAGCATCATTGGTAGCCTTCGGCATGCCATTGATTGTACTAGACCCGACATTGCCTATGTCGTGGGATTATTGTGCAGGTTTACCAGTAGACCCAGTATAGAGAACTGGCATGCTATTGAAAGGGTAATGAGATACCTTAAACGAACTATGAACCTTGGATTATATTATGAAAAGTTCTCAGCTGTATTTGAAGGATATTAAGATGCAGACTGGAATACTTTATCTGATGATTCTAAGGCGACCAGTGGCTATATATTTAGCATCGCTGGAGGAGCTGTTTCTTGGAAATCCAAGAAAAATACTATTTTGGCTCAGTCTACTATGGAGTATGAGATGATAGCACTATCCATAGCTAGTGAACAAGCAGAATATTTGAGAACTCTGCTAGCTGAGATTTCCTTATGGGAAATACCGATACCAGCTGTGTTGATACATTGCGATAGTACCTCGGCTATTGCAAAAGTTCAGAACCATTATTATAACGTTAAGAGACGACAAATATGTCATAAGCACAACATGGTTAGAGAACTACTTTCCTTAGGTAGTTAGAGTGGATTACGTACGTAGTGATGAAAATTTGGCAGATCCCTTGATGAAAGGACCGTCCAGAGAGAAAGACCATAATTATTCTAAAAGAATGGGACTATTGCCCTTAGATTGTGGAGTCACGCACAATGGTAACCCGACCTAAATGACTAGAGATCCCAAGAAATAGGTTCAATGGTAAAAACAAGTTGTGTAGTGATAGGAGTTGAACATGCTATTTAATAGACCAAAAAGCATGTATTCCTGAAGTGATTAGAGGATGAGTTGATAGAAACTCTTTATGAGATCTATACTCTATTTGGAGTGGAGTACCTACCTTCAGGAATACTCTTGATAGACTCACCTATGTGAATGTGGAAATGTGGTCGTTTCCTTTGGAGTTTTGGGCAAAACTTCAAGAGCGTTCACTAAACTGGGATAGACGTGCATGGCCATAAATGAACGGGCTTATTTGATTGCACTATAGAAAAGGTTCTATGTGGTTTGATGTCCGGAAGAGTTCAAGACTACGTGTCACTCTAGTAAAAACTGAATCTTATTCACTATGCAAAGGTTCAAGTCAGATGACACCTTTGTTTGTGCACAATCTTATATTTTTAGAAACTGCTCGAAGATCTTTTTAAAATTCAAGTGGGGAATTGTTGGAATTATTTTGTGAATTATTAAAAATGTTGAAGTAAGTGTATGAATGGCTCCTATATGTGAATAGTCCTGCATCATGGGATTATAAGAAAGGTGCAAGTATTTATACTTGTTTCTAAGAAGTCATGTTGGGGCCTTGGGCTCCCAATGTATGCTTTGTTGTGAGTAGGGAGGCCATGCATCATGACCACCGCACACGCGCGCGACCAGTCAACTCGACTCGACCCAACCCGGCCCGGCTTGGCTCAGCTCGGCCTGTTCAGTTCGGGCTCAGGCTTGGCTTTGTGGTGTAAACACTTATATTTTTAAACCAGAAAAATTGCATTTTTCAAACTGTGTTTTTTTTTCAAATACAAGAAATATTTATATGCCGACTTTTATTTGAAGCGGTAAACTATTGACCCGGTATTTTAGCAGATTTATCTACTGCCCAGTATTTTCATTAAGCCCTAATCCCTATCTATATATTACCTTCACCTGTAGATGAGAATAATATAACAAAAACACTGTTTTTTCCTCCGCCATTAAAACATTCTTCCTGAAATTTTCGAGTAGTATTTTTATTTTCAAAAGTACAAATCTGCACTGATTTGTTATGCAAAGAAAATCAGTTATTATTTCAGAGGTTGTTTTATCCTAGAGGCGGTGGCAAAAGTATGAACTGGTTTTGCACCATCGGCCAGATCGCCGAATCGTCTTCAAGAAAGCAACCAAGTATGTGACTCAGCCATTGTTTTCCAACAGAAGTAAAAGCATATCATCAAAAAACTTCAAATGACTTCAAAATATGTTCATAAACTTCAAAATATTATTTCTCCCAATCCGCTTCAACTTTGAATTACTTGACGGCGTAAGCGTTGTTAGTATCACATTGAGGAGTAGAAATTTTTGTGAAGTTTAGTCAAAATTTTGTGTCCATGATTGGCCGGTGTGCGAAACCCGGGTTGAGATCATCAGAAGGTAGAAGTAAAGATTTGCGAAATGGAGCATGTATCGATGATCATGGAGGAGAGGTGCTTGGATGGTGAATTTTTAGTGGAGTTTAACGACAAAACCTGGACGCGTTTTGACGACCTGGCTGTGTTTTTCCATAAGGGGCTCTGGTCGTGTTTCTTTGGCAGGGCATGGTCTGGGGTTCGAGTGGTCGTGAAGGTCGAGCAAGAGAAGAGAAGCTCGTTGGCTTTGAAAGAACTAGATTTCATCGAGGGGAGCTCGGTGTCATAGCGGAAACATGATGCTGCACACATTTGTTGTGTACAGTTAGGAGTTCATTTTAGGGGAAGAAAAGGCTTCATGTGGTCATGGGTACGAGTGGACATGAGATTGGCCCATACTGATAACTTGCTCATTTTTTAATCTGATTGACATGCACTGTTTTTTGCGTTGGACAAGTAATTCAACGTTTTAAAATAAATTACTAGTAGCTTTGGCAATGTATAAAATTATGGTATATTAAAATGAATAGAAATTTAATCACGTTATTTTAAATAGTAACATCATTAGAATAATTATAACATACGAGTGTTACGGCACGCGCTTCGCGCGTGAGTTATTTGTTTTCAAATTTTGTGTTGAACTCATTCAGAATAAAATGATTCACATTTATGCTTTGCTGTTCAAATCATGTTTTTATTAATTGTAATGTTGCATTATCTTATATTTTTAAGCGTTAATCTTGATTTGTTTTATTAATTAATAAAGAATGAATTTGTGTATAAATATTACTTGTTAGATTCGATTTTTAAGCGATACCGAGACTACTTAATATTTATAGATGGATTGTTTGACTTTGTACAAAAAGTTTTTTTTTTTGAATTTGTTCACAAGGAAAACCGACCGGAGTTGTAAAACCCTTCCTAGTGCACCTAACCCAGTCCACGAGCACCACATAGGCGACTGATCTTAGCGTATGCACATGGTAAGCTCTTAGGATGTCATTCCAGGTTTCGAAACAGCAACACTGTTACCATGGTGCAAGTCCTTAACCACTTGGCTACTGTTGCGGACTTCCACAATTTTTTTTCTATAAAATCCTATTTTAAAGTGATATTATGTTCTAGTAATATTTGTAGATTGTCATTTGAATTGGTAAATACAATTTATTTGTAAAATTCTATATTTTGGTAATATTAAGATTTATAATATATAAAGGCATTTTAGGTAGTTCACGTTTACATCAAAAAAGTGTGACACCAAAGGTATTACAACTATTATTAACGATGGATGTAATATATTTGGCAAAATAAACAGAGTTATGTTAAAACTTAATTGAATTGGGTAATTTAGACATCTGGTTAGCAGAATAAAACACTGTTTCATTAATCAAATAAATTGGACGTTTGATTAGCATAATAAATCCCAGCTATTTTATAGATAAGATTTTTATTCATATGTGATTTACAAGTGATATGTTATAACTAGTAATGGCTAGTTAAATCTATTTACACAGATGTTGATTATGTAAATGCAGTAATTAACTTGGTAAGTTAAATGGAATTATGTGGTAGCTTGTTAGGTACCATTGCGATAATTAAACCATATTTGAATAAATGTTTTAAAATATAAGTTATACCTACAATCTACTATGGATTCGTTGGGATAGTGAGTAACCATTGCGTAGATTGCAATCTTGGGTTTTATGACGTAAATTGAGGGGTAGAGATTATCTACAATTTAATATGAATTTTCTGGGCTAGTGGCGCAACAATTGAGTAAATTGTGATTCATGATTAGATAATGAACGTTATATTCCATATCTGTTTTTAGGTTAATTAGATGTTTTGAGGATAATTACTTGTTTAGTTTATTAATAGTGTATTTAAGGTTTTGATGTTTTGAAATTAATAGTTATTTATTTAAAAATAAATAAATTATTTTATTAATTATGAGTTAAGAACTAATGATTATTTTAATTTGTTAAAGTTAAAAGTTTATTTGTTATTATTTATTTACGATGAATCAAAAGTTATTAATATTTATTAAATTTTAAATTTAATTGATTATTCTATTAATAAGGTTTAATACATAATTAGATATTATATTTGTAAATGTTTTAAATTTATTTATCTTCGATGATTTAAAGTTGATTAATTAATTTGATAACAAGTTTATAATTAATAAATTGTTTCATAAAGAATTCTACATCATAAGTAATATCTTGTAAAGGAGTTTTATAAATGGTATTTTATAAAAGAAACTTTTTAAATAATTTTTATTTAAGAATTTATGAGCTTAATAATCATATTTTGAATAATATTAAGTTTGACTCATTTAATGTGACTTGAAATAAGGAAGCTTTCCTTTAAACTTGGTGAATATACTGATACAAGTGATATAAGTATATAACTATATTTTTAAGTGTTGAACTATAATTGTATTGTGAATATACTTATTTCATTGAGATAAGTATATAAAAATATTTTCTAGGTATATAAAGAGATTAAATTAATGAAAGATTAGTTAAATAAGGCTCGGTGGTTTTCATAGGAAATTTATTCTATAATTGATTTGATTGTTTGTTTTGCTTGATAGTTAAATAACAGGCTATCAAACCTTGATCAAAACGTAAATCTGGAAATGTCTAGGAGAAACACGTGAGGCATATGTTATAAATTCCACCTGTGGTGCTATACTGCATGTATAAATTTTGTTTTGTTTATTTAGGACAATTGATAAGGAGACCTGTTCTATATATAAACGATTAGGAGGTGAACTCCGCTCTTTTGTATTTTTTTGCTTATTTCCGAAAGAAATGAGGTTTGGTTTATCAGAAACTATCATTGTTGGTATTCAAAGAGACCGGGGTTGGATCTGTATTTAAACCCACTTCGAACCAACTTAAGCATTCGAAAATGGAAGACATTTGGAACATGAGAGAATCATAAATAGAGCTCTTGAAGTGCAAAAACTGTTCTTTACTAATCCTAAGGGAAATCTTCTGTTTATTATGTTCCTGGACAACTTGCATAAATGCATATGTAACATTTCCTTTCTAAAACCACGTAGATCGCATTGATTTTCATAAATGCTCGTTTGTTTGATGATGTAGGAGGTAATCCCTCTTATACTTAACATTCTTGCCTAAGACGTATGAACTCGAGGGTTCTTTTTTGTAAAAATCAAATAGAGTGTTTGAAAATGGCAGTGTGACATTCTTGGAATTTGATGTCATATAGAAAGGTAATCGTTACCCTCAAGGGTCACCAACCAGGAATGACTAAAGATGCGAGATAAGCTTCAGGGATATGTTGGTCTCTCACATTAGGATATTGTCATCACCTGATCTTGATTTGATATTGTTCATTTTATGTATGCTTGAGATTCGGTGTGGCTGCTAATCACAACCATGAAGATGAAATATTAGCTAATATACAGAGATGAGTAGGCCGGTCCTGGTTCACAGGGAGTCCATGAGAGGCTCTCACTACATTTTATTTAGAGGAGCACTATGATGGACAGTACCCCAGTAGTCCAGTCATTGTTGGAAATTTGATATTCATTACGTGTCTTTGCGGTTTTAGATGTATACCTATTGTGTTGAAGTTTAATAGATGTTACAATTTCAGCTATTATATTTATTTATTTGAACTTTTAGACGTTATTATAACATCAGTGGATTTTGATGTAAAGTGTTTTTATTATCGTAAGCTAAAAAATCGTTAGTGTTTATGTGCAGCGTGGTCTTACGAGATACTTTTTATTTTGATGGTTTTAAAATTAAAAAAATCAATTCCTTATGATTTGAATTTTTTCATGTTCAGCCTGACTTGGGCTTTAGTTTCCTATAATGCTCGAGTCAGACCGAGCGTATTTGCTAGGTTAAGTTTGGAAATTTTGGAGCTCATGAGATGAGCAGAAGGCACGACGTACTTCTGTACTTTTCTTTATTGTTTTGTTGTTTGTTCTATTATTATTTATTAACACTGTGAGGACAAGTTATCATAATCGTTCAAGCTGAAATATGTTAGTATACTTTGATTTGTATATATAGAAATGGTTTCTTTTTGTAAAGATCTTGTATATCTTATATATTATTCGTTGTGTTGTGAAATTACATTCTATCTTTTATTCCTTTCACCCAACAATCTAGCTTTCCGACACTTGGTCAGTCGATGTGTGAATATCGTAGATCTATTAGTGTCGATTTTCAAGGGTAAAAAAGATGGATCATTACGTAAAATAATAAAAACTCAAAACACTCTTAAATTCACCATTGGATTATTGACTATATTAATCAAATCATCTCTATATTTTGATAGTTGAGTTCTTAATGTCTCAACACTTGTCATACAACATTCCCAATGAGTTATGGTTAACACCTTAGGAATCAAGCCCTCAACATTTTTTTTATCTTTATTCCCATCAGCGTGTAGGGTCGGAAAATAAAGTATGTATCTTTTGCAGTTATTTTCCCCTATGTAAAAAAAAATTCTAGCTTTAATACATAATTTGGTCATATAACAAAAAAAATTCTAGCTTTAAACATGATTTGGTCATATCACATAAAACAAGATTCAAGTTTTGACTTCCATATGAGATATAAAATGCTCTGTAATTTATGCTAAGAAGCCTATTTTTACACCTTTATGTGTACCTAAGTATTAAGTTATCTTTCATAAATATGGTGAAAGAAAAAATGACCATATATAATTATTAATCTTGTTTGAAAAATGACACATCTTTCATATTTGATCCATTACCTTAACTTTATCCTCTTACTTTTTCATTGTTTAGTTTAAGATCAACTAAAATATCTTCAAGCTTTTTGAATTCAAGAAAGAAACCTCATTGTTACTTGCACTTTAAACGTTTACAAGTCTTATGACAGTTGACATTTTTTCTTTATGGGTTAACTCCGACATACAATTAAGAATGATTGAATATAATTTTGCTTTTAATGTTTTCATAAGCAATATTGCTTTAATCCTTGAAGAAAATAAAAGTATAAGCTCATTTATTATTTTATGGCTATGATAATGTTGCCTACTAAATTATTTACTACATGTCTAATGTGAACTTCCATAATTGGATCAAATTTTGCAACAAGAGTTCTTTTAGTTGGGAAAATAGTTTATTGTTCATTTAAAGATTTTTTTTCTTTAGACCCCCGAAATGGTAATTATTTCGGGAGAATTATCACAACACAAATAATGCGAACTAATACTTTCTTTCCTCATTTTCTCTCTTGGTCGATTAGAGATTTCCTTCTTTTTGTCAGTTGTTTCTTTTCATTGAAAATCTTTATACAGTCTACTCATTTGATAAGACTTGAACAATTATCGAATTACATTCATGCTCCCACGGTTTTGTTGTGATATTATACCAATCATTAAATCATTCCCTTCCAATTTCAATGTCTTTTGTAGAGTTCTAAATAATTTTCAATTAAAAACACTTTATTCACGTCATTTGATTGAATAAACAAGCCACTTCAGTTCATGCTCATCTCCAAGTGGACTAACAACCCATGTAATGTTAGAAAGAAAAAGTCCTTCTATCATGTTTAGAAAACTTGTCATTCTAATAAGATTTCAATTGGTCTTTTTCAGAGTAACATCACACTTTTACTATTTGTAAATCTTTCCCATAGACTGGATCATAGCCAACATCAATATATTTCCTAAAATCACGTCCAATTGTATCATGAAAAACAACTTCATCTATATTTTCAAATCCTTAATTGTCATTGGTTTCTTCACTATAACTTTCATCAAAAGCATCTCCATTTAGAACATCCATATTTTCACTTATCAACACTTCATTAGTCTCAACATTCTCGTTGATGATACGATATTCGTCATTAAACCAACTCTGACTTTTATTGTCTTTGATTTGATCGTATTTCCTACACTTCAAAGAATAACATAGATTTGGGGATTTTGTGGTTTGAGACGCTTTTGGAGGAGTAGATTTTGCCGTACTTCTGACTTCAAGGATTTGCGAAGCAAATTCTTTCAGACAATAGTTCAACCCACCAGGTACAAAAGGGTTATCAAACTATTGACTTCAGGATTCAATGAAGCCTTGAAACAGCGTTATCGGATTCAAAATGTGTATGATTTTGATCTGACCAAGAACACTCTAATATTTGATCTCTGATGATGCAATGTAGTATAAAGAAAAGAAGAAGAAGTAGAGGATGACAACTCTGCAACAATTTCAGAAACGAAACACTATATTAGTGTTTCAGACAGAACTGTTTTGCAACAGTTTGACAACGTTGCAGAATTCAAGCGGAAGAAGAAGATTAATTAATCAGATTCTACGAAATGAATTTGCGCAGATCTATACATAGGTGACGAGAGGAGGCATCCATTAGGCAAGCGTTGCAACCATTTAATTGCAGTAGTCATTTCTGTTCGAATTGGAACATATGCATCCCTTCAGTTTTGCAATGCTTTTGAAGCGTCGCTTCCCTTCGGGTTGAAACCGGTCGACAGGCCAAATGTCACTGGTCGACCATTTTCAACCAGAGAACAAAACGGTCGACTAGTTGAGTTTTGGCATGTTGACTGATTTGTTTCTGCGGACTAATGGATCATGAGACCCCAAGAGTCCCAAGGCCCATCTTTTGACATTTTAAATATTATTATCTATGCCAAGCTCATGTCTGAGGCCCATTGCCTTATAGCTCCTCTTCCTTCTTTTGATATCACATGTCAAGCTTTTACCTATATAGAGACAAACTTCTTTATATTCTATAATGTGGGACTAACCCCTACACCTTATCTACTTCCATTCCTACTTCCTTCTTCAAAAAACAAACACATATCCCAAAACTAATTTTGAATATTTACAACAATCTCTCCTAATTTTCAAAATAAATTAAAGAGGACGGCTGAGTCATTTGTGTGACTTCCTACATACCCAAGTGGGATCAAGCCTATGTAGTTCTAAGATCAAATTTTGCATCATCGTGGAAACAACACATAAATAAAAGTATCTTTTGGATTTGAACTTTTACTTAGTGTAAACCATACAAAGTTCTATCGAGATTCAATGGTGAACGAATCTTGAAACAAGTATCCCTTAATGATCAAACTGGAACAATCACACATGTTGTATTCCTTAGTTAGAGTGTTCTGTATTGCTCAGCACGTTAATGACCATGTTCTTAAATCCTGGTTCATGAGTCTACTTAGAAAGCGGTCTTACTTTCCTAGAAACGGCCTGATTTCCATACTCATATAGGTAAGTCACGGAAGGTGTTTCTGTGAGACACCTTTTAGGGTTTCTAGACTTATTAAGGATTCTTTATTCATCCTTTGTTCATGCAGAATCCAACACTAAATATTATGGGATTATTGTTTTAGTGTTCCATAATCATTTCCTTAACTTATTGGTACCCATTGAACTTTGTCTATCCTTTTCAAGACACAAGTTAGGTTTCTGTTAAGGATGATCAATCTTCATTCACATACCTTAGTCCCATTTCTTTTGACTTTATAGAAACCATAGCCTTTGGAAGACTCTTAGTAAGTGGGTCAGCCAAGTTTTTCTTCGTTTCTATGTAGTCAACAGTTATAACTCCAATTTTGAGTAATTGTCTCACCATGTGATGTCTTAGACTCACATGTCTAGATTTTCCATTATATGTTTCATTAGAAACATTATATATTGTTGATTGATAACCACAATTAATCAAGACTGCTGGAGATGGTTTCTTCCATAACGGGATTTCTACTAACAAATTTCTAAGCCATTCCGCTTCCTTAAATGCATCTGCTAATGCAATTAATTCTGATAACATAGTTGAATCAGATATACAAGTTTGTTTCTTGGAAGCCCAAGACACAACAACGCCTCCTAATGTAAATATCCATCCAGACTTGGATTTCGATTCTACATTGTTCCAGGTTGCATCACTATATCCTTCTATTACAGCAGGATATCCTTTATGAGATAAACTATAGTTTATGGTTCCCTTCAAATAAGCTAAGACTCTGGAAATGGCTTTCCAGTGTTTGAAAGCTGGATTACTCGTAAATCGACACAATACACTTATAGCATGTGCTATATCTGGTCTAGTACAATGCATAGCATACATAAGACTCCCAATATTACTGGAATATTCCAATTTAGAAATGGTACATCCAGTGTTCTTTTCTAATTTTATACTTGGATCTAATGGAGTTGGTGCTGGTTTGTCATTATAATGATTATACTTCTTTAGGAATTTCTCAATGTAATGAAATTGAGTTAGTAATAACTCCCCCATTTTCCTAATGATTTTAATTCCTAAAATTACATCAGCCTCTCTCAGATCTTTCATATCAAATTTCGAAGATAGAAACTTCTATGTTTCATTCTCACAGGATATGTTGGAACCACATATCATCATGTCATCAATATATAAACATATTATAACATAACTGTCGTTATCCGATTTGCTATAGATGCATTTATCTGCATCATTAACAATGAATCCAAATGACAGTGCAACTTCATCAAACTTCTCATGCCATTTCATAGGAGCTTGCTTCAGAACATAAAGAGATTTAACTAATTTACAAACTTTCTTTTCTTGGCCTGAGGTTATGAAACCTTCAGGTTGTTCCATGTATATCTCTTCTTCTAAATCTCCATTTAGAAAAGCTGTCTTTACATCCATTTGATGTATGACCAAGTTATGAACTGATGCAAGTGCTATTGAACAGTGTATCGAAGATATGCGAGCCACCAGAGCATATGTATCAAAATAATATACTTCTTATCTTTGTTTATATCCCTTAGCAACTAATCTGGCTTTGAACTTATCAATGGACCCATTTGTATTCAACTTTTTCTTGAATATCCATTTACATCCTATAGGTTTGGCACCAGAAGGTAAATCGCTTAATACCCAAATTTGGTCTAATATTATGGAATTCATTTCATCATTGATAACTTCTTTCCAAAAATTAGAATCTCTAGAACTCATAGCCTCAGAATAAGTTTTGGGATCATCATCGACGTTCATTACATATCTTGCCATATTAAGGACTTCGTCCTTATTGCCTTCTACGAGATATGTTATGAAGTCAGGACCATAGCCCTTTTCTATTCTCTCTCTTTTACTTCTCCTGTGTTCAGTACTATCATCTGGTACTGACACTTCCTTGCTGTTTTGAGCATGAGCATATTCATCGTCATTTGTATCATTAGTCTCAGTTGGTTCTGGACTAGATGATCTTAATGGATTCTCAATAGTCTGATTTTCAAAAAATTCTACATCTACAAATTCTATGACTTCTAAGGTATCAAGAATCATAAATCTATAAGTTATACTATTAAGAGAATATCCTATGAAAACACACTTAAAAGCTCTATTACCTAACTTTGGTCGTTCAGGGTCTGGTTTTCTAACATAATCTAAGCAACCCCAAACTTTGAATGTAGTAAGATTATGTTTTCTATTAAACCATAATTCATAAGGAGAAATATTATTATTTTAAGTGGTACTCTATTTAAAATGTAACATGCAGATAATATAGCATCACCCCATAGGTTATAAGGCAAATTAGAACTTATGAGCATGGCATTAACAATTTCTACTAAAGTTCTATTTTTTCTCTCAGCAACACCATTTTGTTGTGGTGTATAAGGGGCGGTACATTGGTGAATAATACCATTTTGTTTGCAAAACAAAGTAAACTCATTTGAAAAATATTCACCACCACGATCTGAATGTAACATTTTAATTTTAATTCCTAATTATGTTTCGACTTCTGCTTTGTAAATTTTGAATTTATCAAAGGATTCATCTTTAGATTTCATTAGATATACATAAGCATATCTAGAATAATCATCAATAAATGTTATATAGTATTGGTTACCACCATAGGTGATATGACTTTTCAAGTCACCCACATCAGTATGTACCAAATCAAGCAAACCAGTTTTCCTTTCAACAGATTTGAAGGATTTCCGATGTATTTTTGCTTGAACACATATTTCATATTTAGAAATAGATTCGAAATCACAATCAGAAATTAATCCTAATTTATGCATATTTCTAAGTGACTTATAATTAACATGTCATAATCTACTATGCCATAAATTAAAAGAGTCAGCAATATAAGCAGAAAATTTCTTCATTTGATTCAACTTAATCATGCCATTACAAGAATATCTCTGTCTAATAAATTTGCTGTTCTTGGACAACACTAACTTATCAGACTCATACACCATCTTGAATCCTCCTTTGTTAAGAAGGCATCCATAAATCAAATTCTTACACATATCATGTACATAAAATACATTGACTAAAGTAAGAACTTTCCCAAAGGTGAATGTCAATTCAATAGTGCCTTTTCCCAGAACTTTGCTTACAACTTTGCTTGCAACTTTGTTTGTGCCAGTTACTTCGCTGGATTCTCCGTTATTCTCATCGTAAGTCTTGAACAGATTACGGTCTTTGCAAATATGAATAGTCGCTCCAGTATCGAGCCACCAATCATTATCAATGCCGCTAACGGAGTTTGCCTCTTGTACGACAGCCACAAGCTTTTCTTCGACCACATTCGCTTTTTGTTGTTTCTTCCGAAGACGACAGTCTCGGGCATAGTGGCCGGGTTTGTGACAACAGAAACAGTCACCCTTCTTCTTGTTCTTGGGATTATTGCCTTTCTTTTTAAACTATGTCTCATTCTTAGGTTTCAACTTATCGTTAATTTCAACATTATTAGCCTTAGATTGAGACTTAATTTGCGGATTATCATCTAGTTCGCGTTTACGAGAATCCTCTTCAATACGAAGATGGCGATGTAAACCGTCTAAATGATAATCCATTTCCGCATGTTTTAATTTTTTTTCTTATAATCATTCCAAGAATTTGGGAGTCTCGAAATAATAACTCCAACAACAAAAGATTCAGGGAGATCAATACCGGCATCCTTAAGTTGATTTACCAACAGTAGAATTTCACTTACTTGTCTAATTATGGACTTGTTGGTGACCATTTTGAAGTCCATAAAATTGCATATAAGAAATTTTTTATTACTTGCGTCAGAGATGCGATATTTGCTTTCTGGCGCAGTCCAGAGTGCCTTCGCGGTGTCCAAGGTCCTGTGAGCATTGTATATTGGAGTAGACAGTGCATTCAGAATGTGGCCTCTGCATAGAAAATCTTCCTCTTTGCGCTTTGCCCTTTTAGCTTTTAGTTCTGCACTATCCTTATTGGTTTTCTCCAGTATTTTCTCCAATCCATCTTCGAGAATATGAAATAATTTGACCGTGATCAGAAAGAATTTCATAATCTCTTGTCAACGAGTGAAATTCTCTCCATCAAATTGCTCTAACTTCGTCAAATGCTGATTCATCGCTTGCAACGCGCTCAATATTTAATCTTTGATGATACAATGTGAAATAAAGCCTTGAAACAACGTTATCGGATTCAAAATTTATACGATTTTGATCCGACCAAGAACATTCTAATATTTGATCTCTGATGATGCAATGTAGAATGATGAATAGAAAGAAGTAGAGGTCGACAGACCAAATGTCACCGGTCACATCCCTTTAAGTTTTGGCCTGTCAGCTGATTTGTTTCTGTGGACTAATGGATCACGAGACCCTAAAATTGCCAAGGTCTATCTTTTGATATTTTAAATGTTATTATTTATGCCAAGCTCATATCTAATGCCCATTGCCTTATAGCCCATCTTCTTTCTTTTGATATCATATGTCAAGTTTTTACCTATATAGAGACGAACTTCTTTATATTCTGTAATGTGGGACTAACCCCTACACCTCATCTTCTTCCATTCCTACTTCCTTCAAAAAACAAACCCATATCCCAAAACTAATTTTGAAAATTTACAACAATAGATTGACCTTTGAAGTTAAATAAAACAATCAATTATCATCCTACTGGTTCATATTGTTATCCAATTTCTTATATCATCCTACCGGTTCATATTGTTATTCAATCCAATTTCTTATATCATCGTACCAGTTCATATTGTTATTCAGTTTCTTTATAAATTAACGGTCATTAATAAAAAGCGAAATATTTTCTAATAAATGAAAGGAAAATAGTTATCTGAAGTTAAACTAAAAAAACAGTTTTATTAATTGCGATACTACAAAAACCAGACATTAGAGATTTTTAATTAGCAACACAAGATTTATACAGTTTTATTCAGTTTCTTTATAAATTAGGGGTTTTCTCTTAGCTTTAAGGATAATGGCTGAAAGTGGTGCTTGGAAAATGAATAAAATGAATTACCTGAGAACCTAGTTGAGCATCGAGCATCGATATAGAAGATGGAGAAGAAGGGGGTTCAGCGACAGGCAACAGTCAACATGCAACAGCAGGACACCTTTTTTTTTCCCTAACTAAAAACCTAATTGGATCCGAGTTTTTTGTCCCTTGTTGAGGGGTTGCTAAATTCATTGCCTGATTGGTGTTACTAATGAGATCAACTATTATCAAAGATAATGTTGATTCAATGACAATTCAAAATATAGCACCCGTTTTGCACCTCATATCCAGTCACTGGTTTCATGTAACTAATGATCATTAATGTTGAATTTATCATTGATTTTCAGTATTCTATTACCAACTTATTAATACCTGTTGATTAAATCAAGTGCTGTAGGTTGAGGTGCAAAAAAAGGTGCTACTGAACTTGCTTTATTTGCATGCTCTTTTTCTGTAGATAAATAGCCAGTTTGTTGATCACATACCTTAATGCTGTTTTAATGATCTTTACATGCTACAAAAACAGCTTTTGAAAATGGAACTTAAAGCCAATTCTTCTAGACGTCGTGCATCAATATATCAACACTTTGCTTCAGTTGGGATTCCATTAAGCATGCATTCTGTCACTTTGAAGCTGGCTGAAGAATATTTAATAAATTCAGCATGTCGGAATTCTTACCATCTCCTGAATACGCTTATCCTTTGACAAGCGAATCATATCATCATTTTGCAATCCTAACGGACAACATTCTTGCTGCTGCTGTTGTAGTGACTTCTACTGTGAGAAACTCACTGAATCCCGGGAAGCTTGTGTTTCACATTGTTACGGATAAAAAGACTTATAATGCAATGCATGCTTGGTTTGCTCTTAACTCGATATTTCCTGCTATTATAGCATCCCAACAGGGGGTCAGTTGTTTTTTAACCGACCCCCAACGGGAAGGCCAAATTCTGAGTCGAGGTTGCTTCAACAACCAAATGATTGTTGAAGCAACCAAATGGTTGCTGGAAAACAACAAGGCATAGCCGATTTATTTAAAGCCGGTTAAACATAACCGGCTATTTTTTTTCCCCCGGTGTGCCTCAGCTTAGAGTGGAGCACATTATATATATATATATATATATATATATATATAGCCGGTTTATTTTAAGCCGGCTAAGACACGGTGACTTTTTCTTCCGTTGGAGGTCAACCGAGTTTGATTTAACCCTCATGACTCACCCCGTTGGGAGTGCTCTTGTAGAAGTGAAGGGATTGCATAAGTACGAGTGGGACCCACATGTAAGTGGGATTGTACGAAAAACAATTAAAGAAGTTAGAAAGAGTATAATTAATTATAATAGATATACTGCTGGTGTCACGGAGCTACGTAAGAGGGACCCTGGGCTATAGCCCAGGCATGATTTAAAAACTTGCATAGTGTACAGCAATAGATACCTCGATCTTAGCTCAGGTAATACTTTTGGTGTTAATTCTTCTAAGGGAAACAAGTTTCTTTTTTACTCTTGTATTATGTTCAACATTGAACTTATATTTAAATCGCACTACCAATATTTTGAATATTAGAGGCCCTCAACTGGGGACGAAAATAAGTATTGGTCGCTACTGGTAAATTATTCGAGGCGGAATTCGTAGTAGCCTCTGCTAAAATCTAACAATCACAAATGAAGTGGCCTCTACAGTTTAAGTTGAGGCAAAAAAAATTCTGTCTTTATTGTCTAATTTTATGGCAAAATTAAACTCCTTTAATGCTCTAATGTTCCATTAATTAGTTGCGGTACAGAAAGAAATATTTATTTGCATAAGGGCCTAAATGCAAGAAGCAATATACAAATCGTATCTTTCATTTTATACCCAAATCATTTTATTCCTGAACCGACTTTCCTTGTTACGAAACCCTTATTCTCCAAACCCCAAATCCTTTCATTCCTTAGTTCTCCAAACTTCAAATCCATCTCTTCCATAACTGAAACAAGAAATAGTAGACGCGAAGGAAGAAAGGTGGTGCCATAGCTGATGCACGCAAATGTTTGGCTGTCGTGTAGTAGCGTAAGACGAACGACCTAGACGTAGAGCTCTAACAGTAACAACTTAGGGTGATGTGACGGCATGTGTCTGGGGTTTGTGTTGTAGTAGAGAAAGAAGGGGTAATTGTTTTCAACAGTGGTGGTCCTTTGACGTGCTATGGTAAGTGAAATCATAACGTTATGCAATCAATATTAGTTAGATGGATGGTATGATATTGATAAAAAAAATTCAGGTTGCTTATAGATATGATATATGTGTGAGTCACACACTCTTGGTTGAATTAGCTTTGATTGCTTTGGATGAAGTGAATTTTTTGTCTGTTGATGTTAGTTAGAAAACATTGTTTGTTATCTATTGAGTATTAGTGGGTTGGTAAATGATGAGTATTTATCAATCTCTGTTTAGTATCCACAGGCACAATATAGATTTATCGATGGTTGACTAAATATGAATTTATTAATTCTTGAGTTTTGGTTGGCTTTGATGTTGATTCATTATGTGTATTGCATGGAAGTGGTATTTATCATAGAAAAAAAATATAGCATTATAAAATGGTTTTTTTTTTTTTTTTTTTTTTTTTTGGTGTGTCTCTGTGTGTAATTTGAATTTAACTTTCATTAAATTAATTTGGGAATTTTGATTTGTTGAATATGAAAATTTAAACGAGCTAATTTATTTTATCTGTAGATATATTGTGAATTTATTTTAATGACAAAATCTGACTACAAATTTATTTTAAAACTTGACTTAAATCTTACTGCTAACTACTAATTTAATACAAAGTAAGAATATATTTTTCTGCATTGAATTAATTTTTTATTTCTTTACGATTTTATATGAAGTTATACTTTGGTTTGAAAAGAAACAAACAATTATTTTTGTATAGTTAACACTCCTATAGATTTGATTTAATCAAAAACCATTTGTTAACAAATATGAAGTTATGGAAACATAATAAACAATAAATGTATAATTTAAAGGCATGGAACATTTAATTTTCGCTCATAATTTATTTAGCTCAAATGTCAACAATAGAAAAATTCTATGCTAATGTCTAATGCAGTGTTATTTGTATTTATTTTGACAATAGTTGTTAAGGCTCAAGCATAGGCTTTGCGCCTCGCTGGCCTTCAAGGCGCCTCAGCTAACCAAGGCGCAAATCAAGCGCACCTTTGGCGCTTTTTCTCGAGGTGCTGAGGCTCAAATAACTGAATAAGCACGCCTCGAGAAATAATTGATTTTATGCCAAGCCCACTTTCGTTTAGACCCGATCCGACTCTCAACTATCAAATTCTAACAATTTTGTTCGATTTTCAGGGTTTTCCCTTTCGTTTTAATGCATGTAACACTAAAAAAACTGCTGCTGCTGCCACTGTCAGGTATATATGTATATGTATATATATATATATATATATATATATATATATATATCAAAGTTTTAAAATGCAAAAGGCGTACATGAGGCGTTTTCAGGTCTATGAGGCGAGGCGTAAGCCTCGAAACGTTGAGGCGTAAGCTTTTCGGGGAAAAATAAAACGCAAAACAAATAAAGAATTTCTGAGACTTTAAATTAACCAATGCAAGCAATGAAAAACAAATAATTTAAGATCCGACTTTTACAAGTATGTATATTTATTATATATTAAAAATATATAATCGAAACTCATATGATTCAAATTTTGATTTCTTAAAACTATTTGAAGATCACATCAAACACTAATTTTGATACGGTCTATCAATTCAAATCGATTTGCAAAATTTATTTCAAGATTTAACAAAGTTTATTGAAAAACATTCTTTAAATAACAATGAGAAAATCCATTACATTGCTCATGATCATTATTTCATAAACAATCTTACTTGATCATGCCGTTATTGAAATTGATTAGTAAAAAGTACTAATTTTTATTTTCTTAAATTTTCTTTTTTTATTTTCATTAAATAATTAAAATTTAATGACTTTTATCTGTGTCAATATCTGCAACTAAAGAAAAAATGGATTTTAAGTCATATGCCTCAGCTGTTTGAGGCGCAAGCTTTATGCGCTCTGTATGCCTCAAGTTGTTGAGGCGTAAGCTTTAGAGGTAAAAATACTTTCGGAATAAGCCTTAAGACATTTTATCTCTTATTTTCTAGAGGCGGGCCTTGAGGCGAGTATCGAGGCGAGTTTTTTAGAACAGTAACATATATATATATATATATATATATATATATATATCAAATATCAGTAGCAGTTCTTTTAACCGTTTTTCATTTAAATTAATTAGTTTAAAGGTTTAAATTTTAATCTACACTTGTTAGTTAATTTACCGAGTTATGTTTTAAACATAAAATTAAAATTTGGATATGTTTTAAAATTTATTGAGTTATGTTTTAATTTTAAAGTTTAAAGAGTTATGTTTTGAATAATTAAATTTATTGACTTTGCGATCGTTTTAGTTCTGAAATTGCATTTGTGACTTCGTACCTACTAATCTAAGTTTTTTTTATCACTAAATTTATCATTTTTAGTAGAATTTTGTAGTGTAGTTTTTTCTAGCAAAAAAGCTCATACTTGTATAAAAGCCGTACAAAAAAGCCCAAGGCTAAAAAAAGCCCAGGGCTCAAGCTTTGCGCCTTTTTGCGTCTTTGCGCCTTAACTACTATGATTATGACCATTTGTAAACAAAACTATTTGGTGTAAATTACCTAATTAAAGAAGATTCCAATTTTTCCACTAATGGTGGATGATATTTATTTGAAACAACTAAAGCATAGTTTACACTAAATGATGAGTTAGTCATGAATGATTGAACCAAGTTCAACCTATTCACATTTGTTTGTACCACAGCCACAACTAAAGTGTAGTAGGGGATTGTTGCACTCTTACTCATATTATCAAGTACAATTATTCATGTAGCTGCAAATATTATATTATGCGATGAAGCGTTAATGTAATATGTTTTGTTTTCCATATTTGTGGGTGGTGGAGGTACTTAGGCAAAGGAGTAAATAATTATAAGTATGCTTGTGCTTTATGTAGTATGTTATAAAGCTATTTCTATAATATGATTTTGTATGGTCTTCTAATGAAGAAGATGAGACAGTATGGTCTTCTAATGAAGAAGATGAGACAGATTACTTCTTGAAACATGTATTTCAAAACTACTAAATTAACAATGTTTGGTTACATCTGATCATTAGCTAACTACGTGACCTCCGTAACTGTTATGCTCTTTTTGAAATTATATTATGAATTGGAGTTGAAGTATGACGGGTTTAATACTAGGAAGCAAGGATACGGGTGCGGGGGTGCGGGTGCGTAGTACGGGGATACGTAGATTCGAAAAATATGAAAATATGAGGATTCGGGTGCGGGGGGATACGGCGTGTACAAATATTTATGATAGAATCTATTTCGAAAATTAAGAGTTTTATTAAAATTAAAATTAAACCAAATACTGGAATCAAACTCCAGTATTGATATAATGTCCATTTCATGATTTATAGCATTGCTCCCTAAGACACCATTCGCATAACAGCATAAAAAAACAGAGGACATGAAAGAAAGAACAAAATATTATGGATTACTTACCTCTCTTTTTTGCTGTATGTACTTTGTTGTATGCTAAAGGTGCTACTGCTGACTGCTTGCTTCACTTTGCTATATGTATGTACCTCTTTTTTTTGCTGTGTACTTTCCTGTATGCTAAAAGTGCTGACTGCTTGCTTCACTTTGTTGTGTACGCACCTCTCTTTGAATTTTGCTTCCTTGCTTTGCTGTATGTACTTTTATAATACATTATGTTGATGCTTTGAATATTGTAGAGTTTTTTGTCACATTAATTGTGATGCTTCATATCCCACAATTCCAATAGCCATCTCAAAATGATGCTTCGTCTCCCGCAATTTCAACATCCATTTAAAATTCCAATCTAAAATTTACCTTTAATGCCACCGACGCACCCCCAATCCGCACCCTTCCCGCACCCCCCAGCCCAAATACGGGGACACGCCACATGGCGCACCCCGTACGCAACCCCAGCCGCACCCCCGCACCTCAGCCGCACCCGATACGCAGTACGTCACCTAGAAGCCGCACCCCTGCTTCCTAGGTTTAATATATTATATTCAGCACTATCAAAAATTTCATGAACATTAAGGTGCGTTACTAATAACTGGACATGGTAAATACCAACTATTTTATCATTATACTATTGTACATGTCATAATATGTTATTTGTGTATGAATAATGTAATATATACATGTTTAAAATGACAAGGACTGCATTCTAAATTATTATATGTTTTCAATTAAGGTGTCAAACATGTTGTTACATAGCGTTAAGATGACATATTACATTAAAAAAAGATCAAAATATTTTGAAATAATATATGGAGAAATGTTGAAGGTTGTCATAATGGCTGAAACTTCACAAAATTTATAGTATGTAACACAATTGAAACTTGACAAAATTTAGACTATGTAATTGAAAAATAAATTACATTTGCATATCAATGGCTAAATTGAGACAATAGTATTTTTCTTGAATAAAATTTTCAATAATTTACTGTAGTATATAGTGGATAAATGAAGTTTTTATTTGTACTGTATTCCCATATACATAGAGGATGCAAACAGGGACATTTATTATTAGTTTCAGTTATTAATCAGCCCATAGTTGATTCTTCAAATATTGAATCTAGTTTGGTAGTGTTACAAATTTGAGACTACTAAAAAATCATGTATTGACATGGTATGTATAAATTAGTGATGTGGAATACTTATATATTTTTTCTTAGTTTTTAAAATGTTAGCAAATGGACTTTAATTACCGAACATAAGTTGTATGCAATTAAAAGTGACCTTAACCTATCAAATCATTCTAATTTGATTGTATTAGACCAATTCATAAATATTACTTCTGTCATGGTTCTTGTTAAGTCTGTTTATCAAAATATTTCTATAACTAAAGTATTTCACTATTTAATGGTTATGCACATATAGCCTAAGTTAGGTCTGTTCGGCTTTTGCATAATAATTGTATTTCTCTCTTCATTCATATATTGGTAGCCCAATTGGTAAACCAAAGGTTGTTTTGTCAAATAATTAAGCACTCTAGGATTATATAAGTGTCTCTCTAAATTTGAAATTAAATGGATATTAGTTCCTATAACATGTAGTGCGTTACGTTAAGGGACTAATGTATTTTTTCATTAAAGATATATAACATAGTTTATTAAGTACAAAATTGTTCAATGGAACACGTATCACATGGCAATAAAAATATAAATGACCCAATATATGGTGCATAAATGCTAAATATATTACAGTTTATATTAATCTTTGACATATAACTATTCAATTTTTATCCTTTTTATACCTCTAAAGCTAGTGCAATAGAATATATAGTGCATAAATGCTAAATATATTGCAAATATATTACAACTTATGATAATTTTTGGCATATGACTATTCGATTTTTATCCTTTTTATAGCTTTAAAGCTAGCACAGGAGAATATATAATGGATAACTGCTAAATATATTACAAGTTATGTTAATTTTTGACATATAATTGTTCAGTTTTTATCCTTTTTATAGCTCTAGAGCTAGCACAGTGGACTATTGAGTTTGGACTTTGAAATTATAGGGGGGGGGGGGGGAAGCTATTTATACGTATCGTGTATTATTACTGTTGATGGTAGACAACGTAGTCTCTATTAGGTAAAAATTGCTGTACTGACTGCAAAATTTATGTTTTCTTCATTCTTCTATAATCTTCTATACCAAACTAGTTCGGATTGACATTAACTCCACCGTGAAGATTGGATTCCATGCCTGTTGCACTTTTAATGTGCTAATTAGGTTGAGTATGTGGTGGATAAAACTACATTTTCAAAGCTTACATAGAAAGTTTGTTTGTTTAATAACCAATTATTTTTTGGTCTAATATTAGTATGCAGTTATATAACAGTTACTCAAATTTTGGAGTGGATTATTTAGAACAGAAACATAGGTATTGAACAAAAGCAATAAACATAGAATTGATGGAAGAGATGTCGATATTAAATTTTGAATTAAAACAGGAAGTAGAATAAGAAAAGATTGATTTGAATTGGCTAGAATGACATGTCTCTAAAGAAAAAGTTCTGTTTACTTTATTCTTTCGTTATGCTTACGTTTCTATTTCCGCTTTCTATTTTATATTCATTTTTGCAATTAGTTTTGTTTATGAATGATGGATATGTAAGCACCTAAAGATTAATGATAAAGATTTGAATATGAGATTCACTTTGGTTAGTTTATGTTCTTCATGTCTCTTCAGAAGAATAAAATGTCAATCGTACACTCAAAATAGAGCAAATTACAAGTTATCAATATTTTCCGTTGATTTATATAAAATGGTTATCAATTTTGTTTAGTGATCATTCATATGACAGTGAGGAAAATCATTCAAACTCAGATGACGTTATATGTGAAAATGGTGGCCTTTTGAAATAATGCTTTGTGCTACATTAGTTACTATTTTGAGTTTTATATACTATGTACAAGGGAAGTGAACACCACATCGATTATTATTCTTAGGATTATTGAGAAGAAACAGACGTGGGTACAACAAAAATAGATGAGGCAAGTTAGGAAAAGAGAAGATAGAATTCACGAAAAACAGGTTATGCATTGTTCCAAAGGATGCTAGGTTAATCAAGTACCTAAGTAGCTCGGCAAGAGATTACAATCTACTTCCTATCACATATGCATCGACATTAACATGATGAAAAAAAATGGGAAAAATTTAGAAAGTCTATCTGTACGTTAAATAATTAAACTAAAATTGTAAGAATACAAAGTTAGCTTTCTTTTTCTATGTTTTTTGCAGAGTGATGGATATAATAGAATGCAGTTGACCGATTTAATACATAGCTTGCAGCCGTGTCAAATTTGTATGCTATAATTGATTCATTTTTATCTACATGATCCATTAAAATAATTGGTGTCAACTACAGTCACTTTGCCTTTGAATAAATACGCGTAAAATTCAATGTCTTAACGAAGTGCATTTCATGTTACATGCTTTAAAGTGATGATACAGCTGTATGTAATAATTAACCAGAGAGAGTCATGTCTTTATTCAAGTTGTAGGATATAACTTTGATTTGATTGTGGATGCAAACATGTCTTCAAGATGTACAACAATAGAAACAGTTTAATTATGACTTCAATCAAGTTTCTGTTAACAGTGCAAAAAACAAGGACTAATTTTGGTTGCTTTCTATTGTATTCTACTTGGGTTGCTCAAGCTTTAACCATTGTTTTGAATATTTCCAAATTATTCCAACTCCTTAATGGTTGCTTTTTTTTTTTCATTGGCTATGCTCCTTTTGCCCCTGTTATCTTTGTTTTGGCTACTCCTATAAAGTTACCTTGTTGAACCTACATCGGCTTCCCTACCGTTTTATCCCGCATCTATCTGAAATCGTAGTCGGCCCACGCCTTAGCCTTAACCACTCTCAACAGACCTGCATTATCTCAATATTCCCACATGAGTTACACATGTTTGTTTTCAATTTTGTACCTCACATGTGAATGCTACATATTATCCCTAATGCTTATTCTTGTTGTTTGCTCACTTAGAGATCACATTACTGGCTTAGAGTTGCTCTTTCACTTAAAGATTACATAAACTAATGCATGATGCCAACATCATCTTAAACTCAAATATTAGAAAAAGATTATTCATGTTTTATTTGAAATGAATATAAAAGTGCAGATTATTCTTATTGTCTTGAATTTATTAAGAATGCTTCAATGTTTTTATTTGTTTGTATCATGAGTATGCAAAAATGATTATAATCAATTCTGTATGCATTCAATTAAATATGACGGAGAGTTGATAAATGTTTTCTACTTGTTGCAGGAAAGCTATGTAACTACAAATATGGAGATATACTGTTGTTGATATGTTGCATTGGAAAAGAGCGAGGCTGTAAGCTAGGCAAGTTTCATTTTGAAACCTTTTCAATAGAATTTAATGTGCAGCCACAACATTTTTTAAGTAACTTTTTGATGTGTATGTGTTTTGTGGCATGTTTGGTCTTTTAGATTATTAAACTGTATTTACCAATTTACTTGTTTGATCAAAAAGTTTGCATTATTGAAAATGCTTGCCTTACCATATGCAGTGCTGTGTGAATCATAAAAATCATCAATATGTTTATTTTGTTTATTCTGGGTAAAATATTGTGCATACCTAATGTGTGCTGAAAGTTGGTGTGGTGTGTTGCTGTCACTTTATTTTCTCTATTAAGGGAACTAGTACATGGCTCAACTTTTGCACATGTTCCAGCCAGGAAAAGCAACGCGCGATATTTGGCCCGGTTATTTCAAAATTATTAGGGGCATTTTAATGTGTCTTTATTTGCATTGAATTGTATCGGCTGCCAAACAAATAAATGACGCATGATTTGGCCTCTATTACTTTTTTGAATTATTAGAGGCAATTGTGAATGCCTCTGCTATCTGCCCAGTCTCATGTGGCAACACAAATAATCGGGGCAATTGTGCAACTGAATGGGCCTCCAATGCCTAGTTGGGACGCCTTTTTCAGAGGCATATTTTAAACTGCCTCTCATACTATTAGAGGCAGTTTAATTAAATATTATGCCCTTATTGGCTTTTGTAGTGACAACCGTTTGTGCCTCTGATACTTTAATATTTAGTAGTGGCGTTCAGTCTCTGTTGTATATTTAATAAAAAATAATGAAAGCCTAGTGAAAAGTGAGAAAAATCCAAAGAAGAATAACAAATCAAAATTATCCATTTTGAAATTATACAGTCTGTGTTTCGGCATGAAGTACATATATTTGCATTTTCACATTCTAATGAAATCATTTGCTAATTATATTTGTTAATATATGTACATTCACATAAGTACAATCCTAGCCCGAGGCAATAACAAATCCTGGCTCCGCCCTTGGCTGGTGATGACAAGGATGGTGATAGAAGGCTAGAGGGGTTAAGTCCCAGTTCATTCTCAGTCCTCAATTACTTGAGAATCCATTTGCCAGATCGTAAGATGTTCAGTTCAATCAGATTTGTGCATATATTTATGCAACTTTAATATTTTATATACTTATGATGTCTTAACCTATGTAATGTCATGTAGGAACTCGATACAAACAAAACCAGATTGTCAATCAAATCATGCATACACTTAAGCATCTTTCAATATAAGCATGAACATTAAAGACTTTTAGTATATCATACAAAATAGGAGTGGAAGGAAAAAAGTACTTGGGAGTTGGTTATGTAAATCTATGCCCACTACTTTCACAAAGATAGAAAAAAGAAAATGTACATCCATACAGTTTCATCTGAGTTATGGACTTACCTTATGAAGTATTACTAAATTTCATTTATGTCATTCAGTTTTTCCCAAAGCTCAAAAGGTTGATACTTATTGATGATGACGTCGTAGTGCAATATGATCTGTCACCATTATTTGATACTGATCTTAATGGAAATATTATTGGATCGGTTAGTCTAAGTGACAACATAAGCAATTATTGCATGGGCAAAAAATATGGTGACTACTTCAATTACTCAAATCCATCCGTCTCCCTTCTTCCATCTGAGTTTGAACAAAATGAGTGTGCATGGCTGAGCGGAATGAATATTTTCAGTCTAGATGTATGGAGAAGAACAAATACAACCATGGCATACCAAGAAATGCTTAAACTGGTAAGGGTCCTCTTCTCAGTATTTATGAGTTCAAATGTGACAAACCAAACATTTACATTCACATGATTTTACATTTTTTATGTTAGATGCGCCGAATGTTGCACATACGAAAACATGATTTTTGGAATTCAACAAATCTTTGCAGACCTTGTCAATTTGTCATCAACATCTCTGCAAAAAAAAAAAAAAAAAAAAAAAAAAAAAAAAACCTTGTTCCGATATCTCTAACCGGCTAAACATAAATACTTTAAAATGAATGACTACAATAAATAACTAAAATGCTTAAGATATTGCACGATCAGTAGTCTAAATACACCGGAATAATGTAATTTTTTGCAAAGATGGTGACGACCATACATAGATCACAGTTGCATTAATTATTGATTTCGACGATAATATTTTGCAACTGATGTTTCATGAACTTCAATAACCTAACTATAAACTTTACTGGTTTTACAGAACCGAGAATCTGGTTTCTCTCTTTCAAGTTTGGGTTGGCTTCCACCAGCATTAATCGCTTTCAAGAATAAAACCCATGAAATTGACTCTTCGTGGTTTTTATCAGAATTAGGTTTGAGATTGCCACAGCATGAACTTATTAGTTCTGCTTCAGTTCTTCACTTCAGTGGTTCCAGAAAACCATGGCTTGAAATCAGTTTTCCTGAGTTACGAAAGATATGGTTTAATTATCTTAATCACTCAAACAGTTTCTTAGTTAGCTAGAGGGTAATGCAGTAAGGATACTTTTTTTAATGATACTTCATGGTTGATATAGACGTTTTTTTTTTTTTTTTTTGGTCGACCGAGTTGAAACTTAAGAAGGGAGAAGGAGGTACTTGCCTTCAGTCCCTGCTCAAGCCATTCTCTGTTCACTGTTCTACTGTTAGTAACAATATATCTTTTAAGCTGTACATATGTGAAATGGAGGGAGAAGGTTTATTCTATTATTCATACGTGAAGTATGGGATTATGCCTTGATATAAATAAATAATCTGTGTAAACTTATTGGCAATCTGTATTTTTACCAATGTTTTTATTCAAATGTCATTCTATTAGATTTTACCTTCTTGCTCCCATAAATTATAACTATTTAATTATAGGGCCAACCCATTTAATAAAACAGGAAACTACTGACAAGGACAAAACTTAGGGCTTTTTAACCATAAGGACAGTCCATCAAAATTTTATCCTAAAGGACAATATACTGTATATTTTTTACTCAGAAGTATTTCGGCCGTGAAATCCGTCATCTTCCTCAATTCTCTCTCGCGACCGTGAATTCCATCTTCTTCCTCCATTCTCTCTCGTGGAAAAAATCAACAACATCGTCATCCATCATTTCGTCGCTAATTATCCCGTTCATCACCTCGTCGTTCATCATGCCGAACGATTTTCTATCACGAAATCATTTTTGCTGAAATCATTTTTAATATCAATCAAATCAAAATCGAAACAACAAAAATTAGGGCACGAAATCGATTTCAAAAATCTACCTCGAATGGATTTTTATTTGTTGCTATAATCATTATACTTTAATGATGATTTCTACCGATTAGTTTTAAGGTTATTTCGAAAGGTGATTCGTGATTTTTTTCTCGTTCGGCAATTTTGATGTTTAACCTTTCAGCGCGTGGTTATCATTTTTGTATTTTTTTAGTTATCATTTTTCTTGTTTTTAACTTTACAACGTAGCAGCAGTTTTTAGTTATCATTTTTCTATTTTTTTAGTTATCATTTTTCCTGTTTTAACTTTAAAAACATAGCAGCAGTTTTTAGTTATCATTTTTCTATTTTTCTGGTTATCATTTTTAGTGGAACTGCTCTGTTATGTTAAACATTACTGCTGTTTTAAGGTATCATTTTTATATTTTTTAAGGTATCATTTTTACTCTATTTTACGTGTTATGTTAAACATCATAGCAGTTTTAAGGTATCCTTTTTATATTTTTTAAGGTATCATTTTTAGTGTAATTTCTGTGTTATGTTTATATGCATCTTTTTTTTACCTACAATATTAAAAAACTGATATCCATGAACTGTGAATATGAGAAAAACTTTAGCTTAGCCCTACCAACTTATAAAACTGATAACAGAATAAAAAATCACATGAAAAAACAATTAACATAGTTAAAATAGTAAAACTGATACGTAAGAAAATAGGAAACTTATACCTAAAACCTGATTCAATGTTTTGAAGTAAAAGTAATGGAAAAAATGTTTACATCAAATTTTGGTGCTATTTTACTTTTATTCTTGTACTGATGCATCAGTTTTGCTACTCAAACAAATTTATTTCATTTTAAACAATTAAATTGTGATTCGAACATTTTCTGTATTACATTTTGTTGTTAAAATAGTAAAGCAGTTTTAAGGTATCATTTTTTTATTTTTTTAGTTATCATTTTTATATTTACTAGTTGAATTTACATCGTAGCAGTTTTTAGGTATCATTTTTATATTTTTTTAGTTATCAGTTTTATATATTTCTAGTTGAATTTACATCATAGCAGCTTTTAGGTAGATTTGTTTTGTTTGCTTTGGTAATTGATTTTTTTTGATACACAACATTAATTATAATTGATACAAAAATTGTTTACATCACAGTTTGATTGAATAAAATAGAATATGTTCGACTGAGTGACGAAGTTGATGCAAAAAAACAGTTTCAAAATTAACACAGCAATAAAAACACATGAAAACAACACATAACATAGCTAAAACAGTAAAAATGATACCTAAAATAGTAGGAAAATGATAACTAAATACTGATGCAATGCTTTTGAAGATAAAATAATGAAAAAAAAAATTATCACAGTTTGATTGATTAAATTGAAATAAGTTCGACTTAGTTTCTTAGCTGATACAACAATATAACTTCAAAATTAACACAACAACATAATTTCATGAAAAAAAACATATAACACAGTTAAAACGGTAAAAATGATAACTACAGAAATAGAAAAATGATAACTAAAAACTGCTGCTATGTTCTTAAAGTTAAAACATGAAAAATGATAACTAAAAAATAGAAAAATGATAACTAAAAACTGCTGCTATGCTTTAAAGTTAAAAAAAAAAAAAAAGATAACTACAAAAATACAAAAATGATACCTACGAACTGCTATACTATTAACGATAAAAAAAAACATTTCTAATCACGAAAAAATTGTTTCAACAATTTCGACTTCTTCAATTGTGTTTTCCATCGTTTGAAAAATATTTTTATTCCATTCAATCGTCATTTCGAACGGATTTTTGATGTTCGATCTATTTTTTTTTTAGGGTTTTTATTTCGGCTGATTTATGGTGGTGATTTTGATTCGTGAATGTTGTCTTTGAATTCGAATTTCGATTCTAATGTATTATCATATTTGTGATTTAAGCGATTTATGATTTCGTGAATTTGGTGATTTCGTGATAAACAATGAAATCGACAAAGACGTGAGAGAGGGAGAAGAAGAAAGCAGCGGACGGTGGTTTTTTTGGGCTGGGCTAAATGTTGTCCTTTAGGATAAAATATAATAGTGGTGTCCTTATGGATAAAATATTACACTAATTTGTCCTTAAAAAATATTTCCTCTTAATAAAAAAGGTCATAAATGAGTAATTCATTTTGCCTATTTACTGAACTGTCATAAATGTATAATCCATTTACTTGTTTATTTGAATTTTGGAACATTAAAATTTGAATTTTAGGATTTAACATATTGAAAGTTCGAAATTTATAGTCGAACGAATAGACATTGTATAAACTCATTGTCGAGAATCAATTGGTCATTGAAGATATTAAATGGATTTTAAAACAATAAAGTATGTAATTATAAGGGACTCTTTGAAAATTTAGCGATGAATATTTTGTAATGAAGGATGTGTGTGTGTATATATATATATGAGGTAATAGATGATTGGTATATATTAAAAAATTTGAGTAAAATGAGCAATCTTCCATGATTAGAGAAAAGCACAAATTTAATTTCATTCTATACTTGAAAATGGAGTTGTCAATATGCTTAATGGGTAGTGATACCCACCCGTACAGTATGAAAAGAAAGAAAAGATAGTAAGATCCCCAAAATTAGAGAGCTAAGGTCCAAAATAAAAATACAACAAAAAAACACAAAATGAGGCAAAAGTTGAAGTCCACAAAGTTAGATGAATTCATCCAAATTGGTAAGCATATCTGAATTTGCTAACAAACTGTACAAAAAAGAGTAAGCATAATACCTATATATATGTATGTGTATGTGTGTGTACACACACTCTCTCTTATATGCAAAATAAAAATATAAAAAACAATTATAATGAACACTATGTAAGAAACAATATAGAGTATAAATCAAATATATTACAAAATATCCTAATAAAGAGTAAAAAATTAAACATAGAACAAGTATATGAATGAAAGAGTAACACCAAGACTAACATCCTAATACAGGTGTAGAGCTAAGAGTTATCCTAGTCAGATTATCTAAGGAAGCTAAATTTAGTGTTGTACTATTGTTTCTATAATTTGGAATGTTTTTGTTCTTTGAAAAGTCAATACGTGATTTTATTTTTTTAAGAAACTGTTTAAAAGTTATTTTTTTTTAATTTATAGCTAGGATTTAAAATGCAATCCAATTAAAACTATATAGATAAATTACATATTTTAACATGCAAACCAATATTAAACACTCGTTGGTTCTTTTCAAACAAAATATATTAACGTGTAATTGTGTAAAATGTTAATTAAAAACCTATTGTGGTCCTTATAATAAAATCTAATATTATTCCAAATATAACTAAAACATGTGTAAAATTTATACTGAAGTCAAATAAATTGAGAGTTTTTTGAAAATTAAATTTAGTTATATTACATTTAAAATATAAATATATAATATTTACTTATTATAATTCTAAAAACAACATTTTTTTATCATTGAACATATTTTTCTTTCTTTAAATTTTTATAGTGTTCAGTTTCTTGTGCCACATTTGCGCTTTAGCTTTAGGTAGTACACGAACTATCCAAATGTATTTAAATATTTTCAATTTAATTTTCGAAAAATTTATGAAATTATAGAAAATATGAGATGTATATTTCCTTTTGATATCCCATCGCTTTGTATTAATTTCTTTTTCATTATTAATAGTGTACGATTATAATTTCGCACACAATAAAGCAAATCGTGCTAAAGTATTTCCCATTAGCATATTGTTAAAACTAAATTCTTGAGGAAAATATAAGTTAGGCCTATAAATATCAGTAATTATTACATTTTTAAAAATTGCGTATCTTATATGACTCTCTAAATTCCACTTTAAATGGAATAATTTATATTCAACATTCATGCCTAAAAGAAGCGTGATTGCCAAAATGTACTAACATTATTAACTCCTAAATTATAAACACCAGAATTTAAAATTATCAAAATTTCCAAATGTGAATTATTACTTATATTATTAGTAGTAGATAGAAATGTGGTATAAATTAAAAGTATCTTTATGTCATTAACTCGATTTCAGTTAGTTTCATAACAAAATTTCCATGTTTTTATAAGGATGTATGATCCGAAGATCATATTGTTGTACTTCTTATATTTATTACAAAAAGAAGGGTGCATGAGTTTAGGACACTAGGCCTGTATAAGCTGTAAACATGCATGGCCGATAGCGAAATAAATAAAATAAAGTACAAACATTGAACCAGTTAGACCACAAAACAGTAACAAAGAAAAATATAACAATAAGTAGCACCAACAAGAGGCTATGTAACTGACATACATCATAGCTAAATACGGACACATTTAAGGAACCAACTAATAAGGTCAGGGCAATAACCAGGAGATCAACGTTTGAAGAAAATTAAATTTTGATGCCAAGCTTGCATCGTTATTTACACCATATTCACCATCATTGAAGAGAACCATCTCATCTTCTATTAGCCTGTAATAAAGTTCTTATTCATCTGCATCATCAGCTGAGACTCATTCAGAGAAACCTTAAACTTAAATTCTAGACTAGAGATAGGTGATAGTTTGATCAAGGTTGGAGGAGCAGCAGGGGAGGTCAGAGCTAGCGAAGCAACAGGTGAGATCACAGGCGAGGGCGGCAGAGGCACATGGGCACAAGGACAAACTCGAACGTTAGTGGGAAGTGAAATAGTGGGAGGAGGGATGGGGCTAGATGGAGAAGGAGGGTTAATTCTTGCAGATTTGATTTGTCATCATCTAATGGGGGGCTTAGAGAGGGGATTCATGGCAGGAGGGTTAACCGAGGTTTCCGTCAAATGAGGACAGGAGGAAATGTTATAGCCAAAAGAATGACAATAATCATATATAGGTGGTGATACAATATATCTACATAAGCAACTCTGTCAACTGCTAAACGGGTATGCCAATAATCATATGTAGGTGGTGATACAATGAGTTTATAGACGGGTATGGATAAAACTTGCTCACAGACTTGGCCAATAGAAGGGTTTCGGTGGATAACAATAAATATTTTACCTTCGATAATAATCGTTTCTAGAACATGAGATATTTCCAATGGGCTAGAAAAGTTGAAAAAGTACATCGAACGATCATATCTAACGTTAATCAGACCATGGATCAAAGATGTAACACTTTGAAATTTGATGTTAGTTAAATTAGTTATATTTCAAAAATAAAATTTGAGCAAACGACGGAATTTGGTCATGAAACTTGCATGTTGCATTCATGATGGAATTCTGTTTAACTTTCCGTATCGTAACTTCTCAGATGGAGTTCATATGAAAAAGTTATGGACGAAATACAGAAAAAGTTGGAAAGTGATTAATCAACAATAATATGTTAATAGTAATTAATATTACCATTTATCACCCTGCTTCCACAAGCGGCGGGTCGACCAAGCAGTCGACCGCCCAGCCTCTTGTGGCGGCTAGGGTTTTAAGTTATATAATTATAATATAAACAGATGGATTTTTATTAAAACTAATCTTACGGTTTAAGGTCGTTTAAGCACCTATAAATAAATGCCTAGATCTTCTACGCTATGTTCATATTTTCTAGAAGCAACAACAAAGCTCTGTCATTTCTACTTCTTTAGTCTCTTCCAAAACTTCTAAAATATATATCAATTTTCTTTCAAATAAAATAAGTATTGGAGAAGATCAATCTAGAAATACGAGTAAATGTTGGATTTAGCGGGTAAGGTAATTCTCTTTCCCTTTTTCCTTTTTTCGATTCTTTTCCAGTTCTATAAATCTAAATATGTATGTCTGTCCCTTTTTTATACATATTATAGTTCTTTAGAGATTTGAAAATATAAGCTTGAAAGTTGTGTTCGATATTAGATTTGGAATGGTTGGAAATCTATTCATTGTTAATAATATCAAATTTACTTCATTGGTGTTAATCTGCATTTGTATGTTTATAAATCTAATATGTTGTAAGCTTTCAGTTATAATATTCATTTCTTGCCTACAATCCTTTTATATCTTGTGGTTATTGTAAACACCATAAATCTGGAAATCGGTCCCTAAACATTAATAGATTTGTGTGGTTATTTATTCCAGATTTGCAGGATTGTGTGTAATTAGTAAGAATCATGCAATTTGTTAGCTTGAATTGTAAATCTATTTTTGTTTGGCATTGTTTGAGGCTTTTTCTTGATTTTTATAAAGTTGTCGTTTTTGTTCTTTTTAAATAAAAAGACATTATTCGAAATCTACAAAAAATAATAAAAAATCATGTAGGAAAAGATGTGTAAATTCACATATTCTATACGTAGTTTACATTACTTATTCCAAATAAAATATTTTATATTTCTTGTGATTTTATGTCAATATTTCATTTTTTTAATTGTTTAGGCATAATTTACAAGAATTATAGTAATAAAACATTTTCATGAGATTTTGATCTTAGCAAGAACGAACACAAAACGATTATTCTAGTCGTTAGTTTGGACTAGAATGCAAAATAATAATAATTTAAAACAATTAAACTATGTAAGTATCACGTTAAAATATACATACATACATATATTTATATATACATATATAATATCATATATATATACACATACATACATACATACATACATATATATATACACACACATATACATACATCATAAAAAAATGGCAGCCTCCTTTCCTCAAAACCCTAGGCGAAAAAGAAGATGAAGGAGGAGGCAGTTAGCAGGAGGTTCGACGCAAGGGAAAGCAATCGTTCGCTAATGTTATTCGCCAGTCTGATCGTATTACCCAAACGCCTAATATCCAAAACCCTAGAAACTGGGCAGATGCTTTTGATTCCAAACTTCAAATTTCTGGTGAGGTAAAGTTCTATGAACCAATATTAACAGGAAACATCAGATACCAACTGATAGACGATTTAGATTACGCTATATCTAACAAAATATGGGAAAACCCTATCTACACGTATATGGCAGGTAAACATCTCTATTTTGTGTACTTTAACGCATATATCAAGTGGGTTTGGAATACAAAGGGGCATGGACGTTTCCCCCAGAGAAAATGGGTTTTTTCTCATCAAGTTTCAGCTGAAAGAGGACTATGAAAGAATTTTGAAGGGTGATCCATTGTTCATGGATAGTAAGCTTATTTTCAGGCGTAAGTGGGTGGCCGATTTCAACTTTTAAAAAGCAATGTTATCCGCATACCTGATTTGGGTCAAATTCCCAAATTTAAACCTAGCTTTGTGGAATACAAGATGCATCAACAAACTTGCAAGTTTTATTGGAAAACCTTGGATATCGATGAAAATATCAAACTGGTTAAGTAAATAAGTTTTGCTATAATTCTTATCGAAATTACAGCAGATTCAGAGTTACCCAAAAGTATCAAAGCATTTGATAAGCATGGTAATACTTATGAGCAACCAATTGAATATGAGTTTGTCCCACCAAAATGGACACCATGCAAATGTTTTGGGCATTTAGATACATGATGTACAACGGTTTTACCAGAGAAAGTTTGGGTTGAAAAGCAAAAAATTATTGAAGGTAGCACTTCCAAAAGTTCAGCTTTGCTAAAAAGTGATATGCACAATGAAGCTGGTGCAACTACAGTTAGCCCTACCATTCTAGTTCCACCACCACCTAATGTTGCGGGCTTTGAAGCATTTGTAACATCTCAGACTGATCAAGGTCGAAATCGGGATATGACTGTGGTAGATCAGGAAGGGGAAGATGGTTCAGGTCCAAGAGATCCACATGTGGGGTCCACTCCAATGGAGGTGGATATGGATCCAAAGTCTCTGGAAGATATCCAAAAGAAAGAAATTAATCTTGAGGAATCTGATGACAAAAGACTGATGAGCCAAGTGCTAGTGACCTCACAATAGAGAACAACAAGTATATTTGGCAATTTAAACAAGATGAAAAAAAGTAGTTGTTATACGTGCTCTGGACAGTGCTGCTCCACTCACTAGGAGCAAGACTGCCAAACATTAATGTCAATTCTATGCTGGAATATTAGAGGTCTAAACAACAACACTCGTCAATTAGACCTCTACAACTTTCAGGATAAGTATAAGCCCACAATAATTGATGTTTTAGAAAATAAGTTCACTCAAGAAAATTTAGAGTATTTTAAAATTCGTATGGGTGATCAATGGAACATCTGTCATAACTTAAATACTTCTCAAAAGTGTCATTTTGTTATTTTATGGGATGGGATGTGATGTGCTGGAAGTGTCTGACTGTTAATTGTGATGATCAACAAGTGACCATTCTAGCCAATAATGTTGGAGGACTGGAAATATACATTTCATTTATTTATGCTAGTAATTTGTCCTCTGATTGAATGAAACCGTGGAATACCATAACTGACAATGCTAAAAACATCCAATTCCCATGGCTAATGTTGGGTGATTTCAATGCAGTGCTACGTACCGGCGAAAAGAAGGGTGGACTTACACTCAAGCTCTCCCAAGTAGCAGAGTTCAACAACTTCGTATTGGCTAGCGGGCTATCAAGGATTCCCCACTCGGGCATGTAGTTCACATGGAGAAGCGGTGAGGCTAAGAAAATTTCATCAAGACTTGGCCGGGCACTTGCAAATGCAAACTTGTTAAATCAGATCAGCGTTCTCAATGCAACAGTCTTAGCCTCCTCTGCCAGTGACCATTCTCAACTCTTAATTTGATTTAATGATGCCAATAGTAATTCCAAAGGTAACCCATTCAGATATGCCAATCATTGGCATTTAATTCATGGATACCATGATGCTATCAATTTCAATGATATCCCCATTCCAGAAGGTAATAAAATGTTCAGACTGATGATGATCCTCAAGCAATGTAAACAAAGATTGAAAGTTTGGACTAAGACACGGCCAAAATAGGGGGAGCAAATACAAAGTCTTTAAGACCAACTAGAACTTGTTCAATCCCTTCTTGATGCAGACCCAATGAATGAAGAGCTTAACAGTGATTACTATGCTATGCAGAGGCAACTTAAAGATGCACTGGCTAAAAAATCGTTGGATACTAAGCAATAGGCAAAAGAGAAATGGATCACTTAGGAATAAGTTTTTCTATACTAAAATGTCCTAAAGGAATCATTATAATAATCTTCTCAATTGTTTAAATGAACAGGGAGACTCGAGCCAACAAATCAAACAATTAGAAGATTGTTCTACGAAGTACTATTCAGACTTATTTAATTGGGAATATGTTGACAATTTAACTGACATTATGTGCAGAAGGAAAATCAATGTTGAAGGCAGACTGTTGTTGGCTGGTTACTTTGACAAGTGGGAATTAAAGGATGCTCTCTTCTTTATCCACAGTGACTCCAGCCCTGGCCTTGACGGCATGGGGGCAGCCTTCTTGAAACTGCGCTGGAAACACCTGAAAGGTCTTATGTTAGCTGCGTTTCAGGAAGCGCTTGATCCAGGGGAGTTCATACGAGAAATTAATCAAACATTTCTTACACTTATTCCCAAAGTTCCTAACCCAAAAAGAATAGAAGACTATCGGCTGATTTCTTGTTGCAATGTAATTTACAGGGTTTTGAGTAAAATCATTTGCAACTAACTGAATAAAGTGTTATCATCTCTTATTTCTCAATGCTAAGATGCTTTTATTATGGGAAAATTTATCTTTGAAAACTCACGTATGGCACATGAGCTAGTTCGAGAATTCAACAAAAAGGGGTCTGACAAAGTTTGTCTTAAAATTAACTTACACAAAGCATGTGATAGAGTCGATAGAAGGTTCATCATCCACATGCTTCCATCGATGGGGTTACCAGCTAAGCTCATCAACTTGATTGGCTTCTGTTTAGATACCCCTACTTATTCAGTTTTGATTAATGGTGTTCCAAAGGGCTACATTACTAGTACAAGGGGTATTAGACAAGGGGACACTCTCTCCCCCTATTTGTTTGCTGTTGTTATGGAATGGTTTACGCTACAGATGGAATTAGCCACTGAACAAAAAATGATTTTGCTCGTTCAAAATCATCAGCCTAAAGTCACTCATTTGATTTATGTTGATGACCTTTTAGAGGTGTTAAGAGCTACTATTACAACCATCTTAAGCACATTTTTTCTAATTTGGAAATATGGGTTGGGCTCAAAGTAAACGAACTGAAAACAAATTACTATTTTAATAAGTTCTCCAGGGACAAACAGAACCTTCTAGATGTATTGGGGTTCAGGAGGGCACCCTCCCTGTCAAGTATTTGGGTGTGCCTTTGTCTAATAATACCATCATAAATGCAAAGCGTAGTAAGCCAGTTGACGACATTCGGTACATACTCTAAGGGTGGAGATCAAAATTGTTGCCTTTTGCTGGTAGAATTGAACTAGTGCACGCTATGATCACGTGTAAAGTCGGGTTTTGGCTCCAGACATTTCAAATTCCAGATAGTTCTATCAATAAAATAAATATGATTTGTGCGAATTTTACGTGGAGAGTTGGGTTGCATAAGATTAGTTACAAGTTGCTATGTAGGCCCAAAAATGAAGGGGGAGTTGGACTGAAAAACCTATTTGAGGGATTATAGGCTAAAGTCAACATGGAATTTAATTTCCTCTAATAATATTTGGGTCGTTTGGATGCGGGTTAGGTACATGAAAGATAATTTTTAGACTACAAAAGTCAATAATAATACATCGACTATATGAAAAAATTATATGAAGCAAAGAGATGAACTCAAGAAAAGAATCCAAAGAGGCATTGCTAATGGATGCACCACTAATTTACAGTATGATCCATGGCTTAATGGTAGAAGTTTTATTGATAGATATGGTTGGGATTGTTTTTCTGCTTATGGTGCTCTTAAAGTAACAGTCGACTATTATTTCAAACAAAAACAACAATTGGGATTGCAACAACAATCTGGTTGCACATAACTTATTAAAGGAAATTGCAGACAAGGCAGTTCACTTTGAAAGAAATAAAGTCGGTTGGGTATGGGCTGATGGCAGTTTTAAACTCAAAGAGGTTTGGGAAATAATTAGAAATGAACACCCAATCGTATCTTGGAGCAACGTGGTTTGGTCCAAATCATGTCCACCTAAAATGGTTCATGTTCTCTACAAATCTATTTTAGGCCGATTACCTACTAAAGACCATCTACAAAAACTGGGGAATTATCAATGATAACAGATGCATATTGTGTAGTGGTGCGAACTTGTTTTTCGAGTGTAACTTCAAAAAAAGACTATGGGATATTCAGAAACTCAAATGCTTTAACACAGACAACGTCGATAGCCTAGAAGAAGAAATATAGTACCTGCATGATCGGAGACACGTGTCGCAACTGATGGTAGAGTTCGGTAAGGTTGGCCTCACAACCACAGTGTGGCAAACATGGCGAGAACGTAATTCCCGTGCTTTCAAAAAGAAGGAGAAATATGTGTTAGTCAATTCAAGCTCAATTAATAGAAAATTTGCAGTTATAATTGGAAGAATCAGGCCGAAAGTTCATACCAATGCAAAGGAATGAAAATTATTGTTACTGGAGAAGTAGAGCTGGAAGGCAGCGATAAGAGGAACTTAACGAGAAAACTTGAAGATGCCATGATTTTCTCCTGTGCCCTAATTTGGAAAGCTTCACCTTTTTACAGAGAATGTGAAGGGAAAAGTGGTATTTTGTTGTATTATGTTTGTACCCGTGGTTATAAATGGGTTGTAATTTTGGGACGAGCCGGCTTTTGGACTGAGAAATAAAAATTTACCCACTTTCAATAAAAAAATATACGTATAATATCATATTAAAAATCTATCCATACAAAATTTACGTAAGCGCTATTATTATTGACTAGGTAAAAACTTGTTATAAGTTTAAATTTGAATGGTTTTCCATTTATGATGGGTATATAATAATATTTACCAAATTGATTGGAAATAAATGTTTTGTAACCATTATAACAATGTGGAGTTAATTACTGTGATTCAAAAGGCTACAAACGGGTTAAAAAAGAAATTGAGATTTGTAACCATGAATTTTGTGGGGGAAATTAAGCAGATAGTAAATATCAAATGGTTACAATTCAAAAATAAGTAGGAATAAATGTTGCAACTCCAATTTGTGTAATAAACTTTTATATTATGTGTGTGTGCGTACGCGTGTGTGGTTATGCCCCACTATTACCCTGCTGTAAACCCGCTATATACTGCAGCGGGTTACTACCGCTACGCCTTTACCAAATTGTCTTTGATGTACCTTCTTAACTTTAAGCCCCGCTATATTACGCTATTCCAGATATATCCAGTTATTTCCACTATATTACATTATTCCCGCTATATCTTTGATGAAAGAAACGAACTGAAAAACGATATATATATATATATATATATATATATTTGTGTAGTTTATGCCCCGCTATTGCCCCGCCATATCCACGCTATATCGTGTAGCGGGTTTCTACTACTACGCTATTTCCAAATTGCCTCTGAAATAGCCTTTCCGCTTTAAGCCCCGCTTTATTCTGATATTTCTGATATATCCCATTATTTCAGCTATATTCCGCTATATCTTGTGTGAGAGGAATGAATTAAAATGAAATTTATGCATTATAAAATTATTTTTAAATATAATTTTTTGATATATATTTTTCATAATACAAAATACTATAATATTCTATTAAATTTAGTCGAGCTAAATAAAAGTTTACACTTATTTACATATATTTGCTTATGCTTTTATTTAAAATGAAGAATGTACTAATAAAAATTAAGTTGAATGATAATTTTCCATTTATTTATCATTTATATATTCATAAAAGCATTAAATATGAGTTTTATATGCTATTTTAGACTCATCCGCTATATCCTGCTATTTCATCGCTTTATCGCCGCCACAACTTTTTACACATCCGCCGCATTGGATGCGTTGAGCGCTTTAACTGCATATATATATATATATATATATATATGCATTATAAAAATTATGAAGTTACGTTTTTTAATTGGATTTTGTAATATATACTTTTAGAAACAAAAATAGTCTATATTCAATAATTTAATTAAGTTAAATAGCAATTTACATTTGCTTATAGATATTTGCACATGTTTTTATTTAAAATAAAGAATTCACTAATTATAATTAAACTAAGTGCTAGTTTTCCGTTTAGTTATTGTTTTAACATTTGTGAAAACATTGTGAATAAGTTACATGTGCTAATTTAGAGTCATATGTCATATCCAGCTAATTTCTCGCTTTATCTCCGCTATGAATTTTGGAATATCCATCGCATTGTATCTGCTAAGCGCTTTAACTGCACAAATATGTATACATAAGAACCAATAAAGTAAATACCAATAGTAAAGTAAATGGGTGTTTTAACCAATAGAATTAATGTGACTAAATCGGACAAGTATTAATAATTTGTCCAATACCTTAGGAAATATTGTTGGATCTAGATTAACCCAAGAGGGGGAGGGGGGAGGGGAGGGCGGAATAGGGTTTTTTGAAAATTAAGCGAGATATTAAAAATATTAGTTCATAGAATGCAGCAGAAAATAAATGCAGAAAGGTAAATGACACTAGATATACCCAGTTTCGGCAAAATCTTGCCTACTTCTGCATTCCTAAGGTTTCAACTGGGTAATAGAACAGATCACGCTTACAAGACCATGTAAACTCGCGAACCCCTCGCTCCAATTCTAATCTTACGCTCAAAACCCTAGACTGATCTACATCCCCTAGATCAGATTTTCCCCTTGTTTTACAGACTCTAGTAAACTGCCTAGTTTTACAGACGAAACTAGGAAACCACCTGGATTTTACAGACTATAGAAACTGTCTAGTTTTACAAACGAAACTAGAAAACTTGCCTAGATTTTACAAACTCCAGAAACTATTAGATCATTTACAAAAGAAATTAAAAACAATACAAAGTTAAATTAAAACTAGAAAACCCCTTTCTAATTCAAAAACATAGCTCGGCTCATTAAGTCCTTTTGCAAGCCCTTGTCTCTTTGTCCCGATTCTCTGGAAAATAAGAGTGGCGGCCGAACTTCAGAAGAGGAACTAGGGTTTTCCTTGCAATCCCCAAATCACGGCTTTGATCGATGATGCAAATTTGTTCTCTGTTGCTCCAATATTCTGCTGCTCCACGCGTTCAACGATTTGGTGATTGTTTGATCGAATTCCTTAAAAACTTGTGAGTTTCTCTGATTCCTTGATTTCATGATTTTATGATTTGGGTTTTTTGATAATTGCCAATAAGGAAAATGGTGTCATATATAGGATTAGACAATCCTAAAAAATACTCTGATTTTGAAAAGTGACCTGCCTGATTTGCTACGAAAAGTTTCCAATTTTGTTGCTTTGATAGAATTGAGGAATTTTGGTAAATATTGAATTCAATTCCCCTGATATCAATTTGGTTGTTTCTGGAAATACTCTTGGATGAGAATGGAGTATTTCCTGATTGGCACTAATGGCAACAAATCGAAATTTAAGTTGTGGTCCCCTTGATTGTTGCCATGAACGTCAGATTAAATCATGTTGAATCACCATCCCATATATGTTCGAATCCAATGTTTTCTTTTGGTCCACAGCATGATTGGATATGCCGTATATGAACCATTAACCATGTTTTCTTTTTGCTCTCTGCGTGATTGACTATTTGAAGGAGAATGTTGATATCCCAAAAAGTATATCCCTTGATTTGTGTTATTGGAAACAGCTTTTCAAAAATACATTACAGCGACTAAACACTTGCCAAAAATTTGTACTGTAGTTTTCTGGGTTCATTTTAATTGACTTTCCAGTAATGAAAAAAAAATCTCCTTTGAAAAACAACTGCATGAAAGACAAGTACTTTAACACTTGGGTCATGTATCCATAGTAATCATGTGCACCACCTTGTGCTTGACCAAAGACTTACAGATTTCTTCTTGCTGCTCCATTTTGCACCATGCATATGTACTTTTGAAATTCTTAACTTGACCACTTTGGCATTGTAATGTAATTGCTTGCATTCTCCGTATACTTTCTGTGTCTTTCATGATGGCTTGAGTACTCCTCCATTTGGTTGCTCACTGTGTGTTGTATGCTTGACCCGAGATTGTGCTTGACCATTATACTGCACTTCATTTTGCATGTGCTCCATATGATTTTGACTTGAACATGGTTATCCTGAGCCATATATGATGATTCTCCTTGACACTTTCTGTTGCACATACTTGTAGGCTATCAATATATTGTTTTATTTGTAGAGCCATTTCAACATTATTCATTTTGTACATCGATAGTCTGCATTATGAATACACATGTCTTGCTGTCTTTCTCAGTACTGTTCACTTTTGATTGAGTTGCACCTTAGGTGCTCGTTTACACAGATGTCATGTGTATACATGCCTTGACATCATGCTTCACTTCTATTCATGTATGCGGAAGTGCTTGATATTGCTGTGGGACTTCGTTGCTTGTTTAGATAACATGGCTGACCTGTGTCATATACCATGCCGGCTCGACCCTTCTCTTATTAGTTTGAGCACGATTTGTTCATTTAGCTACTTACTTCGCTGATGTATGTGTACATGACATATTTTCTTGACCATTGTGTACTTTAGCTTGTGCACTGAGTCGAGTTGGTCCACGTGGCTGCTCCTTAGATGCTATACTGCATTCTGATTGGCGAGGCAGTGCACGTGTGTATATTTATACAAATGTGTACATGCAGACATTCAGAATAACTTTCTTGGCCCTGTAAAAGTCTGACTAGATTGCCTCTATACATAGATATGTGTATATACATACACATGTTTGTGTATACATGTATCGTGTGTATGTAGTATGTATGTGAGCACTAGATGAATATACACAAATCAGATCATGAAAAATGATGAGAAACACACCAAAATTCCGAGTCAAATAAAATTTCAAAAAAATATTTGCTTGTATTCAGTTTTATTTCTATTGCAATGTACTGTGTTTGTTTTTGTTTCATGTGACTGGTGTGGATGACTGGATTGACTGTAAGATGTGAAGACAGAAGATAACAGTGAAATGTATATAAGTGTATGTAATAGTGTAACTGTATATGAGTGACAGAGTGAAGTACTTTAGTGAGAAACATTGTATGAAATGTATAAATAGAGTTGTACAAATAGTGGAGTTGAAAAGGTTGTACTATTTAAATGTTGAAATATTATACTTAAATAAAATACTGTGTGAATATTTGAATTTCTGTACACTCGTATTCTATTTAAATTTAAATATTATATTCCTATCTGTGATGTATATATGAAACAGTACAATAGCAAACATATTTATAATAATATATATATTTGGTTGTTATCATCAAACAAAAATCATATAATTGTGTATATGACACCGTTATATACAACAATCTCCCCCTTTTGATGATGACAAACAAATATTAAGATTTTGAATACAATAAATGTGTTTGACAGTGAAGAACTGAAATCCCCCTATTTGAATGCTCCCCTACAACAGAAACTCCCCCGATAATTGTGCATGAGTGAAAAGAATGAAAATTGAATAGAATTTTCAATAGTAAAATATCTACAAAATATTTACTCATAAATCAAAATCTCAACCCATTCTCCCCTTTTTGTTATCATCAAAAAGATATAGAATTTAAAATATAAATGAAAAATGACTAAAAATATAACTTCAAATTAATATGAAGAACGGTCATCATTTATCTCAATCGATCAAACAAAAATCATAATATTCTAAGAATTAGTGGCATATTTTACATTGTAGAATGATGGATTTGCGATGAATTTATATAAATGGAGAGAGTTCAAAACACAATGATTTCCAATTATTTTCAAAAAATAAATTATTAAAATTGAGCATAAAAATAGTGATGGATTTGGACTATAATTTTAAAATCAATTTAAGTGACGCAATCATATGATCTCAAATCCCAATAGCTATCAATCAAAAAATCATAATATTTCATAATATTTTCAACACATTTCACAGATTAGAAAGACGGATTGACAGGCTAGTTTTTAAACACCAAGGAGGATTTCATATAAAAATTTATTTAGCAACTTATTTCTTTTCCTTTTCCTTTTTATTTAAGAGCACACTGGCCACGCATAACCAGAGCTTGGATTTTTAAATGAGGTCAGCCGTAGCTTAAATTATAAGTAATCTCTTAACCCTGCATGACTAGAGCTTGGATTTTTAAATGAGGTTAGAGACACACTTATGTATTAAATATATTTATCATTTTCAGTTCCACAAGAAAAACTCCTCGGTATATAAAACCAAAATGGATGATAGAAATGTGGTAGGCACAGAAATGGTTTGTGAAATAAATTTCTAAATTAATCATATTATGAAATATGCTCAATTGAACCGGGATCATTGAAAAATTTCAATTATCACTAATTCTGAATAATAACATAGTCCCTTTTCTATCACAAATATTTCCACTGTTTATACAGAATGATTTTTAAAATATTAAACTCTCCACATTAATATAAGATCATGAGGAATGGCAGGATAATGATAGACAAAGAAGATGGTCATGAAATAATCGCCAATTCAAAGATATTGTAATAACTGTTCAATCATCATGAAAATCCAAATAGAATCTCCTCTTGTTGTGAAATATACTGCAGTCATACCTCATCACAATTTCAAAATCTAATAATAATTTTAATGAATTATAAATATAGTTCAATTTGGTTATTGATTTCAATTTCTGAATGAATAATCAATAATTAATTTTAAAATTGAAAATCAATTACAAGAGGGATATGAAGATCTGTACAAGACAAGAGAGATAAAAAATATATATACATGATGAGAAAAAAATATCAGCACTTCTAACCTGATACCACTTGATGTCTCTATTAATGAGGATTTTAACATGACACTAGAGACAAACAAGGGTATCCCAGACAACATCATTTTAATCACACAGCCCAAGTAGACAAGACAAACAAATCAAGCAAAATTAGTTTCATTTATCATAACAGCAATCAAAAAACAAGCAGATATTTGAAAACCTTTTTCAAAACAGTATCAGAGCAACACAAAAACCAATTTTAAAGCAAACTTGTCATGAAGATGGTCACAAAAAATGATTCATGATCCAAGATTAAAATACAGTTTATTTGAAATCATTTGAGCAATATGAAAATATTTGGATTCAATGAATCAATCACACCAGATTATAAATTTCAGATCCAAGATATGTGTGAGATTCAATAAATCAATAATTTCAAATGATTTTAAACAAACAAATATTCAAATCAAATCATCATGAAAATCGCAGTGAGTTTGAAGACCGGATTTTCAAAGATTTTTCACTAGTATTTTCTGATAAGTAAAAGAGCAGTTTCAGATCATTTACATCAAGCTTGAGATATATTCATGATCCATAAAATTAATTTGAAATCACTTAAATAATGTCAAGTTTTGAGATATAATGAATCAGTAACACAAGATTGATAATTTCAAATTTAAGAGGTGTGCGATATTCAAAATATCAAGAATTTCATATAATTTCAAACAACAAATTTTAAGCACAATGATCATGAACAAAGATGAATTTCAGGATGTATCACTGTGATTCAAGATAATTCGAAATATCCAAGCCAATTTGAAAATCAACGAAATTATCACAACTGATAAATAGCAGAGTGCTATAATGAGTATAAATTTTCAAGCCTTTCCAAAGTGAATTGGAAGAAACTCAAAATAGCAGAGGTGTGTGAAATTTCATTAAATATTCATATCTTCAAAAATTTAGAATTTAAATTAACGGTGTTCAAGATATGAGTGGAATACATCAACACTGTTAGAAATTCAGGAATTAATAAACAAAATAAACTTCAAAATAATTACAGATATTTACAAGTTTAAATTCAAGATCTGGAAATGATTAAAACATCAGAGTTCTATGCAGATGAAGCAATTTCCAGAAGATCACGAATTCTGCAATATAAATTTGAGAAGCACAGAATAAAAAGAATATAGTAGTGTTAATTCAAACAAGCATAAACAAAAGAAATAGAAGGGACAGAAGGAGAAATAAAATAGATAATATAAACACACAAAAAATATATTTACAAAGATGAGTTCAGAGATCATACCTGAAATCGATGTAAGCAAAAGAATCTCTAACTCAACAGTCTTGGCTAAGGAACTCTGAATGATATAGAAAAAATGGAATAGCTTGAATTCAATTTCCTTTTAGAAAAACAGTTCCTAATCCTTCTCAGGTACCTAACAATTTAGAGAATCGAGTGGTCTAACAAATTTGTAAAACCACTCACAGTTTTGTTCACCCCTTTTGGTACACAAATCTGTTTATATAACAATCCAACAGAATTTACCAAAGTGCCTTTGGGAACCCAAATCTATTTAAATTTAGCCAAATTTGTTTTACTAATTTTGAGATCCAAAGATATTTAATTGGTTTGTTATAAAACAAATTCACATCACGTTTATGATTTAAAAATCCTTTGAATTTACCAGAGTTCAAATTTTCAAATCGATTCTTTCCAAAGAAGTTTGAAGGATTTTTCAAATCACTTGAATTTTGTTTTTCAAAAACATTATTTTTCCCAAAGCCAAGACCACATCTATTTCCAATAAAACATTGGTTTTGCAACAACATATTCAACAATTTTTCCTCATTAGAAAATTGATCCAAGGTTGATTGTAATCGTTGAATTTTGGATTTAAGATCACCGTTTTCTGGTATTAAATTTGAACAACGATTATTAGTGATCTTTCTATCAGCATCATATTGTTTCAAAATCAAATTCTCATTTTCAAGTAATTTAATTTTGGCTTGGGATTCCGAGATCTCAGATTCAAAAAGTTTTCGACTTTCAGATTCAAATTTCTTGAAATTTTCAATTTCAGCTTCAAGCTCTTTGAAAAATGTTTCAGTTTTCATAAAACTCCCCTTTTCAAATGATTCATGTTTGAAATTAACTTTATCCAACTCCTTTTGCAAAGTATTGTTCTTATGAATTAGCTCATCCTCATTTTGCTTTAAAGCCATAATTTCATTTTGAACTTTCAGAAGATTTTCATTGAGATGAGCTAAACCAGTTTTCAAATTTATACAAATTTTGCAGTTGGAGTTATCAAGTTTTAATTTCAACATATTATTTTTGCAAGTCAACTCAGAATTTCCATATTTTAGAAGTTTATTTTTACGTTGGAGATTTTCAATAGATATGGTTAAATCCACACAAAAATGAACCAGATCTTCATACAAAAAATTTCTTATTTCATTGTCTGTTGAATCTCCATCACTGTCATCATCAGATTCTTCATCAGCAACTCCTGTTAAACACAGACCTAAGACTGAGTTGACACTCTGGGGTTTTGAGCAGTTGTCGTCTTTTCCATACAACGAATCGAGAGTTTTCCATATATCCTGCGTAGTTAGACAATGAGAGATAAGATCAAGCTGATTATTACTGAGATAATAATAAAGAATATGCATAACACGAGCATTGATAACTTTATTTTTTTCTTATCTAGCATATCTCCCATATTTTCATGGATATTCCAATATTCTAAATTAACAAATTTTAAATATAATTAAAATTTTGATTTCCATATTAAAAAAATTGTTCCATTGAAAATAATTGTAGATGAACTGGACTGACTCTTACTAGGCTGACAACTAGGGTGACCCATGACTCTAGAGTCAAATAAAAAACCTGCTCTGATACCAATTATTGGGTCTAGATTAACCCTAGAGGTGGGTGAATAGGGTTTTTTGAAAATTAAGCGAGATATTAAAAATATTAGACCATAGAACGCAACAGAAAATAAATGCAGAAAGGTAAATGACACTATATATACCAAGCTTTGGCAAAATCCTACCTATTTCTGCATTCCTAAGGTTTTTACAAGGTAATAGAACAGATCCCGCTTACAAGACCATGTAAATTCGCAAGCCACTCGCTCCTATTCTAATCCTATGCTCAAAACTCTAGACTGATCTATATTCCCTAGATCATATTTTCCCCTAGTTTTACAGACTCTAGTAAACTGCCACAGACGAAACTAGGAAACCACCTAGATTTTACAGACTCTAGAAACTGTCTAGTTTTACAGCCATAAATAAAAAAACTTGCCTAAATTTTACAGAATCTAAAAACTGTTACATCGTTTACAAAAGAAATTAAAAATAATACAAAGTTAAATTAAAACTAGAAAAACCCTTTATAATTCGAAAACATAGCCCGACCCAATAAGTCCCTTTGCAAGCCCTTGTATCTTTGTCCCGATTCTCTGGAAAATAAGAGTGGTGACCGAACTTCAGAAGAGGAATTAGGGTTTTCCTTGTAATCCCCAAATCGCGGCTTTGATCGATGATGCAAATTTGTTCTCTACTTCTCCAATATTCTGCTGCTCCTTGCACTCAACGATTTGGCGATTGTTTGATCGAATCCCTTAATTTTATGATTTGGGTTTTTCGATAATTGCCAATGAGGAAAATGGTGTTATATATAGGATTTGAAAAGTGACATGTCTGATATGTTGCAAAAAGTTTCCTCTTTTGTTGCCTTGATTGAATTGAGGAATTTTGGTAAATATTGAATTCAATTCCCCTAATATCAATTTAGTTATTTATGGAAACAGTCTTGGATGAAAATCGATTATTTCCTGATTGGCACTAATGGGAACAATTCGAAATTTAAACTGTGGTCGCCTTGATTTTTGCCATGAATGTCAGATTGAATCATGCTGAATCACCATCCCATATATGTTCGAATCCAATGTTTTCTTTTGGTCCACAACATGATTGAATATGCCATATATGAACCATTAACCATGTTTTCTTTCTACTCTCTACGTAATTGATTATTTGAAGGAGAATGTTTATATCCCAAAAAATATATCCCTTGATTTGTGTTACTGGAAACAACTTTTCAAAAATATATTACAGTGAATAAACACTTGCCAAAAATTTGTACTGTAATTTTCTGGGTTCATTTTAATTGACTTTCCAGTAATGAAAAAAAAAATCTCCTTTGAAAAACAACTGCATGAAAGACAAGTCCTTTAACACTTAGGTCATGTATCCATAGTAATCATGTGCACCACCTTGTGCTTGACCAAAGACTTACAGATTTCTTCTTGCTGTTCCATTTTGCACCATGCATATGTACTTTTGAAATTCTTAACTTGACTTTGGCATTGTAATGTTATTTCTTGCATTCTCCTTATACTTGTTGTGCCTTTCATGATGGCTTGAGTACTCCTCCATTTGGTTACTCACTGTGTGTTGCTATGCTTGACCTGAGATTGTGCTTGACCATTATACTGCACTTCATTTTGCATGTGCTCCATACGATTTTGACTTGAACACGGTTATCCTGAGCCACATATGATGATTCTCCTTGACACTTTCTGTTGCACATACTTGTAGGCTATTCATATATTGTTGTATTTGTAGAGCCATCTCAACATGATTCATTTTGTACATCGGTAGTCTGCATTATGAATACACATGTCTTGTTGTCTTGCTCAATACTGTTCACTTTTGATTGAGTTGCACATTAGGTGCTCGTTTACATAAATGTAATATGTATACATGCCTTGACATCAGGCTTCACTTCTGTTCATGTATGCTGAAGTGCTTGATATTGCTGTGGGACTTCTTTGCTTGTTTAGATAACATGGCTGATCTGTGTCATATAACATGCTGGCTCGACCCTTGTCTTGTTAGTTTAAGCATGGATTGTTCATTTAGCTGCTTGCTTCAATAATGTATGTGTACGTGACATATTTTCTTGACCATTGTGTACTTTAGCTTGTGCACTGAGTCGAGTTGGTCCACGTGGCTGCTCCTCAGATGCTATACTGCATTCTGATTGGCGAGGCAGTGCACGCGTATATATTTATACACATGTGTTCATGCAGACATTCAGAATAACTTTCTTGGCCCTATAAAAGTATGAATAGATTGCCTCTATACAGAGATATTTGTATATACATACACATGTATGTGTATATATGTATCATGTATATGCAGTATATATGTGAGCACTAGATGAATATACACAAATCAGATCATGAAAAATGATGAGAAACACACTAAAATTCTGAGGCAAATATTTTTTTTTTAATTTTTTTGCATGTAATCAGTTTTATTTCTATTGTAATGTACTTTGTGTGTTTCTGTTTCAAGTGACAGGTGTGGATGAACAGAAGACTGTAAGCTGTGAAGACATAAGATAATAGTGAAATGTATATAAGTGTATGTAACAGTGTAACTGTATATGAGTGAAAGAGTGAAGTACTGTAGTGAGGAACATTATATGAAATGTATAAATAAAGTTTTCCAAATAGTGGAGTTGAAAAGATTGTACTATTTAAATGTTGAAATATTATATTTAAATAAAATACTATGTGAATATTTGAATTTCTGTACACTCGTATTCTATTTAAATATAAATATTATATTCCTGTCTGTGACGTTTATATGAAACAGTACAATAGCAAACACGTTTATAATAATATATATTTGGTTGTTATCATCAAACAAAAATCCTATAATTGTACAACTCTGTTATATACAACAAATATGACTGTAATGGTCATTAATGGCATATAACAATTACAGAATTAATTAAGTTAATTGAGTGTCCATTGCCTTAGGGAATATGACTGTTATGGTCATTAATGGCATGTGGTCATTATAATAATTAATTAAACTAAAGAGGATTTAAATGGAAAATTTGGGTATTAATCTCCATAGTTAATAATAAGTCCAATAAGTAAATAAATGTATATCCTAAAGTTGTGAATCTTAGGAAATCATCCTTATTTTAATTCTAGTTTAATTCTAGGAACAATATCTTTAGATTTAAAATAAGGATTAGACTTCGAAGGTTAATGATGCAAGATCAATTGCATTATTTGCCAGAAGTATGCACTTTTCAAAAGTCGGATATGTACAAATGGTGTGAGATATCATTGATCATAGGAACCCGTAACGATAATTATTTGCGTAATGCGAATTTATCCAAATGGTTTACTTCAAATGTTGAGGTATTAAGTGATTCCAGGGCCAACCTCCCTTCCTAAAGAAGAACCCAAAAAGGGACAATTCGATAACATAGCCTACTTCGGTATTAGAGGTATTAAGTAACGGGATCCACCCATTAGGTATTAAGTGCCCGGACTTACCCATCCCTTAAGGGTAGAGTCATAAGGTCTGCCATTTTAAGATATTAAGTGATAAGATAGCCCAGCTCCCAATAAATAAGAAGTATTAAATGACTTATTGGGTAAGAGATCGGTAATCTTCGCGATAGTCCGCTTCCTCTAGGTAGCTATAGTAAATGACTAGGTTAGATACTGGGTTGGGATAAGACAATAAATGATCTCTATGGAGGTACCGTAGATCTGTCTATCCTGCGGGAACTATTAAGTGACTAGGAGATTATAAGGTCAGCTAGATAGTAACATAGAGGCCCACCGGGGCAAGGTCATGAATGATGATTTGTCGTATACCTAGCCCATAGGTAATAAGTGGTTGCTTACTATCTCTCGCCATATGCGGGGTCCAGAATACGCATGAATGACGGAAGCCTTAGATAAGTAGGATTTAGCAGTTAGTGTCATCTAATTTATAACATCGTGTTGTAATCCACCTAGTAAGGTATTATGTGATCAATAGATCCGTCTTGGGCCTTAGGCGATCGTAGGAATCTGCCTATATATGTTGTATTGTGAGTGAGGCTATAAGTAGCTATATATATATATAACCTGTCTCCTTTATTAGCAGGGTATTAAGTAGTTGGAAAGCTGTCCTCTTAGTTTGGTATTGTTTTGTGTTGTGGTTTAAAGACTTCATACTTATGCATAAAAAGTTCTACCTCGATGTATTACGATAAATTATCTTTGGGAAGTGTACCATGTGTTGTATATAACGGTGTTGTATACACAATTATATGATTTTTGTTTGATGATAACAACCAAATATATTTCTATTATAAATGTGTTTGGTACTGTACTGTTATATATATACATCACAGCAATGAATATAATATTTAAATAAAATACGACTGTACAGAAATTCAAATATTAACACAGTATTTTATTTAAATAGAATATTTTATTTCAATATTCAAACAGTACAACTATTTGTAACTCCACTATTTATACATTCACAGAATATTTGTACTTGTATATAAACAGAATAAAATAGACAAGTTCGTTTGACAACAATAAAATGATATTTTTATTTCAATCAAACTTGTTTATTACAGACATCAGTACATTTCATATATACACAGCTCCTCACTGCAACACTCATACATACATTCAGTTTACATTTCATATATATCCATTTTCACTTGTATATACAGACACACTGACACTCTGTCCTTGTCTTCTATCTTCTGTCTTCACAGCTTTCTCTGTCAGTCTAGTCATCTACACCTGTCATACACAGAAACACACACACACAGTACACTGCAATAGAAATAAAAATTGAATACATGCAGATTTGAATTTTTTTTGAAATTTTATTTGCCTCAGTTTTCTGGTGTGTTTCTCATCATTTTTTCTGACTTGATCTGATTTGTATCAGCCTCAACATACTACACTGGTTTGCTGATCAGAACCAGTTGATTCTGATCAGCCACAACACAGTGCAGTAGTCTGCTGATAAAATTCACGTATATACACATATGTATACGTAAAAGAAAATACATGTCAAACAGCAAAAGTGAACTGTCAAAAATAATCAAAGCTGCTCAAAACTTCAAAACTGGTTCAAGCATGTGAACAAGCAAGAGGCAACAGTAAAGTATATGGATGCACAAGTATATATGGTGAAACAGAACAGGCTAAAGTGGTGCAACATGCACAAGTTTGTGGATGCTACAGCATAATGAATGCAAAGTCAACATACAAGCAGATGGTGATTCAGCATGGTGCAATACACAAAACAGTATGGGCCGAGCAACAAAATGATGTTCAGGTTCAGGCAACAGTTTTTTTTCTACTAACATAAAAATGGTCGAGACAAAGGAGGATGCAAGCTAAAGTTCATGATGCTACTGGAAGAATGGTCAAGTCAGTAAGCAAGTATGCCAAATGAAAGTACTAAAGTGATGCAGCAACACAACAGGTTCAGCATATCAACATAATGGAGATATGGTGATGTTCAATTGACATGGCAGCAACATCATAGGTGAATACAGAACTTTCATGCTAGATTATTCAAGTTTCAAGTGTACAAGGTATACATGCACAAGAAAATATCTCAACATGGTCGAGGCAGTAGCATAAAGTCAGTGATCAAATTCTTGGCAAGTTTATTTTTTTTGGTAAATTGTTTTCAGAAATTCATCCACAGCAACAAATCAATTTTGCCAATGACAATTTTTTTTGAAATCATTTGAGCTGTTTTAAATTGATTCATGTATGGCAACAAATCAGGAAAGCAATCAAAGCTTTTTCATTTCATTCAAGCAGGCAAAATACTTTCCAGTTTTTCAGAAATCAAAGAAATATTTTTGGCAAAGATTTTACATTCCAAATTTAACAAATCAGTATTATCTTTTAAGGAATTGCCCGAGATTTTTATTGGCAATAGTTTTCAAAGGGGCGAAGAATTTATTTCCTAATTTTTCTGCCAAGTTCAAGTTCATATCAAACAATGATCAAGTGGATAAGTATCAAGGGATCCAGCATAGCAGTTCATACATGGAATGGTACTTTATGATATATCAAACATGGCATGTTTGCAAAGAGACCGCAAATCAAATCATTTCAGCAATTATCACAAATTAGTTTCCAGAACTGATGCAAGAAGTTTTGAGTATCATTCAAAAGGGAAAATCACTTTCTCTTGGGATACATAATTCCTAAAATCATGCTAGGGAATTTCAAGGCAATAATCCAAAAGAGACAAATTCTTGTCTGAATTCATCTATTTAGTCGAGCCAATTCAGGAGCAAGTAGCAACTCATTAATTCGACCAAAGCAAAGGAGATTCATGGAAGATCGAAAACAAGTCTGGATGCATCACAACAATCTCGCAGGCCACAAATCAAAAAGGGAAAGCAATTAATTTTTTCCAGAATTGCTATAATCAAATCAAGGCCGAGAAACCAAAGAGGAAGCAAAAAATAGGAAATCACGCAACAACAAATCAATTCATGCCGAAAATCAAAAGGGGAAACAACACAGAATCAGCCAAGTCAATATTAGCGAAATCAGAGTAAAGTTAGGGTTTTCTATAACCCTATATTAGCACACCAATTTTCATCACTGGCGAAATGGTATTGAAACCACAAACAAGAGAACATCGAAATCGAAACCTCAAGCAAATAATTTCAAGCAGAAACTCAAAGTTAAAATTACTCACACCGTTTCAATCGAGAGAGAGAGTGCAAGCCCAAATCGGAGCATTCGACAAATAGAGCATCGGCAAGTTCGAGCAATCAGAGAAACAACCGCATCAATTCGATTTGGAGACAATAGGAGAAACCCTAGCCGCCATTATTTTTTCTCCAGAGAAACAAAATCGGGGCAAAGCAAATGAGAGTGGACACAAACAAATGGGCCGGCCATGTTTAAATGAATAAGGGGATAACCCTTTTAATTTTAATTCCTAGGGTTTCTATTTAGTTTGTTTTATTTTGGTATTTTTTTTTATTTATTTTTTATTTTGTTTTGTAAATCAAACCGAAACAGTTCTAGAGTCTGTAATCTCTAGGGGGAATCAGTCAAGAAGTTGACTGTCAGTTTCAGAGTCTGTAAATCTGAGTTACGAGTTACAGGGTTTGTAATTCGGGAAATCTGATCTAGGGGTTTAGATCAGTCTAGGGATTTGAGCGTAGGGTTAGAAGAGGAGCAGGGTTTGCGAGTGTACATGGTCTTGTATGCGGGAACTGTTCTATCACCTAGTAGAAACCTTAGAAATGCAGCAGTTGGCAGGGTTTTGCCGAAGCTGGGTATATCTGTGTGTGATTTATTTTCTGCATTTCAGTTTCTGCTATTTTCTGTGATCAGTTTATTATTATATATCTCGTTAAGTTTTTAATTCAGTTAAAAACTGTGAAAAACCCTATTCACCCCCCCTCTAGGGTTATTCTAGATCCAACACCATGGGTACAATAGTAGTTTATTGTCGTGGTAATCTTTGCAAAGTTAGGTTAGAATCACTAGCTTTGTTAGACATATGATCTAGGTGAAACCAAATGGGATGCATTTGTATATTATAGACAATGTTATACATTTTATACTCACCAGGACTTGTTGTTCCGGCCCCTTTCCCATAACAACTCTCTGGTGTATTTTGGGGAAGACAGGTCTTTGCATGTATTCAAGTTTGGTTCTTTGTTCCTGTTCTCCTACGCTCGGTAATAATGTGGTGACTTGCTGTTAAGGTAGTTTCCTTAGTCGATAGTCATTATTCTATCTTTTTTCCATTGTGAGTTAGTTTTATTGTGCTCTGATTATCCTCATGTTCATTATCTGCAGGTGTCTGATTCACGTTATCCATTCTTGGATAGTGTGAGTTTCGAGTTTTACTGAAATTCAGTCTTAAGAAATCATAAGGTGTTACATTTGGTATCAGAGCTTAGGTTCAGACAATTAGAGGAAGTAATAAATTAGGATTGAGTGAGATAATGTTTTTGATCTTCGTTTCTATTTTTCCTTGCCTTTAGTGATTGACTCTAAATAATTTTGACAATGAAGTTGTCCTATTTATTGAAGATGGGTTTATAACAACTAGAAGTTAGAAATAATTTTAAGTTCAAATTTCTTGCTAACCTCGATATACCCTACGGTACATTTGGTGATTTGCCTTGAAGAGCATGAGAACGACATATGGTGAATCCCGTGGACTCGAGCTTTATGACTAGATGAAAAGCTAGTTATAGTTGAGATAGTTGTGAGTGGTAACATTTGGGAGTTCCAATTGAAAATCTTTTCTTGGTTTTAGAGTTAAACGGGAAATTCGTGTTAATATGCCATAGTAATACGGAAGCACAATGATGAGGTATATCCATCCAATACTTCATTTTGACAATTCAGATATTCTTTTGTTTGAAACTATTCCTTTGAGTACTTGTTCCTATAGTCAGGAGATTTTTTTTAAAAAAAAACATGTTTTGAAAAAGAGAAGGGTTTTGAAGCTTATAGATTATTTTATGCAACAAGATTTAATTTTAAAATAAATAACAATAATAGAAATAAAATATAAACTTATAATGTGAGACCCTCAGTTTATAAACAAAGTTGACTTTCAAAAACATTTTCTAAAATTTTCTCCTTATTGGACTAATTAAGGGAAAATGCTGTTTAGCATGGGGTATGCTAATTTCTTACATCGTTCATTGGTTCATCGGCTTGGTAAGAAGATAAATCCGTTTTAATTTTATTACGAATTTCTAACTGAATTTATTTCGGTAACTCGTTCATTCGTTTGTGGATCGCATTGTTTCGAGGTGATTCATAGCGTTGTGGTGATTATTTCTCAGGTCGATGGATCGTGGATGTTGCATGAGAAATACTGAAGGATTTAGGGTGTAATATGATTTATAATTTTCTGTTCGAATCGTCAAGTTCGAGTCTAGGTTCTGACTGTGCCTCTATTGAGGCAGGCAGTCGACCAGTGGCAGTCGATGACCACCTTCCTATAACCAGATCGACCCCTACCCATTCGAACGCGACTCAAATTTGGGAAGCAATATAAATCACTTCCGGTAACCCGAAACCTTCGTTCCCTTTGCTCCTCTTCATTTTTCAATTGCCGAACTGAATTTCCACTATATCCCAACTTCCAAACTCAAGCCTCCGAGCTCCATTTCACCTCCAATCACCACCAAAACCCTTGCGCTGTAGACTGTAATGACCCGCATTGGCAGAGGTATTATAATTAATTTATTTAATTATATAAATAGTGATATAGTGAATTAAATAGTGGTTTAATTAAATAATTATGAATATTTAATTAAAATAATAAATTAAATAATATATTTAATTTTGAAATAATCAGAATTGGCTAAAATGGCGATATGGTGTGAACTGGTTCATCTGTGATATTTAATTCAGTTTAGAATTGAATTAGAATAACGAATATATTATTTGAACGACAGTTTGAACGTATAATTATATTATAATTAAAATCGAGCTTGAAATGGCGCTGCAGTTTGAAATTTGGCGATTTGAACTTCAACTGAATGTACAAGATTCGTTTTAAGCCGGATTTCTGTGAAACAAGAAACGTGTGGAGCTGGTGGAGTATATCTTTCTAGTGGAAGAGAAAAATCGAGATTTCATCGTGTAGGTTTTGATTTATGTCCAAATCAAATTTTAGAACAGTCGCTGTGGAATTCTTTTATAATTTATAAAGGAATTATTTATATTTTAAAAAGGAATTTCAGTATAAATCGAACATCGGGTTGACCCAGATTTGAAATATCAAGTTAGAAATTCATATAGGAATATTCTAGAGCTGTATGGTATTCCACTGTGAATATATACGAGAATATTTATTTTAAAATATTAAATTTAATTATATTTATATATATTTAAACGGGTCATCCAAAGCTTTAAAAATACGCTGTGTTTGCAAACGAAGTCGGAATTCGGCGAAACTAATTTTGTTGGATCCGCAATGTTAAATTTTTGTTAGATTTCAATTTCCGTTATTTTTGTAGTCAGTATGTGGCCGTACGGATTTTTAGACTGAAAAACAGTCAGTATTTTGACGGTTAAAAATACATATCGAACTGTAGCTGCATGTCAGTATTCATGATTTTTGGGTATCGTGTGTGATTACAGGAATTTTAGAGGACGAATACAGATTGTGTTTTCTTATAAATTAATAAAATAATCAATATAAAAATAATAAAAATTTATATAATGCCTTTAACTTCATCTAAACCTAAATTTTCATTTCATCGGTCAACGCAATTTGTTTTCCGCCGCATTCTTCTTTCTCCACAGAAAATCGATTAATTCAAAAATCAAAACAAAATGAAGTAAAATTCAATAAATCACTCTACACATATATTTGCACTCGTGACGGAGTCCTCTTCGACCTGATACGTGTTTCGTGGAGTTCGGATGTAGTATGGTTCGATGCTTGTTTACTGCGTCAAGCTAGGGTTGAGATTATTGTTCGATTTAAGTGTTTGTAGCAAGAATGGGTAGCAGTTTGAAATTCGTGATGGAGTTTAGCTTCGTTTGTGGGAGTTTGGGAGGATTCAGTTTCCAAGAGGGTCGCTGCTTCAGATTTCAGCGTGATGGGAGTTCAAACTAAACTCCACCGAGTTGTCTGAAAATGATGTGAGTAGAAAGAGAATTTGAAGTGGATTTAAATGGTGGTTGGGGTTTTGGAGATGGATAGACATGGACGGAGGAAAGGGTGGAGGAGGTCGGTGAAATGACTGTGTGGTTCACTGGAGGTCGCGTCTGAAGGATTTGGGGAAGAACGGGTTAAAAGGTGAGCGGGTTGGGCTTTAAAAAGGGTTAGGGCCCATGTGAAGATTTAAAATCCAAGTTTTATTATTTAATAGTGTACAAACTTCGTAATGGTATTACTTGATCATACAATATCTGGTTGACGAACCGCAAGTTGCGTTGAGATCGTATGGACGGTGGCTACGCACTGGAACTGACTGGAAATTGATTGGGGCTTGTATAAAATTATGGCGAAGTAAATTGTTTGATTCAAATCAAACAAACAGTTTATCGTTCTTTAACGATGATCTGCCAATGTGAGTAAGTCTCACTAACTCTGAACAGTTTATATTTTCATGATGTATTTTTAGAACTGTTAAAAATTGGATGATTGACTATGTGTTGACTGTTTGATTGAACTGCTAGTCAGTTAGTTGAATTTCTATATTGATTTTGTTTAACAGAATATATCATAAGGAACTGAAAGTGATGTTGATTTTATTGTGTAACATCTGTGGATGCAGGGAAATAGGTTGGAGGAATCCGACTGGATTCTTCAACAGTTATTTTATTGTTTTTCATATATTTTGATATATGATGTGAATTATAACCTATTGTTGATTGTGTGTGTTGGAACAATATTGGCTAACGTGATTTGATATGTTAAAAAACATAACATACCGAAATGTTGATAAGAGAATATTTTCAAAGTGATATTTGAAAATAAAATATTTATATATGGAATATTTATAAGTAAGAAATATTTAAAAATTGGAATATTTATAAATAGGAGATATTTAGAAAAAGGAAATTATAAAATCAAAGAATAGATTTGAAAAGGAAATATTTGCAAACCATTTGCAATAGAATAATATGAAAGGAAAGATTTGAAAATCATTTACAAATAGAATTGATAGGAAAAATTTCGAAAATAAATAGAGTTAAAAAGGGAAATTTATTTATAACGGAATAGAACGTTATAAAAGGGAAAAACGTTATAAAAAGGAAACTGTTATAAGAAGGAAATCATTTTAAAGTGGAGAACCGTTACTAAAAGTAAATCTTTAAAAATGAATAAACGTTGATAAAAAGGAAATATTTACAAAGCGAATAAAGTCAGTAAATCGAATAAGGTATTCGAAAGGAGTTAAATCGAATTAGTTATTCGAAAGGAGTTAAATCGAATATGGTATTCGAAAGGAGTTAAATCGAATATGTTATTCGAAAGGAGTTAAATCGAATATAAGTTATTCGAAGGGAGTTAAATCGAATATGGTATTCGAAAGTTAGTAAATCGAATTAGTTATTCGAAAGGGGTTAGTCGAGTCGAGTTAGTTGATTAGAGTTAATCGAATATTAGTTATTCGAATAAGAGTTAACCATTTAGAGTTAACCGGTTAGAGTAAATCAGTTCGAGTTAAACCAGTTAGAGTAAAACCACTAGAGTTAACCAGTTAGAGTTAAACAGTTAGTGTTAATCACTTAAAGTAAATCGAAAGAGTTATATCGAACAAGAATTTATTGAATAGAGTTAAATCAAACTAGAGTTATTCAAATAGAGTTATTTGAATTAGTTATTCGACTAGTGTTAAACACAAAGGAGTTATCGTATTAGTTAAACACAAAGGTGTTAAGTAAGGATTTAAATAAATAGAGTTGATCGAATTTAGTATTCGAAGAAGGTTTATGAATCTAGTTATTCGTAAGAGAGATTATCAAATATAGTTATTCGAAGGGAGGAGTTATTGAATAGAGATTTATTCGAACGAGAGTTTCGTAATGAATTGTTAAAGAGTTAAAAGATGAACTTAACCTATTTCGAGATTTGAAACGTTGCTCAGTTAAGGTCTGAGAGGTAGTTATACCCCAACTTGATTGACTTCGTTTTTAATTTAGAAATGGTTAAGGTTCAAGAGTGAAAGTGGTTAAGTGATTTTAGTAGATAAGTATAGTAGTTTGAGTTGTCATCGCGATGTTGATTTAAAAATATGTTTAAATCCAAGTAAATAAGATTTGGAAATGTTTTCCAAATAGAATCACAAACGTAATCAAATATTGAAATTGGAAATATGGATTAGAAATGGGAACATTCTGTAGTGTTAACGTATATTTTCTAAACATAGAAAATAAGGAAATATGAATATATATATATATATATATATATATATATAGATATATATGATTGATGATTGATTGATAGAATTTCCATCTGGAAATAATATCGTTGTTTGCATACCTGTTTTTCTTCGATAGTTAACTCACTGACTATCGAAGTTTTTGACCATTTTAACGTTGTTAATATGGAGAGACCGGTTGGATTATTATCCAAAAACCACTCTGTATTGGCATAAGCGTTGCGAATCATATATGCTAAAGATAATTGAAGACGGAGTAAAGTGCAAGGGCTATCGTATAAGTCTTAGATAACAGTTCCTAAGATGGATGTACTGAATAGTGCCTTCGGTTCATCCTGTTCCTGAATGACTTGTATGGATGAATGTCTGACAGAGTATTTCCAGAAAGGTCAAGTACATTGATTTCTCCAACCGTGCCAAGAGGGCAAGCGGAGAAGGAAACTTCTTTTAGCTAACACGTAATGTACTGTTGTGGACGTCAATTAGTGATTTTCGATGGATCTGACAATGTGGCATTCGAAGTGAATCTGATGTGATGATAAAGCATAGCTTCTAGCCTCACATCCGGTAAATGACAGAAATCGGGTAGGCAGCTTGGCTAAGTCGGTCACTCCGAAGTAGGGTGTATAATCACCTGATCTAGAGTTTCATTTATTTCTAAAAGTCTATTGTTTATGTTGTCCCATTCGGTAAACGATTGCTGATCCCAACCATTGGTGATATACATTCGATACACTCAAGCGAAATGAGTGGTTGGTCATGTGTGGCCGGGTTGCAAGAGGTTCTTGTTGAATACATTGTATTCCTCTGTAGAGGTACACTAGCGAAAGGTGGTTCCATACCTTGTCATAGTTGGAAATCCATTACCCAATACGTGCTTGCAGTTTTGAGTGTATACTATATATGTAGAACGTGAGATGGAAGCATTTCTGCTAGATGATTATTACAGTTGTGGTTGATAGACATTATTATAATATCGAAAGGTTTTTGATATAAAGATAATTTGGATTCTCATAAGGGAAAAAACCGTTCCGTTATACGGCGTGGTCTTATGAGATATCGTTTACTTCTTTAAACTATTTTAAACTGTTTTACTCACACCAGTCCCATGACTGACCCGAAGTTTATTTTGTTTTTGTTTTCCCTAAACTCTTGGGTGCCCAAATTTGTGCGGGCAGTCAAGTAGTTGGGATTTACAGATATACCTGAAGAGATGGAGCAGGAGGCTTCAGGATCATATAACTATTGTTTATTTCCATTGTGTTGTAAGTGTTGTACTTTGAAATGATATGTATATGCAAGTACAGATTTATATTTCAAAGTTATGTTATATATTATATGTTATTCATTCCGCTGTGAGGTTCGTGTTACTTTGATGTTGTTCTTCTTTTTCTTCTATTCTAAGTTTCTATCTTATCTATTCTCACCCTCTGTCTTCTTTCTATTAATGTTCTGATTTTCCAGTGTAATTGGGGTTGGACTTGTGTCATTTAGTCAGCTCAAATTAGACCGGATTTTCCGGTCATTACAGTTGGTATCAGAGCATAAGGTTAAGTTAAGAATTACCTTGGCTCTGTGGTGTGACTCAGTAGAGATAGGGTTAGTAATACCCTAGATTGAGTTTGAGTGTATATATACGAGTGAACGTATTTGTAGATGATATAAAAATAATTTTATATTGTGGAGATTTATTGGTTGAGTTGTTTGTGAATTCTGGTCGATTAGTTTGATCCACTGTATCGGTAGGGATTTTGTAAACACTCGAATACGATGAAACGTCATGGTATGTTTTGAAAGAGGGTAAATGAATTTTTTTTACCCAAATTATATTTGGATATAAATGATTTATATTGGAATGATTATAATATAATGGAGATATTGGTTGTTATTATAATCGAGTAAGATTATAAATTAAATGGTTATGTAAATAACCAATCAGAATGCATATAAGTGAAATACGTGAAATCAGATGAGTTAAATCTGAAATTTAAACCAAAAATTGAATTAAAACTCTGGAAAATTGGATAAGTGTTTGTAAATGGATTTGGATTAAAAATAAGGAAAATTTAAGATCCTGGGAGATTTTAAATTGTTTTACAAGCTGTGTGAATTATATTTTGAAATGAATTTCAAAGTGGAAATGTTTAGAAATGGTTTTATATTATTGAACTCACTTCGATCGCTGGAAAATAGATTTCGATGATGACAGCTGCATCATCAGTATTCATTTTCGAGTTGTAAGTGGCGAATTACTACCAGAGATACTGTTTTGAATTTGTTTTGGGAAAGACAAGTTGTGTTGAATTTCAAAATGGGATTATAATATAGAATTTGATATATAGAATTTGAATATATAGATTTTGAATATAGAAATTCAAATGGGATTTATAATATAGAATTTGAATAGAATTTGATATACGGAATTTGAATAGAGTTTGATATATGGATTTGAATAATAGAAGTGATATAAAATTTGAATAGAATTAACTAAGTCGAAGAGGAATTAGTTAATCGAGTTTTGAATTTGAAGTTGAACTTTGAAAGGTGAATTGGATTTGTAAATGGATATTCGAAATCGAAAATAGAACTTAAATTTGAATTTTGGATTCAAATTAGTTAATAAGCAAGTTAAAATATATTTGAACATGTCATGTTCAAATATAAAAGTGAAATAGACTAAAGAGTTAATTAACAAATTAATTAACGAATTGAGTTAAAACGATCAGGTATAGTTAAAATAGATTGGGTAAGTATAAATATACATGAGATAGGTATGGATAAGGTATGAAGGTATATAAATAGAATGCTCGACGAAAAGGTATGTATTTAATTCATATATGAGATTTTATGCGCCGTATCGGCTAGCCACTTGGCTTTTTCTTTTTCTTTTGGATTGGTGAGGGCCATGGGAGGCTATTTGAAATATCCCGATGCTCCTGGTACAAAGGAGGTTATGGCGAATTTTTCCGGGAATTTAAGGAGTTAAAATATTTTTAAGATAATTTGATAGTTAAAAATCAACGTATCGATATATATATATATAGAAGTCGATAAGGAAACGAACTTAGAAATAGAATAGTAAAATCAAAAAGGAAGACTAAGAATGAAATCTAGTAAGAATAGAAAGAGGAAGTGTATACGTGTTTAAAAGTGAATAAGTAGTTGTATGGTATTGATTATTCGAGTAAGTAGTCATATCTGTTTTGACGTTATAAATGTTATTTAGTCAATGTATGAGAGGTAGTTATACCCCAACTTGATTGATTTCATTATTAACAAATAAATAGTAAGATTTCAGGCTCGAAGATCAATGTTGAATAAGAGTTAGTTGAATATAGGATTTGGGTTGTCGTAACGATGTTTTACACAACATCCATTTTAACCCAAATAAGTGTAAGCTTGGAAATATAATAAAGAATATTTCCTAAGTATAGAAATAAACGAGATCGGAAAAGAGATAAGTAATTGGAATATTTTCCAATTATAAATAGCATATATTTTCTAAAGTTTAGAAAATAAAGGAAGGCGATATTCAGAAATGTTTCCCAAATAACATAAAAGGCCAATATGGTTATTGAAAAAATTTGGTTAACAAATATTGATAAAGAAATAGAGAAGTGATTTAACTAATGGAATATTAATTAAGAGCTCAGTGACATGTTCAAAAGGAAAACTTGATTTTTGAAAAGAGTAAACTGTTTAAAAACTCATAGGGAAAGACTATTTGAATTAAAAACAAATTTAACAGAAATTTGTGAAAGCAAAATTGAATTAAAGTAAAGCCAGTAAAGTGGTAACTGAGATTGAATTAGAATAATATCAAGACAAATTGGATTGTGAGATTCAAATTTGAAGTGAAATGTGATAATCAAGTTAAGATTTGGGAATCGAGAAGAAACTCGAGTTAAAAAGATATTTGGCTCGGATATAAGCGAATGGTTGTGTTGTGGATAAAAGCAGATTGGAATTTGATTGGGATGACCCTTGTATCCGCTGAATTGATAACATGTGGAAAGGATATAATGATATGCCGACAAAAGGAACAAGTTTATATTTCTACTGGATATAAGATTTATGAGCCGAATTGGCAAACCGCTTCGCTGTTTGATTTTCTTTTGGGTTGGAGATGGCCCAGAGAGGCGAGTTGGAGTTTGACCTATTGACCAGTGCAAAGGAGGTGCTGGCGAAATTTTTCGAAAAGTCAAGGTGTTAGAAAATTTTCAGGATTTTTGGAAATTTTCATTGATAAGAATTAATTAAAAATTTAGTTGAAATTAAATTGGTTCAGATGAAACTGAAGTTAAGAAGTGAACAAATATGTTCTAACCAGTCGATAGGGTCGTTCTCTAACTTAGCAATTTCGAGGACGAAATTATTTTAAGTGGGGAAGAATGTAATTACCCGCATTGGCAGAGTTATTATAATTAATTTATTTAATTATATAAATAGTGATATAGTGAACTAAATAGTGGTTTAATTAAATAATTATGAATATTTAATTAAAATAATAAATTAAATAATATATTTAATTTTGAAATAATCAGAATTGGCTGAAATGGCGATATGGTGTGAACTGGATCATCTGTGATATTTAATTCAGTTTAGAATTGAATTAGAATAACGAATATATTATTTGAACGACAGTTTGAACGTATAATTATATTATAATTAAAATCGAGCTTGAAATGGCGCTGCAGTTCGAAATTTGGCGATTTGAACTTCAACTGAATGTACAAGATTCGTTTTAAGCCGAATTTCTAAGAAACAAGAAACGTGTGGAGCTGGTGGAGTATATCTTTCTAGTGGAAGAGAAAAATCGAGATTTCATCGTGTAGATTTTGATTTATGTCCAAATCAAATTTTAGAACAGTCGTTGTGGATTCTTTTATAATTTATAAAGGAATTATTTATATTTTAAAAAGGAATTTCAGTATAAATCGAACATCGGGTTGACCCAGATTTGAAATATCAAGTTAGAAATTCATATAGGAATATTCTAGAGCTGTATGGTATTCCACTGTGAATATATACGAGAATATTTATTTTTAAATATTAAATTTAATTATATTTAAATATATTTATATATATTTAAACGGGTCATCCAAAGCTTTAAAAATACGCTCTGTTTGCAAACGAAGCCGGAATTCGACGAAACTAATTTTGTTGGATCCGCAATGTTAAATTTTTGTTAGATTTCAATTTTCATGAATTTTGTAGTCAGTATGTGGCCATAAGGATTTTTAGAGTGAAAAATAGTCAGTATTTTGATGGTTAAAAATACACTGCGTGAGCAAACGGAGTCGAAATTCGACGAAACCAGTTTCGTTGGGACTGTAATGTCGAACTGTAGCTGCATGCCAGTTTTCGTAATTTTTGGGTATCATGTGTGATCACAGGAATTTTAGAGGACGAATACATATAGCGTTTGATTATAAATTAATAAAATAATTAATATAAAAAAAATAAAAATTTATTATATAATACCTTTAACTTCCTCTAAACCTAAATTTTCATTTCATCGGTCAACGCAATTTGTTTTCCGCCGCATTCTTCTTTCTCCACAGAAAATCAATTCATTCAAAAATAAAAAAAATGAAGTAAAATTCTATAAATGATTCTACACATATATTTGCACTCGTGACAGAGTCCTCTTCAACCTGATACGTGTTTCGTGGAGTTTGGATGAAGTATGGTTCGATGCTTGTTTACTGCGTCAAGCTAGGGTTGAGATTATTGTTCAATTTAAGTGTTTGTAGCAAGAATGGGTAGCAGTTTGAAATTCATGATGGAGTTTGGCTTCGTTTGTGGGAGTTTGGTAGGATTCGGTTTCCAAGAGGGTCGCTGCTTTAGATTTCAGCGTGATGGGAGTTCGAACTAAACTCCACCGAGTTGTCTGAAAATGATGTGAGTAGAAAGAGAATTTGAAGTGGAGTTAAATGGTGGTTGGGGTTTTGGAGATGGATAGACATGGATGGAGGAAAGGGTGGAGGAGGTAGGTGAAATGGCTGTGTGGTTCACTGGAGGTCGCGTCTGAAGGACTTGGGGAAGAATGGGTTAAAAGGTGAGCCGGTTGGGCTTTAAAAAGGGTCAGGGCCCATGTGAAGATTTAAAATCCAAGTTTTATTATTTAATTGTGCACAAACTTCGTAATTGCATAACTTTATCATACGATATCAGATTGACGAACCGTAAGTTGCGTTGAGATCGTATGGACGGTGGCTACACATTGGAACTGACTGGAAATGGATTGGGGCTCGTATAAAATTATGGCGAAGTAAATTGTTTGATTCAAATCAAACAAATAGTTTATCGTTCTTTAACGATGATCTGCCAATGTGAGTAAATCTCACTAATTCTGAATAGTTTATATATTCATGTTGTATTTTTAGAACTGTTAAATATTGGCTGATTGACTGTGTGTTGACTGTTTAATTAAACTGATAATCAGTTAGTTGAGTTTCTATATTGATTTTGTTTAACAGAATATATCATATGGAACAGAAAGTGATGTTGATTTTATTGTGTAACATCTGTGGATGCAGGGAAACAGGTTGGAGGAATCCAACTGGATTCCTCAGCAGTTATTTTATTGTTTTTCATATATTTTGATATATGATGTGAATTATAACATGTTGTTGATTATGTGTGTTGGAACGATATTGGCCCACGTGATTTGATACGTTAAAAACATAACATACCGAAATGTTGATAAGGGAATATTTTCAAAGTGATATTTGAAAATAAAATATTTATAAATGGAATATTTATAAATAAGAAATATTTATAAATTGGAATATTTATAAATAGGAGATATTTAGAAAAAGGAAATTATAAAATCAAAGAATAGATTTGAAAAAGAAATATTTGCAAACCATTTGCAATAGAATATAAGAAAAGGAAAGATTTGAAAATCATTTACAAATAGAATTGATAGGAAAAATTTAGAAAATAAATAGAGTTAAAAAGGGAAATTTATTTATAACAGAATAGGACGTTATAAAAGGGAAAAATGTTATAAAAAGGAAACTGTTATAAGAAGGAAATCATTTTAAAGTGGAGAACCGTTACTAAAAGTAAATCTTTAAAAATGAATAAATGTTGATAAAAAGGAAATCTTTATAAAGCGAATAAAGTTAATAAATCGAATATGGTATTCGAAAGGAGTTTAATCGAATTAGTTATTTGAAAGGAGTTAAATCGAATATGGTATTCGAAAGGAGTTAAATCGAATATGGTATTCGAAAGGAGTTAAATCGAATATAAGTTATTCGAAGGGAGTTAAATCGAATATGGTATTCGAAAGTTAGTAAATCGAATTAGTTATTCTAAAGGGGTTAGTCGAGTCGAGTTAGTTGAATAGAGTTAATCAAATATTAGTTATTCGAATAAGAGTAAAACAGTTAGAGTTAACCGGTTAAAGTAAATCAGTTAGAGTAAAACCAATAGAGTTAACCAGGTTGAGTTAAACAGTTAGTGTTAATCAATTAAAGTAAATCGATAGAGTTATATCGAACTAGAATTTACTGAATAGAGTTAAATCGAACTAGAGTTATTCAAATAGAGTTATTCGAATTAGTTATTCGACTAGAGTTAAACACAAAGGAGTTATCGTATTAGTTAAATACAAAGGAGTTAAATAAATTGAGTTGATCGAATTTAGTATTCGAAGGTTTTCGAATCTAGTTATTCGTAAGAGAGATTATCAAATATAGTTATTCGAAGGAAGGAGTTATCGAATGGAGATTTATTCGAACGAGAGTTACGTAATGAAGTGTTAAAGAGTTAAAAGATGAACTTAACCTATTTCGAGATTTGAAACATTGTTCAGTTAAGGTCTAAGAGGTAGTTATACCCCAACTTGATTGACTTCGTTTTTAATTTAGAAATGGTTAAGGTTCGAGAGTGAAAGTGGTTAAGTGATTTTAGTAGATAAGTATAGTAGTTTGAGTTGTCGTCGTGATGTTGATTTAAACATCTGTTTAAATCCAAATAAAGTAGATTTGGAAATGTTTTCCAAATAGAATCACAAACGTAATCAAATATTGAAATTGGAAATATGGATTAGAAATGGGAACGTTTTCCAGTGTTGACGTATATTTTCTAAACATAGAAAATAAGGAAATATGAATATATATATATATATGATTGATGATTGATTGATATAATTTCCATCTGGAAATAATATCGTTGTTTGCACACCTGTTTTTCTTCGATACTTAACTCACCGACTATCAAAGTTTTTGACCATTTTAATGTTGTTAATAGGGAGAGACCGGTTGGATTATTATCCAAAGAACCACTCTGTATTGGCATAAGCGTTGCGAATCATATATTCAAAAGATAATTGAAGAAAGAGTAAATTGCAAGGGCTATTGTATAAGTCTTAGATAACAGTGCCTAAGATGGATGTACTGAATAGTGCCTTCGGTTCATCCTGTTCCTGGATGACTTGTATGGATGAATGTCTGACAGAGTATTTCCAGAAAGTTCACATACATTGATTTCTCCAACCGTACCAAGATTGGAAGCGGAGAAGAAAACTTCTTTTAGCTAACACGTATTGTACTATTGTGGACGTCAATTAGTGATTTCGATGGATCTGACAATGTGGCATTCGAAGTGAATCTGATGTGATGATAAAGCGTAGCTTCTAGCCTCACAACCGGTAAATGACTGAAATCGGGCAGGCAGCATGGCTAAGTCGGTCGCTCCGAAGTAGGGTGTATAATCACCTGATCTAGAGTTTCATTTATTTCTAAAAATCTATTGTTGATGCTGTCCCATTCGGGAAACGGTTGCTGATCCCAACCGTTGGTGATATACATTCGATACACTCAAGTGAAATGAGTGGTTGGTCAAGTGTGGCCAGGTTGCAGGAGGTTCTTGTTGAACCCAGTGTATTCCTCTCTAGAGGTACACTAGCAAAAGGTGGTTCCATACCTTGTCATAGTTGGAAATCCATTACCCAATACGTGCTTGCGGTTTTGATTGTATACTATATATGTAGAACGTTAGATGGAAGCGTTTCTGCTAGATGATTATTATAGTTGTGGTTGATAGACATTATTATAATATCAAAAGGTTTTTGATATAAAGATAATTTGGATTCTCATAAGGGAAAACCCGTTCCGTTATACGGCGTGGTCTTATGAGATATCGTTTACTTGTTTGAACTGTTTTAAACTGTTTTACTCACACCAGTCCTATGACTGACCCGGAGTTTATTTTGTTTTTGTTTTCCCTAAACTCTTGGGTGCCCAAATTTGTGCGGGCAGTCAAGTAGTCGGGATTTACAGATATACCTGAAGAGCTGGAGCAGGAGGCTTCAGGATCATATAGCTATAGTTTATTTCCGCTATGTTGTAAGTGTTGTACTTTGAAATGATATGTATATGCAAGTACAGATTTATATTTCAAAGTTATGTTATATATTATATGTTATTATTCCGCCGTGAGGTTCGTGTTACTCTGATGTTCTTCTTCTTCTTCTTCTTCTATTCTATGTTTCTATCTTATCTATTCTCACCCTCTGTCTTCTTTCTATTAATGATCTGATTTTCCAGTGTAATTGGGGTTGGACTTGTGTTATTTAGTTAGCTCAAATTGGACCGGATTTTCGGTTCATTACATAGACCTAGCACCTCTAACAGTCTAGATCTACACTTTTCCACCTCGATTTCACTGATTTTCCATGGCATCATCTCGAGACCCCGCTATCCTTTCGCGTCATCCCGATCTCACGCATCAAGAGACTGCGTGGCTTGACCGCAACGAAAGGAAGATTTCTTCCTATTTGGAAATGACGAACTGCAATTTCACTAAGGGAATCTAGTGAAATTCGCTGATTTCGCTCCTCTCCACTTTAAGGAGAAATTGATAGTCGTAGGCAAGCAACGATCCTGCATTATGGTATTTTAAGCACGAGTGCTATCATTGTATTCGTCTTTTGGGTGACTGTCGATTTTGATGAGAGCATCAGCTTGATTCGTTCAGAGGTGAAGGGAACCATCGTCCAGTGCTCATATCAATATTTACCTGAGATTTTGGGGAATTTCGCGGTTGGAGAGGCTTAAATGCTATTGACATGACGGACCCTCGGATCCTTGAGCATATCTTTCATGGAGCTATCGATATTTGGGACATTGACAATTTGCGACCCATTGCATGTTTGTTTATGTGCATCATCCAGCATAACATTATTCCTCAGACGGGAAGTCCTGAGCAGATCCATCCTTAAGTGCGTAGCGCCACCTATGTTATCATTGTTGGCATAATTGTCAATTAGACTCATACGTTGATGATCCACTTCATTGAGCCTCGTGCTTGCACTACGAGGACTCATTTTCGCTATAGCCATCTTCTAACTCGTGTCTTTGGACATTTTGCGGTGAGTCCTAGCGGGGACCCTTGATTAGGAAGAACCTTGCCGTCGTTAATCGTGCCACTCTTCGAAGGATCGACATTAAGTTTCCCATAGCTCCTGCTCCAGTTCTTGCACCTCCAGCTCTAGTTCAACAGCAGTCAAGGTTTCAGATCTCCGATTTTAGATAAAATCTCGGGTTTATATCTCTGTAACACCGCACACTTTTCTAAGCCCGAATTTCAACAAAAATCGAAACTCGAACACATCTAAGTATGTAGCGTGTAAATCTGGTACCTGCAAATAAATGGGCATGAGTATAATCAGAGTAGATAAAATAACTCACAGCGGAAACAAAGTAGGATAGAATAGTATTAACTCAAGTAACTACCTTCTTAAAAGTGAGTCACCATGTCAATACAGAGCAAGAGAGAAAACGAGAATCGAAAACCAAACTTAGACACCTGTGAGATCCCGGCCTTCTCTAGGAAACCTAAGAGGTTGCAATGAGGAAGGGGTCAAAAAAAGTTCTAGTGAACAAGAAGATTACAACACATTTTACAATACAGAGATGTATTCCATTTGGTTTAACCCAAGATATATGCCTACTAAGGCTAATAATTCTAACTTAGCCTTGTAATCAATTATGCACGACTCTAATCACCATTCCCAAAGTAGTATTCCCAATAATACTGATATTGAGATAGAACGTTTATGCATACATTTGTGAAGCCTTTATACCATCACTTAACTGATTATTAAACCAAGAGGTGAACTGCCAACTATGGAGTTTAGTCACTTATGTGTGTATACTTAGCCACTTAAGGTCTCACTATCAAATGATAGATAAGGGTGGATCCTCTCGATCACTTAAGACCTAGGAGGACCTATTGGTCATTTAATACCTCTCGATAATTTACTCAATGTTATTATAAACTACAGGACACTAGCTACAGGGTCTTAATAATTAAGGCTTCTGTCATTAACACATATAAAATCATCCCCCGCATAAGGTGAGAGATGGTATCTCCTTGCTTAAGACCGATAGGACTAGGCAGACGACGTCTTGCCATTTATGACCTCCCTATGGTGGAATCACATTGTTACCATCTAGCCGACCTTATTGGATAATCTCCTAGATGCTTAATACTTCCCATAGGATAGGTAACCCTATGGAATGACCATACTGGACCTGTTTACATCCAGGTTTAGGTGGGATTCACACACCATTTAAGACCTTTAACTGGAAGACCTAATCCCAGGTGGACTCCTCGACCCAAAGTCACTTAAGACTCAAGGAAGCAGACTATTCGTGAAGATTATCGAGCTCGTACCCAATTAGCCTTTAATGCTTCCATTTATGGGAGGTAGGCTACACGATTGCTTAATACCTTTTTATAAGTGGATCGAACCACTCAAGACCCTAATCTCAAAGCAGACTCCGTTACTGAGTTATTCCGGTTTAGTTTCTCCTTATGGAAATACCATACCTATATAAACTACTATCATCACGGGTTTCTATACTTAATGATACCTCACATCAGTTGGACATATATTTGACTAATGAAAAGTGCAGACTTCTATCGATTAAGGTAACTGACCTCGCATCATTAACCTACCAAATCCAACTATAACTTTTTAATTATACATTCTAGATTAACTAGTATAAAATAAGGAAAGCTATATCCCTCTTAGCCTAGGATATTTATTTAATTATTTACCTTTATTGGACTTAGTATTTAAAATGGCAATCAATACTCATTAATCCCCTTTTTATTTCATTTGTTTCAGCTTAATAGGCTTATTGCTATTTATGACCATGACGGTCATATTTTCCTAAGGCATTAGTTATCCTTAATTATCATTCCCGAGGTATCTATTTGTTGTACCCCAACATATACTGTTGATTTTTTAATTCATTGTTTGTTGTATCACTTGTAGAGGCTGGATTTGCAGGGCAGTTAAACATCTACCACAAGCTGAGCTTAACCTCGTGTCTTAATGCAGTTAAAATTTTAAATTTTCCTAATTGGGGTCTACCACATTAATCATAGCCAATTCATAAATTGTAACAATTAGGCTTAATTGCGTAATTAAATTTGTTTTCCCCCATCAATGACGGTTACAATAGTTATTAATTAATTTATGGCTCTATTTATAGCAATTAGTTGCACTAATTGCCACAAAGACCAGCACAAATATTTTCATTTATTATGGATTACATTTACATGTGTAATTCCACAAAATGAAAACCATTCAAACATTCATTATAATATATATTTCGTTATTTATGTAGATTTGGACGGATAATGTATATATTTGTATATTTATATTTTCGTACAGTTAATGTAGTTATTTTTTTATTGTTGTTATCAAGTTTTAATGTTTTGGTTCAGCTAATAACCAAACATTCCTTTTTGCAATCAATTTTGAAATAAGGTTCTAAATCTTACAAAAAAAACTATCAACTATAATTATTGTAAATTATGCCTGAATATTGGAACAACCACATTTCAAACCATAAGAAATATATACTATGTATGTATTGGAATTGTTGATGTAAACTACGCACAAGTATGTATATTTATATTTATACGTTAATGTACACAACTTTCCACCTTTTCCAATATTTGACATATTTCTTATTGGTTCCATATAATGTCTTTTTATTTAAAAGTGTAAAAAGGCATATTTACAATAACTAAGTTAAAACCCCAACAAAATTGATACAAACAGGTTTATCTCTTTTTGATCAAAATTACATGAATCACTGTTTAACAACGAATTATAGATCTGGAATAAAACTACATCTTAATAGTGTTTTGATGGACTGATTTCCATATCTATGACGTTTACAATAACCGCAATATATTTTAAATACAACTGTAGGCAATAATACAATCAATTAACTAAGCCAACAAATTATAATATTATTCAAACTACAAATTTATACTTTCAGATTTGACAACATTCATAAACAGATCTGATAGGTATCATTTCAGATTCTACAATATTAAGAATGGATCTGATAAATGTTAGGCATAGATTTAAGATTTAATACAAACGAGATAATTAATTATCGTAACTTTGCATATAAATTTCCCACTCACCTAAAATCATTCAAATCTGAAAATTTGAATAATCTTTTAGGCCTACAGTTCCCAAATTCTTATAGATCTACAATTATTTTGAAAAGATGATACTTTCATATTTTTAGATTTGCAAGAAAATAGGAAAAGAGAGGAGAATTTGATGAAGAAGATCTTAGACATCAATTCATAACCATTTCCACTTGAATCTGATTATACGTTTCAAATCCATATGGTTTATGTTTGATTGATTGTTTATGAATCTATTTTTGATTTTTGATTTTTTTTTTGAAGGGAAAGGGAAATGGCAGAGCTTCGCCGTTGCCTAAAGATTTGTGTAGACAAGAATGTGGCATTACCCCTTTAGAAATTGAATTGTCCAAAGAACCATTAGATTTGATTAAATAAATATATGTTCGTTTATACAATAATATATATATATATATATAACTAAACCCTTTTAACCTAGCCGTCACTGGGCTGTCCAGGCTCGAAGCGGTCGACCGCTCCTACCAGGCTGTCGACTGCCTTTTAGCTGGTTTGCCCAGCGAAGGCAGGTTACAAAAGGAAATATATATTATATTTATTATGTTTTATTATTTCTGTCCGTTTTTTATATTTCGCCCGTAACTTTTTCATATGGGCTCCGTTCGCGAAACTCCGAACATGAAAGTTGACCAGAATTCCGATGATGACAGTTAAAGTTTCGTGGGTAAATTCCATCATTTGCAACAATCCCTATATTCGAAATATAATTAAATTACTAATTTATTTATTGTTAAAATTACAGGTTGTTACTATCTTGGTCAAAATGGGCGATATTTAAAACACTTATAGCTAAAAATGCTGCAATATCTCCAATCTCTGGCAAAATCTTGGATTTTCATCTCAGGCAAGGTGAGAGATATTTAAAACCTTGGTAGTAGAAGTCTAGGAGATCACCAATCTTATTTCCCTTCGCCAAATATAGCCTGACTCTATGAGGTTCATTGGGAGCAGTGGAGACAGGCGCATCAGATGGGTTCCAATGATCGTATGAGGTTTTTGGATGAAAAATGTTTTCAAAAGCTGCATTCGTGCAGTAGTTCCAATATATTTTATGATGCTTGCATCAGGTTTTCAAAATTATTTTCAAAACAAAATAGGAGGATCCGATTTCATTATACACACATATTGTGGTTGTGACTCATAATGTAAATTGTGCACATGCGCACGTTTTGTTGCAGAATTGAGTGTACACAAATTGAGTGTGTAGTATAGGATAATTAAATGCCAGCACCATGACCTTGTCATTGGTATAATTTCTAGATGAAATTTCATTTAAGGAGGGATGATTGTAACACATTAGAATTTAACATTAATTAAATTAATTATTTAATTATATTCCAAAATGGAATTTGAGCAAATGATGGAATTTGACCGTGAAACTTCCACCCTACTTTTGTGATGGAACTCTAGTCAATTTTCATATATGGAACTTCGTGAACGGAGTCCGTATGGAAAATTAACATATGAAATACAGAAACGAAGGGAAAGTAATTAATCAACAATAATATATTAATGATAATTAATATTACACCGAGCAACCAGTCGAACGTGGGGTCGACCGCCCCTACGACTTGCTGGTCGCAGCCTCTTGTGGCGATTAGGGTTTTAAGTTATATATTTTAATAAACAATGTTGGTTAAATTATTGGTGGCAATGGCTACCAACAATAGCTACCTACAATGGATACCAACCAAAAACCCTCACCTTTCTCCACCTCCAACCAATAAAGCAACGTCCCTTGACCCCTTGGTGGCGGAGGCGTTCATCTCCTCCACCCAGCCACCCGCTGTGCCTTCCTCGGCGACTGATGCTCTCGCAGTTTTTCCTAATCCACCACCACCTCCTCCCCGCAGCCATCGCTTCCATCGACCTCCCCAACCACCTTGCCTCCTCTGCTACCCACTCCTCCACCAACCCAATGCCTTTCCTACCTCCAGGCCTTGAACAATCGACCCAAATCCCAGCTACCTCTTCCACCTAAACCATCATCTTCCTTGGCATTTAAAATGGGTTTGTTACCACCATTTGCTTATTTGGCATGCACTGTAGAAAATTTGAAATCCAAACGATTATGCTTCCACTGTGCATCCCATGGACACGTGGCCAAGCATTGCAGAAACGCGAAGATTTGCTATCGATGTGGATTATTTGGGCATGAGCAAAAAAGCTGCTCTCGTAGATCCTCCCAAAAGAATGTGTTATTAACTTCGGAAGTTGCACCGGTCTCTGCGAATTCATCTATAAAGAAGATTACATCCATCCCATCACTCCCTCTCACTACGCACGTGCCAACAATCAAAAGCACTCCCTCTCTCCACGTCGAATCATCTCCTCATCTTATAATTCATTCATCCTCACCTAATCACTTTCCCAACCCTAATAATTAATCTTTTTTCTCACCAACTCTCCCTGAAATGGCATTTCCAGCTAATGCCGCAAATCTCTTCAAAGTCTCTATCCTCACTGGATATTGGAACTTCCATTCCGTTCGCGCCACCCTCACCGACTTCTTTTGCCACCGTAACTGGGAGATTTACATCCTAACTGACCGTACCTATCTAATCCCAATGTCGACCTCTATAACTCTACCCTTAACCACCAATTCTTCTACCAACCTGGTGGATCTCTTGCGCTGCAAGCATGGTCTCCTGCTTCTGAAGTGGTGGAACACAAATTTTGGCCTACTTCCTAGGTGCGTGTTAAAGGCTTTTCAATTCACCTCTGGCACAACCTTGACCACCTCACCACTGCTGTTTACCCAGTAGGCCTCATTCTTAGGATGGATGACTGTAACTGGGCATAGAAAGATCTTTGTTAAGTGTTTGCCAGAGCTAGAGTCCAAAAGGCGGTGTCTTTACCTTCAACCTATTCCGGACACCTTGGCAACGCCCATTACATCATTACAGTGGAAGACTGGGACCACTTTTACCCTTCCTTGAAACCTGAGGACCTACTTCTTGGCAACCAATGGAAAAACAACAGGGAATTCATGATGGAGCCTCCCAACATCCCTATGCCTGAACCTAATCTTCGTTTTGATGCCATGCAGATTGAATCCACCTTGCGGTCTAAACCTTTTCTGGCTTCCTACCACTATCTAACAATTCGCTGGAGGTCATCAGCCCTCTAGGTTGGAATCCCTGGCCATCTTCCAAACCCAAATGGTACCCTTTCACTGATTTTGACCTTGACCTTGACCTTCCTAACCCTAATCAGCTCGATCCGGCTTCTAATGATCAAACCCTCACCTTGGCAACCACTCCACCTCCACCTCCTCCGCCACTCCTAAAAGGAATGTCCCCCATGATTGCTCCCGCACTGTTATCCTCCGCCGTTCACCGCAATGCTCGTATTCAGGCTTCTACTTTAGGTACCCATCCAGAACCGTACATCCCAACCATTCTGGATACTACTATCATTTGGGAGGAATCAGTTGGCAGCATTGACGCTTTTGGCCCCCAACAACGTCACTACTTTCCACGACCATGGCAAGCTCATCATGTTCTGCGCATCCCTTCGCATCCGGTAAACTTTTTTGTGTTTTTTAGATTGCTACTACTGATGGGTTGCACGCCTACTCGCTGGAATATGTTAATGGTGATATTTTGTGTGGTTTGGTAGTATGGCTGTTTAGTTTGTATATTAACTTCATATGTAATTAATCGCGCTATGCGCTACGAACTCCTTGCATGCAACCTGCATGCATTATTAGTTCTATTTGCGCCATCGGTCATGCTTGTTGACCGAATTATTAACTATTATCAGTAATATTAATTAATTGGGTGTGTAAAGATGCTCTACACAAATGTTAATCTAAAAAAAGTTATATATTTTAATACAAATAGACAATTTTTTATTAAAACTAATCTAACAGTTTAGGATCATTTAAGTGTCAATAAATAATGGCCTAGACCTTCTATTCTTTATTCATATTTTTTGGAGGCAGCAATTAAACTCTGCTATTTTCACTTCCAGTCTATTCCAAAAAAATTAGAATATAAATTAGTTTTCTTTTAAACGAAATAATAATTGGAGAAGATGAATCTATAAATATGAGTAAAGGTTAGATTCGGTGTATTAGGCAATTCTCTTTCCTTTTTTTTCTTTTTTCCCAGTTCTTTTTCAGATCTGTAAATCAAAATATGTATGCTTGTCCCCTTTTGTATATATCATATATGTCCCCTTTTGTATATATCATTGATCTGTAGAGATTTGCAAATATAATCATAAAGCTTTGTTTAGATTTGGATTTGGAATAACATTCAGGTGAGTGGGAAATCTATTCATCGTTAATAATATCAGATTTACTTCATTTATGTTAATCTGAATTTGTTTGCCTAACAATATCAGATTCACTTAGTTGGTGTTAATCTAAATATGTATGTTTATAAATCTGATATGTGTTGTAGACTTTCAACTATAATATTCATTTCTTGCCTACAATCCTTTTATATCTTGTGGTTATTGTATACACCTTAAATCTGGAAAATAGTCCCTAAACATTAATAGATTTGTGTGGTTGCTTATTTCAAATTTGCAGGATTGTGTGTAATTAGCAAGATTCGTGCAATTTGTTAGCTTGAATTGAAAATCTATTTGTATTTGGCATTGTTTGGGGGTTTTTGATTAAGTTTTGTAAAGTTTCCTTTTTGTTCTTTATAAATAAAAAAACATTTTTCGAAATCTACAAGAAAAAGTAACAAATCATGTAGGAAAAGTTGTGTAAATTCACTTATTTTGTATGTAGTTTTAATTATCTATTCCAAATAAAATATTACCTATTTCTATTGATTTGGAATATGTCGATATTTTCTTTTTTAATTTTTTGGGCAAAGTTTACAAGAATTGAAGTAATATAACATTTTCAAGAGATTTTGATACTCAACAAGACTGAACATAAAAATATTGTTCTAGTCGTTAGTTTGGATTAGAATGTAAATCAATAGGAATTTAAAATATTTAGTAACTACGTAAATATCTCACTAAAAATATGCATATATATAATATTATATTATAAATATATCATTCTAAAAGTCATGCAAGTAACGCTATTATTATTAACTAGGTAAAAGAGTGTTATAAGTTTGAATTTGAATGGGTTTGGAGTTAATTGTTGTGATTCAAAAGGTTAAAAATAAGTTAAAAAGGGAATTAAGATTTGCAACCATGAATGTTGTGGGGGAAATTAATTAGAAAGTAAACGTCAAATGGTTACAATTCAAAAGCAAGTAAGAATAAATGTTGTAACTCCAAGTAGGGAAATATATATAATAAACTTTTTTATATTATATTTATATAAGAACCAATAAAATGAATAACAACAGTAAAGTAAAAGTGTTTTACAACCAATCGAATTAATATGACTAAATGGTACTGATATCAATAGATTGTCCAATGCCTTAGGAAATATGACCGTTATGGTCACTAATGACGTATGACAATTACATAATTAATCAAGTTAATTAAGTGTCCATTTCCTTTGGTAATAGGACCATTATGGTCATTAATGGCATGTGATTGTTATAACAATTAACTGAATTAAAGGGGATTTAAATAGAAAATTTAGGTATTAATTGCTGTAGTTAACATTAAGTCCAGTAAATAAATAAATGAATAAATATCCTAAAGTTGTGAATCTATGGAAATCATCTTTATCTTAATGCTAGTTTAATTCTTGGAACAATATCTTCAAATTTAAAATAAGGATTGGACTTTGGACTTAGTAGGTTAATGATGCGAGGTCAGTTATGTTATTCAAAAGAAGTCCGCACTTTCCAATAGTCGAATATATATATATATATATATATATATATATATATAGAGAGAGAGAGAGAGAGAGAGAGAGACAAACACACACACACACAACTGATGTTAGATATCATTGACCATATGAAATTGTGACGATGATTACTTGCATATTGCGAATTTATCTGAAATGTTTGCTTCAGGTGTTGAGGTATTATGTGGTTGCTGGGCTCGCCTCTCTCCTTAAATAAGAAACCAAAAAGGGATAATTCGGTGACGTAGCCTTCTTAGGGATTAGAGGAATTAAGTAGTGAGATCCATCTGTTGGGTATTAAGTGATTGGACTATCCCTTCCCCTTAAGGATAGATTCCCGGGATCCGCTATTATAAGGTATTAAGTGATCGGATAGCTTACCTCCCCATAAATAAGAAGTATTAAATGACTAATTGGGTACGGGATCAGTAATCTCCGTGAGAGTCCGCTTCCTCTAGGTAGTAAGTGACTAGGTAAGAGTCCGCCTTGGGATAATGTATTAAATGATAGCTACGAAGGTACCATAGATCTGCCTATTTGCGGGAAGTATTAAGTGGCTAGGGGATTATCTAATAAAGTCTTCTAGATAGTAACACAGGGGCCTGCCGGGGGAAGGTCATAAACGAGGATTTTCCATCTATCTAGCCTGTAGATAATAAGTGACTGCTTACTATATCTCGCCTTATGCGGGGTTGGGAATGTGTATGAATTACAAAAGTCTTAAATTAGTAGAATTTAGTAGCTATTGTCCTTTAATTTATAACAGCATGTCGTAAACCACCTAGTAACATATTAATTGATCAATGGATCCTCCTTGGGCCTTATGCGATCATTGGAATCCACACACACACACACACACACACACACACACACACACACACATATATATATATATATATATATATATATATATATACTATTTTGAGTGTGGCTATAAGTGGTTATATATATAACACAACTCCTATATTAGTAGGGTATTAAGTAGTCAGAATCGTCGTCTCTTAGTTTAGTATCATTTTATGTGGTGATTTAAAGGCTCCATCCTTATGCGTAAAAAGTTCTATCTTATTGTATTACAATAAGTTATCTTTGGGAAGTGCCAACTTGGTTACGGTTGTACTTTGCCAAGTGTGTAATCTTTGCAAGGTTAGGTTAGAATTACTAGCTTTGTTAGACAAATATTTAGTGGAACCAAAAGGGAAGTCCTTGTATAATTTACATAATGTATAACATTTTCTACTCACCCGAACTTGTTATAACGCCCTTCTGATAAAATGTCTCAGGATAATCTTGGGGGAAGACAGATCTTTGCAAGTATTCAAATTTGGTATTTTTTCTTATTCTCTCTTGCTCGGTATTGATATGGCAATTCACTATTAAGGTAGTTTCCTTAGTCGGTACTTGTTATCCTATCTTGTTTTCGCTGTAAGTTAGTTTTATTGTACTTTGATTATGCTTATGCTCATTATTGGTATGTATCAGATTCACACTATCCATGCTTGGATGAGTTTGAGTTTCGATTTTTATCAAAATTCAAGCTTAGAAAAGTACGAGGTGTTACAAAAGACATGTTTTTTTTGGCAAAGAGTAGTAGGGAGCCTCATTTAAAAAAACAGACTAGATAGTCCTTCCAAAAAGCAATGTCGACATCAATAATCTTCAAAGAAGCTAAGCTAAGGCAGTTTGAAAATTTGAATAGAATATTGCTTTAGAATGAAGTAATCTACATTTCCAGGATTCTTCTTAAAAAAGATGACCAACCGTAGACTGCTTGGTTTGTTCAGTATCACAAACATGGTGTGGAAATTTCTCAACAATTAAAGAGAGGGAAATATAGAAATGAGTGATTACCTTTGTTGCTAGAACATCAGATTATGGAAGTTTCCTCCTAAATCGAATCGGACCATCCACCAAAACATCGTCATATGAATGGAAGCTCAATTTTCCAACATCAGTCGACCTAGCCCCATCAACCAAAGCGACATCTTTAAAACTGGAAGTAGCTAAGTTAAGGTTCACATCGAATAGGCTACAGACCCAAGCGGAGGAACAATAATTTCTTTAAGCCTAGAAATTAATCCCAAATCTGCTAGACGGGAATACAAATTAGAGGATAAGAAGGTAGAGGTGGGAAATTGACAAAATTTAGCAGTAATGCCTTAAGCTAGGCGATGAACATAAAGTTATGTAAATTTTATTTTGCTTATTTATATAATCTTAAAGAAGTACTCGGAAGGTTCTTGATTCTTAGAAAATGAAGAATTGGTTCAAAAGCAATGGTTCTACTTCAAGGACCTACAAGTTTGGTTACATAGTCACCTTTTAAACCGGAGCTTATGCAGGATTGGGAGCCAGTGCCGAGGCCCTTTCAACCGAAGCGTCCCCATACTTCAAATGCTTTAAAGTTGAAAAATGTGGATGAGCAGATTCTTGCTCGAAATGAATTGCTTCTTGGGTGATAAGAATTTTAATATCCAATTATGCAAAAAAATAATTGTAGCTCAATTGGTTTAGTGATGTGCATTTACAAGGAGGTCACTGGCTCAAATCTTACCTAGCACATATTTCTAGATGGAAGCAGATCTATAGAAATACAGTGTCTAAAGTTCTAGAGTTTTGTATTCCTTGATTTTAATATTTGCAGTACTATAAATGCCCATAGCTATCAACAATTTGAATCACCTCAGCATTTAGGCTACCTTTTAAAATGCTATTAGGGCTTCTCTTAAGGTTTTTCACTTTAATTGTTTTAGTTTATTTTTATGTAATCAAATTCTTATTTAGAAAAAAAATCTCTTATTCTATAACTTCTTGAGCCTAATAATGGCAGCTCATGCCATTCCTTCTCCCATGAAATTTGCATCTCCCATTGTTGCGCCTCCTTCCCTTTAGGCAGGTCCTACTCCTAATCCTCCAATAGATCCAATCCGTCCTGCTCCAGATCCACCTCCCCTCCTTTCTTCGTCTCAATATCATTCTGAACTTATTTTCTAGCTATCCAATGGTCATCCCACTTTGCAACGAAACCACGAACTGCAGTAGTGTATTCACCTCCTCCATTTACTCTCAAATACCGTGGAAATAGAATAGTTCCATCCGAAGAAATAGTGCGGGCTAGTGTTGAGGTGGAAAGATTATCTGACCAGATTCTTTCTTGACGCCCCTCTTTCCTACTTGGTTGAAGTCAATCACCTCAAGCGAATCTGACACCCTCGTGGATCCATTAAGGTCAAATCAAATTGTAATATTTTTTTCTTTCTACTGTCTAGCATAGAAGATAGGAATAGGTTAGTCAGGGCATACCTGATCATTATTAGAAACAAAGTATTTACTATTAAAATATGGGATGCTACCAAGGGAAATTCGGGTTGCAGTACAAGGAGAGTTTTGGTTTGGATTAAGATGTACAATATACCACTTTCCACATGGTCGAATCTGGGTATTAGCTGGTTAGCAACTTGCATAGGCAAGTTCTATGTATGGACTCAAACACTTACAGTATGGAGAGGGTCGAATATGCAAAATGCACATTTGAGTTTTCCCCAGAAAATGATAGGCTTGACTCATTTGTTGTCCTGATGGGTGATGGTTCAGAGCACATAGTGAAGGGTACTTACTTTGAAAACCAGAATTGTGTGCGCAATGTAGAGAATTTGGGCAATATATGGAAAACTATGGTAAAAGGGTTAGGAAAGAGGTTTTTGGGATTAAAGATGATAACATAGTAAGAAAGAGCTTGGAAAAACAAATGGTTACTGGAGAAATAGAACAGAGACGTACTATAAAACATGTTGTTCCCTTAAATAAGCAACACTGGAAGAAAATGTCTAAAAGTAGTAAGAAAGTTTGGCATAGTGTTGTCATGAACATTGGTAAGGTTAAAGAAACTGAGGATGTCTTAGACTTAACCAGATCCAATGAAGCTACTGTCTTTACTTACGTAGTTAGTAATACTGCCAACTTAGCTAAGGTCTTCAGTGCCTTTCCTAAGAAACCTGTTTCTCCTATTGGATCTGCTAGCTTCCTAGAAGGAAATAAATTTAGATCTTTAGCTGAATCTAGTGAAGAAGCTGGAATGGGTACCGACTTAGAAAATGGAATAATAAGAAGTAGAAATGTGTTGCAGTGTAATGCAAACTTTAAGGAAATTTGTGTTGCTGGTCAGTTTGGTTGCTAAGGTGCTTAAACCAAGTAGTTAATGGCTGTTATAATTTTTTGGAAACTACCATGCCTCTAGAAAGTTGACAAACCGTGCAAAAGGAAGTGGAGATCAAGTGTATAGTAATATTGGGAAGGATAATAATGTTCTTCCAAACTCTTGTAATAGACTCTACTATGATGATAGTAAAAATAAAGGAAGAGAAAAGGTTACATCTCCTAATAATGTCAAAGCCTTTACCGCTGAAGTTGGACCTTCGACCTACTTTGAAACGTTGGACGATCTTGCAAAAGTATTTTAACACACATGAGATTAGCGAGATTGGGTAGATTATAAAGATATGACATTTTTGGCAAGTTAAATAGCAAATTATATTGAATTCATAAATTAATATATATATATATATATATATATATTGAAATGATTGTTAATAAGTTTGGGATTTGTTAATACTATTTCTCATTTGATCAGATTTGTCAAACGATAACTAGAAGTTGAAATACGGTAACAATAGCCTTGAGTTATATATAGTTTTCCATAGCATTTTAAGTAAAATGCTATCATAAGTGCCTTCCTCCTTAAGCTAACAAGTGTTAAGACACTTGTCTTATGCATGCTTCCTTTCACGATAAGCTTACACATGTACTATCATGTGTCACTCCCTCTTTCCGTCTCTTTTCCTATAAAAAACACCCTTTTCTTTCATTTTTTTCATTCATTCTTCCCTTTTCATTTTCTCTTTTTCTTCTTTGAGCTTAAGGCCATGGTTTCCATGGTATATAATACTCCTTCTTTCTCCCATTTTCTCCTCCTCCTTCCCTTTGACTTCAGCCTCAACCTCCTCCTATTTGCCAACCTACTCCTCCCTTTTCACCACCTCTTGCCACACCACCACCACCTCTTTCCACGACCCCACCAATGCCCAAGACCCCACACCCCTCGACCTCCCTTACGCCATCACCATCACATCTTATCTCCCTCTTCCTTGCTCCTAAAATAATCACCGCCACGCCAAAGACCGGCCACCTCCTCCTCTTCCAAATATAAAAATAAACATAGTAGATAGTATATATTATATATATGTGTTTGCGAAGCTGGTGATGTCAAACAGTCATTCCAGAATAGTTGCAGTCAGTTTAGAAATCCTACAATAAAGATTAGTGGAGTGGAACCCATGGTGAGAAGCTCTACATTTATATTTGTTTATTATGACTTTTATGGATGATGGATGTTAATAGATAGTTAATTAACTATTAATCATAGTGTAAGCATTGATTACCGAGGGCTTATACGTATATACTGTGTTATTCATGCTATGTGGTGGTTGAATGGATGATATGAATATTGTAATGTTTGTTAATAGTGATACTAGTCCATATCACACATGTTGCACATCTGTGTGAAGATATTTGGATATTGGTTAAGTCTCAAGCTTATCAGGTTATGTAAATGAATATTTTATTCATTTAAAATATAGTGGAAAAATAAAAGTTGGATATTGATATCCAAAATTGAATAGAAACGTTGTTGAAATGGTTTTGAGATTTGAAAAGGTTGAAATTTTGATAAACACATTTTTGACATTAAACAGTGTATTTAAGTTTAATCGACGGAAATTAAAATCGATTTTGAAAGTGAAGTTCAGTTTGGATATGTAGAAAGTATTTTAACGCTAGCCAATTGTTCTTTAAGCTTATATATTATTTAAATTATTTTCTGGAAAGTCTGGTTTTCAAAAGATTTTTTTGCAAAGTAATAATATTTTAATAATTAAATAATATTTTAATAATTAAATAATATTGTAATATTAATTAAAGTTGAATATTTGGAACAAAAGTTGAAAAGTTGAAATTTTTCTTTGAAATGATCTTATATAAATTTTAAATGATTTTCCAAACTATTTTGAAGTGAATCAGATTATTCTTATTATAAAAATAAAATACAATTAGAATAGAGGTTGTCGTGCAGCGGTAGTTCACGAATTTTGACTGTAGACATTAAACTACCATAACTTATTCCTCTTAAATCTGATTTTCCTAAAACGAAAAACGTTTGCTAGCTTTTTAAAATAGTTTTCCAATGGAAAAACAATTTTCCAATTTTGATGAATAATTTTCACGTTACCTCCAAAACCGTTTTCAATAAAAATAACAGTTGTGTAGTTAAATGACCGATTTTGGAAATTAACCGAATTGACTTTATAAAACTTATTAATCATATGGAATTTTTTTGAAAAATCATAATAAGTGATTTCAAAGTGGTTTGGGTCAATTCTATATAGTTTTAAAGTTATTTTCATCAACCTAGTGAAATAAATCTTTTTGTAACGCTTTTAGCAACGCTTTCGAAAACGTTGTTTGTTTAATAATTGATTTTGAAAGTTTTAAGCTTAATAATCAATATCTAACCTTTTTAAAACCATTTCAAAGGAGTACTGAAATGTTTTTTAGTGATGAATAGAAGTTTCAAGGGTTAAGAGAGGTTGAGAATTAACTGAAATTTGGTATATCCATACCTTTTTTAAATGACGCTTATTATTCAAGAATTCCAAGATCAGAACTTGTGTCTGAAAACCATTCCGAATAATAATACGATGTGATGAAGAAGTGATATTTGAAGACGGTGATTGAAGACCAAGAATCTTCACATCGTAAGATTGTTTGTTGATGTCTAAAATTGACGACCACCTATTATTAGGTTATATCGTGACAATGGTCCGAATGTACTTGTAGTTTTCCTGGATTTGCAAGGGCCTCTCTTCATTTTTAAACGAGGAATAAGGTGCCTTCAGTTTCATTCAAACCTAAAACATACTTGTATGGGTGTGTGTTTGACACTGTATTTTGTAATGTGTCATGGATCTTTACTAAATATATTTCTGTTGATGGCGGAGAATTTATTCTCTTAGCTTAACACCCTTCTTTGAGACATACGAGCTGAAAGGTTATTTGGTTAGTTACTATCAATTATATGTTATGAAGTGACAGTGTGACATACCAAGTGATGAGCTATTGATGATCAAAGCATGTTATAGTGAAGCGTAGCTTTGTGTAACGAGACTTCAGCAAGCTTCAAGCACTGTAAAATGACCGAAACCGGATTATATGTAGAGGGTTAGTGGTCGCACTACTGGGGTATGTTCGTTTCCTTCTAGATAAAAAGTAGTACCATGGTATGGATCCCAAGTATTTACTTATGTGGAAACTCTACTTTATGTGGATGTTTGGAGTACGTGTGAAATGGTCGGTTACGACCGGGAAATGACATTCTTAGGAGTACTCTAAGTAATTATCCAATTAAGGTATAACCTAACCTTGTGTAGCATGAGGAGCATCACTGTTGTTCCTCGGACATCCCTCTAGAGGTGTTCAAATTCGGTTCAGATAGGGAAGATCCTTAGTCTGGTCATTTGTTAGAAATCTGTTCTCCACTATGAACCTGTACGATTTCAGTTGTATCCTATATGTCATCATAGTATATGGTACTATGTTGGCTAAAATCGATACATTCACATGCGAAATGATTTTCCACACTATGCACTAGTAATAATATCAAATGGTTTCTGTGTATCAAGCATTTTTGGTTATCATAAGGATAAACCTAGTCTATGTGTGCATTTGCATTTTGTATGTGCCACGAGACCTTACGGTAGATTCATTTCCCAAAAAAACATTGCAATTTTTATTGCACATAACAAATATATCGAGTTTCTCATGCTAGCCCAAGGCTGACCTAGAGTTTATTTGTTTCCCTTTGACTCTAGGTGCTCATAATTTTCCATATAGGCATCCTAGTAGTCAGGTTCTAGTAGAAGCTTATTGGATCATATTGTCAAGTCTTAGTGGAAGCATCTTGAAGACTTTCTTTGAGGTTTTTTGTGGAGCTATCTTTTGGATCTGTAGTCTGTTGGATTTAGAGCTTTTGAGGTGTAGATAGAGCATCATTTGGATTCACTCTCTTTTACTTTTTGCTATTCAGTCCATCCAGTAATATGTATAATAGATATGTATACACTTTGATGTTGTAATCGTGTTGTAACCCAGATGCTGTATTAATGAAAATGTTATTTCTGTTTCATTGTATTGTTCTAAGTGTTATAATCCTAGGCGATGCGGATTCTAACATTTAAAATTCCAGCATTTGAGTACTTAGATTTATTAAATGTCAATTTTTGAAGGTTGAAAATCTGGGTTGTTACAATGTAGTATCATAGCTTTGGTTTATACAAAACTATGGGATATAACTCATTAGAGATAGGATTAGTAATACCCTAGAATGAGTAAAATCCAAGGAAATATCTAAATGGTTTGGTATTCCCTAAGATATGTCGTCTGTATGCCTTAATAGCATTTTCGTACTATTTACAGATTGTTGAAAATGAGTGGACGACGTGCACGAAATAGGGGGAAAATAGCACCACTATAAAGGGTCGCAATGCCATAGTAGTAGATAAAGTTGCCAACCAGGATCTGCCCCAAATGAATCTTCTAATTCTGAATAAGCATTATACGAATATGAAAGGAAAACAATACAAGGGTTCAGAAGATATTATGGAAGCTCAAGCATGGATCAATGCGTGTGATAAGATATTTAGAGAGTTAAGCCTGGAAGATAATCAGAAAAGGATATTAGTTACATAGCAATTACAGAAAGGAGCTGCGACCTGGTGGGAGGCCATTGTTCAAGATAAATCTGAGGATGGCTTTTCGTGTAACCATTTCAAAAAGGATCTTGAAGGACGATACATGCATTCAGTAGAGACTTCCAGGATATATCATGAATTTATGTACTTAAAACAAGGGGATATGTATTTTGAGGAATGATTGAATTAGTTTAATGAGCTATCTTGCTTTGGACAGAAGTTGATTAACAATCCACTAAGGAAGAATGAGAAATTTATTAAAGTAATGGAGCAAAAGTATCATGAAAGGATGACAAAGCATGTAAAGTAATCATTTGTTGATTTGGTGGACATAGGTTATAGATATGCTACTCCAGACAAGCAAAAGGTAACTAAGGAGAAGGTTGGCAGCAGTAATAGAAACAACAATAATAAGAAGAGGAAGTAAAAAAGTAAAGAAGCCAAGGTCAAAGAAATCAAAGAAAGGAACTCAGAAAAATCACTTGATGAAAGTTACTTGCTGCAACTGTCAGGAAAAGGGTCATTTAAAAATTAACTGCAAGAAGCCAAAGAAGCCAAGGGAGCAAGATTAGGAGGTTTTGAAGTGTTGCAATTATCAAGAGTTTGGCCACCTAAGTAAAGATTATCCTCAGGAGAAGAGAATGAATATGGTACAAGTTTATGCAATGGAAGATGATCCTTCAACCTCGAAGGATGTAAAAGGGAAAGGAGTGTTCGAAGGAATATTTTTTTTTTGCGATAAACTGATTAGAGTATTTTTCCATATCGGTGCTTCACACAACTTTATATCAAAAGAAACCATAGAAGAATTGAAACTTGAACCTGAATTCATTGACCAACCAATTTGTGTAACAAATCCAGTTAGAGGTTCCACGAATCTCTGTCTCTATTGTAGAAAGGTTCCTATTTATTATTCTCTTCATTAATGTCCTTTTAAATATTCAAAATTCATTAAAATAACTAAAATAAAATTTTTAAATTGGTTCTGATTTTCTGGGTTGTTACAAGTTCTAATAAATATTAGTGATAAATTTAAACTTTGGTAACATTAAATCATAGTAAAGAATTTGGTATGAATCTAATTTAATGTGATTAAATTGAATATAAACTAAATTAATAAGTTGATTTATAAATGGGAACTTAACTAGTATATTCTTAATGACGATACGATTTGAAACTTACAAAAATAGAATTTGAGTGTAAAGCTTTAGAATAAACAAGGTTTTGAATTAAGAATTAAAAAAAGATAGTTTAAGTGAAATGCTAATATATGTCAAGTGACCATGTATAACATATGGATTGTTTAAGTGAAATGCTAATATACGTTAAGTGACCGTATATAACATATGTTTACGTGATTTCTCATTTCAATTGTAAGTTAGTTATATTTGAATAAATGATAGGAGCCAAAATTAGAAAGAATAAATGAGTAGGGGACAGTCATATATATATATATATATATATAATATCTTCCATTTTTAAATCTTATAACGAATAAATGATTTAAAATATATTATTTCTCATATTTGAAAATTTCTGTGTATCTTTTGTTTTAAAAGAAAAGTCCAAGTATTTTCCTTGACGTTAAGATGGAATTGAGTGCTTAGTGACTTTGGGAATTCGTCTGACCAGCATTTGTACTAAATCCTATATGTATTAGATAAATATAGAATCACATTCTAGCTGCTTGAAAATGATTCTGGTGATGACTACAACATCATCGATATTTAATTTTAGGTTTTGAAAGTGAGAAGACATATAGTTCTAGTTGAGACATCGAGTTTATACGTGAAATTATTATGAGAAATGTCAAAACCTTTTAGCTATATATATAAACTATGTAGTTTAATGTGTATAACTTGATTAAATATATTAAATTGCCTGGTGTAACAAACCAGATTTTTGGTCGATTAATTTTAAAATTTTAAATTTATTTTAAATGTTGAGTTGATAATATAAATGGATTTTTATATGGAATCTATCAATTAATAATCGAATACGATTTTAATTTCAACTATATTGAATTATCGTAATATGAAAACGATTAATAATTAAATTCGAAGATAAAACTGAATCGAAACGATTCAGATGACCAGTATAAATTGTATTTGACTATAAATGATAATAATAATTTATTATCAAGCAAATAATTTTTTTGAATTTAATATATATCGATTTAAATTGATTTCTTCTTTATACGATCGAATGAGGCTTCAAAAAACTGTTTCGGTGTGTTCAAAACAGTGGTTTAACCCTAGAAATGCCTGCTATTGCATTTGAATAAGAGCTCGAAAACACAAGATATTTTAAATTAAATAAATTCATATCGGTTCAAGTTAATTTAAGGCCAACCAATATATTTTTATTTCTTCCTAAGTATACTAACTCAAGTACACAACATACCCTATACATGTGAATCACGCAGGACTAAAAATTAACAGAAGCACATGCCTTCTTCTAAATTTCGTTACCTATACCTGTACTTATATGAGAACGACTTCATTCTTATCTCTTTTCCCCTATGTTATAAATACACAATGATCCTCTTCCCCATTCCTTTATTTCATTTCATTTATTCCTCGTAAATTGAAATCAAAGCTAATTTGTTTTCCCTATTTCTTCAATTCTGGAAAATTCGAGGTTACCATTTCCTTTGACTCTTTTCTCAGAAACGTGAATTCCTTCTTCGTCTAACTCAAATCGAAGCCTTTCCACTGGCTTCCTGAAATCGATACCGTCCTCATTTTTTAAAAAGAAAAAGAAATGAATCATGATTTAATTGAAGTTGCGAGACCTCTTGTTGCATTATTGGGTGTGAGGTGCAAGAAAGGAAGCCATTCGATTGTTTCGAAGTTGCGATGGAGTTGGGTGTGATCGGTTTTCCCATAGATTTCGATTTTGACAGTGGCGAGTTTGAGGCGCTCGAATGAAGGAGGAGGCGCGACGACGACTTCTCGGTGGTACGTTGGTGGGACTCTGGAAGGGTTCTATGAATAATTATCGTACCTCTTGCCCACAGATGTTGAAGTCGCGAGTTAAAAAGATGATGTCGCGTTCAATTTTTTTTTTTGTTATTGGGAGGATTCAAGGTAAGTGATTGGGGTTTTGTGTTGAGCTGATTGGTGTAAGTAGTTTGAGAATATGTTGGTCGAAAAGGATAGTGGTGATTTCACTTGAGTTTGTGGAGGAGAAGAGGGATTGAGCGGGGCTATTTTGGCGTCACCTGGAGTGTGATTTTTGTGATCGGGGAGATGAAGTTTAGATCGATGGTTAAGGAAAGGGTTAAGCGACTGTTTAGAGATAAAGCATGACTAAAGTATAATTAATTAATTATTTTATTAACTGGTTAATAAACGTTTAATCCGTTTAAAATTCGTAACATAAATATATGTCGAACCATAATAGATTCAAGTGAAATGAATTTCATTGGCTTCACGTTGACAGAGGCCAAGCATACGAGTCAGATTGAAAGTTTTCACGTCTATTCAAATTAACTATGGAATTTTAATTTAGATCGACTATCATTCGATTTAAATTAAAATTTTATCGGATCTGCAAATAAAAATCAAAGTGAGTAAACTCACTCTCTGGATTCATTTATAATTTTATTATAAATAAATTTGTATTTTAAATCATTTTTATATGTTGTTTGTTGGTTGTTTGGATGCATTGAAATATTATTGTGGCTATTACACATATATTAGTTATATAGGCTTGGTGGTTGTGGCTATTATATATATATATTGGATATTTATCGCAGTATCATTAGTGGATGATCTTATGCGCCCCACAACACATATATATATATATATATATATATATGTATGTATGTATGTATTGTTGAAGTAGTTGAATTTATAAACAATGTTTATAAATGAAGGGAAATAAATTATCATTGGTTAATTTGAATTTTTAAATTAAAATTTGAACTTAAAATGGGATTGGGAATCGTTTTGAATAGGAAATGATGAAATTTATTACGGCGTTCGAAATGTAAGTTGAAATAAAATAAATCCATATGTAATTATGATTTGAATTCGACTACGTCGAATTTATAAATATAAATTATTTCTAGAAAGGATATTGGAATTTTATTAAATAGAAACAAATTATATATTTAATATGAAAATGGATTATATATTTTTATATAAGTTACAATAATAAAATATTCCAAAGAAGGAATTGGGTTTCCAATAGATTTTGAAATGGAACTTGTTTTAATGTATGAAACAAGGAAGTTTGATTTATAAACGGTGTTTATAAATCCAGTTAAATAAATCATTATTAGATAATTTAGAAGTTTAAATTTAAGTATGAATTTAAAAGTGAATTGGATTTTTTTTTTGAAAAAGGAATGACATATTTTATTCTAGAATTCCAAATATAAACTAAATTGAGAAAAACCCAACGGGTTTATAGTTGACTCAATTATATCGAATTTTATAAAGGGAATAAGAATTCAGTACGGAAGATTGAATTGTAAATAAATTTATAACTGAATTATGAAATAATCGACGATTAGATATAATCAAATATATTAAGTTGGATTGGGATAATTGGTTTAATATATATTAAAATATGTAAGAATGGAGTCGAAAATTATTAATAAACGAAGTTTAAATGTTTATATTTAAATATAATTAAAACGAGCTAGCAGCAACGCGGTAGATCATAATTTGACGTTTCGAAATTCAACTGGGTATATAGAACTCAATTTAAGTCAGAATTCTTTGAAACAAGAATTGTCAGGACTAATTGAATAATAGTTTTATAATGGAAGAGAAAAATACAGATTTCGTCTTATAGAATTTGATTTATGTCAAGATCAAATTTCCAGAAAAATAGAGCTATAATCGTTATTAAACCATAACAGTTTTATTTAAACTAATAGAAAGATTTTAAGCAAGTAAAAATTAGATTTTCATTAGATAAATCCAAACTTGAATTATAAAATAAATATGAACTCAAGTGAAGTAATGGATTGATTTTTGAAACAAAACCAGATATTTATTACTTAATAAAGTTAACTAGTTAGAGAAGGAATTATTTAATGGAGTTTTGGATCGAAATTGGACTTCAGATAAGTAAATGAGATTGTGAATTCATATGCGAAATAAAATATGAAACTTGAATTTACAATGGAAATTGATTGGTTATTAGCAAATTATAAAATATATATTTGAACGTGATATGTTCAAATAAAAAGTAAAATAGGCAAAAGAGCTAATTAGCGAATTGAGAAAAATGTTGGGTCGAGTTGGGATAAATTGGGAATGGTAGGATATATGTTAAGAAGGTTTGGATTGAAGTGTATGAGGAGATATGAGTTGAATGCCCGACAAAAGAGGTACGTATTTAATTTAATATGAGATTTTATGAGCGTATCTGGCAAGCCGCTTGGCTTTTTGAATGGAATGGGCCTAGAGAGGCGATTTGTAGTTGTACCGAGTGACCCGTTCAAAGGGGACGCTGGCAAAATTTTCCGAAAATTTAAGGAGATAGAAATGTTTAAGAAGAAAAGAAGATTTTTTCAAGTTACATGGGATGGCTCTGACTCATCCTCATTTGGTAGTGACAGTGACAACGACTCAGAACGAGCTAATGTATGCTTTATGGTAGACACAGACGAGGTATGTATTGAACTCACTTATCATGAGATTTTAGAAATTTGCATGGAGTTAGATGATAAGTTCAGAGAACAAAAGAAATTAAATAAAGAATACGTTGCTAGAACAAATAGTATGGAAATTGAAATTGGTTTATTAAAAGATGAGAAAACAATTCTAGAAGGGGAATCAGAGAATGCACAAATCAATTGTAAAGAGTTAACTTTAGAGAAGGAATCATTATCTAAAGATCTAGGAAAATTTAAACTAGAAAATAAAGATATCTTAGATAAAACATAGACTTATGTAGTAATTTAGAAGTTACATTATCTGAAATTTCCAAACTTAAAAATGTGAGTTAGAAAAGATTAGTGCTAATGTTTATAAATTTAATAAAGGAAAACAAAGTCTAGGTCAATTGATCAAAAGTTCAAAGCCATCTGGAAATAGAAATAGTTAAGGTTTCAAAAAGGATTCAAATACTAAAAACTATTTTATATAAAAAGGTAAAAGGCAAAAATACTCATAAAAAAGGTAGACTTAAATAAGAAAGAAAAAATATGGAATAAAAAGGTTGAATTACCTAAGGAGGTAAAGATATGGATTCCTAAATCTAATAATAAACTTATTAGGCAAAAGCATATTAAAGTTTCTTGCAAAATGTAGTTCATGATTAGAATGTTTTTAAAGGCCCCACACCCATATAGGTATGGCTACCTTCTTTGCCTAATATTTAGGACCCTAACGGAGGAAGTGGGTACCAATTAAAAATTCTTATCTTGTAGGTACCCAAACCAAGACAAAAAAAGAAGTGGATTTTAGATAGTGGCCACTCCAAGCACATGACGGGAAACAAGGACATGTTATCAAATATAACATATATGGATGGTGGCACAATTACATTTGGTGACAATTCAAAAAGTTACGTCATTGGAATTGGTGAAGCCATCTATATCTGTATATCCAAATCTCCCATTATTACTAATGTTTTATTAGTTAAAAATTTGAAGCATAACCTTTTAAGTATAAGTCAACTTTGCAATAAAGGATTTCAAATTGGCTTTGAAAAAGAAAAATGTAATATTTTTGATGATCACAAAATTTTAATTTTTGAAGGGTCTAGAAATAGAGACATATACGTTTTAAATATGAAAATAAACCAAATTCAGATTTATGTCTAACTTATAATCATGATGATCCACGGTTATGGCATAAAATATTTTTTCATATAAATTTCTAAGTTATTAATAAACTAGCTAAAAATGAACTAGTTAGAGGTTTACCGAAAATTAATTTTAATGTAAGTAATTTGTGTGAAGCTTGTCAAATCGGTAAGTTGAAAAAAAGTCCATTTACGTCAAAGAATAATATTTCCACAAAAAAAAACATTAGAGCTATTCTATTTAGATTTATTTGGTTCTACCCAAACTCGTTCATTAAACCATAACAAATATGTTTTTGTAATAGTAGACGACTTTTCAAGATATACATGGACTTTATTCTTCAAACATAAAAGTGATACTTATGGAATATTTAAGATTTTTTCCAAATGAATAATGAATTAATTAGATCTAAAAATAAAAAATATTCGTGGTGATCACGGAGGAGAATTTGAAAATGAACTATTTAATGATTTTTGTAACAAGAAGGGAATAAGTCATATTTTTCTATCCCACGAAAGCCATAACAAAATGGTGTTGTAGAAAGAAAGAATGGAACTTTACAAGAATGTGCCAGAAGCTTGTTAAATAGTAGTGGTTTACCAAAGAATTTTTGGGCTGAACAGTAGCAATAGCTTGCTATGTATTAAATAGAGTAACACTACAATCGATGACAAAAAATACATGCTTTGAAATGTTTTACAGAAAGAAACCTAAAGTATCATATTTCAGAACTTTTGGTTCCAAATGCTTTATATTAAACACAAAAGATAATTTAGAAAAATCGATCCAAAAGCCAACGAAGGAATTTATATTAGCTATTCGGATTGAAGTCAAGCTTATAGAATCTTTAATAAAAGAACTAATACGATTGAAGAAAGATTACATGTTTCTTTTGATGAAAATTTTCTAACAAATAATTCTTATGAAGAAGAAGAAACAGAAATTTAAAATACTACTAATTCAAATAATAATGAAACATCAACTATTTTAAGATCACCTCCTCGAATCTTAAAAGATCATACTACAAACAACATAATAGGTGATATAAATTCAAGAGTATCTACTAGACATCAACACAATCAAATGAATCATATTGCCTTCATTTCTACTTTAGAACCTAAAAATTATAAAGAAGTTGTGAATAACGAATCATGGATTTTAGCAATGTTGCAGGAACTCAATCAATTTGAAAGAAATGAGGTATGGGAACAAATACCTAGACCAATAGATCAATCAGTAATTGGAACAAAATGGGTCTATAAGAATAAGGCAGACGAAACAGGAAATATAGTTCGTAACAAAGCTCGTTTAGTTGCTCAAGGTTACAATCAAGAAGAAGGGATTGATTGCGAAGAAACTTTTTCTCCAATAGCTCACCTGTAACGACCTGCCCTTTTTAACTGCTTCAAAGTCGGTAATTAAACCAACTCGAACCATTCAAAAGGACAGTTTGTTATTGCTTATGATGTTGAAATACAAATCATCACAAAATTTCAGACACAGAACACATAATATCTCACCACGGAAGTAAAATTTATACAAAAACTTTAAAATTACATAATATCAGAGTACAAAAAAATATAGGTACAACGGGAGAATGAATATAGAGTCATACTAATATTTGGTAATAAACAGAGATGGTCATGACTACACATGACATAGTAGATGGATGGTGGATCTCCAATGAGCCTCAAGCTACAACTGATATATCTCCAACTGGAATACTTGGTCTAACCCGGGCATTTTGCAAGGAATAAAACAAACAAAATACTCGAGTCATGACTAACAGTCTCATATAAGCGAATTAGCTCAAATGAAGTGTTCACTGAAATGTACAATAACTTAAAGGATGTTTGGGATTCCCATCCTCTAAGGATCCGCGGAACTAATATCTATATAATAATATGCTATTATTGTAATGTCTATTCATTAAAGTAAATATAATGAAAATAGCGTAAGCGAGATTACCATATTACTCTTACGCAGTTTATAGGCATCACAGTCTATACAGTACCATAAATTCACCGCACTGGTGTTATCAGAGGGCATTCCATAGAAAGCAACACTAAATCAAAATCGTATGGGCTCGTATGAGATAAATATGACAAGGCACTTGAGGCAATACCCAGGGTAGGATTCTACCGGTTGCACTTCCGGACCGGTGGCAACGCATAGCAGCCAATACCGCCCACCTCGGAACACACTCCCAAATCAAAGGGGCGCTCCAAATCAATCACATAGTAATAGAGATGGTAACGAAGAAGCATGTCCGATATGAGGTGCGACCTCAATTAGTCACGGTATAGCTCCTGTTTTAGTCATTTTATTTATGACCCGAAGGTCAAGGCCATTTCGTTATCGTTCGTCTTCTTCGACCTAGTAGTCGCCTCCAAGCCATCTTGTTGTCGTTCCGATACTCCATCACGTACATAGTTGTTAAAGTTGTATCGGCACTAACAAAGAGTATGCCACTTACTGACTCCGGTCTCTTTAACAACCGAACGCATACATTTTCCTTTTCACACCATGGCCATTATATTTTAAAAGCATATTTCAAGTATCGCAAACCGATTTACTTCAAGTATTGCCCCTAAATCAGTTTCTCAAAACATTTGTCATTGGTTCGATTTAAGACCATAAAACCAGTATTCACCATTTCTTTATCAACCATTGGGTTTTAAGTTTCAAATTCCATGAAATATTGTTATTTCTTGAAATCCTTTATTTCACCCTTTTGGATTCACTAGACTGGATTGGAAATATATTTTTACCCAATTAAAAATATATTTAGAAAGTTAAGTTTTGTAAATAGTATATATATTGAAAGTAATGTATAAACATATGTATAGTTGGAAAAATATATGTATATTAAATTGAAAGTAATACATAAACATATATATATACATACATATTTATATATATAGTTGGAATAGTATATGTATATTAAACTGAAAGTAATGCATAAACATATTTATAGTTGGAAAACTATATGTATATTAAACTGAAAATCTTGTATAAACATATATATAGTTGTAAAAGTATTATAAAATTCATATAGTTAAAGTAATCAAACATTTTATAGAAAAATATTTGCAAAATCAAGTAATAAGGAAAATTGAAATTCTATTCAAATAATATTGATCCAATCCAAATCCAAATCCATGTCTCATAATTTCTTTTCCCAACAAAATTTCACATTTAAACAAAATTCACGCTTATTTGGTTCAGTTTCAATACTTCATGGTAAAAACGATTTCAAACCAATGTTTACCTTGGGTTCGACATATCCATTTCATATAATAAATTCCCAAATCACTTTTAGCTTCAGCTATAAATCAAAATGTGATATGTTAAGTTCTAACTTGTTATCAAACTTGAATTCACCATGACTTAAATAAATATATCCCTTTTTATGCTTGAACTTCATACTTTTTTTTAATAAATCCTTCTTGTATTTACATGGTGAAAATTCATTAATAAATCATATATCAAAATAAGTTTGGGAAAATTTGTCAAATCTTTTAAAATCCCTTACATTCGATCATTAAATTCAAAATTGGTCACATTACTAAATTCATTATATGAACATAAAGTTAGAAAGGATTTATTTAAATAAATTAAACTTGGTGTTAACTTGCAACAATCGCTTTAAAACTTATTTAATACAAACTGGATTTCATAAAAGTTTCAAGTAATTATTTGAACAAAATTACTTTTCAAACTTTCTTTACGCTATATAGAGGTTTTCATTAAAATTTCAACTTACGAAATCGATAAAATAATTTGAAAATATTTTTATTTTATTGACCACGGTGTTCATATAAAATTTTCTATCCTATTGTCAAGTGATACGGATATTTATCATTTCAATCCGTTTTTAAAAAATATTCGAATCCCGGGTATGTATCATTTCAACCCGCATCCCAACCAATTCGAATACACAAGGGGTTCGGGTATGTATCATTTCAACACGTAATGGTTTCTAATTAAAAGGGGAACTTTCATGGTGAGAACAATAAACATAGCATGTCAAGCATACATCCATCGTGTCATATGAGGTAACAGTGTGTGTTGCACGTGCACGACAACAAAGCAAACTAATCTAGAGCAATCCTAGCATTTCATTCAACATTTCAAGTATTTAATTCACTTATTCAGAAGTTAGTCGCAAGTGAGGGAAACTCACCTTCCACTGCAATTCGGACGATGCAAAAATTAAACGAAAAAGGTGACGGCACGATGACGATAATGAATGAAGGAGATCAACTACCTAAAATAAATTAGGTGGCACGATTTTACTAAAATAATATATTTTTCAAAGTCAAGCATAAAATTGATTCTGTCAAAAACTTACAATACTATGTCACTGTAAGGACTCAAACTAGTGACCTCCTAATGCTAAGACCAATGACATACCACTCACCAACAATAGCTTCTTGGTAACAATTGGGAACGTAAAGAAAATGAACCAAACTATTCATGCATATATTTTTACTTGTCAAACCAAATAGCAAATGATTAATGCATGATACTTCACAATAGATATGGGCGCATTTCTTTTCTCTTCTAAATGCAGCCTGCATATGCACATTTTTTTCCTTATTTTTTTAATGTGCTTAAGCATGCACTAACATAATTTTTTCTCTATACATTGATATAGGAACCTTCTTCCAAGACCTCCTCTTCCATACAAATACATGCAAGTTCCATGGTCTTATCCTAGCATGCACAAACAAAATGTATGCAATTTTTTTTTCTTTTCATGTTGCCACTAACCTATGCAAAAGCCTAAACATATAATTATTATGCATGGCAATACTTGTCCAAGGTAAAAGGAACTAGTGATAACATAAACAAACTTAACAGTGTACTAAAATGGACAGGCTTCAAAGTCACATAACACAAGTTCTACATATACAAATGAAGGAAAAAGAACAATTTCTTACAGAACAGCCAAACAGAATGGTGCAAGGATCTGCATTGAAGCTTTTAATAGCTCATCTTTTCCTTTTTCTTTGTAACTTATGCAACCTGGTGAGGGAACAGAGGCTCACGGGATCGTCGAGGTTTGTGCTGGGATAATTGGCGGCGTCCAGGCAGGTTGGCGGCGACGGACTATGAGGTTACTGGGGTTGCTCTTCGGCAAAACGGCACAATTCAAGTATAATAATTTATTTTTCGATGGGTTCGATTTGGATCAGAGAAAGAGGGGGACCAGCTTCTGGTTGGTGGCGAGAGGCCGGAGTTCCGACAGTGGTGATTGGAGGTCGATGTGATGCCTTAGATGAAGGACCTACGGTTTGAGGTAGAAAGTTATGGAGAACAGCAAATGGAAGAGGAAAGACATTGATCCGATGGTGGACGGAGAGTGCGGCGCCTCGATGGTGCTCCGACGGTGAAAACTTTTGGGGAGGAGGTGAAAAGGTGAACGCTGGAATGGGAGAAAAGTTTAGGTAGTGAGGTTTTGAGGGAGAGAAACGTTGATTCCTTTCTTTTCTTTTATTTGATTATTGTATCCCCCTTTTAAGTTCGGTCTTAATTTGGAGAGGGAAGAAGTTTTTCTGCGAATTAAAAGAGGAAGGTATGGCCTTGGAGATGAGCAAAGCGGACAGAATTCAGAAAGAGAGTGCCACTTGTTGATTTCAGATCTCGCATTTAAAACAAGTGTCCATTAACGTATATTTTAATTACAATTTATATTTACTTAATTTTACTATCTTTGAATTAAAATTTTCTTTTTCTCATGATGAAAGAAACCCATGTATATGTGCTCAGTTGTAGCAGACAAACAAGAAACAAACAATATTTACAAACAATTCATTATTCCACTTTTGCAGTTTATGACTTAAAGTTAAAGGTTCAAGTCGATAAATGATCGAATTTCCAAAAGCAAAAAGTAGCATTCCACCTAAAATTCTACAAAATAATTTTAGGCAAAGTTCGTATGGATTCCGAGGTCATTTCAGTACGAAACTATTTATTAAATATCTAATTAAGTTGATGCAAACCGAATAAACTTGCTCATTTTTCTGCAGAATTAATCGTCTTGCTATATCCAGGTAGGCACATCTCAATTATAAAATTCCACAATTTCATATACATCTAAAAAAAATCATTATTATTAGTGAAATACCGGTTATCGCTACCTCAAATCAGCCATATAAAATGATCTAATCAGAACAAGTAAACTTGGACGTTTTCGTTCTATAATTATTTAGATTACTATTCAGTTTAAGAAATATTGTTTTTAATCGATTCATGTTTGTTTCAATATAAATTCTAGATTAGTTATCGTTTTTAAATTCTATATTTCAACACAACATACATGTTTAGGTTAGATTTAGAAATCAAATCCATACCTTTCGAAGTATTTCAAGTTTCTCACTCGAATTCTAATAACTTTGAAATTAAAAATGACTAAATTATCGGTTCGTTACATTCTCCCCCACTCAGCGCTTTTCGTCGTCGAAAAGGAACGTCGACAAAATCATACCTAACTTATCAAATCTTTCTAAAACTATAACATATTAGAAAGAACATTTAGTTCTAGGTTTTTAAAGCTCAAAATTTTCTAATGCCCAGATTTACGGAAAATTTCGGCAGCACCTCCCCTGCACGGTTCGATTAGGAAAATTTTCCCGTATACAAAATCACAAAATATACATCTCATCTATACGATGAGGCATCCCTAAACAGGGAAAACGAACACAAAAACCCAAATACGGTATTAAATCCGAGATACATAACTTATGTTGCGTTTTAAAGCGTATAAGCTTACTATTTATAGCATTTGAAGCAAAAAAGCAAACTTCATAAGCTAAGCACGCCATTGCAACCTACTAAAACACTTGAAAATGCATGAGAACAAGCATATAGAACAAAGATAATATATATAACATACATACCGTAAAAATAAACATATGTAACAATTGCATATATGATATTCCAACAATAAGTAAATGGTTCCAATACAAGTTTTGTAACACCCCGTATTTTCTATTAACGTTATAGTAACGAATTAAACAATACTTAATTTAAAATTTGAGAATTAAGGGAAATGGGTTACACCATTGTGTTCGTCTCGGAATTCTGGTTGAGATAGAGTCTGAGTTTGCGTAAATTGGACTTCGTATGAAGAAGTTACGACTGTCGGAAGTTTCCAGAAAATTCAAATAAATTCAAACAGCTCGAAAACAGATTCAAAATTCAAATCAAAAGTCAGAAGCGGGCTGGGTTGGAAAATTCCCGCCTAGGACCCAGGTCGACCAGGGGGTCAACCCTAGTGTCAACCTCCCCTCTATAGGTCGGGTCAACCTAGTGGTCGACCTAGGGGTTGACCTGCCCCCCCAGGCAGATATGAAAGATGACGATTTTGTGACTCAATGCTGAGTCATTAGGGCTGAGGTGTCACTCTGTCTTGACTGAATGGCTGTGGTTTACTCTGGGATCATCCGACGGCTATAATTAAACTGAAATTCTATATAAACAACCCAATGATCAACCTAAAAATCACACAAAAATAATCCTGGAACTATCATGCCGTCAATAGAGAACTTGGAGTAGCCGTCACCAATTCAAAGACAAGACAAGAACCTAAATCAAAATCAAATTAAAAGTAATCAAATTCAACGATCTACATCAAAGGCGAGCTTACTAATTTCAGAATTCATATTTCAGAAATCAAGAATTCCTTTTTAGTTTGTAAGTTGGTTATTACGTAGATTTAAACGTTCTTTCAAATGAATCATGACATGTTGTAATTCGAATATAGAATGATGCTTATGTATAAGATAAACAAAGTTTGATTCTCATTTATCTTAAAGTACTGTTGCGATTGATCATGTCTATATGCTTGTGGTGATGAACATATTTTATGTTATTGGAATCTATTATGATTGGGTAATGGATTTATTATGCCAACTAAATGGTGAAACATGTCATGTTATAATTTGGTGGTTATGTAATGACCCGGATATTTGACGGTGTAATAATTAACTTGTTTAATTATTTAAATAATGGATATATTATTTAATCGACGACGTTAGAACTTATAATTATATTATAATTAAAACCGAGCTCGAAATGGCGCTGCAGTTCGTAATTTGACGATTCGAACTTCAACTGAGTGTATAGGATTCGTTTTAAATCGGATTTCTGTGAAATAAGAAACGTGCGGAGCTGGTGGAGTATATCTTTCTAGAGGAAGAGAAAAATTAGGATTTCGTTATGTGGATTGAGAATTATGTCCAAATCAAATTTTAAAATAGTCGCTATAGAATCGTTTATCGACTGTAACGAATTATTCGATATAACTAGAGATCGGGTTTGAATTTAGATAAGGTTCTTTTGGGAAATAGTGATAATTTAATTTTTAGAATTTTACTGTAATTTTTAATTAATTTAATAAGAGACTTTTTATTTGAAGTATTTCGCACCCTGAAATCAACATTTTGAAGTTTCATAATATGAGTCCACCTACCGATATTATTATATTTTTTGGATCGTGAGACGGTGTTGATCACAACGGTATATATATTTCAGTCAGTAGCGAGATATACATGTATGTATGATCATATATATGTTATACAAACTCAGAAGTATACAGCTAAGTGCATGTCACGGCAAAACTGAAAACACGTCCTACCTACCCCAAGTTACAAGAGCCACATACATCACCCCTTGGACCATGTTTCTCCACGTCCTTCTTATTAGAAAATATCTTAGCAAAACCCAACTACTCTTCGTTATAAATAGGACTGAACTCTCCCCGTTATGACCTAATTTACTTTTCAATAGCTGTAGTTTTTGGGCCGCCACCCTCAAATAGAAAACGCGAGCTTCATACTTCAAAAATCCTCAAACAAATGAAAATAAATTCCTAAAATCAAGTGAGATGTATATCCGAGTTTCTGGGCTCATTCTCCTCACGCCCGTATGAATATTCATGGGTTCAGGAGCGTTTCTATTTGCTACCTCGCAAGAGCCGAACACCTAGGGCATGGGTTTTCCTGGATTCAAGGCATCAGTTTGCGGGTTGAAGCACAGCAGTGCGACGGTGTTTGAAAACCCGATGGGAAGAATGTATGCGAGTTTAGCAGTGGTGACGTACGGAGGAAGATGTTGGAGTGAGTTGGCGTGAGGAGCAGTATGGGTAGCGTAGTGAATACCGAAGTAAAACAGCAGAAAGTGATTGGCAGTGGTCTCTTAGTGGATGAAGGAGTGAAATGGCGGAGGACGTATGGAAGGGTGCCTTGTATGGTTTCAGATGTGAGGAACTGTGGAGTATCATGTAAGTTCAATTCGTTTTGTTTTGTTTTTGGGTAGCAAAGTCTGGAGATGGACTCCTATTTGTAACGCAAGAAAGCTTGGTCACTTGAAGACTAAAGGAGGCATGCTTGCTTGTTAGCAGATGGAAGGGAGTCCATTTCATTGTACAACAGTTTTAAGGTGGGCACAAGGATGAAAAATGGGGCTCGTTTGTGGCTAGCTCATCAAGACGGAAATTAAAAATAGTTTAAATAAATGTGGAACATGTTTTTACTGAAAGTGGAAAAGGTGAACAACGGACGGAAATGTTTGGGAACTAACGGTGGTAATACTTTGTGAAAATGGAAAAGAAAATGATGAGATGTTGAACTGATTTTCTAGTCTGAGATTGAAATGAAGAATAGGCAGTGTAAATGTGAAGCAGCAGGGAGTGACGGGTTTAGATGGAGGAAGAAAGGAGTGCGGGTCCGATGTTTTATGTGACGGCCCGCCCCGCACCAGCCTGCATTTCCTCCGAAAGTGCGCTGTACACATGCCCGACTAGCACAAGACGGACGTCAAGAGAAAGGAAAGAAGAGAATGAACTAATAAAAAAACCTGTAGAATGTCTCACAGCGCATGGAATAAAATATAATAATAGCATACTTGACACAAAACAGGCGAGACAGTGCATAAGCTGATAACTAAAATCAACATCAATCATCAAAGCAGCGGAAATCCAAATACAGCTTATTACAATTTTCCTAATTTACTGTCTCTAAGCAAAAGAAAGCTGAAGTAGAAGATACACCAACAATGCCCAAGCAGTGATCTTCAACAACACAGGGAGAATACTATATATATTACGTGGAAGCCTCCTGCTCGTCTCCGGATCATCTACCCGTGCATCACCAGCTAACCTGTCTCTAGTCTGCTCGTGTGAGCACCCAGAGTAATAAGAGGAGACATAAAACTCTGGGTCAGACATAAAGCCTGGTATGAGCGATAAGCATCTAAACAGAGTAATAACAGGTATACTAAACCATACCTGAACCTGGACCTGCAACCAAAGAGTTAGTACCACATACCGTACAATGCTCTAAGGTGCCATAATAAATAGTGTAAGAATACGGGGGTGGGGTGTGCATGTCACAATGATAGCAAGCAAATCATCCATAGCAACCATCCTCACATCTCTCATTCAGTGCATAAAGCATACGACATCTACCACTTTGGAACACTAGACAAACTGAGGTAACGACGAATTCCGACTTGTAGAAACCCTGCTGTGACCAAGCCAAACACTTGGAGTCATGACCAAACATTTCAATGACCCACTTCATTGGTCGTAGCCCTTGGTTCTACCGATGCCATAATGGCCCTGAATCCGCCTTCGTACCTCCTACCATAGTGGTCCAAAGCTATAGACGTCGATAACCCCTTAGCACGCGTCCCGCAGCAAAGCCTAACCATGAAGCGAACTCGTTGATTCCCATATGAATCTTGAGCTCTAACTTCTCATTTGGACTTCCTTTGCATCTCGGGTTTGGTCGAATTGGAGTTGGTCTTCAGAAGAGTCATCACGAAGTAGTAAAAGTACACGTCCAGTTCCCCATGCTCGGTTCGGTTCGGTGCTCTCCCTCATGCGGTTCGGTTCGGTGATTCTGAAGCGGTTCGGTTCGGATACCCCATAGCTTGAATGTATCCGTCTCCGTCTTGTTAGCATCAGTTCGGTTCGGGTATTGCTCTCGGTTCGGTTCGGAATATGGTATCCATGCTCCTCTTTCTTCCACTTCAGTCCTCCTTGTTCCTTCCGATCCCACGCTATGCCCCTCCGATCCGACCAGGCCTTCCTTGTTGCCTCTTCACGTCATGCTCCAGAAAGTACCACGCCCCGGTCCGGTTCGGATATGTCCGATCCGATCCCCTACCCGATCCGATCCGGTTAGATACCCTGCAGTTTTCTGCAACTTTCCAGCAACTGTTTATACGCCTCTCGACGGCGTTTTCGACCAATCTAACTATTGAAATCAATCACAAAGCATACCAAAGAGTCATAGCAACATATAACAGCAACCACAAGCAACAAACAACAATTTAAATGAATCAAAATGGATCAAAAGTGGCTAAAACCTCACATTTTCTTATAATCCATCTTAATCATGTTTAAGCATACGATTAGCAAAACACATCGAAATTAACCCAAATTTCTAACAGAGCCTTAAAACATTATTTTAGAATTTTAAGAATTTTTCCAGAATTTATTTACGTATAAATTCGCTAATCTTCACTAATTACCCTTAATCACCGTAATTAGTGCAAAAACTATGCAAATCACTCACCTTGGCCACAAATGAAACACCAAATCTGAATTACTCTCTGTTTGGTTCGAATTCCTATGTATAGCAGCAGCTCCAACCTTGCTTTGTTGCTATTTGGCCTTGTTTTGATGTAGTTTAGGCTTAATCTTCGCTAAAAATGTGTTTTGGGGTGATTTTAGAGGATGGAAGCCATTACCAATGTCTCAGGAAGGTTTGTGGCGGCTCAAAACTGAAATGAAAGTGATAACCTAACCCTAATCAGTCCTCCTATACCTCTAAACCCGAAATTCCCCTGTGGGCCTAGCTGCTAATCACCCGGTTAAGCCCAATTAAGCTGTTTTTCACCGTCTGAAACTTGTTTCAGCCATATCTCCCAAACGGTAAGTCCGTTCGGCTAATGTGACCACTCTACGGAAAGAGAAACCATCATCCGAAGCTAATGGAAGTGGTTTCAGGTAAAAATTCCTTCCCAGTCAAAAGTTATGGCCAAAACAGTGCCAACTAGGGGTAAAATGGTCATTTAAAAATCGAGAAAAATCATGAACATGGGAAATGACCCCAATAGTCGTCTCCCAAAGTTACATGACCATACGGCTTCGTATGTGAAAGAAATAAATATCCTACGATCCTATGATGCGTAGAATACGGGTCGTTACACTCTCCCCCCCTTAAGAAATTTCGTCCCCGAAATTCCTTAACCCAAAACATACAAAGGATCCCGCATGCCTACCAACCACATACAACAATCAAACATGCAAAACAAGCAAGCAAGCCTATCCTAGCATGCGGAAAACTAAATCGAAATCAAAATCTTACCAGGCAAAGAGTTCTGGGTGTGCCTTCCTAATGTTCTCCTCTGTCTCCCAAGTACAATCATTCTCGTCCTCGCCCCACTGAACCTTGACTAACTTCACCGCCTTCTTCGAAGTTTCTTCATGTCGTGCTCGACAATACGGGCCGGCTTGCGGTTCCCAACCGCCTCGGGTTCTACTTCGAAGTCCTCTAACTGATCAGGTGAAATAGTCATATCTGAGTCGTGAACGAATTTCCTTAGTTGGGAAACATGAAATATGTTGTGAACTCCTGCCATCTTCTCTGGTAAGTCAATTCTATATGCCAAATTCCCGACTAGCTCAAGAACAGGGAATGGGCCAACAAATCTTGGTGCCAACTTGCCTCTCCTGCCAAACCGTATTACGCTCTTCAACGGAGAAATCTTGACAAACACCAAGTCGCCAACGGAGAATTTTAAGTCTCTTCTCCTCTTATCAGCATAACTCTTCTGCCTATCTTGGGCAGCCTTCATTCGTTGTTGAATGATCTTGATCTTATCTGAAGTTTCCCTCACCACATCTGGTCCAAGCACAAACTTCTCGCCAGTCTCTATCCAACATGATGGTGAGTTGCATGGTCTTCCGTACAAAGCTTCAAACGGAGCCATACCGATACTGGATTGGTAGTTATTATTATATGCAAACTCTACTAGATGCAAATGGTCATCCCATGATCCACCAAAATCCAATATACATGCTCTCAAGAGATCTTCCAAAATACGGTTCACCCTCTCCGTCTGACCGTCGGTCTGAGGATGATATGCGGTACTGAGATGTAACTCTGACCCTAGAGCCTCTTGTAAGCTCTTCCAAAACTCACTAGTGAACAACGGGTCTCGGTCACTCACAATGCTTTTAGGTATTCCATGAAATCTCACTACCCACTTCATATACAATTATGCTAACTTAGCTGCCGTTCTGGTCGATTTGACTGGTATAAACCTTGCGCTTTTAGTCAATCGATCTACAATCACCCAAATGCTATCATGTCCCGATCTAGTCCTTGGTAAACCATCGATGAAATCCATCGAGACTTGCTCCCATTTCCATTCGGGAATTTCCAATGGCTGTAACAATCCACTAGGCTTCTTTTGCTCGGCTTTAACTAGCTGGCAATTCATGCACTTGGATATAAACTTCCCAACGTCTCTTTTCATCCCTTCCCAGTAGTAAGTCTGCTTCATATCTCGATACATCTTATTACCACCGGGGTGTATAGTTAGCTTTGAGTGATGACATTCTCTAAGCACTTCATCTCTCAATCCATTGACATTGGGTACAACAAGCTTTCCATTCTTTCTAAGCCATCTATCTCGATCAAGCCCATACTTGTTCATCTCCTCATCGATACTCATCTCTAACTTGGAGATGATTTCCAATAGGTTAGGATCGTCCCTCTGACTAGAGCCGATCCGTTCAATCAAAGTGGGTCTGATCGTCAAACTTGCTAACATTTCTGGATCCAATTCGCACTTTGGTCTGAAATCAAACCCCGCGATAAACTGCAGTTGCTTCCATTCAAGGAACATAGCCCCTAAGCTGGCATGTCTTCTACTCAATGCATCAGCCACCGCATTGCCCTTTCCCGGTGTATATGCGATGTCAAAATCATAGGAAGCTAAGAACTCTAACCATCTCTACTGACGGAGATTCAGATCTTTCTGAGAGAAGAGATACTTTAACGACTTATGGTCTGTAAATAGCTCAAATCTTTCTCCCAAGAGATAGTGTCTCCACATCTTTAACGCGAACACGATCGCTGCCAATTCTAAATCATGGGTAGGGTATCTTCTCTCGTGCGGTTTCAATTGCCGACTTGCGTAAGCTACGACCCTACCGCCTTGCATCAATACAGCACCCAGTCCGGTACCACAGGCATCTGTGTATACCGTCATCTCTTCATCCCCCTTAGGAATGACTAACACTGGTGCGCTTGCCAACTTGTCCTTTAGACTTTTGAATGCATTCTCGCACCTTTCATCCCAGACAAGAGCTTGATTCTTCTTGGTCAACTGGGTCAATGGTGCTGCTATCTTGGAGAAGCCTTGGATAAACTTACGATAATATCCCGTTAATCCCAAGAAACTTCTTACATCTGTTGCATTCTTGGGCGTAGGCCAATCTTGTACCGTAGCCACCTTTGCCGGGTCCACGGCAATACCATTCTCTGATACAACATGGCCCAAGAACCTCACTTCCCTCTTCCAGAAGTGACACTTAGAAAACTTTGCTCTCAATTGGTGTTTTCTCAACACCTCCATCACTATTCTTAAATGTCCCTTGTGTTCTTCCTCTGTCCTCGAGTAGACCAAAATATCATCAACAAACACAAGGACAAACTTATTCAACTGATCTCTGAATACCCTATTCATAAGATCCACAAAATATGCTGGGGCATTGGTCAGCCCGAATGGCATGACCAACCACTCATAAAACCCAGACGGCGTCCGAAATGCCGTTTTAGCTATACTCTCAGCTTCCACTCTAAGCTGATGAAAACCTGTCGCGAGATCCAACTGAGAAAATACTCTCGCGCCACTCAACTGATCAAACAAATTATCTATCCGCGGTAGAGGATACTTGTTCTTCCTCGTCACTTTATTCAACTCGCGGTAGTCTACACACAAACGAAGGGAACCATCCGCCTTGGTAGCAAACACAACTGGTGCTCCCCATTCAGAAACACTCCTTCTGATAAATCCCTTCTTCAAAAGATCGCTGACTTGCACCTCGAGCTCTCGATGCTCCCTTGGTGCCATACGATGAAGTGGCATCACTATAGGCCTGGCATCTTTTACCAAATCAATACGGAACTCAATCTCTCGGTGTGGTGGAAGTCCGGTCACTTCTTCGAAAACATCCGGATACTGGCCAACCACGGGCAAACCTGACAACTCACTATGCGGAATGTCGAGGGAGTTTAGAAAACTAGCCAATACCCCCTTACTGGGTAGACCACCAAACACTACCCTCCGCCCATCATCCGCTCTAGCTGTCACCAACAAGCCCTCACAGTCTACCACCACCCCGTATCTTTGGAGCCAATCTACTCCCAAAATAATGCCAAACCCAGTAAAGCCCAAAACAAAGCAATCACAAACAAACATGCATCCATGACTCGATAAGACCACATTACGACAAATCATGCTAAGGCTAGTCGAACCACCAATCGGGTTCGTCACTATTAAAGGTCTATCGACAATTTCGGACTCCAATCCCAACCTATCTACCAGGTCACTAGATATGAAAGAACTGGAAGCTCCGGTATCAAACAAAACTCTAACAGGAACATCATAAACAGAAAGCATACCTTGAATGACGACATTCTTTCCCTTCTCCGCCGCAGTTGGGGCATTCGACGAAGAAGGAATAGCATTAATGGCATATGCTTTCACCATTTGCTTTTCTTTAGGGGGCTGTGGACACTTGTCCTTGTGATGTCCCATTTGGCCACAGTTGAAGCACTTCCTATCCGCTGGCTTGGCCTGACAATTACTAGCATAATGGCCCTTCTTACCACAGCTGAAGCACTCCACATCTTGCTTATTCTTTTTCTTCTGGCCGTCCTTAGCCTGATTCTGCTTTCTCTTATTCTGAGAACCACCTTTGCCTCCACCACTAGCTTGTGGCTTTGGCTCATCTGCGGATGCAACCTCAGTCTTCGACTTAGGGTAGAGACTTTCCGATCTTAACGCTTTCCCCACAATCGATTCAAACGTCTCATCGATGTGGTTAATAAGTTTTTCCCCCAAGTACTGATCCAAACCAGTTATGAATTTCTCATTCTTTTTCTCGGCAGTATCAATAAGAGATAACCCATATTTCGACAAAGTGTCAAATTCAGCAATATACTCCGAGACAGCTCTGCCATTCTGCTTGAGCTCCAAGAACTTCTTAAACAACATTGACTTCTGAGCAGCTGGAATGAACTTCTCACTAAAGCGAGCCTTAAACTGCTCCCAAGTAATCTGGTCTTCGGGAGTAGCTGCCTTTATAGCATTCCACCAATTCATTGCCCGCCCTTGCAGCTGACGGGACGCTAGCTTTCTCTTCATCGCATCCTCGATACCCAAATCCTCGAAGATACGTTCGCAACTATCCACCCAATCCTGAACATCCGTAGCCGACTCCGTTCCGTGGAACGGCTTCCCACCAAGGCTAGTATAATCCTTATTCAGCTTGGCTAAGTCGACTCTTGGCGCCTGCACCATTGGACCACCACCATTCCCACCATTGGGAGCTGCCCTCTGTACATCTCTAAGCATCTCTCTCATGAGGTCAGTAAACATCGTCCTCATGTCAGCAGCATTCCCATTATTGGATCCCCTACCAGCACCTCTAGTATATCGGCTCATCGTCAATCTGAAAAAGGAAACGATTAACGACTCCATAGTGGTGCTAGTGCAGTACGACTTCATCCTTATACTACTAATAGTATATATATATATAGCTTTTAAAAACCAAAGTAATCACAAATACTCTCTCTCGTATACGTGTATTATCTCTCCCTGATAACTTCCCTTGGTTAACTACGCAACCTAGAGCTCTGATACCAAGTGTGACGGCCCGCCCCGCACCAGCCTGCATTTCCTCCGAAAGTGCGCTGTACACATGCCCGACTAGCACAGGACGGACGTCAAGAGAAAGGAAAGAAGAGAATGAACTAATCAAGAAACCTGTAGAATGTCTCACAGCGCATGGAATAAAATATAATAATAACATACTTGACACAAAACAGGCGAGACAGTGCATAAGCTGATAACTAAAATCAACATCAATCATCAAAGCAGCGGAAATCCAAATACAGCTTATTACAATTTTCCAAATTTACTGTCTCTAAGCAAAAGAAAGCTGAAGTAGAAGATACACCAACAATGCCCAAGCAGTGATCTTCAACAACACAGGGAGAATACTATATATATTACGTGGAAGCCTCCTGCTCGTCTCCGGATCATCTACCCGTGCATCACCAGCTAACCTGTCTCTAGTCTGCTCGTGTGAGCACCCAGAGTAATAAGAGGAGACATAAAACTCTGGGTCAGACATAAAGCCTGGTATGAGCGATAAGCATCTAAACAGAGTAATAACAGGTATACTAAACCATACCTGAACCTGGACCTGCAACCAAAGAGTTAGTACCACATACCGTACAATGCTCTAAGGTGCCATAATAAATAGTGTAAGAATACGGGGGTGGGGTGTGCATGTCACAATGATAGCAAGCAAATCATCCATAGCAACCATCCTCACATCTCTCATTCAGTGCATAAAGCATACGACATCTACCACTTTGGAACACTAGACAAACTGAGGTAACGACGAATTCCGACTTGTAGAAACCCTGCTGTGACCAAGCCAAACACTTGGAGTCATGACCAAACATTTCAATGACCCACTTCATTGGTCGTAGCCCTTGGTTCTACCGATGCCATAATGGCCCTGAATCCGCCTTCGTACCTCCTACCATAGTGGTCCAAAGCTATAGACGTCGATAACCCCTTAGCACGCGTCCCGCAGCAAAGCCCAACCATGAAGCGAACTCGTTGATTCCCATCTGAATCTTGAGCTCTAACTTCTCATTTGGACTTCCTTTGCATCTCGGGTTTGGTCGAATTGGAGTTGGTCTTCAGAAGAGTCATCACGAAGTAGTAAAAGTACACGTCCGGTTCCCCATGATCGGTTCGGTCGGTGCTCTCCCTCATGCGGTTCGGTTCAGTGATTCTGAAGCGGTTCGGTTCGGATACCCCATAGCTTGAATGTCTCCGTCTCCGTCTCGTCAGCATCAGTTCGGTTCGGGTATTGCTCTCGGTTCGGTTCGGAATATGGTATCCATGCTCCTCTTTCTTCCACTTCAGTCCTCCTTGTTCCTTCCGATCCCACGCTACGCCCCTCCGATCCGACCAGGACTTCCTTGTTGCCTCTTCACGTCATGCTCCAGAAAGTACCACGCCCCGGTCCGGTTCGGATATGTCCGATCCGATCCCCTACCCGATCCGATCCGGTTAGATACCCTGCAGTTTTCTGCAACTTTCCAGCAACTGTTTATACGCCTCTCGACGGCGTTTTCGACCAATCTAACTATTGGAATCAATCACAAAGCATACCAAAGAGTCATAGCAACATATAACAGCAACCACAAGCAACAAACAACAATTTAAATGAATCAAAATGGATCAAAAGTGGCTAAAACCTCACATTTTCTTATAATCCCTCTTAATCATGTTTAAGCATACGATTAGCAAAACACATCGAAATTAACCCAAATTTCTAACAGAGCCTTAAAACATTATTTTAGAATTTTAAGAATTTTTCCAGAATTTATTTACGTATAAATTCGCTAATCTTCACTAATTACCCTTAATCACCGTAATTAGTGCAAAAACTATGCAAATCACTCACCTTGGCCACAAATGAAACACCAAATCTGAAATACTCTCTGTTTGGGTCGAATTCCTATGTATAGCAGCAGCTCCAACCTTGCTTTGTTGCTATTTGGCCTTGTTTTGATGTAGTTTAGGCTTAATCTTCGCTAAAAATGTGTTTTGGGGTGATTTTAGAGGATGGAAGCCATTACCAATGTCTCAAGAAGGTTTGTGGCGGCTCAAAACTGAAATGAAAGTGATAACCTAACCCTAATCAGTCCTACTATACCTCTAAACCCGAAATTCCCCTGTGGGCCTAGCTGCTAATCACCCGGTTAAGCCCAATTAAGCTGTTTTTCACCGTCTGAAACTTGTTTCAGCCATATCTCCCAAACGGTAAGTCCGTTCGGCTAATGTGACCACTCTACGGAAAGAGAAACCATCATCCGAAGCCAATGGAAGTGGTTTTAGGTCAAAATTCTTTCCCAGTCAAAAGTTATGGCCAAAACAGTGCCAACTAGGGGTAAAATGGTCATTTAAAAATCGAGAAAAATCATGAACATGGGAAATGACCCCAATAGTCGTCTCCCAAAGTTACATGACCATACGACTTCGTATGTGAAAGAAATAAATATCCTACGATCCTATGATGCGTAGAATACGGGTCGTTACATTTTAAATGAAGGATGGGCCGAGCTATTTTGGATGAAGCCCATTTTAAGTTAAAGTAAAGAAAATCCCAAAGTTCAGAATTGCCGACTATTTCATATCTTTAAATCAAAGGGAAAGGAGCGCGAACGAAGAATAATATTTAGACAGTGGCTCGGGCACATTAAGCAAATTAGATGATAACCATGAAACTATCAGCCGTTCATGATACGAAATTAGAATCGAATAAACCAAGATCTGACGGAATCATGCTGACGAATAGAATTTTCTGGAACTGATCAGGGCTATCGACGCAAACCGTTATATAACGATTAACGCGCCAAAGTGAGTAAAACTCACTAACTCTCCTCAATTTATATTTTTATATAAATTTTACTTTATTTTGTTGACTGCTGTATATTGATCGTTAAACTGGACTGTTAAATAGATTTGATTTAAAACGTAGATATAGTCGTATATTATATCATTAATCAAATATTGATTCTGTCCAGTAGAATATTTCATATTGAAATGAAATTGATGTATATTATACTGTGTAACATCTGTGGATGCAGGGAGACAGGTTGGAGGAATCCGACTGGGTTCCTCAACAATTATTTTACTGTTTTCATATATTGTGATATATGTTGTGATTTATAATCTGTTATTGATTATGGATGTTAGAACGATATTGATCATCGTTGTTTGATATTTTAAATATCATAAGAAACCCTGGGATGTAAAAAGTAATATTTCAATGTATATCGAAATAAAGGAGTTTTATAAAATCAACCGATTTTATAAAAGGAAACAATTTGAAAGTAGAGTATTTATAAAACGAACACGGTTTTATAAAAGGAAGTATTTATAAAACAAATAGAGTTTTATAAAAAGGGATATTTTTTAGAAAATAAATAGAATAAAGAAATATTTATTTAGAAGATAAATAGGAAATATTTGTAACGGTAAATAGAAATTATAAATAGGAAATATTTGTAACGGTAAATAGAAATTATAAATAGGAAATATTTGTAACGGTAATTAGTAGTTATAATTAAGAGAATATTTGTAATGGTAAGTAAACATTATAAAAAGGGAAATAGTTGTAACGGAAAACGTAGTTTATCAAAAGGAGTTTGTAACAACCCGTATTTTTCGATAACATGTTAAAACGAGAATCAAGGCAGAATTTAATTTTAAATTCTGAATCAAGTGAAACGGTCTGTGCCATTGCGTTCGTCTCGGAAAAATACGCGAAATAGAGTCCGAGTTTTCGAAAATCGGAGTCCGTATGACCCGGTTAAGGCCCAAAGAAGTTTTCGGGAAATTTGAATTTCGAAACATGCAGAAATGGGGCCAGGCGGGAAAATTCCCGCCCAGACAAGTCGACAGGCATGTCGACAGGCATGTCGACAGGGCTGTCGACTTGCCCTGTCGGCTGATTCTGATCTGGTGCACCTATTTTCTATCTTGGCTAGGTTTTTGGGCCTGGTTTGAAATCTGACGGTTCAGGTTGGTCCTAGGGTTAATCTAAGGGCCTAAAACTATCCTAATCTCTATAAAAAGACCCTAAACCTACCCCTAAACCCTCATTATTCACTCATGTAACTAAACTATGGCCAAATTTCTACTCTCATGACCTCCATCTCAAATCCCTAGAGCCTATGCATCCAAATCAAGTTCAAATCAAAAGGTGCAAGCTTGCTACACCAAATCAAGGCCAAATTAACATTGCTATGCGAGTTCCATGACGATTCTTCTACAAAGGAGGCACCTTTCTTAGCCAAGATGATCCATGCTCCTTTCCCTAGGCCTAACTATGTAAGTTCTAGCTACTTTTGGATCAAAACGGTATTTTTAATGTTGACATGGGATAAAATGAGGCTAAACATGATTATGCGAACCTATATGAACCTTACCTTGCCTCTTGTGTTCATGTTTATGATTTTAGGCCATGTGAGTGACTTAATCATGCCTCTCATGCTATGCATAACCTAGTTTATCTTGCAAGTTTGGATCTTTATGCATGAAATGCTAGCATGAACCTTTAGGAACCACTTTACTTGTGAAACATTGGCTAAGACAAGATTTTGGGGCTTATGCATGTTTATGAACCCAAACCCCTTATGCTAACATGCAAGTTTGTGGCCAAATCCTTTATGAGATTATGCATGCTCGTGGCCAATCCCCTCTTTTAAGTTGTGCATGTTTATGGCCAAACCCTTTTTGATAATATGCATGTTTGTGGCCAAATTACCTTATGACACTATGCATGTTTATGGCCAATCCCTTTATGATGTTATGCATGTGGAAGCCAAGCCCTTTTTGGCATCATGCATGTTTTGAGACCAATATGTGACATAGTATCTTTACTATGTTGACTCGCTTTGCTTGCGTTGGGAAAACACGATTTTGGGTAGTTAGATAAACATGAACATGTCGCAAAATCTTAACTTGAATATGACATGTGTTTATACTTGAAAATATGACTTGAAAGATAACATGGAAGTTAACATGTAAATATGCATAAAAACATGAGCTTGGGAATTTACCTATTAAGTTAGGTCTACCCTTTGGGAATTTACCTATTAAGTTAGGTCTACCCAAATGCTTGAAAACTTGTAACATGTTTTGGAAACATGATGAACTTAGATAAAATAAGTGTGGCCAACTCGAGGTTGGGTTGAGTTTGCAACGTAAAACTACCCGGAACTGACCGGCCTAACTAGTAGTTGCAAACAATAGGACCCAATGTGAGAAGTTGGTCATGTCGCGCTTAAGACCCGAGGTTAGACTAGGTTGTGGTGTAAATCTACCCGGACCCGCCCGACTTAACTAGTAACCACAACAAGGTCTAATGTGAGAGGTTAAGAGTGCATTAATTAAATTAATGCCACATGATAAGGTTAAGTAAATTTGACTAATGACACTTAACCGATATGACACGAATGGGTAGGTTAAGTGGGACCGGGCTTGATTCCCTTAATGACACTTAACCATGCAAGATGATTAGGAGATGGGGTTAAGTAATTTACACTTAACTAATCAGACTGGGTAATTAGATGAGGTTAGGTAATTAAGACTTAACTAACCTAACCACGGTAATTAGATGGGGTTAAGTAATCCACACTTAACTAATCTAAACACGGTAATTCGAGGGGGTTAAGTTAGCCTAGACTTAATTAATCCAACTTGGTAATTTAATGGGGTTAAGTTAAACACTTAACTAATTTAACACGATGATTTGATGAGGTTAAGTGACCTATACTTAACCAATCTAACTCGTTAATTTGATGTGGTTAAGTGACCTAAACTTAACCAATCTAACTCGTTAATTGGATGTGGTTAAGTGACCTATACTTGGCCAATCTAACTCGTGAATTTATGGAGGTTAAGTTAACCCATACTTAACCAATCTAACGTGAAAACATGATAAGGCTAAGTCACGAATCACTTGAATACGCTTGACCGATTTGACTCGGTAATTTGACAAGGTCAAGTTAATTTATATAATTAACCAATCTAAAATGATAATTAGACGAGGTTAAGTTATGGATTGCTTAATATACTTAGCCAACTTGACACATGGTTTGTAGGGTTAAGTCTTGGACTTGGATACTTAGCCAATTTTGACATGGTTTGTAGACGGGCTAAGTTATGAACTTAAGTGACACTTAACCCATTAGATAAACCCTAATTCGGAGGATTAGGTAAATAACCATAGTTAACAAGGATTATGGAAATAAGGCTAAGTGGTAAACCTTAGTTAAGGGAAACTAAGTAATAATTCTTAGTCAAGGAAATTTGGACCACCTCTTAGATAGATGAGTAACCCAATATGGTAGGTCATCGTTTAAGTATGTGTGTAGGAGCAGGTTATCTGATTTAGATAAAGGCTCCAACGAACTGGGTAACGAAGCAGCGGCTTCGGGGAATGTGAGGATATTCTTGGGATCCCTCTGTGAACTGCCAGGTCATTATACTAGGCTCACGAGAGGTTGAGGTCTGCGGTAGAAGAACCAAGAATATGCCTTGGTTGCTATGCGAGCGACCTAAAGACTGGGGTGGATAGCAGTGAGTCGACGAATACATAAGGTGCCCGAGATAGCAAGTTCGTCGATCATCTACCGTCTTGAGTCAAGCATGTACGTACGGAAAGGCAGGGAACACCCAACAGACCATAATTGCTATCTAATTATGGGTGAGGTAGGCCGTAGGATGTGGGCTGGCCGGAGTGTAGTTCTCATGCAAGATTTTCTCTTGTGTTGCCTTTCACTAGTTGAGGGAGGGGTCTCGTGGGACCATAGCCACGTGTAGAAAAGCAGACCTTAGTATCTGCATCGGCAGATAAATCTAAAGCTCCCGACCGAGTCCTGTATTTCTTGGTTTGCCCTGTGACAGGACTCGGATGGCACGATGTGATACATGTGCATACAGTTATAGAAAAACGATTCACGATGAATGCGTGGGAAAAAGGGCGCGGTTGAGGGTTAGCGTAATCCCTAGTGGCCTAGGTGGTTTAACCCAAACTGAAATACGAAAGCGTGCAATAGGTAAGCGTAATCCCTAGTGGTGATAGGTGGCGTAAGTCCTAGCAGTTCAAATGATGATTCATAAGGAAGAGCCTAGCTAGAACAAGGGTGATAGTCCAAACGATTTCAAGGATAATACGACATGAGGAAGCCCGTACGAGGTACGGCAAAGGACTGAACTTAAATACATGGAAAGAAACATATGATTTGAGTAACCTATATATGCGATATTAGGTTGACATGGACCATTACACGACTTTGAGCACGGGACATTCATGGTTAACACATGACGCGGGTAGGGACACTAGTACGAGAGGTGCAAAGCAAATATACATGTTAGAACTAGGAAGAATATACATAATAGATACCGTGGGATGTTAGACGGGGTAGATACCTTGGGATAATGTACTCGATAGAAATCTGACGATGTGATACCTTGACTTATCATAACACCGTAGTTTATCATGATACCTTAGTTTACCTTGCCGCAGTAGTTCAACCGGCTACCCTGGTTTATCTATCTTGTAGTTATCCTTATGTTTACTTTCAGTTTATGCATGTCATGTTACCTTTACCTGTTTTTATACTGGAAGTAGATAGGACTTACTCAGTCTTTTTGACTGACCCGTTTTGTTTTGCCTCTTTTCTTCCGTTCCCCCCCCCCCCCAGGTTCCAGGGAGGAAACAATGCTGTTTAGTTCAGACTTCTTCTGCTTGAAGGTCATCATGGATGGCTTGGACTTCTCTTGGCTATGGCTACTTTACTGTTTTACTTGGGGAATAATTTATTAAAAAGTCTTTATGCTTCTTTACTATTGCAAGACAAGTTTTGATGTACTCTGATGTAAAAGGCTTTAGACCTTATTTATTCATGTTATGAAAGTTTGATTTTTCTTCCGCTATTTATATATGTTCTGTCTTGTGATATTTCTGTGCATGTTTACCAATAATGCCCCTCTAAAGCTAGTGCATTCCTTTACGAGTGATCCTAGCGGAGGCGGGGTGTTACAGAGTTAATCAAACGTAGTTTATCAAAAGGAGTTAATCAAATGTAGTTTATCAAAAGGAGTTAATCAAACGTAGTTTATCAAAAGGAGTTAATCAAACGTAGTTTATCAAAAGGAGTTAATCAAACGTAGTTTTTCAAAAGGGGTTAATCGAATATAGAAATTAAGAAGTGAAGTTAAACAATATTAGAAACTGACTAGAGATTGGTAAGTTGAATATTTTTCTGAGTGTTGATCTGATGTTGGTTTCGGCCTTCGGGGTTTATACTTAGAGAATTGTTCTCTTACTAGTTTACAGTTAGGGACTAGTAGTTGTGGAATGGTAGTAATGCGTGAATGAGGATTGGAGATGTTTTTCCAATGTTGAAAACGTATATTTTCTAATTTTTAGAAAATAAGGAAATATGAATATATATATATATATATGTATATATGATTGATGATTGGATCGATAATTCCATTTGGAATTAAGATCGTTGTTTGTACACCGACATATTTTCATTTGATAGTTAAATCACAGACTATCGAAGTTTTGACCATTTTACGTTGTAAATATGGAGAGACCGGTTGGATTATTATCCGAAGAACCACTCCATATTGACATAAGCGTTGTGATTAAATACGATGAAGCTAATTGAAGACGGTGTTATGCAAGGGATGTCCTGTTTACAGAATAGTGCCTTCGGTTTCGTTCAGTCCCAGAACGAACGTATATGGACGAATGTCTGACAGAGTATTTCCAATGATCGAATGGGTTGGACTGTACAAATATATATGGTGGCCAACGGATTTATTCCCTTCGCATAATATCCAGAATCTATTTGTGCAGATCCAACTAAATGATTAACGGATCTGATAATGTGGCATTCAAAGTGACCGTGTTATAAATGAATGGAAAGTAAGCATAGCTTCTAGCCTCACATCCGGTAAATGACAGAAATCGGGCAGGCAGCATGGCTAAGTCGGTCGCACCGAAGTAGGGTGTATAATCACCTATCTAGAGAATATTCATTTGCTTCTTAAATCTATCAATGCTGTCCCATATATATATACGGGAACGGTTGCTGATCCCAGCCGTTGGTGATGTACGTTCGATACACTCAAGCGAAATGAGTGGTCGGTCATGTGTGGCTGAGTTGCAAGATGTTCTTGTTGAACTCCAGTGTATCGTACCTAGAGTACACTGATCGGAAGGTGGTTCCATACCTTGTCATAGTTGGAAACCCAATCATCCAATACGCACTTGCGGTTTTGATTGTATACTATATATGTAGAACGTGAGATGCAAGCGTTTCTACTAGACTGATATCTATTTGTATTTAGACATTATCATAATATCAGAATGATATTGCTTTTCAAAGATGTTTGGATTCTCATAAGGGAAAAAACCCGTTCCGTATTCACGGCGTGGTCTTATGAGATATCATATACATGTTTAAATGATTTGAGTTTACTCACACCAGTCACATGACTGACCCGGAGTTTATTTGTTTTGTCTTCCCTAAACTCTTGGGTGCCTAAATTTGTACGGGCAGTCAAGTAGTCGGGATTTACAGATGCACTTGGAGAGCTTGGAGCAGGAGGCTTCAGCAGTCGATAGCTATTATTTATTCCGCTGTGATGTTATATGTTGTACTCTGAAAATGGTATGTATAAACAGTTATAACTTTGTATTTCAAAAGTTATGTTATATTTTATTCGTTCCGCTGTGAGATTCGTGTTACTCTGGTGTTGTTGTTGTTGTCTTCTTCTTCTTCTATTCTAAGTTTCTATCTTATCTATCCTCACCCTCTATCTTCTTTCTATTAGTTTCTTGAATTTCTAGTGCAATTTGGGGTTGGACTTGTGTTATTTAGTCAGCTCAAATTGGACCGGATTTTCGGGTCACTACAGTTGGTATCAGAGCTTAAGTTAAGTATTACCTTGGCTCTGTGGCGTGACTCAATAGAGATAGGGTTAGTAATACCCTAGATTGAGTTGAGTATATATCTACGAGTGAACGTATTTGTTAATTGATATAAAAATTTGTTTTATATTGTGGAGCTTTATTGGTTGAGTGGCTTATAAATTCTGGTCGATGGTGGGGCACCACAATATCGATAGGGGTTTCTAAACACTCGAACACGATGAACCAACATGATATGTTTTGACATTAACATAATATAATTGGTTGTGTTGGTTGTTATTATAATCAGATGAGATTATAAAAAGGCGAAATGGTTATAGATAACTAATCAGAATTCATATAAGTAAAGTATATGAAATAAGATGAATTAAATTTGAATTTAAATCAAATTTGGAATTTTAATAAGGAAATTTTAAGTTCCTGGGAGAGTTTGAAATTTTTTTTCAAATTTGAGAGAGAAATATAGTATTGAACTCACTTCGATCGCTGGAAAATAATTCTGATGATGGTGTACACATCACCAGTGTGATTTTCGAGTTTCAAAGTGACAGATTACTACCAAAATTTTTGTTTTGAATTGTTTTGATAAAACAAGTTGTTTTGAAATTCAAAAGTTTTGAATTGGTGTTATGATTTCAAAATTGATTTGTAATAAACCCAGGAATTTAAATTCTGAAAATTTTAATTTAACTTATGAAGTTAAATGGATTAAAATGGTGAAGGTGAATAAGTAAATTAGGATTTAACTCTAACTAAGTTAAACAAAATGGAATCAGATTGTTAAGTAATGATTGTGGGATCAATAATGGATTTGAGTTTGAAATGTGATTTGGCTTGGATATAACCAAATGATTTAGTTGAGAGTAAACTGATTGGAGTTTGATTGGGATGGCATGGTATATGCAAAGTTGATAACCAATGGGAATGGTATAATGATATGGTCAGCAAAAAGGTACAAGTTTATATTTCATATGAGTTTGAGATTTTGATGAGCCGAATTGGCAAGCCGCTTGGCTGTTTGATTTTCTTTTGGGTTGAAGAAGGCCTAGAGAGGCGAGTTGGTGTTTTACCGATAGGGCTGTACAAAGGAGGTTATGGCGAAATTTTCTGAAAAAATATGGCGTTAGAAAATTTTCAAAATTTTTGAAAATTTTAGTTAGTCGGAATAAATTTGTATTTTAGTCGATATTAATTAGTTCAGTTGAAATTGAAGTAAAAGGGTAAACTGATAAATATTTATCCAGTAGATAGGGTCGTCCTCTACCTTAGCAATTTCGAGGACGAAATTATTTTAAGTGGGGAAGAATGTAATGACCCGGATATTTGACGGTGTAATAATTAACTTGTTTAATTATTTAAATAATGGATATATTATTTAATCGACGACGTTAGAACTTATAATTATATTATAATTAAAACCGAGCTCGAAATGGCGCTGCAGTTCGTAATTTGACGATTCGAACTTCAACTGAGTGTATAGGATTCGTTTTAAATCGGATTTCTGTGAAACAAGAAACATGCGGAGCTGGTGGAGTATATCTTTCTAGAGGAAGAGAAAAATCAGGATTTCGTTATGTGGATTGAGAATTATGTCCAAATCAAATTTTAAAATAGTCGCTATAGAATCGTTTATCGACTGTAACGAATTATTCGATATAACTAGAGATCGGGTTTGAATTTAGATAAGGTTCTTTTGGGAAATAGTGATAATTTAATTTTTAGAATTTTACTGTAATTTTTAATTAATTTAATAAGAGACTTTTTATTTGAAGTATTTCGCACCCTGAAATCAACATTTTGAAGTTTCATAATATGAGTCCACATACCGATATTATTATATTTTTGGGATCGTGAGACGGTGTTGATCACAACGGTATATATATTTCATTCAGTAGCGAGATATACATGTATGTATGATCATATATATGTTATACAAACTCAGAAGTATACAGCTAAGTGCATGTCACGGCAAAACTGAAAACACGTCCTACCTACCCCAAGTTACAAGAGCCACATACATCACCCCTTGGACCATGTTTCTCCACGTCCTTCTTATTAGAAAATATCTTAGCAAAACCCAACTACTCTTCGTTATAAATAGGACTGAACTCTCCCCGTTATGACCTAATTTACTTTTCAATAGCTGTAGTTTTTGGGCCGCCGCCCTCAAACAGAAAACGCGAGCTTCATACTTCAAAAATCCTCAAACAAATGAAAATAAATTCCTAAAATCAAGTGAGATGTATATCCGAGTTTCTGGGCTCATTCTCCTCACGCCCGTATGAATATTCATGGGTTCAGGAGCGTTTCTGTTTGCTACCTCGCAAGAGCCGAACACCTAGGGCATGGGTTTTCCTGGATTCAAGGCATCAGTTTGCGGGTTGAAGCACAACAGTGCGACGGTGTTTGAAAACCCGATGGGAAGGATGTATGCGAGTTTAGCAGTGGTGACGTACGGAGGAAGATGTTGGAGTGAGTTGACGTGAGGAGCAGTATGGGTAGCGTAGTGAATACCGAAGTAAAACAGTAGAAAGTGATTGGCAGTGGTCTCTTAGTGGATGAAGGAGTGAAATGGCGGAGGACGTATGGAAGGGTGCCTTGTATGGTTTCAGATGTGAGGAACTGTGGAGTATCATATAAGTTCAATTCGTTTTGTTTTGTTTTTGGGTAGCAAAGTCTGGAGATGGACTCCTGTTTGTAACGCAAGAAAGCTTGGTCAATTGAAGACTAAAGGAGGCATGCTTTCTTGTTAACAGATGGAAGGGAGTCCATTTCATTGTACAACAGTTTTAAGGTGGGCACAAGGATGAAAAATGGGGATCGTTCTGGCTAGCTCATCAAGACGGAAATTAAAAATAGTTTAAATAAATGTGGAACATGTTTTTACTGAAAGTGGAAAAGGTGAACAACGGACGGAAATGTTTGGGAACTAACGGTGGTAATACTTTGTGAAAATGGAAAAGAAAATGATGAGATGTTGAACTGATTTTCTAGTTTGAGATTGAAATGAAGAATAGGCAGTGTAAATGTGAAGCAGCAGGGAGTGACGGGTTTAGATGGAGGAAGAAAGGAGTGCGGGTCCGATGTTTTAAATGAAGGATGGGCCGAGCTATTTTGGATGAAGCCCATTTTAATTTAAAGTAAAGAAAAGAAAATCCCAAAGTTCAGAATTGCCGACTATTTCATATCTTTAAATCAAAGGGAAAGGAGCGCGAACGAAGAATAATATTTAGACAGTGGCTCGGGCACATTAAGCAAATTAGATGATAACCATGAAACTATCAGCCGTTCATGATACGAAATTAGAATCGAATAAACCAAGATCTGACGGAATCATGCTGACGAATAGAATTTTCTGGAACTGATCAGGGCTATCGACGCAAACCGTTATATAACGATTAACGCGCCAAAGTGAGTAAAACTCACTAACTCTCCTCAATTTATATTTTTATATAAATTTTACTTTATTTTGTTGACTGCTGTATATTGATCGTTAAACTGGACTGTTAAATAGATTTGATTTAAAACGTAGATATAGTCGTATATTATATCATTAATCAAATATTGATTCTGTCCAGTAGAATATTTCATATTGAAATGAAATTGATGTATATTATACTGTGTAACATCTGTGGATGCAGGGAGACAGGTTGGAGGAATCCGACTGGGTTCCTCAACAATTATTTTACTGTTTTCATATATTGTGATATATGTTGCGATTTATAATCTGTTATTGATTATGGATGTTAGAACGATATTGATCATCGTTGTTTGATATTTTAAATATCATAAGAAACCCTGGGATGTAAAAAGGAATATTTCAATGTATATCGAATTAAAGGAGTTTTATAAAATCAACCGATTTTATAAAAGGAAACAATTTGAAAATAGAGTATTTATAAAACGAACACGGTTTTATAAAAGGAAGTATTTATAAAACAAATAGAGTTTTATAAAAAGGGATATTTATTTAGAAAATAAATAGAATAAAGAAATATTTATTTAGAAGATAAATAGGAAATATTTGTAACGGTAAATAGAAATTATAAATAGGAAATATTTGTAACGGTAAATAGAAATTATAAATAGGAAATATTTGTAACGGTAATTAGTAGTTATAATTAAGAGAATATTTGTAACGGTAAGTAAACGTTATAAAAAGGGAAATAGTTGTAACGGAAAACGTAGTTTATCAAAAGGAGTTAATCAAACGTAGTTTATCAAAAGGAGTTAATCAAACGTAGTTTATCAAAAGGAGTTAATCAAACGTAGTTTATCAAAAGGAGTTAATCAAACGTAGTTTATCAAAAGGAGTTAATCGAACGTAGTTTATCAAAAGGAGTTAATCAAACGTAGTTTATCAAAAGGGGTTAATCGAATATAGAAATTAAGAAGTGAAGTTAAACAATATTAGAAACTGACTAGAGATTGGTAAGTTGAATATTTTTCTGAGTGTTGATCTGATGTTGGTTTCGGCCTTCGGGGTTTATACTTAGAGAATTGTTCTCTTACTAGTTTACAGTTAGGCACTAGTAGTTGTGGAATGGTAGTAATGCGTGAATGAGGATTGGAGATGTTTTTCCAATGTTGAAAACGTATATTTTCTAATTTTTAGAAAATAAGGAAATATGAATATATATATATATGATTGATGATTGAATCGATAATTCCATTTGGAATTAAGATCGTTGTTTGTACACCGACATATTTTCATTTGATAGTTAAATCACAGACTATCGAAGTTTTGACCATTTTACGTTGTAAATATGGAGAGACCGGTTGGATTATTATCCGAAGAACCACTCCTTATTGACATAAGCGTTGTGACTAAATACGATGAAGCTAATTGAAGATGGTGTTATGCAAGGGATGTCCTGTTTACAGAATAGTGCCTTCGGTTTCGTTCAGTCCCAGAACGAACGTATATGGACGAATGTCTGACAGAGTATTTCCAATGATCGAATGGGTTGGACTGTACAAATATATATGGTGGCCAACGGATTTATTCCCTTCGCATAATATCCAGAATCTATTTGTGCAGATCCAACTAAATGATTAATGGATCTGATAATGTGGCATTCAAAGTGATCGTGTTATAAATGAATGGAAAGTAAGCATAGCTTCTAGCCTCACATCCGGTAAATGACAGAAATCGGGCAGGCAGCATGGCTAAGTCGGTCGCACCGAAGTAGGGTGTATAATCACCTATCTAGAGAATATTCATTTGCTTCTTAAATCTATCAATGCTGTCCCATATATATATACGGGAACGGTTGCTGATCCCAACCGTTGGTGATGTACGTTCGATACACTCAAGCGAAATGAGTGGTCGGTCATGTGTGGCTGAGTTGCAAGATGTTCTTGTTGAACTCCAGTGTATCGTACCTAGAGTACACTGATCGGAAGGTGGTTCCATACCTTGTCATAGTTGGAAACCCAATCATCCAATACGCACCTGCGGTTTTGATTGTATACTATATATGTAGAACGTGAGATGCAAGCGTTTCTACTAGACTGATATCTATTTGTATTTAGACATTATCATAATATCAGAATGATATTGCTTTTCAAAGATGTTTGGATTCTCATAAGGGAAAAAACCCGTTCCGTATTCACGGCGTGGTCTTATGAGATATCATATACATGTTTAAATGATTTGAGTTTACTCACACCAGTCACATGACTGACCCGGAGTTTATTTGTTTTGTCTTCCCTAAACTCTTGGGTGCCTAAATTTGTACGGGCAGTCAAGTAGTCGGGATTTACAGATGCACTTGGAGAGCTTGGAGCAGGAGGCTTCAGCAGTCGATAGCTATTATTTATTCCGCTGTGATGTTATATGTTGTACTCTGAAAATGGTATGTATAAACAGTTATACCTTTGTATTTCAAAAGTTATGTTATATTTTATTCGTTCCGCTGTGAGATTCGTGTTACTCTGGTGTTGTTGTTGTTGTCTTCTTCTTCTTCTATTCTAAGTTTCTATCTTATCTATCCTCACCCTCTATCTTCTTTCTATTAGTTTCTTGAATTTCTAGTGCAATTTGGGGTTGGACTTGTGTTATTTAGTCAGCTCAAATTGGACCGGATTTTCGGGTCACTACAGGTTACTTGCAAGTTTATGATCTAAAGCACATGCTTATATGTTAGATCAACACTCATGTATATTTAGATCCATGTTAAGTTGAATCTATTTATGTTGTAAAATTGGAATTGTAGTTCTCTTATGTTTTAACACATAAGTATCATGCAAAGTTGTGATTCGAATATGTTTATAGTAGCCCTCTTATGTTTAACACACATAAGTTATCATGTTAAGTTGTGATTTAAAAATGATTATAGTAGCTTTCTAATGTTTTGACATATATAAGTTAATATGCTAAGTTGTGATTTAAAAATGATTATTGTAGCTTTCTTATGTTTTGACATACATAAGTTAATATGCTAAGTTGTGGTTTAAAATTGTGATTATATGTTAAACCTCCATGCTAGACCTTTATCAAGTTTAGATGACAATTAGACCCAATTTAGTCACAAGTTCGCCTTTACCCATTTAATTAAGTTAATGATACTTCTATGCCAAGTTACACATGATAAGTTAAATGTATGCTATTTTATGTTTGTTTCATGTCCCTTGTTTATTACCCTTTTTGTTTATAAGTTTGGGCTAATTCTCTAGCCCAACATTTTATGTGATTCATGCGTACGTTCCACGGGGATAACGATGGGAAAATATGAAAATTCATGACATAGATTTGTTCATAAAATGGTATATTTGATATACCATTTATTGTGAGCATAATCAAAGGATAATTATGGCACGATTAAATTAAAATTAATTTACATAAAGAAATTAGACATATATAAAAAAACGTGAATTTAGAAAAGGCGAATATGCATAAGCCGAGGTTAGACTGAGTTGTGGTGTAAATCTGTCCAGAACCGACCGACATATCCAGTGACCACAACAAGACCTGTCTAATGTGGGTGGTTAGTGCATCAAGCCCAAAAAGAACCCGAGGTTAGACTGAGTTGTCATGTAAATCTGCCCGGAACCGACCGGCATATCTAGTGACCACACAATACTTGTCTAATGTGAGTGGTTGGTGCTTTAATGAATAAATTAAAGCTAAGTTAGGATTGGTAGGGTTAAGTCAATTAGGGAAACACTTAACAATTCAACATGTTAACTAAACGAATGGGTGAGGTTAGGTAAACTCGACACTTAACCAAATAAACAGGTTGATTAGAAAACCTAGTAACGGGGACCCATTTCAGCAGTAACCCACATAGATGTATCATGGTGCCCTGAAACTAGGCAGGGTGGGGCACGATTACTGGGCTGATTATAAGCGGTCAAAACGTCGGCGGTTGGTGGGCCAGTGTAGGTTCCAACGGAGTATGGGCATGCACGTACTCCAGAGTGGAAAAAGCAGGCACTGGGCATCAGTAGTATACACTATGCATCTTAAATCGTGTCGGATTGCCACCAGAGGGACTGATACACCCATGGTGGGACCAGCACAGGTATCTACAGTCAAGAGGGGCTGAATGACACATGATATGAATGCATGCTAGTAGGAGCCGATCATTAAGGGGATCGTTTGTTATGAACACGTGGGGCTGGTTAAACCAATGATTAAGTAGGTGCAGAGACTATAGTATTGGGTGCGATCACATGTTCCTCTTATCTTATATTAGGGTATTGTCCTATGTTCTGTTATTACTGTCATGACCCCTTTCCTTGTTTAAATACTAGTAATCAGTGAACTTACCAGACTTATTGTCTGACCCGTATTCTTTCGTCCTCTTTTCTTCCGTTCTCCCCCCTTCCCCCGGTCCACAGGGAGGGAATACTCTAGCTTAGTCAGACTCTTTGCAAGCTTCAAGAAAGTACATGTATGATTTGGACTCTCTCTCACCTTGACTATGGCTCTTGGACATTATCCATGGGGATTTATGTAGTTTTATTTATGGTTTATGCTTCTTTAACAAATAATCAAGACATAAATTATGGTGTAATGTTTTGGAAGTTATTTTGAGACAATTTGATGTAATGCTTTTGTATTGAACCACGTATGTAATAAAGATTTGAATTTTGCTACTTATATTTATCTGTCTTGTAAATTTTTCTGTGTCTTGTACCTATAACCCTCCACCAAAGTTAAGACATTCCCTTTGTGAGTGACCTTAACAGAGGTAGGGTGTTTCACTTGGTATCAGAGCAAATGTTTACTAGATTAGATAAGAGTTTATAACACTATTTTCAAAAAAGAGATATAAAGAAGCATTTTACAAGAAAAAGTTTTGTTTTAAATTTAAAAAGGCATAATCCCCAAAGCCATATGCACTATCTTTCTATCCTTCGATTTGAATCTTTTCTTTTTTTTGTTTTAGCATGTCCGGGAATCTTAACCTTCTAGAGGGTGTATCGATACGTGGCTGGTTCAGGAGGTTAGAGGCTAGGGCCAACGACGTAGGCCCAGCAGATATTCCTCCTCCAGATGCAGCGGTTCCTCCTGCTCCTCCTCCTCCTCGTGAAAATGCTTTCTCAAAGATTTGTAGAGATTTTAGGGCCATGGGTGGAAAGGATTTCAAGGGAACTGAATCATTCGTAGAAGCAAGGAACTAGCCCAAAGAAACTGAAGATCTGTTCGTTATCTTCGAGGTGGACGATAGGCAGAAGATACAATTGGCGGTGTGGTTGCTCAAAGACGAAGCTTCCTATTGGTGGGAAGTCACTAATGCTGAAAGACCAGTTGAAACATGGATGGATTTCAGGATAAGGTTTGAGATGAAATTCCTCTCACAAGATGAATGAAGTTTACAGCTGGAAAAGTTCTTATCTCTTAAGCAAGGAAGTATGATGGCCAAGGAGTACGTAAACCAATTCAATCAGCTGGCCCGATTTGGACTGAACCTAGTGAATACTCCTCATAATAAGGATCTCCGTTTTGTCGAGGGATTAAATGAGCCACTTCACAGCTTGGCTATGACCCATGTACCTATGGGGGCTACTTACGAGAAGTTAGTGGACATGGCACTCTTACATGAGGAAGACAAGGGCAAGAAAGAGGCAAAAGCAGAAGTGCCTCAGGATAAGAAGGGGGAGGGGTCACAGAATAAGAAGGCTGATTCAAAGAAAGGCGGGAGGAAGAACACTAAACCCCATGACAAAAGAAAGTGTAATTTCTATGGCATCCCTGGACATCTGATCAAAGACTGCAAGAAGAAGTAAAGGAAGATGGGTGGTTGTTTCCACTGTGGTGAGACAAGACACATGGCTAGGGCCTGCCCAAGGAAGCAAGGGAAAGGAGCTGGACCTTCTTCTGGAGGACAAGTTCACGCTCTCACGGCACCTCCATAAGAAAGAGGTAGAAATATTTCTGTCAAAAGTTTAGTATATCTTTCTGATCATCCTATTCGTACACTATTTGATTCTGCCGCATCGCACTCTTTTATATCCACTGCTTTAGTGGAATCTCTGCACCTAGACACCAGTATAGTAGAGGATCCCTAGGTTGTTTCAAATCCAATTGGGGGCTCAGCTTATTTATCAATGGTTTGTTTGGATTTGAAAATATATATACTAAGCGTTGGGTTTAGATGTAATGCCTTTGTTTTGGGCTTCACGTGCTATGGGTTGATTCTAGGCGTGGACTGGCTACCCAGTAATGGTGCCATCCTCGATTATGAAAAGAGAGTGGTTAAACTCATGACTCGCCTCGGTAACACTCTCGAAATTTCTTGTAATCCCATGAACTCCATCATGCTTAGTTATCTAGAATCTCTTGGTGCGTTTGTTGAAAACTTGCAGTCTGTAAGAGTAGTCCGTGAATACTCGGATGTATTTGAAGAGGTAAAGGGCTTACCTATGAAGCGGGAGATAGACTTCCGCATATACCTCGTTGACAACACGAAACCCCTTGCTTTACCCGTTAGACACATGGCTCCGAGGGAAAGGAAAGAACTCAGCAAGCAAGTTAAAGAATTGCTTGAGAAGGGGTTTATAAGGCGGAGTATTTTTGAATGGGGTGCTCCAGTAGTGTTCGCAACTAAAGCGGATGGTTCGCTTCGCCTGTGTTGATTATATGGAGCTAAACAAGCTGACCAAGAAGAATAGGCACCCACTCCCGAGAATAGACGAGCGATCAGCTTGTAGGTGCATCGGTCTTCTCCCAATTAGATTTAGCTACCGGGTTTCATCAGCTAAGAGTGTCTGAAGACAGCATTGACAAGACTGCGCTCAGAACTCTAGATGGTTTCTTCGAGTGGCTTGTCATGCCTTTTGGCTTGACAAATGCACCCGCTTACTTCGTTGATTTAATGAGAAGGGTGTTCCAAGAGTTCCTCAATAAGTTTGTGGTGGTCTTCGTAGACAATATTTTGATCTTCTCAAAGAATGAGGAAGAGCATGCTCATCATCTAAAAGAAGTCATGGATACTCTCCGTGCACATCAGTTGAAGGCGAAATTCTCCAAATGCCATTTCTACAGAGAAGAAGTTAGGTTTCTTGGACATGTGGTGTCCAAAGAGGGGATAGCTGTGGACCCCGCGAAAGTGGTTGCTGTACAAGATTGGAAGGTTCCTCGAAACGCAACCGAAGTTCGAAGCTTTCTCGGGCTAAGAGGCTTTTATCGAAAGTTTATCAAAAATTTTGTAAAAATCTCAGCTCCACTGACAAGGTTGACAAAGAAGAACCTAGCTTTCAATTGGGATTTGGATTGCGATATTGCTTTCCAACGTTTGTAAAGGGCTCTAACAACAACCCAGTTCTTACATTGCCTGATGGAGGCAAGATGTTTATAGTATACACAGATGCATGCAGAACGGGACTAGGCGCTGTTCTGATGCAAGAAGGGAAGGTAGTGGCTTATGGTGGAAGACAGTTGAAAGTACACGAGGAAAACTACCCAACCCACGACCTAGAGTTGGCAGCCATCGTTTTCGCACTCAAGTCTTAGCTCCATTATCTCCCAGGTGAGAAATTTGAACTGTATACTGACCATAAATCGTTGAAATACCTTTTCTCGTAGAAAGACCTCAACTTGAGGCAGCAAAGATGGATGGAGTTTCTTGCCTCGTACGATTTTGAGATTTCCTACACTCCTGGCAATGCAGTAGCAGATGCCTTGAGTAGAAAGAAATTGACCTCAAGCCCTCTCTTTGTGGAAAGGCAAAGCTTGGAGTTCATAGCAAGCTTTAACTTCAGACCTTCCTCTGACTTTGTACCTGGCTTGCTAGCAACGTTAGAAGTGCGGCCAACTCTATTAGACTCAATCGGAGCCGCGTAAAGAGAAGACCCTCAGCTAGCCGAGTTGATGGACAAGTTAATTAGGCGTGAAACTTCGAGTCACCTCAATAGATACTCCATTAATGCCAAGGGCTGATTGAGACGAGATGGAAGACTATGCGTCCCACAAGCAAGGGATTTGGTAAAGGCGTTTATAGAAGAGGCACACCATTCCAAGTGGACCATACACCCAGGCGGAGACAAAATGTATAAAGACATAAAAAGAGTTTTCTTTTGGAGTGGCATGAAGCAAGACGTAACTGAATTTGTTTCTTAGTGTTTAATATGCCAACAAGTCAAGGCGGAGCAGAAGAAGCCTGGTGGTCTACTCCATCCTCTAGAGGTCCCATAGTGGAAATGTGTTAGCATCTTGATGGACTTTATAGATGGGTTGCCTAGGTCAAGAAGGGGCAATACCAGCATTTGGGTAATAGTGGACAGGCTCACAAAAAGCGCCCGCTTTATACCCGTCAAGAGTAGAAGGACTGCCTCATCTCTTGCATCCATATATCTTAAAGAGATAGTTCGACTCCATGGGATACCCTCCAGCATAGTGAGTGATCGAGACCCTATCTTCACGAGCGAGTTTTGGAAGAGTTTACAAGAGGCCGTAGGCACACAGTTATGCTTAAGTACGGCCTATCACCCTCAAACCGATGGTCAGACGGAAAGAGTCAACAGAGTATTAGAAGACCTCTTGAGATTATGCATTATTGACTTCGGAGATACATGGGAGGATCATCTACCTTTGGTGGAATTCGCTTACAACAATAACTACCAAGCCACCATAGGCATGGCGCCTTTCGAAGTTTTATATGGAAGACCGTGCAGGTCACCAGCTTGCTGGTGGGAGTCCACAGACAAGCTCATACTTGGACTAGACATGATTAGGGAAGCTTCAGAGAAAGTAGACTTGATACGAAGTAGAATGAAGACCGCCCAAGATAGACAGAAGTCCTATGCAGACAAAAGAAGAACTGACCTTGAGTTCGAAGTTGGAGACAAGGTATTCCTTAAAGTATCTCCTTTGAGGAACGTCGTTCGCTTTGGATCCGCATGAAAGTTAGCACCAAGATTTGTAGGGTTGTTCCCTATCATCGAGAAGATTGGGAAGATGGCTTATAGGGTACACCAAGTTTATTCTCGTATCTATCTTTTTAGGTCTATCTCCTTGATCTTATCCTTTATCCTTATGTAGAAACCCATTTGGATGTAAACATGTAATTGAAACGTGTTATGGGTGATGGTTGCCAATGGTTGCAAGTGGTTGCTAGTGGTTGCTCGTGGATGCATACACACACACATTAGGTATTATATCGGCTTAGTCACTTTCATATTGCATATGCATATATGTATTTGTATATGGATTGAAACTTGATGTGTTATCATATGGAAGTTGCATTTGTATGAATGATTGTGCACTCATGTAGGAAATTTTGAGTAGAAAAAAATTGCATTCATAATGGACTCATGGCACTGACATAATTTGCATTAAGGAGGTCAACTGAATCAGTAGACTGCCTGATTTTGCATTAGATAAGGACATGTACACACACAATGCATATGATCATGAAGCATTAGAAATCATTTAAGGACAATGGACGCCTGTGTTTGATGATTGAGTAGATGGGTGAATGGATGGTAGGATATAAGTTCTTCCCGACTTAAAGATTTCGGGGACGAAATCCTAAAAGGAGGGGAGAATGTAACACCCCGTATTTTCTATTAACATTATAGTAACGAATTAAACGATACTTAATTTAAAATGTGAGAATTAAGGGAAAAGGGTTACGCCATTGTGTTCGTCTCGGAATTCTGGTTGAGATAAAGTCCGAGTTTGCGTAAATTGGACTTGTATGAAGAAATTATGGCTGTCCGAAGTTTCCATAAAATTCAAATAAATTCAAATAGCTCGAAAATAGATTCAAAATTCAAATCAAAACTCAGAAGCGGGCTGGACGGGAAAATTCCCGCCAGGACCTAGGTCGACCACGGGGTCGACCCTAGTGTCGACCTCCCCCCCGCCACAGGTCGACCTCTGGGTCGACCTAGGGGTCGACCTGCCACCCCCTGGGCAAACCTGAAAGATGACGATTTTGTGACCCAGTGCCGAGTCATTAGTGCTGGGATGTCACCCTGTCTTGACTGAATGGTTGTGGTTAACTCTGGGATCATCCGACGGCAATAATTAAACTGAAATTCTATATAAACAACCCAATGCTTAACCTAAAAATCACACAAAAATAATCCTAGAACTATCATGCAGTCAATAGATAACTTGGAGTAGCCGTCGCCAATTCAAAGATAAGATAAGAACCTGAATCAAAATCAAATTAAAAGTAATCAAATTCAACGATCTACATTAAAAGCGAGCTTACCAATTTCAGAATTCATATTTCAGAAATCAAGAATTCCTTTTTAGTTTGTAAGTTGGTTATTACGTAGATTTAAACGTTCTTTCAAATGAATCATGACATGGTGTAATTCGAATATAGAATGATGCTTATGTATAAGATAAATAAAGTTCAATTCTCGTTTATCTTAAAGTACCGTTGCTATTGATCATGTCTATATGCTTGTGGTGATGAACATATTGTTTGTTATTAGAATCTATTATGATTGGGTAATGGATTTATTATGCCAACTAAATGGTGAAACATGTCATGTTATAATTTGGTGGTTACTTGCAAATTTATGATCTAAAGCACATGCTTATATGTTAGATCAACACTTATGTATATTTAGATCCATGTTAAGTTGAATCTATTTATGTTGTAAAATTGGAATTGTAGTTCTCTTATGTTTTAACACATAAGTATCATGCTAAGTTGTGATTCAAATATGTTTATAATAGCCCTCTTATGTTTAACACACATAAGTTATCATGTTAAGTTGTGATTTAAAAATGATTATAGTTGCTTTCTTATGTTTTGACATACATAAGTTAATATGGTAAGTTGTGATTTAAAAATGATTATAGTAGCTTTCTTATGTTTTGACATACATAAGTTAATATGCTAAGTTGTGGTTTAAAATTGTGATTATATGTTAAACCTCCATGCTAGACCTTTATCAAGTTTACATGACAATTAGACCCAACTTAGTCACAAGTTCAAGTTAATGATACTTCAATGCTAAATTACACATGATAAGTTAAATATATGCTATTTTATGTTTGTTTCATGTCCCTTGTTTATTACCCTATTTGTTTACAAGTTTGGGCTAATTCTCTAGCCCAACATTTTATGTGATTCATGCGTACGTTCCACGGGGATAACGATGGGAAAATATGAAAATTCATGGCATTGATTTGTTCACAAAATGGTATATTTGATATACCATTTATTGTGAGCATAATCAAAGGATAATTATGGCATCATTAAATTAAAATTAATTTACATAAAGAAATTAGACATATATAGAAAAAAATGTGAATTTAGAAAAGATGAATATGCCTAACCCGAGGTTAGACTGAGTTGTGGTGTAAATCTGCCCGGAACCGACCGGCATATCCAGTTACCACAACAAGACTTGTCTAATGTGGGTGGTTAGTGCATCAAGCCCAAAAAAACCCCGAGGTTAGACTGAGTTGTGGTGTAAATCTGCCCGGAACCGACCAACATATCGAGTGACCACAACAAGACCTGTCTGATGTGAGTGGTTGGTGCTTTAATGAATAAATCAAAGCTAAGTCAGGATTGGTAGGGTTAGATCAATTAGGGAAACACTTAACTGATTCAACATGTTAACTAAACGAATGAGCGGGGTTAGGTAAACTTGGACACTTAACCAAATAAACATGTTGATTAGAAAACCCTAGTAACGGGGACCCATTTCAGCAGTAACCCACATAGATGTATCATGGTACCATGAAACTAGGCAGGGTGAGGCACGATTACTGGGCTGATTATAAGCGGTCAAAACGTCGGCGGTTGGTGGGCCAGTGTAGGTTCTGACGGAGTATGGGCGTGCACGTACTCTGGAGTGGAAAAAGCAGGCACTGGGCATCAATAGTATACATTGTGCATCTTGAATCGTGTCGGGTTCCCACCAGAGGGACTGATACACCCCATGGTGGGAGCAGCACAGGTATCTATAGTCAAGCGGGGCAGAATGACACAGGATATGAATGCATGCGAGTAGGAGCTGATCATTAAGGGGATCATTTGTTATGAACACGCGGGGCTGGTTGAACCAATAGTTAAGTAGGTGCAGAGACTATAGTAATGGGTGCGATCACATGTTCCTCTTATCTTATATTAGGGTATTGTCCTATGTTTTGTTATTACTGTCATGACCCCTTTTCTTGTTTAAATACTAGTAATCACTGAACTTACCAGACTTATTGTCTGACCCGTTTTCTTTCGTCCTCTTTTCTTCCGTTCTCTCCCCCCACCCCCCTTGGTCCACAGGGAGGTAATACTCCATCTTAGTCAGACTCTTTGCAAGCTTCAAGAAAGTAGATGTATGATTTGGACTCTCTCTCACCTTGGCTATGGCTCTTGGACTTTATCCTTGGGGATTTATGCAGTTTTATTTATGGTTTATGCTTCTTTAACAAATAATCAAGACAAAAATTATGGTGTAATGTTTTGGAAGTTATTTTGAGACAATTTGATGTAATGCTTTTGTATTGAACCACGTATGCATTAAAGATATGAATTTCGCTGCTTATATTTATCTGTCTTGTAAATTTTTCTGTGTCTTGTACCTATAACCCTCCACCAAAGTTAAGGCATTACCTTTGTGAGTGACCTTAACAGTGGTGGGGTGTTTCAAGTTTCTTTCATTACATGCAATTTATTTCACCTGGGAGCTGTGCTTGGTTTGCTAAATTTATTTTCACTTCAGTTCATATATATATGCTTATATACCTTATACTTTATATGTAATCCATTCACATTTTTTTTCACTCATGTCGACATTAATTTATTTACTCTTTTTTGTTTTGTTCAATAACAACAAATATATTGTTCAATTGATTCATACAACCTTATGATACATTTAAATGCATGCTTCATTTTGTCGCATTCCATTTACTCGTCGTTCATGCTTATTACATATCTTCTATTACATTATGTATTTCTTTATTTACATTCGTTTCACTTGCAAATCACTTACAAACAAATATTTGTTTCAAGTTATTTATCTTACGTTGTCAATTCTCAATCAGTTCATTTATTTTAATTTATTCCTTCCAACATTCATTTTTAGTTCATGGCGAATTTATTTCAATTCAAGTTATATTTTTTTATTTTATTCGATTCAATTTTATTTTAGTTCAACATACTCTCCATTAAAATTTCTCAAGTGAACTTTTGAGCTCAAATTTCATTACTTTATTTCATTGATAACGATTTTTTTTATGCTTCCAAGTATTTATATTGATCCGTTCATTTACAAACTTTGAATGGGGAAAATTAGTTGTCTCCCCAAATCGAAATTATGTTATAATTTAATTTCAATTACTGTTGTAAATACACTAGCTAAAATAGGCAAAGCATATAAAATGACATTCTCAGCACAGTTTTCTATAAGGTTTCCTTAACAAAATATTGTTTTTACTTGAGTTATTATTTCAAACTATTTCTTTATTTTATTTTCTCAAGTTTATGCTCAAATTCGTTAAAGTGATTTTCAAATTTTATTATCATGACAGATATATTTCTATGCTCTCGGCAACATTTAGTTTACATTCATATAACAACCCCTAAGTTAAATCTATCTTCTAATATAATTACTTAAAATTTCTCAAATTATTTTAAGTATTCATTTAACGTATCAACTGGAATTATATATTTATCACACTTTCGAAAACTGAAAATCAATACTGATGATGCCGCGGTCATCATCAGAATCATTTCCAAGCGACTGAAGTGCGATTCTATATTTATCTAGCACATATAGAATTTAGTACATACGTTGGCTAGGCATATGCCCAAAATCTTTACGTATCCAATAATCTAATCTTGACGTCAACTAAATACTTGAAAAGCTATTATTATTATTATTATACAATTTTCAAATTTACACATTTACAAGTCCAGTTCCGCAAACTTTTGTTAATACAAGATTTACAGGTTCATCAATGCTTAATAATTGCAATCCTTAATATGATGCTTATAAACTCAAAACACATAACTCATTTCTATGGGCTTTCCAATTTACTTAGTTTAATCTATACAACCTTGTGTTTAATTACATGAATAATCGCCAATTGTTAAATTTTATAATTTATTCATTCAAATGGTAAATGTTATAATTATTTATTCATTCAAATTTTAAATTCTTAAGCATTGCTTATCAAGTCTGATTCAAGTCAACAATGGAAAAATATGCTAGAACTTAAATTAACTAAAGAATCTAACCGGTAAGGGATTTTCAAAGGATAGAGACTCTTGTTACAATGAATTAGAGAAGGTTCAGGATATTGAAAGCGATAAGTTCTAACTTCCCAAGACGGGACTAAACATGATCGAGACTCAGAGTTAAGAAATCCTAACCTAAGAAAATTTAACTAGAGAGATGAATTCGAAGGAATTTTAAAACAAGGCTAAATTTCCAAACAAAATTTATATATAAAATCCTTTTTAAAACCATAAAATCATTTAAAAACATTTTAGTTTAAAATACGCTCTCTCGAGAAGGATTCTATGATAATTTCACTCATTCTAGGGTATTGCTACCATACCTCTAATGAGTGTTTCAACCCCATAGGCTAAGGTTTGTATAAACCAAAGCTCTGATACCACATGTAACGACCTTCCCTTTTTAACTGCTTCAAAACCGGTAATTAAACCAACTCGAACCATTCAAAAGGACGGTTTGTTATTGCTTATGAAGTTGAAATACAAATCATCACAGAATTTCAGACACATAACACATAATATCTCCAAGTGGAAGTAAAATTTATACAAAATCTTTAAAATTACATAATATCATAGTACATAAAAATATAGGTACAACGGGAGAATGAATATAGAGTCATACTAGTATTTGGTAAGAAACAAAGATGGTCACGACTGCACATGACATAGTAGATGGATGTTTGATCTCCAACGCGCCTCAAGCTACAATTGATATATCTCCAACTGGAATACTCAGTCTGACCCGGGCATTTTGCAAGGAATAAAACAAACAAAATACTTGAGTTAGGACTAACAGTCTCATATAAGTCAATTAACTCAAATGAAGTGTTCATTGAAATGTACAATAAATTAAAGGATGTTTGGGATTCCCATCCTCTAAGGATCCACGGAACTAATATCTATATAATAATACGCTATTATTGTAATATCTATTCATTAAAGTAAATAAAATGAAAATAGTGTAAGCGGGATTACCATATTATCCTTACGTAGTTTATAGGCATCACAGTCTATACAATACCATAAATTCACCACACTGGTGTTATCAAAGGGCACTCTGTAGAAAGCAACACTAAATCAAAATCGTATGGGGCTCGTATGGGATAAATATGAAAAGGCACTTGGGGCAATACACAGGGTAGGATTCTACCAGTTGCAATGTCGGACCGGTGGTAACGCATAGCAGCTACTACCGCCCACCTCGTAACACATTCCCAAATCAAAAGGGCCCCAAATCAATCACACAGTAATAGAGATAGTATCGAAGAAGCATGTCCGATATGAGGTGCGACCTCAATTATCATGGTATAACTCCTATTTAATTCATTTTAAATATGACCCGAAGGTCAAGGCCATTTCGTTATCGTTCGTCTTCTTCGATCCAGTAGTCGCCTCCAAGCCATCCATAGTTGTTAAAGTGGTATCAGCATTGACAAAGAGTATGCCATTTACCGAGTCTGGTCTCTTTAACAACCGAACGCTTACATTTTTCTTTTCACACCATGGCCATTATACTTGAAATCATATTTCAAGTATCGCAAACCGATTTACTTCAAGTATTGCCCCTAAATAAATTTCTCAAAACATTTGTCATTGGTTCGATTTAAGATCATAAAACCTGTATTCACCATTTCTTTGTCAACCATTGGGTTTTAAGTTTCAAATTCCATGAAATATTGTTATTGCTTGAAATCCTTTATTTCACGCTTTTAGATTCACTAAACTTGATTGGACATAGATTTTTATCCGAATTAAAAATATATTTGTAAAGTTAAGTTTTGAAAATAGCATATATATTGAAAGTAATGTATAAGTATGTGTATAGTTGAAAAATATATGTATATTAAATTGAAAGTAATGCATAAACATATATATATATATATAGTTGGAATAGTATATGTATATTAAACTGAAATTAATGCATAAACATATATATAGTTGGAAAAGTATATGTATATTAAATTGAAAATCTTGTATCAACATATTGTTATATATATAGTTATAAAAGTATTATAAAATTCATATAGTTAAAGTAATCAAACATATTATAGAAAAATATTTACAAAATCATGTAATGAGGAAAATTGAAATTCTATTCAAATAATATTGATTCAACCTAAATCCAAATCCATGTCTCACAATTTCTTTTCCCAACAAAATTTCACATTTAAACAAATTCCCACTTATTTGGTTCAGTTTCAATACTTCATGGTTAAAACGATTTCAAACAAATGCTTACCTTGGGTTCGACATATCCATTTCATATAATAAATTCCCAAATCACTTTTAGCTTCAGCTATAAATCAAAATGTGATTTGTTAAGTTCTAACTTGTTATCAAACTCGAATTCACCATGATTTAAATAAACATATCCCTTTTTACGCTTGAGCTTCATACTTTTTATTTTAACAAATCCTTCTTATATTTACATGGCGAAAATTCATTAACAAATCATATATCGAAATAAGTTTGAGAAGATTTGTCTAATCTTTTAAAATCCCTTACATTAAATCATTAAATTAAAACTTGGTCACATTACTAAATTCATTATATGAACATAAAGTTATAAAGGATTTATTTAAATAAATTAAACTTGGTGTTAACTTGCAACAATCACTTTAAAACTTATTTAATACAAATTGGATTTCATAAAAGTTTCAAGTAAATATTTAGACAAAATTACTTTTAAAACTTTCTTTACGCTATATAGAGGTTTTCATTAAAATTTGAACTTACAAAATCGATAAAACAATTTGAAAATATTTTTATTTTATTGACCGCGGTGTTTATATAAAATTTTCTATCCTATGGTCAAGTGATACGGATATTTATCATTTCAATCCGTTCTTTAAAAATATTCGAATCCCGGGTATGTATCATTTCAACCCGCATCCCAATCAATTCGAATACACAAGGGGTCGGGTATGTATCATTTCAACCCTAGTGGTTTCTAATTAAAAAGGGAACTTTCACGGTGAGAACAATAAAAATAACATGTCAAGCATACATCCATAGTGTCATATGAGGTAACAGTGTGTGCCGCATGTGCACGACCACAAAACAAACAAATCTAGAGAAATCCAAGCATTTCATTCAACATTTCAACTATTTAATTCACTTAATCAGATATTAGTTGCAAGTGAGGGAAACTCACCTTCCAGTGCAACTCGGACAATGCGAAAATTGAATGAAAAAGGTGACGGCACGATGACGTTAACGATAATGAATGATGGAGATAAACTACCTAAAATAAATTAGGTGGCACGATTTTACTAATAATAACATATTTTTCAAAGTCAAGCATAAAAGTGATTTTGTCAAAAACTTACAATACTATGCCACTATAAGGACTCAAACTAGTGACCTCCTAATGCTAAGAACAATGGCATACTACTCACCAACATTAGCTTTTTGGTAACAGTTGGGAACGTAAAGAAAATGAACCAAACTATTCATGCATATATTTTTACTTGTCAAACCAAACAACAAACGATTCATGCAAGGCACTTCACAATAGATATGGGCACATTTCTTTTCTCTTCTAAATGCAGCCTGCGTACGCACATTTTTTTCCTCATTTTTTTTAATGTGCTTAAGCATGCACTAACATAATTTTTTCTCTATACGTTGATATGGAAACCCGCTTCCAAGACCTCCTCCTCCATATAAATACATGCAAGTTCCATGATCCTAACCTAGCATGCATAAACAGAATGTATGCAAATTTTTTTCCTTTCATGTTGCCACTAACCTATGCTAAAGCCTAAACGTATAATTTTTATGCATGGCAAAACTTGGCCAGGGTAAAGGAACTAGTGATAACATAAACAAACTTAACAGTGTACTAAAATGGACAAGCTTCAAAGTCACGTAGCACAAGTTCTACATATACAAATGAAGGAAAAAGAACAATTTCTTACAGAACAGCCAACCAGAATGGGGCAAGGATCTGCATTGAAGCTTTTAATAACTCATATTTTCCTTTTTCTTTGTAACTTGTGCAACATGGTGAGGGAATAGAGGCTCACGGGATCGTCGAGGTTTGTGCTGGGATAATTGGCGGCGTCCAAGTAGGTTGGCGGCGACGGACTCCGAGGTGACTGAGGTTGCTCTTCGGCAATACGACACAATTCAAATATAATAATTTATTTTTCGATGGGTTCGGTTTGGATCGTAGAAAAGAGGGGGTACAACTATTGGTTGGTGGCGAGAGGCCGGAGGTCCGACGGTGGTGATTGGAGGTCGATGTGATGCCTTAGATGAAGGACCGAAGGTTTGAGGTAGAAAGTGATGGAGAACAACAAATAGAAGAGGAGAGACGTCGATCCGATGGTGGGCGGAGAGTGCGGCGCCTCGATGGTGCTCCGACGGTGAAAACTTTTGGGGCGAAGGCGAAAAGGTGAATGCTGGAATGGGAGAAAAGGTAAGGCAGTGAGGTTTTGAGGGAGAGAAACGTTGATTCTTTTGTTTTCTTTTATTGTATTAATGTTTCCCCCTTTTAAGTTGTGTCTTAATTTGGAGAGGGAAGAAGTTTTTCTGCGAATTGAAAGAGGAAGGTATGACCTTGGAAATGCGCAAAGCGGACATAATTCAGAAAGAGAGTGCCACTTGTTGATTTCAGATCTCGCATTTAAAACAAGTGTCCATTAACATGTATTTTAATTACAATTTATATTTACTTAATTTTACTATCTTTGAATTAAAATTTTCTTTTTCTCATGATGAAAGAAACCCATGTATATGTACCCAATTGTAGAATACAAAAAAGATACGAACAATATTTACAAACAATTTATTATTCCACTTTTGCACGCTTCTAACTTGAAGTTAAAGGTTCGAGTCAACAGACATCGAATTACCAAAAGCAAAAAGTAGCATTCCACCTAAAATTCTATCAAATAATTTTAGGCAAAATTCATATGGATTCCAAGGACATTTCAGTACAAAACTATTTATAAAATATCTAATTAATTCGACGCAAACCGAATAAACTTGCTCATTTTTTTATGGAATTAATCGTCTTGCTATATCCAGTTAGGGGCATCTCAATTGTAAAATTCCACAATTTCATATGTATCTAAAAAAATTCAATATTATTAGTGAAATACCGGTTATCGCTACCTCAAATCAACCATATAAAATGATCTAATCAGAACAACTAAACTAGGACGTTTTCATTCTTTAATTATTTAGATTTCTATTCAGTTTAAGAAATATTTTTTTATCGATTCATGTTTGTTTCAATATAAATTCAAGATTAGTTATCGTTTTTAAATTCTATATTTCAACACAAAATACCTGTTCAGGTTACATTTAGAAATCCAATCCATACCTTTCGAAATATTTCAAGTTTTCTCACTCAAATTCTAATAACTTTGAAATTAAAAATGACAAAATTATTAGTTTGTTACATCTCCTTGAAGCAATTCACACGCTACTTCCTTTTGTCGTTCACCATAATATAAAACTCTTTCAAATGGATGTTAAAAGCACCTTCTTAAATGGTTATATAAAGGAACAAGTTTATGTGGAACAACCTCCACTCTTTACTCATGAAAAATTCCTAATCATGTTTACAAATTAAAAAAGCTTTATATGGTATAAAGCAAGCACCTCGTGCTTGGTATGAAAGACTAAAGTCACATTTGATTAAAACTAGTTTTGAAATTGGAAAAGTAGATGCAACAATCTTCATAAAAAGAATGCAAAAAGATATTCTAGTTGTCCAAATATATATTGATGATATAATTTATGGATCGACTGACGAAAATCTTTGTGATGATTTTTCAAATATAATGAAAAATGAATTCGAAATGTCATATATGGGAGAACTAAATTTTTTCTTAGGTTTAGAAATTAAACAACTCAAAAATGGCATCTTCAAAATCAAGAAAAATATTGTAATAATTTAGTAAAACGTTTCAATACGGAGAAATCTTCGAGAAAATCTATACCAATGAGTATAACTGTCCACTTAAATAAGGATGACAGCGGAAAATATTTTGATCAAAAATTATATCGAAGTATTATAGGATCTCTCTTATATTTGACCGCTAGTAGACCGAACATTATGATGAGCGTTTGTCCTTGTGCAAGATTTCAAGCACAACCAAAAGAATCACATTTTAGGGTTGTAAACTGAATTTTGCGATATTTAACCAACACAAGAGATTACGGGCTTTTCTATCCCATAGGTAGTTCCTTCGAACTTGTATCCTATAGTGATGCGGACTTCGGAGGATGCAAGATAGATAGAAAAAACACAATTGGCACTGATCACTTCATCGGTCAATCTCTTGTTTCGTGGTTTAGTGAGAAACAAAACTCGGTTTCACTCTCAACATGTGAAGCAAAATATATATTTGCGGCTTTTTCTTGTGCTCAAGTAATCTACATGCAACAAACATTAACAGACTTTGGAAAGTTTATTACTAACTCACCTATATATTATGGCAATACTAATTCTGCAACACTCCACATCCATTAATGTCACTCACTAAGGGAATGCATTAACTTTCATGGAGAATTATATGTGTATAGAACAAAATATCACAAGATAGATATATAAAATGGTACTTCAAAACTCAAAATTCATTTTTGCAGCGGAAAAGCAAAACGTGTCTGATTACAACATCAAAAACCACATATTAAAGCCCGGTACACAAATATTCATCTTGAACATAATTATTTTCTGAGTACATAAAAGTAAAACCATAATCCCACTCCAAATAGCCATAATGAAAAAGAGATAAAGCTGAGCACTACTTTCAACACTTCCAAGCACTTCAAGAAGAAAGAAATCTGAGTCAAGCTCCACTAATCCCACCCTGAGCACCTGGTGGGGGGGGAGGAGGAAAGAAAATAGGCGAAACAAAACGGGTCAGACATAAAGTCTGGCAAGTCCTATAACACCCCACCTCCGTTAAGGTCACTCACAAAGGGAATGCCTTAACTTTGGTGGAGCATTTTAGTAAACAGAACAGAAACTTACAAGACAGATAGAATAGTACATGAAAAAATTAAAACTTTATTTCAACGAAAACCGAAATAAACTTGGTTACATCCTTTCAAATTACATTATCAGAATTCAAGTACAAAATATCAGTCTTGTACAAAAGCCTTCAGAATGCATAGTTTAAAATCATAATCCCCATAGAATGGAAGCTATACAGAGCCAAGCCATACATTAAGCGCTTCAAGCAGAAGAAATCTAGATCAAGCTAAAGTATTCCCTCCTTGGATAACCTGGGGGGAAACGGAAGAAAGGAGGCGAAACAACAAGGGTCAGACATAAAGTCTGGCAAGTCCAGTGACTTCCAGCATATGAACAGATAATAATATCATGATAAAACTGGATGAGAGATAGCTGTAACGGGTGTAGCAGATATAACAGAAGAACAAAATGACATAAGCTATTTCTTTTCACTTCTTTGCACTAATACTAGTATAACATAATTAGGTGTCACCCTAATGTCTAAACTGAAACAGAAACGTGTACAGAATAATTTAACAGAAACAGAATGCTAATAATGGGCCTTTACTACCCGATCAGAAACAGACTGAAGCAGAAACAGATTAATCCCTACGGAAACAGAATGTAGAATTAGGTGTACACTAGTAATGGGCCTTTACCATTCGAATAGACGGTACCATACAGAAACAGACAGGTGTTACCACCCAACAAAAACAGACGGTACCAAAAGAAACAGACAGAACTAAGTGTACCCTAAAACCCTACCCCAAGCGATCGGCTCCCTAATACATAAATATCCTGTGTCGGCCCCACAGTAGGATGTATCACTCCCTAAAGTGACAACCAATTGGCACAGACCTATTTACAGATGTCACGGTGTCTTACATCCTCAGAGGCAGACCGAGATCCATGCACGCACATGACCCGGTTGGAACGCACCATCAACACCCCTCGCCATTATCAGAATGAACCGCTTATAATTAGTTTAGTAAGCGTGCCCGGACCCTACCTACTGTTGGGTCAAAGTTTTGATACCAGAAAGGGTTACTGACTAATATGGGTCCCAAACAACATATGACACAAGTGAATCCCCTCCTAACCTTGTGTCCCCAGACTAACAGATTTCAGATTAACTTGTTTACGAGTTTAGGCATACAGCATTCAGATCAACTAGTTCACAGATCAAACAATCAAGTTAACAGGTTTTCAGACTAACGGATCAGATGTTCAGATTAACAGGCTTACAGATTAACAGGTTACAGATTAACAGACTTACAGATTAGCTGGTTACAGATTAACAGACTTACAGATTAACTGGTTACAGATTAACCGACTTACAGATTAACTGGTTACAGATTAACAGACTTACAGATTAACTGGTTACAGATTAACAGACTTACAGATTAACTGGTTACAGATTAACAGACTTACAAATTTACTGGTTATAGATTAACAGACTTACAGATTAACTGGTTACAGATTATCTAACTTTGTATTGGGCCTACGGATTCACGAAACGGGTTTATCAGATTCATTGGTCCAATTGGTTTAACCTTACCCAACACGTTTTAGATATCGTAATTATCTCAGATTTTCATTAATTAAATATTAATGCCCAAACCTCTCACATTAGACTGACAGTTTGCGGCTACTGGTTAGGCCGGTTGGTTCCGAGCAGGTTTCTGTAGCAAACTGAGTCTAACCTCGGGTTTCAAGCACGTTATGACTAACTTCTCACATTAGAACCTATTGTTTGCGACCACTGGAATGTGCCGGGCGGTTCCAGGCAGAATTACGCCGCAAACTCATTCTAACCTCGAGTTAGCCATGTTTATCTTTGCGGCCAATTAATTAATGATTTACCGTTTATACCCACATCTAATATACATGTCAATTATTCATAGCTAATTCAGATTATTTCAATAGCGGACTAATTATACCAACTCAACAGATATAGCAGATAATAGATTCTTCAGATTAGGCGACTTAACGGATTTATCAGATTAAGCAAACTAGCAGATTTAGCACTTTCAACAGACTTAGCAGATGACAGATTTGGCAGATGAACAGATCTAGCAGACTAGGCAGTAGAGCAGAACTAGCAGATTAAGCAATATAACAGAACTAGCAGATTAGGTAATGTAACAAAACTAGCAAATTAGGCAAATATAATAGATTTAATCATTCCTTAAAGTTTCACAAACATATCTTGCCTAATTATAAATCTTGCCTAAGTTCACATGCATAAATAATTGTCATGATTCACAATATGATTATATACCAAATATAGCCATCAATTACTATACATGTCATATATCCCAAAGATCCCTTACTTAGGTGTTTATTTACATTAATAGATATCCTACTTTCATGTAAATCTTTATAGCTAAGCCATATTTCTTTTTTTTAATCTCAAATCATATGTTCAATACAGTCTATATTTATGTCCAATACCTTTTTATGTCGTGTCTACAAATCATCTGTTCAACACCCTTTATGTTATAAATATAACATGTCCAGTCATATGTCTCAGATTTATGTTCTAGCTACAGTCCATGTTCATTCCTCAAATCAGTCACCTATTGGTCATGCAAAATTCATGCATCATTCATTTTACTGTCCCAAACATTTTAGCGTATGTTAATCTCTTATGAGATTGGCTCAGGCTCGTGGTAGCCTGGCTATAGAACAGAAAGAGGAAAGAGGTACAGAATAAGATAAATCAAATCAGAACAGAACAGATATAACCTCAAATTCAGATTTAGAATTCATGTCACAATCAAAATTAACATTTATATCGGAAAATAACTGCACTTGCCTTGGTTGGATTAAAGAAAGAACTTTAGCTGTTGTAGAATCGTTGTAGAAGCTTTAATCTCTAATTTGAATTGAATTGCTTAGATTGATGTTGATTAGCTTCTAGTTTTGATTCCAGCAGAGTAGCAACGCCATTTTTATTTTTATTTAGAACAGAGGCAGAGAAGAAGAAGAATCGAATTGTGTGTAGAGGAGGCTTGGTCTTAGGGTGTATTTATAGGTGTAGGAACTCATTTCAGCCATCAGATTAACCCTAAAACCAATCCGGACCATCAAAACTCATCCCGGGCCTCAAAAATGGGTTCTGGGCCACCCCAGGCCGACCAGTAAAGAGGGGGGGTCGACACTATAGTCGACCTGGGGGTGGGGGGGGGGGGGGAGGTCGACTATAGTGTCGACACTATGGTCGACATGGGTCAGTCTGCTAGAAAGTCTACTGAAATCTTGTTTTGGCCATATCTTGGTCATACGGACTCCGATTTTCGAAAACTCGGACTCTATTTCGCGTATTTTTCCGAGAGGAACGCAATGGTGATGTCCATTTTACCTAATTCCTGATTCTTGAGTTAGTTATCCTTATTTTACTACCTTTTCCATTACATACATCGTTATCGAACTAATTTTTCTTCTCTTCCATGTATTAATTAATTCTTCTTATGCATCACCATTATTTACCCATCATAAGCATATTTTTATATATTTTATTTTATTTTTAATTATATTAAAAATATGGGGTGTTACAAGTCCAGTGATTTTAACTATATAATTAGTAAAGTAACAAGATAAAAACATAAACTGGATATAAGAAATGGCTGTAACATAAACAGGTACGACAAGGTAAACAAGATATAACATTGATTGCGCTTCTAATCACCACAAGATAATTCCTGCACTGCACCAATACTAGTTACACTGAAAGTTGATCCCTTTTACTAATAGTAGTAGTAGTAATAATAATAATGGTAGTTTCGTGTGCTCCTAGCCGCTGTCATAGGTGCCGCCTGCTCCTATCTCCACTAGTTGTACCCACTACCCTCCCCATTTGGTCGGCTCCCTAACTTGTAGTTACTCGTAATGGTCCCATAGTAGGGTGTATCACTCCCTAAAGTGGCAACCCGGTACTACTAAAATGCATGACTTATACCTACACGATGCAACAACATCTTACCCACCAGCCCAGACCCATGCACGCACATGAATCCATTGGACTTGCACTACCATCGCTAACTCTTTTGACCTCTTACAATCAAACCCAGTAAGCGTGTCCCGTTTTCGACCTAGCTCAAGCTCACTTAGATACATAATGGGTTACGGGTTGAAAAGGGTCCACACACTTGACACAAGCTTCCCTCCTAAGCTTGGTCCCCACTAGGAATTCCTACTTAACCCCTTTTTATTCCATGTCTTCTTTCATATTTCACCTTAGTTAAGTGCTTCTAATTATATTTCACATGTCACCCACATAACCCTTTTATTATACCTATGTCTTACTACATGCCTTATCTTGATTAAGCGTTCTTTAATTCATTATAACCGTAATCTTGCAAGATTTCCCACATTAGATTACCGTTTTGCGGTTGCTAAATTTGCCGGGTTGTTCCGGGCAGGCTTATACCGCAATCCGAATCTAACCTCGTGTCTTTGCATTATTACGCATCTAGTTTCTGCCTTTGACCTCTCACATTAGATTACCAAATTGCGGTTGATGGATGTGCCGGGCAGTTCCGGGCAATCTTATACCACAATTCGAATCTAACCTCGTGTCTTAGGCGTTCATTATCACTTTATTGATTCAAGTTCCAATTTCAAATCTTGGATTAAAATATATTCCAGTTACTCATAATTTCCAACCTAAATTATGTTCATAATTTTAATCCAAATTATGCCTATAATCTCATGTGTACTAGTTATGCCTAATTAGGCCCAAACCAATTTATGCAAAAATCAAGATATATTCAATTATAGCCAAACCAACTTATGCCAGTTCTCATGTATACAAGTTATACATAATTAGGCCCCAAATCAATTTATGCCAATAACATCATTTTATTACATATTATTCAATATTTTCCAAACTTTTCCCACAACGTTCCCATGTCATTCGTATGTATAATTCAACGTAATATGTAAGGCTCGCAGTTAGCCTAATCTCATAAAAAAAGGAAAAGAAGAAGGGAAGAGAATCATGTCATCAAATCTGGCATAAAAATACGCATATGAAGTGTGAACTGACATAGAACAATAAAATAGATCTAATAAGCATATAGAACATGAACTGGCATAGAACAATAAAATAAATCTAATAAGCATATGGAACATGAACTGGCATAGAATAATAAAATAGATCCAATATGCATATGGAACATGAACTGGCCTAGAACAATAGATCCAATAGGCATATGATAACAAAACTTTGGGTATGGATCTGGAAAATAAGAATTCACAAAACTTGATATGATTCATCTTACAGGCATGTTCATAAAATCCAATTCAGAAAATTATCACAATTACTTTTGATTAATTATATGTGAAAGTAACGTGGACTCACAGTGGTAAAAGAGAAAATAGATTTGAATTCTGAATTCTGAATTTGATTAGCTAAATCGTTGTTGTAGAATTTGATTCTTATCTTCCAATATGAATACTTCTAATCTGATTTTCTTTAGTGTAGAAGAAAGACTAGTTTAGGTTGGGGTAGCATGAAGGCTCATGAATTAGTGTAATAAAATTAGGGTAGGTCTAGGTGTGTTTATATAGATGTATTAGGTTAATTAGGGCCTTTTGATTAGCTCAAGAACCATCTGAACCATCCAGTCCAGAAAAACACGTCATCCGGCCAATCCCATAAAGACACATCAGCCCTAGACCACTAAAACACGTCTTCTCGAAGCTGTCCAGAAATTTCCGTCCGGATCTGAAAATGGGTCGACACCCTATAGGGGTGTTGACACCCCTATAGGGGGGTCGACACCCCTATAGGGGGGTCGACACCCATGAGAGGGAAATTTCCCGCTCAGCCCGCTCTAGTCTGATTTGAATTTCAAATTCGTTTTTGATTATTAATTATTATTTTAATTTAAATTCTGCTTAAACTTGAAATCTTCAAAGCTCCATAACTTCTTTATACGGTGTCCGATTTACGCAAATTCGGACTCTGTCCCAAGCAGAATTCCGAGACGAACGCAATGGCGAACCAATTTTACTTAATTCTTCTTCTAAAAATTAAGTATTCTTTAATTTGTAAATTTTAATATTTTAAAGTTATGGGGTGTTACATTCTCCCCTCCTTAAAGGATTTTGTCCTCGAAATCTCCAAGTTAAGAAGAATGTATATCCTACCATCCAATCGTTCATCTACTCATTCATCATCCGCAAGCATCTTTTGTCCTTAAAAGATTTCTAATGTTATATGAACATATGTAAAGTGTGTTTATATGTTCCTTATCTAATGAAAAGATCAGGCAGTCTACTGATTTAGTGGACCTCCTTAATGTGAATTATGATAGTGCCATGCATCCATAATGTATGTAAAAGAATCCTAATAATACATATTATTTCTACATGCATGCACAATCCTTCATCTATATGAAGCATCCATATGATAACATAATCAATATACATCCATTAATTTAATTATGCACACTTATCAATATGCAATATGACAGTGATTGAGACGATCTAGTGCTTAATGTGTGTGTAAATACATCCATGAGCAATCACTAGCAAACACTTGCATCCACTTGCATCCACCAAACATAACATGTCTCAAACACATGTTTACAAGCATAAGATTTTCTACCTAAAGATCGAAGACATAATCGAGAGGATATACTAAACGATAGAACAAGTATATACAAAGCTATAGAAAAAGGAGAAGTTTAGAACATACCCTCAAAAAGAATAGGTACGCCGCACGCATCTTGTCTTCCGTCTCCCAAGTTGCGTCTCCTTGATAATCTCCCCATTGGACTTTAACCAACTTGACCTCTCGGTTGCATAACTTCTTGACCTCCGATCCAAGGATGCATGAATGAGCTCGTCTAATTATGACATCTCGCTCCACTTTCACTTCTCTAAGCATGCTCGGCTCTACTACTTCCAATGCGACACGTGAAATACGTCATGAACACCACTAAGCTTCTCGAGCAACTTCACTCTGTAGGCTATCTGTCCAATTCGCTCTGTAATGGGGAATGGCCCTACGAACCTTGGTGCCAATTTCCCAATAGATCCAAAATGAACTACATTCCTCAATGGCGACACTTTAACAAAAACCTTGTCTCCAACATTAAACTCAAGATCGGTCGGTCTCTTACCAGCGTATGACTTTTGCCGGTCTTGTGCCGTCTTCATGCGTCTTCGAACCAAGTCTATCTTCTCATAAGTTTCCCTAACCATATCGGGCCCAAGTAAAATCTTATCCATAGATTCCCACTAACAAGTAGGCGATCGTCAAGGTCATCCATATAGAGCCTCAAAAGGTGCCATGCCAATGCTAGTCTGATAGTTGTTGTTGTAGGCGAACTCTATTAATGGTAGATGTTCCTCCCATGTCCCTCCAAAGTCCAAGATGCATAACCTCAAAAGATCTTCTAGAATCCGATTCACTCTTTCTGTTTGGCCGTCTGTCTGAGGTTGATAAGCGGTGCTCAAACACAATTGCATTCCTACTGCCTCTTGCAAGCTCTTCCAAATTCACTAGTAAAAATGGGATCTCAATCGCTTACGATACTAGAAGGTATGCCGTGTAAACGAACTATCTCTCGGAGATAAAAAGATGCTAACCATGACACTGTCCTCTTACTTTTAACGGGAATGAAGTGGGTACTCTTAGTAAGTCTATCTACTACTACACAAATCCCCGTATTACCTTTCTTTGACCTTGGCAACCCGTCGACGAAATCCATGGAAACACTTTCCTATTTCCACTGTGGAACCTATAAAAGGGTGAAGCAAACCACCAGGCTTCTTTTGCTCAGCCTTGACTTGCTGGCATACTAAGCATCTAGAAACGAACTCAGCTACATCCTTCTTCATTCCAGCCCAAAAGAAAACTCGCTTCATGCCCCTACACATCTTGTCACCACCGTGATGTATGGTCATCTTAGAACGATGTGCGTCTTCAAGGAATGTCTTCCTCAAGCTCTCGTCTCGACATACACAAAGTCTCCTATCCCTATGCTACCAACCTTTGTCATCTATAGTATACCTACTAAGATGGCTCAAAGACTCCCTTCTTATGAGCTTGTCTACTATCTCAAGGAACTGTGGGTCATCTCATTGTGCCTCTCCAACCCAACCTAAAAGCATAGGTTGCACCTCTAGTGATGCCAACAAAACGGGCACATAATCGATAGAGGGTCTAAAGTCAAAAGTAGATATGTACTATAAGCGCTGCCGCTCGACAAACAAAGGGCTCAAAGTCAACCTCTTTCTACTCAAGGCGTCAGCTACAATGTTACCCTTGCCAGGGGTATATGCTATCTCAAAATCGTAGGATGCTAAGAACTCCATCCACCTTTGTCGCCTTAAGTTTAGATCTTTTTGAGAGAACAAGTATTTTAGTGACTTATGGTCTGTATACAACTCAAACTTCTCTCCAAGCAAATAGTGACGCCAAGACTTAAGCACAAAAACTATGGCAGCTAACTCTAAGTCGTAGGTAGGGTAATTCCTCTCATGGTCCTTTAACTGCCTTCTACCATAGCATATCACCCTTCCCTCTTGCATCAAAATTGCGCCAAGCCCTTTCTCGCAAGCATCACTATACACTGTGAACGGTTTATTCCCATCCAGCAAAACTAAAACTGGAGCTTTTGTCAAAGCCCTCTTCAATCGTTGGTAAAGCATCATCACAGTCAACATCCCAAGAAAAAGTCAGATTCTTTTTTGTCAATCATGTAAGTGGGGCTGATATCTTCTCGAAGTCCTTAATGAACTTCCTATAATAGCCCGCCAACCCTAGAAAACTTCTTACTTCCATTGCATTTCTAGGAATCTTCCAACCTTGGATTGCCACCACCTTCGCGAGATCTACTGCTACCCCTTCTTTAGAGACCACGTGCCCTAAGAACCTCACTTCTTTCCTCCAAAAATGACATATGGAGAACTTAGTCTTGAGTTGATGTGATCGAAGGGTCCCTAAGACTTCCCTAAGATGTAGGGCATGTTCTTCCTCGCTTCTAGAGAATATCAAGATATCATCCACAAAGACTACCACGGACTTGTTTAGAAACTCCCTACTCATCAAGTCTACAAATTATGCGGGTGCATTCATCAAACCAAAAGGAATGACGAGCCATTCAAAGAAACCATCTGGAGTTCTAAATGCAGTCTTATCTATGTTGTCCTCAGCCACCCTTAGCTGATGAAATCCTATAGCTAAGTTCAACTGCGAGAAAACCGAAGCACCAACCAACTGATCGAACAAATCATCTATCATCGGCAATGAGTGCCTATTTTTCTTCATGAGTTTATTTAGCACCCTATAGTCCACGCACAATCTAAGTGAACCGTCCGCCTTTGTAGCAAAAACAACTGGAGCACCCCATTCCGAAATACTTCTTCTTATGAACTGTTTCTCAAGTAGCTCCCGTACTTGCTTACTAAGTTCCTTCCTCTCTCTCCCGGAGACATGTGGCACACTTGTAATGCAACTGGCTTTGCATTATCTACTAAGTATATACGGAAGTCTATCTCGCGCCTCAGGGGTAAACCCCGAACCTCATCAAAGACGTCACTATACTCACGGACTACAAGAACAGATTCCAAATCATCGATGGATGTGTCAAGTGATTCTAGGTAGCTAAGCATCACCGGACCTCAGGGCCACAAGAAATATCAAGGGTCCTTCCACAACGAGTCAACAATCTAACTACCCTCCTTTCACAGTCTAGGATGGCACCATACCTGGCTCGCCAATCCATCCCTAGAATCAAACCGTAGCCCATGAAACCAAGAAAGTAGGCATTGCATTCAAACCCAACGCCCAAGATAGACACTCTTAAATCCCGACAAAGCATAGATAAATGAGCTGAACCACCAATAGGATTTGAGACTACAATGGGATCCATAACTAAACTAGTATTTAGGTGCAGTGTTTCAACTAACGAAGCAAATATGAATGAATGTGAAGCGCCAGAGTCAAACAAAGTTCGAACAGGATGATCAAAAAGGAAAATCAAACTTTCAACAAAAATGCTTCTACCTCTCTCCTGTCCTGGTGCCATGAGAGCATGATCCTGCCCTCCAGAAGTAGGTCCTATCCTCTACCCTTTCTCTTGTACTTGCCTCCTCGGGCAGTCTTTAATCATATGTCCTAGCTCACCACATTGGAAGCAACCATTCTTCTTCTTCTTCCTATAGTCCTTGCTTAGGTGACCCGGTGTTCCACAATTAAAACATCTTTTCTTCCCTTGGCCCTTGTTATCCTTACCACCTTTCTTTTGTTGTTGTCGTGCTTTCTTTGGATCCACCTTCTTATCCTGTGCCTTATTAATATTAGCACCTTTCTCCTCTTTATATATCAACGCCATGTTAACTAGTTTCTCGAAGGTAGCCCCCATAGGAATGTGGGACATAGCCAATCCGTGTAGCGGCTCATTCAAAACCCTTAGCAAATCTCAGGGCCTTCTTATGCAGTGTATTCACCGACTCTATGCCGAATCTCACTAATTGGTTAAACTTGTTAATGTACTCCTTCACAAATAAATTCCCCTGTTTCAAAGCCAAGAACCTCTTCATGTATAAACTCTCCTCTGCTTGTGAAAGAAATTTCAACTCGAACCTTTGTCTAAAGTCCATCCATGTCTCCAGTACACGTCCTCAATTAGTTACTTCCCACCAAAATGAAGCTTCATCCTTCATCAACCAAGCAGCTAGCTGAACCTTCCTTCCATCGTCTATCTCAAAGATACCAAACAAGTCCCCCACTTCCTTGAGCCAATTTCTAGCTTCGACAAACATTTCAGTCCCATGAAACAGTTTTTTGCCCATCTCACGAAAGTATTTGTATATCTTAGAAAAAGCATCTACACGGGGAGGAGGAGGAGCGACTGCAGTTGGGAGGAGGAACGTCTGCTGGGCCTATGGCGGTGGCCCTAGCCTCCAGATGCCTTCTGAACCTGGCTGGTATCTGTACGCCTTCAGGTATATCGGGTTCCCTAAACATGCTGAAAAGAAAAGGAAGAGATTCAAAACAGAGAACCAGAAGAAAGATATATGGCTTTTGGGGATTAAGTTTTTCATAATAAACCTTTCTCTTGAAAATACTTCTCTCTTAAAACATGTTTTCGAAAATACTTCATAAAAAAAATGCTTTTGAAAACTGTTTTCCAAAATCTTTTATCTGTTCTGGTAACCTTCAGGTTTGATACCACGTGTAACACTCCACGTCCATTAATGTCACTCACTAAGGGAATGCATTAACTTTCATGGAGTATTATAAGCGTATAGAATAGAATATCACAAGACAGATATATAAAATGATACTTCAAATTCAAAACCACATATTGAAACCAAGTACGCAAATATCCATCTTGAACATAATTATTATCTAAGTACGTAAAAGAAAAACCATAATCCCGCTCCAAATAGCCATAATGAAAAAGAGATAAATTTGAGCATTACTTTCAACACTTCCAAGCACTTCGAGAAGAAAGAAATCTGAGTCAAGCCCCACTAATCCCACACTGAGCACCTGGGGGGAAGGAAAGAAAAGAGGCGAAACAAAACGGGTTAGACGTAAAGTCTGGGGAGTCCAGTGATTTTAACTATATAATTTGTAAAGTAACAGGATAAGAATATAAACTGGATATAAGAAATGACTGTAACATAAACAGGTACGACAAGGTAAATAAGATGAACAAGATATAATTTTGATTGTTCTTCTAATCACCATAAGATAATTCCTACACCGCACCAATACTAGTTACACTGAAAGTTGATCCCTCTTACTAATCATAATAATAATAATGATAATGGTAGTTTCGTGTACTCCTAGCTGCTGTCACAGGTGCCGCCTGCTCCTATCTCCACTAGTTATTCCCAATACCCTCCCCATTCGATCGGCTCCCTAACTCGTAGATACCCATGCTGGTCCCACGTAGAGTGTATCACTCCATAAAGTGGAAAACCGATACTACTAAAATGCACGGCTTATAACTACACGATGCAACAACGTCTTACCTACCAGCCCGGACCTACGCACGCACACGACTCCATTGGACTTGCACTGCCATTGTTATCTCTTTTGACCTCTTACAATCAAACCCAGTAAGCGTGTCCCGTCCTCGACCTAGTTTGAACTCACTTAGATATAGAATAGGTTACAGGTTGCAAAGGGCCCACATACTTGACACAAGCTTCCCTCCTAAGCTTGGTTCCCATTAGGAATTCTGTAATGACCCGCATTGGCAGAGGTATTATAATTAATTTATTTAATTATATAAATGGTAGTATAGTGAATTTAGTGGCCGTGGAATAAAATAATGGTGAATATTTAATTTAAAATAATAAATTAAATAATATATTTAATTCTGAAATAATCAGAATTGGCTGAAATGACGATATGGTGTGAACCGGATCATCTGTGGTATTTAATTCAGTTTAGAATTAAATTAGAATAACGAATATATTGTTTGAACGACAGTTTGAACGTATAATTATATTATAATTAAAATCGTGCTTGAAATGGCGCTGTAGTTCGTAAATTGGCGATTCAAACTTCAACTGAATGTACAGGATTCGTTTTAAGCCGGATTTCTGTGAAACAAGAAACGTGTGGAGCTGGTGGAGTATATCTTTCTAGTGGAAGAGAAAAATCGGGATTTCGTCATGTAGATTTTGATTTACGTCCAAATCAAATTTCAGAAAAGTCGCTGTGGAATTCCTTTATAATTTATAAAGGAATTATTTATATTTTTAAAAGGGATTTCAATATAAATCGAATATTAGGTTGACCCAGAAGTGAATATCAAGTAAGAAATTTATACAGGATTTATTCTGAGCTGTATGGTATTCCACTGTGAACATAGACGATAATATTTATTTTTAAAATATTCAATTTAATTATATTTAAATATATTTATATGGGTCATTCAGAGCTTTAAAAATAGCCGGTTTTGCAAACGATGTCGGAATTCGACGAAACTAATTTTTTGGATCTGCAATGTCAAATAGTTGTTAGATTTCCAGTTTCGTGATTTTTAGAGTCACTGTTTGGCCGCACGGATTTTTAGAGTGAAAAACAGTCAGTATTTTGGCAGTTAAAAATACGTTGTGTGAGCATACGAAGTCGAAATTCGACGAAAGCAGTTTTGTTGGGACCGTAATGTCAAACTCTATCAATATGTCCAGTTTCGTGATTTTTAAGTATCATATGTGACTGCATGGATTTTTAGAAGTTAAACATAAACAATGGTTGATTATAAATTAATAAAATAATCAATATAATAATAATAAAAATTTCCTATATAATACCCTTAACACTTCTATAACCTAATTTCATTCTTCCTTGGTCAAACCTTTACCCGCTATGATTTCTTTCTTCTAGAAATAAAATTCAAAACTTCAAAAATTCAAAACAATACAAATCAAATCCTACAAATCACTACACATATATTTTTGGATTCATGGTGAAGAGATCGTCGATCTGATGTAAGTATTTCTGAGTTCGACATCGATTTTTCATTCGCTGGTTTATCCAACGCGAGCTAGGGCTCGAGTTGCTCGACGATAGGGTGAGAAGTGGACTGAAGTGTGGGGGAGTTGAACTCCTGAAGTGAAGTGGAGTTTGCGGGCTAGATTTGGTATGGTTTCGGGGTTATAAGTGTCGGCACCTATAGGGCATGCTACAGGGAGCTATGGTGCGGGTTGAATATGGTGCAGATGAGGTGATAGAGATTTTGAAGGAGATAACGATGGAGTGTTCGGTTTGTGATTCTGTGAAGAGGAGAAGGTGCGGTTGGGATCTGAAGTCGTGGAAATGGATGGAGTTTTACTGGAGCGTGATGTGGTTAGGGGGAGTTCGAACTGTACATTTCTGGTATGAGATCGAAGAGAGATTGAAGGGGAGTGAAATGGTGTATGTCGTGTGTTGAATCATGGAAAAGGCATGTCGTTACTCATTGGATTTGTTGCGTGGATACAAGTAAGAAAGGGATGGGACTTTCACTGATTTGGGGAAGAAAGATCCATGCGGGTTTGGGATGGAATCGGGGTTGGGCCAAAGGGAAAACGGGTGAGGCCCGTTCAAAACTTAATTAGCATAGTTTATTTAAAAATCCATTCAAATTTTTGTATAAAATTGTACTAATAATAACTTGCTCATATTTTAAAGGAATTCAGCGAAACAAGATCCGATAGGATCGTATGGACGGTGACTATCCAATGGAATTTACTGGGAGTGGAGTGGAGCTCGTATGAATTTATGGTGAAATAAACTGTTTGATTCAAATCAAACAACAATTTATCGTTATTTAATGATGAACTGCCAATGTGAGTAAATCTCACTAATTCTGAACAGTTTATAATTTCATGTTGTATTTTTTAGAACTATTAAATATTGGCTGATTGACTGTGTGTTGACTGTTTGATTGAACTGCTAGTCAGTTAGTTGAATTTCTATATTGATTCTGTTTAACAGAACATATCATATGGAACTGAAAGTGATGTTATCGATATCGTTTAACATCTGTGATGCAGGGAAACAGGTTGGAGGAATCCAACTGGATTCCTCAACATTTATTTTACTGTGATTCATATATTGTAATATATGATGTGGTATATAATCTGTTGTCGATTATATGTGTTTGAACGATAACTGAACATCGTGATTTGGTGTGTTAAATACCTAACATACCGAAATGTTGATAAGGGAATATTTTCAAAGTGATATTTGAAAATAAAATATTTATAAATGGAATATTTATAAATAAGAAATATTTATAAATTGGAATATTTATAAGTAGGAGATATTTAGAAAAAGGGAAAACGTTATAAAAAGGAAACTGTTATAAGAAGGAAATCATTTTAAAGTGGAGAACCGTTACTAGAAGTAAATCTTTAAAATGAATAATCGTTATAAAAAGGAAATCTTTATAAAGCGAATGAAGGAGTTAAATCGAATATGGTATTCGAAAGTAGTAAATCGAACTAGTTATTCAAAAGGGGTTAGTCGAGTCGAGTTAGTTGAATAGAGTAATCGAATATTTGTTATTCGAATAAGAGTTAACCAGTTAGAGTTAAACCAGTTAGAGTTAACTAGATGGAGTTAACCAGTTAGAGTTAACCAGTTAGAGTTAACCAGATGGAGTTAATCAATTAGAGTTAACCAGTTAGAGTTAACCAGTTGGAGTTAACCAGTTGGAGTTAATCGATTAGAGTTAAAGCAAAAAGAGTTAATCGAATATAGTTTATTCAAATAGAATAAAAGGAGTTAATCGAATATAGTTTATTCGAATAGAGTAAAAGGAGTTAATCAAATATAGTTTATTCAAATAGAATAAAGGAGTTAATCGGATATATAGTTTATTCAAATAGAATTAAAAGAGTTATCGAATATAGTTTATTCGATAGGAGTTAAGTGAATAGAGTTAGAGTTAAATCAAAAGAGTTAAGTGAATAGAATGAATTGAATAGAGTTATCGAATGTACCTTATCGAAGGAAAGAATTATCGAATAGAAAAGATTTGAAAGAGAGTTACGTAAGGAAGTTTGTTAAAGAATTAGAAGGGTGAACTTTGTCTATTTCAAGGTTAGAAACATTGTTCAGTTAAAGTCTGAGAGGTAGTATTACCCCAACTTGATTGACTTCATTTTTAACTAAGGAATGGTTAAGGTTCGATAGTAAAGGATGGTTAAGGTTCGATAGTAAATAAAGGAAACGGTTTGAGTTGGCATCGCGATGGTTTGTTTAAACATCTGTCTAAGTCAAATGAAGAAGCTTTGGAAATGTTTTCTAATAAAGAAAACAAGAAATGGAAATGTTTTACATTATTAATAACGTATATTTTCCAAATTTAGAAAATAAGAAATATTGAATATAGGGAAACAGGAGATAAGTAAACTAATGAAATAAAGAGATAAATGTTGAATGATGTTTGATCGATATAAATTTCCATTTGGAAATAATATCGTTGTTTGCACACTTGTTTTCTTCGATAGTCAAATCATAGACTATCGAAGTTTTGACCATTTTAACGTTATTAATATGGAGAGACCGGTTGGATTATTATCCAAAGAACCACTCTGTATTGGCATAAGCGTTGCGAATTATATATGCCAAAGGAAATTGAAGACGGAGTTATGCAAGGGCTGTCCTGTTTACAGAATAGTGCCTTCGGTTCATCCTGTTCCTGGATGACTTGTATGGACGGATGTCTGACAGAGTATTTCCAGACGATCACGTATATTGATTTCTCCAACCATACCAAGAGTTGAAGCGGAGAAGGAAACTTCTTTTAGCTAACACATAATGTATGGTTGAGGATGTCAATCGGTGATTTGATGGATTTGACGATGTGGCATTTAAAGTGAATCTGGTGTGATGATAAAGCGTAGCTTCTATCGTCACATCCGGTAAATGACAGAAATCAGGTAGGCAGCATGGCTAAGTCGGTCGCACTGAAGTAGGGTGTATAATCACCTGATCTAGAGTTTCATTTACTTCTAAAAATCTATTGTTGATGCTGTCCCATTTGGGAAATGGTTGCTGATCTCAACCGTTGGTGATATACATTTGTTACACTTAAGCAAAATGAGTGGTCGGTCATGTGTGGCCGGGTTGCAAGATGTTCTTGTTAAACCAAGTGTATTCCTTTCTAGAGGTACACTAGCAAAAGGTGGTTCCATACCTTGCCATAGTTGGTAATCCATTACCCACTACGTGCTTGCGGTTTTGATAGTATATTATAAATGTAGAACGTGATATGAAAGCGTTCTGCTAGATAATTATTATTATTGTGGTTGATAGACAATATTATAATATCAAAAGGTTTTTGATATAAAGATAATTTGGATTCACATAAGGGAAAAACCTGTTCCGTTATACGGCGTGGTCTTATGAGATATCGATTACCTGCTAGAACTATTTAAACCGTTTTACTCATACCAGTCTTATGACTGACCCGGAGTTTATTTGTTTGTTTCCCTAAACTCTTGGGTGCCCAATTTTGTATGGGCAGTCAAGTAGTCAGGATTTACAGATATGCTGGAAGAGCTTGGAGCAGGAGGCTTCAGGATCATATATCTATAGTTATTTCCGCTGTGTTGTAAGTGTTGTACCTTGATAATTATATGTATATTCAAGTACAGATTTGTATTTCAAAGTTATGTTATGAAATATATTTATTCGTTCCGCTGTGAGATTCGTGTTACTCTGATATTGTGTTCTTCTTCTTCTTCTATTCTAAGTTTCTATCTTTTCTTTCCTCACCCTCTGTTTTCTTTCTATTAATTTCCTGATTTTAAGTTTAATTTGGGGTTGGACTTGGGTTTTTGGTCAGCTCAAATTGGACCGCATTTCCGGGTCATTACAGCTGGTATCAGAAGTGAAGTTAAGTGAATTACCTTGGCTCTGTGGCGTGACTCAGTAGAGATGGGGTTAGTAATACCCTAGATTGAGTTGAGTGTATATATACGAGTGAGCGTATTTGTTATAGTTATGAAAATTGTTTTATATTGTAGAGATTCATTGGTTGAGTTGTTTACGAGTTCTGGTCGATCAGTTTGATCCACTGTATCGGTAGGAGTTACTAAACACTCGAATACGATGGGTCGACACGGTATGTTTTGAAAAGTGGGTAAATTAAATTAAGTTTAGCCAAGGTATATCTTGATATAGAGAAGATATATATATATATATATATATATATCAAAATTATAATATATTAGATATATTGGTTTTTATTATAATCGAGTAAGATTATAAATTAATTGGTTATGTAAATAACCAATCAGAATTCATATAAGTGAAATACGTGAAATCAGATAAGTTAAATCTGAAATTTAAGCCAGAAATTGAATTAAAATTCTGGAAAATTGGTTAAGTGTTTGTAAATGGATTTGGATTAAAAGTAAGGAAAATTTAAGATCCTGGGAGATTTTAATTTGTTTTACAAGCAGTGTGAATTATATTTTGAAATGAATTTCAAAGTGGAAATGTTAGAAATGGTTTTATAGTATTGAACTCACTTCGATCGCTGGAAAATAGATTCCGATGATGACAGCTGCATCATCAGTATTCATTTTCGAGTTGTAAGTGACGAATTACTACCAGAGATACGGTTTTGAATTTGTTTTGGGAAAAAACAAGTTGTGTTGAATTTCAAAATGGGATTTATAATAAAGAATGAATAAAAAAAATGTTTGAAATAGAAATTGAATATAGAAATTCAAAGGGAGATTGAATATATGAAATTCAATGGAATTGAAATAGAAATTGAATATAGAAATTCAAAGGGAGTTTGAATATATGAAATTCAATATAATTGAAATAGAAGTTGAGTATAGAAATTCAAAGGGAGTTTGAATATACGAAATTTAATATAATTGAAATAGAAATTGAATATAGAAATTCAAAGGGAGTTTGAATATAGAAATACAAATGGAATTCAAATATAGAATTTGTATATAGAAAATATATAGGAATTCAAATAATAGAATTTGATATATAGATTTGAATAATAGAAGTGATATAGAATTTAAATAGAAATTGAATAGAATTAGCTAAGTCGAAGAGGAATTAGTTAATCGAGTTTTGAATTTGAAGTTGAACTTTGAAAGGTGAAATGGATTTGTAAATGGATATTCGAAATCGAATATAGAACTTAAGTTTGAAATTTGGATTTAAATTAGTTAATAAGCAAGTTAAAATATATTTGAACGTGTCATGTTCAAATATAAAAGTGAAATAGACTAAAGAGTTAATTAACAAATTAATTAACGAATTGAGTTAAAACGATCAGGTGTAGTTAAAATAGATTGGGCAGGTATAAATATACATGAGATAGGCATGGATAAGGTATGAAGGTATATAAATAGAATGCTCGACGAAAAGGTATGTATTTAATTCATATATGAGATTTTATGCACCGTATCGGCTAGCCGCTTGGCTTTTTCTTTTTCTTTTGGATTGGTGAGGGCCATGGGAGGCTATTTGAAATATCCCGATGCTCCTGGTACAAAGGAGGCGCTGGCGAAATTTTTCAGAAAAATTTAGGAGTTAGAAAATTTTCAGGATTTTTTTGAAATTTTCGTTGATAAGAATTAAATAAATTTTTAATTAAAATTAAATTGGTTCAGTTAAAACTGAAGTTAAGAAGTGAACGAATATGTTCTAACCAGTCGATAGGGTCGTTCTCTACCTTAGCAATTTCGAGGACGAAATTATTTTAAGTAGGGAAGATTGTAATGACCCGCATTGGCAGAGGTATTATAATTAATTTATTTAATTATATAAATGGTGGTATAGGGAATTTAATGGTCGTGGAATTAAATAATGGTGAATATTTAATTTAAAATAATAAATTAAATAATATATTTAATTCTGAAAAAATCAGAATTGGCTGAAATGACGATATGGTGTGAACCAGATCATCTGTGGTATTTAATTCAGTTTAGAATTAAATTAGAATAACGAATATGTTGTTTGAATGACAGTTTGAACGTATAATTATATTATAATTAAAATCGATCTTGAAATGGCGCTACAGTTCGCAAATTGGCAATTCGAACATCAACTGAATGTACAAGATTCGTTTTAAGCCGGATTTCTGTGAAACAAGAAACGTGTGGAGTTGGTGGAGTATATCTTTCTAGTGGAAGAGAAAAGTTGGGATTTCGTCATGTTGATTTTGAATTACGTCCAAATCAAATTTCAGAAAAGTCGTTGTGGAATTCCTTTATAATTTATAAAGAAATTATTTATATTTTTAAAATGGATTTCAATATAAATCGAATATTGGGTTGACCCAGAAGTGAATATCAAGTTAGAAATTCATATAGGATTTATTCTGAGCTGTATGGTTTTCCACTTTGAATATAGATGATAATATTTATTTTTAAAATATTTATTTTAGTTATATTTAAATATATTTATATATTTAAATGGCTCATTCAGAGCTTTAAAAATAGCCGGTTTTGCAAACGAAGTCGGAATTCGACGAAACTAATTTTGTTGGATCCGCAATGTCAAATAGTTGATAGATTTCTAGTTTCGTGATTTTTAGAGTCACCGTGTGGCAGTACGGATTTTTAGAGTGAAAAACAGTCAGTATTTTGATGGTTAAAAATACGCCGTGTGAGCGTACGAAGTCGGAATTCGACGAAACTAGTTTTGTTGGGACCGTAATGTCAAACTCTAGCAGTATGTCCAGTTTCGTGATTTTTAAGTATCGTATGTGACTGTACGGATTTTTAGAAGTTAAACATAAACAACGGTTGATTATAAATTAATAAAATAATCAATATAATAATAATAAAAATTTCCTATATAATAAATTAACACTTCTATAACCTAATTTCATTCTTCCTTGGTCAAACCTTTACCCGCTGTGATTTCTTTCTTCTGGAAATAAAATTCGAAACTTCAAAAATTCAAAACAATACAAATCAAATCCTACAAATCACCACACATATATTTTTCGAGTCGTGGTGAAGAGATCGTCGATCTAATGTAAGTATTTCTGAGTTCGACGTCAATTTTTCATTCGCTGGTTTATCCAGCGCGAGATAGGGCTCGAGTTGCTCGACGATAGGGTGAGAGGTGGACTGAAGTGATGGGGGAGTTGAACTCCTGAAGTGAAGTGGAGTTTACGGGCTAGATTTGGTATGGTTTCGGGGTTATAAGTGTCGGCACTTGTAGGGCATTGTACAGGGGAGCTATGGTGCGGGTTGAATATGGTGGAGATGAGATGATAGAGATTTTGAAGGAGATAACGATGGAGTGTTCGGTTTGTGATTCTGTGAAAAGGAGAAGGTGCGGTTGGGATCTGAAGTCGTGGAAATGGATGGAGTTTTACTGGAGCGTGACGTGGTTGGGGGGAGTTCGAACTGTACATTTCTGGTATGAGATCGAAGAGAAATTGAAGGGGAGTGAAATGGTGTATGTCGTGTGTTGAATCATGGAAAAGGCATGTCGTTACTCACTGGATTTGTTGCACGGATACAAGCAAGAAAGGGACGGGATTTTCTCTGATTTGGGGAAGAAAGATCCATGCGGGTTTGGGCTGAAATCGGGGTTGGCCCAAAGGGAAAAAGGGTGAGGCCCGTTCAAAACTTAATTAGCATAGTTTATTTAAAAATCCATTCAAATTTTTGTATATAATTGTAATAACAATAACTTGCTCATATCTTAATGGAATTCAGCGAAACAAGATCCAACAGGATCGTATGGACGGTGACTATCCAATGGAATTGACTGGGAGTAGAGTGGAGCTCGTATGAGTTTATGGTGAAATAAACTGTTTGATTCAAATCAAACAACAGTTTATCGTTCTTTAACGATGAACTGCCATTGTGAGTAAATCACACTAATTCTAAACAGTTTATAATTTCATGTTTTATTTTTTAGAACTGTTAAATATTGGCTGATTGACTGTGTGTTGACTGTTTGATTGAACTGCTAGTCAGTTAGTTGAATTTCTATATTGATTCTGTTTAATAGAATATATCATATGGAACTGAAAGTGATGTTATCTATATCGTTTAACATCTGTGATGCAGGGAAACAGGTTGGAGGAATCCAACTGGATTCCTCAACATTTATTTTACCGTGATTCATATATTGTAATTTATGATGTGATATATAATCTGTTGTCGATTATATGTGTTTGAACGATATTGGTCATCGTGATTTGATGTGTTAAATACCATAACATACCTAAATGTTGGTAAGGGAATATTTTCAAAGTGATATTTGAAAATAAAATATTTATAAATGGAATATTTATAAATAAGAAATATTTATAAATTGGAATATTTATAAATAGGAGATATTTAGAAAAAGGGAAAACGTTATAAAAAGGATAAGAAGGAAATCATTTTAAAGTGGAGAACCGTTACTAAAAGTAAATCTTTAAAATGAATAATCGTTATAAAAAGGAAATCTTTATAAAGAGAATGAAGGAGTTAAATCAAATATGGTATTCGAAAGTAGTAAATCGAATTAGTTATTCGAAAGGGGTTAGTCGAGTCGAGTCAGTTGAATAGAGTAATTGAATATTTGTTATTCGAATAAGAGTTAACCAGTTTGAGTTAAATCAGTTAGAGTTAACCATTTAGAGTTAACCAGATCGAGTTAACCAGTTAGAGTTAACCAATTAGAGTTAACTAGATGGAGTTAATCAATTAGAGTTAACCAGTTAGAGTTAACCAGTTGGAGTTAATCGATTAGAGTTAAAGCAAATAGACTTAATCGAATATAGTTTATTCGAATAGAGTAAAAGGACTTAATCGAATATAATTTATTCGAATAGAGTAAAAGGAGTTAATCGAATATAGTTTATTCGAATAGTATAAAGGAGTTAATCGAATATATAGTTTATTCAAATAGAATTAAAAGAGTTATCGAATATAGTTTATTCGATAGGAGTTAAGTGAATAGAGTTAGAGTTAAATCAAAAGAGTTAAGTGAATAGAATAAATTGAATAGAGTTATCGAATATACCTTATCGAAGGAAAGAATTATCGAATAGAAAAGATTTGAAAGAGAGTTACGTAAGGAAGTTTGTTAATGAATTAAAAGGGTGAACTTTGTCTATTTCAAGGTTAGAAACGTTGTTCAGTTAAGTTCTGAGAGGTAGTATTACCCCAACTTGATTGACTTCATTTTTAACTAAGGAATGGTTAAGGTTCGATAGTAAAGGATGGTTAAGTGAATTTAGTAATTAAAGGAAATGGTTTGAGTTGGCATCGCGATGGTTTGTTTAAACATCTGTCTAAGTCCAATGAAGAAGCTTTGGAAATGTTTTCCAAGTAAGAAACCAGAAATGTTTTCTAATAAAGAAAACAAGAAATGGAAATGTTTTCCATTGTTAACAACGCATATTTTCCAAATTTAGAAAATAAGAAATATTGAATATAGGGAAACAGGAGATAAGTAAATTGATGAAATAAAGAGATAAATGTTGAATGATGTTTGATCAATATAAATTTCCATTTGGAAATAATATCATTGTTTTCACAACTGTTTTCTTCGATAGTTAAATCACAGACTGTCGAAGTTTTGACCATTTTAACGTTGTTAATATGGAGAGACCGGTTGGATTATTATCTAAAGAACCACTCTATATTGGCATAAGCGTTGCGAATCATATATGCTAAAGGAAATTGAAGACGGAGTTATGCAAGGGCTATCCTGTTTACAGAATAGTGCCTTCAGTTCATCCTGTTCCTGGATGACTTGTATGGACGGATGTCTGACAGAGTATTTCCAGACGATCACGTATATTGATTTCTCCAACCGTACCAAGAGTGGAAGCGGAGAAGGAAACTTCTTTTAGCTAACACATAATGTATGGTTGAGGACGTCAATCGGTGATTTGATGGATTTGACGATGTGGCATTTAAAATGGATCTGGTGTGATGATAAAGCGTAGCTTCTAGCCTCACATCCGGTAAATGACAGAAATCGGGCAGGTAGCATGGCTAAGTCGGTCGCACCGAAATAGGGTACATAATCACCTGATCTAGAGTTTCATTTACTTATAAAAATTATTGTTGATGCTATCCCATTCGGGAAACGGTTGCTGATCTGAACCATTGGTGATATACATTCGATACACTCAAGCGAAATGAGTGGTCGGTCATGTGTGGCCGGGTTGCAAGATGTTCTTGTTAAACCCAGTGTATTCCTTTCTAGAGGTACACTAGCTAAAGGTAGTTCCATACCTTGTCATAGTCGAAAATCCATTACCCAATACGTGCTTGCGGTTTTGATTGTATATTATATATGTAGAATGTGAGATGAAAGCGTTCTGCTAGATAATTATTATTATTGTGGTTGATAGACATTATTATAATATCACAAGGTTTTTGATATAAAGATAATTTGGATTCTCATAAGGGAAAAACCCGTTCCGTTATACGGTGTGGTCTTATGAGATATCGATTACCTGCTTGAACCATTTAAACCGTTTTACTCGTATCAGTCCCATGACTGACCCGGAGTTTATTTGTTTGTTTCCGTAAACTCTTGGGTGCCCAATTTTTTATGGGCAGTCAAGTAGTCAGGATTTACAGATATACTGGAAGAGCTTAGAGTAGGAGGCTTCAGGATCTTATAGCCATAGTTATTTCCGCTGTGTTGTAAGTGCTGTACCTTGATAATGATATGTATATTCAAGTACAGATTTGTATTTCAAAGTTATGTTATGAAATATATTTATTCGTTCCGCTGTGAGATTTGTGTTACTCTGATATTGTGTTCTTCTTCTTCTTCTATTCTAAGTTTCTATCTTATCTTTCCTCACCCTCTGTTTTCTTTCTATTAATTTCCTGATTTTCAGTTTAATTTGGGGTTGGACTTGTGTTTTTGGTCAGCTCAAATTGGACCGGATTTCCGGGTCATTACAGTTGGTATCAGAGCTTAAGTTAAGTGAATTACCTTGGCTCTGTGGCGTGACTCAGTAGAGATAGAGTTAGTAATATCCTAGATTGAGTGAGTGTATATATACGGGTGAGAGTATTTATTATAGATATAAAAATTGTTTTATATTGTAGAGATTCATTGGTTGAGTTGTTTATGAGTTCTGGTCGATCAGCTTGATCCACTGTATCGGTAGGAGTTACTAAACACTCGAATACGATGGGTCGACACGATATGTTTTGAAAAGAGGGTAAATTAAATTAAGTTTACCCAGGGTATATCTTGATATAAAGAAGATATATATATATCAAAATTATAATATATTGGATATATTGGTTGTTATTATAATCGAGAAAGATTATAAATTAAATGCTTATGTAAATAACCAATCAGAATTCATATAAGTGAAATACGTGAAATCAGATAAGTTAAATCTAAAATTTAAGCCAGAAATTGAATTAAAATTCTGGAAAATTGGATAAGTGTTTGTAAATGGATTTGGATTAAAAGTAAGGAAAATTTAAGATCCTGGGAGATTTTAAATTGTTTTACAAGCAGTGTGAAATATATTTTGAAGCGAATTTCAAAGTGGAAATGTTAGAAATGGTTTTATAGTATTGAACTCACTTCGATCGCTGGGAAATAGATTCCGATGATGACAGCTGCATCATCAGTATTCATTTTCGAGTTGTAAGTGACGAAATACTACCAGAGATACAGTTTTGAATTTGTTTTGGGAAAAAACAAGTTGTGTTGAACTTCAAAATGGGATTTATAATAAAGAATGAATAAAAAAAATGTTTGAAATAGAAATTGAATATAGAAATTCAAAGGGAGTTTGAATATATGAAATTCAATGGAATTGAAATAGAAATTGAATATAGAAATTCAAAGGGAGTTTGAATATATGAAATTCAGTGGAATTGAAATAGAAATTGAATATAGAAATTCGAAGGGAGTTTGAATATAGAAATTCAAATGGAATTCAAATATAGAATTTGAATATAGAAAATATATAGGAATTCAAATAATAGAATTTGATATATAGATTTCAATAATAGAAGTGATATAGAATTTGAATAGAAATTGAATAGACTTAGCTAAGTCGAAGAGGAATTAGTTAATCGAGTTTTGAATTTGAAGTTGAACTTTGAAAGGTGAATTGGATTTGTAAATGGATATTCGAAATCGAATATAGAACTTAAGTTTGAAATTTGGATTCAAATTAGTTAATAAGCAAGTTAAAATATATTTGAAAGTGTCATGTTCAAATATAAAAGTGAAATAGACTAAAGAGTTAATTAATAAATTGATTAACGAATTGAGTTAAAACGATCAAGTATAGTTAAAATAGATTGGGCAGGTATAAATATACATGAGATAGGTATGGATATGGTATGAAGGTATATTAGTAGAATGCTCGACGAAAAGGTATGTATTTAATTCATATATGAGATTTTATGCACCGTATCGGCTAGCCGCTTGGCTTTTTCTTTTTCGTTTGGATTGGTGAGGGCCATGGGAGGCTATTTGAAATATGCCGATGTTCCTGGTACAAAGGAGGCGCTGGCGAAATTTTTCATAAAAATTTAGGAGTTAGAAAATTTTCAGGATTTTTTGAAATTTTCGTTGATAAGAATTAAATAAATTTTTAATTGAAATTAAATTGGTTCAGTTGAAACTGAAGTTAAGAAGTGAACGAATATGTTCTAACCAGTCGATAGGGTCGTTCTCTACCTTAGCAATTTCGAGGATGAAATTATTTTAAGTGGGGAAGATTGTAATGACCCGCATTGGCAGAGGTATTATAATTAATTTATTTAATTATATAAATGGTGGTATAGTGAATTTAATGGTCGTGGAATTAAATAATGGTGAATATTTAATTTAAAATAATAAATTAAGTAATATATTTAATTCTGAAATAATCAGAATTGGCTGAAATGACGATATGGTGTGAACCGGATCATCTATGGTATTTAATTCAGTTTAGAATTAAATTAGAATAACGAATATATTGTTTGAACGACAGTTTGAGTGTATAATTATATTATAATTAAAATCGAGCTTGAAATGGCGCTGTAGTTCGTAAACTGGTGATTCGAACTTCAACTGAATGTACAGGATTCATTTTAAGCCGTATTTCTGTGAAACAAGAAACGTGTGGAGTTAGTGGAGTATATCTTTCTAGTGGAAGAGAAAAATCGGGATTTCGTCGTGTAGATTTTGATTTACGTCCAAATCAAATTTTAGAAAAGTCGCTGTGGAATTCCTTTATAATTTATAAAGGAATTATTTATATTTTTAAAAGGGATTTCAGTATAAATCGAATATTGGGTTGACCCAGAAGTGAATATCAAGTTAGAAATTCATATAGGATTTATTCTGAGCTGTATGCTATTCCACTGTGAATATAGACGATAATATTTATTTTTAAAATATTTAATTTAATTATATTTAAATGTATTTATATATTTAAATGGCTCATTCAAAGCTTTAAAAATAGCCGGTTTTGCAAACGAAGTAGGAATTCGACGAAACTAATTTTGTTGGATCCGCAATGTCAAATAGTTGTTAGATTTCCAGTTTCGTGATTTTTAGAGTCACTGTGTGGCCGTACGGATTTTTAGAGTGAAAAACAGTCAGTATTTTGACGGTTAAAAATACGCTGTGCGAGCATACGAAGTCGGAATTCGACGAAACCAGTTTTGTTGGGTCCATAATGTCAAACTCTATCAGTATGTCCAGTTTCGTGATTTTTAAGTATCATATGTGACTGTACGGATTTTTAGAAGTTAAACATAAACAACGGTTGATTATAAATTAATAAAATAATCAATATAATAATAATAATAATAATTTCCTATAAAATACCCTTAACACTTCTATAACCTAATTTCATTCTTCCTTGGTCAAACCTTTACCCGCCGTGATTTTTTTCTTCTGGAAATAAAATTCGAAACTTCAAAAATTCAAAACAATACAAATCGAATCCTACAAATCACCACACGTATATATATGGATTCGTGTTGAAGAGATCGTCGATCTGATGTAAGTATTTCTGAGTTCGACATCAATTTTTCATTCGCTGGTTTATCCAGCGCGAGCTAGGGCTCGAGTTGCTCGACGATAGGGTGAGAAGTGGACTGAAGTGACGGGGGAGTTGAACTCCTGAAGTGAAGTGGAGTTTGCGGGCTAGATTTGGTATGGTTTCGGGGTTATAAGTGTCGGCACCTGTAGGGCATGCTACAGGGGAGCTATGGTGCGGGTTGAATATGGTGGAGATGAGGTGATAGAGATTTTGAAGGAGATAACGATGGAGTGTTCGGTTTGTGATTTTGTGAAGAGGAGAAGGTGCGGTTGGGATCTGAAGTCGTGGAAATGGATGGATTTTTATTGGAGCGCGATGTGGTTAGGGGCAGTTCGAACTGTACATTTCTGGTTTGAGATCGAAGAGAGATTGCAGGGGAGTAAAATGGTGTATGTCGTGTGTTGAATCATGGAAAAGGCATGTCGTTACTCACTGGAGTTGTTGCGTGAATACAAGCAAGAAAGGGACGGGATTTTCACTGATTTGGGGAAGAAAGATCCATGCTCGTTTGGGCTGAAATCGGGGTTGGGCTAATGGGAAAAAGGGTGAGGCCAGTTCAAAACTTAATTATCATAGTTTATTTAAAAATCCATTCGAATTTTTGTATAAAATTGTAATAACAATAACTTGCTCATATCTTAACGGAATTCAGCGAAACAAGATCCGACAGAATCGTATGGACGGTGACTATCCAATGGAACTAACTGGGAGTGGAGTGGAGCTCGTATGAATTTATGGTGAAATAAAATGTTTGATTCAAATCAAACAACAGTTTATCGTTCTTTAACGATGAACTGCCAATGTGAGTAAATCTCACTAATTCTAAATAGTTTATAATTTCATGTTGTATTTTTTAGAACTGTTAAATATTGGTTGATTGACTGTGTGTTGACTGTTTGATTGAACTGCTAGTCAGTTAGTTGAATTTCTATATTGATTCTGTTTAACAGAATATATCATATGGAATTGAAAGTGATGTTATCTATATCGTTTAACATCTGTGATGCAGGGAAACAGGTTGTGTAACAACCCGAATTTCAATAACATGTTAAAACGAGAATCAAGGCAGAATTTAATTTTAAATTCTGAATCAAGTAAAACGGGCTATGCCATTGCGTTCGTCTCGGAAAAATACGCGAAATAGAGTCTGAGTTTTCGAGAATTGGAGTCCGCATGACCCGTTAAAGGCCCAAAGAAGATTTCTGGGAATTTGAATTTCGGAAACAATTTTGGAAATCAGATCTGGGGCTAGGCGGGAAGTTTCCCCGCCTAGGCCATGTCGACAGGGCTGTCGACAGGCCTGTCGACTTGGGCCCAGACCAAGTCGACAGCCCTGTCGACTTGCCTGCCGACAGGGGGTGGCCGGGGCAATTAGCCTGGCGCACCTGTTTGTCTCACCTGGTCTTGTTCTTGGGCTGGGTCTGGAAGCTTCCGAGATCTGATGGTCCTAATCTATCCTAGGGTTAATCTAAGGGCCTAAAACTATCCTAATCTCTATAAAAAGACCCTAAACCTAACCTAAATCCCTAAAAATCAAACCTAGCAACTAAGTGCTGCCAAAATCAATATTGATCATGGCCTCCATCTCCAATCCCTAGAGCCTATGCACTCAAATCAAGTTCAAATCAAAATATGCAAGCTTGCTACACCAAATGGAGGCCAAATCAACCTTGTTATGCGAGTTTCATGATGGATCTTCATCAAAGGAGCCACCTTTCTTCGCCAAAACGATGCATGCTCCTAGTCCTCTTGCCATGCTATGTAAGTTCTAGCTACTTTCGGATCAAAACGGTATTTTAATGTTGACATGGGATAAAATGAGGCTAAACATGATTATGCGAATCTATATGAACCTTACCATGCCTCTTGTGTTCATATTTATGATCTTAGGCCATGTGAGTGACTTGATCATGCCTCTCATTCTATGCATAACCTAGTTTAACTTGCAAGTTTGGATCTTTATGCATGAAATGCTAGCATGAACCTTTAGGAACCACTTTACTTGTGAAACATTGGCTAAGACAAGATTTTGGGGCTTATGCATGTTTATGAACCCAAACCCCTTATGCTAACATGCATGTTTATGGCCAAACCCCTCTTGATAATATGCATGTTTGTGGCCAAATTACCTTATGACACTATGCATGTTTATGGCCAATCCCTTTATGATGTTATGCATGTGGAAGCCAAGCCCTTTTTGGCATCATGCATGTTTTGAGACCAATATGTGACATAGTATTCTTACTATGTTGACTCGCTTTGCTCGCGTTGGGAAAACACGATTTTGGGTAGTTAGATAAACATGAACATGTCGCAAAATCTTAACTTGAATATGACATGTGTTTATACTTGAAAATATGACTTGAAAGATAACATGGAAGATGACATGTAAGTATGCATAAAAACATGAGCTTGGGAATTTACCTATTAAGTTAGGTCTACCCTTTGGGAATTTACCTATTAAGTTAGGTCTACCCAAATGCTTGAAAAACTTGTAACATGTTTTGGAAACATGATGAACTTATATAATATGAGTATGGCCAACTCGAGGTTGGGTTGAGTTTGCAACGTAAAACTACCCGGAACCGACCGGCCTAACTAGTAGTTGCAAACAATAGGACCCAATGTGAGAAGTTGGTCATGTCGAGCTTTAGACCCGAGGTTAGACTAGGTTGTGGTGTAAATCTACCCGGACCCGCCCGGCTTAACTAGTAACCACAACAAGGTCTAATGTGAGAGGTTGAGGGTGCATTAATTAAATTAATGCTACATAATAGGGTTAAGTTAATGTGATTAATGAGGCTTAACCAAATATGATATGGGCAAATGGGTTAAGTAATTTGATTAGGCTAATGATACTTAACAAAACATGATAAACTTGGGTAGGTTAAGTAACTTGGTTTGCCTAATGACACTTGACCATTTTCATACGACTAGTGGACGGGATCAAGTTAACCAGCACTTAATCAATCCAACACGATAACGTGATAAGGTTAAGTAAATCTTCTTAATGACACTTAACCGTATAATACCGTTAATGGGTGGGGTTAAGATTAGGCTTAACTAATCTAAACATGGTAATCGGATGGGGTTAAGTCAGCCTAGACTTAATTAATCCCACTTGGTAATGTAATGGGGTTAAGTTAAACACTTAACTAATTTAACACGATGATTTGATGAGGTTAAGTGACCTATACTTAACCAATCTAACTCGTTAATTTGATGAGGTTAAGTTAATCTATACTTAACCAATCTAACGTGAAACATGATAAGGATAAGTCACGAATCACTTGAATACGCTTGACCGATTTGACTCGGTAATTTGACAAGGTCAAGTTAATTTATATAATTAACCAATCTAAAATGATAATTAGACGAGGTTAAGTTATGGATTGCTTGATATACTTAGCCAACTTGACACATGGTTTGTAGGGTTAAGTCTTGGACTTGGATACTTAGCCAATTTTGACATGGTTTGTAGACGGGCTAAGTTATGAACTTAAGTGACACTTAACCCATTAGATAAACCCTAATTCGGAGGATTAGGTAAATAACCATAGTTAACAAGGGTAATGGGAATAAGGCTAAGTGGTAAACCTTAGTTAAGGAAAACTAAGTAATAATTCTTAGTCAAAGAAATCTGGACCACTTCTTAGGTAGATGAGTAACCCGATACGGTAGGTCATCGTTTAAGTATACGCGTAGGAGCAGGCTATCTGATTTAGATAAAGGCTCCAGCGAACTGGGTAACGAAGCAGCGGCTTCAGGGAACGTGAGGATATTCTTGGTATCCCTCTGTGAGGTCGCAGATGATCATCCTGGGCTCACGAGAGGTTGAGGTCTGCGGTAGAAGAACCAAGAATATGCCTTGGTTGCTATGCGAGCGACCTAAAGACTGGGGTGGATAGCAGTGAGTCGGCGGATACATAAGGTGCCCGAGATAGCAAGTTCGTCGATCATCTACCATCTTGAGTCAAGCGTGTACGTGCGGAAAGGCAGGGAACACCCAACAGACCATGATTTGCTATCTAATTATGGGTGAGGTAGGCCGTAGGATGTGGGCTGGCCGGAGTGTAGTTCTCATGCAAGATTTTCTCTTGTGTTGCCTTTCGCTAGTTGAGGGAGGGGTCTCGTGGGACCATAGCCACGTGTAGAAAAGCAGACCTTAACATCTGCATCGGCAGATAAATCCAAAGCTCCCGACCGAGTCCTGTATTTCTTGTTTTGGTCGGTGACAGGACTCGGATGGCACGATGTGACACATGTGCATACAGTTATAGAAAAACGATTCACGATGAGTGCGTGGGAAAAAGGACGCGGTTGAGGGTTAGCGTAATCCCTAGTGGCCTAGGTGGTTTAACCCAAACCGAAATACGAAAGCGTGCAATAGGTAAGCGTAATCCCTAGTGGTGCTAGGTGGCGTAAGTCCTAGTAGTTCAAAAACGACGATTCATATGGAAGAGCCTAGCTAGAACAAGGGTGACAGTCCAAACGATTTCAAGGATAATACGACACGAGGAAGCCCGTACAAGGTACGGCAAAGGACTGAACTTATATACATGGAAAGAAACATATGATTTGAGTAACCTATATATGCGATATATTAGGTTGACATGGACCATCACACGACTTTGAGTAAGGGACATTCATGGTTAACACATGACGCGGGTAGGGATACTAGTACGAGAGGTGCAGAGCAAATATACATGTTAGAACCAGGAATAATATACATAATAGATACCGTGGGATATTAGATGGGGTAGATACCTTGGGATAGTATACTTGATAGAAACCTGACAATGTGATACCTTGATTTATCATGACACCGTGGTTTATCACGATACCTTAGTTTAGCTTGCTACAGTAGTTCAGCCTATTACCCCGATTTAGTTTATCTATCTTGTAGTCATCTTTATGTTTACTTTCAGTTTATGCATGTCATGTTACCTTTACCTGTTTTTATACTGGAAGTAGATAGGACTTACTCAGTCTTTTTGACTGACCCGTTTTGTTTCGCCTCTTTTCTTCCGTTCCCCCCCCCCCAGGTTTCAGGGAGGAAACAATGCTGTTTAGTTCGGACTTCTTCTGCTTGAAGGTCATCATGGATGGCTTGGACTTCTCTTGGCTTTGGCTACTTTACTGTTTTACATGGGGAATAATTTATCAAAAAGTTCTTATGCTTCTTTACTATTGCAAGACAGGTTTTGATGTACTCTGATGTAAAAGGCTTTAGACCTTATTTATTCATGTTATGAAAGTTTGATTTTACTTCCGCTATTTATATATGTTCTGTCTTGTGATATTTCTGTGCATGTTTACCAATAATGCCCTTCTAAAGCTAGTGCATTCCTTTGCGAGTGACCCTAGCGGAGGCGGGGTGTTACATTTGGTATCAGAGCAGAAGGTTACCAGACTGGGCAAAAGTTTTTAAAGACCTTCTGAAAATTATTTGAAAAACCGTTTACAAAGAAGCATTTTTCAAGAAAATTTTCTTTTAAAAAGAAAAAGGCTATTCCCCAAAGGCCATTAGCATTATCCTTGTTTCCTTGAATCTCTTTTCCTTTCTTTCCTCCATCTGTAGTCACAGTGGCTTTGACTGCGACTAGTCTTTCTAGCTGCGTAAGTGTTTCCCGTACGATGGAGGTGGTTCTCGAGAGACCGTTGCAGAGTTATGAAAGGATAGTAAGAACAAGGATAAAGGATACGAGCTCAGGGATAAGCAACATGTTGGTATGGCTGGACCCAGAATGAGAGAGAAAGATGAACAATGAAACCCATGACGAGAGGGTACCTTTGGCATGGTGAAACGGGACGGATAGTTAAGTATCATGGGACAAGGACAAGATCATTGGGAGGGCAATAGTATGCTCTCATTTCTAGGGGTACCTCGGAAGGAGGGTAACGATCTTGTTAAAGGTTTAGTTTTTCTTCCCTATCATCTCGTCGGGACTTTGTTTGGATCACCGCATCTTTTTTAAGTCCTCTTCGATAGTTGAGTCTCTGCACCTTAGTACTAGTGTAATAGAGGATCCCGTTTTGTCTCAAGTCCTATTAGAAGATCGGTCCATTTATTCATGGCTTGTTTGGATTTGAGAATGTCTATGTCAAGTATTGAGCTTGGAAATAATGCTTATGTTTATAAGCTATGGATGGATTTTAGGGATGAAGTGGTTAGCCAGCAAGGGGTGCCATTCTCGGCTTTGGAAAGAGGGTAGTTAGATTCTCGACTCATCTTGGTAATACCCTTGAAATCTCGTGTAACCTTTTGGGTTCTGTCATGGCTAGTTACCTAGAATCCCAGGATGCAGTTGTTGGTAATCCGTTTGAACAGAATTCCCCGTTAAGGCGGATGGTTCGTTTCGATTATGCATGAGTTATGGGAATCACCCTAGTAAGGACTCTTGGCAATTTGGATTGGCATCGGAAAACGAGATCCAGAATTCACTAAGTGAATTTTTGGAGAGCTGGCTTGAGTACGTAGATATGGTTGAGCTAAGTATACTAGGAAAAGAATAAGTGAAAGTAAAACGAGAAGCGACAGTGAAATGAGTTTCACTCACACCATGGAAATAGGAATCAAGGAGCTACGAAATCATGAAGTCAAAGGCAGTCAAGGCCTGATGGAACTAAGCTCAAGGTAATGCGACTCAGGAGACTAAAGACTAAATACGTGCATGATACTTCTTTTGGGAATATATCCTCGATCCCTGTTTTTCTGTTGAGCTCGCTCGTAGGCTATCTTTTATGGATATCCTCTCGGTCCTGTCTCTGTTACAAACCCCGTACGGAGTTTGTTTTGGTTATCTTCTCGACCCTGTTTCAGGGAATTTTAGGTAGAACCCTATGGATGTAAACATGTATTTGAAACATGCTATGGTTGATATGGTTGCAAATGGTTGCAAGTGGTTGCTCGTGGATGCGCGAATTTACATTAGATATTAGCTCGACTCGGTCACATTTCATATGCACGAGTATTTATGCTCGTTTATGGATGAAATTGAATGTGTTACCATGTGGACGTTGCATATGGATGAATGTTTGTGCACGCATATAGTGTATATATATATATATATATATGATTAGGACTATTTGCATACATGTTGGATTCATAGCACTAAACATATTTTTTGCATTCAAGAGATTTTTCAGGCCTGATCATTAGCATTGGCTAAGGAACATATACACACACTCTTTGCATGTAATCATACAGCATTAGAAATCATCTAAGGACGATGGTTGCTTGTGGATGATGTTTTGAGTAGATGGATGATGGATGGTAGGATATGTTCTTCCTAACTTTGAGATTTCGGGGACGAAATCCTAAAAGGTGGGGAGAATGTAACAACCCGAATTTCAATAACATCTTAAAACGAGAATCAAGGCAGAATTTAATTTTAAATTCTGAATCAAGTAAAACGGGCTATGCCATTGCGTTCGTCTCGGAAAAATACGCGAAATAGAGTCCGAGTTTTCGAGAATCGGAGTCCGTATGACCCGTTAAAGGCCCAAAGAAGATTTCTGGGAATTTGAATTTCGGAAACAATTTTGGAAATCAGATCTGGGGCTAGGCGGGAAGTTTCCCCGCCTAGGCCATGTCGACAGGGCTGTCGACAGGCCTGTCGACCTGGGCCCAGACCAAGTCGACAGCCCTGTCGACTTGCCTGTCGACAGGGGGTGGCCGGGGCAATTAGCCTGGCGCACCTGTTTGTCTCACCTTGTCTTGTTCTTGGGCTGGGTCTGGAAGCTTCCGAGATCTGATGGTCCAAATCTATCCTAGGGTTAATCTAAGGGCCTAAAACTATCCTAATCTCTATAAAAAGACCCTAAACCTAACCTAAATCCCTAAAAATCAAACCTAGCAACTAAGTGCTGCCAAAATCAATATTGATCATGGCCTCCATCTCCAATCCCTAGAGCCTATTCACTCAAATCAAGTTCAAATCAAAATATGCAAGCTTGCTACACCAAATGGAGGCCAAATCAACCTTGTTATGCGAGTTTCATGATGGATCTTCATCAAAGGAGCCACCTTTCTTCGCCAAAACGATGCATGCTCCTAGTCCTCTTGCCATGCTATGTAAGTTCTAGCTACTTTCGGATCAAAACGGTATTTTAATGTTGACATGGGATAAAATGAGGCTAAACATGATTATGCGAATCTATATGAACCTTACCATGCCTCTTGTGTTCATATTTATGATCTTAGGCCATGTGAGTGACTTGATCATGCCTCTCATGCTATGCATAACCTAGTTTAACTTGCAAGTTTGGATCTTTATGCATGAAATGCTAGCATGAACCTTTAGGAACCACTTTACTTGTGAAACATTGGTTAAGACAAGATTTTGGGGCTTATGCATGTTTATGAACCCAAACCCCATATGCTAACATGCATGTTTATGGCCAAACCCCTCTTGATAATATGCATGTTTGTGGCCAAATTACCTTATGACACTATGCATGTTTATGGCCAATCCCTTTATGATGTTATGCATGTGGAAGCCAAGCCCTTTTTGGCATCATGCATGTTTTGAGACCAATATGTGACATAGTATCCTTACTATGTTGACTCGCTTTGCTCGCGTTGGGAAAACACGATTTTGGGTAGTTAGATAAACATGAACATGTCGCAAAATCTTAACTTGAATATGACATGTGTTTATACTTGAAAATATGACTTGAAAGATAACATGGAAGATGACATGTAAGTATGCATAAAAACATGAGCTTGGGAATTTACCTATTAAGTTAGGTCTACCCTTTGGGAATTTACCTATTAAGTTAGGTCTACCCAAATGCTTGAAAAACTTGTAACATGTTTTGGAAACATGATGAACTTAGATAATATGAGTATGGCCAACTCGAGGTTGGGTTGAGTTTGCAACATAAAACTACCCGGAACCGACCGGCCTAACTAGTAGTTGCAAACAATAGGACCCAATGTGAGAAGTTGGTCATGTCGCGCTTTAGACCCGAGGTTAGACTAGGTTGTGGTGTAAATCTACCCGGACCCGCCCGGCTTAACTAGTAACCACAACAAGGTCTAATGTGAGAGGTTGAGGGTGCATTAATTAAATTAATGCTACATAATAGGGTTAAGTTAATGTGATTAATGAGGCTTAACCAAATATGATATGGGCAAATGGGTTAAGTAATTTGATTAGGCTAATGATACTTAACAAAACATGATAAACTTTGGTAGGTTAAGTAACTTGGTTTGCCTAATGACACTTGACCATTTTCATACGACTAGTGGGCGGGATCAAGTTAACCAACACTTAATCAATCCAACACGATAACGTGATAAGGTTAAGTAAATCTTCTTAATGACACTTAACCGTATAATACTGTTAATGGGTGGGGTTAAGATTAGGCTTAACTAATCTAAACATGGTAATCGGATGGGGTTAAGTCAGCCTAGACTTAATTAATCCCACTTGGTAATGTAATGGGGTTAAGTTAAACACTTAACTAATTTAACACGATGATTTGATGAGGTTAAGTGACCTATACTTAACCAATCTAACTCGTTAATTTGATGAGGTTAAGTTAATCTATACTTAACCAATCTAACGTGAAACATGATAAGGCTAAGTCACGAATCACTTGAATACGCTTGACCGATTTGACTCGGTAATTTGACAAGGTCAAGTTAATTTATATAATTAACCAATCTAAAATGATAATTAGACGAGGTTAAGTTATGGATTGCTTGATATACTTAGCCAACTTGACACATGGTTTGTAGGGTTAAGTCTTGGACTTGGATACTTAGCCAATTTTGACATGGTTTGTAGACGGGCTAAGTTATGAACTTAAGTGACACTTAACCCATTAGATAAACCCTAATTCGGAGGATTAGGTAAATAACCATAGTTAACAAGGGTAATGGGAATAAGGCTAAGTGGTAAACCTTAGTTAAGGAAAACTAAGTAATAATTCTTAGTCAAAGAAATCTGGACCACTTCTTAGGTAGATGAGTAACCCGATACGGTAGGTCATCGTTTAAGTATACGCGTAGGAGCAGGCTATCTGATTTAGATAAAGGCTCCAGCGAACTGGGTAACGAAGCAGCGGCTTCAGGGAACGTGAGGATATTCTTGGTATCCCTCTGTGAGGTCGCAGATGATCATCCTGGGCTCACGAGAGGTTGAGGTCTGCGGTAGAAGAACCAAGAATATGCCTTGGTTGCTATGCGAGCGACCTAAAGACTGGGGTGGATAGCAGTGAGTCGGCGGATACATAAGGTGCCCGAGATAGCAAGTTCGTCGATCATCTACCATCTTGAGTCAAGCGTGTACGTGCGGAAAGGCAGGGAACACCCAACAGACCATGATTTGCTATCTAATTATGGGTGAGGTAGGCCGTAGGATGTGGGCTGGCCGGAGTGTAGTTCTCATGCAAGATTTTCTCTTGTGTTGCCTTTCGCTAGTAGAGGGAGGGGTCTCGTGGGACCATAGCCACGTGTAGAAAAGCAGACCTTAGCATCTGCATCGGCAGATAAATCCAAAGCTCCCGACCGAGTCCTGTATTTCTTGTTTTGGTCGGTGACAGGACTCGGATGGCACGATGTGACACATGTGCATACAGTTATAGAAAGACGATTCACGATGAGTGCGTGGGAAAAAGGACGCGGTTGAGGGTTAGCGTAATCCCTAGTGGCCTAGGTGGTTTAACCCAAACCGAAATACGAAAGCGTGCAATAGGTAAGCGTAATCCCAAGTGGTGCTAGGTGGCGTAAGTCCTAGTAGTTCAAAAACGACGATTCATATGGAAGAGCCTAGCTAGAACAAGGGTGATAGTCCAAACGATTTCAAGGATAATACGACACGAGGAAGCCCGTACGAGGTACGGCAAAGGACTGAACTTATATACATGGAAAGAAACATATGATTTGAGTAACCTATATATGCGATATATTAGGTTGACATGGACCATCACACGACTTTGAGTAAGGGACATTCATGGTTAACACATGACGCGGGTAGGGATACTAGTACGAGAGGTGCAGAGAAAATATACATGTTAGAACCAGGAATAATATACATAATAGATACCGTGGGATATTAGACGGGGTACATACCTTGGGATAGTATACTTGATAGAAACCTGACGATGTGATACCTTGATTTATCATGACACCGTGGTTTATCACGATACCTTAGTTTAGCTTGCTACAGTAGTTCAGCCTATTACCCCGATTTAGTTTATCTATCTTGTAGTCATCTTTATGTTTACTTTCAGTTTATGCATGTCATGTTACCTTTACCTGTTTTTATACTGGAAGTAGATAGGACTTACTCAGTCTTTTTGACTGACCTGTTTTGTTTCGCCTCTTTTCTTCCGTTTCCCCCCCCCCCCCAGGTTTCAGGGAGGAAACAATGCTGTTTAGTTCGGACTTCTTCTGCTTGAAGGTCATCATGGATGGCTTGGACTTCTCTTGGCTTTGGCTACTTTACTGTTTTACATGGGGAATAATTTATCAAAAAGTTCTTATGCTTCTTTACTATTGCAAGACAGGTTTTGATGTACTCTGATGTAAAAGGCTTTAGACCTTATTTATTCATGTTATGAAAGTTTGATTTTACTTCCGCTATTTATATATGTTCTGTCTTGTGATATTTCTGTGCATGTTTACCAATAATGCCCCTCTAAAGCTAGTGCATTCCTTTGCGAGTGACCCTAGCGGAGGCGGGGTGTTACAGGTTGGAGGAATCCAACTGGATTCCACAATGTTTATTTTACTGTGATTCATATATTGTAATATATGATGTGATATATAATCTGTTGTCGATTATATGTGTTTGAACGATATTGGTCATCGTGATTTGATGTGTTAAATACCATAACATACTGAAATGTTGATAAGGGAATATTTTCAAAGTGATATTTGAAAATAAAATATTTATAAATGGAATATTTATAAATAAGAAATATTTATAAATTGGAATATTTATAAATAGGAGATATTTATAAAAAGGGAAAACGTTATAAAAAGGAAACTGTTATAAGAAGGAAATCATTTTAAAGTGGAGAACCGTTACTAAAAGTAAATCTTTAAAATGAATAATCGTTATAAAAAGGAAATCTTTATAAAGCGAATGAAGGAGTTAAATCGAATATGGTATTCGAAAGTAGTAAATCGAATTAGTTATTCGAAAGGGGTTAGTCAAGTCGAGTCAGTTGAATAGAGTAATCATATATTTGTTATTCGAATAAGAGTTAACCAGTTAGAGTTAACCAGATGGAGTTAACCAGTTAGAGTTAACCAGTTAGAGTTAACCAGATGGAGTTAATCAATTAGAGTTAACCAGTTAGAGTTAACCAGTTGGAGTTAATCGATTAGAGTTAAAGCAAATAGAGTTAATCGAATATAGTTTATTCGAAAAGAGTAAAAGGAGTTAATCGAATATAGTTTATTTGAATAGAGTAAAAGGTGTTAAACGAATATAGTTTATTCGAATAGAATAAAGGAGTTAATCGAATATATAGTTTATTCAAATAGAATTAAAAGAGTTATCGAATATAGTTTATTCGATAGGAGTTAAGTGAATAGAGTTAGAGTTAAATCAAAAGAGTTAAGTGAATAGAATAAATTGAATAGAGTTATCGAATATACCTTATCGAAAGAAAGAATTATCGAATAGAAAAGATTTGAAAGAGAGTTACGTAAGGAAGTTTGTTAAAGAATTAGAAGGGTGAACTTTGTCTATTTCAAGGTTAGAAACGTTGTTCAGTTAAGGTCTGAGAGGTAGTATTACCCCAACTTGATTGACTTCATTTTTAACTAAGGAATGGTTAAGGTTCGATAGTAAAGGATGGTTAAGTGAATTTAGTTATTAAAGGAAATGGTTTGAGTTGGCATCACGATGGTTTGTTTAAACATCTGTCTAAGTCCAATGAAGAAGCTTTGGAAATGTTTTCCAAATAAGAAACCAGAAATGTTTTCTAATAAAGAAAACAAGAAATGGAAATGTTTTCCGTTGTTAATAACGTATATTTTCCAAATTTAGAAAATAAGAAATATTGAATATAGGGAAACAGGAGATAAGTAAATAAATGAAATAAAGAGATAAATGTTGAATGATGTTTGATCGATATAAATTTCCATTTGGAAATAATATCGTTGTTTGCACACCTGTTTTCTTCGATAGTTAAATCACAGACTATCGAAGTTTTGACCATTTTAACGTTGTTAATATGGAGAGACCGGTTGGATTATTATCCAAAGAACCACTCTGTATTGGCATAAGCATTGCGAATCATATATGCCAAAGGAAATTGAAGATGGAGTTATGCAAGGGCTATCCTGTTTACAGAATAGTGCCTTCGGTTCATCATGTTCCTGGATGACTTGTATGGACGGATGTCTGACAGAGTATTTCCAGACGATCACGTATATTGATTTCTCCAACCGTACCAAGAGTGCAAGCGGAGAAGGAAACTTCTTTTAGCTAACACATAATGTATGGTTGAGGACGTCAGTCGGTGATTCGATGGATTTGACGATGTGGCATTTAAAGTGGATCTGGTGTGATGATAAAGCGTAGCTTCTAGCCTCACATCTGGTAAATGACAGAAATCGGGCAGACAGCATGGCTAAGTCCGTCGCACCGAAGTAGGGTGTATAATCACCTGATCTAGAGTTTTATTTACTTCTAAAAATCTATTGTTGATGCTGTCCTATTCGGGAAATGGTTGCTGATCTCAACCGTTGGTGATATACATTCGATACACTCAAGCGAAATGAGTGGTCGGTCATGTGTGGCCGGGTTGCAAGATGTTCTTGTTAAACCCAGTGTATTCCTTTCTAGAGGTACACTAGCAAAAGGTGGTTCCATACCTTGCCATAGTTGGAAATCCATTACCCAATACGTGCTTGCGGTTTTGATTGTATATTATATATGTAGAACGTGAGATGAAAGCGTTCTGCTAGATAATTATTATTATTGTGGTTGATAGACATTATTATAATATCAAAAGGTTCTTGATATAAAGATAATTTGGATTCTCATAAGGGAAAAACCCGTTTCATTATACGACGTGATCTTATGAGATATCGATTACCTGCTTGAACTGTTTAAACCGTTTTACTCATACCAATCCCATGACTGACCCGGAGTTTATTTGTTTGTTTCCCTAAACTCTTGGGTGCCCAATTTTGTATGTGCAGTCAAGTAGTCAGGATTTACAGATATACTGGAAGAGCTTGGAGCAGGAGGCTTCAGGATCATATAGCTATAGTTATTTCCGCTGTGTTGTAAGTGCTGTACCTTGATAATGATATGTATATTCAAGTACAAATTTGTAATTCAAAGTTATGTGATGAAATATATTTATTCGTTCCGCTGTGAGATTCGTGTTACTCTGATATTGTGTTCTTCTTCTTCTATTCTAAGTTTCTATCTTATCTTTCCTCACCCTCTGTTTTCTTTCTATTAATTTCCTGATTTTCAGTTTAATTTGGGGTTGGACTTGTGTTTTTGGTTAGCTCAAATTGGACCGGATTTCCGGGTCATTACAAATTCCCACTTAACCCCTTTTTTTTCCATGTCTTCATACATGTTTCACCTTGGTTAAGTGCTTCTAATTATATTACACATATCACCCATGTTACCCACTTATCCCTTTTATTATACCCATGACTTACTACATATCTTATCTTGGTTAAGTATTCTTTAATTCATTATAACCGTAATCTTGCAAGACCTCCCATATTAGATTACCTTTTTGCGGTTACGGGATTTGCCGAGCGGTTCCGGGTAGGCTTATACCGAAATCTGAATCCAACCTCGTGTCTTTGCATTATTACGCATCTAGTTTCTGCCCTTGACCTCTCACATTAGATTACCAAATTGTGGTTGCTGGATGTGCTGGGCGGTTCCAGGCAGTCTTATACCGCAATTCGAATCTAACCTCATGTCTTAGGCGTTCATTATCACTTTCTTGATTCAAGTTACAATTTCAAATCTTGGATTAAAACATATTCCAATTACCCATAATTTCCAACCTAAATTATGTCCATGATTTTAATCCAAATTATGGCTATAATCTCATGTGTACTAGTTAGGCCAAATTAGGCCCAAACCAATTTATGCCAAATTCAAGTTATATTTGATTATGGCCAAACCAACTTATGTCAATTCTCATGTATACAAGATATACATAATTATGCCCCAAATAAATTTATGCCAAAAATATCATTTTATTACATGTTATTCAATATTTTCCCAAAATTTTCCCATCCCACTTCATTTGTACGTATAATTCAATGTAATATGTTAGGCTCGCAGTTAGCCTAATCTCATAAAAAAGGAAAAGAAGAAGGGAAGAGAATCATTACATCAAAACTTGCATAAAAATAGGCATACGAAGTGTGAATTGGCATAGAACAATAAAGTAGATCTAATAAGCATATAGAACATGAACTGGCATAGAACAATAAAATAGATCTAATAAGCATATGGAACATGAACTGGCATAGAACTATAAAATAGATCCAATAAGCATATGGAACATGAACTAGCATAGAACAATAGATCCAATAGGCATATGATAGCAAAACTTAGGGTACGGATCTGAAAGATAAGAATTCACAAAACTTGATATGATTCATCTTACAGGCATGTTCATAAAATCCAATTCACAAACTTATCACAATTATTTTTGATTAATTATACGTGAAAGTAACATGGACTCACAGTGGTAGAAGAAAAAATAGATCTGAATTCTGTATTCTGAATTTGATTAGCTAAACTGTTGTTGTAGAATTTGATTCTTATCTTCTAATATGAATACTCCTTATCTGATTTGCTTTAGTGTGGAAGAAAGACTAGTTTAGGTTGGGGAGCATGGAGGCGCATGAATTAGTGTAATAAAATTAGGGTTAGGTCAGGTTGTGTTTATATAGATGTATTATGTTAATTAGGGCCTTTAGATTAGCTTAGGAACCATCTGAACCATCCAATCCATAAAAACACGTCACCCACCCAATCCCATAAGGACACATCAGCCCTAGACCACTAAACCACGTCATCTCGAAGCTGTCCAAAAATTTCCGTCCGGATCTGAAATGGGGTCGACACCCTATGGGGAGGTCGACACCTGTGTCGACACCCCAATAGTTGGTCGACACCCCCAGGGGGGGTCCACACCCACGAGCGGGAAATTTCCCGCTCAGCCCGCTCTGGTTTGATTTGAATTTCGAATTCGTTTTTGATTATTAATTATTATTTTAATTTAAATTCTGCTTAAACTTGAAATCTTCTAAGCTCCATAACTTCTTCATACAGTGTCCGATTTAGGCAAATTCGGAATCTATCCCAAGTAGAATTCCGAGACGAACGCAATGGCACAACCTATTTTACTTAATTCTTCTTCTAAAAGTTAAGTATTCTTTAATTTTTAAATTTTAATATTTTAAAATTACGGGGCGTTACAAGTTCTACTAAATTATCAAAGAATCCTATTAATCAGTCTATAACAAAACACATTGATATTAGACATCATTTTCTAAGAGATCACGCTGAAAAATGAAATATAACATTAGAATTTTTTAGTACAGATAAACAAATTGCAAGCATTTTTACAAAACCTCTAAATGAAACATGCTTTATAAACTTAAGAAGGGATTTAGGTATTTGTTCTCATTCAGAGTTATAAATCTTCGTCATCATTATAAATTTTTATATACTTATTAATAGCTTGCCTATAATTCCCCTTTTCCTTACTTTTTATACAGTTTATAATAAACTAATATAAATAGCTTCTTCTTTTGAGAAGGTAAATATAATAATAACTTGATTATAAATAAGAACTTCTCTAATAAGAAAAATTACAATAAAAACAATAAACTACCAAAGAGCTCAAAACAATGTCAAACAAATCCACTTAATCACTTAATGTTAATTTTCCACTTATAGTTCGACAATGACACCATATCCTCCTACACCAGCATCAAAGCATGAGTCTGTATACAAGTGGGAAAATTATAGAACCGGATACACACCAGAATTGAAAAAAAAATCCAAATGCACTTTATTTACTTCTCCAGACACAAACTGGAAGATTGATGAGATCCACCACTATTAACGGCAGCAACTAAACCTTCAACGAGAACTTTATTTCGAACAGAGAGTCACGGCCAAACATTTGAGTTTTCTTGAACAAATAGGTTTAAAAAATTTGTATCTGAAAAGAAAAAGATGTATCTGAGCCTCTACCATGTCTAGTTGATCCTCTTGATCCATCTTCTTCCTATCGTACATCATCGAACCCAATAAATCCTCGGGCTTTACCTCAAAGACCTTATTCTCCAAACTCATGGGAAAAGAAGAAGGAGTCCCCTAAGTAGACATTATCATCCTTAAAATAAATTTCTTGTTTCACACATCTAATAATGATTGCATTGATATAATGCAACATTAATATATTTTGTTTATCATTTCTTGTATGACCATTTAAATCAATAAAATCTAGATTGTCAACAAAAAGTTTGCCAGAAAGAATAATTTATACAGATCAAATGTTGGTAAATATTGATATTAGACATTTGATTTATGTACAAAGTGAAAATAAAAATACCTTTCAGCACAGACATCTGAATTTATAAGACAGACGTCTGTACAATCTCTCAGGTCTCAAAACCCTATAATGACATACGTCTGTCCGCCAATATTCAGACGTCCATTCATATTAAAATGTAAACAACATAACTGTTTCAAAACAGACATCTATCTACGAATCACAAGAAGTCTGTCTGCCTTCTTGGGATAATTTTTACTGTAAAGACCGATGTTTGTCAAACAACAAACGGACGCCTGTCCCTGTCTAAACCGATTTATATATATACACCTATTTTTTACTTTTTCCATTTACTTTTTACCATTACCTCTTTACTTTTAACCCTAACCCTAAATCCCTAAATTTCCCAACCTCGAAAAATTCCGATTTAATGGATCTAAAGAATCCATTTCCAAAACGTAAGAAGGTTGTTAAGGCTACTACATCTCAACAAGAGGAGGAGACTGGCAACTATGCTACAGAGGACCAAATAAAACAATGGATAAAAGCAAAAGATGATCCAAAACTTCTCGAATCCTTGAAGGGTAAAACTATTCACTTTGGTCCTTTTTATCCTCTTGATCAATTAAAACACTATGATGTTAATAATTTGTTCACTAGAGCAAAACTTAAGCATTTGATTGATTATGACGATAACAAAGGGAAGATAGATTCTCTTGCAATTTATTTGTTCTTCATTAATCTTTGTTCATTGGCAGTATGGTCACCATCGGACCCTGATAATTGGGTTTGGTCCTTCGTATATGGGAAAGTGGTTTAGTTTAATGTTGAGACGCTAGGGCAGATTTTGGGTACTTCTTACATTGGGGCTGGATTGCAAGAAATACAGGATATGCGTTACCAACCCAGAGATCGTGTTACTCATAAAATTTAGGAAGACAATTTTACTAAAATGACACCTTCACAATTTTGATCTATACCATGACTAATCAATTGAATGCTTATTAACACAGTTTTTCCAAGGCTAGGGAGTCATGAGCAAGTGTATGATCATGACCATAAAGCGCTCTATGCAATTTTTTGTCATACACAAGCAAATTGGTATCAATACATATTTTGAATAAATAAAGAGTTTTTATACCCCCATGAAATGAACAATTCCATACGTCACCTATCTTATGCGTATATTTCAATCACAAGAAATTATGCTCTATCTCTTGGCATATCTATAAATGGATGTCCAAAGCAGTGGAATATGTTTTGCCTCTTTAATGCACCTACCCGAAAGACCTTTACAAATCATTCCTTTCGAACAATGGAAAGAACTACAAAATCTTCCACAATAACCTATTCAACCACCGCAACCCCAACGAAGACATAAACGTAAATTTCAACCCGAACCTAGCGACCAACATATTATTATTCTGATCTAGACATAAAAGAAGCAAGAATTAATTATAGCGGATCCTGGAGAGAATGTACAAGATTTTACTTTGCAAAATCGGTGACTTCTTTCCCTAAATCAACAAGTCTTAGGAAAGAAGGTTACACAACTTGAACGTCCTTTTTCGACTCGGATGACTAAAGTAGAGAAAACTTTAGACAAAGTCGTAAACACTCTTGGAAAAATAATTTGCAAGGTCCATGGACGTTCTTCATCTACATACTCTTCATCACCTACTCCGCCTCCTCCATAACCAATTATACGGGATCTTCCTCTAGGATCAAGTTCTCAGGTTTCATCTCTCGTAAGTCATGCACCTAGAAAAGACCCAGTGTGTAACAACCTACATTTTACGTATCGGAAGATCATAAAATATTTTTATTTTATTCCGTGAGGGTTGACTCATTCTCATATTTTAGTATGTTGCTTATGCGGGTGTGAGACATGTCCATAATTTTTACCAATTTTGTTTATGACCATTTTGCCCCTATCGTTTGTGTATAGGGTATAACTTTTGACTCAGATCGAAACAGGTGTCGAGACCTATGCCATTGGAAAGGAAATGATGATTTCCATTTCGTTGAATGGTCATATTAAAGATTTGGCTCAGCGGTTTAGGAGCAATTGCTGTTTTAAGGTTTAAAGTTGGTTGTTCAGGTTTTGTAGCCATAATGGGCTGATTTGGAGAGGCCCGTTAGTGGGCTGGTGGGAGGCTATAAATAGAGTGTAGGAGGCATGGAGAATAGTTTACTTTCTCCATTCTCTCATTTGAAAGAGTGAGAGCTCCTCCATCTCCCCATTCTTTTCACCTTTCCACCATTAAAGCTTAGGGAATTTGAAGATCTACATCATATGGGGCTAGATCTACTCAAATCAAAAAGGGATTTCATTAAATAGAAGAGTTTGGATCAAATTCTTTGTTGTCCAAATCTAGATCTAGGTGTTTTTGAGTTGTTTTGGAGAATTGGCGAGTGATATACATCTATCACACGGATTCAATCAAGTATATGAGTGTTTGATCTTGTTTTTCATCAAATTCAAGTCGTTTTCCCTAAATCAACACCATGGTAAGCTTATTTTCATATAAATCACCATAGGATCTAATTTAGCTACTTAAAACTGGTAATTTTTATGTAATTTCATACCTTTATGCACGTTAGATCCATTGTTTTGTTTATATGTTCATTTATCATGATTTTGGGGAAGTTTGCATAATTTTAGTGATAATCATTATATTCAGGTTGTTACTGGTTTCATAATATGCTTATGATTGTGTTGAATGAATTAGATGAGTATATTTTGTCAATTGTGTCGATTGGCGAAGTTTTGGTCGAAATTGGACTTGAATTGGGGTTGTACAGGTTTTGGGTTGGTCGTACAAGCCACGGTCATGCATGTAGTACAAGTGTAGTACAAATGCGGTACAAGTAGGAGTACATGTTTCTGGTCGGTCCCAAAATGGTTGGGTACCAAAGTGTGTGGGTACCAAAGTGGGTCGGTCCCAAAATGGGTGGGTACCAAAGTGGGTCGGCATCAAAATGGGTGGGTACCAAAGTGGGTCAGCACCTAATTGGGTCGGCACAAAAAGTGGACTTGGTCGGACGTTTCTGGTGGGATGTTTCTTGTCAGACATTTTTAGTGATGATGTGACTTCGAAGTGAATTCAATGGGTAATGTCGAAGTGATGTGAAGTGTTTGTTGCTAGTCGTAATGCAACGGGTGTGATGACAACTCAAAAAGGTGTTCCGAGTTTGTTGATAATGGTTGGATAGTCATCGTCGATGACGACTAGAGATACTGAAGGCCGAGGAATTATCGTTAACGTAGGTTCTAGCAGGCCCAAAGCAGGGGAATAATAGGGGCACCTAAAAGACCGGATGTAGATCGAGTACCCTGGGTATCGTTGAAAGGCCTAAGTACGTATCGTCGAAAGGTGTATGGGTTTTTTGCTAGAGCTGGGGTTACCATTAGCCCTTGATGGATGGCAGTATGATATGGCCAGTCATACGATTAATGATGGTTTCAAAGCAGGATTGGCGGTGTTAGACATAGTCTGTCATGAATGATTGGATGCTTGGTTTGTACCGTCATATATAGGTTGTCCAACATCGAAGGATATGTTCCTTGGGTGCTTGTCTGATATTGGTTTAGGCCTTTGGGCTTTGTACTTAAGGGATGTTGAGTTCAATTAGGGTGATTTACGCGAGATATATAATCTGGATGCTATGAGTGGTTTTGTACGATTGTTTCTAATTGCCGTGAGTAAATGGTTGTTCTGATTTCCATGAATGAATGGTTGAAATGTTTGGTATAAAGGCTATCACTATACGATATGGGGAAGATGGGAGTCGAGTTCTTCTCTGGTGTTGTGGGTAGATTAGCTCGTTTATTTACCCATTCTCATATACTTTATTGATGATGTTAGATAGCTGTTTTACTGCTCACTAAGACTATTGCCAGACTCAAGGTTTTATGTTTCCCTCTTATTACCTTGGGCTGTTCATCCGATTTTGGATGGGCAGACTAGGTGACAGGTGATAGCCTAGTGAGGACGATATATTGGTTCAAAGACGAGTAGGAGGCTGGTGTACTATCTTTCTTACTAAATAGTATTTCGATTTCTGCGGTTTGTTGTTCTTCTCTGAGTGCTATAATGAGGCAAATTTGTACAGACATATGTTGCAGTGTATGGATATACTTTCTATTTTTTTCGAAAGTTTGAAATTCCTGCTCAAATATGCTTTACTAATATTACCTGTTGTATATGTTCTATTATATTTTATCCTTGCCCTGTGAGATTTACGACAGGTTCCGCTTGTGTTATCAAATTTTGATGATCGTCCATAGCTTCCTGGCACACCTATCAGTGCATTATTCCTCTTGTTTAGTGTAGCGGTTATAGGCGGTCGTCACACAGTGGCTGAACGAGAGGAAGAAGAAAGTGATTGGCCACCTGAAGACGCACTTTACTATGGACAACATCCTTTCTAAGGCCTATTTGTTCAGAAGAATATAGCATACAACGATGAATTGCAGTGGCAACAATATAGTGACCAATCCTTCGATTTATGGGGTTACTTCACGGGTTCTTAGTTTTACGACTATGATATCTTATCTATCTATCTTTATGTTTTTTTATTCGTAACCTTGATCTATATTTATATTCTACGACTCTTTGTGTTTGACACTTTATTTATCTAGCGTGGTTGATTTATGGTTTGCTTATAGGGTTTTTGATAATGACAAAGGGGGAAAAAGGGATCACTAATTTAGGGGGAGCTTAAACACTAGTCGTATAGTTGTCATCATAAAAAAGGGAGTGAATATTCGATCCTTTGTTTGAGATTTTAATGACAACAACTATATGAATATAAAAAATATATATTTTATATCATATAATCTTGTAGGGTTCATTCAAGAAGGAGATGAAAGCATGAACAAGATAACCAGATAACAAGACATACTCCAAGACATCATTGGAAGGTAACATTTTGTGTTGAGTATTAGATCTATGTAAAATCTCCTTGAGTTCGTTTGAGCTCTTTTAAAGTATACATATAACAGTCTGTGCAAGTAAAAGCGTCTGTCTATTTATGACAGACGACTGATGCCTATGTTCAAGAAATAATCCTGGACTCAACACAAACATTTATCATATAAGGACATACGTCTGTTCATAATCTCGGGAAATCGTTTCCTATAAACAAAGACGTTTGTCACCATATGGACAGATGCATGTCTTTGTATCTGAAATATATCAAATTACATGGTCAGACATCTGATCATATGGATAGACGTCTATCCTGGTAAACGGCTGTTATATTCTAAAAAGATGCTTCTTCATTTTCAAAGGTCACATCCCTTCTCTTCAACTCTAAAAGAATTTTCCAATGGAATTATTATCCATACGAAGGGTTTTGCTTTCAAAGATTGCATCCTTTCATAAAAACTCTTCATTTACTATAAATATATCTTAGATTAAACGTTTTACTTACCGAATTTTTTCTGAATCTATTCAATACTCTCTAAGGTCTCTATGCTTGTTATCTCTCTTTAAGGATTTCAGTCAAGCACTTAATCTCTTCTGTATTCTCAAAATATTCAATTCTTATATTAATACAAGGAGATTATAGGAGAACTCTATACTATTCAGTCAATACGTGTTTTAAAAACGTAGAATTATCAAAGCTACTTTTCCATATGTAAGCCTATTCCTCTGGGCGAAGCGAGGGTAGTTTATGTTATAAAAAAGCCGAAGGGAAACTTCAGGACTGGACGTAGGACAGTAAGTCCAAACTAGGATAAAATACTGGTGCGATTGTTCCTTACTTTACTTACTTTATTTTTTACTGGTTATTATCATTACTTGCTATAGTTAAGACACGCATACGATCCTTATATAGACTTTCACAACTAACACTCTATTTAAACTTGTTATAGTATATGAAATAAATATTATATACTAAATGGGTGATTGACCTCCTAATTTAGTATGTTATCACGGTGATGGTGGAAATAATGTAAGCATGTCATATGTCATCTATTGATTGCATCAAAGTATAAAAATTGTTTACATAAAGCATACAAAATATTAGTTATGAAATAATGACTATTTTTTAGTATCGAGTGAAACGTGGACATAGTTATACTTCAATATGAGTATTACGGAACAAACCATAATGTTCTATTTGTTTTCATAATAACTTAATGAAATGTAAAATAACAAAGTGTATAATATTATTACGCTTATTTTGGAATCTTAGACCAAGCCATGGTTTTAATAAATAATTTTTACTATATGATTATGAATCACATCGCATTAGTTAAACATATCTCAAACGCTTAAGGGTAATGCATCTATTTAGTGCAACATTATAGGAGTTAAGGAATTATTCGAATTGATGCATATTGATATATGCAATTACAAGTCAAATAATATCGTAAACAATTCTGCATACTCTGTTATATTCATCAATGATTTATCATCGACGTGGACATAAACAGTGGAAACACATAGTATGTTTATGACAAGACTGTAAAGTATAGAAGGGAAGTAAATAAAAATAATGTGCAATAAAATAAAATGATTCAATTCGATCAAATGGGTGTGTATATATTGGAAACTATTCTAAACATACCTAAACCAAATGAAGATTCAACCTCAATGCCACTACTTTTTAAGATACATAATATTGTAACAATAAGGAGTAACCAAACTTTGTTAAACGGAGTATGATTAATTAGAATGAAGTCTAGTTAACTTCTTTTTACAGGGTCATAAGTTTGAGAGTTGTACATGGAATTAAAACTAAATTCAACTAATTTGTAAAAGAATATAAGATAAGGGTTTATAAGAAACCACAACAGGTCTTAGGGACCAAACTAACACGACCCCAACCCTCGATCTACGCCGATAAGGATTGTCTTTGGAATATAACACATCAATCACAGTAGTAGATCACAGAACATAGAATACTACATAATATCATAGAATAATTTACATCATTTTACATAAGCGGAACTTAACATCATCAAAGATACCAAGTATTACAGGATCATACTTAGTACATAACAAGTTTCAGATAACATATAATTATATAGCGGAATTAAAAGATAGTAAGTTTGCAACGAAATCAAATATAATTAACATAAGAAAGTGACTTAAAAGTTCAAAAGGAAATGATAAAGGTCCATCTTCAGCTCCATCCAAAATAGCACCTACAACTCCGGTGCATATCCCAAAGAAAGAAAATAATCCGATCATTTGGTTGCCCGTGTAAAAATTATGGGCACCCGAGTTTACAAGGGAAAAACAAACTGCACAATGTATTGGTACTGGTATGATAAATCCTACTTTTACTCAACTTATTTAAAGATAAGGCATATCATGGTACCACACTGTATGACACAGAATGGGTTTACTCCACTTGATTGCCAGTGCATAAGATAAAATTAAACAACACAATGTTTTTTTAGAAAAATGAAGTTGTTATATGACTCAGGTCCCATCACACAATGCAATGCAAGCTGGAGGATAGAGTTTTACCTTATAATGGCCAAACATGCTTGATACGAGAAAAATAAAAAATCATTTGATATTATCATTTGTGTCTAGGTGTTTTAAAACAAGTTTAACATAAACGTATTAATCTTAGATGGCATAATACCCCATCCTACTATGTCGCCATATAGGTTTACAACTAAAATCGTAAAGTTGCATATTGGAATTTGGATTTCCATCTATGAGCCAAGGTAAGGGATCTCTCCTTACCTATTTGGACCATCTCTAGCAGGATGTCCAGGCCCCCTTGTAGTGAGCCATTGGGAGTGGCATGGTCAGTTAGTCATACATAGGTGATTAATTATGCCTGAATCATATGTTTCTTGGCCTATCAAACCTCTAGGTCAGTATGTCGACCATCTTGGCCTTTGGCTGCCTTATCTGAGGTGCCTCACTATCCAATATCCACATAAGTAAATATGTCTGGGCTCTATTGTAACGGCGCGACTTTTGATGACCTCGGAAGTCATGTCATTAATAAAGAAATAGAAATAGATAGAGAATAGAACTAACAAGAACGTCAAAATCTCACTGCGGAATTTAACAAAATATAATATCACATAATATATTACATATCATAGTCTATTACATCATAGTACATCAATAGAAAACACATCATACGTGATACTGGCCTAATATATCATACAAACTTGATGCTTAGATATAGATATAACTAATAATCTAACTCCATGATATCCAGTCTAAAATACTCCAAAGGATTTCCATTGACTACCTGGATCACTTGTCTACCCATAACAATTGTTATGAGTACACAAGAGTTTAGGAAAACACAGAAAAATAAACTCTGGGGCAGTCAGGGTATTGCTATGAGTAAACAATTTTAAACAGTTTAAAATCAAGATAATATGGAACAGGGTTTTTCTCTTATGAGAATGGATTGATTTAGCTTTAGAAAACCTTTCGAAAGAAAAGATAATAGTAAGATTAGCCCACACATAAACACGGATGGTTTTTACCTTACTATAACCCAAAATATTTCTGATGTCAAAATCTTCTAATATTATAATAGTTTTTACCAAATAAATAACCATCTAGAGAAATGCTTGCATCTCACGTTCCACATATATATAATATAAAATAAAAAACCATGGGCGCTTATTGGAGACTGGATTCCGATTATGACAAGGTATGGAACCACCTGCCGATCAGTGTACTCTAAATGGGATACACTGGGGTTCAACAAGAACATCTTGCTACTTGGCCACACATGACCGCCCACTCATTTAGCTTGAGTGTAGCGAATATATTGCCACCCACGGTTGTGATCAGCAACCATTATCAAAAGCTACAGCAGAGAAATAGAGATTAAGAAGACAAACGGAATTTCTCTAGATGGTGATAATACACCCTGCTTGGGAATGACCCACCTAGCCATGTTGTCTGCCCGATTTTTGTCCTTTCTTGGTTGTAAGGCTTGAGGCTACGTTATCTTATGGAACACTTGTCTACCATTCACTTTGAATGCCACATCGTCAAATCCATAAATCACATAAAGATTATACAAATACAGACTGGGTGTAAAATAAAGAGAAGTTGCTTTCTCCCCACCAACTTGGTATATACGTAGAAACCAATGGACGTGATCGTTGGAAATACTCTGTTAGACATTCGTCCATACACGTTGTTCTAGGATTGGACAAACCGAAGGTACTGTTTTATAAACAAAATAGCCCATGCATATATCCGTCTTCATTTATCTTAAGTAATTTCTGACATACAATGTATAGATCGAGTCGAAGTGGGATTTTAATTCCGAACTCTTCGAGATGATCATCGTATGTTCTTTTAAGGTTAGATCACATTTACGGAATCCAAATCTTTATTATATTTCTAAATTATTTCTTGTTTCAAAGGAAACAATTATCAATTTCAAAACGATTGAAGTAAACACAATTCAATACTTATATATCATTTTGGCTCAACACAAATGAATTACAAAGATAGTTGATCATTTGCCAGTAATCTCAACTATAATTCAATATGTTTGAATTATTATTTCATAAATAAATTAAACAAACATATATTCTTTACATTATACGTACGTGCATTTATTTTATTTAAATATTTTTATAACTTTATATTCCCCTTTTGATTTTATTTCCTTCTTGGATTTTATATTTTTCCTACTCATATGTATTTATATTTACTGGCCCAATGTCCTTGGCGCAATTACACTTCTATCTTTTATTTTTTCTTATTTTCTATTTTACTACTTCGGCCTAATACCTCAGCCCAATTTCCGCAAGCCACATACTCCCCTATCTCCCTTTCATTTTACCATTGTTGCTACACTACTTTCCTCTTATTTTCAACCATTAACATTTGCCTGCCCCTTCTTTTCATCTTACTATTGATGTCTTACCTCTTTCCTTTGCTTTAACATGCACCACCTCTTCCCCTTTCTTTGTTTCAACAATTACATAACTACACATAACATCCGAACCCAAAAAACATACGGCACTTCATGATTCCTGCCATAACCCTACTTCCTTCTTCTTCGTTGCATAGCTCCAAGCACACACACTGTTCACATGCACCTGCACACGCACTCCATTGGACACACTCCTTCCCTGATCACACTCGAAAACTACACTTCCCATGTCGTTGCCAAATCAACACCCAGGTTCGCTCACTGCCGCCCCTATCGTGATTTCATTGTTCAACTCATATATGCCGTAATAAGCTCAATCCAAGAAACTCCTCATCGCTACCTCCTCCTACGACTAGGACACGTTAGACCTGACCTATTCCATGGCGACGAACTTCAGCTGAGATTCCCCTCAATGCACAGTCTTCAAGATTCATGGTGATGATGCAGTTCTGCTTCAAACCCATCTCCTTAATACACAACACAAAACTCTATTCCTCCTAAAATCTCACAAAATACACAGTAGAAATAATATTTAGGATTTTACCCACACTCATCATCCCGACACGCTCCTCTACGCTCGTCGTCATTGAACACAGTCGACTAGTTTGCCGGAATTTGCTCCAGAAACCATTTCCGTTCACCATAGTGTATCTCGACCACCACAAGTTTAAAACTCACAAAATGTGTATTAAAAATCATCATTTTGTCTTGCAATTACATCTATAGGCTTAGATTATAAAATGGCGTGGCTCGAAATTTTAAGTTTAGTACTCTTCACAGTAAATCGATCAAAACTGAAACATAGGATATAATTTAAGTTGAAGCTATTTTTATGATACACAAGAACCTTATTCACCCACTGTTATGTTGAATTCCTAGTTCTCAATCATATTAGAATTGAAGTTCTAGGTTTTTTCATTCAAGGTACCTGTTAGTTTTAAATAAACAGTATCCCATTATTTTGCTTAAAGAATCTCATATTTGTTTTGTTACCAGGGTTATTTTATTCCAAAGTTCTAGTTTTAGTAAGTTGGTTTTATTAACCCAATCTATCCCTTAATATACGCACATATATGTATAGATGTATACGCAGTAAACAAAAAGGGGATTTACTCATAAGTGGTTTACTATCTTATGCATTTCACACTTACATAAATGATTTAAACAGGGGTTAAACAATTTGCATTATACACTTCCATTTTCATCCAGTGATCACAGGGTTTACACTACATTAACACATATGTTTGTGTATTGATAGTAGATTAAAAAATGAGGAAAAATGTTCACTTACAAATGTGATATACAATCCTATGTCTTACAGTTCCAGGCTACTTAAATGATTATAGAGTTTGAATATGCTATACCCTGATGTATATATGTATACTGGCATTATCCTACGTATCACTCTGAAACATATTAAATTGAAAAGCAGGTTAACTCACATGATTAGCCTTCCTGGTCTGTTCTTAGAATGGTAATCTTCTTTGCTTCTTATTTAAGATCTCCGCTGGTTCAATGTTTGTGTGTGGAGAAATATGGGGTTTAGGTGCTATTTATAACTGAGTTTTCATAATAAACATTTCACTTTTTCTTTGTTTTAGGGTTGTATGCTTTGTTTATAAAACCAAACATTATGGAGTTACAACATATTTTAGCTTAGACTTACCCTTTGTTCATAACCCTATTAGACTGAAAAACATGCATGGAAAGAATATTTTATACAAGATTTTTACTCATTCTTGTCTTCACTTTAGCTTCTAGAAGCACTACACCATACTAATGCCATGACTAATAAATGCATCGAATGGTTTCATGAATTGTTAAATAGTTTTTAGTTGTGTTGTAGTATTTTTTGGTGATGGCTTGCGCCTTCCTAGCCATACCATTCAGAAGTTACATCACATTGACTCTTATTTGTTGTTTGATAATCAATATATACCTTGTTTTTATTATGGAATTTCAACATACAAGTTACGTTCAAAAATACATATTCGCTTTAGACTTTATAGATTATGTATTTGTATGATCTTATATATATTCATCTATATACAATTTATTTTAAACCATTTTTGTTTGTTTATTTATGCAGCAATGCTCTGTCCTTATGGTGGTCATTAGGGTTAAAAGTGAAATCATCTTTTTTAATTTATTCATGTATGGTTTAGCTGCATACCTTATATACATAAGTTGTCTTTGTTATGGACATATGTCCATCTCAATAGGATGCATATGATTTTATCATAAAAGATTATATAAATTTCCTTAAGCAATATATAATCAAGTTCTAATTACATATAATTATTTCCTATATTGTATTCACCCATACATATACATAGGTTATTTATTCAAGTTTGTTTATTAACCTTGATTAAATTCTATTTTAATTTAATTAACTCATTTGTAGTGAATGTTTATTATTAAATAAAGTCTGTTAAAAAGTGGGACATTACAATCCACCCTCTTAGAGGAATTTCGTCCCCGAAGTTAAAGTGTGACAAATAGATTTCGGTTTTAATTAAAGTTAAACTCACCCGTAACTATTTACCACATCTTGTAGATGGACTTCTTATTTAATTAGAAATTATTTATCTTTATTTCTAGAATCCAAAAATCCTGATTTTATTACAAAATCAGTTTACTTAACTTACACAACTCAAATCTGGTTTTATTACTGGGTAAAACAAATTTTATTTACTGGATATTATTCTGAATTTAATTCAACTTTATCATTCAATTTCTTATATTAGTTTTCGCTTAATGCCCTTCAAATTCAATTTAACTCCATTTAACTTATCCCGAGGTTGACCCTATGTAACGACCTGGATTTTTCGGTTATTTGAATTCGAATATTTAATTTGTTTTAAATATTATATTAGAAATATTAATGGATTTTTAATATTTAATTCGTTATTTAAACGGCGACTGAACAATTAAATTTAGACTTAATATAAACAAGCTCGTAACGACGCGGTAGTTTGTAATATTGAATTTTTAACTTCAATTGAATATACAGAATCCGTATTAAGTCAGAATTCTGTGAAACAAGAAACATTTGAATTAATTTGACTATAATTTTCTAATGAGAGAGAAAAATCGAGTTTTCAGTTTATAAATTATAAGTTATGTCCAATTCAAATTTTAAAATAGTCGCTATGTAAATCATATATAAATTATAACGTTATTTACATATTTAAAAGGAAGTTTGTGTAATTTGGAAACCGTTTAACTCGTAAATATTAATATTGAGTTATAATTTCATAATTATTGAATTTGAAGTATGTGGTATTACCGAATGTACCAAAAATCAAAGAAACTATAAGTCTATGCCCCTATAAGAATTTAATTTATTAATTCAAGCGATCATCATTAAAATATAATTCTACCGTAACCATGATATGCTTAAAAATTTATAAGCAAGAGTGCAATTGGAAATTTCAAAAGAAATGGAAGATAATAATATTATAGCTCCATATGAATATGCAGTTTGCAGATATTAAATAAAAACACCATGACACTCATACATAAGGCTAAGCGAAGTCATTCATCAAACTGCCTTCAACTGTAAGTTCTTTCAACAATCAACTGACTATGTTTTAATGTCTGAGTATAATGCACGCACATACTCTCCACGTACCCTGTTTCGCCAACCTTATTTGTTCCCTTCTCCAGATAATACTGCTGACCTAATAACCTATATAAATCAACTGTCATACGAAATGAAAATAAAACACAAACTAATTCTTTTGCAATGCCACCCTACTGCATATGCTGCTGACATAAAATATCAGGGAACCCATTTCCTTCCTTCACAAGCTTTGTTGCAGATATAACATTTGAAAGGAAATATCACTGCACTATTTTCTTTTTAGACCTTTCCAGCTTAGATTATACACAACAAGTTTCTAACCGTCCCTACCCTCCTTCTACAGAAACCTACCCAAACTCAAATCTCAGGAGTATGGAAGGAGCATCCCACCTATGACTTGTCACTGCAAAACCATTACTTGATTTCCAGCCTAAGCAAAAGTATCATCGTAGTATGTACCTACTTATATTTGACATCGATCCTATCCTAGAATGGTTCCATGATGGCCAAGGATTTATCTATGTACAAATACATGGCAGCATCGCCATTCCCACATATACATAAATCCAAATAAAGTGTAGAAAAGTATTTGAAAGCTTTTTTGATTTTTTGAAAATAGAAATTCAACACTTCAAGAAACCCCATAAGTTTCGATTCAGTGAAATTGCTATTCGTGAACGCATCGACCCACATACTTTGTTTGGTTCGGATTCTTGCTGTAAACCATACTTGCACTCGTTGGTTCGTAAGGGTTACAGGGTGTTCGAGACATATCGAGCATCATTGTTGAGTTCAGGGTGGAGAATGGTGTCGGCCTGCCATTTTTGGTGGAGTTTGGGTATAAGAAGTGCCGCATGTTTTTTTGGCAGGAAAAGATCGATTTCCGATAGGGAAGGCCTGATATATGGTGGAGGGGTGCGGATGGAAGCGGAAAGGAGGAGAGACATTTAGTGGTCTCGCTTGGGGTCACGGTGCTCGGAGTTATGGTGTAGTGGGCACTGCAGTATCCGGTGGGAACATAATGGAGTTTTTAGGAGTATGAAATGTTTCGGGAAGACGATGTACTGTTAAGTAATCGGGTTAACAGTATGCGGTTATGGGTTGCTAAGGAATCGGGTTTGGGTTGATTTATTTTCACTAAGGCCCAAACGAGAAGGAAAAAAACAAATGAAGTGAGGGGCTGAACGCGATCGGATGGAATGGAACAATAGCAGTAGTTGAAGTTTTAGCAGGGGAGGTGGGTTGTTTTTATCACATGGCTCGGTGTAAAAGGGTGCACATATATGGTGTGTACAGGAGGAAATGAAGTGAAGCTTCAGTTTAAAATATAGGGAAGGAACTGTAACACTAGTTTGGGCATGCGGTATGTAGTGGAACGTGGGCTGGAAGAGGGGGTTTGGGTTTGGGCCTTTGTAGAGAAAAAGGAATAGGAAAGGAAAAATGAAATGAAAAAAGGGTGCGTGGGGGAAGAGATATAAGGTTGGGTGAAGGCACTATATATATATATATATATGTATATATATATATATATATATATGTGTGTGTGTGTGTGTGTGTGTTTTGTACGTATGGTGTTTTTGAATGGTAGAGGACAGGTGCACCACTGGAGCTCAAATATTCAAATGAGGAAGAATTACTAACCGCATGGTGAAGGTTTATTAAATGGATGAAGATAGAATGGTAGGAATGGGACGTGAGAGTTGGCTCATTTAAAAGGTGAGGACCAATTAAAATTTAGGTTATTTTTAATGTTAATTGATTGTAACACGCGTATTGTCATATATTATAAATGTATTGCTTTTTATATACATTAATAGAGTTTGACAAATCCGAAGGCATTGGGATCACATCACCAAGCGTAACGTTGGAACGGACGGAGCCAGGAACAATTAGAGATCCCAATTAAATTAAACACATGTTTAATTTAATTAAAACGGACCGTTCTAATCCACGATTTACCCACGGTGACTTAAACTCACTCAGTTCCATATTTATAATTATTACAAGTCGGGTTTAACATTTGTCTACTATGTTGCTAATTGTTGGTTGATTTGATAATTGTTTGGATGGTTGTTAAATATTATTATATCAATTATTTAAATTAAACGGTTGTTTAATTTAAATGAAATGACATCGTTATTTTTAACGATTAATTCCAAATAAGGTAACTTACCTTGTTGGTTACATTTATAATAATATAAACGTAAATAAAAATTTGATGCTTGAATTATTATTGGTTGACCACCATTAGTTGAATTGATTATTTATTTGCATATGATCATTACATGAACTGTTTAACCAATATGATTGAATTATTCTTTTGATTAGTGATTGTTGAATATGAATTCAACGTTTGTTCGTCGTTAACCAATGAGTAATATTGGTTGAGGAATTTATAGCAGATGACCAAAATACATATTGTTTTATAAATAGTGATTTACCGTACGGCGAATCGATAGAAATGAAGTTATAAATTTATTTATAACTGAATATAGATTTTTAAATATATTATTTTAATTGGGTTTATAAATAGAAAATAAACCAACCATATATACATTGATTATTTTAACCATCAATCACCATTTTTGTTACCAAAATCTATCCGTGTGCGAAGCTCGTGCCTCATCTCACTTATTAATCGATCTTATAAAGATGTTCCTTATATTTACTAGACTGATAAGCGAGCAAGCGAGTATTAATGTGATGTTAATAACTGATTAATTGTTTTTAAGAAACCATTTAAAATGGGATTATATTTATTTGATTATTATAATAATCAAATGGGATTGTTTAAATTATATTAATTTGTAATTAATCGAAAGAAGAATTAAGATCTGATTAACGAGTTAACCATGCAAGTCAACTGTAGTAACTGAAATGTATTTATTAAATTAATTTATTTAATAATTAAGTAAAACATTTTTATAAATGTTGATATTTATTTAATAATAATCGAAGGGGGTAAATCATGGGATTTAAAAGGGATTAATTTAGGCATATGAAATGAGAAGGCTTATTTTTAATAAAGTTATATTTTAAAGAAGATCATATTAATGATAATGTAAGTTAATTTTAAAATGCGATTTAATGCAAATTCTTGTATGAGATTCTATTTAATTGGATGTATGAAATCCAAGATTTTGACGAAGTTACAAACCTGAGTTTAGTGAATATTATTGTAAAGAGTTGTTAGAAATGGGGTTTGAAATGGAAATAAAAGAAGGGATACGAAATTAAAGAATCAGAATTTAACTTGAGATCGGTTGAGATAAATGGTTTTCTGAATATTGATCTGATGTTGGTTTAGGCCTTCGGGGTTGATATTTAGGGGATTATTTTCTTACAGATTTACAGTTAAGAACTGATGGAGATATGAAATGGAAATCAAACGAAAACCCAGGTTTAAATTAGAGTAGTTAAATGAGTGGAGTTATAAAGATGAAATATAGATCCGTGATTTTAAATAAAAGATGATGTTTCATCATGATAGGATTAAAATGGGATTTGCTTGATGCTGGGAATAAATATCGGTTTTGGGTATTGCAACTGACATCTATCTTAAGATATGAATGTTGTTGATCAAGGTGTGGGAGGTTACTAAAACACCCCATCTTGAACAACTGCAGGATTGTCGGAGGATGATTTTAGTTGTAGTGGTAAAGGTGTTAAAAGTGATTTATTATGAGAAATGATAGGGTAATCTTATCAGAAGAATTCAGATATATATATATATATATATTTATTTATATAGTGGGATTCGGAAATAAAAGGGAACAAAGGGGCCTAAAAATATGGAATGATATTTTCATAATAAAAATGAATAAAAGGAGATTTGGGAAATATAACGATATTTTCAAAATAAGAAGAGTTACAGAATTAGTTTATTCTAAAAAGACAAGTGACGAGTATTTGTTCAGATAGCGAGACAATAGGAGACTTCGTAACAATTATTTTTACGAATGATAGGTTAAATTGATTTCCCACAATTATAAATAATAAGTAATGTATAGTAAATGGTTTGAAATGGTAGGTAATGGGAAATTGGATACGGTTTTAAGATATTTTTCTAAGCATTCGAATAAAATGATTCGAAAGTATTAATATATAAAAACTGATACATTATTTTGGTATTACAACTGATATACTATTTTATATGGCCAAGTGAAGCTGTATACTAAACCAATTGATTTATTTTATTTTTATGATTGTTTATTTTGATATTTAAATAACCGACTATCAAAATCCAGCCCAACGTTATTGGTATGGAAAAACCGGGATCGAATTTATATTCGAAAACCATTCCGACAAACAAATATGTAAATAAAGAAGATATCTGATGCTGATCGAGATGGAGCAATTGAAGACCATAAATCTTCATGGGCGGGGGAACTATTATTGAATTTCTCTAGTTGATCCCTAGAGATATAATTTGATAATGATTCTGTTGTGATTGGAACCTACAGATTACAAGGATTACTCGCTACTGATCTATAGGGTGATTCCTAGGATGTGGTAGGAGGGTACCTTCGGTTCATCCTGCTCCTGGATGACATGTATGGACAATGTGAACGGTGGCCAGATGGTGCAAAAGTCGATTTTAACCTCAAGCCTCGTCAACCGAGAAATGACAAAAATCGGGCAGACAGCATGGTTATATGGGTCGCACCCATTAGGGTGTATAATCATCTATCTAGTGAAATTCCTTTTGCTTCTTTAATCTATCGATGTTGTCCATTTCGGGAAACGGTGGTTTGAGCCCAACCGTTGGTGATATACATTCGATACACTCAAGCAAAATGAGTGGTCGGTCATGTATGGGCCAGGTTGCAAGACGTTCTTGTTGAACCCAGTGCATTCCCCTCTAGAGATACACTAACGGAAGGTGGTTCCAAACCTTGTCATAGTCGGAATCCAATCTCCAATAAGCGCCCGCGGTTTTGTTTGTATACTATATATGTGGAGCATGAGATGCAAGCGTTCTACTAGATTCTATTTATTTGTATTTAGACACTATTATAATATAAAAAGATATATATGATTTCAAAATTTTTTTGGGCTATAGTAAGGTAAAAACCGTCTGTGTTTATGTGTGGGATGGTCTTACTATTATCCTTTTCTTTCAAAAGGATTTTGAACCTTAAAATCAATATGGGTGTTATTTAAACTTAATGAGTTTCTCCTCATTCCGGTTCACCAGACTGACCCGGTATTTGTAATGCTCGGGTTAGACCGGGTTGTACAGGCTTAGGTTATCGGATGATGTGAAATCCAAAGACAAGCTGAAGAAGTTCAGACGTATGCTGTTATGCTGTTATTTTTCCACTATGTGTCATATATATGAGGATAGGCTATTATAATTTTCCAGATGTATGGATGTACTCAGATGTTGTAAGTATTATTTCAAGCTCTCAATAAAAGTTATTTCTATATTATATTTTGTTCCGCTGCGTTGAGAGACTCTATGTTGTTTTGGTTCTTCTTATTCTTCTATTCTAATATTATTCCTTTCCTATCTCACCCTCTTATTTCTTTCTCCTAGCTTTCTTGGTGTTTGATACTTGAGTTGGACACAGGATGTATATATGTCTGTATTCAAGTGTCGAAATTCCCGGGACGCTACAGTTGGTATCAGAGCAATGGTTTAGGAACAACCTTGGCTGTGTGGCATAACTCAGTAGATATGGGGTTAGTTATACCCTATATTGAGTTTGCGTATATATATAAGCACGTATTCATGAATTTTATATACAGATGTTTTGTATTGTGTTATTTGATCAATTCAAATTGAACTGGCAATTGATACAATATTCTTTTGTAAAGAAGGTAAATGAAATAAATTTGCCCAAACTATATTTTTGTATAGATAAGAAATAATTTTATAAAATTATTAGTACGTTCGTTTGATGATTGATTTGGACAGGAAATGGAATAGTGGATTTAAATGATTTAATATAACAAGAAGAATTGGCGAATAAGTATTTAAATATCGGATTAAATAAATCAGAAGTTAAATTAAAAAGAAGTTAATATGGAACATTGATTTTGATTGGTTGTTTATTGGATGATAAGTTAGTTGAATAATAAAGTTGGTTGGAAAATAAATAAAAACATTATCAATAGTTGAATGAATTGGTAACTAATGAAATAAATTTTAATATAATGGATTTGAATAGAATCAATATGGAATGAAGCTAAATGATTTTACCTTGTACTATTATTGGAATTAGATATTAAGTTAAGTGCGGGTTGGAAGAGGAAGAAGAGTTGTTAGTTGATTTGCCTCATGACCATAGTATGGGTTGCCAGACAAATAGGTAAACCTTAATTATATTGATTTAGTGATTGAATTATACCCCTGAGTTGGGTTGTCACCTGGCTTTTATTTATCTTTTGATCGATGTGAGGCCCAGAGTGGCAGATTGCAGCTATTTGGATTGAAGAGTACAAAGGTGGTACTGACGAATTTTTCATAAACTTTTGAAACTTAATTTTTTATATATATAAATTAATTATTTTTAAAAAAATTGAGTTTGAAACATTCTTCTTTACTTAGCAATTTCGAGGACGAAATTTATTTAAGGGGGGAAGAATGTAACGACTCGGATTTTTCCGTTATTTGAATTTGAATATTTAATTTGTTTTAAATATTATATTAGAAATATTAATGGATTTTTAATATTGAATTCGTTATTTAAATAGTGACCGAACTATTAAATTTATATTTAATATAAACAAGCTCGTAACGACGCGGTAGTTCGTAATATTGAATTTTGAACTTCAATTGAATATACAGAATCCGTTTTAAGTCGGAATTCTGTGGAATAAGAAGCATTTGAAGTAATTTGATTATACTTTTATAATGGGAGAGAAAAATCGAGTTTTCAGTTTATAAATTGTAAGTTATGTCCAATTCACATTTTAAAATAGTCGCTATGTAAATCGTTTATAAATTATAACGTTATTTATATATTTAAAAGGGAGTTTGGTGTAATTTGGATACAATTTAACTCGTAAATATTAATATTGAGTTATAATTTCATAATTGTTGAATTTGAAGTTTGTATGTGGCATTACCGAACATACCAAAAATCAAAGAAAAATATATGTCAACACCCCTAAAAGAATTTAATTTATTAACTCAAGCATTCATCGTTAAAATATAATTCTACCGTAACCATGATATGCTTAAAAATTTATAAGCAAGAGTGCAATAGGAAATTTCAAAAGAAATGGAAGATAATAATATTATAGCTCCATATGGATATGTAGTTTGCAGACATTAAATAAAAACATCTTGACACTAATACATAAAGCTAAACAAAGTCATTCATCAAACTGCCTTTAACTGTAAATTCTTTCAACAATCAACTGACTATGTTTTAATGTCTGTGTATAACGCACGCACATAATCTCTGCGTAACCTGTTTCGCCAACCTTATTTCTTCCCTTCTCCAGATAATACTGCTGACCTAATAACCTATATAAATCAACTGTCATATGAGATGAAAAGAAAACAAAAACTAATTCTTCTGCAACGACACCCTACTGCCGACATAAAATATCAGCGAACCTGTTTCCTTCCTTCACAAGCTTTGCTGTAGACACAACATTTGAAAGGAAATATCACTACACTGTTTTCTTTTTAGACGTTTCAGGCTTAAATTATACACAGCAAGTTTCTAGTCGTACCTACCCTCCTTTTACAGAAACATACCCAAACTCAAATCTCAGGGGTACGGAAGGAGCATCCTACCTATGACTTGTCATTGCAAAACCATTCCTTGATTTCCAGCCTAAGCAAAAGTATCACTGTAGTATGTACCTACTTATATTTGACATCGATCCTATACCAGAACGGTTCCGTGATGGCCAAGGATTTATCTGCGTATAAATACATGGTAGCATCGCCATTCCCATATATACATAAATCCAAATAAAGTGTACAAAAGTATTTGAAAGCTTTTGTGATTTTCTGAAAATAGAAATTTAACACTTTAGGAAACCCCATAAGTTTCGATTCAGTGAAATTGCTATTCGTGAACGCATCAATCCACATACTTTGTTGGGTTCAGATTCTTGCTGTAAACCCTATTTGCATGCGTTGGTTCGTAAGGGTTAAAGGGTGTTCAAGACATATCGAGCATCATTGTTGAGTTCAGGGTGGAGAATGGTGTCGACCTGCCATTTATGGAGGAGTTTGGGTATAACAAGTGTCGCATGTTTTTTGGCCGGAGATGATCGATTTCCGATAGGGAAGGCCAGCCGTATGGTGGAAAGGTTCAGATGGAAGCGGAGAAGAGGAGAGACATTTAGTGGTCTCGCTTGGGGTGACGGTGCTCGGAGTTATGGTATAGTGGGCACTGCAGTATCCGGTGGGAACATAATGGAGTTTTCAGGAGCAGGAAATGTTTTGGGAAGACGATGTACTGTTAAGGCATCGGCTTAACAGTATGCGGTTATGGGTTGCTAAGCATCGGGTTTGGGCTGATTTATTTTCACTAAGGCCCAAACGAGAAGGAAAAAAACAAATGAAGTGAGGGGCTGAACGTGATCAGACGGAATGGAATAGTAGCAGCAGTTGAAGTTTTAGCAGGGGAGGTGGGTTGTTTTTATCACATGGCTCGGTGTAAAAGGGTGCACATACATGGCGTGCACAGGAGGAAACGAAGTGAAGCTTTAGTCTAAAATATAGGGAAGGAACTGTATCACTAGTTTGGGCATGCGATATGCAGTGGAACGTGGGCTGGAAGAGGGGGTTTGGGTTTGGGCCTTTTTAGAGAAAAAGGAATAGGAAAGGAAAAATGAAATGAAAAAAAAGGTGCATGGGGGAAGAGATATAAGGTTGGGTGAAGACGCTATATATATATGTTTTGTACGTATGGGGTATTTGAATGTTAGAGGACGGGTGCACCAGTGGAGCTCAAATATTCAAATGAGGAAGAATTATTAACCGCGTGGTGAAGGTTTATTAAATGGAAGAAGAAAGAATGGTAGGAATGGGACGTGAGAGTTGGCTCATTTAAAATTTAAGCTATTTTTAACGTTAATTAAATATAACATACATATTGTCGTATATTATAAATGTATAACTTTCATATACATTAACAGAGTTTGACAAATCCGAAGGCATTGGAATCACATAGCCAAGCGTAACGTTGTGGAGTTGGAACGGATGGAGCCAGGAACAATTAGAGATCCCAATTAAATTAAATACATGTTTAATTTAAACAAAACGGACCGTTCTAATCAATGATTTACCCAAGGTGAGCTAAACTCACTCAGTTCCCCACTTATAATTATTATAAGTCGGTTTTAACATTTTTCTACTATGTTGCTGATTGTTATTTGATTTGATAATTGTTTGGATGGTTGTTAAATATTTTTATATCAATTATTTAAATTAAACGGTCGTTTAATTTAAATGAAATGACATCGTTACTTTTAACGATGAATTCCAAACAAGGTAACTTACCTTGTTGGTTACGTTTATAATAATATAAACGTATTTGAATAAAATTTGATGCTTGAATTATTATTGGTTGACCACCATCAGTTGAATTGATTATTTATATGCATATGATCATCACATGAACTGTTTAACCAATATGATTGAATAATTGTTTTGATTAGTGATTGTTGAATATGAATTCAATGTTTGTTCGTCGTTAACCAATGAGTAATATTGGTTGAGGAATTTATAGCAGATTTTCAAAATACATACTGTTTTATAAATAGTGATTTACAGTCAGGCGAATCGATAGAAATGAAGTTATGAAATTTATTTATAACTGGATATAGATTTTTAAATATATTATTTTAATTGGGATTATAAATAGAAAATAAACCAACCATATACACATTGATTATTTTAACCATGAATCACAATTTTTGGTACCAAAATCTATACGTGTGTGAAGCACGTGCCTTATCTCGCTTATTAATCAATCTTATAAAGATGTTCCTTATATTTACAAGACTGATAAGCGAGCGAGCGAGTATTAATGTGATGTTAATAACCGATTAATTGTTTTTAAGAAACCATTTAAAATGAGATTATATTTATTTTTTATTATAATAATCAAATGGGATTGTTTAAATTAAATTAATTTGTAATTAATGGAAAAATGAATTAAGATCTGATTAACGAGTTAATCATGCAAGTCAACTGTAGTAACTGAAATGTATTTATTAAATTAATTTACTTAATAGTTAAGCAAAACATTTTTATAAATGTTGATATAAATTTAATAATAATCGAAGGGGTTAAATCATGCGATTTAAAAGGGATTAATTTAGGTACATGAAACGAGGTGGCTCATTTATAATAAAGTTATATTTTAAAGAAGATCATATTAATGATAATGTAAGTTAATTTTAAAATGTGATTTAAGGCAAATTCTTATATGAGATACAATTTAACTAGAGGTATGAAATCCAAGATTTTGACGAAGTTACAAACCTAAGTTTAGTGAATATTATTTTAAAGAGTTATTACAAATGGGGTTTGAACTGGAAATAAAAGCAAGGATATGAAATTAAGGAATTAGAATTTAACATCAGATCGGTTGAGATAAACGGTTTTCTGAATATTGATCTGATGTTGGTTTAGGCCTTCGGGGTTGATATTTAGGGGATTGTTTTCTTACTGATTTACAGTTAATAACTGATAGAGATATGAAATGGAAATCAAACGAAAACCCAGTTTTAAATTAGAGTAGTTTAACGAGTGGAGTTATAAAGATGAAATATAGATTCGTGATTTTAAATAAAAGTTGATGTTTCATCAGGATAGAATTAAAATGGGATTTGCTTGATGTTGGGAATAAATATCGGTTTTGGGTATTGCAACTGACATCTATCATATGAATGTTGTTGATCAAGGTCTGAGAGGTAACTAAAATAATCCATCTTGAACAACTGCAGGATTGTCGAAGGATGATATTAGTTGTAGTGCTAAAGGTGTTAAAAGTGATTTATTATGGGAAATGATAGGGTAATCTTATCGGAAAAATTCGGAGACATATATATATATATATATATATATATAGTGGGATTCGAAAATAAAAGGGAATAAAGGGGCTTGAAAATATGGAATGATATTTCCATAATAGAAATGAATGAAAGGAGATTTGTGAAAATATAACAATATTTTCAAAATAAGAAGAGTTACAAAATCTGTTTATTCTTAAAAGACAAGTGACGAGTGTATTGTTCAGAGAGCGAGACAAAAGGAGATTTCGTAACAATTACTTTTACTAATGATAGGTTAAATTAATTTCCCAAAATTATAAGTAATAAATAATGTATTGTAAATGGTTTGAAATGGTAGGTAATGGGAAATTGGATATGGTTTTAAGATATCTTTCTAAGCATTCGAATAAAACGATTTGAAAGTATTAATATATTTAAACTGCTACATTATTTTGGTATTACAACTGATATACTATTTTAAATGGCCAAGTGAAGCTGTATACTAAATGAATAAATTTATTTTATTTTTCTGATTGTTTATTTTGATATTTAAATAACTGACTATCAAAATCTAGCCCAACGTTATTGGTATGGAAAGACTGGGATCGAATTTATATTCGAAAACCATTCCGACCAACAAATACGTGAATGAAGAAGATATCTGATGCTGATCGAGATAGAGCAATTGAAGATCATAAATCTTCATGGGCTGGCGAACTATTGTTGAATTTCTCTAGTTGATCCATAGAGATATATATTTGATAATGATTTTGTCGTGATTGGAATCTACGGATTACAAGGACTACTCGCTACTGATCTATATGGTGATTCCTAGGATATGGTAGGAGGGTGCCTTCGGTTCATCATGTTCCTGGATGACATGTATGGACGATGTGAACAGTGGCTAGATATTCCAAAAGTCGATTTTAACCTCAAGCGTCATCAATCGGGAAATGACAAAAATCGGGCAAGCAACATGGCTAAGTGGGTCACACCTATTACGGTGTATAATCATATATCTAGAGAAATTCCTTTTGCTTCTTTAATCTATCGATGTTGTCCATTTCGAGAAATGGTGGTTTGAGCCCAACCATTGGTGATATACGTTCGATACACTCAAGCGAAATGAGTGGTCGGTCATGTGTGGGCCGTGTGCAAGACGTTCTTGTTAAACCGAGTGTATTCCCCTCTAGAGATACACTATCAGAATGTGGTTCCATACCTTGTTATAGTCATAATCAAATCTCGAATAAGCACCCGCGGTTTTGTTTGTATACTATATATGTGGAGCGTGAGATGCAAGCGTTCTGCTAGATTCTATTTATTTGTATTTAGAAACTATTATAATATCAGAAGATATATATGATTTCAAAAATGTTTTGGGTTATAGTAAGGTAAAAACTGTCCGTTTTTATGTGTGGGTTGGTCTTACTATTATCCTTTTCTTTCAAAAGGATTTTGAATCTTAAAATCAATATGGGTGTTATTTAAACTTAGCGAGTTTTTCCTCACTCTGGTTCACCAGACTGACCCGGTATTTGTAATGCTCAGGTTAGACCGGGTTGTATAAGCTTAGGTTATCGGATGCTACGAAATCCAAAGACAAGCTGAAGAAGTTCAAACGTATGCTGTTATGCTGTTATTTTTCCGCTGTGTGTCATGTATATAAGGACAGGCTATTATAACTGTCCAGATGTATGGATGTACTCGGATGTTGTAAGTATTATTTCAAGCTCTAAATAAAAGTTATTTCTATATTATATTTTGTTCCGCTGAGATGTGGGACTCTATGTTGTGTTGGTTCTTCTTATTCTTCCATTCTAATAATCTTCCTTTCCTATCTCACCCTCTTCTTTCTTTCTCCAAGCTTTCTGGGTTTTTGATACTTGAGTTGGACACGGGATGTATAAATGTCTGTATTCAAGTGTCGAAATTCCCGGGATGCTACAGTTGGTATCAGAGCAATGGTTTAGGAATAACCTTGGCTCTATGGCATAAATCAGTAGATATGGGGTTAGTAATACCCTATGTTGAGTTTGATTATATATATATAAGAGCACATATTTGTGAATTTTATATACAAATGTTTTGTGTTGTGTTATTTGATCGGTTCAAATTGAACTAGTAATTGATACAATATTCTTTTGTAAAGCGGTTAAATGAAATAAATTTACCCAAAATATATTTTTGTATAGAAAAGAAATAATTTTATAAAATTATTAGTATATTCGTTTTATGATTGATTTGGACGGGAAATGGAATAGTGGATTTAAATGATTTAATATAACCAGAAGAATTGGTGAATAAGTATTTAAATATCAGATCAAATAAATCAGAAGTTAAATTAAAAAGAAGTTAATATGGAATATTGATTGTGATTGGTTGTTTACGGGATGATAAGTTAGTTGAATAATAAAGGTGGTTGGAAAATAAATAAAAAATTTATCAATAGTTGAATGAATTGGTAATTAATGAAATAAATTTCAATATAATGGATTTGAATAGAATCAATACGGAATGAAGCTAAATGATTTTACCTTGAACTATTGCGGGTTTTAAGAGGAAGAAGAGTTGTTAGATGATTTGTTTCATGACCATAGTATAGGTTGCCAGACAAATAGGTAAACCTTAATTATATTGATTTGGTGATTGATGTACACCCTTGATTTGGGTTATCACCTGGCTTTTGTTTATATTTCGATCGATGTGAAGCCCAGAGTGGCAGATTGCAGTTGTTTGGATCAAAGAGTACAAAGGAAGTACTGACGAATTTTTTTTAAGTTATTGAAACTTATATTTTTTTATATATACATTAATTATTTTTAAAATAATTGAGTTCGAAGCATTCTTCTTTATCTAGCAATTTCGAGCATGAAATTTATTTAAAGGGGGAAGAATGTAACGACCCAGATTTTTCGGTTATTTGAATTCGAATATTTAATTTGTTTTAAATATCATATTAGAAATATTAATGGACTTTTAATATTGAATTCGTTATTTAAACGGCAACTGGACGATTAAATTTATATTTAATATAAACAAGCTCATAACGACGTGGTAGTTCGTAATATTGAATTTTGAACTTCAACTGAATATACAGAATCCGTTTTAAGTCGGAATTCTATGAAACAAGAAACGTTTAAACTAATTTGATTATAATTTTCTAATGAGAGAGAAAAATCGAGTATTTGTTTTATAAATCGTAAATTATGTCCAATTCAAATTTTAAAATAGTCGCTATGTAAATCGTTTATAAATTATAATGTTATATATATATTTAAAAGGGAGTTTGGTGTAATTTGGATACCATTTAACTTGTAAATATTAATATTGAGTTATAATTTCATAATTGTTGATTTTGATGTTTGTATGCGGCATTACCGAACGTACCAAAAATCAAAGAAAAATATATGTCAACGGCCTCATAAGAACATAATTTATTAACTCAAGCATTCATCGTTAAAATATAATTCTACCGTAACCATGATATGCTTAAAAAATTATAAGCAAGAATGCAAAAGGAAATTTCAAAAGAAATGGAGCTAATAATATTATAGCTCCATACGAATATGCAGTTTGCAGATATTAAATAAAAACATCTTGACACTCATACACAAGGCTAAATAAAGTCATTCATCAAACTGCCTTCAACTGTAAGTTCTTTCAACAATCAACTAGCTATGTTTTAATGTGTGAGTATAACGCATGCACGTACTCTCCGCGTACCCTATTTCGCCGACCTTATTTCTTCCCTTCTCCAGATAATACTGCTGACCTAATAACCTATATAAATCAACTGTCATACGAGATGAAAAGAAAACACAAACTAATTCTTCTACAATGCCAACCTACTGCACAAGCTGCCGACATAAAATATCAGCGAACCCATTTCCTTCCTTCACAAGCTTTACTGCAGACATAGCATTTGAAAGGAAATATCACTGCACTGTTTTCTTTTTAGACCTTTCAAGCTTAAATTATGCACAGCAAGTTTCTAGCCGTACCTACCCTCCTTCTACAGAAACCAACCCAAACTCAAATCTCAGGGGTATGGAAGGAGCATCCCACCTATACTTGTCACTGCAAAACCATTCCTTGATTGCCAGCCTAAGCAAAAGTATCACCGTAGTATGTACCTACTTACATTTGACATCGATCCTATCCCAGAATGGTTCCGTGATGGCCAAGGATTTATCTGCGTATAAATACATGGTCGCATCGCTATTCCCATATATACAGAAATCCAAATAAAGTATAGAAAAGTATTTGAAAGCTTTTGTGATTTTCTGAAAATAGAAATTCAACACTTCAGGAAACCCCATAAGTTTCGATTCACTGAAATTGCTATTTGTGAACGCATCGACCCACATACTTTGTTGGGTTTGGATTCTTGCTGTAAACCATACTTGTACGCATTGGTTCGTAAGGGTTACAGGGTGTTCGAGACATATCGAGCATCATTATTGAGTTCAAGGTGGAGAATGGTGTCGGCCTGCCATTTACGGTGGAGTTTGGGTATAAGAAATGTCGCATGTTTTTTGGCCGAAGATGATCAATTTCCAATAGGGAAGGCCCGGCATATGGTGGAATGGTGCAGATGGTAGTAGAGAGGAGAATAGATATTTATAGGTCTCGCTTGGGGTCACGGCGCTCGGAGTTATGGTGTTGTGGGCACTGCTGTATCTGGTGGGAACATAATGGAGTTTTTCAGGAGTAGGAAATGTTTTGGGAAGACGATGTACTGTTAAGGCATTGGGTTAACAGTATGCGGTTATGGGTTGCTAAGACATCGGGTTTGGGCTGATTTATTTTCACTAAGGCCCAAACGAGATGGGAAAAAACAAATGAAGTGAGGGGCTGAACGTGATCGGATGGAATGGAACAATGGCAGCAGTTGAAGTTTTAGCAGGGGAGGTGGGTTGTTTTTATCACATGGCTCGGTGTAAAAGGGTGCACGTGAATGGCGTGTACAGGAGGAAACGAAGAGAAGCTTTAGTTTAAAATATGGAGAAGGAACTGCATCACTAGTTTGGGCATGTGGTATGCAGTGGAACGTGGGCTGGAAGAGGGGGTTTGGGTTTGGACCTTTGTAGAGAAAAAGGAATTGGAAAGGAAGAATGAAATGGAAAAAAGGGGTGTGTGGGGGAAGAGATATAAGGTTAGGTGAAGGCACTATATATATATATATATATATATATATATATATATATATATGTATGTATGTATATGTATATGTTTTGTACGTATTGGGTATTTGAATGGTAGAGGACGGGTGCACCAATGGAGCCCAAATATTCAAATGAGGAAGAATTACTAACCGTGTGGTGAAGGTTTATTAAATGGAAGAAGATAGAATGGTAGGAATGGGAGGTGAGAGTTGGCTCATTTAAAAGGTAAGGACCAATTAAAATTTAAGTTAGTTTTAACGTTAATTTATTATAACATACATATTGTCGTATATTATAAATGTATAACTTTCGTATACATTAACAGAGTTTGACAAATCCGAAGGCATTGGAATCACATCGCCAAGCGTAACGTTGTGGAGTTGGAACGGACCGAGCCAGGAACAATTAGAGATCCTAATTAAATTAAACACATGTTTAATTTAATTAAAACGGACCGTTCAATTCAACGATTTACCCAAGGTGAGTTAAACTCACTTTGTTCCCCACTTATAATTATTGTAAGTCGGGTTTAACATTTGTCTGCTATGTTGCTAATTGTTGGTTGATTTGATAATTGTTTGGATGGTTGTTAAATATTTTTATATTAATTATTTAAATTAAACGTTTGTTTAATTTAAATGAAATAACATCGTTATTTTTAACGATGAATTCCAAATAAGGTAACTTACCTTCTTGGTTATGTTTATAATAATATAAACGTATTTGAATAAAAATTTGATGCTTGAATTATTATTGGTTGACCATCATCAGTTGAATTGATTATTTATTTGCATATGATCATTGCATGAACTGTTTAACCAATATGATTGAATTATTGTTTTGATTAGTGATTGTTGAATATGAATTCAACTTTTGTTCATCATTAACCAATGAGTAAAATTGGTTGAGGAATTTATAGCAGATGGCCAAAATACATACTGTTTTATGAACAGTGATTTACCGTCAGGCGAATCGATAGAAATGAAGTTATGAAATTTATTTATAACTGGATATAGATTTTTAAATATATTATTTTAATTGGGTTTTAAATAGAAAATAAACCAACCAAATATACATTGATTATTTTAACCATTAATCACCATTTTTGGTACCAAAATCTATCTGTGTGCGAAGCACGTGCCTCATCTCACTTATTAATCGATATTATAAAGATGTTCCTTATATTTACAAGACTGATAAGAGAGCAAGAGAGTATTAATGTGATGTTAATAACCGATTAATTGTTTTTAGGAAACCATTTAAAATGAGATTATATTTATTGGATTATTATAATAATCAAATGGGATTGTTTAAATTAAATTAGTTTGTAATTAATGGAAAGATGAATTAAGATCTGATTAACGAGTTAATCATGCAAGTCAAATGCAGTAACTAAAATGTATTTATTAAATTAATTTATTTACTATTTAAGTAAAACATTTTTATAAATGTTGATATTTATTTAATAATAATCGAAGGGGTTAAATCATGGGATTTAAAAGGGATTAATTTAGGTATACGAAACGAGAAGGCTTATTTATAATAAAGTTATATTTTAAAGAAGATCATATTAATGATAATGTAAGTCAATTTTAAAAAGCGATTTAAGGCAAATTCTTATATGAGATTCTATTTAACTGGATGTGTGAAATCCAAGATTTTGACGAAGTTACAAACCTGAGTTTAGTGAATATTATTGTAAAGAGTTATTAGAAATGGGGTTTGAAATGGAAATAAAAGCAGGGATATGAAATTAAAGAATTAGAATTTAACTTGAGATCGGTTGAGACAAATGGATTTCTGAATATTGATTTGATGTTGGTTTAGGCCTTCTGGGTTGATATTTAGGGGATTGTTTTCTTACTGATTTACAGTTAAGAACTAATGGAGATATAAAATAGAAATCAAACGAAAACCCAGGTTTAAATTAGAGTACATAAACGAGTGGAGTTATAAAGATGAAATATAGATCCGTGATTTTAAATAAAAGATGATGTTTCATCAGGATAGAATTAAAATGGGATTTGTTTGATGTTGGGAATAAATATCGGTTTTGGGTATTGCAACTGACATCTATCTTAAGATATAAATGTTGTTGATCAAGGTCTGAGAGGTTACTAAAATGCCACAACTTGACCAACTGCAGGATTATCGAAGGATGATATTAGTTGTAGTGGTAAAGGTGTTAAAAGTGTTTATTATGAGAAATGATAGGGTAATCTTATCGGAAGAATTCGGATATATATATATATATAGTGGGATTCGGAAATAAAAGGGAATAAAGGGGTTAAAAAATATGGAATGATATTTCCATAATAGAAATGAATAAAAGGAGATTTGTGAAAATATAACAATATTTTCAAAATAAGAAGAGTTATAGAATCAGTTTGTGACGGCCGGGAATTTCGCTCGATCTGAATCAGTCGTTAAACCGTTCTAGACCGTTCGAAACCCCTGATCGTTTGAGAACAGGACAAATCAGAACACAAACAGAAGAACATTTCATTGTATATTACAACAATTCCATCAGATACAAGAATATACAGAGTATAATTAAATAAATTACATTCGATAAATATCAAAGATTACAATAAATTACATAGCAGCGGAAGAAAATATACAAAACACAACTGAAGGTGAAATACGGATACAGAGCTTTCCGGATATCATTCCAGCTGTAAACCAGGATCCTGTGAATATAAATCTGCAAAACCAAAACTACTAGCTGCCCGTGCGGAAAATAGGGGCACCCAGAGTTTAGGTTAAAACAATAAACTCCAGGTCAGTCATGTGACTGGTGTGAGAACTAAAATAGTTATTTGAAACTTTACTTTAAAAGAGAGTAATTCAAGGGACCACGCCGTATAACACGGAACGGGTTTCCTCCCAAGAATACCAGTGCATAGGAAAGACAACGCAATGCTTTTTCGAAAAATGAAGCTATTATAAGACCCAGGTCCCATCACACAATGCAACGCAAGCCGGAGGATAGGGTTTTCCCTTATAATTGCCAAACATTCTTGGTACGTTTAAAACAAATCATTTGATACTATAATAAGTGTATAGTGTCAAAACAATTTCAATCATAAATATAAATCATAGACGGCATGGGTACCATATATCATGTCGCCATACTAGTTCTACAATTAAAACCGCAATACACGTATTGGAAATTGGATTTCCATCATGAGTCGAGACAAGGGGCAAGCTCCTCTCCGCTTTCGAGACACTCTAGCAAATGTCTCAGGGCTACACACTCTGGGCAACCCTGGATCTTCAGGGCCGGTCCTCACTTACGTTAGAGGATTGGCAATTCCTGAACACACGTTTCCCGGTCCTTACAGACCTAAAATCGAGGCGCCTCATCCAACAACCACATAGGTGAAAAGTATATAAATGTCAGGGCTAGTAAGTCACTGACACCACCAAAGCTAGAAAGAAACGTCGTGCTCTCCCTGCAGTCCGTATCCCGTTTTTAACTCATACCGAGGTGTGAGGCTCGCGAATTCACGTTATACACAAAGCTACACCACAAAAGCCGTGCTTTTATCATCAACCACAATACTTTGCTTTTCAACAGAAGCCTTGATCCATGCAACTCAGCGTGCCACACAGGAAATTCATGCCATGCGATTGATGTCCATCGATATACAACCTCTGAGCTCGTACGTCACAGAGAAGGGCGTTAAGCAAAAGAATAAATTCTCCGCCGCCAAACAGATGTATATTTAATAGAAATCAATCAACACAGAATAAAATCCAATGTCAGACACACAATCCATTTACAAGTCCGTTCTGGGTCTGAACGAAACCGGAGGCACTTTCCTCGCATATCCATCCATCTCCAAGTACGTCTGGACGATCACCAACTGTTTCCATCCTCTTGGGTGTACAGCCCAATCAAGATCATCAGTAATCACCCAAACGATGTGAAGACTTCCGGTCTTCGACCACCATCTTCGTCTTCGACATATCGTCGAATCGGTTATTCAGAATGGGTATAAACCCAGCCTTTCCGAACAACCCGCGTATATTAAAACAAATGCTACACAAACACAACATACGCCTCATTCCAATTCATATTCTCAGGGAAAGGTTCCCATTAATTTTATCTAGGATAAATTCTTTAAAATTTATCCTTTAATCTTCCTTGGATGTCGTTTCAAACCAAATTATGGTTTTCTAAACTAGTCGAGATTAGCGAACCACACCGAAGTAATTATTTATTTTATTTCCCAATCCCAACCTATTCATCCCATGAAGCAAAACTGGTAGTACTTCAAATCAAACACCACAGTGTTATTGGTAAAATTATTTACCATTTCACGTTCAAATCTAATTAAAGATTTAACTATCGCTCTGGAGCAAAACTGGTGATACTCCATTCTAGCTCATTTGCCAAATTTGATAATTTAGATTATCAATTCACGTTTCAATCTAATTGCAGATTCATTAAAACTTCCTTTACTGGGTTAAAGAACTAGTGTCATTTAAAACACAGTTCACGATAAACCCAAATCACATTCTATTTATTATCGGGTTAAAGAACAGGTGTTATTTAAAACACTGTTCACGATAAACCCACCAATCACTTCTAATTTAATTTCAATCAAATATTTTTAGAAATTCCGATTATTTAAAACCCCTTTTTAAATCCAATTTATTTATTTAAAAATAGTTGGGTTTTAATTTTAGTTCAAAACTAGTTCATTTCGATAAAAAACTATTTTTATCCTTTCAAATATAGGGTTTTTCATCCCAATTTTTTCCAAATCATTTCTTATGATTTTACACAAATTATTACTATTTTTAATAATTTTATCAAGGCCCGTATAGTCGATTTCCATCAACGGCCATCGAACTGCACTTACAGCGACCTTTTCCAAATTTGATTTGGACGTATCTCCAAATCCAACCGTTAGATTTCAAATTTCTAATATTCGTTAGAAGGCTCTTTTCGATACGAACCCAACGGTTCTGGTTTTAGGAGAATCCGACGGTCGGATCTCCCGTAATGTCCGTTTGAAATAAATGGTCGAAATTCACGAACTGCCGCGGCGCGGCGCGTTCTATTCAGGCCATTATATTATATATATAATATATATAATATATATTTCGTCGATTTCTATTTAAAACGAATTATATAAATAGTTTTAAATTCGTTTCAAAAACAATTTCAACTTCTATTTCCAATTCAAATCAAAATTGAATTTTTCCTTTTAAATTCATTTCTATTCAATTCAAATTTCAATTCAATTTGAATTCATTTCAATTCGTTTTCGATTCAATTCGAATTCGTTATCAATTCAATTCGAATTCGTTTTCAATTCAATTCGAATTTGTTTTCAATTCAATTCAAAATGGCTTTATATTCAATTCAATTAAAATTGGATTTCTATTCAATTCAATTCAATTCAAATTGGTTTTCCATTCGATTCAATTTAAATTCGTTTTCTATTCGATTCAATTCAGATTCGTTTTCTATTCGATTCAATTCAGATTCGTTTTCTATTCGATTCAATTCAAATTGGTTTTCTATTTGATTCAATTCAAATTCGTTTTCTATTCGATTCAATTCAAATTGGTTTTCTATTCAGTTCAATTCGAATTTTTTTATCTATTCAATTCAATTTGAATTTCTTTTCTATTCAATTTATAAAAACGAATATAATCGATATAAATATCGTTCGTGTCAAAATAGCGCATCTCTAATCAACACGGCTTTATATATTTCAATAATTTCGTTATTCAATTCAACAAATGAATATTTATTCTTGTCAACAGATGACTAATCTCAACGAATGAGTGCTGTCCACGTGTGACTATTTTTGTTATTTAATATATTTTATGAAAATTAAGGTATCTATCGTTTGATATTAAATCAGACTCCAACCGTAAATTAGTAAGAGAATGATTCCCTGAATATTAACCCCGAAGATCGAAGCCAACATCAGATCAATATCCAGGAGACCACTCATCTCATCTATTTTCCAGTTAATTTCTAATTTCATATATGATAAGGATGTAAATTTTATTATTAAAATATTTCGTTCAACACATGACTAATCTCAACGGATGAGTACTGTCAACACATGAACCTTCATTTTATAATGATAAGGATATAAATTTTATTATTAAAATCTTTCGTTCAACACATGACTAATCTCAACGGATGAGTACTGTCAACACATGAACCTTCATTTTATAATGATAAGGATATAAATTTTATTATTAAAATCTTTCGTTCAACACATGACTAATCTCAATGGATGAGTACTGTCAACATATGAACCTTTATTTTATAATATTATTTATCTTCTGAATTGGAATGAGGCCTAATCAATTACCATATAAAGTTAATTATATGGATTCCATTCAACACATGTATATAATAGCGATTATAAATAATCAACCATCATCCAAAGTGCATTACACTGTATAAGCATCAAATATAGATATCTAACGCTTATAACAGCCTGTCAATCAATCGATCGACATATTTAATCAATCAGGATGATTTAACTTCAAATTTCATCCCAACACCCGTGTGGGGTTTCAAATCAACAAACACAGATTTTATTTGTGCAGTCGGGCGATGTGTAAAATTTATCGTCTCAATCAATGTCATTCAAATAGGTGTACATAAACAAACCGTCCGGTTTGTAAATGAATATTTATTTATTCACATTCACGTTAAAAATTATATTTTTAACGATCAAATTATTTTATTCAACCTATGAATATTCTATTCAGTTCATTTATTAAATAAAATGATATCTTTATTTTTCTAACTTATTTTAGAAAATTTCGGCGGCATAACGGCGCGATACTAGAAACGGGACGAGGCCTAGCCTTATCCCCGGTCTAGTGAAGGCCCGCGCCATTCACACATCAATCAAATCAATTTCATTTCACCAAACAATTAATTCAAACCAAATAATCTAACCAACTACACAAGCAAACAATTAAACAAACAAGTCATCCATGGTCTGTGGATGACGGGTGTCGGGTGGTACTAAACACCGTCTGCATCCTAGTATATATATAACTAGAAAAAAAGAGATTGAAGAGTGAGAAATTCTCACCGATAGCTATTCCAACCCCACGCCGCTTCAAATGTAGAAGTCTTCGTCATTCTCACCTTTTAGTCATCTTCGTTGCCCGTATTCTCTACATATGTAAAAATTGAATTTTTACTTTGCTATTCAATATATAAAAATCATACTTCGCTATTCAATATATAAAAATCGAATTTTTACTTCGCTATTCAATATATAAAAATCGAATTTTTACTTCGTTATTCAATATATAAAAATCGAATTTTTACTTCGCTATTCAATATATAAAAATCGAATTTTTACTTCGCTGTTCAATATATAAAAATCGAATTTTTACTTCGTTGTTATGTATGGAAAAATTTAATTTTTTCTTTGTTATTCCGTATGTAAAAATTCTATTTTTACTTCCTAACTTCATTATAAAAATTATATGTTTACTTCACCATTTCCACTATATAAAGATTCAAACTTTTCTAATATAAAAATTCAAACTTTTCTAATTTCAACTTTTCAAATATAAAGACTTCGCCTTTTCAAATATATCATTATAAAAATCACATTTTTATTGCTACACCTATAAAGATGATATTTCTAATATTCTATCTTGTAAAAATTATATTTTTAATTCTCTACATAAACAAAAATCATATTTTTACATCTTCTACATAATAAAGATTATATTTTTAATACTTTAAAAATATCATATTTTTATCCTACTACTATATAGAAGATTATATTTTTAATCTTCTCATCACATAAAAATTATATCTTCCTCATACAAAAATTCTAATCTTTTTATTTTCTAAAAATTCAAACCTTTCGCTATATAGAAATTCAGATTTTTCCGTATGTAACTTCAGATTTTCCTATCATGATAAAATAAAACAAAATAAAATGAAAAAGGAAAAAAAAAACTCACTGTGTTTGGTTTTTCTGTCGAGCAGGGGGGCATAGGCGGTCGTGGGTGATCGGAGAAGCGGCGCTGGAGGTTGCAGCCGGTGGTAGCGAGCTCCTAGAGGTCGGCGGCCTAGGGTTTGGGGGGTGCGGTGGTCCAGGCGGGGCTTGGGGGTCTTCGCGTCGGTCAAGGCGGGGGAGGGGGGGCTGTCTGAGGCGGCGGCGCGATTGCTGAGGGGGGGGGCTATCTCGCGTCGCAAGGGCAGGGGGTGGGGAGGGTAGCGCGTTCGTCTTCGATGGGGGGGGGGCTGTCGCGAGGTCGGCGCCGCTGGGGGGGTCTCCCTCTCGATCGCCTCTCTTCTTCTTTTTTTCCTGTGATGAACGAAAATGAAAGGAAGGGGGGCAGCGGTTTATAAGGGGAGGAGGGAGGATATTTTTTTATTTAATTATTTAATTTAAAAAGTTGACTTTTGCATACGAACTCGAAACGAGGCCTACCGCCTGTTGTCCATAGTGTTTTACCCCCATTCCGAACACAATCGGATATGTATCGCAAGCTGATTCGATCGTTTCGATCAGTTTCCGTTAATATCAACATATAACTCTATATATTGAATTTGAACGCGCATTTCAATTTACTGGGGTCACATACGAACTCTATAAATTCCCAAAAAAATATTTTCTAGCTTCGTATTAACGATACGGTCCTAAAAAAACTAGTTTCGTCGAATTCTGAGACCGTTAGAAAAATGGCCATTTTTCAGTCGATTAAAATCAACTAAAATTGGTCAAACGCGTTTTCCTTTGCCACGCTCACATATTGATTCGAAAAATTATGAAATTTGGAATCTAGCAATAATTTGACATCACGGACCCAACAAAAGTGGTTTCGTCGAAATCCGAGGTCGTTTGCAAAATGTCTATTTTTAAGGGCCTGAATTCCATAGCGACTATTTAGAATTTTCAACTGGACATATCTTTTGATTCCCGTTATGAAATCTCAATTTTTCGGATTCGTTGGAAAGATATTATCAATTAGATCCTAATGTTTTTGGTTTCACTAAAATCCGGATTGTTTTGCACCCGGTACATTCAATTGAAGTTTGAAATCGAATTATCGAACTACCGCGCCATTTTCAATTCCTTTTATAATTATATATAATTATTTATATTCTAACGACGACGTATATAATATATACGTTCGAATTATATTCAAAATAAATTTCTCATCAATATTATTTAAAATAATCCATTCTAAATATTCGAATTTCGCTAAAATTGCCAAAATAAAAATTTTAAACTGGTTCAGATTTTCCGGGTTATTACAATCTCCCCCACTTAAAACTTTTCGTCCCCGAAAAGGAACAAAGTCGAAAGTGGGTTGATTAATCAACTCTACGTTCGATCTGGCTTCCATTCTCCAACTCTTCAGTTTCTGAGAATTTTCAAATTTTCAAAAATTTGGCTAACACCCTAAATTTTCGAAAAATTTCGCCATAACCTCCCCTGCACCGGGAGCCACGGGAAAATCCCGAAATTGCCATAAAGGCCTTCTGATCTCAAAAAGAAAAAGCAAAAGCCAAGCGGCTAGCCAATAGGCTCATAAAATCATCATCACCCAAACAAAACAGTAAATTATAGTAAACATGTACCTATTTGTCGGGCAAACAAAATTTATTCTTCGGCTCTAGCCTCCTTGCTATGACCTGTTCAATAGATATACATGCATATGCATGCAAATGCAACCAATTTTCAATACAATTCAATATTTGATGCAATTAGGCTTAATGGTTCAAAATTATCAAACAAATACACAAACAACACAAACATCAATCAATTAGTGGATTAGAATTTCAAATTCATAACTTGATATATATACAAAAAATCATGTTTTTGATGCCAATTCACAACAATGTGTTCTAACTATATAAGTTTTGGTTCTCACACCAGTCTAATGGAAATATATAGATATCACACCTTCGAAACACGAACATAAGTTCTGATGATTATCGATCAATCATCAGAATCATCTCCGGGTGTCTAGAACGTGATTCTATATCTATCCAGTATACTAAAACTTCGAATATACGTTCATGACGCGTATATGCAAAACCTTTATATAATGGATTGTCCAAATTCAAAATAAATAAATATTCAAATACGAATAAAACGATTTAAATTTTCAAAACAAAATTGTTTTCAATTGAAAAATATACTCTTCACACTTGTTCTAGGATAATACTGATCCTGTCTCTAACGAGTCATTCTAATTGGATATTACTAATCCAATATCTGATGAATTCTTTCGTATGGTTCTAATGTGTCTTGTTCTCGAGCTCTGTAAACCAAAGCTCTGATACCAAATGTGATGGCCGGGAATTTCGCTCGATCCGAATCAGTCGTTAAACTGATCTAGACAAACCCCCGATCATTTGAGAACAGGACAAATCAGAACACAAACAGAAGAACATTTCATTGTATATTACAACAATTCCATCAGATACAAGAATATACAGAGTATAATAGAATAAATTACATTCGATAAATATAAGAGATTACAATAAATTACATAGCAGCGGAAGAAAATATACAAAACACAACTGAAGTTGATATACGGATACAAGCTTTCTGGATATCATTCCAGCTGTAAACCAGGATCCTGTGAATATAAATCTGCAAAACCAAAACTACTAGCTGCCCGTGCGGAAAATAGGGGCACCCAGAGTTTAGGTTAAAACAATAAACTCCAGGTCAGTCATGTGACTGGTGTGAGAACTAAAATAGTTATTTGAAACTTTACTTTAAAAGAGAGTAATTCAAGGGACCACACCGTATAACACGGAACGGGTTTCCTCCCAAGAATACCATTGCGTAGGAAAGACAACGCAATGCTTTTTCGAAAAATGAAGCTATTATAAGACCCAAGTCCCATCACGCAATGCAACGCAAGCCGGAGGATAGGGTTTTCCCTTATATTAGCTAAACATGCTTGGTACGTTTAAAACAAATCATTTGATACTATAATAAGTGTATAGTGTCAAAACAATTTCAATCATAAATATAAATCATAGATGGCATGGGTACCATATATCATGTCGCCATACTAGTTCTACAATTAAAACCGCAATACACGTATTGGAAATTGGATTTCCGTCATGAGTCGAGGCAAGGGGCAAGCTCCTCTCTGCTTTCGAGACACTCTAGCAAATGTCTCAGGGATACACACTCTGGGCAACCCTGGATCTTCAGGGCCGGTCCTCACTTACGTTAGAGGATTGGCAATTCCTGAACACACGTTTCCCGGTCCTTACAGACCTAAAATCGAGGCGCCTCGTCCAACAACCACATAGGTGAAAAGTATATAAATGTCAGGGTTGGCAAGTTACTGACACCACTAAAGCTAGAAAGAAACGTCGTGCTCTCCCTGCAGTCCGTATCCCGTTTTTAACTCATACCGAGGTGTGAGGCTCGCGAATTCACGTTATACACAAAGCTACGCCACAAAAGCCGTGCTTTGATCATCAACCACAAGACTTTGCTTTTCAACAGAAGCCTTGATTCATGCAACTCAGCGTGCCACACAGGCAATTCATGTCATGCGACTGATGTCCATCGATATACAACCTCTGAGCTCGTACATCTCAGAGAAGGGCGTTAAGCAAAAGAATAAATTCTCCGCCGCCAAACAGATGTATATTTAATAGAAATCAATCAACACAGAATAAAATCCAATGTCAGACACACAATCCATTTACAAGTCCGTTCTGGGTCTGAACGAAACCGGAGGCACTTTCCTCGCATATCCATCCATCTCCAAGTATGTCTGGACGATCACCAACTGTTTCCATCCCCTTGGGTGTACAGCCCAATCAAGATCATCAGTAATCACCCAAACGATGTGAAGACTTCCGGTCTTCGACCACCGTCTTCGTCTTCGACATATCGTCAAATCGGTTATTCAGAATGGGTATAAACCCGGCCTTTCCGAACAACCCGCGTATATTAAAACAAATGCTACACAAACACAACATACGCCTCATTCCAATTCATATTCTCAGGGAAAGGTTCCCATTAATTTTATCCAGGATAAATTCTTTAAATTTTATCCTTTAATCTTCGTTTGGATGTCGTTTCAAACCGAATTATGGTTTTCTAAACTAGTCGTGATTAGCGAACCACACCGAAGTAATTATTTATTTTATTTTCCATTCCCAACCTATTCATCCCATGAAGCAAAACTGGTAGTACTTCACATCTAACACCACGGTGTTATCGGTAAAATTAATTACCATTTCACGTTCAAATCTAATTAAAGATTTAACTATCGCTCTGGAGCAAAACTGGTGATACTCCATTCTCGCTCATTTGCCAAATTTGATAATTTAGATTATCAATTCACGTTTCAATCTAATTGCAGATTCATTAAAACTTCCTTTACTGGGTTAAAGAACTAGTGTCATTTAAAACACAGTTCACGATAAACCCAAATCACATTCTATTTATTATTGGGTTAAAGAACATGTGTTATTTAAAACACTGTTCACGATAAACCCACCAATCACTTCTAATTTAATTTCAATTAAATATTTTTAGAAATTCCAATTATTTAGACCCCCTTTTTAAATCCAATTTATTTATTTAAAAATAGTTGGGTTTTAATTTTAGTTCAAAACTAGTTCATTTCCATAAAAATCAATTTTTATCCTTTCAAATATGGGGTTTTTCATCCCAATTTTTCCAAATCATTTCTTATGATTTTACACAAATTATTACTATTTTTAATAATTTTATCAAGGCCCGTACAGTCGATTTCCATCAACGGCCATCGAACTGCACTTACAGCGACCTTTTCCAAATTTGATTTGGACGTATCTCCAAATCCAACCGTTAGATTTCAAATTTCTAATATTCGTTAGAAAGCCCTTTTCGATACAAATCCAACGGTTCCGGTTTTAGGAGAATCCGACGGTCGGATCTCCCGTAATGTCCGTTTGAAATAAATGGTCGAAATTCACAAACTGCCGCGGCGCGGTGCGTTCTATTCAGGCCATTATATTATATATATATAATATATATTTCGTCGATTTCTATTTAAAACGAATTATATAAATAGTTTTAAATTCGTTTCAAAAACAATTTCAACTTCTATTTCCAATTCAAATCAAAATTGAATTTTTCCTTATAAATTCGTTTTAAAATTCATTTCTATTCAATTCAAATTTCAATTCAATTTGAATTCATTTCAATTCGTTTTCGATTCAATTCGAATTCGTTTTCAATTCGAATTCGTTTTCAATTCAATTCGAATTGGCTTTATATTCAATTCAAATTGGTTTTCTATTCAATTCAATTCAAATTGGTTTTCCATTCGATTCAATTCAAATTCGTTTTCTATTCGATTCAATTCAAATTCGTTTTCTATTCGATTCAATTCAAATTCGTTTTCTATTCGATTCAATTCAAATTGGTTTTCTATTCGATTCAATTCAAATTCATTTTCTATTCGATTCAATTCAAATTGGTTTTCTATTCAGTTCAATTCGAATTTCTTTGTCTATTCAATTCAATTTGAATTTCTTTTCTATTCAATTTATAAAAACGAATAAAATCGATATAAATATCGTTCGCGTCAAAATAGCGCATCTCTAATCAACACGGCTTTATATATTTCAATAATTCAGTTATTCTATTCAACAAATTAATATTTATTCTTGTCAACACATGACTAATCTCAACGAATGAGTACTGTCCACGTGTGACTATTTTTGTTATTTAATATATTTTATGAAAACAGGTATCTATCGTTTGATATTAAATCAGACTCCAACCATAAATTAGTAAGAGAAAGCTTCCCTGAATATTAACCCCGAAGGCCGAAACCAACATCAGATCAATATCCAGGAGACCACTCATCTCATCTATTTTCCAGTTAATTTCTAATTTCATATATGATAAGGATGTAAATTTTATTATTAAAATATTTCGTTTAACACATGACTAATCTCAACGGATGAGTACTGTCAACACATGATCCTTCATTTTATAATGATAAGGATATAAATTTTATTATTAAAATCTTTCGTTCAACACATGACTAATCTCAACGGATGAGTACTGTCAACACATGAACCTTCATTTTATAATGAAAAGGATATAAATTTTATTATTAAAATCTTTCGTTCAACACATGACTAATCTCAACGGATGAGTACTGTCAACACATGAAACTTTATTTTATAATATTCTTTATCTTCTGAATTGGAATGAGGCCCAATCAATTACCATATAAAGTTAATTATTTGGATTCCATTCAACACATGTATATAATAGCGATGATAAATAATCAATCATCATCCAAAGTGCACTACACTGTATAAGCATCAAATATAGATATCTAACGCTTATAACAGCCTGTCAATCAATTGATCGACATATTTAATCAATCAGGATGAGTGAACTTCAAATTTCATCCCAACACCCGTGTGGGGTTTCAAATCAACAAACACAGATTTTATTTGTGCAGTTGGGCGATGTGTAAAATTTATCGTCTCAATCAATGTCATTCAAATAGGTGTACATAAACAAACCGTCCGGTTTGTAAATGAATATTTATTTATTCACATTCACGTTAAAAATTATATTTTTTAACGATCAAATTATTTTATTCAACCTATGAATATTCTATTCAGTTCATTTATTAAATAAAATGATATCTTTATTTTTCTAACTTATTTTAGAAAATTTCGGCGGCATAACGGCGCGATGCTAGAAACGGGACGAGGCCTAGCCTTATCCCCGGTCTAGTGAAGGCCCACGCCATTCACACATCAATCAAATCAATTTCATTTCACCAAACAATTAATTCAAACCAAATAATCTAACAAACTACACAAGCAAACAATTAAACAAACAAGTCATCCATGGTCTGTGGATGACGGGTGTCGGGTGCTACTAAACACCGTCTGCATCCTAGTATATATATAACTAGAAAAAAAGAGATTGAAGAGTGAGAAATTCTCACCGATAGCTATTCCAACTCCACGCCACTTCAAATGCAGAAGTCTTCGTCATTCTCGCCTTTTAGTCATCTTCGTTGCCCGTATTCTCTACATATGTAAAAATTGAATTTTTGCTTTTCAATATATAAAAATCGAATTTTTTACTTCGCTATGCAATATATAAAAATCAAATTTTTACTTCGCTATTCAATATATAAAAATCGAATTTTTACTTCGCTATTCAATACATAAAATCGAATTTTTACTTTGTTATTCAATATATAAAAATCGAATTTTTACTTCGCAATTCAATATATAAAAATCGAATTTTTACTTCGCTGTTATGTATGGAAAATTTTAATTTTTTCTTTGTTATTCCATATGTAAAAATTCTATTTTTACTTCCGAACTTCATTATAAAAATTATATTTTTACTTCACCATTTCCACTATATAAAGATTCAAACTTTTCTAATATAAAAATTCAAACTTTTCTAATTTCAACTTTTCAAATATAAAGACTTCGCCTTTTCAAATATATCATTATAAAAATCACATTTTTATTTTGCTACACCTATAAAGATGATATTTCTAATATTCCTATCATGTAAAAATTATATTTTTAATTCTCTACATAAACAAAAATCATATTTTTACATCTTCTACATAATAAAGATTATATTTTTAATACTTTAAAAATATAAAAATCATATTTTTATCCTACTACTATATAAAAGATTATATTTTTAATCTTCTCATCACATAAAAATTATATCTTCCTCATACAAAAATTCTAATCTTTTTCTTTTCTAAAAATTCAAACCTTTCGCTATATAGAAATTCAGATTTTTCCGTATGTAACTTCAGATTTTCCTATCATGATAAAATAAAACAAAATAAAATGAAAAAGGGAAAAACACTCACTGTGTTTGATTTTTCTGCCGAGCAGGGGGGCATAGGCGGTCGTGGGTGATCGGAGAAGCGGCGCTGGAGGTTGCAGCCGGTGGTGGCGAGCTCCTGGAGGTCGGCGGCCTAGGGATTGGGGGGTGCGGTGGTCCAGGCGGGGCTTGGGGGTCTTCGCGTCGGTCTAGGCGGGGGGGGGGGGGGGCTGCCTGAGGCGGCTGCGCGATTGCTGAGGAGGGGGCTGTCTCGCGTCGCAAGGGCAGGGGGTGGGGAGGGTAGCGCGTTCGTCTTCGATGGGGGGGGGGGCTTTCGCGAGGTCGACGCCGCTGGGGAGGTCTCCCTCTCGATCGCTTCTCTCTTCTTCTTTTTTTCCTATGATGAACGAAAATGAAGGGAGGGGGGGCCAGCGGTTTATAAGGGGAGGAGGGAGGATATTTTTTATATTTAATTATTTAATTTAAGAAGTTGACTTTTACATACGAACTCGAAATGAGGCCCACCGCCTGTCGTCCATAGTGTTTTACCCCCATTCCGAACACAATGGGATATGTATCGCAAGCTGATTCGATCGTTTCGATCAGTTTCCGTTAAAATCAACATATAACTCTATATATTGAATTTGAACGCGCATTTCAATTTACTGGGGTCACATACGAATTCTATAAATTCCCGAAAAATATTTTCTAGCTTCGAATTGACGTTATGGTCCTAACAAAACTAATTTCGTCGAATTCTGAGACCGTTAGAAAAATGGCCATTTTTCAGTCGATTAAAATCAACTGAAATTGGTCAAACGCGTTTTCCATTGCCACGCCCACATATTGATTCAAAAAATTATGAAATTTGGAATCTAGCAATAATTTGAAGTCACGGACCCAACAAAAGTGGTTTTGTCGAAATCCGAGGTCGTTTGCAAAATGTCTATTTTTAAGGGCCTGAATTCCATAGCGACTATTCAAAATTTTCAACTGGACATATCTTTTGATTCCCGTTATGAAATCTCAATTTTTCAGATTCGTTGGAAATATATTATCAATTAGATCCTAATGTTTTTGGTTTCACTAAAATCCGGATTGTTTTGCACCCGGTACATTCAATTGAAGTTTGAAATCGAATTATCGAACTACTGCGCCATTTTCAATTCCTTTTATAATTATATACATTTATTTATATTCTAACGACGATGTATATAATATATACGTTCGAATTATATTCAAAATAAATTTCTCATCAATATTATTTAAAATAATCCATTTTAAATATTCAAATTTCGCTAAAATTGCCAAAATAAAAATTTAAACTAGTTCAGATTTTCCGGGTTATTACACAGTTTATTCTAAAAAGACAAGTGACGAGTATATTGTTCAGATAGCGAGACAAAAGGAGATTTTGTAACAATTATTTTTACGAATGATAGGTTAAATTGATTTCCCAAAATTATAAATAATAAGTAATGTATAGTAAATGGTTTGAAATGGTAGGTAATGGGAAATTAGATATGGTTTTAAGATATTTTTCTAAGCATTCGAATAAAATGATTTGAAAGTATTAATATATTAAAACTGTACATTGTTTTGGTATTACAACTGATATACTGTTTTAAATGGCCAAGTGAAGCTGTACACAGAACCAACTGATTTATTTTATTTTTACGATTGTTTATTTTGATAGTTAAATAACCGACTATCAAAATATGGCCCAACGTTATTGGTATTGAAAGACCGGGATCGAATTTATATTCGAAAACCATTTCGGCCAACAAATACATAAACGAAGAAGATATCTGAGGCTGATCGAGATGGAGCAATTGAAGACTATAAATCTTCATGGGCGGGCGAACTATTGTTGAATTTCTCTAGCTGATCCCTAGAGATATATATTTGATAATGATTCTATCGTGATTGGAATCTACGGATTACAAGGACTACTCGCTACCGATCTATAAGGTGATTCCTAGGATGTAGTAGGAGGGTGCCTTCAGTTCATCATGTTCCTGGATGACATGTATGGGCGATGTGAACGGTGGACAGATGTTCCAAAAGTCGATTTTAACCTCAAGCCTCATTAATCGGGAAATGATGAAAATCAGGCAGGCAACATGGCTAAGTGGGTAGCAAGACGTTGGTTTGAGCCTAACCCTAGTTCATTTAACTCCTTCCATTTATAACTTGGACTCTTATTATCCAATCTTTGATCGAGAGATAATTTAAATGTAACTCAAGTTGATAACTTAAGTTGATCTGTACTAAGCATATATATAATATAATAGTTTAAAAATTAAAATACACTCTCTCAATACTCTCTCAGAGCCTAGGTAGTCGGTAAACCTTGTGCTCTGATACCAACTGTAACGGCGCGACTTTCGATGACCTCGGAAGTCGTCTCATTAATAAAGAAATAAAAATAGATAGAGAATAGAGCTAACAAGAACATCAGAATCTCACAGCGGAATTTAACAAAATATAATATCACATAATATATTACATATCAGAGTCTATTACATCATAGTACATCATTAGAATAGAATACACAACATACGTGATACTGGCCCAATGTATCATACAAACTGGATACTTAGGTATAGATATAACTAATAAGCTGACTCCATGATTTCAAGTCCAAAATACTCCAAAGGATTTCCATTGACTACCTGGATCACTTGTTTCCCCATTACAATTGTTATGAGTATCCAAGAGTTTAGGAAAACACAAAGAAATAAACTCTGGGCCAGTCAGGGGACTGGTGTGAGTAAACAATTTTAAATAGTTTAAAAGCAAGATAATATGGAATAGGGTTTTTCTCTTATGAGAATGGATTGATTTAGCTTTAGAAAACCTTCGAAAGAAAAGATAATAGTAAGACCAGCCCACACATAAACATGGACGATTTTTACCTTACTGTAACCAAAAATAATTCTAATATCAAAATCATCTGATATTATATTAGTTTTTACCAAATAAATAACCATCTAGCGGAACCCTTGCATCTCACGCTCCATATATATATATAATACAAAATCAAAAACTGTGGGCGCTTATTGGAGATTGGATTCTGACTATGACAATGTATGGAACCACCTGCCGATCAGTGTACTCTAGAGGGGATACACCGGGGTTCAACAAGAATGTCTCGCAACCCGGCCACACATGACTGCCCACTCATTTAGCTTGATTGTGGAGAATATATTACCACCTACGGTTGTGATCAGTAACTGTTACCGAAAGCTGCAGCAATGAAATATAGATTAAGAAGACAAATGGAATTTCTCTTGATGGTGATAATACACCCTGCTTGGGAATGACCCACATAGCCATGATGCCTGCCCGATTTTTGTCCTTTCCTGGTTGTGAGGCTACTTTATTTTCTAGAACACCTGTCCACCATTCACTTTGAATGACACATCGTCAAATTCATAAATCACATATTGGTTATACAAATACACACTGGGTGTAAAATAAAGAGAAGTTGCTTTCTCCCCACTAACTTGGTATATTCGTAGAAACCAACAAACATGATCGTTGGAAATACTCTGTTAGACATTTGTCCATACAAGTTGTCCTGGGACTGGACAAACCAAAGACACTATTTTATAAACAAAATAGCTCTTGCATATCTCCGTCTTCGATTATCTTCAATAATTTCTGATATGCAATGTATAGACTGAGTCGAAGTGGAATATAAATTCCGAACTCTTCAAAATGATCATCGTATGTTCTTTTAAGGTTAGATCATATTTACGGAATTCGAATCTTTATTTTATTTCAAAATTATTTCTTGTTTCAAAGGAAACAGCTATCAGTTTCAAAATGATTGAACTAAACAAAATTCAGTACTTTATATCATTTTGGCTCAACACAAATGAATTACTAAGATAGTTGATCATTTGCCAATAATCTCAACTATAATTCAATATGTTTGAATTATTATTTCATGAATAAATTAAACAAACATATTCTTTAAATTATATACACGTGCATTTATTTTATTTTAATATTTTTATAACTTTATATTCCCCTTTTGATTTTATTTCCTTCTTGGATTTTATATTTTTCCTACTCATGTCTATTTATATTTACTGGCCCAATGTCCTTGGCGCAGTTACACTTTTATCTTTTGTTTTTTCTTATTTTCTATTTTACTTCTCCGGCCCAATACCTCAGCCTAATTTTCCCTAGCCACATACTCCCCTATCTCCCTTTCCTCTTACCGCTGTTGCTACACTTCTTTCCTCTTATTTGAAGCCGTTAACATTTGCATGCCCCTTCTTTTCATCTTACTACTGCTGCCTTTTTCATTTTCTTTAACATGCAACACCTCTTCCCTTTCTTTGTTTCAATAATTACATAACTACACATAACATTCGAACCCAAAAAACATACGGCACTTCGTGATTCCTTCCATTACCCTGCTTCCTTCTTCTTTGTTGCATAGCTCCAAGCACACACCATGTACACACTGTTCACGTTCACCTGCACACGTACTCCAGTGGCCATACTCCTTCCCTGATTACACTCGCAAAATCCATTTCACATGTCGTTGCCAAATCAACACCCTGGTTCACTCACCACCACCCCTGTCGCGATTTCATTGTTCAACTCATACATGCCATAATAAGCTCAATCCATGAAACTCCTCACCTCTACCTCCTCCTACCACTAGGACACATCAGACCTGACCCATGCCGTGGTGACGACCTCCAGCTGAGATTCTCCTTCAATGTGCAATCTTTTAGATCCATGGTGATGATGTAGTTCTGCTCCAAACCCAACTACTTAATACGCAACACAAAACCCTATTCCCCCTAAAATCTCACAAACTATATGGTAGAAATAATATTTAGGATTTTTCCCACACTCATCGTCCCGACACGCTCCTCTACGCTCATCGTCGTTGAACTCGGTCGTCTAAATTGCCGGAATTTGCTCCAGAAACCATTTCCATTCACCAAAGTGTATCTCGACCACCACAAATTTAAAAATAACAAAATGTTTATTAGAATCATCATTTTGTCTTGCGATTACATCTATATGCTTAGATTATAAAATGGTGAGGTTCGAAATTTTGAGTTTTAGTACTTTTTACAGTAAATCGATCAAAAACGAAAGTATAGGATATAATTTAAGTGGAAGCCATTTTTGTAATACATTAGAACCTTATGCACCCACTTTAATGTTGAATTCCTAGTTCTCAATCATATTAGAATTTAAGTTCTAGATATTTTTTTTCATTCAAGGTACCTTTTAGTTTTAAATAATAGAGTCATATTATTTTGCTTACAGAATCTCATATTTATTTTGTTGCCAGGGTTATTTTATTCCAAAGTTCTAGTTTTAGTAAGATGGTTTTATTAGCCCAATCTGTCCCTTCATATACACTCATATATGTATAGATCTATAAGCAGTAAACAAAAAGGGGATTTACTCATAAGTGGTTTACTGTCTTATGCATTTCACACTTACATAAATGATTTAAACAGGGGTTAAACAATTTGCATTATACACTTCCAGTTTCATCCATTGATCATAGGGTTTACACTACATTAACACATATGTTTGTGTATTAACAGTAGATTAAAAAATGCGGAAAAATGTTCACTTACAAATGTGATATACAATCCTATGTTTTACAGTTCAAGGCTACTTAAATGATTATAGAGTTTAAATATGTTATACCCTGATGTACATATGTATACTGGCATTATCCTGCGTATCACTCTAAAACATATTAAATTGAAAAGCATGTTTACTCACAGGTTTAGCTTTCCTGGTCTGTTCTTAGAATGGTAATCTTCTTACTGCTTGTTTAAGATCTCCGCTGGTTCAATGTTTGTGTGTGGAGAAATATGGGGTTTAGGTGCTATTTATAACTGAGTTTTCATAATAAAAAATTTACTTTTTCTTTGTTTTAGGGTTATAGGAATTCTTTATAAAACCAAACATTATGGAGTTGCAGTATATTTTAGCTTAGGCTTCCCCTTTGTTCATAACCCTATTTGACTGAAAAACATGCACGACAAGAATATTTTGTACAATATTTTTACTCATTCATGTCTTCACTTTAGCTTCTAGAAGCACTACACTATACTAATGCCATGACTAATAAATGCATCGAATGGTTTCATGAATTGTTAAATAGTTTTTAGTTGTGCTGTAGTATTTTTAGGGGATGGCTTGTGCCTTCCTAGCCATACCATTCAAAAGTTACATCACAATTACTCTTATTAGTTGTTTGATAATCAATATATACCTTGTTTTTATTATGGCATTTCAACATACAAATTATGTTCAAAAATACCAATTAGCTTGAGACTTTATTAATCATGTATTTGTATGATCTTATATATGTTCATCCATATACAATTTATTTTAAACCATTTTTGTTTGTTTGTTTATGCAGCAAGGCTCTGTCCTTATGGCGGCCATTTGGGTTAAAAGTGAAATCATCATTTTTATTTTATTCATGTATGGTTTAGCTGCATACCTTATACACATAAGTGGTATTTGTTATGGACATATGTTCATCTCAACAGGATGCATATGATTTTATCATAAAAGATTGTATAAATTTCCTTAAGCAATATAGAATCAAGTTCTAATTACATATAATTATTTCCTATATTGTATTCACCCATATATACATAGATTCTTCATTCAAGTTTGTTTATTAATCTTGATTAAATTATATTTTAATATAAATAACTCATTTGTAATGAATGTTTATTATTAAACAAAGTCGGTTAAAAAGCGGGACATTACATGTATACCATGGCATTACTTCTAGCTAGAAAGAAACGAATGTTCTCCCTGTTACCCCTCATCTCATTTTTGACTCATACCAGTGTGTGAGGTTCGTGAATTAATCCTACAACATGAAGCTAGGCCATATGTTAGCCGGGCTTCGATCATCATCCACAAAGCTCTGCTTTTCAACAAAAGCTTTGATCCACGCATCTCAGCATGCCACACAGCCATTCCAAACAATACAACTGGAAACTACCAATATATAACCTCTAAGCTCATACATCTTAGAGAAGGGTGTTAAGCTAAGAGAATAAATTCTCCGCCAAGAAACAGATATATATTTAGCGAAAATTAATTAATGTAGTTCAGAATACCGCGTCAGACATACAATCCATTTTCAAGTTCGTTTTGGGTCTGAACGAAATCAGAGGCACCTTATTCCTCATCATATATGTCCAATACATAAGAGAGATCCTATTATATCTGGACAATCAACAAATATGCCCAGACAACTACCACTCTAACCCCTTCAAGGGAGCTACCCAAATCTAGGGCATCAGTAGTAATCCATTCGATGAAAAGTTGTACCATCTCCAATATGTTTGACTTTTAATCGTCGTTAAATTATTTGAAATGGGTTAAACCCGTCTTTTCAAATAATTTTTGCATAAATAAATTAAATAAAATTCTTATTTGAATTATTGATTTCCCAATTAAACTTCTTTTTAACTGGTTCCTTTATTAAGATTTAAAATCATATTCTTTTCTCTGGTTAAGACATTTGGCTATCACAAATCATTTCACTACCTCATATAAAAAGGTTTGCTCAAGAATTCCATTCAATTTACGAATTAAAATTCTTATTTCAAAACATCGCCAAAATTTGTTATACAAGCTTTCACGCCAAAAACCACTAAACCACACTTAAACACTTTTATCATTATAAACCATGTGAAATTGGTTTACACGCATTCCAAATCATTTATTATATTTTAAAACGATTGTTCACAATTTTTATATTTATAAAAATAGTCCATTTCAGTTGAACGATGTTTCAGGTCATTTAGCTGAATTGGCGCTGTTTTCATTCAAATTTGAATTAAACATTTCTCGAAATCTAACCGTTGGATCTTAACATATTTACTATTGTTGGAAAGATCTTTTCAAAATGAATTCGGAGATTCTAATTTCGGGAAAATCTGATGGTTGTATCTCCCGATATACTCGTTTAAAGTTACGTGTCAAAAACGCGAACTACCGTTGCGATAAACGTTTTATTTTAATTTATATCGATGTATATATTTATATTATACGTTCCAAACTATTTTACTTATTAATTATTTATATTTTCAGAAAATTCCAACATAACCTCCTTTGTACGGAATGCTCGGAATAACACAACTCGCCACTCTAGGCCCTCATAAATAAATATATATCCAACCAAAATAAATTAGGAGATGTGTCAAAATTTATCATCCCAACACCCATGTGGGCTTCACATCATGTTCATAAACAATTGCGACTTATCTAAACCCAAGGGAGATGTGTAAAAATTATCATCCCAAGACCCATGAAGGGGATTATGTCGCGATCCATGTGACTTATATACACACACAAGAGAGACGTGTATATTTCTGTCATCTCAAGACCCGTGTGAGGTTTGTTATTAAATACTGCGATTTATTGTTATATGTTTGTTAAGTCCACATCATATAAGCATCACAATTACATGCTTATATGGTTATACTGTCCAGTCCACATCGGATAAGCTTCAGACAATTACCTGCTATACGGTTCTTCTTCTTCTTTTGTTCTCATCGTATAAGCATCAAACGATTACATGCTATCGGTTCATGTCATATAAACATCAAACAATTACATGCTTATATGGGTATGCTATGCTATGCATGTGGTCCATAATTATTGTTCACTATTCAATAGTGTATGTTTAATTACACACAAGCCACCATCATAGTGCATCCTATTCACACACAGCAATAGACTCAATCAATGCCATTTAACGCGCAATATATTTTCAATAAACTTGGTGTATGGTTCAAGTGTTGAACTCAAGGGATATCGCATATGACTGATAAACATGATATTTTAATCGTACTACTCCATGTTTAACATATCATAAAATTGGTGTAATAAATGAACAAAATAATTAAATATTTTTAATCAACAAATAATAGTCAATTTAAAATTCATTCCCTTACTACGTGAATTTTAATTTCACATAAATGCACGTAGCTACGCATATATCAATTAAAAATGATATTTTTATATTACCAATCATTAACTAATTTCATAGTAAATTATTATTATGAACTAATATTCATCGCATAATATCGTAATAAATTTTATTATTAACGACTAACAGTTTACCGTTAATCGTTTATTTATTTAACCCTTTTTAAGTTGTGGTTTCTCATCGTCAATATGGTTTTACATTTATATATAACGTATCCAAACTGCTTCACATATACTAATTAAATGATATTTTTAACTTGCTAAACATCATTTAGTATCATAATAAATTTTTGTTTATTAACCAATACTCATCATTTAACTCAATAAATAACTAGCAAATAGTTAATTTTAATTTAGCCTTTTTATAAGCGAGTTTAGATTTCTCACGGGAGGTTTCCACTCTACCAATCTTTGCACCGGAAGGAATGCAGACTCGCTACTTCGATGCGGACACTTGTTGGGCTTCTACGTAGCTTTTTAGTGGCCTACGGAGCTCGAACAACACTCTAACATGCTTATACACAAACGTATTAATAAATCTGAGAGTATGAGTCAAAATAGAGGATAAAATGGGCACAAAAGGGATATGGAGTTCACGGGGATCGCTGTTCGGGGATTTGCTGCAAAGGGGAGAGGGTTTCGGGCTTCGTAGGGTTGTAGGAGGTTGCAAAAGTGGTGCTCAAGGTGGTGGGAGGTGAAAAAGGGAAGAAAGGAGGGACTTTTAAACAAAATGGACAGGAGGGGGTCCATTGTGGCGGCGGCCGACGATGCGAGGGGAGGGGGCGTGCTGGCAGGTGGCGGCGGGTCAGGCCATGGGGGCAGCTGCAGCGGGCAAGGGGAGAAAGAGGGGGGCCATTAACGGTGAATGCGGAAGGAGGAAAAGGGAAGGAGAAGAAAGAAGCAAAAGAAAGAAAAGAAGAATGGTTTATTTGCAAATTTTCCACCCTTCATGCGGATCGCTGAGGTGGCGTGATCCTGTGGCTCTCAACAAAACCAACTTGGCCCATTGGATGACCTTCGTTTCATTTACAAGTTTTATAACTCAACGTTTATAAAAGTGTGCTAGTTAGCCTTCACCTCTTTTGATACCACGATCACAAATTAATTCTATTTGCTACGAAATTTTGGATTTCGACAATAAACGTATTTCTGGATTCAAAGAAATATGTTTCGTCGAATTCCAAGTTCGTTTGACCTTCCATCCTATTTTTCGAACGCGTTTCAGCTTGATTTCAATATGCAATTTTAGCATACGTTTTATTCTCGCACGGCCGCACACTAGGTTCAAACATTATGAAATTTTGGATTCTACCATTATTCGACGCTACAAATTCAATAAAAAAAGGTTCATCGAATTCCAAGGTCATTTCAGTAATGTTCCTTTGTAAACTGACCAAATCAGCTTTCAAATAATCGAATTTTGAAATTCAACTGTATTTTATTATAAAAATATATTAAAAATAATTTTTGAATTGGTTCTGGAATTCCGGGTTGTTACAGTAAGGAGTTTGAAGGTTGTGTGGTTCGAAAGATTGCATGCAATATCATATGTAAGGAAAATTGTGTGAGTATCATTGAAAGAAAGGAAAATTGTGTGAGTGTCATTAAAAGGATTTTGGAGAATGTGATCATTTGATGGTATATATATGTTTCGAACATAATTTTGTTAACTATAACTGGATCGGCTAAATGTAAAGGTGATATATGAAGTTTTTATGGTTGCCTATTGCAATAATAAGAAAAAATTATTGTTTCAACAAATACTAACTTCATAGTAAATGAATTTTGTGAGAAACTACTAATAACAAAATGGAGTTGGGTATGATCTAAGGATAAAATGGATTACTGTGAGGTAAAATGAAATTAATTAACCTAATGAACACACTGTATTAGAACTTTACTAAGTATTCTAAAACAGACTCTGAATTTCTTATTAATATTGAATATATAAACAATCCTTTATTGTTTGATAAACCATTAAGAGTGTTGACTCTATAATATGGTACGATGCACGTATCTAGAATAGATTCTAAGTACATCATCGAAATATGATTTTGATAGTGGTATCCAAGTGGATATGATCCATTGGCCATGAATTTGTCCTTATGAGAGAGACAAACCTTGTTAGAATGTAGTAAGACTTAAAATATTGAGATTAATGCTATAGATTCACCGTTTGGTGTACTCAAATTCATTTAAATTTACAAGAATTATCACTCTATAAGACTACATCATTTAGTACATATGTGTTAAAATGGAAATTTGTGAATAATGATTTTGAATAGACTGCTTGCGCGTAAAAACTTAAGTGTCTTAAAGTCAGTTGAAGCAGTATTTCAAATTGTGAGTTTTTGGATATGATAAAAGAATAGATATAAAAATATCATTCGATAAGCATCAAAATTAAACAAGCGCATTGATAGAAATATTAAATAGTTTGATTGCTAATAAAAATGCATATGAAGCGTATGCTCAAAGGAAAGAACATAAAAATATACATTGATATTTCTACATTGGAAGTTAGCAACATGCTGTTTATTTTAGCGATGTACTTATGTTAAACTCAACCTTAGTTGTTTTAACACTCAATGTTGGATGGTAAATTCATCTTTTGTAACACAAATAGAAGAAATTGGGAATATCCTGAATTGATGTTCAAATACACCATGTTATTAAATATTTTAGTAGTGAACATGAAAGACATATTCCTTATGCAGTGTCAATAGGAATTATGTGGTGACACACCATACACCACCTGTGGTCAATACTAAAAGTTTGTGATATACAAGCACCCGATCGATTAAAAGCGATCATCAAGAGAAAGAAATAGTAGAAAAGAAGACAAAGGAGAATGAGAAGAAGAAAATAAAAGAGAAGAGAAAGGAGAGAATGAAATATATAAACATAATCTGTCGTATGTCTCACGGTGCATCAGATAACATTTAATAATCAAATCACAAATATAAAACAGGCGAGAAAGTAATAACTATATAAACCATAGAATCAAAGTACATAGGCTCATTCAGTTATACAAGACAGTAATAAAGTTTATACAAGTTATAAATAAACTCAAACCGGTAAGCTATCTCTACATAAAACATAACACCGTCAAAGCTCCATAGTGTGATACAATGGAAATAAACAGATATAGTACAAGTATAAATATATAAACCGCCGCCTCCTACGAATCCATCTGAGCATATCTAAACAATACCAGTATCTATAACCTAGTCTTCTCATCAGCATCGCCGATGAGCACCCATGGTAATAAGAGTAAAATAAAACCTTGGGTCAGACAAAAGTCTGGTGTGAGCGTTAAATAAATCTCAAAGTACTATAAAAGTCATAATAGTATATATGTAACAACTCGAAATTTTGACAATAAATAAATTAGTTATTTAACTAGATTTCAAAAAATAGGAATTTATGCAAACAATGGAATTTGACCATGAAACTTGCACCGTTGCGTTCGTCACGGAATTCCGGTCAACTTTCATGTTTGGAGTTTCGCGAACGTAGTCCGTACGGAAAAGTTACATATGAAATATGAAAAACAGACGGAAATAATAAAATAGAATATATATAATATTTAATACCATTTAAAACTTGCCTTCACTGGGCATTTTAGCCCAAGGGCGGTCGACACCCTTGGATAGGGCGATCAACCGCTTCAGGCGTTTTCAGCCCAGTGACGGCTAGGGTTTACAGATTTTTATTATTATAAATTATTTATAAACGGATGGATGTTTATTAAATTAAATCTAACGGTTCAGGGATATTTTAACTCCTAGAAATAAATGGTTAGTCCCTCATTATTTTCCACATATTTCTAAGAGCAGCAGTGAAGTTCTGCCATTTCTTTTCTCCTCAAACAAATTCTAAAATAAAATATATTCACATACAAACATAAACAATATAGATTTGAGGCGATTAACCAGATTCAAGTAGAAAAGGGTATGGATTGGCGTTTAGGTTCTTCTTCTTCATATTTCTTCCCTTTTTTTCTTATTTTCTTTCAAATCTACAAGTCTGAATGTATCCTCTTTTCAGAGTAACTGTAGATCGTTAGGAATTGTAGGCCTAAAAGATTATTCAGATTCAGATCTGGATGCTTTTAGGTGAGTGGAAAAACTATATACATAGTTTATAATAATCTGATTACTTCGTTTGTATTTAATCTAAAATATATGCCTCGGTGTTCAGTAGATCTATTATAGTTTTTGTCAGATCTGAAGGAATAATTCTGGTTTGAATATTATTATTTTGTAGGCTTATTAGATTGTTCACATTATTGCCTACAATTATGTTTAAAAATATTGTAGTCATTGTAAACACCATAGATCTGGAAATCAGTCCCATAAATCATTGTTAAAGTGCAGTTTAATCCAGATCTGTAGTTTTGGTGTTGGGTTGTGGTTCATGTAAGTTTTCTTAAAAGGATATAAGCCCATTTGTGTTCAATTTTGTTTGGGTTTTAACTTGATTGTTGTAAATATGACTTTTTTTCTTTTTCAACAAAAAGACATTATTTGAAATCAATAAGAAATGTGTACACAAACATAAAATAAAGGGTTGTGTAAATTCATGTACAAATATAGATTTATATATGTTTGTGCATAGTTTACATCAACCATTCCAAAAACATACATATTATATACTTCTTATGATTTGACATATGTTTATCCCTCTTTTAAATATCTTAGGCATAATTTACAATAATTACAATTAATGACCTTTTTGTAAGATTTGGAACCTTATTACGAGATTGAATGCAAAAAGGATTGTTTTGGTTGCTATCTTAAACCAAAACATTGAATTTAATAATAATAAAAATAAAAGAATAATAATTACATTAACTGCGCGAAGATACAAAAATATAAATATATATATACAAACATTATCCTTCCAAATCTATGTAAATGTTTGTTATATATGTGTGTTTGAATGGTTCCATTTTATTGAATTACATATGGAACTGCAATCCATATTGAATGGAAATATATACAATGGCCGTTATAGCAATAAATGTGATTGATTTGCTATAAATAAGGTCATAAAGGAATAATAACTATCGCAACCATCATTGATTTGGGGAAAATATTTAAATTAGGTAGTTATGTCTAAATGGTTACAATTTAAAAACAGTGACCAAGAATAAGAATTGTAACTTCGATTAAATAAATAATTCTTATAAACCTATGTATGCATATATATATACATATATATATAACAAGAATGAATCAAGTGAAAATAAAATAAAATGATTTAAGGAATTACAATAATTATATTAGAATAATAAGTGACTGGCATAAAAAGGAAATTTAATTGTTAATTTATGTCTAAGGAGGATTATGACCGTTAGGTTCATAAATGACGTTAATTATAATTAATGGTAATAAACGGTATTTAAGAGGTTAGTTAGCGCCTTAGGAAAATATGACTATTATGGCCATAAATGGCTATAACCCTGATACATTACAATAAATGAAATAATAGGGGATTAATTGGTATTGGTTGCCATTTTATATTCAAAGTAAAATAAGGAAACAATTAATTAAATATCCTAGGACAGGAAAGGTATAAGTTTTCCTTATGTTATTTTAGTTAGTCTACAATTAATATAATTAGAACTAAAATTGGACTTAGTAGGTTAATGATGCGAGGCAAGTTGCGTTATTCGACAGAAGTCTGCACTTTGCAACGGTCGAATGTATGTCCAACTGACGTGAGATATCATTGACCATAGGAACCCGTGACGATAGTTAGTTTGCATGCGTAGATTATATCCAAATTTAAGGTTTTCTTCTTGAGTGAGGCCATAAGTAGCTGTAGGGCACTCCTTCTGTTTGAAAGTAGAACCAAAAAGGAAATAATTTAGTGACGTAGCCTTCTTTGGGAATTAAAGTCTTAATTGGTTAGCTCCACCTTTAAAAATATATTAAGTGATCACCTATCCCATCTCCCATCAATGAAAGAATTAAAGGCAAATTGGGTACGAGTTTGATAATCTCCACGATTAGTCTGCTTCCCTTGAGTCTCAAGTGACTGGGGTAGAGGGTCCACTCGGGGATAGGTTTTAAATGACCACTACGGAGGTACCATTGGTCAACTTATCCCAAGGGGGAAGTATTAAATGATTGGGGGATTATCCTAATAAAGTCAACTAGATGGTAACGAGGAGGTCCAATCTTAAATGGCATGCTACGTCTACCTATATGATTGGACTTAAGTGAATGCTTACTATCTCTCGCCTTATGCGGAGCATGGGTTTATATGCGTGAATGACGAAAGCCTTAAATTAGTAGGACTTGTAGCTAGTGTCCTCTAATTTATTTTAGGGTAGGGTAAACCATCGAAAAGGTATTGAGTTTGACGGCCCGGAACCTCAGCCTTCGAAAATCGGCATTTGACATAATTCAAGCATCAAATGTCTGAGATTCAAACGTTGGATTCCATATCGCCTTTGGGTATACAACATATAAGAACTAAACCAAACAACCTTTCATTATTATTACTATAACTTTTACATCAGAGTACAACATATATCATAGTACAATTGTAAATACATGCACATTGGAAAAATACACAGCGGAAACTATCCAGCTCAGCAGAAGAAATAAAATGCTCTTGACATAGCTCTAGTTTTAATCTAGCACCTACTCTAAAAATATCTGGAAATCAAAACTACTAGGATGCCCATGTGAAAAATATGGGCACCTAGAATTTAGGTGGAAGAATAATAAACTCCATGTCAGTCATGGAACTGGTATGATAACTAAAACAGTTATTTACACTTATTTTATAGTTGGGTAAATCATAAGACCACACCTTAATAAATGGAACGTGTTTCCCTTTATGAATACTAGTCGTAAGACTCACAATGATTTTTTTTGAAAATGAAGCTCACATCCCATCACACAGTGCAAACACATACCATTAGGAACAAGTTCTACCTTATGATAACCAAATATGCATGGTACGTGAGAATCATTTGATATTATCATTAGTTTCTATCTCTGAAGACCTTTTCAAAGTAAATGTACAAATCTTAGCAGACATAGGTACCCATATATTATGTCTACATACATAGATTACAACTAAAACCGTAAAGGTTCGTATTGGAGGTTGGATTCCATACAACGACCAAGGCAAAGGATTTTCCTTAACCGCGATTCGGGAACACCACTAGCGGGATGTCCCAGGATCAACAAATTCTCCTTTTCTGTAATGGAAATGCCGCCCCTTGTATACCAGGTGTATTTCGGGTTTCTCCTGAACATAACGTCTCCTAGTCATAACCGACCATTATCCAAGGCGCCTTGATTTATCATCCCCTAAGTAAATTGCCTAGATTCCATACCAAGGCATCACTTTCTCAACTAAAAGGAAATGTTTGTCGTTAACTTTGCAGTACTTCATCCTTTTTCGACTCATTACCGGGTTGTGAGGCGTGAAGTCATGCTTCCACACAAAGCTCTAATTTTCAACAAAAGCATTGATTATCAATAGTTCAGCACTTTGCATGCCACATTGTCAATTCACAACATATAATCAATGTCTATTAATATATAACCCTCTGAGTACATATGTCTTAGAGGAAGGTTTTTAGCTAAGAGGATAAATCCTCCACCACCAGCTGATAAATCATCCATAGAAACAAATTTATTATGCCACAAAATATAAAATCAGACACGCATCCATTTACAAGTTTGGTCTGGGTTGTGAACGAAGCCGAGGGCACCTTATTCCTCGTGCAATAAAGGAGAGATGCCCTTGCAAATCCGGACAATCTCCAAGTGCATATGGACCACTGTCACTTATAACCTCATCTTGGGTGTACAACCTAAATGTGACATCAACAATTAATCCAAATGATGTGAAAATCCCTAGTAATCAAACACCGTCTTCAAAATCTTCATTAATCGTCATATAGTTATTCATAATGGGTTGAAACCCGGTCTTTACGAAAAATTAGCGTGTCTTTAAAACCAATATAGATATACAAAATATCATGAGTCTCATTCCATTTTGGAATATTTTTTTACTCCAATCATTCTTTATATTGGGTGTACCCGTTTAAATCTTATCCAAGATTTACATAATTTAAACTCTTGTTTAAATCTTTCCTTGGAAATCAATTTCCAAATGATTATAAAATCTCATTTCATAAATTTAACTCAAACTAAGTTTTCTATGCTTTATCGGGATTATTGAACCTCGCGAAAAAGGAAATTTCTCAAATAATTATTCCATTCCCATCCAGCCATCCTATGGAGCAAAACTAGTAGTACTCCATATCGAATTGCCCTTGTATTTTGTAAGTTTAATTAGCTTCATTAATCCCATTCTTTCATTCCAAATCTGATTAAAGATTTCAATTATCTTCATGCAAATATGATTGGGGTAAATTACTTTATCTTTCCATGATGCCCAAAATCATACTTATGATTTCTTAATCTTATCTTTAGGGAAAAGCCATTCATTAACCATAATTCGTTCTCGATTGCATAATACCAAGAGAATAATCTAACAAGTGTATGACCCCAAAGGTCTAAACCAACATCAGATCAAACACCCATAAGATCACCTAACTTAACGATAAAACAATCAAGTTTCAACATATTTCTTTGTCCCAAAATCTTATATCAGATTCAATCTTATCTTTACGCGAAAAACACGCTTATGTTCTTTTAAGCGATCCTTAAACTTTGCTTCCATTATCATTTGCTAGGGGGAATTCTCCCATTAAATCTTTATAGTCAAATTAAATAAAGATCTCACTTCAACTTAACTTGGGAAGTCGTCTTCTCCATTAAATTGGTTAAAGAAAAATGTTATTTAAGACATCGTTCATGATAAACACAAAATTATACTTTCATTCTAAACAAAATCTCCATGGAAATCATATCAGCTCAAAATCGATATGAATTCCCATATGGGACTAACACTATAAGCGGAATAACGACAAAGCCTTTTAAATTTCTTAAACAGTAAAGGTCTTCATCAACAGAGACTCATTTCAATTATCACCAAATCGATTCTCATTCAATTCCAATTAAATTCACTAATTGGAAAGCTTCACTTTATTAAATACTTTTCAAATCCATATTCCAATCAAATCTTAATTATAAGATTTATCAAAACACATCTTTCAAAACAGCATTATATTTGATAAACCAAATAATTTAACTTACCGGGTTAAGGATGACGTTTATCAAAGGCATCATCCACAACAACCCGAAATCAGTTAATATTAAATATACATTTTAGAAAGAAATCATATCAGCTCATATCAAATATCAACTTCGCATATTCAACAGTTACTATAAGCGAAATAGCGGTGTATCCACCTTTCCAATTCCTCGAATATAATAAGTCTTATCTATGAAATCAACACCAAACACTCGACGATTAATTCAAAACAAATCCAATAAATTAATATTTGGAAATCTCTAGTTTATTTAACTTAATTTCCGCAAATGTCCTTTTACCGTGTTCATCAAGTTAGATTGAAAACAAAAAAATCAAAATATGGTTTAAAGCTTCATCATTATTTTCCAAACCACTTTAAAATCATTTATTATGATTTATCGTAATTTTTCCATATTTTTTTATAATTTTTATATAGATATTTCAATCGATTTCCAATTACGGTCATCAAACCGCGTTTACATTGACCTTTTCAAAAATATATTTAAACAAAACTTGAAATCTATAAGTTGAAATTCGAATTTTCTTCTTTTATTTGAAAGTTACTATTAATAGAAAACAAACGTTTTTCATTTTAGGAAAATCCAATTCAAATTGCATTCGAAAGAAGGTCAGAGAAAAGGAACCGAAGGCGAGACTTCTAAACTTTGTACTTAAGAAGTTCGTGAGGAACGTATGGAAGCAAAGAAACGTCTGTGATTTTTATGTTGATCGCACGCTTAATTTTTGGCAATGTAGACAGCTGGTTTGGGATGACATTCGGGATGGACTTAAGTACACAAAATTCATCTTTGATCCCAGAATTTATGGCCATTGAAGCTTTTGGCCATCAGCCAATAATGTAAATATTTGTCTCTTTTGTTTTGTAGCCTCTTTGATATTGATATGCCTAGTTGTATCCCTGTTTTCTTTTAGTGTTTTCTTTCTCTGTTGCTATGTAATATTCTTTGGTATACCAATAAAATGATAGGGGACCGTCTAACCCCGTCGGTTTTCCTCGAAAAGAAGAAGCGATATTATCAAATTCTAACTTCAAAATCAATTATAAATCAAAATTGAATATTCCATTATTATAATCTTATTATTTTTCAAAATTAAATCTTTTGAAATTCAAACTTTGCAGAAATCAAATTAAATGTAATATAGAAATAATGGAATAACCAATTTGAGTTAAAAACGTCGTTCATATATATATATATATATATATATATATATATATATATATATAGCTCGAATTCATTTTTGAATTTACTATTCAAAATCGATTACGAATTAGAATAAGTCATTTCTAACTCAAAACTCTTTCAAATTCATTTTTACCTTTTCAAATGTTGTTTGAAATCATCTTAACTTTATTTCCAATTCATTTGGGATATAAAAATCAAATTTCCATTTTCATGTCTTATTTCTTAAATGAATATATATTCATTTAAAATTCCAAATGAGCGAGACTCAACCAATTCCCAAATAATTTCAGATTCATGGTGTAAATTATGTGAACAATTATAATAACAACCACATTGTTATCATCCATCAATCAACATATATAATGTAAATGTTATAACAACTAACGCTTATATGTGCAGAAATAAAAATAATAACTGTAATGACATCCATCATCCACGAAGCAACCATAACAACCACAAGCAATCAACATATAATCAGAAAATGATTATAATAACCTTTCAGACTAAATCAAAAGAGTTCTCACATTGATGGTTAATTAAGTCAACATTTAATTTAACTTAAAATTCCAGTTAGCTCTAATCTCGTCCAAATCAGTTCCACATCATAGTATTCTTCTCCACAATTCCATAGAAACTCATTTCATCAAATTCTTTTTACATACGAGCGAGATATCATTGTTTAAACTTTAATAAACTGATTATGGTAATTAATGAAGTTAATTATTTTAATTAACCTTTAATTAATCTCTCCCTCCCCTATTCAAACTGTTGCCACCGCCTTCCACCACATCGTGGAACCTACAGGCCACCGGAGCCCCTACCAACGCCCCCTCGCCTGCGCCACTGCAAGGCACGCCACCTCCGATTGGTGCAACCCCATCTAACGCTGCCATTGCGTCAAATTTCGAGCCCAACCCAAAACCCGTTCGCACATGATTCCGTCCAACGCGAACCACCAACCACCACGAAATTGCATAACCAGGTCGACTTCCCTTTGCCAGAACATTTTCCAGTTGAACCCTTCACCCGTAAACCACCATAATGCACGCAAAACGAGGAAAGGAAAAAACTGCTTCGTCGTGCTCAAACCAAGAGACTCCAATTCTCATCATCCTCATATGGATTTGAAGAGGAGAGATATCTCTACAACTTTCATGTTGGAGCTTTTTTCTAATAGCTTATGGATTGAGGGAGATTAAGGTGAGAAGCATGGCCATTTTCGGCCTTTGATTTTCGGGTGGGGGCTAACCTAAAAAACTAGGTTAGATCATTTTATAGTGTATTTATAGAGTAGGGTTTAGGGTAGTTTAATTATAATTTAATTCCTATGTTACTTTACCATGAAGTTAAGTATCTCGAACTCAAAACAAACCCCAACGACTAGCGTACCCAGCCAAATACCCCTATGCCGGACACAATGGAATATGTTTCGGAAGTTAATTTGATCACTTTCATTTGTTTTCCTCAAAATTAAATTATACATCATTATTGTTACACCCCGTAATTCTATTAATATTAATATTCAAAAATTAATGAATAACTAATCTCAGACATGAGAATTGTGGGAAACGGGTTGCGCCATTATGTTCGTCTCGGAATTCTGGTTGAAATAGAGTCCGAGTTTGCGTGAATTGGACTTCGTATGAAGAAGTTATAGCCACCGGAAGTTTCAAAAAATTCAAAACAGCTCGCAGGAAATTTAAAAATTCAAACAAAAGATTGTTCCCGCCCAGGCAGGTCGACTGGGGAGTCGACACCAGTGTCGACCTCCACCCCCCCAAGTCGACTAGCATGTCGACCTCCCCCCCAGGTCGACTGTAGTGTCGACCTGGTCTGGCGGCTATGGTTTCTGGCTGACCTGTTTTTAATTGAGTAATGACCCATTATGGTTTTCACCTAATCTGGTTGGCTGGGATTAGTCCTGAGTTGATCTGACGGTCTATAATAAATCCTAACTCAATAAATACCTAGGTAGTCTCTCACCCTAATTCATAAGAAAAATAGAATAGTTACCGTCATCCTGCCGCCATGGAACTCAGTCTAGCCGCCGCCAACTAAGAAGGAAGAAAAGCTTAATCAAATCCTAACTCTACTCAATTCTAAAGAAAATCAAGACTCTCTTTTCTTCTCTAATTGTGAGTATGATAGTCTTAACAAGATTATTATCATTTTAATTAGTTTAAGTCATGAATGGATTATGAGTAGATGATGTGAATTGTCGTATATGATATCATGTATGTTATTAATCCTATGCTATGTGGTGATGATATCCTATATGTTGTAAATCATGCTATGATGATGAAATGTATGCTGAAAATTTCTAGGCTAAGTTGTGATGAATCATACATGTTAAAAAGCCATCTATGCTAGTAAGTTCATTTTAATTAAATCATCATGTTTGGGCTATGTTGATCTATATGACAAGTTACATATGCAAGTTAGATTGATTAGAAAAGTTATGAACATATGCCATGACATCTATTATGACATCTGGGATTATACTATTACATATGTGATACCCTATGCTAGTTCACACCATCATTATGTTGCCTAAAAACCACATATGCAAGTTTATGTATAGATTTGGGCTATGTTCATATCATGTAAATTGTGACATTTAACAAGTTGACACCTTTTGATCCTTAACATGCGTAGTTTATGCAAGTTTCACCCCTATTATGATTAGATTTATTTTAATTGTCTATATGTTGTGATAATTTATCTTTGTGTTATGTGTTAGACTATTCAAGGCTAGCCTATATTATGCGTTGAATAAGCGAACGTATAAACGTGGGGTAGGGGTAATATTAAGGATTTAATACTAAGATGTTGGGGGTGCAATTGATATGATTTTGCATGCCATGAATGGATGGCCATAATTGAGTCAATTATGGACAACATTAAAATTGGAAGTAATTAATAATTTGAATAGGGAATTATTAAAACTGGGGTAAACGATTATAAGTGTTAATCAATGCTTAGGACACGAGGTTGGACTCGTTTGTGACGTAAACCTGCCCGGACCCGCCCGGCAAATCCAGTGGTCACAAATGTCAGCTCAATGTGAGAGCTCCTAGGCCTAAACTAAAGCATAACAGTTGTAAAGACACGAGGTTAGACTCTTTTATGGTGTAAGACTTCCCGGACCCGCCCGGCAAATCCAGCTGCCATAAATGCCAGTCTAATGTGAGAGGTCTTTATGAGGTTTTGGCCTGAATGAATTAAGAAATACTTAACTAGATAAACATGTAAAGTGGGACATGGGGGTTAAGTAGGTGCCTTGGGTGGCATAAGGAATCTAGTGGGTGCCCTTAGTGGCATGTGAAATACGATTAGTAAGACTTAACCAAACACACATGTAAATGAACATGACTAAGAGGGGTAAGTGGGATATACTTGTGACAAGCTTAGGTGGGTGGCTTGTGGGGGCCCATTTCAAACAGTAACCCAAACGTATCTTTGTGGGCTCGACCCAAGTCGAGGACGGGACACGCATACTGGGCTTGACTGTAAGAGACCAAAACGGGGAGCGGTGGCAATGCAAGTCCAACGAGTTTCATATGCATGTGTGGACCCGGGCTGGTAGGTAAGACGTTGTTGCATCGTGTAGGTATAAGCCGTGCATTCTCAAGTATTATCGGGTTGCCACTTTAGGGGAGAGATACACCCCACTGTGGGGCCAGCACGGGTATCTACGAATAGGGAGCCGATTGAAAGTGGGTAGTGGGGTACACCTAGTGGAGATAGGGGCAGACGGCACCTATGTAGTCAGTTAGGGATACGTAAGGCTATTTATATTGTTTCTGTGTGAAGCAAGTGGGATCAACCTTTAGGGTGACTGGTGCGGTGCAGTGTAGTAATGGGCGGTGCAGTGTAGTAATTATTCGTTAGTAATTAGGTGTGCCGTTACCGTTATCTTTAACGTTATCTTAAACGCTATCTTTATCTTCCTAATAGTTCATAGACATTTACTTGTCTTCCAGCTTATGCCTTAGTCTAGTTATTTTGATAATAGTATTGTTAGAATTATCATACTCGCCAGACTTTATGTCTTACCCCCTCCATTTCTATCCTTTTTCCCCTCCAGGTCCTCATGTTGGACCCAGCTCTAGTGGAGTTTGATTGGATTGCTTCATCTCTCTTTGGAAAGCTTGGACCGTTGAATTAAAGTCCAGTTTGTTATCTTCTTTAATGGCTATTTGTGTAATGGGATTATGTAATTTTGTTTTAGCAAGATGGATAATGTACTTGACTATGATTATGGTATGATGATGTAACAAACATGTTTAATTTCCACTGCAATAAAATGAGGTTTTAGATTTCCAAGTACTACTTATTATCTGTCTTATTGTAATTTTTCTATTCTATATTCACTTATAACCTCCATGGAAGTTAAAGCATTCCCATTGTGAGTGACATTAATGGACGTGGGGTGTTACACGTGGTATCAAAGCTTAAGGTTACCAGAACAGATAAAATTTTTAGAAAAATTATCTTTCTAAAGTATTTTTGGAAGAAGTGCTTTCAAAAACAAGTTTTAATGAGTAATTTTAAGAGGAAAGTTTCTATGAAAAACATAATCCCCAATATCCATATATCTTTACCTTTCGAATTCTCCATTTTGAATCTTTCCTTTTTCGTTTCAGCATGGCTGAAGATCTTAACCTACCTGACATTGTAACAATACCAGGATGGTATAGGAGGTTATTGGAGGCTAGGGCCGCTGCAGGTCCAGCTAATGTTCCTCCACCACTAGTTGCACCCGTTCCTCCTCCTCCTCGCGTAGATACTTTTGCAAAGACGTGCAATGAATTTAAAGCTATGGGTGGAAAACCCTTTCAAGGGTCAGAAACGTTTGTGGAAGCTAGAGATTGGCTTAAGGAGGTGGAAGAATTGCTAGAAATCTTTGAAGTAGAAGAAGGGAGGAAAGTTCGATTAGCAGCTTGGTTGATGAAGGGAGAGGCCTCGTTTTGGTGGGAGGTCACTAATGGGGAGCGTCCTGTTGATTCTTGGGCGGATTTCAGACGTAGGTTCGAGGCGAAGTTTCTCTCGAGGGCGGAAGAAAATCTATATATGGAAAGGTTCTTGACATTGAAGCAAGGAAGCTCATCAGTGAAAGAATATGTCAACAAATTTAATCAGCTAGCAAGGTTTGGTTTGGACTTAGTGAACACGCTGGAGAAGAAGGCTCTAAGGTTTGTTAATGGCTTGAATGAACCATTGCAAGGGTTGGCTATGACCCACATCCCTATGGGGGCCACCTTTGAGAAGCTAGTAGAAATGGCGCTCATGCACGAGGAGAAAAGCGCTAATGCTAATAAGGTACCCGAGAAGAAAGGGGATCAGAAGAAACCACAACAGCAAAACAAGAAGGGTGGTAAAGATAATAATGTCAAGGGGAAGAAGAAATGCTTTAACTGTGGGACACCAGGCCATCTCAGCAAGGATTGCCGAAAGAAAAAGAAGACTGGCTGTTTTCATTGTGGCGACGCGGGACATCTAGTGAAGGACTTCCCAAAGAAGGGGCAGAGGGCAGGGACTACCTCGAGAGGACAGGTGCAGGCTCTTATGGCACCAGGGCAGGCAATGGGACAAGTTCAGGCTCTCGCGGTCCCATCGCTGCAAGAACGAGGTAGAACCATTTCTGTCGAAAGCTTAGTTTTTCTGTTTGATCATCCTGTCCGTACCTTATTCGATTCGGGCGCATCACATTCGTTTATCTCTACATCATTAGTAGAATCACTGCACTTAAACACCAGTTTAGTAGAGGACCCCTTAGTTGTTTCGAATCCAATTGGGGTGTTACACGTGGTATCAAATCCAATTGGGGGTTCAGCTCATTTGTCCATGATGTGTTTGGATTTGAAAATTTCTATACTTAGCGTTGAGTTTCGATGTGATGCTTATGTGTTGGGCTTCACGGGCTATGGGATAATTTTAGGAATGGATTGGCTATCCAGAAATGGGGCCGTTCTTGATTGTGAAAGGAGAGTGGTTAGGCTCATGACTCGCCTTGGAAACACTCTCAAAATCTTTTGTAATCCCGTAAATTCTGTTATGCAAAGTTATCTAGAATCGCTTGACGCATCTGAGGAAAATCTACGATCTGTTAGAGTGGTCTGAGAGTATTCGGGTGTGTTTGAGGAGGTGAAGGGCTTGGCTCTAAAGCAGGAGATAGATTTTCGAATATATCTTGTGGATAATGCGATACCAGTATCTTTGCCAGTACGCCACATGGCTCCTCGTGAAAGGAGGGAACTCGATAATCAATTGAAGGAGTTGCTTGAGAAGGGGTTCATAAGACGAAGTATATTGGAGTGGGGTGCTCCAGTATTATTTGCCACGAAGGCGGATTGCTCCCTTAGACTTTGTGTGGACTATAGAGAACTTAATAAGCTTACTAAGAAGAATAGACACCCACTGCCGAGGATTGACGATCTCTTCGATCAGCTAGTTGGCGCCTTAGTGTTTTCGCACTTGGACTTAGCCACTGGTTTCCATCAATTGAGAGTGGCTGAGGATAGCATTGACAAGACTGCCTTTAGGACTCCAGACGGTTTCTATGAATGGCTAGTGATGCCCTTCGGTTTGACAAACGCCCCCGCATACTTTGTTGATTTGATGAGTAGGGTTTTTAGGAAGTGCCTTAACAAATTCGTGGTAGTCTTTGTAGACGACATCTTGATCTTTTATAAGGATGAAGAAGAGCGTGCCCTACATCTTAAGGAAGTGTTGGAGACTCTTCGAGCGCATAGCCTTAAGGCTAAATTTTCTAAGTGTCACTTCTGGAGGAAGGAAGTACGGTTCTTGGGGCACGTGGTTTCCAAAGAAGGGATAGCTGTGGATCCCGCGAAGGTGGTGGCCATCCAAGATTGGAAGGTCCCTAAAAATGCTACCGAAGTGAGAAGTTTCTTGGGGTTGGCTGGCTACTATAGGAAGTTTATCAAAGACTTCGCAAATATATCAGCTCCATTGACATGCCTGACGAAGAAGAACCTAGTTTTCACATGGGACGTAGATTGTGATGATGCGTTCCAACGTTTGAATAGAGCTTTGACCTCAGCCCCACTCTTAGTGCTGCCAGATGGGAGTAAGCCATTTACCGTATATACTGACGCTTGTGGGACAGGACTACGCGCAGTCTTAATGCAAGAGGGTAGGGTAATAGCCTATGGTGGAAGGCAGTTGAGAGCGCATGAGAAGAATTACCCCACGCATGACCTAGAGTTGGCCGCTATTGTTTTCGCGCTTAAGTCTTGGCATCATTATCTTCTTGGCGAGAAATTCGAATTATTCACTGACCACAAATCTTTAAAATACTTATTCTCTCAGAAGGACTTGAACTTAAGGCAGCAAAGGTGGATGGAGTTCTTGGCGTCCTACGACTTTAAGATAGCATATACCCCTGGCAAGGGTAACGTGGTGGCCGATGCCTTAAGTAGAAAAAGATTATCCTTAAGTCCTTTGTTTGTTGAGCGGCGAAGTTTAGAGTTCATCTCTATGTTTGATTTTAGACCTTCCGTTGATTTGTACCCGATTTGCTAGCATCCTTGGAGGTCAGACCTACGCTTTTGGGACGGATTGGCGAGGCACAGCGAGACGACCCGCAGTTGGTTGAGTTAGTAGAAAAGCTCAAAGGAGGGGAGTCATCAAGCCATCTCCGTAGGTATACCCTAGATGATAAGGGTTGGTTACATAGGGACGATAGACTTTGTGTACCAAAAGACGATGATCTAAGGAAGACTATTCTTGACGAAGCACATCGTTCGAAGATGACCATTCATCCCGGCGGGGACAAGATGTACAAAGACATGAAGAGAGTTTACTTTTGGGTCGGCATGAAGAAAGATGTGGCCGAGTATGTCGCTAGATGCTTGGTGTGCCAACAAGTAAAAGCAGAGCAAAAGAAACCTAGTGGGTTGCTTCACCCATTGGAGGTTCCACTATGGAAGTGGGAAAGTGTCTCGATGGACTTTGTGGATGGATTACCAAGATCAAGGAAGGGTAATACGGGGATTTGGGTTATAGTAGATAGACTTACTAAGAGCGCCCAATTTATTCCCGTGAAAAGTAAGAGGACTGCTCCATGGTTAGCTTCTGTATACGTTCGAGAGATAGTTCGGTTGCACGGTGTTCCTTCTAGCATAGTGAGCGACCGCGATCCTGTTTTCACTAGCGAATTTTGGAGATGCTTACAAGAGGCGGTAGGGACTCAGTTATGTTTGAGCACCACATATCATCCTCAGACGGACGGCCAAACCGAGAGGGTGAATCGCATTCTAGAGGATCTTTTGAGGCTATGTATCCTAGACTTTGGGGGAACATGGGAAGAGCATCTTCCATTGGTGGAGTTCGCATATAATAACAGCTTTCAGTCCAGCATTGGCATGGCACCTTTCGAAGCTCTTTATGGACGAGCTTGTCATTCACCTACATGTTGGTGGGAATCGACGGATAAGATCTTACTTGGGCCCGGTTTGATTAGGGAGACTTCGGAGAAGATCGATTCGATTCGAAGAAGGATGAAGGCAGCGCAAGATAGGCAGAAGTCTTATGCGGATAAGAGGAGGACAGATCTCGGGTTTGAAGTTGGGGACATGGTCTTTGTCAAAGTGTCTCCATTACGAAACGTTGTTCGCTTTGGGTCCGTTGGGAAATTAGCACCAAGGTTCGTAGGACCGTTTCCTATTAAGGAGAAGATTGGACAGATGGCGTATAGAGTTGAGTTGCCTGAGAGACTTAGTGGCGTACACGACGTATTCCATGTGTCACATTTGAGGAAGTGCTTGCACGAGACCGCGGAAGTGGTAGAGCCGAGCTTGCTTAGAGAGGTGGAGATAGAGCGTGATGCGACGATTCGACGAGCTCCTACGCGCATTCTTGGGTCAGAGATCAAGAAGTTGAGGAATCGAGAGGTCAGACTAGTCAAAGTACAATGGGGAGATGACGAGAGCAACGCTACTTGGGAGACAAAAGAGAAGATGAATTCACGATACCCTTTTCTTTTTTAGGGTATGTCTTTTATTTCTCCTTTATCGCTTATCTTGTACTTATCTTATCTTTAATATATCCTCTCGCTAGTATCTTTGACCTTTAGTAAGGATAATCCTATGGTTGAAACATGTGTTTGAGACATGTTATGTATGATGGATGCAAGTGTTTGCTAGTGGTTGCTCGTGGACGCATATACACACACTATTAGGCACTAGATCGGCTCAGTCACTTCATACTGCATATTGCATATAAATGGCTGTATTTAGTAAAATGGATGTATGACGATTGTATTATCAGATGGATGCTGCATTCAGATGATGATTGTGCACGCATATAGAGATAATATGTAGCATTAGGGAACTTTTGCACACATAATGGATGCATGGCACTATCATGGTTTGCATTAAGGAGGTCAACTGAATCAGTGGACCGCCTGATTTTGCATTAGATAGGGACATATACACACACTGTGCATTTAAACATGAAAGCATTAGAAGTCTATAAGGACAATGGATGCCTGTGTTTGATGATTGAGTAGATAGACGATTGGATGTTAGGATATACATTCTTCTTAACTTGAAGATTTCGGCGACGAAATCCTTTAAGGAGTGGAGAATGTAACACCCCGTAGTTCTATTAATATTAATATTCACAGATTAAAGAATAACTAATCTTAGACGTGAGAATTGTGGGAAACGGGTTGCGCCATTGTGTTCGTCTCGGAATTCTGGTTGAAATAGAGTCCGAGTTTGCGTGAATTGGACTTCGTATGAAGAAGTTATGGCCATCGGAAGTTTCAGAAAATTCAAAACATCTCGCAGGAAATTTAAAAATTCAAACAAAAAAGTGTTCCCGCCCAGGCAGGTCAATTGGGGAATCGACACTAGTGTCGACCTCCCCGCCCCAAGTCGACTACCATGTCGACCTCCCCCCCCCCCCCAGGTCGACTGTAGTGTCGACCTGGGTGTCGACCTGGTCTGGCGGCTAGGGTTTCTGGCTGACCTGTTTTTAATTGAGTAATGACCCATTAGGGTTTTGACCTAATCTGGTTGGCTGAGATTAGTCCTGAGTTGATATGACGGTCTAAAATAAATCCTAACTCTATAAATACCTAGGTAGTCTCTCACCCTAATTCATAAGAAAACTAGAATATTTACCGTCATCCTGCCGCCATGGAACTCAGTCTAGCCGCCGCCAACTAAGAAGGAAGAAAAGCTTAATCAAATCCTAACTCTACTCAATTCTAAAGCAAATCAAGACTCTCTTTTCTTCTCTAATTGTGAGTATGATAGTCTTAACAAGATTATTATCATTTTAATTAGATTATGTCATGAACGGATTATGAGTAGATGATGTGAATTGTCGTATATGTTATCATGTATGTTATTAATCCTATGCCATGTGGTGATGATATCCTATAAGTTGTAAATCATGCTATGATGATGAAATGTATGTTGAAAGTTTCTAGGCTAAGTTGTGATGAATCATACATGTTAAAAAGCCATCTATGCTAGTTAGTTCATATTAATTAAATCATCATGTTTAGGCTATGTTGATCTATATGACAAGTTACATATGCAAGTTAGATTGATTAGAAAAGTTATGAACATATGCCATGACATCTATTATGACATCTAGGATTATGCTATTACATATGTGATACCCTATGCTAGTTCACGCCATCATTATGTTGCCTAAAAACCCTATATGCAAGTTTATGTATAGATTTGGGCTATGATCATATCATGTAAATTGTGACATTTAACAAGTTGACACCTTTTGATCCTTAACATGCGTAGTTTATGCAAGTTTCACCCCTATTATGATTAGATTTATTTTAATTGTCTATATGTTGTGATAATTTATCTTTGTGTTATGTGTTAGACTATTCAAGTCTAGCCTATATTATGCGTTGAATAAGCGAACGTATAAACGTGGGGTAGGGGTAATATTAAGGATTTAATACTAAGATGTTGGGGTGCAATTGATATGATTTTGCATGCCATGAATGGATGGCCATAATTGAGTCAATTATGGACATCATTAAAATTGGAAGTAATTAATAATTTGAATAGGGAATTATTTAAACTGGGGTAAAAGATTATAAGTGTTAATCAATGCTTAGGACACGAGGTTGGACTCATTTGTGACGTAAACCTGCCCGGACCTGCCCGGCAAATCCAGTGGTCACAAATGTCAGCTCAATGTGAGAGGTCCTAGGCCTAAACTAAAGCATAACGGTTGTAAAGACACGAGGTTAGACTCTTTTATGGTGTAAGACTGCCCGGACCGGCCCGGCAAATCCAGCTGCCATAAATGGTAGTCTAATGTGAGAGGTCTTTATGAGGTTATAGCCTGAATGAATTAAGAAATACTTAACCAGATAAACATGTAAAGTGGGACATGGGGGTTAAGTAGGTGCCTTGGGTGGCATGAGGAATCTAGTGGGTGCCCTCAGTGGCATGTGAAATACGATTAGTAAGACTTAACCAAACACACATGTAAATGAACATGACTAAGAGGGTTAAGTGGGATATACTAGTGGCAGGCTTAGATGGGTGGCTTGTGGGGGCCCATTTCAAACAGTAACCCAAACGTATCTTTATGGGCTCGACCCAAGTCGAGGACGGGACACGCATACTGGGCTTGACTGTAAGAGGCCAAAACGGGGAGCGGTGGCAACGCAAGTCCAATGGGTTTCATATGCGTGTGTGGACCCGGGCTGGTAGGTAAGACGTTGTTGCATCGTGTAGGTATAAGCCGTGCATTCTCAAGTTGTATCGGGTTGCCACTTTAGTGGAGTGATACACCCCACTATGGGGCCAGCACGGGTATCTACGAGTAGGGAGCCGATCAAAAGTGGGTAGTGGGGTACACCTAGTGGAGATAGGGGCGGACGACCCCTATGTAGTCAGCTAGGGGTACGTAAGGCTATTTATATTGTTTCTGTCTGAAGCAAGTGGGATCAACCTTTAGGGTGACTGGTGCGGTGCAGTGTAGTAATGTGCGGTGCAGTGTAGTAATTATTCGTTAGCAATTAGGTGTGCCTTTACTGTTATATTTAACGTTATCTTAAACACTATCTTTATCTTCCTAATAGTTCATAGACATTTACTTGTCTTCCAGCTTATGCCTTAGTCTAGTTATTTTGATAATAGTATTATTAGAATTATCATACTCGCCAGACTTTATGTCTTACCCCCTCCATTTCTATCCTTTTCCCCCTCCAGGTCCTCAGGTTGGACCCAGCTCTTGTGGAGTTTGATTGGATTGCTTCATCTCTCTTTGGAAAGCTTGGACTGTTGAAGTAAAGTCCAGTTTGTTATCTTCTTTAATGGCTATTTGTGTAATGGGATTATGTAATTTTGTTTTAGCAAGATGGATAATGTACTTGACTATGATTTATGGTTTGATGATGTAACAAACATGTTTAATTTCCACTGCAATAAAATGAGGTTTTAGATTTCCAAGTACTACTTATTATCTGTCTTGTTGTAAGTTTTCTGTTCTATATTCACTTATAACCTCCATGGAAGTTAATGCATTCCTATTGTGAGTGACATTAACGGACGTGGGGTGTTACAATTATTAACCTCAAATCGACTTTTCGACGCGTGTTAAAATTACGCATGCTTACATACTAACTCTGAATGATATGAAATTTGAAATATTACAATAATTTAATGTTCCAGATTCGATTAAAATGAATTTATCAAAATCTGAGATCGTTTGCAATGGTCATTTCCAATATTCAGCAAATAGATAAAATATAATTTAATTTCAAAATAATCAAATTCTTTGAAAAATAAATTATAATCATCGTAACTCAAACAGAATCTTACATAACTTCAAATTAAACAAATTCAGATTTGAAACTTGATATTTTCGTTTTCAAGCTAAATCGATACACATTTTAATTTAAAATACCTTTATTTATGTTAGACCAAAAAGTGGTTCTAACACCCAAATTGACTAAAATTAAAATAAAATGAGATCAAAAATAAAAAAGAGACACAGGATTTATAGTGGTTCGGCGTTAAAAAGCCTACATCCACTTTATATCACTTTGTTTGATGATGTAGATGAAAATACAATGAGATATTCACTCAATTTCTCTCATTTTTCATATACATTCACTCAATTATTTAAAAATATACTTTGAATGATGATTTGAATTGCTTGGAGTGTTGGAATTCGGTTCTCACAGGTATTCAAACTCTCAGAGTGCCAAAAGTCCTTTTCAAATGACCCTTGGGGGTCTATTTATAGGTGGAAACTTCTCCAGAATTCGGTTCGGATCGGGTACACGCGTCCTCCATTCCATGACTATCGGGATCGGATGAGTTCTGGTGTTGCCAGCACATCCAGTTAGTGGCCATTGTGGGTAGAAAGTGGGAATAACTGCCCCGAATATTCAGGAGATCATGGTGCGGAGTAGCAGGGTGCGCTGGGTTCGGATCGGATGGACCATCATATGGGGATCGGGTCGGATGGACCATCACATGGGGACTGGGTCGGATGGACCATCACATGGAGATCGGATCAGATGGACCATCATATGGGGGTCGGATCGACCCCACTTCCTCTGATCCGATCCAATTGCTTTCCTTCCCTCGTTGTCTTGCTTCTGGTTTGCTTTTACTCCAATAATTCCGATCCGAACCGAGTGTAGAACATAGTGTCCTTCATTTACCCATCTTCTAATTTCTTAACTTTGTGTTGCCTAGTTCACAAAGTAAGCTAACATTTTGCCCCATCAAAGGATGCTTTTGTTGAAGACGGAGCGTGCTTTGACATCGTTTGCATTCCAGCTCTTGAACTTGAAGCGTTAAAAAGTCGTTTCTATTCGTTTGCGAAGACGCGTTGCTTCAAGAAGTCGTGTCTTTCGTCGCTTATATATATGTCGTAGAATACACGATTCATTTTCTTCATTTTTAAATAATCCTAGGAACTCTCCTCGATGTCCAGTGATTGTTCCAGGTATGTCTTTTCTTTATTTTTCTTTTGAGTTCGATTCAATTCAAACACCGAGTTGATATATGAAACTCCCTCCGGTTCGGATTCCGATCCGAACGGCCTCCGCCCTTCGACTCAAGATCACTCAAACTAATGGGCTGCAAGTGTTTTCATGGGCTTATGTTCCAGCTTGGACGGGTTCTCGTTTAAATCCACCATTGCCGAGATAATGGGCCAAGCATATGTTCAAGGGTTCGACTTGCGGTCCGAACGGAGTTATAAGTGGGAATATTAAGGGTCATCTCATACCCTATATAAATCTGCTGCCTCACCTCCATCTTTTCTTCTTCTTTCGATTTCCGTTACCTCTCCAGACATCGTCCCAGCAAGAAAACGAAACCCTAAGCGCCTAAAAATCCCAAAATCTTTGTTCTAATCCCTGAATTAAAGTTATAGGTAGTTTTATAATCTCAAACCATCTCGTTACAATCATTTTTACAGTTTGAATTTGTTTTTAAATCGGGCGATTTGGGTATGGTTGCTGTTTGGATTCGACGCCGTGGCCTTCTCCTCCCCTGCCATCGTCGTTGGTGGCTCCTCCACCACCTCGAGGCACTGGGATGTTGGAGAGGGTATACATCCCTTCCTAACTGGAGCTTTGAAAACAGGATTGGGTTTGGTTGTGATTGAGGAGGAAGAGGAAGACGAAGGGCATAGGAATCGGTTTGGGCGAGGATGCATAGGAGATGGAGGAGAAGAAAAGAGTGAGAGGTTTACGAGACCAAATCGGGTTGGAAAAGAGGGAAAGCGAAGCTTACTCCACCAGGTCGGGTCGGAGCAAAAAGCAAAAAAGGGAAACGGAGGTTACTTGACCGGATCGGGTCAGAGGGCAGAGCAAAGGAGAAGGGGTGTTGGTATTCAAGCCTATCCGGTTCGCTCCAAAAACATGCTCCCGAACCGATCAGGTTGGACGTCAACTTCTGCCCAAAGCACGACTTTGCCTCCGATCCGATCCCATTATGTATACTCGAACCGAACCGAGGCCACCCAATTTAAAGCACAATACTTTGTCCAATTGGCTAAAATCAGTATTTGACATAACTTCCACCTTCATGAACAGTTAGGATAGTTCCCTGTGAACATACATGAACATCAAGAACTGCTCTGAACATCATTGCTTTGCCAAGATTTTGCACTACACTTTCGTGTGTTAACTTTACATCTTCTGCACACACCGTACACACTTTAGTTCATACACGTGCACAGGGGGACACAGGCTAATTTACTCTAACTTATGTTATTACTTCTTCGATAGTTTAGGGATCATGGCCGAAAGATATTCTTCAAGACTGGCAGAAAAGAAAGAGATCCAGAGACATCTACTAAAGTCACTCTTGACGACATATCTTCTTCCTCAGACCCTGAATGGGACGACGAGGGATCAGATTATGAAGTAGAGGCGCATAACAGCGAAATGCCTTCTGACAGTGAAGTTTCCCTGGGCTGTGAAAAGGAAGGAGGGGTTGGAGATACTCGAGCTCCTGACAAATTTGAATCTGCCATCATATTAGAATCACCTCAAGATTCTGTTGAATCGACGATTGACAACGACAGACTCACTCGAATACGCCTAAAGCACGGGATACTGAAAAAGGACACCCTGGTGCCGTCGAAGACTGATCGTCCTCATAATCCTCCAGAGGGGTTTATGGCAATTACCCGATTAATGTGCATGGTTGGGGCTATCACTCCATTTTCTCCTTTTGTCGTCGATTTTCTAAGACAAATGCGGATTGCCCCCATGCAGCTGCATCCCAACTCCTATGCTTACCTGTATACCTTGTACGTAGCATACCACGAGATCTTGGGCACAGATCTCACATTTGATGACGTTCATTTCTTTTATAACTTCAAGCATCGGACTCGAGAAACTCCTTCTTTCTCTTACTTCGAGTCTGTCCCAAAAAGAAAGATAATTTCGGCGCCATTCAGCAGCAAGGCCGACGACTCCAAGCTGGAATGGTTTTACATAAGGCAACATCCGGGGTCTGCTAGGAGATGGACAAAATTGAGTAAGGCACTGGTTTTCTAAATCTTAACTCTGAATGTCCGCGCCACCACATTAATCCGTTTTCTTTTTGTTTGCAGTTGATAATCCAAAGCAAGTATCGGGTCAAGTGTATTTTGATCGGATGCATCAGCTCCTCAATGGTGACCAAAAATTTCTAACTATTGACGAGGTCCTCAAGGACGAATATCTCCATCACCACGGGCTACTGTCCATTACCCGTAGCATAGTTCACAGGTCAGGTCCATATGTATACATCCCTCTGGTGGATGTGATTCCAGAAATGGGCGAGAGCTCGAAAGCTCCCACCATGCCGCTTCAAACTTCACCTTCTCCAAGCTCAACTCAAGATGATGAGTTGGCCAACATACCTGAAAAGCACCGAGAATGGTACATCACTCCTGGGGATGTTATTTCTCCTGAGAAATCACCATCTCCTAAAGAACAGCCAACAGGCGCTTCCCAAAGAGATGCCCCTATCGTTGATGATCCTATATTTCAGGGCTTGGGAGATCTCCCACTTCCACTTTCAGAGCTGCCGACCTCTCTGGGCCTAGCACACGTATCTTTTTCTTTACAGGCAGGTGTTTTGGGTTTATACTCAGTGAATGACTCATGATGGATGGTGATATCCCACACATGTCAGTGTGGGTCCAGGCAAACACATTCAGGTTTGCCTTCAAAAAGTTAGTCAATTCTTTGGCTCAATGCGGATCCAACTGGGATCCAATCTTCAAAACTTTTGCTGGATCAGCTTCATCAATGGGTATATCCACTGTCGTTTCATTAGGAGTTGCCTTTCTATCCTCAGGTTCCTCATCTTCTCTGGGATCCAGGTCTTTAGGCATTCCCTTGGGCAACTCCTTCGGGGCTGATCCCTCTAATTGCTACGCCGAACCCTCCTTTGGAGGAGGTGAGGTACCTTTAGTCTCGATGTTGAGTCCCTTCATCAGCATTTTTAATTCAGTAATATAGCAAGCTCGTCCGGAGACTTGATCTCCTCTCATTACTCCTGTTCCAGCTTCAGTTGGGAACTTTAGCAATAAGCACCACGGCGCAATACAAGCCCTGAATTCTGCAAGGGCAGGCCTTCCTAAAAATGCGTTGTAGGGCGAATCTATATTTAGCACTACGAACTGAAGCATTCGTACTCTTCGACGATCCCCTTGTCCCAATGTTACGGGTAATTCTATATACCCCACTAGAGCTGTCGATGCCCCATTGAAGCCTCGGATCCAACCTTCACAGGGCTTCAAATCTCCAGACTCGAGTCTCATTTTATCAAACGACTTCTTAAACAAAATGTTGACAGAGCTTCCATTGTCCACTAGTACCTTATGAACCAGTGTCGATCCAATGGTAGTGGAAATAACCAACGGATCTTCGGTAGGTGACTGGATTCCGGTATCGTCTCTGCTACGGAACACTACATCATCGAACATTGTCTTCTGCTGTTTCACAGGGGTGATGTCTTCCAAATCATCGCACTCGTCCATATCTATGTGCTTAACTGCATTAACGTATTGGGCCATTGCTCTAAAACTGTGGATAGCTGGATGGAGTCCACCTACTATGGAGTTAATGACAATCTCTTTGCCTTTCTATTGCGCTGTAGGCTTGGGAGCAAACTAATTCTGGTTTGGTGCCTGTCCTCCTTGCCCCCTGACCCTTGGGGCAGCCTTATACTCATCCAACTTGCCTTCACGCAACAACTTCTCAACCACATCTCTCAAGTGTCGACATTCGTTTGTTGAATGTCCGTGAGTTCTGTGAAATAAACAAAATTTCCGGTAGCGATTTCTTTCTCTGTTGAATCTCGTGGCGGCGGTCTTCTGTATTGCAAAACATTATACGTGTCCAAATAAATGTTCTCTAACGTGTCATTAAATGGTGAATAGTTTTCAAATGTCTGGAACCGGGGTCTTTTGTCAGAATTACTTCCTCGGTTCCTGTTTCTCCTATTACCATTAACATTGCGGTTGTTGTTGCCCCCGTTTCCATTATTATTGTTTCCATTATTATTGTTTCCATTCTTGTTTCCAACATTCACTTCGACTTTCCCAGAGCTTTCTCCAGACTGCTTTACGGCAACATTACTCTGAACAGCTTCTTTTGAGGCCGCTCTGGACTTCCTCTTTCTGTTTGCCCTTGCTTCCTCCCGTCTTAACTGAATATTGGCTTTCTCATAAAACAACTCTCTTGTGGGAGGTGGCTTCCCCGAAAGATAATCTCCAAACTCTGAATCAATATCAACTCCTTCCATTAAGGCCATCAAGATGGTAGGCTCATGCGGGTCGCTGACTTCTGTTACAGATAAATTGAAGCGGTCTAGGTACGACTTCAAGGACTCACCCGGCGCTTGCTTAATTCTCGATAATTCAATAACATTCTTAGACTTTCAGGCGTGAAGTCAGAATTGATTCATAAAACGTTCACTTAATTCTTTGAAATTCGATATCGATCGAGGAGGAAGTCGGGTAAACCATAGTAATGCTATGTCTTCTAAGTAAATCGGGAAAGCCTTACACTTCACAGCGTCAGGGGCAGCGACAACGTTCATAATCCATGCGTATCGCATCAAATGTTGTCCCGGGTCAGTTCTACCATTATATCTGTCCATCTGTGGTAAATTAAAATGTCGGGGGAACTGAAAGCTATGAATTTCATCAGTAAAGGGATTATGGCTTCGCTCAATACCATAATCTTCATTGGTGTAGTTTCGACTCTCAGACGTGATCTGGCGTACCATAGCCCATACGTCAGCATTGGTCAAGGGCCGTTCAGGCTCCCTGGCCCTGATGTTGGGGTGTCCTCTGGGCTCCTGATCAGGGGACACCCTCCTTCTTTTAGCGGCTTCTGCTCTACTTTGCTCTCTACGTTCCCGGTCGATCTCGGGAGGAAGGGGCTGAAGCATTTGTCCCTGAGTGGGATTGGTGAGGTTAGGGTCTCTAGGCAAAACATAGGATCCTCTCATTGGTAATAGCATAGGCTCTCTCAAGCTCGGATCGGGTCCTAGTACACGAACAGCATCTTCATGGGATCCCAAAGATCCGAAAGTCATTTATTCCAAATTCCGAGGTCGTTCGAGCGGCCTTCTTTCACGGGGCCGTTCTTCCTCAGAAGAAGACTGATCCATTGCAGTATGATGAACTGGGGAAGGGGTTCTCTGCCTGCGGAGCTCGCCAATTTCCCTACTCATGATTCTAATATTCTCTAGCATCATAAGATTGGTGCGCTCGTGGATTCTCATAGCCTCCCTAGTGCTCTCTAGCATGTCAAAAAGGCGCGAAAAATCTCCTTGGGTGACATGCTAATATGGATTGATCTGGTCATTGGTCCTGGTGGCTGGAGTCGGAGCATTTGGAGGGGCTCGAGTAGAGGTTCCAGCATCGCCTAGTGTCGGATCGGATCGGAGCAAAGTAACCTGGACGGATCGGTTCGGGTTGGGGGAGTGCACCTCTTCAACGTCTTCTACTCGGTTCGGATCGGAGCTCTCCCTATGCGATCGGTTCGGATTTCCTGAACCTGTCCGTTCCGCTCCCGAATTCTGCCCACGAGACCTCGTCACGACCGGATTTTGCTGATCTTCACCAACTTCGTTCCCTGGACTGGTTTGAACTTCCTTGCCTTTTCCTTTCGCCATAATTCTTCAACAATCAACCAACAAGTACTTAAAAGCGTCGAAAATTGGGGATTAACTTCTTTGAACTCAACGGTCCAAAAAGTAGAACGATAATCCAGAAAAACAGAGAATTCAAATTGCTCTTAGTGAAAGCACCAAAATGTTATACCAAAAAGTGGTTCTAACACCCAAATTGACTAAAATTAAAATAAAATGAGATCGAAAATAAAAAAGAGACACAGGATTTATAGTGGTTCGGCGTTAAAAAGCCTACATCCACTTTATATCACTTTGTTTGATGATGTAGATGAAAATACAATGAGATATTCACTCAATTTCTCTCATTTTTCATATACATTCGCTCAATTATTTAAAAATATACTTTGAATGATGATTTGAATTGCTTGGAGTGTTGGAATTCGGTTCTCACAGGTATTCAAACTCTCAGAGTGCCAAAAGTCCTTTTCAAATGACCCTTGGGGGTCTATTTATAGGTGGAAACTTCTCCAGAATTCGGTTCGGATCGGGTACATGCGTCCTCCATTCCATGACTATCGGGATCGGATGAGTTCTGGTGTTGCCAGCACATCCAGTTAGTGGCCATCGTGGGTAGAAAGTGGGAATAACTGCCCCGAATATTCAGGAGATCATGGTGCGGAGTAGCAGGGTGCGCTGGGTTCGGATCGGATGGACCATCATATGGGGATCGGGTCGGATGGACCATCACATGGGGACTGGGTCGGATGGACCATCACATGGAGATCGGATCAGATGGACCATCATATGGGGGTCGGATCGACCCCACTTCCTCTGATCCGATCCAATTGCTTTCCTTCCCTCGTTGTCTTGCTTCTGGTTTGCTTTTACTCCAATAATTCCGATCTGAACCGAGTGTAGAACATAGTGTCCTTCATTTACCCATCTTCAAATTTCTTGACTTTGTGTTGCCTAGTTCACAAAGTAGGCTAACAATTTAATTTAATAAATGGTTATCATTTATAAACAATTCCATAGCGAGTTTTTGGACATTTAATTTGGAGATGGCTCACAATCTACAAGATGAAATCTCGATTTTTCCCTTTCATTAGAAAATTATAGCTCAATTGATTCGAATGTTTCTTGTTTTAACAAATTCCGACTCGTATTGGATCATATACGTTCATTTAAAGTTCAAAACGTAATATTACGAACTACCGAGCGGCTGCGAGCTCATTTTTTATTATACTATAAATTATACGTTTAGATCTTTAATATAATAAATTCCAAGTTGTTAATTATAAAAATAATCAATTAAAATATATAATATTCCTTAATAAACTGTAGGTCATTACAATCTCCCCCCACTTAAAAAAGATTGCATCCTCGAAATCGAAGATGGAACTGAAGGCCGTTTACTTAACCAACAAAGCCTTTTATTTTAACCAACTTAAGTTCGTTTGCTTTTTAGTTTCCTAAAAATTTCCAAATTCTCGAATTTTTCTAACATCTTTAATTTTCAAAACAAATTCGCCATAACCTCCTTTGCACAGCTCGATCGGTACAACCTCAAAATACTTTTATAGACATCCATCAATCAAAAAGAAAATCTAAAAGCGAAGCGGCTTGCCAACTAGGCTCATAAAATCACCAAACCTAATTAATATAGTAAATATGTTCCTTTTAGATGAGAATTCAATTTTATTCCTCACCTTAGTTTCATTTCAATAACCTGTTCAATATATACGTCTAATTACAACTAATTTGCTCAAAAAAATTTCAATTTATTTAATAAATCGTTATAGTTTATAAACTACCTTAGTGCAATTTATCTGAAATTTGATTTTGACATAACTTCAGATTGATCAATCGAAATTCAAAATTTTCTTTTCCACTAGAAATTATAAATCAAATGATTCAAAAGATTCTTGTTTCATAAAATTCTAACTTATATTGAATCTTATATATCCTGTTGAAGTTCAAATCGTCAAATTACGAACTACCGTGATGCATCGAGCTCGTTTTTAATTAAATTTTAAATTATGTTCAACTTCATTTAAATATATTCAATTCCACTTGATATAATTTCATATCCAATCCAATCTTATTTAATTTCACTTAAATTAAATTTTAATTCATTTGATTGACTTTTATCTTTTCAATTTATTTAACTTGTACCAGTTAAATTTTGGATTCCAAATCGTCTTAATCATTTCCCAAATTACAAAAGTTCTTAGCCTCACTAAATTTACAAAAATTCTTTTATACTTTGATTATTCCTCAGAAGCAAACCATTTTCAAACACTGATATAAATGGGTTTAACATATCTTGACGTTTGAATTGGAATCATTCAGTCATCCCACTTTTGAAACTCGGAAATAAACATTGATGATGTTGCAATCATCAAAATAATCATCTACCAGTGACTAGATTGTGATTCTGTAGCTATCCAATATATCTAAGACATTGTATATACGTTAGCTAGGCGTACATTAAAAACCTTCTTATACTCGATAGTCCAACCTTAGCATCAAATAAAATACTCAAACTCTTACTATAAGATAATAATGTAAGTTATCCATATGTATTTTATAAACCCTCTTTTCAGGAATGGTCTTTCAAAATCAATTTCATATCGCTAATACCCTCTCTCGTATAAATAATACTCTCAACTCATTCTAGGGAATTACTAAGCTATCTCTATTGAGTCTTTCCTCTAGGATATTGATGTTCCTTTCTCTGATTAGTCCTTCCCTTTTGTTCAGGTGAGTCGTACCCTAAAGATTTGTATAAACCAAAGCCTTGATACCATATGCGACGACCTGGACCCTCAACTTTTGAAAATCGACATTTGACACAACTCAGGCATTGAACGTTGGAGATTCAAATGTTGGATTCCGTATCACCTTTGGGTATATAACAAATAAGAACCGAACAAAACAACCTTTCATTATTATTACAATAATTTTTACACCAGAGTACAACATTATCAGAGTACAATAGTAAATACATGCACAATAGAAAAATACATAGCAGAAACTATCCAGCTTAGCGGAAGAAATAAAATGCTCTAGACAGAGCTCTAGCTTCAATCCAGCACCTACTCTAAAAATATCTGCAAACCAAAACTAGGATTGTCAATGAATACCCACAAAATCGATTATCCGCCCGCATCCGTATCCGAAAATATGAAATATATCCATTATCCGAGATGTGGATATGGATATCCGATATACGAAAATCATTCCGGATACGGCTATAGTTATAGCGGTATCCATATCCGAAAAAGATCCGTCTGATTTTCTGATATGTTTATGTATGTGTGTATATGTGTGTATGTATATATTATCTATAATTTTTTATTTACATTTAAGATTAAATTAATATATAAATTTACTTAAAATAGCTAAACTCAACTATTGAAGTATAAAGGAATGTTGTATTTGGAATTATGCAACATTTTAAATCATGTACTCATTTTATTTTTTGGATGGTTATAATTAAAACATAATTGTGTATGTGCTTCTGTGATTTATGTTTTGTTTTATTTTAGTCTTATGGTTGTGTATCTCATATTTTGAACACTTTATCTTCCAAAAAATTTATTGTAAAAAATTTATTTGATTGATGTCCTACTTGTAATTTTTAATTAGATGTATTCATATTTTCAAAAAAAAAAATTTATGAGCCAAATTTGCATGTGAGTGATGTATTTGTAAACTTTTATTGTTTTATTTTTGGATATTTTTGGTTAACCACATCCAATGTATAGTTTTAAGTTTCGGATTTGGATATTTTCGGATATCTGTATTTGCTAATGCGGATACAGATATTTTTGGATATCCAAAAATATCCACGGATACAGATACGTATATTTTTAACTGGTATCAGCAGATATCAGATATGGATTTTCATTTTTGGATACGGATTCAGATACAGCACTATCCATATCTGATTGCATCCGTTTACGGCCCCAACCAAAAATACTAGGCTGTCCGTGTGGAAAATATGGGTCCCTAGAGTTTAAGTGGAAGAACAATAAACTTCAAGCCTGTCATGGGCATGGTGCGAGAACTAAAACAGTTATTTACATTTATTTTAAAGTCGGGTAAATCATAAGACCACGCCAAATAACATAGAACAAGTTTTCCGTCATGAATACCAGTCATAAGACTCACAATGCTTTTTTTGAAAATGAAGCTACCATAACACCTGCGTTCCATCACACAATGCAAACACAAACCATTAGGAGCAAGTTTTACCTTATGATAACCAAATATGCTTGATACGTGAGAATCATTTGATATTATCATTAGTGTTTATCTCTGAGAACCTTTTCAAAGTACGAATCTTAGCAGACGTAGGTACGCATATATTAGGTCTACATACATAGATTACAACTAGAACCGTAAAGGTTCGTATTGGAGGTTGGATTCCATACAACGATCAAGGCAAAGGATCTTCCTTAACTGCAATTCGGGTACACCACTAGCAGGATGTCACAGGATCAACAAATGCTCCTTTTCTCATAGCAGCAAAGCTGCCCCACTTATACCAAGTGTATTTCGGGTTTCTCCTGAACATAACATCTCCGGGTCATAACCGACCATTATCCGAGGTGCCTCGGTCTATCATCCACTAAGAAAATTGCCTATGCTCCATACCATCGCATCACTTTCTCAACTAGAAGAAATGCAACGAGATGGATTTTGCCCAGACCTAATCGATCGCAAAATTGACTAAGACCGTTCGAAACCCTAATACGCTAACTCTGGGAATACAACACATCAAAACAAGTAACAAAAGACTTTTGTAAACATTATTATAATGTTACATCAGAGTATAGAATATCATAGTACATCGAATAAAATACAGCGGAAGATAAATTACAAAAATGTAATACACTGCAACGGAAACAAAAATAAACTAACACATCGGAAGACTATCAATGCTCTGGACACAGCTTTAAGATTCTATCCAGAATCCTGCTCAAAGAATAGATATATCTGCAAACAAGCTACTCGACTGCCCATGTGGAAAATATGGGCACCCGAGTTTGCCAGTGAAACAAACCACAGGTCAATCATGAGACTGGTATTAGAAACCTACCTAACAAATCTAATTAATATGGCTAATCACAGGCCAACACCGCTAACGCAGAATGGGTTTACTCCATTGGACTGCCAGTGCGTAAATAAAGTAAATTATTAAAACAACGCAATGCTTTTTAAGAAAAGTGAAACCATTATAAGACCCAAGTCCCATCACACAATGCAACACAAAACGGAGGATATAGTTTTACCTTATAATGGTGAAAATATGCTTGATACGTTTAAAACGAATTTGATATTATTATTAGTGTATATAAGTTTCAAAAACAATTTCAAAGTAGATGTATCAATCCTAGACGGCATATCTACCATAAACTATGTTGCCATACTAGTTTTGCAATCAAAACTGCACATGTCGTATTGGAAGTTAGATTTCCATCATGAACCAAGGCAAAAGATAGTCCTTAACGAATTCGAGACTCTCTAGCCCGAGTCTCAGGATCAGAGCTCGAGTGACCCTACGATCATGCAGGACTGGTCCATCAAAGTGCAACGGTTGGATTGGTTATGCTTGAGCAATATGTTTCCCCGCCCTTTGGGGCATAAATAGAGCCACTAGGGTCTCAAATAACCGAGGCGCCTCATTCCATTATTCACATAGGTAAAAATGTCAGGGCTGGTAAGTCGCTGACACTACTTCTAGCTAGAAAGAAACGTATGTCCTCCCTGCTGTCCTTTCTCCCGTTTCTGGTTCGTACCAGGGTGTGAGGTTCGCAAAGTAACGCTATACATAAATCAATGCTAATTAAAGTTGTGCTTTGGTCATCAACCACAAGGCTCCGCTTTTCAAAAAAAGCCTTGATCCATGCATCTTGGCATGCCACATTGTCAATCCATACCATACCATTGGTTTCTACAAATATATAGCCTCTAAGCTCGTACATCTTAGAGAAGGGTGTTAAACACCAAACAAATATATATTTAGCAGAGATCAACGAATACAGTATAAAGGAACACAATGTCAGAATACAATCCATTTACAAGTCCGTTCTGGGTCTGAACGAAACCGAAGGCACCTTATACCTCGCATATCCGAACAATCAACAATACGTTCGGACAACTACCACTTTAACCCTTTCTTGGGAGCAAATTAGTCCAGGGCATCAGTAGTCCTCATCCATTCTATGTGAAGATCGCCGGTCTTTGAAACACCCCACCTCCGTTAAGGTCACTCACAAAGGGAATGCCTTAATTTTGGTGGAGGTTTATAAGTAAAAGACACAGATAAAACACAAGACAGATATAAACACATATAAAGAAGTAGCGGAAAAACCAACAGACTTTTATTATCATAAATACGTGTTCATACAGAACATTTCCAACATTGTCTCAAAACAAACTTCCAATTATTACAACCATAATACTGTCTTGATTTTAAAAGTTAAAGAAGCATGAAACATAAATAAAGCTGCATAATCCCCATAAATGATATCCAAAGCCATGGTCAAAATGAAAGAAATCCAAGCAATACATTCTCTCTCTTCAAGCTGGATGAAAAACTGACTAAACTGCGGTGTTTCCTCCCTATGGACCTTAAGGGGGGGACAGAAGAAAAGAAGACGAAAGGAAAATGGGTCAGACATAAGTCTGGTATGTCTAGCTATATTCCTAGAATGTTAATAATAAAAAGATCATGACTTGCATAAAGTGAGAACAGGACGATATCAGGATAATAGACTATCCTAGAACTAGATAAGGTGTCCTAAAACGAACATCCCTTCACACCCTATTTTAAATCTCTATCTCTGCACCTACTAATTCTTATACCAACAAGCACCCCGTGATTGCGGTGAAGTGATCCCTTTCTCTTTCTTTAAAAGATCGGCTCCTACTCGTATATTCACATGTGTCCTACGACCCTATATGGTAGATACCTATGCTGGTCCCACCATGGGGTGTATCAAGTCCCATGGTGGCGGCCCCGACACAATTCTAGCCTGCATAGGGTATACTACTGATGCTCCAGTGCCCTGACTTGTCTGCTCCAGAGTGTGTGCACGCCCGCACTCTATTAGAACCCACACTGTGCACCAACTATCGTCGCTTTTGACCTCTTACAATCAGCCCAGTAATCGTTCCCCACCCTGCCTAGTTCAGGGTACCATGATACCTAATTGGGTTACTGCTGAAACGGGACCCCGTTACTAGGTTTTCTAGTCAAACATGTTAAGTGGTTAAGTGTCTGAATGAACCTAACCCCCACCCATCCAAATTATCTAACATGTTGAATTTGGTTAAGTATTTATTAAATTGACTTAACCCTATCAGTCCTAACTCAGCTCTAATTGTCTTATTAGAGCACCAACCTCTCAGATTTGACATATATTGTTGTGGCTGCCTGTATGTCGGTTGGGTCCGGGCAGTCTTACTCCACAACTCAGTTTAACCTCGTGTCTTTATTGGGCCCCATGCCTTAACCTCTCACATTGGATAGCTATTGTTGTGACAACTGGACAACGGGGCGGGTCCGGGCAGGTTTACGTCACAACTCAATCCAACCTCGGGTTAAGCGTGTTCGTATTTTCTAATTTACATTTTAATTATGTAAATTATTCAAATTCAAATTACTGTCACATTCATTTCCAATTAATCTCATTAATTAAGGTAATTAATGCCTTTTTATGCCATAAATCACTTATGTGATTAATGACCAATTTATGGCAAGTTTTCCTAAAATTATCATTTTAACCCAACGTTACCCCGTCCAATATTAGGCTAACTATCTCAGCCTAATTTACGCTCGCATGATTTTTGGTGTAAAGTATTAGGCTAAAAACTTAGCCTAATTTAATATATGCAAATTGGCATAAATTAGCATAAACATGACAAGGGTATAACTTTGGTATTGATGGCATAATCAATATGAACGTAATAGGGTGTACTTGCAAAATAACTAACATGAACATTTTAGGGGTGAACTTGCAAAATAACTAACATGAACATTATAATGTCATAGGTACAAACTTGCAAAAAGACTAACATAAATATTATAATGTCATAGGTATGAACTTGCACTTATAGGCTAACTCAACATATATGTGTTTTTAACATAGGCCATATTAACAACATACATGAGAATTAGTAATATGAACTAATCCATATACATATGTTAATTTGCAACATAGGCAAATCAACATACGTATATGTGAGTTTGCAACATAGGCTAATCAACATACACAATTGTTAATTAGTAACACAGATTTAAACATACTTGCAAATTAATCCCAACATATGATAAGTGTGAACATGGCATAAGTTTTGCATAAACATGAACATATAGATTTGACAATTGGTCGCATAACTTCACTACATAAACTTGCATAATAAACTACACAATTCTCATAAGATGTTACAATCCAAGTCCATGCTTATACAAATAATCTAATCCAATAATCCCAAATTTAACATGATAATAGAATCAAGTCACTGGCGTAGATTAATATTATAAAACATAATAAACATCATACTTAATAATTCTCAATTCAACATGATAATAGAATCAAATCACAAACGTATATTAATAACATAACGAGTATCGTACTATTATCATTTCATCGCAACACATGATATTCATATTAATCCGCATTCTAAAAATGTAGCTAAACTTACAATCGTAGACGGTCTTGTTTACTGAGTTCTGAAATTCTGAATTTGCAAAGCTTTCCTTTGGGAAGACGTTGCTTTGATTCTAATTTGTTGTTGCTTTTTAATCTTTTAGTTTGTATTCGCTATGTTGTTCGTCTCTTTCAAGTGGAGGCTCCCTCTAGTTCTCAGCAGACAGCATGGTGGCTCCAATTCTTATTCTTTTTTTTTCTTTGTGAATTTTTAGTTTGAGACCTAGGGTCTTTTTATAGAGTTGCAAGTTAATTTGAGCCGTCGATGAAGCTAGGGTTAACTAGAGTCGTCCTTTGTAAAGAGAAGCCCATTATGTTCACCATTTCTTTCTTAATGTACATTTACTATTATTTGTCAATCCATATAAATACGTACGCATTAGATACATCTCCCCTTTACACATTTATTATTATTTTTGTATGCACATTAGATACATCTCACCTTTACACATTTATTATTATTCTTATATGCACATTAGATGCATCTCCCCTTTACACATTTATTTTTGTATTAGCAACTTTAGTGTTAACAGAAATACGGGGTGTTACATTCTCCCCTCCTTAAAGGATTTCGTCCCCGAAATCTCCAAGTCTAGGAGAACATATATCCTACCATCCAAATGTCCATCTACTTAATCATCAAACACGAGCGTCCATTGTCCTTAAAAGACTTCTAATGCTTTATGATCATATGCATCGTGTGTGTACATGTCCTTATCTAATGCAAAAATCAGGCAGTCTACTGATTCAGTTGACCTCCTTAATGCAAATTATGTAAGTGTTATGAATCCATTATGTATGCAAACTTTTTCCTATTCATAATTCTACATGAGTGCGCAATCATTCAAACAAATGCGACATCCATATGACAACATATTAAGCTTCAACCATATACAAACATAAACACATATATGCATATGCAATATGAAGTGACTGAGCCGATCTAAAACCCTAGATTGTGTGTGTATATGCATCCACGAGCAACCACTAGAAGACATTTGCAACCACTTGCAACCATCATCCATAACATGTTTCAATTACATGTTTACATCCAAAGAGGTTTCCACCTAAGGATAAAAGGGTAAGGTCAGGGAGATATACCTAAAAAGATAGATACTAACATGACTTTAAGGAAAAAGAGAGATAAAAAATGTACCCTCAAAAAGAAAAGGGTAGGCTGCGCGTATTCTATCCTCAGTTTCCCAAGTCGTGTCTTCCTCGGCATCGCTCCACTGAACTTTGACGAGTTTGACTTCGCGGTTGCGTAGCTTTTTCACTTCAGTTCCTAAGATGCGAGTTGGAACTTTCCTCATAGTTGCTTCGCGATCTACTTCAGCTTCTTCTAGAATGTTTGGCTCTACCACTTCCGCTGACTCATGTAGATACTTTCGGAGGTGAGAAACATGAAAGATGTTGTGAATTCCGGCCAGTCTCTCGGGTAACTCTAACCTGTAGGCCATCTTCCCAATCTTCTCGATGATAGGAAACGGCCCTACAAATCTTGGTGCTAGCTTCCCTGTGGATCCAAAGCAAACGACGTTCCTTAAAGGGGATACCTTAAGGGAAACCCTGTCCCCAACCTCAAATTCAAGGATGGTCCTTCTCTTATCTACGTAGGATTTTTGTCTGTCTTGGGTTGTCTTCATTCTTCTCTGTATTAAGTCTACTTTCTCTGAAGTCTCTCAGATCATATCTAGTCCAAGTATGAGCTTGTCAGTAGACTCCCACCAACAAGTGGGCGATCGGCACGGTCTTCCATATAAAGCTTCGAAGGGCGCCATTCCAATGGTGGCTTGGTAGCTGTTGTTGTAGGAAAATTCCACCAAAGGAAGATGGTCCTCCCAAGTCCCTCCAAAGTCAAGGTCGCAAAGTCTCAAAAGGTCTTCCAAAATCCTGTTCACCCGTTCCGTCTGACCATCGGTTTGGGGGGGATAGGCCGTGCTCAAACATAACTATGTGCCTACAGCTTCTTGCAGACTCCGCCAAAATTCGCTTGTGAAGATAGGATCTCTGTCTCTAATAATGCGGGAAGGTATTCCATGGAGTCGAACTATCTCCTTAAGATAAAGAGATGCTAGAGATGAGGTAGTCCTTCTACTCTTGACAGGTAAAAAGTGGGCGCTTTTAGTAAGCCTATCCACTATTACCCAAATGCTAGTGTTGCCTCTTCTAGACCTAGGCATCCCATCAATGAAGTCCATTGAAATGCTATCCCACTTCCACTGTGGGACCTCTAGAGGATGGAGTAGACCGCCAGGCTTCTTCTGCTCCGCCTTGACTTGTTGGCAAATCATGCACTTAGAAACAAAATCTGCCATGTCCTTCTTCATGCCACTCCAAAAGAAAACTATCTTTAAGTCCTTGTACATTTTGTCCCCGCCTGGATGTATTGTCATCTTGGAATGATGTGCCTCCTCAAGAACTTTCTTCACCAACTCCTTTGCCTGTGGGACGCATAGTCTTCCATCCCGTCTTAACCACCCTTTGTCGTCGATGGTGTATCTATCGAGGTGACTAGAAGTCTCACCCTAACGAGCTTATCAACCACTTCTACAAGTTGAGGGTCTTCTCGTTGTGCGGTCCCTATTGAGTCTAAGAGAGTGGGCCGCACTTCTAGCGATGCTAACAGACCGGGTACAAAATCAGAGGAGGGCCTAAAGTCAAAACTGGCTATAAACTCTAGGCTTCGCCTTTCAACAAATAGTGGGCTCAACGTTAGCTTCTTCCTACTCAAGGCATCTGCGACTACGTTGCCCTTGCCAGGAGTGTAGGAAATCTCGAAATCATACGAGGCAAGAAACTCCATCCACCTTTGTTGCCTTAAGTTAAGGTCCTTCTGTGAGAAGAGATACTTCAAAGATTTATGGTCAGTATACATTTCAAATTTCTCACCTAGGAGATAGTGGCGCCAAGACTTAAGCGCAAAGACGATGGCGGCCAACTCAAGGTCGTGGGTTGGGTAGTTCCTTTCATGAACTTTCAACTATCTTCCTCCATAAGCTACTACCCTTCCTTCTTGCATTAGGACAGTGCCTAGTCCTGTCCCGCATGCATCCGTGTATACTGTAAACATTTTGCTTCCATCCGGCAAGGTCAGAACTGGGGCTGTTGTAAGAGCCCTTTTTAAGCGTTGGAAAACAAACTCGCAATCCAAATCCCAAGAGAAAACTAGATTCTTCTTTGTTAGACTTGTAAGAGGAGTTGAGATTTTTGCAAAATCTCTGATGAACTTCCGATAAAAGCCTGCAAGCCCGAGGAAGCTTCGGACCTCGGTTGCATTCCTAGGTGCCTTCCAATCTTGCACCGCTACTACTTTTGCGGGGTCTACAGCTAACCCCTCTTTGGACACTATATGCCCAAGAAATCTCACTTATTCTCTCCAAAAGTGGCATTTGGAGAATTTAGCTTTTAACTGATGTGTTCTAAGAGTCTCCAAGATTGCCTTTAGGTGCTGAGCATGCTCTTCCTCATTTTTTGAGAAGATCAAAATATCGTCTATGAAGACCACCACGAATTTATTGAGGAAATCTATGAACACCCTACTCATTAGGTCCACGAAGTAAGCGGGTGCGTTTGTCAAGTCAAAAGGCATGACAAGCCACTCAAAGAATCCGTCTGGAGTTCTGAAAGCTGTCTTATCGATGCTATCATCAGCTACCCTTAGCTGATGAAATCCGGTTGCCAAATCAAGTTGGGGGAAAACCAATGCTCCTACAAGCTGGTTAAACAAATCATCAATTCTGGGGAGAGGGTGTCTATTCTTTTTAGTCAGCTTGTTTAGCTCCCTATAGTCGACACATAGATGGAGTGAACCAGCCGCCTTTGTAGCGGACACCACTGGAGCGCCCCATTCTGAAATGCTCCGCCTAATGAACCCCTTTTCTAAAAGCTCTTTAATCTACTTACTGAGCTCTTTCCTTTCCCTAGGAGCCATGCGCCTAACAGGCAAAGCAACGGGCTTCGCATTGTCAACAAGATAGATGCGGAAGTCTATTACCCATTTCGGAGGTAAGCCCTTCACCTCATCAAAGACATCCAAATATTCTCGGACCACCTTAACTGACTGCAAATTCTCAACAGAAGTGTCAAGCGAGACAAGATAACTAAGCATAACCACATTCGAGGGATTACAAGTAATTTCCAGAGTGTTACCGAGTTGGGTTAAGAGCCTAACCACTCTTTTCTCACAATCAAGGATGGCACCATTACTGGATAGCCAGTCCATGCCCAAAATCAATCCATACCCCGAGAAGCCCAAAACAAAGGTACTACATCCAAATTCTACACTTAGAATAGAGATTTTCAAATTCATACAGATCATTGACAAATAAGCTGGGCCTCCAATTGGATTGGAGACAACCAAGGGATCCTCTACCATACTAGTTTCTAGGTGGAGATATTCTACTAAAGCAGATGAAATAAAGGAGTGTGATGCACCAGAATCAAATAAAGTGCGAACTGGGTGATCATAAAGATAAACTACACTTTCTACAGAAGTATTTCTACCTCGTTATTGCAGAGGAGGTGCCTCCAGTGCATGAACTTGTCCACCCGAAGTGGATGCAGTGTCCTGTTTCTCCACAATGAAAGCAACCACCATTCATCTTTGCCTTCTTCTTCCTGCAGTCTTTCACCACGTGTCCAACCACACAACAGAAATTACACTTTCTTGTTTCGCGAGCTTTGTTGTTTTTCCCGCCCTTCTTAAAGTCTGTTTTCTTAGGCTGTAAAGCTTCTTTCTTTCCCTGAGACCCTTCCGCGTTTGTCTCCTTCTTGCCTTTAACCTCCTCATGTAGTAACGCCATCTGTGCCAGCCTTTCATATGTAGCTCCCATAGGTATATGGGTCATGGCCAGGCTATAAAGCGGCTCATTCAGTCCCTTGACAAAGCGGAGAGCCTTCTTGTGTTGGGTGTTGACTAGGTCCAGTCCGAACCTAGCCAGCTGATCAAACTGGTTGACGTACTCTTTGACGGTCATACTCCCTTGCTTAAGGGATAGGAACCTCTCCATTTGAAGACTTCTCTCAGCTTCTGAAAGGAACTTAAGCTCAAATCTAAATCTGAAATCTTCCCACGTTTCTACTGGTCTTTCTGCATTGGTGACTTACCACCAGCAGGAAGCCTCTCCTTTGAGCAACCACACTGCCAGTCTTACCTTCTCCCTATCTTCTACCTCGAAGATAACGAAAAGATCTTCGGTCTCTTTCAGCCAGTTCCTGGCTACCACGAAGGACTCGGTTCCATGAAAGTCCTTCCCACCCATAGCTTTAAAATCTCTACAAGTCTTGGCAAAAGCATTTCCTCTCGGAGGAGGAGGAGGGAGAATTTCAGCAACTGGGTGAGGAGGAGGAAGAATTGCTGCAGCTGGGGGAGGAAGATTCGCTGGGCCTGCCTCATTGGCCCTAGCTTCCAAGTACCTTCTAAACCAACCAGGTACAGTCACACCTTCTAGAAGGTTAGATTCTCCTGACATGGTGAAACGAAAAAGGAAAGACTCAAAAAGAAGGATAGATAATTCACATGGCTTTGGGGGATTATTCCTTATTAAAACTATAAAACAATTCTTTTTCTTGAAAAATGCTTCTTTAAATTTTAATATGAATATAGTTTCAAAACTTTTTATCTGGTCTGGTAAACCTATGCTCTGATACCAAGTGAAACACCCCACCTCCATTAAGGTCACTCACAAAGGGAATGCCTTAATTTTGGTGGAGGTTTATAAGTAAAAGACACAGATAAAACACAAGACAGATATAAACACATATAAATAAGTAGCGGAAAAACCAACAGACTTTTATTATCATAAATACGTGTTCATACAGAACATTTCCAACATTGTCTCAAAACAAACTTCCAATTATTACAACCATAATACTGTCTTGATTTTAAAAGTTAAAGAAGCATGAAACATAAATAAAGCTGCATAATCCCCATAAATGATATCCAAAGCCATGGTCCAAATGAAAGAAATCCAAGCAATACATTCTCTCTCTTCAAGCTGGATGAAAAACTGACTAAGCTGCGGTGTTTCCTCCCTGTGGACCTGGAGGGGGGGAGGACGGAAGAAAAGAAGACGAAAGGAAAATGGGTCAGACATAAGTCTGGTAAGTCTAGCTATATTCCTAGAATGTTAACAATAAAAAGATCATGACTGGCATAAAGTGAGAATAGGACGATATCAGGATAATAGACTATCCTAGAACTAGATAAGGTGTCCTAAAACGAACATCCCTTCGCACCCTATTTTAAATCTCTATCTCTGCACCTACTAATTCTTATACCAACAGGCACCCCGTGATTGGGGTGAAGTGATCCCTTTCTCTTTCTTTAAAAGATCGGCTCCTGCTCGTATATTCACATGTGTCCTACGGCCCTATATGGTAGGTACCTATGCTGGTCCCACCATGTGGTGTATCAAGTCCCATGGTGGCGGCCCCGATACAATTCTAACATCCATAGGGTATACTACTGATGCTCCAGTGCCCTGGCTTGTCTGCTCCAGAGTGTGTGCACGCCCGCACTCTGTTAGAACCCACATTGTGCACCAACCGCCGTCGCTTTTGACTGCTTACAATCAGCCCAGTAATCGTGCCTCACCCTGCCTAGTTTAGGGCACCATGATACCTAATTGGGTTACTGCTGAAACAGGTCCCCGTTACTAGGTTTTCTCGTCAAACATGTTAAGTGGTTAAGTGTCTGAATGAACCTAACCCCCACCCATCCAAATTATTTAACATGTTGAATTTGGTTAAGTATTTATTAAATTGACTTAACCCTATCAGTCCTAACTCAGCTCTAATTGTCTTATTAGAGCACCAACCTCTCAAATTAGACAGATATTGTTGTGGCTGCCTGTATGCCGGTTGGGTCCGGGCAGTCTTACGCCACAACTCAGTATAAACTCGGGTCTTTATTAGGCCCCATGCCTTAACCTCTCACATTGGACAGCAATTGTTGTGACAACTGGACAGCCGGGCGGGTCCTTGCAGGTTTACGTCACAACTCAATCCAACCTCGGGTTAAGCGCGTTCGTATTTTCTAATTTACATTTTAATTATGTAAATTATTCAAATTCAAATTACTGTCACATTCATTTCCAATTAATCTCATTAATTAATCTCATTAATTAAGGTAATTAATGCCTTTTTATGCCATAAATCACTTATGTGATTAATGACCAATTTATGGCAAGTTTTCCTGAAATTATCATTTTAACCCAACGTTACCCTGTCCAATATTAGGCTAACCATCTCAACCTAATTTACGTTCGCATGATGTTTGGTGTAAAGTATTAGGCTAAAATCTTAGCCTAATTTAATATACGCAAATTGGCATAAATTAACATAAACATGACAAGGGTATAACTTTGGTGTTGATGGCATAATCAATATTAACGTAATAGGGTGTACTTGCAAAATAACTAACATGAACATTTTAGGGGTGAACTTGCAAAATAACTAACATGAACATTATAATGTCATAGGTACAAACTTGCAAAAAGACTAACATAAACATTATAATGTCATAGGTATGAACTTGCACTTATAAGCTAACTCAACATATATATGTTTTTAACATAGGCCATATTAACAACATACATGAGAATTAGCAATATGAACTAATCCATATACATATGTTAGTTTGCAACATAGGCAAATCAACATACGTATATGTGAGTTAGCAACATAGGCTAATCAACATACACATGTGTTAATTAGTAACATAGATTTAATCATATTTGCAAATTAATCCCAACATATGATAAGTGTGAACATGGCATAAGTTTTGCATAAACATGAACATATAGATTTGACAATTGGTCGCATAACTTCACTACATAAACTTGCATAATAAACTACACAATTCTCATAAGATGTTACAATCCAAGTCCATGCTTATACAAATAATCTAATCCAATAATCCCAAATTTAACATGATAATAGAATCAAGTCACTGGCATAGATTAATATTATAAAACATAATAAACATCATACTTAATAATTCTCAATTCAACATGATAATACAATCAAATCACAAACGTATATTAATAACATAACGAGTATCGTACTATTATCATTTCATCGCAACACATGATATTCATATTAATTCGCATTCTAAAAATGTAGCTAAACTTACAATCGTAGACAGTCTTGTTTTCTGAGTTCTGAAATTCTGAATTTGCAAAGCTTTCCTTTGGGAAGACGTTGCTTTGATTCTAATTTGTTGTTGCTTTTTAATCTTTTAGTTTGTATTCGCTGTGTTGTTCGTCTCTTTCAAGTGGAGGCTCCCTCTAGTTCTCAGCAGACAGCATGGTGCCTCCAATTCTTATTCTTTTTTTTTGTGAATTTTTAGTTTGAGACCTAGGGTCTTTTTATAGAGTTGCAAGTTAATTTGAGTCGTCGATGAAGCTAGGGTTAACCGGAGCCGTCTGTTGTAAAGAGAAGCCAATTATGTTCACCATTTCTTTCTTAATGTACATTTACTATTATTTGTCAATCCATATAAATACGTACGCCTTAGATAAATCTCCCCTTTACACATTTATTATTATTTTTGTATGCACATTAGATACATCTCCCCTTTACACATTTATTATTATTCTTATATGCACATTAGATACATCTCCCCTTTACACATTTATTTTTGTATTAGCAACTTTAGTGTTAACAGAAATACGGGGTGTTACAGTCTTCAACCACCGTCTTCATCTTCAACTTTTAATCATTGTACTAATTATTCAGAATGGGTAAAACCCGTTCTTTCCGAATAACTCGCGTATTTTATAATCAAAAATCAAGTTCTATATAAACACATCATACGCCACATTCGAACTCAGAAAATTCTTTTAATAAAATATTCACATTTTTAGGGAAAGGTTCCCATTAATTTTGTCAAAGATAAGTTCTTTTGAATTTAATCTATTAATCATTTCATCATCCCATTCTATTTCAATCTAATTAGGAATTCATAAAACACTAGTTTGTTTTTAATGTCAAAAATCATTACTTAATGATTATTCAAATTTAAGAAATTAATCTTATCTTTAACTGAGTTAAAGAACTAATGTCATTTAAAACACAGTTCACAATAAACCCAAAATCATCTTTCATTAAATATGAAATTTTCACAGGAATCAAATCAGTATATAATCGATATAAATTTTCGTATCCGACCAATAATATAAATGGAATAATAACAAAGCCTTTTAGATTCCATATATAGTAACAGTCTTCTTTTACAGAATCTCATCTCGGTTATTATTGAATTGAATTCCATTCGATTCCAATTTAATGTATCAAATTGGAAAACTTTACTTTGGAAAATTTCCATTTAAATCTTAATAAAAGATTTATAAATTCCAAATTATATTTTCACTGCTAAATGAGGTTAAAGAACAACTGTCTTTCAAAACACCGTTCACGATAAACCCAATTCACATATCATTTTTTTTCAATTACTAAATATAATTGGAAACTCAATAATCTTAATTAAAAGATTTAATCTTTTCACATGGGGTTTAAGAATAGTGTTATTTAAGACCCCATTCACGACAAATCAAAAATCCAATTCATTTTATTTAATTCCAATTAAGTATAAATTAATTGAAAAAGATTTATTCTAGTTAATAACCAGTTCATTTGGATAAAAATATATTTTTATCTTTTCAAATATGGAATTTTTCATTCAAAATATTTTTAAATCATTTATTATGATTTTACATAATTTTTCCATATTTTTAATAATTTTATTAAGGCCCGTACAGTCAGTTTCCAATAACGGCCAGCGAACTGCATTGATAGCGACCTTTCCTGAAATTGATTTAGACATAATTCCAAATCCAGCCATTAGATTTCAAAACTCTTATATTCATTGGAAAGCTCTTTTCGATACAAACCCAAGGTTCCGGTTCTAGGAGAATCCGACGGTCTAATTTCCCGTTGTGTCGATTTGAAGTTAATGGTAGAAATTCGCGAACGGTTGCTGCGCGACGCGTTCTATTCAGGCCATTAATTATAATATATATATTATATATATCATCGATTTCTATTTAAAATGTTTTATAAAATATTTATAAATTCGTTTTAAAATGATTTTAACTTCGTTTTCAATTTTTAATAAAAGTTAAATATTCAATATTTTTATCATATTAAAATAATATATTTTCAAAATATTATATTTTGAAATCACTTCTCTTTTTATATTCATTTTAAAATGAAATAAATCGATCGATAGACACGTTCGAGTTAAAAATAGAGTTTCTACATGACACGGCTTCGTCTTTCAATATTTTGTGTCCATCCAAAAATAGATATAAAAATCATAATTTTAATCTTCATTAAATTTATATAAAAATATTCGTTATTGGAAAGTATTCTTTATTTTAAAAGAAATATTTTTTTATTTTAAAATGTTCTTTATATTAAATATATTCTTTATTTTAAAAGAAATTCTAAATAGGAATGCGACTCAATCAATTACCATATAATTTCAGTTATATGGACTTCATACATCGCATGTATTTAACCATAATGATAAATAATCCATAAGCAGCCCATTCACAACCAGAGTGAAATTTATAATTGTGTGAGAATTAAAACAAATAAATAATAACGCTCATCACAGACTGTCATTCCATCGATTGATATAACTAAATATTGGGACTAGTGTATGACAAATGTCATCCCAACACCCATGTGGGGTTTTCAAGCAACAACAGTTCATCTAAATAAATCATTGGTTAATGAATTAACCAATTTTCACTACTTAAATTACAAATAAATAATTATAATTAAATTTTAACTGTCATATTAATATTAACATTATAATGAAAGTGTTTTAATCTAGCCCAAATCATATTTTAACTTATGATCAATTTTCTAATAAAATGTCATCTTTATTTCAACATGGCATTTCTAATAAAATGACATTTTCAATTCAAACATAAATGACATTTTAATTCTAACATAAATGACATTTCAAATCTAACATAAATGACATTTCAAATCAAACATAAATGACATTTTATATTAATCATGACAATTCTAATAAATGACATTTTTATTTCATAGCATGATCCCAAACAAAAATGTTATTTTTATTCTAACAAGTCATTTCTAACGAAAATGTTATTTTTATTCTAACATGTCATTTCTAATAAAAATGACATTTTTATTCTAACTTCACATTTTTAACAAAAATGGCATTTTAAATCTAATATAACATTTTAACTAAAATGACAATTATATTCAAATGAAACCTTTTACAACAAAATGTGATTTTTATTCGAATGCAACCTTTTATAACAAAATATGATTTCATTTCTAATGCAACATTTGGATAACAAAATGTGGTTTCATTTCTAGTGCAACATTTTTATAACAAAATGTTATTTCTTTTATAATGCAACATTTTTATACAATAATGTTATTTCTTTTTTAACGTAACATTTTATACAAAAATGTTATTTTATTTCTAATGCAATATTTCATAACAAAAATGTTATTTTGTTCTAATATGACATATTTTACTAAAATGACATTTTTAATCTAAGTTAACATTTCAAATAGAAATGCCATTTTTAATCTAATTAAACATTTTTTGACAAAATGTTATTTTTAATCCATAGCAACATTTTATAACTAAATAGCAAATTTAGTCTAATGTAACATTTTATATCAAAATGTCATTTTTAATCTGCAGGAACATTTTATAAACAAAATGTCATTTTTAATCTAAGGGAACATTTTATATCAAAATTTTATTTTTAATCTAAGGTACATTTTATAACCAAAATGACATTTTTAACCTAAGGTATATCTTATAACCAAAATGGTATTCTTGTCTAATGTGACATTTTATAACAAAAATGTTATTTTTATTATCATAACATATTTCTAACAAAATGATTTTTTATTCGAATATAACAATATTTTATTTTATCCTGACATTGTCTAATATAATGATATTTTAATTCACAACTTGATTCTTTTTAACGAATCAAACATACGATGAAAATGTATATGTTTCCTTTTGATTCAAAACAAGATTCTTTTTACTGATTTAACAAACGATAAAAAGGTATATATATTTATTGTCTAAATATATTGTTTAAAAACATGAATATTTTTATTCTCATAAATACAATAAAATGTATATTTTATTGTATGCAAATTCAAGATCTACACAATTTAAATCAAATCATCTCAACCATAAACATTCAAATCAATTCTCATACATCACATACATGAATCTTAATAACGAATACATGTAAATTTCACATTGCAAATCAACAATCAAAATTAATTTAAATCAGAGATCTCACAGTGGTATTTTTTAAATTCCAACAGTCTCCATTTCAGATCTGGTTTGTACTGGAATACAGATCTCGATTCAAGGATTTCAACGCTTCTGAAATTTCTGAATTTCGATATCAAACGAATAAGTTAGGACAATTTAAACTTTTGATAATAAGATAAATAATTAAATGAAATTATTAACAAAATTTTCTTTAATTACTTTCTTTCCACATCCCCTGTTATTCGCGTTTCTTCTTTCTGAAGAGAAACAGAACCCATCGCGAATTCTCTGACCAAGAACGCACGCTAATTGAGACCGTCAGACCGACATCACCCACCGCCACCAGGCGAGCCATCGCCTAAGCTCCCTCCAACCCGAAGATTGATGAACTCGACGTACTATCTAGGGCTGAAAACGGGTTTGAACGAACTGAGTTTGAGGGCTAAATCCTCCCAATTTACTTCACTAGATTAGATCTTGTCCGTATGATTTGAAAGAGCTTGAGATGCTCTTTGATTATCACTTTGATTTCATGTTTAAATTCACCATGGTTTTTGTGAAATTAGAGGATGAAATCCGAACCATTTCATTCGTTCATATGATATGGCAGCGGCCTGTTACTTGAGATTATGGTTTTAAAGGGTACGGTATTTATAGCCAATATATTTTAATTTTGTTTTAAAATTTAATTCAAATTTTATTTTTTTTATCACTGTTAACTCCAAATTAAGCCCAACGAGAGTTGTCCGTAGCCAAATACCACCATTCCGGACATAATGGAATATGTTTCTAACCCAATTCTAATGTTTTGATCAGTTTTTCTCAAAATTTAAATATAAATCAATTTATATTAAATTCAAACGTACATTTTAAATTACTGGGGCAACATACTGCCTTTAAAAATTCCAGAAAAATTATTTCTAGTTATGGTTTGATGATGCGGTTCTAACAAAACTAATTTTATCAAATTTGGAGACCGTTTTAAAAATGGCCATTTTCAAATCGATTAAATTTGAGTGAAATTGTCAAAACACATTTTCTTTTTCCACGCTCACATATTAATTCTAAAAATTATGAAAATTTAAACTTAGCAATAATTTGACATTCTGAATCCAACAAAAGTGGTTTCATCGAAAAACGGAGGTCGTTTGCAAAATGGTTATTTTTAATAACTTTAATATTATTTAAAAATGTAAATTTTAAATTTTGACACATTTCCTGTTAAAATTTCTTAAAATAAAAATTTTAAATTGGTTCTGATTTTCTGGGTTGTTACAATCTCCCCACTTAAAATCTTTTCGTCCTCGAAAAGGAAATGAGCTGAAAGTTGTTTATTTAACCAATTTAATTCTCATTCTTCTATTGTTTTTAATATTTTTTATTAGTTGAACTAAAAAATCACACAACACAATCATCAATCAATTAATTTTTTCAGATATACATATATAACTTTTTTATATATAAAAATCATATTTTCTAAGATCGGATTATATATAGTCACAAATACGTTAATTATAAACTTGTCAGTCTCAACGCATTCTAGGGCATTACTAACCCCATCTCTAATGAGTTTTCTCATTCTCGAAAACTATTGATCCTATCTCTAATGAGTATTCTTTATAGGATTTTACTAATCCTAACTCTGATGAGTCTATTGTTCAGTTCTAACGAGTTGTACCGCAAAAATTTGAGCTAACCAAAGCTCTGATACCAACTGTAACGAGACGGATTTTGCCTAGACCTAATCAATCGCAAAATCGACTAAGATCATTCAAAACCTGAATACGCTAACTCTAGGAATACAACACATCAAAACAAATAACAGAAGACTTTTACAAACAATATAATAATGTTACATCAGAGTACAAAATATCAGAGTTGTAACACCCCATATTTTCTGTTGACATCATAATAACAAATTAAAGTATACTTAGTTTTTATAAGAAGAATTAAGGGAAATGGTTTGCGCCATTTTCTTCGTCTCGAAATTCTGCTTGTGATAGAGTCTGAGTTTGTGTAAAACGGACATCGTATGAAGGAGATACGGACGAACGAAGTTAGGCAGAAAAACCGGAAATAGGACAGAATGTACTGGCGCACTTGTGAAGTACGCCAATACAAAAATGCACTGGCGCACTTGGGAAGTGTGCCCATGTCGGGCTAAAAACCTACACAGATTTCTGAGTGTTCTGATCCGAAGAGTGAGTCATTGCTGAGTCATTCCTGACCAGTTGTTGAGTCACTGGATAACTCTATCTAGTCTAGATGGTTCTGATTGCTCCTGTGTGATCCAATGGCCTATATATTAATCTAAATCTCCATAAAAGCAACCTAATACCTCAATCCTAAATCATATTAAAAATCAAACCAAGAGCCATCATGCTGCCGTTAGACAACCTCGAGTAGCCGCCGTTCAACTTGAAGAAAATTAAAAGAGACAAACCAAATCAAATCAAAATTAAACTAAAACAACGATTGTCTATATCAAAGGCGAGCATTTCAACTTCAGAATGCAGATTCCAGAAATCAAGACTGTCTTTTGTAAGTGTAGTTATCTTTTAGACGTAAATAAATTTAAGATGTGATTTGATATAAAGTGAAAAATAGAATTATACCATGTTGACGATGCTGATTCATGTTTGTTTCTTGTGATGATTTTATCATGAATTGTCTTGGAATGTTTGTGGCTTATTGGACTTGGTGTTGGATCTATTAAGAATTGAGAATGAAACTATCAATATCATATGCAAGTTATATGTTTCATGTTAGGATCTACATATATATGTTTACATGATTAATGCAAGTTGTATGTATTATGTTAGATCCAAGTCAAGATCTACATATATATATATATATATATATATATATATTCATATACTTTATGTTAGATCCATATGCCTATATATATGTTCTTATGTTCATATGCAAATTACAAGTTTTATGTTGGATCCTTGTCAAGATCTATCTATGTTCATATGATTAATGATAGTTATATGTTTTATGATAGATCCAAGTCACGATCTAATTATACATATGTTCATATGCAAGCTACATGTTAGATCCAAAACTAGATCTATATTTATATGCATGTTTGTAAAGTGGACTTATGCAAGTTCACTTTGTTAGATCTAGTTCACATCTATATGTTAATGTTAAAATTATACATGCTTTGGGAATGGACATGTCATGATTATGTCATATGCTAGTTTATAATTGAGGTTATGTTCACACATGCCTAGATCTTCATATTAACATGTTTTAGGCTTATGATTATTTAAGTCTAAATTATACGCAAGTTCATGTGACATGTTAAATTATATGAATAAAGTTTTATGCAAAATTTACATGTTTGGTTGAATCTATATTATGCATGTTCCCTTCTTTACCACTTGTTTATAAATTGGGCTAATATGCGGGCCCAATGACTTTATGTGATTAATACGAACGAACAAACGGGGGTAACATTGGGATAGTTATTAAATCAAAACATGTTAATAATGTAGGTGGCCCCAAAACCATGTAAAGGGTTAAGGCCATGAATGGTATAATTTATACCATTAGTCTTGAACATAATTAAAATATGTGACATGAAACATTTGTAGAAAATTTACATATATAAAATGTAAAAGATGAATATGCCTAACACGAGGTTAGACTGCGTTGTGGTGTAGCCCTGCCCGGAACCGACCGACACTTCTAGTAACCACAACAATACCTGTCTAATGTGAGAGGTTAGTGCATCAAGCCCAGAAAGACCCGAGGTTAGACTTAGTTGTGGTGTAAAACTGCTCGGAACCGACCGGCACATCCAGTAACTACAACAATACCTATTTAATGTGAGTGGTTGGTGCTTTAATTAATTAATTAATTAAAGCTCATGAACAATCAAGCAAGAAATGGTGAGGTTAAGTAATTAAGGGAACACATAACCAACTTAACATGTTAACAGGACAAGATTTGTGGGGTTAAGTAATTGAGGAAACACTTACCCAACTTAACATGTTAACTAGACAAGATTGAGGGGTTAAGTCAAACCAAAGACACTTAACCATTTTAGCATGTTGACTAGAAAAACCCTAGTAACGGGGACCTGTTTCAGCAGTAACCCACATGGATGTATCAAGGTACCCTGAACTAGGCAAGGTGGGGCATGATTACTGGGCAGAATATAAGCGGTCAAAAGGGCGGCGGTTAGGTGTGTCGGTGTAGGTTACGACGGTGTACGGGCATGCACAGGCTCCGAAGTGGAAAAAGCAGGCACTAGGCACTAGGCGTACACTTGTGCATCTTTGAATCGTGTCAGGGTTGCCATTGTATGACTTGATACACCCTATACTGGAACCAGCAGAAGTACTTAAAAATCACGTGGGGCCGCATGACATTTGGAATACATGAATGGGAGTAGGAGTCAATCAATACATGAATGGGATCACTTTATCATGAACATACATTTCTAGTTAAACAGCTCTTAGTGGGTGCAGAGTAGTAAAAGTGGGTGCGATAGCCAAATCTAGTTAAATCTTACTTTACCTCGCTTTAGGACTACCATATCCTTGTGGTATCATTCTAAGTTCAGTTAATTCATGTCATAGTCTTTTACTTGTTCACATGTTATTAAATAACTAGGCTTACCAAACTTATGTCTGACCCATTTTCCTTTCGCTTCTTTTCTTCCATTCCCCCTCCCCCTCCCCCAGGTCCGCAGGGAGGAAACACTTCTGCTTAGTCCAGATTAGCCAAAGCTTGAAGACTGTAGATGTAAGGCTTGGACTTTCCTTTTTGAGCTATGGCTATGGTCAAGCACTTGTTGGGGATTTATGTCATTTTATTTTCTGTATTGCTTCTTTATGTTTTCAAGGCAGATGAAAAGTTGTAATAATTTGGAAGATTGAAACAGTTATAGAATTGTTGTGTTGAACAAGTATTTATGAAATAATATTGATCTTTTTCCGCTGCTTAAATTTTCTGTCTTGTAATTTATTAGTATCTTGTACCTTAAAACGCTCCACCGAAGTTAAGGCATTCCCTTTGAGAGTGACCTTAACGAAGGTGGGGTGTTACACTTGGTATTAGAGATAAAGGTTACCAGATCAGATAAAATTTTTGAAACTATTTTTCAAAAAGAAGCATTTTCTAGAAAAAGTGTTAATTTAAAAAGGCATAGTCCCCAAAGCCATATGCACTATCTTTCTATCCTTCGTTTTGAATCATTCCTTTTTGTTTCAGCATGTCTGGCGATCTTAACCTTCCAGGGGTTGTACCGATACCTGGCTGGTTCAGGAGATACCTAGAAGCTAGGGCCAATGACGCGAGCCCAGCAGACATTTCTCCTCCCTCAGCTGCTGCTCCACCTCCTCCTCTAAGAGGAAATGATTTCTCAAAGATCTATTGAGACTTTAGATCCATGGGTGGAAAAGACTTTAAGGGGAACGAATCATTCGCAGGAGCTAGAAACTGGCTCAAGGAGACTAAGGACTTTTTTGTTATATTTGAAGTAGATGAGAGGCAGAAACTACAGTTGGTGGTGTGGTTGCTCAAAGACGAGGCCTCTTTCTGGTGGGAAGTCACTAATGCCGAAAGACAGATAGAGACTTGATAGGACTTCAGGGCGAGATTCAAAATGAAGTTCCTCTCACAAGCCGAGCAGAGTCTGCAAATGGAGAAGTTCCTATCACTTAAACAGTGCAGCTTGTCGGTCAAAGAATACGTCAATAAATTCAACTAGCTTGATTGATTTGGACTGGAGTTAGTAAACACTCCACACAAGAAGGCTCTCCGCTTTGCCAAAGGACTGAATGAGCCGCTACAAGGTTTGGCAATGTACCATATACATATGGAAGCGACTTACGAGAGACTGGTGGACATGGCTCTATTGCAAGAGGAGAACAAAGATGGCAAGGAGGCAAAGAAGAAAGAGCCTCACAACAAGAAAGGAGATGGATCTCAGAACAAGAAGACGGACCCCAAGAAAGGCGGGAAGGATAATAAATGCCGTAAGAAGATGAAGTGCAATTTCTATGGGATACCTGGACACTTGGCTAGGGACTGTAGAAAGAAAAATAGGAAATTGGGCGCTTGTTTCCAGTGCGGGGATACTGGACACTTGTCTAAGGACTGCCCAAAAAGGCAAGGGCAAGGACAGTGGACTGGATCATCTTCTGGAGGGCAGGTTCATGCTCTCGTTGCACCTCTGCAGGAACGAGGTAGACATATTTCTGTTGAGAGTTTAGTTTATCTGTTTGATAATCATGTTTGTACTCTCTTTGATTATGGCGCATCGCACTCTTTTATATCTACTGCTTTAGTTGAATCTCTGCACCTAGACACTCATATAGTAGAGGATCCCTTGGTTGTTTCAAATCCAATTGGGGGCTCAGTTTATTTGTCAATGATTTGTTTGGATTTGGAAATCTCTATTTTAAGCATTGGGTTTAAATGTAATGCTTATGTTTTGGGCTTCACGGGCTATAGGCTGATTCTAGGCATGGCTGGCTATCCAGTAATGGTGCCGTCCTTGATTGTGAAAAGAGAGTGGTTAGACTCATGACTCGCCTCGGTAACACTCTCGAAGTCTCTTGCAATCCCATGAACTCTGTCATGTTTAGTTATCTTGAATCTCTTGATGCGTCTGTTGAGAATTTGCAGACTGTTAGAGTAGTCTGTGAATACCCGGATGTGTTTGAAGAGGTGAAGGGCTTACCTCCGAAGAGGGAGATAGACTTCTGCATATACCTTGTTGATAATGCAAAGCCCGTTGCTTTACCCGTTAGGAACATGGCCCAAAGGGAGAAAAAGGAGATCAGCAAGCAAATTAAAGAGCTACTTGAAAAGGGGTTCATAAGATGGAGTATTTCTGAATGGGGTGCTCCAGTAGTGTTCGCGACCAAAGCTTATGGTTCACTCCAACTATGCGTGGATTATAGGGAGCTGAACAAGCTGACCAAGAAGAATAGGCACCCACTCCCAAGAATTGACAATCTATTTGATCAGCTCGTAGGTGCATTCGTTTTCTCCTAATTAGATATGGCTACCAGGTTTCGTCAGCTAAGAGTGGTTGAGGATAGCATTGACAAGACCGCATTTAAGACCCCGGATGGTTTCTTCGAGTGGCTTGTCATGCCTTTCGGCTTGACAAACGCACCTGCTTTTTCGTGGACTTGATGAGCAGGGTGTTCTGAGAATTCCTCAATAAGTTTGTGGTGGTCTTCGTGGACGATATTTTGGTCTTCTCGAAGAGTGAGGAAGAGCAATCTCGGCACTTAAGGGAAGTCATGGATACTCTCCGTGCACATCAGTTGAAAGCCAAATTCTCCAAATGCCATTTCTGGAGAGAAGTTAGATTCGTTGGACATGTGGTGTCCAAAGGGGGGTTAGCCGTGGACCCCGCAAAAGTGGTTGTTGTGCAAGATTGGAAGGTTCCACGAAACACAACTGAAGTCCGAAGCTTTCTCGAGCTAGCAGGATTTTACTGAAAGTTCATCAAAGACTTTGTGAAAATCTCAGCTCCACTTACAAGGTTGGCGAAGAAGAACTTAGTTTTCTCTTGGGATTTGGATTGCAATATTGCTTTCCAACACTTGAAAAGGGTTCTAACAACAGTACCATTTCTGACGTTGCCTGATGGGAGCAAGATGTTTACCATATACACCGATGCATGCGGTACAGGATTAGGCACTGTCTTGATGCAAGAAGCGAATGTAGTAGCTTATGGTGGAAGGCAGTTGAAAGTACATGAGAAATACTACCCAACCCACGACCTAGAATTGGCGGCCATCGTTTTCGCTCTTAAGTCTTGGCGCCATTATCTCCTAGGTGAGAAGTTTGAATTGTTTACTGACCATAAATCGTTTAAGTACCTTTTCTCGCAGAAAGATCTCAATTTGAGGCAGCAAAGATGAATGGAGTTTCTTGCCTCATATAATTTTGAGATTTCCTATACTCCTTGCAAGGGCAATGTGGTAGAAGACGCTCTGAGTAGAAAGAAGCTGACCTTAAGCCCTTTCTTTGTAGAAAGGAAAAGCTTGGAGTACATAGCCAACTTTGACTTTAGACCCTCCTCTGAATTTGTACCTAGCTTGTTAGCAACACTAGAAATGCGGCCTACAATTTTTGACTCAATAGGACCCACACAACGTGAAGACCCTCAGCTAGTAGATGTGATAGATAAGCTAATTAGGGGTGAGACTTCGAGTCACCTCAATAGATACGCCATCGATGATAAGGGATGGTTGAGACGGGATGGAAGGCTATGCGTCCCACAAGTAAGAGATTTAGTGAAAATGGTTCTAGAAGAAGCACACCATTCAAAGATGACCATACACCCAGGCGGAGACAAAATGTATAAAGACGTCAAAAGAGTTTTCTTTTGGAATGGCATGAATAGGGACGTAGCTGAATTCGTTTCTAAGTGCATGATGTGCCAGCAGGTCAAGGCAGAGCAGAAGAAGCCTGGTGGTTTGCTTCATCCTCTAGAGGTCCTACAGTGGAAATGGGACGGGATAGTATCTCGATGGACTTTATTGATGGGTTGCCTAGGTCAAGAAGGGGCAATACCAGCATTCGGTTAATAGTGGATAGTCTTACTAAAAGCGCTCACTTTATACCTGTCAAAAGTAGAAGGACTACCTCATCTCTAGCATCTCTATATCTTAAAGAGATAGTTCGACTGCATGGGATACCTTCCAGCATAGTAAGCGATCGAGACCCTATCTTTACAAGCGAGTTCTGGAAGAGTTTGCAAGAGGTTGTAGGCACACAACTATGTTTAAGCACGGCATACCACCCCAAACCGATGGACAGATGGAAAGGGTGAACAGAGTCTTAGAAGACCTCTTGAGATTGTGTGTTCTTGACTTTGGAGGGACATGGGAAGATCATCTTCCTCTGGTGGAGTTCGCCTACAGCAATAGCTACCAAGCTACACCCTTTGTAGCCTTAAACGGGAGACCGTGTCGATCACCAATCTGTTGGTGGAAATCCACATATAAGCTTATACTTGGGCCAGACATGATTAGGGAAACCTCAGAAAAGGTGGACCTAATAAGAAGACGAATGAAGACTGCTCAAGATAGACAGAAGTCCTATGTAGATAAAAGAAGGACCGACCTTGAGTTTGAAGTTGGAGACAGAGTGTTCCTTAAAGTATCTCCTTTGAGGAATGTTGTTCGCTTTGGATCCAAAGGGAAATTGGCACCTAGATTCATAGGACCATTTCCTATCATTAAAAGAATTGCGACGATGTCCTACAGATTAGAGCTACCTGAAAAGTTGGCTGGATTTCACAATGTCTTTCATACTTCTCACCTACGGAAGTGCTTACATGAGTATGCGGAAGTGGTGGAACCAAAGATACTAGAAGAGGTAGAAGTGGAACGAGAAGCAATAGTGAGAGAATCCCAACTCGTATCTTGGGAACTGAAGTCAAAATGCTACGCAACCATGAAATCAAGCTTGTTAAAGTATGATGGAGTGACAATGAAGAAGACGCGACTTGGGAGACCGAAAGCAAGATACGCGCAGCCTACCCTTATCTTTTTGAGGGTACATCTTTGATCTCTCCTTTATCATAAAATTATTCATGCTTAGTTATCTTCTCAGTCCTATTTCTGGATCCTTAGTAGAAATCAATGGATGTAAACATGTATTTGAAACAAGTTATGGTTGATGGTTGCAAAGTGGTTGCAAGTGGTTGCTAGTGATTGCTCGTGGATGGATATGCTCATACACATTAGGTTCTAGATCGGCTCAATCACTTTCATATTGCATTTGCATATGAACGCATGAAATTGTATGTGAATTGAAACTTGATGTGTTATCATATGGACGTTGCATTTGTATGAATAATTATGCACCCATGTAGAATTATGAATGAGAAAAATTGCATACATAATGGACTCATGGCACTGACATAATTTGCATTAAGGTGGTCGACTAAATCAGTAGACCGCCTGATTTTGCATTAGATAAGGACATGTACACACACTGTGCATATGATCATGAAGCATTAGAAGACTTTTAAGGATAGTTGACGCTTGTGTTTGATGGTTGAGTAGATGGATGATTGGATGGTAGGATATACGTTCTTCTTGACTTGAAGATTTCGGGGACGAAATCCTTAAAGGAGGGGAGAATGTAACACCCTATATTTTCTGTTAACATTATAATAATGAATTAAAGTATACTTAATTTTTATAAGAAAAATTAAGGGAAATGGGTTGCGTTATTGCGTTCATCTCGAAATTCTGCTTGAGACAGAGTCTAAGTTTGTGTAAAATGGACACCGTATGATGGAGATATGGACGAACGAAGTTAGGTAGAAAAACCGAAAATAGACCAGAATGCATTGGCGCACTTGTGAAGTGTGCCAGTACAAAAATGCACTGGCGCACTGGGGAAGTGCTCCCATGTCAGGCTAAAAACCTGCATAGATTTCTGAGTGTTCTGATCCGAACAGTGAGTCATTGCTGAGTCATTCCTGACCTGTTGTTGAGTCACTGGATAACTCTATCTAGTCTAGACGGTTCTGATTGCTGCTATGTGATCCAATGGCCTATATTAATCTAAATCTCTATAAAAGAAACCTAATACCTCAACCCTAAGTCATATTAAAAATCAAAACAAGAGTCGTCATGCTGCCGTTGGACCACCTCAAGTAGCCGCCGTTCAACTTGAAGCAAATTAAAAGAGACAAACCAAGTCAAATCAAAATTAAACTAAGACAACGATTGTCTACATCAAAGGCGAGAATTTCAACTTCAGAATACAGATTCCAGACATCAAGATTGTCTTTTGTAAGTGTAGTTATCTTTTAGATGTAAATAAATTTAAGACGTGATTTGATATTAAGTGAAAAATAGAATTATACCATGTTGACGATGCTAATTCAAGTTTGTTTCTTGTGATGATTTTATCATGAATTGTCTTGGAATGTTTGTGGCTTATTGGACTTGGTGTTGGATCTATTAAGAATTGAGAATGATACTATCAATATCATATGCAAGTTATATGTTTCATGTTAAGATCTACATATATATGTTTATATGATTAATGCAAGTTGTATGTTTTATGTTAGATCCAAGTCAAGATCTACATATATATATATATATATATATATATATATATATTCATATGCTTTATGTTAGATCCATATGCCTATATATATATGTTCATATGCAAGTTACAAGTTTTATTTTGGATCCATGTCAAGATCTGTCTAGGTTCATATGATTAATGCAAGTAATATGTTTTGTGATAGATCCAAGTCACGATCTAATTATACATATGTTCATATGCAAGTTACATGTTAGATCCAAAACTAGATCTATATTTATATGCATGTTTGTAAAGTGGACTTATGCAAGTTCACCTTGTTAGATCTAGTTCACACCTATATGTTAATGTTAAAATTATACATGCTTTGGGATTGGACATGTCATGATTATGTCATATGCTAGTTTATAATTGAGGTTATGTTCACACATGCCTAAATCTACATTTAACATGTTTTAGGCTTATGGTTATTTAAGTCTAAATTATATGCAAGTTCGTGTGACATGTTAAATTATATGAACAAAGTTTTATGCAAAATTTACATGTTTGGTTGAACCTATATTATGCACGTTCCCTTCTTTACCAATTGTTTATAAATTGGGCTAATATGCGGGCCCAATGACTTTATGCGATTAATACGAACGAACAAACGTGGGTAACATTGGGATAGTTATTAAATCAAAGCATGTTAATAATGTAGGTGGCCCCAAAACTAAGTAAATGGTTAAAGCCATGAATGGTATAATTTATACCATTAGTCTTGAACATAATTAAAATATGCGACATGAAACACTTGTAGAAAATTTACATATATAAAATGTAAAAGATGAATATGCCTAACTCGAGGTTAGACTGAGTTGTGGTGTAAACCTGCTCGGAACCGACTGGCACATCCAGTAACCACAACAATACCTGTCTAATGTGAGAGGTTAGTTCATCAAGCCCAGAAAGGCCCGAGGTTAGACTGAGTTGTGGTGTAAAACTGCCCAGCACCGACCGGCACATCCAGTAACCACAACAATATTTGTCTAATGTTGTGGTTGGTGCTTTAATTAATAAATTATTTAAAGCTCATGAACAATCAAGCTAGAAATGGTGAGGTTAAGTGATTAAGGGAACACTTAACCAACTTAACATGTTAACAAGACAAGATTGGTGGGGCTAAGTAATTGAGGAAACACTTAACCAACTTAACATGTAAACTAGACAAGATTGATAGGGGTTGTTAAGTCAAACCAAGGACACTTAACCAATTCAGCATGTTGACTAGAAAAACCCTAGTAATGGGGACCCATTTCAGCAGTAACCCACATGGATGTATCAAGGTACCCTGAACTAGGCAGGGTGGGGCACGATTACTGGGGTGAATATAAGCAGCCAAAAGGGCGGCGGTTAGGTGCGTCAGTGTAGGTTCCGATGGATTACGGGCGTGCACGGGCTCCGAAGTGGAAAAAGCAGGCACTGGGCACCAGGCGTACACTTGTGCATCTTTGAATCGTGTCAGGGTTGCCATTATAGGACTTGATACACCTTATACTCGAACCATCGAAAGTACTTAAAAATCACGTGGGCCGCATGACACCGGGAATACATGAATGCGAGAAGGAGCCGATCAATACATGAATGGGATCACTTTATCATGAACATACATTGCTAGTTAAACTGCTTTTAGTGGGTGCAGAGAAGTAAAAGTGGGTGCAATAGCCAAATCTAGTTAAATCTTACTTTACCTCGCTTTAGGACTACCCTATCCTTGTGATATTTTTCTAAGTTCAGTTTATTCATGTCATAGTCTTTTACTTGTTCACATGCTATTAAATAACTGGGCTTGCCAGACTTATGTCTGACCCATTTTCTTTTCGCTTCTTTTCTTCCATTCCTCCCCCCCCCCCCCCCCCCAGGTCCGCAGGGAGGAAACACTTCTGCTTAGTCCAGGTTAGCCAAAGCTTGAAGACCATAGATGTAAGGCGTAGTCTTTCCTTTTTGAGCTATGGCTATGATCAAGCACTTGTTGGGGATTTGTGTCATTTTATTTTCAGTATTGCTTCTTTATGTTTTCAAGACAGATGAAAAGTTGTAATGATTTGGAAGATTGAAACAGTTATTGAATTGTTGTGTTGAACAAGTATTTATGAAATAATATTGATCTTTTTCCACTGCTTAAATTTTCTGTCTTGTAGTTTATTAATATCTTGTACCTTAAAACGCTCCACCGAAGTTAAGGCATTCCCTTTGAGAGTGACCTTAACGGGGGTGGGGTGTTACAAGAGTACATAGAATAAAATACAGTGGAAGATAAATTACAAAAATGTAATACACTGCAGCGGAAAGAAAAATAAACTAACACAACGGAAGACTATCAATGCTCTGGACACAGCTTTAAGCTTCAATCCAGAATCCTGCTAAAAGAATAGATATATCTGCAAACAAGCTACTCGACTGCCCGTGTGGAAAATATGGGCACCCGAGTTTTCCAGTGAAACAAACTACAGGTCCATCATGGGACTGGTATGAGAAACCTACCTAAATTATCAAATTAATATGGTTAATCACAGGACCACGCCGCTAATGCGGAATGGGTTTACTCCATTGGACTGCCAGTGCATAAATAAAGTAAATTATTAAAAAAACGGAATACTACTTAAGAAAAATGAAACCATTATAAGACCCAAGTCCCATCACATAATGCAACGCAAACTGGAGGATAGAGTTTTACCTTATAATGGTCAAAAGATGCTTAATATGTATAAAACGGATTTGATATTATTATTAGTGTACATAAGTTTTCAAAACAATTTCAAAGTAGATGTATCAATCCTAAATGGCATAGCTACCATATACTATGTCGCCATACTAGTTTTACAATCAAAACAGCACATGTCTTAATGGAAGTTGGATTTCCATCATGAACCAAGGCAAAAGATAGTCCTTACCGAATTCGAGACTCTCTAGCCCGAGTCTCGGGATCAGAGCTTGAGTGGCCCTAGGATCATGCTGGGTCGGTCCACCAAAGTGCAATGGTGGGTTTTGGTTATGCCTGAACAATACGTATCCCCACCCTTTGGGGCGTAAATAGAGCCGCTAGGGACTCAAATAACCGAGGTGCCTCATTCCATCATCCACATAAGTAAAAATGTCAGGGCTGGTAAGTCACTGACACCACTTCTAGCTAGAAAGAAACGTATGTCCTTCCTGCTATCCTTTCTCCCATTTCTGGTTTACAACGGGGTGTGAGGCTCGCGAAGTAATGCTATACACAAAGCTATGCTAATTAAAGCTGTGCTTTGATCATCAACCACAAGGCTCAGCTTTTCAATAAAAGCCTTGATCCATACATCTTGGCATGCCACATTGTCAATCCATACCATACCATAGGTTTCTGCAAATATATCACCTCAAACCTCATAAGAAAGGTGTTAAACACCAAACAGATATATATTTAGCAGAGATCAACGAATACAGTATAGAGGAACACACCGTCAGACATACAATCCATTTACAAGTCCGTTATGGGTCTGAACGAAACCGAAGGCACCTTATACCTCGTATATCCGAACAATCAACAATACGTGTAACAACCCGGAATTTTAGGGGCAATTTAAAATTTTTATTTTAGAAATTTTAATGGATTTTTAATATTTAAAATAATTTATTTTAAATAATAACGACTAAAAATTTATTTTAAAACGAATAAATTTAATTTAATTATAAAAGGAGTTAGAAACAGCGCTGCAATTTGAAAATTTGATTTCAGACTTTAACAGAATATACAAGATTCATTTTAAATCAGAATTGAGCGAAACAAGAAATATTTAAATCTGTTTAATCATATCTTTCTAACGAATCTGAAAAATTGAAATTTCACTTTGAAAATAGAAAGTTATGCCCAGTTTAAAATTTAAAAAAGTCGTTGTAAAATTTATATATTTTTTATTATATTAAATAGCCCTTGAAAAAAGTCATTTTGCAAATGACCTCGGTTTTCGACGAAACAACTTTTGTTGGAACAGGAATATGAAATTATTGTTAAATTTAATTTTCCAGAATTTTTCGAATAATATGTGAGCATGGCGAAAGAAAATGTGTTTTGTCAGTTTCAGTCAAGTCGGATCGACTTGAAAATGACCATTTTTCAAACGGTCTCAGAATTCGATGAAATTTGTCTTGTTAGAACCGTATCGTCAAAACATAACTAGAAATAATTTTTCTGTAATTTTTAAAGTCCGTATGTGGCCCCGGTAATTTAAAATGTACGTTTAAATTTGATATATAAATGATTTATAATTTAATTTAAAGGAAATCATATCGTAACAGCCAAATTGGGTTACGAAACATATTCCATTGTGTCCGGAATGGGGGTATTTAGCTGGGGGCGACACTCGTTGGGTTTAATTTGGAGTTCAGGACGATATACTAATAATTCTTGAATTAATAAATTAAATAAATAAGAAAATACACGTATAAATACGCTATACCATACGAACCCTAATTCCTATTTCTTCCAGCCGCCATATTCATAAAGCAATGGCCATAAAGATCCGAAATTAAAACCTTAATCAATCCCAAACCACACCAAATTAAACTTCAACCCGCATATCAAATTGAAAGGCTAGGAGAGGCCGTCAAATTGGTACGGCTATGATCGCCGTTGGCGAACTTGGGTGGCTGGAATTTGCAAGCAAAGAGGCGGACTTTGAGGTGGTTTTGAGGACAAATGGGTCTACCGAGTTGGAGCCGGTCGCCGGCGTAGGAGGAGCTGGAGGAGGGCTTCGAAGTGGCGTTTTCGTATCGGGTTCCAGTGTCCGGTATGGCGAGCGGTTTTGAACCCTAGGGCTGGGTGTTGGGTTCGGTTGATTTCAGAATCTTGGGCGTGAACCAGAAGAAGGAGAGAGAGATTAACATGAGTAATTAGTTTAAGTTTTTAATTAATTATCCAATTAATGTTAATCAATCTTTAAAAATTCATATCTCTTTCATACGAGGTCCGTTTTGCAAACCGTCAGTTGCGTTGGAATCACAACAGCGAGCACTACGTCATGGAGAAGACTAGAGTTGAAACTAAGCATATTAGATTTTGATCAAAATCCAGATCCTAGTTATTCAGAATTAAAAGCTATCAGTGAGATTTCTATTTTAATAATTAATTAAAATTTAATTATTATTCACTATTTGAAAACCCATGTATAAATGTTTATCAAGTCTGATCTGTGATGTTTGTAACTGAAATTTATTGATCGTTGATGCTCATGTGTGTTAGATCTGAATCTAGAATGAAGGTTTTCTTATTTGAATCTATAATTCATATGTGTTTCATCATTTATTTAGATATAGAACATGGTCTGTTCAGATTTAGATTAACAAGAAAAATATCACTTTTATTATTAACATGACATCGGTTGTTAAGTTTATGTTAACAATAAAGATCTTACTTTTATTATCAACATGAAACATCGTTCTGTTAAATTTAGATAAGACAAAATATCATTTTTGATTAGAATTTGTAATGAAAATAAAAACAACATTTTATTTGAAATGTGTTATTGCAAATTAAGATGACACTTTTGACTAGAAATTTGTTAGAAAATTCATTTTTGTCACTTTAGAGAAATGAATTAGTAAATACATTCATTTTGTCACTTTTAAAAGAAGGGAAATAAAATGAAACATTTTTGTTATTAAATAAGGATTTTACAAAAATCACATTTTTGTCATTTTATAAGGATTATATAAAAATAATACTTTTGTCGAAACATGATTTTTGGAATAAGAATAACATTCTTGTCAAACAAAATTATTGAGATAAAATAACATTTTTTGTGTTAACATGTTAGTGAACTAGAAATGTATATTTTTATAAATTAAAAAGGATGAATGCGAAATACTCATTTTTGCAAATTAAAAAGAATGAATGTGAAATACTCATTTTTGCAAATTAAAAAGAATTAATGTGAAATGCTCGTTTTTGTTAAATGTAAAAGAATGAAATAAAAACATTCATTTTTGCCGAATGTAATAGAATGAGAATAGAAACATTCATTTTATCATTTAAAAAGAATGAGATCAAAATATAGTCATTTTGTCATTTTAAAGGAATAAGATAAAGATATTCATTTTGGTTATTTAAAAATGAATAAGACCAAAATATACATTTTTGGCACTGAAAATGAATAAACCAAAAATGTACATTTTTGGTCATCAAAAAGAAATAAATAAAAATGATTAAACCAAAAATGTACATTTTTGGTCATAAAAAAGAATTAAACAAAAATGTACTTTTTGTTCATATTAAAAGGATGTAATAAGAATATACATTTATGTGTTAAAACCTGTTAGTGAAGAAAAACTACATTTTGTGTTAAAACCTGTTAGAGAAATAGGTATAACATTTTGTTCATTAATTAGGATTACACCAAAATAATCATTTTTGGTCATTAAAAAGAATTTAACCAAAATAATCATTTTTGGCCATTGAAAAGGATTACACCAAAATATTTGTTTTTGGTCTTTTAAAAAGATTAGTTATAAATATACATTTTTGTATATTTAAAAGGATTAGTTAAAAATATATACATTTTTGTTTATAAAAAAAATGTCATTTAGTGTAAATATATACATCAGGATTATATTCATAATGAACATATATCATTCTAATGTAAATGCATACATTAGAATTTACATGCAAAACAACAATGACATATATGTTAATTATAAGATGTCATTTATGTTCATTTTTAAATGTCATTTAAAAGAATTAAAATATTACATTTTTATGTAATGTTGCTTTCATAAGAAGGAATAGAATTAAAGGATTATATTTTATTGTAACATTGTTGATAATAAAAAGAATTGAATTTAAAGACTAGATTTTTTTGTCATTTGTTCACAGTAAAAAGAATTGAAATATATGTATATGATGTTGAAATGTTTGATGTGTTAAATATAATGTTAGTATATTCAAACTGGATATTACACTTCCATTTACAAGTCATCCGACTTGTTTATGTGATTGGGACGATAGTTTTTACACATCGCCCAAGTGCACAAATAATTTATTATTTGTTTGTTGGATGAAACCTCACATAGGTATTGGGATGATATTTGACAGAAACTAATACCAATATTTAGTTGTAGAATCCACTCTGATCGTTATTTGGATGTTTGACATTATTTACCAAGATGGTTGATTTCATGCAATATATGGTTGTTGGTTGAGTCACATTCCAATAAAGAATATTCTAGAAAAGGATATTTTAGAAAATATCTTAGAAAAAGAATATATTTTAGGAAAATATATTTTTATTGAAATGAACTAGTTATTAACTAGAATAAATCATTAAATTTAGATTTAATGAAGTTTTCCAATTTGCTAATATTTAATTGGAATTAAATTAAATTGGATTTTGGGTTTGTTGTGAATAGTGTCTTAATAACACTGTTCTTAAACCCTGTATGAAAAGAATAATCTTTTAATTTAGATTATTAAAAGTTTCAATTACATTTAGTGATTGAAATAAGATGAAATGTGAGTTGGGTTTATTGTGAACTTTGTTATTAAGCGACATTTGTTCTTTAACTCAGCTGACAGTGAAAAGATATGATTTGGAATTTATAAATCTTTATTTAAAATTTAAATGGGAATTTTCCAAAAGTAAAGTTTTCCAATTTAATATATTAAATTGGAATTGGATGGAATTCGAATTTATAATAACCGAGGTAAACTTCTGTAAAAGAAGACCGATACTACATATGGAATTTAAGAGGCTTTGCCGTTGTTCCATTCATATTATTGATCGGATACAGAAATTTATAACAATTATATATATTGATTCGATTCCTGTGAAGATTTCATATTTTGTGGGAGATGATTTTGGGTTTACCGTGAGCTGTGTTTTAAAATGACATTAGTTCTTTAACCGAGTTAAAGATAAGATTAATTTCTTAAATTTAAATAATCATTGAATAGTGATTTTTGATATTTAAAACCAAATTGGGGTTTTAATAAATCTTTAAAAGAAAGATTTAACAATAAATTTGAAGAATTTATCTTTGATAAGATAATGTGAATATATTATTTAAAAGAATATTTTGAATTGGAATGAGGCGTTGGATGTGTTTTATACAGCACTTGATTTTTAATTATTAAAATACGCAAGTTATTCGGAAACACCGGGTGTAACCCATTCCGAATAATTACTACGACGATGAAGAGTCGAAGTTGAAGACGGTGATTGAAGACCGATAATCTTCACATCGGATGGATGTGTTGCTACTGAGACCCATTATGGGAGTAGCTACCTTGAAGGGGCTTCAGTCGTAGCTGTACAGACGTATTGTTGACTGTCCGGATATGCGAGGACCTCTCAGGTGTCTCCGGTTTCGTTCAAACCCAGAACGGACTTGTAAATGGAAGCGTGTCTGACATTGGATTTCGTTCCATGTGAATTAAATTGATTTTTATTAATGTATATCTGATTGGTGGTGGAGAATTTATTCTCTGCTTAACACCCTGGTATATATTAATAATGATTGATCGCATGGCGTGAATTATCAATGTGACACGCCAAGATGCAAATGATCAAGGCTTTTGTTGAAAAGCAGGGCCTTGTGGGATTATCAAAGTATAGCCTATCATGGCATAGCTTTGTGTATAGCGTGACTTCGCGAGCCTCACACCCCGGTACGAGTCAAAAAGGGGATATGGACCATAAGGAGTGCACACGTTTCTTTCTAACTAAAGGTAGTGTCAGTGCTTAAACTGGCTGGCATTTTACTTATGTGAATGATGGATTTTGAGGTGCCTCGGATTTATAGGCCGTTAGTGGTCATACTATAGGTTCAAAGGAACCGGGAAACGTGTGTTCAGGAATTGCCAATCCACTACCGTTAGGTGGGGACCGGCCCTACCGCATCCAAGGGTTGCCCATAGGTGTGATCCTGAGGCATTTGCTAGAGTGTCTCGAATCGGAGAGGAGCTTGGCCCTAGCCTCGACTCATGATGGAAATCCAATTTCAAATACGACCTTGCGGTTTTGAATGTAGAACTAGTATGGCGACATGATATATGGTACCCATGCCATCTATGATTGATACATTATGATTGAAATGTTTTTATTAGAACATATACACACTAATATTAAATCCATTTTATCGTATGCGGCATCTTTTGACCATTATAAGGTAAAACCCTATCCTCCGGTTTGCGTGCATTGTGTGATGGGACTTGGGTCTTATAATGGTCTCATTTTTCTAAAAAGCATTGCGTTGTTTAACGATTTACTTTATTTTATGCACTGGCAATCGAATGGAGTAAACCCGTTCTGCGTTAGCGGCGTGGTCCTGTGATTAGCCTTATTATTAGATAAGTTAAGTTACGATTTTTCATACCAGTCCTATGACCGACCTGTAGTTTGTTTCAATGGCAAACTCGGGTGCCCATATTTTCCACACGGGCAATCGAGTAGCTTTTTGCAGATATATTTACAGGATCCTGGTCTACAGCTAAAGCGATATTCGGAAAGCTCTGTATCCGTGTATTCCTTTCAGTTGTTCATTTGTATCATTTTTCCGCTGCTATTTTAATGTAATTTAAATCTCTGATATTATTGTATTTCTATTATGTAATAAGTATTCATACTCTGTTATATTCTTGTACTCTGATGTAATTGTTGTAATCAGCAATAAAAATGTTCTTCAGTTTGTATTCTGATGTGTGTTGTTCTCAAAGCAATCCGGACTTTCCTTTACCGGGAAGTTTGGGTCGTTTCAATACGTCCGGACAACTAGCACTTTAACCCTTTCCTGGGAGCAAATCAGTCTAGGGCATTAGTAGTCCTCATCCATTCGATGTGAAGATCGACGGTCTTCAACCACTGTCTTCATGTTTGACTTTTGATCGTCATAGTAATTATTCAGAATGGGTAAAACCCGGTCTTTCCGAATAACTCGCGTATTTTATAATCAAAAATCAAGTGCTATATAAACACATCATACACCACATTCCAACTTAGAAAATTCTTTTAATAAAATATTCACATTTTTAGGGAAATGTTCCCATTAATTTTATCAAAGATAAGTTCTTTTGAATTTAATCTATTAATCATTTCATTATCCCAATCTATTTCAATCTAATTAGGAATTCATAAAACGCAAGTTTGTTTTTAATCTCAAAAATCAATACTTAATGATTATTCAAATTTTAAAAATTAATCTTATCTTTAACTGGGTTAAAGAACTAATGTCATTTAAAACACAGTTCACAATAAACCCAAAATCATCTTTCATTAAATATGAAATTTTCACAGGAATCAAATCAATATATAATCGATATAAATTTCCGTATCCGACCAATAATATAAATGGAATAACGACAAATCCTTTTAGATTCCGTATATCATAACAGTCTTCTTTTACAAAATCTCATCTCGGTTATTACTAAATCGAATTCCATTCGATTGCAATTTAATGTATTAATTGGAAAACTTCACTTTGGAAAATTTCCATTTAAATTTTAATAAAAGATTTATAAGTCCAAATTATATTTTCACTGTTAAATGGGGTTAAAGAACAAATGTCATTTAAAACACCATTCACGATAAACCCAATTCACATATCATTTTTTTCCAATTACTAAATATAATTGGGAACTCAATAATCTTAATTAAAATATTTATTCTTTTCACACGGGGTTTAAGAACAGTGTTATTTAAGACACCATTCATGACAAACCCAAAATCCAATTCATTTTATTTAACTCCAATTAAGTATAAATTAGTTGAAAAAGATAATAACCCGTTCATTTTGATAAAAATATATTTTTATCTTTACATATATTGAATTTTTCACTTAAAATCTTTTTAATCATTTATTATGATTTTACATAATATTTCCATATTTTTAATAATTTTATTAAGGCCCGTACGGTCGGTTTCCAATAACGGCCACCGAACTGCATCCATAACGACCTTTCCTGAAATTGATTTGGACATAATTCCAAATTAAACCATTAGATTTCAAAACTCTTATATTGATTAGAAATCTCTTTTTGATACGAACCCAATGCTTTCGGTTTTAGGAGAATCTAACGGTCGGATTTCCCATTACGTCGATTTGAAGTTAATGGTTGAAATTCGCGAACGGTCGCTGTGCGGCGCGTTCTATTCATGCCATTATATATATATATATATCATTGATTTCTATTTAAAATGTTTCATAAAATATTCATAAATTCATTTTAAGACGATTTTAACTTCATTTTCAATTTTTAATAAAAAATAAATATTCTATATTTTTATCATATTAAAATAATATTTTTTCAAAATATTATATTTTGAAAGCACTTCTCTTTTTATAATCATTTCAAAATGAGATAAATCGATCGATAAGCCCGTTCAGGTTAAAAATAGCGTTTCTACATAATATGGCTTCATCTATCAATATTTTGTGTCCATCCAAATATAAACATAAAAATCATAATTTTAATCTTCATTAAATTTACATAAAAATATTCGTTATTGGAAAATATTCTTTATTTTAAAAGAAATATTTTTTTTAATTTATAATGTTCTTTATATTAAATATATTCTTTATTTTAAAAGAAATTCTAAATCGGAATGCGACTCAATCAATTACCATATAATTTCAGTTATATGGACTTTAAATGTAACACCCCACCTCCGCTAGGGTCACTCACAAAGGGAATGCACTAGTTTTGGTGGAGTATTATCTAGGTTAACATGCACAGAGATATCACAAGGCAGAACATAAATAAAGCAGCGGTAGAAATTAAAAACCAACTTTTTATTACTTTTCAAGAAAGAGTCAAAAACCTCATATATCCAAGATACAAATTATTCCATTACATCAAGTTTCAAAGAAGCATAAACTTAAGATAACCAAAAGTAAAATATTCCCCATAAATAGCAGAAGCAGCCATAGCACAGCTCAAGACCAAACCATACATGAGCTGTTAGAAAGCAAGCCAAATCCAAACTAAGAGCTAGTGTTTCCTCCCTGAGAACCTGGGGGGAAAACGAAAGAAAAAGGGTCGAAAGAAAAAGGGTTAGTCATAAAGACTGGTAAGCCCTAGTGACTTTCAGCATGAAAACTAGTAAAGGTAACATGATATGTGCAAACTGGAATTAAACATAAGGATGATAACAGAACTGGTAGGATAATTAAGATAACAAGATAAGTCAAGTCTAGCATCGCATGCTCAAGGTTTGCTGCACCATCTGTACTAGTGTTCTAACCCATGTCAAGTATTAGTCATGAAATGATCCCTGGGCCCAGTATCATGAAGTGACCCATTACGGGGTCCTACGGTACGATCTACTAATCGATCGGCTCCCTAAAAGTCCTAGCTCGTTATGTGTATGTGTCATACGGCCCTATCCAGAAATGTAGTTACCTGTGCTAGGTCCACCATAGGGTGTATCAAGTCCTCTGGTGCCAACCACCCATGAATCAAGCACGCACAGTGTAAATCTATGGGTACCCAATGCCTGCTTTTTCAACTCCGGACTACGTGCACGACCATAGCCCGCCTGAACCTACAATGGCGCACCAACTCAGCCGTCGTTCTGGTCGCTTACAATCAGCCCAGTAATCGTGCCCCACCCTGCCTAGTCCTTGGGTATCGTGATACATCTAAGTGGGTTACTGCTGAAAAGGTCCGCGCAACTAGGGTTTCTAATGGTTTAAGTGTTGTCATTCAAATTCGTGACTTAACCATATCCAGATCGCGTATCAAGTTGGTTAAGTGTGTTCAAGAAGTTCATGAATTAACCCTATCAATTCATCGTGTCAAGTTGGTTAAGCATATTCAAGTGGTTCATGAATTAACCCTATCATGTGGCACTAATTTATTAGTGCACGCCAACCTCTCACATTAGACTAACTGTTGTGGTTACTGGATTAGTCGGGCGGTTCCGGGCAGATTTACACCACAACATAGTCTAACCTCGGATTTTTACGTGCGATATGACCAACTACCCACATTGGATCCTATTGTTTTCAGCCATTAAATTTGTCGGGCGGTTCCGGGCAGATTTACACTGCAAACTCAACCCAACCTCGAGTTGGCCATTTTCAAGTTTATCTAATTGTCATGCCCACGTTCAAGTTTTCATGTCTAGATTCATGTCAAGTTTTTAGGTCATGTTTCATGTTAAATCGTGTCAAGTTCATGTCCATATTCAGGTTCAAGTCATAACAATGTTCATGTTCAAGTTTAAAGCTAATTTATGTTTTACCTAGTCTACCCAAATCATTTTCCCATCGCACGTAAGTTCGAATCAATACAAATAAATCTAATTAGGGAATAACGTAAAAAGGAACGGGTATAAGGTGGCAAAAGTGAATACTAACATAGCAAAGTATGACTTGAAATAAAAGATTAAAACATTACTGGCATATGGAATATTGGCCTCAAACATAAGGATTCCAATTCTAGCAAAATAAGGTACTAGTCAAGATAACAGTTGTCATAAGGTGATAGTATAGTCATGGTTACGATTGACATAAGGTGATAGTATAGTCATGGTAATGATTGACATAAGGTGATAGTCATAAACTTGTGACTAATAGCAGATTCAACATGATAATATGAGGGGTTTCTCTTTTTGATTTACAATATGAATAGGCCCCAAATCAATGTCATAATAATATCCAAGAGTCAAGATCCAAGACGAACAAGAATGGATGTAAAACAGTCATCATACATAGGTCCAATTTCGATTTACAACATATTCATATTACATTTGCAGTTTAAATCTGAAAATAACTGGGGCTTACAGATCGTGGTTCGAGAATTAGAAAAAGAGAGTCGATGTTGAATCTTTATATGCTTAGTCATGTCCTAATAGAAGTCCCCAAATCAGCAATTCCCTTAACGCAGTCTCAACGTAGAAGAAGCGGTCCCTCTCTGAAACTTTTCAACCAGAATTAGAGCAGCATAAAGTCAGAAAGAATTTTGTGTAGAGAGGCTGGTGTTAGGGGCTGTATTTATAGGGTCAGGTCAACGAATGTGGACAGAAACGAGGCCAAATACATCAAAGTGAATCCAGCTTAAGAAATGGGCTCAGGCACCAGGTCGACACTATGGTCGACCTGGTCCTGGGTAGGTCGACTACGTAGTCGACCCCCAGGTCGACCTGGTCCTGGGCGGGAAATTGCCCGCCTAGTCCATTCTGAGGTTCGAAATTCGAATTTTGAATTTTGAATTCGAATTGAACTGTTTTTGAACCCAAAATCTTCTGAAAACTTCAAATGGTCATAACTTGGTCATACGGACTCCGATTTTTGAAAACTCGGACTCGTTTTCAAGAAGAATTTTGAGACGAACACAATGGCGCAACCCGTTTCCCTTGATTCTTATTTTAAAAATTAATTCTGCCTGGATTTACGGTTATTACACGTTATAAAAACACGGGTTGTTACATTCTCCCTCCTTAAAGGATTTCGTCCCCGAAATCTCTAAGTTAGGGAGGATGTGTCCTACCATCCATCATCCATCTACTCAAAGCATCATTCACAGGCAACCATTGTGCTTAAAAGATTTCTAGTGTTGTATGCACATATTCAGTAAGTGTGTGTATATGTACTTATCTAATGCAAAAGATCAGGTGGTTACTGATTCAGTAAACCTCCTTAATGCAAAATATGTTAGTGTCATGAATCCAACATGTATGCAAATTCCTAGCATAGTTCATAATCTCTACATGAGTGCACCAACATTTATCCATATGCAACATCCAAGTGATAGCATAACAAGTTCCATCCATGTACAAGTATAAGCACTCATGCATCTGCAACATGAAAATGTGACTGAGCCGTTCTAGTGCCTAATGTGTGTCATGCATCCACTAGCAACCACTTGCAACCACTTGCAACCATTTGAAAACATCAACCATAACATGTTTCAATCACATGTTTACATCCATATGGTTCTACCTAAGGTTCTCAAGATAAGATCGAGAAGATAACAAGACAAACGTAGATATTAGAAGCATGATAGGAAAAGGTTTTCAAGGAAAAAGAGATCGAAAATGTACCCTCAAAAAGAAATGGGTAAAGAGCGCGTATCTTCTCTTCGGTTTCCTAAGTTGCATCTTCTTGGGATTCACTCCACTGCACTTTAACTAGCTTGACTTCTCGATTCCTTAGCTTCTTAATCTCCGTTCCTAAGATACGAATCGGAACCCGCCTCATTGTTGCTCTTTTTTCCACTTCTACGTATTCTAGGATGCTTGGCTCAACCACTTCGGCTGAATCATGCAACCACTTCTGGAGATGCGAGACGTGAAAGACATTGTGCACCCCAGCTAGCTTCTCGGGTAAGTCTACCGTATAGGCCATCCGTCCAATCCTCTCGGTGATGGGGAACGGTCCTACGAACCTTGGTGCTAGCTTTCCGACTGCTCCAAAATGAACTACATTGCGTAATGGAGAAACTTTTATAAAGACCATATCTCTGACTTCGAACTCTAGGTCTGTCCTTCTCTGGTCCGCATAAGATTTCTGTCTATCTTGGGCCGTTTTCATCCGTCTTCGTATCAGCTCAATCTTCTCAGACGTGTCTCTTATCATATCAGGGCCAAGTATAAGCCTGTTTATCGTCTCCCACCAATAAGTTGGCGACTTGCACGGTCTTCCATACAGGGCTTCGAACGGTGCCATTCCGATGCTAGCTTGGTAACTGTTATTATATGCAAACTCCACAAGAGGAAGATGGTCTTCCCAAGTACCACCAAAGTCAAGAATGCATAGCCTCAAGAGATCTTCTAGTACCCTATTTACCCTTTCGGTTTGTCCATCCGTCTATGGGTGATAGGTCATTCTCAAGTTCAGTCGTGTACCCATTGATTCTTGCAGGCTATTCCAGAACTGGCTAGTGAAAATCGGGTCACGATCACTAACTATACTAGAAGGAACTCCATGCAACCGTACTATCTCTCGAAGGTAAATAGACGCTAGCCCTGATGCGGTCCTCTTGCTCTTCACTGGAATGAAGTGAGCACTTTTCGTGAGTCTATCAACTATGACCCATATGCTAGTATTTCCCTTCCTTGACCCAGGCAGTCCATCCACGAAATCCATCGAGATACTCTCCCATTTCCATTGTGGAACTTCCAAGGGATGTAATAACCCACCAGGCTTCTTCGACTCGGCCTTTACTTGTTGGCACACCATGCGCTTCGAAACGAACTCTGCCACATCCTTTTTCATTCCAGCCCAAAAGAAAATGCGTTTCATATCCCTGTACATCTTATCCCCTCCAGGATGTATAGTCATCTTTGAGTGATGTGCCTCTTCGAGAACTTTCCTTATTAGGTCTCTCACTTGTGGGACACATAGCCTTCCATCGCGCCTTAGCCATCCCTTGTCATCTATGGCATACCTACTGAGGTGACTTGACGTCTCACCACTATCAGCTTATTCATGATTTCAACTATCTGTGGGTCTTCCTTCTATGAAGTCCCTACTTGATCTAGAAGTGTAGGTCTTAACTCAAGAGGTGCTAACGTAGCAGTCAATGACTCAACAGCAAGTGTAAAATCAAAGGTTGCTATAAACTCAAGGCTTTTCCTTTCAACAAACAAGGGGCTCAAAGTCTACCTCTTTCTACTTAGCGCGTCTGCTACCACATTACCCTTGCCAGGGGTATAAGCTATATCGAAGTCATATGATGCCAAGAACTCCATCCACACCTATTGTCTCAGATTCAAATCTTCCTATGAGAAGAGGTACTTAAGCGATTTGTGGCTGGTATACAGCTCGAACCTCTCCCCTAGAAGATAATGGCGCCAAGCTTTAAGTGCAAAAATAATCGCGGCCAAATCCAAGTCATGCGTGGGATAGTTTTTCTCATGAACTTTAAGTTGTCTGCCCCCGTAGCATATTACTCTTCCTTCTTGCATTAGGACAGCGCCTAACCCCGTGCCGCACGCATCTGTGTACACGTTAAACATCTTACCTCCATCGGGTAATGCCAAAACTGGAGCTGTGGTGAGGGCTCTCTTAAGTCTCTGAAAAGCAGCGTCACACTCTAGGTCCCATGCAAAAGCTAGGTTCTTCTTTGTTAACTTAGTAAGAGGGGCTGAAATCTTAGCGAAGTCCTTAATGAACTTCCTGTAGTAGCCCGCCAAACCGAGAAAGCTCCTCACCTCCGTTGCATTCTTAGGAATTTTCCAGTCTTGTACCGCAACTACCTTTGCGGGGTCCACGGCTATGCCTTGCTTAGAAACTACATGTACAAGGAACCGAACTTCCTTCCTCCAAAAATGGCATTTGGAGAACTTAGCCTTTAACTGGTGTGCTCTAAGTGTTTCCATGACCTCCTTGAGGTGTCTAGCATGCTCTTCTTCATCTTTTGAGAAGATCAAAATATCATCCACGAAAACTACCACAAACTTGTTAAACACCCTGCTCATCAAATCTACAAAGTACGCGGGTGCATTCATTAACCCAAATGGCATGACGAGCCATTCGAAGAACCCATCTGGAGTCCTAATCGCAGTTTTGTCAATGCTATCCTCAGCCACCCTAAGCTGATGGAATCCTGTGGCTAGATCGAGTTGAGAGAAAACAGATGCTCCCACAAGCTGGTCAAACAAATCATCGATTCTTGGTAGTGGGTGCCTATTCTTCTTTGTCAGCTTGTTTAACTCACGATAGTCTACGCACAGACGAAGCGATCCATCCGCCTTAGTAGCGAATACCACCAGAGCACCCCATTCAGAAATGCTTCGCCTTATGAAATTTTTCTCAAGCAACTCGTTAATTTGTTTACTGAGCTCTTTTCTTTCTCGCGGGGCCATGGGCCTAACGGGCTATGAAACTGGCTTGGCATTATCAACAAGATAAATTTGGAAGTCTATCTCGTGTTTAGGAGGTGATCCCCTCACTTCATCAAAGACATCTGGATATTCTCGTACCACTCTTACAGATTGCAAATTATCGACGGACGAGTCAAGGGATTCAAGATAACACAACATGACCGGACCCTTAGGGTTACAAGAAATTTCAAGGGTATTTCCGAGGCGAGTCATGAGCCCCACTACCCTTCGTTCACTATCAAGAATGGCTCCATAATCGGACAGCCAATCCATACCAAGGATCCAATCGTATCCCATAAATCCAAGAACATAAGCATTACACGTGAATTCTACGCTTAAGATAGAGATCCGCAAATCCATACACATCATAGGTAAATGGGCGGAGCCCCCAATTGGATTTGAAACTATAACAGGATCCTCAACCAGACTAGTACTTAGGTGCAGATTTTCAATAATATCAGAGGAAATAAAAGTATGCGATGCGCCAGAGTCAAATAAGGTTCAAACAGGAAAGTCAGAAATGTAAAAAAGGCTTTCTACAGAAATATTACTACCTCGGTCAACAGCTGGAGTGGTGTTGAGAGCATGCAACTGCCCTCCAGAAGGTCCTGCTCGCTGGGTCTGCCCTTGCCCCTGCCCGTGCTTCTTAGGGCAGTCCTTGTTGATGTGTCCAGTATCTCCACAATGAAAGCATTCACCCAACTTCCTCTTCTTCTTTCTACAGTCTTTAGCTAGATGTCCAGTAATACCACAGAATTTGCACTTCCTCGTCTCACATGATTTGTTGTTGCTCTTGTTATTCTTATTATTCTTGTTGTTCCCCTTCTTGAAGTCAGCTTTCTTATTCTGAGTCTCATTAAGCTTAACCTCCTTCTTCCTATTCTTGTCTTCCTCATGAAGTAGAGCCATATCCACCAAGCTTTCAAAGGTCGCCCCATGGGTATATGAGTTAGGGCCAAGCTGTGTAGTGGCTCGTTCAATCCTCGAGCAAAGCGTGCAGCCTTTTTCTGGGCTATGTTGACCAAATCCAAACCGAACCGAGCAAGCTGATTAAACTTATTCACGTACTCCCTCACAGACATATCCCCTTGCTTGAGTGCTAGCAACCTCTCCATCTGAAGGTTCTCCTCTGCTGACGATAGGAATTTAAGCCCAAACCTCTCTCTAAAGTTAGCCCAACTCTCAACTGGCCTAGTAGCGTTGGTGACTTCCCACCAAAATACAGCTTCCTCTTTCAACAACCATGCTACCAACTGAACTTTCCTACGGTCATCCATATCAAAGATAATGAACAAGTCTTCTGTCTCCTTTAGCCAGTTTCGTGCCTCAACAAAGGTTTCAGTTCCAACGAAGATCTTGCCGCCCATGGCTTTAAAGTCTTTGCATATTTTGGCAAATGCGGTACCAGGAAGAGGAGGAACCGCGGACACTGGGGGAGAAGGAGGAGGGATGTCTGCCGTGCCCGCGTCGTTGGCCCTGGCTTCTAAGTACCTTCGGAACCATCCAGGCATGGGTATTCCCTCAGGAAGGTTAAGATCGGCCATGCTGAAAAACGGTAAGAAAAGATTCAAATGAGGAGACAAAGGAAAGTGCTAATGGCTTTTAGGGAATAGCCTTTTTAAACATAAAACTTTTCTTGAAAAATGCTTCTTTATAAATGGTTTTGAAAATAGTTTCAGAAAGTTTTTTAAAACTTTTTGCCCAGCCTGGTAACCAACCTGGCTCTGATACCAAATGTAACACCCCACCTCCGCTAGGGTCACTCACAAAGGGAATGCACTAGTTTTGGTGGAGTATTATCAACGTAAACATGCATAGAGATATCACAAGGCAGAACATAAATAAAGCAGCGGTAGAAATTAAAAACCAACTTTTTATTACTTTTCAAGAAAGAGTCAAAAACCTCATATATCCAAGATACAAATTATTCCATTACATCAAGTTTCAAAGACGCATAAACTTAAGATAACCAAAAGTAAAATATTCCCCATAAATAGCAGAAGCAACCATAGCACAGCTCAAGACCAAACCGTACATGAGCTGTCAGAAATCAAGCCAAATCCAAACTAAGAGCTAGTGTTTCCTCCCTGAGACCCTGGGGGGGAAACGAAAGAAAAAGGGTCAGTCATAAAGACTGGTAAGCCCTAGTGACTTTCAGCATGAAAACTAGTAAAGGTAACATGATATGTGAAAACTGGAATTAAACATAAGGATGATAACAGAACTGGTAGGATAATTAAGATAACAAGATAAGTCAAGTCTAGCGTCGCATGTTCAAGGTTCGTTGCACCATCTGTACTAGTGTTCTAACCCATGTCAAGTATTAATCATGAAATGATCCCTGGGCCCAGTATCATGAAGTGACCCATTACGGGGTCCTATGGTTCGTTGCACCATCATGTACAAGTCCTAGCTCGTCATGTGTCTGTGTCATATGGCCCTATCCAGAAATGTAGTTACCTGTGCTAGGTCCACCATAGGGTGTATCAAGTCCTATGGTGCCAACCACCGACACGAATCAAGAACGCACAGTGTAAATCTACGGGTTCCCAATGCCAGCTTTTTAAACTCCGGACTACGTGCACGACCACAACCCGCCTGCACCTACAATGGCGCACCTACTCAGCCGTCGTTCTGGTCGCTTACAATCAGCCCAGTAATAGTGCCCCACCCTGCCAATCCCAGGGTATCGTGATACATCTAAGTGGGTTACTGCTGAAAAGGACCGCGCAACTAGGGTTTCTAATGGGTTAAGTGTTGTCATTCAAATTCGTGACTTAACTATATCCAGATCGTGTATCAAGTTGGTTAAGTGTGTTCAAGCAGTTCATGACTTAACCCTATCAATTCATCGTGTCAAGTTAGTTAAGTATATTCAAGTGGTTCATGACTTAACCCTATCATGTGGCATTAATTCATTAGTGCACGCCAACCTCTCACATTAGACTAACTATTGTGGTTACTAGATTTGCCGAGCGGTTCCGGGCAGATTTACACCACTACATAGTCTAACCTCGGGTTTTTACGTGCGATATGACCAACTACCCACGTTGGATCCTATTGTTTGCAGCCACTGGATTTGCCGGGTGGTTCCGGGCAGATTTACACTGCAAACTCAACCCAACCTCGAGTTGGCCATTTTCAAGTTTATCTAATTGTCATGCCCACGTTCAAGTTTTCATGTCTAGATTCATGTCAAGTTTTCAGGTTATGTTTCATGTCAAATCGTGTCAAGTTCATGTCCATATTCAGGTTCAAGTCATAACAATGTTCATGTCCAAGTTTAAAACTAATTTATGTTTTACCTAGTCTACCCAAATCGTTTTCCCGTCGCACGTAAGTTCGAATCAATACAAATAAATCTAATTAGGGAATAACATAAAAAGGAACGGGTATAAGGAGGCAAAAGTGATTACTAGAATAGCATAGTATGACTTGAAATAAAATATTAAAACATTACTGGCATGTGGAATATTGGCCTCAAACATAAGGATTCCAATTCTATCAAAATAAGGTACTAGTCAAGATAACAGTTGTCATAAGGTGATAGTATAGTCATGGTAACGATTGACATAAGGTGATAGTATAGTCATGGTAATGATTGACATAAGGTGATAGTCATAAACTTGTGACTAATATCAGATTCAACATGATAATATGAGGGGTTTCTCTTTTTGATTTACAATATGAATAGGCCCCAAATCAATGTCATAATAATATCCAAGAGTCAATATCCAAGATGAACAAGAATGGATGTAAAAAAGTCATCATACATAGGTCCAATTTCAGTTTACAACATATTCATAGTACATTTACAGTTTAAATATGAAAATAACTGGGGCTTACAGATCGTGGTTCGAGAATTAGAAAAAGAGAGTCGATGTTGAATCTTTATATGCTTAGTCAAGTCCCAATAGAAGTCCCCAAATCAGCAATTCCCTTAACGCAGTCTCAACGTAGAAGAAGCAGTCCCTCTCTCAAACTTTTCAACCAGAATTAGAGCAGCATAAAGTCAGAAAGAATTTTGTGTAGAGAGACTGGTGTTAGGGGCTGTATTTATAGGGCCAGGTCAGCGAATGTGGACAGAAACGAGGCTAAATGCATCAAAGTGAATCCAGCTTCAGAAATGGGCTCGGGCACCAGGTCGACCCCCAGGTCGACACTATGGTCGACCTGGTCCTGGGTAGGTCGACTACGTAGTCGACCCCCAGGTCGACCTGGTCCTAGGCGGGAAATTTCCCGCCCAGTCCATTCTGAGGTTTGAAATTCGAATTTTGAATTCGAATTGAACTGTTTTTGAACTGGAAAACTTCTGAAAACTTCGAATGGTCATAACTTGGTCATACAGACTCCGATTTTTGAAAACTCGGACTCATTTCCAAGCAGAATTTAGAGATGAACGCAATGGCGCAACCAGTTTCCCTTGATTCTTATTTTAAAAATTTATTCTGCCTTGATTTATGGTCATTACACGTTATAAAAACACGGGTTGTTACATTATACATCGCATGTATATAACCATAATGATAAATAATCCATAAACAAACCATTCACAACCAGAGTGAAATTTATAATTGTGTGAGCGTCAAAACAAATAAATAATAACGCTCATCATAGACTGTCAATACATTGATTGACATATAACTAAATATTAGGACTAGTGTATGAAAACTGTCATCCCAACACCTGTGTGGGGTTTTCAAGCAACAACAGTTCATCTAATTAAACCATTAGTTAATGAATTAACCAATTTTCACTGCTTAAACTACAAATAAATATTTATAATTAAATTTCAACTGTCATATTAACATTAACATTATAATGAAAGTGTTTTAATCTAGCCCAAATCATATTTTAACTTATAATCAATTTTCTAATAAAATGTCATCTTTATTTCAACATGCCATTTCTAAAAAATGACATTTTCAATTCTAAAATAAATGACATTTCAATTCTAACATAAATGATATTTCAAATCTAACATAAATGACATTTCAAATCTAACATAAAAGACATTTTATATTAATCATGACAATTCTAATAAAAGACATTTTTATTTCATAGCATGATCCCAAACAAAAATGTTATTTTTATTCTAACAAGTCATTTCTAACGAAAATGTTATTTTTATTCTAACATGTCATTTCTAATAAAAATGACATTTTTATTCTAACTTCACATTTTTAACAAAAATGGCATTTTAAATCTAATATAACATTTTAACTAAAATGACAATTGTATTCAAATGAAACCTTTTACCACAAAATGTGATTTTTATTCGAATGCAACCTTTTATAACAAAATATGATTTCATTTCTAATGCAACTTTGGATAACAAAATGCGGTTCCATTTCTAGTGCAACATTTTTATAACAAAATGTTATTTCTTTTATAATGCAACATTTTTATACAAAAATGTTATTTCTTTTCTAATGTAACATTTTATACAAAAATGTTATTTTATTTCTAATGCAATATTTCATAACAAAAATGTTATTTTCTTCTAATATGACATATTTTACTAAAATGACATTTTTAATCTAAGTTAACATTTCTAATAGAAATGCCATTTTTAATCCAATTAACACTTTATGACAAAATGTCTTTTTTAATCTATAGCAACATTTTATAACTAAATAACAAATTTAGTCTAATGCAACATTTTATATCAAAATGTCATTTTTAATCTATGGGAACATTTTATAAACAAAATGTCATATCTAAGGGAACATTTTATATCAAAATCTTATTTTTAATCTAAGGTACATTTTATAACCAAAATGACGTTTTTAACCTAAGGTACATTTTATAACCAAAATGGTATTTTTGTCTATTGTGACATTTTATAACAAAAATGTTATTTTTATTATCATAACATATTTCTAACAAAATGATCTTTTATTCGAATATAACAATATTTTATTTTATCCTGACATTGTCTAATGTAATGATATTTTAATTCACAACTTGATTCTTTTTAACGAATCAAACATACAATGAAAATGTATATGTTTCCTTTTTATCTAAAACAAGATTCTTTTTACTGATTTAACACACGATAAAAAGGTATATATTTATGGTCTATATCTATTGTTTAAAAACATGAATATTTTTATTCTTATAAATATAATAAAATGTATATTTTATTGTATGCAAATTCTAGATCTACACAATTTAAGTCAAATCATTTCAACCATAAACATTCAAATCAATTCTCATACATCACATACATGAATCTTCATAACGAATACATGTAAATTTCACATTATAAATCAACAATCAAAAATTGATTTAAATCAGAAATCTCACAGTGGTATTTTCTGAATTTCCAACAGTCTCCGTTTCAGATCTGGTTTGCACTGGAATGTAGATCTTGATTCAAGGATTCCAACGCTTTTAAAATTTCTAAATTTCGATTTCAAATGAACAAGTTATGACAATTTAAACTTTTGATAATTAAATAAATAATTAAATTAAATTATTAACTAAATTTTCTTTGATTACTTTATTGCCACATCCCCTGTTAATTATGTTTCTTCTTTCTAAAGAGAAACAGAACCCATCGCGACATCTCTGACCGGGAACGCACGCAAATTGGGACCGTCAGACCGACATCACCCACCGACACCAGGTGCGCAATCGCCTAAGCTCCCTCCGACCCGAAGATTGATGAACTCGACGTCCAATCTAGGGCTGAAAAAGGGTATGAACGAACTGAGTTTGAGGTCTAAATCCTCCCAATTTAGTTCACTAGATTAGATCTTGTCCGTATGATTTGAAAGAGCTTAAGACGCTCTTCGATTATCACTTTGATTTCTTGTTTTAATTCACCATGATTTTTGAGAAATTAGAGGATGAAATCCGAACCATTTCGTTCGTTCATATAATATGGCGGTGGCCTATTACTTGAGATTAGGGTTTTAAAGAGTATGGTATTTATAGCCAATATATTTTAATATTGTTTTAATACTTAATTCAAATTTTATTTGTTTATCGTTGTTAACTCCAAATTAAGCACAACGAGAGTTGTCCCTAGCCAAATACCCCCGTTACTGTAATGACCCGAAAAATCCGTACCAATTTGAGCTGACTAATATCCTACACATTCAACTCAAAGTACACAAAAGTTCAGATCTTTAATAGCAGTAAGTTAGAGGATGAGATAGAAAAGATAGAACTAATAGAATAGAAAAAGAAGAAGAACATAAGTGAAACATAATCAGAGTAAACACGATTCTCACAACGGGACGAATAAAATGTACTATATAACATAACTTTGAAATATAAAACTGTAAGGTATATACATACCATTATCAGAGTACAATACATCATATCACAGTGGAAATAATCTCTAATAACTAGCGGTGAAGCTTCCTGCTTTGAGCTCCTCCAAGTGAGTCTGCAAAGCCTGAACACTTGACTGCCCATACAAATTTGGACACCCAAGAGTTTAGGAAAAACACAAACAAAGTAATCCCTGGATCAGTCATGGGATTGGTGTGAGTAAATTCCAACCAAATCGTTTAACTTTGAAAATCCTTTTTGAAACAAAAAGATAATAGTAAGACTAGCCCACACATAAACATGGACGGTTTTTACCATACTATAACACAAATATTTTGATATCAAAATCCAGTGATATTATAATAATGTCTAATCAAATAAATAATCAAATAGCATAACGCTTGCATCTCACGCTCCACATACATAGTATAAAATCAAAAACCGCAGGGCGCTTATTGGAGATTGGATTCCAACTATGATAAGGTATGGGACCACCTCCCGATCAGTGTACTCTAGAGGAGATACAGTGGGGTTCAACAAGAACATCTTGCAACCCGGCCCACACATGGCCGACCACTCATTTCTCCTGAGTGTATCGAATATATTGCCACCTACGATTGGGCCCATATAACCGTTATCTGAAGATATTGAAACGAAAGAATAACAAATGCTTATTTTCTCTAGATGGTGACAATACACCCTAATCGGAATTACCCACATAGCCATGGTGTCTGCCCGATTTTTGTCATTTCCTGGTTGTGAGGCTAAAGGCTACGTTTATCTTTAGAACATCTGATCATCATTCACTTTGAATGCCACATCGTCAAACTCATCAATTCACTAATTGATTCCCAAAAATATCACGGGTATACAAAGCTAAGAGGAACTAATTCCTCTACCACCAGACGTAATACCTTTTAGAGATCAACCTTATGTGATTTGTCAGGTATACTCTGTCAGACACTCGTCCATACAAGTTGTCCTGGGACTGGACAAACAGAAAGCACCTTATGGAACAAAACGACCCTTTCATTTCACTCCGTCTTCAATTATCTTCAGCATAATCTAATTCGCATCGCTTATGCCTATACGGAGTGGGTTTTCGGATGATATATCCAACCGGACTCTCCGTATTGACAACGATGGTCAGAACACTTCGATAGTCGGTTATTTAACTATCAAAGTAAAAACAAACATCCATTCTAATGTATATCTAACATCACACAATTACTGGCCCTTTTTATTTTTAACATTAATTTCCCAGTTTCCTATATCTTCCAAGATATTTTCCAAAAACCTGCTTGCCCTTCACATTTCTTGGAAAACATTTCCAGTTATTTTAACTCTTGTTTTCCCCTGTTTCAAGATATGTGTTATTAATGTTTGAAAACATTCCCCACTTTCCCACATTTCTTATTTGACCTAAAACTAAGGTAAAATGACATAATTTATCATTAATGTTGTTTTTTAATCAATTTTCAAACTCTGAGGATTTCCATTTAATATGGAAAATATACTAAACCTCAATTTATTCGTCTTTATTCCCAACCCAATATAACACTTTTATATTTCTTTGGACAAACATCGTTACTTATTTCTTTAGAATAAGTGGATTCCAAACCAAATTGTTTTCATCCCCTAGGGAATAGTGTTATATATAAAAATCACGCTTAAGCTTGGTCAACAACGTTAATTTATCGTTATAGTTCAAAACTTGCAATACGCTGTATTATTTTCCCCTTTTATAACTAATGCAATGCGCTGTAATATTCCCCCTTTTATAACTTATGCAATACGCTGTAATATTCCATCTTTTATAACTAATGCAATACGCTGTAATATTCCCCCTTTTATAAATAATGTTGTACGCTGCCATATTCCTCTTTATAACTAATCTCAACGTCTCTGTCCGTTACAAACTAATACCATCCCTCGATAATAGTGAAGTCGTTCAAGTTGGGGTATTCTATTTATCTCTCCGACCTTGCTCGATGACGTTCTTATCTTAGGATAGATAAAAGTACGTAACCCTAACTCCTTATTACTTTATAATCCATCAAATCGTATTTCTTTTAAATATGGTTCTATGACGCTATATCCTTAATTTGAAAACTCAGTTGTTTACACTGATTTATGTTGGTCTTTATCTCTTCACTTCATCTTTCTTATATAATTCCATTTAAAACTTCTCTTATCAAAAATCAATACGTTCTTTGTCTTTTGGCAATTTACTATTTATTCGAATTATTATGCTCAATTCAAGTAACATCTCCATACAAACTTAACACTATCTTAAATGAAATCCATTTAAGAACAATTACTTTGATCAAATAGTGTTTAACTTGATCATTTGCTGAAGTAAAACAGTTTACTTCACTATTAATAAACATTACTAATTATACTAGTTCAATAATTATTTAAACTTCATTAATTAAAAAGGTAATTAAGTATTATTAATTTTGATTAATGTATTTCTAAACTATTTTCATTAGATTAATTGAGGACCAATTAATCTAAAAATCAATTTCCAATAACCAGTTGATTTAATCAACTTCAAATCCTCAGTTAATTTGTTAACTGATTTTAATTATTTTTCTTCACTTGATTAATATAATTAATCCAATAATATTCTTTAACCGATTGTCTTTAAAATAATTATGCAATATTTACTCGCAGGATAATTACAGCTTTATAACTTATCAAATAATTGTTTATATTTACTTTATAAAACGAACCATAAAATACCAGTGTATAATAGAACGTCTATTATAATTTAAAACTTTACTTTAATTATAAAAATATAATTTTTTTTAATTAACTTTGTTGATTTTCCTGATGGCCAATCAACTTCTTAACAAAATGATGGGCTTATGGTCAACTGTTGCCATTTTCTTAATCGACATTGTTTATTTATTAAATTAACATAACGTTGAGTTTCCAATTAACATGGTTCAAACAGTGCATATATAAATAATTTGAAACAAACATTACATATAAATTTTTAAGAATCTGGCTGGGTTCCACCAACCGGTTTCCGCATCCACATATGTTAGTCAAACAACTAACACTGATTCCATACTAGGGAATATTATAATTGATGGAATCAGTATCCGGTCGGTGATGTGCACATATGCAACGATATCTAATATTCAACCAATTTAATTGTAATCTACCTAATCGACTATCACACAACATTCACACAACATTAAAATATAATTATAATATTTTAAAATAGATCAGAGTTAGTGAATTTACTCACCTTTGTGTGTTAACCGTTAAATAACGATTTGCGTCAATCGATTAAACCAAACATTCAATTCTGCCATAAATTCAAACATGCTTCAAATTGCTCCAAACTGGCTTCATAGTGTCGCCAGCTTCCTGTGCGATTACAAACTGACGGACCGTTCGTCTCACTGTATTAGTCGGTCCAAACCATATTTGCACAATTTATAAACAGTGCTTTCTTCCCGTAATTTTTAGAAACCGCGTACTCCAGTATTTCTCCATTCGCAGTGACTCCTTACCATTTCCCACCCTTATCAAACTAAAACTCTCGTATTTCTTTTTAAACAAAACTGGGCCTCTCTGTAAATGAACCGGCCCACTACCCATACCACCCGCAAGCATAGCATTTCACCTCACCATCTTCACGTTCTTATGCAAATCTTATCCCTCTTCTTCCATAGTAAACCACTTTCCTCACCTCCACGCCAAATGCTTTGCTCATATTTTTCTTCATGAAAAAGGAATCTAACCTTATCTTTACACTCCGCCACATCTTCATAAGTCATTTCCTACTTCCGCCCCCTTTCAACGTAAACTCCAGCATGAAGAAAACTCCATGCTTTTCCCATAGTAATTCGCACGTACAGTAGCCATCTCCCTGGAAATCTTCACCAATACTGTTGCGTATATATTATTATTATTATAATGTGTATTTCATTTGGGGAAGATCACAACTTACTAAAAGAATTAACATGCTATGTTTTTGCTTAGAGAAGAAAAAGGTTGTATGCGCTTGTGCATTTATATATTTAAATTCCTTGGTGAGCACGTAGTAGATTATATAGTTAGGAAAATGTAACACCCCACACCCGCTAAGGTCACTCACTAAGGGAATGCCTTAACTTCGGTGGAGTATTTTAACTGAATATAGAACAGAAAAATTACAACAAGACAGATATAAATAATACTTGAAAATCTAAAACATCATTTCATTGCAGCAGAAGATACACATGTTTGGTTACAATACCAAAACCAACTAAAACAAGAGTCAAGTACTAAATATCCATCCTGATAAAAACAAAAGTACATAATCCCACTACACAACTAATAGCCATAATAGAAAAGATAAGCTGAGCTTTACATTAACGGTCCAAGCTCCAAAAGATAGATAAAGAAATCTGATCAAAGCCCACTAGTGCTAGGCCCAACCTGAGGACCTGAGGGGGAAAAGATAAAAAAACAACGGGGTCAGACATAAGTCTGAGCGAGTCCTATAACTTTAACAATAAAATCATTAAAGTAATTAGGGTATGATATAAACTTGGTACGGTAATGACTGGGGATAAATGACTACACTAAGCAGCCAACTAGACATAGGACGAACTAAGATATCGGTAAAGACGCATCTACCCACCCAAGGGTAATTACTACACTGCACAACACCAGTCATTCCTAACTTAAAGATTGATCCTACCCAAGGACTTAGAAAATTTAACTAGTAGTTTCATGTACCCCTAGCTGACCACATAGGTGCCGTCTGCCCCAATCTCCACTAGGTGTACCCACTACTCCCCAAGCGATCGGCTCCCTAACGTAGATACTCGTGCTGGCCCCACAGTGGGGTGTATCACTCCCCAAAGTGGCAACCCGATACTATCAACGGTGCACGGCTTATACCTCCACGATGCAACAACGTCCTACCTACCAGCCCGGGTCCACACACGCATATGAAACCCATTGGACTTGCGTTGCCACCGCTAACCCGTTTTGGCCTCTTATAGTCAAGCCCAGTACGCGTGTCCCGTCCTCGACATGGCTCGAGCCCACAAAGATACATATGGGTTACTGGTTGAAATGGGCCCCCACAAGCTACCCACCTAAGCTTGATCCCTCTAGTGTATCCCACTTAACCCTTTAATCATGTTTAATTACATGTTTCCACTTTGGTTAAGTATTCTAATCGTATTTTCTATTGCCACCCAAGGCATTCCACTAGATTTCCACATGCCACCCAAGGCACTTACATGATTTCCACATATCACCCAAGGCACCCACTTAACCCCTCATGCCCCACTACATGCTTATCTGGTTAAGTGTTTCTTAATTGATTAAGAACGTAACCTTTGTAAAGACCTCTCACATTAGACTGTCTTTTATGGCAGCTGGATTTGCCGGTCGGGTCCGGGCAGCCTTACGCCATAACAGAGTCTAACCTCGTGTCTTTACACTTGTCACGTATTTAGTTTATGCCTAAGACCTCTCACATTGGGCCAATCATTTGTAGCCGCTGGATTTGCCGGTCGGGTCCGAGCAGTCTTATGCTACAAAAGGGTCCAACCTCGTGTCTTAGTCGATTAATTACACCAAATTAATCACCCCCGTATTTTGAATTAATTTTCCCTAATTAATTCCAATTTAATGATGTACATAATTGACTCAATTATGTCCATCCACTTATGGTATGCAACATCATACCCATTTCACCACAATTTTGTTAACATGAATATTAACCCCATCGTTCCCCACGTAATACGCTAACATGGAATACTTAAAAGGGAAGATTCATCACAAATACAATGGGTTCAACTTAGCATAACATTAGCATCAACATGGGTTTTAAAGGTGTCAACTTTCATATATGACCATAGCATCAAACCCAACTAGCATAAATAATCAGCCCAAACTTGCATGAATCACATATGTCATAAAGAGGGTAACTTGCATAGATGTTCATGTCATAGACCTATCATAAAGGGATAAACTTGCATACATGTCATAGGTCTAAAAAGGGATGAACTTGCATATGTTACTCATATCATAAAAAGGGGTAAACATGCATATATATGCATGACATACAAAGGGGTAAACTTGCATATGTATGCATATCATACAAAGGTGTAAACTTGCACATGTTACTTGCATTTAATCAAACACCAAACTTGCATAACATGTCATATATGAACTTGCATATAATCTAACACCAAACTTGCATAACATGTCATATATGAACTTGCATATAATCAAACACCAAACTTGCATAACATGTCATATATGAACTTGCATAACATGGTGTCATAATGGATCAATGTTTATCATAGTGATTTGCATAACTAGCATCATGAACATATAGCATAAAACTTGCATAACTAGCATCATGAACGTATAGCATACAACTTGCATAACTAGCATCATGAACACATAGCATATGATAACATAACTTGCATTGATCCACATACATAACCATAACCTCATTATATCCTATCATAATTAGTTTAGCAATTGCTTGCTAAAGGCATAGAAACTCACAACTTGTTGATTAGCACTCCAATGAAGAAGATTAAGTTGCTAGAGTTGATTAGAAGTTGATTTGAGAAGCTATCTTCTTCTAAAATTTGATGGAGGCTCCTTCTAATTGCATTTTGATGGCATGACGACGTTGTATCTATTTTTAGTATGGATTAGGGTAGTCTTAGGGTGTATTTATAGATTTAGGATGTAGTTTAGGCCCTTAGATTAACCCTAGATTAGTTTAGAGCCATCAGATCTCGTCACAAGCCCCAAAACACAACCCAAACCCCTTCAGACTACACCCAGGCCAACCTGGCCGAGTACCCAGGTCGACACCCGTGTCGGCTGGGCAGTCGACATGGGTTATGGCGGTGTCGACTGGGCAGTCGACACCCCTGTCGACTTGGCCTGCGCGGGAAAATTCCCGCCTTCCCCCTGTGTGTTGAATTTTGAATTTGGCTTTAGTTTTAAACTGTTTTTAAACTTGAATTTTCTGAAAACTTCGTTGGGCCATAACTTTTTCATACGGACTCCGATTTACAAAAATTCGGACTCTATTTCGCGTATTTTTCCGAGACGAACACAATGGCATAGCCCGTTTCCCTTGATTCAGATCTTAAAATTTAATTCTGCCCTGATTTATACTGTAACAAGTTATTCAACATACGGGGTGTTACATTCTCCCCTACTTAAAGGATTTCGTCCCCGAAATCTCTAAGTCAAGAAGAACGTATCCTACCATCCAAACAACCATCTACTAAACCATCAAACACTGGCATCCATTGTCCTTAAAATTTCTAATGACGTATGAACATATGCAAAAAGTGTGTGTATATGTTCCCTATCTAATGCAAAATCAGGTGGTCTACTGATTCAATTGAGCTCCTTAATGCAAACCATGATAGTGCCATGCATCCAATATGTATGCGAAAGAACCCTATCGACACATACTATCTCTGCATGTGTGCACAACCATACACCAAAATGCGTCATCCATATGATAACACAACCATTATACATCCATTAATATAGCTACCTACACACAATTATATGCAATATGCAATATGAAGTGACTGAGCCGATCTAGTGTCTAAAGTGTGTGTATATGCATCCACGAGAAACCACTAGCAAACACTTGCATCCACACACATCCATCAATCATAACATGTCTCAAACACATGTTTCAACCATAGGTTTACCCTATCTAAAGGTCAAAGGTACTAATGAGAGGACATACTAAAGATAAGATAAGCACAAGATAAGTGATAAAGGAGAAGTTAAAAGACATACCCTCAAAAAGAAATGGGTATAATGAACGTATCTTCGCTTCTGTCTCCCAAGTAGCGTCGCTCTCATCATCTCCCCATTGCACTTTGACTAGTTGAACCTCTCCGTTTCTCAACTTCCTAATCTCTGACCCAAGGATGCGAGTAGGAGCTCGTCGAATCGTCGCATCATGCTCTACCTCCACTTCTCTAAGCAAGCTCGGCTCTACAGCCTCTGCGGTCTCATGTAGGCACTTCCTCAAATGTGACACATGGAATACATCATGTACACCACTAAGTCTCTCGGGTAAATCCACTCTATATGCCATCTGTCCAATCCTTTCCTTAATAGGAAACGGTCCTACAAACCTTGGTGCTAACTTCCCAACGGACACAAAGCGAACAACATTCCATAATGGAGATACTTTAACAAAGACCATGTCCCCAACATCAAACTCAAGATCCGTCCTCCTCTTACCTACGTAAGATTTCTGCCTATCTTGCGCCGCTTTCATCCTTCTTCGAATCAAATCAATCTTTTCCGAAGTCTCTCTAACCATATCGGGCCCAAGCAAGATCTTATCCGTAGATTCCCACCAACATGTAGGTGACTGACAAGGCCTTCCAGAAAGAGCTTCAAAAGGAGCCATACCAATACTAGACTGAAAGCTGTTATTATACGCGAACTCCACCAATGGAAGATGCTCTTTCCATGTACCTCCAAAATCTAAGATACATAGCCTCAAAAGGTCTTCTAGAATACGATTCACCCTCTCGGTCTGGCCGTCCGTCAGAGGATGATATGCGGTGCTCAAACACAACTGAGTCCCTATTGCCTCTTGCAAACTCTTCCAAAACTCGCTAGTGAAGATAGGATCTCGATCACTCACTATGCTAGAAGGTACTCCATGTAACCAAACTATCCCTCGAAGGTAAACTAAAGCTAACCATGGAGCAGTCCTCTTACTCTTCACGGGTATGAAATGGGCGCTCTTAGTAAGTCTGTCTACCACAACCCAAATTCCCATATTACCCTTCCTCGATCTCGGTAACCCATCAATAAAATCCATCGAGACACTATCCCACTTCCATTGCGGAACTTCCAATGGGTGAAGCAACCCACCAGGTTTTTTTTGCTCCGCCTTCACTTGTTGGCACACCAAGCATCTAGCGACATACTCGGCCACCTCTTTCTTCATACCGGCCCAAAAGAAAACTCGCTTCATGTCTCGGTACATCTTGTCCCCACCGGGATGAATGGTCATCTTCGAACGATGCGCATCATCAAGAATAGCCTTCCTCAAACCCTCGTCTTGCGGCACACAAAGTCTACCGTCTCTACGCAACCACCCCTTATCATCTAGGGTGTACCTATCAAATGGCTGGACGACTCCCCCCTTATGAGCCTCTCTACCAACTCAACCAACTGTGGGTCGTCCCGCTGTGCCTCGCCAATCCGTCCCAAAAGAGTAGGTCTGACCTCTAAGGATGCTAGCAAACCGGGTACAAAGTCAACGGAAGGTCTGAAGTCAAACATCGAGATAAATTCCAAGCTTTGTCGTTCCACGAACAATGGACTCAAGGACAACCTTTTTCTGCTTAAGGCGTCTGCCACCACGTTACCCTTACCAGGGGTATACGCTATCTCGAAATCATAGGATGCTAAGAACTCCATCCACCTTTGCTGTCTTAAGTTCAAATCCATCTAAGAAAACAAGTACTTCAAAGATTTATGGTCGGTGAACAATTCGAACCTCTCGCCAAGAAGATAATGGCGCCAAGTCTTAAGCGCAAAAACAATAGCGGCCAACTCTAGATCATGTGTAGGGTAATTTTTCTCATGCGCTCTCAACTGCCTTCCGCCATAGGCTATTACCCTTCCCTCTTGCATTAAGACTACGCCTAGTCCTGTCCCACAAGCATCGGTATAAACAACAAATGGCTTACTCCCATCTGGCAACACTAAGACTGGAGCTGTGGTTAAAGCTCCATTTAACCGTTGGAACGCATCAACACAATCTACGTCCCATATGAAGACTAGGTTCTTCTTTGTCAAGCGAGTTAATGGGGCTGATATCTTCGCGATGTCCTTGATAAACTTCCTATAGTATCCAGCCAACCCCAAGAAACTCCTCACCTCGGTAGCATTCTTCGGAACCTTCCAATCTTGGATGGACACTACCTTCGCGGGATCCACAGCTATCCCTTCCTTAGAGACCACGTGCCCTAAGAACCGCACTTCCTTCCCCCAAAAGTGACATTTATAGAATTTAGCCTTAAGGCTATGCGCTCGAAGAGTCTCCAACACTTCCCTAAGATGTAGGGCATGCTCTTCTTCACTTTTAGAAAAGACTAAGATGTCATCCACAAAGACCACCACGAACTTATTAAGGTACTCCCTGAACACCCTACTCGTCAAATCAACAAAGTATGTAGGGGCGTTCGTCAAACCAAAGGGCATCACCAGCCACTCATAGAAACCATCCGGAGTCCTAAAGGCAGTCTTCTCTATACTATCCTCAGCCACTCTCAACTGATGAAACCCCGTGGCTAAGTCCAACTACGAAAACACTGAGGCGCCAACCAACTGATCAAAGAGATCATCAATCCTCGGCAATGGGTGTCTATTCTTCTTTGTAAGCTTGTTGAGTTCTCTATAGTCTACACAAAGTCAGAGGGACCCATCCGCCTTCGTGGCAAAAACTACTGGAGCACCCCAATCCGATATACTTCATCTTATGAACCCCTTCTCAAGCAACTCCCCTACTTGCTTATGGAGTTCCCTCCTCTCACGAGGAGCCATGTGATGCACTGGCAAAGATACTGGCTTAGCATTGTCCACCAGATATATTCGGAAGTCTATCTCCCGCTTCGGAGGTAAGCCCTTCACCTCCTCAAACACATCCGAGTATTCCCGGACCACTCTAACAGATCACAAACTCTCGACCGAAGCATCAAGCGATTCAAGATAACTTAGCATAACAGAATCCATGGGATTACAAGAGATCTCGAGAGTGTTACCTAAGCGGGTCATGAGGCTAACAACTCTCCTTTCACAATCAAGAATGGCACCATTACTGGATAACCAGTCCATGGCCAAAATCAACCCATAGCCCATGAAGCCCAAAACAAAAGCATCACATCTAAACTCAACGCTAAGTATAGAAATCTTCAAACCCAAACATATCATGGACAAATAAGTGGAGCCCCCAATTGGGTTTGAAACAACCAAGGGATCATCTACTAGACTAGTGTATAAGTGCAGTGACTCAACTAATGATGATAAGATAAACGAATGCGATGTGCCAGAGTCAAACAAAGTACGGATAGGATGATCAAACAGAAAAACCAGACTTTCAACGGAAATAGTTCTACCTCTTTCCTGAATCGGTGGAACCGCGAGAGCCTGAACTTGCCCCCTTGCCTGACCTGGTGCCATAAGAGCTTGCACCTATCCTCCTGAGGTAGATCCCATCCTCTGTCCCTTCTTAGGGCAGTCCTTCACTAGATGCCCTGCTTCGCCACAGTGGAAGCAGCCAGTCTTCTTCTTCTTCCGACAATCTTTGCTTAGGTGGCCTGGTGTCCCGCAATTGAAGCACTTCTTCTTTCCCTTGCCACTGTTGCCTTTCCCACCCTTGTTTTGCTGTTGCTGTTGAGGTCTCTTCTGATCTCCTTTCTTCTCGGGTGCCTTATTAGCATTGGGACCCTTCTCTTCCTCATGCATGAGTGCCATGTATACTAGCTTCTCAAAGGTGGTCCCCATAGGGATGTGAGTCATAGCCAATCCATACATCGGTTCATTCAAGCCTTTAACGAACCTCAAAGCCTTCTTCTCCGGTGTATTCACCATGTCAATGCCAAACCTTGCCAACTGATTAAACTTGTTGACATATTCCTTTACTGATAGGTTTCCTTGCTTTAGAGTCAAGAACCTTTCCATATACAGATTTTCTTCCGCCCTTGAGAGAAACTTTGCCACAAACCTTTGTCTGAAATCCGCCCAAGAGTCAACAGGGCGCTCTCCATTAGTGACCTCCTACTAGAACGAGGCCTCTCCCTTCATTAACCAAGCAGCTAACTTGACTTTCTTTCCTTCTTCCATCTCAAAGATGTCTATCAACTCTTCCGTTTCCTTAAGCCAATCCCTAGCTTCCACAAAAGTTTCTGATCCTTGAAATGGTTTCCCTCCCATAGCCTTAAATTCCTTGCAAGTCTTAGCAAAAGTATCCGCGCGAGGAGGAGGAGGGGGAGGAAGATCGGGTGCAACTGGTGGTGGAGGAACATTTGCTGGACCCGCAGCGGTGGCCCTAGCCTCCATCAATCTCCTATACCATACCGGTATCGCTACACCCTCCGGAAAGTTAAGATCTTCAGCCATGCTGAAACAAAAAAGGAAAGATTCAAAACGGAGAATTCGAAAGATAAACATATGGCTATTGGGGATTATGCTTTTCTTTCAAAAACTTTTCTCTTAAAAGACATGTTTTTGAAAATACTTCTTCAAAAATGTTTTTAGAAAAATAATTTTTCTAAAAGTCTTATCTTTTCTGGTAACCTTCAGCTCTGATACCACGTGTAACACCCCACACCCGCTAAGGTCACTCACTAAGGGAATGCCTTAACTTCGATGGAGTATTTTAAGTGAATATTGAACAGAAAAATTACAATAAGACAGATATAAATAATACTTGAAAATCTAAAACATCATTTCATTGCAGCAGAAGATAAACATGTTTGGTTACAATACCAAAACCAACTAAAACAAGAGTCAAGTACTAAATATCCATCCTGATAAAAACAAAAGTACATAATCCCACTACACAACTAATAGCCATAATAGAAAAGATAAGCTGAGCTTTACATCAATGGTCCAAGCTCCAAAAGATAGATAAAGAAATCTGATCAAAGCCCACTAGTGCTAGGCCCAACCTGAGGACCTGAGGGGGAAAAGATAAAAAAGAACAGGGTCAGACATAAGTCTGAGCGAGTCCTATAACTTTAACAATACAATCATTAAAGTAATTAGGGTATGATATAAACTTGGTACGGTAATGACTGGGGATAAATGACTACACTAAGCAGCCAACTAGACATATGATGAACTAAGATATCGGTAAAGACGCATCTACCCACCCAAGGGTAATTACTACACTGCACCACACCAGTCATTCCTAACTTAAAGGTTGATCCCACCCAAGGACTTAGAAAATTTAACTAGTAGTTTCGTGTAGCCCTAGCTGACCACATAGGTGCCGTCTGCCCCTATCTCCACTAGGTGTACCCACTACTCCCCAAGCGATCGGCTCCCTAACGTAGATACCCGTGCTGGCCCCACAGTGGGGTGTATCACTCCCTAAAGTGGCAACCCGATACTATCAACGGTGCACGGCTTATACCTACACGATGCAACAACGTCTTACCTACCAGCCCGGGTCCACACACGCATATGAAACCCGTTGGACTTGCGTTGCCACCGCTAACCCGTTTTGGCTTCTTATAGTCAAGCCCAGTACGCGTGTCCCGTCCTCGACATGGGTCGAGCCCACAAAGATACATATGGGTTACTGGTTGAAATGGGCCCCCACAAGCTACCCACCTAAGCTTGATCCCACTAGTGTATCCCACTTAACCCGTTAATCATGTTTAATTACATGTTTCCACTTTGGTTAAGTATTCTAATCGTATTTTCTATTGCCACCCAAGGCAACCCACTAGATTTCCACATGCCACCCAAGGCACTTACTTGATTTCCACATGCCACCCAAGGCACCCACTTAACCCCTCATGCCCCACTACATGCTTATCTGGTTAAGTGTTTTTTAATTGATTAAGAACGTAACCTTTGTAAAGACCTCTCACATTAGACTGTCTTTTATGGCAGCTGGATTTGCCGGTCGGGTCCAGGCAGCCTTACGCCATAACAGAGTCTAACCTCGTGTATTTACACTTGTCACGTATTTAGTTTATGCCTAAGACCTCTCACATTGGGCCAATCATTTGTAGCCACTGGATTTGCCGGTCGGGTCCGGGCAGTCTTATGCTACAAAAGAGTCGAACCTCGTGTCTTAGTCGATTAATTACACCTAATTAATCACCCCCATATTTTGAATTAATTTTCCCTAATTAATTCCAATTTAATGATGTACATAGTTGACTCAATTATGTCCATCCACTTATGGTATGCAACATCATACCCATTTCACCACAATTTTGTTAACATGAATATTAACCCCATCGTTCCCCACGTAATACGCTAACATGGCATACTTAAAAGGGAAGATTCATCACAAATACAATGGGTTCAACTTAGCATAATATTAGCATCAACATGGGTTTTAAAGGTGTCAACTTGCATATATGACCATAGCATCAAACCCAACTAGCATAAATAATCAACCCAAACTTGCATGAATCACATATGTCATAAAGAGGGTAACTTGCATAGATGTTCATGTCATAGACCTATCATAAAGGGATAAACTTGCATACATGTCATAGGTCTAAAAAGGGATGAACTTGCATATGTTACTCATATCATAAAAAGGGGTAAACATGCATATATATGCATGACATACAAAGGGGTAAACTTGCATATGTATGCATATCATACAAAGGTGTAAACTTGCACATGTTACTTGCATTTAATCAAACACAAAACTTGCATAACATGTCATATATGAACTTGCATATAATCTAACACCAAACTTGCATAACATGTCATATATGAACTTGCATATAATCAAACACCAAACTTGCATAACATGTCATATATGAACTTGCATAACATGGTGTCATAATGGATCAATGTTTATCATAGTGATTTGCATAACTAGCATCATGAACATATAGCATAAAACTTGCATAACTAGCATCATGAACGTATAGCATACAACTTGCATAACTAGCATCATGAACACATAGCATATGATAACATAACTTGCATTGATCCACATACATAACCATAACCTCATTATATCCTATCATAATTAGTTTAGCAATTGCTTGCTAAAGGCATAGAAACTCACAACTTGTTGATTAGCACTCCTATGAAGAAGATTAAGTTGCTAGAGTTGATTAGAAGTTGATTTGAGAAGCTATCTTCTTCTAAAATTTGATGGAGGCTCCTTCTAATTGCATTTTGATGGCATGACGACGTTGTATCTATTTTTAGTATGGATTAGGGTAGTCTTAGGGTGTATTTATAGATTTAGGATGTAGTTTAGGCCCTTAGATTAACCCTAGATTAGTTTAGAGCCATCAGATCTCGTCACAAGCCCCAAAACACAGCCCAAACCCTTTCAGACTGCACCCAGGCCAACCTGGCCGAGTACCCAGGTCGACACCCGTGTCGACTGGGCAGTCGACATGGGTTGGGGCGGTGTCGACTGGGCAGTCGACACCCCTGTCGACTTGGCATGCGCGGGAAAATTCCCGCCTTCCCCCTGTGTGTTGAATTTTGAATTTGGCTTTAGTTTTAAACTGTTTTTAAACTTGAATTTTTTGAAAACTTCGTTGGGCCATAACTTGGTCATATGGACTCCGATTTATAAAAACTCAGACTCTATTTCACGTATTTTTCCGAGATGAACACAATGGCATAGCCCGTTTCCCCTGATTCAGATCTTAAAATTTAATTCTGCCCTGATTTATACTATAACAAGTTATTCGACATACGGGGTGTTACAGAAAATGCCTTGGTCGGCACGGGTTATACTTTCTTGGGTTTGCAGCATGATTTGATAATTCTTACCCTTTGCAATGAAGTAATAGGAACTATATTCAAATAGACAGGTTTGCAGGCTTTAGAGATTATGATTAGTCTTATATTTAGGCACTAGCTAGCCACAGCATGCTTTTTCTATCCTCATGTCCCAATATATATATATATATATATATATATATATATATATATATATATATATGTATATGTATATAGTATATATAGACTAGCTATTGCATGGCTAGAAGAATGGACAAGTCTGTATATGTCCTTATCCTTTTTGCTTAGGGTAGCTACAGAGTAATCATGTCAAGATACCAAGTGTAGATAGAAAATGATTTGAAAATAAAACATACTTAATAGCTAAGTAATGTATGGCATCATTCAGGAAACAAGAGGACACACAAATGAAAGCTAAGGAAAGGATGTGCAAGTGAAAAATGGTAGGTACACTAAGAATCATATATGTTTTTGAAAATACTAGATATTTATTACGGGTATTTCATTACGTTCATGTCCGAGCCGATACGGATAGAAATAAGAATATAATCGTGTCCAGTGAGGTGCCACAATCCCAAAAATATAATAATATCGGTAGTTTAACTCATATTGTGAAACCCCAAAAATATTGATTAAGGGTGCAAAATACTCCAAATAAAAAGTTGCTTATTTAATTAATTAAATTTTATAGTAAAATTCTGAAAATTAAATTATCACTATGTCTCAAAAGAACCTTGTCCAAATTCGAATCCGATATCCAGTTATTTCAAATAAACCATTACGGGTCGATAAACGATTCTATAGCGATTATTTGCAAATTTGATTTGGTTATAACTTGTAACCTATAATGCGAAATCTTGATTTTTTACTTCTGTTAGAAAGGTATAGTTTAACGGATTCCAACATTTCTTGTTTCTAAGAAATCTAGTTTATAACGAATCTTGTATACTCAGTTGAAGTTCAAAACGTTAAATTACGAACTGCAACGTTGTTATGAGCTCGATTATATTTAATATATATACGTTTAACTTAGTTTTAATTAATATATAAATCCACTTATATTACGAATTCAATATTTAAACTGATTTAAATATTCAAATACAAATCGATAAAAATGCGGGACATTACATTCCTTCCCTCTTAAAATAATTTCGTCCCCGAAATTAGTAAGGTAGGGAAAATGCTACAATCCATATTATAACTAGTTTTTTTTTATTTAATTTCTTAAATTCAGTTTTAGCAGAAACGATTAATTCTAATTAAAAATATTAATTCCTTCTTATTAACGAATACTTTCAGAAATTCTGAAAATTTCTAACCGCTTAAATTTTCGGAGAATTCTGCCAGCATCTCCTTATGGCTCATTCGGTACTACTACACCACGTCACTCCGGGCCTTCTCCAATCCAAAGGAAAATAAACTACCAAGTGGCTTGCCAGACATCTCAAAATTCTCATATCCAAATTTAACATTAACTTGTACCTTTTTGTTGGGCATTCAACTTTATCTCTTGCTACCGATTCATCCAATACTCCAGAATTCCAATTGATTTCCACTCAGTTTATCTTCAATGTAACGAACCGAACTTCCCCGTGAAGGAAAGCACGGATTGCTTTGAGAACAAGCCACATCGGAACACATACAGAAGAACATTTCATTGTTTATTACAACAATTTCATCAGAATACAAGAATATATAGAGTATTAACAAACAATATACATTTACTAAACATCAGAGATTTACAAGATACAATGTAGCGGAAAATAATACTAAACACAACTGAAAAGAATATACGGATACAGAGCTTTCCGGATGTCGTTCCAGCTGTAAATCATGATCCTGTGAATATAAATCTACAAAACCAAAACTACTAGCTGCCTGTGTGGAAAATAGGAGCACCCAGAGTTTAGGTAAAAACAATAAAATCCAGGTTAGTCTCGCGACTAGTGTGAGAACTAAAACAGTTATTTAGAACTTTACTTTAAATCATATATATATAAAGGGACCACGCCGTATAACACGGAACAGATTTTCTCCCAAGAATACCAGTGCATATAACAAAACAGCGCAATGCTTTTTGGAAAAATGAAGTTATTATAAGACCCAGGTCCCATCACACAATGCAACGCAAGCAGGAGGATAGGTTTTTCCCTTATAATAGCCAAACATGTTTGGTACGTTAAAACAAATCATTTGATACTATTATAAGTGCATAGTGTATCAAACAACTTCAAATATAAATGTATCAATCCTAGACGGCATGGGTACCATATATCATGTCGCCAATACTAGGTTCTACAATCAAAACCGCAAAGTCACGTATTTGGAAGTTGGATTTCCATCTGTGAACCGAGGCCAGGGATCGTCCTCACCAAATTCGAGACTGTCTAGCCTGAGTCTCAGGCAAGCGCGCAGGCAAGCCTTGGAACGTCAGGGCCGGTCCACTCGATGTGGATTATTATGCCTGAACACCGCGTTTCCCTGACCTTAGGGGCGTAAATGAGTCCTATGACTCCATTCGCTCCACATAGTCACCGATATATCCGAGGCGCCTCGCAATCCAACAACCACACAGGTGAAAATAATATAAATGTCAGGGCTGGTAGGTCACTAACACCACCCTAGCTAGAAGGAAACGCATGTCCTCCCTGAGGTCCTCTCCCGTTTCTGGTTCACAACTGGGGTGTAAGGGTCGCGAATTAACGCTACACAAAGCTATGCCACACAAGCGGTGCTTTGATCATCAACCACAAGACTTTGCTTTTCAACAAAAGCCTTGATCATTTTCATTTTAGCATGCCACACAGGCAAACCATTCCATGCAGCTGATATCCATCAATCATACAGAATGATATCCAATGTCAGACACATGGTCCATTTACAAGTCCGTTCTGGGTCTGAACGAAACCGGAGGCACCTTGTACCTCGCATATCCATCGATCTCCAAGTACGTCTGGACGATCACCAACTGATTCCCTCCTCTTAGGTGTACAACCCAATCAAGATCATTAGTAATTATCCAAACGATGTGAAGTCCTCCGGTCTTCGACCACCGTCTTCATCCTCGACACATCGTCGAATCTATTATTCAGAATGGGATAAACCTGGTCTTTCTGAACAACTCGCGCATATAATCAACAAGTGTTACACAAACACAACATACGCCTCATTCCAATTCAGAATATTTCTTTATTTAAATATTCTTATAATTTGGAAAAGGTTCCCATTAATTTTATCAAAGATAAATTCCTTAAATTTATTCTTTAATCTTCTTTTGAATATCAATTCAAACCAAATTATAGTTTATCCAAACTAGTTGGGATTAGCGAACCTTACCGAAGTAATCACTTGTTAAATTTCCCAACCCCAACGTATTCATCCCATGAAGTAAAACTAGTCATACTTCATATCTAACACCACGGTGTTATCGTTAAATTCAATTATCATTTCTCGTTCAAATCTAATTAAAGTATTAACTATTGCCTGGAGAAAAACAGGTGATACTCCTTTCTCGATCATTTCAATCTAATTAAAGATTCATTAAAACTCCACTTGGTTTTAATCTTCCCAAAAATCACTATCAATGATTATTTAACTTGGGAAATCATATTCTATCTTTAACTGGGTTAAAGAACTAATGTCATTTAAAACACGGTTCATGATAAACCCAAAATCACATTCCATTCCATCAGCCTTTAACCGTAAATTAGCAAGTGAACAGTTCCCTAAGTATTAACCCCGAAGGCCGAAACCAACATCAGATCAATACTCATGAAACCATTTAACTTAACTAATCTCCAGTTAGTTTCTGATTTTCTTAACTCCGTTGGGTCTAAGAACAATATTATTAAAGATACCATTCACGACAACCCAAAATCACATTCCATTAATGATGGAATCTTCATGGAAAACAAATCGATATATATAATCGATATAAACTTCCATATCAGACTAATGATATAAATAGAATAACGGCAAAGCCTTTTAAATTCCAGATATATTAGTTGTCTTCCTTCACAGAAATTCACTTTGATTGTTACCAAATCGAATTCCATTCCATTCCAATTTATTTTATTAAATTGGAAAAGTTTACTTTGGAAAATCTCCTTTAAATCTTAACAAAAGATTTATAAATTCTAAATCACATTTCACTATAAATCGGGTTAAAGAACGAATGTCATTAAAACATAGTTCACGATAAACCCAATCCACATTCCATTAATTATCAGGTTAAAGAACAAGTGTTATTTAAAACACCGTTCACGATAAACCCAAAAATCAATTCAAATTCAATTCCAATTAAATACCATTTAATTGGTATAATTCATTAAATCTAAATAAAAAGATTTAATCTTTTTCTCAACTGGGTTTAAGAACAATGTTAATGAAGACACCATTCATGACAAACCCAAATCCCATTTGATATTAAATATAAGGCTCTGAATAGAAAATATATCGGCTTATACTCAATATCAAATTCTACGACAAACAAATATCGTATTGGAAATAACGATATAAATATATTTTTCAAATTCCATAACAATATCTGTATAATCACGAAATCCATCATCAAAATATTCCAAAGACAATTTCAATTCAAATCCATTCCAATTGAATTATTGAAAATTTTGGTTACTTTTAATACCCTTTTAAATCCAATTTATTTATTTCAAAAATAAATGGATTATAATTCTAGTTCAAAACTAGTTCATTTCGATAAAAATCTATTTTTATCTTTTCAAATATGGAATTTTTCATCCCAATTCTTTCCAAATTATTTCTTATGATTTTACACAAATTATTGCTATTTTTAATAATTTTATCAAGGCCCGTACAACCGATTTCCATCATCGGCCATCGAACTGCACTTACAGAGACCTTTTCCAACTTTGATTTGGACATAATTGCAAATCCAACTGTTATATTTCAAATATCTAATATTCATTAAAAGCTCTTTTCAATACGAACCCAACGGTTCTAATTTTAGGAGAATCCAACGACCGGATATCCCGTAATGTCTATTCGAAGTCAATGGTCGAAATTCGCGAATTGCCACAGCGCGGCGCATTCTATTCAGACCATTATATATATATAATATGTATATTATATATATTTCGCCAATTTTGTTTCAAAACGTATTTTGTAAATTATTTTAAATTCGTTTTCAAAACGATTTCAACTTCATATTCAATTTCAAATCAAAATTGAATATTCCATATCATTGATATATAAATGATAGTATTTTCAAAATATTATATTTTGAAATCAATTCCTTTTCGATATTCATTATAAAAATGAATAAAATCGATATAAATATCGTTCACGTCAAAATAGCGCATATCTAATCAACACGGCATTATATATTTCAATAACTTCGTTATTCTATTCAACAAATGAATATTTCCTTCAACACATGAATTTTCTTTTATTCAACACATGAATATATATTTTATTCCACACATGAATTTTCTTTTATTCAACACATGAATATATATTTTATTCAACACAAGAATTTTTCTTTTATTCAACACATGAATTTTCTTTATTTTCCAACTTTGAATGAGGCCCGATCAATTACCATATAATGTTAATTATATGGATTCCCTACAACACATGTATATAATATCAACGATAAATAATCAACCATCATCCAGAGTGCATCCTACACTGCAAAAGCATCAGATATAAATATTTAACGCTTATAATAGCCTATCAATCGATCGATCGACAAACAACTAATTATTGGGGATTAGTGTACACCAAATATCATCCCAACATCCGTGTGGGGTTTCAATCAACAAACACTGAATATTATTTGTGCAGTTAGGCGATGTGTAAAATTTATCGTCCCAATCAATATCAGTCAAATCAGTGCACATAAACAAATTGTCTGATTTGTAAATGAATATTTATTTTATTCACACGCACATTAAAAATTATATTTTTAATGATAAAATATTTACTCGGTTCATTTACACAATAAAAATGATATTTATATTTTTCTAATCTATTTTAGAAAATTTCGGCGGCATAATGGCGCGATACTAGAAACGGGATAAGGCCCAACCTTATCCCTGGTCTAATAATGGCCCACGCCATACACATACCAATTCTATTCAATTTCGCATTCACACCACAAACCAATATTCAACCAAACACATCAATTAACACATACAACCAAACAAGTCATCCATGGTTTGTGGACGACGGGGGAACAGTTTATACATGCAATTATAAAATGAATACATGTATAAGAAAAATTATAGTGAGGAGTTATCACCTTTGGGATCCACTCCTCCAATCCTTATCTCTGAACGGTTTGAATTCAGAATTGTTTTCCGACAGTACCATCGTAATCTGTATTACGCGGTTTATTATTAAAATTCACATTTTTATACTGTTACTTCACACATAAAAATCATATTTTTATATTGATGATTATATTATAAAGATCATATTTTTATTATCGCTACTTCATTATAAAAATCACGCCTTTATCATGTTAAAAATCACTTCTTTGCAATGTTAAAAAATCACTTCTTTGTAATGTTAAAAATCACTTCTTTGTAATGTTAAAAATCACTTCTTTGCCGTTTTAAAAATCACAACTTTAAAGAAATAAAAATCATAATTTTAAAGCGGAGAAAACTCACTGTTGCAAATCGAAGGAGGTGGAGGGTCCATGGTCGGGGCTTGGGTGACCAGAGGGGCGCCGGGGTCAGAGGTGGTCGGGGGTTTGCTCTGATGGTCGGCGACGGTGGGCATAGTAGGCAGAGCAGAGGTTTACACGGGGTTTGGGATGGATTGGGTTGTTGTAAAATGGACAGCGAGTGAGAGAAGGGGGCGGCATCGGAGCAGGAAGGGGTGTCGTGGACGGTGGGGCCAGTGGCGCGTCGGAGGTGGGCTAGGAGCGGCGGCGGTCGTGGCTGCGGGGATGGGTCAACAGAGGAGATCGCGATTTTTTTTTCCTTTTTTTCTTCTAATCGATGAACGACTGAGAGGGAATAAAACAAAGGGGGAGGGGGTTTGTGAATACATACATATATATATATATATATATATATATTCAAAAAGGTTGACTTTTATTTCGAACTCTAAATCAAACCCAACGACTATCGCCTTTAGCTAATTACCCTCATTCCGAACACAATGGGATATGTATCGTAGGCCAATTTGACCGTTACAATCAGTTTCCATCGAACTTAAAATATAAATCATTATATATTCAATTTAAACGCACATTTCAATTTACCGGGGCCACATACAGTCTCTAAAAATTCCCGAAAAATTATTTCTAGCTTCGTACCGACGATACGGCCCTAACAAAACTAATTTCGTCAAATTCCGAGACAGTTTGAAAATGGCCATTTTATGGTCGATCGAAATTGACTAGAACTGTTAAAACATGTTTTCTTTTGCCACACTCACATATTGATTTAGAAAATTATGAATTTTGGAATCTAGCAATAATATGACATTCCGGTTCCAACAAAAGTGGTTTCGTCGAAAACAGAGGTCGTTTGCAAAATTTCCATTTTTAAGGGTCAAAATTCCATAGCGACTATTCTGAAATTTCAATTGGGCATAACTTTTTATTTCCGCTATGAAATTTCAATTTTTCGGATTCGTCGGAAAGATATTCTCAATTAGATTCTAATAATTTTGGTTTCGCCAAAATCCAGTTTATTTTGAATCATGTACATTCATTTGAAATTTGAAATCGAATTTTCGAACTACCGCGCCATTTTCAGTTCCTTTTATAATTAAAATAAAATATTTATATTCTAACGACGATCTATATAAATATATATGTTCTAATTCCATTCAAATTAAATTTCTCATCGTCATTATTTAAAATAATTCATTTTAAATATTCAAAATTCATTAAAATTGCCAAAATAAAATTTTTAAATTGGCTCGGATTTCCGGGTTGTTACAATCTCCTCCACTTAAAACTTTTCGTCCCCAAAAAGGAACAAAGCTGAAAGTTGTTTTACAAATCAACTCAACTTTCATTATTTTCCTTATGGCCTAAGTTCTTAAACTTTCAGTTTCTAAGAACTTTTCAAATTCATCAAAAATTTGGCTAACACCCTAAAATTTGAAAAAAAAATCGCAATAACCTCCCCTGCACGGAGCACCGAGAAAATCCCAAAATTGCCATGCAGGCCTTCTCAATCCAAAAGGAAAAAAAACAGCCAATCGGCTCATAAAATCATCAAAAACCCCAAGAAATACAATAAACATGTACCTATTTGTCGGGAAAATAATTTTATTCCTCTGCTTAGCTTCTCTGCTATGACCTGTTCAATATAAGTACATGTATATGCATGCAAATGCTATAGATTTTCAATACAATTCACTATTTGGTTCAATTCGGCCTAAATGGTTCAAAATTTAATACATCAAACCAATAATCAAACAACACAATCAACAATCAATTAGTTGATTATCTTTTCAAATTCATAATTTGGATATATAGTCAAAATTACATTTTTGGTGCCAAATCAAAACAATAGACCCTATCTAGTTTTGGTTCTCACACCAGTCAATTGGATATATATAGATATCCCACTTTCGTCACTCGAACATAAATTCTGATGATGTTTTGAACCACCAACAGAACACAACGGACAACTAGATTGTGATTCTATATCTATTCAGTATATTAAAACTTTAAATACACGCGGATTAGACGTATACGCAAAATCTTTATATACTGGATTGTCCAAATCAGTATAAAAATAATATTCAAATACGAATAATCGATTTAAATTTTCAAAAAAACTTGTTTTCAATTTTTATTTTAAAAATATCACTCTTCACACTCGTTCAAGGATACTATTGATCCTATCTCTAACGAGTCATTCTCGTTGGATATTACTAATCCAATCTCTGATGAATTCTTTCTTTCGGTTCTAATATGTCCTGTTCTCGAGCTCTGTAAACCAAAGCTCTAATACCAAAATGTAACGACCCGAACTTCCCCGTGAAGGAAAGCACAGATTGCTTTGAGAACAAGCCACATCGGTACACATATAGAAGAACATTTCATTGTTTATTACAACTATTTCATCAGAATACAAGAATATACAGTGTATTAACAAATAATATACATTTACTAAACATTAAAGTTTTACAAGTTACAGTGCAGCGGAAAATAATACAAAACACAACTGAAAAGAATATACGGATACAGAGCTTTCCGAATATCGTTCCAGCTTTAAATCAGGATCCTGTGAATATAAATCTGCAAAACCAAAACTACTAGCTGCCCGTGCGGAAAATAGGAGCACCCAAAGTTTAGGTTAAAACAATAAACTCCGTGACTGGTGTGAAACTAAAACAGTTATTTAAAATTTTACTTTAAATAAGATATATCAAGGGACCACGTCGTATAACACGGAACGGGTTTTATCCCAAGAATACCAGTGCATATAATAAAACAGCGCAATGCTTTTTGGAAAAATGAAAAGCTATTATAAGACCCAGGTCCCATCACACAATGCAACGCAGGCCGGAGGATAGGGTTTTCCCTTATAATAGCCAAACATGTTTGGTACGTTAAAACAAATCGTTTGATACTATTATAAGTGCATAGTGTATAAAACTACTTCAAATATAAATGTATCAATCCTAGACGACATGGGTACCATATATCATGTCGCCAATACTAGGTTCTAAAATCAAAACCACAAAGTCACATATTTAGAAGTTGGATTTCCATATGTGAACCGAGGCCAGGGATCGTCCTCACCGAATTCAACACTGTCTAGCCCGAGTCTTAGGCAAGCGCGCGGGCAAGCCTTGGAACGTCAGGGCCGGTCCACTCGATGTGGATTATTATGCCTGAACACTGCGTTTCCCCGCCCTTTGGGGCGTAAATGATTCATATGACTCCATCGGCTTCACATAGTCACTGATATATCCGAGGCGCCTCGCAATCCAACAACCACACAGGTGAAAATAATATAAATGTAAGGGCTGGTAGGTTGCTGACACCACCCTAGCTAGAAGGAAACACATGTCCTCCCCGAGGTCCTCTCCCGTTTCTTGTTCACAACCGGGGTGTGAGGCTCGCGAATTAACGCTACACAAAGTTATGCCACATAGGCGGTGCTTTGATCATCAACCATAAGACTTTGCTTTTCAACAAAAGCCTTGATCATTTGCACCTTAGCATGCTACACAGGCAAACCACTCCATACAACTGATATCCATTAATCACACAGAATGATACCCAATGTCAGACACACAGTCCATTTACAAGTCCGTTCTGGGTCTAAACGAAACCGGAGGCACCTTGTACCTCGCATATCCATCGATCTCCAAGTATGTCTGGACGGTCACCAACTGATTCCCTCCTCTTGGGTGTACAACCCAATCAAGATCATCAGTAATTATCCAAACGATATGAAAACCTCTGGTCTTCAACCACCGTCTTCATCCTCGACACATCGTCGAATCAGTTATTCAGAATGGGATAAACCCGTTCATTCTGAATAACTCGCGTATATAATCAACAAGTGTTACACATTCGCCTCATTCCAATTCAGAATATTCTTTTATTCAAATATTCTTATACTTTGAAAAAGGTTCCCATTAATTTTATCAAAGATAAATTCTTTAAATTTATTCTTTAATCTTCTTTTGAATATCAATTCAAACCAAATTATGGTTTATCCAAACTAGTCGGGATTAGCGGACCTTACCAAAATAATCACTTGTTTAATTTCCCAACCCAACCTATTCATCCCATGAAGTAAAAATGGTCATACTTCATATTTAACACCATGGTGTTATCGGTAAATTCAATTACCATTTCACGTTCAAATCTAATTAAAGATTTAACTATCGCCTGGAGCAAAACTGGTGATACTCCTTTCTCGATCATTTCAACCTAATTAAAGATTCATTAAAACTCCACTTGGTTTTAATCTTCCTAAAAATCACTATCAATGATTATTTAACTTGGGAAATCATATTCTATCTTTAACTGGGTTAAAGAACCAATGTCATTTAAAACACGGTTCACCATAAACCCAAAATCACATTCCATTCCATCAGCCTATAAACGTAAATTAGCAAGTGAACAATTCCCTAAGTATTAACCCCGAAGGCTGAAACCAACATCATATAAATACTCAAGAAACCATTCAACTTAACTAATCTCCAATTAGTTTCTGATTTTCTTAACTCCGTTGGGTATAAGAACAGTATTATTAAAGATACCATTCACGACAACCCAAAGTCACATTCCATTAAGGATGGAATCTTCATGGAAAACAAATCGATATATATATATAATCGATATAAACTTCCATATCAGACTAATAATATAAATGGAATAACGGCAAAGCCTTTTAAATTCCAGATATATTAGTTGTCTTCCTTCACAGAAACTCGCTTCGATTGTTACCAAATCGAATTCCATTCCATTCCAATTTATTTTATTAAATTGGAAAACTTTACTTTGGAAAATCTCCTTTAAATCTTAACAAAAGATTTATAAACTCCAAATCACATTTCACTGTAAATCGGGTTAAAGAACGAATGTCGTTAAAACACAGTTCACGGTAAACCCAATCCACATTCCATTAATTATCGGGTTAAAAACTAGTGTTATTTAAAACACCGTTCACGATAAACCCAAAAATCAATTCAAATTCAATTCTAATTAAATACCATTTAATTGATATAATCTAAATAAAAAGATTTAATCTTTTTCTCAACTTGGTTTAAGAACAGTGTTAATGTAGATACCATTCACGACAAACCCAAATCCTATTTGATATTAAATATAAGGCTCTGAATAGAAAATATACCGACTTTTATTCAATATCAAATTCTACGACCAACAAATATCGTATTGGAAATAACGATATAAATATATCTTTCAAATTTCCATAACAATATCTGTATAATCACGAAATTCAACATCGAAATATTCCAAAGACAATTTCGATTCAAATCCATTCCAATTCAATTATTGGAAATTCTGGTTACTTTTAAAACCCTTTTAAATCCAATTTATTTATTTCAAAAATAAATGGATTATAATTCTAGTTCAAAACTAGTTCATTCCGATAAAAAATTATTCTTATCTTTTCAAATATGGAATTTTTCATCCCAATTCATTCCAAATCATTTCTTATGATTTTACACAAATTATTGCTATTTTTAATAATTTTATCAACGCCCGTACAGTCGATTTCCATCAACGACCAACGAACTGCACTTACAGCGACCTTTTCCAACTTTGATTTGGACGTAACTCCAAATCTAACCGTTAGATTTCAAATCTCTAATATTCTTAGAAAGCTCTTTTCGATACGAACCTAACGGTTCTGGTTTCAGGAGAATCCGACGGTCGGATCTCCCGTAATGTCTATTCGAAGTCAATGGTCGAAATTCGCGAACTGCCTGAGCGCGGCGCATTCTATTCAGACCATTATATATATATTATATATTTCGTCGATTTCCTTTCAAAACATATTTTATAAATCGTTTTAAATTCGTTTTCAAAACAATTTCAACTTCATATTCAATTTCAAATCTTGAATATTCCATATCATCGATATATAAATCATAGAATTTTCAAAGTATTATATTTTGAAATAAATTCCTTTTCGATATTCATTATAAAAATGAATAAAATCGATATAGATATCGTTCACGTCAAAATGGCGCATATCTAATCAACACGGCTTTATATATTTCAATAACTTCGTTATTCTATTCAACAAATGAATATTTTCTTAACACATGAATTTTCTTTTATTCAACACATGAATATATATTTTATTCCACACATGAATTTTCTTTTATTCAACACATGAATATATATTTTATTCAATACATGAATTTTCTTTTATTCAACACATGAATATACATTTTTATTCAACACATGAATTTTTTTTATTTTCCAAATTGGAATGAGGCCCAATCAATTACCATATAATGTTAATTATACGGATTCCCTACAACATATGTATATAATAGCAACGATAAATAATCAACCATCATCCAGAGTGCATCCTACACTGCATAAGCATCAAATATAAATATTTAATGCTTATAACAGCCTGTCAATCAATCGATCGACATACAGCTAATTATTTGGGATTAGTGTATGCCAAATATCATCCCAATAGCCGGCTGGGGTTTCAATCAACAAACACTGAATATTATTTGTGCAGTTGGGCGATGTGCAAAATTTATCGTCCCAATCAATATCAGTTAAATCAGTGTACATAAACAAATCGTATGATTTGTAAATGAATATTTATTTTATTCACACGCACGTTAAAAATTATATTTTTAACGATAAAATATTTATTCGGTTCATTTACACAATAAAAATGATATTTTTATTTTTCTAATCTATTTTAGAAAATTTCGGCGGCATAACGACGTGATACTAGGAATGGGATAAGGCCCAGTCTTATCCCCGGTCTAATAATGGCCCACGCCATACACATATCAATTCTATTCAATTTCACATTCACACCACAAACCAATTTTCCACCAAACACAACATTCAACACAAACAACCAAATAAGTCGTCCATGGTCTGTGGACGATGGGGTAACCGTTCATATATGCAGTTATAAAATAAATAACTATATAAGAAAAATTATAGTAAGGAGCTCTCACCTTTGGGATCCACTCCTCCAGTCCTTATCTCTGAATGGTTTGAATTCAGAATTGTTTTCCGACATTACCATTGCAATCTGTATCACACAATTTATTATTAAAAATCACATTTTTATACTGTTACTTCATACATAAAATTCATATTTTTATATTGATGTTTATATTATAAAGATCATATTTTTATTATCGCTACTTCATTATAAAAATCACGCCTTTATCATGTTAAAAATCACTCCTTTGTAATGTTAAAAAATCACTTCTTTCTAATGTTTAAAATCACTTCTTTGTAATGTTAAAAATCACTTCTTTGCCGCTTTAAAAATCACTACTTTAAAGAAATAAAAATAACAACACAAACAAATAAAAATCATAATTTTAAAGCGGAGAAAACTCACTGTTGCAAATCGAAGGAGGTGGGGGTCCATGGTCGGGGCTAGGGTGACCAGAGGGGCGCCGGGGTCCGAGGTGGTCGGGGGTTTGCTCCAATGGTCAGCGGCGGTGGGTGCAGTAGGCCGAGCAGCGGTTCACAGGGGGTTTGAGACCGATTGGGGTGCTGTAAAATGGAGAGGGTGTGAGAGAAGGGGGCATCATGGGCGGTGGGGCCAGCGGCGCGTCGGAGGTAGGCTAGGAGTGGCGACGGTCATGGCTGCGGGGATGGGTCAACGGGGGAGATCGCGATTTTTTTTGTTTTCTTTTTTTTTCTTCTAATCGATGAACGGCTGAGAGGGAATAAAACAAAGGGGGAGGGGCTTTGTGTATATATGTGTGTGTGTATATATATATATATATTCAAAAAGGTTCGCTTTTATTCGAACTCTAAATCAAACCCAACGATTATCGCCTCTAGCTAATTACCCCCATTCCAAACACAATGGGATATGTATCGTAGGCCAATTCGACTGTTACGATCAGTTTCCGTTGAACTTAAAATATAAATCTTTATATATTCAATTTAAACGTACATTTCAATTTACCAGGGCCACATACATTCTCTAAAAATTCCCGAAAAATTAATTCTAGCTTCGTACTGACGATACGGTCCTAACAAAACTAATTTCGTCAAATTCGGAGATAGTTTGAAAAATGGCCATTTTCTGGTCGATCGAAATTGACTGAAACTGTTAAAACATGTCTTTTGCCACGCTCACATATTGATTCAGAAAATTATGAATTTTGGAATCTAGCAATAATTTGACATTCCGGTTCCAACAAAAGTGGTTTCGCCGAAAACAGAGGTCGTTTGCAAAATTTCCATTTTTAAGGGCCAAAATTCCATAGCGACTATTCTGAAATTTCAATTGGGCATAACTTTTTATTCTCGCTATGAAATTTTAATTTTTCGGATTCGTTGGAAAGATATTCTCAATTAGATTCTAAAATTTTTTGTTTTGCTAAAATCCGGTTTATTTTGAATCATGTACATTCATTTGAAATTTGAAATCGAATTTTCAAACTACTTCGCCGTTTTCAATTCCTTTTATAATTAAAATAAAATATTTATATTCTGACGACGATCTATATAAATATATATGTTATAATTCTATTCAAATTGAATTTCTCGTAGTAATTATTTAAAATGATTCATTTTAAATATTCAAAATTCAATAAAATTGCCAAAACAAAAATTTTAAATTGGCTCGGATTTTAAGGTTGTTACATTCAATTTCCATCAATTCGCTTTTACCGAGCCAAATTTCATTTCAATATCCAATTCCAATTTCAATTTTCCAATTTTTACTCAATAATAAAATTTCACCCCCAAGTTCGGTTCCATTCCAAATCTTAATTCACAATTCAACTACATTGCCAATTCAAATCCTTATTCTAGTACGATTTCCACTTACTTGGCTTCAATTCAATTGCAATTTTATTTGACATAGTTAAATTCTCTATTTATTTACTTCATAAGTAAATTTAAAATTCCGGAATTCAAATTCCTTGGGTTTCTATTTCAAGTCTGTTTGAAATCATATATATATATATATATATATATATATATATATATATATTCATAACATAGCAATTCAAAACATTTGAATTTCCGAACAACTTATCTCAAAACAAAATCTTTGGTAGTAATCCGTTACTTAGAGCCTCGAAAATGAACACCGATGATGGTCGACTTCATCATCGGAATTTATTTCCCATTGACCAAAGTGAGTTCAATACTATATTACTTTTCAAAATTCATTTTAAAACACTTCCATTTTGAATTTTTCTTCAAAATATCTTTCACAGCACTTAGAAAACAATTTCAATTCTTCCAGGATTTTAAAATTCCCATATATTTAAACTAAACATTATTTCAACTCTTTTCCAAGTTTCTAGAGTTTTATTTCAATTCCGGTTTTAAATTCAGGTTCAGTTCATCTGATTTATATATTATACTCATGTGAATTCCTATTGGTTATTTATAACCAATTCAATTATAACCTTATTCGATTATAATTTCAACCAACACATTCAATATATTATAGATAATTCCAATATATAAGCTTTCTTTATATCAAAATATATTTTGGGTAAGATTATTTCATTTAACCTCTTTTCAAAACATACTCTGTCAAATTGCTTTGTTCAAGAGTTTAGAAACACCTATCAACATAGTTTGCATTACTGTTTCGACCAGAATTCATAAACCATTCGACTGACCAGTCAACACAATATAAACAGTTTTTTTATTAATTTACAAATACGCGCTCTTATATATACACTCAAACTCAATCTAGAGTATTACTAACTCCATCTCTATTGAGTTACACTACAGAGCCAAGGTAATCACTTAACCTTTAGCTCTGATACCAACTGTAGTGACCCGAAAATCCGTACCAATTTGAGCTGACTAATATCCTACACATTCAACTCAAAGTACACAAAAGTTCAGATCTTTAATAGCAGTAAGTTAGAGGATGAGATAGAAAAGATAGAACTAATAGAATAGAAGAAGAAGAAGAAGAAGAAGAACACAACTGAAACATAATCAGAGTAAACATGAATCTCACAGCGGGACGAATAAAATGTATTATATAACATGAATTTGAAATATAAAACTGTATGGTATATACATACCATTATCAGAGTACAATACATCATATCACAACGGAAATAATCTCTAATAACTAGCGGTGAAGCTTCCTGCTTTGAGCTCCTCCAAGTGAATCTGCAAAGCCTGAACACTTGACTGCCCGTACAAATTTGGAAACCCAAGAGTTTAGGGAAAACACAAACAAAATAAACCCTGGGTCAGTCATGGGACTGGTGTGAGTAAATTCCAACCATATCGTTTAACTTTGAAAATCCTTTTTGAAACAAAAAGATAATAGTAAGACTAGCCCATACATAAACATGGACGGTTTTTACCTTACTATAACCCAGATATTTGCAGTGATATTATAATAATGTCTAATCAAATAAATAATCAAATAGCAGAACGCTTGCATCTTACACTCCACATACATAGTATAAAATCAAAAACCGCATGGCGCTTATTAGAGATTGGATTCCAATTATGACAAGGTATGGGACCACCTCCCGATCAGTGTACTCCAGAGGAGATACATTGGGGGTTCAACAAGAACATCATGCAACCCGGCCCACACATGACCGACCACTCATTTCTCCTGAGTGTATCGAATATATTGCCACCTACGGTTGGGTCCATATAACCGTTATCCGAAGATACAGAAACGAAAGAAGAACAAATACGAATTTTCTCTAGATGGTGACACCCAAATGGGAATGACCCACATAACCATGATGCCTACCCGATTTTTGTCATTTCCTGGTTGTGAGGCTAGAGACTACGTTTATCTTCAGAACATCTGATCATCATTCACTTTGAATGCCACATCGTCAAACTCATCAATTCACTGATTGATTTCTAAAAATATCACGGGTATAAAAAGTTAAGAGGAACGAATTCCTCCGCCACCAGACGTAATACCTTTTAGAGATCAACCTTATGAAATTTTTCAGGTATACTCTGTCAGACACTCGTCCATACAAGTTGTCCTAGGACTGGACAAACAGAAAGCACCATTCTGGAACAGAACGACCCTTGCATTTCACTCCGTCTTCAATTATCTTCAGCATAATCTAATTCACAGCACTTATGCCTATGCGGAGTGGGTTTTCGGATAATATATCCAACCGGACTCTCCGTATTGACAACGATGGTCAAAACACTTCGATAATCGGTTATTTAACTATCGAAGTAAAAACAAACATCCATTCTAATGTATATCTCACATCACACAATTACTGGCCTTTTTTATTTTTGACATTAATTTCCCAGTTTCTTATATCTTCCAAGATATTTTCCCAAAACCTGCTTGCCCTTCACATTTCTTGGAAAACATTTCCAATTATTTTAATTCTTGTTTTCCCCTATTTTAAGATATATATTATTAACGTTTGAAAACATTCCCCTCTTTCCCACATTTCTTATTTGACCTAAAACTAAGGTCGAATGACATAATTTATCATTAATGTTGTCTTTTATCAATTTCCAAACTCTAAGGATTTCCATTTAATATGGAAAATATACTAATCCTCAATTTATTTGTCTTTATTCCCAACCCAACATAACACTTCTATATTTCTTTGGACAAACATTGTTACTTATTTCTTTATAATAAGTGGATTTCAAACCAAATTGTTTTCATCCCCTAGGGAATAGTGTGATATATAAAAATCACGCTTAAGCTTGGTCAACAACATTAATTTATCGTTATAGTTCAAAACTTGCAATGCGCTGTATAATTTTCCCCTTTTATAACTAATGCAGTACGTTGTAATATTCCCCCTTTTATAACTAATGCCATACACTACCATATTCCTCTTTATAACTAATCTCGACGTCTCTGTCCATTACAAACTAATACCATCCCACGATAATAGTGAAGTCATTCAAGTTGGGGTGTTCTATTTACCTCTCAGACCTTGCTCGATGACGTTCTTATCTTAGGATAGATAAAAGTACGTAACTCTAACTTACTTTATAATCCATGAAATCGTATTTCTTTTAAATATGGTTCTATGACGCCATATCCTTAATTTGAAAACTTAGTTGTTTACACTGATTTACGTTAGTCTTTAACTCTTCGCTTCATCTTTCTTATATAATTCCATTTAAAACTTCTCTTATCAAAAATCAATACGTTCTTTGTCTTTTGGAAATTTACTATTTATTCGGATTATTATACCCAATTCACGTAACTTCTCAATACAAACTTAACACCATCTTAAATGAAATCCATTTAAGAAACAATTACTTTAATCAAATAGTGATTAACTTGATCATTTGCTGAAGTAAAACAGTTTACTTCATTATTAATACACAATACTAATTATACTAGTTCAATAATTATTTAAACTTCATTAACTAAAAAGGTAATTAAATCTTATTAATTTTGATTAATTTATGTCTAAACTATTTTCATTAGATTAACTGAGGACCAATTAATCTAAAAATCAATTTCCAATAACCAGTTGATTTAATCAACTTCAAATCCTCAATTAATTTGTTAACTGATTTTAATTATTTTTCTTCACTTGATTAATACAATTAATCCAATAATATTCTTTAACCGATTGTCTTTAAAATAATTATCCAATATTTACTCGTAGGATAATTACAACTTTATAATTTATCAAATAATCGTTTATATTTACTTTATAAAACGAACCATAAAATACATGTTTATAATAGAACGTCTATTATAATTTAAAACTTCACTTTAATTATAAAAATATAATTTTTATAATTAACTTCGTGGATTTGCCTGACGGCTAATCAACTTCTTCACAAAACGATGGGCTTATGGTCGACTATTGCCATTTTCTTAATCGACATTGTCTATTTATTAAATCAACATAACGTTGAATTTCCATTTAACATGGTTCAAACGGTGCATATATAAATAATATAAAACAAACATTACATATAAATTTTTAAGAATCTGGTTGGGTTCCTCCAACCGGTTTCAGCATCCACAGATGTTAGTCAAACAATTAATACTGATTCCATACTAGGGAATATTATAATCGATGGAATCAGTATCCAGTCGGTGATGTGTACATATGCAACGATATCTAATATTTAACTAATTTAATTGTAATCTACCTAATCGACTATCACACAGCATTCAAACAAAACTAAAATATAATAATAATATTTTAAAATAGATCAGAGTTAGTGAATTTACTCACCTTCGGGCGTTAACCGTGAAATAACGATTTGCGTCAGTCGATTAAACTAGACGTTCAATTCTGCCATAAATTCAAACGTGCTTCAAATTTCTCCAAAGCGGCTTCATAATGTCGTTAACTTCCTGTGCGATTCCAAACTGACGGACCGTTCGTCTCACTATATTAGTCGTCCCAAATCATATTTGCACCGTTTATAAACAGTGCTTTCTTCCCGTAATTTTTAGAAACCGCGTACTTCAGTATTTCTCCATTCGCAGTGACTCCTCACCATTTCCCACCCTTACCGAATTAAAAATCTCGTATTTCTTTTTAAACAAAACCGGGCCTCTCTGTAAATGAACTGGCCCATTAACCATACCACCCGCAAGCTGTTGTAGCATTTCACCTCACCATCTTCACGTTCTTACGCAAATCTTATCACTCTTCTTCCATAGTAAACCACTTTCCCCACCTCCACACCAAATACTTTGCTCATATTTTTCTTCACGAAAAAGGAATCTAACCTTATCTTTACACTCCGCCATATCTTCATAAGTCATTTCCTACCTCCGCTCCCTTTCAACATAAACTCCAGCATGAAGAAAACTCCATGCTTTTCCCACAGTAATTCGCACGCATAGTAGCCACCTCCCTGGAACTCTTCACCAATATTGTTGCGTGTATATTATTTTTATAATGTGTATTTCATTTGGGGAAGATCACAACTTACTAAAAGAATTAACCTGCTGCGTTTTTGCTTAGAGAAGAAAAAGGTTGTATGTGCTTGTGTATTTATATATTTAAATTCCTTGGTGAGCACGTAGTAGATTATAGAGGTAGGGAGGTAGGAAAATGCGTTGGTCGGCACAGGTTATACTTTCTTGGGTTTGCAACATGATTTGATAACTCTTACCCTTTGCAATGAAGTAATAGGAAGTATATTCAAATAGATAGGTTTGCAGGCTTTAAAGATTATGATTAGTCTTATATTTAGGCACTAGCTAGCCACAGCATGCTTTTTCTATCCTCGCGTCCATTATATATACATACATACATGTATATATATATATATGTATATGTATATATATGTACATAGTATATGTAGATTAGCTAGTGCATGGCTAGAAGAATGGACAAGTTTGTATATGTCCTTATCCTTTTTTCTTAGGGTAGCTACTGAGTAATCATGTCAAGATACCAAGTGTGGATAGAAAATGATTTGAAAATAAAACAAACTTAATAGCTAAGTAATGTATGGCATCATTCAGGAAACAAGAGGACGCGCAAATGATAGCTAAGGAAAGAACGTGCATGTGAAAAATGGTAGGTACACTAAGAATCATATATGTTTTAGAAAATATTAGATATTTATTAAGGGTATTTCGTTACGTTCATGTCCGAGCCGCTACGGACAAAAATAAGAATACAATCGTGTCCAGCGAGGTGCCACAATCCCAAAAATATAAAAATATCGGTAGTTTAACTCATATTGTGAAACCCCAAAAATACTGATTAAGGGTGCAAAATACTCCAAATAAAAAGTTGCTTATTTAATTAATTAAAATTTACAGTAAAATTCTAAAAATTAAATTATCACTATGTCTCAAAAGAACCTTGTCCAAATTTGAATCCGATATCTAGTTATTTCAAATAAACCATTACGGGTCGATAAACGATTCTATAGCTGCAAATTTGATTTTGATATAACTTGCAACCTATAACGCGAAATCTTGATTTTTCACTTTTGTTAGAAAGATATAGTTTAATGGATTCCAACATTTCTTATTTCGAAGAAATCCGGTTTGTAACGAGTCTTGTATACTCAGTTGAAGTTCCAAACGTTAAATTATGAACTGCAACATTGTTATGAGCTCGATTATATTTAATATATATACGTTCAACTTTGTTTTAATTAATATATAAATCCACTTATATTACGAATTCAATATTTAAACTGATTTAAATGTTCAAATACAAACCGATAAAAATGCGGGACATTACAGTTCCAAACACAATGGAATATGTTTCGTAACCCAATTCTGATGTTTTGATCAGTTCTTCTCAAAATTTAAATATAAATCAATTTATATTAAATTAAAACGTAGATTTTAAATTATTGGGGCTACATACTGTCTCTAAAAATTCCAGAAAAATTATTTCTAGTTATGTTTTGACGAGACGGTTCTAACAAAACTAATTTCGTCAAATTTGGAGACCGTTTGAAAAATGGCCATTTTCAAGTCAATTAAATTTGACTGAACCTGTCAGAACACATTTTATTTTGCTACGCTCACATATTAATTCTAAAAATTATGAAAATTTAAACTTAGCAATAATTTGACATTCTGAATCCAACAAAAGTGGTTTCGTAAAAAACGGAGGTCGTTTGCAAAATGGTTATTTTTAATAGCTTTAATATTATTTAAAAATGAAAATTTTAAATTCTGACACATTTCCTGTTAAAATTTCTTAAAATAAATTTTTTAAATTGGTTCTGATTTTCTGCATTGTTACAAGATATGTTTGTCCTTAAATTTTCTGTACCTCATCCTTTTTCGACTCATTACCAAGCTGTGAGGCCTGAAGTCACGCTTTCACACAAAGCTCTGTTTTTCAACAAAAGCATTGGTCATTAATAGCTTAGTGCTTTGCATGCCATATTGTCAATTCACAACATATAATTGGTGTCTATAAATATATAACCCTTTGGGTACGTATGTCCTAAAGGAGGTGTTAAGCTAAGAGGATAAATCCTCCGCCACCAGCTAATAAATCATCGATAGAAACGAATTTATTATGCCATAAAATACAACATCAAACATATATCAATTTACAAGTTCATTATGGTTTATAAATGAAACCGAAGGCACCTTATTCCTCTTCCAATGAAGGAAACAGACCCTTGCAAGTCCGGACAATTTCGAAGTACGTCCAGACCGCTGCCACTTATATCCTATCTAGGGTATACAACCCACTCGAGACATTAACAATCAATCCAAATGATGTGAAGATCCCCGGTCTATAACCACCGCCTTCATAATCTTCATTAATCATCATATAGCTTTTCAAACTAAATAAAAAGAGTTCTCACATTGATGATTGATTGTTGCAATAACGATCTGTTTTAAATTAAATTAAATAGACATTTAATTTAACTAAAATTTCAATTTTTTATGTTATGTCTATGCAAACAACATGCATAATTAAACATATGAGGTGGAAATCTTAACAATCACTTAAGGCCTATATGTAAATCTATGGGCAGATATACCTATAGTCACTTAACACCCCAAAAAGAATTCTAAGGGCTAACATCCCTACCGTCACTTAATACCCAATGAGGCAGGCTATACCTTGTCACTTAAGGCCACTTCCTAATTTATTAAGGGTGGACATCCCTAAAGTCACTTAAGACCCTATTGCAGATCTCTTGCCACTTAAGACCTCATCCCTAATGCCATCGTCATATATACAAACTTTATGTATGTCAAGAAATAGTAACAACCACTTAATACTAGTTTAGTAGGAACACAATTTCTTTTAAGAACCTTCTAACAAACTATCTTTGTAACAACCCGCCCGGATTGGGCCTAAATTTCCACCTAAAATAGGCTCATTGAAACTTAGAGCCACTCTAAATGGATCGTTGGTTCCTCTAAGGAATTACATTTGCACAGAATAACAGATAAACATAGCATTATGGAATCTCACACAACGGAATGAAAAAGTATAATACCAAAATAAGATGCACCATATTATTAAGAACCACAGATTCATATGACAATTGTCAAATACAATTATTCAAAATGGTACATCTTTATCGTTCAAAATATAGAGTTTCCATAAGAAAAACAACAATGATATCTAATAATAGCATAATATCCCCATCGCCTTCTTTAGGCTCCATCATTGCTTCGTCCATTAAATCGCTACCCCACATACTGACTTGTTAGATATGTTAAGGAGAGGGGTCAAAACATAAAGTCCTGTGTGACTGAAAATAATAATTGATTGAAGACCATACCCTAATTTGGCAGGTTATATATGTCAAGGTAAGTCTACGAAACACACAAGCACACACATATATAAATAAGAATTTAACCAGTGAGGTGGATATCCGAACCAATCACATAAGATCATCATTAGCGCATTTAGGGTGGAGACCCAACTAGGTGGACATTCTCTGCCACTTAAGGCCCATTCTAACATATTTATTAAGGGTGGATTTTCATGATCTCTTATGACCCTAAGGCGGACCCTAGCCACTTAACACCCCGTCCTAATATGTCAGTGTTCTTAAGTATATTTTCTCTCGAGTAATATGAGAAGTATTATCTCACCGCTTAATACTAGTTTAGGGTATGCCCACACGTAGCCATTTAATACCCCTCCCACTGATGCCTTATGTTACTACTTAACTGATATTATGGTAGAACACCTATGCCGCTTAAGGATTCCTTTAGATAGTTGGTGAATTAAATAGCATGCTACGTCCAGCATATACCAACTATGTCCCTAGGTTGGTCCTGACAAATCTCCTAGAGGAAATGGATATTCCAGTAAACTGTCCCACTCCGTTATTGTAATGTCTAAACCACTTTCAGAGAAGGAGGACCCATAAACCTACTTAAAATCTAATAAGGGAGGGTCCCATGACTTTGTCCCACATCTAAGGAATGAATCTTTAGAATGGTCCTAGACCTATCCACTTAAGACAAAAACCAGAAAAGAAGAGAGTCAGCCACCGAAGACCTTCTCCAGGCGTAGTTAACCTACCTATTTACACACATAATAGGTATGAATGTATATACATTATACCTCTCATATTAAATCGTCTACCTGTAGATGCTGGATATGTCCGGCGGTTCCAGGAAAACTTCTACTACAAATGGGATTAACCTTATGTCATAGTGTATCAATTTACGTGAACCATGACACCCAAACCTCTCACATTAGTTGGGCATGCTTGTGGTCATTGAATTTGCCGGTCGGTTTCGGGAAGACTGCTACCTCAAATGATGACTAACCTCGAGTCTGTGTGACACTTTTAATATATAGATAAGCCATTTTATACACACAAAAACAATAATTTACATGGGGACATTTCAAATTCTAACCTTATTCTAATCGTGTTTATTACGTCATTATTACGTTGATTATGCTAATTATGCTATATAAGTAGAATATTTTATATGTATAATAAACGCTAATCTTCCTATGAATGAAAGATCGTTTTAACTGTGTAAACTGTCAATTTGGTCTACATTCAAGGCATACAAGTTAATTCCCACATAAAACCACTAAATACCTGGCATAATTAAAGATAGCAATAATGGAAAAAATATAGCATATCTGTCAAAACTTACATCCTAGGCTTGTTAGAACTATTCAAGTAATGGATCAACAACAAGGTGTAAATTCCAAACATCATATATACATATATACATATGTATGTATACATACAAACATACATACATACATACATATTTATATATACGTAGACCTTTTTTTAATCTAATTTACCCTTTCCTATGTTGTACATAAAAACATTGATATTTAATTTGTTTTAAATTTGAATACATTCAAATTTATCAATTTAGAATGGAAATCAAAACCTATTCAAATAACAAGACTAAATCAAATCTAAACTTTTTACATCAAAAACACTTTTAGATAAAATGGATAAATCAAATCAAACAAAAGTAAATCATACAAAATGTTCTTTATCCACAACTCAAACAAATTCACAAACCCAACATTTACTGACAATTCTTACGAAACATATATAAAAATAGAAGATTTAGGGGTTTTGCTGTTTGATATTATCGCTAATCTAAATATCCTTAGGCAAACTAATTCACATAAAAATTTACAATGTAGAATATGCCTAAACAATCACTATTTCTACTTACATTGATTTGACTGTATGGAATTGTCGAGAATCTAACAATGTTCGCCTATTTGAGGCGAACTCCAATCCCTAGAATATATATATATATATATATATATATATATATATATATATATATATATATATATATGTATATGTAAGAACTAAATAGTTAAAATTCTTATATATAAAAATCATATGATTCCAGATTTAGTTCCTATTCAAATCCTAAAAGAAAAAGGGATTAGAAAAGAAAATATATTTTAAGAGAGGAAGAAGAGAACCTATTATAAATTTCTTTGGAATCAATGACGGGGAAGGAGAAGGAGGCTCGGTTTAGGTTTGAGGTCTAGGGTGTTATTTACAGGTATGTGTGTGTGAATAATAGCCGCAGGATTATTAAGATTAAATCTTGGTTGTTTATATTTATAAACTAACACCAAAACCTGACCAGAACCAGGCCTCACCGGGCATTGGCCCCGCCAGGTGGTCGACTGCTCCCCCAGTATGCGTATTCGAGGGTTGGAAAGATTTTATTGTATAAGGTTTATTAATTTCATTTATTTCTTTCCTTTTAAATGTTATTCTTGTCCCTTATTGTATACTTATATATATTCCATGTTGTATACTTATATATAGACAAAAATTTAATTTGGATGGAATATTCCAATTACACATTTATTGGTTATATATTATTCCATATATTAATATTATAATTTGAATTTCAAATGCTGTTACATGTATTTTTAATGCACAATTTCTTTTAAGTGCAGTTCTTTCATATGTGCTTGGGTAATGACATATTATATACGAAAATTGATTAGAATTTCGTAATGAATAAAATTACAGTATTTTCGTGGACAAATTCCAAATGCCGCGAAATTCTGTTTTTTAGCCCATTAATATATTATTACTTTATTGTTAATTTTCATTATTTATTAGGCATGTTTTTATGGGATGTTAAATTCTTCCCCCCTTAAAATAGTTTTTTTCCCGAAATCTGTCTTAAGGGGCGAAAAAGATAATTCGCTTTAGACATCCATCCTGTACACCCATGTTATCTTTAATTCATCTATAAGGTACCATGACTCATAGTGATTGTGAACTACAAAATCACTAAAGTGAGCTCAAATCCTAGCGTGTATGTGAAATAAATGATGTAGTATGTATGAAAACTTCCTAATATGCATATATTTCTATATGAGTGCATTGTGCAATTATGTTGCATCTACTTCCCTAACATCCAATCTAGCAACAATAATGCATCCATAAACATAATTTAGAGGAAAAATTAGTTGAGAAAAGCTTTGGGTGGGTATGGCTCATTTTATCCTCAGTCTCACATGTGCTTTCCACATCATCATTTCCATATTGTACTCAGATGAGGCAAACAGTTTTATTGCGAAGTCTCTTGATTTCGTGCTCTACAATCCTTGAAATGATACGGGGAACCCTAGACTCCAACGTGAGTTTTCCATGCCCCCAATTTCATCAAGCTTGAGTCTGATAGTAGAATCAGAAAGGCATTTCCTCAGATGTGATACATGAAAAAGGTTATGGATTCCCTATAGGCGTTCTAGGAGATCCACTCGATAGGCCAAAGATCCTATCCTCTCGATGATGTGAAAAGGCCCAATAAATCTAGGAGCCAACTTCCCGGTCTTTCCAAATGGAATAGTCTTCTTGAGAGGGGAAATGTTTATGAATACCAAGTCTCCAATATCGAATTCAAGTTCCCTCCTCCTCTTGTTGGCATACGATTTCCGGCGGTCTTGGGCTACCTTCATTCTCTTCCTAATCATGGAAATCTTCTTCGTAGAATCACGACCAAAGTCTGGTCCAAGAAGAACCTTGTCAATAGTTTCCCATCAACAAGTTAGTGATTTGCACGGCCTCCCATAAAGCACTTCAAAAGGGGACATACCAATCGTCGTTTGAAAACTATTATTGTAGGTAAACTCCACAAGCAGTAGTTGTTGTTCTTGAACACTTTCAAAGCCGATAATGCAAGCTCTGAGCAAGTCTTCTAGGATCCAATTTACTCTTTCTGTCTGGCCATCGGTTTACTGGTGATAAGCAGTACTTAAGTTGAGGGTCATTCTCGATGTTGTTAGTAAACTACTACAAAATTCGCTCGTGAATGAGGGATCTCTATCACTCACTATACAAGATTGGATACCATGTTGTCTAACTACCTCTCTTATATACAATTGGGCCAATGAAGCTGCAGTCTTATTCTTTGTTATTGGTATAAAGTGGGCACTCTTGGTCAAACGGTCTAGTACAACCCAAATATCCTCATTTCCCTTCTGACTTCTTGGAAGCCCATCCACAGAATCCATGGAAATATGTTCCCACTTCCACATGGGAATTTCTAAGGGAAATAATAATCCTCCGGGTCTTCCTTGCTCCGCTTTTCCTTTTGGCATGTTAAACACTTGGCTACAAACTCAGCCATCGCCCTTTTCATCCCTTCCCAATGGAGATTTCTTTTCATATCTTTATACATTTTATCTCCACCGGGGTGTATGGTCATCCTTGACCAATGAAACTCCTCTAACATTTTCTTTTTTAACTCCTCATCTTTAGGTACGCAAAGTCGCCCATCCTTAAGAAAATTTTTGTCTCGCCCAATGAATATATGACTGAATGGGAGGAAGGTCTCCTTCTTCCCCACTTTCGCTTTTAAGTTTCTTATCTCATCGTCAAGGTCTTGCGTATTCTGAATTCTTTCTCTTAGAGTGGGTCTAACAAGAATGACTCCAAGAAAACTACTAAAAGCTACTGGTAGGGTTTGCAAGTTAAAGTTAGAGAGAAACTCCATCTGTTTCCATTCCAAAATTGCATTCAAATATGCATGCTATTTACTCAATAAGTCTGCTACAACATTCCCCTTCCCTAGGGTATACTGGATCATAAAATCAAATGAGGAAATGTACTTCATCCATCGTTGTCGTTTCAAATTCAGATCACGTTAAGAGAATAAATACTTTAGGGATATTTGGTCAGTAAAAAGTTCAAACTTCTCCCCTAAAAGATAATGCCTCCACATTTTCAAAGCGATCACTACTACAACAAGCTATAGGTCATGAACTGGGTACCTTTTTTCGGGGTCCTTGAGTTGTTTATTGGCATATGGAACAACTCTTCCTTCTTGCATAAGAACCACTCCTAAATCGGTTCCACATGCGACAATGTAAACAGTGAACATTCTTGAGCCATCGAGTATAATAAGAACTAGCGCACTAGTCAATAATTCCTGTAATTTCTTAAAGGCTACATCATGCTTTATTACTCCAAAAAAATGCCCAGTGCTTCTTTATTAGTTGAGTTAAAGGAGTAGCAACCTTTGTAAAGTCTTTAATAAACTTTCGGTAATATCCGGCTAATCCAAGGAAGCTTCTCACCTCCGTAGCATTTTGAGATACTCTCCATTCCTTAATTGCCTCGATCATTGTAGGGTCTAATTCCAAGCCTTTGCTTAACATAATATGCCCCAAAAACCTAACTTCTTCTCTCCAGAAATGAAGCTTCGAAAAAAATTCTTTTAACCGGTTCTCTCTTAATACCCTTAGGACCTGTCTTAAATGACTTTCATGCTCTTTATGTTCCTTTGAAAATATAAGGATATCATATACAAAAACTACCATGATTTTATTCAGAATGGCCCTAAACACTCTACTCATGAGGTCAACAAAGAAGGCAGGTGCATTTGTTAGTTAGAATGGCATAACTTTCCATTGGAACAATCCATCTGGCATCCTAAATGCGGTTTTATCCTTACTATCCTCCGAAATTCTCAATTGGTGAATTCCAGTTGCAAGGTATAATTGGGAAAATGCTAATGCTCCTCCCAAGTGGTCAAATAGGTCATCTATTCAGGGTAAATGGTACTTATTCTTTTTGGTTAGCTTATTAAGCTCTTGATAATCCATGCTAAGTCTTAGAGATCCATTCGGTTTGGTGGCAAACGCAACAGGTGCACCCCATTCGGAAATACTTCATCGAATGAAGCCATTCTGTAGTAATTTTAAAATATATTTGACCAATTCTCTCCTTTCTTTTTACACCATGTGCCTTAAGGGTAAAGCTATCGGTCTAGCATCCTTTTCTAGTTTAATACGAAAAGAGATTTCTCTATGGGGTGGAAGTCCCGTGACTTCCTCAAAGACGTCCAAGAACTCACATACTATTGGGACGGAAGATGGTGCTTCTGAACTTGGAGATAAGGTATATAATAGGGCTTTATCCTTGTTTCTAATGTTACAAGGAATTTTCAGACTACGTCCTCCTCAGCTCCCAAGATGAATAATTCTCTTGTCATAATCTTGGACGACCCCATAAAATGATAGCCGATCCATACCTAGGATAAGGTCATACCCCATAAAATCCAATGTATACACTTCATAGAGGAATTCAACATCGTTGATATCAAATACCAGGTCTTTACAGATCAACTCAAGATACTTAGCTCCGCCGATAGGGCTGGACCCCTCTATTGGTTTACTAGAGATAGATAAAGGAAGGTTCAACAACTCAGCTAGCCTTTTAGAAATAAAATAATGGGTTGCTCCTGAGTCAAACAAGGTGTATACAGAAATTTCTAAAATGGAAGTTATACCATCAAGCGTAGGTGGACTTTGATCCCTCCAATGCATAATTCTGACTGCTCTGAACAACCTTAGCCTTTAGGAAGTCTCTAGATATGTGTCCTTCCTCATGACAGTTGTATAACTTTCCCTTAAACTCTTTATTTGCCAAAGCAGTCCTACAACCATTGGCCTCGTGGCCCTTTGGTTGCACCTCGTACAAGTCTTAGCTTCCTTCTTTAACTTACCCCCTTTCTTTTAATCTTCCATCACTCCTTCTTCTTATTCTTACTAGGACCATAACTTTCTTCTCTCTTCTCACCATTCTTATTTTCCTTAGATCGTTCAGCTGTGAACAAAATGACCGTTTCCACTAATGTTTCAAAGGTTGCTCTCTGAATGTTACTTGTGCTAACAAAGTGTCCTTCAATGGGGAGTTCAACCCGTTAACAAACCTTAAGGCTTTGATCATTTGGGTATCCACTAAAACCCTAGCAAACTTACTTAACTCAGTGAATTTCGCCACACTCCTGTAGACGCAAACTTCTTTGCTTGAGATGAATAAATTTCTCTAATTGGATCGTAATCTCATCTTTTGGTAGAAACTTTGCTTTAAAGCGGGTCTTGAGTTCTGCACATGTAAATACTCGGCCCTCGTTTTCTCCAAATGCTAGGTTCCACCATTCAAGGGCTTCTCTTTTTAAGTGCGAGGCCGCAATCCTCCTTTTAACTTCATCTGACCATCCAGTGGCCTCACAAATCATTTCACAATCCATTATCCAAGCTTGAAAACAAAAAAACCTTCTGTTTCTAAGAATGGTTTTCCACTAAGGTTTGCGAAACTTTTACAGAATCAAGGAAAATCAAAGGCTACCTCAGCCGCAAGAGCTGCAGGCCTCGCTATGGAGGGATTAACAACAGTGACTTGCTCCATATTATGGAGATACTGTTGGAGCCATTCTGGAAAATACCGTGGTCTTGTCAGGTTTCCCTGTTTGGAAGGATAATCAGCCATTCTACTATTTGAGGAAGAATCCTTCAGCGGATACTCCTGAGATTGTATTTAAGATGAAAAGGGAAGAAACTGTGATGGCCCTCCTCAGACCAGCCGACATTTCCTCCGAAAGTACGTTGTACCCATGTCCAACAAGCATGGGACGGTCGTCAGAAGAAAAGAAAGAAGGCGAAGAACTTAACAAAGAACCTATAGAATGTCTCACAGCGCATGGGATAAAATATAATAATAATAATATAACTTTGACATAAAATAGGCGAGACAGTGCACAAGCTGAAAACTAAACCATCATAACCATCATAGCAGCGAAAATCCAATGTACAGCTTATGATCCAAACCACCATTATTACAACTTTAAAACTGTCTCTAAAGCAAAAGAAAGCAAAAGAAGGAGGTGCACTACTAATGCCCAAGCAGTGACCAACAACACAGGGAGAATATCTATATATATCATACGTGGAAGCCTCCTACTCGTCTTAGGTACAGATACCCGTGCATAACCAGCAAACCTGTCTCTAGTCTGCTTGTTTAGGAACCCCCAGAGTAATAAGAAGAGACATAAAACTCTAGGTCAGACAAAAAGTCTGATATGAGCGATAAGAAGCAAAACAGAACAAAAACAGGTATACTAAACCATACCTGAACCTGGACCTGCAACCAAAGAGTTAACACAACAAACTGTACAATACTCTAAGGTGACACTAACATATGGTGTAAAGATACGGGGGAGGGGCTGTGCATGTTATAGTGATGGCAAACAATCAAACATAGCAACCATCCTCACATCACTTACTTAGTGCGTAAAGCATACGATATTCACTGCTTTGACCACCCAAATTCTTTGCTAGCATAACGGCTCCTGCACTGATCCATAGCCACTAATCCTTTGCTATGTCCACTCTGCCCCATGGAATCACAACAACCCCGCTGCACTGGCTCATAGCCTTGCTACGATCACTCTGCCCCATGAAGTATTGCTATTCCACTGCACTGATCCGCTCCTAATATTCGCCTGTCGGTGGTGAATAAAAGTTTTGGACGTCGATAACCACTTAGCACACATCCCACAGCAAAATCCAATCATGAAGTTAACTCGTTGGTTCTCGTCTAGATCCTGAAAGTCACAACTTCTCGTCTGGACTACCTTTGCATCTCGGGTTATGGTCTTCTCCGGATCGGTTCAGTCCTTCCTCTCACCTTTGGCTTGGTTCGGTCATGATCAATGCTCCAGCCATCATCGGTTCTGTTCCGTCGTGATCCTTAGAGCGGATCGTGGAGCTCCGGTTCGGGTCGGAGGGGTGTTCCGGTTCGTGGATACTCCACCGTGTCGTGGCGGTTCGGACTCCAGGCTCCTTCATTTGGTTCATAATGCCAAGCTTTGGTTCGTGATTGCACCAGCGGCTCGCGAGCTCTCTCATCGGTTCGGGGTCTTGGCATCAGCTCAACTACTTCACGGTTCGAAGGGCGATGGGCCACGGTTCGGGTCGGTTGCCTTGGTCATGAATGGGTCGTGATCGATTCTGAAGCGGTTCGGTTCGGTGACATATGCTCACGAATGGGGGGCGATCCGATCCGACCTGGTGCATTTCCTCCACATTCCTGCAACTTTTCCAACGACTGTTTTACACCATTCGACAGCGTTTTCGACCATTCTAACTGTTCTAAACAATCACAAAGCATACCATACAGCTATATCAACATGTATAATCATCCACAAACACCAAAACAACAATTTTAGCATGTCAATATGGATCAAACATACCCAATACCCATGTTTTACCCTTAATCCCGCTTAATCATGTTTAAGCATACAATTAGCAAAATTTATCCAAATTTCTATCAGACCCCTAAAATAATATTTTAGAATTTTACAAATCTTTCCAGAATTTTCTAAGTTATAATTTCGCTAATTAACATCAATCACCACTAATAGCCGTAATTAGTGAAAAATAATGCAAATCACTCACCTTACCCACAAATTAAAAACTTAGATCTGAAACTCTACTGTTATAGGTCGAATTCCAATGCTTAGCAACAGCCCCAACTCTGATTTGTCACTAATCTTCCTTATTTTGGTGTAGACTATGCTAATACATGATTAAACGGTGATTAGAAGGTGTTTTAGAAAGTGGAGGCCATGGCTAGGTTGAGTGGAATGATAAGTGGCGACTGAAAAATGAGAAGAGGATGTTCTCTAAACCCTAACAGCCCTTTTAAACTCCTAATCCCGAAATTCCCCAATGGGCCTAGCAGCTAATTACCCAATTAAGCCCGATTAAGCTGTTTTCACCTTTTAAACCTTAATTCAGCCATATCTCCCAAACGGTAAGTCTATTTGGCTAATGTGACCACTCTACGGAAAGAGAAACCATAATCCAGATCTAGTGGAAGTGGTTTTAGGTCAAAACTTCTTACCAATCAAAGGTTATATGAGAAACAAGATTCACCAGGGGCGAAACAGTCATTTAAAAATCGGCAAAAATCATGAACATGGGAAATGACCCCGATAGTCGTTCCCCAATGTTACATGACCATACGACTTCACATGAAAAAGAAATAAATATTCTACGATACTCTGACGCTAGAATGCGGGTCGTTACATTCTCCCCCCTTCAGAAATTTCGCCCCCGAAATTCCTTAACCAAAACATACAAAGAATCCCGCATGCCTACTAATCATTTACAAATAGTAAAGCATACAAAACAACGCAACAAGCCTATCCTAGCATGCGGTTTACTAACAAGGGAGTACTATATCTATATATAAAACCTTACTAGGCAAAGAGTTCTGGATACTTCTTCCTTATGTCCTCCTCTGTTTCCCAAGTACAGTCTTTCTCATTCTCACCACACTGGACTTTGACTAGTTTTACCGTCTTCCTTCGAAGCTGTTTCGTATCATTCCCAACGATATGCATAGGCCTGCGGTTCCGAACCGCCTCGGGTTCAACCTCGATATCGTCCAACTAATCAGGTGAAATAGCCACATTAGGGTCATGCACAAACTTCCTTTACTGGGAAACATGAAATACGTTGTGAACTCCTGCCATCTTGTCTGGTAACTCAACTTTACGCGCCAAATTCCCAACTTGATCGAGAACTGGGAATGGACCAACAAACATTGGTGCCAACTTGCATTTCCTACCAAAACGAATCAAATTCTTCAACGGAGATATCTTGACAAACACCAAGTCACCAACGGAGAATTTCAATTCTCTTCGTCTCTTATCAGCATAACTCTTCTGTCTATCCTGGGCAGCCTTTATTCGTTGTTGAATAACCTTTATCTTATCTGAAGTTCCTCTTATTACATCTGGTCCAAGCACAAACTTCTCACCGGTTTACCAATATGATGGTGAGTTGCACGGTCTTCCATACAAAGCTTCAAATGGAGCCATACCAATATTGGATTGATAACTGTTATTATAGGCAAACTCCACTAGATGCAAGTGGTCATCCCATGATCCACCAAAATCCAATACACAAGCTCTCAAGAGATCATCTAATACTCGATTCACCCACTATGTTTGACAGTAGGTTTGAGGATGGTATGCGGTACTGAGATGTAATTCTAATCCTAATGCCTCTTGTAAGCTCTTCCAAAACCCACTAGTAAATAATGGATCTCAGTCACTCACAATGCTTTTGGGTATTCAATGAAATCTCAATACCCACTTCATATACAGTTCCACTAACTTAGCTGGCGTTCTATTTGACTTGACCGGTATAAACCTTGCACTTTTGGTCAGTCGATCCACAATAACCCAAATACGGTCATGGCCCGATCTAGTCCTTGGTAAACCATCGATGAAATCCATTGAGACTTGTTACTATTTCCATTTGGGAACTTCTAACGGTTATAACAAACCACTCGGCTTCTTTTGCTCGGTTTTATCTAACTGACAATTCATGCATTTGGAGATAAACTATCCAACGCCTCTTTTCATCCCTTCCCAGTAGTAGATCTACTTCATGTATCGATACACCTTGTTACCACCGGGATGTATGGTTAGTTTCGAATGACGACATTCTCTAAGCAATTCATCCCTCAATCCATTCACGTTGGGTACAACTAATCTTCCGTTCTTTCGAAGCCATCCTTCACGATCAAGTCCATACTTGTTCATTCCCTCACTGTCGATACCCATCTCTATCTTGGAGATGATTTCCAATAGGTTAGGATCGACCTTCTGACTGGAACCAATCCGTTCAATCAAAGTCGGTCTGATCCTCAAACTTGCTAACATCTCCGGATCCAATTCACATTTAGGTCTGAAATCATATCCTGTGATATATTCCAGCTGTTTCCATTCCTAAAACATAGCCCCCAAGTTGGCATGTCTTCTACTCAAGGCATCAGCTACTGCATTGCCCTTTCTTTGAGTGTATGCGATATCAAAATCATATGAAGCCAAGAACTCCAACCATCTTTGCTGATGAAGATTTAAATCCTTTTGAGAGAAAAGACACTTTAATGACTTATGATCAGCAAACAACTCAAATCTTTCTCCCAAGAGAATGTCTCCACATCTTCAATGCAAACACAATCGCCGCCAATTCCAAATCATGGGTACGATATCTTTTCTCATGCGGTTTCAGCTGCCGACTAGCATAAGCTACAACCCTACCTCCTTGCATTAATACAGCACCTAGTCTGGTACCACAGGCAACTGTGTATACCGTCATCTATTCATTCCCCTTAGGAATGACTAACACTGGTGTGCACATCAACTTTTCCATTAGACTTTTAAATGCACCCTCGCACCTTTCGTCCCAAACAAAAGCTTGATTCTTCTTAGTCAACTGAGTTAACGGTGCTGCTATCTTGGAGAAATCTTGGATAAACCTAAGATAATATCCAGCCAATCCCAAGAAACTTCTTATGTCTGTTGCATTCTTGGGCGTAGACCAATCTTGTATCGTAGCCACTTTCGCAGGATCCACTGCAATACCATTCTCTGAAACAACATGGCCCAAGAACCTCACTTCCCTCCTCCAGAAGTGACACTTAGAAAACTTCGCTTTCAATTGGTGTTTCCTCAACACCTCCATCACTATCCTCAAATGTTCCTTGTGTTCTTCCTCCGACCTCGATTATACTAAGATATCATCCACGAACATAAGAACAAACTTATTCAACTGATCTCTGAATACCCTATTCATAAGATCCACAAAATTTGCTGGTGCATTGGTCAATCCAAAAGGCATGACCAACCACTCATATAATCCAGACGGTGTCCGAAATGTCATTTTAGCTATACACTCTGCTGCCACTCGAAGCTGATGAAAACCTGTCGTGAGATCCAACTGGCAGAATACTCACGCTCCACTCAACTGGTCAAACAAATCCTCTACCCACGGTAGAGGATACTTATTCTTCCTCGTCACCTTGTTCAAATCACGGTAGTCTACACAAAATCGAAGGAACCATCGGCCTTGTTAGCAAACACAACTGGTGCTCCCCACTCAGAAACACTTCTTCGGATAAATCCCTCCTTCAAAAGATCGCTCACTTGCACCCTAAGCTCTCGCTGCTCCCTTGGTGCCATACAACGAAGAGGCATCACTATATGTCTGGCATCTTTCACTAAATCTATTTGAAACTCAATCTCTCGGTGTGGTGGAAGCCCGATCACTTCCTCGAAGACGTCCGGATATTGGGCAGCCACGAGCACATCTGACAACTCATCATGCGGGATGTTAAGGGAATTTAGAAAACTAGCCATTACCCCATCACTAGGTAGGCCACCAAACACTACCCTCTGCCCATTATCTGCTCTGACTATCACCAACAAGCCCTCACAGTCTAGCACCATCCAATATCTTTGGAGCCAATCGACTCCCAAAATAATGCCAAACCAAGTAAAGCCAAAAACAAAGCAATCACAAACAAACATACATCCATGACTTGTTAAGACCACATTACGGCAAACTATACTAAGGCTAGTCGAACCACCTATTGGGTTCGTTACAACTAAAGGTCTAGCGACTATCTCGGGTTCCAATTCCAACTATCTACCAGGTCACTAGACATGAAGGAACGGGAAGCCCCGGTATCAAACAACACTCTTACTGGAACATCATAAACAGAAAGCATACCTTGAATAACGACATTCTTTCCCTTGTCCGCCGCAGTTGGGGCATTCAACGAAGAAGGAACAGCACCGATAGCATATGCTTTCACGATCTGCTTTTCTTTAGGGGGTTGCGGACACTTATCCTGGTGATGTCCCACTTGTCCATAGTTGAAGCACTTCCTGTCCGCTGGCTTTGCTCGACATTCTTTGGCATAGCGGCCTTTCTTGCCATAGCTGAAGCACTCTACATCTTTCTTACTCTTTTTCCGACCATCCTTAACTTGGTTCTGTTTTCTCTTATTCTGAGAATTATTCTTGCCTCTACCGCCTGCCTGCGGTTTCGGTTCTCCTATAGATACAACAACAACTTCGATCTTTGACTTAGGATAAAGACTCTCCGATCTCAATGCTTTCCCAACAATCGATTCAAAAGTCTCATCAATATGGTTTATAAGCCTTTCCCCAAAGTACCCATCTAAGCTAGTTATGAACTTCTCGTTCTTCTTCTCGGCAGTGTCAATAAGGGATAATCCATATTTCGACAAAGTATCGAACTCAGCAATGTACTGCGAGACTGCCCTACCATTCTTCTTTAGCTCCAGAAATTTCCTAAACAATTCTGATTTCTGAGCAGATGGGATAAACTTATCACTAAAGCGAGTCTTGAACTGATTCCAAGTAACTTGATACTCTGGAGTAGCTGCCTTAATAGCGTTCCACCAATTCATAGCTCGTCCTTGTAACTGACGAGATGCAAGCTTCCTCATCATTGCATCTTTAATTCCCAAATCCTCAAAGGTGCGCTCGCAACTATCTAGCCAATCCTGAACTTCCGTAGCTAACTCTGTTCCGTGGAACGGCTTTCCACCAAGACTAGTATAATCCTTGTTAAGCTTGACGAAATCGGCTCTAGGCGCCTGGACCTTGCATCACCATCGTTAGAAGCATTAAGGGCTGCTCTTTGAACATCTCTAAGCATCTCTCTTATGAAGGTGGTAAATATCTCCCTCATGTCATGGGCATTCCTATTGTTAGCCCCTAATCCTGTACTCCTCGTATCTCGACTCATCGTCTAATCTGTAAAGAGAAACGATTAACCATATTCTTAGTAGTGCCAGTGCAGTGTGACTTCATTCTTACATATATTAATAATGTATATATATATATATATATACAGTTTTTGAAAAGAAAAATATCACAAATACGCGATCTCATATACGCATACTATCGCTTTTGATGTCTTTCCCTAGGTTAACCACGCAACTTAGAGCTCTGATACCAAGTGTGACGGCCTGCCCCAGACCAGCTGACATTTCCTCCGAAAGTACGCTATACCCATGTTCACCTAGAACGGGACGGTCTTCAAAAGAAAAGAAAGAAGGCGAAGAACTTAACAAAGAACCTGTAGAATGTCTCACAGCGCATGGGGTAAAATATAATAATAATAATATAACTTTGACATAAAACAGGCGAGACAGTGCATAAGCTGAAAACTAAACCATCATAACAATCATAGCAGTGGAAATCCAAAGTACAGTTTATGATCCAAACCACCATTATTACAACTTTAAAACTTTCTCTAAAGCAAAAATAACCAAAAGAAGTAGGTGCACTACTAATGCCCAAGCAGTGACCTTCAACAACACAAGGAGAATATCAATATATATCATACGTGGAAGCCTCATGCTCGTGTTTGGTGCAACTACCCGTGCATAACCAGCTAACTTGTCTCTAGTCTACTCATTTAGGAGCACCCAGAGTAATAAGAAGAGACATAAAACTCTGGGTTAGACAAAAAGTCTGGTATGAGCGATAAGCAGCAAAACAGAACAAAAACGGGTATACTAAACCATACCTGAACCTGGACCTGCAACCAAAGAGTTAGCACAACAAACTGTACAATACTCTAAGGTGACACTAACATATGGTGTAAAGATACGGGGGATGGGGTGTGCATGTCATAGTGATGACAAACAATTAAACATAGCAACCATCCTCACATCTCTCACTCAGTGCGTAAAGCATACGATATCCACCGCTTTGACCACCCAAATTCTTTACTATGATCACTCTGCCCCATGGAGCCGTAACAGCTCCACTACACTGATCCATACCCATTAATCCTTTGCTATGTCCACTCTGCCCCATGGAGTCCTAATAACCCCACTGCACTAGCTCATAGCCTTGCTACGATCACTTTGCCCCATGAAGTATTGCTACTCCACTGCACTGATCTGCATCCTAACATTCGCCTCTCGGTGGTGAATCAAAATTATGGACGTCGATAACCCCTTAGCACACGTCCCACAGCAAAATCCAATCATGAAGTTAACTCGTGGGTTCCCGTATGGATCCTAAAAGTCACAACTTCTCATTTGGAATACCTTTGCATCTCGGGTTATGGTCTTCTCTGGAACGGTTCGGTCCTTCCTCTCACCTTTGGTTTGGTTCGGTCGTGATCAATGCTCCAGCCATCATCGGTTCGGTTCGGTCGTGATCCTTGGAGCGGATCGTGGAGCTCCTGTTCAGGTCGGAGGGGTGTTCCGGTTCGTGGATACTCCATCGTGTCGTGGCGGTTCGGACTCCAGGCTCCTTCATTTGGTTCATAATGCCAAGCTTCGGTTCGTGATTGCACCAGCGACTCGTGGGCTCTCCCATTGGTTCGGGGTACTGGCATCAGTCCAACAACTTCACGGTTCGAAGGGAGATGGGCTACGATTCGGGTCGGTTGCCTTGGTCACGAACTGGTCATGATCGATTCTGAAGCGGTTCGGTTCGGTGACATATGCTCACGAATGGGGGGTGATCTGATCCGACCAGGAGCATTTCCTGCACATTCCTGCAACTTTTCCAACGACTATTTTATGTCATTCGATGGCGTTTTCGATCATTATAACTGTTCTAAACAATCACAAAGCATATCGTACAGTTATAGAAACATGTATAATCATCCATAAACACCAAAACAACAATTTTAGCATGTAAATATGGATCGGACATTCCCAAAACCCATGTTTTCCCCTTAATCCCCCTTAATCATGTTTAAGCATACAATTAGCAAAACTTATCCAAATTAACCGAAATTTCTATCAGAGCCCTAAAATAATATTTTAGAATTTTACAAATTTTTCCAGAATTTTCCGAGTTATAATTTCGCTAATTAACACGAATCACCCCTAATTAGCCGTAATTAGTGAAAAACAATGCAAATCACTCGCCTTAGCCACAAATTAAAAACTCAGATCTAAAACTCTTCTGTTATAGGTCGAATTCCAATGCTTAGCAGCAGCCCCAACTCTGATTTGTCACTAATCTTCCTTGATTTGGTATAGATTAAGCTAATACGCGATTGAACGATGATTAGAAGGTGTTTTAGAAAGTGGAGGCCATGGCTAGGTTGAGTGGAACGATAAGTGGCGGCTGAAAAATGAGAAAAGGATGTTCTCTAAAACCTAACATCCCTTTTAAACTCCTAATCCCGAAATTCCCCAATGGGCCTAGCCGGTAATTACCCAATTAAGCCCGGTTAAGCTGTTTTTTAAAGTCCGTTTGGCTAATGTGACCACTCTACGGAAAGAGAAACCATCATCCAGATCTAATGGAAGTGGTTTTAGATCAAAATTCCTTACCAATCAAAAGTTAGAGGTGAAACAAAATTCGCCAGGGGCAAAATGGTCAATTAAAAATCGGCAAAAATCATGAACATGGGAAATTACCCCGATAGTCGTTCCCCAATGTTACACGACCATACGACTTCACAAGAAAAAGAAATAAATATTCTATACTTTGATGCGTAGAATGCGGGTCGTTACAAAAACGATAAAGTTGCCTAGTATAGTTGCGTATGCTTAACGGGGTAAATGAACAAATATATATAATATAGCTTGAAAACCTTTTCCAAAATACAAATACGTCCCTCATACGTATTATTCCCATATAATAGGGTAACCTATGCTTTGACAACAAATGTAACAACTCGCCCAGAGTGGGCCTAAATATCGACCCAAAAAAGGCCCATTGAAACTTAAAGCCACTCTAAACAGATCGTTGGTTCCTCTAAGGAATTACATTTGCATAGATTAATAGATAAACATAGTGTTATGGAATCTCACACAGTGGAACGAAAAAGTACAATACCAAAATAAGATGCACCATATTATTAAAAACCACAGATTCAGATAACAATCATCAAATAAAATTATTCAAAATGGTACATCTTTATCGTCCAAATATAGAGTTTCCATAAGCAAAACAACAATGATAACTAATAATAGCATAATATCCCCCACCGCCTTCTTCAGGCTCCATCATTGCTTCGTCCATTGAATCGCTACCCCACCCACTGACCTGTTAGATATGTTAAGGAGAGGGGTCAGAACATAAAGTCATGTGTGATTGAAAATAATATTTCCTTAAAGACCATACCCTAGATTTGGCAGGTTATATTTGTCAAGGTATGTCTACGAAACACACAAGCACACATATATACAAAGAAGTATTTAACCATTGAGGTGGATATCCAAATCAATCACTTAAAACCTTCATTAGTGCATCTAGGATCTAGACCTAACGAGGTGGACATTCTCAGTCACTTAAGGCTCATTCTAACATATTTATTATGGGTGGATCCTCATGTTTTCTTAAAACCCTATGGTGGACCCTAGCCACTTAAGACCCCGTCCTAATACGTCAACATTCTTAAATGTATATTCTCACGAGTAGTATGAGAAGTAGTATCTCGCCGCTTAGTACCCATTTAGGGTAGGCCCGTATGTAGCCATTTAAGACCCCTCTGACAGACGCCTCACTTTTCTGGTGCCTCGATAACCAGAAAAGCCCTAGGCTGGTGCCTAGGGCTTTTTGGCGCCTAGGCGAGCGCCTTGACTACCCCGATATATACTTTTTAGGGCTGTTATAGTAACGGTAAATTTACCATACCATTTTAACCGATATATTGATTTCAATTAAAAATTATTACCAATCGACTGGTAATGGTATGGTAATCTCGTGTTACTTCTTAACTGATAATATGGTAGAACACCTATGTCGCTTAAGACTTCCCTTAGATGGTTGGTGAATTAAATAGCATGTTACGTCCAACGTATACCAACTCTGTCCCTAGGTTGGCCCTCACAAATGTCCTAGAGGAAGTGGACATTTCAGTAAACTACTCTACTCCGTTATTGCCATGTGTAAACCACTTTCAGGGAAAGAGGACCTATAGACCTACTTCGAATCTAATATGGGAGGTCCCATGACTTTGGTCCACATCCGAGGAATAAACCTTCAGAATGGTTCTTGTCCTAACCACTTAAAACCCAAACTAGATAAGAAGAGGGTCATCCACTCAAGACCTTCTCAAGGTGTAGTAAACCTACCTATTTACACACATAATAGGTATATATATATATATATATAAATATGCACACACACTAGACCTCTCACATTAAATCGTTTACCTATATATGCTGGATATGTCGGGCGGTTCTAGGCAGACTTCTACTAGTGGAATTAACCTGTGTTATAGTGTATCAGTTTAAATGGCGCATGACACCCAGACCTCTTGCATCAGCCGGGCTCACTTGTAGTCGCTGAATTTGTTGGTCGGTTCCAAGCAGACTTCTACCAAAAGTGGTGACTAACCTCGTGTCTGTGTGTCATTATTTAATATATAGGTAAGCCATTTTATACACACACAAACAATAATTTATATGGGGACATATCAAATTCTAACCTTATTCTAATCGTGTTTATTACGTCATTATTACCCTAAATACGTTATTTACGCTATATAAGTAGAATATTTAATGCATAAAATAAATGTTAATTTTTGTACGAACGAAGGAACGTTTTAACGGTGCAAGTTGTCAATTTGGTCTACACTCAAGGCATATAAGTTAATTCCCACATCAAACCGCTAAACACATGGCATAGTGGTAAAATTAAAGATAGCAGTAATGGAAAAAATACAACATATCCATCAAAACTTGCATCGTAGGCTTGTTAGAACAATTCAAGTATTGAATCAAGAACGAGGTGTAAATTTCATACACCACACATACATACAAATACATACATAGACCTTCATTCAATCTAATTCACCCTTTTCTGTGTGGTACAATAAAACATTGATATTTGATTTGTTTCAAATCTAAATACGTTCTTATTATCTATTTAGAATGGAAATCCAACACTATTCAAATAATAAAACTAAATCAAATTTGAACCTTTTTACATCATAGACACTTTTAGATAAAAAGGATAAATCAAATCAAAGAAAAAGTAAATAACCCAAAATGTCCTTCATCCACAACTCAGACAAATACGCAAGCCCAACATTTATTGAAAATTATTGCGTAACATATATAAAAATAGAAGAATTGGTGGTTTTACAGTTTGATGTTATCGCTAATCCAAATCTCCCTAGGTATACTAATTCATATAAAAATCTACAAAAGTAGAATATGCCTAAACTATTATTATTTCCACTCATAAAGATTTGACTGTATGGAATTTCCAAGTATCTGGCAATGTTTGCCTATTTGATGTGAACTCCAATCCTTATATATGTATAAGAATTAAATGGTTATAATTTAATTCCGAACTAGTACAATTCACCCGATCATGAATTCCAAAATATATACATTTAACAAAATGGCATATGAAACCCTAACAGGCGATTGCGATCATACTCGCTCTTAACCTCCTAATAATCCTAATCCTCCAACATATAGAATGCTAACGTAACTGATACTAGTTGGCAGGAGGTAAACTATCGTAAATCCTATGCGAGGGCAACAAAAGAGGGTAACATTTCTAAAGCAGGAAGCGAGACTGTCACGTTCAGATCCATGAATACTGTGTCAGATCTGACAAAACAGGGCATAACAATTCAAAACATTCGGCGCCAATATTCAAATCTGGATTAAGAACATAGGCTAACGTTGTTGAGGGTAACACTAAAATATCAGGTGGTGTGCAATTTTTTAACTCTGCTACAGATGAGGAGGGTGCTTTTGCACAATTAGATGACAAAGTTTTTGATCCTGCTAAAGACATGTGGAAACATTCGATTTACATTTACCTAGTGGGTAGAAGGCCATATTATATGCATCTTAATGCTTTCATTCAGAGGGAATGGAGACCTATAGGAAGATAGGATATTTTTGCGAAGGAAAACGGATTTTATTTGATCAAATTTGAACTGGAGACCAATTGTGCTAGAGTATTAGTGGAGGGACCATGGTTTATGGCTAATAAACTAATATTTATCAAACGATGGGAGGCTACTTTGAGGTTAGAAAGGGATATGTTAGAGGCCCATCCTGTTTGGGTAAAACTAATGAATCTGGATTTAGCCTTATGGAACTCTAGAGGAATTGGTATGCTTGCAAGTCTAATTGGCACTAGCAATGAATGATAGCACTAAAAATGTAAAAAGACTTAATTATGCTAAAGTTCTGGTGGACATTAAAGCTAGTAGTAAGATTAAAAAACAACTAACAGCTAAGGATGCTAAGGGCAACATATATACAACGGGTGGAATATGAGTACATACCACTTATTTGCAAAAAGTTTGAGTGCTTCGGGCACTTTGATGAGCAATGTTCCACTGTTGTTAAGCCAATGTACTGGCGACGTAAGAATAATTCTACCAACGACAGCATATATACAAATCAAAACGCTGATACAACTAGCAGTAACAACGAAGGCATAGATACTTCTACTATTAACATTACAACTGGAGTTAATTTGCCTAATAATTCTACGGAACAGGTGGAGGTGGTGGACCCAGATCCTCTGGATTCTGATCCATCAGTAGCAGTGGCTGAGGAGCTTTACCAGAATACCCAGCTAGCATTGGTTGTGGTGGATCCTCCATTGATTCCTCCCACGCATTGTCGGAAAGAAGAAATGGTTTCACTAGCAGAGAAAGCTCATCAAGCAGAATTTGAGATTGATCTGGAAATATCTCCTAAAACAATTAAAGACATCAATAAAATGGATATAAAAATCCAAAGCGATGAAGAGATTGAGAGTGATAAAGAAATTGATAGCAAGAAGGAAAATCTAACAAAACCCAATGAAAAATATGAAGAGTAGTTTAGAGAAAAGGCGGAAAAAGTAAAATCTACTAAGGCAAGAGATGGATCTCCTCCATAACGAGGAGCCGAAGTCTCAAGCCTTAATGTCTATAATAACATGGAATATGAGAGGTTTAAACAACGATACCTGGTGTTTATACCTCTCAAACATTAAAAGGAAGCTTGCTCCTTTTATATTGGGTATTTTGGAGAATAAATTAAATGACGACAGCTTTAAGTTCTTTGTGAATATGATAGGTGATGAATGGGAACATGCTCATAGTAATAATTCTAATACTCATGGTCGTATTCTGGTGTTATGGAATAAAATGATTTGGCAAGCCAGTGTTTTTGACATTGACCCACAACAAATAACTATAAAGGCTAATAATATGGGAGGACTAGTCATTTTTTTTACCATAGTTTACGCTACTAACTATGAAAACAAACGTGTTGAATTATGGAACAAGATTATATCCCTCTCTACTTCTATTGAAAACCCCTGGACTGTATCTTGAGATTTCAACGCAATATTAAAAGCTAATGATAAAAAAGGTGGTCTTACTATTCATGTGTCGCAACTTTCTAAGTTTAACAATTGCATCATTGCTGCAGGATTAGTGGAGCCAGTACATTCTGGCTTGCAATATACAAGGCGAAGTGGTGAATGTAGGAATATCTCTAGTAGACTTGACAGAGCACTGGTTAATGATGCATGCATGAGCCTATTTGTAGAAATTAAAGTCAATGTGCTTCCTCCTTCTACTAGTGATCATTCTCCTATTCATGTCATCTTGAAATCACTTTCTAGAGATGAAGAAGGGAAACCATATAGATACGCTAATCATTGGCATTTAATTAATGGATATCACTCAAACATTATTTGCTTTGAGTTGGAGATTCATAATAGTGGTCACTTGTTACATTTAATTCAATTTCTCAAATGAACTAATGGAAGGCTTAAATCATGGAACAAGGAAAGGACAAATGATAATGATATCATTGATGAATTGGAGAAAATTAATGCAGAATTGGTGGCAAAGCTTGAATCAGAAGATGTTCAGGACTCAGTCTGGAAAGTTTATGCTGAAAATCAAGCCAAATTAAAAAATGCTTTACATACTAAGGCTGTTGAATTAAAAAGCAAAAGAGCATTGAATTATTGAAGGGGATGATTGCACAAAAAAAATTTGCACTAAAATGTCTATGAGAAGAAATACTAACTATAATTTACAATTTTTGAATCAGGAAGGAAATTTCACTGTCAATTGCAATCAAATTAAAGGGGGGGGGCAATTTGCTATTTCCAAGAACAATATAATGGTGAAATAAATGAAGAATTACCCCTATTCAATCCAAGGAGAATCATCAATGAAGTTGGAGCTAACATTTTTATTGGGGTAATCACTGTTGAAGAAGTCAAAGATGCTTTGGATAGCATCAACATTGATGCTTCCCCAAGGCCAAACAGATTCAATTCAGCCTTCTATCTGAGGCATTGGTCTAGTCTGCAAAAATATTTGGTGTCAGCTATTCAGGAATCATTCACATCATGCAAGATTATGAAAGAAATCAACCTTACTTTTATATGTCTCATTTCCAAAATTGATCGACCGAACTCTATATCGGATTATCGTCCTATTGCTTGTTGTAATGTCATATATAAAATCTTAAGCAAAGTGATATGTAATAGAATGAAACTAGTTCTACCTGACCTAATTGCTGAAAATCAAAATGCTTTTATCAAAGGTCATATTATATCTGAGAATTCCCTTCTTTCACATGAACTGGTTAGAAACTTTAATAGGAAAGGAGCGGATAAGTTTGCAGAAAGCATATGATAAGATAAATTGTTCTTTCATTACTCATATGATGAAGTTAATGAGATTTCCTGTTTCTGTCATAGATTTAATAAGAGAATGTATTTCCTCCCCCACTTTTTCAGTCCTAATTAATGGTATTCCCAAAAGGGTACATTTCAAGTAACCGTGGTTTGAGACTAGGAGACCCACTTTCACCTTACTTGGAGTTTTTCTCCTTAAAAATGAAACAGGCAAGTCATCAAAATCTTATCGATGCAGTTTTCAACTTTGAACCACATACCACTCACTTGCTATACGCGGATGATCTGATTATATGTATTAAATCCAGTTTTGATGCAGCTTCGACTATTAAGGGTATTTTCTTGGAAATGGAGAAATTTGTTGGCCTTAAGACAAATAAGCAAAATCAAAATGCTATTTTAATGCTTTCTGTAGAAACAAAAATGAGATTTTAGCTATCACAAATGTGAACGAAGGTTCTCTCCCAGTTAAGTATCTTGGTGTTCCTTTATCATCGAATAAAATTACCGATCAGGAATGTGTTGTTCTTATTTCTAACATTCGAGATAGATTACATGGATGGAGTTCGAAACTCTTATCTTTTGTAGGAATAATTAAACTAGTACATTCGGTTATTCAAGCAAAAGTATATTTTTGGCTGCAAACGTTTCACCTGCCTGTAGCATCAGTTGCCAAAATTAAGAAGGTTTGTGCAGATTTTATATGGAGAGGGGGCTTTCATAAGATCAAATACGCTGATTTGTGCAGGCTTAAGAAGGAAGGGGGCGTGGTCTTGAGAAATTTGCATGATATGAGGCATGCTTTCTCACTGAAACTTGCATGGAAATTCATTAACTCAAAAATCTTATGGGCAAGATGGATGGAGCGTAGGTACTTGAAGGAAAATTTTTGGGCTATGAATATAGATTCTAATGCTTCTTCAACATGGAAAGCTATTCTCAACAATATAGACACTCTGGCTCGTAACTGTGTTAGATAATTTGCTAATGGACTAGACACTAACTTATCAAGAGATCCATGGATTAATAACAAATCCATAATTGACTATATGGGGTGGGAAACATATTCAGCTTTTTGGATGTCCCAATAATAATGTAAACTCCATCATAAGGAATGATGTTTGGAATGTGGCGATTTTACCAATAAATAATGAGCTGAATGATTCTATTGCTAATTTGACAATTTTTCAGATCGAAGCAGCGGTGTGTGGAAATGGAAACGTGGTGATGACTTTACTATCAAATTTGCATACAACAATGTGCGAGCAGTAGATGATCTGTGCATATGGGATAAATTCATTTGGAGTAAAGCAAACATCCCCAAAATGGCTTTTACTTCGTTCAAAGCAATTAAAGAGAGACTACCAACTAAAGACAGACTCAACAGATGGAAAATTATTAACAACACTTCGTGTGTGTTGTGCAACAATTCAGATGAGACACATAGCCATCTATTTTTTGAATGCATGTATTCTTTTGACATACTTCTTCGATGTTATCAGAAATTTGGGAAATTATATAGAGAAAATAGCATGAATCGCTTGCTAGAAAACCTGGTGAACAAGTGGAAACCCAAAAACGTGGAATCCAAGGAAGATAGCGCCATATTCACAACTTTAATTTGTGGGATTTGGAAAGAGAGAAACCACTGATTGTTTCAGACGAAGACACGAACATCAGAAGAAGTTAGCTTCAAAATCATTCAAGATGTGGAGGTGAAATTGAAGAGTGGAAGAAGGAGACATACCTCAGGCCTGGATAGCAATAGAGCTCATACTGGAGACGTAAATCAAGAGGCGAGGCGCGATCAAATCCAAAGTATACACTTCCATCCTCCATGAAGGAATTAGTGCATGAATGAGTTTTAACTGGAAATTTCGTTTTTAAATTTGCGGCACTGCGGTTGTACTGAAGTGTACATTTTGTAAGTAGTTATACGAGCTGTAAACGTTCTTGGGCCAAGATTGGGCCGTAATAAAACTTAGACCAATTTTCAAAAAAAAAAATAGTTAGAATTCATATGTACATATATATATATATATATATCTTTTGATTCTAGGTTTAGATCCTATTCAAATCCTAGACGAAAAAGGGATTAGAAAAGAAAATAGATTTTAAGAGAGGAAAAAGAAAACCTATTATAAATTTCTTTGGAATTAATGGTAGAGTGAAGGTATAGAAGGAGAAGGAGGCTTGGTTTAGGTCTGAGCTTTAGGGTGTTTTTTGTAAGAGAGTGTGTGTGTGTGTATGTAGCCATAGGATTTTTAAGATTAAATCCCGGCTATTTATATTTATAGACTAACACTAAAACTTGACCCGAACCAGGCCTCACTAGGTATTGGCCACGCCAGGCGGTCGACCTCCTGGTCGCAGATTTGCCCAATAAACATATTCGAGGGCTGGAAAGATCTTATTATATAACGTTTATTAATTTCATTTATTTCTTTCCTTTTAAACGTTTTGTGTCCCATGTTGTATACTTATATATACCCCATGTTGTATACTTATATATACACACAAATTCAAATTGGATGAAATATTCCAATCACTCATTTATTGGTCATATATTATTCCATATATTAATATTATAATTTGAATTTCAAACATTGTTACATATATATTTAACGTACAATTTCTTTTAAGTGTAATTCTTTCATACAGGCTCAGATTCTGACATATTATATATGAAAATTAATCAGAATTTCGTCATGGACACAACTATTGTATTTTCATGGTCAAATTCCTGATGTTGCAAAATTCTAGTTTTTACCCCATTAATATTTATTACTTTATTGTTAATTTTCATTATTTATTATTATTAATTTGTTCTAGGCATATTTTTACGTGGTGGCACAATATTGTTATTATCTAGCTGTCCCTACGGTTGAACTCCTAGTCACTTAATACTTCCCTTAGACGATGGTTCCTTTAGGCCATTTATATAAACCGTTCCTAGGTCAGCCCTCACTAAGCCCTTAGATAAGTAGCGGACATTACTCGGAGAACTCTCCCACTCATACTTTGTAGTCTACTAGGACCATTTAATACCCTATAAGAGAAAGGCAGACCCAATAACCACCTTTATAAGGGCGAGTCCCATGACTTAGGTCCTAAACTAATTAGTGAACCTTAGGAATATACCTAGTCCTAACTACTTAATACCCAAACAAGGTAGGTCATCCACTTAATACCTTCTCAAGGCAGGCCTACTTCACACACACAGATACACCCCCCTAGACCTCTCACGTTAAATCGACCACTTGTAGATGTTGTATTTGTCGGGCAGTTCCAGGCTTGACTTCAATTATATGTCGGGTTTAACCTCATGTCTTAGTGTACTAATTATAATGGCCCATGACATCTAGACCTTTCGAATTAACCAGTCTTACTTATAGATGTTGGATACGCCGGTTTGTTCCGAGCAGGCTTACACTACTAGTAATGGTTAACCTCATATCTATGTGTCATTAATTACACTTAAGGCAATTAACTCACACACATACATACAAAATCCTATAGGGACACTCAAATCCTATTTCCAATTTAAACGTATTTATCATGCACTTAATACAAATTAATATTACGTTTAATTACGCTATATGTATATATATATATAGAAATGGACGTAAATTATGTGAATGAGAATAACATCCTAATCATGTTTGAAATGTCAATCCTATCAATCACAATTAAGATGTACAACTTAGTTTTCCTAATTAACATGGTCCTATATGCATATTCATAATTTATGACAAAAAGGGAAATAACAATATATATGAATAAACTTGCACCCTAGGCTTGAATAATTATTTGAATAACAGAAATATAGGCAAGATGCAATATATCTAATTACATATGAAAACCCTTACTTTTGACATTGCTTCACTTTTATATTTATATTGTGTATGAAGCTTAAGATAATATATTGCAAATTATATGTTCAAACGAATATATTTAGAATAGATGCTTAAACCTTTTAATTTTACAATACACAAATCTCATGTTTTTAGCACACAACACATATAAACACAAAAATAAGGATTAAGTGAATTAGAATCAAGACTGAGGATTTCACAACATCCCAACCCTAAATATCTACTATCCAAACAACACAAATCCAAAATTACAATATTTCTGATTGGCCCTTCCAAAGACAAATAAAATACAGGATTTGGGAAGTTTTAGCATTATATTATCGTTTAACCCAATCCCATATAGGGATAATACTCCAAATCTAAACTACAAAAAATAAGAAATAGAACTTAGATGGTTTCGACTCACGGTGCTTTGGAAATGAAGAACAACATAATATAAGTGGAGTTAGATTTGGATCTAGCCTTCATAATTGTGCTCTAATCCTTCTATTAATATATATATAAGAATCAAATGAATCAGAATATATATATATATACACAAACTAAATTCCAGATATATAAATCTTAGAATAGAGAGGATAGAATTAAGTTAGAGAATTAGAAGATAAATCTAACCTTAGATCTGGAATTAGCAATGGAAGAAGGATATAATGAAGGTGTTATAATTCAAGAATAGGGTTAGGGAGAGGCTAGGAGGGTGATATATATAGTGGCAAGTGTTAATAATGACCGTAGAATCTATTAGATTAAATCCAAGTAGTCCATGTACGCAATTTTATATAAAAACCCTCAAAAAACAAGCACACACCACCTTAATTCGATCAAGGCGGTCGACCCTCTGAAGGAAGGCGATCGAAACCTAGGATTGAAATCTTCCCGGGAGATTTAATCTCCTGGTCAATTCCCTCATTTATTAAACGTTATTTATTAGGTTTATTTCTTTCCTTTATTTGATTATCTTTGTCCCCCCATTGTATATAAAAACATACACACAATTTCAAATTCAATAGGAATATTATTTTCATGTAATCCATACTTAATATATTCCAGATATATATATATATATATATATATTTTATTTAAATTTCAAACCTTGTGTGTTAATATTTACCCATAACTTGTTTTATTCTCTTTTACATACGGATTCCGTATGCAGTAAATAAAATAGTAAAACGGATGAGAATCTCGCCACAAAAACAATTACAATACTTTTATGGCCCAATTCCAGATAATTCAAAATTCCAACAACCCATTAATATATTATTGATTATTATTATTAAATTAAATTACCTCACATCTATTTCAGGTTTATTTTATGGGGTGTTACACAATGTTGACCATTTCATCTTAACAGAGGTAGAGGTGTGGAGAAAATTTGGAGGAGGGTAAAATGAGATCAGAGGTCATGAGTAGGAAGTGCATGCAGTAGAGGTATAGTAGCAAGAGGTGATGGATGAGCATTTATTTGAGAGGAGGAAAGGGAAGGGGGACAGATTCAGCAGTGAGGACAAGTTTGAGAGGCTCGAGGAATTCGACAGAGAGGATGCCATGAAACCTAATCGACGGTAAGAGATGAAAATCTCGAAATTGAAGAAGTTAAATTAAGGAAATCTATATAAATAAAATTTATAAAATTATGGTTTGCAAGTAAATAATTTCATTCAAATAAAAGTTTATAACTTTATTTTGTGTGAGTTTCACATAAAAAGGATTAGAAGTAGAAACAGTCAATACTTATCTTAGAATGAAATTTTAAGAACTTTGCTTAAAGACTATTGAATTAATGTTTTTAATAAGAATTTTAAATAAGTAGTGATTGCGAAAATAATAATAATTTTTAGTATAAATATAAAATTAATCACAAATCATAGGTATTAGTTTTAAAAAAAATCATTTTTAGTAAAAGTATGTGAAATTTTAATTTGATTCCCAGTAGAATATTTATGAAATTCTAAAATGTCCAGTTCATTAAGGATATGAAGTTACTATTATAAAAGATAATGATTTAAGAACTACATTCAAAATCAATATATGAATGTTAAATGAATTTTATAAGTATGATCTATGCATATTAATTTTAAAACATAGATTGCAGAGGAGTAAATAAATTGGTTGTTATTCATTTGGAATCATGTCTTGAAGTAGCTTTGAACTTAGAAAAGGTAGTAATGAATATTAATGATAATTTAAACCTTGGTTATGTTAATGTTATTGATTTGGATATTTTTTTAGCAAAAAAAAGTCATATTTGTATCTAGAAACAACTACGTAATAGCGACCTCCATTTCTCCTCAACGTTCAAAATCTCAGGAAAAAATCGCCTTTTCCTTCAATTCAGATCATCTATCTTCCATTCCTCTAGATCGGCGTTTTGATCAACAACATGCAGAGACCCGGAGTATTCTAAAACAAGGTAATTCGATTTCTCCAAATCTTAGTTCTAAATTGGAATTTCCTGACCTAGGTTCGACAGATAAATCTGCTATTGAGAAGTTTAATAATAAGAAACCGAAATCGTGGATTGATGTAGTTACAGAAGATGGATCACATATCAATTACATCCAGCTCAAGTATTACGAACCAGTAATTAGAAATAATCTTAAGTTAGCATTTTTAATGAAGAACTGACTAAAATGGCTAGAGATAGGTGGCAAAATTCGATAGTTTTTTATGTTGTTGGCAGTAAACCTTATTACAAATTTCTGAAGGAATATATTGATAGAAACTGAAATCCTAGTGGCAGATTTCAATTGTTTAGTAGGGAAAATGGTTTTTTATCCTGAAGTGTGAGAACGCTGAGGATTGTGATAAAATTTTAACAACAAGGCCTCACTATTACAACCAGAAACTAATACACATGAAAAAATGGTATCCGAGAATTAAAATGTCTAAGGAATTTCCGTGTACATTGCCCATATGGATTACACTGCCAAATCTTGACTTAGATTTTAGGTCTATAGAAGTTATAAGTAGAATTGCTTCTATACCCAGACATCCTTTAAAATTGGATACTGTTCCTGAAGATTTTACTAGGATATTTTATGCTAGAGTCTTGGTGGAAGTGAATTATCATTTCAATTTTCCAAAAATGACTCTTATCGAGTGTTTTAGTGGAGAGATAGTATGGCAGAAGGTTTGTTATGAATGGGTACCACCTTCATGTTCTAATTGTAAGTTATTTGGACATTCAGCTGTTGCATGTAAAGCTTTCAAAGTTTGGGTACCAAAGGAGGCTCAAAATTTGGACAATGAAATGGAAATAGATGAAAACTCAAAGAAACAGAATTTGAATGATAAAGAATCTACTGACAGGAATAAAGTCACCAGGAATGAGTCTTGTTCAGTAAATATTTCTGGTAGTAATGGTGACCTGAGCACTAATAATAATGGCAGAAATTCTTCTATCTATATTGGTGTTGAACCTGATATCTGCATGGATGAAATTAGTGATGGTGTTAAAGAGGATTCTAAGGAAACTGGAAAATTGGTTGTTAGTAATAATATATAAACTGCGGAAAAGCAAAATGATCAAATGAAAGTCTCTGCTAAGGGTGAAGGGGCTGATAGGATAATTAAGGAGATTTCTTTTGAGGCAGTTAAGAATATAAGTGCATCTAATGATAATGATTTTCAGCAAGAGATTGAAAGTATTGGTCAACAGGATATAAAGATGGTAGATTCAGATAGTTCAAATAGCGGTATTAGAAAGAGAAGACAAAGAAGTAAATCTTCTAACGTTAAGGGAGACAACTTGGTTATAAGCAATGAAACTTTGGTAGAAATGAATCCAGAGTGGATCAAGCCTGTCTCGCAAATCAAAACTAGATCCAAGTCCAAAAATATTAGAGAGAAAAGTATATCCTCTGGAGGCGTATTAAGTGGTGGTATTTCTATGAAATAGATTTCGATGTCTTTGGGCTTATATTAGTGTTTGGTTTGGTTGCATTTGCTTGTGTCTTATTATTTCTTATTGCTACTGTGCTTTTTCATTTGCACATTTTGGTGGTTTTCTAAGTTTAATGGGAATGTTTGGAAAGATTCTCATTGTGGCTCAAATGTTAGATTGCTAAAGTATTGTTCTAAGGTTTCATGGATTGTTGCTTTTGCGGTGGTTTTTTGTTGGGCTTCAGGGATTAGCTTTCTGTAGTGCTTTTCTGATATGGGTTTTTGATGTGGCCTTTTGTGTGGAGCTTTGATACTTGTTTGTTTCCTTTTGTGTTCTCTAGGCATGTAACATTTCGGTTTTGACCTGGTTTTCTTTTTTTGTATAGTTATTCGTTTGTTCTAGTTAGTGTATTTAGTTCCAGTTCAAAACTTTCGTGTTTTCCTCTTATGTAATGTAAGTACCCGTTATGTTCAAAAAAAAACGGGTTTTTAAAGTGATCCGTAACACTTTCTCATTACAACAAATAATGAGTACAAAATACATAGAAGATTGGCAGATTGTCGACCTGCTACATTCATTGTCTAATCTAGAAACAAATAAACACCACAAAGGGTGATAAAATCTAGAAGCTAGAAATTAAAACCAACTATTACAACACAGATTGATGCTGAGGCAGTCACACTAACACAAAGCTAGTGTTACAAACACAACACCGCAATCACAGTTACAACTGCAAAAAGTCACACTGAAGCACATTACAAGTGGAGACAGACTCAACACATTCATGAAACTAGCAGGCAACCACGACTAACCGATACAGCTCCAATGAAAAACATAGTAAGCTGACAAAGAAAGACTAGAACATTCACTGCGTACAACCACAAGAGAAAGCATAATAATATCACATCGATATTTCTAATTAGTCAACTAACTTGCAAACACAATCAGACTGACCACAGAGACAGACACTTCACTCGCGCAGGTCGACGAAGAAAATATAATGCACAACAATCACAAGCCCCAAAATCAAAACATATAACTCACCTGACGAAATAAAAAAAGAAACAATTATCCTATGAAGTTGCATTTCCTAACCAGTACAACAAATAGACTCCGATCATATCAAAGATGAACCAAAACCCTAGATCCCTTAGTCCTTGATAGTAACAAAAATCTACAACCAAGCCGAATACACCACACAAGAGTCTACAGCAGTTCACAAAGAAGAGCGAATATCACAATCGATAGACAACCAACCCCAAAAATCACAAAACCATACAAACCAACTTAGGATATGCGACAACCTGTGGCACATCGATTTTACTTGATCCATATTTGAAAAGCCTGCCTTTCGGTAGAGCCATAACCCTAAACCAGTAGTACAGTAAAATGAGAATGAGAAGTAATAATTATATTATCATTAATAGTTTTTCATTACAATTTCATCCAAATAATACCTACAAACTTAATTTGTGTTTATGTAAAATGCAGCTCTATAGTTTTCATATCAGATGATGTTAAAAGGGGTGGGATTACAATTGTAAAATCTGTGCGTGAATCTATTTTGCTGGAACAGTACACAGATAGCTAGGTAATTTTCTTTTTATTTGTATATAAATTGTATTCATATTTTATAGGCTGGAAAAATAGACAGTGTACACGTATGTTCAAAATGGTATATATTAACTTATCATTTTGATACAAAGCCTCGACTACACATAGTATATATAAACTGCACATGGAAAAAAGAGCCCTACATGGTATGATAATAGTTGGGATATGATTAACAGGAAAAATTGAAAATAAATAGTGTATTTGAAATGATATATAAATGTATCATTTTGATATAATGCCATTACCACACCTGAAAAATTAGCAACATACGTATTATGTTGATATTCATATTGAATGAACATATGAAAACAAAGATAAACAAATATTTTCAAAATGATACAAAACTTATCATTTTTGTATAAGGCTACTAACATAGGAATTTATTTTCTTTATTCTATAAGATAATTGACTGGTATGTTCAAAACCGAGAGTTGAATGAGCATAACTATAACTTCTCCACTATAATGATGGTAAGTCAATCCTTTTTTAAAAGTAAGGTTAGGTTCTTTAAAAACTATGCTAAAAAAAACTTAACATGCAGAATGCAACAATCAATGATTCGGATAATGTGCTACAGAATCTAGTTCTTCCTATGATAGAAACTATTGTTCTGAATGAGTATGCCGAAACCATATTCTTTCCATTGCATCATATCAACCATTGGACGCTTACATTGGACTATTTCACAATGCAACGGACCAATTATGATTCAAATAATCCTCTAACTAGATCTACAAGGATGCCAAATCCAAGCTACAAGCAAGCTATTGATCAGGTAAAAAATTTAGTATAATATAAACTTCTTGATAGACAAAAACTGAATAATGCTACATTCAACTATCATAATTAAATTATTTTCTACATATCCAGAGAAAGAAGATCGAAGAGCTATTTGAAAAAAATTGGCAAGAAAAGGGAGTCATGAATAAAAGTTTCGGGAAAAAAACACTAACACAAGAACCATCCACGCTGCAAGACCTAAGCTCGTAAGTAAAATACTCAACTATTTTTTAAACTGTCTGAATAAAAGCTCAATAATTGATTGTTACTGAATGCTTTTCTTGCCATTTGTAGGAATGACTGTGCTTGGTTTGTAATGACAAACATTAAATTGCTTGATAGTGGAAAGCTTCCACGGATGTATGAAAAGGCAGAGATCGACCAATTCAAAGCAGACATAGTATTTCAAATCATCAACAACCGGGGAAAAAGTAATAAATCAAAATAGTAGCAGAGAAAAAAGGTTGATTTTTAATTGCAATTTGATATGATATATTGAAGTTTACTTGTTATTTTCTTACAAATTTCCATGTTGTATTTCTAAAAAGCACAATAGACTTATGTTAACTGTTTAGTTTGCAATAAATTGTGCTGATAACATCATTTGTAGTGCGGTACTGTTGAAGGTTTGATATTTTTCGTTTCATCATCAAATTTCAATATTGTTGTTTTGCATGTAGTACGATGCTGTTAAAAATATAAATTGCTAGTTTACTGCGTGTAGTGATATCAAAATGATATGTTGTTGTCTCGAAAGTTTTTTGAAACGACCCAAACTCGCTCGTAAAGGAAAGCCCGGATTGAGTTAAGAACAAGAAAAATCAGAACACAAACAATAGAACATTTCATTACTATTACAACAATTACATCAGAGTACAAGAGTATAACAAAGTACGAATAAATAACGTACATCAGAAAAATATCAAAGATTTGAATTACAAAGAAGCGGAAAATTAATACAATGTGTAGCAGAAAATAACAACTGACACAACTGAAAGTGATATACGGATACAAAAATTTCCGAATATAGCTCCAGCTATAAACCAGGATCCCGTATAATAGAAATCTGCAAAACCAAAACAACTAGCTACCCGTGTGGAAAATAGGGGCATCCCGAGTTTAGGTTAAAACAATAAACAACAGGTCAGTCATGGGACTGGTGTGAGAACTAAAACAGTTATTTAAAACTTTATTTTGACAGTAAAGTAAATCAAGGGACCACGGCGTATAACATGGAACGGGTTTTCTCCCAAGAATACCAGTGCATAAAATAAACAGCGCAATGCTTTTTGAAAAATGAAGCTATTATAAGACTCAGGTCCCATCACACAATGCAACGCAAGCCAGAGGATAGAGTTTTAGCTTATTATAGCCAAACATGCTTGGTACATTTAAAAAAAATCATTTAAGTGTATAGTGTATAAAAACAACTTCAAATATAAATGTATCAATCATATACGGCATAGTACCCCGTCTTGCTATGTAGCCATAATAATTCTGCAATTAAAACCGAAATGTCACGTATTGGAAATTGGATTTCATCTATGAGTCGAGGCCAGGGATGGCTCCTCCTTATTCGAGACACTCTAGCAAATGCCTTAGGATTACACACCACGGGGCAACCCTTGGATCTTCAAGGCCGGTCCACACATACTTTAGTGGAATAGTTATCCCTGAACACATGTTTCCTGGTCCTATCGGACTTATCCATGACCCCGTTGTGACTGATATAACCGAGGTGCCTCGCTATCCATCATCCACATAGGTAAAGATATAAATGTCTGAGCTCCATGCAATGACACCACCGATATCTAGAAAGAAACGTCATGTTCTCCCTGCAGTCACGATCCCTTTGTTGACTCATACCGGATGCGAGGCTCGCGAATTAACGCTACAACACAAAGTTATGCAATTTAAAGCCGCGCTTTGATCATCAACCACAAAACTATGCTTTTCAACAGAAGCCTTGATTATCTGCATCTTTGCATGTCACACTGACAATTCACGCCATGCGACTGATGTCTATCGATATATAACCTCTAATCTCAGAGAAGGGTTTTAAGCAAGAGAATAAATTCTCCGCCACCAAGCAGATATATATATTTAATAGAGATCAATTAACACAGAATAAAATCCAATTTCAGACACACATACATTTACTAGTTCGTTCTGGGTCTGAACGAAATCAGAGGCACCTTACTCCTCATCCCATATGTCCAACCCAGGAGAGAGGTCCTTGCATATTAGGTCGATCTCCAAGTACATCTGTACAATCACCACTTATTACTTTGTCTTGGGTGTACAGCCCAATCAAGACATTAGTAATCATCCAAACGATGTGCAGAACTATGGTCTTTAACCACCGTCTTCATCGTCGACTTATCATGGAATCAGTTTTTTAGAATGGGCATAAACCCGGTCTTTCCGAATAACTCGCGTATCTCATAAACAAGTGATACACAAACACAACATATGCCTCATTCCAATTCAGAATATTCTTTTATTCAAATATTCACATTTTAAGGTAATGGTTCCCGTTAATTCTATCAAAGATAATTTATTTTAAAATTAATCTTAAATCTTCTTTTGGATATCCATTTCGAAAGATTTTATATCTATTCACAATTCTAAACCAAATTAAGGTTTATCAACTAGTCGGGATTATCGACCTTATCGAAGTAATTATTTTTTATATTAACCCAATCCTAACCTATTCATCCCACGGAGAAAAACTGCTGATACTCCATGTCTAGCACCACTTTGTCATTGGTAAAAATTTATTACCATTTCATGTTCAAATCTGATTAAAGATTTAACTATCGCTTGGAGTAAAACTGGTGATACTCCATTCTCGATCATTTCCCAAATTTCGATAATTTAAATTATCACCTTCACATTTCAATCTAATTAAAGATTCATTAAAACTCCACTTAGTTTTAATCTTCCCAATAATCATTATTGAAGATTATTTAATTTTGGGAAATCAAACATGTCACGTCGACAATCTACAACGTACCGTTGATTTCTGCCGATATATAACCTCTAAGCTCATACGTCTCAGAGAAGGGTGTTAAGCAAGAGAATTAATCTCCACTGCCAAACAGATATATATATAGCAAAGATCAACAATACAGTTCAAAATACAATGTTAGACATGTAATCTTGTCTTTAACCGGGTTAAAGAACCAATGTCATTTAAAACACAACTCACGATATACCCAAAATCACATTCCATTAATTATGGAATCTTCATGAAAAACAAATCAAATATCATCGATATCAATTTCCTTATCTAACTAATAATATAAATAGAATAACTGTAAAGCCTTTTAAATTCCATATATAGTAACAGTCTTCCTCCAAGGAAGCTCAATTCGATTATTACCAAATCGAATTCCATTCCATTCCAATTTATTTTATTAAATTGGAAAACTTTACTTTGGAAAATTTCCATTAAATATTAATAAGAGATTTATATATTCCAAATCACATTTCACTGTTAATCGGGTTAAAGAACGAATGTCGTTAGAAACACAGTTCACAATAAACCCAATTCACTTCCATTTTATTCCAATTACTAAATATAACTGGAAACTCTAATAGTCTTAATTAAAAGATTTATTCTTTTCACATTGGGTTTAATAACTGCTTATTTAAGACACCATTTATGAAAAACCCAAAATCCAATTTGATATTAAATACAAGGCTCTAAACAGAAATTATATCGGCTTATATTCAATATCAAATTCTGTAACCAACACATATCGAATGGGGAATAACAATATACATCTATCTTCCAAATTCCTCCATAATATTTTTATATACATGGAATCCAATATCGAAATATCCTGAAGAAAATTTCTATTCAAATCCATTCCAATTTATACATTGGAAAATTCTGGTTAGATTATAACCATTCACAAATCCAATTTATTTATTTAAAAATGTTGGATTATCTTTCTAGTTAATAGTCAGTGCATTTTGATAAAAATGTACTTTTATCTTCACGAGGAATTTTTCATTCATATTCATTCCAAATGATTTATTTTTATTTTACATAGATTATTAATACTTTTAATAATTTTATCAAGGCTCGTACGGTCGGTTTCCGATAACGGCCACCGAACTGCATCCATAGCGACTTTTTCCAAATTTGATTTGGACATAATTCCCAATCCAGCTGTTAGATTTCAAATCTCTTATTATCATTGGAAAGCTCTTTTCGATACGAGCCTATCGTTTCTGGTTTTAGGAGAATTTGACGGTCGAATCTCCTGTAGTGTCACTTCAAAGCCAATGGTCGAAATTCGTAACCGGTCGCGGCGCGACACGTTCTATTCAAACCATATATATATATATATATATATATATCGTTCAAAACGAATTTTATAAATTCATTTTAAAAACGATTCCCACTTTCATTTCAATTTTAAATCAAAATTGAATACTCCTTATCATTTTAATATATAAATGATAATATTTTCAAAATATCATATTTTGAGATCATTTCCTTTTTTCAATATTCATTATAGAAATGAATAAAATCTATATAAAAATCGTTCGCGTTAAAATGGCGTATAACTAATCAACACGACTTCATACATTTCATTAATTTTGTGCCCATCCAAAATCGGACATCAAATTCACATTTTAGTCCTTTATGGAATATTATTTTAAAATATTCATTATTTTAAAATATTTGTTATTTTAAAATATTCATTCTTTTTGAATTGGAATCAAACCCAATCAATTATCATATAATGTTATTTATATGGACTTCATACAACACATGTATACAACAACAATGATACACAATCAACCATCATCCAAAGTGCATTACATAACTGCATAAGCATTAAATATAAATAATTAATGCTTACAATAGTCTATCAACCAATCGATTGACATACAACTAAACAATTGGGATTAGTGCACGTCAAATATCATCCCAACACCCGTGTGGGCTTTCAACCAACAAATACTAAATATTATTTGTACAGCTGGGCGATGTGTAAAATTTATCATCCCAATCAATATAAGTTAAATGTGTGTACATAAACTAATCGTCTGATTTGTAAATGGATATTTATTTTCATTTCAGGAGAAATTTATGTCGTTCATATATACATTAAAAATTATATTTTTAACGATAAAATATTTTTTTCAACACATGAATATTTTAAATAGTTTGTATACACATTAAAATGATATTTTTAATGAATAAATATTTATTTCAAAAAAAATCAGCATTATAACGGTGCGATATTAGAACCGAAGTAATGTCTAGCATTACCCCTCTCCTGATACTGGCTCACGCCATACACAATCATCAATCACATTCAATACACCACAGTACAATCAACAACCACGATACAGTCAATTCAGTCCAAACAAACATCAATGGTTTATACAATAAATGTTGTCAGGAGCTCCTAAGCCCCATCTGCAAACTAGGATATATTTAACTGTAAAATAATTTGAGTGAGAAGGTATTCTCACCACTGGTTTCCACTCCATCATTCTTTATTGGACGATTTGGATTTGCATATGCCCTAAATTCTTACAAGCTCTAAATTTGACCCAGTTAGTCTTGTTGTGAAGCTCTCGTCCCCACGACCCCAACAGATCCTGTTTTACGCGATTTGGAGTTTGTATGAGAAAGATATGATCTTTTAAAGGTCAATGACATTTTAAATAATTAATATAATAATTAATTAAAAAAACACTTTTCTTCTTCCATATAAAACTCAGGCCATCGTTCTTCCTTTTTTGTTCAAAACTAGGTTTGATTTTTCGCTCAAGCCATTGTACTTGCTGGTGATCGACCTTCACCACGTTGAAGAGCTCGGAGAGGCGCACCTCCAGCACCCACTGGTCAACTCGACAACGGCGATGCTCCCTATTTCTAGCACCAACGGCGCGACTTCGAGCTCCCTTTTCGAGCAAAATACCGAACGTTGAATGACGAGGCTTATATGGATTTGAAGAGCGCTGGAAGCTCTTCAAATTTCGCTCAAGAAATTTTCAATTTCATTATGTGGATTTGTGGAAAAAGGGACGGGAAGAATTGAGCACAAACCACCGTGTATCGGCTTAGAATGAGCGGCCCGATATTTTTCCCAGCATTGACCAATGAATGATTTTTCTAGGGTTTTGTAAAATATCTATATTTATATATTTAATTTATTTAATTTCGAAAATACTTGTTTAACACCATGAACTCCAAATCAAATGCAATGACTGTCATCCCTAGCCAAATACCCCCATTCCGGACACAATGGGATGTTTTGTAAGATAATTCGACTGTTTTAATCAGTTTTTTCAAAATTAAAATATAAATCCTTATATATTAAATTTTAACGTACATTTTAATTTACCAGGGCTACATACTGACTCCAAAAATTCCAGAAAAATAAATCTGGCTATATTTTGATGATGCGGTCCTAACTAAACTAGTTTTATCGAATTTGGAGGCCGTTTGAAAAATAACATTTTTTCTACTTGATTAAATTTAAATTGAATTTACCAAACACGTTTTCTTTTGCCACGCTCATATATTAATTCCAAAAATTATGAAAATTGAAATCTTGCAATAATTTGACATTCCGGATCCAAATAAAGTGGTTTCGTCGAAAACTCAGGTCGTTTGCAAAATGGCTATTTTTAAGGGCTATATATTATATTAAAAAATATATAAATTCCTTATAGGATATTTTAAATTTTAAACTGGACATAACTTACAGTTCATAAAGTGAAATCTCAGTTTCTTACATACGTTAGAAAGATACAATTAAACAAATTCAAATATTTTTTTTACCAAAATCCGATTTATGTTGAATTCTGTATATTCATTTGAAAATTAAAATCAAATTTTCAAACTACCACGCCATTTCAAGTTCGTTTTATAATTAAAATAAATTTATACATTCTAAATTCAATTTAAATAAATTTTAAATCGTTATTATTTAAAATAAATTATTTTAAATATTCAAAATCGATTAAAATAGCTAATTTAAAAAAATTAAATTGGTTCTCAAATCCCGGGTTGTTACAATCTCCCCTACTTATAATCTTTTCATCCTCGAAAAGGAACGGAGTTGAAAGTTGTTTAACCGACCAACTCAACTTTCATTCTGGCTTTCATTTTTCAACTTTTCAGTTTCTAAGAATTTTCTGATTTCTCCAAAATTTGGCAAACTCCCTAAATTTTTGAAAAATTTCGCCATATCCTCCTTTGTACGGGGAGATCGGTAAAACCACAACTAGACTCACATGTCCGTCATCAATCCAAAAGAAAAAGAAAAAGCCAAGCGGCTCATAAAATCATCAAACCCAAGAAATACAATAAATATGTAGCTATTTATCAGGCATACAATTTTATTCCTCTTCTTAGCTTCCATGCAATGACCTGTTCACTATATATAAATGCATATGAATGCATTTTAAATCAATTTTCATTTCAGTTCCAAAATTAAATTCCATTTGGCTAAATATACCATTCTTTCTCCCAGTGGTTTTATCATTCCAATATTTTAATTAGTTGAACAAATAATCAAACAACACAACCAGCAATCAATTAGTTGATTAGATTTTTAAACATACAACTTCTATATATACTCAAAATCACATTTTTAATGCCAAATCACAAGCAATAGACCCTATCTAAGTTTTTGTTCTCACACAAGTCAATTGGAAATATATAGATATCCCACTTTCGAAACTCGAACATAAATGTTGATGATGACGCATCAATCATCATAATCATCTCTAGGTGACTAGATTGTGATTCTATATCTATCCAATATATTTGAGACTTCGAATACACGCTAGCTAGGCATATATGCAAAATCTTCATATACTGGATTGTCCAAATCAATTTAAAATAAAATATTCAATTACGTATATAACGTATATATGATATAATTTTCAAAATAAAATTTGTTTTCATTTTTATTTTAAAAATAACACTCCTTGAAACTCATTCTAGGATACTACTGATCACATCTCTAACTAGTCATTCTCATTGGACATTACTAATCCGATCTCTAATGAATTCTTTTGTTCGGTTCTAATGTGTCTTGTTCTCGAGCCTTGTAAACTAAAGCTTTGATACCACGAAGAAATGACCCAAACTCTCCCGTAAGGGAAAGCCCGGATTGAGTTGAGAATAAGGCAAATCAAAACATAAAAAATAGAACATTTCATTGCTATTACAACAATTACATCAGATACAAGAATATAATAGAGTATGAATAAATAATATACATTAGTAAAATATCAAAGATTTAAATTACAAAGCAGCGGAAAATTAATACAATGCATAGCAGAAAATAACAACTGACACAACTGAAAGAGATATACAGATACAAAGCTTTCCGAATATAGCTCCAGTTGTAAACAAAGATCCTGTATAATAGAAATCTGCAAAACAAAAACTACTAGCTGCCTGTGTGGAAATTAGGGGCTCCCAGAGTTTAGGTTAAAAAAATAAACTCCAGACCAGTCATGGGACTGGTGTGAGAACTAAAACAGTTATTTAAAACTTTACTTTGACAATAAAGTAAATCAAGGGACCACACCGTATAACATGGAACAAGTTTTCTCCCAAGATTACCAGTGCATAAAACAAACAGTGCAAAGCTTTTTGAAAAAATGAAGTTTCTATAAGACTCATGTCTCATCACACAATGCAACGCAAGCCAGAGGATAGAGTTTTATCTTATAATAGCCAAACATGCTTGGTACGTTTAAAACAAAAATCATTTGATACTATTATAAGTGTATAGTGTATAAAACCAACTTCAAATATAAATGTATCAATCATAGATGGCATAATACCCCATCCTACTATGTCGCCAGACTAGTTCTGCAATTAAAACCGAAATGTCACGTATTGGAAATTGGATTCCATCTATGAGTCGAGGCCAGGGATGACTCCTCTCGATTCGAGACACTCTAGCAAATGCCTTAGGATTACACACCGCGGGGCAACCCTTGGATATTCAGGGCCGGTCCACACATACTTTAATGGATTAATTATTCCTTAACACACGTTTCCCGGTCATATCGGACCTATCCATCGGCCCTGTAGTGACCGATATAACCGAGGCGCCTCGCTATCCATCATCCACATAGGTAAAGATATAAATGTCTGGGCTCCATACCATGACACCACCCATAGCTAGAAAGTAATGTCATGTTCTCCCTGCAGTCACGATCCTGTTTTTGACTCATACCAGGTGTGAGGCTCGCGAATTAATGCTACAACACAAGGCTATGTGTAACAACCCGTATTTTTAATAACATGTTAAAACCATAAATCAAGGCAGAATTAATTTTAAAATTAAGAATCAGGGGAAATGGGTTGCGCCATTGCATTTGTCTCGGAATTCTCATGAAATCGAGTCCGAGTTTTCGAAAATCGGAGTCCGTTGTCCAAGATACGACCCTCCGAAGTTTCAGGAATTTAAATAAAATAAAACAGCTCGAAAATAAAGCCAGAAATTCGAAATTCAAACCCAGAGAAGGCTGGCGGTAAAATTCCCGCCCATATACCCAGGTCGACTGGGGAGTCGAACCCCCCTCCCCCCCAACTAGGTCGACTGGGGAGTCGATTGGGATGTCGACCTCCCCATGACCAGGTCGACTGGGGAGTCGACCTGGGTGTCAACCTGCCTCCCGAACCCACTTCTTGAACCAGATGCATCCTGATGTATTTAGACTCGTTTTCTGTTCAGATTCGTCTTCCTAATCCTATATAAACTCACCCCTAGCCTCATTCTCTCCACACCATTTCATTCTGTCCTGATGCTGCTTCTGAGATAATCAAAATAATAAGATAAAAAGGAAGAAAAAGGACTGCTCCTTCTCCATTAAGACTACGCTTAGAGATTTGCAAATTGGGGGATTTTAATTAGAACACGATCAATCAAATTTAGATTCAACAAGAAAATTCTGCTTTCTAATTCTCGATCCATGCACTGTAAGTTATAGTTACTTTGAGATCTAAACTTGTTAATAGTAATTCGGGCATGAGATAAAGTGAAATTTGACTTAAGCATGATAATCGATTCATATCTGTTCTTGTTCTTCTTGGATCTTGACATTTGGGAATATTGCTTTGAAATCAGTTTGGGGCTATTCGCATTAAAAATCAAATGTTATCATGCCTATGACATTGAAACCATTGTTAATGGCCAAGGACTATGACTGAGAACATAAGACTATGCATATGCCTATGACTGAGAACATAAGACCATTGCCTATGACTATGACAAGGACAATTGTGGCTAATCACCTATGACTCATGACTATGAATTACTGCCTATGATTATGAACATAAGACTATGACCATGACTTTGAAACTATTATAGTTAATTGCCTATGACTATTAGGGTAGTTGCCTAGAACTCTTTTGGATAATTATTCATGACTATTGTATAACTATTGTGGTTAATTGACCGTTATAATTGATTGCTCATAACACTATAGTTGAAAACCATGTTGAACACCGAATTGGCATTTAGTTGGATCCCATACCTGGGGTGTGACTTGCTTAGTTTATTCGTTATTATGTACATCAAAAACCATTGACCTATTATCCTTGTATTTAGCTTGCTTGTGCATGCCTATTCTTGTATGTCATGTTTTTATCAGGACTATCGCCTTATTTTGCTAGATTTGAAAACCCTGTTAATTTATATATGCCAATGATGTTGTAACCGATTATCTCAAGTTATATCATGCCAGTCTTGTAATCTCTTTTATCGCTTTATGCTTGTCCCTTCTGCCTATCATAGGTTTGATGTTATTCCCTTTATCTATAGATTTAGATTTGCTTGTAATTTAGATCTATTAACGTTTACATACAATGGGAATACGATTTGGATAGATTAGGCAAAACATGAAATGGTTATAAACACGAATCATGAACTTGATAATAGGCATAAGTTGAAACATGAAGCTTGGCATGAACTTGACATGAAACTTGAACATGGTCATGACACTAGAATGAACTTGAAAATGGCCAACTCGAGGTTGGGTTGAGTTTGCAGTGTAAATCTGCCCGGAACCGCCCGGTAAATCCAATTACTACAAACAATAGGAGGGTAGTTGGTCATATCGCGCTTGAAACCCGAGGTCAGACTGAGTTGTGGTGTAAATCTGCCCAGAACCGCCCGGCATATCCATTGACCACAACAACAGGTCTGATGTGAGAGGTTAGGGTGCATTAATGAATTAATGCCACATGATAGGGTTAAGTCATGAACATAAAAGGCAACACTTAACCAACTTGGAATATGATTGGTAGGGTTAGGTCATGAACTTAAACGACAACACCTAACCAACTTAACACGTGAATGGTAGGGCTAAGTCACGAACTTAAATGACAACACTTAGCCAACTTGATATGCCAGACTGATGGGGTTAAGTCTCAAATTTAAATGACAACACTTAAACTACTAGACGGAAACCCTAGTTACGCGGTCCATTTCAGCAGTAACCCACTAGATGTAACATGGTACCCTGGAACTAGGCAGGGTGGGGCACGATTATTGGGCTGATTGTAAGCGACCAGAACGACGGTTGTGTGGGTGCGCCGGGGTAGGTTCAGGCAGGCTATGGTCGTGCACGTGGTCCGGAGTTGAAAAAGCAGGCATTGGGCATCAGTAGTTTTACCTATGCATGCTTGATTAGTGTCGATGGTTGGCACCATAGGCTTGATACACCCTATGGTGGACCTAGCACAGGTGACTACATTCGTGAAAGGGCCGTATGACACAAAAACACAATGAGCTAGAACTTGTAGGGAGCCGATCGATTAGTGGATCGTTCCGTTGAACCTAGTAATGGGTCATTCACGATTTTGGGGCAAGTGATCATTTCATGATTAATATTTGACATGGGTTGGGCTACTAGTATAGTTGGTGCAGCGAACCTTGAACATGCGATGCTATACTTGACCTATACTTGATTCATCATGTTATCTTAGTCTATCTTATCCATCTTGACATCATACTTATGTTTGCTTTCAGTTTATACATGTCATGATACCTTTACCTGTTTTTATGCTGAAAGTCACTTGGACTTACCAGTCTTTGTGACTGACCCGTTTCCTTTCGCCTCTTTTTCTTTCGTTTCTTCCCCCAGGTTCTCAGGGAGGAAACTCTAGCTCTTAGCTTGGATTTAGCTTGCTTTCTGTCAGCTCATGTACGGTTTGGTCTTGAGCTATGCTATGGCTGCACGTCTGCTATTTTTGGGGAATAATTTACTTTTGTTATTTTTAAGTTTATGCTTCTTTTTTTAGAACTTGATGTAATGGAATAATGGCAACTTGTACTTTGGATATATGAGGTTTGGACTCTTTTCTTGAAAGTTATAAGATTGGATTTTTAATTTCTACCGCTGCTTTATTTATGTTCTATCTTGTGATATCTCTGTGTATGTTTACCTAGATAATGCTCCACCAAAACTAGTGCATTCCCTTTGTGAGTGACCCTAGCAGAGGTGGGGTGTTACATTTGGTATCAGAGCAGAAGGTTACCAGACTGGGCAAAAGCTTTTAAAAACCTTCTGAAACTATTTTCAAAACCATTTATAAAGAAGCATTTTGCAAGAAAAGTTTATTTTGAAAAGGCTATTCCCTAAAAGCCATTAGCACTATCCTTTGTTTCCTTGTTTGTACCTCTTTTCCTTTCTTTTCTCCATCTGTAGTCGCAGTAGTTTTACCTGCGGCTAATCTTCTTTCTAGCTTCGTAGAGGGTGTTTCGTTCGATGGAGATATTTTTCGTGAGGCTTTTTAACAGGTTACATAGGAAAGGTATGAGTGATAAGAAAGAAGTTAAGGCAGACGAGTCTCAGAATAAGAAGGTTGACTTCAAGAAGGGAGGCAACAAGAATGACAAGAACAACAACAACAATACTAACAAACCACGTGAGACAAGGAAGTGCAGCTTTTGTGGCATTACGGGACATCTAGCTAAAGACTGTAGAAGGAAGAATAAAATGTTGGGTGAATGCTTTTACTGTGGAGAGACTGGACATATCAGCAAGAACTGCCCTAAGAAGCAAGGACAAGCCCCGCAAGCAGGACCTTTTGGGGGTATATCTTTAACTTCTCCTCCTTGATGCTTTGTTTTATCTTGCTTATCTTCTCGATCCTATCTTGAGAACCTTAGGTAGAACCATATGGATGGAAACATATATTTGAAGCATGTTATGGTTGATGTTTGCAAATGGTTGCAAGTGGTCGCAAGTGGTTGCTCGTGGTTGCATAACACACATTAGGCACTAGATCGGCTCAGACACGTTTTCATATTGCATATGCCTGAGTGTTTATACTTGTTTATGGATGAAATTGAATGTTTTATCATGTGGATGTTGCATATGGATGAATGTTTGTGCACACATATAGTGTTTATGGGACTAGGATTATTTGCATACATGTTGGATTCATGACACTAAACATATTTTGCATTAAGAAGATCAAACAGGCCTGATCATTTGAATTAGATAAGGAACATATACACACACTTTCTGCATATGTTCATATAGCATTAGAGATCTTTTAAGGACAATGATTGATCGTGAATGATGGTTGAGTAGATGGATGATTGGATGGTAGGATATATTCTTCCTAACTTAGAGATTTCGGGGACGAAATCCTTTAAGGAGGGGAGAATGCAACAACCCGTATTTTTAGTAACATGTTAAAACCATATATCAAGGCAGAATTAATTTTTAAAATAATAATCAGGGGAAACGGGTTGCGCCATTGCGTTCATCTTGGAATTCTGCATGAAATAGAGCCTGAGTTTTCGAAAATCGGAGTGCGTATGACCAAGATATGACCCTCCGAAGTTTCAGGAATTTAAATAAAATAAAAAGCTCGAAAATAAAGCCAGAAATTCGAAATTCAAACCCAGAGAAGGCTGGCGGGAAAATTCCCACCCATATACCTAGGTCGACCGGGGAGTCGACCCTCCCCCAACCAGGTCGACTGGGGTGTCGGCCTCCCTATGACCAGGTCGACTGGGGAGTCGAACAGGGGGTCGACCTGTCTCCCGAACCCACTTCTCGAACCAGATGCATCCTGATGTATTTAGACTCGTTTTCTGTCCAGATTCGTCTGCCTAATCCTATATAAACTCACCCCTAGCCTCATTCTCTCCACTCCATTTCATTCTGTCCTTATGCTACTTCATAGATAATCAAAATAATAAGATAAAAAGGAAGAAAAAGGAATGCTCCTTCTCCATCAAGACTACGCTTAGAGATTTGCAAATTGGGGGATTTCAATTAGAACACGATCAATCAAATAGAGATTCAACAATCAAATTCTGCTTTTTAATTCCCGATCCACGCACTGTAAGTTCTAGTTACTTTGAGATCTAAATTTGTTAATTGTAATTTGGGTATGAGATAAAGTGAAATTCGACTTAAGCATGATAATCGATTCATATCTATTCTTGTTCTTTTTGGATCTTGACATTTGGGAATATTGCTTTGAAATCAGTTTAGGGCTATTCGCATTAAAAATCAAACGTTATCATGCCTATGACATTGAAACCATTGTTAATGGCCAAGGACTATGACTGAGAACATAAGACTATGCCTATGCCTATGACTGAGAACATAAGACCATTGCCTATGACTATGACAAGGACAATTGTGGCTAATCACCTATGACTCGTGACTATGAATTACTGCCTATGATTATGAACATAAGACTATGACCATGACTTTGAAACTATTACAGTTAATTTCCTATGACTATTAGGGTAGTTGCCTAGAACTCTTTTGGATAATTATCCATGACTATTGTGGTTAATTGACTATTATAGTTGATTTCTCTTAACACTATAGTTGAAAACCATGTTGAACACCGAATTGGCATTTAGTTGGATCCCATACCTAGGGTGTGACTTGCTTAGTTTACTCGTTATTATGTACACCAAAAACCATTGACCCATTATCCTTGTATTTGGCTTGCTTGTGCATGCCTATTCTTGTATGTAAACATTTTATCAGGACTATAGTCTTATTTTGCAAGATTTGAAAACCATGTTAATTTCTATATGCCAGTGATGTTGTAACCGATTATCTCAAGTTATATCATGCCAGTCTTGTAATCTCTTTTATCGCTTTATGCTTGTCCCTTTTGCCTATCATAGTTTTGATGTTATTCCCTTTATCTCTAGATTTAGATTTGCTTGTAATTTAGATCGATTAACGTTTACATGCGATGGGAATACGATTTGGGTAGATTGGGCAAAATATGAATTGGTTATAAACATGAATCATGAACTTGGTTATAGGCATAAGTTGAAACATGAAGCTTGGCACGAACTTGACATGAAACTTAAACATGGTCATGACACTAGAATGAACTTGAAAATGGCCAACTCGAGGTTGGGTTGAGTTTGCAGTGTAAATCTGCCCAGAACCGCCCGGCAAATCCAGTTACTGCAAACAATAGGATCCAATGTGGGTAGTTGGTCATATTGCGCTTGAAACCCGAGGTCAGACTGAGCTGTGGTGTAAATCTTCCCGGAACCGCCCGGCATATCCAGTGACCACAACAACAGGTCTGATGTGAGAGTTTAGGGTGCATTAATGAATTAATGCCACATGATAGGGTTAAGTCATGAACATGAAAGACAACACTTAACCAACTTGAAATATGATTGGTAGGGTCAGGTCATGAACTTGAACAACAACACCTAACCAACTTAACACGTGAATGGTAGGGCTAAGTCACAAACTTAAATGACAACACTTAGCCAACTTGATATGCTAGACTGATGGGGTTAAGTCTCAAATTTAAATGACAACATTTAACCTTCTAGACGGAAACCCTAGTTACGCGGTCCATTTCAGCAGTAACCCACTAGATGTATCATGGTACCCTGGTACTAGGCAGGGTGGGGTACGATTACGGGGCTGATTGTAAGCGACCAGAACGACGGCTATGTGGGTGCGCCAGTGTAGGTTCAGGCGGGCTATGGTCGTGCACGTGGTCCGAAGTTGAAAAAGCAGGCATTGGGCATCAGTAGGTTTATCTGTGCATGCTTGATTCGTGTCGGTGGTTGGCACCATAGGGCTTGATACACCCTATGGTGGACATAGCACAGGTGACTACATTCGTGATAGGGCCGTATGACACAGAAACACAATGAGCTAGAACTTGTAGGGAGCCGATCGATTAGTGGATCATTCCGTTGGACCTAGTAATGGGTCATTCACGATTTTGGGTCAAGGGATCATTACATGATTAATACTTGACATGGGTTGGATTACTAGTACAGTTGGTGCAGCGAACCTTGAACATGAAATGTTATTCTTGACCTATACTTGATTCATCATGTTATCTTAGTCTATCTTATCCATCTTGACATCATACTTATGTTTACTTTCAGTTTATACATGTCATGTTACCTTTACCTGTTTTTATGCTGAAAGTCACTTGGACTTACCAGTCCTTATGACTGACCCGTTTCCTTTCGCCTCTTTTTCTTTCGTTTCTTCCCCCAAGTTCTCAGGGAGGAAACTCTAGCTCTTAGCTTGGATTTAGCTTTCTTTCTGTCAGCTCATGTATGGTTTGGTCTTGAGCTATGCTATGGCTGCACGTCTTCTATTTTTGGGGAATAATTTACTTTTGTTATTTTTAAGTTTATGCTTCTTTATTTAGAACTTGATGTTATGGAATAATGGCAACTTGTACTTTGGATATATGAGGTTTTGACTCTTTTCTTGAAAGTAATAAGATTTGGTTTTTAATTTCTACTGCTGCTTTATTTATGTTTTGTCTTGTGATATCTCTGTGTATGTTTACCTAGATAACGCTCCACCAAAACTAGTGCATTCACTGTGTGAGTGACCCTAACGGAGGCGGGGTGTTACAATGCCATTCAAAGCCATGTTTTGATCATCAACCACGAGACTCTACTTTTCAACAGAAGCCTTGCTCATCTACATCTTTGCATGCAGCAGTGACAATTCACGCCATGAGACTGATGTCTATCTATATATAACACTAAGCTTGTACGTCTCAGAGAAGGTAGTTAAGTAAGAGAACAAATTCTCCGCCACCAAACAGATATATATTTAATAGAGATCAATCAAAACAGAATAAAATCCAATGTCAGACACACATCCATTTACTAGTTCGTTCTGGGTCTGAACAAAACCGGAGGCGCCTTATTCCTCATCGCATATGTCCAATATAGGAGCGAGGTCGTCGCTATCCTGTCGATCTCCAAGTACGTCTGGACGATCACCACTTATAACCTTGTCTTGGGTGTACATCCCAATCAAGACATCAGTGATCATCTAAACAATGTGAAGATCTCTGGTCTTCAACCACCGTCTTCATCGTCAACTTATCGTCGAATCAGTTATTGAGAATGGGCATTAACCTGGTCTTTCTGAATAACTCGCGTATCTCATAAACAAGTGATACACAAACACAACATATTCCTCATTCCAATTCAGAATATTCTTTTATTCGAATATTCACATTTTTAGGGAATGGTTCCCATTAATTCTATCAAAGATAATTTCTTTTAAAATTAATCTTTAATCTTCCTTTGGATATCCATTTCAAAAGATTTTTTATCTTTTCACAGTTCTAAACCAAATTAAGGTTTATCAACTAGTCGGGATTATCAACCTTATTGAAGTAATCATTTATTATATTAACCCAATCCCAAACTATTCATCCCATGGAGCAAAACTGGTGATACTCCATATCTAACACCACTGTGTTGTTGGTAAAACTTGTGATATTCCATTCTCGATCATTTCCCAAATTTTGATAATTTAAATTACCACCTTCACATTTCAATCTAATTAAAGATTCATTAAAACTACATTTAGTTTTAATCTTCCCAAAAATCATTATTGATGATTATTTAACTTTGGGAAATCAAACATGTCGCATCGACATTCTACATTGTACCATTGATTTCTACCGATATATAACCTCTAAGCTTATACGTCTCAGAGAAGGGTGTTAAGAAAGGGAATAAATTCTCCTCCACCAAACAAATATATATTTAGCAGAGATCAACAATATAGTTCGACATACAATGTTGGACATGTAATCCTGTCTTTAACTGGGTTAAAGAACCAATGTCATTTAAAACATAGTTCACGATAAACCCAAAATCACATTCCATTAATTATGGAATCTTAATGGAAAATAGATCAATATATAATCGATATCAATTTCTGTATCCGTCTAATAATATAAATGTAATAACAGCAACGCCTTTCAAATTCCATATATAGTAACGGTCTTCCTCCACAGAAGCTCACTTCGATTATTACCAAATCTAATTCCATTCCATTCCAATTTATTTTATTAAATTGGAAAACTTTACTTTGGAAAATTTCCATTAAATCTTAATAAGATATTTATATATTCCAAATCACATTTCACTCTTAATTGGGTTAAAGAACGAATGTTGTAAAAAACACAGTTCATAATAAACCCAATTCACATTCCATTTTATTCCAATTACTAAATATAACTGAAAACTCTAATAATCTTAATTAAAAGATTTATTCTTTTCACACGGGGTTTAAGAACAACATTATTTAAGACACCATTCACAACAAACCCAGAATCCAATTTGATATTAAATACAAGGCTCTAAACAGAAATTATATCGGCTTATATTCGATATCAAATTCTCAAACCAACACATATCATATGGGGAATAAAGATATATATCTATCTTCCATATTCCTCCACAATATCCACATAGTCCCGGAATCCAATATCGAAATATCCCGAAGATAATTTCTATTCAAATCCATTCCAATTAAAACATTGGAAAGTTCTGGTTAGATTATAACCATTTACAAATCCAATTTATTTATTTAAAATGTTGGATTATCTTTCTAGTTAATAAATAGTGCATTTTGATAAAAATGTATTTTTATCTTACAAACATGGAATTTTTAATCCAAATTCTTTCCAAATCATTTATTATGATTTTACGCAAATTATTAATATTTTTAATAACTTTACCAAGGCCCGTACAGTCGGTTTCCAATAACGGCCACCAAACTGCATCCATAGCAACCTTTTCCAAATTTGATTTGGAAATAATTCCAAATCCAACCGTTAGATTTCAAATCTCTTATTATCATTGAAAGAACATTTTGATACGAACCTAATGGTTCCGGTTTTAGGAAATTTTGACGGACGGATCTCCCGTAATGTCAACTCGAGGTCAATGGTCGAAATTCGTGGATGGTCGCGGCGCGGCGCGTTCTATTCAAACCATATATATAATATTTCGTTAAAAATGTATTATATAAATTCATTTTAATAACGATTTCCACTTTCATTTCAATTTTAAATCAAAATTGAATACTCCTTATCATTATAATATATAAATGATAATATTTTCAAAATATAAGATTTTGAGATCATTTTCATTTTTCGATATTCATTATAAAAATGAATAAAATTGATATAAAAATCGTTCGCATTAAAATGGCGCATAACTAATCAACACGGCTTCACACATTTCAATAATTTCGTATCCATCCAAAATCGGACATTAAATTTAAATTTAAATCCTTTACGAAATATTATTTTAAAATATTCGTTATTTTAAAATATTTGTTCTTTCTGAATTGGAATCAGACCCAATCAATTACCTTATAATGTTAGTTATATGGATTTCACACAACACATGTATACAACAACAATGATACACAACCAACCATCATACAGAGTGCATTACATAACTGCATAAGAATTAAATATAAATAATTAACGCTTACAACAGTCTATCAATCAATCGATTGACATACAACTAAACAATTGGGATTATTGTACGTCAAATATTGTCCCAACGCCCGTGTGGGTTTTCAACCAACAAATACAGAATATTATTTGTGCAGTTGGGCGATGTGTAAAATTTATCGTCCCAATCAATATCAGTTAAATGGGTGATAATAAACAAATCGTTCGATTTGTAAGTGGATATTTATTTTCATTTCAGGAGAATTTTATGCCATTCATATACATTAAAAATTATATTTTTAACGATAAAATATTTTATTCAACATATGAATATTTTATATAGTTCATATACACATTAAAAATGATATTTTTAATGAATAAATATTTATTTCAGAAAATTTCAGCATTATAGTGGCGCGATATTAGAACCGGAGTAATGTCTAGCATTACCCCTCTCTTGATACTGGCTCGCGCTATACACAATCATCAATCACATTGAATACACCACAATATAATCAACAACCTCGATACAGTCAATTCAATCGAAACAAACATCAATGGTTTGTACAATAAATAGTGTCTGGGGCTCCTAAGCCCCGTCAGCAACCTAAGATATATTTAACTGTAAAATAATTTGAGTGAGAAGGTGTTCTCACCGTTGGTTTCCACTCCATCATTCTTTATTGGATGGGTTGGATTTGAATCTACCCTAAATTCTAACAAGCTCCAAATTTGACACAGTTAGTCTTGTTGTGAAGCTCTCGTCCCCATGACCCCATCGGATCATGTTTTACGCGATTTGGAGTTCGTATGAGAATGATATGATCTTATAAAGGTCAATGACATTTTAAATAATTAATTAAAAAAAACACCTTTCTTCCTCCTTATTAAACTCAAGTCGTCGTTCTTCCTTTTCTATTCAAAACTAAGTTTGATTTTTTCGCTCAAACCGTTGTACTTGCTGGGGTCGGCCTTCACCACGTTGAAGAGCTCAGAGAGGTGCACCTCCGGCACCCCCTGGTCAACTCCACAGCGGCAACGTTCCCCATTTCCACTACGAACGGCGCGACTTCGTGCTCCTTTTTCGAGCAAAATACCCAACATTGAACAACAAGGCTTATATGTATTTGAAGAGCACTGAAAGCTCTTTAAATTTCATTCAAGAAATTTTCAATTTCATTGTGTGGATTTGTGGAAAAAGGGACTGGAAGAATTGAGCACAAACCACCGTATACCGGCTTAGAACGAGCTGCCGATATTTTTTCCAGCGTTGACCAATGAATGATTTTTCTAGGGTTTAGTAAAATATATATATTTATATATTTAATTTATTTAATTTCGAAAATAATTGTTTAGCACCACGAACTCGAAATCAAACCCATCGACTATCGTCTTTAGCCAAATACCCTCATTCCGGGCACAATAGGATATGTATCGTAAGCCAATTTGACAATTTTAATCAGTTTATGTCAAATTTAAAATATAAATCCTTATACATTAAATTTTAACGTACATTTTAATTTACCGGGGCCACATACTGACTCCAAAAATTCCAGAAAAATAAATCTAGCTATATTTTAACGATGCGGTCCTAACAAAATTAATTTCGTCGTATTTGGAGGCCGTACGAAAAATGGTCTTTTTTCCAGTCGATTAAATTCAAACTGAATTTGCCAAACACGTTTTCTATTGCCACGCTCACATATTAATTCCAAAAATTATGAAAATTGGAATCTAGCAATATTTTGATATTCCGGATCCAACAAAAGTGGTTTCATCGAAAATGGAGGTCATTTGCAGAATGGCTATTTTTAAGGGTTGTATATTGTATTAAAATATATATAAATTCCATAGCGACTATTTTAAATTTTAAACTGGACATAACTTACAATTCATAAAGTGAAATCTCAGTTTCTTACATTCGTTAGAAAGATATAATTAAACAGATTCAAATATTTCTTGTTTTACCGAAATCCAATTTATTTTGAATTCTGTATATTCATTTGAAATTTAAAATCGAACTTTCAAACTACTACGCCATTTCAAGTTCGTTTTATAATTAAAATAAATTTATATGTTCTAACTTCGATTTAAATAAATATTAAATCATTATTATTTAAAATAAATCATTATAAATATTCAAAACCCATCAAAATAACTAATTTAGAATTTGAAATTGGTTTTGAAATTCCGGGTTATTACATTTTCCAACATTACAGAATATCAAAATGATATATGAAACTATCATTATTTAAAATTATGTTCTATTTTTTGCTATCAATGAAAAATAAACATAAATTAGACAATAGCAGTTATAATAGCTTTAAACATTAAAAAATATGAATTCTCATATTCTCAAAAGCACAATGCTATACACAGATAGCATAAATTGTTTGTTTAAATAATACTGTCAACTAACAAAATGACATAATGCATGCTAAACATAAATAACCATCATACACTATTATAATCAGTAGAAATAGACATACAGTGTTATAACCAAAGATAATACAGATGGCAACATAAATATAATGTAATATAACCATTACACATAATTATAACCATCCTACAGTATTATAGCAATACAAACATATAACAAAAATCAAAATCGCCATATCATTGTCAAACATACAATATTATAAACAACATACAGAAACCAAGCAACATTAAAATAAAAAAACTATAGATAGCATTATTAAATGACAAACAATAATGCATCCACTAAACATACACAGAAGCCAAAATCAAATCAAACATAAATCAGTCATTCAGACAACATTATTATAATAGTCATATAGTCAAACAGTTTACATATTTGAATTGCATAATAAAAGAAAAAATGATAACTATATGTATCATTACAGTGTGAAAATTGGTCATTGTGAAAAAAAAAACAATATTAAACATCAAGGTATAGAAGAAGCCTGACAGTTTCTTTTGTTGTGGCCTATAGAATAACATGGCTACATTTATTTCTTTTATTCTAAGAATAGCCATAGCCACCACGTATCTTTGTAGAAGGTCTACCTGCTCTGCGAACTTCTTTAGGATGCCTAATAATAACATCATATTCAGCAATACCTGGCTTATCAAATTGGGAATTGGATTAATGGCTTCAGCATATGAAGATCGAAAATCGTCAACAGTAAAGTAGTGCTCCACATAGTCGTAAATTGATAACCTTGACTTATTAATATATTTGATTGCATGAGCACATGGAAATCTGGTAACTCTCCATTGATTACAGCTACATAAATGATTTTTGAGATCAACAAAATTATACTTAGGGGATTTTACTTCAAACACAAAGTCTGAAAACATGTAAACATCCCGACCAAAGCCATCATCAACTAACTTATAGAAGCGTTCCTCCATAATAGGACAAAGAGTCATCGTCCACAAACGACATTCCTCCCTTCTCCTAGCCATTTTCTCCATAACTTTCGCTTGAATACCGTCCAAACAGGAAGTTATAAGCATTACTCTATCTTCCAAAATCCAAGAGTTGAAGCTTCTGCAACATTTGAAGAATATTCACCATACTGCTTTCCTTGAAAAAACAAATCTGCCCAGTGATCAATAGGTTTATCTTGTAGAAAATTTTCTACAGCCATACCCCTAATATCCTTAAATTTAGAAAGATATCGCTCAAAATCATACATATTAGAAGCTCTAGCACAAAGTTTGAATAACTCTACAACAAAAGAATCACCTTTAGCTGCCTTCACAAAACGACCAATATTTTGTTCCATGTGAAGCAAATAGTAGCTATGATATGAAGAGGGAAATACTTTAGGAACACCTAAAATGAGACCTCATGTAGCAACCCTTAGTTTTGGGGTAAATTTTAAAAATTATTTTAACTAATTTTAATGGGTTTTGATATTTAAAATAATTTATTTAAAATAATAATGATTAAAAATTTATTTAAATCAAAGTTAGGATGAATAATTTAATTTTAATTATAAAAAGAGTTAGAAATAGCTCGATAGTTTGAAAACTCAAACTTGAACTTTGACCGACCGTACAGGATGCAAAATTTAACGAATTTTAGTGAAACCAAAAATAATAGAATTTCTTTTAAAATATCTTTCCAACGAATCCGAAAAATCGAAATTTTATAGCGGGAATCAAAAGTTATGCCCAGTTTACAGAATAGTCGTTGTAGGATTTATATATATTTTTTAATATTAAAAATAGTCAATTTTCAAACGACCTCTGTTTTCGACGAAACCACTTTTGTTGGATTCGGAATGTCAAATTATTGCTAAGTTTAATTTTTCATAATTTTTAGAATTAATTTGTGACCGTGGCAAAAAGATTTCAATTTGTTCAATTTCGGTCAATTTTAATTGACTTGAAAAAGGCCATTTTTCAAATAGGCTAAGAATTGAATGAAATTAATTTTCCTAGGTCCTAAGCATCAAAACATAACTAAATATATTTTTTTGGGATTTTTCGAAGCTAATCTATGGCCCCGGTGAATTTGTTCGTACGGTTGAATTAAAAATAAAAGTAAAATATTTTAAAATAAAGAAAACAGGGTCAAGACTGTCGTTTGGGCCTGCGGGACATAGCTAGATGAGTCCAGAATAAGGGTTAATAGGTAGGAACGACAGTCGTTGGGCTGAAATCGGACAAAGTTGATAAACAAGCCTTAATTGTGTAATTAGTGATTATAATAGTATAAATATTAAGGCAAATTAGAACCCTAACCCAAATCTAATATGACCAGCTGCCACTTGCAATTCCATGGCCTAGAATGGCCGATTCTTACTTCCTCAAATTCTCCCAATCCACAAAGAATTAACACCTCATTCTTTAGTCAATATTGGAGAGATTTTCGAGACCGTCGTTTCCATACGGATATGATCGGATTTCATGAAGTAAAACGCCCGGATTTCACCTTCAAACCCGCGCCCAACTCAGACCTACCGCCCCTTGTAGGGCCCACCGCGGCCACCCATACTCCCGGCGCACGTAGCCCTCTCCGATGTGCCACCCTCCGATCGTCTTCAAGTGTAACACCCCACCTCCGCTAGGGTCACTCGCAAAGGGAACGCACTAGTTTTGGTGGAGCATTATCTAGGTAAACATGCACAGAGATATCACAAGACAGAACATAAATAAAGCAGCGGTAGAAATTAAAAACCAAATCTCATTACTTTCAAGAAAAGAGTCAAAATCTTATATATATCCAAAGTACAAATTGTCATTATTCCATTACATCAAGTTCTAGATAAAGAAGCATAAACTTAAAATGACAAAAGTAAATTATTCCCCGAAAATAGCAGAAGTGCAGCCATAGCATAGCTCAAGACCAAACCGTACATGAGCTGACAGAAAGCAAGCTAAATCCAAGCTAAGAGCTAGAGTTTCCTCCCTGAGAACCTAGGGGGGGGGGGGGACAAAAGAAAAAGGGTCAGTCATAAAGTCTGGTAATCCATAGTGACTTTCAGTATAAAAACTAGCAAAGTTAACAAGACATGAATAAACGGAGAATAAACATAAGAATGATGGTAAGTCTGGCATAATAACTAAGATAACAAGGTAAATCAAGTCTAACATCGCATATTCAAGATTCGCTGCACCAACTGTACTAGTATTCTAACCCATGTCAAGTATTAACCATGAACTGATCCCTTGGCCCAATATCATGAAATGACCCTTTTCGGGGTCCTACAGTGTGATCTACTAAACGATCGACTCCCTACAAATTCTAGCTCGTCATGTGTCTGTGTCATACGGCCCAATCACGAAATGTAGTCACCTGTGCTAGGTCCACCATAGGGTGTATCAAGCCCTAGGGTGCCAACCATCGACACGAATCAAGCACGCACAGTGTAAACCTACTGGTGCCCAATGCCTGCTTTTTCAACTCCGGACTACGTGCGCGACCATAGTCCGCCTGAACCTACAATGGCGCACCTACTCAGCCGTCGTTCTGGTCGCTTACAATCAGCCCAGTAATCGTGCCCCACCTTGCCTAGTCCCAGGGTATCGTGATACATCTAAGGGGGTTACTACTGAAAAGGACCATGTAACTAGGGTTTCTAATGGGTTAAGTGTTGTCATTCAAATTCGTGACTTAACCCTACCAAATCATGTATCAAGTTGGTTAAGTGTGTTCAAGCAGTTCATGACTTAACCCTATCAAATCGTCGTGTCAAATTGGTTAAGTATATTCAAGTGGCTCATGACTTAACCTTATCATGTGGCATTAATTCATTAATGCACCCTAACCTCTCACATTAGACTAGTTGTTGTGGTCACTGGATTTGCCGGGCGGTTCCGGGCAGATTTACACCACAACATAGTCTAACCTCGGTTTTTAAGTGCGATATGACCAACTACCCACATTGGATCTTATTGTTTGCAGTCACTGGATTCGCCAGCCGGTTCCGGGCAGATTTACACTGCAAACTCAACCCAACCTCGAGTTGGCCATTTTCAAATTCATTCTAGCATCATGTTCAAGTTTTCATGTCAAGTTCATGTCCATATCCAGGTTCAAGTTATAACAATGTTCAAGTTTCAAGTTCATAGTAAATTCAGGTTTTGCCTAATCTACCCAATCGCATTCCCATCGCACGTAAACTCGAATTGATACAAACGAATCTAATTAGGGAATAACATAGAAAGAACTGGCATAAGGTGGAAAAAGTGATTACAAGTCAAGAATGGTATAACTTGAGATAAATGATTACAGCAATACTGGCATATGGAATAGTGGTCTCAAATATCAAATCTAGCAAAATAGGGTGATAGTCATGGTAACAGTTGACATAAGATGATAACCCCAAACTTGTGAATAACAATTGTTTCAATATCACAGGCATGAATATTATAGACACTAAGGGTTTTAGATCTATAACATGTATAGGTCCCAAATCAATTTCATATAAATATTACTACAAGTCAAGATTCAAGATGGATAGATCCAAGGTGAACAAATAGTAGATCCAAAATAATAGATCCAAAATGAACAATGATAGATCCAAGATATACAATGATAGATTCAAGATAACTATCATACTTAGGTTCAATCGCAATTTACAACATGTCCATATTAAGTTTAAAGTTTAGATCTAAAAGTAACTGGGGCTTACAGATCGTTGTTAGAGAATTAGAAAACAAAGAGGCGATGTTGAATCTCGAGTCTAACAGAAATTCCCCAAACAACAATACTCTACACGTAGCCTTGTTGGAGAAGAAGCAATCCCTTTTCTCTAAATTTTAAACCAGGGTTTTAGCAGCATAAGGCCAGAGAGAATTTGTGTAGAGAGACTAGAGTTAGGGGCTGTTAATATTGGGTCTGGCCAACGAATTTAGACAGAAATCGGTCTAGAAACATCAGAATGAATTCCGACTCAAAAATGGGCTCGGCAACCAGGTCGACACCCAGGTCGACTCTATGGTCGACCTGGTCCTGGGCATGCCGACACTGTAGTCGACCCCCAGGTCAACCTGGTCCTGGGCAGGAAATTTCCCGCCCAGTCCGTTCTGGGGTTTAAATTCAAAAATTGATTTCGAATTCTTAGCTGTTCTGAACTTGAAAATTTCTGAAAACTTCGTAGGGTCATAACTTGGTCATACGGACTCCGATTTTTGAAAACTCGGACTCATTTCCAAGCAGAATTTCGAGACGAATGTAATGGCGTAACCCGTTGCACTTGATTATTACCTTGAAAATTAATTCTATCTCGATTTATGGTTATAACACATTATAAAAATATGGGTTGTTACATTCTCCCTTCCTTAAAGGATTACGTCCCCGAAATCTCTAAGTTAGGAAGAACGTATCCTATCATCCATCATCCATCTACTCAAAACATCATCCACAAGAAACCATTGCCCTTAAAAGATTTCTAATGATGTATGAACATATGCAGAAAGTGGGTGTATATGTACATATCTAATGCAAAAGATCAGGCGGTTACTGATTCAGTAAACCTCCTTAATGCGGGATATGTTAGTGTAATGAGTCCAACATGTATGCAAATCCCTAACATAATTTATAATCTCTACATGAGTGCACATAACATTCATTCATATGCAACATCCAAGTGATAGCATAACAAGTTTCATCCATGTACAAGTATAAGCACTCATGCATATGCAACATGAAAATGTGACTGAGCCGATCTAGTGCCTAATGTGTGTCATGCATTCACTAGCAATCACTTGCGAAAACTTGCAACCATTTGCAAACATCAACCATAACATGTTTCAATCACATGTTTACATCCATATGGTTCTAAGGTTCTCAAGATAAGATCGAGAAGATAACAAGGCAAACATAGGTAGTAGAAGCATGATACGAAAGGTTTTCAAGTTTATAGGAAAAGAGATTGAGAACGTACCTCAAAAAGAAATGGGTAAAGCGCGCGTATCTTCTCTTCGGTTTCCCAAGTTGCGTCTTCTTGGGCTTCACTCCACTGTACTTTAACTAGCTTGACTTCTCGATTCCTAAGCTTCTTGATCTCTATTCCTAAGATACGAATCAGAACTCGCCTCAATGTTGCTTCTTTTTCCACTTCTACGCCTTTAAGGATGCTTGGCTCAACCACTTCGTACCTCAATGTGTACTCCGGTCAGCTTCTCGGGTAAGTCTACCTTATAGGCCATCTGCTCAATCCTCTCAATGATAGGGAACGGTCCTACGAACCTTGGTGCTAGCTTTCCAACCGCTCCAAAATGAACCACATTGCGTAAAGGAGAAACTTTTATAAAGACCATATCTTTGACTTCGAACTCTAGGTCTGTCCTCTTGTCCACATAAGATTTCTGTCTATCTTGGGCTGTTTTCTTCCGTCTTCGTATCAACTCAATCTTCTCAGAAGTGTCCCTTATCATGCCTGGCCCAAATATAAGCCTGTATGTCGTCTTCTACCAACAAGTTGGTGACTTGCACGGTCTTCCATACAGGGCTTCGAATGGTGCCATTCCGATGCAAGCTTGGTAACTATTATTATATGCAAACTCCACGAGAGGAAGATGGTCTTCCCAAGTACTACCAAAGTCAAGAATGCATAGCTTCAAAAGATCCTCTAGTACCCTATATACCTTTTCGGTTTGTCCATTCGTCTGTGGGTGATAGGCCGTGCTTAAACTTAGTCATGTACCCATTGCTTCTTGTAGACTATTCCAAAACTAGCTAGTGAAAATCGGGTCACGATCACTAACTATACTAGAAGGAACCCCGTGCAACCGTACTATCTGTCGAAGGTAAATAGATGATAGCCATGATGCGGTCCTCTTGCTTTTCACCGGAATGAAGTGAGCACTTTTCGTGAGTCTATCAACTATGACCCATGTGCTAGTATTTCCCTTCCTTGATCTAGGCAGTCCATCCACGAAATCCATCGAGATACTCTCCCATTTCCATTGCGGAACCTCCAAAGGATGTAATAGCCCACCGGGCTTCTTCGACTCGGCCTTTACTTGTTGGCACACCATGCACTTTGAAACAAACTCTGCCATGTCCTTTTTCATTCCAGGCCAAAAGAAATTGCGTTTCATATCCCTGTACATCTTATCCCCTCTGGGATGTATGTTCATCTTCGAGTGATGCGCCTCCTCAAGGACTTTCCTTACTTAGTCTCCCACTTGTGGGACACATAGCCTTCCATCATGCCTTAGCAATCCCTTGTCATCTATGGCATACCTACCGAGGTGACTTGACGTCTCACCACTAATCAGCTTGTCCATGATATTCGACTATCTGTGGGTCTTCCTTCTGTGAAGTCCCTAATTGATCTAGGAGTGTAGGTCTTAACTCAAGAGATGCTAGCGTAGCAGCCAATGACTCAACAGCAGGTGTAAAATCAAAGGTTGCTATAAACTCAAGGCTTTTCCTTTCAACAAACAAGGGGCACAAAGTCAACCTTTTTCTACTTAGCGCGTCCGCTACCACGTTACCCTTGCCAGGGGTATAAGCTATATCGAAGTAATTTGATGCCAAGAATTCCATCCACCGCTGTTGTCTCAGATTCAAATCTTTCTGTGAGAAGAGGTATTTAAGCGATTTGTGGTCGGTATACAGCTCGAACCTCTCCCCTAGAAGATAATGGTGCCAAGATTTAAGTGCAAAAACAATCGCGACCAACTCCAAGTTATGTACGGGATAGTTTTTCTCATGAACTTTAAGTTGTCTGCCTCCGTAGCATATCACTCTTCCATCTTGCATTAGGACAGCGCCTAATCCCGTGTCGCACGCATCTGTGTACACCATAAACGTCTTGCCTCCGTTGGGTAATGCCAAAACTGGAGCTGAAGTAAGGGCTTTCTTAAGCCTTTGAAAAGCAACGTCACACTCTATGTCCCATGCAAAAGCTAGGTTCTTCTTTGTTAACTTAGTAAGAGGGGTTGAAATCTTAGCGAAGTCCTTAATGAACTTCTTGTAGTAGCCCGCCAAACCGAGAAAGCTTCTCACCTCCATTGCATTCTTAGGAATTTTCCAGTCTTGCACCGCAACTAACTTTGCGGGGTCCACGACTATGCCTTGCTTTGAAACTACATGTCTAAGAAACCGAACTTCCTTCCTCCAAAAATGGCATTTGGAGAACTTAGCCTTTAACTGGTGTGCTCTAAGCGTATCCATGACTTCCTTGAGATGCCTAGCATGCTCTTCTTCATCTTTTGAGAAGATCAAAATATCGTCCACAAAAACCACCACAAACTTGTTAAGGAACTTCCTAAACACCCTACTTATCAAATCTACAAAGTACGCGGGTGCATTCGTTAACCCAAACGGCATGACGAGCCATTCAAAGAACCCATCTGGAGTCCTAAACGCCGTTTTGTCAATGCTATCCTCAGCCACTCTAAGCTGATGGAATCCTATGGCAAGATCGAGTTGAGAGAAAACAGATGCTCCCACAAGCTGGTCAAACAAATCGTCGATTCTTGGCAGTGGGTGCCTATTCTTCTTCGTCAGCTTGTTCAACTCACGATAATCTACGCACAGACGAAGCGAACCATCCGCCTTAGTAGCGAATACCACCGGAGCACCCCATTCAGAAATGCTTCGTCTTATGAAATTTTTCTCAAGCAACTCCTTAACTTGTTTACTGAGCTCTCTTCTTTCTCGCGGGGCCATGTGCCTAACGGGCAATGAAACTGGCTTGGCATTATCAACAAGATAAATTCGGAAGTCTATCTCGCGTTTAGGGGGTAACCCCTTCACCTCATCAAAGACATCTGGATATTCTCGGACCACTCTTACAGATTGCAAATTGTCGATGGATGAGTCAAGAGATTCTAGATAACACAACATGACCGGACCCTTCGGGTTACAAGAAATTTCAAGGGAATTACCAAGGCGAGTCATGAGCCTCACTACCCTTCGTTCACAATCAAGAATGACTCCATAATTGAACAGCCAATCCATACCTAGGATCAAACCGTACCCCAAAAATCCGAGAACATAAGCATTACACATGAATTCTACGATTTAGATAGAAATCCTCAAATCCACACAAATCATAGAGCGGAGCTCCCAATTGGATTTGAAACACTAACGGGATCCTCAACAAGACTAGTACTTAGGTGCAGATTTTCAACAATATCAGAAGAAATAAAAGTAAGCGATGCGCCAGAGTCAAATAAGGTTCGAACAAGAAATTCAGAAATGTAAACAAGGCTTTCTACAGAAATATTACTACCTCAGTCAAGAGCTGGAGTGGTGTTGAGAGCATGCAACTACCCTCTAGAAGGTCCTGCTCGCTGGGTCTGCCCTTGTCCTTGCTTCTTAGGGCAATCCTTACTGAAGTGTCCGGTTTCTCCACAATGAAAGCATTCACCCAACTTTCTCTTCTTCCTTCTACAATCTTTAGCTAGATGTCCCGTAACACCAAAAAAGTTGCACTTCCTTGTCTCACGCGGTTTGTTAGCATTGTTGTTGTTCTTGTTATTCTTGTTGCCTCCCTTCTTGAAGTCAACCTTCTTATTCTGAGTCTCATTAGGCTTAACTTCCTTCTTGCTTTTCTTGTCTTCCTCATGAAGTAGGGCCATATCCACCAAGCTTTCAAAGGTCGCCCCCATGGGTATATGAGTTATGGCCAAACTGTATAGTGGCTCGTTCAATCCTCGAGCAAAGCGTACAGCCTTCTTCTGGGCCGTACTGACCAAGTCCAAAACGAACCGAGCAAGCTAATTAAACCTATTCACGTACTCCCTAACAGACATGTCCCCTTGCTTGAGTGCTAGGAACATCTCCATCTGAAGGTTCTCTTCTACTGACGATAAGAATTTAAGCCCAAACCTCTCTCTAAAGTCTGCCCAAGTCTCAACTGGCCTGGTAGCGTTGGTGACTTCCCACTAAAATGCAGCTTCCTCTTTCAACAACCATGCTGCCAACTGAACTTTCCTACAATCCTCCACATCGAAGATAACAAACAAGTCTTCAGTCTCCTTTAGCCAGTTTCGTGCCTCAACGAAGGTTTCAGTTCCAACGAAGTTCTTGCCGCCCAATTCTTTAAAGTATTTGCATATTTTGGCAAAGGCATTACCAGGAGGAGGAGGAACTGCAACCACTGGGGGAGGAGGAGGGATGTCTGCCGGGCCCGCGTCGTTGGCCCTTGCTTCTAAGTACCTTCGGAACCATCTAGGTACGGGTACTCCCTCAGGAAGGTTAAGGTCAGAAATGCTGAAAAACGAAAAGAAAAAGATTCAAACGAGGAAACAAAGGAAAGTTCTAATGGCTTTTGGGGAATACCCTTTTCATAAAAATAAAATTTTTCTTGAAAAATGCTTCATTATAAATGGTTTTGAAAATAGTTTCAGAAGGTTTTTGAAACTTTTGCCCAGTCTGGTAACCTTCTGCTCGGATACCAAATGTAACACCCCACCTCTGCTAGGGTCACTAGCAAGGGGATTGCACTAGTTTTGGTGGAGCATTATCTAGGTAAACATGCACAGAGATATCACAAGACAGAACATAAATAAAGCAGCGGTAGAAATTAAAAACCAAATCTCATTACTTTCAAGAAAAGAGTTAAAATCTTATATATATCCAAAGTACAAATTGTCATTATTCCATTACATCAAGTTCTAGATAAAGAAGCATAAACTTAAAATGACAAAAGTAAATTATTCCCCAAAAATAGCAGAAGTGCAGCCATAGCGTAGCTCAAGACCAATTCATACATGAGCTGACAGAAAGCAAGCTAAATCCAAGCTAAAAGCTAGAGTTTCCTCCCTGAGAACCTAGGGGGGTGAAACAAAAGAAAAGGGGCGAAAGAAAAAGGGTTAGTCATAAAGACTGGTAAGCCCTAGTGACTTTCAGTATAAAAACTAGTAAAGTTAACAAGACATGAACAAACGGAGAATAAACATAAGGATGATGATAAGTCTGGCATGATAACTAAGATAACAAGATAAATCAAGTCTAGCATCGCATATTCAAGATTCGATGCACCAACTGTACTAGTATTCTAACCCATGTCAAGTATTAACCATGAACTGATCCCTTGGCCCAATATCATGAAATGACCCTTTTCGGGGTCCTACAGTACGATCTACTAATCGATCGACTCCCTATAAGTTCAAGACCGTCATGTGTCTGTGTCATACGGCCCAATCACGAAATGTAGTCACCTGTGCTAGGTCCACCATAGGGTGTATCAAGCCCTAGGATGCCAACCATCGACACGAATCAAGCACGCACAGTGTAAACCTACTGGTGCCCAATGCCTGCTTTTTCAACTCCGGACTACGTGCACGATCATAGTTCGCCTGAACCTACAATGGCGCACCTACTCATCCGTCGTTCTGGTCGCTTACAATCAGCCCAGTAATCGTGCCCCACACTGCCTAGTCCCAGGGTATCGTGATACATCTAAGTGGGTTACTGCTGAAAAGGACCGCGTAACTAGGGTTTCTAATGGGTTAAGTGTTGTCATTCAAATTCATGAATTGACCCTACCAAATCATGTATCAAGTTGGTTAAGTGTGTTCAAGCGGTTCATGACTTAACCCTATCAAATCGTCGTGTCAAATTGGTTAAGTATATTCAAGTGGCTCATGACTTAACCCTATCATGTGGCATTAATTCATTAATGCACACCAACCTCTCACATTAGACTAGTTGTTGTGGTCACTGGATTTGTCGGGCGGTTCCGGGCAGATTTACACCACAACATAGTCCAACCTCGGGTTTTAAGTGCGATATGACCAACTACCCGCATTGGATCTTATTGTTTGTAGTCACTGGATTCGCCGGGCGATTCCGGGCAGATTTACACTGAAACTCAACCCAACCTTGAGTTGGCCATTTTCAAATTCATTCAAGCATCATGTTCAAGTTTTCATGTCAAGTTCATGTCCCTATCCAGGTTCAAGTTATAACAATTTTCATGTTTCAAGTTCATAGTAAATTCAGGTTTTGCCTAATCTACCCAATCGCATTCCCATCGCACGTAAACTCGAATTGATACAAATGAATCTAATTAGGGAATAACATAGAAAGAACTGGCAAAAGTGATTACAAGTCAAGCACGGTATTACTTGAGATAAATGATTACAACAATACTGGCATATGGAATAGTGATCTCAAATATCAAATCTAGAAAAACATGGTGATAGTCATGGTAACAGTTGACATAAGATGATAACCCCAAACTTGTGAATAACAATTGTTTCAATATCACAGGCATGAATATTACAGACATTAAGGGTTTTAGATCTATAACACGTATAGGTCCCAAATCAATTTCATATAAATATTACTACAAGTCAAGATTCAAGATGGATAGATCCAAGGTGAACAAATAGTAGATCCAAAATAATAGATCCAAAATGAACAATGATAGATCCAAGATATACAATGATAGATTCAAGATAATTATCATACTTAGGTTCAATCGCAATTTACAACATTTCCATATTAAGTTTAAAGTTTAGATCTAAAATTAACTGGGGCTTACAGATCGTGGTTAGAGAATTAGAAAACAAAGAGGCGATGTTGAATCTCGAGTCTAACAGAAATTCCCCAAACAGAAATAATCTACACGTAGCCTTGTTAGAGAAGAAGCAATCCCTTTTCTCTAACTTTTCAACCAGGGTTCTAGAAGCATAAGGCCAGAGAGAATTTGTGTAGAGAAACTAGAGTTAAGGGCTGCTTATATAGGGTCTGGCCAACGAATTTAGACAGAAATTGGTATAGAAACATCAGAGTGAATTCTGACTCAAAAACGGGCTCGGCAACCAGGTCGACTCTATAGTCGACCTGGTCCTGGGCAGGTCGACCTGGTCCTGGGCTGGAAATTTACCGCCCAGTCCGTTCTGGGGTTTAAATTCGAATTCTGAGCTGTTCTGAACTTGAAAATTTCTGAAAACTTCGAAGGGTCATAACTTGGTCATACGGGCTCCGATTTTCAAAAACTCGGACTCGTTTCCATGAAGAATTTCGAGACGAACGTAATGGCATAACCCGTTGCCCTTGATTCTTATCTTGAAAATTAATTCTGTCCTGATTTATGGTTATAACTCGTTATAGAAATACGGGTTGTTACATTAAGCCTCATCAATCTCGAGCTATTTTCAACCCTAGTTCGGAAGCCTATGGGTTCATATGACGGCTTGGTTTGGAAGAAGGAGGAAGGTTGACTTTTTCAACATTTAATTATCTAATTACTTTAATTCAAATTTGACCGATCTTAATTTAATCATAACTAATGCGTACGAACTCGAAATTGAACGATTTCAGGTGCGCCACGATCGTGAGATCGAGATCTTCGCAATAAAACTAAATAGACCTGATTCTGAATAAGTTGAATTTTTGAAAATTTTGGATCTGAACAGCGCAGATCTCAATAACAATGTGAGATTTCTTATTTTTATTAATTAAAATTAAATTGTTCTTGCTATCTGAAATCCTTGTATGTATGTAAATAAATTTAGATCTGTGGTGATTGAGTTAGAAATTTGTGTTTGCTGTTTGTATTAGTTGTGATCCCTTGTTATGTTAGAATTGACGACAAAAACTTTATATATTTTGTTGTGATAGAGTTGACGACAAAAACATATATAACACTTTATATTTTTGTTGTTGTGCTAGAGTGGACGACAAGAGAAAAATTAACATTTTTTGTTAATTAGATTATGTTAATCAAAATTAACATTTTTGTTAACTAGATTTTAGTTAAACAAAATTAACATTTTTGTTAATTAGAACATGCTAGCGAAATGGAAAATGAACCTTTTTACCTATTAAAAAGGATTAGTTAAAACAGAGACATTTTTGTCACTTTAGAAAAATGTGGAATAAAAATATTCATTTTTGTTAATTAAAAATGATAAGACCAAAAATTCATTTTTGGTAATTGAAAAGGATTACACCAGAATATACATTTTCTTACATCGTTATGTGTTAAATTAGAATTGACATTATTTTCCACCGTAATGTGTTAAATTAGGAAATGGACATGGTTTACACCGTAATGCGTTAAATTAGAAAATGGACATTATTATCATCGTCGTTTTGTTAAATATGAAAAAGACATTATTTATTTTGTCAATTTGTTAGAAATGGAAAAAAAATAGAACATTGCTTTCATTGTCAATTTGTTTAAAGAGAAATTTATATTTTCATGTGATGAAAAAAAAGAGAAATTTTACATCTATTTGTAAATAGAATTAAAAATGAAAATTTACATTTTCCTTATGAATAGGATTAAAAGTAAAATTTTGCACCTTCCTTGTGAATTGAATTAAAAGGTAAGATTACAATTTCATGTAATTACATTTAAAGTAAGAAAAATACATTTATATGTAATTAGATTTATGGAAAGATAAAATTACATTTTTATGTAATTAAAAGTGAAAACTTAGATTTTCATTAAAAGAATAAAGGAGTGATATTTACATTTTTATGTAAATAGATTTTCAATAAAAGAATTTAGATATGATATTTACCTTTTTAATGGAAATAGATTTTCAATAAAGGAAATTAGAAAAGAAATTTACATTTTTATGTAAATAAACAATGAAAGAGGAAAATTTACGTTTAGGTAAATAAGCAATGAAAAGGAAAATTACATTCAAAATGTAAATTAGAATATAAAGGACATTTTGTTAGGAAATTAGAATATAAAGGTCATTTTGTTCGGAATTGTAAATTAGAATCAAAAGGACATTTTTGTTAGAAATTGTAAATCAGAATAAAAACTATAGGAATAAAGATTACATCTTTATTGACCTTTTATATGCAATAAAAAGAAGTAGATAATTAGAAAAGTTACATTTTCTTAATGTAAATAAGAAATAGAGAAGTTTTACATTTTTCTTAGTGTAAATAAGAATTAGAAAAGTTACATTTTTCTTAATGTAAATAAGAATTAGAAGAAATTACATTTTTATGTAATTAAGTTAAAGAACATAAAAATTACATTTTTATGTAATTAAGTCAATTTCCATGTGAATTAAGTTAAAGTTAAAAAATTTACATTTATCATGTAAATTAAGATAAAGAAGAAAAATTACATTTTTATGTAATTAAGTTAAAGTTTATATTTTCATGTAATTAAGATCCAAAGTAAGAAAATTACATTTTTATGTAATGAAAAGATTAGATTTTGACATTGCAAAATTATTTAATGCAATGTAAATTATATTAAAAAATAAAAGTCACATTTTTAATGTAGATTATATTAAAAAGAAAAGTTTACATTTTTAATGTGAATAAAAATAATAAAATTAAAATGTATATTTTTATCGTCATTTTAGATGCGATAAAAATAATAGAATTAAAATGTATATTTTTATCGTCATTTTAAATGCGATAAAAAGAGTAGAAATGAAATGTATATTTATATCGTCATTTTAGATGCGATAAAAAAAGTAGAAATGAAATGTATATTTTTATCGTCACTTTAGATGCGATAAAAGGGTAGAATAAATATTATATATTTTTATCGTCATTTTAGAGGCGGTAAAAAAGAAGTTACATTTTTCAATGTAAATAAAAGAAAAATAGGAAGTTACATTTTTATATGTAATTAGAGAAATATAGAAACTTACATTTTTCAATGTAAATAAGGATGAAATAGATTTTTTTTTTATATATGTAAATAAAAGAATTTACATTTTTCAATGTAAACAAAAGAAATAAAAGAATGATTAGGAATTTACATTTTCCAATGTAAATAGAATATGAAATAAAAGTTACATTTTCAATATAATAATATATTGAAATATAAGTTTACATTTCTCAATGTAAATAAAATAGGAATAGAAATTTACATTTTTTTTATGTAAATAAAAGGATTAGAAATTTACATTTTAAGGAATGGATTTTCATTAAAAAGAATAATGAAACCAAATATACATTTGGCGTAAATTGAAAGATGAAAGAAGAAAAAAATACATTGTTGGATATAGCATGTGTATGTGAATTATAATAAAAATAAACATTATTTTGTGACCTCGATATTATATACACAAATATGGATATTCGATGTTAACAAAATATAGTGAAATGAAACGGATGACGGAATTATATATAAGTATATATATAGAAATTAAAATCAAACGAATCGAGCTTGGTAGTTCGCATTTTGGAATCATGTCTTTAAACGATTATACGGAAATATCCGACCATCGGATTTTCCCAAAACTGAAACCGTTAGGTTCGCCTTGGGATGATCTTTCCAACGATATGAATTGTGATAAAATCCAACGGTTAGATTTAGAAAAATTTGTAAAACAAATTTGGGTGAAAATAGCCCAAGGTCGCCTATTGATATGAAGTGTTGTTAAATAAAATTCAATTATTTTTATATAAATAAAAATAGTTATTAATTGGTATAAATTAATATTAACGATAAGAAATGATTTGAAATGATATATACGCGAGAATCATTTGAAAGGTCCGAGTTCAATCTCATTTCAAATGATTATTCGTCGATCTAAGTCAAAGAGTTGAAGACGGTGATTGAAGACCGACGATCTTCACGTCAAATGGATGAGTTACCATTGAGGCCCATGATTGGAGTAGCTACCTTGAAGGGGCTACAATGGTGGCCGTCCAAACTACTTGTTGATTGTTTGGATATGCGAGGTATAAGATGCCTCCGGTTTCGTTCAGACCCAGAACGAACTTGAAAATGGATTGTATGTCTGACGTTGTACTCCTTTATACGGTATTCGTTGATCTCTGCTAAATATATATCTGTTTGGTGTTTAACACCCTTCTCTGAGACAAACGAGCTTAGAGGTTATATATTGGTAGGAATCAATGGTACGGTATGGATTGACAATGTGGCATGCTAAGATGCAGATGATCAAGGCTTTTGTTGAAAAGCAGGCCTTGTGGTTGATGATCAAAGCACGGCCTGTTTAGGTGTAGCTTTGTGTATAACGTAGCTTCGCGAGCCTCACACCCCGGTATGAGTCAAAACGGAGCAAGGGAACGCAGGGAGAGCAGCACATTTCTTTCTAGCTAGAAGTGGTGTTTGGGTTTTACACGGCCCGACATTTTACTTATGTGGATGATGGATTGAGGCGCCTTGGATATTAGGTCCTATAGGACCGGGAAACGTGTGTTCAAGAATAACTAATCCACCAAATCGTATGTGCGGACCGGCCCTGCAGGATCCAAGGGTTCACTGCGGGGAATCCTGAGACATTATCTAGAGTGTCTCGAATCGGTAAGGAGATCGTTCCTAGCCTTGACTCATAATGGAAACCCAATTCCCAATACGACCCTACGGACTTGATTGTATTACTAGTATGGAGGCATAGTATATGGTAGCTATGCTTCCTAAGATTGATACATTTACTTTGAAATGTTTTTAAAACATATATACACTTATAATAATATCAAATTCGTTTTTATCTTACCAAGCATGTTTAATCATCATAAAGCAAAACTCTATCCTCTGGTTTTTGTTGCATTGTGTGTTGGGACTTGAGTCCAATGATGATTCCATTTTTATAAAAACAGTGCGTTATTCTGACGATTCACTTTATTTTATGTACCGACAATCCATTGGAATAAAACCCGTTCTACGTTAGCGGCGTGGTCCTTGGATTTGCCTTATTGCTATTAGTTATATTAGTTAAGAATTCTCACACCAGTCCCATGACTGACTCGTAGTTTGTTTCACTTTGCAAACTCGGGTGCCCTCTTTTCCACACGGGCAGTCGAGTAGCTTTTTGCACATATTTATCTCTTGAGCAGGTTTCTGGATCGAAGCCTAAAGCTGTGTCCAGAGCATAGAAGTCTTCCGTTGTTTATTGTATTTAATTTTCTGTAATTTATCTTCTATTGTAATTTTATTCAATGTACTCTGATATATTCTGTACTCTGATGTAACATTATTGCAATGTTTATAAAAGTCTGTTGTTATTGTTCTGATGATGTTGTATTCCCAGAGTTAATGTACTCGGGTTTTGAACGGTCTTAGTCGATTTTACGATCGATTGGGCAGTTACAGTTGGTATCAGAGCTTTGGTTAGCTCAAATCTTTGGGGTACAACTCGTTAGAACTGAACAAAAGACTCATCAGAGATTGGATTAGTAATATCCAATAATAATGCTCATTAGAGATAGGATTAGTAGTGTCCTAGAATGAGAAAACTCATTAGAGATGGGGTTAGTAATGCCCTAGAATGAGTTGAGAGTGCCCAGTTTATAATTAACATATTTTTGATTATATATAATCCGATCTTTGGTAATATGATTTTTGAATATATAAAGTTATATATTTTAAAAGTTAATCAACAAATAAAATTATTTAAGATAGGATACTTAAACAACTTTTTAGCTTCGTTCCTTTTCGAGGAGGAAAGTTTTTAAGTGGGGAGACTGTAACAACCCTGAATTTTGGGGTAAATTTAAAAATTTATTTTAACTAATTTTAATGGGTTTTGATATTTAAAATAATTTATTTAAAATTATAATGATTAAAAATTTATTTAAATCGAAGTTAGGATGACTAATTTAATTTTAATTATAAAAGGAGTTAGAAATAGCGCGGTAGTTTGAAAAGTCAAACTTGAACTTTGACTGACCGTACAGGATGCAAAATTTAACGAATTTTAGTGAAACCAAAAATATTAGAATCTATTTTAAAATTTCTTTCCAACGAATCCGAAAAATCGAAATTTTATAGCGGGAATCAAAAGTTATGCCCAGTTTAAATTTCAGAATAGTCGCTGTAGGATTTTTATATATATTTTAATATTAAAAATACCATTTTTCAAACGACCTCTGTTTTCGATGAAACCACTTTTGTTGGATTCGGAATGTCAAATTATTGCTAAGTTTAATTTTCATAATTTTTAGAATTAATTTGTGACCGTGGCAAAAAGATTTCAGTTTGGTCAATTTCTTTCAATTTTAATCGACTTGAAAAAGGCTTTTTTCAAATAGGCTCAAGATTGAACGAAATTAATTTTCCTAGGCCCGCAGCGTTAAAACATAACTAAATATATTTTTCGAGATTTTTCGAAGTTAATTTGTGGCCCCAGTGAATTTGTTCGTACGGTTGAATTAAAAATAAAAGTAAAAATAGTTTAAAATAAAGAAAACATGGTCAAGACAGTCGTTTGGGCCTGCGGGACATAGCTAGATGAGTGAGGAATAGGGTTTAATAAGTAGGAACGACAGTCGTTTGGCTGAAATCGGACAAAGTTGATAAACGGGCCTTAATTGGGTAATTAGTGAATGTAATAATATAAATATTAAGACAAATTAGAACCCTAACCCTAATCTAATATGACCAGCTGCCACTTGCAATTTCCATGGCCTAGAATGGCCGATTCTTCCTTCCTCAAATTCTCCCAATCCACAAAGAATTAACACCTCATTCTTCAGACAATATTGGAGAGATTTTCGAGACCTTTGTTTCCATACGGATATGATTTGATTTCATGAAGTAAAATGCCCGGATTTCACCTCCAAACCCGCGCCCAACTCTGCCCCGCCGTCCCCTGTACGCCCACAGCCACCCATACTCCCGACGCACATAGCCCTCTCCTCCCTCTCCGATGTGCCACCCTCCGATTGTCTTCAAGTCTCACCAATCTCGAGTTATTCTCAACCCTAGTTTGGAAGCCTATGGGTTCATATGATGGCTTGGTTTGGAAGAATAAGGAAGGTTGACCTTTTCAACCTTTAATTATCTAATTACTTTAATTCAAATTTGACCGATCTTGATTTAATCATAACTAATGCGTACGAACTCAAAATTGAACGATTTTAGGTGCGCCACGATCGTGAGACCGAGATCTTTGCGATGAAACTGACTAGACCTTATTCTAAACAAGTTGAATTTTTGAAAATTTTGGATCTGAAAAGCGCAGAACTCAGTAACGATGTGAGATTTCTTATTTTTATTAATTAAAATTAAATTATTCTTGCTATCTGAAATCCTTATATGTATGTAAATCAATTTAGATCTGTGGTGATTGAGTTAGAAATTTGTGTTTGCAATTTGTATTGGTTGTGATCCCTTGTTGTGTTAGAATTGACGACAAAAACTTGATATATTTTGTTGTGATAGAATTGACGACAAAAACAAATATAACACTTTATATTTTTGTTGTTGTGCTAGAATTGACGACAATAGCAAAATTAACATTTTTTGTTAATTAGATTATGTTAAGCAAAATTAACATTTTTGTTAATTAAATTTTAGTTAAACAAAATTAACATTTTTGTTAATTAGAACATGTTAGTGAAATGGAAAATGAACCTTTTTACCTATTTAAAAGGATTAGTTAAAAAAAGAGACATTTTTGTCACTTTAGAAAAATGTGGAATAAAAATATTCACTTTTGGTAATTAAAAATGATAAGACCAAAATATTCATTTTTGGTAATTGAAAAGGATTACACCAGAATATACAATATTTTACATCGTTACGTGTTAAATTAGAATTGACATTATTTTACACCGTAATGTGTTAAATTAGGAAATGGACATGGTTTACACCGTAATGTGTTAAATTAGAAAATGGACATTATTTTCACTGCCATTTTGTTAAATATGAAAAAGACATTATTTATTTTGTCAATTTGTTATAAATGGGAAAAAATAGAACATTGATTTCATTGTCAATTAGTTTAAAGAGAAATTTATATTTTCATGTGATGAAAAAAAAGAGAAATTTTACATTTTTTGTAAATAGAATTAAAAATGAAAATTTACATTTTCCTTATGAATAGGATTAAAAGTAAAATTTTACACCTTCCTTGTGAATTGAATCAAAAGATAAGATTACATTTTCATGTAATTAGATTTAAAGTAAGAAAAATACATTTATATGTAATTAGATTTATAGATAGATAAATTACATTTTTATGTCATTAAAAGTGAAAAATTAGATTTTCATTAAAAGAATAAAGGAGTGATATTTACATTTTTACGTAAATAGATTTTCAATAACAGAATTTAGATATGATATTTACCTTTTTAATGTAAATAGATTTTCAATAAAGGAAATTAGAAAAGAAATTTACATTTTTATGTAAATAAACAATGAAAGAGGAAAATTTACTTTTTAGGTAAATAAGCAATGAAATGGAAAATTACATTCAAAATGTAAATTAGAACATAAAGGCCATTTTGTTAGGAAATTAGAATATAAAGGACATTTTGTTAGGAATTGTAAATTAGAATAAAAAGGGCATTTTCATTAGAAATTGTAAATCAAAATAAAAAGTATAGAAATAAAGATTACATTTTTATTGACCTTTTATATGCAATAAAAAGAAGTAGATAATTAGAAAAGTTACATTTTCTTAATGTAAATAAGAATTAGAGAAGTTTTACATTTTTCTTAGTGTAAATAAGAATTAGAAAAGTTACATTTTTCTTACTGTAAATAAGAATTAGAATAAAATTACAATTTTATGTAATTAAGTTAAAGAACATAAAAATTACATTTTTATGTAATTAAGTCAATTTCCATGTGAATTAGGTTAAAGGTGAAAATTTTCCATTTATCATGTAAATTAAGATAAAGGAGAAAAATTACATTTTTATGTAATTAAGTTAAAGTTTATATTTTCATGTAATTAAGATTTAAAGTAAGAAAATTACATTTTTATGTAATGAAAAGATTAGATTTTGACATTGCAAAATTATTTAATGCAATGTAGATTATATTAAAAAGAAAAGTCACATTTTTAATGTAGATTATATTAAAAAGAAAAGTTTACATTTTTAATGTGAATAAAAATAATAAAATTAAAATGCATATTTTTATCGTCATCTTAGATGCGATAAAAATAATAGAATTAAAATGTATATTTTTATTGTCATTTTAGATGCAATAAAAAGTGTAGAAATGAATTATTTATTTTTATCGTCATTTTAGATGCGATAAAAAGAGTACAAATGAAATGTATATTTTTATCGTCACTTTAGATGCGATAAAAGGATAGAATAAATTATATATTTTTATTGTCATTTTAGTGGCGGTAAAAAAGAAGTTACATTTTTCAATGTAAATAAAAGAAAAATAGGAAGTTACATTTTTATACGCAATTAGAGAAATATAGAAACTTACATTTTTCAATGTAAATAAGGATGAAATAGAAGTTATTTTTTTTTATATATGTAAATAATGAATTTACATTTTTCAATGTAAACAAAAGAAATAAAAGAATGATTAGGAATTTACATTTTCCAGTGTAAATAGAATATGAAATAAAAGTTACATTTTCAATATAATAATATATTGAAACATAAGTTTACATTTCTCAATGTAAATAAAATAGGAATAGAAATTTACATTTTTTTATGTAAATAAAAGATTAGAAATTTACATTTTAAGGAATGGATTTTCATTAAAAAGAATAATGAAACCAAATATACTTTTGGTGTAAATTGAAAGATGAAAGAAGAAAAAAAATACATTATTGGATATAGCATGTGTGTGTGTGAATTATAATAAAAATAAACATTATTGTGTGCCATGTTATACCTCGATATTATATACACAAATATGGATATTCGATGTTAACAAAATATAGTGAAATGAAATGGATGATGGAATTATATATAAGTATATATATAGAAATTAAAATCAAACGAATCGAGCGTGGTAGTTCGCATTTTGGAATCATGCCTTTAAACGATTATACCGAAATATCCGACAGTCGTATTTTCCCAAAAATGGAACCATTAGGTTCGCCTTGGGAAGATCTTTCCAACGATATGAACTATGTTAAAATCCAACGGTTAGATTTAGAGAAATTTGTAAAACAAATTTGGGTGAAAACAGCCCAAGGTCGCCTGTTGACATGAAGTGTTGTTAAATAAAATTCAATTATTTTTATATAAATAAAAATAGTGATTAATCGTTATAAACTAATATTAACGATAAGAAATGATTTGAAATGATATATACGTGAGAATCAATTGAAAGGTCCGAGTTCAATCTCATTTCAAATGATTATTCGTCGATCTAAGTCAAAGAGTTGAAGACGGTGATTGAAGACCGACGATCTTCACGTCGAATGGATGAGTTACCATTGACACCCATGATTGGAGTAGCTACCTTGAAGGGGCTACAATGGTGGCCGTCCAAACTACTTGTTGATTGTTCGGATATGCGAGGTACAAGGTGCCTCCGGTTTCATTCAGACCCAAAACGGACTTGAAAATGGATTGTATGTCTGACGTTGTATTCCTTTATACGGTATCCGTTGATCTCTGCTAAATATATATCTGTTTGGTGTTTAACACCCTTCTCTGAGACATACGAGCTTAGAGGTTATATATTGGTAGGAATCAATGGTACGGTATGGATTGACAATGTGGCATGCCAAGATGCAGATGATCGAGGCTTTTGTTGAAAAGCAGGCCTTGTGGTTGTTGATCAAAGCACGACTTGTTTAGGTGTAGCTTTGTGTATAACGTAGCTTCGCGAGCCTCATACCCCGGTATGAGTCAAAACGGAGCAAGGGAACGCAGGGAGAGCAGCACGTTTCTTTCTAGCTAGAAGTGGTATTTGGGTTTTACACGGCCCGACATTTTACTTATGTGGATGATGGAATGAGGCGCCTCAGATATTAGGTCCTATAGGACTGAGAAACACGTGTTCAGGAATAACTAATCCGCAAAATCGTATGTGCGGACCGACCCTGTAGGATCCAAGGGTTCACTGCGGGGAATCCTGAAACATTAGCTAGAGTGTCTCGAATCGGTAAGGAGATCGTTCCTAGCCTTGACTCATGATGGAAACCCAATTCCCAATACGACCCTACGGACTTGATTGTATTACTAGTATGGAGGCATAGTATATGGTAGCTAAGCTTCCTAGGATTGATACATTTACTTTGAAATGTTTTTAAAACATATATACACTAATAATAATATCAAATTCGTTTTTAACGTATCAAGCATGTGCAATCATCATAAGGTAAAACTCTATCCTCTGGTTTGCGTTGCATTGTGTGATGGGACTTGAGTCTTATGATGATTCCATTTTTCTAAAAAGCATTGCGTTGTTTTGACGATTCACTTTATTTTATGCACAGGCAATCCATTTGAATAAAACCCGTTCCGCGTTAGCGGCGTGCTCCTTGGATTTGCCTTATTGCTACTAGTTATATTAGTTAAGAATTCTCACACCAGTCCCATGACTGACTCGTAGTTTGTTTCACTTTGCAAACTCGAGTGCCCTCTTTTCCACATGGGCAGTCGAGTACCTTTTTGCAGATATTTATCTCTTCAGCAGGTTTCTGGATCGAAGCCTAAAGCTGTTTCCAGAGCATAGAAGTCTTTCGCTGTTTATTGTATTTAATTTTCTGTAATTTATCTTTCGCTGTAATTTTATTCAATGTACTCTGATATATTCTGTACTCTGATGTAACATTATTGTAATGTTTATAAAAGTCTGTTGTTATTGTTCTGATGATGTTGTATTCCCAGAGTTAACGTACTCGGGTTTTGAATGGTCTTAGTCGATTTTGCATTCGATTGGGTCTGGGAAAATCTGGAGGCGTTACACCCCAATGACAATCAGACATTAAAACTAGAGATCGGTCTTCATTTAGCATTTCTTTCAAATGGGACAAAAACCAAGACCAGTTAGTTTCATTTTCATGTGAAACAATACCCATAGCAAGAGGAAAGAAACCTACAAAATAATTAATTATTGACCTTTCAATACAAAGATACATGAACCTCAGTAAGCATCAAAATTATGATAGTAATGTATGGCAGACACAATTGAATTAGACTCAAAATGATATATGAATATATTATATATTATATATCAGTCTTTTAGTACCTTACTGTCTAAACATTAATGCTACAAACACTTCCAGTAGATCCAGTAATAAATAAAGCAAACAAAACTACTGTAAGCATTGTTGCATTAAGATTAATTAATGTGCATGAAAATGATAGTTTCGTATATCATACGTAAAAAATAACCAAGAAAAAGAAAACAAAAGTAAAATGAAACTTGTACCTTGGTTAGCATTTTTAGAAGTAGCAGCTAACATAATTCCAGGTCTTCCCTTCCAATGAGCAACATCTAAAAATATTAATGGTCTACATGGTTTAAAACCAAGCAAGCAAGCACCAAAAGCAAGACAAACTCTCTCAAACTGATTGGTTGAAGAATTAACATCCATAGACACATAACTAGTAGGATTATACTTTTGCAATGCCTCCGAATACCAATGTAAATCATTATATGACATTGCATCATCCCCATATATCTCTTTCAATGCCAACTGTTTTCCGCTATAAGCATAATAGTATGATAGCTGAAATTATACTCTCTTCTAAATTCCTTCATGATATCCTTCGGCTTCTTCATAAGAGCATCCCAAATTTGATCCACAATCAAAGATTTAACAGATCTACTTGAAATATTTAATCTATTAAGATCTCTAAGACTCACTCCATATGAATGATTAAATTTATAAGTTATAATAAAAAATCAATAGAGTAAGCCCGGATCAGAAGAAGCATTAACATAAAACTTACTACCATCATTAATCCAAGAACAATTAACCGAAATTCTATCCAGAGAGTTTCAAAAAAAAAATCAAATCACAACCATTTTTATTTGATACGCCATTAAAAACTCCCTAAAATCCTCAGCTCCACTAAAACAAAAATTAAGAAAATCCACAATATTTTTCTGAGAACCTTTGTTTAACATATCTTTCAAATAATGAGATGAATCGACATGTGACTCGCAATTTGTTCCAGAATTACTACCAATCGAAGTGCTTTGTACACTTGCAGAACCCAAACCACAACCGTTAATATTAGATTCCATAGCACCAACATTCTCCTTAACCGTAAACTTAAAATATTGACTCTTCTTAAAAGTTAGAAGACATAAAATGCTAAGCAAGTCTGAATCAGTGTCGATAACTATAGTCTTATTCTCAAGAACATAAGATATCTCAATAGAAAACCGATTAAGGTATGGCCAAACTTCACATATTTCACTCTTAACACCAAATAAAGAAGAGATTGTGGTGAGAAGAGTAGAATAACAATTCTCATTGTGTTCAAAGATAACAAGCAAACTATTTGCTTCATTACTGATAGTATCAGAGCTGCAAACAAAAAACCCAATTAAAACACTTAAACGATCAAAACAGTAAATGTTAAATTAACATATCATAACAAAATAGAATCAATTTTGCTGCTGGATTAAACAAGAATACATTATTTAAGCAATAATCGAAAGAAATAAAAGAAACATACCTGAATTTAGCTAATTGTTTGATGAAGATCAAAATCGCCAATGAAGATCTGCAAGAAAGAAACAAGACGAAAATCCATCGACAATGGAGAAATCGAATACAAAATTAGAGTGACGTGCCATCTTGAATCGAGAAATAGGTTGAATAAGATCGCAAAGTGTTGACCCGCTTTTTAGTCAAAGCAGTCACACATGGAATCTCTTCTCAACAATACACTCAAGTGTTGGGAATATCGTCAGAAGACATGAAGTGATTTGGTTGAAATCGCATCACAAACAAAGAAAGGCCCGGAACTCCTACCAGATGACCTTTTTTGGGCCCGAAAACAGTGATTACGGAGCTGAGCTCTGTAACTCTTGTAGATCACTGAATCAGCTTCAGTTTGAGCTTTCGTTTGGCTAAAACGGACTTACGGTTTGAAAGTTATGCCCGTTTCCGTGAACGCATGCAGAACCGAAAACTTAGACTTGGAAATTTGATATCACCTCTAACCGGACCGGATCGGACTATCAGAACCCGACCCGGCTTGCACTCAGCTCAGAAGTATACATCATAACTCCGGTTCGGAGCCTCCTCCTCGGTTCGGTTCGGAGCCGAACCGATCCGACCTCCATCGCACTAACCTGGCACATGAAGTCTTCGGATTGAAGACACCAGCTCGGTTCGGGTCGGACCCGAACCGATCCCCCTGTACCTGCTCAGACGCAGCAAGTTTGACCGCTTCTTAAGGGATAACTACCTCCTACTAATCCGGATCGGCCGCCACCTGTATGCACACGATCTGAAGGCCACTTCTCCACTCTCTCCGAGATGTCCTCTCCGCTCACCACGTCACACCCGATCCGACCCGGATCAGAGCTCCCAGCAGCTCCTCTACGCCTATAAATACACCACGGGATGGTCATTTCAAGGGACTTTTTTCCGGCACTAACACCTCCCGACCACCATTACCAAGTATTCAAGGACTTTGGGTACTCCTCAACTCAATCAAACACGAGGCTATCGTGCATAAATTCAATCTCTTTTCTCCTCTTCCTCATTACAACACAAGGCTATTGTGTATAATCGAATCTCACGGATTGTGAGACGCCATTGTAATTGTAATTCCTCAGGATATGAGAAACTATAAAGTGGACGTAGGCTTGGATTGAGCCGAACCACTATAAAAATCTCGTGTGTTCCCTGTTTTTACTGCTTTTTATCTGTAATCTGTGATTTGTGAGGATTTCACATAGAGTTTGGGTGTTAGGCCCAAAAATCGGTCCAACATTTTGGCGCGCCAGGAAGGGGGGCACACGATACAACTTCTTCTACTAGCTTGAACGGAAGCGGATTATTTGGTTATTGGATCAATGGTCAAGCGAAAGAAAGACGGAACCTTCTCTCGTGCTGAGGATGTTGGCACTGAAGGCACAAGGAACGAGGCAAGCCAGGAGGCTTCCTCTCATGAAAATCCATCAGCATACTTAACCAGAGATGAAATGGATGGCGTTCTCGATGAATTGAGAACCCAGATGGCTAGGCAAGATGATCTCCTCCGCAAACAACAGGAGATGATCGACCAATTCTTCGCTCGGATGGAAGGTAGGCCGAGTGGCAACACACAACTCGCTGGAAATAACACGGAAATAGCCCCAGCAGCAGCTGCAAACCGGATCGGTTCGGATCCGATCCGAACCGAGGGCCAAAATCTGAATTCAACGCAGATGGAAATGGGAGACATTCCCCACCGGATCGGTTCGGACCCGATCCGAACCGCCACCTTGCATGAGCCTGGGGGCAGCAGCCTCCCCTCTGGAAATCAAGGCTTCGCTCCTGTTAGACCTACATCCGCACCGGTTCGGGTCGGAAATACCACACAAATTCAGCATCAAGCTCCCCAGTTCGGAACAGGCGAACCTGTTCGGATCGGCACCTCCGATCCGAACCGTGCACCTCTCCATAACCTCCCTCGCTTCTCCGAACCGCAGCAAGGGGGCACCTCCGAACCGAACCGGATGGCCTTCCAAGCTCCCTATACCTCTCTGAACTCTTCTGGGCTCAACGCTGGGGGCACCAGCTCCGAACTAGGCAACTTGCAACAACTCTTTGAAGGCGACCGGCTCGCCAATCTCATTGAACGCCTTTCGAGAGGCCGCACCTATCAAAACGACATGGATGATGTCAATCACAATCCATTCACACAGGAAATCAGGAATTCCCGCAATCCTCCGGATTTCAAACTTCCACAACTGGAACCCTACAACGGCAGAACAGATCCTACTGTGCATCTCATGCGCTACAAACGGCATATGGAAGTTCAATCGGCGTCGGAAAACGTCATGGCTAAATGCTTTCCTCTCTTTTTGACTGATATTGCTGCTATGTGGTTTCGGCAGCTAGAATCTGAATCGATCAACAGCTGGAACATGTTGGTCGCTCGCTTCATTGAACAGTTTCGGGTCCACATCGCTCGACCCAAAAATGTCATGTCACTCACTACAATCAAGCAGAGACCCAAAGAAACTCTGCGATCATTTCTGGAAAGATTCAACATTGCAGCAGCATCAGTTGATCGGCCTGAGCCATCTATGGTATTGATGGCGGCAGTATCCGGCGTTCTAGACAACTCGGAGTTCAAGAAATCCTTGTATCGAGACCCACCAAAGAATCTCAGCGAATTCTACCTTGAATCGGATAGGTTTTTGCGTGAAGAAGACGCAACCTCCGAAAAGAAAGTTCTCGATGTTAATATGCTCAAAGACGGAGAACCGTCTGATTCTGATAAAGGCAAAGGAAAAGCTGCCGTCAAGAATGACCGCAACGCTCAGCCCCGGAGAGGGCCCAGATATGAAAAGTACACAGAACTCAATTCGTCACTAACCGACATCTACGTGAACACAAATGGTGACGTCTCCTATCCAAAGCCTCCCAGGAGGGAACCATCGCAAAGAGAACGCGATTCTGGGAAATATTGCATATTTCACGATATGGACGGTCATGACACAAATGACTGTAGACACTTGCGAGATCTGATTGAGGAACGGGTTAGACGCGGAGAGCTACCCGAGTATGTGAAACAACCAACATCACCTGTACCTGTGCTGCCACCACCTGCTCCCCGGAGAGGGAATGACCCTGGAACGAGTTCCCATCGGCTCGTCATCAAATGATCTGGATTGGATCACTCTGCGTTTTCAGCATTTCTTAGGATTTAAGATATGTTTCTTTGCTTTCTTTAGGTCTTCCGATTGGCTAAATCGGAGTACACACGTTCGGGGTTAGGATTTAACTCCAAAACGTGCTCTGCACTCGATGACAAACCAATCAGGATTTGCTTTGGTTTTGTACTTTGAATTGAATAAGGAAGGACTTTCCGAGCATGGATTATGTTTGGCAATTTAAGTATCTTGTCAGGTTGTGGCAGGATTCTCAATCTCAGCTAAAGTATGGCTTATACTTATCTCGGACCCCTAGGCATGGATTATGCTTAGGGACAGACTGTCTTGTCAGGTCTGGGCAAGCATAGCTCTATCCCGACATGGGTATGGATTGTACTCACTAGGACTCTTAAGTATGGATTATACTCTGGAATGGCTTATTGTCTTGTCGGGATTTGGCAAAGGAACTCAATAAAACTCGAGTTTGGCTTGTGCTCGGTTTGAACTTCCTGGTATGGCTTATACCTGGAAGGTTAGGTCCCTCGTCAGGTTTTGGCAGGATAATTCGATCGTCCCTTGAGTATGGTTTATGCTCAAACAAACCCCCAAGCATGGTTTATGCTCGAAAGTGTAATTAGTTTTGTCAGGATTTGACACACCTATCTGCTTTCTTTTATTCGCAGGTATGGATTATACTTGCAGCTTGCAGGCCCGGCGTGGCCTTGGATTATCCAGAACACATCTTCCTTCATTCAGCAAGATATGTTCTGAGGGGCAAAATGTTGACCCGCTTTTTAGTCAAAGCAGTCACACATGGAATCTCTTCTCAACAATACACTCAAGTGTTGGGAATATCGTCAGAAGACATGAAGTGATTTGGTTGAAATCGCATCACAAACAAAGAAAGGCCCGGAACTCCTACCAGATGACCTTTTTTGGGCCCGAAAACAGTGATTACGGAGCTGAGCTCTGTAACTCTTGTAGATCACTGAATCAGCTTCAGTTTGAGCTTTCGTTTGGCTAAAACGGACTTACGGTTTGAAAGTTATGCCCGTTTCCGTGAACGCATGCAGAACCGAAAACTTAGACTTGGAAATTTGATATCACCTCTAACCGGACCGGATCGGACTATCAGAACCCGACCCGGCTTGCACTCAGCTCAGAAGTATACATCATAACTCCGGTTCGGAGCCTCCTCCTCGGTTCGGTTCGGAGCCGAACCGATCCGACCTCCATCGCACTAACCTGGCACATGAAGTCTTCGGATTGAAGACACCAGCTCGGTTCGGGTCGGACCCGAACCGATCCCCCTGTACCTGCTCAGACGCAGCAAGTTTGACCGCTTCTTAAGGGATAACTACCTCCTACTAATCCGGATCGGCCGCCACCTGTATGCACACGATCTGAAGGCCACTTCTCCACTCTCTCCGAGATGTCCTCTCCGCTCACCACGTCACACCCGATCCGACCCGGATCAGAGCTCCCAGCAGCTCCTCTACGCCTATAAATACACCACGGGATGGTCATTTCAAGGGACTTTTTTCCGGCACTAACACCTCCCGACCACCATTACCAAGTATTCAAGGACTTTGGGTACTCCTCAACTCAATCAAACACGAGGCTATCGTGCATAAATTCAATCTCTTTTCTCCTCTTCCTCATTACAACACAAGGCTATTGTGTATAATCGAATCTCACGGATTGTGAGACGCCATTGTAATTGTAATTCCTCAGGATATGAGAAACTATAAAGTGGACGTAGGCTTGGATTGAGCCGAACCACTATAAAAATCTCGTGTGTTCCCTGTTTTTACTGCTTTTTATCTGTAATCTGTGATTTGTGAGGATTTCACATAGAGTTTGGGTGTTAGGCCCAAAAATCGGTCCAACATTTTGGCGCGCCAGGAAGGGGGGCACACGATACAACTTCTTCTACTAGCTTGAACGGAAGCGGATTATTTGGTTATTGGATCAATGGTCAAGCGAAAGAAAGACGGAACCTTCTCTCGTGCTGAGGATGTTGGCACTGAAGGCACAAGGAACGAGGCAAGCCAGGAGGCTTCCTCTCATGAAAATCCATCAGCATACTTAACCAGAGATGAAATGGATGGCGTTCTCGATGAATTGAGAACCCAGATGGCTAGGCAAGATGATCTCCTCCGCAAACAACAGGAGATGATCGACCAATTCTTCGCTCGGATGGAAGGTAGGCCGAGTGGCAACACACAACTCGCTGGAAATAACACGGAAATAGCCCCAGCAGCAGCTGCAAACCGGATCGGTTCGGATCCGATCCGAACCGAGGGCCAAAATCTGAATTCAACGCAGATGGAAATGGGAGACATTCCCCACCGGATCGGTTCGGACCCGATCCGAACCGCCACCTTGCATGAGCCTGGGGGCAGCAGCCTCCCCTCTGGAAATCAAGGCTTCGCTCCTGTTAGACCTACATCCGCACCGGTTCGGGTCGGAAATACCACACAAATTCAGCATCAAGCTCCCCAGTTCGGAACAGGCGAACCTGTTCGGATCGGCACCTCCGATCCGAACCGTGCACCTCTCCATAACCTCCCTCGCTTCTCCGAACCGCAGCAAGGGGGCACCTCCGAACCGAACCGGATGGCCTTCCAAGCTCCCTATACCTCTCTGAACTCTTCTGGGCTCAACGCTGGGGGCACCAGCTCCGAACTAGGCAACTTGCAACAACTCTTTGAAGGCGACCGGCTCGCCAATCTCATTGAACGCCTTTCGAGAGGCCGCACCTATCAAAACGACATGGATGATGTCAATCACAATCCATTCACACAGGAAATCAGGAATTCCCGCAATCCTCCGGATTTCAAACTTCCACAACTGGAACCCTACAACGGCAGAACAGATCCTACTGTGCATCTCATGCGCTACAAACGGCATATGGAAGTTCAATCGGCGTCGGAAAACGTCATGGCTAAATGCTTTCCTCTCTTTTTGACTGATATTGCTGCTATGTGGTTTCGGCAGCTAGAATCTGAATCGATCAACAGCTGGAACATGTTGGTCGCTCGCTTCATTGAACAGTTTCGGGTCCACATCGCTCGACCCAAAAATGTCATGTCACTCACTACAATCAAGCAGAGACCCAAAGAAACTCTGCGATCATTTCTGGAAAGATTCAACATTGCAGCAGCATCAGTTGATCGGCCTGAGCCATCTATGGTATTGATGGCGGCAGTATCCGGCGTTCTAGACAACTCGGAGTTCAAGAAATCCTTGTATCGAGACCCACCAAAGAATCTCAGCGAATTCTACCTTGAATCGGATAGGTTTTTGCGTGAAGAAGACGCAACCTCCGAAAAGAAAGTTCTCGATGTTAATATGCTCAAAGACGGAGAACCGTCTGATTCTGATAAAGGCAAAGGAAAAGCTGCCGTCAAGAATGACCGCAACGCTCAGCCCCGGAGAGGGCCCAGATATGAAAAGTACACAGAACTCAATTCGTCACTAACCGACATCTACGTGAACACAAATGGTGACGTCTCCTATCCAAAGCCTCCCAGGAGGGAACCATCGCAAAGAGAACGCGATTCTGGGAAATATTGCATATTTCACGATATGGACGGTCATGACACAAATGACTGTAGACACTTGCGAGATCTGATTGAGGAACGGGTTAGACGCGGAGAGCTACCCGAGTATGTGAAACAACCAACATCACCTGTACCTGTGCTGCCACCACCTGCTCCCCGGAGAGGGAATGACCCTGGAACGAGTTCCCATCGGCTCGTCATCAAATGATCTGGATTGGATCACTCTGCGTTTTCAGCATTTCTTAGGATTTAAGATATGTTTCTTTGCTTTCTTTAGGTCTTCCGATTGGCTAAATCGGAGTACACACGTTCGGGGTTAGGATTTAACTCCAAAACGTGCTCTGCACTCGATGACAAACCAATCAGGATTTGCTTTGGTTTTGTACTTTGAATTGAATAAGGAAGGACTTTCCGAGCATGGATTATGTTTGGCAATTTAAGTATCTTGTCAGGTTGTGGCAGGATTCTCAATCTCAGCTAAAGTATGGCTTATACTTATCTCGGACCCCTAGGCATGGATTATGCTTAGGGACAGACTGTCTTGTCAGGTCTGGGCAAGCATAGCTCTATCCCGACATGGGTATGGATTGTACTCACTAGGACTCTTAAGTATGGATTATACTCTGGAATGGCTTATTGTCTTGTCGGGATTTGGCAAAGGAACTCAATAAAACTCGAGTTTGGCTTGTGCTCGGTTTGAACTTCCTGGTATGGCTTATACCTGGAAGGTTAGGTCCCTCGTCAGGTTTTGGCAGGATAATTCGATCGTCCCTTGAGTATGGTTTATGCTCAAACAAACCCCCAAGCATGGTTTATGCTCGAAAGTGTAATTAGTTTTGTCAGGATTTGACACACCTATCTGCTTTCTTTTATTCGCAGGTATGGATTATACTTGCAGCTTGCAGGCCCGGCGTGGCCTTGGATTATCCAGAACACATCTTCCTTCATTCAGCAAGATATGTTCTGAGGGGCAAAATGTTGACCCGCTTTTTAGTCAAAGCAGTCACACATGGAATCTCTTCTCAACAATACACTCAAGTGTTGGGAATATCGTCAGAAGACATGAAGTGATTTGGTTGAAATCGCATCACAAACAAAGAAAGGCCCGGAACTCCTACCAGATGACCTTTTTTGGGCCCGAAAACAGTGATTACGGAGCTGAGCTCTGTAACTCTTGTAGATCACTGAATCAGCTTCAGTTTGAGCTTTCGTTTGGCTAAAACGGACTTACGGTTTGAAAGTTATGCCCGTTTCCGTGAACGCATGCAGAACCGAAAACTTAGACTTGGAAATTTGATATCACCTCTAACCGGACCGGATCGGACTATCAGAACCCGACCCGGCTTGCACTCAGCTCAGAAGTATACATCATAACTCCGGTTCGGAGCCTCCTCCTCGGTTCGGTTCGGAGCCGAACCGATCCGACCTCCATCGCACTAACCTGGCACATGAAGTCTTCGGATTGAAGACACCAGCTCGGTTCGGGTCGGACCCGAACCGATCCCCCTGTACCTGCTCAGACGCAGCAAGTTTGACCGCTTCTTAAGGGATAACTACCTCCTACTAATCCGGATCGGCCGCCACCTGTATGCACACGATCTGAAGGCCACTTCTCCACTCTCTCCGAGATGTCCTCTCCGCTCACCACGTCACACCCGATCCGACCCGGATCAGAGCTCCCAGCAGCTCCTCTACGCCTATAAATACACCACGGGATGGTCATTTCAAGGGACTTTTTTCCGGCACTAACACCTCCCGACCACCATTACCAAGTATTCAAGGACTTTGGGTACTCCTCAACTCAATCAAACACGAGGCTATCGTGCATAAATTCAATCTCTTTTCTCCTCTTCCTCATTACAACACAAGGCTATTGTGTATAATCGAATCTCACGGATTGTGAGACGCCATTGTAATTGTAATTCCTCAGGATATGAGAAACTATAAAGTGGACGTAGGCTTGGATTGAGCCGAACCACTATAAAAATCTCGTGTGTTCCCTGTTTTTACTGCTTTTTATCTGTAATCTGTGATTTGTGAGGATTTCACATAGAGTTTGGGTGTTAGGCCCAAAAATCGGTCTAACACAAAGAGAGTAAGAAGATGGAAAAAATTTAAATGTTGCCGAGTCTTTTTCCTTGGAACGAAATTTTAAAGACCGCTTCCTTTAGACGAAAAAAAGAGCCGCGTCCGCAGGCCCAAAAAATTTAAATAAAACTTCCTCCAGCCCATTTTCTTGATCTAAATATATGTTAAGAGACAATATATAACCTATATTTTAGGATGTTACATAATATGATTTCTCACTGTGTTATGAATCAATTCCAATTTGAATAAATGGTAGGAAGTCATAATAGGAATAAAATAAGCGATTATTTATTATATAATGTTTATATAAAAAATGATTTCTGAATAGATTTGTTATGTTTTCTCCCTCTCTTAAAAAGAATTATATTTGAATTTCCAAATAATAGATTTGATAATGGATATGGAGATCCTTAGAAATATAAGTAATGACGTTGATAATTATTTTCAAATAATTTACATAGATGTATATGATAAAATTTACATTTATGTTATGAACGAAATTCATCTTATGTTAAGTAAGAAATTTAAAAAATGAACTATTGCTAAGAATTTGAAATTTGAAATTTGAAATTTATTGATGTTAATATAAATTACATTATGTAAGTTTTCCAAGGATATAAAAAAATTAGTGATGGTGAATAAAAAGAGGAAGTTATATGTATAATTTCCCCGTCTTGAAATTTAGTAATAAAGAAATAATTTGAAAAGATATTATTTATAGCATATATATTTGGAATTTTTGAATACCTCTTGTTTTGGAAGAAGAGTTTTCCAAGTATTTCCCATGACATTGAAAACTGGTCCGTCGAGTATTTATAGATTTAAACATGTGTCTAGCCAACGTATATGTTAAATTCTAAAAGTATGAGATAAATATTACTGGTTTTCACTCCAATATATTGAAAATAATTATGGTGATGATTGCAACATTGCTATTATTTATTTTTGGATTTCAAAAGTGAGGAATGTATTGTATAACATCTAAGATACCAAGTATAGTTTGAAAGAGATTTGAAAATATTAAACTTTCAATTCATTATCTCCAATTTATTGTAAAACAAAGTAAAATAATTTAAATGCTTATAATTTGTTTGTTTGGTAAAATATATAAAGTTTTGGATATTTGTTCCATTCATTTTTAGGGATGAAAAATTTTGAGTGGGAGAAAGTGTAACGGACCATAAATTTATCATTTAAAAAAATAAATTTAGAATTTATTTGAGATAAAAGAAAGTTAAATTTTGAGTCTAAATATAGGTTGCCTTTGAACTAAAGAAATAAGAGTGACTGTTAAAAATGGAAGTTTATTCAATTTTGAAATGTTGATGGAAAATCAGTTGGTAATATATACTGGTTTACAAAATATATATTTTATATGAAATTGGTCGAGAAAATTTTATAATTAAAAAATCAGCGTTCGTTTTGTCGAAATTCGATTTTGCTAGTTCTGTTTATATAGATTTATATGACTTAACAATTAATGATGGTGCATACAACGAATATAATGAAATAAGTTTCCGGTTTGCTATTCCATTCGTATCGACATATGAGAAAAACAATATTTTATTTCATGTGTTTGGATACTCGGTTTGGGTTGTATCGCAACTTGAAATAAAAACTTAGACGTACCGATTAAATAGTTTACTCATATCTATTAGAGCCAACGTAACATTTTAATTTAAATAAAAAAAGTGTTGAATTAGTAGGTAAGTTTTAGTGTGTCCTATCCTCTAGTAACTGTGCATAAAATAAGGGGTAAAACACATACAAACCTTAAGTTTTAAACTGCAGCATTCTTTTATTATTTTAGTTTGAAACCTCATATTCACTTTTGAATTCCTACTGTTCTTCTTCTTTGTTAGATTGAACTCATGCCTTATTATATATGTATATATAAATAAATAACCAATCAAACAGCCATCGCAGTCCCCCTCGACTCTGCCCCTACATCCTCCATTGCCGCCACTTTTGCTAATACACCTCATTCTGATCGACTTCTACCTTTTCAGCTTAACCTATCAGCTTCGTTCCGTTCATCTCGATGTATAGCCAGCTCCTCTCCTAGCTCTACAACCCCGCAATGAAACTTCAGACGTCATCAGTACATTCGCCATGCTACCTTAAATCAACCTACGTCAAGTTTCTAACAACCCAAATTTTAGTAGCCTCGAATTGTTCACAAAATACTAAAATCGAAGTCCACTGAAACCTGAGTTGGTTTGTCCAGCATCTTGCAGAAAGGCAGAGATAAGTATATCAGAGCTCATAATAAATTATATCACAATGGAACGAATAAAATATAATAGTAAGTAGATTCTTACCATAATAATGACACTATCTAACAAGTGTCACTAAGCTATAAAATTTCTGCCACTTGCCTAACCTGCGGGTTTGTTATAAGGAGGGGTCAAAACAAAAGTTCTGGTTAATGGACAAATTATACTTTCTGTAAATAGCTCTACATATGTCTTTCTATCAATGAGCTACATTTATTAAGTTATTTAGGTTTATTGCACATTACACTTCTGATTTTTCACATGGCTCATACTTATCTACTTCTAAATAGATTAACATAATAAATCATATGTATGTATCCATATGTCCTTCATCTCAAGATACTCCCCATAGTACGCTTCTCGAGTGGTCTCTATCGATGCACTATGAAAACGTACTAATTCTCGATTGCAATGCTACGAAAGCATACTAGATCATGCTATGAAGGCACACAAAGTCTCCATCACCATGCTACGAAAGGTCTTAGGTCATGCTACGAAAGCGTACTAAGCCTCCATCACCATGCTACGAAGCTTATTATTTCCTATTTGAGTTCAGCTATAAAACTCAGTCAGGGGATTTCTACATTTGTAAAGGACATTTTCATTAGGCCTACAATACAAATATCCATAGATTTGGTCTGCCTCTTTTCTCGGTGGCTATGGCCCCACTCAGACCCCTTTACTAATGAAGACCATTTCAAGAGATAAGTGGTCGTGCCCCTAACAAACAATTTAAACATCCAATTGGCATTGTCTCTCATTGAAACAACCCGAATTCCGATAGACATTTTTTTTTTAAATTTTGATCTATCGAAACTCATGTTGGTTTGTTTGGTGTCCTGCAGAAAAGACAAAGATAATAAACATATCAGTGCTCAGAAAACATCTTACAGCGGAATGGAATAAAATATAATATAATCAATATATCCTTACTTAGATAATAATACTGCCTAACCAGTATCCACAACTATATTATCACTGCTACAAATCTAACTTGCGAGTATGTTATGAGGAGGGGGTCAGAACATAAGTTCTGGTGACTGGATTTAAACTACACATTTTGGATAACCATACATATACTGTTCAGTTATATTTTCTTATTTATTAGGTTCCTTGGGTTAATAGCACTCAAGGCTTAAACACACGTCGTACCCATCTACTCCTCAGTAGATTAACCAAATACAACATATATGTGGCTACCCCCAATAATAAGGTACACCCCATGGTTCCGCCATAACGCCCTAGAAATATACGCTGCCCTTCATCCTACGTTGGAATGACGAATGAATCTCTATATAACAATGCAACATTCCGCACAGAACCACCATTGCCATTCTACGCAAGCGTACGGACTGCAACCTTCGATCGAATCAGGTTCCATCATAGAGTTTTGCCCTAGAGTCTACGATACATCACCTGGAGCAGACATGCATGTATCTAGATTTCTTATGTACATATCATTAATCGTACATATTGCCTCAACCTTGATGATACACCATCCGGAAATGGTATGCATGTATCCGCACGTATTATCTACTGTGCACCGAGTTCCGTAATAGGGCTATGTCAGAAACACTAAACTCGGTCGGGAGCTTTTTCAGATATCTGTATACACAGATGCTATGGTCTACATTTTCACGGTGGCTATGGTCCCACCAGACCCCTCCCTTAACTAGTGAAAGACAAACAGGTGAGAGCTAGTGACGTGGCCTAGAAACAACATCCTAATTGGTCTGTCCTGCAACCAAGGCCTTGATAGTGAAAGGTAGATGGTCTGTAGGTTTAGCACCCCGTCTTTTCGCATCACGCATCACGCTGATTGTCAATGACTGGTACCCGACGATTACTATCAATCAGATGGTTAGACCTGCCAAAGGCAAATAGATAAGATGGTCGTAACCCGCCTAGTCACAAGGAAACAAGATCGTCGAATCACCTATGCCACCCTACAGCCTTCTGACTGCCCCCTATCATGGCAGTCAAGATATACTCACCGGGTAGTAACGCGCAGGCCCAACCCTACGAGCACAGCCTAAGCGTTGTCACGGCACAGAGGATTACCAGGAGTACCCTCCACGTCCCAGGAAGTCGTATGCTTCCCCTTCTACTATTTCGGAGCCAACAAAATATCAGCAGAACAACATGAAAAATAATCAGATGGATATGCGCTCCCCTCGTGTCTTATGGCACCACGATGATCAACCCCATTGGGTTATCTACCTTCAGACGTACGGACTGGTCCATGCACCTCCTATTAACGTGTTATTAGACCCTATGTCTAAACATTTACTTATATGCTTGTTCTACCTCATCAGATTTCCAGTTAACTTGGTTATTTCAATTTATATTGACTTCTTATTCAGGTTACCCAGTTCTTCTTGGTTGTTAATTTCAGTTATATAACTTACCCCATTTAAGTTCATTGATAAGCTTTTAACATGTTATTCCTATTAGCAGATTTCATATTTCTCAGGTTTTCAAACAACATGTTCTTCTTATCAGCAGGATTCAGATTCTCAGGTTTACAGATTACTTAATTTATAATTAAGTACAACTTATTGCATTTCATAAGTTTCCCCTTCTTTTCTCTACTTATTACAAACATCAAGTTTCCAGATTTACAGATTACTTAATTTATAATTAAGTACAACTTATCTTATACATAAGTTATCCTACTCCCTCTATCATTTATTATAACCTAAGTTATAATTTCCACTTGTCCCTAGGACAAGCCTACCTATTATCTTTCCATGTCCCCTTTCAGGTTTATTCATAATAGGTTATTATCATTCCCCATTCATTCCAATTCTTATACTGTTATAACTTTCATTCATTTCCATTAATTACAATCAATGCCATCTAATTCTTTCTATTTATATACATATATATTAATGCACCAGACCTCTCACATTAAGCCAACCACTAGTGGATGCTGGATTTGTCGGGCGGTTCCAGGAAGATTTCTACCACAAGTTGGACTTAACCTCGTGTTTAGCATAGTTACATGTATATTTACGCACTAGACCCCTCACATTAAATTAACCACTTGTGGATGCTAGGTTTGCCGAGCGGTTCCAGGCAGACTTATACCACAAGTTGAATTTAACCTCGTATCTAAGTGCAGTTACAATTTTCTATTTACTATAAATTTAGGCATATTCATTCTTTCAAATTTTACTGTAATTCTTATTTACAATCTTTTGGCACAATAATATTCTTAAACAAATATTCATGTTCGTTGTAAATTTCATAATTACGTCATATAGAGATACCCAATTCAGATAGGTGATTAATGGAAACCGGTCTAATACAATAGAAATGTTCTAGCAAATTTAATTTCAATTACCACAATTATTCCCAATTTCATTGCAACTTAACTTACAATATCCAATTAACAGTTTATTAGAACATGTCTATATACGACAGTAATCCTTTCCACATATTCTAACAGGTTTATACATTTCAACAGATTTATACATATTAACGGGGAATGCCAAACGATAGATTTACCGTTATCAAAAAGTATAACATAAATTTACTCACCTAAAAGCTTCTAACTCATGAATCTGGTCCAGACCTAGCATTCCATTTCTCCCCTAACTAAATCTAGAACCTAAATAACCATGGATATACAATTCTCAAACTAAAAGAAAAGGGAAGAAAGAAGAGAAATCTAAATTGATCAAATCTTAGAATTTACCTCACTTCGCTCAGAATTCTGAACACCTATTTAAGACAAACATTCTTTTCCTCCAGATCTTGAATAAGAATTTCCTTTGACTAATTATTCTATTTTCTAAAGAGATTTGAGGCGAAAGAAGAATGGAAGAGTCTAGACATCCTCTCAGAAAATATGAGACTTAGGCTAAGCTCTGCTATCATATTTATAGGTGTTCAAGGAAGTGGATATGATCTTGTACACGCAGCGCTAAGTCAGCAACGAATATGGTTTGAAAAATAGTCCTGATTCGTCAAATGAATATGCCCAGATCTGGGGTGTGTCGACCTTTGGGTCGATCCAGCACCCTTGGGTCGACCTATGGGTCGACCTAGACCCTGTTTTTTCCTTCGTGCATGGTCTTCAGTTCGAATTGATTTGAATTATATTCATATACAAGTTCCTTATATGTATACAAAACTTCTAATGCCTACTTTACCCACACACACACACATACACACACACACACACACACATATATATATATATACACACACACAACTTTTATTTCGTTTTCAAAATTCAAACTGCGATGCCGCTATTTAATTCTTACCTATTTTCATTGGTTACAGGTTTATTTTGTATTTCTCCATTGTGTATATATATATATATATATATATATATTTTACACATATATATATATGCATATATTTACAATTGCATCTATACATATATTTTTGAACTCCCTTATGTATAATTTTCTTTAGTTTTCCCTTAAGGACATGTATTATTTTAGCCGTTTCACTAAAATAAAAATATGTGCCAGCCGGAATCGAACTTGCGCCACTTTCTTCGAAGTCACATGTCTTTACCAGCTGAGCTACAAGGGCATTTATTATCAAGGCTAAAAACAATGGTGGTCATTGTTCTTTTCTTATACCTCCTTTTCATGCTTGTTGTAATATTTCATTTAAATGTATCTCTTTCATCTTAAATCTGTTTTTTGCAATCCATAGGTCTAAATTGACCAGAAAATCGCCACGGACGCAATGTTGCTAATCCCATGACCAAATTCTGGAAGCTAAACTAAAAATGCGGAGTGTTACACTCATATAATGTCTCGATAGTGAAAGACCATTGGATTGTTGGTTTAGCTCAAGTCTTTCCTGTACTTGCTCTGACTAATGATGACAAATATCCGATAACTTACCATTTATATTTGGTCCTGACCATGAAGCCTGCTTTCGGAGTCGAGGCAACAGTCGAATCCTAAAAATCGTCCCATTTGCCTTCTGACTACCAACAACATAAATACATCCACATGCTCTATGGATGGAACCGTACAGACCATCCTCTGGGGTAGCTGACCACGGGCATCCCATAAAGGGTCATCCCATAGTATTCTCACATCCTATAGAAGTCTTGAACTTCTTGCCTCTTGGGCTCAGCTCACCATTGACTTCCCATAAAGGTTTCTCTCCAGTCCCATTGAACATTAAGTTGGACATGCTTCCACCTTGTCTTTGGATACCTACTATGATCTGGCCCGATAGGGTCTTAATTTAGAATTCCTTTGGACTAGTTCAAAAACATCTTTCTATTTTAATGGACCTTATGTCAAAGCTTTTGTAATGCATTTACCTCACTTTTCTTTTTGCTAATTATCATTATTGTCCGATTCATTGAATTTGAACTTTAATTACTTATTTATCACTTTTATTAGCGAACATGGAACTATCGAATAAACATAGAGTGCCTAATCACATGGCCACCATAGAATAGAATGCTTGATCGTAAGGTCACCATAGAACAGAAAGCCTAATTGCAAGGCCACCAAAGAATGTTTTTTTATTATTAAACTCAATTCACACATTAAAGTTTATTCATAATAAGCCTTTCTCATTTCATTTTTCTTTTAATTACAACTTTTAGGTTATTGGCTTACTTTCACCATAGAATCGTAGTCATAGAATTATGATTATAAAACTTAATTTACACTTTTAAGTTTATTCATAATAAGCCTTTGTTTCACTTTAAATTATAACCTTCATATTGTAATATGGCTTACTCATATATCAAAATTGTCTATTATGATTTATTTATGTGTCCGTACAATTATCATAATAGGCTGCAATCCTTTCTAGTTATCAAGTATTTAACTTGATTTTTTATTCCCTTTTTTACATAAAAACTTTTTTTGGCAATGTCGATGGGGTTACCATTTTATTGAGCACCGTAGAAAAAGAAAATTATAGACACATAAAAGAAAACCTAGAAACAAGGCACCCAATCACGGGAAGAACAAAAACCAACAAAACAAAAACACCAAAAAAAATAAATAGACCAGCAAATAAAGGTTAAACAGCTACAATCAAGATGCCTAGATCAAAAGTGAAACTCACCTTTTCCAAACCTTCGCTAATCTCCATAAGCGCATTGCTTCTAAGTTGAATAGAATTCTTCATTTTTTTCATTATTGAATACCCCAGTATTCCTCTCTCTCTAAACTGCCATTAGAAATTTCTCTAACATAAAGTTTATTTTTTTCCTAGGGCATTTTGTTCCAGTCAAAGCACCAAAAATTTTCCCATTCTCCATCATTGGCTTGACTGGTATTTGATCTTCCTAGTTTGTACATTAGAAAATTCACAGTTGATACAAAGCTGCATACTCAAAAATGATGCTCCACGATTTCCTAGTGCACTTCACACAATACACACGATGTGCCAATTAACATTCCTATGTCAATAAACTTTTTCTTGGAGAGAATAGATTTATACAAGACTTTCCATAGTAGAAAACTATCTTTAGCACAGTTTTCCCTACCCCAAATCCTTCTGTACCACTTGTAGTTATTTATTTCCTCAAAGGCAACCAATTGATAGTATACACTATTAATTTGAAAGGGTCTTCCTACACTCCCTATTGTTTCTTCTGTTTTTATAAATTTATTCTTTAGAAAGTTAGGCATGTTCTGATTTGATTTGTTACTAAAATTGCACAATAAACTATTTTAATTTTTTATTGTTTAAGGTGATTACAACAATAGAAACCTATAATTGCAATATATTCTTTTTAGTCATTTTTAGGCTATTGGAAGGTGCGTAGTACAGTTAAATCCCTATTTTGTACTAATCTATCCCCTTGTTTATTTTTATACTTGCAACTATATTTTCCATTTTTATTACAAACCAAACTATGGAAATGTATACCTTTTTTCCTAATCTATCAACCTAGGCTTTTTCTAACTTCATGATTTAATCGTTAGACATAAATTCAAGTTCTCAATTTATATTCCCAATTTGGCATAACTATAGTAAATTTGGGCATAGTGGGCTTAAACCCCTTTTCCTTTTGACCTCAACAATTTGTATATTCGTTCTATTATAAATATAAAAGGTAATTTTAACAAATGAATACGATAATTCTCAAATTTACCATTCAACTACAAATTTACTATACGTAATATTAATTATGTCACATCAACCTATGTAAAAGTTATTTGGCAATTCGTATCAAGTTTGACTATTTTCATCCCAAATTCCCTTTTATTATAGTTTTGGTATTACATGTTCATTTATCCCCAAATTATCAAATCCTCTTTAATTCATAATTCCAATTAAATTATATTTCCCAACGCATGCAAAAAAAAGAGGATTATAATCAGTTGCATAAAATAAGGCGCAAAATCCAGTAATATACATATGCAAATATTGCCACTACTGGTTACTTTATGCATAACCAAAATTAAACATAAAACCGTAAAATCCGAAGTAGAAAGGAAAAAATAGGACAGAGAGAATATCTAATTAATTTAACAGGAATCAAACTATGATATATATCGCTATTAAAAAGAACAGTTTAAATCCACTCACCTTGGATTTGCGCTTCAAGTTCTGGATCTGATTTAGATTTGGATTTATTATCTGTGGTCCTTTCTATATGAATCTAGACACTATATTTTTCACAGATTTACAAATCTGAATCCAAAAAGAATAAGTGAACTTATTCAAAATTAAGATCCAAAGAATTTACTTCGTTTGGATGGAGAATTTGGGCATCTAATCCTTAAATCTATAACGTCTGCCTCCAAAACTTGAATCCGATAGCATAAATCTAATATTTTCTGTTTTAGAAGAATCGGAGGGGAAAGGGAATGCCAGGGCTTCCGCATCCACTCAAAAAATATGAGTTTGACGGCTAGTCATATAGGTTTATTTATAGATGTCAAAATAAACCATGTTCGTTCGATTTAAATAAATATAATCCGTGCTGTCAGAACAGTTCTTATGCGCCTCGGAATGGGAAGGATCCTGAGCCCAGTAGTCGTCGCGGCATCATCATCAACTAATCTGGTTTATATCATTGTGGATACACCCTATTTCTTAGAATATAAGAAATATATTTTTGTTATTTTAAATAAAGTGGCGATGTTGAAGTACACACGTACAGGGTTAGGATTTAATCCTAAGACATGATATGGATTCAACTATAAACCCATTAGGATTTGTTTCGGCTTTGTAATAGTTATTAGCAGCAATAATATTTATTTCTCTAACATGGATTATGTTTGACGAATATAAGTACTTTTCTAGGATATGGCAAAGTCCTTTACCCAGAAACGAGCATGGCTTATGCTTGTCCCTAAGGTATGGATGATACCTAGGCATATGATTCACTCGTCAGGATGTGACAAGCCTAACTTTATCTCAAACCGAGCATGCTTTATGCTCGTCTCTAAGGTATGGTTTATAATGATACTAAAACTCTTCTTGTCAGGATGTGACAAGCTTCACTCTCTTTCAATATGAGTATGGATAACACTCGAACTAAACCTTGAATACTACTAAATCTCCTTGAAAGATCACATCCCGAGCATGGTTGATGCTCGACTCTAGGTTCCCAAGTATGGTTCGTACCTGAAAGAACGAACTATCTTACCAGTTCATGGCAAGTTAACTCAAATACAACTTGAGTATGGTTTATACTCGACCCCCATGTATGGCTTATACCTAGCAAATCAAACTATCCTGCCAGGACTTAGAAAAATAACTCCATCCCCATTGGAGTATGGTTTATACTCTAACAAATCTATCAGCATGGTTTATGCTCTCAATAGTCAAGCAGTGTTGTCTGGATTTGGCATACTTTCTTCTCCTTTTGTGCAGGAACAAATCATACTCGCAGCCGATTGAACTAACCTAATAATTGGTTCTTTCATCTCTCTATCGACCTTAATACGATTATTATCGACCGTCGGCTTTCCGGCCAACTTATAATATGGTTCGACATAACCATAACTTTCTGGATTTCTATGTAGTGGATCTCTAAGCATCATTTCTTGGAAGGTCCAGAACATACCTTCCTCTACAAAGAAAGATATGTTTTGAGGGCAAAGTGTTGACTTGCTTTTTGGTAAAAGCCATCACAACAAAAATCTATACCTAAGATAAGCTATCTCCTTATTCCGGGACTACTTATTCATCGGTCGACTGAAACTTGGCTCAGCCTAACTCAACAATCCTTGAGTCGAAGCATTCTTTTCCAGCAAATGGATCAAAGTCTGAAGACTAGGTCGATCGAACCAGTTGATCGACCCCCAATTATGATGATCCACCTCCTACGCTACACAACAAAGTCAAATTCTCAAGGCTGCTTTATTGGATAAACTGGGCCCGTTCAGTTTCCTAACTCTGGATTCCAAGGACCATGTATGCCTTGATATTCGAGAAGATGACCTATTATGCTTTGCCTACACCAAGTCTTGAGCCCCACGTACGCCGTAGATACCGAGGAGAATAATTCATCAGTAGAAGAATAGGTCCGCCAACTACAATTACTTTTTCAGATCAAGGAATATGTGGATGATCTCAGGATGGATGATGGCCACGTAGCATCCTCGTCGGTTCGACTTCTTGCCTATGAAAACACCAATTCCTAAAATAGAAACCATGTGAAAAAATCTCACTGGAAAGTTCATGGTTGGCACTCAAAAAATAGCCTACCGTACATTTCGACTCCTCAACTCTATAACACAAGGATATTGTGTATAAACCACTTCTTTCTCAAATTTCTTTCTATCAATGTAGCTGTAACCTGTAATCGACGGTATAAACAGATATTATAAAGTTGACGTAGGCTTGGTCGAAGCTGAGCAACTATAAAAATATTGTGTGTCCCCTGTGTTTACTCTTTTTTTGCATTCTATAATTATAATTGTGTGTGGAATACACACTTTTGGGTTGACAGCCGTTAGACTAACTTCTACATCAACAAGCATGAACTCTGTTTAGAATATGTTATATTTGTAAATTAATCAAAAAATTACCACAAACACAATAATACACGTTTCGTCGCTGTTAGGGATTGCGGAATGGATCATTTAGGCAAAACAAACACTAGGGGGGGTGAATAGTGTTTTAAATAAAATCTAAACTTATATGAACTTTTATATGAATCAAACACCATAGAAAAAATCACAAACACAGAATCAAACACAAATGAAAAGATAAACAAAATTTAAGTATAGAAAAGGAAAGAGAACACCGGATTTTATAATGGTTTGGAATTCCTTCTACGTCCAGTCCCACACGACGCTGGATTGCACAGAGTTTTATTATTATATCAATATCCAATTACAATCCTCCTTGATTTCACGGCTACAAGGGATACCACTGATTCCACACACACTTGATCAAGTATACCTTCCATGATTTCACGGCTACAAGGGATACCACCGATTACCCGTCCTTGATTTCACGGCTACAAGGGATGCCACCGATTACTTTATTCAACCCAAACAATTACAAACAACCCTATAACTCTTCGATAGCACTTGATTCAGAGAGTAAAGAGTAGAGAGTGTAGTGAGAAGAAGATTAGTGAAAACCGAATTGAATTTGGTAGAGTATAGGTGTAGAAATCGTAAAAATGATAAGAAATAATGGTGTAATGAAAGAGATTGAAAGTGGAGAAGAAGAAATAATTAAAAATTCGAAATCAACCCCTTTTTATAGTGTATGAAAGGTTGCAAAGCTTCAGAACTGTCAAAAATAGGGAAAAGACACTTCCTTTCAAATTTGAAAAAATGACAGTTATATGTCGACATGTATATATATGTATGTCAACATATGTATGTACAAAACTGAAAATTGAACATTTTTCAAGTGTTTTGATATAAATATAATTCTGAAAATTCTTGTATTAAAATATAGCATTATAAATAAATATTATAAAGTATTAAATCATATACAAACATAAATGTAAACTATATAAACATATTTATAAAATTATAGAGTTTAAAACTATATAAACATAAAGTATAAAATGTAAATATATAAAATTTATAAATTATAAACTTACAAAAATTAAGTTTAAAATCAAATAAAAATAGAAAATAAAATAGAAAGAAAGAGATTGAAGATAGAATTTGAAAACAGAATTTGAAATTATTTTGAATTTGAACCTCGAGTGCTATTCAGAGTCTTACATAATCTGGACTCTATAACTATATTTATCTTGAACTCTTGAAATCATGAATACTCATGAGTCTCGAAATAACTCTGAATTCTAAATCTCTAACATCTTTAAACTGTACAGTCTTCAGTAATATTTCCTATATATAAATCCTGCATATGTGTGTATATATATTCTAGATAAAGGTGTTAATATATAACTTATGATCATTTAATATTGAAATAAGGCTATTGTCATCAAAACTCCATTCTCCAACAATCTCCTCCTTAACCTTAGTTTATAAAATATCATACCAGTATATACCTGTTGATGATGATTCTTCAAATACTCCCCCTGACTATATGAGTCCTATGAACTATGTCTATGTTTTATAATTTCACCCCCTTGGCATTATCAAAAATAAATTCTAAAACTACTCCCCCTAAATCCTATAACCATCTAAATAATTCCCTACAAAAGTAAAGCACTCCACCTTAATCCTAAATCTATCTATACCTTATAAAGTACTCCCCCAAAATTTATGCCTATAAAATATCCTAATTGTGACACCCCACGTCCGTTAATGTTACTCATTAAGAGAATGCATTAAGTTTCGTAAAGCGTTATAGGTAAACAGAAACATAAACATTACAAGACAGGTAAAAAATTGCAACGGAATTTAAATTTTTTTATTGAGTAGAAAACATAACATCGTGGTTTAAAACATCATAAGTGTGAAAATACATAAACCCAGTACATCAACTTAAAATCTCTGTCTTGTACTAAATTCATCAGAGTACAATAATAAAAGAAGCATAATCCCCAAACATAGCCATAATAGAGAGAGATATGAAATCAAGGGGTACATCTAAGTAGCTCCAAGCAAGATGAAAGAAGAATCCTGATCAAGCTTAAGAATTCCCACCCTCAGAAGCTTGGGGGGGATGGAAGAGAAAGAAGAGGAAACAAAATGGGTCAGACATAAAGTCTAGCGAGTCCTATTACTTTTAGCATATAAATAAGTAAAAGCATCATGATAGGCATATAAAGTGGATAAGAGAGATGACATTATATAAAGTAGGTATGACAAGGTAAACAGGGTAAACATGATAGAATATATTGCGCATCTCTAATACTTTCCCTTTCTCTGCACCAATACTAGTGTCGTATGAACAAGATGATCCCCAACAAGTATAAGATGGTAGACTTAGGCGTACTTCTAGTGAGAGGCTTTAACCCCCATGCAATAATAGGTAGCCCAACATACCAGAGTTATCCCTAAGGATAATAACGTGCTCCTAAACATAGCGGAGTCTAGATGTACCCTAATTACTAACTCAATCAATCGGCTCCCTACTCCGTAGATACCCTGTGCTGGCCCCATAGTAGGATGTATCACTTCCTATAGTGGCAACCCTTCATTTCCAGGATGTGCACAACCATCTCTACAGGTGTCACGACATCTAAACCTCCTCTGCCGGATCCATGCACGCACATGACCCGATCGGAATGCGCCGCCCACACCGTTCCCCACTTTTGGATCTCTTACAATCAGCCCTGTAAGCGTGCCCCGACTCCGACCTAGTTCGGAGTACTCGTCTGAATCCTATATATGGGTTACTGACTGAAACGAGTCCTACACTCAAGATGATACAAGCTTCCCCCTACGCTTGCATCCCCACTACTAGGTTTTTCCACAGGTTATGCCATACCAAGTAAAAGATTGCATAGCCCCACAGGTTAGGCTTGTGGGCCTATATATATTACCCATCAACCCAAGATATACTTAACCCTCCCATTGTTTCATATCAAATTTACTTAACCCCAACTCAAGTTAACATGTTCATGTAATCCCTATGAATTCAACTAGGTTATGTATTCAAGTTCATTACCATATTCATTTATGATTATAATGATCTAGATCTCCTACATTAGGCCTACAACTTGTGGATGCTGGATATGCCAGTTGGGTCTGGGAAGACTTCTTCCATAAGTCGGGCTTAACCTCATGTCTTAGCACATCTCATGTTTATGCACTTAGGCCCCTCACATTAGATTCACCACTTGTGGTTGCTGGATATTACGAGCGGTTCTGGGTAGACTTCCACCACAAGTGTAATCTAGCCTCGTGTCTAAGCGCGGTTACAATTTCAAATTATTGTAATTCTAGGCATTTCCATTATTAACCTAGGTTTTTATGCCCGTTTTTCCAAGTCATATTTATCATATACCATATGCCCCAAATTTAAGATCTAAATAACAATTTGACTTATGCCCCAAATCCATATTCGTATATTTCATTCAAGTTATGCCCAAATTTCCCAATATAAGTTATGCCCCAATATTAACGTTTTCCCCTCCTTCCCAGTTCTATGCGTTCGCATATTTCAGCGGCATGCCTAGGCTCGAAGGTAGCCTGCTATAAAAATAAAAGGGAAAAGAAGAAGGGAAGATAACAGAAATGAACATAATAACAAGATTGACATATAATGGCATAAATAGGCATAGCAACTAATAAAAATGCAATGCAAAGTTGGGCATAATGACAATATAGGCATACAGGAAAAGATCTGATAAACATATGATAGTAGGACTGATTAGGCATATTGTCATGGTCATAAACATGCATGATGAGATCTAAACAATGAATTAGATCTACAAACAATGGCAGATCTGACATGATAAATAGGTAAGGCTTAGATCTAGTTTATAGTCATGTCAGAATAACTTAGATACACAGGTTATAACCGATCTAATATGATTCAAATAGTCACAAGCTTAGATCCAAATTATAGTCATGTCAAGACTAACTTTTAAGTATTTAGATCTAAAAATAACGTAAACTCACAATGATTTGATATAAGGAATAAAAAGGGATTGCAGATGTTGAATCACAGATCTCTAAACGTGAATGACTTTACCAATGAAGAAGAAAAGGCTTAATTTAATCTAGGTAGAGGCAACATATAGCACTCCATTGATTTATAATGAATAAAACAATGGGTATAAGGTCTTATTTATAACCTAGGATCATTGAATCTGGTCAAGAAAGGAGTCTACATTCAGAAAAATGAATTTTGCTTCGGATTTGCCTGAGGGGAGGGTCGACCCCCTCCTTATGGGGTCGACCCATGGGTCGACACCCCCCTTTTGGGGTCGACCTCTAGGCCGACACCTAGAGCATGAATTTTCCCGCCTATGGGTTTTAGCTGATTTTGAATGATTTTAAACTGATTTTGATTGTTATGTTTATATGTAATTCCCTTGTGTGTATATAAACTTCAAACCTTAATAACTTCTTCATACAGTGTCCGCTTTACGCAAACTCAGAGTCTATCTTAAGCAGAATTCTGAGACGAACACAATGGTATAATCCATTTTACTTAATTCTGAATATTTAATTAATTATTCTTTAATTTATCGTCTTTAGTGTTGTTAAAATTATGGGGTGTTACATTCTCCCCTACTTAGAGGATTTCGCCCCCGAAATCTCCAAGTTAAGAAGAATGTATATCCTACCATCCATCACCCATCTACTCATCCACCAATCACGAGCATCCATTGCCCTTAAAGGATTCTAATGATTATATGAACATATGCAAAGGTGTGTGTATATGTCCTTATACTAATACAAAATATCAGGTGGTCTACTGATTCAGTCGACCTCCTTAATGCAATGTATATTAGTGCCATGAACCCAACATGTATGCAAATAACCCTATTATTACATGTAAGTTCTATATGCTTGCACAATCATTCATTCAAATGCAACATCCATATGATGATACGCTCACTTTCATCCATTAAAAGAAAAAGAAAAAATGCACACACATCCATATGCAATATGAGAATGATTGAGCTGATCTAGCGCCTAATGTGTGTGCACATGCATCCACGAGCAGCCACTAACAAACACTTGCATCCATCAAACATAAAATGTCTCAAACACATGTTTACATCCATGGGATTCCTACTTAAAGGTCGAAGATTCGATCGATAGGATATACTTAAATGATAGAAACAAGCGTAAATAAAAGCTTTAGAAAAGGAGTTAAGAACATACCCTCGAAAAGAAAAGGGCGAAGCACGAACCTGTCTTCGGTCTCCCAAGTTGCATCTTCTTGGTTATCTCCCCACTGAACTTTTACTAACTTGACCTCTCGATTGCATAGCTTTTTAACTTTTGACCCAAGAATATGGGTAGGAACTCGCCTAACTATCGCCTCCCGTTTCACCTCTGCTTCCTCAAGCATACTCGGCTAAACTACTTCTGTGGTATCATGCAAGCACTTCCATAAATGAGAAGCGTAGAAAACATCATGAACACCAGATAGCCTCTCAGGTAGCTTTACTCTGTAGGCCATTTGGCCAATCCTTTCAGTTATGGGAAATGGCCCTACAAATCTTGGAGCCAATTTCCCGACACATCCAAAGCGAACCGCATTCCTTAATGGTGATACCTTAATGAAAACCATGTCTCCCACCTCAAACTCAATGTCAGTCCTTCTCCTATCTGCGTAGGACTTCTGCTTATCTTGAGCGGTCTTCATTCGTCGTCTAATAAGATCAATCTTCTTGGACGTTTCTCTAACCATATCTGGTCCAAGTAGTAGTCTTTCTACAGATTCCCACCAACAAGTTGGTGATCTATAGGGTTGTAACAACCCGCATTCTACGCATTGGAGGATCGTAGAATATTTATTTCTTTTTCTTGTGAAGTTGTATGCTCGTGTAACTTTGGGGAATGACTATTGGGGTCATTTCCCATGTTCATGGTTTTTGCCGATTTTTAAATGACCGTTTTACCCTTAGCGAATCTTGTTTTCCCTATAATTTTTTATTGGTAAGGAGTTTTGACCTGAAACCCATTTCATTAGATTCAGATGATGGTTTCTCTTTCCGTAGAGTGGTCACACTAGCCAAACGGACTTATCATTTGGGAGATATGGCTGAATTAAGGTTTATAAGGTTAAAAACAGCTTAACTGGGATTAATTAGGTAATTAGCAGCTAGGCCCATTGGAGGATTTCGGGATTAGAGATATTTATGGGCTGTTAGGTTTAGAAAATTTGGTTTTTACTCATTTTCCAGCCGCCACTTACATCTTAGAAACCCTAACAATGCCCTCTAACATCTAAAAACACCTCTAATCACTTTCTATTCAAGTATTCGGCTAAAATATTTCAAATCAAGGCTAACCAACATCAAATTAGAGTTGGAGCGGCTGTATTGCGTTAGGATCAGTGCCATAACAGTATAATATTTCAGATCTAAAGTTTATTTGTGGCCAAGGTGAGTGATTTGCGTTGTTTTTCACTAATTAGGGGTGATTAGTGATAAATAGCGAATTTATGGCTAAGAAAAATCTGAAAAAATTCTGAAATATTATTTTAGAGCTCTGATAGAAATTTGGGCTAATTTGGATAAGTTTTGCTAATTGTATGCTTAAACATGATTAAGGGGGATTAAGGGGAAAATATGGGGTTTTGGGTATGTTTGATCCATTTTAAAACATTAGATTGCTGTTTTGGTGTTTATGGTTAATTGCATATGTTGCTATGACTGCATGGAATGCTTTGTGATTGTTTAGCAAAGTTAGAATAGTCGAAAACACCATCGAATGGCTTAAAACAGTCGTTGGAAAAGTTGTACGAAATTGTGCAAGAATCGGATCGGATCGCCCTCCCCCACTCGCGAAGCAGGTATCACGAACCAGTGATGGAAGCTCGATCCAGACCTGAAACACCCCACATCCGTTAGTGTCACTCACAAAGGGAATGCACTAAGTTCTGTGGAGCATTGTAGGTAAACAGACATAGAATAATTACAAGACAGATATAAGTAAAGATAACAGCGGAAAATTTCATAAACTTTATTTCAGACTTAAATCATAATCCAGTGGTTCATAATAGCATCAGTCATAAAACCATTACAACAAAATATTTCTGTCTTACGTAACAAAATAAAGAAGCATAAAATAAAAATGATATTCCCCAATAAAGCATGAGCCAGCCATAGAAGTGAAAAAGAGAGTCCAAAGCAATACGTCGACTATCTTCAAGCTTGAAAAGAAAACGGAGCTAAGCTGAGGTATTCCCACCCTGCGGACCTGGGGGGGGGGGGAACGGAAGAAAAGAAGACGAAAGAAAACGGGTCAGACAATAAGTCTGGTAAGTTCAGTGATTACTAGCATTTAAACAAGAAAGGGATCATGGCATGAATATACTGAACATAGGACAATACCCTAGCTTAAGACAAGATAAGTTGAACATGATATCGCACCCATAATTATATTCTCTGCACCTACTAACCATTGTTCCAACCAGCCTCACATGTTCATAACACACGATCCCCTTGTTGATCAACCTCTACTCGCATGCATTCATTACTTGTGTCATTCGGCCCCGCTCGATTGTAGATACTTGTGCTGGTCCCACCATGGGGTGTACCGGTCCCTTTAGTGGCAACCCGACACGAATCAAGATGCACAATGTATAACTACTGATGCCCAGTTCCTGCTTTTTCCACTTCGGAGTACGTGCACACCCGTACTCCGTCAGAACCTACACTGACGCACCACCCGCCGCTATTTTGACCGCTTATAGTCAGCCCAGTAATCGTGCCCCACCCTGCCTAGTTCAGGGTACCATGATACATCTATGTGGGTTACTGCTGAAATGGGTCCCCATTACTAGGGTTTCCTAAACAACATGTTATAATGGTTAAGTGTCCCCCAATTTAACCTGACCCCATCTATCTATTTGATTAACAAGTTGTATTGGTTAAGTGTTGCCTTAATTAACTTAACCCTACCATTTTTATCATGTCTTGTTCATTTGGCATTAATTGATTAAAGCACCAACCTCTCACATTAGATAGGTATTGTTGTGGTTACTGGATGTGTCGGGTTGTTCCGGGCAGTTTTACACCACAACTCAATCTAACCTTGGATCTTTCTTGGGCATGATGCACTAACCTCTCACATTAGATAGGTGTTTTTGTGGTTACTGGATGTGCCGGGCGGTTCCAAGCAGTTTTACACCACAACTCAATCTGACCTCGTGTTAGGCATATTCATCTTTTCATTAATTTACATATTTCCTATTTATGTCCAATTCTATATGTAAATTACTCCTAATTTAAATTATGTCAAAATTACTATTTAAATCATGCTCATAGTTAGTGGTATATCAATTATACCATTTCATGCTACTGGATTATGAGGCAATCTATGCCATGTAATTTCATATTTTCCCAACGTTACCCCCGTTATACGTTCGTATAATTCTTGTTGAATGCTTGGCTTCTGATTTCGCCTAACTCATAAAAGGGAAAAGAAAAGGAACATGCAATATTCCAATAAGCATACAATAACGTACATCTAACTTATCATGTGTAACTTGGCATAGAACATTATTAACTTAATTAAACATATATAGATGAACTTGTGACTAAGTTAGATCTAATAATCATGTGAACTTGGTATAGATCCATCATATAGGCATGTAGTTTTAGCATATAAACATATATGACTTAGCATATTAACTTTGCACATGTTGAAACAATAAAGATCCATAAATCTAACTTGCCACATGACTAACATACAAACATGGAGGTTTAACATATAAACATATTTGAATCATGACTTAGCATATTAACTTATATATGTCCAAACATAAGAGAACCACAAATCTAACTTGCAACATGACTAACATACAAACATGACAGATTCCATTATGTTAACCAAATCGGTCTCATAGGCATAATAGGTTATATTATGTCAATCACCACAGTCTTATCGGCATGATCAATCACAATAGGTAAATTAAGATGATTATAACTCAGGTTTCATCATCTTATGCATAAGCAGCGTTCTAGATTCAAGCTACAACATGTCCTGATTTTAAAAGAGAAAGGCGTTTAAATATAAGTAATAACTAAACTTACAAACAAAAGCAGATCTTGAATTCTGAGATCTGATTTCTGAAATTGAAAAGCTATCCTTTGATGTAGACGAATGATTCTCTAGTTTTGATTTGGTTTGGAGCTTTCTAACTTGATTTCTAGAAGAACTAGTGCAGTGTAAGGACGTCTTTATTTTATTTTAATTAGGATTGAGGAAGCATAGCGTTGCAATGGTTTGGTGTGGAGATAAAGTGAGGTTTGAGGGTGTTTAAATAGGTTAGAAGGGAACGAATCTGTCCAGAAAACAAGTCTAGATGCAAAAACATGAATCTGCCTTGGATCTGAGTAAAACAGTGCAGATCGACCCTCAGGTCGACCCCCTGGTTGACCTGTATAGGGGAGGTTGACCCCCTAGTTGACCTGGCCATGGGCGGGAAAAATCCCGCCCAGCCCGCTTCTGTGTTTGAATTCGAATTTTGAATTTTAATCTGAGCCTATTTAATTTATTTAAATTTTTGAAACTTCTGAAGGCCATTACTTCTTCATACGAAGTCCGATTTTCGCAAACTCGGACTCTATCTGAAGCAGAATTCTGAGACGAATGCAATGGCATAACCCTCTTCCCTTAATTCTTCTTTTAAAAATTAAGTATACTTTGATTTGTTACTTTTATGTTTATAGAAAATACGGGATGTTACATTCTCCCCTCCTTAAAGGATTTCGTCCCCGAAATATTCAAGTCAAGAAGAATGTATATCCTACCATCCAATCACCTATCTACTCATCCATCAAACAAAGGGATCTGTTGTCCTTAAAAGGTTTCTAATGTCGTATGAACATATGCAGAGTGTGTGTATATGTTCCTTATCTAAAGCAAAATCAGGCGGTATACTGATTCAGTTGACCTCCTTAATGCAAATTATGATAGTGTCATGAGTCCATTATGTATGCACTTATTCCTAATCATACTTTACATGAGTGCACAATCATTCATACAAATGCGACATCCATAGGATAACACATAAAGTTCAATCCATATACAAATGCGTATATGCATATGCAATATGAAAGTGATTGAACCGATCTAGTACCTAATGTGTGTGTGTATGCATCAGCAACCACTTGCAACCATCAATCATAACATGTTTCAAATACATGTTTACATCCATTGGTTTCTACCTAAGGATAAAGAATAGGACCGAGGAGATATACTAAAAAGATAGATTCAAGCATGCATAAACTTATGGAAAAGAGATCAAAGATGTACCCTCAAAAAGAAAAGGGTAGGCTGCGCGTATCTTCTCCTCAGTCTCCCTTGTTGCATCCTCTTCGGCGTCACTCCGTTGAACTTTACCAACTTGACTTCACGGTTGCGTAGCTTTTTGACTTCGGTTCGATATGAGTTGGAACTCTTCTTACAGTTGCTTCTCGCTCCACTTCTACTTCCTGTAGAATGCTCGGCTCCACAACTTCAGCAGACTCACGTAAGCACTTCCGTAGACGAGAGACACGAAAAACATTATGAACTCCAGCCAAAATTTTGGGGTAGCTCCACTCTGTAAGCCATCTTCCCAATCCTCTCGATGATAGGAAACAACCCTAAAAAACTTGGTGCCAACTTTCCTGTAGACCTAAAGCGAACGACATTCCTTAAAGTAGATACGTTAAGGAAAACTCTATCTCCAGCCTCAAACTCAAGGTCGGTCCTTCTTTTATCCACATAGGACTTCTGTCTGTCTTGTGCGGTCTTCATCCGTCTTCATATCAAGTCCACCTTCTCTGAAGTTTCTCTGATCATGTCGGGCCCAAGTACAAGCTTGTCTGTAGACTTCCACCAACAAGTTGGTGATCGGCATGGTCTTCCATATAAAGCTTAGAAGGGTGCCATGCCTATAGTGGCTTGGTAGCTATTGTTGTAGGCAAACTCCACCAAAGAAAGATGATCCTCCCATGTTCCTCCAAAGTCAAGAATGAAAAATCTCAAGAGGTTTTCTAATACTCTCTTCACCCTTTCCGTCTGATTATCGGTTTGAGGGTGATAGGCAGTGCTTAAGCATAGTTATGTGCCTACAACTTCTTGTAGACTCTTCCAAAACTCGCTCATAAAGATAGGATCTCGATCGCTTACTATGCTAGTGGGTATCCCGTGTAGTCGAACTATTTCTTTAAGATAAAGAGATGCTAAAGATGAGGCAGTCCTCCTACTTTTAACAGGTATAAAGTGTGCGATTTTAGTGAGCCTGTCAACTATTACCCAAATGCTGGTATTGCATCTTCTTGACCTAGGCAACCTATCTATGAAGTCCATCGAAATGTTGTCCCACTTCCATTGTGGGATCTCTAGAGGATGAAGCAGACCATCAGGCTTCTTCTACTCTGCCTTGACTTGCTGGCATATAAGGCACTTAGAGACGAATTCGGCTACATCCTTCTTCATGCCACTCCAAAAGAAAACTCTCTTTATGTCCTTATACATCTTGTCTCCACCTGGGTGTATGGTCAACTTAGAATGGCGTGCTTCTTCAAGAACTGTCTTCACCAAATCTCTTACTTGTGGGACACAGTCTTCCATCTCGTCTCAACCAACCCTTGTCATCTATGGAGTATCTATTGAGGTGAATAGAATTCTCACCTCTAATTAACTTCTCCGTCGTATCTACTAACTGAGGGTCTTCACGTTGCGCGGCTCCTATTGAGTCCAAAAGCATAGGCCGCACTTCCAACAATGCTAGCAAACCCAGTACAAACTCAAAAGAGGGTTTAAAGTCAAAGGCTGTTATGTACTCCAAGCTTTGCCTTTCTACAAAGAGAGGACTTAAGATCAACTTCTTCCTACTCAAGGTGTCTGCTACCAAATTTCCCTTACCAGGGGTGTAAGCAATCTCGAAATCATATGAGGCAAGGAACTCCATCCACCTCTATTGTATTAAGTTAAGATCTTTTTATGAGAAAAGGTATTGTAATGATTTATGGTCAGCAAACAACTAAAACCTTTCCCCTAGAAGGTAATGACGTCATGATTTAAGAGCGAAAACAATGGCAGCTATTTCCAAATCATGAGTTGGGTAGTTCATCTCATGTACCTTCAACTGCCTTCCTCTATAGCAAACCACCTTGCCTTCTTGCATCAAGACAGCGCCCAATCCAGTGCCGCATGCATCTATGTATACAGTGAACATCTTACCCCCATTAGGCAATGTTAGAACCGGGGCTGTTGTAAGAGCAATTTTCAAACGTTGGAAAGCAATATCACAATCCAAATCCCAAGCGAAAGCTAGGTTCTTACTTGTCAATCTTGTAAGCGGGGCTGAGATCTTCGCAAAGTCTTTAATGAACTTTCGATAATAGCCCGCTAGTCCAAGAAAACTCCATACATCGGTGGAATTCCGTGGAACCTTCCAATCATGTACCGCAACTACTTTTTTGGGATCCGTAGCTATTCCCTATTTGGACACCACATGTCCAAGAAACCTTACTTCCTTTCTCCAAAAATGGCATTTGGAGAATTTGGCTTTCAGCCGATGTGCTCGAAGAGTTTTCATGACTTCCCTTAAATGCAAAACATGTTATAAACACCATTCTCATCAAGTCTACGAAATAAGAAGGTGCGTTTGTCCAGCCGAAAGGCATGACCAGCCATTCGAAGAAACCATCCGGGGTCCTGAACGCGGTCTTACCAATGCTGTCTTCAGCCACTCTTGCTGATGAAATCCGATAGCCAGATCTAGTTGGGAGAAAACCGATGCACCTTAAGCTGGTCAAACAAGTCGTCTATTCTAGGAAGAGGGTGCCTATTCTTCTTGGTCAGCTTGTTTAGCTCCCTAAAGTCCACACAAAGGCGAAGTGAACCATCTTCTTTAGTTGCGAACACCACTAGAGCACCCCACTCCAAAATGCTCTTTCTTATGAAACCCTTTTCGAGAAGCTCTTTAACTTACTTACTGAGCTCCTTCCTCTCCCTTGGAGCCATGTGTCTAACTGGTAAAGCAACCGGTTTTGCATTATCAACCAGGTATATGCGAAAGTCTATCTCTCGCTTCGGAGGTAAACCCTTTACCTCTTTAAAGACATCCGAGTATTCATGGACTACTATGACAAATTGCAAGTTTTCAACAGACGCATCAAGTGATTCTAGGTAGCTAAGCATAACAGAATTCATAGGATTGCAAGAGATTTCGAGAGAATTACCAAGGCGAGTCATAAGTCTAACTACTCTCTTTTCACAATTGAGGACGGCACCATTACTGGATAGCAAATCCATGCTTAGAATCATTCCATAGCCCGTGAAGCCCAAAACATAAGCATTACATCTAAACCCAACGCTTAGAATAGAAATTTCCAAATCCAAACAAATCATTGATAAATAAGCCGAACCCCCAATTGGATTTGAAACAACCAAGGGATTCTCTACTATACTGGTATCAAGGTGTAGAGATTCAACTAAAACTGTAGATATAAAAGAGTGCGATGTGCCAGAATCAAACAGAGTACGAACATGATGATCATAAATGTAGACTAAACTCTCTACAAAAATATTTCTACCTCGTTCTTGCGGAGGTGCCATGAGAGCATGAACCTGGCCTACAGAAGTTTATCCAGTCCTTTGCCCTTGCCCTTGCTTTCTTGGGAAGTCCTTAGCCATGTGTCCTGTCTCGCCGCACTTAAAACAACCACCCATCTTCCTTTTCTTCTTCCTGCGTTCCTTTATCAGATGTCCAGGTATGCCACAAAAATTACACTTCCTCTTGTCATGGGATTTGTTATTCTTCCCGCCTTTCTTTGAATCTGTCTTCTTATTCTGCGATCCTTCCATTTTCTGGCCTAGAGGTTTTTCCTTCTTTGCCTCTTTCTTGCTATCCTTGTCTTCCTCCTATAACAGCGCCATCTCCACCAATCTCATAAGTCGCACCCATAGGTACATGGCTCATAGCTAGGCTTTGCAGTGGCTCATTCAACCCTTTAACGAAATGGAGAGCCTTCTTATTTGGAGTGTCTACTAACTCCAGTCCCAATCTAGCCAGCTGGTTGAATTGATTGACGTACTCCTTAACCGATAGGCTTCCCTGTTTGAGAGATAAGAACTTTTCCACCTGTAGGCTATGTTCAGCTTGTGAGAGGAATTTCATTTCAATCTTATTCTGAAATCCTCCCAAGTCCCAACTGGTCTCTTAGCATTAGTAACCTCCCACCAGAAAGAGGCTTTGTCCTTAAGTAACCATAAATCCAACTGTATCTTCTGCCTATCGTCCACTTCGAAGATGACAAACAAATCTTCTGTCTCCTTGAGCCAGTTTCTCGCTTCCACGAATGATTCAGTACCATTGAAGTCCTTTCCGCCCATAGCTCGAAAGTCTCTATATGTCTTCGAGAAAGAATTCACTCGCGGAGGGGGAGGAGGAGGAGAAGCGATGGGTGCAACCGAAGGAACGTTTCCTTGGCCTTCGGCGGGTCTCGTGACTTCCAAATACCTACGGAACCATTCGGATATAGTGATTCCCTCCAGGAGATTAGGGATGTTATGTTCCCTAGACGTGTTGAAACGAAAAGGAAAAAGATTCAGGACAAAGGATAAAAGGATAGTGCATATGGCTTTGGGGAATATGCCTTTAAATAAAACTATATTTTTCTTGAAAATGCTTCTTTAAAACTACTTTATTTTGAAAAATAATTTCAAAAACTCTTATCTGTTCTGGTAACCTTCAGCTCTGATACCGAATGAAACACCCAACATCTGTTAGTGTCACTCACAAAGGGAATGCACTGAGTTCTGTGGAGCATTGTAGGTAAACATACATAGAATAATTCCAAGACAGATAAGTAAAGATAACAGCGGAAAATTTCATGAACTTTATTTCAGACTTAAATCATAATCCAGTGGTTCATAATAGCATGATTCATAAAAACATTACAACAAAATATTTCTGCCTTGCATAACAAAATAAAGAAGCCTAAAATAATAATGATATTCCCCAATAAAGCATGAGCCAGCCATAGCAGTGAAAAAGAGAGTCCAAAGCAATACGTCGACTATCTTTAAGCTTGGAAAGAAAACTGAGCTAAGCTGAGGTATTCCCTCCCTACGGACCTAGAGGGGGGTGGGGAGAGAAACGGAAGAAAAGAAGATGGAAGAAAACGGGTCAGACAATAAGTCTAGTAAGTTCAGTGATTATTAACATTTAAACAAGAAAGGGATCATGGCATGAATATACTGAACATCGGACAATACCCTAGCTTAAGACAAGATAAGTTGAACATGATATTGTACCCATAACTATATTCTCTGCACCTACTAACCATTGTTCCAACCAGCCTCACGTGTTCATAACAAACGATCCTCTTGTTGATTGGCTTCTACTCGCATGCATTCATTACTTGTATCATTTGTCCCTACCTGTGTTGGTCCCACCATGGGGTGTATCAGTCCCTCTGGTGGCAACCCAAAATGAATCAAGATGCACAATGTATAACTACTGATGCTCAATGCCTGATTTTTCCACTCCGGAGTAGGTGCACGCCCGTACTCTGTTAGAACTTACACTGACGCACCACCCGCTGCTATTTTGACCGCTTATAGTCAGCCCAGTAATCGTGCCCCACCCTGCCTAGTTCAGGGTACCATGATACATCTATGTGGGTTACTGCTGAAATGGGTCCCCATTACTAGGGTTTCCTTAACAACATGTTATAACGGTAAAGTGTCCCCCCAATTTATCCTAACCCGATCCATCTGTTTGATTAACATGTTGTATTGGTTAAGTGTTGCCTTAATTAACTTAACCCTACCATTCCTATCATGTCTTGTTCATTAGGCATTAATTGATTAATGCACCAACCTCTCACATTAATTAGGTATTGTTGTGGTTACTGGATGTGCCGGGCGGTTCCGGGCAGTTTTACACCATAACTCAATCTAACCTCGGGTTTTTCTTGGGCATGATGCACTAACCTCTCACATTAGATAGGTGTTGTTGCGGTTACTGGATGTGCCGGGGGTTCTTGGCAATTTTACACAACAACTCAATCTAACTTCGGGTTAGGCATATTCATCTTTTCATTAATTTACATACTTCCTATTTATGTCCAATTCTATATGTAAATTAATCCTAATTTAAATTATGTCATAATTACTATTTAAATCATGCTTACAATTAATGGTATATCAATTATACCATTCCGTGCTACAAGATTATGAGGCAATCTATGCCATGTAATTTCATATTTTCCCAACGTTACCCCCATTATACGTTCGTATAATTCTCGTAGAACGTTAGGCTTGTGATTTAGCCTAACTCATAAAAGGGAAAAGAAAAGGAACAAGCAATATTCCAATAAGCATACAATAACACACATCTAACTTATCATGTGTAACTTGGCATAGAACATTATTAACTTAATTAAACATATATAGGTGAACCTGTGACTAAGTTAGATCTAATAATCATGTGAACTTGGTATAGATCCATCATATAAGCATGTAGTTTTTGCAAATAAACATATATGACTTAGCATATTAACTTTGTGTATGTTAAAGCAATAAAGATCCATAAATCTAACTTGCAACATGACTAACATACAAACATGGAGGTTTAACATATGAACATATTTGAATCATGACTTAGCATATTAACTTATGTATGTTAAAACATAAGAGAACCACAAATCTAACTTGCAACATGACTAACATACAAACATGATATATTCCATTATGTTAATCAAATCTGTCTTATATGCATAATAGGTTATATTATGCCAGTCACCACAGTCTTATCGGCATTGTCAATCACAATAGGTAAATTAAGATGATTATGACTCAGGTTTAATCATCTAATGCATAAGCATCGTTCTAGATTCAAGTTATAACATGTCATGATTTTAAAAGAGAAAGGTGTTTAAATCTAAGTAATATCTAAACTTACAAACAAAAGACGATCTTGAATTCAGAGATCTGATTTCTGAAACTGAAAAGCTATCTTTTGATGTAGACGAATGATTCTCTAGTTTTGATTTGGTTTGGAGCTTTCTAACCTGATTTCTAAAAGAACTAGAGCAGCATAAGGACGTCTTTAATTTATTTTAATTAGGATTGAGACAGCATAGCCTTGCAATGGTTTGGTGTGGAGAGAAAGTGAGGTTTGGGGGTGTTTAAATAGGTTAGAAGGAAATAAGGCAACGAATCTGTCCAAAAAACAAGTCCAGATGCAAAAACATGAATATTCCTCGGATCTGGGCAAAACAGGGCAGGTTGACCCCCAGGTCGACTCCCTGGTCGACCTGTATAGGGGAGGTCGACCCCCTAGTCGACCTGGCCTTGGATGGGAAAAATCCCGCCCATCCCGCTTCTGTGTTTGAATTCGAATTTTGAGTCTTAATTTGAGCTTATTTAATTTATTTAAATTTCTGAAACTTCTGAAGGCCATAACTTCTTCATACGGAGTCCGATTTATGCAAACTCGGACTCTATTTCAAGAAAAATTCCAAGACAAACGAATGGCGTAACCCGTTTCCCTTAATTCTGCTTTTAAACATTAAGTACACTTTGATTTGTTACTTTTATGTTTATAGAAAATACGGGGTGTTACAGGACTGCTGGCATCTAGAGTTCTCCGAACCGACCTGCTTCCCTGGAATGTGCCACGAACCGCTTGCACTTGAAGACCACGACCCAACCCAGACTGAACCGGAGCTTGAACCCGAAGCGATGAATGCTCGACCCATGAGCCAATGGAGAAGCCCGACCCAATCTGGAGACGATGGCACGATCCGAACCAGTGTGGCACTATGACCCAGCTTGGAGCATCATGATCTGACCCGGTGGGAGACTGCTTGATGGACCACAAACCGAATCACCAGGGATAGTAACAACCGATCCAAACTAAGGTGTTTGGGCTTGAGGCATTAATCACGAACCGAACCGGGAGCACGATCTGAAGTGAAGAGAAGTGAAGAACCGAGCCGATCCGGAGGAGACCAAACCCGAGATGCAAAGGTAGTCCAATTGGGAAGTTTGTACTCAGGATCCAGTTGGGAACCAACGAGTTAACTTCATGACTTGGGCTTTTCTACGAGACATGTGCAAACGGGTGATCGATGTCCATGACTTTGATTCACCACCAACACGGATGATAAGCTGCGGATCAGTGCAGTGAAGTTGTCATGACTTCATGGGGCAGAGTGATTGTAGCAAGGCTATGAGCCAGTGCAGTACAGTTATTATGACTTCATGGGGCAGAGTGGACATAGCAAAGGATTAGTGGCTATGGATCAGTGTAGTGGAGCTGTTACGACTCCATGGGGCAGAGTGATCATAGCAAGGAATAGGGTGATCAAAGTGGTGGATATCGTATGCTTTACGCACTGAGTGAGAGATGTGAGGATGGTTGCTATGCTTGATTTGTTTGCTACCACTATGACATGCACACCCCTTCCCCCGTATCTTTACACCTTATGTTTAGTGGCACCTTAGAGTATTGTATGGTATGTTATGCTAACTCTTTGGTTGTTGGTCCAGGGTCAGGTAAGGTTTAGTTATACATGCTGTTTTATTTTGTTTTGCTGCTTATCGCTCATACCATAATTTTTTTCTGACCCAGAGTTTTATGTCTCTTCTTATTACTCTGGGTGCTCACACTAGCAGACTTGAGACAGGTTAGCTGGTTGCACGAGTAGCTAATCCGGAGACGAGCAGGAGGCTTCCACGTATGATATTTTTATTCTCCCTGTGTTGTTGAAGGTCACTGCTTGGGCATTAGTAGTGCACCTCCTTCTTTTGCTTTCTTTTGCTTTAGAGGCAGTTTTAAAGTTGTAATAATGGTTGTTTGGATCATAAGTTGTACTTTGGATTTCCACTGCTATGATGGTTATGATGGTTTAGTTTTCAGCTTATGCACTATCTCGCCTGTTTTATGTCAAAGATATGTTACTATTATATTTTATTCCATGCGTTGTGAGATATACTACATGTTCCGTTGATAGTTTTCTTCTTTCCTTTCCTTTTCTTTTGGCGACTGTTTTGTGCTAGTTGGACATCGATACAACGCATTTAGGGGAAACGTCGCCTGGTTCGGAGCGGGCCGTCACACTTGGTATCAGTGCTCTAGGTTGCGTAGTTAACCTAGGGAAAGACATCAGGGAGAGATAATATACGTATATGAGAGCGTTTACTTGTGATATTTTTGTATTAAAAAACTATATATACACGTTATTAGTATATAAGGATGATGTCGCACTGCACTGGCACCATTAAGGAGATGGTTAATCGTTATATTTACAGATTAGACGATGAGCCAAAACTTGAGGAACACGGGGCTAAGGGCTAATGATAGGAATGCCCCTGATATATGGACGATGTTCACTAACTTTATGAGGGAGGTGCTTAGGGATGTTCAAAGAGCAGCTCCTAATGCTTCTGATGGTGGTGGTGGTGTAGTAGTGCAGGCGCCTAGAGCCGATTTCGCCAAGCTTAACAAGGATTGTACTAGTCTTGGCGTGAAGCCGTTCCACGGAACGGAGTTCGCTACAGAAATTCAGGATTGGTTGGATAGCTGTAAGCGTATCTTTGAAGACTTGGGTATTGAAGACGCAATGAAGAGGAAGCTAGCATCCCGTCAACTGCAAGGACGAGCAATGAATTGGTGGAACGCCATTAAGGCAGCTACTCCAGAGGATCAAGTTACCTGGGATCAGTTTAAGACTCGTTTTAGTGATAAGTTTATCACTATCGCTCAGAAGTCAAAGTTGTTTAGGAAAATTCTAGAGCTAAAGCAGAATGGAAGATCAGTCTCGGAGTATATTGCTGAGTTCGATACATTATCGAAATATGGATTATCTCTTATCGACACTGCCGAGAAGAAGAACGAGAAGTTCATAACTGGTTTAGATGGGTACTTGGGGGAAAGGCTTATAAACAATATTGATGAGACTTTTGAATCGATTATTGGGAAAGCATTGAGATCGGAGAGTCTTTACCCTAACTCAAGGACCGAAGTTGCTGTTGTATCTATGGGAGTTCCGAAACCTTAAGCAGGCGGTGCAGGCAAGAATAACTCGCATAATAAGAGAAAACAGAACCAAGCTAAGGATGGCCAGAAAAAGAGTAAGAAAGATGTTGAGTGCTTCAGCTATGGCAAGAAGGGCCACTATGCCAAAGAATGTCGGGTCAAGCCAGTGGATGGGAAGTGCTTCAATTGTGGCCAAGTGGGACATCACAAGGATAAGTGTCCACAACCCCCTAAAGAGAAGTAGACCGTGAAAGCATATGCTATCAGTGCCATTCCTTCTTCGTCGAATGCCCCAACTGCAGCGGAGAAGGGAAAGAATGTCGTTATTCAAGGTATGCTTTCTGTTTATGACGTTCCTGTTAGAGTTTTGTTTGATACCGGAGCTTCCAGTTCTTTCATATGTAGTGACCTGGTAGACAGGTTGGAATTGGAACCCGAGCTTGTCGATAGTCCTTTAGTTGTGACGAACCCGATAGATGGTTCGACTAGCCTTAGCATGATTTGTCGTAATGTGGTCTTATTGAGTCATGGATGTATGTTTGTGATTGCTTTGTTTTTGGCTTTACTGGGTTTGGCATTATTTTGGGAGTCGACTGGCTCCAAAGGTATGGGGTGGTGGTGGACTGTGAGGGCTTTTTGGTGATAGTTAGAGCGGATGATGGGCGGAGGGTAGTGTTTGGTGGTCTACCTAGTGAGGGGGTAATGGCTAGTTTTCTAAATTCTCTAGACTTCCCGCATTATGAGTTGTCAGATGTGCCTGTGGCTAGCCAGTTTCCGGATGTCTTCGAGGAAGTGACCGGACTTCCACAACACCGAGAAATTGAGTTCCGTATTGATTAAGTGAAAGATGCCAGACCTATAGTGATGCCTCTTCGTCGTATGGTTCCAAGGGAGCAGCGAGAGCTCGGAGTGCAAGTACGCGATCTTTTGAAGAAGGGATTTATCAGAAGAAGTGTTTTTGAGTAGGGAGCACCAGTTGTGTTTTTTACCAAGGCTGATGGTTCCCTTCGATTGTGTGTAGACTATCGCGAGCTGAACAAGGTGATGAGGAAGAATAAGTATCCTCTTCCACGGATAGATGATTTGTTTGATCAGTTGAGTGGAGCAAGAGTGTTCTCCCAATTGGATCTCGCAACAGGTTTTCATCAGCTTCAAGTAGCGGCTAACAATATAGCTAAAACGGCATTTCGGACGCTATCTGGATTCTATGAGTGGTTGGTCATGCCATTTGGTTTGACCAATTCACCGGCATATTTTGTGGATCTTATGAATAGGGTATTCAGAGATCAGTTGAATAAATTTGTTCTTGTGTTCGTGGATGATATCTTGGTTTACTCAAGGACTGAGGAAGAACACAAGGAACATTTGAGGATAGTGACGGAGGTGTTGAGAAAACACCAATTGAAAGCGAAGTTTTCTAAATGCCACTTTTGGAGGAGGGAAGTGAGATTCTTAGGCCATGTTGTTTCAGAGAATGGTATTGCAGTGGATCCTGCGAAGGTGGCTACGGTGCAAGATTGGTCTACGCACAAGAATGTAATAGACGTAAGAAGTTTCTTGGGATTAGCTGGATATTATCGTAAGTTTATCTAAGATTTCTCCAAGATAGCAGCACCATTGACTCATTTGACAAAGAAGAATCAAGCTTTTGTTTGGGATGGAAGGTGCGAGAAAGCATTTAAGAGCCTAAAGGAAAAGTTAACATGTGCACCAGTGTTACTCATTCCTAAGGCAAATGAAGAGATAACAGTATACACAGACGCTTGTGGTACTGGACTAGGTGCTATATTGATGTAAGGTGGTAGGGCTGTAGCTTATGCAAGTTGGCAACTGAAACCGCACGAGAAAAGATATCCTACCCATGATTTGGAATTGGCAGCGATCGTGTTCGCATTGAAGTTTTGGAGACATTATCTCTTGGGAGAAAAATTTGAGTTGTTTACTGATCATAAGTCATTAAAGTATCTTTTCTCCCAAAAGGATTTAAATCTTCGTCGGCAAAGATGGTTAGAGTTCTTGGCTTCATACGATTTTGATATCGCATATACACCCGGAAAAGGCAATGCAGTAGCTGATGCCTTGAGTAGAAAACATGCCAGCTTGGGGTTATGTTTTTGGAATGGAAATAATTGGAATATATCGCAGGATATGATTTCAGACCTAAATGTAAAGTGGATCCACAGATGTTAGCAAGTTTGACGATCAGACCGACTTTGATTGAACAGATTGGTTCAAGTCAGAGGGACGATCCTAACCTTTTGGAAATCATCTCCAAGTTAGAGAAGGGTGTCGACGGTGAGGAGATGAGCAAGTATGGAGTAGATCGAGATGGATGGCTTCGAAAGAATGGAAGACTAGTTGTACCTAATGTTAACAGATTGAGAGATGAAGTGCTTAAAGAGCGTCATCACTCAAAACTGACTATACATCCCGGTAGCAAAAAGATGTATTAAGACATGAAGCAGACCTACAACTGGGAAGGAATGAAAAGAGGTGTTGGGAAGTTTATCTTCAAGTGCATGAATTGTCAGTTAGTTAAAGCTGAGCAAAAGAAGACGAGTGGTTTGTTAAAACCTTTGGAAGTTCCTGAATGAAAATGGGAGCAAGTCTTAATGGATTTCATAGATGGTTTACCGTGGACTAGATCCGGCTCTGATAGTATTTTGGTGATTGTAGATCGATTGACCAAAAGCGCAAGGTTTATACCGGTCAAGTCAAATAGAACGACAACTAAGTTATAAGAATTGTATATGAAATGGGTAGTGAGGTTTCATGGAGTACCAAAAGGCATTGTGAGTGACCGAGATCCGTTATTTACTAGTGGATCTTGGAAGAGCTTACAATAGGCGTTAGGATCAGAATTACATCTCAGTACCGCGCACCATCCTCAAACCGACGGGCATACATAGAGGGTGAATCGAGTATTAGAGGATCTTTTGTGAGCTTGTGTTTTGGATTTTGGAGGATAGTGGGATGACCAATTGCATTTAGTTGAGTTCGCATATAATAACAGTTATCAGTCCAATATTAGTATGGCTCCATTTGAAGCTTTGTACGGAAGACCGTGCAACTCACCATCATGTTGGTTGGAAGCTGGTGAGAAGTGTGTGCTTGGACCGGATGTAATAAGAGAAACGTCAGAAAAGATCAAGGTTATTCAACAGAGAGTGAAGGCTGCCCAAGATAGGCAGAAGAGTTATGCTGATAGAGACGAAGAGAATTGAAATTCTCCATTGGTGACTTAGTATTCGTCAAGATATCTCCGCTAAAGAATGTGACTCGATTTGGTAGGAGAGGGAAGTTGACACCAAGATTTGTTGGTCCATTTCCAGTTCTTGAACAAGTTGGAAGCTTAGCATATTAGGTTGGATTACCAGACAAGATGGCAGGAGTTCACAACGTATTTCATGTTTCCCATTTAAGGAAGTTAGTGCATGACCCCGATGTGGATATTTCACCTGATCAGTTGGACCGAGGCGGTTGGGAACCACAGGCCTATGCGTGTCGTTGGGAACGATACGAAGCAACTTCGAAGGAAGGCGGTGAAACTAGTCAAAGTCCAGTGGGGTGAGAATGAGGAAGACTGTACTTGGGAAACAGAGGAGGACATAAGGAAGAAGTATCAAGAACTCTTTGCCTAGTAAGATTTTATATATCGATATAGTACTCCCTTGTTAGCAAACCGCATGCTAGGATAGGCTTATTGTGTTTGCTTTGTATGTTTGATTGTTGCAAATGATTGATAGGCATGCGGAATACTTTGTATGTTTTAGGGTTAAGGAATTTCGGGGGCGAAATTTATTCGGGGGGGGAGAATGTAACGACTTGCATTCTACGCATCGGAGGAACGTAGAATATTTATTTCTTTTTCTTGTGAAGTCGTATGGTCGTGTAACTTTGGGGAACGACTATTGTGGTCATTTCCCATGTTTATGATTTTTGCCGATTTTTAAATGACCATTTTACCCCTAGCGAATCTTATTTTGCCTATAACTTTTGATTAGTAAGGAGTTTTGACCTGAAACCACTTCCATTAGATCCGGATGATGGTTTCTCTTTCCGTAGAGTGGTAGCATTAGCCAAACGGACTTACCGTTTGGGAGATATGGCTGAGTTAAGGTTTAGAATGTTAAAAACAGTTTAACTTGGCTTAAATGGGTAATTAGCAGCTAGGCCCATTGGGGGATTTCGGGATTAGAGGTATTTAAGGGCTGACAGGGTTAGAAAAATCGGTTTTTACTCATTTTCCAACTGCCACTTAAATCTTATAAACCCTAACTATGGCCTCCAACATCTAAAAACACCTCTAATCACTTTATAATCAAGTATTAGGCTAAAATACATCAAATCAAGGCTAATCAACATCAAATCAGAGTTGGAGCTACTGTGTTGCATTGGGATCAGCGCCATAACAGTAGAATATTTCAGATCTAAAGTTTATTTGTGGCCAAGGTTAGTGATTTACATTGGTTTTTCACTAATTACGGCTAATTAGGGGTGATTAGTGATAATTAGCGAATTTATGGCTCAGAAAAATCTGGAAAATTTGTAAAATTCTAAAATATCATTTGAGGGCTCTGATAGAAATTTGGGCTAATTTGGATAAGTTTTTCTAATTGTGTGCTTAAACATGATTAATGGGGATTAAGGGGAAAATATGGGTTTTTGGGTATGTTTGATCCATTTTAAAACATTAGATTGTTGTTTGGTGTTTATGGTTGATTGCATATGTTGCTATGACTGTATGGAATGCTTTGTGATTGTTTAGCAAAGTTAGAATTGTCGAAAATGTCGTCGAATGGCATAAAACGGTTGCTGGAAAAGTTACAGGAAATTGTGCAGGAATCAGATCGATTCGCCCTCCCCCACTCGCGAAGCACGGAACCGGTGATGGAAGCTCGATCCGGACGGCTGGCATCTGGAGTTCTCCGAACCAACCTGCTTCCCTGGAGTGTGCCATGAACCGCTTGCACTTGAATACCACGATACGACCCAGACTGAACCGGAGCTCAAAACCAAAGCGATGAAGGCTCGACCCACGAGCCAATGGAGAAGCCCGACCTGATCTGGAGACGATGGCACGATCCGAACTATGTGGCACCACGACCCAGCTTGAAGCATCACGATCCGACCCGGTAGGAGACTGCTTGATGGGCCACGAACCGAATCGCCAGGGATAATCACGACCGATCCGAATCGAGGTGTTTAGGCTTGAGGCATGAATCACGAACCGAACCGGGAGTACGATCTGAAGTGAAGAGAAGTGAAGAGCCAATCCGATCTGAAGGAGACCAAAACCCAAGATGCAAAGGTAGTCCAAATGGGAGGTTTGTACTCAGGATCCAGTTGGGAACCAACGAGTTAACTTCACGAGTTGGGCTTTACTGCGGGACGTGTGCAAAGGGGTGATCGACGTCCATAACTTTGATTCACCACAAAGACGGATGATAGGATGCGGATCAGTGCAGTGAAGTTGTCATGACTTCATGGAGCAGAGTGATCATAACAAGACTATGAGCCAGTGAAGTGAAGTTATTATGACTTCATGGGGCAATGTGGACATAGCAAAGGATTAGTGGCTATGGATCAGTGCAGTGGAGCCATTACGAATCCTTGGGGCAGAGTGGTCATAGCAAGGAACAGGGTGATCAAAGTTGTGGATATCATATGCTTTACGCACTGAGTGAGAGATGTGAGGATGGTTGCTATGCTTGATTTATTTGCTATCACTATGACATGCACACCCCCTCCCCTGTATCTTTACACCTTATGTTTAGTGGCACCTTAGAGTATTGTACGGTATGTTGTGCTAACTCTTTCGTTGCAGGTCCAGGTTCAGGTATGGTTTAGTTATACCTGTTGTTTTGTTCTGTTTTGCTGCTTATCGCTTATACCAGACTTTTTGTCTGATCCCGAGTTTTATGTCTCTTCTTATTACTCTGGGTGCTCACACGAGCAGACTAGAGACAGGTTAGCTGGTTGCACGAGTAGCTGATCCGGAGACGAGCAGGAGGCTTCCATGTATGATATTTTTATTCTCCCTGTGTTGTTGAAGGTCACTGCTTGGGCATTAGTAGTGCACCTCCTTCTTTTTCTTTCTTTTTCTTTAGAGACAGTTGCAAAGTTGTAATAATGGTGGTTTGGATCATAAGTTGTACTTTGGATTTCCGCTGCTATGATGGTTTAGATTTCAGCTTATGCACTGTCTCGCCTAATTTATGTCAAAGATATGTTGTTCTTATTATATTTTATTCCATGCGCTGTGAGATATACTACGGGTTCCATTGATAGTTTTCTTCTTTCCTTTCCTTTTCTTTTGGCGACTATTCCGTGCTAGTTGGACATCGGTACAGCGCATTTCAGGGAAATGTCGGCTAGTCCGGGGTGGGCCGTCACAAGGGTCATCCGTACAATGCTTCGAAGGGTTCCGTGCCAATGCTAGCTTGATAACTGTTGCTGTAGACGAACTCTACTAAAGGAAGGTGCTCTTCCTAAGTCCCTCCGAAGTCTAGGAAACACAGCCTTAAAAGATCCTCAAGAACTCTGTTCACCCTTACCATCTGTCCATCAGTCTGAGAATGATAAGCGGTGCTAAAGTACAACTGTGTACCTAATGCTTCTTGCAAGATCCTCTAAAACTCACCAGTGAAAATGGGGTCACGATCATGTACGATGTTGGAAGGTACTCAATGAAGACGGACTATCTCACGAATGTAAACTACTGCCAACCACGTCGTCGTCCTCTTACTCTTAACTGGAATGAAATGAGCGCTCTTAGTAAGTCTGTCCACTACAATCCAAATACCGGTGTTGCCCTTCCTTGATCTAGGCAAACCATCGATGAAATCCATAGAGATGCTCCCCCACTTCCACTGTGGGACCTCCAAAGGATGAAGCAAACCACAAGGCTTCTTTTCCTCAGCTTTGACTTGCTGGAAAATCAAACATTGAGAAACAAACTCTACCACATCTTTCTTCATCCCAGCCCAAAAGAAAACGCTCTTCATACCTCTATACATCTTATCACCACCTGGATGAATAGTCATCTTAGAATGATGGGCTTCCTCTAGGACTGTCTTCAACAAACTCCCAACTCGGTGACATAAAGCCTTCCATCTCGTCCCAACCACCTTCTATCATATGTGGAATATCTACTGAGGTGACTAGAAGTCTCCCCTCTACTGAGCCTATCCAAGATGTCTGAAATATGTGGATCCTTTCGCTGTGAAGTTCCTATCTGATCTATAAGAGTCGGTCGCACCTCCAGTGATGTTAATAAGCCAGGAAAAAACTTAGTGGAGGGTCTAAATTCAAAAGTCGATATAAACTCCAAGCTTTTCCTCTCCACAAACAGAGGACTTAAGGCCATCCTTTGCGTACTCAGTTCGTCTGCCACCACATTACCCTTGCCATGGGTATAAGCAATCTTGAAGTCATAAGATGCTAGAAACTCCATCCACCTTTGTTGCCTTAAATTAAGATCCTTCTCTTGGAATAAGTACTTAAGAGATTTATGATCGGTGTACAACTCGAACTTTTCTCTAAGCAAATAATGGCGCCATGTCTTAAGTGCGAATACTATGGCAGCTAGCTCTAAGTCATGCGTAGGGTAGTTCTTCTCATGAACCCTTAGCTATCTACCTCCATAACATACTACCCTTCCCTCTTGCATCAGAACTGCACCAAGCCCTATAACACATGCATCAACGTATACTGTAAACACTTTGTTTCCGTCGGGCAAGTTCAAGACTGGGGCTCTAGTCAGAGTCCTCTTCAATCACTGGAAAGCAACATCACAATATATATCCCATGAAAACATCATATTCTTCTTCATCAGACTGGTGAGTGGGGTTGATATCTTTGTGATGTCCTTAATGAACTTCCTATAATAGCCTGCCAATCCCAAAAAACTTCTCACCTCCTTTGCATTCTTTGGGATCTGTCAATCTTGAACTGCAACTACCTTCGCGGGATCTACTGCTATCCCATCTTTAGAAACCAAATGTCCTAGGAATTTCACCTTTGTCCTCCAAAAATGTCATTTGGAAAATTTTGTCTTAAGCTGGTACGCACAGAGAGTTTTCAATACCTCTCTCAAATGTTGGGCATGCTCATCCTTGCACTTCGAGAAGATCAAGATGTCATTAATAAATACCACAACTGTAGCACCCCACGTCCATTAATGTCACTCTCAAAGGGAATGCATTAACTTTCATGGAGTATTATTGTTGAATAGAACAAAATACAACAAGACAGATACATATATTGGTACTTGAAAATTTTCAAAACAACATTTATTGCAGCGAAGAAATAATTTGATTACAACAGCATCATAAACCAACAGAAAAAACAAGTACACTTAGTAACCATCTTGACAAATAGTTTTCTGAGTACATAAAATAAAAAGCATAACCCCAACATAAGCAGCCATAAAAGAGATGAGCTGAACTTTACTTTCAGCAATCCAAGCACTTCCAAAAGAGACAAAAAGAGATCCAAGATCGAGCTCCACTAGTACTAGTCCCACCCTGAGAACCTTGGGGGAGGAAGGAATAAAAGAGGCGAAAACAAAAGGGGTCAGACATAAAGTCTGGCGAGTATAATAACTTTAACAATATAATTATTAAAGTAACTAGGATAAGGCATAAACTGGTAAAACAAGGTATGACCATGAAGCAAGTGGGCATGAAAAAGCAAACAAGAGGAATATTCTGGCGTTAATCTCGTTTGTAATCACTGTAGGATAATTACTATACTTTACTGCACCATTACTAGTCACCTTAAAAGTTGATCCCTCCTATAGAACTCACTAATGACAATAGTAGTTTCGTGTACCCCTAGCTGTCTTCATAAGTGTCGCCTGCCCCTATCTCCACTAGTTGTACCCACTACCCCTATGCGATCGACTCCCTAACTCGTAGATACCCGTGCTGGTCCCACAGTGGGTTGTATCACTCCCCAAAGTGGCAACCCGATACCACTAAAGGTGCATGACTTATATCTACACGATGCAACAACGTCTTACCTACCAGCCCGGGCCCATGCACGCACATGACCCCGCTGGACTTGCTTTCCCACCGCTAACCCGTTTTGACCTCTTACAATCAAAACCCAGTAAGCGTGTCCCATCCCCGATCTAACTCGAGCTCACAAAGATACTTAATGGGTTACTGGTTTGAAATGGGTCCCCATGTTTGACACAAGCTTTCCACCTATGCTTGATCCCCACTAGAACATCCTACTTAACCCCTTCTTATTCATGTCTTCTTACATGTTTTCAACTTAGTTAAGTGTTACTAATCGTATTTCACATGCCATCCAGGTCACCCACTTAACCCCCATGTCCCACCACATGTTTATCTGGTTAAGTGTTACTTAATTCATTTGAACTGTAACCTTGTAAAGACCTCCCACATTAGACTACCATTTGCGGTTGCTGAATTTGTCGGGCGGGTCCGGGCAGTCTTATACCGTAAACGAGCCTAACCTTGTGTCTTTACAATCATTACACATTTAATTTGTGCCTTTGACCTCTCACATTAGACTACAGTTTGTGGTTGCTGGATTTGTCGGGCGGGTCTGGGCAGTCTTATACCACAAATGAGTCTAACCTCATGTCTTAGGCGGTTAATTATTACACATAATTATTTAACCCCAAATTGGATTAATATCCCTATTCAAATTTGTCAATAAAATCCAAATTAATTTATGTCCATAATTGTCACCTAAATTATGCTCATAATTTCAGGTATATAAATTTATACCAATTAATGTCTCAAATTAATTACATGCCTTTAAGGCCATTTTATGCCAATTTACAATTATCTATATTTAATATTTTCCAATTGTCCCCATGGTATTCGTACGTTTTAATGTGACATATTTTAGACTCGCAAATAGTCTAACTTATAAAAAGAAAAGTAACATCGGAACTTGCATAACACATAAAATAGATCTAAGAATCATGACATAAGTTTGCATGGCTAACAACTTGCATAGGCAATGGATATACATAAATTTGCATAAACTATGGTGGATCTAAATATAGATCTAAACATGTAATCATGAACTTGCATATATGAATATGGTTTTCCTATAACTTGCATATGAATTTCATTCAAACTAGCAAATGATTCACATACAAAACTAGCATAGGTAATGGGCATATAAAACATAAATTTGCATAACTATGTACTGTCATGGATCTAAATATAGATCTAAACACAAAGATGTGAACTTGCATATGTATATAAATATGTAAATTAATGTCACTTGTTTGCACATAAACTAGCACATGTATCTACATGATTCACATATGAACTCGTGTACAATCCATCTAAAGACTTGCATAATATTCATAAACTAGCGTATGATTTAACATCCCAAACTTGCATAAGATTCGTATACATATGATTTAACATCCCAAACTTGCATAAGATGAATCAAGTTAAACATGTACAATTCAACATATGAAATAGATCCAAAATAATAAAACTATCAATGATAACATCACATGATTCAAAGTCATATTCTCATAATCCCAATTATAACTTATCACAATTAAATTAATTAATTATTTTGTGAAAGAAATTATACTCACAAACAAAAGAACGGTCTTGTTTATCTGGGATCTGTACTCTGAAATTGAATTGCTCGCCTTTGATGTAGACTAATTGATATTCTAATTTAGATTTGATTTGATTTTGATTCTTGTTTCCATCTTGATTTTGGGTTGAAAGAGAACAGCGGCTACTCTATGTTCTCCATTGAAGGCATGACGGCTCTTGGTATGAATTAGTGTTATTTAGGTTGAGAGTTAGGTTGCTTATACAGAATTTTAATTAATTTAGAGCCGTCAGATTAACCGTAGAAGCAATCAAGACCATCCAGTCAAGATAGATAACACCTTAGCCCTAATGACTCAGCAAGGAATCAAAACAGCGTCATCTTTCAGATCTTCCCGGGGGGTAGGTCGACCCCCTAGTCGATCTGTATGGGTAGGTCGACCCCCAAGTCGACCCCCTAGTCGACCTGGCCCTTGGGCGGAAGAATTCCCGCCTAGCCTGCTCCCCTGTTTGAATTTGAATTTCAAATTTTCTGAACCTGAGCTATTTTTAATTTATTTAAATTCTGAAACTCCGATAGGCCATAACTTCATCATACGGAGTCCAGTTCACGCAAACTCGGATTCTATCTCAAGCAGAATTCTGAGACGAATGCAATGGCATAACCCGTTTCCCTTAATCCTCACATTTGAAGCTAAGTATTCTTAAATTTGTTAATTTAATATTCATAGAAAATTTAGGCTGTTACATTCTCCACTCCTTAAAGGATTTCGCCCCCGAAATCTCCAAGCTAAGGAGAATGTATATCCCAATGTCCAATCATCCATCTACTCAACCATCAAACTTAGGCATCCATTGTCCTTACAAGATTTCTAATGTCGTATGAACATATGCTAAAAATGTGTGTATATGTTCCTTATCTAATGCAAAATTAGGCGGTCTACTGATTCAGTTGACCTCCTTGATGTAAATCATGATAGTGTCATGCGTCCATTATGCATGCAAAAGAATCTAACGATACACATTACTTCTGTAACACCCCGTAATTCTTTGACATTAAGATTCTTAAATTAAAGTATAATTAATTTTTAAAAGAAAAATTAAAAGAAAAAGATCCATGCAGTTGTTTAATTTAAGTATTGTAACTAACATGAAAAAGAGAAGTAAGGAGAGAACAATAATTATTATTGTTCTAAGACTTATTAACAAAGGCCTCTGTAGCTCAGTTGGTTAAGGCATTGGATTTGTAGCATGGAGGTCGGGGGTACGAACCCCGGCGGCGGCATAATTTTTTATCTTTGTTTTAGAGAGGACCAACTGAACATGCAAATATATGTACATATACAAATTCAAAATTTGAAAGGATAAGAACGTACATATAAGGAAATGAAGAAAATATATATATATACATATGAGAATATAAATATATATATATGCATAAATATATGTATACGAAAGATAAAATTCAAGATAAGGCTACAGTCAATGAAATATGGCAACATCATTTGAATTTTGAAAATAAAATGAAAGTTGTGCGTATATATATACGCGTAAAATGGTCGTTAGAGGAATTGTATACATATAAGAATATTTCATGTGAAAAAAACAGTTAAATAAATCCCAGAAATTCAAAAGTTCGAAAATCAAACTTCTACGCCAAAACAATTCATTCGAAATTCAAATTTCTACGCCAAAATAGCTTGTGGGACCCAATGCTGACTCAGCACTACGTGTATGATAAGGTTTGGCTAGATTCATCTACGTACCTGGACTATTTTCTTAACTGGGTTCAATGCTGACTCAGCGCTGCGTGTACGATAAGGTCTTGAGCAGCTATATAAACAGCCCTAGTCTTCATTCTCTTTACACCAATTCTCTTCTATCCTTATGCTGCTAAGATTCATGGCTTCTTCCCCTCCTCTAAATTTTCTTAAATAATTAAAATAAAATATAAATTCAAGACATGGAGATGCTGCTCAAATCTGTTCAAGAGAAGATTCAAATCAAAGTGAAGAATTCAACGGCTAAATCAACAAACCTCGAGCAACGACATACGAATCTTAGCATCGCCATCTTTCTATTCTAGATCTAATTTCTGTAAGTCAGTTGTTTCTAGATTTGAACGTTTTTGCTTTATTTTGTGACATGAAATTAAAGGAATAAAAGAATATGCCAAATCTCTCTCTCTCTATTCGAATCTGTGTTTATACTCTTGGACTAAATTAAGAACTGTTACGATTCAATGACAAATAAGACTTTGCCTAAGACCATTGCCTATGACTATGGATTCTGAGAACATGTGCCTTTGGACTATGAACATAAGCCTTTGATTTTGGGACATAAAACATTGCCTATGACGGTGACTTATGATTGTGGGAATTATTTTCCCTTTTGACTATGAATATTGCCTATGACTATGGACATTTGCCTATGACTATGAACACAAGCCTTTGATTTGGACATAAAGTATTACCTATGACATAACAACGGCGATTTAAACACCTATGATTCATGACTAGGAAAATTGTTGCTTAGGTTTTGTGACTATGAAATTGGGTCTAAAACCCGATTTATCTATTCTGTCTGTTCTTGATTTTCTTTGGTTTTAGACTGTGGGAATTTACCTATTAAGTTAGGTCTACCCATATTCTTGAACCTGCGTCGTTATTCAAAATCTTCTTATGCCAATTATTATGTCCACCCTTTTTCATAACATCTTTGGTTCATTCCCTATTTTCTACGAATCTAGATTTATTTACAATCTAGGTTGAATCACGATTATACGAACGGTGGGAATGGGATTTGGGAAAAACACAAAAATAAACATAAATATAGTTGTAAGCTTGAAATTGGCATAGTTTGGAAATGAACATGATTCTGATTTATACAATTTTAGAACATGTGTTAAGACATGTGAATTGGGTAAATTTGACATGGATTATAGGTTATGAAATTTAGATCTAGTATTGGCCTGTAAACTGAAAAACTAGAATAATAAATCTAGTTTGTATGTAGACTGTAAACTAGAAGAATAAATCTAGTTTTTGGGCATAAACGGTGAACTAGAATAGAAAATCTAGTTTGGCATATAAAATCTAGTTTAGCATAAACTGATGATAGATCTAAATTGCTATGAACTGTAGGTTAGGCAAATCAAGATTTGGGCCTAGAATACAAGTCTGTTAGCGACAAATGAATATAGGCCAAATTTGTTTAAAAAGGGGGAAATGGGCTGTAAGATAAATTGTTAACAATTTATAAACAAAAGAAAGATACTTTGATAACACCCCTTTTTATAACTCGTACCAGAAAGTTCTAGGGTGACAGAGAGGATAGTGTCTAGGCTTGGGTTTGGAAAATATAAGTTTCATGCCCTCCCTGGCTATCCCTAACTGATCCGACGAACGGGATGGTTGCTTTCAAAACCAGGTTTGGAAATTAATCAGAAAACCCTTTGAACTTAGAAAACATGAATATGCCTAACCCAAGGTTAGACTGAGTTGTGGTGTAAACCTGCCCGGAACCGACCGGCACATCCAGTAACCGCAGCAATATCTGTCTAATGTGAGAGGTTGCGGCTTTAATTTATTAATTAAAGCTAGAACAAGAAGGGGAGGGTTAAGTCCATAGGAACACTTAAACCAACACAGTTAAAGCTAGAATGGGAAGGTTAAGTCCATAGGAGCATTTAACCAACTTAACACTGTTAAGCTAGAATGGTAGGGTTAAGTCCATAGAAACACTTAACCAACTTAACACAGTTAAAGCTAGAATGGGAGGGTTAAGTCCATGGGAATACTTAGCCAAATTAACATGTTGACTAGACTAGAAGGTGGGGTTAAGTAAAGTTAATACACTTAGCCAATTTAACATGTTAATTAGACTAGAGGTTGGGGTTAAGTAATACACTTAGCCAATTTAATATGTTAGCTGGGTTGGACCGTAGGGTTAAGTAAACTTGAACACTTAACCATCAGAATATGATAAATGAATAGGGTTAAGTCTAAGACACGAAGAGATGATACTTAACCATTAATAACAGGATTAGTTAAAACCGGTGGGAAAGGTTAAGTTAAAAAGGGAACACTTAACAAATATAGGATGAATGGGTAGGGTTAAGAAATACTTAACCAATATGACTTGGTTTGTGGTGGGGTTAAGTCAACATGAATACTGACAACGCTTAACCAGTTTAACAGGATAAGGGAAGAGGGTTAAGTTAGCTTGAATCGACTAAAGACACTTAACCAATCCAACTTAACGGGAAAGAGAACTAAGTAGTAAAACTTAGTTAAGAAGACAATGATCCTGGAAACTAAGTGGTAAAACTTAGTTAGTAGAACTAAGTAGTAATTCTTAGTATAACACGAAGGAGCGGACGCCCATCTGATTTTAAAAAGACTCCAACGAAATGGGATACAAAGCTCGAGGCTTCGAGGGGACGTGAGGGTACTCTTGGTATCCCTCTGTGAGGCTGCAGATGATCCGCCTGGGCGCACAGAGGTTAAGGTCTGCGGTAGAAAGCCAAGGGTATGCCTTGGTTGCAATATATGACAACCAAAAGACTAGGATGGACCAGCGTGATTCGGCGAGAAGACGGAAGCCCTGTGATAGCAACTCGTCGTCTACCTACCATCTTCAGTCAAGCGAGACACGTGAAGCGGGAAGGCTGGAGGACTCATACAGACCACATACTTGCTATCTAGTTGTGGTTGCGGGGTGTTGTTGGCCATAGAATTAGTGGGGCAGATAGGGGCCTTCGTACAGTTCTCATTTTACAAGGGTGGCCTTCCATTAGTTGAGGGAGGGGTCGAGTGGGACCATAGCCACTGGAAAAACAGACCTTAACATCTGCATCGGCAGATTTTGAAGATCCCGACCGAGTTCCGTATTTCTAGAGTAGCCCTGACAACGAAACTCGGACCGCACATTACTGGACATGTGCATCTAGACAAGCGATAATGATTCGCGATACATGCGTGGGGAAAGTCTAGGAACATGTACCATTCTAGGTGGTGTGTCCTAGACTAAAGGGCATCGTTCGACAGGTAGCATAATCCCTAGTTTGGAACTAGGTGGCATAAACCCTGAATCCAAGAAGCGTTCAGAAAGATAGCATAAGTTCTAGTTGAATCTAGAAGGCACTTGATAGAAAACCCTAGATTAGATCTAAGTAATAACTAATAAATGGATGCCTGAAGGCGATGGAAAATACAGGGATTGGGATCACGTTATCGTTACTAGTAGGGACACTAGTTAGGCGGTGCAGAGATATAGAAACCAGTATATCGCGGTAAAAGCGAAGCGGAGAATGTGTTATAGTATATCCAGTTTATCTTGTCCTAGCATAGCTTGTGTTAATCCTATCTTGTTGATCTTATCATCATGGTGTTATCTTGTATTCAGTTAATTCATGTCGTTCTGTTTTCCTTGTTCATTTGCTAGAAGTAACTGAACTTACTCAAGCTTTATGTCTGACTCTGTTTTTCTTTCGCTTCTTTTCTTCCGTTCCCCCCCAGGTAGTTAAGGAGGGAATAGTATAACTCAGGATTAGATTGGGCCGTTGCTCTTTCCCAGCTTGAAGATTTGACGAAGTTGTCTTTGGATTCTCTTTCAGATGCTATGGCTGGCTCTTGCTACATTGGGGAATATAAATGTATTTCCATGCTTCTTTATTTTTGTGATAGCCTGCCCCGCACCAACCGACATTTCTTCCGAAAGTGCGCTGTACACATGTCCAGTTAGCACGGAACGGGTCGTGAGCAGGAAAGGGAAGAAGGAGATGAACATACAAAGAACCTGTAGAATATCTCACAGCGCATAGAACAAAATATAATAATAACATACTTGACATAAAACAGGAGAGACAGTGCATAAGCTGAAAATCAGAACTAAACATCATGGCAGCGGAAATTCAGAATACAGCTTATTACAACTTTCAAACTGTCTCAAAGCAAAAGTAAGATAAATGAGGTACACTACTAATGCCCAAGTAGCGACCACCAACGACACAGGGAGAATGTGGGTATATATATAATACGTGGAAGCCTCCTGCCCGCCTCCGAATCAGCTACTCGCGCACCACCAGCTAACCTGTCTCTAGTCTGCTCGTGTGAGCACCCAGAGTAATAAGAGGAGACATAAAACTCTGGGTCAGACATAAAGCCTGGTATGAGCGATAAGCATCTAAGTGAACAATAACAGGTAGACTAAAACATACCTGAACCTGGACCTGCAACCAAAGAGTTAGCACTACATATTGTACAACACTCTAAGGTACCATATCAAACAGTGTAAAGATACGGAGGTGAGGGAGGTGTGCATGTCATAGGGATGGCAAACAATCAAACATAGCATCCATCCTCACATCTCTCACTCAGTGCGTAAAGCATACGATATTCACCACTTCGATCACCCAACATTCCTTGCTACGATCACTTTGCCCCATGAAGTCATAAATGGCTTCACTACACTGATAACGTAGACACAAATCCTTTGTTATGTCCACTTTGCCCCATGGAGTCACAAGAACCCCACTGCACTGGCTCATAGCCTTATCAATCCTTACTATGTCCACTTTGCCCCATGGAGTCACAAGAACCCCACTGCACTGGCCCATAGTCCTACTACGCATCACCTTGCCCCTCGGGTCATAATGACCCTACTGCACTGATAACGTAGTCTTGCTACCAACACTTTGCCCCTCAGGTCATAATGACGCTACTGCACTGATAAGTAGCCCATCATTCCTTTTTAGTGGTGAATCGAAGTTATGAATGTCGACAACTCCTTAGCACACGCCCCGCAGCGAAGTCCAACCATGAAGTGAACTCATTGGTTCCCAACTGGTTCCGGGATCCTGAGCTCTAACTTCCCCTATTGGACTACCTTTGCATCTCGGGTTATTGGTCCATACTGGGTCGGGTCAGGTTCTTCCTCAAGTTATCAGTTCTTGTCGGTGTTCTTCATTCGTTCGGGTCGGGTCCCCCTTCTGGTGCGGTTCGGGTCGGCATTCCTCTGGGTTCGAGTCAGATGCTTCTATTCAGGTTGGGTCAGGTGCTTCCCTTCGGGTCGGGTCGGGTGGATCCGTCTTCACGCTCCCTTCATATGCTCCTATCCGATCCGTTTCCGTGCTCCTGCTCTGATTCGTCTTCGTGCTTCCGATCTGATCCGTCCTCCTCGATCCGATCCGTCTTCCTCTATCCGATCCGATCCCAGTTCAGCTAGCGTGGCCTTCCTTTTTGCCACTTTTCCCAAGTGTTGGGTTCCGATCCGATCAGATTCTTTGCTCAGTTCCTCATATCCGATCCGAGCCCCCTTATCCGATCCGATCCGAACTCTGCACTGTTTTCTGAAACTGTTCCAGCAAGTGTTTACGCCATTCGACGACGTTTTCAACCATTCTAACTATTGAAATCAATCACAAAGCATTTCATACAGTCATAGCAACACGCATAATCAAACACAAACATCATTCACATCAATATCATAGGTTAAAATGGATCAAACATACCCAAAATCTCATATTTCCCCTTAAGTATGTTTAGGTGAAACTAATGATAGGATTAGCAAAACTTAACCAAATTAACCCAAATTCATATCAGAGGTCTAAGACATCATTTAGAAATTTATGAACATTTTTCCCGAATTTTATCATGCTTAAATTCGCTAATTAGCACTAATCACCCCTAATTAGCCATAATTAGTGTAAAACTATGCAAATCACTCACCTTAGCCACAAAATAAACTAAGATCTGAAATAATTCTCTAATTTGATGTGAATCTCAATGCCAACAGCAGCTCCTATGTTGATTTGGTGGTGATCTTCCTTGATTAGGGGTTGCTAAGCTTAATCCTTGACCAAAAGATGATTTGGAGGTGATTTAGAGGTTAGAAGCCATTTTTAGGGATCCTTAGTGACAAGTGGAGGCTAGAAAACTGAAATGGAATGATTCTCCATCTCATTTCAGCCCTCCCATAACCCTAATCCCGAAATGGGTTATGGGCCTACTCACTAATCACCCGATTTGGCCCGGTTAAACAGTTTTTCACCCTCCAAACTTTGTTTCAGCCATATCTCCCTAACAGTAAGTCCGTTTGGCTATTATGACCACTCTACGGAAAGGTAAACCATCAAACGAATCTAATGGAAGTGGTTTCAGGTCAAAATTCCTTTCCAATCAAAAGTTATGGCCAAAACAGTACCAACTAGGGGCAAAATGGTCATTTAAAAATCGACAAAAATCATGAACATGGGAAATGACTCAAATGGATGTTTCCCAAAGTTACATGACCATACAACTTCATATGAGAAAGAAATAAATATTCTTCGATCCTATGGTGTGTAGAATACGGGTCATTACACTCTTCCCCCCTTAAGAAATTTCGCTCCCGAAATTCCCTAATCAAAACATACACAAAGGTTCCCGCATGCCTATCAACCATAAAACAATCATCAAACATGCAAAATGAATAAAATAAGTCTACCCTAGCATGCGGAAAACTAAATTACAAAGTAAGTCTTACCAGGCAAAGAGTTCTGGATATGCCTCCCTAATGCTCTCCTCTGTTTCTCAAGTACAATCATTCTCGTCCTCGCCCCACTGAACCTTAACTAGCTTCACCGCATTCCTTCGAAGTTGCTTCATATCGTGCCCCACAATACGAATCGGCTTGCGGTTCCCAACCGCCTCGGGTTCTACTTCGAAGTCCTCTAACTAATCAGGTGAAATAGTCACATCTGAGTCTTGAACGAACTTCCTTAGTTGGGAAACATGAAATACATTGTGAACTCCCGCCATTTTCTCTGGTAAGCCAACTCTATATGCCAAATTCCCGACTAATTCAAGAACAGGGAATGGGCCCATAAATCTTGGTGCCAACTGGCCTCTCCTGCCAAATCATATCACGCTCTTCAACGGAGAGATCTTGACAAACACCAAGTCACCAACGGAGAATTTCAAGTCTCTTCTCCTCTTATCAGCATAACTCTTCTGCCTATCTTGGGCAGCTTTCATTCGTTGCTGAATGATCTTAATCTTATCTGAAGTTTCTCTCACCACATCTGGTCCAAGCACAAACTTCTCGCCAGCCTCTATCCAACATGATGGTGAGTTGCACGGTCTTCCATACAAAGCTTCATATGGAGCCATACCGATACTGGATTGGTAGCTATTATTATATGCAAACTCTACTAGATGCAAATGGTCATCCCATGATCCACCAAAATCCAATATACAAGCTCTCAAGAGATCTTCCAATATACGATTCACCCTCTCCGTCTGACCATCGGTCTGAGGATGATATGCGGTACTGAGATGTAATCTTGACCCTAGAGTCTCTTGTAAGCTTTTCCAAAACCCACTAGTGAACAACGGGTCTCGGTCACTCACAATGCTTTTGGGTACTCCACGAAATCTCACTACCCACTTCATATATAATTCTACCAACTTGGCTGCCGTCCTGGTCGATTAGACTGGTATAAATCTTGCACTTTTAGTCAATCGATCCATAATTACCCAAATGTTATCATATCCCGATCTAGTCCTTGGTAGGCCATCGATGAAATCCATCGAGACTTGCTCCCATTTCCATTCAGTAATTTCTAATGGTTGCAACAAACCACTAGGCTTCTTTTGCTCGGCTTTAACTAGCTGGCAATTCATGCATTTGGATATAAACTTCCCAACGTCTCTTTTCATTCCTTCCCAGTAGTAAGTCTGTCTCATGTCTCGATACATCTTGTTACCACCGGGATGTATAGTAAGTTTTGAGTGATGACATTCTCTAAGCACTTCATCTCTCAAACCACTTACGTTGGGTACAACTAATCTTCCATTCTTTCGAAGCCATCCATCCCGATCAAGCCAATACACCTTCATCTCCTCATCGATACCCATCTCTAGCTTGGAGATGATTTCCAATAGATTAGGATCGTCCCTCTGGCTAGAACCAATCCGCTCTATCAAAGTGGGTCTGATCGTCAAACTAGCTAGCATGACTGGATCCATTTCGCACTTTGGTCTGAAATCAAACCCCGCGATATACTCCAGTTGCTTCCATTCAAGAAACATTGTCCCTAAACTGGCATGTCTCCTGCTCAAGGCATCGGCTACCGCATTACCTTTCCCAAGTGTGTACGCGATATCAAAATCATACGAAGCCAAGAACTCTAACCATCTCTGCTGACGGAGATTCAGATCTTTCTGAGAGAAGAGATACATTAACGATTTATGATCGGTAAACAACTCAAATCTTTCTCCCAAGAGATAGTGTCTCCACATCTTCAGCGCAAATACAATCACTGCCAATTCTAAATCATGGGTAGGATACTTCTTCTCATGCGGCTTTAGCTGTCGACTAGCATAAGCTACAACCCTACCTCCTTGCATCAATACAGCACCTAGTCCAGTACCACAAGCATCCGTGTATACCGTCATCTCTTCATTCCCTTTAGGAATGACTAACACTGGCGCACGCGTCAACTTCTCCTTTAGACTCTTGAAGGCATCCTCACACACTCCGTCCCAGACGAAGGACTGATTCTTCTTAGTCAACTGAGTTAACGGTGCTGCTATCTTGGAGAAGTCCTGGATAAACTTACGATAATATCCAGCTAATCCCAGGAAACTTCTTACATCTGTAGCATTCTTGGGCGTAGGCCAATCCTGTACCGTAGCCACCTTCGCAGGGTCCACGGCAATACCACTCTCTGAAACAACATGACCCAAGAATCTTACTTCCCTTCTCCAAAAATAACACTTGGAGAATTTCGCTTTCAATTGGTGTTTCCTCAACACCTCCATTACTATCCTCAAGTGTCCCTTGTGTTCCTCCTCTGCCCTTGAATAAACAAGGATATCATCCACGAACACAAGAACAAACTTATTCAACTGATCTCTGAATACTCGATTCATAAGATCCACAAAATAGGCTGGTGCATTGGTCAACCCAAACGGCATGACCAACCACTCATAAAATCCAGACGGCGTCCTAAATGTCGTTTTCGAAACACTCTCATCTGCTACTCGAAGCTGATGAAATCCTGTCGCGAGGTCCAACTGGGAGAACACTCTAGCTCCTTCCAGCTGATCAAACAAATCATCTACCCACGGTAGAGGATACTTATTCTTCCTCGTCACCTTATTCAACTCGCGATAGTCCACACACAAATGAAGGGAACCATCTGCCTTAGTGGCAAACACAACTGGTGCTCCCCACTCGGAGACACTCCTTCTAATAAATCCCTTCTTCAAAAGATTGCTGACTTGCACCCCGAGCTCTCGCTGCTCCCTTGGTGCCATACGACGAAGTAGCATCACTATAGGTCTGGCATCTTTCACTAAATCAATACGGAACTCAATCTCTCGGTGTGGTGGAAGCCCGGTCACCTCCTCGAAGACGTCCGGATACTGGCCAACCACGGGCACATCTGACAACTCATCCTGCGGGATGTCGAGGGAATTTACAAAACTAGCCATAACCCCATCACTAGGTAGGCTACCAAACACTACCCTCCGCCCATCGTCCGCCCTCACTGTCACCAAAAAGCCCTCACAGTCCACCACCACCCTGTTTCTTTGGAGCCAATCGACTCCCAATATAATGCCATACCCAGTAAAGCCCAAAACAAAGCAATCACATATAAACATACATCTATGACTCGATAAGACCAAATTCATGCAAATCATACTAAGGCTAGTCGAACCACCAATCGGGTTCGTCACAATCAATGGTCTATCGATTATCTCGGGTTCCAGTCCCAACCTATCTACCAGGTCACTAGATATGAAGGAACGGGAAGCCCCGGTATCAAACAAAACTCGAACTGGCATATCATAAATAGAAAGCATACCTTGAATAACAACATTCTTTCCTTTCTCCGCCGCAGTTGGGGCATTTGACGAAGAAGGAACAGCATCAATAGCATATGCTTTCACAATCTGCTTCTCCTTAAGAGGTTGCGGACATTTATCCTTATGATGTCCTACTTGACCACAGTTGTAGCACTTCCTTTCCGCTGGCTTGGCCCGACATTCTTTAGCATAATGGCCCTTCTTTCCACAGCTGAAGCACTCAATATCCTTCTTGCTCTTTTTCTGACCACCTTTAGATTGGTCCTGCTTCCTCTTATTCTGAGAGTTATTCTTTCCTCCACTGCCTGCTTGCGGCTTTAGCCCTTCTGCAGATGCAGCCTCAGTCTTTGACTTAGGGTAAAGACTCTCTGATCTCAAAGCTTTCCCCACAATCGATTCAAAAGTCTCGTCGATGTGGTTGATAAGCCTTTCCCCCAAGTATCCATCCAAACCAGTAATGAACTTCTCATTCTTCTTTTCAGGAGTATCAATAAGAGACAGTCCATACTTCGACAAATGTCGAACTCAGCAATATAATCAGAAACTCCCCTTCCGCTCTGCTTGAGTTCCAAGAACCTCTTAAACAATACTGACTTCTGGGCAGATGGAATAAACTTCTCGCTAAAGCGAGCCTTGAACTGATCCCAAGTAACCTGATCCTCTGGAGTAGTTGTTCTAATGGCATTCCACCAATTCATCGCTCGCCCTTCCAGCTGACGAGGCGCTAGCCTTCTCTTCATCGCATCCTCAAGACCTAAGTCATCAAAGATACGGTCACAGCTATCCATCCAATCTTGAACATCCGTGGCCGACTCCGTTCCGTGGAACGGCTTCCCACCAAGATTAGTGTAATCTTTGCACAACTTGGCGAAGTCGACCCTAGGCGCCTGCACTACTGCGCCAACACCAACTCCGGGATTGGGAACTGCCCCTTGAACTTCTCTAAGCATGTCTCTCATGAGATTAGTAAACATCGCCCTCATGTCAGCGGCATTCCCTTGGTTGGTCCCTCTACCAGCACCCCTCGTGTCTCGGCTCATCGTCAATCTGAAAAAGGGAAACGATTAACGACCCCATAATGGTGCTAGTGCAGTGCGACTTCATTCTTATACTACTAATAGTATATATATACATAGCTTTTGAAAACCAAAGTAATCACAAATACGCGCTCTCATATACGTACTATCTCTCCCTAGTGTCAGTCCCTAAGTAACTACGCAACCTAGAGCTCTGATACCAAGTGTGACGGCCCGCCCCGCACCAACCGACATTTCTTCCGAAAGTGCGCTGTACACATGTCCAGTTAGCACGGAACGGGTCGTGAGCAGGAAAGGGAAGAAGGAGATGAACATACAAAGAACCTGTAGAATGTCTCACAGCGCATAGAACAAAATATAATAATAACATACTTGACATAAAACAGGAGAGACAGTGCATAAGCTGAAAATCAGAACTAAACATCATAGCAGGGGAAATTCAGAATACAGCTTATTACAACTTTCAAACTATCTCAAAGCAAAGGTAAGATAAATGAGGTACACTACTAATGCCCAAGTAGCGACCACCAACGACACAGGGAGAATGTGGGTATATATATATAATACGTGGAAGCCTCCTGCCCGCCTCCGAATCAGCTACTCGCGCACCACCAGCTAACCTGTCTCTAGTCTGCTCGTGTGAGCACCCAGAGTAATAAGAGGAGACATAAAACTCTGGGTCAGACATAAAGCCTGGTATGAGCGATAAGCATCTAAGTAAACAATAACAGGTAGACTAAAAGATACTTGAACCTGGATCTGCAACCAAAGAGTTAGCACTACATACTGTACAACACTCTAAGGTATCATATCAAACAGTGTAAAGATACGGAGGTGGGTGAGGTGTGCATGTCATAGGGATGGCAAACAATCAAACATAGCATCCATCCTCACATCTCTCACTCAGTGCGTAAAGCATACGATATTCACCACTTCGATCACCCAACATTCCTTGCTACGATCACTTTGCCCCATGAAGTCATAAATGGCTTCACTGCACTGATAACGTAGCCACAAATCCTTTGCTATGTCCACTTTGCCCCATGGAGTCACAAGAACCCCACTGCACTGGCTCATAGCCTTATCAATCCTTACTATGTCCACTTTGCCCCATGGAGTCACAAGAACCCCACTGCACTGGCTCATAGTCCTACTACGCATCTCCTTGCCCCTCGGGTCATAATGACCCTACTGCACTGATAACGTAGTCTTGCTACCATCACTTTGCCCCTCAAGTCATAATGATCCTACTGCACTGATAAGTAGCCCATCATTCCTTTTTAGTGGTGAATCGAAGTTATGAACGTCGACAACTCCTTAGCACACGCCCGACGGCGAAGTCCAACCATGAACTGAACTCCTTGGTTCACAACTGGTTCCGGGATCCTGAGCTCTAACTTCCCCTATTGGACTACCTTTGCATCTCGGGTTATTGGTCCATACAGGGTCGGGTCGGGTTCTTCCTTAAGTTATCAGTTCGGGTCGGTGTTCTTCATTCGTTCGGGTCGGGTCCCCCTTCTGGTGCGGTTCGGGTCGGCATTCCTCTGGGTTCAAGTCAGATGCTTCTCTTCAGGTCGGGTCGGGTGCTTCCCTTCGGGTCGGGTGGATCTGTCTTCACGCTCCCTTCATATGCTCCTATCCGATCCGCTTCCGTGCTCCTGCTCTGATTCGTCTTCATGCTTCCGATCAGATCCGTCCTCCTCGATCCGATCCGTCTTCCTCTATCCGATCTGATCCCAGTTCAGCTAGCGTGGCCTTCCTTTTTGCCACTTTTCCCAAGTGTTGGGTTCCAATCCGATCAGATTCTTTGCTCAGTTCCACATATCCGATCCGAGCCCCCTTATCCGATCCGAGCCCCCTTATCCGATCCGATCCGAACTCTGCACTGTTTTCTGAAACTGTTCCAGCAAGTGTTTACGCCATTCGACGACGTTTTCGACCATTCTAACTATTGAAATCAATCACAAAGCATTTCATACAGTCATAGCAACATGCATAATCAACCACAAACATCATTCACATCAATATCATAGGTTAAAATGGATCAAACATACCCAAAATCCCATATTTCCCCTTAAGCATGTTTAGGTGAAACTAATGATAGGATTAGCAAAACTTAACCAAATTAACCCAAATTCATATCAGAGGTCTAAGACAACATTTAGAAATTTATGAACATTTTTCCCGAATTTTATCATGCTTAAATTCCCTAATTAGCACTAATCACCCCTAATTAGCCATAATTAGTGTAAAACTATGCAAATCACTCACCTTAGCCACAAAATAAACTAAGATCTGAAATAATTCTCTGATTTGATGTGAATCTCAATGCCAACAGCAGCTGCTATGTTGATTTGGTGGAGATCTTCCTTGATTAGGGGTTGCTAAGCTTAATCCTTGACCAAAAGATGATCTGGAGGTGATTTAGAGGTTTGAGGCCATTTTTAGGGATCCTTGGTGATAAGTGGAGGCTAGAAAACTGAAATGGAATGATTCTCCATCTCATTTCAGCCCTCCCATAACCCTAATCCCGAAATGGGTTATGGGCCTACTCACTAATCACCCGATTTGGCCCGGTTAAGCAGTTTTTCACCCTCCAAACCTTGTTTCAGCCATATCTCCCAAACGGTAAGTCCGTTTGGCTATTATGACCACTCTACGGAAAGGTAAACCATCAAACGATATTGTAAGTGGTTTCAGGTCAAAATTCCTTTCCAATCAAAAGTTATGGCCAAAACAGTACCAACTAGGGGCAAAATGGTCATTTAAAAATCGACAAAAATCATGAACATGGGAAATGACTCAAATGGATGTTTCCCAAAGTTACATGACCATACAACTTCATATGAGAAAGAAATAAATATTCTACGATCCTATGGTGTGTAGAATACGGGTCATTACAATTTTATAAAGACAGATGTTACTCTGATATTGTAAAAGAATCTTGTAAAGACTATTTTATCAATAAAGCAAAGTTCTATTTTCCGCTGTTTAATATTTGTCTGTCTTGTAATTTATCTGCATCTTTTACCCAAAATGCTCCACAGAACTTAGTGCATTCCCTTTGTGAGTGACACTAACGGACGTGGGGTGTTACACGTGGTATCAGAGCTGAAGGTTACCGGATCAGATAAAAGATTTGAAAAATTATTTTCAAAAGGTTTTTAAAGAAGCATTTTTAAAAGAAAGGATTTGTTTTAAAGGCATATTCCCCAAAGCCATACGCATTGTCTCCTCTTCCTCTGTTTGAATTCTTGTCTCCTTCTTTCTTGAGTCTCTGGGGCTCCTGGCTTTCTGGGAGATAACCTCATCGAAGGGCGAAGTAATGCCTGACTTCCATCTATAGCCGTAGTTGTTTCACTTACGGCCAGTCTTCTTTCAAGCTTAGTAGGGTCTTCGGTATGATGGAAGCAGTTGTCGAGGAATTTGCCAACATGGTTATACACAGAAAAAGGTGAGGAGTTTGGCAAAGGAGCACAACCCTAGGATGAGGAATTCATGGAGATAGGTTTAGCTCACGAAGGAGGAAGAAAGTATAAAAGAGGAAGTATCTTTACTCGGGTATGATAGGGCATATAATTAAGGACAAGGGTAAGAACAAAGGACAAGATTTTCAGAAGGGAAAGTACATGCTGAGCGTACCTTGGAGATAGGTGGTAAAAGTTTATGTTGGAAGAATCTAGTTTTTCTGTTCGGATTTAGCGCTTCGCATTTGTTCATATTTGCTTCCATAGTTGAGTCTCTGCACCTTGGTACTTGTATAGTAAGAAGATCCCAATCAGTCTCAAACCCAGTGGGTGGTTCGACCCGTTTATTTTTGGTTAGTAGGGGTTTGAATAGCTATCGAGTTTGCTTATATCATATCACATAGATTGTCTAAAGGAGATATTCCTTGGGTGCTTGTCTGATATTGGTTTAGGCCTTTTGGGCTTGTACTTGAGGAATGTCGAGTTCGACTAGGATGGTTTGCGTGAGAGATGGATAGTTGTGGCAGGCACTCTAAAAAGCGCGTAGTGACCTTTTGACCCTTATAATTATGGCATGATGGATAAGATAGGAGGAGAGACCTCTGATCATCCTAGTATATACACTTGGTTGACATCTGTTCATTTTGGAGATAGAGCTTAGAAACTTCACAATCGTGGAGTAAAAATTGGTTAAGATACAGTGGAGTAAAGCTCAAGAAGGCTAGATACTAGCAACATGCCCTTTTTCCTTAAGGGTGCATCCTTGATTTCTCTGTTTAGGAGCTTTACGCGTAGTTGTTTCTCTCTTTCCAAAGTATATCCTCTAGGTCGTATCTGCGATCCTTAGGTAGAAGCCAATGGATGTAAACATGTATTTGAAACATGTTATGGTTGAATGGTTGCAAGTGGTTGCAAATGGTTGCTCGTGGATGCATATGCATACGTATTAGGCACTAGATCAAGTTCGGACGCTCTCATATTGCATTTACATATATGCATTTGTTTATAAATTGAACTTGATATGATATCATATGGACGTTGCATATGGATGAATGGCTGTGCACGCATGTAGTATTTACATGGCTAGGGATGTTTGCATGCATGATTGGACGCATGGTGTAGTAACCCGCATTTTAGCTGTTGAACAATTTATTTATTTAATTATTAAATATCTATTTTATCGATATCGAGAACGTGAATTAAATAATATTGAATATTTAATTAATAATTATAATAAAATAAAATATATTATAATGTCGAAATAACCAAAAATATTGAAAATACAAATATTCTGTGAATGGGGTCATCCCAAAGATATAATTCAACTTAGAGTTGGATTATATTGACGAATATATTCAATCGACGACAGTTTGAACGTATAATTATAATATAATTAAAATAGAGCTTGAAACGACGCGGTAGTTCGCTATTTGGCGATTCTGACTTCAACTGAATGTACAGGATTCGTTTTAAGCCGGATTTCTATGAAACAAGAAACGTGTGGAGCTGGTGGAGTATATCTTTCTAGTGGAAGAGAAAAATCTGGATTTCATCGTGTAGATTTTGAGTTATGTCCAAATCAAATTTCAGAAAAGTCGCTGTGGAATTCCTTTATAATTTGCGACGCTTTATATACGTTATAAATCGATTTTTCGATACGAACTGAATATCGGGATAATCTGGAGTCTGGAAATCAAGTCATAAAATCTGAGGTGATATTCTGGAGCCGAACGACATCGTATATGGATATATACGATAATATTAATTTATTATTATTTAATTTAATAATATTTAAATATATTTATATATTTAAATGGGTCATTCGGAGCGTTAAAAATAACCACTTTTGCAAACGAAGTCGAAATTCGACGAAACCAGTTTTGTTGGATCCGCAATGTCAAATTATTGCTAGATTTCCAGTTTCGTGATTTTTAGAGTCACCGTGTGGCCATACGGATTTTTAGAGTGAAAAACAGCCAGTATTTCGACGGTTAAAAATACGCTGTGTGAGCAAACGGAGTCGGAATTTGACGAAACCAGTTTCGTTAGGACCGTAATGTCAAACTGTAGCTACATACCAATTTTCGTGATTTTTGGGTATCGTATGTAATCACGAGAATTTTTAGAAGGCAAAATGAATATAAAAAGGAGAATATGTCGGGAATATTCTATTCTATAAAATATCTAAAATATTTAAACAACCCTATAAATAGCCTAACCCTCACTAAAACCTAAAAGAGAATTTGCCACTGTCAAAAACTCAGCCGCCACAATGGAAAACATTCCAACGTGAATCATCTTCCTCAAGAATAAATCAAAACAAACCGAATAAAATTCCTTAAAATCTAAAACCAGCTCCAGTGATCTTCTTATTGCAAAAGCTTCGTTTTCCAACACTGTTTAAAAGGTGCGATGCATGTTTATGAAGATCGACTGTTAAGAGCGGCAGCTAGGATTCGAGTTGGAAGGATTTCGGTGGGTTATTGATCGAGATGGAGTTTATGATTGTGTTTGTGGTAGAAAATATGGTCTGTTGGCAAAATTGGGTGGGAGTCGACGCTGATGTATGTCGATACTTGTCTGGTTATCGCGAGGGAGCTCGAAGTCGGTTCCCAATGATGGAGTTCGAATGCGAAGAAAGGGGTATAGGCTGAAAGGGGATTTGATGAGGATCGAAGTGGTGATTTCCGTTTTGGGGACGGTGGATTATAGGAGGAGCGGTAGGAGGAGGAAAGAGGTCGGATTTGGCCATTTCTGAAGCGAAGCGTCACTGGTGGATTGGGGAAGAACGGATGTGAGGGTGTTGGGCTTTAAAGTGGACGGATGGACTTTAACAAGGGGAGTGGGCCGACGGAAATCAATTGAGTTAAGCCCATTTAGTTTAAAACCCTTGTTTATATTTTTATTTTAAAATGTACTAACTTCAAATGTGTATAACTCTACCATATGAAGTCAGAATCACGAACCATAAGTTGCGTTGGGACCGTATGAACGAGAGATACAACATGGAACTGACTGGAAGTGGATTCGAGCACGTTTGAATTTACGGCGAATTAAAATGTTTGATTCAAATCAAATAACGGTTTATCGTTCTTTAACGATGAACTGCAAATGTGAGTAAATCTCACCAACTCTGAACAGTTTATAATTTCATGTTGTATCTTCAGAACTGTTAGAAATTGTCTGATTTACTGTGTGTTGATTGTTTGATTGAACTGCTAGTCAGTTAGTTAAATTTCTATATTGATTCTGTTTAACAGAATATATCATATGGAACTGAAAGTGATGTTATCTGTATTGTCTAACATCTGTGACGCAGGGGAACAGGTTGGAGGAATCTGACTGGATTCCTCAATAGTTATTTTATTGTTTTTCATATATTTTAATATATGATGTGAATTATAACCTGTTGTTGATTGTGTGTGTATGGACGAGATTAGACATCGTGATTTGATAAGATTGAATACCATGACATACCGGAATGTGGATAAAGGAGAATTTTCAAAGTGATATTGAAAACAGAATATTTATAAACTGGAATATTTATAAATAAGCGATATTTATAAATGGGAATATTAATAAATAGGAGATATTCAAAAAGGAAATAATTTCAAACTATTTTCTTTTTGAATGGAAAGGCCTGTGTGGCGAGTTTGGGGATTTTCCCGATGCTCCCGATACAAAGGAGGTTATGGCGAATTTTTCAGAGGATTTAAGGAGTTAGAATATTTCAAGAATAAATTTGAAAAGGAAATATTTGTAAACCATTTACAAATAGAATTGAAAAGGAAACATTATAAAAAGGAAATCATTTTTAAAGTGTAGAACCGTTATTTAAAAGTAAATCTTTTCAAATGAGTAAAACGTTGTTAAAAAAGAAATCTTTATAAAGTGAATAAAGTTAATCGAATATGGTATTCAAAAGGAGAAATCGAATATGGTATTCGAAGTTAGTTAATCGAATATGGTATTCGAAAGGAGAAATCGAATATGGTATTCGAAGTTAGTTAATCGAATATAGACATTCGAAAGGAGTTAATCGAATATGGTATTCGAAGTTAGTTAATCGAATATAGACATTCGAAAGGAGTTAATCGAATACGGTATTCGAAGTTAGTTAATCGAATATGGTATTCGAAAGTTCGTTAATCAAATATATTATTCAAAAGGGGTTAGTCGAGTCGAGTTAGTCAAATAGAGTTAACCAGTTGGAGTTAATTAGTTAGAGTTAATCGATTAGAGTTAAAACGAACAAGAGTTAATCAAATATAGTTATTTGAGACAGAGTTAGTCAAACATAGTATTCAGGGTAAGTTGCCATCTTGTACGACTGCTAGCGTAATTCGCAGGGCTGTAAATAGCCTACGGCGGTCGGATGTTTCCTGAGGGAGTCAGGCGTAACCATTGTGATCGCTGCGATCTAGAGTCAAGCGAATGGAGTTTAATCAAATATTAGTTATTCGATAGGAGTTAATCGAGTTGATCGAGTTGAGAAATAAGTTAAGTTAAATAAGTTAAGTTAATCGAATTGGTCGAACCAAGTAAGTCGAGTTAAGTTAGTCAAGTTAGTCGAGCCTAGTTAATCGAATCGAATTGGTCGAACCAAGTAAGTCGAGTTAAGTTAGTCAAGTTAGTCGAGCCTAGTTAATCGAATCGAATTGGTCGAACCAAGTAAGTCGAGTTAAGTTAGTCAAGTTAGTCGAGCCTAGTTAATCGAATCGAATTGGTCGAACCAAGTAAGTCGAGTTAGTCGAGTCAAGTTAAGTTAGTCGAGTTAAATAAATCGATGTTAGTTTCATCGAAAGGAGTTATCGATGTTAGTTTCATCGAAAGGAGTTATTGATGTTAGTTTCATCGAAAGGAGTTATTGATGTTAGTTTCATCGAAAGGAGTTATTGATGTTAGTTTCATCGAAAGGAGTTATCGATGTTAGTTTCATCGAAGGGAGTTATCGATTATAGTTTAATCGAAGTGAGATTTTCAAATATGAGATGTTTGAAAAGGAAGAGTTATCGAATATTAGTTATTCGAAGAGAGATTATCGAATATCGTTTATTCGAGAAGGAGTTAATCGAATATAGGTTATTCGAAGAAGAGTTAATAAAATAGAGATTTCTCAAAGAGAGTTAATCGGCGAATTCGTTTATATCAAATTCGGGTAAGTACTTATACTTTCCAGTGTTTAAATAGAGATTTATTTATTTATAAATAAATAAACGTTAGGTTAATTTTTCACTAATAAGAATAGAAGTTATAATTAAAGTTAGAAAATTCGAAAGTAGGGATTATAACGTTATCGTTATGGTTTTAAATATAGAAGTAGATTAGTAAAATTGGATCCGAGAAAGGCGTAAAGAAGTTGTTAAAGATTAAAAGATAAACTTTGACCATTTTGAAGTTATAACGTTGTTCAGTTAAGGTCTGAGAGGTAATTATACCCCAACTTGAGTGACTTCCTTCTTAACTAAGAAATGGTAAGGTTTGATCGTAAAGGAGTTTTGGAAATGTTTTCCAAACGAGAATCAGAAATGTTTTCTGATAAAAGAAAATAAGAATTTAGAATATAGGGAAAAAAGAGATAAGTAAATAAATGAATTAAAGAGATTAATGTTAAATGATGTTTGTTCGATATAATTTCCATCTGGAAATAATATCGTTGTTTGCACACTTGTTTTTCTTTGATAGTTAACTCACAGACAATCGAAGTTTTGACCATTCTAACGTTGTTAATATGGAGAGACCGGTTGGATTATTATCCAAAGAACCACTCTGTATTGGCATAAGCGTCGCGAATCATATATGCCAAAGATAATTGAAGATGGAGTAAAATGCAAGGGCTATCCTGTTCACAGAATAGTGCCTTAGGTTTGTCCAGTCCCAGGACAACTTGTATGGACGAAGGTCTGACAGAGTATATCCAATGGATCGCGTAAGTTGATCTGTTCAAACGTATTGACGTTTGGTGGCGGAGGAATTCGTTTCTCTAAGCTGTATACCCGTATTACTTTTGGATAAATCAATTTGTGATTTGGCGGGTATGACGATGTGACATTTCTAAGTGAATGAAGATGGATGTCTGACAGAGTATTTCCAGACGATCACGTACATTGATTTCTTCAACCGTACCAAGAGTGGAAGCGGAGAAGGAAACTTCTTTTAGCTGACACGTAATGTACTGTTGTAAACGTCAATTAGTGATTTCGATGGATTTGAAAATGTAGCATTCGAAGTGAATCTGATGTAATGATAAAGCGTAGCTTCTAGCCTCATCATCCGGTAATGACAGAAATCGGGCAGGCAGCATGGCTAAGTCGGTCGCACCGAAGTAGGGTGTATAATCACCTATCTAGTGAATATTCATTTGTTTCTTAAATCTATCAATGTTGTCCCATATATATACGGGAACGGTTGCTGATCCCAACCGTTGGTGATGTACATTCGATACACGCAAGCGAAATGAGTGGTCGGTCATGTGTGGCTGAGTTACAAGATGTTCTTGTTGAACTCCAGTGTATCGTTCCTAGAGTACACTGATCGGAAGGTGGTTCCATACCTTGTCATAGTTGGAAATCCAATCATCCAATACGTGCTTGCGATTTTGGTTGTATACTATATATGTAGTAACGTGAGATGCAAGCGTTTCTGCTAGATTGATATTTATTTGTACTTAGACATTATTATAATATCAGAATGATATTGCTTTGAAAAGTTATTTGGATTCTCATAAGGGAAAAACCCGTTCCGTATTCACGGCGTGGTCTTATGAGATATCATATACTTGTTTAAATGATTTGAGTTTATTCACACCAGTCCCATGACTGACCCGGAGTTTATTTGTTTTGTTTTCCCTAAACTCTTGGGTGCCTAATTTTGTACGGGCAGTCAAGTAGTCAGGATTTACAGGTATACTTGAAGAGCTGGAGCAGGAGGCTTCTGGATCATATAGCTATAGTTATTTCCGCTGTGTTGTAAGTGTTGTACTCTGATAAGTGCTATTGTATACATAACTGTTATATTTCAAAGTTATGTTATCTATTATATGTTATTCATTCCGCTGTGAGGTTCGTGTTACTCTGATGTTGTGTTCTTCTTCTTCTTCTATTCTAAGTTTCTATCTTATCTATTCTCACATTCTAATTTCTTTCATTAATTACCGAAATTTTTCGATGTTTTGGTTATCGACGTCGAGCTTACGTCGATAACCAAAGTCGCTCAAAATCCGGGTCACTACAGTTGGTATCAGAGCCAGGTTTAGTTATTACCTTGGCTCTGTGGCGTGATTCAGTAGAGATGGGATTAGTAATATCCTAGACTGAGTTTGAGTGTATATATACGAGTGAACATATTTGTTAGTTAATATAAAATGATTTTATATTGTGGAGTTTTATTGGTTGAGTTGTTTGTGAATTCTGGTCGATCGGTTTGATCCAATATATCGATAGGGGTTACTAAACACTCGAATACGATGAACCGTCATGGTATGTTTTGAAAGAGGGTAAATGGAATAATTTTACCCGAATATATTTGATATAGTATATTGGTTGTGTTGGTTGTTATTATAATCGAGTAAGATTACAAAAAGGTAAAATGATTATATATGACTAATCAGAATTCATATAAGTAAAGTATATGAAATAAAATGAAGAAAAATCTGAATTTAAATCAGATTGGAATTAAAATAAGGAAATTTTAAGTTCCTGGGAGATTTTGAAAACGTTTTTCAAACTGAAGGTGATATAGTATTGAACTCACTTCGATAGCTGGAAAATAGATTCTGATGATGAATCACGACATCATCAGTGTTCATTTTCGAGTTCTAAGTGACGGACTACTACCAAAGGTTTTGTTTTCGAATTGTTTTGAGAAAACAAGTTGTTTAGAAATTCAAAGGTTTTGAATTGGCATTGTAATTTCAAATTGATTTGAAATAGACCCAGGAAATTAAGTTTCGGAATTTAATTTTAACTTATGAAGTTAAATAGAATAAGATAGTAGAAATAAATTGAAATATTAACTTGAGCTGAGTTAAATAGAATTGAATTGGATTAGAGAATAATCTGTTATGGAATTGGGTTGATGAGTTAAGAATTTGAAATTTGATATTCGGGTTCGAATGAAATTCGATTTGGTTTTGAGGATATGAACTGATTGGAATTTGATGGAAATAACACTGGTATATGCTGAGTTGATATTCCCGACAAAAAGGTACCAGTTTATATTATATATGGATATGAGATTTATGAGCCGAATTGACAAGCCGCTTGGCTGTTTGATTTTCTTTTGGGTTAAAGAAGGCCCAGAGAGGCGAGTTGGAATTTGAGATATTGACCAGTACAAAGGAGGTGCTGGCAAAATTTTCGAAAAGTTAAGGTGTTAGAAATTTTTCAGAATTTTTGAAAATTTAGTTAGTCGGAATAAATTAATATTTTAGTCGATATTAATTGGTTCAGTTGAAACCGGAGACAAGAGGTAAACAGATAAATTTTTACCCAGAAGATAGGGTCATCCCTTAGCTTAGCAATTTCGAGGACGAAATTTTATTAAGGGGGGAAGATTGTAGTAACCCGCATTTTAGCTGTTGAACAATTTATTTATTTAATTATTAAATATCGATTTTATCGATATCGAGAACGTGAATTAAATAATATTGAATATTTAAATAGTAATTATAATATAATAAAATATATTATAATGTCGAAATAATCAAAAATATTGAAAATACAAATATTCTTTGAATGGGGTCATCCCAAAGATATAATTCAACTTAGAGTTGGATTATATTGACGAATATATTCAATCGACGACAGTTTGAACGTATAATTATAATATAATTAAAATAGAGCTTGAAACGACGCGGCAGTTCGCTATTTGGCGATTCAGACTTCAACTGAATGTACATGATTCGTTTTAAGCCGGATTTCTATGAAACAAGAAACGTGTGGAGCTGGTGGAGTATATCTTTCTAGTGGAAGAGAAAAATCGGGATTTCATCGTGTAGATTTTGAGTTATGTCCAAATCAAATTTCAGAAAAGTCGCTGTGGATTTCCTTTATAATTTGCGACGCTTTATATACGTTATAAATCGATTTTTCGATACGAACTGAATATCGGGATAATCTGGAGTCTGGAAATCAAGTCATAAAATCTGAGGTGATATTCTGGAGCTGAACGACATCGTATATGGATATATACGATAATATTAATTTATTAATATTTAATTTAATAATATTTAAATATATTTATATATTTAAATGGGTCATTCGGAGTGTTAAAAATAACCACTTTTGCGAACAAAGTCGGAATTCGACGAAACCAGTTTTGTTGGATCCGCAATGTCAAATTATTGCTAGATTTCCAGTTTCGTGATTTTTAGAGTCACCGTGTGGCCATACGGATTTTTAGAGTGGAAAACAGTAAGTATTTCGACGGTTAAAAATATGCTGTGTGAGAAAATGGAGTCGGAATTCGACGAAACCAGTTTCGTTAGGACCGTAATGTCAAACTGTAGCTACATACCAATTTTCGTGATTTTTGGGTATCGTATGTAATCACGAGAATTTTTAGAAGGCAAAATGAATATAAAAAGGAGAATATGTCGGGAATATTCTATTCTATAAAATATCTAAAATATTTAAACAACCCTATAAATAGCCTAACCCTCACTAAAACCTAAAATAGAATTTCCCACTGTCAAAAACTCAGCCGCCACAATGGAAAACATTCCAACGTGAATCATCTTCCTCAAGAATAAATCAAAACAAACCGAATAAAATTCCTTAAAATCTAAAACCAGCTCCAGTGATCTTCTTATTGCAAAAGCTTCGTTTTCCAACGATGTTTAAAAGGTGCGATGCATGTTTATGAAGATCAACAGTTAAGAGCGGCAGCTAGGGTTCGAGTTGGAAGGATTTCGGTGGGTTATTGATCGAAATGGAGTTTATGATTGTGTTTGTGGTAGAAAATATGGTCTGTTGGCAAAATTGGGTGGGAGTCGACGCTGATGTATGTCGATACTTGTCTGGTTATCACGAGGGAGCTCGAAGTCGGTTCCCGATGATGGAGTTCGAATGCGAAGAAAGGGGTATAGGCTGAAAGGGGATTTGATGAGGATCGAAGTGGTGATTTCCGTTTTGGGGACGGTGGATTATAGGAGGAGCGGTAGGCGGAGGAAAGAGGTCGGATTTGGCCATTTCTGAAGCGAAGCGTCACTGGTGGATTGGGGAAGAACGGATGTGAGGGTGTCGGGCTTTAAAGTGGATGGATGGACTTTAACAAGGGGAGTGGGCCAACGGAAATCAATTGAGTTAAGCCCGTTTAGTTTAAAACCCTTGTTTATATTTTTGTTTTAAAATGTACTAACTTCAAATGTGTATAACTCTACCATATGAGGTCAGAATCACGAACCGTAAGTTGCGTTGGGACCGTATGGACGAGAGCTACAACATGGAACTGACTGGAAGTGGATTCGAGCACGTTTGAATTTACGGCGAATTAAAATGTTTGATTCAAATCAAATAACGGTTTATCGTTCTTTAACGATGAACTGCAAATGTGAGTAAATCTCACCAACTCTGAATAGTTTATAATTTCATGTTGTATCTTTAGTACTGTTAGAAATTGTTTGATTTACTGTGTGTTGATTGTTTGATTGAACTGCTAGTCAGTTAGTTAAATTTCTATATTGATTCTGTTTAACAGATTATATCATCTGGAACTGAAAGTGATGTTATCTATATTGTCTAACATCTGTGATGCAGGGGAACAGGTTGGAGGAATCTGACTGGATTCCTCAACAGTTATTTTATTGTTTTTCATATATTTTAATATATGATGTGAATTATAACCTGTTGTTGATTGTGTGTGTATGGACGAGATTAGACATCGTGATTTGATATGATTGAATACCATGACATACCGGAATGTGGATAAAGGAGAATTTTCAAAGTGATATTGAAAATAGAATATTTATAAACTGGAATATTTATAAATAAGCGATATTTATAAATGGGAATATTAATAAATAGGAGATATTCAAAAAGGAAATAATTTCAAACTATTTTCTTTTTGAATGGAAAGGCCTGTGTGGCGAGTTTGGGGATTTTCCCGATGCTCCCGATACAAAGGAGGTTATGGCGAATTTTTCAGAGGATTTAAGGAGATAGAATATTTCAAGAATAAATTTGAAAAGGAAATATTTGTAAACCATTTACAAATAGAATTGAAAAGGAAACATTATAAAAAGGAAATCATTTTTAAAGTGTAGAACCTTTATTTAAAAGTAAATCTTTTCAAATGAGTAAAACGTTGTTAAAAAGGAAATCTTTATAAAGTGAATAAAGTTAATCGAATATGGTATTCGAAAGGAGAAATCGAATATGGTATTCGAAGTTAGTTAATCGAATATGGTATTCGAAAGGAGAAATCGAATATGGTATTCGAAGTTAGTTACTCGAATATAGACATTCAAAAGGAGTTAATCGAATATGGTATTCGAAGTTAGTTAATCGAATATAGACATTCAAAAGGAGTTAATCGAATATGGTATTCGAAGTTAGTTAATCGAATATGGTATTCGAAAATTAGTTAATCAAATATATTATTCGAAAGGGGTTAGTCGAGTCGAGTTAGTCAAATAGAGTTAACCAATTGGAGTTAATTAGTTAGAGTTAATCGATTAGAGTTAAAACGAACTAGATTTAATCAAATATAGTTATTTGAGACAGAGTTAGTCAAACATAGTATTCAGGGTAAGTTGCCATCTTGTACGACTGCTAGCGTAATTCACAGGGCTGTAAATAGCCTACGACGGTCGGATGTTTCCTGAGGGAGTCAGGCGTAACCATTGTGATCGCTGCGATCTAGAGTCAAGCGAATGGAGTTTAATCAAATATTAGTTATTCGATAGTAGTTAATCGAGTTGATCGAGTTGAGAAATAAGTTAAGATAAATAAGTTAAGTTAATCAAATTGGTCGAACCAAGTAAGTCGAGTTAAGTTAGTCAAGTTAGTCGAGCCTAGTTAATCGAATCGAATTGGTCGAACCAAGTAAGTCGAGTTAAGTTAGTCAAGTTAGTCGAGCCTAGTTAATCGAATCGAATTGGTCGAACCAAGTAAGTCGAGTTAAGTTAGTCAAGTTAGTCGAGCCTAGTTAATCGAATCGAATTGGTCGAACCAAGTAAGTCGAGTTAAGTTAGTCAAGTTAGTCGAGCCTAGTTAATCGAATCGAATTGGTCGAACCAAGTAAGTCGAGTTAGTCGAGTCAAGTTAAGTTAGTCGAGTTAAATAAATCGATGTTAGTTTCATCGAAAGGAGTTATCGATGTTAGTTTCATCGAAAGGAGTTATTGATGTTAGTTTCATCGAAAGGAGTTATTGATGTTAGTTTCATCGAAAGGAGTTATTGATGTTAGTTTCATCGAAAGGAGTTATCGATGTTAGTTTCATCGAAGGGAGTTATCGATTATAGTTTAATCGAAGTGAGATTTTCAAATATGAGATGTTTGAAAAGGAAGAGTTATCGAATATTAGTTATTCGAAGAGAGATTATCGAATATCGTTTATTCGAGGAGTTAATCGAATATAGGTTATTCGAAGAAGAGTTAATCAAATAGAGATTTCTCGAAGAGAGTTAATCGGTGAATTCGTTTATATCAAATTCGGGTAAGTACTTATACTTTCCAGTGTTTAAATAGAGATTTATTTATTTATAAATAAATAAGTGTTAGGTTAATTATTCACTAATAAGAATAGAAGTTATAATTAAAGTTAGAAAATTCGAAAGTAGGGATTATAACGTTTTCGTTATGGTTTTAAATATAGAAGTAGATTAGTAAAATTGGATCCGAGAAAGGCGTAAAGAAGTTGTTAAAGATTAAAAGATAAACTTTGACCATTTTGAAGTTATAACGTTGTTCAGTTAAGGTCTGAGAGGTAATTATACCCCAACTTGAGTGACTTCCTTCTTAACTAAGAAATGGTAAGGTTTGATCGTAAAGGAGTTTTGGAAATGTTTTCCAAACGAGAATCAGAAATGTTTTCTGATAAAATAAAATAAGAATTTAGAATATAGGGAAGTAGGAGATAAGTAAATAAATGAATTAAAGAGATTAATGTTAAATGATGTTTGTTCGATATAATTTCCATCTGGAAATAATATCGTTGTTTGTACACTTGTTTTTCTTTGATAGTTAACTCACAGACTATCGAAGTTTTGACCATTCTAACGTTGTTAATATGGAGAGACCGGTTGGATTATTATCCAAAGAACCACTCTGTATTGGCATAAGCGTCGCGAATCATATATGCCAAAGATAATTGAAGATGGAGTAAAATGCAAGGGCTATCCTGTTCACAGAATAGTGCCTTCGGTTTGTCCAGTCCCAGGACAACTTGTATGGACGAAGGTCTGACAGAGTATATCCAATGGATCGCGTAAGTTGATCTGTTCAAACGTATTCACGTTTGGTGGCTGAGGAATTCGTTTCTCTAAGCTGTATACCCGTATTACTTTTGGATAAATCAATTTGTGATTTGGCGGGTATGACGATGTGACATTTCTAAGTGAATGAAGATGGATGTCTGACAGAGTATTTCCAGACGATCACGTACATTGATTTCTTCAACCGTACCAAGAGTGGAAGCGGAGAAGGAAACTTCTTTTAGCTGACACGTAATGTACTGTTGTAAACGTCAATTAGTGATTTCGATGGATTTGACAATGTAGCATTCGAAGTGAATCTGATGTAATGATAAAGCGTAGCTTCTAGCCTCATCATCCGGTAATGACAGAAATCGGGCAGGCAGCATGGCTAAGTCGGTCGCACCGAAGTAGGGTGTATAATCACCTATCTAGTGAATATTCATTTGTTTCTTAAATCTATCAATGCTGTCCCATATATATACGGGAACGGTTGCTGATCCCAACCGTTGGTGATGTACATTCGATACACGCAAGCGAAATGAGTGGTCGGTCATGTGTGGCTGAGTTACAAGATGTTCTTGTTGAACTCCAGTGTATCGTTCCTAGAGTACACTGATCGGAAGGTGGTTCCATACCTTGTCATAGTTGGAAATCCAATCATCCAATACGTGCTTGCGATTTTGATTGTATACTATATATGTAGTGACGTGAGATGCAAGCGTTTCTGCTAGATTGATATTTATTTGTACTTAGACATTATTATAATATCAGAATGATATTGCTTTGAAAAGTTATTTGGATTCTCATAAGGGAAAACCCCGTTCCGTATTCACGGCGTGGTCTTATGAGATATCATATACCTTTTTAAATGATTTGAGTTTATTCACACCAGTCCCATGACTGACCCGGAGTTTATTTTGTTTTCCCTAAACCCTTCGGTGCCTAATTTTGTACGGGCAGTCAAGTAGTCAGGATTTACAGGTATACTCGAAGAGCTGGAGCAGGAGGCTTCTGGATCATATAGCTATAGTTATTTCCGCTGTGTTGTAAGTGTTGTACTCTGATAAGTGCTATTGTATACATAACTGTTATATTTCAAAGTTATGTTATCTATTATATGTTATTCGTTCCGCTGTGAGGTTCGTGTTACTCTGATGTTGTGTTCTTCTTCTTCTTCTATTCTAAGTTTCTATCTTATCTATTCTCACCTTCTAATTTCTTTCATTAATTACCGGGATTTTTCGATGTTTTGGTTATCGACGTCGAGCTTACGTCGATAACCAAAGTCGCTCAAAATCCGGGTCACTACACATGGCACTAACATGATTTGCATTAAGGAGGTCAACTGAATTAGTAGACCGCCTGGTTTTGCATTAGATAGATACATATACACACACTATGCATATGAACATGAAAGCATTAGAAATCTTTTAAGGACAATGAAAGCCTGTGATTGAATGGTTGAGTAGATGGGTGATTGGATGGTAGGACACATTCTTCCTAACTTGAAGATTTCGGGGACGAAATCCTTTTAAGTGAGGGAGAATATAACACCCCGTAATTCTGTGACATTAAGATTCTCAAATTAAAGTATAATTAATTTTCAAAAGAAAAAGATCCATGCAGTTGTTTAATTTAATTATTGTAACTAACATGAAAAAGAGAAGTAAGGAGAGAACAATAATTATTATTGTTCTAAGACTTATTAACAAAAGCCTCTGTAGCTCAGTTGGTTAAGGCATTGGATTTGTAGCATGGAGGTCGGGGGTTCGAACCCCGGCGGCGGCATAATTTTTTGTCTTTGTTTTAGAGAGGGCCAACTGAACATGCTAATATATGTACGTATAAATATTCAAAATTTGAAAGGATAAGAACGTACATATAATGAAATAAAGAAAATATATATATATATATATATACACATATGAGAATATAAATATATATATATATGCATAAATATATGTATACGAAAGATAAAATTCAAGATAAGGCTACAGTCAATGAAATATGGCAACATCATTTGAATTTTGAAAATAAAATGAAAGTTGTGCGTATATATATACGCGTAAAATGGTCGTTAGAGGAATTGTATACATATAAGAATATTTCATGTGAATAAAACAGTTAAATAAATCCCAGAAATTCAAAAGTTCGAAAATCAAACTTCTACGCCAAAACAATTCATTCGAAATTCAAATTTCTACGCCAAAATAGCTTGTGGGACCCAATGCTGACTCAGCACTGCGTGTATGATAAGGTTTGGCTAGATTCATCTACGTACCTGGACTATTTTCTTAACTGGGTTCAATGCTGACTCAGCGCTGCGTGTACGATAAGGTCTTGAGCAGCTATATAAACAGCCCTAGTCTTCATTCTCTTTGCACCAATTCTCTTCTATCCTTATGCTGCTAAGATTCATGGCTTCTTCCCCTCCTCTAAATTTTCTTAAATAATTAAAATAAAATATAAATTCAAGACATGGAGATGCTGCTCAAATCTGTTCAAGAGAAGGTTCAAATCAAAGTGAAGAATTCAACGGCTAAATCAACAAACCTCGAGCAACGACATACGAATCTTAGCATCGCCATCTTTCTATTCTAGATCTAATTTCTGTAAGTCAGTTGTTTCTAGATTTGAACGTTTTTGCTTTATTTTTTGACATGAAATTAAAGGAATAAAAGAATATACCAAATCTCTCTCTCTATTCGAATCTGTGTTTATACTCTTGGACTAAATTAAGAACTGTTATGATTCAAGGACAAATAAGACTTTGCCTAAGACCGTTGCCTATGACTATGGATTCTGAGAACATGTGCCTTTGGACTATAAACATAAGCCTTTGATTTTGGGACATAAAACATTGCCTATGACGGTGACTTATGATTGTGGGAATTATTTTCCCTTTTGACTATGAATATTGCCTATGACTATGGACATTTGCCTATGACTATGAACACAAGCCTTTGATTTGGACATAAAGTATTACCTATGACATAACAACGGTGATTTAAACACCTATGATTCATGACTAGGAAAATTGTTGCTTAGGTTTTGTGACTATGAAATTGGGTCTAAAACCCGATTTATCTATTCTGTCTGTTCTTTATTTTCTTTGGTTTTAGACTGTGGGAATTTACCTATTAAGTTAGGTCTACCCATATTCTTGAACCTGCGTCGTTATTCAAAATCTTCTTATGCCAATTATTATGTCCACCCTTTTTCATAACATCTTTGGTTCATTCCCTATTTTCTACGAATCTAGATTTATTTACAATCTAGGTTGAATCACGATTATACGAACGGTGGGAATGCGATTTGGGAAAAACACAAAAATAAACATAAATATAGTTGCAAGCTTGAAATTGGCATAGTTTGGAAATGAACATGATTCTGATTTATACAATTTTAGAACATGTGTTAAGACATGTGAATTGGGTAAATTTGACATGGATTATAGGTTATGAAATTTAGATCTAGTATTGGCCTGTAAACTGAAAAACTAGAATAATAAATCTAGTTTGTATGTAGACTGTAAACTAGAAGAATAAATCTAGTTTTTGGGCATAAACGGTGAACTAGAATAGAAAATCTAGTTTGGCATATAAAATCTAGTTTAGCATAAACTGATGATAGATCTAAATTGCTATGAACTGTAGGTTAGGCAAATCAAGATTTGGGCCTAGAATACAAGTCTGTTAGCGACAAATGAATATAGGCCAAATTTGTTTAAAAAGGGGGAAATGGGCTGTAAGATAAATTGTTAACAATTTATAAACAAAAGAAAGATATTTTGATAACACCCCTTTTTATAACTCGACCCAGAAAGTTCTAGGGTGACAGAGAGGATAGTGTCTAGGCTTGAGTTTGGAAAATATAAGTTTCCTGCCCTCCCTGGCTATCCCTAACTGATCCGACGAACGGGATGGTTGCTTTCAAAACCAGGTTTGGAAATTAATCAGAAAACCCTTTGAACTTAGAAAACATGAATATGCCTAACCCGAGGTTAGACCGAGTTGCGGTGTAAACCTGCCCGGAACCGACCGGCACATCCAGTAACCGCAGCAATATCTGTCTAATGTGAGAGGTTGCGGCTTTAATTTATTAATTAAAGCTAGAACAAGAAGGGGAGGGTTAAGTCCATAGGAACACTTAAACCAACACAGTTAAAGCTAGAATGGGAAGGTTAAGTCCATAGGAGCACTTAACCAACTTAACACTATTAAGATAGAATGGTAGGGTTAAGTCCATAGAAACACTTAACCAACTTAACACAGTTAAAGCTAGAATGGGAGGGTTAAGTCCATGGGAATACTTAGCCTAATTAACATGTTGACTAGACTAGAAGGTGGGGTTAAGTAAAGTTAATACACTTAGCCAATTTAACATGTTAATTAGACTAGAGGTTGGGGTTAAGTAATACACTTAGCCAATTTAATATGTTAGCTGGGTTGGACCGTAGGGTTAAGTAAACTTGAACACTTAACCATCAGAATATGATAAATGAATAGGGTTAAGTCTAAGACACGAAGAGATGATACTTAACCATTAATAACAGGATTAGTTAAAACCGGTGGGAAAGGTTAAGTTAAAAAGGGAACACTTAACCAATATAGGATGAATGGGTAGGGTTAAGAAATACTTAACCAATATGACTTGGTTTGTGGTGGGGTTAAGTCAACATGAATACTGACAACGCTTAACCATTTTAACAGGATAAGGGAAGAGGGTTAAGTTAGCTTGAATCGACTAAAGACACTTAACCAATCCAACTTAACGGGAAAGAGAACTAAGTAGTAAAACTTAGTTAAGAAGACAATGATCCTGGAAAGTAAGTGGTAAAACTTAGTTAGTAGAACTAAGTAGTAATTCTTAGTATAACACGAAGGAGAGGACGCCCATCTGATTTTAAAGAAGACTCCAATGAATTGGGATACGAAGCCCGAGGCTTCGAGGGGACGTGAGGGTACTCTTGGTATCCCTCTGTGAGGCTGCAGATGATCCGCCTGGGCGCACAGAGGTTAAGGTCTACGGTAGAAGAGCCAAGGGTATGCCTTGGTTGCAATATATGGCAACCAAAAACTAGGATGGACCAGCATGATTCGGCGAGAAGATGGAAGCCCTGTGATAGCAACTCGTCGTCTACCTACCATCTTCAGTCAAGCGAGACACGTGAAGCGGGAAGGCTGGAGGACTCATACGGACCACATATTCGCTATCTAGTTGTGGTTGCGGGGTGTTGTTGGCCATAGAATTAGTGGGGCAGATAGGGGCCTTCGTACAGTTCTCATTTTACAAGGGTGTCCTTCCATTAGTTGAGGGAGGGGTCGAGTGGGACCATAGCCACTGGAAAAACAGACCTTAACATCTGCATCGGCAGATATTGAAATCTCCCGACCGAGTTCCGTATTTCTAGAGTAGCCCTGACAACGGAACTCGGACCGCACATTACTGGACATGTGCATCTAGACAAGCGATAACGATTCGCGATACATGCGTGGGGAAAGTCTAGGAACATGTACCATTCTAGGTGGTGTGTCCTAGACTAAAGGGCATCGTTCGACAGGTAGCATAATCCCTAGTTTGGAACTAGGTGGCATAAACCCTGAATCCAAGAAGCGTTCAGAAAGATAGTATAAGTTCTAGTTGAATCTAGAAGGCACTTGATAGAAAACCCTAGATTAGATCTAGGTAATAACTAATAAATGGATGCCTGAAGGCGATGGAAAATACAGGGATTGGGATCACGTTATCGTTACTAGTAGGGACACTAGTTAGGCGGTGCAGAGATATAGAAACCAGTATATCGCGGTAAAAGCGAAGCGGAGAATGTGTTATAGTGTATCCAGTTTATCTTGTCCTAGCATAGCTTGTGTTAATACTATCTTGTTGATCTTATCATCATGGTGTTATCTTATATTCAGTTAATTCATGTCGTTCTATTTTCCTAGTTCATTTGCTAGAAGTAACTGAACTTACTCAGGCTTTATGTCTGACTCTGTTTTTCTTTCGCTTCTTTTCTTCCGTTCCCCCCCCCCCCCCCCAAGTAGTTGAGGAGGGAATAGTATAACTCAGGATTAGATTGGACCGTTGCTCTTTCCCAGCTTGAAGATTTGACGAAGTTGTCTTTGGATTCTCTTTCAGATGCTATGGTTGGCTCTTGCTACATTGGGGAATATAAATGTATTTCCATGCTTCTTTATTTTATAAAGACAGATGATACTCTGATATTGTAAAAGAATCTTGTACATACTATTTTATCAATAAAGCAAAGTTCTATTTTCTGCTGTTTAATATTTGTCTGTCTTGTAATTTATCTGCATCTTTTACCCAAAATGCTCCACAGAACTTAGTGCATTCCCTTTGTGAATGACACTAACGGACGTGGGGTATTACAACTTCTACATGTGTGCACAACCATTCATCAGAATGCAACATCCATAGGATAACACAACCATTATACATCCATTAATTTAAATATGCACACACATTTATATGCAATATGAAAGTGACTAAGCCAATCTAGTGCCTAAAGTGTGTGTATATGCATCCACAAGAAACCACTAGCAACCACTCACAACCATCAACCATAACATGTTTCAAACACATATTTACATCCATATGTTTTTACCTAAGGATAAAGAATAGGACTGAGGAGATATACTTGAAAAGGTAGATATAAGCATGAATAAACTTATGGAAAAAGAGATCAAGGAGGTACCCTAAAAGAGAAAAGGGTAGGCTGCACGTATTTTCCTCTCAGTTTCCCAAGTCGCGTCTTCCTTAGCATCACTCCTTTGAACTTTCAAAAGCTTGACTTCACGGTTGCACAGCTTCTTGACTTCCGTACCTAAGATACGAGTTAGAACTCTTCTCACAATCGCTTTTCGTTCTGCTTCAACTTCCTCTAGTGTATTTGACTCCACCACTTCCGCAGATTCATGTAAGCACCTTCGTAGTTAAGAAGCATGAAAAACGCTATGAACTCCAGCCAGTCTCTCGGGTAGCTCTACTCTGTAAGCCATCGTCCCAATCCTTTCAATGATAGGAAATGGACCCACAAATCTTGTTGCTAGCTTTCCTACGGACCCAAAGCGAATGACATTCCTCAAAAGAGATTCTTTAAGGAACACCCTATCTCCAACCTTAAACTCAAGGTCGGTCCTTCCTTTGTCTACATAGGACTTCTGTCTATCTTGTGCAGTCTTCATCCGTCTTCTTATCAAATCCACTTTTTCTGAGGTTTCTCTAATCATGTCCGGCCCAAGTACGAGCTTGTTTGTAAACTCCCACCAACAAGTTGGTGATTAGCACGGTCTCCCATATAAAGCTTCGAAGGGCACCATTACTATGGCGGCTTGGTAGCTATTGTTGTAGGCGAATTACACCCAAGGAAGGTGATCCTCCCATGTCCCTCCAAAGTCAAGAATGCACAGTCTCAAAAGGTCTTCTAATACTCTGTTCACCCTTTCCGTCTGACCATCGGTTTGGGGGTGATAGGTCGTGCTTAAGCATAATTGGGTGCTTATTGCCTTTTTGCAAACTCTTCCAAAATTCGCTCGTAATGATAGGATCTCGATCGCTCACTATGGTGGATGGTATCCCATGGAGTCGAACAATTTCTTTGAGATAAATGGATGCTATGGACGAGGCAGTCCTTCTACTTTTAATAGGTATAAAGTGAGCGCTTTTAGTGGGCCTGTCCACTATTACCCAAATACTGATATTGTCCCTTCTTGACCTAGGCAACCCATCAACGAAGTCCATCGAAATGTTAGCCCACTTCCACAGTGGAACCTCTAAGGGATGAAGCAGACCACCGGGCTTCTTCTGCTCCGATTTGACTTATTGGCATATCAAACACTTAGCGACGAACTCAGCTGCATCACTCTTCATGCCATTCCAAAAGAAAACCCTTTTTATATCTTTATACATCTTATCTCCGCCTGGGTGTATGGTCAGTTTGGAATGATGCGCCTCTTCGAGAATCGTCTTCACTAAATCCCTTACTTGTGGGATGCATAACCTCCCATCCCGTCTTAGCCAACCCCTATCATCGATGGAGTATCTATTGAGGTGACTAGAAGTCTTACCCCTAACCAGATTTTCCATCATATCAACTACCTGATTGTCTTCTCGTTACGCAGTTCCTATTGAGTCCAAAAGAGTAGGCCGCACCTCTAGTGATGCTAACAGACCAGGCACAATTTCAGAGGAGGGTCTAAAATTAAAGTTTGCTATATATTCCAAGCTTTGCCTTTCTATGAAGAGAGGACTCAAGGTCAGCTTCTTCCTACTTAAGTCATGTGCTACAGCATTGCCCTTGCCTGGGGTATAGGAAATCTAAAAATCATAAGAGGCCAGAAATTCCATCCACCTTTGTTGTCTTAAGTTAAGATCTTTCTACGAGAAAAGATACTTCAACGATTTATGGTCAGTATACAATTCAAACTTATCACCTAAGAGATAATGGTGCCAAGACTTAAGCGCAAAGATAATGGCATCCAACTATAGATCGTGGGTTGGGTAATTTTTCTCATGTACTTTCAACTGTCTGCCTCATAAGCTATTTCCCTCCCTTCTTGCATCAAGACAGCACCTAGTCCCGTACCACATGCATCCGTGTATACGGCAAACATACTGCTCCCATCTGGCAATGTCAGAACTGGGGCTGTTGTTAGAGCCCTTTTCGAACGTTGGAAAGCAATATCGCATTCCAAATCCCAAGCGAAAGTTAGGTTCTTCTTTGTTAATCTTGTGAGTGGGGATGAGATTTTAGCAAAGTCTTTAATGAACTTTCGGTAAAAGCCCTGCTAGCCTGAGAAAGCTTTGGACTTCGGTTGCGTTCCGTGGAACCTTCTAGTCTTGCACCGCAATTACTTTTGTGGGGTCCACGACTAACCCTTCTTCAGATACCACATGCCCAAGAAACCTCACCTCTTCTCTCCGGAAATGGCATTTGAAGAATTTGGCCTTCAGCTAATGTGTACGAAGAGTATCCATGACTTCACTTAAATGCAAAGCATGCTCTTCTTCGGTCTTCGAGAAAATCAATATGTTGTCTACGAAGACCACCACAAACATATTAAGGAATTCTATAAATACCCTACTCATCAAGTCAACAAAGTAAGCGGGTGCGTTTGTCAAGCCGAAAGGCATGACAAGGCAATCGAAGAAACCATCCGGGGTTCTGAACGCGGTCTTATCAATGTTGTCTTCAGCCACTCTTAGCTGATGGAACCCGGTAGCCAAATCTAGTTGAGAGAAAACAGACGCACCTACAAGCTGATCAAACAAGTCATTTATTCTAGGAAGTAGGTGCCTATTCTTCTTGGTCAGCTTGTTTAGCTCCCTATAATCAACGCATAGGTGAAGTGAACCATCTGCTTTGGTTGCGAATACTACTAGAGCACCCCATTCAGAAATACTCCGTCTTATAAACCCCTTTTCGAGTAGCTCTTTGACTTAGTTACTGAGCTCTTTTCTCTCCCTAGGAGCCATGTGTCTAACGGGTAGAGATAAGGGTTTTGCATTATCAACACGATATATGCGGAAATCTATCTCCTGCTTTGGAGGTATGCCCTTCACCTCTTCAAATACATATGAGTATTCACGGACTACTCTAACAGACTTCAATTTTTCGACAGATGCATCAAGAGATTCTAGGTAACTAAGCATAACAGAATGTATGGGGTTACAATAGATTTTGAGAGTGTTGCCAAGACGAGTCATAAGTCTAACCACTCTCCTTTCACAATCGAGGACGGCACCATTACTGGATAATCAATCCATGCCTAGAATCAATCCATAGACCGTGAAGCCAAGAATGAAGGCGTTGCATTCAAACTCGCTCAAAACAGACACTCTCAGATCCCGACAAATCATTGAAAGATGAGCCGAACCACCAATAGGACTTGAGACTACTATGGGATCCATAACTGGACTAGTATTTAGGTGCAGTGTTTCAACTAACGAAGTAGACAAAAACGAGTGTGATGCACCAGAATCAAATAAAGTATGAACAGGATGATCAAACAGAAAAACCAAACTTTCAACAGAAATGTTTCTACCTCTCTCCTGTCCTAGTGCCATGAGAGCCTGAATCTGCTCTCTTTCCTTCCCTGACACCATGAGAGCCTGAATCTGCCCTCCAGAAGTGGACGATGTTCTTTGCCCTTGCCCCTGTTTCCTCGGGCAGTCTTTAACTAGATGTCCTGCCTCTCCACAGCGGAAGCAGCCAGTCTTCTTCTTTTTCCTACAGTCCTTGGTTAGATGGCCTGGTGTCCCACAATTAAAACAATTTTTCTTTCCCTTGCCATTGTTATCCTCACCACCTTTCTTCTTTTTCTGTTATGCTTTCTTTACATCCCCTTTCTTCTCCGGTGTTTTATTAGCATTATCACCTTTCTCCTCTTCATGCATAAGCGCCATGTCAACTAGTTTCTCAAAGTGACCCCCATAGGAATGTGGGTCTTAGCCAACCCGCGTAGCGGCTCATTCAAGCCTTTAGCTAACCTCAGAGCCTTCTTCTCAAGTGTGTTCACCAATTCTAAGCCATCTCGCCAACTGATTGAACTTGTTGACGTACTCCTTTACTGATAAATTCCCCTACTTCAATGCCAAGAATCTTTCCCTATATAAATTTTCTTCCGCTCATGAGAGAAATTTCATCTCAAACCTATGTCTGAAATCCATCCACGTCTCTACTAGATGCTCTCCATTCGTGACCTCCCACCAAAACGAGGCTTCATCCTTCATTAACCAAGCAGCCAATTGGACCATCCTTCCATCTTCTATCTCGAAAATACCAAATAGATCTTCCACCTCCTTAAGCGAATTTCGGGCTTCAAAAAACGTCTCTGATCCGTGAAAAGGTTTCCCGCCCATTGCCCAAAAGTCTTTGCATATCTTCGAAAAAGTATCAACGCGAGGCGGGGGAGGAGGAGGAGCGACAAAAGCTGGGTGAGGAGGAACATATGCTGGGCCTACGGCAGTGGCCCTAGCATCCAAATACCTTCTAAACCAGCCTGGTATCGGTATGCCCTCGGGTATCTCAGGTTCCCCAGACATGCTGAAAAAGAAAAAGGAAGAGATTTAAAACGGGGAATTCGAAAGAAAAATATATGGCTCTTGGGGGTTATGTTTTTGAAACAAACTTTTCTCTTGAAAATATTCAACTTAAAACATACTTTTGACTTTATAAAACGATTTTTGAAAATAGTTTTTCAAAATCTCTTATCTGTTCTGTTAACCTTTAGCTCTGATACCATGTGTAGCACCCCACATCCATTAATGTCACTCTCAAAGGGAATGCATTAACTTTCATGGAGTATTATTGGTGAATAGAACAGAATAACAAGACAGATACATATATTGGTACTTGAAAATTTTCAAAACAACATTTATTGCAGTGGGGAAATAGTTTTATTACAACAGTTTCATAAACCAATAGATAACCAAGTACACTTAGTAACCATCTTGACAAATTGTTTTTTGAGTACATAAAATAAAAAGCATAACCTCAACATAAGCAGCCATAAAAGAGATGAGCTGAACTTTACTTTCAGCAATCCAAGCAATTCCAAAAGAGAGAGAAAGAGATCCAAGATCAAGCTCCACTAGTACTAGTCCCACCCTGAGAACCTGGGGGGTGAAAGGAAGAAAAGAGGCGAAAACAAAGGGGGTCAGACATAAAGTCTTGCGAGTATAATAACTTTAACAATATAATTATAAAAGTAACTAAGATAAGGCATAAACAGGTAAAACAAGGTATGACCGTGAAACAAGTGGGCATGACAAAGAAAACAAGAGGAATATTCAGGCGTTAATCTCGTTCCTAATCATTGCAGGATAATTACTATAATTTACTGCACCATTACTAGTTACCTTAAAAGTTGATCCCGCCTACAGAACTCAATAATGATAATGGTAGTTTCGTGTACCCCTAGCTGTCTTCATAGGTGCCGCCTGCCCCTATCTCCACTAGTTGTACCCACTGGCCCATACGATCGGCTCCCTAAATCATAGATACCCGTGCTGGTCCCACAGTGGGGTGTATCACTCCCCAAAGTGGCAACCCGATACCACTAAAGATGCACGGTTTATATCTACATGATGCAACAACGTCTTACCTACCAACCCGGTCCCATGCACGCACATGACCCCGTTGGACTTGCGTTGCCACCGTAACCCGTTTTGATCTCTTACAATCAAACCAATTAAGCGTGTCCCGTCCTCTATCTAACTCGAACTCACAAAGATACTTAATGGGTTACTGGTTTGAAAAGGGTCCCCATGTTTGACACAAGCTTTCCACCTATGCTTGGTCCCCACTAGAACATCCCACTTAACCCCTTCTTATTCATGTCTTCTGACATATTTTCAACTTGGTCAAGTGTTTCTAGTCGTATTTCACATGCCACCCACTTAACCCCCATGTCCCACCACATGTTTATCTGGTGAAGTGTTACTTAATTCATTAGAACCGTATCCTTGTAAAGACCTCCCACATTGGACTACCGTTTGCGGTTGCTGGATTTGTCGGGCGGGTCCGGGCAGTCCTATACCACAAACTAGCCTAACCTCGTGTCTTTACAATCGTTACACATTTAATTTGTGCCTTTAACCTCTCAAATTAGACTATTGTTTGTGGTTGCTGGATTTATCGGGCGGGTCTGGGCAGTCTTATACCACAAACGAGTCTAACTTCATGTCTTAGGCGGTTAATTATTACACAAAATTATTTAACCCCAAATTGGATTAATATCCCTATTCAAATTTTTCAATAAATTCCAAATTAATTTATGTCCATAATTGTCACCTAAATTATGTCCATAATTTCAGGTAATAAATTTATACCAATTAATGTCTCAAATTAATTAAATGACTTTAAGGCCATATTTATGCCAATTCACAATTATGTATATTTAATATTTTCCAATTATCCTTATCATATTCGTACATTTTAATATGACATATGTTAGACTCGCAAATAGTCTAACATATAAAAAGAAAAGCAACATCGCAACTTGCATAACACATAAAATAGATCTAAGAATCTTGACATAAGTTTGCATGGCCAACAACTTGCATAGGCAATGGATATACATAAATTTGCATAAACAATCATGGATCTAAACATAGATCTAAACATGTAATCATGGACTTGCGTATATGGATATGGTTTTCCTATAACTTGCATATGAATTTCATTCAAACTAGCATATGATTCACATACAAAACTAGCATAGGTAATGGGCATATAAAACATAAATTTGCATAACTATGTACTGCCATGGATCTAAATATAGATCTAAACACAAAGATGTGAACTTGCATATGGATCTAAACATGTAAAGTAATGTCACATGTTTGCACATAAACTAGCACATGTATCTACATGATTCACATATGAACTTGTGTATAATCCATCTACAGACTTGCATAAGATTCATAAACTAGCATATGATTTGACATCCCAAACTTGCATAAGATTCATATATATATATGATTTAACATCCCAAACCTGCAAAAGATTCATATACATATGATTTAACATCCCAAACATGCATAAGATGAATCAAGTTAAACATGTGCAATTCAACATATGAAATAGATCCAAAATAACAAAACTGTCAACGATAACATCACATGATTCAAAGTCATATTCTCGTAATCCCAATTATAACTTACCACAATTAAATTAATTAATTAATTTGTGATAGAAATTATACTCACAAACAAAAGAACGGTCTTGTTTTTCTGGGATCTGTTTTCTGAAATTGAATTGTTCGCCTTTGAAGTAGACTAATTGTTATTCTAATTTAGATTTGATTTGATTTTGATTCTTGTTTCTATCTTGCTTTTGGGTTGAAAGAGAACGGTGACTACTCTATGTTCTCCATTGACGGCATGGCGGTTCTTGGTATGAATTAGTGTGATTTTAGGTTAAGAGTAAGGTTGCTTATATAGAATTTTAATTAATTCAAAGCCGTCAGATTAACCCTAGAAGCAATCAAGACCATCCACTCAAGATAGATAACACCACAGCCCTAATGACTCAGCAAGGAGTCAAAACAACGTCATCTTTCAGATCTTCCCGGGGGGTAGGTCGACCCCCTGGTCGACCTGTATGGGTAGGTCGACCCCTAGATCGACCCCCTGGTCGACCTATCACTTGGGCGGGAGAATTTCCGCCCAGCCTGCTCCTCTTTTTGAATTTGAATTTCAAATTTTATGAAACTGAGCTCTTTTTAATTTATTTAAATTTTGAAACTTCGGAAGGCCATAACTTCTTCATACGGAGTCCAATACACGCAAACTCGGACTCTATCTCAAGCAAAATTCCGAGACGAACACAATGGCATAACATGTTTCCCTTGATCCTCACATTAAAAATTAAGTATTCATAATTTTGTTAATTTAATATTCATAGAAAATTTAGGGTGTTACAACAACAAACTTATTTAGAAACTCCCGAAACACCCTACTCATCAGATCAACCAAATAGGCGGGTGCATTCGTCAATCCAAAAGGCATAACGAGCCATTCAAAGAAACCATTTGGAGTCCTAAAAGCGGTCTTGTCTATACTGTCCTCAGCCACCCTCAACTGATGAAAACCCATGGCAAAGTCTAATTGAGAGAAAACTGATGCGCCAACAAGCTGGTCAAATAGATCATCTATCCTCGGGAGTGGTTGCATGTTCTTCTTGGTGAGTTTATTCAACTCTCTATAGTCTACACATAAGCGAAGCAAACCATCCGCCTTAGTTGTGAATACTACCGGAGCACCCCATACAGATATGCTATGCCTAATAAACCCTTCCTAAAGTAGCTCCCATACTTGCTTGCTGAGCCCTCTTCTTTCTCTTGGAGCCATATGGCGCATAAGAAATGCAATTGGCTTTGCATTGTCCACCAAGTATATACGAAAATCGATCTCGCGCCTCAGAGGTAAGCCCCGAACGTCCTCAAAAACATCAGGATAGTCATGGACTACTGGTAAAGATCGCAGATCATAGATAGATGCATCAAGTGAGTCTAGGAAACTAAGCATGACAGACCCCTTTAGGTCACAAGAAATCTCTAGGGTAGCCCCATGGCAAGTCAAAAGTCTAATGACCCTCTCTCACAATCCAAAATGGCACATACATGGATAGCCAATCCATACCTAGAATCAAACCATAGCCCACAAAACCGAGCACATATGCGTTGCACTCAAACTCGATGCCTAACACAAATATTCTCAAACCCAGACAAATCATGGACAAATGAGCCATACCACCAATGGGGTTTGAGACAACAACGGGATCCACTACCATACTAGTACTAAGGTGCAGAGACTCAACCACGGAATTAGATAAAAAGAATGTGAAGCACCAGAATAAAAAAGAGTTCTAATAAGACGACTGGAAAGAGAAATCAAACCTTCCATAGAAACTTTCCTACCTCTGTCTAGAGCACTGGTCACGAGAGTATGCACCTGCCCTCCAGAAGCTCCTACCCTTTGACCTTGTCCTTGCTTCTTCGGGCACTCCTTAGAAAAGTGTTCGACCTCTCCACAACTGTAGCAAGCATTCTTCCTTCTTTTGCAGTCCTTGATCAAATGACCCTCGCATCTGCAATTATGGAACTTCCTCTTATCCTTAGCGTTGTCGTTCTTTCCACCCTTCTTTTGTTGTTGTTGTCCTTTATTGGGCCACACTTCCTTGTTTTTTGTTTCCTCAACCTCAGCTTCTTTCTTTTATGTTTTATCTTCCTCATGCATCAATGCCATATCAATGAGCCTTTCAAAAGTTGCTCCCATTGGAATATGAGACATAGCCGACCCATGAAGGGGTTCATTCATTCCTCTAACAAACCGCAAAGCTTTCTTATGCGAGATATCTACTAGCTCCAACCCAAACCTTGCCAGTTGGTTGAACTTGTTAACATACTCTTTAACAGTCATGCCTCCTTGCTTGAGTTCTAGAAACCTTTCCATTTGCATGCTTTTCTCAGCGTGAGAAAGAAACTTCATTTCAACCCTCAGTCAAAAATCATCCCAAGTCTCCACTGGACGCCCTGCTTGCGTCACTTCCCACCAGAATGAAGCCTCATCTTTCAGTAGCAAAGCGGCTAACTGAATCTTCCTACGATCATCCGCTTCGAAAATTCCAAACAAATCCTCCGTTTCTTTAAGCCAATTCCCTGCCTCTATGAAATTTTTAGTTCCTCTAAATGGCTTTCCACCCATAGCACAGAAATCTTTGCATATCTTAGAGAAATTATCTCCTCGCGGAGGAGGAGCGAAGGGTGCAGCTGGTGGAGGAATGTCAGCTTGGCTACCCGCGGGCGCCGTGGCCTCTAGATACATACGGAACCAGCCTAGTATCTTAACTCCCTCAGGAATATTAGGTTCCCCAAACATGTTGAAAAGAAAAGGAAAAGGGATTCAAACAAAGAATCGAAAGATATTTTCTATGGCTTTGGGGAATATGTTTTTCAAAACAAACTTTTCTTTTGAAAATGCTTTCTTTTAAAAACTTTTTTGAAAATAATTTTCAAAATCTTTTATCCGATGTGGCAACCTTCAGCTCTGATGCCAAATTTAACACCCCACTTCCGTTAATGTCACTCATTAAGAGAATGCATTAAGTTTTGTGAAGCGTAATAGGTAAACAGAAACATTACAAGACAGATATAAAATAGCAGCGGAATTTATAACTTTTTATTAGGAAAAAACATAACATCGTGGTTCAAAACATCATAAGTCTGAAAATACATAAACCCAGTACATCATCTTAAAATCTCTGTCTTGTACTAAAATCATCAGAGTACAATAATAAAAGAAGCATAATCCCCAAAACGTAGCTATAATAGAGAGAGATATGAAATCAAGCGGTACATCTAAGCGACTCCAAGCAAGATTAAAGCAGAATCTTGATCAAGCTTGAGTATTCCCACCCTAAGAACCCGAGGGGGGAAACGGAAGAGAAAGAAGAGGAAATAAAATGGGTCAGACACAAAGTCTGGCGAGTCCGGTTACTTTTAGCATATAAATAAGTAAAAGCATCATGACAGGCACATAAAGTGGATAAGAGAGATTACATCATAAAAGCCGGGTATGACAAGGTAAACATGACAGAATATATTGCGCTTCTCTAATACTTTCCTTTCCCTGCACCAATACCAGTGTCGTATGAACAAGATGATCCCCAACAAGTATAAGATGGTAGACTTAGGTGTACTTCTAGTGAGAGGTTTTAACCCCATGCAATAACAGGCAGCCCAACATACCGGAGTTACCCCTAAGGATAATAACGGGCTCCTAATCATATCAGAGTCCGGATGTACCCTAATTACTGCCCCAATCCATTGACTCCCTACTCCGTAGATACCTTGTGCTAACCCCATAGTAGGATGTATCACTTCCTTCAGTGGCAACCCTTCATTTTCAAGATGACCACAACCATATCTATAGGTGTCACGGCGTCTAAACTTCCTCTGCCGGACCCATGCACGCACGTGACCCCGTCGAAATGCACCGCCCACACCGTTTCCACTTTTGGATCTCTTACAATCAGTCCAGTATGAGTGCCCCAACTCCAACCTAGTTAGGAGTACTCATTTGATACCTATATACGGGTTACTGACTGAAATGTGTACTGCACTCAAGATGATACAAGCTTCCCCCTATGCTAGCATACCCACAACTAGGTTTTCCACATGTTATGTCATACCAGAGTAAAAGATCGCATAACCCCACATGTTAAGTTTGTGGGCCTATATATATATATATATATATATATATATATATATATATATTACCCACCAACCCAAGATATACTTAACCCTCCCACTGTTTCATATCAAATTTACTTAACCCCAACTCAAGTTAACATGTTCATGTAATCCCTATGGATTCAACTAGGTTAAGTATTCAAGTTCATTACCATATTCATTTATGGTTATAATGTGCTAGACCTCCCGCACTAGACTTACAACTTGTGGATGCTGGATATGTCAGTTGGGTCCGTGAAGACTTCTTCCATAACTCGGGTTTAACCTCGTGTCTTAGCAAGTCTCATGTTTATGGACGTAGACCCCTCACATTAGATTCACCAATTATGGTTGCTGGATATGCCGAGCGGTTCTGAGCAGACTTCCACCACAAGTGTAATCTAACCTCGTGTCTAAGCGTGGTTACAATTTCAAATCATTATAATTCTAGGTATTTCCATTATTAACCAATTATTCCTATGTCATTATAGGTTTTTATGCCCATTTTTCTAATCATATTTATCATATACCATATGCCCCAAATTTAAGATCTAAATCACAATTTGACTTATGCCCCAAATCCATATTCATATATTTCATTCAAGTTATGCCCAAATTTCCCAATACAAGTTATGCGCTAATATTAACGTTTTCCCCTCGTTCCCAATTCTACGCGTTCGCATATTTCAACGGCATGCCTAGGCTTGAAGGTAACCTGGCTATAAAAATAAAAGGGAAAAGAAGAAGGGAAGAGGATAGAAATGAACATAATAACAAGATTGACATATAATGGAAGAAATAGGCATAGCACCTAATAAATATACAGTGACAAAGTCAGGCATAATGACAATATAGGCATATAGGACCAGATTTGATAAACATATGATAGTAGAACTAATTAGCAGCTAGGCCCATTGGGGGAATTCAATAAAAATGATATTTTTATTGTTCATACATTTTATTCAACCCATGAATATTTTATATTCACTTTACATCACAGTCACAATCAATTTCTACAACACAATACAATCAAACAAGTCGTCCATGGTCTGTGGACGACGGTGTCAGGAGCTACTAAGCCCCTTCTACAACCTAATACGTATTCAACTGGAAAATAATTTGAGTGAGAAGGAGTTCTCATAGTCGGTTGCCACTCCGTCAGTGTTTATCTGGTGAATTCAGCACCGTTCTGGTTTGAATTAGTCTAAAATCTAACGTGCTCCGTTTGTATCCCAGTCAGTTCCATTGCGTAGTGTTCGTCATTGCGATTCCAATGCAATTTGTTTTGCCGAATTCCAATGCCAGACGAATAAGTTACAGCTGTTTATACGTTAAGCACAATAAATTAACTAATTATACAATTAATTTAACTAATTCCTTAATTACATTGGTTAAGAAAAACGGGTCGCTTAACTTTGTTTCTTCCTCCTGCGAGTTTCTCCTGTAACCGAAACAACCCAACATCGTGAAAAGCTCGCCACCTAGGTTTAAGAATCACCGCCGCCTTACTTGAACGGAACCCCATCTGAATACACCATGACGAAGAGGATCGCCTCCCCTACCAGTGCCAGTGAAGGCGTCAAGCTCGCATTCCCCTCCGGCCTCCAAATCACCTTCAAAGTCGCTATCTTTACTCACCCGATTCTCCCAATACAGAACACGAAAACCATTCGCACTCCTACAGAATTGAAGCACTCTAAGAACTCTATGATTTACTTATTGGTTCCATACTTAAATTTTGCTTGGATTTGATGATTTAAGGGGATAAAAATCAAGAACGGTGGTCGTCAAATAAGGGATTGGCGGTGGGACTGATGTAGAAGACTAGGGTTTCAAAGTTAGGGTATTTATAATAAATAATAATATTATTTTATTTCAATTTAATTCCAGTATAACTCTTTTATTCATATGAACTCCAAATCAAACCCAGCGACTATTTCCCCTTGCCAAATACCCTCATTCCGGACACAATGGGATATGTCCCGTAAGCCAATTCGACTGTTTCGATTAGTTTTTATCAAAAGTAAAATATAAATTAATTAAAATTGAATTTGAATGTACATTATAATTTACCGGGGCCACATACTAACTTCGAAAATTCCCGAAAAATAAATATAGCTATATTTTGACGATACGGTCCTAACAAAACTATTTTCATCGAATTTGGAGACCGTTTGAAAAACTGTCATTTTCCGGTCGATTAAATTCAAACTGGAATTACCAAACACGTTTAAGTTCACCCGCTCACATATTAGTTCCAAAAATTATGAAAAATGGAATCTAGCAACCATTCGACATTCCTGATCCAACAAAAGTGGTTCTGTCGAAATCGGAGGTCGTTTGCAAAATGGCTATTTTTAAGGGCCATATACTATATTAAAATATATATAAATTCCATAGCGACTATTCTGAATTTCAAACTGGGCATAACTTATAATTTATAAAGTGAAATCTCAGTTTCTTACATTCATTAGAAAGATATCATTAAACAGATTCAAATATTTCTTGTTTCGTCCAATTCTGACTTATATTGAATTCTATATATTCAATTGAAATTAGAAATCGAATTTTCAAACTATCGCGCAATTTCTGGCTCGTTTTACAATTAAAACAAAATTATTTATTCTAACTTCGTTTAAAATAAATTTTTCAGCCGTTATTATTTAAAATAAATCATTTTAAATATTCAAAATCCATTAAGATAGCTAAAATAAAAATTTTAAATTGGTTCTAAAAATCCGGTTGTTACAGTTTGATTGTGCAGTTGTATTTTGTTTGTGGCATTTATAGTGTTGTAATTTGAACCTTTGTAATTTTTTCATTGAGTTAATAAAGTTGCTTGCCTTTCAAAAAACAATTCTGTAATTATTTTGATTGCTTTTATTATTAAAAATACGGGTGTTGCAAAGCTTGTCCAGTTTCTACTTCTCTTATTTATGTATACATATATATTACTTCCGTCTTGCATATGTGATAATCGAAATGCCTGAAAAATTTTAAATTTTTGATTACTACGTTTAGATCCTAACAGGCTCCACCTTGCATGTGAAAAGTTTGAATTCTTTGAATATTTTTGTTGCCATTGTTACTTTTACTCCCTTAAATATTGTAAGAACAAGGCTAATAGCATGAAGAAACATTAGGCAACATAAGCGGATGCATACTTCACATGATAAGAAATCGAGGCTACTTGTCTATATGCAAAGGACCAAATCTTGCAATTTTAAGCATGAGGTCATCTAGTGCTATACAATTTACGGAGCTCAACCTACACCTGTAAATATAAGAAGAGGGTGCCACTAAAGAGGTTGAATCTTCTTTTCTCACTCCCTATGTTTTTTATTTCTTGTCATGCTAAATCAAGTTAGGAAAAAAATGTTGATTTTAATTTGGTGACTGTACTTGAATTTTTTATATCCATATAGCATATTTTGGAAAATAAAGAATATTTGAACTAACCTTGCATATATTAGCATATGTTGATATATATATATATATATATATATATATATATATATCAACATAACACATAAGCATGATGACTTCGAACTATTTAAAGTTTTTGACTTGAATATTAAGCATAATAACTTATACTTGTGGCAAGAGTATGACTTTGTATCTCAAGCTAGCAAAAGACCACTATGTTTTGACTTCACAATACAAATTTAGGGTTTTAACAAAGAAATAGGTAAAAACAAAGGGGATGAAGTTTCCTTGTTCAAGTAAATGTAAGGAAGGATTCCATAGATTTAAGCAATTATTGACCAACACATAAATTTAGTTATACCAGATGGTAATTGAGATTTAGTAATGTGTATACATGCTTGCAAAACTTGACTAGAAGCTATATTGATACAAAAAGGTGAAGTGATTATCTATAATTCTAGACAACTTAGACTATATAAGGTGAGATATCCGACTTAAGATCTAAAGTTGGCAGTGGTGATCTTTGCTTTGAAGGTAAGGAAATGCTACTTGTTGGAAGCAAGGTTCAAGTTGTTCATGGATCATAAGCCTTTATGGTACTTATTCTCCGAGAACAAGTTAAATATGAGACAACAAAGATAACTAGAGATTTTAGTAGCTTATGACTTTAGTATTGAGTAGACATCAAGGAAGTAAAATAAAGTTACAAACTTTAATGATCCAAAATTTTATCGCTTTGATTTGTGCATATTTAATTAATTTTATACATAAAAAATTATTTTTATAACTAAAATACACAGTTTATTTTATATCAAATAATAACAAATTAATTTTTTAATTTGGTCTACAAATATATGTAATTAAATAAAAGTTGGAAATATGACTAAAAGATTTTTCAAATATAAGTTGTTTGAAATGTTATAAAACTTTATTTAAGTTTAAAATGACATTAAATGTTAATCTACCAAATTAATATGTTTATACATGTAACACCGTAGAGATGTATAATAATAAGATTAATAAAAAGAAATGAATTAAATATGAAAAATGAACTAAAAAGAAAACTTTTGCACTTATCTGAACTTGGTAACCATTGAGCCCATGGCCAATTTTTGGTCTATTTTCAAATGTAATTTATAATGATCCAAGCTAAAACAAAGAAAATATGAGAGAAACAAGATTCAAAATTTCAAAGAATTAAAATTTAGAATTTTCTATTTATAGTGAAAGACTAACGTAAAGTTGGCTTTTACTTGCAAAAGTTCGCCCGAAGCATGGCATACATGGCCATTTTCCCAACCAGGTACATAATGAATGGGAATGTGAAATGTGGATAAGCTCGAAGCTAGTAAAATGACTTAAATTAAAGGCTGGTATTTAATCTATAAATTACAAGAAGGGTAAGATTTGAGCTAAAAAATATCTGAGACTATATTTAAACCTAAAGGTCAATCCAAAGACTAGGATTGAGATTGTGACATGATATCCTTGGATTAAATCCAATGGCCCAAGATCCTCAAATAAATTACAAATAAGAGCCTAGACCTAACCTCGTTTCATTTCAAGCATTCTATACTTCCTCCATGCCTAAGTTTCCCTCTGAATTTTAAGGGTTAAAACTAAATTTAAAAATTTCAAGAGGAAGGAGTTAAAAATTAAAATTTTACAAGAATACCATAGGGGAAGGAGGATTAGTGAAGGACAAAAGATGATAACTTAGGACCTTAGGTGAATGGAAAGTTAGTACATTTTAAGAAACAGGAAAATTAAAGATATAAGCTTAAAAGTAGTTCGAGTTTACATTTTAATTTACAGTTAGTTTACATTTCTTTTATTAAATATTCATAATTCTATAATTTTTAGATCTAAAGTTAACCTAGATCCTTATAGATTTATGGAAAATAATATAAAAGGCGAGATTTCATGTAAGTACAGATTTAAAAAAAAAAGATGCAAATATATTAGAAAATGATTGATTAATTCTTATGTAAATCAAATATACGTGTAATTAATGTAAATTTGAAAGCAAAACAGTGACTATAGAAAGAAAAGTGACAAATTTTATACCTAAAAGTTGAATTATAACACTAATTATAATAAGAAAAAAGAATATAGCAGTATTATTATGATAAATAGTTCATGATAGATAGAGACTTTACAAACAACAACTATCATGATAAGTAAAGAATCCAAAAAGATTAAAGAATATAACAATAAAAGAATAGAAAAGATAAAAGAACTATCAAGACAGGTAAAATATAGTCACTTTCATGATAGGTAGAAAAGATAAAAGCACTATCTTGTTAGGTATAGTACACGCATTTTCATGATAGGTAAAAAAGACAGGCATTATCATGTCAGGTACGGTACAAGCACTTTCATGATAGGTAGGAAAGTCAAGCATAAGGCACTTACATGGAAAACATAAAAGTAAGCAAAGACTCGGTGGACACGGAGATGGGAGCGCAAATAGGATTATTGTATGGAGGCCCATCATAACGATGAGCAGACACGCATGTGACGGTCGCCCCATACCATCAGACATTTCCCTGAAATGCATTGTGCCAATGCCCGACTAGCACGGGACAATCGTCAATAAAGGTTAAACGATGAATCACCAAGAACCTGTAGTATATCTCACAGCGCATGGAATAAAATATAATAATAACATAACTCGATACAAAATAGGCGAGACAATATATAAGCTGAAAACTAAACCATATCAATCAGAGTAGCGGAATCCAAAATACAGCTTATGATCCAAACCATTATTACAACTTCAAAATACAGTCTCTAAAAGGAAATAAAAAAGGTACACTACTAATGCCCAAAGCAGTGACCAACAACAACACATGTAGAATATATATAAAGTACGTGGAAGCCACCTGCTTATCTCCGGACAGCTACTCGTGCATAACCACCTAACTTGCTTCTAGTCTGTTCGTTTAGGAGCACCCAGAGTAATTAGAAGAGACATAACACTCGGGTCAGATGAAAGTCTGGTGCGATAACAAATCTATATCACTAAGTAAACAATAATAGGTATAAGTAATCATACCTGACCTGGACCTGCAACCAAAGAGTTAGCACAACACGATGTGCAATACTCTAAGGTAAACACTGAGTGTAAAATGGAAGTGTGTGTATCATAGTGATAGCAAACATCAACCATAGTAATCATCCTCACATCTCTCAGTCAATGCGCAAAGCATACGATATCCACCGCTTTGATCACCAAATCCGTTGCGGCAATGACAGGTCCATACCTTCTGGACTCCGTACAACTATCGCTATGATCATGCCCTTCTGGTCTATAGTCAATAACCCTTGCCCAGTCCACACTGCCCTGACTCTAGGATACAGGTCAACCAGCCCACACTTTCCTGCCTCTTGTTCGTCTACATGCCCCCTCTCTCAATAGTGAGCCAAAGTTATAGATATCGATAACTCCTTTGCACACATCCCGCAGCAAAGCCCAACTCTAGAAGTTAACTCATTGGTTCCCATCTGGATCCTAAGTGATAACTTACCATTTCGACTTCTTTTGCATCTCGGGTTTTGGTCGAATTGGAGTTGAGCTTCAGAAGAGTTCACGATAGTCGTCGCATGGTAGAAGCTTCAAATCCGGTTCGTGGTCATCATCCCGATTCACGGTTATCACCTCGGTTCGGGTCGTGGTGCCTCATAGGGGTCTGGTCGTGGTTCTCCTCCAAGGGTCGGGTCGTGGTCCTCCTCCAAGGGTCGATCGTGGCCCTCTATAACATCCCAGATTTCTTGACATTAATTACGAATATTAAATCCATTTTAAATATTGATTTAGTGATATAAATGAATTTTATATCGAATTTATTTATTTAAAATGAAGTTCGAATTTGTATATATTATAAATTAATTAAAACAAGCTCGAAATGGCGCACTAGTTCGTAATTTACGATTTAAACTTCAATTGGTTATACAAGATCTAAATTAAATCGGATTTCTTTGAAACAAGAAATTGTTGGATCAAATAGTTATTAATTTTCTAATGAAGCAGAAAAATCGAGATTTCATCGTATAAATTGCAAGTTATGTTCAATTCAAATTTTCAGAAAAACGCTATGGAATCGTTTATAAACCATAACGATAATTTAATATAATTAAATATCGGTCTCGAATTTGGACAAGATCTTTGAGGCGTAGTTATAATTTAATTTTTAGAATTTTACTGTAATTTTTAATTTGGAAAATTCACAACTTTTTATTTGAAGTAGTTTACAACCTATATCAGCGTTTTGGGGTTTCACAATATAAGCTAAACTGTCTATATTATTATATTTTTGGGATTGTGGGGCGTTGGTCAATAGAGCAGTAATTTTAATTTTGTCGATAACGGTCCTTAAATAACAAAATTTGTGTAAAGCCCGATACTCTAAAATCTAACCAAATAAAACAAAACTTAAATCAAATTAAATAAAAACACCCTGTGAATGCGCATGGAATTCAGCCAATAATTTCGGTCTAGTGAACTATTTTTCCACAGCTAAGTATAGATAAACCATCCCTATGCTCTACTGTTGGAAACGATGTCTCCTTATCTTCTAAACTTTTGGCTTTATAATCCGTGCTCTCGTCCTCCCAAAAACTCAGAAGATCATTCCTATTTCCTCACTCAAAAGAAAATGGCATCCACCTCAATAAAAGAAAAAGGAAATGCGAGTTTCAGCAAAACTAGAATGAATCAAAGAAATACATCTAAAAACAAAAGACATGTCTTAATCTTCATACGGTGAGAGTTTTGCAGTAATAAGCCCGAGGTGGTGCAACGTTTTTCCTCACCAGCATGGCTAGGGGTTGGACACGGCGAAGTAAGGCGCACAGAGTGTTTCGGTGGCGGTTCCCAGTAGTAGACAAAGTGGTTAAACGCGGGGATGGTGGGAGTACAGTAAGGTTGGTAGGAAAGTACGGTGTACCATTTGCTGTGGGGAAGAATTGAAGGGGGCTTAGGCGCGCTGAAGTCAGGAAGTGTATATATGGGAGGGAGAAGGGTGCACGCAAGGTGCTAACGAGTTGCAGAAAATCGTTCTAGGGGAGTTTAGCATGCGTAAGGAAGAAGGGGCGTTCCATGTCAGTTTGAGGTTGGGTCTAAGGAGATGAAAAGTGGAGCAGTTGAGTTCGTAGAGGGGAAAGGCGGAGTGCTGCATGCATCAAGGAGGGAGAACATTGGGATATAGCATTTGTCGTGGTGTCAGACAGTCGGGTGTAGGGTGACTCATGTTGAGGTGCACTGTGCGGACATTTAACTGCACATACACAACAGAGAGTATGCAAAATGGTTACGTGAATATTTACGTAAGGCTTCAGATATGTTGCTCTGTACAAAGAGCAGCAGTGTGAAACGTTAGAGTTGCAGCGCCAATCCTCTTTCCAGCAAAGCCCGTGGGGTCGGCATTGGAAATATCGGCTGAGGAGGCGGTGAGGAGCAGCAGTCTGTCGTGGCGGAGCAAGTGGCGCGATTACGGCTGAAATGGTGAAGGGTAATTGAGAGAAGCAGTAATACCGTAAATACTGAGCATGGTGACTGCATGGATGGAGCATGGCGTGGATTCTCGTTGGCTTTGAAAAAGATCTGAAGGGATAGTACATGCGGTTTTGTTAGAGCAGCATGGTTCGGTTAGTTTTATTGTTGGATGGAGTCCATGCATGGGGAAAGTTTATGGTGGAACAGAGGGGCGCAACGGAGTAGCGAGAAGATGGGATAAGTGAGTTCATGAAGTATAAGAGAATATGTGTTAAAAACTATTTTTGCATGGGTAGGAGATGACTAGGAACGTGGAGAAGGGGGTAAAGGAATGATTTAGCAAAGAAAATGAATGGGTGCGCTGGTCCTTCGTATGGGCTCCTGGGCTTTTGCCTAAATAAAGAAAAAAAAGAATGTTAGAAAATGAATGGAGTCGTGCATTGTGCCAAAGCATTTTTCTGGGTATCGATAGGATAAGGGGAATATAAAAGTTGCTGGAAGTGGGGTTGACGAAATGTGCAAGGGGTTAGGCAGGCTAATGAAGGATTAGCAGTAGAAGGTGATTAAGGTAATGATTGGATTAATAAATTCTTAAATATAATGGTTAGTAATAATTTAGTTATAAAAATATACGTTAAATTCATAATAATTGTAACTCATTCAAGCGCAAACATAATTACATGAAACGGAACTCGTTAGGATCGCATGGACGGAAGCTATGCTGCTAAGCTGATTCAGAAAGGGGCGGAGACAATTGGATTTCCATTTAGTTTTAAATGCCCATTTAAAATTAAACAGAATAACGCGACCATCATCGACCAGAAATAAAATTGTGAGCTAACTCTCATACTTTTCTAGACTGCTATGATGTGCTAAATTCTTATATAACTATAATTCACCATTAATAATATAATTTGTGTGTTTGGATGCCATGGTTGCTTATTGTTTGCTTAATGATTGCCGACATTAGATTTATGTCGTATTTAATGTTAAATTATTATTCATATGTTATAGAATTATATTATGATCCGATATGCAGTGAAGAACAGGTTGGAGGAATCCGACCGGATTCCTCAAATAAATTATATATTACTGATTGATTCTTGTTTACCCAAATGGTTGTTATAACCTGTTTGAATCATTGATGGTTGAATGGATGTTAATCTTTGAACTTATAATCAACGATTGTTATGTTTTTAATCAATAAGCAAAACTGATTAAGTTATTGACAGCAGATGACCTAATATCCATCATTCTAAGACGTCGTTTGCCGTTAGGCGATTTGACGGAGTTCTAAGTTATAAAATATACTTTTATAACTAAATCAAAGTGTTGAATTTAGAAAAGTTATTTAAAAATAAAGGATTATAGATATATCTTTATTTATTGCCATGGTTTACAAAGAAGTTATTAATCGTCGTAATGCTTATGTCGTTGATAAGATTTAAATGAATAGAAAAGTATAATTGATGTACGTGTTAGTAAATGAGAATAATTGTTTATTTAAACAATTAAACAGTTTTTATTAAGTTAATTAATTTGATAATTAACTTAAGAAGGTGGATTAGTCAGTTAATTAATGTTTATAAATCAACATAGTCAACCATAAATAAATATTGGATATTAGATTAATTTAATCTAATAATCCTATGATCAGGCGTTAAGATTTAACAAATATTCTAAGTAGTTAATTTATCTTTAATTAACTGCGGTTTAAAGTTGTTTAATTATTTATTTTAATAGGGTATCATTATTTAATAACCTTTCTAATAATGAATTATTTAGTTAATAATGAAGTAAACTATATTTACTTCAAATTTGATAATAAAGATTATTAAAGTGATTTACTTTTTAAATGGTTTCATTTAAGAAGTAAGCAAGAGTAATAGGATTCTAAATTAGATTTAGAAAAAGGAACTAAAATAGTTTTGTAAACTAAATTGATAAAAAGTCGGAATCAAAGGGAATGCTTTGCAAATGAACTTTTGTTTAGATAAAAGAAGATGGTAAATGATTTTGGGATTAAAACCAGTTAAGCTATAATAAGTTATTAAACATGGATTTGTGTAATGATACGGTGAATGAGTTGGACAACAAATCCAAGTTATAAAGGAAGTTGTATAAAAAGAGTCTAAGCAAAGGATTAGTAAACAATTTACTTAATTAACAAATTAAGTAAAAAGAACTAGAATATAAAATGGGTATCTGAGTGAAAGAAAATGGTTCATAAAACTATATTTTAGTGAATGGAAATAGGAATAATATAGTGGGTTTTTGAATTTCAAACTTTTATTATCTTAAGATGAGAACATTGTCGATCAAGGTCTGAGAGGTAATTAGAGTACCCCAACTTGAACGGCTTCACTATTATCGAGGGATGATATCTGTTTAAAATGGTAAAGGATGTGAATTAAGAGTAATTTTAGAAGTCGGAGTTTAATAAAACCAGTTGGGTTATATAATAACTAAAATGGTGCTTGACATTGTTTTGGCCGTACGAGAATTAATAAGTGGATTTATACCATTAAGCGGATAATATATCGATAATTGCCAAAGTAAAGCTAAAAAGGGAAATTTTGAAGAATATAGAGTAATATTTCCAAGATAAAGGAAATGGAAAAGTTTTATGATACTATAACAATATTAAATCGATATAATGGCTTAAAGGAATAGTTTTTATCAAAGGGTCGGAGCTGCCAATATACTTAATGATATTATTAACATTGATGGTTAAAACACTGACTATAAATGAAATATTCTATTGGACCTTTTGACGTGTTGTTTCGAAGAGACCGGGATGGGAACTAGACCAAAAACCACTTCGAATCAACGTTGCATGTGAGACTGACTTGCAGCAGACGAAGATGGAGCAACTGAAGACCGTAGATCTTCATGAAACGGAAGAAGTACTTATAATCTCTGGGTCGCTCCCGGGGATAAATTGTGGTTCTGTCGTGATTGAAATCTAGGGATTTGCAAGGACTACATGCTACTGATCTATAGGGTGATTCCTATGATGCAGCAGGAGGTGCCTTCGGTTCATCCTGTTCCTGGATGATTTATATGGACGAGTGTCTAACAGAGTATTTCCTTAAGGGTCACGTACATTGATATTTACAAATATACCAAGTTTGGCGGAAGAGAAATTCTCTTGCTTAACACCTAGAGTGTATTTGTGGACGTCAATTAGTGATTTGACGGATCTGACGATCTGGCATTCAAAGTGAATGGTGGCCAGAAGTACTAAAAGATAAACATGACCTCAAGCCTCATCAACCGGGAAATGACAAAAATCGGGCAAGCAACATGGTTAGGTGGGTCATACCCAAGTAGGTTGTATTGTCACCAATCTAGAGAAATTCCTTATTTGTACTTCTTTCGATTTTGTATCTCTGTGGATGTGCGGTGGGCCCTTAAAACCGCTGGGTGACAATATATTCAATACACTAAAGCTAAATGAGTGGTCGGTCATGTATGGCCGGGTTGCAAGACGTTCATGTTGAATCCCAGTGTAACCCCTCTAGAGTACACTGTTTGGAAGGTGGGCCCATACCTTGGAATAGTTGGAATCCAATTCCCAATAAGCGCCATGTGGTTTTCAATTTTATATTAAATATGTAGAGCGTGAGATGCAAGCGTTCTACTGGATGATTATTTATTTGTATTATGATAGATACTATTGTAATATCACTGGATTTTGGATATATCAAAATTGTTTTGGGTTATAATAAGGTAAAAACCGTCCATTTTTATGTGTGGGCTGGTCTTACTATTATCCTTTCTTTCAAAAAGGGATTTCTAAAGTTAGACAAATTTTTTGTTGTGAATTTATCACTGAAAGTATTCCAGACCGATCTGGGAGAATTTTGTTTTAAATCAAATGTGTTCGGGTCAGACCGAGTATATTTACAGGTTCGGTACCGCTTGGAGTTCAAGAGCTGGAAGCAGGAGGCTTCACCATTAGTTATCCTGAGTTTATTTCCACTGTATCTGATATATGACGTACTCTGATGATTGGTATGTATATATAGATTCTTTTTATATAAAGATATTTGAGATATTATATTTTATTCGTTCCGCTGTGAGATTCTGGTGTTCTTCTTATTCTTCTATTGTATAATTTCTTTCTATCTACTTCTCATCCTCTAATTTCTTTCTATTAAAGATTCATAATCTTGTGCAATTTGAGTTGGACGCGAGTGGTAAAGCTCAAAGGGTACGGATTTATGGGCCTTTACATCCTCCTCTTGGGTTGGGTCGTGATCCCTCCTGGGGTCGGGTCGTGATCCCTCCTGGGATCGTGTCGTGATCCCTATTGGGGTCGGGTCGTGTTCCCTTCTTGGTTGGGTCGTGGTTCATCATTAGGACCCGAAACTCTGCAGTTTTTTCAGCAACAAATTTCACCAAACGACGGCGTTTTCAACCTTTTTAACTTTCCTACGAAATCATTAAACATACCAAACAACAATAGTAACATGTAGAATCAACCAAAAACATCAAAACAATTATTCCATATATGTTAATTTAGATCAAACATACCCAAATCCGCGACTTTTCCCCTTGACCATGTGATTTTCCCCTTAACCATATCTAATAATAAGATTGGCAAACTTAATCCAAATTAACTGAAACTTATACCAGCGAAATTAAATATGATTTTTGGAATTTTTAAATATTTTTCTAGAATTTTTAGGTGTATAATTTCGCTAAGTATCATTAGTCCCCCTAATTAGCCATAATCAGTGTATAAACATGCAAATCACCTTAGCTAATAATAAATGATAGATCTGAAACTTTTACTAATTTGGCTCGGATTCCAATGTGGTGCAGCGACTGTAACTCCAGTTTGACGTTAATCCAACTTGATTTGATGTAGATTTGATCAATTAGTGATTAGAAAGTGATTAGAGAAAGATTTAGATGATGAGGTCATGATTAGGGTTAGAGGAATGTTTGTGGTGCTAGAAAAATGAAAGGAGATGATTCTCCAACTCCTTTCAGCCCTCCAATAACCCTAATCCCGAATTGGGTTATGGGCCTAGCCGCTAATCACCCTATTAAGCCCGATTAGGCTGTTTTTCCATCTTTATATCTTATTTCAGCCATATCTCCCAAACAGTAAGTCTGTTTGATTAATGTGACCAATATATGAAATAGGAAACCATCATCCGAATCCAATGGAAGTGGTTCTAGGTCAAAACTCCTTACCAATCAAAAGTTATAGGCGAAAAAAGATTTGCTAAGGGAAAAACGGTCATTTAAAATTCGGCAAAAATCGTGAATGTGATAAATGACCCCAATAGTCATTTCCCAAAGTTACATGACCATATGACTTTGTATGTAAATAAAATAAATATTCTATGATCCTTCGATACGTGGAATGCGGGTCGTTACACTCTCCCCCCTTAAGAAATTTCGCCCTCGAAATTCCTTAACTAAGAAAACAAACAAAGCGTCATGCGTGCCTATCAACCATTTACAAACAATCAAACATACATAATAAACACAACAAGCCTGTCCTAACATGATGTTTACTAACAAGGGAATAACTATATCACGATCAAAATCTTACCAGGTAAAGAGCTCTGGATATGACTTTCTTATGCTCTCCTCAGTTTCCCAAGTACATTCATTCTCATTATCACCATACAGGACCTTAACCAGTTTCACCGTCTTCCTTCGAAGTTGCTTCGTATCATGTCAGACAATGCAAAACGGTTTGCGGTTTCCAACTACCTCGGGTTCTACCTCGATATTATCCAATTGATCCAGTGAGATAGTCATATCAGACCCGTGCACAAACTTCCTTAAATGGGAAACATGAAATACGTCGTACACTCCCGCCATCTTGTTAGGCAATCCAACTTTATATGCTAAATTTCCAACTCTTTCGAGAACTGGAATGGACCAACACACCTTGGTGTTAATTTACCTCTCCTACCAAACCGAATCACACTCTTCAACGGAGAGATCTTGACGAATACCGAGTCACCAATGGAGAATTTCAAATCTCTTCGCCTTTTATCAGCATAACTCTTCTGCCTATCTTGGACAGCCTTCATTCGCTGCTGAATAACCTTGATCTTATCTGAAGTTTCTGTTATTACATCTGGCCTAAGCATAAATTTCACACTAGTTTCCAACCAACATGATGATGAGTTGCACGGTCTTCCATACAAAGATCCATATGTTACCATATAATACTGGACTGATAACTATTATTATATGCGAACTCACTCAAGAGATCCTCTAATACACGATTCACCCTCTCTGTTTGACCATCGGTTTGGGATGCTACGCGGTACTGAGACGTAATTCTGACCCTAAAGCCTCTTGTAAGCTCTTCCAAAACCCACTAGTAAATAATGGATCTCGGTCACTCACAATACCTTTAGGTGCTCCATGAAATCTCACTACCCACTTCACAAACAGTTCCGCTAACTTAGTTGTCGTTCTATTCGACTTGACCAGTATAAACCTTGCACTTTTGGCCAATCCACCCACTATCACCCAAATACTATCATGACCCGATCTAATCCTAGGTAAACCATCGATGAAATCCATTGAGACTTGTTCCCATTTCCATTCGGGAATTTCCAATGGTTGTAACAAACCACTAGGCTTCTTTTGCTTAGCTTTAATTAACTGACAATTCATGCACTTGGATATAAACATCCCAATGTCTCTCTTCATCCCTTCCCAGTAGTTGGTCTGCTTTCATGTCTCGATACATTTTATTGCCACTGGGATGCATAATCAGTTTCAAGTGATGAGACTCTCTAACCACTTCATCCCTCAATCCATTAACATTAGGTACAACTAGTCTCCCATTCTTTCGAAGCCATCCTTCTCGATTAAGCCCATACATGTCCATCTCCTCATTGTCGATGCCCACCTTTACTTTGTAGCTGATTTCCAGTAGGTTAGGATCGTCCCTCTGACTGGAACTGATACACTCAATCAAAGTCGGTATGATCGTCAAACTTTCTAACATCTCTGAATCTAGTTCACACTTAGGTCTGAAATCATATCCCACGAAATACTCCAGTTTCTTCCATTCCAGAAACATAGTCCCCAAATTGGCATGTCTCCTATTCAATGCATCAACTACCGCATTTCCCTTCTCGGGTGTGTATGCGATATTGAAATCATATGAAGCCAAGAACTCTAACCATCTCTGTTGATAAAGATTTATATCCTTTTGAGAGAAAAGATACTTTAATGACTTACGATCGGTAAATAACTCGAATCTTTCTCCCAAGAGATAGTGTTTCCACATCTTTAACATGAACACGATCACTGCCAATTTCAAACCATGGGTAGGATATCTTTTCTCATGCGCTTTCAGTTGCCGACTAGCATAAGCTATAACCCTACCTCCTTGCATCAATACAACAACTAGTCCGGTACCACATGCATCTGTGTATACCATCTTCTCTTCGTTCCCTTTAGGAATAACTAACATTGGTGTGTACGGTAACTTCTCCTTTAGGCTCTTAAATGAATTCTCACACCTTTTGTCCCAAACAAAAGCTTGATTCTTCTTGGTCAACTGAGTTAACGACGTCGCTATCTTGGAGAAGCCTTAGATAAACTTACGATAATATCCAGCTAACCCCAAGAAACTTCTTACGTCCATTGCATTCTTGGGCGTAGCCTAATCTTGTACCGTAGCCACCTTCTCAGGATCCACGGCAATACCATTCTCTGAAACAACATGGCCTAAGAATCTCACTTCCCTCCTCCGGAAGTGACACTTAGAAAATTTTGCTTTCAATTGGTGTTTCCTTAACACCTCCATCACAGTCCTCAAATGTTCCTTGTATTCTTCCTCTGTCCTCGAGTAAGCCAAGATATAGTCCATGAGCAGAAGAACAAACTTATTTATTTTATCCCTGAAAACCCTATTCATAAGATCCACAAAATATGCGGGTGCATTGGTCAACCCGAGTGGCATGTCCAACTACTCATGGAATCCAGACGGCGTCCAAACTGCTGTTTTAGGTATATTCTCAGCTGCTACTCGGAGCCGATGAAATCCTGTTGCGAGATCCAACTGGGAAAACACTCTTGCTCCATCTAGTTGATCGAACAAATCAGCTATCCGTGGAAGAGGATAATTATTCTTCCTTGTCACATTGTTTGACTCATAGTAGTCTACACATAACCGAAGGGAACCATCGGCCTTAGTAGCAAATACAACTGGTGCTCCCCACTTGGAAACACTTCTTTGGATAAACCCCTTCTTCAAAAGATTGCCTACTTGCACTTCGAGCTCTCGTTGCTCCCTTGGTGCCATACGACGAAGAGCATCACTATAGGTCTGGCATCTTTCACTAAATCAATCTGAAACTCGATTTCTGGGTGTGGTGGAAGTCCGGTCACTTCCTCATAGATGTCCGGATACTAGCCAGCAATAGGTACATATGGTAACTCATCATGCGGGATGTCGAGGGAATTTAGATAACTAGGCATCACCCCATCACTAGGTAGGCAACCTAATACCACCCTCTTCCTGTCATTCGCTCTAATGGTCACCGAAGACTACCACCACCCGCATACCTTTGGAGCCAATCGACTCCCAAAATAATGCCAAACCTAGTAAAGCCCAAAATAAAGTAATCACAAGCAAACATACATCCATGACCCGATAAGACCAAATTACGACAAATCATACTAAGGATGGTCGAACCACCAATCGGGTTCGTCAAAAGTAGAGGTCTATCGACAATCTCAGGTTCCAACTCCAACCTATCTACTAGGTCACTAGACACGAAGGAATGGGAAGCCCCAATATCAAACAATGCCCGAATAGGAACATCATAAATAGAAAGCATACCTTGAATAACGACACACTTTCCATTCTCCGCCGTAGTTGGGCATTTGATGAAGAAGGAACAACGTTGATAGCATATGCTTTCACGGTCTGCTTCTCCTTAGGGGGTTGCGGACATTCATTCTTATAATGTCCCACTTGGTCACAGGTGAAGCACTTCTTCTCCCCTAGCTTTGCTCGACATTAACTAATATAGTGGCCCTTCTTGCCGTACCCCAAGCACTGGGCATCGTTCTTATTCTTCTTTTTTCTGACCATCCGTGGTTTGGTTCTGTTTCCTCTCATTCTGGGAATTCTTCTTGCCATCACTGCTTGCCTGCGGTTTTGGCTCCTCTGTAGATGTAACAACAACCTCAGTCTTCGTCTTAGGATAAAGGCTCTATAATCTCAGCGCCTTCCCCATAATAGATTCGAATTTCTCATCAATATGGTTTATAAGTCTTTCCCCCAAGTACCCATCTAAGCCAGTTATGAACTTCTCATTCTTCTTATCGTCAGTATCGATAAGAGATAATCCATATTTCGATATGGTATCGAATTCAACAATATATTATGTGACTTCCCTACCATTATGCTTAAGTTCCAAAAATTTCCTAAATAATTCTGATTTCTGAGCAGTTGAAATAAACTTGTCACTGAAGCGAGTCTTAAACTGATTCCAAATAACTTGATCCTTGGGAGTACCCGCTTTAATAACATTCCACCAATTCATTGCATGTCCTTGTAGCTGACGTGGTGCTAGCTTTCTCTTCATTGCATCATCGATCCCCAAATCCTCGAAAACGGGCTCACAAATATCAAGCCAATCCTGAACCTCCATAGTCGATTTCATTCCATGGAACAGCTTCACACCAAGACTAGTATAGTCCTTGCTAAGCTTGGCGAAATCAGCTCTAGGTACCTGCACTACTGCACCACCACCATTAGCAGCATTAGGAACTGCTCCCTGAGCATCTCTAATCATCTCTCGCATGAAGACAGTAAACATTGTCCTCGTATCAGGTACATACCCATTATTGGCCTCTAAACCCGCTCCCTCTTCAACTCCCAATGCAGGGTTCCTCATCGTACTCCTTGTATTTCGGCTCATCGTTCAAACTGTAAAGAGAAAATGATTAACTATCTCTTTAGTGGTGCCCGTGCAGTGCGACTTCATACTTAGATATACTAATAATTATGTATAGTTTTTGAAAATCAAAATATCACAAGTATGCGCTCTTATGTACGTATACTATCTCTCCCTGATATCTTCCCCCAGGTTAAACTACACAACCTAGGCTCTGATACCAAGTGCGACGACTGCCCCATACCATCAGACATTTCCCTGAAATGCGATGTGCCAATGTTTGACTAGCACGAGACAATCATCAATAAAGGTGGAAACGATGAATCACCAAGAACCTGTAGTATATCTCAAAGCTCATGGAATAAAATATAATAATAACATAACTTGATATAAAATATGCGAGACAATATATAAGTTGAAAATTAAACCATATCCATCAGAGTAGCGGAATCCAAAATATAGCTTATGATCCATACAATTATTACAACTTCAAAGTACTATCCCCAAAAGGAAATAAAAGAGGTACACTACTAATGCACAGAGCAGTGACCAACAACAACACAGGGAGAATATATATATAAAACATGAAAGCTTCCTGCTCATCTCCAGATAGCTACTCGTGCATAACCACCTAACCTGCCTCTAGTCTGCTCGTTTAGGAGCGCCCAGAGTAATAAGAAGAGACATAAAACTCTGGGTCAGACGAAAGTCTGTTGTGAGCGATAACAAATCTATATCACTAAGTAAAGCAATAACAGGTATACGTAATCATACCTAACCTGAATCTGCAACCAAAGAGTTAGCACAACACGATGTACAATACTCTAAGTTAAACACTAAGTGTAAAATGGAAGTGTCTGTTACATAGTGATAGCAAACATCAATCATGGCAATCATCCTCACATCTCTCACTCAGTGCGTAAAGCATACGATATCCACCGCTTTGATCACCAAATCCATTGGGGCCATGACGGGTCCATACCCTTCTGGACTCCGTACAACTATCGATATGACCATGCCATTCTAGTCTATAGTCAATAACCCTTACCCAGTCCACACTGCCCTAGCTTTGGGATAAAGGTCAACAAGTCCACACTTCGCTGCCTCTGGTTCGTCTATATGCCCACTCTCTCAATAGTGAACCAAAGTTATAGATATCAATAACTCCTTTGCACACGTCCCACAACAAAGCCCAACTCTAGAAGTTAACTTGTTGGTTTCCTTCTGGATCCTAAGTGATAACTTTCCATTTGGACTTCCTTTGCATCTCGGGTTTTGGTCAAATTGGATTTGATCTTCAGAAGAGTTCACGATCGTCGTCGCGTGGTAGAAGCTTCAAAACCGGTTTGTGGTCATCATCCCGATTCGTAGTCATCACCCCGGTTCGGGTCATGGTGCCTCATAGGGGTCGGGTTGTGGTCTTCTTCCAAGGGTCGGGTCGTGGTCCTCCTCCAAGGTCCAGGTCGTGATCCCTTCTGGGTCGGGTCGTGATCCCTTCTAGGGTCGGGTCGTGGGTCATCATCAAGACCCGAAACTCTGCAGTTTTTCCAACAAGCTAATTTCACCAAGTGACGGCGTTTTCAACCATTCTAACTTTCCTACGCAATCATAAAACATACCAAACAATAGTAGTAATATGTAGAATCAACCAAAAACATCAAAACAATGGTTTTATATGTTAATTTAGATCTAACATACCCAAACCGTGACTTTTCCTCTGAACCATGTGATTTTCCCCTTAACCTATCTAACAATAAGATTAACAAACTTAATATAAATTAACCTAAACTTATACCAACGACATAAAATATGATTTTAATTTTTTTACATATATTTTTCTAGAATTTTTAAATGTATAATTTTGCTAATTATCACTAATCACCCCCAAATTAGCTATAATTAGGTATAAACATTCAAATCACTCACCTTAGCCAATAATAAATGATAGATATGAAACTTTTACTAATTTGGCTTGGATTCCAATGTGGTGCAGCAGCTCTAACTCTAGATTGATGTTAATCCGACTTGATTTGATGTAGATTTGATCAATTAGTGATTAGAAAGTGATTAGAGAGAGATTTAGAAGTGTGACGGAAAGGAATTTCGCTCGATCCGAATCAGTCGTTAAACCGATCTAGACCGTTCGAAACCCCTGATCGTTTGAGGACAAGACAAAACAGAACGCAGACGGAAGAACATTTCATTGCTATTACAACAATTCCATCAGATACAAGAATATACAGAGTATAAATGAATAAATTACATTCGATAAATATCAGAGATTACAATAAATTACATAGCAGCGGAAAATAATACAAAAGCACAACTGAAAGTGATACACGGATACAGAGCTTTCCGAGCATCGTCCCAGCTGTAAATCAGGACCCTGTGAATATAAATCTGCAAAACCAAAACTACTAGCTTCCCGTGCGGAAAATAGGGGCACCCAGAGTTTAGGTTAAAACAATAAACTCCAGGTCAGTCATGTGACTGGTGTGAGAACTAAAACAGTTATTTAAAACTTTACTTTAAAAGAGAGTAATTCAAGGGACCACGCCGTATAACACGGAACGGGTTTCCTCCCAAGAATACCAGTGCATATCAATAAACAACGCAATGCTTTTTTGAAAAATGAAGCTATTATAAGACCCAGGTCCCATCACACAATGCAACGCAAGCCGGAGGATAGGGTTTTACCTTATAACAGCCAAACATGCTTGGTACGTTTAAAACAAATCATTGGTTACTATAATAAGTGTATACTGTCAAAACAATTTCAATCATAAATATAAATAATAGACGGCATAAGTGCCCCATCCCACTATGTCGCCATACTAGGCTCTACAAATAAAGCTTAAACACACGTATTGGAAATTGGATTTCCGTCATGAATCGAGGTAAGGGGCAAGCTCCTCTCCGCTTTCGAGACACTCTAGCAAATGTCCCAGGACTACGCACTCTGGGAAATCCTGGATCTTCAGGGCCGGTCCTCACTTACGTTAGAGGATTAGTATTCCTGAACACACGTTTCCCGGTCCTTACAGACCTAAAATCGAGGCGCCTCATCCAACAACCATAAAGGTGAAAAGTATATAAATGTCAGAGCTGGTAAGTCACTGACACCACCAAAGCTAGAAAGAAACGTCGTGCTCTCCCTGCAGTCCATATCCCGTTTTTGACTCATACCGAGGTGTGAGGCTCGCGAATTCATGTTATACACAAAGCTGCCACGTAGGCCGTGCTTTGATCATCAACCACAAGACTCTGCTTTTCAACAGAAGCCTTGATCATTGCATCTCAGCGTGCCACACAGGCAATTCATGCCATGCGATTGATATCTATCGATATATAACCTCTAAGCTCGTACGTCTCAGAGAAGGGCGTTAAGCAAAAGAATAAATTATTCGCCGCCAAACAGATATATATTTAATAGAAATCAATCAACACAGAATAAAATCCAATGTCGGACACATAATCCATTTACAAGTTCGTTCTAGGTCTGAACGAAACCGGAGGCACTTTCCTCGCATATCCATCGATCTCCAGGTACGTCTAGACGACCACCAACTATTTCCATCCTCTTGGGTGTACAGCCCAAACAGGATCGTCAGTAATCATCCAAACGATGTGAAGACTTCCGGTCTTCGACCACCGTCTTCATCTTCGACATATCGTCGAATCGGTTATTCAGAATGGGTATAAACCCGACCTTTCCGAACAACCCGCGTATATTAAAACGAATGTTACACAAACACAACATACGTCTCATTCCAATTCCACATTCTTAGGGAAAGGTTCCCATTAATTTTATCCAAGATAAATTCTTTAAAATTTATCCTTTAATCTTCCTTTGGATGTCGTTTCAAACCAAATTATGGTTTTCTAAATTAGTCGAGATTAGCGAACCATACCGAAGTAATTATTTATTTTATTTCCCAATCCCAACCTATTCATCCCATGAAGCAAAACTGGTAGTACTCCATATCTAACACCACAGTGTTGCCGGTAAAATTAATTACCATTTCACGTTCAAATCTAATTAAAGATTCAACTATCGCTTTGGAACAAAACTGGTAATACTCCATTCTCGCTCACTTTCTATATTTGATAATTTAAATTATTAATTCACATTTTAATCTAATTGCAGATTCGTTAAAACTCCTTTTACTGGGTTAAAGAACTAATGTCATTTGAAACACAGTTCACGATAAACCCAAATCACATTCTATTTATTATCGGGTTAAAGAACTAGTGTTATTTAAAACACAGTTCACGATAAACCCATGAATCAATTCTATTTAAACCCATTTCAAATCCAATTTATTTATTTAAAAATAAATGGGTTTTAATTTCAGTTCAAAACTAGTTCATTTCGATAAAAATCTATTTTTATCTTTTCAAATATGGAGTTTTTCATCCCAATTTTTCCTAAATCATTTCTTATGATTTTACACAAATTATTACTATTTTTAATAATTTTATCAAGGCCCGTACAGTCGATTTCCATCAACGGCCATCGAACTGCACTTATAGCGACCTTTTTCAAATTTGACTTGGACGTATCTCCAAATCCAACCGTTAGATTTCAAATTTCTAATATTCGTTAGAAAGCTCTTTTCGATGCGAACCCAACGGTTCCGGTTTTAGGAGAATCCGACGGTCGGATCTCCCGTAATGTCCGTTTGAAATAAATGGTCGAAATTCACGAACTGCCGCAGCGCGACGCGTTCTATTCAGGCCATTATATTATATATATATATAATATATAATATATATTTCGTCGATTACTATTTAAAATGAATTATATAAATAGTTTTAAATTCGTTTCAAAGACAATTTCAACTTCCATTTCAATTCAAATCAAAATTGAATTTTTCCTTATAAATTCGTTTTTAAAATTCATTTCTATTCAATTCAAATTTCAATTCAATTTGAATTCATTTCAATTCGTTTTCAATTTAATTCAAATCAAATTCGTTTTCTATTCAAATCAAATTCAAATCATTTTCTATTCAAATCCAATTCGTTCTCTATTCAAATCAAATTCAATTCGTTTTCTAATTAAATCAAATTCAATTCGTTTTCTAATTAAATCAAATTCAATTCGTTTCAAATTGGTTTTCTATTCGATTCAAATTTCAATTCTATTTCGTTTTCTTTTCAATTCAAATTCGTTTTCTTTTCAATTCAATTTCGTTTTCTTTTCAATTCAAATTTCGTTTTCTTTTCAATTCAAATTCGTTTTCTTTTCAATTCAAATTCGTTTTCTTTTCAATTCAAATTCGTTTTCTTTTCAATTCAAATTCGTTTTAAATTCAAAAACGAATATAATCGATATAAATATCGTTCACGTCAAAATAGCGCATCACTAATCAACACGGCTTTATATTCCACAAATGGATCTATATTTCTTTCAATACACGACTCTATATCTTTGTCAACACACGACTAATCTCAACGAATGAGTACTGTCCACGTGTGACTATTTTTGTTATTTAATATATTTTATGAAAATTAAGGTATCTATCGTTTGATATTAAATCAGACTCCAACCGTAAATTAGTAAGAGAACGATTCCCTGAATATTAACCCCGAAGGCCGAAACCAACATCAGATTAATATCCAGGAGACCACTCATCTTATCTATTTTCCAGTTAGTTTCTAATTTTATAAACGATAAAGATGTAAATTTTATTATTAAAATATTTCGTTCAACACATGACTAATCTCAACGGATGAGTACAGTCAACACATGAACCTTTATTTTATAATATTCTTTATTTTCTAAATTGGAATGAGGCCCAATCAATTACCATATAAAGTTAATTATACGGATTCCATAAAACACATGTATATAATAGCAACGATAAATAATCAACCATCATCCAAAGTGCACTACACTGTATAAGCATCAAATATAGATATCTAACGCTTATAACAGCCTGTCAATCAATCGATCGACATACAACTAATTATTGGGATTAGTGTATATCATCTATTATCCCAATACCCATGTGGGGTTTCAAATCAACAAACACAGATTTTATTTGGTGCAGTTGGGAGATGTGTAAAATTTATCGTCCCAATCAACGTCCTTCAAATAGGTGTACATAAACATGCCGTCCGGTTTGTAAATGAATATTTATTTATTCACATTCACGTTAAAAATTATATTTTTAACGATAAAATATTTTATTTTAACACATGAATTTTTATTCAGTTCATTTACAAAATAAAAATGATATTTTTATTTTTCTAACTTATTTTAGAAAATTTCGGCGGCATAACGGCACGATACTAGAAACGGGACAAAGCCTTATCCCCGGTCTAGTGAAGGCCCACGCCATTCACACATCAATCAAATCCATTCCATTTCACCAAACAATTCAATTCAGACCAAATAATCTAACCAACTACACAACCAAACAATTAAACAAACAAGCCATCCATGGTCTGTGGATGATGGGTGTCGGGTGCTACTAAACACCGTCTGCATCCTAGTATATATATATATATATAACTAGAAAAGAAATTGAAGAGTGAGAAGTTCTCACCGATAGCTATCCCAACTCCATGACACTTCATTTATCGAAATCTTCGTCGTTCTCGCCTTTTTGTCACCTTCGTTGCCCGTAGCCACTACATATATAAAAATCGCATTTTTACTTTGTTATTCAATATATAAAAATCGAATTTTTACTTTGTTATACAATATATAAAAATCGAATTTTTACTTCGCTATTCAATATATAAAAATCAAATTTTTACTTCGTTATTCAATATATAAAAATCAAATTTTTACTTCGTTATTCAATATATAAAAATCGAATTTTTACTTCGCTATTCAATATATAAAAATTGAATTTTTACTATGCTATTCAATATATAAAAATCGAATTTTTACTTCGCTATTCAATATATAAAAATCGAATTTTTACTATGCTATTCAATATATAAAAATCGAATTTTTACTTCGCTATTATATAGATAAAAATTATATTTTAGCATGCTATTCTCTATATAAAGTTTTCCGCCTTTTCAAAAATAAATCTTTCACCTTTTCTAAAATAAAGATTTCGTCTTTTCTAAAATAAAGATTTCGTTTTTCTTCCTTTAAAAATCTAATCTCTTATATAGTAAAAATCATAGCTTTCCATCACAAAAAATAAAACTGATTTAACTAACTTCATTGAATAAAATAAATTAAAACAATATATAAACTTACTTTCTTCTTGGTCAGAGGAGGAGAAGGAGGGCTTCTCAGTCGAAGAAGAAGAAGAATAGGAGGCGGCGCAGGAGGGTGCGGTGGGCTGTGGGGGTTCGGTGGCGATTTGGTCCGGGGGGGGGGGGGGGGTGGCTGCGTCGGTTTCTTCGATGGGGGGAGCTCGGGGTTTTGGATCGCGGTGGCTCCACGAGGAAGGAGGAGGAAGAAGGAGGAAGATGGAGGGGGGCGTGGCAGCGTCGCTGGGGGGGGGGGGATGCGGTGGCGGCGACGGCTCACCCCCCCCCCCCCCCCCCCGTCGCCCTTTTTTTTCTTTTCTCTTTTTTATTTTTATTTTAATTACTGAATCGATTTTTATAAAAGGGGGGGGGCTGGTCAACGTGAGGAAAGGAGGGAGTTTTTTCTTTTTTTTTTAATTTATTTCCCACCAAAAAGCAACTTTTATTTTTGAACTCGAAACGAGGCCCATCGCCTGTCGTCCATAGCTAATTACCCCCATTCCGAACACAATGAGATACGTATCGCAGGCTGATTCAATCGTTTCGATCAGTTTCCGTTAAAATCAACATATAACTCTATATATTGATTTTGAACGCGCATTTCAATTTACCGGGGACACATACTATCTCTAAAAATTCCATAAAAATATTTTCTAGCTTCGTATTGATGATACGGTTCTAACAAAACTAATTTCGTCGAATTCCGAGACCATTGGAAAAATGGCCATTTTTCAGTCGATTAAAATCAACTAAAATTGGTCAAATGCGTTTTCCTTTGCCACACTCACATATTGATTCGAAAAATTATGAAATTTCGAATCTAGCAATAATTTGACATCACAGACCCAACAAAAGTGGTTTTGTCGAAATCCGAGGTCGTTTGCAAAATTCCCCTTTTCAAGGGCCTGAATTCCATAGCGACTATTCAGAATTTTCAACTGGACATATCTTTTGATTCCCGCTATGAAATTTCGATTTTTCGGATTCGTTGGAAAGATATCATCAATTAGATCCTATTGTTTTTGGTTTCTCTAAAATCCGGATTGTTTTGCACCCGATACATTCAATTGAAGTTTGAAATCGAATTATCGAACTACCGCGCCATTTTCAATTCTATTTATAATTATATATATAATTATTATATTCTAATGACGACGTATATAATATATACGTCCGAATTATATTCAGAATAAATTTCTCGTTGATATTATTTAAAATAATTCATTTTAAATAATCAAAATTCGCTAAAATCGCCAAAATAAAAATTTTAAACTGGCTCAGATTTTCGGGTTGTTACAATCTCCCCCACTTAAAACTTTTCGTCCCCGAAAAGGAACGAGGTCGAAAGTGGTTTGATTAATCAACTCTACGTTCGATCTGGCTTCCATTCTCCAACTTTTCAGTTTCTGAGAATTTTCAAAATTTCAAAAATTTGGCTAACACCCGGAATTTTTGAAAAATTTCGCCATAACCTCCCCTGCACCGGGAGCCCCGGGAAAATCCCGAAATTGTCATATAGGCCTTTTGATCTCAAAAAGAAAAAGAAAAAGCCAAGCGGCTAGCCAATCGACTTATAAAATCATCATCACCCAAACAAAACAGTAAATTATAGTAAACATGTGCCTATTTGTCGGGCAAACAAATTTTATTCTTCGGCTCTAGCCTCCTTGCCATGACCTGTTCAGTGTAAGTACATGTATATGCAAGCAAATGCGACCAATTTTCAATACAATTCAATATTTGGTTCAATTAGGCATAATGGTTCAAAATTATCAAACAAATAAACAAACAACACAAACAGCAATCAATTAGTGGATTAGAGTTTCAAATTCGTAATTTTGATATATATACAAAAATCATGTTTTTGATGCCAATTCACAACAATGTATTCTAGCTATATTAGTTTTGGTTCTCACACCAGTCTAATGGAAATATATAGATATCACACCTTCGAAACACGAAAATAATTACTGATGATGACGCGTCAATCATCAGAATCAGGTCCGTGCGACTAGAGTGTGATTTTATATCTATCCAGTATATTAAAACTTCGAATATACATTCATGACGCGTATATGCAAAACCTTTATATAATGGATTGTCCAAATTCAAAATAAATAAATATTCAAATACGTTTAAAACGATTCAAATTTTAAAACAAAATTGTTTTCATTTGAAAAATATACTCTTCACACCCGTTCTAGGATACTACTGATCCTATCTCTAACGAATCATTCTAATTGGATATTACTAATCCAATATCTGATGAATTCTTTCGTATGGTTCTAATGTGTCTTGTTCTCGAGCTCTGTAAACCAAAGCTCTGATACCAAATGTGACGGCAAATAATTTCGCTCGATCCGAATCAGTCGTTAAACCGATCTAGACCGTTCGAAACCCCTGATCGTTTGAGGACAAGACAAAACAGAACGCAGACGGAAGAACATTTCATTGCTATTACAACAATTCCATCAGATACAAGAATATACAGAATATAAATGAATAAATTACATTCGATAAATATCAGAGATTACAATAAATTACATAGCAGCGGAAAATAATACAAAAGCACAACTGAAAGTGATACACGGATACAGAGCTTTCCGAGCATCTCCCAGCTGTAAATCAGGACCCTGTGAATATAAATCTGCAAAACCAAAACTACTAGCTGCCCATGCGGAAAATAGGGGCACCCAGAGTTTAGGTTAAAACAATAAACTCCAGGTCAGTCATGTGACTAGTGTGAGAACTAAAACAGTTATTTAAAATTTTACTTTAAAAGAGAGTAATTCAAGGGACCACGCCGTATAACACGGAACGAGTTTCCTCCCAAGAATACCAGTGCATATCAATAAACAACGCAATGCTTTTTCGAAAATGAAGCTATTATAAAACCCAGGTCCCATCACACAATGCAACGCAAGCCGGAGGATAGGGTTTTACCTTATAACAGCCAAACATGCTTGGTACGTTTAAAACAAATCATTTGATACTATAATAAGTGTATAGTGTCAAAACAATTTCAATCATAAATATAAATCATAGACGGCATAAGTGCCCCCATCCCACTATGTCGCCATACTAGGCTCTACAAATAAAGCCGAAATACACGTATTGGAAATTGGATTTCCGTCATGAATCGAGGCAAGGGGCAAGCTCCTCTCCGCTTTCGAGACACTCTAGCAAATGTCCCAGGACTACGCACTCTGGGCAATCCTGGATCTTTAGGGCCAGTCCTCACTTACGTTAAAGGATTAGTATTCCTGAACACACGTTTCCTGGTCCTTACAGACCTAAAATCGAGGTGCCTCATCCAACAACCACAAAGGTGAAAAGTATATAAATGTCAGGGCTGGTAAGTCACTGACACCACCAAAGCTAGAAAGAAACGTCGTGCTCTCCCTGCAGTCTGTATCCCGTTTTTGACTCATACCGAGGTGTGAGGCTTGCGAATTCACGTTATACACAAAGCTGCCACGTGTGCTGTGCTTTGATCATCAACCACAAGACTCTGCTTTTCAACAGAAGCCTTGATCATTGCATCTCAACGTGCCACACAGGCAATTCATGTCATGCGATTGATATCTATCGATATATAACCTCTAAGCTCGTACGTCTCAGAGAAGGGCGTTAAGCAAAAGAATAAATTCTTCGCCGCCAAACAGATATATATTTAACAGAAATCAATCAACACAGAATAAAATCCAATGTCGGACACACAATCCATTTACAAATTCGTTCTGGGTCTGAACGAAACCGGAGGCACTTTCCTCGCATATCCATCGATCTCCAGGTACGTCTAGACGACCACCAACTATTTCCATCCTCTTGGGTCTACAGCCCAATCAGGATCGTCAATAATCATCCAAACGATGTGAAGACTTCCGGTCTTCGACCACCGTCTTCATTTTCGACATATCGTCGAATCAGGGTTATTCAGAATGGGTATAAACCCGGCCTTTCCGAACAACCCGCGTATATTAAAACGAATGTTACACAAACACAACATACGCCTCATTCCAATTCCACATTCTTAGGGAAAGGTTCCCATTAATTTTATCCAAGATAAATTCTTTAAAATTTATCCTTTAATCTTCCTTTGGATGTCGTTTCAAACCAAATTATGGTTTTCTAAATTAGTCGAGATTAGCGAACCATACCGAAGTAATTATTTATTTTATTTCCCAATCCCAACCTATTCATCCCATGAAGCAAAACTGGTAGTACTCCATATCTAACACCACAGTGTTGCCGGTAAAATTAATTACCATTTCACGTTCAAATCTAATTAAAGATTTAACTATCGCTTTGGAGCAAAACTGGTAATACTCCATTCTCGCTCACTTTCTATATTTTATAATTTAAATTATCAATTCACATTTCAATCTAATTGCAGATTCGTTAAAACTCCTTTTACTGGGTTAAAGAACTAATGTCATTTGAAACACAGTTCACGATAAACCCAAATCACATTCTATTTATTATCGGGTTAAAGAACTAGTGTTATTTAAAACACAGTTCACGATAAACCCATGAATCAATTCTATTTAAACCCATTTCAAATCCAATTTATTTATTTAAAAATAAATGGGTTTTAATTTCAGTTCAAAACTAGTTCATTTCGATAAAAATCTATTTTTATCTTTTCAAATATGGAGTTTTTCATCCCAATTTTTCCTAAATCATTTCTTATGATTTTACACAAATTATTACTATTTTTAATAATTTTATCAAGGCCCGTACAGCCGATTTCCACCAACGGCCATCGAACTGCACTTATAGCGACCTTTTTCAAATTTAACATGGACGTATCTCCAAATCCAACCGTTAGATTTCAAATTTCTAATATTCGTTAGAAAGCTCTTTTCGATGCGAACCCAATGGTTCCAGTTTTAGGAGAATCCGACGGTCGGATCTCCCGTAATGTCCGTTTGAAATAAATGGTCGAAATTCACGAACTACTGCAGCGCGGCGCGTTCTATTCAGGCCATTATATTATATATATATATAATATATTTCGTCGATTACTATTTAAAATGAATTATATAAATAGTTTTAAATTCGTTTCAAAGACAATTTCAACTTCCATTTCAATTCAAATCAAAATTGAATTTTTCCTTATAAATTCGTTTTTAAAATTCATTTCTATTCAATTCAAATTTCAATTCAAGTTGAATTCATTTCAATTCGTTTTCAATTTAATTCAAATCAAATTCGTTTTCTATTCAAATTCAATTCATTTTCTATTCAAATCCAATTCGTTCTCTATTCAAATCAAATTCAATTCGTTTTCTAATTAAATCAAATTCAATTCGTTTTCTAATTAAATCAAATTCAATTCGTTTCAAATTGGTTTTCTATTCAATTCAAATTTCAATTCAATTTCGTTTTCTTTTCAATTCAAATTCGTTTTCTTTTCAATTCAAATTCGTTTTCTTTTCAATTCAAATTCGTTTTCTTTCCAATTCAAATTCGTTTTCTTTTCAATTCAAATTCGTTTTCTTTTCAATTCAAATTCGTTTTCTTTTCAATTCAAATTCGTTTTCTTTTCAATTCAAATTCGTTTTAAATTCAAAAACGAATATAATCGATATAAATATCGTTCACGTCAAAATAGCGCATCACTAATCAACACGGCTCTATATTCCACAAATGGATCTATATTTCTTTCAATACACGACTCTATATCTTTGTCAACACACGACTAATCTCAACGATTGAGTACTGTCCACGTGTGACTATTTTTGTTATTTAATATATTTTATGAAAATTAAGGTATCTATCGTTAGATATTAAATCAAACTCCAACCGTAAATTAGTAAGAGAACGATTCCCTGAATATTAACCCCGAAGGCCGAAACCAACATCAGATTAATATCCAGGAGACCACTCATCTTATCTATTTTCCAGTTAGTTTCTAATTTTATATATGATAAAGATGTAAATTTTATTATTAAAATATTTCGTTCAACACATGACTAATCTCAACGGATGAGTACAGTCAACACATGAACCTTTATTTTATAATATTCTTTATTTTCTAAATTGGAATGAGGCCCAATCAATTACCATATAAAGTTAATTATACGAATTCCATACAACACATGTATATAATAGCAACGATAAATAATCAACCATCATCCAAAGTGCACTACACTGTATAAGCATCAAATATAGATATCTAACGCTTATAACAGCCTGTCTATCAATCGATCGACATACAACTAATTATTGGGATTAGTGTATATCATCTATTATCCCAATACCCATGTGGGGTTTCAAATCAACAAACACAGATTTTATTTGGTGCAGTTGGGCGATGTGTAAAATTTATCGTCCCAATCAATGTCCTTCAAATAGGTGTACATAAACAAACCGTCCGGTTTGTAAATGAATATTTATTTATTCACATTCACGTTAAAAATTATATTTTAACGATAAAATATTTTATTCTAACACATGAATTTTTATTCAGTTCATTTACAAAATAAAAATGATATTTTTATTTTTCTTACTTATTTTAGAAAATTTCGGCGGCATAACGGCACGATACTAGAAACGGGACAAGGCCTAGCCTTATCCCCGGTCTAGTGAAGGCCCACGCTATTCACACATCAATCAAATTCATTCCATTTCACCAAACAATTCAATTCAGACCAAATAATCTAACCAACTACACAACCAAACAATTAAACAAACAAGCCATCCATGGTCTGTGGATGACGGGTGTCGGGTGCTACTAAACACCGTCTGCATCCTAGTATATATATATATATAACTAGAAAAGAAATTGAAGAGTGAGAAGTTCTCACCGATAGCTATCCCAACTCCACGACACTTCATTTGTCGAAATCTTCGTCGTTCTCGCCTTTTTGTCACCTTCGTTGCCCGTAGCCACTACATATATAAAAATCGCATTTTTACTTCGCTATTCAATATATAAAAATCGAATTTTTACTTCGTTATTCAATATATAAAAATCGAATTTTTACTTCGCTATTCAATATATAAAAATCGAATTTTTACTTCGTTATTCAATATATAAAAGTCGAATTTTTACTTCGTTATTCAATATATAAAAATCGAATTTTTACTTCGCTATTCAATATATAAAAATCGAATTTTTACTATGCTATTCAATATATAAAAATCGAATTTTTACTTCGCTATACAATATATAAAAATCGATTTTTTACTATGCTATTCACTATATAAAAATCAAATTTTTACTTCGCTATTATATAGATAAAAATTATATTTTATCATGCTATTCTCTATATAAAGTTTTCCGCCTTTTCAAAAATAAATCTTTCACCTTTTCTAAAATAAAGATTTCGTCTTTTCTAAAATAAAGATTTCGTTTTTCTTCCTTTAAAAATCTAATCTCTTATATAGTAAAAATCATAACTTTCCATCACAAAAAATAAAACTAATTTAACTAACTTCATTGAATAAAATAAATTAAAACAATATATAAACTCACTTTGTTCTTGGTCAGAGGAGGAGAAGGAGGGCTTCTCAGTCGAAGAAGAAGAAGAATAGGAGGCGACGCATGAGGGTGCGGTGGGTTGTGGGGGTTCGGTGGCGATTTGGTCAGAGGGGGGGGGGGGGTGGCTGCGTCGGTTTCTTCGATGTGGGGAGCTCGGGGTTTTGGATCGCGGTGGCTCCACGAGGAAGGAGGAGGAAGAAGGAAGATGAAGGGGGGCGCGGCAGCGTCGCTGAGGGGGGGGGGGGGGGGCGATGCGGCGGCTCACCCCCCGTCGCCCTTTTTTTTCTTTTCTCTTTTTTTTTCTTTTTATTACTGAATCGATTTTTATAAAAGGGGGGGGGGGGCTGGTCAACGTGAGGAAAGGAGGGAGTTTTTTTTTCTTTTTTTTTATTTCCCACCAAAAAGCAACTGTTATTTTTGAACTTGAAACGAGGCCCACCGCCTGTCGTCCATAGCTAATTACACCCATTCCGAACACAATGGGATATGTATCGCAGGCTGATTCGATCGTTTCGATCAGTTTCCGTTAAAATCAACATATAACTCTATATATTGATTTTGAACGCGCATTTCAATTTACCGGGGTCACATACTATCTCTAAAAATTCCATAAAAATATTTTCTAGCTTCGTATTGATGATACGGTTCTAACAAAACTAATTTTGTCGAATTCCGAGACCGTTGGAAAAATGGCCATTTTCCAGTCGATTAAAATAAACTGAAACTGGTCAAATGCGTTTTCCTTTGCCACACTCACATATTGATTCAAAAAATTATGAAATTTGGAATCTAGCAATAATTTGACATCACGGACCCAACAAAAGTGGTTTCGTCGAAATCCGAGGTCGTTTGCAAAATTCCCCTTTTCAAGGGCTTGAATTCCATTGCGACTATTCAGAATTTTCAACTGGACGTATCTTTTGATTTCCGCTATGAAATTTCGATTTTTCGGATTCATTGGAAAGATATCATCAATTAGATCCTATTGTTTTTGGTTTCACTAAAATCCGGATTGTTTTGCACCCGGTACATTCAATTGAAGTTTGAAATCGAATTATCGAACTACCGCGCCATTTTCAATTCTATTTATAATTATATATATAATTATTATATTCTAACGACGACGTATATAATATATACATCCGAATTATATTCAGAATAAATTTCTCGTTGATATTATGTAAAATAATTCATTTTAAATAATCAAAATTCGCTAAAATCGCCAAAATAAAAATTTTAAACTGGCTCAGATTTTCGGGTTGTTACAAGAAGATGAAGGCCATGATTTGGGTTAGAGGAATGTTTGTGGTGGCTAGAAAAATGAAAGGAGATGATTCTCCAACTCCTTTCAGCCCTCCCATAACCCTAATCCTGAAATGGGTTATGGGCCTAGCTGCTAATTACCCTATTAAGCTCGAATAGGCTGTTTTTCCATCTTCAAATCTTATTTCAGCTATATCTCCCAAATGATAAGTCCCTTTGATTAGTGTGACCACTCTGCGGAATGGGAAACCATCATCCGAATCCAATGGACGTGGTTTGAGGTCAAAACTTCTTACCATTCAAAAGTTATAGGCGAAAAAAGATTTGTCCGAGGCAAAATGGTCATTTAAAATTCGGAAAAAATCGTAAATGTGGGAAATTACTCCAATAGTCGATTCCCAAAGTTACACGACCATATGACTTTGTATGTAAATAAATAAATATTCTACGGTCCTCCGATATGTAGAATACGAGCCGTTATAATGCATGTCGAAGCAAGAAATAAGTGGCGTAGTATTGAAGATAAATGGAAGAAGCAATCCTAACGTTGTCCTGGTTGTAGACATCTATGTTGGAAATAATTTGCTATAGGTTCTCAAGAGCTAATAGGTCCATCTACACGGAGATGTGGGCAGCTTAAGTGCTAGAAATAATTGACCGTAAATGGGGTGGCATGTTCTAATGATGATTGTAAGAGCAGATTGTGGTTAGCATACGAGGCATTAGACTATAACATACATGCATGGTATAAGAGTATTAAAAGGACAGAGGTCCGATAGCTCAATCATAGGGTAAAATAACAAATAATCCTTCAGCCGAATTTTAATTTTAAAGTAAGAATTTTAGTGCAAATAATCAACTTAAGAAAAGCATGAACACAAACCCTTTGTAACACTTAGACTAGCTTCAGAGACTATTATCTCTTGGCTTTTCCCTTTTTAGTAGTCACTTTTCATTCACTAGTCTTTTATGTCTTATCTATTCTCTTTTCCATTTTCTCTCAATAGCCTCACACGGCAGTGGTTGATTTTGAATTGCTTGGAGAACAGTTTGAGAGCTCCATCTTCTTCATGTATTTTATTTCGTCTCTATCTTCTAATTTGGTTTAGTTATATTTTTGATTTGTTGGGGATATTTTCGATGTACTCTGATGTTAGTTTTCTATGGGACTGAGATGTAAACGTTTGAGATTTTGATGTTTTGAAATAATGGTTTTTATGCAATTCATGTTATACTATTTCCGCTGTAAATTGTTCTCATGTCTTGAGATCTTAGTCTCTAATTGTTTTTAGTTATACCTAGATGATCTACATTTTTTGACATGACTTTATATGAGTATATCAATGAGTGTGGTTTGTCATAATATACTAATTATGTAAAGTAAAAAGTATATAGAAACATGATGTGACGCATATCATAATTAGATTCTCTTTTATTTTAAATTTTAAGTTTAGAAAATATTATGTACTTAAGGGTACTAAATGTAGATTCTTTTTTTAATTTAAGTAAAAAATATTAAGTACTTAGGGGTACAAAATGGAATAACTATGCTTAAAGGAAGAAAGAAACATATGTGCAAGAGTTAGAATGTATCAGTTAAGGAAATGATGATGTGTTATGTGTTTAAGGAGGGTAAGAATACGTAAGGGTAGTTTAGTAATTTCATTTTTTTATTTCATATAAAACTTATTTTCCATTCTTCCTTTCCATTTCTCATTTTTTCATTTCTATAATTTTTTTCTTTCCATATCTCCTTAAATCACTTTAATGGCTTCCATGAATTTTCTAAATATTTTAAAAATCATTCTATTTCACTTAAAATCTTCTAAAGAACTTGTTTTAGGCTTCCTTTTCCAATTCTAAGCACCCCCCTTTCATAAACAAGCCTTCATCACCCTGATTCAACTAAGGTCATGTCCAAGGTTCATATTGTCGAACAAAAATGGTGCATGGCTAAGGCCATTTGTGGCTTTATGGCCTTAAAAATCCATTTTTTAAATGATTCTTTAGTATTTAAAGCCTTTAATGTGTTTTAATGAAGTTGCTTTGGTTTCAATAATTTTAAAGTGAGTAAAACTCACTTTTATTTTAAAACTTTATAACTTCATGGTTTGGTTGTGTTATATGAATTGACTGTGCAAATTTGTATCTTGTTTGGCTTGATTATCGTGTGTTATATGGAGTTGAATTGTATATGGAAGCTTAAATAATGTGCTTTGGTTCAAATATGAGACATTCCTTATGTTTATGATGTGATGTGGAAGTTAAAGTTAATTTTTGGTTATGTAGTTGTGGTTGCTAAAGATTAGCATCTTAAGTGATTAAAGGGACATTAGATCTTTTGGTTTAAAAATTAAGCGAATTTGGTTTTTAAAAACAAATCTTTTCAAGTCTTAAATTCCTTTTTTTTAAACACTTGATCATGATTTGAAATTTTAAGTTTTTATTCGTTAAAAGTTTTCTGGTGTAGAATTAGAAATGAGTTTTCAAGTTATGATCCATATAGCGACAGTTGCTAGCTTTGCGGCAGAACCACGATTTTTGCAAATATAAGTTTTTATACTAAAAAATGCTTTAAAAGTGATTTTAAACTTAATAAGGATAATTTAGAAAGATTAAACAAGGATTTATTAATTATGCGTTAATTACATTTGCTAATATATTATTATTATGTATTGAAACAATGGTTATAAATTTTAATTAAGGTTGCTAGTACTTAATTATAAATTAACAAATTAATTTATACTTAAGTTTTAATTACGGAGGTTAATTATAATTTGTATAATTAACAAAATTAATTATTATTTAATTACTTTACTTAAGTATTAATTATGATTAATTATTTTATTCAGATTAAATTTAATTAATCATTTTTTAGAAGTGTTTAGATATTTAATTAATTGTTAGTTAAATTAAGATTAATTTAAGAACTTAATTAAGATTTATTCAATTATTAATTGAGGCTTAAATTATTATTAATTAAGGATTAACTTGAGTTTTAATTATTTATTTAAAGATTAATAATTATCTAGTTAATTTTTAAAAATTAAATAAATGTTTAATTATTCATTTAAAGGTTAATAATTATTATTTAATTATTTGAAAATTAAGCTGAGTTCAAATTATTGATTAAATAATTAGTTATCATTTGAAGGTTTACTAATTATTTAATAAAGATTTTACGTTATTTAATTTTCGGGCAAAAGATTTAAGTTTGAATTTCATATTTTCTAATGATGTTTTAATCCAAGGGATCTCTTTGTCGATAACTTTTAAGCAACCTCGTTGCTTAAGAACTAAATGGCATTATATAAGTAGAACTAAAAACTTTCTACTTTATAGCAACTTGACTTAATTATAAGGACTATTGTTGGTAGAATGAAACCATATTCTGCTAGTTAAACTTAGTTGATTATGGTCAATTATGTAGCAGGGAAAATCACCCTCCTGTTACTAAACTATTATGGATATGTTTAGTTACTATTAACATGTTATCTTTGGACTGATACATGTGGACATCTATTTATGGAAAACTATGCTCAAGTTTAATTTAGTAACTGATATTATTGGACATGTATTAAACAGAACAAAAAAACCATTCTGGTTTTATATTAACTCGGACGTATGTATAGTAGAACAAATCCTTGTCTGCTATTATCACTTGAATTTTCTTTATAATTTTATTATCACTGGCTGATCCTTTTTACATATTTGTCTATTATGTAAATTCTTGGTTATACCTTGAATAGTTACACTAATTGAGGACTAATGGGAATTTCTAAGTCTCTTCTTTAAACAAGATAAGTAAACAAATTTTCATTAAATAAGTTAGAATACTAAATACTATTTACAATGTTATTTCAACTCATCCATGTTTGAGTACAATTTTATAAAAGATTTTTAGATAAATTATTAATTAAAGCTAAAAATATTTTTACTTGATTTTTTATATTAATAAAGGTTTGAATTTTATTAAATTATTCACAGAACCTTGATTATAGGTTGATAAGGAGTGCTTATTTTTAAGTTAACTTGAGATCATAAAATTTCATTTATTCCAAAGGTAAAAGCATTGACAAGTCAAGTTTTGAAAGATATATAAAATACCATAACTTGGACCACTTCACTGTCATTCGAGGAATAGTATTAGTTTGAAATCGAGAGTTGATGATTAAAATTTAATACTATTTATATACATGATTTGGATATTAATAAACAAAATTATAAATGGTTCGATATTCATTAAATAGTTTTATGAATAAACTTGAAAATCTATAATGAAATCTTTTTAATGGATTGGGATTACAAGTACTAAAGATTCCATAAATAAAAGAGACTTCTCTAAATGGATTTACGAGATAAATTTATTGAAAGAATTTAATATTGGGATCCCCTTCATTGGTCTTCTCAATTATGGTGGTGTCGGACTTATGTTCCATGTTTAACACCTAAGTAATAATGTTTAGGGTCATTCTTATCTCTGATCTAAATAATAGTTCTTTTAATCCTTTTTTAATGTGATTTTGAAATAAGAAACCTTTCGAAGTGTTTTGCAAATATACTTACACCAAAGAGATAGTTATATAAATAGTCTAAAAAGTTATTTTAAATGAGATTTAATAAATAAATGATTTATTTAAGTGAGGCTTAATGATCTCCATGGGTAAATAAATATATAGGTTATTAGGTGTTTATTTATTTATTTGACATCTAAATAATCGACTATCAAATCTTGACTAAATCTAACTCTAGAAATATCCAAGAGAAACATGTGATTTATATGGCACAGTCATCCCCAATGATGTTGTATTATGTGTGTAAATCTTGTTTTGTTCCCTTAGGACAAATAATAAGGAAACTCATATACTAAATGGTTAGAAGGTGAACTCTGCTCTTATGTATTGTTTTTATTTATATAAGAACAGGGATCGAGTTTACTGTAAACTATCGATTGTGGTTTCAGAGAGATCAGGACTAAATCTAGTTATCAAAAAACCTCTTTGATCCGATTGAAGCATTTTGAATTAGAGACACCTTAAAGATAATTGAATATGGAGTTATTAAATTTTTTTAGACCCAAAATGAACTTGCATGGATAAATGTTGACACTGTATTTCTACTGGAGGGCAATGTTAGAATTCTATGTAGATGTAACAACCCACCCGGAATGGGCCTAACTCCCAACCCAGAAAAGGCCCATCGGAACGTAGAGACATTCTAAACGAGTCATTGGTTCCTATGAGAAGCAAATAAATAGAACCAACTAAAAATTAAACTAGAAATCTCACAACGGATGGGACAAAAAATAATATCTGAAAATAGATGTACCATTAAATAAAAACCACAATACTGTCAATTACATCAAGTCTTAAATGTCATATAACGGTATATCAACAATAATTTCCCACCATAAAAGAATTGCCAAAAATAACGATGATGATAATAATAATCTATAAATCTCCTTCGCCATGCTCTAGTCTTCATGACTTCATCCATCAAGAGTTCCCACCTACTAACCTGTTTTTGTTAAGATGAGGGAGGTCGAAAAAACAAGTTCTGGTGAGTGAAATTCACATATGTATAAGGGATGTCTATTTCCTATACTTGGTAGTATTAATCTATCTGGTTATGTCTAAGTGAATTCAACACACAATCATATACAAAAATTAAGTTGGTGGGCTACCCTACAGTCACTTAAGGCCATCCTAAATATATAAGGGTGGACTTCTTCGATCACGTGATACCCTTTGAGGTGGACTACCATTTGGTTACCTAAGGCCAACCTAAATATGTAAGGGTGTATTTCTCCTATGATTACTTAAAACCCTATGGCGGACCCTAGTCACTTAAGATTTAATTTTTAATTGCCAATTCATTAAATATACTCTCAATGTAAATCGAGAGATAGTAAACAATCACTTATTACCTCAAGATGGTGGATACTACCCATCATTTGTGACCTTCCCCTGTCGTACCCCTATGTTACTATTAAGCTATTATTACTAGTGAACTCCTAGCCACTTAATACTTCCCTTAGATAGTGGTTCCCTTTAAAAAGTCCCTTAACATGATTGGTAGAACTCTTAGTATCTCATCCCTAGGTTAACTATCAAATACCCTCAAAAGAAGCAGACAACATTCGAAGAATAACCTCACTCGTTCGTAATCATTTAAGACCATTTAATACCTTATGATTGTTAGAGAAAGGAAGACCCAATAACCACGTATAGTCTAATAAGGGCGGTTTCCAAGACTTTATCCAGAACCCAGGAGGGAACCTTGGGAATAGACTTAGTCCTAACTACTTATTACCCACATAAGATAGGTCATCCAGTTAATACCTTCTTCAGGCGTGCCTACTTCATACACACGCGCGCGCGCACACACACACACACACACACACACACACATATATATATATATATATATATACACGCTAGACATCTCAGAATAAACCAGCTACTTGTAGATGTTGGATTTAATGAGCGGTTCTGGACAGGCTTCTGCTACAAGTTGGGCTTAACCTCGCGTCTTTGTGTATTTATTATAATGGCCCATGGCACTTAAACCTCTCACATTAACCTGAATTCTTATAGATGCTAGATATGTTGATCAGTTCCCAGAAAGCTCATACTATAAGTATGGGTTAAACTCATGTTTATTTGTCATTAATACTAATAAAAGTCATTAATACTCATACACATTCAAATTTCCTATTGCAGACATTTTAAATTCGAATTCCAAATTAAACGTATATAGTACGCATTTATAGTACGTCAATTACACTACAAATAGTAATAAGTAAAATGTAATAGAAGCACACATAAAGGAACTTACTAAAGCATAGAAATGTCAATCCTAACCATAAGATTAAGGTTTATAAGTTTATTTCCACAATTCCATCATAACATACAATGTTTATTCATATTCAAATCAATAATAGGGAAACAACAAACAAAAATAAAATAACTTGTAACCTAGTTTATAAAGACTAATTCAATTATAAAAGAAAAGAAAAGGTGTAATATGCATAATATGTATAATCACCTTTGGTCCTGCTTTACATTTCATATGATTTTATACGAAAACTTATGACTTTGGTAACATGTGTTTTAATACACTCAAACTATCTATTTCAGATAAATAAATGCTTAAACCTATTCAAGTTACAATACCTAAATCTAACGTTTTTGCACATATATGATTTGCAATTAAACATAAACTAAATCAGTCCATTATCAAGACTGTACAACACCCAAAAATCCCAACTTTTATTACATTCATAATCAAAACCTAACATATTCACATGATTGACCATTTCCGCAATTTATAAGGAATTTGGGGATTTGTTTGTATTTTGTTTTCGTGCAAATCCACATCCCTTTAGGTATAACAATCCAAATCTACAGTCTCAAAGTATTGGAAACAGTAAACTTATAAAATTTCCACTCATATAATTACTAGGAGAAGGATGATGAAGCCGTGTAGAAATAGTTTATGTATTGTATCCGCGCAAATATCGTGCTCCAAACTTTCTACTAAGCCTATATGTGTGTATATATATATATATATATAAGAATCCAATTAGAGTCTTATATAGATAAAATTTCCAATTCCAGAGTCTTATAAAAAACTAGATTAGAAAAGATAGAGAAATAGATTAAGGAAGAAGAAATCTAACATGTCCTATTTTCTTGAATTTATAACAATGGTGGAGAAGAAGAGAGAAGGCGTAGAACATAATAAAATGTAGGGTTTGAGGGAGAGGATAAGGCCCTATTTATATTTTTTTAGAGTGTGTGTGGTCCATCAGATTTGTTTTAAAAAAATTGGACAACGTATTCTAGCAAAATATAGTAAAATACCCTAATAAAACAATCCTCTCTCCAACCCATAGCCTTAAAGTCAGTCGATCTCCTCCTTAGGAGAGCGGTCGACCTCCCAAGTTAAGCCCCTCAAAGGGATCGATCAACCCCCTTAAGGGTCGAGCACTGGGAGATTTATTTCCCATGTCCTTTCTATTTTATTAAATACTTAATTAGTTACAATGATTCTTTCCATTTTTGTTTATTCTTGTCCCCTTCTTCCATATAAATACACACACAATTTTGAATTCTCGAGGAATATACCATTATACCATCAATATATATTTTTATTCCATTTTATATACTTACAGTTTGAATTTCAAATGTTGCGTACACACAATTGTCATGTAATTTGTTTATTCATAACTTCTTCATACAGACTCTGTTTCCGATAAATAAAATATGAAAATGGACTAGAATCTGTACGTCAATTCAATGGTAATATTTTCGTGACCAAATTCTTAGTTATCTAAATCTTTATTTTCAACCCATTAATATTTTATTTTTTATTTAATTATCTATGTCTATTTAGGGTTTATTTTATGGGGTATTACATTCTTCCCCCTTAAAAGTGATTTTGTCCCGAAATCTTTCCGAAGGGGCGAAAAACACAACTCATTCTAACAATATGTTATACACCCCAGTTATTTATTAAACATCGATAAACAATCATTACTCGATGCGATTATGTGTAGCAGGCTTGCTAAAGTGAGCTCAGTCCTCGTGTGAAAACGTAATAGGTGATGTTTTATGCATGCAAAAACTCTAATATGCATATAATTAATATGAGTGGTTGGTGCAATTGTGTTACAAGTAATTCATACCATCCAATTTAGCAACCACAATGCAACCATAAATGAAATTTGGAGGATATAATTACCCGTGAAAAGCTCAAGATAAGTTTGCCTTATATTTTCTTCTGTTTTCCATGTGCTTTCCACAACTTTATCTTCCTATTATACTCAGACGAGATTGATGGATTTATTGTGAAGCCTTTTGATTTCATGCCCTACTATCCTTGCAGTGGCACTAATCGCTTGAGTCTAATGGCAGAGTCATGAAGTCACTTCCAAAGATGAGAAACATGGAAAACATTATCGACTCTTGATAATTTCTCGGGAAGATCCACATGATGAGCTAGTTTCCCGATTCTATCAATGATCTTAAATGGCTTAATGAATCTGGGAGCCAACTTCCCAGTCTTTCCGAACCAAATGATTTTCCTAAGAGGAGAAACTTTTACGAAGACCGAATCACTAATACTAAACTCAAGTTCCTTCATTCTCCTATCAGTGTAAGATTTATGTTGGTCTTGGGATGCCTTCATCCTTTGTCATATCAAAAGAATCTTCTCTGTGGAATCACGGATAAGTCGAAGTCTGAGTAGAACCTTGTCAGTAGATTCCCACTGAGAAGTTGGCGATTTTCATGGCTGTCCATACATTGCCTCATAAAAGGCCATACTAGTCGTTGCTTATAAACATTATTGTATGAGAACTCCACTAACGTCATATGCTGCCATGATGCTCCTCCAATGTCGATAATGCAAGCTCTAAGTAGATAACTAGAACTCGGTTGACTCTTTCTAATTTCCATCGATCTGCTGGTGATGTGCGGTTCTCTGATTAAGCATCGTTCTTAAAGTTGTCAACATGCTCCTCCAAAACTCGCTCATAATCCGAGGTTCTCTATCACTTACTATACTCATCGGAATCCCATGCAATTAAACTATCTCCTTGATATAAGACTCGGCTAATGAAGTTGCAATCCTACTCTTCTTCATTGGGATGAAATGGGCAATCTTTGTCAATTTATTCACTACAACCAAAATAGATTCATTCCCTCTTTGACTCCTTAATAGCCCATCCATGAAATCCCTCGAGATATGTTCCCATTTCCAAATGGGAACCTCCGAAGGTGATAATAACCCTCCGAGCCTACTTTGCTCCAGTTTGATTTTCTGAGAAGTCAAACACCACCGAGCCTACTTTGCTTCGCTTTGATTTTCTGACAAGTCAAACACCATGTAACATACTTCGCAACATCCTTCTTTATGCCTTCCTAATAGAACATACTCCTCATATCCTTAAACATTTTATCCCCTTCAGGATGTATGTTCATCCTCGAATGATGGCACTCCTTAAGGACCTTCTCTTTTAAGCTACCACTTCTAGGGTCCCCCTTTAAACTCTTATCACCATCAACTGAGTACCAATCGGAATGAGAAACATGCTCTCCTCTAGCAATCCTTTTCCTCAATATTCTCAACTCCTCATCATAGTTCTTGCTCATGCCTAATCCTATCCACCAAAGCTGGTCTTACTTCCAAAATTGCAAGAAATCCTTAAGATGACTCAAATGGTGGTTGAAGGTTAAAACTGGAAAGAAACCCCAATTGCTTCCATTTGGCAACAGAGGTAAGGGTAGCATGTCTCTTACTTAAAGCATCTACGAAAACATTACCCTTTCCTAGGATATACTGGATAGCGAAATCAAACGAAGTTATATACTGCGTCCACCTCTACTGCCAAACATTCAAGTCTCACTGAGAAAACAAATACTTAATGGATTTATGATCCATAAAAAGCTCAAACTTTTCCCCTAAGAGATAATGTCTCCACATCTTAAGGGAAAACACCATGGCTGCTAACTTTGAATCATGCACAGTGTATCTCTTCTCACGATCCTTTAGTTTTCTACTTGCATAGGCAACAACCTTACCCTCTTTCATAAGCACTGCTCCTAATCCCGTCCCATAAGTGTTAGTGAAAACCGTAAACTTCTTAGTTCCATCAGGAATAATAAGGACATGCGCACTCATAAGAGAGTCCTTCAACTTCTGAAAAGCATCTTCACACTTATCGCTCCAAGTAAACTCAAAATTCTACTTTAGCTAAAAATAAGAATGCTGAGACACGAGGTTAAACTCTGTTTGCGGTAGAAGCCTGCTCGGACCCAACCGGCTTAACCAGCAACCGTAAACTGTCAGTCTAATGTGAGAGGTCATAGGCATAAAGATGCTTAGACACGAGGTTTGGTCTGGCTTGTGGAAGAAATCTGCCCGGAACCGCCCGGCACATCCAGCGACCACAAGCTACTGACCTAATGTGAGAGGTATGTGCATTAATTTTTTAATTAATGCAAATCTAGGATAAATATGATGCCTAAAACGTGTTGGGTGGATGTAACACCCATGGCCATTAATGTCACTCACAAAGGGAATGCGTTAATGTTATGAAGCGTTATAGTAGTATAGAACAGATAAATTACAAGAATAAATAAATAAAACATAGCGGAAGATAAAACTTATTTCCTAGCATCATAACTACAAAACAAGCTTACATAAGTAGTCTCCAAAAACCATTACAACAGGATCAATTGTCTTTTCCAAAAACTTCAAAGTACATAATGAAGCAAATATTTAAATAACATAAATGCATAAATCCCCACTGAGCATAAGCAAAGCCCATAAGATGAGAGAGTCCAAAGCGATACATCTACTCTCTTCAGGCAACTGAAAGAAATCAGCACTAAGCTGTAGTATTCCCTCCTTGCAAACCTGAGGGGGGGGGGAAAGGAAAGAAAAGAGGTGGAAACAAAACGGGTCAGACATAAAGTCTGGCGAGTCCAGTAATTATAACAAATAATAGGTAAGGTAAATGATCAAGACATAAACAGGCATCATGATATGGCTGCAACATAGATAAGGTAGATAAAAAGGATGGACAAGATGATTCCGTTCCTAAGTACTAAGACAATCCTACACCTTGGCTAAGCGAACAACCCTCCAAGTACTAACCCCGAAGACCGAAGTCAACATCAGACTAGCACCAAAGGACTATCCAAACCAACCGACATGTATTTCGTTACACCGCACTTTTGCCAAGTTACACCACATTACTTAATTACATCGCACATCTACTAGTCTCTAATTACTGAAGGTTGATCCCTTCCTACTAACTGTACCCACATGACAAACTTGGCAGTTACTTGTACCCAGCTGCTATCGTAGGTGCTAGCTTGCTCCTACCACCTCTAAGGTACCCTTACCCTACCCATTCGATCAGCTCCCTAAACCCCGTAGGCACCCGTGCTAGCCCCATAGTGGGGTGTATTACTACCCAAAGTGGCAACCCCGATACCAACATAAAATGCACGGCCATGCCTACACGATGCAACAATGTCTTACCTACCAGCCCAGACCCATGCACGCACATGAACCCGTTGGACTCGCGTTGCCACCGGTATTCACGTTTTGACCTCTTACATTCAAGTCCAGTAAGCGTGCCCTAACCCCGGCCTAGTACCGGGCCCAATTAGATACTCAAACGGGTTATTGGTTGAAATAGGTCCCCCATCCGACACAAGCCTCCCACTTATGCTTGGTCCCCACTAGGATTTTCTCCCACTTAACCATTCTAATTTAAATGTCCATGTCTTACACATGCTATGGTTTAGTCCATACTTACATGTCATAATTTACATGTCTTATCTTATTCCGGTTAAGTCTATATTTACATGTCAAAATTTACATGTCACCCCACTTAACCCTCTAACCATACCCATGTTTTATTATGGTTAGTATTCCTTAATTCGTTCCTTATGACGAACGGTGCATGACCTCCCACATTAGACCGAACGCTTTGTGGCCGCTGGATTTGTCGGGCGGTTCCGGGCAGTCTTACGCCACAAACCGAGTCTAACCTCGTGTCATTAACCGTTGCGCCTACAATTCATTCCTTTGACCTCTCACATTAGACGTCTAATTGTGGCAACTAGATTTGCCGGGAGGTTCCGGACAATCTTATGCCACAATTGCTCCTGACCTCGTGTCAATGGTTTATTAATAATCGTATTTCACCCATACCCAATTTTCATGTCATGTATATCCAATTAAACATATAATCATGTTGATAATATTGCCTATTCCAAATTGACACTAATTACATATTAATTAGCCTTAATTACAAATTTACAATTATAAGCAATTTCATCAATTCCATGTAATTCATACCCAAATATGCCAATTTCACATATTATCCAATTATCCAAAATACCCAATAATATCCAATTTTCCATGTTTCATGTAATCCCATCGTTCCCACGTATTTGCATTCGCGCGTATTTTTAACATAGGCTCGAAGGTAGCCTAGATCCAAAAATAAAAGGAATAGGGATAAGAAGAGAGAATCAAATCACAGAAAATTGGGATTAACACAAGATCAAGAAATAAAAGGGCATGTAAACTGGCATAGAGGCATAATGACAGATTCAACATGAATAAACTGATAAAGGTATGAACTTTACATAGAAACATAGGCATATGATGACATGAATCAAAAAGGTGAAGACTTGGATGAGATTTAAATTACATACATACATATGAATCCTCTTTACAACATCATCATGTTACTTTTAATCTCATTATATTGTGAAAATCATCGTACTCACCTTTTGTGGTTAAAGAATAGAATTATGCACTGAAATTGGTGTAGAAATGTTGCGGTGTTGCTGATTTATCTTCTTGAATTGTTGTAGAAGCTCTAATCTTTAATTTGAGTTGAAGTTGAACACTTGAGATTTGATTTAGAGGCGGCGGCTAGGGTTTAAGAGAGAATTTGACAGCATAATGGTGTCATAGATAATATTTATAAATTAGGGTTAGGTTTTAGGGTGTATATATAGGTGTAGGAAGTTATTTAGGCCTTAGGATTAACCCTAGAACTGATCTGGACCACTCAGATGCAATATCAGCCCTTAGGGTGAATCGAGCCATGGGTTGGCAGCCAAACACCCTGGATTGACCTCTAGTCGACCCAGTGGGGCTGGGTCGACTCAAAAATGGTGCGGTTCGGCTATTCCCCCTCCCGATTTGCTGTTTTGAACATTTTTTGAATATTTATTTATTTAATTTATATATATATATATATTTCTCTCATATGCATACAAACTTCATGGCTTAATAACTTTTTCATAATTAACCATTTTCACACTAAACCATTTTTTAACTGCGTTCACACTAAGCCACTTTTTAGCCATTCCCCTAATACAAAAATATGGCGCTGGCGGGGATCGAACTCTGTACCCCTTGTATGCAAGTCACATGTTCTAACCAAATGAGCTACTAAGTCTTTTGCTTACAAACCTTAGAACAATGCTAAACATCATTCTTTTCTCATTCCTCTTTTTCAAATAAAAGATTCTTTAATTTTTTATTTTAATATTTCTTAGAAATACGGGGTGTTACATTCTCCCCTACTTAAAGGATTTCGTCCTCGAAATCTCTAATTCAAGAAGAACGTATCCTACTATCCAATCATCCATTTACTCAACCATCAACCACTAGCAACCATGGTCCTTAAAAGATTTCTAATGCTTTTCATGTACATATGCATAGTGTGTGTATATGTCCGTATACTAATGCAAAATCAGGCGGTCCACTGATTCAGTCGACCTCCTTAATGCAAATAATGATAGTGCCATGTATCCATCATGTATGCAAAGAACCCTATACATATCATTACTAAATGTGTGCACAACCATTCATTTAAATGCAACATCCATATGATACACACATTCAACGTACATTCATTTTACTAAATACATCCATTTATATGCAATATGCAATATGAAAGTGACTGAGCCGATCTAGTGCCTAAAGTGTGTGTATATGCATCCACGAGCAACCACTAGCAAACACTTGCATCCACTTGCATCCACCATACATAACATGTCTCAAACACATGTTTCAACCATTGGACTACCCTATCTAAAGGTCAAAGATACTAGTGAGAGGACATACTAAAGATAGAACAAGTACAAGCTAAGCGATAAAGGAGAAATTAAAAGACATACGCTCGAAAAGAAAAGGGTACAACGAACGCATCTTCTCTTCCGTCTCCCAAGTAGTGTCGCTCTCATCATCTCCCCATTGAACTTTGACTAGCTTGACCTCTCGATTCCTCAACTTCTTAATCTCCGACCCAAGAATGCATGTAGGAGCTCGTCGAATCGTCGCATCATGCTCTATTTCCACCTCTCTAAGCAACCTCTTCCAAAACTAGCTAATAAAGATAGGATCACGATCACTCACCATGCTAGAAGGAACACCGTGCAAACGAACTATCTCTCGAACGTATACGAAGGCTAACCATGGAGCAGTCCTCTTACTCTTCATGAGAATGAAATGGGCGCTCTTAGTAATTCTATCTACCACGACCCAAATCCACATATTACCCTTCCTTGATTTTGTTAAACCATCAACAAAGTCCATCGAGACACTCTCCCACTTCCATTGTGGGACCTCCAATTGGTGAAGCAACCCACCGGGCTTCTTTTGCTCTGCTTTTACTTGTTGGCACACCAAGCATCTAGAGACAAACTCGGCCACATCCCTCTTCATAATGGCACAAAAGTAAACTCGTCTTATGTCCATGTACATCTTGTCCCCGCCGGGATGAATGGTCATCTTCGAACGATGTGCATCATCAAGAATGGTCTTCCTCAAGTTCTCGTCTCGTGGTACACAAAGTCTACCGTCCCTACGTAACCAACCCTTATCATCTAGGGTATACCTATTGAGATGGCTCGATGACTCTTCCCTTATGAGCTTCTCTACTAACTCAACCAACTGTGGGTCATCTCGCTGTGCCTCACCTATCCGTCCCAAAAGCGTAGGTCTGACCTCTAAGGATGCTAGCAAACTGGGTACAAAGTCAATGGAAGGTGTAAAGTCAAACGTAGAGATGAACTCTAAGCTTCCCTGCTCAAAAAACAACGGACTCAAAGACAACCTTTTCCTACTTAAGGCGTCTGCCACCACGTTACGCTTGCCAGGGGTATATGTTATGTCGAAATCGTAGGACGCTAAGAATTCCATCCACCTTTGCTGCCTTAAGTTCAAGTCCTTCTGAGAGAACAAGTATTTTAGCGATTTGTGGTCTGTGAACAATTCGAATTTCTCGCCAAGAAGATAATGGCGCCAAGACTTAAGCGCGAAAACAATAGCGCCAACTCTAGGTCATGTGTAGGGTAATTTTTCTCATGCACTCTCAACTGCCTTCCTCCGTAGGCTATTACCCTCCCCTCTTGCATTAAGACTGCACCTCCTACAAGCATCGATATAAACGGTAAATGGCTTACTCCCATCTGGCAACACTAAGACTGGGGCTGTGGTCAAAGCACTCTTTAAACGTTGGAACGCATCATCACAATCTACGTCCCACATGAAAACTAGGTTCTTCTTTGTCAAGCGTGTCAATGGGGCTGATATCTTTGTGAAGTCCTTGATAAACTTCCTATAGTAGCTAGCCAACCCCAAGAAACTCTTCACCTTGGTAGCATTTTTAGGGACCTTCCAATCTTGGATGGCCACCACCTTCGCGGGATCCACAACTATCCCTTCTTTGGAAACCACGTGCCCTAAGAATCGCACTTCCTTCCTCCAAAAGTGACATTTAGAAAATTTAGCTTTAAGGTTATGCGCTCGAAGGGTCTCCAACACTTCCCTAAGATGTAGGGCATGCTCTTCCTCGCTCTTAGAAAAGATCAAGATGTCATCCACAAAGACCACCACGAATTTATTAAGGTACTCCCTAAAAACCCTACTCTCAAGTCAACAAAGTATGAGGGGGCGTTTGTCAAACCAAAGGGCATCACAAGCCACTCATAGAAACCATCTGGAGTCCTAAAGGCAGTCTTGTCTATGCTATCCTCGGCCACTCTCAATTGATGGAAACCAGTGGCTAAGTCCGACTGCGAAAACACTAAGGCGCCAACTAACTGATCGAAGAGATCGTCAATCCTTAGCAGTGGGTGCCTATTCTTCTTAGTAATCTTATTAATTTCTCTATAGTCCACACAAAGTCTAAGGGACCCATCCGCCTTCGTAGCAAATACTACTGGAGCACACCACTCCGATATACTGCGTCTTATGAACCCCTTCTCAAGCAACTCCCCTACTTGCTTATTGAGTTCCCTCCTCTCACGAGGAGCCATGTGGTGTACTGGCAGAGATACGGGTTTTGCATTGTCTACAAGATAAATATGAAAGTCTATCTCACGTTTTGGGGGTAGACCCCTCACCTCATCGAAGACATCAACATATTCACGGACTATACGAACAGAATGTAAATTATCATTGGATGTGTCAAGTGACTCAAGATAACTAAGCATCACCGATCCTCTAGGGTCACAAGAAATATCAAGGGTCTTTCCACTACGAGTCAACAATTTTACTACCCTTCGTTCACAATCTAGGATGGCACCATGTCTGGCTAGCTAATCCATCCCTAGAATCAACCCATATCCCATGAAACCAAGCACAAAAGCATTACATTCAAAACCAACGCCTAAGATAGACATTCTCAAATCCCTGCAAACCATGGATAAATGAGCCAACCCACCAATAGGATTTGAGATTATAATGGGATCCACAACGAGACTAGTATTTAAGTGCAGTGTTTCAACTAATGATGTAGAGATAAACAAATGTGATGCACCAGAATCAAATAAAGTACAGATAGGATGATCAAACAAGAAAATCAAACTTTCGACAGAAATTTTTCTACCTTCTTCCTGCCCCGGAGCAATGAGAGCATGAACCTGCCCTACCGAAGTAGAACCTTCCCTCTGCCCTTGCTTCTTAGGACAGTCCTTGATAGCATGACCTGGATCACCACAATGATAACAAGCGAACTTCTTCTTCTTCCTACAATCTTTCTTCAAATGGCCGGGTATCCCACAGTTGTGACTCTTCCTCTTTTCTTTACCACCTTTCTTTTGTTGTTGGGCTTTCTTTGGATCCTCCTTCTTATCTTGTGGCCTAAAAGTACTTACACCCTTCTCTTCTTCATGCATATATGCCATATCAACAAGCTTTTCATACGTAGCCCCCATTGGAATGTGGGACATAGCCAAACTGTGAAGCAGTTCATTTAGGCCCTTTGCAAACCTCAAGGCCTTCTTGTGACGCGTATTCACCAACTCTAGCCCAAATCTCGCCAATTTATTAAATTCGGTCACATACTCCTTCACGGTCAAGTTTTTCTGCTTCAATGTCAAGAACCTCTCCATGTACATACTCTCCTCAGCTTGAGAAAGGAATTTCAACTCAAAACTTCCCTAAAATCTGCCCACGTCTCTATAGCACGCTCTCCATTAGTAACCTCCCACCAAAACGAAGCTTTGTCCTTCATCAACCAAGCATCCAATTGGACCTTCTTACAATCGTCCAAATCGAAAATGCCAAACAGATCCTCCACTTCTTTCAACCAATTTCTAGCTTCAACGAACGTTTCAGACCCACTAAAAGGTTTTCCACCCATCGAACGAAAGTCTTTACATATCGTGGAGAAAGCATCTCCACGCGGAGGAATGACTGGAGCTAGGGGAGGAGGAGGAGGAACGTCGGCCGGACCCGCGGCAGCGACCCTAGCCTCGACATATTGACGAAACCAACCGGGTACAAGAACACCCTCTGGTATCTCAGATGCTCCATACATGCTGAAAAGAAAAAGAAAGAGTTTCAAAACAAGGGAAGCGAAAGAGAGATGTATGGCCTGCGGGGATTATGCTCTTTAAAGTAAACTTTCCTTGAAAATAACTTCTATAAAACAAGTTTTGAAAATACTTTCTATGAAAATAATTCTTTTGAAAACACTTTTCAAAACTTTTTATCTGTTCTTGTAACCATAGCTTTGATACCACGTGTAACACCCCATGGCCATTAATGTCACTCACAAAGGGAATACATTAATGTCATGAAGCGTTATAGTAGTATAGAACAGATAAATTACAAGAATAAATAAATAAAACATAGCGGAAGATAAAATTTATTTCATAGCATCATAACTTCAAAACAAGCTTACATAAGTAGTCTCCAAAAACCATTACAACAGGATCAATTGTCTTTTCCAAAAACTTCAAAGTACATAAAGAAGCAAATACCTAAATAACATAAATGAATGAATCCCCACTGAGCATAAGCAAAGCCATAATGATGAGAGAATCCAAAGAGATACATCTACTCTCTTCAAGCAACTGAAAGAAATTGGCACTAAGCTATAGTATTCCCTCCTTGCAAACCTGAGGGGGGGAAAGGAAAGAAAAGAGTTGGAAACAAAACGGGTCAGACATAAAGTCTTGCGAGTCCAGTAATTTTAACAAATAATAGGTAAGGTAAATGATCAAGACATAAATAGGCATCATGATATGGCTGTAACATAGATAAGGTAGATAAAAAGGATGGACAAGATGATTCTGTTCCTAAGTACGAAGACAATCCTACACCTTGGCTAAGCGAACAACCCTCCAAGTACTAACCCCGAAGATTGAAGTCAACATCAGACTAGCACCCAAAGGACTATCCAACTCAACCAACATGTATTTTGTTACACCGCACTTTTGCTAAGTTACACCACATTACTTAATTACACCGCACATCCCCTAGTATCTATTTACTAAAGGTTGATCCCTTCCCACTAACTGTATCCACATGACAAACTTGGTAGTTACTTGTACCTAGCTGCTATCGTAGGTGCCGGCTTGCTCCTACTACCACTAAGGTACCCTTATCCTACCCATTCGATTGGCTCCCTAAACCCCCCAGGCACCCGTGCTGGCCCCACATTGGGGTGTATCACTCCCCAAAGTGGCAACCCCGATACCAACATAAAATGCACGGCCATACCTACACAATCCAACAACGTCTTACCTACCAGTCTGGACCCATGCACGCACATGAACCCGTTGGACTTGCGTTGCCATCGCTATTCACGTTTTGACCTCTTACATTCAAGTCCAGTAAGCGTGCCCCAACCCCGGCCTAGTACCGGGCCCAATTATATACTCAAACGGGTTACTGGTTGAAACGGGGCCCCCATCCAACACAAGCCTCCCACCTATGCTTGGTCCCCACTAGGTTTTTCTCCTACTTAACCATTTTAATTTAAATGTCCATGTCTTACACATGTTATGGTTAAGTCCATACTTACATGTCATAATTTACATGTCTTATCTTAATCCGGTTAAGTCCATATTTACATGTCATAATTTACATGTCACCCCACTTAACCCTCTAACCATACCCATGTTTTATTATGGATAGTATTCTTTAATTAATTCCTTATGACGAACGGTGCATGACCTCCCACATTAGACCGAACGCTTTGTGGCCGCTGGATTTGCCGGGCGGTTCCGGGCAATCTTGCGCCACAAACAGAGTCTAACCTCGTGTCGTTAACCATTGCGCCTACAATTCATTTCTTTGACCTCTCACATTAGACGTCCAATTGTGGCAGCTGGATTTGCTGGGCGGTTCCGGGTAGTCTTACGCCGCAATTGCGCCTAACCTCATGTCAATGGTTTATTAATAATCGTATTTCACCCATACCAAATTTTCATGTCATGTATATCCAATTAAACATAAAATCATGTTTATAATATTGCCTATTCCAAATTGTCACTAATTACTTATTAATTAGCCTCAATTACAAATTTACAATTATAGGCAATTTCATCAATTCCATGTAATTCATACCCAAATATGCCAATTTCACATATTATCCAATTATCCAAAATACCAATATCCAATTTTCCATATTTCACATATTCCCATCGTTCCCACGTATTTGCATTCACGCGTATTTTTAACATAGGCTCGAAGGTAGCCTAGATACAAAAATAAAAGGAATAGGGATAAGAAGATAGAATCAAATCACAGAAAATTGGAATTAACACAACATCATGAAATAACGGGGCATGTAAACTGGCATAGTGGAATAATGACAGATTCAACATGAATAAACTGATAAAGGTATGAACTTTACATAAAAACATAGGGATACGATGACATGAATCAAAAAGGTGAAGACTTGGGTGAGATTTAAATTACATACATATATATGAATCCTCTTTACAATTTCATCATATTACTTTTAATCTCATTATATTGTGAAAATCACCGTACTCACCTTTCGTGGTTAAAGAATAGAATTATGCACTGAAATTGGTGTAGAAACGTTGTGGTGTTACTGATTTATCTTCTTGAATTGTTGTAGAAGCTCTAATCTTTAATTTGAGTTGAAGTTGAACACTTGAGATTTGATTTAGAGGCGGCGGCTAGGGTTTAAGAGAGAATTTGACAGCATAATTGTGTCATAGATAATATTTATGAATTATGGTTAGGTCTTAGGGTGTATATATAGGTGTAGGAAGTTATTTAGGCCTTAGGATAAACCCTATAACTGATCTGGACCACTCAGATGCCATATCAGCCCTTAGGGCGAATTAGGCCACGGGTTGGCAGCCAAACACCCTGGATTGACCTCTAGTCGACCCAGCGGGGCTTGGGTCGACTCCAAAAATGGTGCGGTTCGGCTATTCCCCCTCCTGATTCGCTGTTTTGAACTTTTTTGAATATTTATTTAATTTATATATATATATATATATATCATATGCATACAAACTTCATGGCTTAATAACTTCTTCATAATTAACCATTTTCACACTAAACCATTTTTGAACTGCGTTCACACGAAGCCACTTTTTAGCCATTCCCCTAAAACAAAAATATGGCGCCGGCGGGGATCGAACTCTGTACCTCTTGTATGCAAGTCACATATTCTAACCAAATGAGCTACTAAGTCTTTTGCTTACAAACTTTAGAACAATGCTAAACATCATTCTTTTCTCATTCCTCTTTTTCAAATAAAAGATTCTTTAATTTGTTATTTTAATATTCTCAGAAAATACGGGGTGTTACAGTGGATAAGGTTAAAACAATTGGACTGATTAATCTAATAAACCCATTTGTAAATCTATAGGCCCAATGCAAGGTTAGGTGAAACAATCTGTAAGTCTGTTAATCTGTATATCTGATCCGTTAGTCTGAAAACTTGTTAACCTGTATATTTGATCTGTTAGTCTGAAAACTTGTTAAACTGTATGTCTGATCTGAGAACTAGTTAATCCGGACTTTGTACATCTAAAATCGATAAGCAAGTAAATCTGAAATCTGTTAGTCTGGGGACACAAGGTTAGGAGGTGTAATTACTTGTGTCATCTATTATTTGAGACCCATATTAGTCAGTAACCCTTTCTAGTATCAAAACTATGACCCAACACTAGGTAGGGGTCCAGGGCACGCTTACTGAACTAAATATAAGAGGTTTATTCTGAAAAGTGGCGAGGGTTGTTGATGGTGCATTCCAATCGGGTCATGTGCGTGCATGGATCCGGTCTGCTCTAAGGATGTAAGACGCTGTGACATCTGTAAATAGGTTTGTGTCTTTCTGTAGGTTGCCACTTTAGAGAGTACACCCTTCTATGGAGCCGGCACAGGGTATTTATGTATTAGGGAGCCGATCGCTTGGGGTTGAATTTATGGTACACTTAGTTCTGTCTGTTTCTGTTGAAGTACTGCCTGTTTCTGTTGGGTTGGTAACACCTGTCTGTTTCTGTATGGTACTGTCTGTTAGGGTGGTAAAGGCCCATTACTAGTGTACACCTAATTCTAATATTCCATTTCCGTAGGGATTATTCTGTTTCTATCTTTGATTTCCTGCTTCTGTTTCTGTACGTTTTTCTCTATTAGGGTGGTAAAGGACCATTACTAGCTTTCTATTTCTGAACATCTGTCTCTGTTAGGGTGGAAAAGGCTCATTTCTAGCAACGTGTTTCTGAAGAGATCATTCTGTTTTCTATTTAGACATTAGGACAACACCTAATTCAGTTGTACTAGTATTAGTGCGGAGAAGTGAAAACCATGTAAGAAGCTTAGTTTAGCCTATATCATTCGGTCTCTTCTGTTAACCTGCTACTCCTATTATGGTTATCTCTCATCCAGTTTTATTTACATGTCATGGTACTATTAACTGTTTATATGCTGAAAGTCACTGGACTCACCAAACTTATGTCTGACCTAGTTTGTTTCGCCTCTTTTCTTCCGTTCCCCCCAGGTTCTTAGCGTGGAAACATAGGAGCTTGGTTCAGGTTCCAACTGCTTGAAGTGCAAGAACTGCTTGAAATTTTGCTTGGCTTTGATTCTACCTATTTATGGCATTCTCTGTCGGTGATTATGGTTTTAAAATTTTGCATTCTGAAGGATTTTGTATAAGACTAATATTTGTGTACTTGGGTTTTGGTATTGTGATGTAACCAAACTTATTTCTGTTTCTGCAGTAATAAAGTTATAAAATTTTCAAGTACTACTTTACATATCTGTCTTGTAAATTTCTATTCTGTTTACTTATAACGTTCCATCGAAGTTAAGGCATTCCCTTTGTGAGTGACCTTAACGAAAGTGGGGTATTACATATATATTCTTCTCCCTTCTTGCATACGCACACACACACATATAATTTTGAATTCTCAATGAATAATCTATTATGCCATTAATATATATTTCTATTCTAGATTTATATTCTTACAGTTTGAATTTCAAATGATGCATTTATACAATTTTCGTATAACTTTTTTTATTCATAATTTCTCCATACAGACTCCATTTTCGATAAATAAAATATGAAAATGGACTAGAATCTCGCCACGAATATAATGGTAACATTTTCATAGCCAATTTCTTAATTATCTACAATTTGTATTTTTATCCCATTAAAGTGTTATTAATTGTTTATTTTTAATTTAATTATTTATGATTGTTTAGGGTTTATTTTATGCAGCATGACAGTAGATGTGCCTATTCTAAGGTAAAATGTAACATTTAGCCTCATCACTAAGTAAATGATTAAAGCAGGGACATGTAACATGGTTATGAAGCTCTCTCCTTTTAGGGTATGATCATCCTATATCTAGTGTTGATATCTTTATATGCTTTAGGATCCTTTTTAGTTGTTTATCAACCAGGATAATCATATTCGGTGCCAACCATTTTGGGGTAAGGTTGGTCCTGTATCTAGTGTCGATATCTAGACTGACCTGGGCATTATTTTGATAATAATGGGGTCAGACTCGTCATAATTTTAGGTTAGCTTTAGATTTTTTTTGGAGCATAGGAAAGAAGCTAGAGGCCAAAAAAACATAACTCCACATTTCTTTTTTATATTTTTTTTGGTGTGTGTATGTGTTTGTGTTTAATCTCCAGTATTTGTGTAGACATGTTATTATGACTGCCCAAAGATAATATTAGATTGATGGGTACTCTGACATGTATATGTGTATGTACAAAATAAAAGCTCCTATCTTTTTGTAAACACTCATGTTTTATTATAAAGTTGACGCTGCAATATAAGATTATGTTCTATCTCTTTATTATCTCCATCCCAAATGACCTGCATTTCGAACAACTAAATAATTGGCACAAGATTATTGAGGATGTATTAAATGTCATCGTTAGTGGTAAGAAAGATAGTTCGCTACACATATACCCCTAGTAAGAAAAATTAGAATATGGTGTTGGCTATTTTCATAAAACATAAGGATTTAGGATCCTCGACTTCTTATGATGTGCAGTTGAGACTGACAGCAAGTCCGAGTCAAGATACTGCTATATTTCATGTTTGAAGTTCATCCACTAATGGTTGAAAGGATTTCTTCTAAGTAGAATAATGATTTGTTGCTAGCTAAAGAATTAGAACATTGAAAACTAGAACCGATAGTGATGATTTAAGGGATTTCAGTCTTAACCAAAAAGAATGGTTGAGAAAGAAAAAACGGTTATGTATTCCAAATAGTGAAGACCAAAGGAAAAAGGTACTTGGGTTAAGTCATTGATCGAAGTTAACGATCAATCCTTAAGGAGCCAAGATGTACTAAGAAATAAAAATAAGTTTTTCCTAGGAAGGTATGATAAGTGATGTTGGGTTTTGTTTTTGAAATGTCAATAAGTTAATGTTGAACATATAAAGTCGAGTGGATTCTTCAACCTTTAGATATAACAGTTTTGAAATGGAGTTCAATATCCATGGACTTTATGCGGAGGTCAAGCAAAAGAAATGAATGTGTATTGGATATAGTAGACATTTTAGTCAGGAGTACTCAATTTATTCCCAGTACATCGACAAGAATGACACATGTTTTGTCAAACTTTTTATGAAGAATGTTACTAGATTGCATGTGATTCCCAACAGTATTATTAGTTGTATAGATGCACTGTTGACCAGTAAATTATAAAAGAGCCAACATTAAGTCTTAGGCATTGAGCTCAAGATGAGTAACACTTATCACTCATAGATGGATGGGTAGATAGACTGAGCTAATAAGGTACTTGAGGATTTGTCGAGAGCCTGTGTTTTGGACTTCAGTGGTTCAAGGGAATGTCATTTACAATTATTTAAGTTTTCTTATAATAATAGTTATCATACTAGTATAGGAATGATGCCTTTCGACGTTTTGTAGGAAAGGATACGTAAATCATCATATTTTTGGTTAGAGACTGGAGATAGTTTGGTTCTTGGACCAAAATCGATGAGAGAAGCCATAAAGATTATCGAGTTGATCTAAATTGGGGTGAAACAAGCATGGTTGAGGCAAACGAGTTACACATATAAAAGGCATAAGGATATAGAGTTCTTAGTTTGTGGACATGTTTTCCTTAAGGTGTCACCGATTAAAGGTGTGGAGTGGTTTGGAAAGATAGGAAAGTTGACATTAAGCTACATTGGATAGTCCCTATTATAGAGAGTATTGGGAAGCTCACATATCTAATAGAGTTACTAAGCAGTTTGGAAGGACTACATAATGTGTTTTAGTTTTCTAATATTCGGAAATTTGTGCATGATCCAGAAACTACTATCACTTCATATGTATTAGAATATTCAGTATTATAAATAAAATCTTACTTTTCCTAGACCAACGTCATGTCTTGTGGGCAAGTTATCATAAACTATCATAATGGTATGTTTTATGTTGTTATATAGATGTGCAAATGTAGGATATACTAGCACTGATTGTTACATATGGTTGCTTGATTGATTTGCTTGTTATGGTCTTTACTGAATTTCATGGAAGAAATTCTTTAAGGAGGATAGTCCTTAATAGTTCTAGTTATAGTAACATTATTCAAAGGATCCAATTTTTGGATTAAACAAAATAATGTAATGTGGTATGATAAGAGAATTGAAACTTAGTAACTTATATGTTCATGCCATAGTTAAGTAACTAATTTGTTAACCTACCTTTTTATAAGAACCACTACACTATGGACTTGAATGCCCATGTTACACTACCATCAGCTCGAAAAGAGTCAAACTGACCAACAATAGAGTATGGAAATAGAAATATAGTTACAAACAACTGAACTCCCTTGGATAACACTTTGGAACTGGCTTAGTCCGAAAGTGATTTCAAAAAAGATAGGGATCAGTATGGATCTAATGTATAGAACTAATTTCCAAATAGGATGAGGATTGGAATGGAACTGGATCACATAATCAAGACTCTAGACAAGTCAAAAATAGATAGGTATTTGGAGCATAAATTTAGGATTTTGGAAGTCAGGGATTAGTAGGGTTCTAAATCATAGAAGCTCAAACTGCAAACTCGTCAAAACTATATCAACAACTCAAAAATCAAAGGAAAAGCAGACCTAAGCACACGATCTTAGAGAAGGAAAAAAGGGGAACCTACTCTAGGGATCACACCCATACAGGATCCAACCCTTAAGGGTCATAGTGATCCCAACTTTATGGGAAGCAATCTAAGCCATACTTTTAGGACTAGATCGTCCTGCTTAGGTGGGCCACTTACATTGTTTTGGGTCGACGAACTCCCACACTAAGCTATATATGATTTCCAAATGCTTTGAAAAATATATTCTCTATATTTCTCTATGTGGATGCTTCATTATTCCTTGGATACAACAATTCCTTCTTTTCTCTTCATTCTTACATCAATCCAAATATACTCGTAATCGACAATACAAATAGATGTTACTACAAGTGGACGTAGGCCAAAATTTTCTAAAACACTATAAATATTATGTCTTCTTAACTACATTTCTATTTTTTATTATTACTCCATAATTGTTGATTACAATCTGTGCTAATTCTTTACAGGGTGTTAGCATCATTTGACCGAAATCAAGTCTAATATTTTTAGTGTTCCAATTTGGTGAGCACTTGAATTTGAGTCTTAGGAATTCAGATTGAATCTTGGAAAAAATTGCAATACCTAAGAAGAAGAGAGCTAGAGCTTAGACTCAAACTATACAAGGAGGAAGTTAGGAGACTACCTCTAATGTAGATCCTTCCATGTATATGACAAGGGAAGATATGGACAATATAGCAAACCAACTACATGATATGCTGGTTAAATAGGAGGACATGCTAAGGTGATAGAAAAAATGAAGGATAATTTCTTCCAAAGGATGAGATAAGTAGATGGAGCATAAAATCGAAACCCAAATGCTAGAAATAAGGTTGGAAATCAAGAAAACAAGACTCAACAACCGGATTTGTAATAACCCACTCGAAACGGGCCCAAATCTTGACTTAGTAAATGCCCATTGGAATTTAGAGCCTCTCTAAATAGTTCGTTGGCTTCTATGAAAAATAAATTAAACAGAGTCAAACAATAACAAAATCAAATCTCACAATGGAATGAACAAAGTATAATAAAATAGTTGTATCATATCATAAAACCATCATAATGACTAAGATGCAACAAGATAATAACAAATAAGATAGTAGACGCCACCATCATGCCTATCATCATCAAGCTCGTTATACCATCCTACCTTGCATGTATGGTTAGGAGGAAGAGGTCAGAATAATAGCTCTAGTGAATAAAATTATTAAGTTTAGGAACCTTTTTCCTATACTTAGTATAAGAACTACCAAAGGTATGTCCAAGAAATCATGCACACATATACAAATATTTGCCTACTAATGCATATACTAATGGGAAGAGGCAAAACCTTGGATCACTTAAGGCCAAATAAAATAAGGGTGGATTCTCATGATCACTTAATACCTTATGGCAGACCCTAGTTACTTATGACATCATTCCTAGTAGACATCGCGACTATGTAAATACTCTAAAGATAGTAAACAACCACTTAATATTGGGGATTAGGTTGATTCCATCACCATTTAAGACCCTCCTAGGTAACCCCTACATTGCTACATAGCTATCACTAAATGTAAACTTCGGGCCACTTAATACTTCCTTTAGACAAGAAATTTAATTTCCCTTACATGTCAGGAGAAACTCTTAGTAGCCCATCCTCTAGGTAAACCCTTACCATAGTCTCCTAGGAGAGCACTTTCGAAGAACTACCTAACTCATCTGAGATCATTTAATATATCAAAAATAATAGAAAAGGATGGACCATATATGACTTAATACCTAATAGGGGTTGTCTCTACGACTACAACCTATATTATTAAGGATCCATCCATTAGGAAAAGGGCGAGTCCAAAAACTTAGTACCCCTAACAGGCGAACCGGTCACTTTATATCTTCTTCAAGCAAGCCTAACCAAATACTAAATAGCTTATGGAACTACTTCATGTAGCATCTAATATCCGGGTTGTCCACGCAGACTTCTACTACATGGAGGGGTTAACCTCGCGCTCTCATGTCATTAAACACTGAGTAAAGGCTAATCATGTAGACAAGCATACAATTTTCTTTTTATGGACATATAAATCCAAATTCCAAATTAAATGCGATAGATACATATTTAAAATGCATAGACTACACTATAATAAATATAAATAAATACACAATAAATAAACGTGTATAGAAAAACACATTGATCGTATGAAATGTCAACCTACACATAAGATTATTAATTTATTTGTCATACATGCCATGAAAGATCTCAAAGACAGGTTTGTAATCCTAGGTTTCTAGATTACCTCCATAAATAAAATTGGTTATTTATAAATACTGCATTATATGCTCATTTTAGTCAAATTTTACTTCCTTTCCAACTTTACCTAAACTTTGAAAAAAGTAAGGATTTTTCAGTTTTTTGTAGTTTATAACACCCAAATCTACTGTTTTATATATAAAATAGTGATTTTACTGCATATGATTTATTGTACCTAAATTAACTAATTTTGTAACAAGCCGCCTAGAACGGGCCTAAATTCCGACTCAGAAAAAACCCATTGGAACTTAAAGTTATTTTAAATGGATCATTTGTTCATGTAAGGAAACTTTAAAAGGTATAATAGAGCAGACTAAACCGAAATCCGGATCTCACAAAGGGGAAGGGATAAAATATAATAATCTAAAATAGATGTACCATAAATCTAAAATCATATAAATGTCGGTTATAATGAATGTCAACTGTCATTAAGAGGTACATCAATAATAATAATTACCCCAATACAACAGTAATCATAATACTGCCATAAATAATAACTAATAGTTATGGATCCTCTTCCGTCAGGCACCACACTCCAGGGCATCACTGATCCAGTGTCTCCACCTACTATCCTGTTTATAAATTATGAGGAGGGAGATCAGAACAATTAGTCCTTCTGAACGAAAATCACATAAGTTGAAGGAACAACAATTTCCTATACTTGGAAGTCTGAATTCATCAAATTATGTCTGCGAAATCTAACACACAATCAGACATATGAAATAATGAGGCAGACAATCCTACAATCACTTAAGGCCTATACATTATTATGAGGGCGGATTATATTATCACTTAATACCCTATAAGGCGGACTCTATTTGGTCACTTAAGGCCATTAGATAAATATTTATTTATGGGTGGATTCCTTCGATCACTTAAGACCCTATGGAAGACCTTGTCCACTTAAGACCTCATCTTATAATCATTAACACTATTAATTATTTTCTCTCTTATAATACGAGAAATAACAAGCAACCACTTAATACCAGTTTAGGAAGACCCTCATAGTGATTTAAGACCCTCTAGCAGACCCCTTTGTTATTATTTAACTAGTATTACGGGTGAACTCCTAGCCACTTAATACTTCCCATAGACAAGCAACCCTTTTGTAAATTTTCATACTTCCCATCCCTAGGTAAGCCCTCACACAACCCTTAGAGGAAGCGAACAACTTTTAGAGAACTACCCGACTCAACGTAATCGGTTAAGACCGTTTGATACCTCATGATTAATTGAGAATGGCGGACCTCGTGACCACTCAAGACCTTTGTGAAGGGGAATCCAATGACTTGGGTCCTAAACCAGGGAATGAACCTAGCTACTTAATACCCAAACTAGGTAGGTCATCCACTTAATACCTTCCTCGAGCTAGGCCTACTACAAACAAATACATAGACACACAAAAGACATCTCACATTAAACCAACCATTTGTAAATGCTGGATTTACTGGGTGGTTCCCGGTAGACTTCTACTGCAAGTTAGCCTTTAACTCGTGCCTTTATGTAATAATTATAATGGCCTATGACACCTAGAACTCTCACATTAACTGTTCTTACTTGTAGATGTTGGATATGCCAGTCAGTTCCTGGCAGGCTTCTACTACAAGTAACGGTTAACCTCATGTTTATGTGTTATTAATACTAATTAAGCCATTAACTCGCACATATACAAATTTTCTATGGGGACACTTAATTTCTACTTTCCTATTTAACAATTTTAATACATTATGTAATAAGACTTTGATATGCATTAATAATACGTTAATTACGCTAATAAATAGTAATAAATAAATGTAAACTAAGCGCACGAGAATACGCATGGTTTGAAATGTCAATTGTAACAACATAATCACGATGTGCAAGTTTATTTCCCTACTCCATCACATGGCATAGATATGCAAATTCTTATTCAATAATAAAAGGGAAATAACAACATAGACATAAAACTTGTAACTAGGATTTGAATAATTATGTCAATAACAAAAGACAGACAAGGTGCAACAATCTAATTATATATGTAAAACTTCCTTGTTGTTGTTGCTTTACTTTATATATTTTTATATACAAAACTTAAGACTTTATTAATTTTTTGAATAATATGTTCAAATGGTCTATTTCAAAAACAGACGCTTAAACCTATTAAATTTACCAAAAACTCAAGTCTTATGCTTTAGTACATACAAATATAAATATCTTTAATTTACACACAAGTGAATCGGACTAATTCCAGAAATTATACAATATCCAACATCTATATTTCATTACATCAATAACAAAAAAATCCCAAAATACACAATTTCATTGAAAGTTTCAGCGAACAATTAAATAAGAATTCAGAGGATTTATGATTGTTTCGTTTTCGTTCAAATCCAAATTACTTCAGGAATAATAACACAAATTTATACTAACAAGATATATGAAATAGCAAACTCATATAATTTCCACTCACAAAGACATGAAAGGGAATAGGAGTGGTTTTGGTGTAGAATCTATCAAAAATCTATATTATAGCCTTCGAACAAACGTGCTCCAATTTCTCCTTATATATATATATATATATATATATATATAGATTCAGATTAGAAATGATTGAATATAGATTAGAGGGAGAACAAGCCTATCCTTTCTTTCGGAATTAAGAAATATTGGGAGACTAGATGGAGGTGCAGAATAAAATAAAGTGTAGGGTTTAGGGAGAGGCAAGGGGGTATATTTATAGTTTCTTGTATATGTATGGCTATTGGATTAGTTTGGTCGATCCCCAAGTCGACCCCCTTCTATAGGGGCAGTCGACCCCCTACTGGGGTCGAGCCAAGGAATTTGAATTTCATGTAACATTGTTTTGTATTGATTGTTTTATTTAAACACTTAATAATTTCCATTTCTTGTTTATTCTTGTCCCCCTTGCACACACACACACACACACATATATATATATATATCTTCACACAATTTTAAATCCTCAAGGAATATTCTGTTGTGCCAATTAATATTTATTTATATTTAATCAGTTTGAATTTCAAACCTTGTGTGTATTTTATGTACAACTTGTTTTATTAATAACGTCTTCATACAAACTCCATTTTCGATAAATAAAAATATGAAAATGCATCAGAATCTCGCTACGAGTACAATAATAACACTTTCGTGGCCTAATTTTTATCATCAAAAATTATTATTTTTAGCTTATTGATTTATTATTGTTAATGTTTAATTTAATTACATATGTCTATTTAGGGTATATTTTACAGTGTGTTACAAATTTCATGTAAATCTAAGGTTTGAAATAGAAGATGAAAGAAAGTTAAACATATTATATTTTGATTTACATGAAGAAATAAGAACAAAATCCCTTTTCTATTTACATCCGTAATCCAAACCCAAATGAACAAATGTAGATCGCCACTACAGTTAATGAGATTTGAGAGGGCTTTATGTTTGGTTTTCATAATCCCCAAATCTCTTAGGCACACACAATCTAATTTTTTATACTAAAAAGGATATATAGAAGAAAGTAACCTATAAATATCCCATTCATAGCCTACGAAAGAGAAACCATGTTTATTCATAGCTTGAATCCTCTTTTGGATTATTGCCACGCAAAATGGTCTAATTCTCCTCCCTTTTTTTTATATATGTATAAGAATCAGCAAAGAATCATATATATAAATATAAGTTAGATCTAGAATTACTAAAATAAAACAGAAGTTGGAGGAAAAGAGGAAGCAACTGCCTTTCTTGATGACTGGATATAAATAGAGACTGAAATGGAGAAGAATAGAGGAAGACATCCATAGAAGAATGCAGGAGAGGATTCTTGTATAGACCAGCTAGGGTCTATGCCTTAGCTAGATTCAAGCAATGTAATTAAAAGTACTAGAATTCATTAGTTGGCCATACCTGAGCTAACAACTATGCCGTATCTGGTTAGGTAGTGTCATATAGAAGACCGGTTTTGTATTATTATTGTTATACATACTTTTGGCAACTGCCTGTTTTGTTTGTGTCAATTAATATTAATGCACTCTTCTTTTAAAATATTCATCCCACTTGGATCTATTTGTTGCCTCCACCACTAGAAGAATGTGAGTTTTATGGGGGTATACGTCTCTATTTATAGATAACAAAGTGTGTAGGAACCTTCAGATTTAAATAGTGAAATTTGAACTGTACATGACATCAAACCCTAAAAGAAGATATTACAAAAATCTAGCCGCTATTACCGCTTTAGCTCACATAGCAGTTGACCTACCCATTATAGGGAGGTCGACCGGCCCCTCCTATTTTGAGTTTAGTGAAATTTATTTCATACATCATCAGTTTAATTATAATGTTGATTAATTAGTATTTATTTCTTTTAACATATCCCATTTCTTAGATATGTATATATACACACAGTTTTGATTAGAATGTGGAATATTTTTTTATGCATATTTATTTATTTCAATTCAAATCTTATAAAGTTTAACTTCAAATTCAAATTTTCAGCAAATAAAAAAAAGATCAAAATCTTCCCACGAACACAATGATATAACTTTCATGTCTAAGTTTCCTAGTAATTAAATATTCGTACTTTTAGTCTATTATTTTTAATATTTAATTTTTATTATTTTAGTTCTCAATGTCTATTTAGGTTGTATTTAAGGGTGTTATATTCTTCCACCTTAAAAGAGATTTCGTCCCGAAATCTTTTCATGGAGGCATACGATTCACCTCACCCTAACAAACATGGTGTACAACCAAGTTATTTATTTATATATCCATTATGTAATGCCCCATTCTCTATGGCTGAAAGCTAAATGCTATAGATGTTGTAATCACTTCTAGTTTCCACCTTCAATGATAGAAAATTGAATATTATTCAATCTCAACATTAAATAACACGGGAGTATGAAATTTTTCATAAAACATTTATTGATAATAATAATTCATTCATATAACCCTTCCTATAAACCCGTTCAGAGAAAGAATAATTTATTACAAATAAACATACCGTGAGAGACATATGAGGATGGCTCTCGGGTGATTAGAGTATATATAATGGCATTCACAAAACATGCTGATACATCCGTCAACAATACAACATGCTGAACAAAACATAACACAGTGAAACAACTAAATATCTATCATCTTTTGCTTGCCTCCAGAATATTATTCATGGACATACCTGAAAGACCCTAATCCATAGTCTACTCAATTAAGCACAAGAGATTTTAAGGGGAAACCATAAATTACGAGTTAGTCAAATAGGCTAGTATAAAGAACAACTAGTGTACCCAACACCATCGATATCTAACGAGACCACGCTGCATAACAGAATGAGTTTCCCTCTCATTAGTATCATCTTACATAACAGTACTAACCCTCCACCATTTCACTTTAATGGTCAGTTCAATTATCACAACAACACATACAACATACAATAATAATAGTCACAATATTTATCATGCAAGGCACAATGGATCCCCTGCCCCAAAGTTACTACCCTTTTTGTGCTTTCGCAAAGAACTGCTTTGCTAGAAAATGGATCCTCTTTAGTTCCCTTCTATGCTTCATAGAGTTCCTCCCCGCTAACACGAAACCGAAGGCTCTTTCCTAATTCCTCCATACTGCGCGAAGCAACAGTTCCAGATAACATTATTAATTAAATTTTCATTGGTGAGTTCCAATTCCCACCTATGGGACCCTCCTGTTATTCCCTCATATATATACAATGCCCAACACTGGAAATAACCTACTTTGACTCATGCAATGATATCGAAGCCTATATTAAAGACATTCTAAAGGGGAAACCCTTCTGGCTTCACTTCTTAAAAATAATCAATGCTTTTCTCCCAGCAATAATAGAAAGCAATAGATGCAGAATCTCTATTTGTTTATTTATAAAACATTTCGATAAAAATTTCCTTGTCGTCATCGCCAACATCGATAGCCAAGGAGGAAGAGCCTCAAAACATTTTATTTAGAAAATGTTACTTAACGGGCCCTTTAGTGCCTAAGGAAGTGGTTTATAGAAAACAGTTTTGCAAAGGAACTTCTGTTTAAGCAATGGCCTCAAGGATATAAAGCTTTCGAAAGCATAAGCCCTGATAGGAAACTCCTCAGGGCCCAACAAAAGATCTTGTAACAACCCGCATTTTACATATCGTGCGATCCTAAAATATTTTTATTTAATTCCCTTAGGGTTGGATCATTCTCACATTTTAATATGTTGGTTATGGGGATGTGGGACATGTCCATAATTTTTATCAATTTTATTTATATCCATTTTACCCCTGTAGTTTTGTATAGGGCATAACTTTTGATTGTGATCGAATCAGGTGCTGAGTTCAATTTCGTTGGTAAGGAAATGTTGTTTCCAATTCCGTAGATGGTCACATTAACGATTTGGTTCAACGGTTTGGGAGGAATCACTGTTTTAGTGTTGCACAATTTCTTGACAGACTAACTAGTCATTATTGTGATGTTTTGGTGTGGCCCATTAGAGGGCTGGTTAGATGGCTATAAATAGGGGGGACAGAGGCAAGGAGAATTGTTTGGTTTCTTCATTTCTCTATTTAGTTGGGGTTTGAGATTCTCCCTACTCCAATCAAATACATCTCTACTCCATTAATTTCTTAGATCTAGATTAGAAGATTGAAGATCAACATCGAAGAAAGGTAGATCGCATCAAAGTGATTGATTCGGAGATCGTTCATCATTGTCCGGATTTGTAGATCATTGATTTCAAGCTTATTTGAAGATTTAGTGAGTGATAAACATCTCTCACATGGATTCAATCAAGTATATGGGTTGTTTGATCTTAGTTTCATCATTTCAAGTTGTTTTCACCTAGATCTACATCATGGTAAGTATATTTTCATCCGAATCACCATAGGATATATTCTAGCAACTTATAATGGTTAATTTCAAATGTTAATCCCACATTTATGCAAGTTTAGATCTAGTTATTGGTTTATTCGTTGATTTGTCATGACATGGTGAAGTGTTTATGATTGAATGATGATAATTAATGTGTTAACGATTGTTCGATTGTTGCTTAAATTTGTTGTTGATTGGTTGATCGAATTACTTGGTTTTGGTCGAGTTGAATGTACAATTTCTAACATTGATGGATCGGTTATTGCGCGGCTTGCAGAGCAATGAAAAGTAGCAGATCAGGCAATGTTCAAGTAGTGGATCATGCAATTAAGGGATGATGGATCAGGCACGAGAAAACAACCGATCAACATGGCATTTTAGTGGATCGGGCAAGGCCAGGGCATTGGATCAGATCATTTTGTTTGACAGCGTTTTAAAAACACTGTGAATTGAATGAATCAGGCTCAATTTAGATGAATCGGATCTAGATGGATCGGGCATATAGGAGATTGAAGGATCAACAAGAAATGTCGTTTGCAGGCATGGATCAGGTTAGAGCGTTGTGATGGGTCGACAGCCCTTCAGAAACGTTGTGCTTTTGATTGATCGATCAATTAAAATTTAGTGGATCTGGTATGCTATTTTTGATGGGCCGGGTGTGCCCAACATGATGTATCGGAGGGCGGATCTAATGGAATGGAAATTCTGGGCATAACATTTTGGAAACATTGTGGATTGATGGATCGGGCTTGGTAAATTGGCATGGATCAGCCGAGTGATCAGATGGAGTGCACATGTGGAAAAGCTTGATCGAGCAAGGGGTACACTGATGGACCGAGTGATCGAATGGATCGGGCACGGTAGAGTAACTCAGTGCATACTTCATACACTATCCACCACTTTGATCACTAGATCCATTGGGGCCATGACAGAGTCCCAATTCGTACAACTATCGCTACAAACACTTTTTCCCATTGGGGCCCTGACGAGTCCTACTCCATACAACCTCTGACCCCACTACACTGGTCCATAGTCAACAACCTTACCGCCTCACTCAATAGTGAATCAAAGTTTCGATAACCCCTTTGCACACGTCCCGCAGCAAAGCCCAACTCATGAAGTTAACCTATTGGCTCCCGTCCGAATCCTGAGCAATAGCTTCCCATTTGGATTTTCTATGCATCTCGGGTTTTTGGTTGAATTGGAGTTAGTCTTCAGAAGAGTCGTCGCGTGGTAGTAGTAGAAGTTCAAACCAGTTCCTGGTCATCACCCCCGGTTCGGGTTGGGGTTCTCCACCGGGTCGGTTCGGTCTTCTCCCACTTCATTGCGATTCGTGCTCCACCATTCGGTTCGGTTCGTGCTTCCTGGTGCGGTTCGATTCGCTACTTCCTGGTGCGGTTCGGTGCTTCCTGGTGCGGTTCGGTTCGGTGCTTCCTGGTGCGATCCGATACCCATTCCAACTCCAACTCTATGCAAATGGCCTTCCCTCTTGCCATGTTCCAATCCAGTTCAGTTCAGCTCATTCGATCCGATCCCCTAGCCGAACTGATCCCCCCTTAATCGATCCGATCTGGATTTCTGCAGGATTTCCAGCAAGCTTGTATCGTTCATTCTCTCCATACGACAATGTTTTCAACCATTCTAACTTTAGTAAACAATCATAAAATATCCCAAACAACAGTAACAACATAAGGTTCAACCAAAATGATCAAAACATCAAGCATAGAGGTTATTTTAGATCAAACATACCCAAAATCCATGATTTTCCGTTAACCATGTTTAACCATATGATTAGCAAACTTAATCCAAATTAACCCAAATTTATACTAGCGACATAAAATAATAATTTAGAATTTTTTACATATTTTTCCACATTTTTCTAAGTCATAATTTCACTAATCATCACTAATCACCCCTAGTTAGCCGTAATTAGTGAATAAACATGCTAAACACTCTCCTTAGCCCCAAATGAATGATAAATCTGAAACTCTAACTGATTTGGCATGGATTACTATGTAATGCAACAGCTCTAACTCTACTTTGGTGTTAATCCAACTTGATTTGATGTAGATTTGCTTAATTAGTGATTAGAAAGTGATTAGAGGGAGATTTAGTTGATTGAGGCCATAACTAGGGTTCAAGAATTGTTTGTGGCGGCTGGAAAAATGAAAGAGAATGTTTCTGCAAACACTTTCAGCCCTCCCATATCCCTAATCCCGAAATGGGTTATGGGCCTAGCTGCTAATCACCCTATTAAGCATGATTACGCTATTTTCCCATCTTTAAATCTTATTCAGCCATATCACCCAAACGGTAAGTCCGTTTGATTAATGTGAGCACTCTATGGAATGGGAAACCATCATCTGAATCCAATTGAACTGGTTTCAGGTCAAAAATCTTTACCAATCAAAAGTTATAGACGAAACAAGATTCATCAGGCGCAAAACAGTCATTTAAAATTTGGAAAAAATCGTGAATGTGGGAAATCACCCCAATAGTCATTTCTCAAAGTTACACGACCATATGACTTTGTATGAAAATTAAATAAATATTCTACGATCCTTCGATACGTAGAATGCGGGTCATTACAATCTCCCCCCTCCCCCGCACCACTTAAGAGATTTCACCCCCAAAATTCCTTAACTATAACATACAATGATGTCCTACATGCCTATCAACCATTTACAAACAATCAAACATATATAATAACATAACAAGCCTATCTTAGCATGCAATTTACTAACAAGGGAATAACTATATCGCGATTTAAACCCTTATCAGGTAAAGAGATCTGGATATGACTTCCTTATATTCTACTCGGTTTCCCAAGTACAGTAATTCTCATTATCAACCCACTGGACCATAACCAGTTTCACCATCTTCCTCCGAAGTTGCTTCTTATCGTGTCCGACAATAAGAGCTGGTCTACCATTTCCAACTGCCTCGGGTTCTATCTCAATATCATCCAATTGATCTGGTGAAATAGTCATATCAGAATCGCGCATGAACTTTCTTAGCTGGGAAACATGAAATATGTTGTGCACTCCCACCATCTTGTTTGGTAATCTAACTTTATACGCTAAATTACCAACTTGTTCGAGAATTGGAAATGGACCAACAAACCTTGGTGCTAACTCACCTCTCCTACCCAATCGAATCACACTCTTTAACGGAGAAATCTTGACGAATACCAAGTTGCCAACGGAGAATTTCAAATCTCTTCGTCTTTTATTAGCATAACTCTTCTGCCTATCTTGGGCAGCCTTCATTCGCTGTTGAATAACCTTGATCTTATCTGAAGTTTCTCCTTCTACATCTGGCCCAAGCACAAATTTCACACCGGTTTCCAACCAACATGATGGTGAGTTACACGGTCTACCGTAGAAAGCTTCAAATGGTGCCATACCAATATTGGAATGATAACTATTATTATATGCAAACTCAACCAGATGCAAATGGTTATCCCATGATCCTCCAAAATCCAATATACAAGCTCTCAGGAGATCCTCAAATACACGATTCACCCTCTCTGTTTGACCGCCGGTTAGGGGATGGTACGCGGTACTGAGATGTAATTCTGACCCTAAAGCCTCTTGTAAGCTCTTACAAAACCCACTAGTAAATAATGGATCTCGATCACTCACAATACCTTTAGGTACTCCATGAAATCTCACTACCCACTTCATATATAGTTCCGCTAACTTAGCTGTCGTTCTATTCTACTTGTTCCCATTTCCATTCGGTAATTTCCAATGGTTGCAACAAACCACTAGGATTTTTTCGCTTGGCTTTGACTAATTGGAAGTTCATGCACTTGGATATAAAATTCCCAACATCTCTCTTCTTCCCTTCCCAGTAGTAGGTTTGCTTCATGTCTCGATACATTTTGTTACCACCGGGATGTATAGCCAGTCTCGAGTGATGACACTATCTAAGCACTTCATCTCTCATTCCATTAACATTGGGTACAACTAGTCTCCCATTCTTTCAAAACCACCCTTCTCGATCAAGCCCATACTTGTTCATTCCCTCACTGACGATACCCATCTCTACCTTGAAGATGATTTTCAATAGATTAGGATCGTCCCTCTGACTGGAACCGATCCGCTCAATCAAAGTGGGTATGATCGTCAAACTCGCTAACATCTTTGGATCTAATTCACACTTAGGTCTAAAATCATATCCTGCAATATACTCCAGTTGCTTCCATTCTAGAAACATGGCCCCTAAATTGACATGTCTCCTACTCAATGCATCAGCTACCGCATTGCCTTTCTCGGGTTCGTATGCGATACTGAAATCATACGAAGCCAAGAACTCTAACCATCTCTGCCGACGAAGATTTAAATCCTTCTGAGAGAAAAGATACTTTAATGACTTATAATCGGTAAACAACTCGAATCTTTCTCCCAAAAGATAATGTATCCACATCTTTAACGCGAACACGATCGCTGCAAATTCCAAATCATGGGCAGGATATCTTTTCTCATGCGGTTTCAGTTGCCGACTGGCGTAAGCTATAACCCTACCTCCTTGCATCAGTATAACACCTAGTCCGGTACCACAAGCATCTGTGTATACCGTCATCTCTTCGTTCACCTTAGGAATAACTAGCACTGGTGCACACCTCCTTTAGATTCTTAAATGCATTCTCACACCTTTCGTCCCAAGCAAAAGCTTGATTCTTCTTGGTCAATTGAGTTAACGGTGCCGCTGTCTTGGAGAAGTCTTAGATAAACTTACTTTAATATCCAGCTAACCCCAAGAAACTTCTCACGTCCGTTGCATTCTTGGTCATAGATCAATCTTGCACTGTAGCCACCTTCGCAGGATCCAAGGCAATACCATTCCCTTAAACAACATGACCTAAGAATCTCACTTCCCTCCTCCAAAAGTGAAACTTAGAAAATTTTGCTTTCAATTGGTGTTTTGTCAACACCTCCATCACTATCTTCAAATGTTCCTTGTGTTCTTCCTCTGCCCTCGAGTAAACCAAAATATCGTCCATGAACATAAGAACAAACTTATTTAATTTGTCCCTGAAAACCCTATTCATAAGACACAAAATATGCGGATTCATTTGTCAAACCTAAAGGCATGACCAACCATTCATAGAATCCAGACGGCGTCGGAAATGCCGTTTTAGGAATACTCTCAGCTGCTACTCCGAGCTGATGTAATCCTGTCGCGAGATCCAACTGGGAGAACATTCTTGCTCCATTCAATTAAATGAACAAATCATCTATCCATGGAAGAGGACACTTATTCTTCCTAGTCACCTTGTTCTACTCGTGGTAGTCCACACATAAGCGAAGGGAACCATCTGCCTTAGTAGCAAATACAACTAGTGCTCCCCACTCGGAAACACTTCTTCAGATGAATCCCTTCTTCAAAAGATCGCCTACATGCACTTCGAGCTCTCGCTGCTCCCTTGGTGCCATATGACGAAGAGGCATCACTATAGGTCTGGCATCTTTCACTAAATCAATCTGAAACTCGATCTCTCGGTGTGGTGGAAGTCCGGTCACTTCCCCGAAGATGTCCGGATACTCGCCAGCAATAGGCACATCTGATAACTCATCATGCGGGATGTCGAGAGAATTTAGAAAACTTGCCATCACCCCGTCACTAGGTAGGCAACCCAATATCACCCTCTGCCCATCATCTTCTCTAATGGTCAATGGAGACCCCTTACAGTCTACCACCACTCCATACCTTTGGAGCCAGTTGACTCCCAAAATAACGCCAAACCTAGTAAAGCCTAAAACAAAGCAATCACAAGCAAACATACAACCATGACTCGATAAGACCAAATAATTACAAATCATACTAAGGCTAGTCGAACCACTGATTGGGTTCGTAACAACTAATGGTCTATCAACACTCTCGGGTTCCAATTCCAACCTGTCTACCAGGTCACTAGACACGAAGGAATGGGAAGCCTCGATATCAAACAATACTCGAACATGAACATCATAAATAAAAGAATACCTTGAATAATGACACTCTTTCCCTTCTCCGCCACATTTGGGGCATTCGACGACGAAGGAACAACGTTGATAGCATATGCTTTCAAAATCTGCTTCTCTTTGGGGGGGGGTTAGAGACATTTATCCTTGTGATGTCCCACTTAGCCGCAATTGAAGTAATTCCTGTCTGCTGGCTTTGCTCGACAATCTCTGGCATAGTGGCCCTTCTTGCCACAACTAAAGCACTCGTTATCTTTCTTATTCTTCTTTTTTGGACCATCCTTCGTTTGGTTCTGTTTTCTCTTATTATGAGAATTCTTATTTCCTTCACCGTTTGCCTACGGTTTCGTCTCCTCTGCAGATGTAACAGCGACCTCAGTCTTCGTCTTAGGGTAAAGGCTCTTCGATCTCAGTGCCTTCCCCACAATAGATTCGAATGTCTCAGTGATATGGTTTATAAGTCTCTCCCCCAAGTACTCATCTAGGCCAGCTATGAACTACTCGTTCTTCTTCTCGGCAGTATGGATAAGGGATAATCCATACTTCGATAAGGTATCGAATTCAGTAATATATTCCAAGACTTCCCTACCATTCTGCTTAAGTTCCAAAAACTTCCTGAATAATTCTGATTTCTAAGAAGATGGAATAAACTTATCACTGAAACGAGTCTTAAACTGATACCAAGTAACTTGATCTTCAGGAATAGCCATTTTAATGGCATTCCACCAATTCATAGCCCGTCCTTGAAGCTGACATGACGCTAGCTTTCTCTTTATTGCATCATCGATCCCCAAATCCTCGAAGATACGCTCATAGTTATCAAGCCAATCCTGAACCTCCGTAGTCGATTCCGTTCCATGGAACAACTTCCCACTAAGGCTAGTATAATCCTTGCAGAGCTTAGCGTAATCGGCTCTAGGCGCCTGCACTACTGCACCACCACCATTGGCAGCATTAGGAACTTCTCCCTAAGCACCCTAAGCATCTATCGCATGAAGGTAGTAAACATTGCCCTTATATCATGGACATTCCCATTGTTGGCCCTTGAACCCGTGCTCCTCGTATTTCCACTTATCGTCCAATCTGTAAAGAGAAAACGATTAACCATCTACATTGTGGTGCACGTGTAGTGTGACTTCACCCTTAGATGAGTAAATATATAGCTTTTGAAAACCAAAATATCACAAATATGCGCTCTCATATATGTATATTATCTCTCCCCGATGTCTTCCCCTAGGTTAAACTATGCAACGTAGGCTCTGATACCAAGTGTGATGGCCCGCCCCGAACCAGCCGACATTTCCCTAAAATGCGTTGCGCCAATACCCGACTAGCACGGGACGATCATCAAAAGAAAAGGGATTGAAACTATGAATCACCAAAAGAAACCTGTAATATATCTCACAGCGCATGGAGTAAAATATAATAATAACATAACTTGATATAGAACAAGCGAGACAGTACATAAGTTGAAAACTAAGCCAAATCTATCAGAGTAGCGGAATCCAAAATACAGCTTATGATCCAAACCATCATTATTGCAACTTCAAAATATTGTCTCTAAAGCAAACTAGAAAAGGTACACAACTAATGCCCGAAGTAGTGACCAGCAACAACACAGGGAGAATATATGTATATAGTATGTGGACGCCTCTTGCTCGTCTCCGGACAGCTACTCGTGCATAACCACCTAACCTATCTCTAGTCTTCTCATTTAGGAGCACATTGAGTAATAAGAAGAGATATAAAACTCTGGGTTAGACAAAAGTCTGGTATGAGCGATAGCACCAAAATAAAACAACAACAGGTATATATAATCACACATGACCTCGACCTGCAACCAAAGAATTAGCACAACACGATGTACAGTACTCTAAGGTAACACTAACATAAAGTGTAAAATAGGAGTGTACATGTCATGGTTATAGCAAACATCGAACATAGCAAACATCCTCGCATCTCTCACTCTGCTCGTAAAGCATACAATATCCACCACTTTGATCACCAGATCCATTAGAGCCACGACAGAGTCCCACTACGTACAACTATCGCTACGACCACTTTTCCCTTTAGGGCCCTGACGGAGTCCTACTCCATACAACTTATGACCCCACTACATTGGTCCATAGTCAATAACCTTACTCCCCCCACTCAATAGTGAATCAAAGTTATAGATATCGATAGCCCCTTTGCATACGTCCTGCAGCAAAGCCCAACTCATAAAGCTAACTCATTGGTTCTCGTCTGGATCCTGAGTAATAGCTTCCCATTTGGACTTCCTTTGCATCTCGGGTTTTTGGTTGAATTGGAGTTGGTCTTCAGAAGAGTCGTCACGTGGTAGTAGTAGAAGTTCAAACCTGTTCATGGTCATCACCCCAGTTCGGGTTGGGGTTCCCCACCGTGTCGGTTCGGTCCTCTCCCACTTCTGTTCAGTTTATGCCCCACCATTCAGTTCGGTTCGTGCTTCCTGGTGCGGTTCAGTTCAGCGCTTCCTGGTATGGTTCAGTGCTTCCTGGTGCGGTTCGATTCGATGCTTCCTGGTGTGTTTGATACCCACTCAAACTCTAACTCTATGCAAGTGGCCTTCCTTCTCGCCAAGCCCCAATCCGGTTTGGTTCAGCTCATTCGATCCGATCCCCTAGGCAATCTGATCCCCCCCTTAACCGATCCGATCCAGATTTCTACAGGATTTCCAACAAGCTTGTATCGTCCATTCTCGCCACACGACGGCATTTTCAACCATTCTAACTTTACAAAACAATCATAAAACATCCTAAATAACAGTAACAACATATAGGTTCAACCAAAAAGATCAAAACATCAAGCATAGAGGTAATTTTAGATTAAACATACCCAAAATCCATGATTTGCCCTTAACCATGTTTAACCATATAATTAGAAAACTTAATCCAAACTAACCCAAATTTATACCAGCGACATAAAATAATAATTTAGAATTTTTACGTATTTTCCATATTTTTATGAGTCATAATTTCGCTAATTATCACTAATCACCCGTAATTAGCTGTAATTAATGAATAAACATGCCAAACACTCACCTTAGCCATAAATGAATGATAGATCTAAAACTCTAACTAATTTGGCATGGTATTCTATGTAGTGCAATAGCTCCAACTCTGATTTGGTGTTAATACGACTTGATTTGACGTAGATTTGCTTAATCAGTAATTAGAAAGTGATTAAAGGGAGATTTAGAAGATGAAGGCCATTACTAGGGTTCAAGAAATGTTTGTAGTGGCTGGAAAAATGAAAGGGAGTGTTTCTCCAAACCCTTTCAGCCCTCCCACAATCCTAATCCCGAAATGGGTTATGGGCCTAGCTGTTAATCAACCTATTAAGGCCGATTAATTTGTTTTCCCATCTTCAAATCTTATTTCAGCCATATCTCCCAAACGGAAAGTCCGTTTGATTAATGTGACCACTCTACAGAATGGTAAACCATCATCCGAATCCAATGGATGTGGTTTCAGGTCAAAACTCCTTACCGATCAAAAGTGATAGGCGAAACAAGATTATCCACTGGCAAAACAATCATTTAAAATTCGGCAAAAATTGTTAATGTGGGAAATGACCCCAGTAGTCGTTTCTCAAAGATACACGACCATATGACTTCGCATGAAAATAAAATAAATATTCTATGATCCTCCGATACGTAGAATGCGGGTTGTTACATAAGGGTTCAGGTGCAAGTGCCTAGGGTTGTGGACTTCGCGAAGCTATGAAAAGACTTCACTACTCTAGGAGGGAAGCCGTTTAAGGGGAGAGAGCCGATTGTAGAGATTCCAGGGTGGCTTGATATTTGCATTCAGATATTTGGAGACTTGGGAATTGATGATGCAACAAAGAGGAAGCTTGCATTGAGACAGCTGTAGGGTAGAGCTATGGATTGGTGGAACTCTGTCACTGTAGACACCCCAAGAGATGAGATTACATGGATTCAATTCCAAGACAAGTTTGAGACGAAGTTCATTTTTACCGTTCAGAAGTCTATTCTGTTCAAGAGGTTAGTTGAGATTAAGCAGAATGGTAGACCAATGTTGGAATATGTTTCTGATTTTGAAGCTTTGTCCAAGTATGCTTGTTCCTATATTGAGATTCCTTACCTGAAGAATGAGAAGTTTGTCATGGGATTGGACAAATATCTTAGGAACCAGCTGGATGATCACTTGGATGATACTTATGAGAAGATTGTGGAGAAAGCTTTGAGGCACGAAAGTTTGTTTCCTACGGAAGAGACTATTGTTGTAGCTAAAGAGGAACTGAAACCAAAGCATGGTGGTACTAACAAAAAGAGAAAAGCAACAATAGCAGAAAGGAAAAGATGGTAAGAAGAAGCATAAAAGTGAGGCAACTTGCTACAATAGCCAAAAGAAGGGCCATTATTCCAAGGATTGTAAGAATCCAAAAGCTGAGAAGAAGTGCTACAATTGTGGGAAGCTTGGGCATAACAAGAAGGATTGTCCAGAATCAGCTAAGGGAAAGCATATTATGAAGACGTATGCTTTAGAAGCTATACCATCTTCTTCGAGGGCTCCTATGGCGGAGGAGAAAGGGAAGAGTATCATCGTTCAAGGTATTCTTTCCGTTAGAGATGTTTCTGATCAAGTGTTGTTTACATCGGAGCATTACATTCTTTCATTTGTAATGAGCTTGTGTACCGCTTGGGTAGGAACCCGAGATTTGTGATAGAACATTGATTGTGACCAATCCAGTATGGTGTTCGTCCAGTTTGTGTTTGATTTGTTAGGGTCTACTATTGTCTAGTCATGGTTTCTTCTTGTGTGTGATTGCTTTTTTTTGAACTTCGCTGGGTTTGGGATTATTTTGGGTATGGACTGGCTCAAGAGGCATGCGGCAAAAGTGGATTGCGAGAAGCTCGAGGTAACATCCAAGAATGTGGAAAGGAAAATGGTTATGATTTGATGTAAGCCCGAAGACAGGGTCTTCGTAAGCTATATATATTCGCTTGTGATTGTACGGGAAGATTTGTCATCGGTGTCGACCGCTAGTGAGTTCGATGATGTCTTTGACGAGGTCAAAGGGTTGCCGTCGTATCGCGAGATTGAGTTCAAGATAGATTTATTCGAAGGTGCTAGACCTATCATCATGCCACTTAGGAGGATGGCTCCTAAGCAACAACGGGAGTTAGAGGTGCAAATACGTGACCTTTTGGGAAAAGGATTCATTCGGAGGAGTGTTTACGAATGGGATGCACCTGTTGTGTTTGCAACCAAGGCTGATGGATCTTTGAGATTGTGTGTGGATTACCGTGGGCTGAAAAAGGTGACCAAGAAGAATAAGTATCCATTGCCAAGGATAGAAGACTTGTTCGATTGGCTTTAGGAGGCCAAGGTGTTTTCTCAAATGGATTTGGCAATGGGATCCAACCAGTTGAGTGTGGCAAAGGATTGTGTGCCAAAGCCTACTTTTAGGCCACCATTCGGTTTCTTCGAATGCTTGGTGATGTCATTTGTGTTGACTAATGCACCAACATATTTCGTGGATATTATGAATAGAGTACTCAGAGGTTTGTTGAATAAGTTCATACTTATGTTCACGGATGATATTCTGGTTTACTTCCAGAATGAGGAAGAGCATAAGACGCACTTGCAAGTTGTTTTGGTATAACACCCCGTAATTTTAAAGAATATTATAATGATACACTAAATAATAATTAATTAAACATTGGTAATTAAGTAAAACGGTGTAACACCCCGCCTCCGCTAGGGTCACTCGCAAAGGAATGCACTAGCTTTAGAGGGGCATTATTGGTAAACATGCACAGAAATATCACAAGACAGAACATATAAAAATAGCGGAAGTAAAATCAAACTTTCATAACATGAATAAATAAGGTCTAAAGCCTTTTACATCAGAGTACATCAAAACCTGTCTTGCAATAGTAAAGAAGCATAAAGACATTTTCATAAATTATTCCCCAAGTAAAAACAGTAAAGTAGCCATTAGCCAAGAAAAGTCCAAGTCATCCATGATGACCTTCAAGCAGAAGAAGTCCGAACTAAACAACAGTATTTCCTCCCTGTAACCTGGGGGGAAACGGAAGAAAAGAGGCGAAACAAAACGGGTCAGTCAAAAAGACTGAGTAAGCCCTATCTACTATTAGCATAAAAACTAGTAAAGTTAACTGACATGAGAAACTGAGATGAACATAAGCATGATGACAAGATAGATAAGCTAAATCAAAATAACAGGATGAACTACTGAACTCAGATAAACTAGGGTGTCGTGATAAACTACGATGTCAAGATAAAACAAGGTATCACATTGTCAGGTTTCTATCAAGTATAATATCCCAAGATATCTATCGCGTATAACGTCCCATGGCATCTATCCTGTATATCCGCTCTGCACCTACCGTACTAGTACCCCAACTGTATTACGAGTTATCCGTGAATGACCCTTACTCAAAAGTCGTGTAATGGTCCATGTCAACCTAATATGCCGCATATATTGGTTACTCAACTCATATGTTTCTTTCCATGTATAAGTTCAGTCCTTTGCCGTAGGCTATACGGGCTTTCCCATGTCAACGGTTTATCCTTGAAGTTGTTTTGGACTGCAACCCTGGATCTAGTTGTGTTTCCTTACCATGAATTATCGCGCGTCCACTTAGGATTTATGCCACCTAGGACCGCTAGGGATTATGCTACCTAATGAACGTTTCCGTGTCTCGGTTTGGGTTTTGGCCACCTAGGACCACTAGGGATTACGCCACCCGTCAACCGCGCCCTTGATCCCACGTATGTATCGTGAATCGTTTTCCATGTCTAGATGCACATGTTCCCCAATGTGCCATCCGAGTTCCGTGCCAGGGCAAATCAAGAAATACGGAACTCGGTCGGGAGCTTTAAATCGTCTACCGATGCAGATATCAAGGTCTGTTTTTGTACCCGTGGCTATGGTCCCACGTGACCCCTCCCTCAACTACTGAAAGGCAATCCAAGAAAAATCATGTATAAGAACCACTCCACGGCCCCACTATAGCCCACTTTCCTACGGGCCAACCTCACCCATGACTCGATAGCAAGCACATGGTCTGTTGGGGATTCCCTGCCTTTCCGCACGTACACAATTGACTAAAGATGGTAGGTAGTCGGCGATGCGCTATCCAGGGCAAAAACAAGAATCGTCGACTCCACGCTAATCCATCCCAGTCTTTAGGTTGCTCGCATAGCAACCAAGGCATACTCTTGGTCCTTCTAACGCAGACCTTAACCTCTCATGGGCCTAGCATAATTACCTGGCAGCCCACAGAGGGATCCCAAGAATATCCTCACGTCCCCCCGAAGCTTCCACTTTTGCACCCAGTGCGCTGGAGCTTTTATCCAAGTCAGATAACTTGCTCCCCCTCGTATACTAAGCGATGACCTACCGTATCAGGTTACTCATCGTTTTGAGAATTAGTCCTATGTCCTTAACTAAGAATTATTACTTAGTTACCCTTAACTAAGGTTTACCACTTAGCTTCCTTTCCCGTTATCCTTGATTAACCATGGTTTTCTACCTAGTTCTTCTAGCTAGGGTTTGTCCATTGGGTTAAGTGTTATCATTCAAGTCCATGACTTAACCCGCCCACGAATCACGTCAAAGATTGGCTAAGTATTTAAGTTCAAGACTTAGTCCCACAAGTTGGTTAAGTGTACCCAGAGGCTCATGACTTAACCCTATCAAGTCATATTGGTCAAGTACTAGCTTACCTTAATCCTATCGGATTATCTTGCTAGATCGATTAAGCATAGATTATCTTAATCCCATCAAATTATCGAGTCGGATTGGTTAAGTATAGGTTGGCTTAACCCCATCCTCTAATCGTACTACAATGGTTAAGTATATTCCAAAAAGGTCTTGTGACTTAACCTTATCAGGTCCGCGTATTAGATTGGTTAAGTGTAAGTTACTTAACCCCATCAAATCATCATGTATAATTGGTTAAGTATAAGTTGCTTAACCCCATTAAATTATCACGTTAAGTTGGTTAAGTATTGGTTACTTAACCTCATTGAATTACCGAGTTTAAATTGGTTAAGTGTTTAACTTAACCCCATCGAATTACCGTGTTTAGATTAGTTAAGTGTGGATTACTTAACCCCATCTAATTACCGTGTCGGATTAGTTAGGTGTAAATTACTTAACCCCATCCCCTAATCATCTTGTATGGTTAAGTGTCATTAAGAAAACTTACTTAACCTTGCCAAATTATCATGTTGGATTGATTAAGTGTTGGTTAACTTAATCCCCGTCCACTAGTCGTATAAAAATGGTTAAGCGTCATTAGGCAAATCAAATCACTTAACCTACCCAACCTTGTCATGTTTTGTTAAGTATCATTAGCCTAACCAATTTACTTAACCCATTTACCCATGTCATATTTGGTTAAGAGTCATTAATCAAATTAACTTAACCCTATCATGTGGCATTAATTACTTAATGCACCCCAACCTCTCACATTAGACTTTGTTGTCGTTACTAGTTAAGCCGGTCGGTTCCGGGTAGCTTTACACCACAACTTGGTCTAACCTCGGGTTCAAGCACAACATGACCAACTTCTCACATTGGGTCCTATTGTTTGCAACTACTAGTTAGGCCGGTCGGTTCCGGGTAGTTTTACGTTGCAAACTCAACCCAACCTCGAGTTGGCCACTTTCATGTTTAGTCTAGTGTCATGTTCATAGTCAAGTTTTCAAGCAATTGGGTAGACCTAACTTAATAGGTAAGTTCCTAATGGGTAGACCTAACTTAATAGGTAAATTCCCAAGCTTATGTTTTTATGCATACTTACATGTCAACTTCCATGTTATGATTCAAGTCATGTTTTCAAGTTGTATTTTCATGTCATTAGAAATTACCCATAACATAACCCAACGCTTTTAAACTCGCATATACGTTCGCAACAACTTAATGGATTAAAAGAAGAGACTTGGCAAAGGCATGACAAAAATGGATATTAAGCCACAAGTTAATCATGGTGGCAAATGAGGCACAAATGTGTTCATTAGCTTGCATGTTACATTCTTAAGCCTCAAAATCATGCATAAACCCAAACTTGGCACATAAACGAATCATGGTGACTAAAGACATAGAATGATGACTAGTAACTCGCATATATCATCATATAAGGGTTATGATTTCATATGCAAGTTGACAAGAAGATTATGAAGGTTCTCATGTTGCATAATGCAACATTTCAACATAAAGGTTGTAGCTTTTTGCTCATAAGATCAAGATAATGACTTCATAAACTTGCATAACATGATAGCATGTATCATTCTCAATGATCAAACCCAAACTTGCAACATGAACATTTAACTTCATAGTTAATATCTAAGAGTAGGGAAAGGGCTTACATTGCTATGAAGGCCTAAATCGATTAAATTAAAGCTTGTGATGAAGCCTATGCATGCCATCACCCAAAAACCCAAAAATGAACACTCCAAATCAATAAAAACCCCATCTTTATGAACAAAGATCAAAGCTTTAGCCTTGAAATCAACTTGAGAAGCTCTCATACTAACATAGGGACTCTCTAATACTCTCATGATCATGAAACTTCTCATAGAAATGAAGTGGAGGCTAGGATAGTTGAGTGGAGGCCATGAGAGTAGCAATTTTGCCATAGTTTAGTTGCATGAATGAATAATGAGGATTTAGGATAGGTTAGGGTCTTATTTATAGATTAGGCAAGTGTTTTAGGCCATAGGATTAAACCTAGATTCAATCCAAGCCATCAAAGCATGTCTTGGGGAAGAAGTCAAGTGTAGGAACCATCTAGGGCCTTTAGATTAAAGATGAACCATGAGAACCATCCAAATGCAAAATCTGCATTTTAGCGAATCGACCCACGGGTTGACAGCCAAACACCCTGGATTAACCCCTAGTCGACCCAGCGAGCTCGGGTCGACCTCAAAAATCGGCCGGTTCGGTTATTCCCCTCTCCCAATTCGCTGTTTTGAACATTTTTGCATATTTATTTATTTAATTTTCAATTATATATATATATATATATATTTCAATATATATATATATATATATATATATATATATATATATATATTTCTCTGCGCAACCCATTTCACTTAATTAAGTATACTTTAATTTGGTAATTTTTCGTGAAACTTCGCGAGGCCATATCTTGGTCATACGGACTCCGATTTTCGAAAACTCGGACTCTATTTCGCGTATTTTTCCGAGACGAACGCAATGGCATAGCTCGTTTCCCTTGAGTCAGATTTTACAGTTTAATTCTGCCTCCATTTATGTTATAACAGGTTATTGAAAATACAGGTTGTTACATTCTCCCCACCTTTTAGGATTTCGTCCCCGAAATCTCCAAGTTAGGAAGAACATATCCTACCATCCATCATCCATCTACTCAAAACATCATCCACAAGCAACCATTGTCCTTAGATGATTTCTAATGCTGTATGAATATATGCAAAATGTGTGTGTACATGTTCCTTTGCTAATGCTAATGATCAGGCCTGAATAATCTTTCTAATGCAAAATATGTATAGTGCCATGAATCCAACATGTATGCAAATAGTCCTAGTCATATAGATACTATATGCGTGCACAATCATTCATTCATATGCAACAACCGCATGATAATACATTCGATTTCATCCATAAACAAGTATAAATACTCGTGCATATGCAATATGAAATGTGACCGAGTCGAGCTAGTATCTAATGTGTATTCGCGCATCCACGAGCAACCACTTGCAACCATATCAATCATAACATGTTTCAAATACATGTTTACATCCATAGGGTTCTACCTAGAATTCCCTGAAACAGGGTCGAGAAGATAAACAGGACAAACTCCTTACAGGGTTTGTAACGGAGAATAGTACCGAGAGGATGTCCACAAAAGATAGCCTACAAGTAAGCTCTACAGAAAACAGGGATCAAGGATATACTCCCAAAAAGAGATATCATGCGCGTATCTAGTCTTTGACCATCAAAGTTGTCTTTTAACTTCGCGATTTTGTAGCTTCTTATTCCTGTTTCCATAACATGAGCTGGAACTCATTTCTTCGTCGCCTCTCGTTCCACTTGCACTTATCCTTTTCCTAGAATACTTAACGCAAACATGACTGCGTACTCATGAGCTCATGCAAGCTTTCCAAAATTCACTAGTGAATCTCGGACCTCGTACCACAAGGTATTCCACGTAGAAGAACTTTCTCTTGAAAGTAAACAGATGCCAACCAGGCTATCAAGCGCACTTACTAGGGTGATTTCTATAACCCACGCATAAGTGAAGTAAACCATCCGTCTTATCAGCGAACACCACTCGATCGGGCTTCAAATTTCCAATAAAGGCATCAAGGGATTCTAAGTAACTAGTCATGACAGAACCTCAAAAAGGTTACCCGGTACTTCGAGGGCATTACCAAGGCTAGTCAAAAGGTCTAACTACCCTCCTATCAAAACCGAGAGTGGCACCCCCTACTGGATAACCACTTCATCCCTAGAATCCATCCATAGCTTATAAACATAAGCATTATTTCCAAACTCAACACTTGGCATAGACATTCCCAAATCCAAACAAGTCATGTATAAATGGACTGATTCTCCAATAGGACTTTGAGACAAAAATGGGATTCTCTATTACGCTAGTACTTAAGGTGCAGAGACTCAACTATCGAAGCAGACTTAAATGATACGAACAACGAAGTCCTAACGGGATGATAGAGAAGAAAAGCTAAACCTTTAACAAGATCGTTACCCTCCTTCCGAGGTACTCTAGAAATGAGAGCATACTACTGCCCTCCCGATGATCTTGTCCTTGTCCCATAATACTTAACTATCCGCCCCGTTTTACCATGCCAAAGGTACTCTCTCGTCATGGGTTTCATTGTCCATCTTTCTCCCTCCTTTGAGGACTAAGCCATACCAACAAGTTGCTCATCCTTAAGCTCGTATCCTTTATCCTCTTTCTCACTATCCTTTCTTATAACGCGACCACTGGTCTCTTGAAAACCACCTCCATCGCATGGAAAGCACTTTCGTAGATAGAAAAGACTAGTCGCAGTTAAAACCACTGTGACTACAGATGGAGGAAAGAAAGGAAAAGAGATTTAATTAAGGAAACAAGGATAATGCTAATGGCCTTTGGGGAATAGCCTTTTCTTTTTAAAAGAAAACTTTCTTGAAAAATGCTTCTTTATAAACGATTTTCAAATAGTTTTCAGAAGGTCTTTAAAAACATTTGCCTAATCTGGTAACCTTCTGCTCTGATACCAAATGTAACACCCCGCCTCCGCTAGGGTCACTCGCAAAGGAATGCACTAGCTTTAGAGGGGCATTATTGGTAAACATGCACAGAAATATCACAAGACAGAACGTATAAAAATAGCGGAAGTAAAATCAAACTTTCATAACATGAATAAATAAGGTCTGAAGCCTTTTACATCAGAGTACATCAAAACATGTCTTGCAATAGTAAAGAAGCATAAAGACATTTTCATAAATTATTCCCCAAGTAAAAACAGTAAAGTACACATTAGCCAAGAAAAGTCCAAGCCATCCATGATGACCTTCAAGCAGAAGAAGTCCGAACTAAACAACAGTATTTCCTCCCTGTAACCTGGGGGGGAAACGGAAGAAAAGAGGCGAAACAAAACGGGTCATTCAAAAAGACTGAGTAAGCCCTATCTACTATTAGCATAAAAACTAGTAAAGTTAACTGACATGAGAAACTGAGATGAACATAAGCATGATGACAAGATAGATAAGCTAAATCAAAATAACAGGATGAACTACTGAACTCAGATAAACTAGGGTGTCGTGATAAACTACGATGTCAAGATAAAACAAGGTATCACATTGTCAGGTTTCTATCAAGTATAATATCCCAAGATATCTATCGCGTATAACGTCCCATGGCATCTATCCTGTATATCCGCTCTGCACCTACCGTACTAGTACCCCAACTGTATTACGAGTTATCCGTGAATGACCCTTACTCAAAAGTCGTGTAATGGTCCATGTCAACCTAATATGCCGCATATATAGGTTACTCAACTCATATGTTTCTTTCCATGTATAAGTTCAGTCCTTTGCCGTAGGCTATACAGGCTTTCCCATGTAAACGGTTTATCCTTGAAGTTGTTTTGGACTGCAACCCTGGATCTAGTTGTGTTTCCTTACCATGAATTATCGCGCGTCCACTTAGGATTTATGCCACCTAGGACCGCTAGGGATTATGCTACCTAATGAACGTTTCCGTGTCTCGGTTTGGGTTTTGGCCACCTAGGACCACTAGGGATTACGCCACCCGTCAACCGCGCCCTTGATCCCACGTATGTATCGTGAATCGTTTTCCATGTCTAGATGCACATGTTCCCCAATGTGCCATCCGAGTTCCGTGCCAGGGCAAATCAAGAAATACGGAACTCGGTCGGGAGCTTTAAATCGTCTACCGATGCAGATATCAAGGTCTGTTTTTGTACCCGTGGCTATGGTCCCACGTGACCCCTCCCTCAACTACTGAAAGGCAATCCAAGAAAAATCATGTATAAGAACCACTCCACGGCCCCACTATAGCCCACTTTCCTACGGGCCAACCTCACCCATGACTCGATAGCAAGCACATGGTCTGTTGGGGGTTCCCTGCCTTTCCGCACGTACACGATTGACTAAAGATGGTAGGTAGTCGGCGATGCGTTACCCAGGGCAAAAACAAGAATCGTCGACTCCACGCTAATCCATCCCAGTCTTTAGGTTGCTCGCATAGCAACCAAGGCATACTCTTGGTCCTTCTAACGCAGACCTTAACCTCTCATGGGCCTAGTATAATTACCTGGCAGCCCACAGAGGGATCCCAAGAATATCCTCACGTCCCCCCGAAGCTTCCACTTCGGCACCCAGTGCGCTGGAGCTTTTATCCAAGTCAGATAACTTGCTCCCCCTCGTATACTAAGCGATGACCTACCGTATCAGGTTACTCATCGTTTTGAGAATTAGTCCTATGTCCTTAACTAAGAATTATTACTTAGTTACCCTTAGCTAAGGTTTACCACTTAGCTTCCTTTCCCGTTATCCTTGATTAACCATGGTTTTCTACCTAGTTCTTCTAGCTAGGGTTTGTCCATTGGGTTAAGTGTTATCATTCAAGTCCATGACTTAACCCGCCCACGAATCACGTCAAAGATTGGCTAAGTATTTAAGTTCAAGACTTAGTCCCACAAGTTGGTTAAGTGTACCCAGAGGCTCATGACTTAACCCTATCAAGTCATATTGGTCAAGTACTAGCTTACCTTAATCCTATCGGATTATCTTGCTAGATCGATTAAGCATAGATTATCTTAATCCCATCAAATTATCGAGTCTGATTGGTTAAGTATAGGTTGGCTTAACCCCATCCTCTAATCGTACTACAATGGTTAAGTATATTCCAAAAAGGTCTTGTGACTTAACCTTATCAGGTCCGCGTATTAGATTGGTTAAGTGTAAGTTACTTAACCCCATCAAATCATCATGTATAATTGGTTAAGTATAAGTTGCTTAACCCCATTAAATTATCACGTTAAGTTGGTTAAGTATTGGTTACTTAACCTCATTGAATTACCGAGTTTAAATTGGTTAAGTGTTTAACTTAACCCCATCGAATTACCGTGTTTAGATTAGTTAAGTGTGGATTACTTAACCCCATCTAATTACCGTGTCGGATTAGTTAGGTGCAAATTACTTAACCCCATCCCCTAATCATCTTGTATGGTTAAGTGTCATTAAGAAAACTTACTTAACCTTGCTAAATTATCATGTTGGATTGATTAAGTGTTGGTTAACTTAATCCCCGTCCACTAGTCGTATAAAAATGGTTAAGCGTCATTAGGCAAATCAAATCACTTAACCTACCCAACCTTGTCATGTTTTGTTAAGTATCATTAGCCTAACCAATTTACTTAACCCATTTACCCATGTCATATTTGGTTAAGAGTCATTAATCAAATTAACTTAACCCTATCATGTGGCATTAATTACTTAATGCACCCCAACCTCTCACATTAGACTTTGTTGTCGTTACTAGTTAAGCCGGTCGGTTCCGGGTAGCTTTACACCACAACTTGGTCTAACCTCGGGTTCAAGCACAACATGACCAACTTCTCACATTGGGTCCTATTGTTTGCAACTACTAGTTAGGCCGGTCGGTTCCGGGTAGTTTTACGTTGCAAACTCAACCCAACCTCGAGTTGGCCACTTTCATGTTTAGTCTAGTGTCATGTTCATAGTCAAGTTTTCAAGCAATTGGGTAGACCTAACTTAATAGGTAAGTTCCTAATGGGTAGACCTAACTTAATAGGTAAATTCCCAAGCTTATGTTTTTATGCATACTTACATGTCAACTTCCATGTTATGATTCAAGTCATGTTTTCAAGTTGTATTTTCATGTCATTAGAAATTACCCATAACATAACCCAACGCTTTTAAACTCGCATATACGTTCGCAACAACTTAATGGATTAAAAGAAGAGACTTGGCAAAGGCATGACAAAAATGGATATTAAGCCACAAGTTAATCATGGTGGCAAATGAGGCACAAATGTGTTCATTAGCTTGCATGTTACATTCTTAAGCCTCAAAATCATGCATAAACCCAAACTTGGCACATAAACGAATCATGGTGACTAAATACATAGAATGATGACTAGTAACTCGCATATATCATCATATAAGGGTTATGATTTCATATGCAAGTTGACAAGAAGATTATGAAGGTTCTCATGTTGCATAATGCAACATTTCAACATAAAGGTTGTAGCTTTTTGCTCATAAGATCAAGATAATGACTTCATAAACTTGCATAACATGATAGCATGTATCATTCTCAATGATCAAACCCAAACTTGCAACATGAACATTTAACTTCATAGTTAATATCTAAGAGTAGGGAAAGGGCTTACATTGCTATGAAGGCCTAAATCGATTAAATTAAAGCTTGTGATGAAGCCTATGCATGCCATCACCCAAAAACCCAAAAATGAACACTCCAAATCAATAAAAACCCCATCTTTATGAACAAAGATCAAAGCTTTAGCCTTGAAATCAACTTGAGAAGCTCTCATACTAACATAGGGACTCTCTAATACTCTCATGATCATGAAACTTCTCATAGAAATGAAGTGGAGGCTAGGATAGTTGAGTGGAGGCCATGAGAGTAGCAATTTTGCCATAGTTTAGTTGCATGAATGAATAATGAGGATTTAGGATAGGTTAGGGTCTTATTTATAGATTAGGCAAGTGTTTTAGGCCATAGGATTAAACCTAGATTCAATCCAAGCCATCAAAGCATGTCTTGGGGAAGAAGTCAAGTGTAGGAACCATCTAGGGCCTTTAGATTAAAGATGAACCATGAGAACCATCCAAATGCAAAATCTGCATTTGAGCGAATCGGCTCACGGGTTGACAGCCAAACACCTTGGATTAACCCCTAGTCGACCCAGCGGGCTCGGGTCGACCTCAAAAATCGGCCGGTTCGGTTATTCCCCTCTCCCAATTCGCTGTTTTGAACATTTTTGCATATTTATTTATTTAATTTTCAATTATATATATATATATCAATATATATATATATATATATATATATATATATATATATATATTTCTCTGCGCAACCCATTTCACTTAATTAAGTATACTTTAATTTGGGAATTTTTCGTGAAACTTCGCGAGGCCATATCTTGGTCATACGGACTCCGATTTTCGAAAACTCGGACTCTATTTCGCGTATTTTTCCGAGACGAACGCAATGGCATAGCCCATTTCCCTTGAGTCAGATTTTACAGTTTAATTCTGCCTCCATTTATGTTATAACAGGTTATTGAAAATACGGGTTGTTACACTTCGCCATTGCGTTTTTCTTGGAATTCTGCTTAAGATAAACTCCGAATTTGCATAAATTAGACATCGTATGAAGAAGATATTGAGGTTTGAAGTTTGTATAATTACAAGAGAATTATATATAAACAAAACCAGTCTAGAATTCAAAATTAATAAAAATCAAAAGGAGGGGGACGGACGTGGGAAATCGACCCATTGGGGGTTGACCCATGCCTATGGGGGTCGACCCTAGGGTCAACCCATATATAGGGGTGTCGACCCTAGGGTCGACCATGGGGTCAACCCCACCCAGATTTGGGTCAAATCCATTTTTATGAACCGGGACTTGTTGCTTGACCAGATTCGTTGATGGTAGGCTATAAATAGGACCTCATTTCTATTGTTTTATTCACCTAAAACAATGGAGACAACGAGATGCTGCCCCAACTCAGATTGAATTTTCCTATTCTTCTGCAACAACGTTTTATACGTATTTACGAATCTCTGCTTCAACATCAACAGTCATCTCTCTTTTCCTTAGATCTAATCACAGTGAGTTTATGTTATTTTTAGATATAAACATTTAATAAGTAATCCTGACATGTTTATAAGTTTGGATCTAAACCTATGCATGTTATCAACCTGAATCATAACTAAACAGATCTACCATTACTTGTACACCTGATCTACTATTTAGTTCTCAAACGCCTAATTCTATCATCATATGCCCATTCTGCTACTATGCTTATTCCTGTCGCCATATGCTTATTTTGTTAAGTATGCCTATTTCTGTCATCATATGCCTATTTCTATTCTCTTCTCTCCCTACTTCCCTTTTTATTTTTATAGCCAGGCTATTGTGACGACCCGCCCCAGACCGACTGACATTTCTACGAAATGCGCTATGCTAATGTACGACTAGCACGGGACGGTCATCAAAGGAAAAGGGTTTGAAACTATGAATCACCAAAAGAAACCTATAGTATATCTCACAGCGCATGGAGTAAAATATAATAATAACATAACTTGATATAGAACTGGTGAGACAGTGCATAAGTTGAAAACTAAACCAAATCTATCAGAGTAGTGGAATCCAAAATACAGCTTACGATCCAAACCATCATTATTAAAACTTCAAAATATTGTCTCTAAAGCAAACTAGAAAAGGTACACTACTAATGCCCAAAGTAGTGACCAACAACAACACAGAGAGAATATATGTAAATAGTACATGGAAGCCTCTTGCTCGTCTCTGGACAACTACTTGTGCATACCACCTAACTTGTCTCTAGTCTGCTTATTTAGGAGCACCAAGAGTAATAAGAAGAGACATAAAACTCTGGGTCAGACAAAATTCTGGTATGAGCGATAACAGCAAAACAAAACAATAACAGGTATAAATAATCGTACCTGAACCTAGACCTGCAGCCAAAGAGTTAGCACAGCAAGATGTACAGTACTCTAAGGTAACACTAACATAAAGTGTAAAGTAGAAGTGTGCACGTCATGGTGATAGCAAACATCAAACATAGCAATCGTCCTCACATATCTCACTCAGTGCGTAAAGTATATGATATCCATCGCTTTGATCACCAAAACCATTTGAGGCCTTGACGGAGCCGAGCTCCGTATAATCTTACTACGACCACTTTGCTCTTGAGGGTCCTAATGGGGTTCGACTCCATACAACTTTCCCACCACACTGGTCCATAGTCAATGCCCCTCCCATCAATAGTGAATCAAAGTTATAGATATCAATAACCACTTTGCAATTGTCCCGCAGCAAAGTCCAACTCATGAAGTTAACTCATTGCTTCCCATCTGGATCCTAAGCTACAACTTCCTATTTGGTGAAACACCCCACCTCCTTTAAGGTCACTCACAAAGGGAATGCCTTAACTTCGGTGGAGCATTATAGGTAATAGATGCAGATAAATTACAAGACATACAAATAAAACAGCGGAAAATAGAGTCATTTCACAAACAATGTGGTTCAGTCAAGCTTTTACAATAGTAGTCTCAATCATACTTAAAAGTAAATACATAGAACTTCTGTCTTGATTTAAAAACTTCCAAGTATAAAAGCAGCATAAAAATAACAATGATATTCCCCAATAAAGCGCGAACCAGCCATAGCAGCGGAAGAGATCGTCCAAAGCAAAACATCGACTATCTTCGAGCTTGGAAGGAAAACTAAGCTAAGTGGTAACATTTCCTCCCTGCGAACCTGGAGGGGGGAGGACGGAAGAATTGAGGCGAAACAAAACAAGGTCAGACATAAGTCTAGTAAGTCCAGTGACTTTCAGCATATAAACAGGCAAAAACATCATGACATGAATAAACTGAATATAAGACAATACCGTGAGAACAAGGATAACAAGATAACATATGATTAGTATAGATATGATAAGGCAAGATAAACTGAATGCGCTTCTACTCTTTCTCTGCTTCGCTACTACCTTGTTATTCTAATTTTTATATATATCTCTGCACCACCTAACTAGTGTCCCAGATAGTAATATGTATAAAATGATAATATAATCACGTGATCCCAATCCCCGCAATTGTGGTAGCCTTCAGGTGTACATCTATTATGAGGATTCCACCTCAATCTGCCTAATTGCCATGAATGTGTAAGATGTACCCTTACTACCCTATCGATCGGCTCCCTACTTGTATTAATTCCTCTTGTGTCAGTGTCAATCGGCCCTCTCTTGCGTGTAGTTACCCTGTGCTGGTCTCACCATAAGGTGTATCAATCCTTATGATAGCAATCCGACATGATTCAAGATGCACAGTGTATAACTATTGGTACCCAGTGCTTGCTTTTTCCCACTCCGGAGTACGTGCACGCCCGTAAACCGTCGGAACCTACACTGACATACCCCCTACCGCTGTTTTGACCGCTTATAATCAGCCCAGTAATCGTGCCCCACCCTGCCTAGTTCAGGGTACCATGATACATCTATGTGGATTACTGCTGAAATGGGTCCCCGTTACTAGGGTTTCTTACTGGTTAAGTTTGTGGGCCTATATTTACTAATATTACCCACCCAACTCGATATGTACTTAACCCTCCCCACTGATTCAAGCATGTTTATTTGATGGTTAAGTTTGTGGGCCTATATTTACTAAGATTACCCACCCAACTCGATATGTACTTAACCCTCCCGCACGTTATGTCATATTGGCTAAGTGTTGTCCATTCATGTTAACTTAACCCACCCATTTACCATGTCATGTTGGTTAAGTGTTTCTTATTAACTTAACCCTTCTCACTTACCATGTTGGATTGGTTAAGTGTTTCCTATTAACTTAACCCCCATTCGTTCATCAAGTTATATTGGTCAAGTGATTCTTGTTAACTTAACCCCATGGTTTGTATTGGTTAAGTGTCATCAATCAACTCAAGTTAACTTAACATACCTACTTTTCATGCTACTTTGGTTAAGTGTTGCCTTCTTGTGTTAACTTAACCTTACCACAAATCAAGTTATATTGGTTAAGTGTTTCTCATTAACTTAACCCTAGTCATTCATGTTATATAGGTGAAGTGTTCCTATGAACTTAACCCTAATCATTCATGTTATTATATTGGTTAAGTGTTCCCTTAGTTAACTTAACCCTACCATACATCATGTCATGTTGGTTAGGTGTCCCTTGTCCATTTAACTTAACCCACCCATATCCCATGTCATATTGGTTAAGTGTCATTAACCTAACCCTCCCATACTTAGCATGCATCATTAACATTAATTGATTTATTAATGCACCAACCTCTCACATTAGATATGTTGCTGCGGTTACGGGACGTGCCGGGCGGTTCCGGGCAGTTTTACACCACAACTCAATCTAACCTCGGGTTTTTCTTGGGCAGGTGTTGTTGTGGTTATTGAATGTGTCAGGCGATTCCGGGCAGTTTTACACCACAACTCAATCTAACCTCGGGTTAATCATGTTCATCTTTTCACTAGCTTACATATTTACAGTTTATATGCAAATTATTCACAATTGTTGTCAATTTGAGATTGTCTCACATTTACCATAAACGTCCAAGTCTAGATTTACTTGATAATTATCCCAACCAGTCATGTTCCAATTCTTAAGTTATGCCCAACAAAGCTAATTGCAAATTATGGCCCCCAAATTCAATTTCAAGTTATTACTCAAAGTAGGCTACACCTAATCTTCCCAAGTTTGCAATAATAATCCTTCCCCAATAACCCAATATACATTATGCTTGGCGTCTTAACCAATCGTTATGCCCAATCTAGATTAATATTCCAATTTATAATTTGCGCCAAATCTAGATTTTCCATTTACCCTAAGTTCGCAACAAAGACAATTTTTGCCCCAAATCAAAAGTTACAAAATTATATTCCACCATTACCAAATAGACTATCCCCCAATACCCCCGCATTCAAATTGCACGTACAATAAGTTTCAGTCTAGATTTGAGGTTAATCTAGATTCATAAAATAAAAGGGGAAGAAAGAGGAACATAAACGAGAGTAGGCATAAAACAGGCGTTAAAATGGTAGATCTGTCAAATATAATATTATGGACCTAAGAGGCTTACGAATCTGTTAGAGTTGAGGTATAACAAAGATAGATCTGAAACAAACTGACAGAAATAACCTTATAGACATATAGATCTGATATAAATAATATCATGAACCTAAAAGGAATATATATCAGATGTCCAATAAAGCTAGGCATGATTGAATAATAACTTCCTAGGCATGTAAATCATTGATTCAATAGAAAGATAGGAATTATCTGAAAGATTTGTCTTATCATCAAGTATGGACTTAGATCCATTTCATTACATGCCAAAATCACTATTAGGTGTTTAAATCTGAAAATACCTTAGACTTACAAGCTTACAGTTCGATTTACGCCCCAAACCCCAAGTCATATGTCCAATATACATTATGCCTCAAATCTCAAGTCGTACGTTCAATACACTTTATGTTTTGAATACAACATATGTTATGTCCTCAAATCTGTTACAAATCAGTTATGCCCAGTTATACATAATTTAATACTTTTTCCCAATTTTAGCGCTAGTCATGTCCAAATCATATATTATGCCCAATTTTAGCGTTGTCCATGCTCAAATCATATATTATGCCCAATTTTATTTCCATCATACGTTCATCTCTTATGAGATTTGGCTCAGGCTCACAGTGGCCTGGCTATGAAACAAAAAGGGAACAAGGAAAGAAGAGACAAAGAATGGACATAATATTATCAATGAGATAGATCCAATGGATATAGGAAGACAGATAGAAATAGGCATAATCTCATATTAAGATTTATTATAATGTCAGAATCACAATTAACTTTTATTTCTGAAAAGTAACGTGAACTTACAAGAAAAGAACGCTCTTGTTTTCTAGGATTTTTATTTTGAAACTGAATAGCTCTCCTTTGAAGTAGACTACCGATTCTCTAATTTATATTTGATTCTTAGAAAAAAGTCGTTGAAGTCGTTGAACTAGCCTTTGAATCTCTACTAGAATTCTAACTTGATTCTACGATGGACTTGAGCAGCATAACCCCATCTTTGATTTATTTTGATATGAATTAGGGTAGAGTATGGGCATAATGAAGTTGTGTAGAGAAAACTGTCGCCTTAGGGGTGTTTATATAGCAGAGGGATCAACAAATCTGGTCAGAGCGGGCGTCTAAATGCAGAAAAATGAACCTTTCCTCGGATCTGGAAATAGGGGGGAGGTCGACCTGGGTCTTGGGCAGGAAATTTCCCGCCCAGCCCGGGTGTGTGATTTGATTTTCGAATTTCAAACCTGAGTTTTTTTGTTTAAATATCTTAAACTTCTGAAGGTCATAACTTCTTCATACGGAGTCCGATTTACGCAAACTCGGACTCTATCTCAAGCAAAATTCCGAGATGAACGCAATGGCGTAACCCGTTTCCCTTAATTCTTCTCTTAAAAATTAAGTATACTTTAATTTGTTAGTTTAATATTCTCAGAAAATACGGGGTGTTACATTCTCCCCTCATTAAAGGATTTCGCCCCCGAAATCTCTTAGTTAAGAAGAATGCATATCCTAACATCCAACATCCATCTACTCAACCATTCAATCACAAGCGTCCATTGTCCTTAAAAAGACTTCTAATGCTTTCATGATCATATTCATAGTGTGTGTACATGTCCTTATCTAATGCAAAATCAGGCGGTCTACTGATTCAGTTGACCTCCTTAATGCGGATTATGTTGGTGCCATGAGTCCATAACTTCTACATGAGTGCTTAATCATTCATACAAATGCAACATTCATATGATAACACATCAAGTTTCAATCCATATATATAAAAATTCACTCATGCTTATGCAATATGAAAGTGACTGAGCCGATCTAGTGCCTAATGTGTGTATATGCATCCACTAGCAACCCCCAGCAAACACTTGCAACCACTTGCATCCACCAAACATAACATGTCTCAAACACATGTTTACATCCATTAGCTTCTAGCTAAGGATCAAGGATAGGACCGAGAGGATATACTTAAAAGATAAAGACTAGCATGCAAATAAACTTAAAAAAAAAGGGAATCGAGGATACATCCTTAAAAAGGGTATGATGCACGTATCTAGTCTTCAGTCTTCTAAGTTGCATCTTCTTGAGCTTCGCTTCATTGTGCTCTGACTGTCTTGACTTCACGATTGCGAAGCTTCTTGACCTCCATTTCCAAAACTCACTATTAAAGATAGGACCTCGATCACTTAATATGCTAGTGGGTATTCAATGTAGTCGAACTATCTTTCTAAGTTAAACATGTGTTAACCATGATACCATTTATTTCTCACGCAAACCATCCTAGTCGAACTTGACATCCCTCAAGTACAGCCCCGAAGGCCTAAACCGATATCAAACAAGCACCCAAGGAATACCTCCTCCTAATTTGGACGATTTATGTGAGATGATACTAGCAAAACAACCAAACAATTGAGCACTTAACCGACTATGGCTATCCTCTCCAATCATCCTCCAAAACTATCGTTGATCGCATAACTGGCTTTGCATTGTCAACTAGACATATGCGGAAGTCTATCTCGGGTTTCAGGGGGAAAACCCCTAACCTAATCAAAACATCTCTTACTCATGGGCTATTCTGATGGATTGCAAATCGTCGATAGATGCATCAAGTGATTCTAGGTAGCTAGGCATAACTGATCTCCTTAGGATCGCACGAAATCTCGAGGGTATTCCCGAGGCAAGTAAAAAGTCTAAATACCCTCCTTTCGCAATTACTAGCTGACCAACCCATGCCTAGAATCAACCGATAGCCCATGGAACCAAAAACATAAGCATTATACTTAGACTCAATACTTAATATATCTATTCTCAAATCCTTACAAACCAAAGATCAATGAGTCGAACCACCAATTGGATTTGAGACAATAATGGGATCCTCTACTATACAAGCTCTAGGGTGCATAGACTCAACTATGGAAGTAGATATAAATGAATGTGAAGCGCTAAAATCAAAAGAGTACTGACATGATGATAAAAAAGGAAAAACTAAACTCTTTCAACAGAAACCTTACTACCTCTCTCTCAGGTAAGCTGGCGGTGAGAGCATGAGCTTGTCCTCCTAAAAATCCTATCATTTGTTCTTGCCCTTGTCCTTACTTATATAACCCGTTATACCATAATAAAGACACTTCCTCTTGTTTTAGGTTTTACTATTCTTTCCTTTTTACCTCCTTTGCGAACCAAGTCTATATCCATGAGTTCCTCATCCTTGGGTTGTGCTCCTTAGCCAAACTCCTTCATTCTCATCTTTGCCATCCTTATGTAACTTGTTGACAAGTCTTTTGAAAGTTGCCTCCATCACATGGAAAATACTATAAAGCTCGAAAGAAAATTAGCCGTAGGTGAAACTACTACGGCCATAGATGGAAGTTGGGCTCTTATTTTCCCTTTGACAAGTGTCGTCTCATCAAGCCTACAGAACCATGACGCGATGAGGTTACCTCCCAGAAAGCCAGGAGCCCCGGAGACTCAGCAAAGAAGGAAACAAGGAATCAAGCAGAGAATCAAAAGATAGTGCATATGGCTTTGGGGAATATGCCTTTAAAACAAAACTTTTCTTTTGAAAATGCTTCTTTTAAAACCGTTTTGAAACTAATTTTTCAAATCTTTTATCTGATCTGGTAACCTTCAGCTCTGATACCAAGTGAAACACCCCACCTCCGTTAAGGTCACTCACAAAGGGAATGCCTTAACTTCGGTGGAGCATCACAGGTAATAGATGCAGATAAATTACAAGACAGACAAATAAAACAGCGGAAAATAAAGTCATTTTATAAACAATGTGGTTCAGTCAAGCTTTTGCAACAATTGTCTCAATCATACTTAAAAGTGAATACATATAACTTCTGTCTTGATTTAAAAACTTCCAAGTATAAAAGAAGCATAAAAATAACAATGATATTCCCCAATAAAGCGTGTACCAGCAATAGCAGCGGAAGAGAGAGTCCAAAGCAATACATCGACTATCTTCGAACTTGGAAGGAATACTGAGCTAAGTGGTAACATTTCGTCCCTGTGAACCCGGGGGGGGGGGGTGGGGGAGGGGGGAGGGAAGGGAAGAAAAGAGGAAAAACAAAACTAGGTCAGATGTAAGTCTGGTAAGTCTGTTGACTTTCAGCATATATACAGGAAAAAGCATCATGACATGAATAAACTGAATATAAGACAATACCGTGAGAACAAGGATAACAAGCTAACATATGATTAGTGTTGATATGATAAGCAAGATAAACAGAATATACTTCTACTCTTTCTCTGCTTCGCTACTACCTTCTAATATATATATATATATATATATATATATATATATATATATATATATATATATATATATATCCACCACCTAACTAGTGTCCCAACTAGTAATCCATATAAAATGATAATATAATCACGTGATCCCAATCCCCGCAATTGTGGTAGCCTTCAGGTATACATCTATTATGAGGATTCAACCTCAATATGCCTAATTGCCATGAATGTATTAGATGTACCCTTACTACCCTATCGATCGGCTCCCTACTTGTATTAATTCCTCTTGTGTCTGTGTCAATCGGCCCTCTCTTGCATGTAGATACCCTGGGCTGATCCCACCATAAGGTGTATCAATCCTTATGATAGCAAACCGACCCGATTCAAGATGCACAGTGTATAACTACTGGTATCTAGTGCCTGCTTTTTCCCACTCTGGCGTACGTGGATGCCCGTAAACCATTGGAACCTACACTGACGTACTCCCTGCCGCTGTTTTGACCGCTTATAATCAGCCCAGTAATCGTGCCCCACCCTGCCTAGTTCAGGGTACCATGATACATCTATGTGGGTTACTGCTGAAATGGGTCCCTGTTACTAGGGTTTCTTACTGGTTAAGTTTGTGGGCCTATATTTACTAATATTACCTAACAACCCAATATGTACATAAGCGTCCCACTGATTCAAGCATATTTACTTAATGGTTAAGTTTGTGGGCCAATATTTACTAATATTACCCACCCAACTCGATATGTACTTAACCCTCCCCACTAATTCAAGCATGTTTATTTAACGGTTAAATTTGTAGGCCTATATTTACTAATATTACCCACCCAACTCGATGTGTACTTAATCCCCCCGCACGTTATGTCATATTGGTTAAGTGTTGTTCATTCATGTTAACCTAACCCACCCATTTACCATGTCATGTTGGTTAAGTGTTTCTTATTAACTTAACCCTCCTCACTTATCATGTTGGACTGGTTATGTGTTTCCTATTAACTTAACCCCCGTCCGTTCATCAAGTTATATTGGTCAAGTGTTTCTTGTTAACTTAACCCCACGTGTTTGTATTGGTTATGTGTCATCAATTAACTCAAGTTAACTTAACCCACCTACTTGTCATGTTACTTTGGTTAAGTGTTGCCTTCTTGTGTTAACTTAAACTTACCACAAATCAAGTTATATTGGTTAAGTGTTTCTCATTAACTTAACCCTAGTCATTCATGTTATATAGGTTAAGTGTTCCTATGAACTAAACCCTAATCATTCATGTTATTGTATTGGATGTGTTCCCTTAGTTAACTTAACCCTACCACACATCATGTCATGTTGGTTAGGTGTCCCTTGTCCATTTAACTTAACCCACCCATATCCCATGTCATATTGGTTAAGTGTCATTAACCTAACCCTCCCATACTTAGCATGCACCATTTGCATTAATTGATTTATTAATGCACAAACCTCTCACATTAGATATGTGTTGTTGCGGTTACTGGACGTGCCGGGCAGTTTCGGGTAGTTTTACACCACAACTAAATCTAACCTCGGGTTTTTCTTGGGAATGATGCACTAAACTCTCACATTAGATAGGTGTTGTTGTTGTTACTGGATGTGCCGGGCGGTTCCTGGCAGTTTTACACCACAACTCAATCTAACCTTGGGTTAGGCATGTTCATCTTTTCGCTTACATATTTACAATTTATATGTAAATTATTCACAATTGTTGTCATTTTCAGATTATGTCACATTTATCATAAACGTCCAAGTCTAGATTTACATGCTAATTATCCGAACTAGTCATGTTCCAATTCTCAAGTTATGCCCAACAAAGCTAATTGCAAGTTATGGGCCCCAAATTCAATTTTCAAGTTATTACTCAAAATAGGATACCCCTAATCTACCCAAGTTTGCAATAATAATCATGACCCAATATCCCAATATACATTATGCTTGGTGTCTTAACCAATGGTTATGTCCAATCTAGATTAATATTCCAATTTACAATTTGCGCCAAATCTAGATTTTCCATTTACCCCAAGTTCACAACAAAGACAATTTTTGCCCCAAATCATAAGTTACAAAATTATGTTCCAGCATTACCAAATAGACTATCCCCCAATACCCCCGCATTCAAATCGCACGTACAATAAGTTTAAGTCTAGATTCGAGGTTAATCTAGATTCATAAAATAAAAGGGGAAGAAAGAGGAACATAAACGAGAGTAGGCATAAAACAGGCGTTAAAATGGTAGAGCTGTCAAATATAATATTATGGACCTAAGAGGCTTACAGACCTGTTAGAGTTGAGGTATAAAAAAGATTGATCTGAAACAAACTGACAGAAATAACCTCATAGACATATAGATCTAATATAAATAATATCATGAACCTAAAAGGATTATATATCAGATATCCAACAATGCTAGGCATGATTGAATAATAACTTCCTAGGCATGTAAATCATTGATTCAATAGAAAGATAGGAATTAATATGAAAGATTTGTCTTATCATCCAGTATGGACTTAGATCCATTTCATTACATGCAAAATCACTATTAGGTGTTTAAATCTGAAAATAACTTGGACTTACATGCTTACAGTTGGATTTACGCCCCAAACCCCAAGTCATATGTCCAATATACATTATGCCTCAAATCTCAAGTCATATGTTCGATACACTTTATGTTTTGAATACAAAATGAGTTATGTTCTCAAATCCATCACAAATCAGTTATGCCCAGTTATACAAAATTTAATACTTTTTCCCAATTTTAGCTCTAGTCATGTTCAAATCATATATTATGCCTAATTTTAGCGCTGGCCATGTTCAAATCACATATTATGCCTAATTTTATTTCCAATGTACGTTCATCTCTTATGATATTTGGCTCAGGCTCGCAGTAGCCTGGCTATAAAACAAAAAGGGAAGAAGGAAAGAAGAGACAAAGAATGGACATAATATTATCAATGAGATAGATACAATGGATATAGAAAGACAGATAGAAATAGGCATAATCTCAGATTCAGATTTATTACAATGTTAGAATCACAATTAAGTTTTATTTTTGAAAAGTAACATGAACTTACAATAAAAGAACGGTCTTGTTTTCTGGGATCTATATTCTAAAACTGAATAGCTCTCCCTTGATGTAGACTATTGATTCTCTAATTTAGATTTGATTCTTAGAAAATAGTCGTTGAACTAGCCGTTGAATCTCTACTTGAATTCTAACTTGATTTTACGACAGACTTGAGCATCATAACCCCGTCTTTGATTTATTTTGACATGAATTAGTGTAGAGTATAGGCATAACGAAGTTGTGTAGAGAAAACTGTAGCCTTAGAGGTGTTTATATAGCATAGGGTCAACGAATCTGGTCAAAACGGGCGTCCAAATGCAGAAAAGTGAACCTGTCCTCGGATCCGGAAATAGGGGGGAGGTCGACCCCCTGGTCGACCTGGGTCCTGGGCGGGAAATTTCCCGCCCAGCCCGGGTGTGTGATTTGAATTTCGAATTTCAAACCTGAGCTGTTTTATTTAAATCTCTGAAACTTCTAAAGGTCATAACTTCTTCATACGTAGTCCTATTTACGCAAACTCGGACTCTATCTCAAGCAGAATTCCAAGACGAACGCAATGGCGTAACTCATTTCCCTTAGTTCTCTTAAAAACTAAGTATACTTTAATTTGTTAGTTTAATATTCTCAGAAAATACGGGGTGTTACATTTGGACTTCCTTTGCATCCCGGGTTTTGGTCTCCTCCAGTTCGCACTTCAGTTTCCATTCGGTTCGCGATCATCTCTTGGGTTCGGTTCGAGATGCATGCTTGGTTTGGAGGAGTGGCTCATGGACGAGGCACCGGCTCATGGGTCCCTCCAGGCGATCAGCTTGTGGTCTCGCCTGGGTTCAGTTCGTGACATCGGTTCGTGGCTTCCTCATGGCCATCAGCTCGTGCACTTCGGTTCGTGGCTTGCTTCATGGTTCAGGCTCTTAAGGTGGAGCAGTTCGTGACTGGCGGCTCGTGGTGAGTTTCATCGGATCGGTTCGTAAAGGGGGTGCTCCACGAGTGGGATCGGGTCGCTGGGGTGCTTCACGAGCAGGGTACTGTGCTATTTCCTGCAACAGCTTCCAGTGAGCTATTTATGCCACACGACGGCATTTTCGACCATTCTAACTATTCTATGCAATCACAAGTCATACCAAACAGTAATAGCAACATTTATAATCAACCATAAACACAAAAACAACAATCTAACATGTTAATATGGATCAAACATACCCAAAACCATGATTTTTCCCTTAATCCCCTTAACCATGTTTTAATATAGGATTAGCAAAATATGTCCAAATTAACCCAAATTTCTAACAGAGGCATAAAATAATATTTCAGAATTTATATATATTTTTCTGAGTCATAATTTCGCTAATTATCACTAATCACCCCTAATTAGTGAATAAAGATGCAAATCACTCACCTTAGCCAATTAAAATTCTCAGATCTGAAACTCTAACTGATATGGGTCGAATCTCTATATGCTCCAACATCTCTATCCCAATTTCTACGCTAATCCACCTTAATTTGATGTTGATTTGCTCAATATTTGATTAGAAAGTGATTAAAAGGTAGTTTAGAAGGTGGAGGCCATTGCTAGGTTTGAAGAGAGGTAAGTGGCGGCTAGAAAACTGAATAAAACTGATTTCTCAAACCCTATCAGCCTTCCCATAAATGGATTATGGGTCCATCCGCTAATTACCCTATTAAGCCCGGTTAAGCTGTTTTTCACCTTCTAAACCTTATTTCAGCCATATCTCCCAAACGGTAAGTCTGTTTGATTAATGTGACCACTCTACGGAAAGGTAAAACATCATCCGAATCCAACGGAAGTGGTTTTAGGTCAAAACTCCTTACCAATCAAAAGTTATAGGCGAAATAAGATTCGCCAGGGGTGAAACGGTCATTTAAAATTCGGCAAAAATCTTGAACATGGGAAATGACCCCATTAGTCGTTTCCTAAAGTTACACGACTATACAACTTCGTATGTGAATGAAATAAATATTCTACGATCTCCCGATGTGTAGAATGCGGGTCGTTACACTCTCCTCCCCTTAAGAAATTTCGCCCTCGAAATTCCCTAATTAAGAAAACAACAAAGGGTCCCTCATACCTATCAGCCATTTACAAACAATCAAACACACATAACAACATAACGAGCCTTTCCTGGCATACGGTTTACTAACAGGGGAATAACCGTATCGATATTAAAACCTTACCAGGCAAAGAGTTCTGGATATGACTTTCTTATGCTTTCTTCGGTTTCCAAGTACAATCATTCTCATTATCGCCCCATTGGACCTTGACTAGTTCCACCATCTTTCTTCAAAATTGTTTCGTATCGTGTCCGCTAATACGAATCGTCCTGCGGTTCCCAACCACCTCAGGTTTTACCTCGATATCATCCAACTGATTTGAATAGTCATGTCAGAATCGTGCATGAAATTCCTTAGTTGGGAAACATGAAATACGTCGTGAAATCCCGCCATCATATTAGGTAATCCGACCCTATATGCTAAATTCCCAACTTGCTCGAGAACTAGAAACGGACCAACAAACCTTGGTGCCAACTTACCTCTTCTACCAAATTGAATTACACTCTTCAACGGAGAAATTTTGATAAATACTATGTCGCCAATGGAGAATTTTAAATCTCTTCGCCTTTTATCAGCATAACTCTTTTTCCTATCTTGGGCAGCCTTCATTCGCTGTTGAATAACATTGATCTTATCTGAAGTTTCTCTTATTACTTCTGGCCCAAGCACTAATTTCTCATCAGTTTCCAACCTACTTGATGGTGAGTTGCACGGTCTTCCATACAAAGCTTCAAACGGAGCCATACCAATATTGGACTGATAACTATTATTATATGCGAACTCAACTAGACGCAAATGGTCGTCCCATGATCCACCAAAATCCAATATACAAGCCCATAAGAGATCCTCTAATACATGATTCACTCTCTCTGTTTGACCATCGGTTTGAGGATGGTATGTAGTACTGAGATGTAATTCTGATCCTAAAGCCTCTTGTAAACTCTTCCAAGACCCACTAGTAAATAACGGATCTCGGACACTCGCAATACATTTAGGTACTCCATGAAATCTCACAACCCATTTCATATACAGTTCCACTAAGTTAGCTGTCGTTTTGTTTGACTGGACTGGTATAAACCTTGCACTTTTGGTCAAACAATCCACAATCACCCAAATACTATCATGACCCGATCTAGTCCTTGGTAAACCATCGATGAAGTCCATCGATACTTGTTCCCATTTCCATTTGGGAATTTCCAGCAGTTGTAACAAAACACTAGGCTTCTTTTGCTCGGCTTTACCTAACTGGCAATTCATTCACTTGGATATAAACTTCCCAACGTCTCTCCTCATCCCTTCCCAGTAGTAGGTCTGCTTCATGTCTCCATACATTTTGTTACCACTAGGATGTATAGTCAGTTTTGAGTGATGACACTCTCTAAGCACTTCGTCTCTCAATCCATTAATGCTGGTACAACTAGTCTCCTATTCTTTCAAAGCCATCCTTCTCTATCAAGTCCGTACTTATTCATTTCCTCACCATCAATATCCATCTCTACCTTGGAGATTATTTCCAATAGGTTAGGATCGTCTTTCTAACTAGAACCAATCCGTTCAATCAAAGTCGGTCTGATCGTCAAACTTGCTAACATCTCTGGGTCCAATTTGCACTTAGGTCGGAAATCATATCCCGCGATATACTCCAGTTGCTTCCATTCCAAAAACATAGCTCCCAAACTGGCATGTCTCCTACTCAATGCATTAGCTACCGCATTGCCCTTTCCAGATGTGTATGCGATATTGAAATCAGATGAAGCTAAGAACTCTAACCATCCTTGCTGATGAAGATTTAAATCCTTTTGAGAGAAAAGATACTTTAATGACTTATGATCGGTAAACAACTCAAATCTTTCTCCCAAGAGATAATGTCTCCACATCTTTAGCGCGAACACAATTGCTGCTAATTCCAAATCATGGGTAGGATATCTTTTCTCATGCGGTTTCAGTTGCCGACTAGCATAAGCTACAACCCTACCTCCTTGCAATAGTGAAACACCTAGTCCGGTACAACAAGCATCCATGTATACCATCATCTCTTCTTTCACCTTAGGAATACTAACACTGGTGCACCCGTCAACTTCTCCTTTAGACCGTTAAATGCTTCTCACACCTCTCATCCCAGACGAAAGCTTGATTCTTCCTGTTCAACTAAGTTAACAGTGCTGCTATCTTGGAGAAGTCTTGGATAAACATACGATAATATCCAGCTAACCCGAAGAAACTTCTCATGACTGTTGTATTCTTAGGCGTAGACCAATCTTGTACCGTGGCCACCTTCGCAGGATCCACGGCAAAACCATTTTATGAAACAGCATGGCCCAAGAATCTCACTTCCCTCCTCCAGAAGTGACACTTAAAAAAATTCGCTTTCAATTGGTGTGTCCTCAACACCTCCATCACTGTCCTCAAATGTTCCTTGTGTTCTTCCTCTGTCCTCGAGTAAACCAAGATATCATCCACGAACACAAGAGCAAACTTATTTAATTGATCTCTGAATACCTTATTCATAAGATACACAAAATATCGGGTGCATTGGTCAACCAGAATGGCATGACTAACCACTCATAGAATCCAGACGGCGTCCGAAATGTCGTTTTAGGTATACTCTCAGCTGCTACTCGGAGATGATGAAAACCTGTCGTGAGAACCAACTGGGAAAACACTCTTGCTCCATTCAGTTGATTAAATAAATCATATATCCATGGAAGAGGATACTTATTTTTCCTATTTTCCTTGTTCAACTCGCGGTAGTCCAAACACAATTGAAGGGAACCATCGGTTTAGGTAGAAAATACAACTGGTGCTCCCCACTCGCAAACACTCCTTCAAATAAATCCCTTCTTCAAAAGATCGCCAACTTGCACTTCGAGCTCTCGCTGCTCCTTTGGCGCCATACAACGAAGTGGCATCACTATAGGCCTGGCATCTTTCACTAAATCAATATGAAACTCGATCTCTCGATGTGGTGGAAGTCCGGTCACTTCCTCGAAGATGTCCGGATACTTGCCAGCAATAGGCAGATCTGACAACTCATCGTGCGGGATGTCGAGGGAATTTAGAAAACTAGCCATCACCCCATCACTAGGTAGGCTATCAAGCAGTACCCTCCGCCCATCATCCGCACTAATGGTCACCAAAGACCCCTCACAGTCTACCACCACCCCATACCTTTGGAGCCAATCGACTCCCAAAATAATGCCAAACCCAGTAAAGCCCAAAACAAATCAATCACAAGCAAACATACATCCATGACTCGATAAGACCAATTTACGACAAATCATATTAAGGCTAGTCGAACCACCGATCGGGTTCGTCACAACTAAAGGTCTATCGGCTATCTTGGGTTCCGGTTCCAACCTATCTACTAGGTCACTAGATATGAAAGAATGGGAAGCTCTGGTATAAAAAAAACTTGAACAGGAACATCATAAACAGAAAGCATACCTTGAATAACGACACCTTTTCCCTTCTGCGGTACTGTTGGGGATTTGACGAAAAAAGGACAATGTTGATGGCATATGCTTTCACGATCTGCTGCTCTTAGGAGGTTGTGGACATTTATCCTTGTGATTTCCCACTTGGCCGCAATTGAAGCACTTCCTGTCCGCTGGCTTGGCTCGACATTCTTTGGCATAGTGGCCCTTCTTTCCATAGCTATATCACTCTATATCTTTCTTATCCCTCTTTTTATGACCATCCTTGCTCTGATTCTCTTCCTTTTATTCTGAGAGTTATTCTTGCCACCACCGATTGCCTGCGGCTTTGGCCCCTCTGTAGATGTAACAGCGACCTTAGTCTTGGGCTTAGGATAAAGGCTCTCTGATTTCAATGCTTTTCCAACAACCGATTCAAAAGTCTCATCGGTATGGTTTATAAGCCTTTCCCCTAAGTACTCATCTAAGCCAGTTATGAACTTCTCGTTCTTCTTTTCGGCAATATCGATAAGAGATAATCCATACTTCGATAAGGTATCGAATTAAGCAATATACTCCGAGACTGCCCTAACATTCTTCTTCAGCTCAAAAAAATTCCTAAACAATTCTGATTTCTTAACAGCTGGAAAAAACTTATCACTTAAGTGAGTCGTAAACTGATTCCAAGTAACTTGATCCTCGGGAGTTGCCGTTTTGATAGCATTCCATCAATTCATTGCCCATCCTTGAAGCTGACGCGATGCTAGTTTTCTCTTCATTGCATCATCGATCCCCAAATCCTTGAAGATGCGCTCACAACTATCCAGCCAATCTTGAACTTCTGTAGCTGACTCCGTTTTGTGGAACGGCTTCCCACCAAGACTAGTATAATCCTTGCTGAGCTTGGAGAAATCGGCCCTAGGCACCTGCACTACTGCACCACCACCATTTGCAGCATTAGGAAATGATCCCTGAATATCCCTAAGAAACTCTCGCATGAAGGTAGTAAACATCATCCTTATATCAGGGACATTCCTATCATTGGCCCCTGAACCCGTACTCCTCATATTTCGGCTCATCTTCTTGTCTGCAAAGAGAAAACAATTAACCATCTCCTTAGTAGAGACAGTGCAGTGCGACTTCATCCTTAGATATACTAATGGTATATATATAGTTTTTGAAAACCAAATATCACAAATACGTGCTCTCATACACGTATACTATCTCTCCTTGATGTCTTCCCCTAGGATAACTATGTAACCTGGCTCTGATAGCAAGTGTGACGACCCGCCCCAAACTAGCCGACATTTCTCTTAAATGCGCTGTGCTAATTCCCGACTAGCATGGGACAGTCGTCAAAGGAAAAGGGTTTGAAACTATGAATCACCAAAGAACCTGTAGTATATCTCACAACGCATGAAATAAAATATAATAGTAACATAACTTGACATAAAACAGGCGTGACATTGCATAAGCTGAAAACTAAACCATCATAGCAGTGGAATCCAAAATACAGCTTATGATCCAAACCATCATTATTACAACTTCAAAATACTGTCTCTAAAGAAAGATAGAAAAGGTACACTACTAATGCCCAAGCAGTGACCAGCAACAACACAGGGAGAATATATGTAAATTGTACGTGGAAGCCTCCTGCTCGTCCCCGGACAACTACTTGTGCATACCACCTAACCTATCTCTAGTTTGCTCGTTTAGGAGCGCCCAGAGTAATAAGAAGAGACATAAAACTCTAGGTCAGACAAAAGTCTGGTATGAGCGATAACAGCAAAACAAAACAATAAAAGGTATAAATAATCATACCTGAACCTAGCCTGCAACCAAAGAGTTAGCACAAGAAGATGTACAGTACTCTAAGGTAACACTAACATAAAGTGTAAAGTGAAAGTGTGCATATCATGGTGATAGCAAACATCAAACATAGCAATCATCCTCACATATCTCGCTCACTGCGTAAAGTATATGATATCCACCGCTTTGATCACCAGAGCCATTTGGGGCCTTGACGGAGCCCAGCTCCGTACAATCTTACTACGACCACTTTTCCCTTGGGGGTCCTGATGGAGTTCGACTCCGTACAACTTTGACCCTACCACACTGGTCCATAATCAATGCCCCTCCCATCAATAGTGAATCAAAGTTGTAGATATCGATAACTACTTTGCACACGTCCCGCAGCAAAGTACAACTCATGAAGTTAACTCGTTGCTTCCCATCTGGATCCTGAGCTACAACTTCCTATTTGGACTTCTTTTGCATCTGGGTTTTGGTCTCCTCCGGTTCTCACTTCAGTTTCCATTCGGTTCGCGATCATCACTTGGGTTCGGTTCGTGGTGCATGCTCGGTTCGGAGGAGCGGCTCTTGGATGAGGCACCGATTCGTAGGTCCCTCCAGGCGATCAGCTCGTGGTCACGGCTGGGTTCAGCTCGTGACATCGGTTTGTGGCTTCCTCCTAGCCATTGGCTGGTGCACTTCGGTTCGTGGCTTGCTTCATGGTTTGGGCTCTTAAGGTGGAGCGATTCATGACTATCGGCTCTTGGCGAGTTTCATCGGATCGGTTCGTGGAGGGTGTGCTCCACGAGTGGGATCGGGTCGTTGGGGTGCTTCACGAACGGGGTACTGCGCTATTTCCCTCAACGGTTTCCAGTGAGCTATCTACGCCACATGACGGCGTTTTCGACCATTCTAACTGTTCTATGCAATCAAAAGTCATACCAAACAGTAATAGCAAGATGTATAATCAACCATAAACACCAAAGCAACAATCTAACATGTTAATATGGATCAAACATACCTAAAACCATGATTTTCCCCTTAATCCCCTTAACCATGTTTTAACTATAAGAATAGCAAAATATGTCCAAATTAACCCAAATTTCTAATAGAGGCATAAAACAATATTTCATAATTTATACATATTTTTCTGAGTCATAATTTCGTTAATTATCACTAATCACCCCTAATTAGCCGTAATTAGTGAATAAAGATGTTAATCAATCACCTTAGCTAACTAAAATTCTCAGATCTAAAAATCTAACTGATATGGGTCGAATCTCTATGTGCTCCAACAGCTCTATCCCAATTTCTATGCTAATCCGCCTTAATTTGATGTTGATTTGCTCAATATTTGATTAGAAAGTGATTAAGAGGTAGTTTAGAAGGTGGAGATCATTGCTAGGTTTGAAGAGATGTAAGTGGCGGCTAGAAAACTGAATAAAACTGATTTTTCAAACCCTATCAGCCTTCCTATAACCCTAATCCTGAAATGGGTTATGGGTCGATCCGCTAATTACCGTATTAAGCCCGGTTAAGCAATTTTTCACCTTCTAAACCTTATTTTAGCCATATCTCCCAAACGGTAAGTCCGTTTAATTAATGTGACCACTCTACGGATCGGTAAATCATCGACCGAATACAACGGAAGTAGTTTCAGGTCAAAACTCCTTACCAGTCAAAAGTTATAAGCGAAACAAGATTCGCCAGGGGTAATATGGTCATTTAAAATTCAAAAAAAATCATGAACATGGGAAATGACCCTAATAGTCGTTTCGCAAAGTTACACGATTATACGACTTCGTATGTGAATGAAATAAATATTGTACGATTTCTCGATGCATATAATGCGGGTCGTTACAGCTACCTTCGAGCCTTGTCCTATCGCTAAAATATGCGAACGAACGAAATTGGAAAAGGTTGGGAATGATAAATTGGGGCATAACTTATTTTATAAAACATGACTAGGATTTGGGCATAACCTATACCATGATCTAATACTTCAATTTGGGGAATAACTTGTATCGTGGATCAGACTGGGATTTAGGGCATAACCTATGATGGACACGAATAATTGATTAAAAATGAATATGACTAAATTTACAGTAAATAAAAACAGTAACTGCACTTAGACACGAGGTTAGATTACACTTGTGGTAGAAGTCTGCCTGGAACCGCCCGACAAATCTAGCATCCATAAGTAGTTAATCTATTGTAAAGGGTCTAGTGCGTAAATGTACATGTAAGAGTACTAAGACACGAGGTTAAGTCCAATTTGTGGTAGAAGTCTGCCCGAAACCGCCCGGCATATCCAACATCCACAAGTGGTCGACTTAATGTGAGAGGTCTAGTGCATTAACAGACATGAATGGAAAATATTAATAACTAGTTAATCTGTAATACTTAACTTGTTTAAATCTGTAGGGGTTACATGAACCTGTCAAATTGTGTAAGGTTTAAGTAGACTTGTTTGAATCAATGGAGGGTTAAGTAAATCTGTTTAAATCTGTGAGGGATTATACGAACATGACAAACTTAACCTATTTTTTATGTTGGGGTTATGCAGGCTTGTTAAACTATTAGGTATAACCTGCCAAGATAATAGTAGTTGAGGATACAAGCCTTGGGGGTGGCTTGTACCATTTGTTGTATGGGACCCTTATCAGTCAGTAACCTATGCAGGTATCATAGGAGGACCCCTAACTAGGTAGGGGTCAGGGGCATACTTACTGAGGTGATTATAAAAGGTTCATATGGGTGAAGGTGTTACAGCGCATTCCAACGGAGTCATGTGCGTGCAAGGGTTCGGATTGCTCGGAAAATTAAGACGCTGTGACAATAGTAGATATGGTTGTGCATATCGGAAAAAGGGATTGCCACTTTAGGAAGTGATACATCCTACTGTGGGGCCAGCTCAGGGTATCTATGGGAATTAGCTGACGATTGGGGTAGTAATTAGGGTACATCTTGTCTTGCTTGTTTAGGAGCCCATTATAATTTTTAGGGGTAACACCTGTCATTTTTGTTGAGTTGCTTGTTATTATCGTTGGGGGTAAAACCCATCACTAGAAGTACACCCTAAGTCTACCATTTTGTTTCTGTTGGGATCATTCTATTTCTGTTATACTAGTATTGGTACAGAGAAAAGTATTTGAGAAGCGTAACTTATTCTGTTCTGTTTATTCTACTTATCCTGCTCATTCTGTTATACTTGTCCTATGATATTGTTTTCTCTCTCATCCAGTTTACATGCCTATCATGATGCTTTTACTTATTTTTATGCTAAAATAACTGGATTCACCTGACTTCATGTCTGACCCATTTTGTTTCTTTTTCTCTCTCTTCCTTCCACCCTCAGGTTCTCAGGGTGGGAATATTCAGGCTTGATTAGGATTCTCTCTTCTATTTCCGATTGAAGCTGCTTAGATGTACTGCTTTGATTACCTATCTATCTTGCTATGGCTATTTTTGGGGACTATGATTTTATATTACTGTACTTTGATGATTTTAGTACAAGGTGGATACTTCAATTTGTTGTAATGGTTTTTCGGTATTTCAGACTTATAAGGTAACTAGATTTTGGACCATGACGTTTTCTGTGGGAAAATAAAGTTATAAATTCTGCTGTTATTTTATATCTGTCTTGTGATGTTTCTATTTCTATTTATCTATAACGCTTTATGAAACTTAATGCATTCTGTTAATGAGTGATATTAATGGACATGGGGTGTCACATTTGGAAATCTTGCGAAAGCATCAGCTAAGAGCTAAGTTTTTGAAGTGTCACTTCTGGAAGAGTGAAGTGAGATTCTTAGGCCATGTTGTTTCTAGAAATGGAATAACGGTGAATCACTCTAAGGCAGAAGCAATTAAGGATTGGGATAGACCTAAGAATGCGACGGATGTTCGGAGTTTCCTTGGGTTAGCAGGATATTATCATCGTTTTATCAAGGACTTCTCCAAGGTAGCTGCACTATTAACAGGGTTGAAGAAGAAGAACCAAATGTTCACATTGGATGCAAAGTGTGAGCAAGCTTTCATTATCTTGAAAGAGAGACTGACGAGTGCTCCTGTTTTGACGATTCCAAGTGGGAAAGAAAAAATGGTGGTATACATCGATGCATGTTGTACTAGAGTTGGAGCAGTACTAATGCAGAAGGATATAGTTGTTGCCTACGCAAGTCGACAACTGAAGCTGCACGAAAGAAAATATCCAACTCATTATTTGGAGTTGGCAACGATTGTGTTTGCTCTAAAGATGTGGAGACATTACCTATTGGGAGATCGATTCGAGTTGTTTAGGAATCATAAGTCGTTGAAGTACCTTTTCTCCCAAAAGGATTTGAATATTCGGTAGTAAAGGTGGTTAGAGTTTTTAGTATAGTATTTTTTTCGATATAGTCTATAATCCTAGTAAAGGTAACGTAGTGGCAGACGCGTTGAGTCGAAGACATGCAAGTTTGGGAGTGATGTTTTCGAAATGGAAGCACCTCGAGTACTTTGCAGAATTTGATTTCAGGACTTGGTGTGAGTTAGAGCCTGAGACGTTGGCAAGCTTAATGATAAAACCTATTCTCATCGAAAGGATTGGAAAATGCCAAAAGCATGATTCAAAGCTTGTCGAGATTATCCATAAGTTTGAACCAAAGGATAAGGAGCTCGAGGTCGATTGAGATGGTTGGCTTCGAAAACAAGGATGACTGGTTTTTCCTAATATTGATGGATTGAGGGACAAGGTTTTGAGGGAATGTCATCACTCGAAGTTGACGATTCATCCTGGCGGTACCAAGATGTATCAGGACATGAAGCGAGCTTACTACTGGGAAGCGATGTAGAGGGATGTTGGAAAGTTTATTTTCAAGTGTATGAACTGTCAGTTGGTGAAATCTGAACAGAAGAAGCAGAATGAATTTCTTCATCCATTGGAAGTTCGTACATGGAAGTAGGAACATATATCGATGGATTTTATCGATGGACTACCTAGAACCAGGATAGGAAATGAAAGAATTTGGGTCATAGTGGATCGCTTGACCAAAAGTGCAAGGTTTAATCCTGTCATATCAACTAGGACAACATTGGAGTTGGCTGAGATATATATTAAATGGATAGTTTGATTCCATGGTATCCCGAAGAGGATAGTGAGTGATCGAGATCCATTGTTCACGAGTGGGTTTAGGAAGAGTTTACAAGAGGCTTTGTTAACCAAATTATGTTTGAGTATGGCTTATCATCCCCAAATCGATGGTCAAACAGAGAGGGTTAACCGAGTATTAGAAGATCTCCTTTGGGCTTGTGTATTGGACTTCAGAGGATCATGGGAATACCACCTTCATTTGGTTGATTTTGCGTATAACAACAGCTACTTGTCGAGCTTTGGGATGGCACCATACAATGTGTTGTATGGTAGACCGTGTAACTCTACGGCATGTTGGTTAGAAACTAAAGATAAGTTGATGCTTGGGTCAGAGATGATAAGAGAGACATCAGATTGTATCAAGATCGTTTGACAACGAATGAAGGCAGCCCATGATCGTCAGAAACGTTACGCGGATAATCGTCGAAAGGATTTGGAATTCGACATTGCTGACATGGTTTTTGTGAAGATTTCACCGTTAAAGAATGTTGTTCGATTGGAAAGTAAAGGAAATTTAGCTCCATAGTTCGTTGGACTATTTCCGATAGTCGAGCGGATTAGGAAGTGCGCGTATAGATTGGATTTTCCTGAGAAGAAGTGTGCACAATGTTTTCCATGTGTCGTTTCTATGGAAGTGTGTGCACGATACAATTGTGGTGGTATCTCTAGAATAGTACGAAGACCTAGAAGTCAAGTCCGTAGTTACGAGACCTCGTAAGCTGCTTCGCATTATGGGGAATGACACGAAATAGCTTAGGAGGAAGATGGTTAAGCTAGTCAAGGTGCAATGAGCTAAGGATGATGATAATTATACGTGGGAAATGGAATAGAGTATGAAGACGATCCATCCAGAACTTTTCGTTGGTATGACCCATTAATGTCGTGTTAGCTTACACCTTTGTAGCTTGTACAATTATTCATTGGAATTCCGCGTGCTAGGTTAAGGCTATGGATACATGGCTTGATGGATGCTAGTTTGGTAGGTAAACTGGCTTCTCGTGGATGATAGGCATGCAGAATGGTTTTGGTTGCTTGTGTTTGCTTAAGATTTCAAGGGAGAAATTCCTCAAGGGGAGAGAATCTAACGACCCGCATTTTACGTATCGGGGGATCATAAAATAAACTATTTTTATTTAATTCCCTGAGGGTCGGATCATTTTCGTATTTTGATATGTTGGTTATGAGGATGTGAGACATATGACCCTGTCAATTTTGTACAGGACATAACTTTTCATTGGGATCGAATCAGGTGCTGAGATTGATTTCATTGGAAAGGAAATGATGTTTCCGATTCCGTAGAGTAGTCACATTAAAGATTTGGTTCGGCAGTTTGGGAGGAATCGCTGTTTTAGTGTTACACAATTTTTGGATAGGCTAACTAGTCATTAGTGGGCTATTTTGGTGTGGCCCATTAGTAGGCTGGCTAGATGGCTATAAGTAGGGGGATAGAGGCAAGGATAATTGTATGGTTTCTGTAACACCCCGGATTTTTGAATAATCGAATTAACTAAAATAAAGAATAATTACTCTCGGACATGAGAACTAAGGGAATGGGGTTGCGCCATTGTGTTCGTCTCGGAATTCTGGTTGAAATAGAGTCCGGGTTTGCGGGAAACGGATGAAGGAGTTATGGATGAACGAAGTTTGGTGGAAAAACAAGAAAAAAAATTGCATTGGCGCACTTGGGAAGTGCGCCAGTACAAATTTGCACTGGTGCACCTTCCAAGTGTGCCCTGGCCGAGGCAGCAGGCCTGCACAGATTTTTGGTTCAGTCTAACCCATGTTGCCGAGTCCTTTCTGACTCCTTGCTGAGTCATTAGGGCTGAGGTGTCACCCTATCCCGACTGAATGGTTTTAATTAACCCTAAGATCATCCGACGGCTTAAATTAATTCAAAACTCTATAAAAAGACCCATAGGCTCAAACCCTAAATCAGAATTAAAACTAAAACTATGGCCGTCATGTTGTCATCTTGAACCCTAGATTAGGCTCTTTTGTGGTGTAAGACTGCCCGGACCCGCCCGGCAAATCCAACTGCCACAAATGCCAGTCTAATGTGAGAGGTCTTAGGCATAAATTAAATATGTAACAATTGTAAAGACACAAGGTTAGGCTCTTTTATGGTTTAAGACTGCCCGGACCCGCCCAACAAATCCAGCTGCCACAAATGCCAGTATAATATGAGAGGTCTCTATGAGGTTACGGTCTTATTGAATTAAGAAACACTTAACCAGATAAACATGTAGTGGGACATGAGAGGATTAAGTGGGTGCCTTGGGTGGCATGTGGAATCTAGTGGGTGCCTTGGGTGGCATTTGAAATACGATTAGAAATACTTAACCAAAATTGAAACATGAATAAGAAGTGGGTTAAGTGGGAAGTACTAGAGGGGACCAAGCTTAGGTGGATAGCTTGTGTCAAGTAATGGGGGCCCATTTCAACCAGTAACCCATACGTATCTTTTTGGGCTCGACCCAAGTCGAGGACGGGACATGCATACTGGGCTTGACTGTAAGAGGCCAAAACGGGTTAGCTGTGGCAACGCAAGTCCAACGGGTTCATATGCGTGTGTGGGCCCTGGCTGGTAGGTAAGACGTTGTTGCATCATGTATGTATAAGCCGTGCATTGTTGGTTACATCGGGTTGCCACTTTGGGGAGTGATACACCCCACTGTGGGGCCAGCACGGGTATCTACGAGTTAGGGAGCCGATCGCTTAAGGGTAGTGCGTACACCTAGTGGAGATAGGGGCAGGCGGCACCTATGAAGGCAGCTAGGGGTGCACGATACTACCAATATCATTATTAAGTCTGTAGGCGGGATCAACCTTAGGGTGACTAGTGGTGGTGCAGTATAGCAATTATCCTATTGTGTTGGTGTAGTTTAGTAATTATCTTATAGTGGTTTAGGGGTGCTTTAACGATATCGTTGTTTATCTTGTTTCCTTATTTACTCTACCATATTCAATGGTTCATGGTCATCCCCTTATTTTCCAACTTATGCCTTAGCCTAGTTACTTTGTTAATTATATTGTTAAAGTTATCGCACTCGCCAGACTTTATGTCTGACCCCCTTTGTTTCCTCCTCTTTTCTTCCTTCCCCCCTCCCCTGCCAGGTGATCAGGTTGGAACTAGCACCAGTGGAGCTTGATTTTGGACTGCTTTTAGAAGATTGCTTGGATCACTGAAGTAAAGTTCAACTCCTCTTTTATTTATGGCTATTTTGTATTGGGGATTATGTCTTTTAATTTATGTACTTTTGGTAGTCAAGATGGATATTATGTACTTTGACTCTGGTTTCTGATGATGTAAGCAAACGTATGTGTTTTCCGCTGCAATGAAATAAAGTTTTAAATCTTTAACTACTGTTTATATTCGTCTTGTTGTTAAGTTTCTGTTCTATACTTACTTAAAACGCTCCATAGAAGTTAATGCATTCCCTTTGTGAGTGACATTAATGGACGTGGGGTGTTACACGTGGTATCATAGCTGAAGGTTGCAGAACGGATATGAATTTTGAAAAACTATTTTTCAAAACAATTTTTATAAAGAAGTACCTTCAAAAGTACGTTTTAAGGAAAGTATTTTTAAGAGAAAAGCTTATTTTAGAAAGCATAACCCAAAGAGCCATATATCTTTCCCTCGGTTCTTTTATATTGAATCTTTCCTTTTTCGTTTCAGCATGTCTGAAGCATCTGAGATACCAGAGGGTGTTCATGTACCCGGTTGGTTTCATCAATATCTCGAGGCTAGGGCCGCCACCGCAGGTCCAGCAAATGCTCCTCCTCCTCCTCCACCCTCCTCCTCGCGTCGATACTTTTGCTAAGATATGTAAGGACTTTTGGGCAATGGGTGGAAAACCTTTTCACGGGACGGAGACATTTGTTGAAGCTCGTAACTGCCTAAAGGAGGTGGAAGAATTGTTTAGAATCTTTGAAGTGGATGATGGAAGAAAGGTCCAGTTGGATGCCTGGCTAATGAAGGATGAGGCCTCGTTTTGGTGGGAGGTCACTAATGGGGGACGTCCAGTCGACACATGGCTATATTTTAGGCAGAGGTTTGAGGCGAAGTTTCTCTCGCGGGCTGAAGAGAATCTATACATGGAAAGGTTTTTGGCGCTGAAGCAAGGGAATCTATCGGTGAAAGAGTATGTCAACAAATTCAACCAATTGGCAAGATTTGGCTTGGACTTGGTGAATACTCTAGAAAAGAAGGCTCTAAGATTTGTTAAGGGTTTAAACGAGCCGCTTCATGGGTTAGCTATGACCCACATTCCCATGGGGGCTACCTTCGAGAGACTAGTTGACATGACACTCATGCATGAAGAGGAGAAGGGCGCCAATGCTAATAAGGCACCCGAGAAGAAAGGGGATCAAAAGAAGCCACAACAGCAACAACAGAACAAGAAAGGTGGCAAAGGCAACAATGCTAAGGGGAAGAAAAGATGCTTTAACTATGGGACACCCGTCCATCTAAGCAATGATTGTAGGAAGAAAAAGAAGACTGGTTGTTTCCACTGTGGCGAGGCGGGACATCTTATTAAGGACTGCCCAAAGAAAGGGCAGAGGGCAGGGTCTACCTCGGGAGGATAGGTGCAGGCTCTTATGGCACCAGGGCAGGCAAGGGGACAAGTTCAGTCTCTCGTGGTCCCACCGCTGCAAGAACGAGGTAAAGCAATTTCCGTTGAAAGTTTAGTTTTTCTGTTTGATCATCTTGTCTGTACTTTATTCGATTCTTGCGCATCACATTAGTTTATTTCTACATCATTAGTTGAAACACTGCACCTTGATACTAGTCTAGTTACTGATCCCTTAGTAGTCTCAAATCCTATCGGTGGTTCGGCTCATCTTTCTATGATCTGTCGGGATTTGAGAGTGTTTATCTTGGGCGTTGAGTTTGAGTGCAACGCTTTTGTTCTTGGCTTCATGGGCTACGGTTTAATTCTAGGTATGGATTGGATAACCAGATATAGGGCCATCCTAGATTGTGAAAGAAGGGTAGTTAGATTGTTGACTCGTTCTGGAAAGACCCTTGATATTTCTTGTGACCCTAGAAGTCCAGCAATGCTTAGCTACCTAGAATCCCTTGACGCATCCGATGATGATTTACATTCTATTCCCATAGTCCGTGAATATGCTGATGTCTTCGATGAGGTGAGGGGTTTACCCCCAAAACATGAAATAGACTTTCGAATATTTCTAGTAGATATTGCAAAGCCGGTTGCATTGCCAGTGCGCCACATGGCTCCAAGAGAGAGAAGAGAACTCAGTAAGCAAGTGAAGGAATTGCTTGAGAAGGGGTTCATCAGACGTAGTATATCGGAGTGGGGTGCTCCAGTAGTATTTGCCACGAAGGCGGATCGGTCCCTTAGACTTTATGTGGACTATAGAGAACTTAATAAGCTTACTAAGAAGAATAGACACCCACTGCCGAGGATTGACGATCTCTTCGATCAGTTAGTTGGCGCCTCAGTGTTTTCGCAGTTGGACTTAGCCATGGGTTTCCATCAGTTGAGAGTGTCCAAGGATAGCATAGACAAGACTGCCTTTAGGACTCCAGACGGTTTCTTCGAGTGGCTTGTGATGCCCTTCGGTTTGACAAACGCCCCTGCATACTTTGTTGATTTAATGACTAGGGTGTTTAGGGAGTACCTTAATAGATTCGTGGTAGTCTTTGTGGACGACATCTTGATCTTTTCTAAAAGCGAGGAAGAGCATGCCCTACATCTTAGGGAAGTGTTGGAGACTCTTCGAGCGCATAGCCTTAAAGCTATATTTTCTAAATGTCACTTTTGGAGGAAGGAAGTGCGATTCTTAGGGCACGTGGTTTCCAAAGAAGGGATAGCTGTGGATCCCGCGAAGATAGTGGCCATCCAAGATTGGAAGGTTCCTAAAAATGCTACCGAGGTGAGGAGTTTCTTAGGGTTGGATGGTTACTATAGGAAGTTCATCAAAGACTTCACAAAAATATCAACCCCATTAACATGTTTGACGAAGAAGAACTTAGTTTTCATGTAGGACGTAGATTGTGATGATGCGTTCCAACGTTTAAAGAGAGCTTTGACCACAACCCCAGTCTTAGTGTTGCCAGATGGGAGTAAGCCATTTACCATTTATACCGATGCTTGTGGGACATGACTAGGAGCAGTCTTAATGCAAGAGGGAAGGGTAATAGCCTATGGTGGAAGGCAATTGAGAGTACATGAGAAAAATTACCCTACACATGACCTAGAGTTAGTCGCTATTGTCTTCACACTAAGTCTTGGCGTCATTATCTTCGTGGCGAAAAATTAGAATTATTCACTGACCACAAATCGCTTAAATACTTATTCTCTCAAAAGGACTTGAACTTAAGGCAGCAAAGGTGTATGGAATTCTTAGCATCCTACGACTTCGAGATAGCATATACCCCTGGCAAGGGTAACGTGGTGGCAGAAGCCTTAAGTAGAAAAAGGTTGTCCTTGAGTCCGTTGTTTGTTGAGCGGCGAAGCTTAGTGTTCATCTCTACGTTTGACTTTAAACCTTCCGTTGACTTTGTACCCGGTTTGCTAGCATCCTCAGAGGTCAAACCTACGCTTTTGGGACGGATTGGCAAGGCACAACGAGACGACCCACAGTTGGTTGAGTTAGTAAAAAAGCTCAAAAGAGGGGAGTCATCGAGCCATCTCTGTAGGTATGCCCTATATGATAAGGGTTGGTTACATAGGGACGGTAGACTTTGTGTGCCATAGGACGAGAGATTGAGGAAGACCATTCTTAATGATGCACATCGTTCGAAGATGACCATCCATCCCGGCGGGGACAAGATGTACATGGACATGAGACGAGTTTAATTTTGGGCCGGTATGAAGAAGGACGTGGCAGAGTTTGTTGCTAGTGTCTTGGTGTGCCAACAAGTAAAAGAAGAGCAAAAGAAGCCCGGTGGATTGCTTCACCCATTGGAGGTCCTACAATGGAAGTGGGAAAGTGTTTCGATGGACTTTGTTGATGGATTACTAAGACCGAGGAAAGGTAATACGAGGATTTGGGTCGTGGTAGTCAGACTTACTAAGAGCGCCCATTTCATTCCCGTAAAGAGTAAGAGGACTGCTCCATGGTTAGCCCCCGTATACATTCGAGAAATAGTTCATTTGCATGGTGTTCCTTCTAGCATAGTGAGCGACCGCGATCCTATCTTCACTAACGAATTTTGGAAGAGCTTGCAAGAGGCAGTAGGGACTCAGTTATGTTTGAGCACCGCATATCATCCTTAGACGGACGGCCAGACCGAGAGAGTGAATCGTATTCTAGAGGACTTATTGAGGTTGTGTGTCTTAGATTTCGGAGGTATATGGGAGGAACATCTTCCGTTGGTGGAGTTTGCATATAATAACAGCTTTCAGTCTAGCATTGGCATGGCACTGTTCGAGGCTCTTTATGGACGTCCGTGTCGTTCGCCTACATGTTGGTGGGAGTCTACAGATAAGACCTTACTTGGGCCTGATATGATTAAAGAGACTTCGGAAAAGATCGATTTGATTAGAAGGAGGATGAAGACGGCGCAAGATAAGCTGAAATCTTATGCGGACAAGAGGAGGACAAATCTTGAGTTTGATATTGGGGACATGGTCTTTGTCAAGGTGTCTCCATTACAGAACGTCGTTCGCTTTGGGTCCGTTGGGAAGTTAGCACCAAGGTTCGTAGGGTCGTTTCCTATTAAGGAGAGGATTGGGCAAATGGCGTATAGAGTGGAGTTGCCCGAGAGACTTAGTGTCGTACACGATGTATTCCATATATCACATTTGAGGAAGTGCTTGCACGAGACCACAGAGGTGGTAGAGTCGAGCTTGCTTAGAGAGGTGTAGATAGAGCGTGATGCGACGATTCGACGAGCTCCTACGTGTATTCTTGGGTCGGAGATTAAGAAGTTGTGAAATCGAGAGGTCAAGCTAGTCAAAGTGCAATGGGGAGATGATGAGAGCGACGCTGCTTGGGAGACGGAAGAGAAATTGCGTTCATTTTACCCTTTTCTTTTCGAGGGTATGTCTTTTAATTTCTCCTTTATCGCTTACCTTGTACTTATCTTATCTTTAGTACGTCCTCTCGCTAGTATCTTTGACCTTTAGATAGGGTAGTCCTATGGTTGAAACATGTGTTTGAGACATGTTATGTATGATGGATGCATGTGGATGCAAGTGTTTGCTCGTGGTTGCTCGTGGATGCATATACACACACTTTCGGCACTAGATCGGCTCAGTCACTTCATATTGCATATTGCATATAAATGTGTGTACATATTTAATTAATGGATGTATAATGGTTGTACCGTCATATGGATGTTGCATTTTGGTGAATGGTTGTGCACACATGTAGAAATAATATGTATTGATAGAGTTCTTTCGCATACATAATGGACGCATGGCACTATCATGGTTTGCATTAAGGAGGTCAACTGAGACCGTTTGATTTTGCATTAGATAAGGAACATATAAACACACTTCTTGCATATGTTCATACAGCATTATAAATTTATAAGGACAATGGATGCCTGTGTTTGATGGTTGAGTAGATGGTTGTTTGGATGGTAGGATATACATTCTCCTTAACTTGGAGATTTCGGGGGCGAAATCCTTTAAGGAGGGGAGAATGTAACACCCCGGATTTTTGAATAATCAAATTAACTAAAATAAAGAATAATTCATCTCAGGCCTGAGAATTAAGGGAATGGGGTTGCGCCATTGTGTTCGTCTCGGAATTCTGGTTGAAATAGAGTCCGGGTTTGCGAGAAACGGGTACCGGATGAAGGAAATATGAACGAACAAAGTTTGGTGGCAAAACAGGAAAAAAAAATTGCACTGGCGCACTTGGGAAGTGTGCCAGTACAAATTTGCACTGGCGCACCTGCCAAGTGCGCCCAGGCCGAGGCAGCAGGCCTGCACAACTTTCTGGTTCAGTCTGACCCATGTTGCTGAGTCCTTTCTGACTCCTTGCTAAGTCATTTGGGCTGAGGTGTCACCCTATCCCGACTAAATGGTTTTGATTAACCCTATGATCATCCGACGGCTTAAATTAATTCAAAACTCTATAAAAAGACCCATAAACTCAAACCCTAAATCAGAATTAAAACTAAAACTATGGTCGTCATGCTGTCATCTTGAACCCTAGAGTAGCCGCCACCAATTAGAGAGGAAGAACAGCAAATCAAATCAGTTCTATTCAACCCCAACAACGAATCTTCTTCAAAGGAAATCTAATTCAACTTCAGAAATCAGAATTCAGAACTCAAGACCGCCTTTGAGTTGTGAGTTCGATAATTTTAATAAATTAATTAGCAATTTAATTGGATTAAGTTATGATGTGGATTGTATGGACGTGATGTGAATTATTGATCGCATGCTGTAATTATGTTGTAGAATTGTGTTGAAATCTCTATGATGCTATGTTGTGATGCTATCATTTATGATGTGATACTATCACCTATGTTGTAATTCTATGATTTGGCTTATGTATAATCAAATCATCATATTGTTCATATGCTAGTTTGGTTATGTTAATTCATATGATAGATCACAAGTATGTATGCAAGTTAAGATATTGATTTAGACAAGAATCATAGGCAAGTTAGTATAACCTTACATGTTTCATGACATAAATTTTAGATCTAAAGTTAGGTTATGACATGTGTGAGTTATATGATAAATTCTACATGATAACTTACATGTTAGGTGCAAGTTTACACCATTGTTATGATGCATAAATCACATATGCAAGTTTATATAGATATATGAGTTTGGGATATGAATCATGTTATGCAAGTTTAGGGTTATTGCCTATGAAAGTTTACACCTTTAGATGTAGATCTATGACATACATGATTTATGCAAGTTTGTGACCATTATCTCAACAAGTTCACACCTTTTGGATCCATGACATAGGTTGTTTATGCAAGTTGTAACTTTGGCCTATGCAAGTTTTAGATGTAGAATATCATTCACATATGCAAGTTCACCCCTATGTTTAGATCTATGTTTTAATTATGTGTATATTGTGATGTTTTCTCTTTATTCCATGAGTTAGACTATTCGAGTCTAACGTATATTTTACGTTAAACAAACAAACGTACAATGTGGGGTAAAAGGGGATAATATTAAAAGATTTAATTGGCATAAATGCCTTAAAAGGTATAAATAAGTTGTGGTGAAAATTGGTATGATTTTACATACCATAAATGGATGGACATAATTGAGTCAATTATGGACATCGTTAAATTTAGAATTGATTGATAATTTGAATAGGGAAAGTAATTCAAATTGGGGAATGATTAATTAGGAGTAATTAATCGTCTAAGACACAAGGTTAGGCTCTTTTGTGGTGTAAGACTGCCCGGACCCGCCCGGCAAATCCAGCTGCTACAAATGCCAGTCTAATGTGAGAGGTCTTAGGCATAAATTAAATACGTAACAATTGTAAAGACACGAGGTTAGGCTCTTTTGTGGTGTAAGACTTCCCCGATCCGCCCGGCAAATCCAGCTGCGACAAATACCAGTCTAATGTGAGAGGTCTTTATGAGGTTACGGTCTTAATGAATTAAGAAACACTTAACCAGATAAACATGTAGTGGGACATGAGGGGGTTAAGTGGGTGCCTTGGTTGGCATATGGAATCTAGTGGATGCCTTGGGTGGCATTTGGAATACGATTAGAAATACTTAACCAAAATTGAAACATGAATAAGAAGTGGGTTAAGTTGGAAGTACTAGAGGGGACCAAGCTTAGGTGGATAGCTTGTGTCAAGTAATGGGGGCCCATTTCAACCAGTAACCCATACGTATCTTTGTGGGCTCGACCCAAGTCGAGGACGGGACATGCATACTGGGCTTGACTGTAAGAGGCAAAAAGGGTTAGCGGTGGCAACGCAAATCCAACGGGTTCATATGCGTGTGTGTACCCAGGCTGGTAGGTAAGACGTTGTTGCATCGTGTAGGTATAAGCCATGCATTGTTGGTTGTATCGGGTTGCCACTTTGGGGAGTGATACACCCCACTGTGGGGCCAACACAGGTATCTACGAGTTAGGGAGCCGATCGCTTGGGGGTAGTGGGTACACCTAATGGAGATAGGGGCAGGCGGCACCTATGAAGGCAGCTAGGGGTGCACGAAACTACCAATATCATTATTAATTTTGTAGGCGGGATCAACCTTAGGGTGACTAGTGGTGGTGCAGTATAGCAATTATCCTATAGTGTTGGCGCAGTTTAGTAATTATCTTGTAGTGGTTTAAGGGCGCTTTAAAGATATCATTGTTCATCTTGTTTCCTTATTTACTCTGCCATATTCAATGGTTCATGGTCATCCCCTTATTTCCCAACTTATGCCTTAGCCTAATTACTTTGTTAATTATATTGTTAAAGTTATCGCACTTGCCAGACATTATGTCTGACCCCCTTTGTTTCCTCCTCTTTTCTTCCTTTTCCCCCCTAGGTGCTCAGGTTGGAACTAGCACCAGTGGAGCTTGATTTTGGATTGCTTTTAGAAGATTGCTTGGATCGCTGAAGTAAAGTTCAGCTCCTCTTTTATTTATGGCTATTTTGTATTGGGGATTATGTCTTTTAATTTATGTACTTTTGGTAGTCAAGATGGATATTATGTACATTGACTCTGGTTTCTGATGATGTAAGCAAACGTATGTGTTTTCCGCTGCAATGAAATAAAGTTTTAAATCTTTGAGTACTGTTTATATCTGTCTTGTTGTTAAGTTTCTGTTCTATACTTACTTAAAACGCACCATAGAAGTTAATGCATTTCCCTTTGTGAGTGACATTAATGGACGTGGGGTGTTACAGTTTCTTCATTTCTCTATTTGGTTGAGGTTTAAGATTCTCCGTGCTCTAATCAAATACATTCTACTCCATTAATTTCTTAGATCTAGATTAGAAGATTGTAGATCAACAACGAAGAAAGGTAGATCACATCAAAATGATTGATTCGGAGATCATTTATTTCTAGCTAATTTGAAGATTTGGTGAGTGATAATCATCTCTCACATGAATTCAATCAAGTATATGGGTTGTTTGATCTTAGTTTTACCATTTCAAGTTGTTTTCACCTAAATCTACATAATATTAAGTATATTTTCATCCGAATCACCATAGGATCTAATCTAGGAACTTATAATGGTAAATTTTATATGTTAATCCTACATTTATGCAAGTTTAGATCTAGTTATTCGTTTATTTGTTGATTTTTCATGATATGGTGAAGTGTTTTGATTGAATGATGATAATTAATGTGTTAACGATTTTTCAATTGATGCTTAAATTTTTTATTGATTGGTTGATCGACTTACTTGGTTTTGGCCGAGTTGAATGTACGAGTTCTAACATTGATGAATCGGTTGTTACATGGCTTGGAGAGCAATGAAAAGTAATGGATCTGGCAATGTTCAAGTAGTAGATCGGGAAAGCAACGGATGATGGACCAGGCACGATAAAACGATATATCGACACGACATTTGTAACACCCCAAATTTTGAACAACATTAAAAAGGATAAATTAAATACTAATAAATTTTATATTCAGAATTAAGGAAAATGGAAAGCGCCATTGCGTCCGTATCGAAATTCTGGTCAAGATAGACATTTGGTTTGCGTAAAACGGACATTGTATGAAGAAGTTATGAAGGTTTAATGTTTATATACGCGCTGAAGGATTATATATACATATAATAATTCCAGAAAATCAAAATTTCACTTCAAATTTCGAAAATGCGTTGGAGGGAAAATTCCCGCCCCAGGGGAGTCGACCCTTCAAGGGGGACCCCCCCCCCCCCCCGGGGGCAGATCTGGGCAGAATACAATTTTCGTATCTAGACTTGTTTCTGGACCGGGTTCATTAGTTCAAGGCTATAGGTATGGTCCCATTTCTCCTATTTTTCTTCATTGGAAATCATGGAGACCATATGCTACCAAGGTGCGAACTGAGACGGAGTCGTTTTCTACAACAACTTTGCAAATCAAATTCAGAAGTTTTAGATCCGTCCTTTCTCAATTTTCTAACCCTGTGAGTTTCTAGTTATTTTTTGGTTTAAATGGATAAAAGTAAATTGTGAAAGACTGTGAATTGGATATGTGATAAATTATGAATCTATGCTATTTTTGAATCATATACCATGTCATGATAGATCTATTTCTTTTGATTTAATGTAATTGTGGCTATTCTATTATGTTGCCTATGTGGATCTTGACTTGTAACTATATTATGGTGAATGTAAACCTGTTAAAGTTGTAACATTGGTTAGATCTAATCCCTTTGTAATTCACATTTCACCTGTCATATTGCGATCAACTTAGATATGTTGTAAATTAGACATGTGCACCCATATTTAGATCTAAACATACTATTATGTCATCTTAATGGTGTTAGATCTATTTTAATATTTTTTCTAAATTATGTGATTTAATCTATCCCCTTGTGCTTACCATGGTTGATCTAAACCAACTAGACATCTAAATTTCTAATTTAGATCTTACTATGCTTTGCGACATCGCAGTTGTGTTAGAATAAATTGAATGCCACAAGTTCATTTGTTCACCTTATTATGATCACATGTCCATCATGTTAGTTTATGTTATTGCCAAGTATGTTATAATGATCACTTTTGTTATGTTACCTTTTATTTTCCCTATTATCGTTTATGACTAGGCTATTGTTTAGCCTAGGCATGCCATCAACTTTATGAGTGTGCGAATTAGGGAACAGGGGAAAAAGGGTTAATAAATGGCATAATTTGAATAAGAACATTCTTGGACATATAATTCAAATTATTGGGTAAAGTGGACATTAAAGGGAAAGGTTTAATTAATTGATTGATTAATTAATTAGAAATGGAATGTTTAGTAATTACAATTAGGAATTTCAAGTGTACTTATGACACGAGGTTAGGTTACAATAGTGGTGGAAGTCTGCCCGAACCAGACCGGCATATCTAGCAGCCACTAATGTTGAACCTAATGTGGGAGGTCTAAGTACGCAAATACAAATCGGGATAAGACACAGGTTTAGGCCCAACTGTGGAATAAGACTGTCTGAACCCGACCAGCATATCCAGCATCCACACATTATAGGCCTAATGTGGGAGGTCTAGCCCATTATAAACCATAAAGGGACATGGTATTGAGTTGGGCTACTTACCAAATCTAATCCAAAGGGATTGTATGAAATGAAGTTAGGGTTAAGTAAAATTGATTGGATAGTGGATAGGGTATTGTAATTAAAGACTCCTAATGGTATACATAACCGGAGGAAATAATAGAGTTATGCAATTAAAGACACCTTTTAGGGTAAACATAACTAGTATAGGGCTATGTAATTAAAGACACCTAATGGTATACATAGTCAGTGAAAACCTAGTGGGGATACAAGACAAAGGGGAGAGCTTGTATCATATTGTGTGGGGCCCATTTCAATCAGTAACCCGAAGTAGGTATCAAATAGAAGTACTTCGTCCTAAGCGGGGAGGGGCACGCTTACTGACTGATTATAAGAGATCCAAAATGTAAAGGACAGTGTGGGCAGCGCAAACCGACTGGGCCATGTGCATGCATGAGCCGAGTAGAGTGGGGTAAGACGACCGTGACACTAGTAGATATGGTTTTTCACATCTTAGGAAATGAAGGGTTGCCACTTTAGGAAGTGATACCTCCTACTGCGGGGCCAGCACAAGGTATCTACATAGTAGGGAGCCGATCGATTAGGGTAATGGTTAGGGTACACTCGGACGTATGCCCTAAGCCTACCAACGTATAGTGGAAGGGATCATCTCATTCTGGTTATACTAGTAATAGTGCAGAGTAATCATTAGAAGCATATACACCTTAACCTATCTGCCCTGTCACACCTGCTATTGTATGATTTCACTTATCCACTTTATATGCCTATCCTGTTACATTTATTTATTTATTGTTTAAAAGTAACTAGACTCGCCAGACTTTATGTTTGACCCTTTTTGTTTCTCCTTCTTTCTTCCGTTCTCCCCCAAGGTTCTCAGGAAGGAAACATCCAAGCTTGACCATGATTCTGCTTATTTTGCTGGAGCTGCTAATATGTATGGCTCAAGCTCCTATCCATGTTGCTATGGCTATATTTTGTTCTTGGGGAATTTTACTTCTTTTTATGTACTCTGATGTTTTTGAAGTACAAGACAGTAATTTTTATGTTGTAATGGGCTTTTATGTTTTGAATGTGTGATGTCTTTGGACCACGGTATCTTATGATAAATAAAGTTCTTATTCCGCTGTTAAATTATATATCTGTCTTGTAATATTCTGTGTCTATTTACATATAACACTTCACAAAACTTAATGCATTCTCTCTGTGAGTGACATTAACGGATATGGGGTGTCACACTTGGTATCAGAGCTGAAGGTTACCGGATTAGGTAAAAGTTTTTGAAAAATATTTTCAAAAAGGTTTTGAAAGAAGGCATTTTCAAAAAGAAAAGTATGTTTTGAAAATATTCCCCAAATAAAGCCATATGTGATATCCTTCAGTCCTTTGTCTAAATCTCTTCCTTTTTCTTTTCAGCATATATGGGGAACAAAACACTCCTAATCTCCCAGAGGGCGTCACAATACCCGGATGGTTCCATAAGTATTTGGAGGCCACGGTGCCCGCCGAAGGCCAAGGAAACGTTCCTCCAGCTGCACCCATCGTTCCTCCTCCTCCTCTTCCTCCAAGGGAAGATAATTTCGCTAAGATCTGCAAATATTTCCGTGCCGTAGGAGGGAAGTCGTTCCACGGGAACAAGACATTCATAGAAAGCGAGGAACTGGCTAAAGGAGACTAAGGACTTGTTCGTAATCTTTGAAGTAGGGAATAGAAGGAAGGCTCAGTTAGCCGCCTGGCTACTGAAGGACGAAGCTTCATTTTGGTGTGAAGTCACCCAAGCTGGACGTCCAGTGGAAACATATGAGGATTTTAGACAAAGGTTCGAAATAAAATTCCTTTCCCAAGCTAATGGAAGCATGTAGATGGAGAGGTTCTTAGCACTCAAACTAGGAAACTTGACAGTAAAAGAGTATGTGAAAAAATTCAACCAGCTAGCAAGATTTGGATTAGAGTTGGTGGAGCACAAAAAGGATTTGCGGTTTTCTAAAGGGCTGAATGAGCCTCTACATGGGCTAGCCATGTCCCATATTCCAATGGTGCTCACTTTTGAAAAGCTTGTCGATATGGCCCTAATGCATGAGGAGGACAAAGGAGAGAAGAAGGAAGCCAAAGCTGAGGAGACATCGCAAAAAAGGAAGGTATGGCTCAAGAAGGGGCAATAGCAACAACAGTAGAAGAAAGAAGGGAAAAATGACAAAGGCAAGATAAGAGAAGATGTCACAATTGCAGGAAGGAAGGTCACTTGATCAAAGATTGTAAGAGAAGGAAGGGCAAATGCTTTAATTATGGAAAGGTCAGACACTTCTCTAAAGAGTGCTAGAAAAAACGGGGATCACAGGGACAAGTCAAAGGGCAGGAACTTCTGGAGGGTAGGTGCATACTCTCACGATCAGTGCTCCTGATAGAGGTAAAAAATAATTCGTAAAAGATTTAATTTCACTTTCAAACCATCCTATAAGAACACTTTTTGATTGTGGTGCTTCACATTCATTTATATCAAGTTCTGTAGTTGAATCTCTACTTTTAATTACTAGTATGGTAGTGGATCACGTAGTTGTTTCAAACTCCATTGTGGTTCGGCTAATTTATCTATGATTTGTCGAGGTTTGAAATTATCTATGTTAGGCGTCGAGTTTTAATGCAACATGTATGTGCTCGGGCTTATGGGCTATGGGATGATTTTAGGAATGGATTGGCTTACAACGTATGGTGCCATTCTGGATTGTGAGAAGAGGTTTTTAGGCTTCTGACTTGTCATGGGAGGACCCACGAGATTTCTTGTGACCCACAAGGGTTGGTTATGCTTAGTTTTCTAGAATCTCTTGATACATCTATCGACGATCTGCACTCTGTTCCAATAGTCCGAGATTAATCCGATGTTTTTGATGAGGTATGGGGCTTAGCTCCGAGGCGTGAGATCGACTTTCGTATTTATATGGTGGATAATTCAAAGCCAGTTGCATTACCAGTGCGCCACATGACTCTGAGGGAAAGGAGGGTGCTGAGTAAGCAAGTAGGGGGGCTACTTGAGAAGGGGTTTATCAGACGAAGCATATCCGAATGGGGTTCTATAGTGGTATTTGCGACTAAGGCGAACGGTTCGCCTCGTTTGTGTGTTGACTGTCGAGAGTTGAATAAGCTCACTAAGAAGAATAGGCACCCTCTCCTAAGGATAGATGATTTATTTGATCAGCTTGTAGGTGCCTTAGTGTTTTCCCAATTAGACTTAGCCACAAGATTCCATCAGTTGAGGGTGGCTAAGGACTGAATAGATAAGACTACATTTAGGACTCTAGATGGTTTCTTTGAGTGGCTAGTAATGCCTTTTGGGTTAACGAATGCACCCGCCTATTTTGTTGATTTGATGAGTAGGGTGTTTCGGGAGTTCCTAAACAAGTTTGTTGTAGTCTTTGTTGATGACATCTTGATCGTCTCCAAAAGCGAAGAGGAGCATGCCTGAAACACCCCACCTCCATTAAGGTCACTCACAAAGGGAATGCCTTAACTTCGGTGGAGGTTTATAAGTAAAAGTCACAGATAAAACACAAGACAGATATAAACACATATGTATAAGCAGCGGAAAACAAACAGACTTTCATTTCATAAATACATGTTCATACAAAACATTTCTGTAATTGTCTCATAATAACTTCCAAAACATTACATCATCATTTCTATCTTGATTATTAAATAAAGAAGCATAAAACATAATAAAAGCTGCATAAATCCCCATAGAACGTGTCCAAAAGCCATAGCCAAGGAAGAGAGTCCAAACCATACATCTACTATCTTGAAGCTTGCAAAGAGTCTGACTAAGCAGGGTTGTTTCCTCCCTGTGGACCTGGGTGGGGGGAACAGAAGAAAAGAAGACGAAAGAAAAATAGAGTCAGACATAAAGCCTAGTAATTCTAGTGACTCTTCAGTATAAGAATAAGTAAAAGTGCATGATAGGTATAAACTGGAAATAGGTAAGTATCATAAACTAAGATAAAGCAGTTTGAACCGAATATACTATCGCACCCCACATTATATCTCTGCACCTACTTTCATTGTCTCAACTGGCACCCCATGATCGGGGTGAAGTGATCCCCTTTCTAAAGATCGGCTCCTACTCGCAAAATCATATGTGTCATACGGCCCCCAATGATTGTAGATACCTATGCTGGTCCCACCATGGGGGTGTATTAAGTCCCATGGTGGCGGCCCGACACAATCCTAGAATGCATAGGTTATACTACTGGTGCCCAGTGCCGTGTTTGTTTGCTCCGAAGTGTGTGCACGCCTGCACTCCGTTAGAATCCACACTGCTGCACTAACCGCCGTCGCTTTTGACCGCTTACAATCAACCCAGTAATCGTGCCCCACCCTGCCTAGTTTCAGGGTACCATGATACCTAATTGGGTTACTGCTGAAATGGGTCCCAGTTACTAGGGTTTTCTAGTCAAACATGTTAAGTGGTTAAGTGTCTGTATTTACCTAACCCCACTGATCAATTTAATTAACATGTTGAATTGGTTAAGTGCTTTACTTAACTTAACCCTACCATCCTGACTTGTCTATCCTTAGCTTTTTAAAGCACAGACCACTCACATTAGACATGCATTGTTACGGTTACTGGATGTGCCGGTCGGTTCCGAGCAGGTTTACACCATAACTCAGTCTAACCTCGGGTCCTTATTGGGCTCAATGCTTAACCTCTCACATTGGATAGGTATTGTTGTGATTACTGGACAGCCGGGCGGGTCCGGGCAGGTTTACATCACAACTCAATCCAACCTCGGGTTAAGCATACTCGTATTTTCTAAATTTACATATTTGTCTCTATTACTTGTTATATGTAAATTTGTTAGAAATAAAATGTTGTGGCCCACTTTCCAAGTTCATCATTTTTGGTATAACAATTTTATACCATTTAAGTGCCACCAATTATTGGCATATGCCAAACATGCCAATACATATATTTTTCACCAATTTATGTCAAGTTTCCTATAATTACCAATTTTTCCCAACGTTACCCCGTCTAAATATTAGGCTAACAATCTTAGCCTAATTTTTCGTCCGCGTGATTTTTAACATATAATATTAGGCTAAAAACTTAGCCTAATTTAGCGTACACAAAATTGGCATAAAGAAATTCATTAACGTAAACGTGACATAGGTGTAAACTTGGCATTTTTGGCATAGTTAATATGAACATCATAGGTGTGAACTTGCAAAATAGTCAACATGAATATCATAGGTGTGAACTTGCAACGTGGACTAAATCAACATACATATATGTGAATTTGCAACATAGACTAAATCAATTTACATATATGTGAACTTGTATTGAAATAGGGATTTTACTAAATAGGTGTCACATGAATTAGCATATGATTTAGACAACATATTCCTAAACATGTTTAGATCTAGGCATAACATCGAACATCACTAGCATATGACAAGAATATGACATGTCGATAAAGTATGTATAATTTTATCATATGTGTGAACTAGATCCAATAATGTTTACTGCTATAACATGAAACTTGTATTAAAATGGATCTTGGCATGGATCCAATTATGAACTTGCAACTTTTGTATAAACATATGGGCATGTATATGAACTTAATCATTTAGGCATAGAGGTTTTAGCATAAAGTATATACATGAGATCTTAACTTGGACATAACACATACAACCTAGTGGGGATACAAGACAAAGGGGAGAGCTTGTATCATATTGTGTGGGGCCCATTTCAATCAGTAACCCGAAGTAGGTATCAAATAGAAGTACTTCGTCCTAAGCGGGGAGGGGCACGCTTACTGACTGATTATAAGAGATCCAAAATGTAAAGGACGGTGTAGGCGGTGCAAACCGACTGGGCCATGTGCGTGCATGAGCCGAGCAGAGTGGGGTAATACGACCGTGACACTAGTAGATATGGTTTTGCACATCTTAGGAAATGAAGGGTTGCCACTTTAGGAAGTGATACCTCCTACTGCAGGGCCAGCACAAGGTATCTACAGAGTAGGGAGCCGATCGATTAGGGTAATGGTTAGGGTACACTCGGACGTATGCCCTAAGCCTACCAACGTATAGTCGAAGGGATCATCTCATTCTGGTTATACTAGTAATAGTGCAGAGTAATCATTAGAAGCATATACACCTTAACATATCTGCCCTGTCACACCTGCTATTGTATGATTTCACTTATCCACTTTATATGCCTATCCTGTTACATTTATTTATTTACTGTTTAAAAGTAACTAGACTCGCCAGACTTTATGTTTGACCCTTTTTGTTTCTCCTTCTTTCTTCTGTTCTCCCCCATGATTCTCAGGAAGGAAACATCCAAGCTTGACCATGATTCTGCTTATTTTGCTGGGGCTGCTAATATGTATGGCTCAAGCTCCTATCCATGTTGCTATGGCTATATTTTGTTCTTGGGGAATTTTACTTCTTTTTATGTACTCTGATATTTTTGAAGTACAAGACAGTAATTTTTATGTTGTAATGGGCTTTTATGTTTTGAATGTGTGATGTCTTTGGACCACGGTATCTTATGATAAATAAAGTTCTTATTCCGCTATTAAATTATATATCTGTCTTGTAATATTCTGTGTCTATTTACATATAACACTTCACAAAACTTAATGCATTCTCTCTGTGAGTGACATTAACGGATATGGGGTGTCACACTTGGTATCAGAGCTGAAGGTTACCGGATTAGGTAAAAGTTTTTGAAAAATATTTTCAAAAAGGTTTTAAAAGAAGGCATTTTCAAAAAGAAAAGTTTGTTTTGAAAATATTCCGCAAATAAAGCCATATGTGATATCCTTCAGTCCTTTGTCTAAATCACTTCCTTTTTCTTTTCAGCATATATGGGGAACAAAACACTCCTAATCTCCCAGAGGGCGTCACAATACCCGGATGGTTCCATAAGTATTTGGAGGCCACGGTGCCCGCCGAAGGCCAAGGAAACATTCCTCCAGTTGCACCCATCGTTCCTCCTCCTCCTCCTCCTCCAAGGGAAGATAATTTCACTAAGATCTGCAAATATTTCCGTGCCGTAGGAGGGAAGCCGTTCCATGGGAACGAGACATTCATAGAAGCGAGGAACTGGCTCAAGGAGACTAAGGACTTGTTCGTAATCTTTGAAGTAGGGAATAGAAGGAAGGCTCAGTTAGCCGCCTGGCTACTAAAGGACGAAGCTTCATTTTGGTGTGAAGTCACCCAAGCTGGACGTCCAGTGGAAACATATGAGGATTTTAGACAAAGGTTCGAAATAAAATTCCTTTCCCAAGCTAATGGAAGCATGTAGATGGAGAGGTTCTTAGCACTCAAACTAGGAAACTTGACAGTAAAAGATATGTGAAAAAATTCAACCAGCTAGCAAGATTTGGATTAGAGTTGGTGGATATGCCGCACAAAAGGGCTTTGCGGTTTTCTAAAGGGCTAAATGAGCCTATGCATGGGCTATCCATGTCCCATATTCCAATGGGGCTCACTTTTGAAAAGCTTGTCGATATGGCCCTAATGCATGAGGAGGACAAAGGAGAGAAGAAGGAAGCCAAAGCTGAGGAGACATCGCAAAATAGGAAGGTGTGGCCCAAGAAGGGGCAATAGCAACAGCAACAAAAGTAGAAGAAAGAAGGGAAAAATGACAAAGGCAAGATAAGAGAAGATGTCACAATTGCAGGAAGGAAGGTCACTTGATCAAAGATTGTAAGAGAAGGAAGGGCAAATGCTTTAATTATGGAAAGGTCAGACACTTCTCTAAAGAGTGCCCGAAGAAACGGGGATCACAGGGACAAGGTCAAAGGGCAGGAACTTCTGGAGGGTAGGTGCATACTCTCACGATCAGTGCTCCTGATAGAGGTAAAAAAAAATTTCGTAATAGGTTTAATTTCACTTTCAAACCATCCTATAAGAACACTTTTTGATTGTGGTGCATCACATTCATTTATTTCAAGTTCTGTAGTTGAATCTCTACTTTTAATTACTATTATGGTAGTGGATCCCGTAGTTGTTTCAAACTCCATTGTGGTTCGGCTAATTTATCTATGATTTGTCGGGGTTTGAAATTATCTATGTTAGGCGTCGAGTTTTAATGCAACGTGTATGTGCTTGGGCTTATGGGCTATGGGATGATTTTAGGAATGGATTGGCTTACCACGTATGGTGCCATTCTGGATTGTGAGAAGAGGTTTTTAGGCTTCTGACTTGTCATGGGATGACCCTCGAGATTTCTTGTGACCCACAAGGGTCAGTTATGCTTAGTTTTCTAGAATCTCTTGATGCATCTATCGACGATCTGCACTCTGTTCCAATAGTCCGAGATTAATCCGATGTTTTTGATGAGGTATGGGGCTTAGCTCCGAGGTGCGAGATCGACTTTCGTATTTATATGGTGGATAATTCAAAGCCAGTTGCATTACCAGTGCGCCACATGACTCTGAGGGAAAGGAGGGTGCTGAGTAAGCAAGTAGGGGTGCTACTTGAGAAGGGGTTTATCAGACGAAGCATATCCGAATGGGGTTCTCTAGTGGTATTTGCGACTTAGGCGGACGGTTCGCCTCGTTTGTGTGTTGACTGTCGAGAGTTGAATAAGCTCACTAAGAAGAATAGGCACCCTCTCCTAAGGATAGATGATTTATTTGATCAGCTTGTAGGTGCCTCAGTGTTTTCCTAATTAGACTTAGCCACAAGATTCCATCAGTTGAGGGTGGCTAAGGACAGAATAGATAATACTACATTTAGGACTCTAGATGGTTCCTTTGAGTGGCTAGTAATGCCTTTTGGGTTAACGAATGCACTCGCCTATTTTGTTGATTTGATGAGTAGGGTGTTTCGGGAGTTCCTAAACAAGTTTGTTGTAGTCTTTGTTGATGACATCTTGATCGTCTCCAAAAGCAAAGAGGAGCATGCCTGAAACACCCCACCTTCATTAAGGTCACTCACAAAGGGAATGCCTTAACTTCGGTGGAGGTTTATAAGTAAAAGTCACAGATAAAACACAAGACAGATATAAATACATATGTATAAGCAGCGGAAAACAAATAGACTTTCATTTCATAAATACATGTTCATACAAAACATTTCTGTAATTGTCTCATAATAACTTCCAAAACATTACATCATCATTTCTATCTTGATTATTAAATAAAGAAGCATAAAACATAATAAAAGCTGCATAAATCCCCATAGAATGTGTCCAAAAGCCAAAGCCAAGGAAGAGAGTCCAAACCATACATCTACTATCTTGAAGCTTGCAAAGAGTCTGACTAAGTTGGGTTGTTTCCTCCCTGTGGACCTGGGTGGGGGGAACGGAAGAAAAGAAGATGAAAGAAAAATAGAGTCAGACATAAAGCCTAGTAATTCCAGTGACTCTTCAGTATGAGAATAAGGAAAAGGGCATGATAGGTATAAAATGGAAATAGGTAAGTATCATAAACTAAGATAAAGCAGTTTGAACCGAATAAACTATCGCACCCCACACTATATCTCTGCACCAACTTGCATTGTCTCAACTGGCACCCCATGATCGGGGTGAAGTGATCCCCTTTCTAAAGATCGGCTCCTACTCGCAAAATCATATGTTTCATATGGCCCCCAATGATTGTAGATACCTATGTTGGTCCCACCATGGGGGTGTATTAAGTCCCATGGTGGCGGCCCGACACAATCCTAGAATGCATAGGTTATACTACTGGTGCCCAGTGCCCTGTTTGTCTGCTCCGAAGTGTGTGCACGCCTGCACTCCGTTAGAATCCACACTGCTGCACCAACCTCCGTCGCTTTTGAACGCTTACAATCAGCCCAGTAATCGTGCCCCACCCTGCCTAGTTTCAGGGTACCATGATACCTAATTGGGTTACTGCCGAAATGGGTCCCAGTTACTAGGGTTTTCTAGTCAAACATGTTAAGTGGTTAAGTGTCTGTATTTACCTAACCCCACTCATCAATTTAATTAATATGTTGAATTGGTTAAGTGTTTTACTTAACTTAACCCTACCATCCTGACTTGTCTATCCTTAGCTTTTTAAAGCACAGACCACTCACATTAGACAGGCATTGTTACGGTTACTGGATGTGCCGGTCGGTTCCGAGCAGGTTTACACCATAACTCAGTCTAAGCTCAGGTCCTTATTGGGCTCAATGCTTAACCTCTCACATTGGATAGGTATTGTTGTGATTACTGGACAGCCGGGCGGGTCCGGGCAGGTTTACATCACAACTCAATCCAACCTCGGGTTAAGCATACTCGTATTTTCTAAATTTACATATTTGTCTATATTACTTGTTATATGTAAATTTGTTAACAATAAAATGTTGTGGCCCACTTTCCAAGTTCATCGTTTTTGGTAGAACATTTTTATACCATTTAAGTGCCACCAATTATTGGCATATGCCAAACATGCCAATACATATATTTTTCACCAATTTATCTCAAGTTTCCTATAATTACCAATTTTTCCCAATGTTACCCCGTCTAAATATTAGGCTAACAATCTTAGCCTAATTTTTCGTCCGCGTGATTTTTAACATATAATATTAGGCTAAGAACTTAGCCTAATTTAGCGTACACAAAATTGGCATAAAGAAATTCATTAACATAAACATGACATAGGTGTAAACTTGGCATTTTCGGCATAGTTAATATGAACATCATAGGTGTGAACTTGCAAAATAGTCAACATGAATATCATAGGTGTGAACTTGCAACGTAGACTAAATCAACATACATATATGTGAATTTGCAACATAGACTAAATCAATTTACATATATGTGAACTTGTATTGAAATAGGGATTTAACTAAATAGGTGTCACATGAATTAGTATATGATTTAGACAACATATTCCTAAACATGTTTAGATCTAGGCATAACATCGAACATCACTAGCATATGACAAGAATATGACATGTCGATAAAGTATGTATAATTTTATCACATGTGTGAACTAGATCCAATCATGTTTATTGCTATAACATGAAACTTGTATTAAAATGGATCTTGGCATGGATCCAATTATGAACTTGCAACTTTTGTATAAACATATGAGCATGTATATGAACTTAATCATTTAGGCATAGAGGTTTTTGCATAAAGTATATACATGAGATCTTAACTTGGACATAACACATACAACCTATATTAAACATATAAACATATAGGTGTAAATTCTAACATTAACCGTATACTTGTATGTGATGTTGCTTTCATTCTAAATGTACAATAGTATCAACATCAAATCAATTATACCACAAACATCCCAACCATTCACAATACAATCAATGCAATACACATATATGAATTAGCATCGTCGTTATACAATAGTAAAATTCCATTTCCATTTTAAATTGAATCAAGTCTCAATTTTATTCCCATCAAAAAAATCACTATACTTACAGCGACGAACTTGAATTCTGGATTCTGAGTTCTGAATTTGCAATGCTTTCCTTTGGGTAGATAAACGTTGCTTGAATCTTGTTTTTACTTTATTTTTGCTCGTCTCTAAGCTTTCTTCAAGTGGAGGCTATTCTTGGCTTCCTTCCAGCAGCATGACGGCTCTAGCTCTATTTTATTTGTGTGAATTTAGGTTGAGGACTAAGGTTGTTTATATAGAATTTCACACTAATTAGAGCCTTCGATGAAGCTAGAGTTAATCAAGGCCATCCATCTCAAGAGAAGCCAATCAGAAAGTGACAAATCAGCCCTAGTGACACAGCCAAGCCCCAGAAACCGAGCCAGGACCAGACCAAGCTGGTCGGCTCCACCAAGCAGGTCGACTGCATGGTCGACCTGGGTACCCAGGTCGACCCCCTGGTCGACCTAGGTCCTGGGTGGGAAAATTCCCGCCCAGCCCAGTTCAGGTCCAGTTTTGAATTTTGAACTTGTTTTCGGGCTATTTGAATTTTAAATCGAATTCTAAAACTTCCGGAGATCATAACTCCTTCATACAGAGTCCGATTTACGCAAACACGGACTCTATCTCAAGCAGAATTCCGAGATGAACGCAATGGCATAACCCGTTTCCCTTAAAACTATCATTTAGAATTAATTATACTTTAATTTGTTAATTTAATGTTAACAGAAAATTCGGGGTGTTACATTCTCCCCTCCTTAAAGGATTTCGTCCCCGAAATCTTCAAGTCTAGAAGAATGTATATCCTAACATCCAATCGTCCATCAACTCAACCAACAAACACATGCGTCCATTGTCCTTAAAAGACTTTTAATGCTTCTTGATCATATGCATAGTGTGTCTATATGTCCTTATCAAATGAAAAATTTAGGCGATCTACTGATTCAGTTGACCTCCTTAATGCGAATCATGTAAGTGTCATGAATCCATTATGTATGCAAATTTTCCGTACTCATAATTCTACATTAGTGCGCAATCATTCATACAAATGCGACATCCATATGAAAATATATCAAGTTTGAACCATATACAAATATGAATACATATATGCATATGTAATATGAAGTGACTTAGCAAATCTATAACCTAGGTTGTGTGTGTATATGCATCCACGAGCAACCACTACAACCACTTGCAACCATCAATCATAACATGTTTCAATTACATGTTTACATCCAAAGGGGTTTCTACCTAAGGATAAAGGATAATATCAAGGAGATATACCTAAAAAGATAGATACAAGCATAACTTAAGGAAAAAGAGAAATCAAAGATGTACCCTAAAAAAGAAAAGGGTAGGCCGCGCGTATTCTGTCCTCAGTTTCCCAAGTGGCATCTTCCTTGGCGTCGCTCCACTGAACTTTAACAAGCTTGACTTCAAGGTTGCATAGCTTTTTCACATCAGTTCCTAGGAAGCAGGTTGGAACTCTCCTCACAGTTGCTTCGTGTTCCACTTTGGCTTCTTCTAGAATGCTTGGATCCACCACTTCCGCAGATTCATGTAAACATTTCCGGAGATGATAAAGGTAAAAGACATTGTGAATTCCAGCCAAACTTTCGGGAAGCTGTACCCTATAAGCCATCTTCCTAATCTTCTCGATGATAGGGAATGGTCCTACAAATCTTGGTGCTAGCTTTCCTGCAGATCCAAAGCGAATGACGTTCCTTCAGGGAGATACCTTAAGGAAAACCCTGTCCCCAACCTCAAACTCAAGGTCGGTCCTTCTTTTGTCTGCATAGGATTTCTGTCTATATTGGGCAGTCTTCATTCTCCTTCGTATCAAGTCCACATTTTCTGAAGTCTATCTAATCATGTTTGGCCCAAGTATAAGCTTTTTGTAGACTCCCACCAACAAGTTGGTGATCGGCACGGTCTTTCATACAAAGCTTCGAAGGGCGCCATGCCGATGGTGGCTTGGTAGGTGTTGTTGTAGGCGAATTCCACTAAAGGAAGATGATCCTCCCATGTTCCTCCAAAGTCAAGAACACACAGTCTTGGAAGATCTTCTAATACTCTGTTCACCCTTTCCGTCTGACCATCAGTTTGGGGGTGATAGGTCGTGCTCAAGCATAACTGTGTGCCTACAGCTTCTTGCAGACTCCGCCAAAATTCGCTTGTAAAGATAGGATCTCGGTCACTCACTATGCTGGAGGGTATTCCATGGAGTCGAACTATTTCCTTAAGATAAAGAGAAGCTAGAGACGAGGCGGTCCTTCTACTCTTGATAGGTATAAAGTGGGCGCTTTTTGTGAGCCTGTCCACTATTACCCAAATGTTAGTATTGCCCCTTTTTGACTTGGGCAACCCATCAATGAAGTCCATTGAAATTTATCCCACTTCCATTGCCGGACTTCTAGAGGATGAAGTAGTCCTCCAGGCTTCTTTTGTTCCACCTTGACCTGTTGGCATATCACGCACTTAGAAATGAAATCTGCCACATCCTTTTTCATGCCACTCTAAAAGAAAATTCTCTTTACGTCCTTGTACATCTTGTCTCCACTTGGGTGTATTGTCATCTTGGAATGGTGTGCTTCCTCGAGAACCATTTTTACTAAATCTCTTGCTTGTGGGACGCATATTCTTCCATCTCGCCTCAGCCAACCCTTGTCATCGATGGAGTACCTATTGAGGTGACTGGAAGTTTCACCCCTAATTAGTTTATCAATCACATCCACAAGCTGAGGGTCTTCACGTTGTGCGCCCCCCATTGAGTCTAAAAGAGTGGGCCGTACTCCATCCTCCTTTGCTACCTCAAGTTAAGATCTTTCTGCAAGAAAAGATACTTCAATGATTTATGGTCAGTACACAATTCGAACTTCTCACCTAGGAGATAATGGCGCCAAAACTTAAGCGCAAAGACGATGGCGGCCAATTCAAGATCTTGGGTTGGGTAGTTCTTTTCATGAACTTTCAATTGTCTTCCACCATAAGCTACTACCTTCCCTTCTTGCATCAGAACAGTGCCTAGTCCCATACCACAAGAATCCGTGTATACTGTGAACATCTTGCTTCCATCAGGCAAAGTCAGAACTGGGGCTGTTGTAAGAGCCCTTTTGAAGCGTTGGAAAGTAATATCACAATCCAAATCCCAAGCGAACGCTAGATTCTTCTTTGTTAGCCTTATGAGTGGAGCTGGGAATTTCGCGAAATCTCTAATGAATTTTCGGTAAAAACCGGCTAGCCCAAGAAAGCTTCGGACTTCGGTTGCATTTCTTGGTGTCTTCCAATCTTGCACTACCACCACTTTCGCGGGGTCCACAGCTAACCCCTCTTTGGACACTACATGTCCAAGAAACCTTACCTCTTCTCTTCAGAAGTGGCACTTGGAGAATTTTGCTTTTAGCTGATGTGCACGGAGAGTATCCATGATTTCCTTCAGATGCTGAGCATGTTCTTCCTTATTCTTTGAGAAGATCAAAATATCATCTACGAAGACCACCACAAACATATTGAGGAATTCTCTGAACACCTTGCTCATTAGGTCTATGAAATAAGCGGGTGTGTTTGTCAAGCCGAAAGGCATGAAAAGCCACTCGAAGAAACCGTATAGGGTTCTGAACGCCGTCTTATCAATGCTATCTTCAACTACCCTTAGCTAACGGAACCCAGTAGCCAGATCAAGTTGGGAGAAGACCGACGCACCTACAAGATGATCAAACAAATCGTCTATTCTGGGAAGCGGGTGCCTATTCTTCTTAGTCAGCTTCTTTAGCTCCCTATAGTCCACAAAAAGTAGTGAGCCATCTGCTTTGGTGGCGAACACCACTGGAGCACCCCATTCCGAGATACTCCGCCTTATAAACCCCTTCTCGAGAAGCTCCTTGACTTGCTTACTGAGCTCCTTTCTCTCCTTTGGAGCTATGTATCTGACAGGTAAAGCTACGGGCCTTTCATTATCAACAAGATATATGCGGTAGTCTATTTCCCGCCTCGGGGGTAAGCCTTTCACCTCTTCAAAGACATCTGGATATTCACGGACTACTCTAACCGACTGTAGTTCTCAACAGAAGCATCAGGCGACTCTAGATAACTAAGCATAACGACATTCAAGGGATTACAAGAAATTTCTAGAGTGTTACCGAGCCGAGTCAAGAGTCTAACCACTCTTTTCTCACAATCAAGAATGGCGCCATTACTGGATAACCAGTCCATGCCTAAGATCAGTCCATATCCTGAGAAGTCCAAAATAAAGGCACTAAATCTAAACTTAACACTTAGAATAGAGATTTTCAAATCCAAACAAACCATTGAAAAATAAGCTGAGCCCCCAATTGGATTTGAAACAACCAAAGGATCTTCTATCATACTAGTGTCTAGGTGCAGAGATTCTACTAAAGCAGATGAAATAAAGGAGTGTGATGCACCAGAATCAAAGAGAGTGCAAACTGGATGATCATAGAGATAAACTAAGCTTTCTACAGAAATATTTCTACCTTGTTCCTGCGGAGGTGCCACCAGCGCGTGAACCTGTCCCCTTGAAGTGGATCCAGTTCTCTGTCCATGTCCCTGCTTCCTTGGGCAGTCCTTAGCCATGTGTCCAGTCTCGCCGCAATGGAAACAACCATCATTCATCTTCGCCTTCTTCTTTCTGCAGTCTTTCACTATATATCAAACAATGCCACAGAAATTGCACTTTCCTTTTTCATGGAGTTTGGTGTTCTTCCCACCTTTCTTTGAATCAGCCTTCTTGTTCTGTGGCCCTTCCCCCTTCTTGTCTTGAGGCACTTCTGCTTTTGCCTCTTTCTTGCCTTTATCTTCCTCATGTAGCAGCGCTATGTCCACCAAGCTTTCATAAGTCACTCCCATGGGTATATGGGTCATAGCAAGGCTGTGTAGAGGCTCATTAAGACCTTTGACGAAGCGAAGGGCCTTCTTGTGTAGGGTGTTTACTAAATCCAGCCCAAATCTGGCCAGCTGATTAAACTGATTGACGTACTCCCTGATCGTCATACTCCCTTGTTTAAGAGTTAGGAACTTCTCCATCTGCAGGCTTGTTTCAGCTTGGGAGAGGAATTTCATCTCAAACCTCATCCTGAAATCTTCCCAAGTTTCCACTGGCCTCTCAGCATGGGTAACTTCCCACTAATAGGAAGCTTCATCTTTAGGCAACCACACTGCTAGCTGTATCTTTTGCCTGTCGTCAACTTCGAAGATGACGAACAAATCTTCGGTCTCCTTCAGCCAGTTCCTTGCTACCACAAAGGATTCAGTTCCATAAAAGTCCTTTCCACCCATAGCCTTGAAGTCTCTACACGTCCTAGCGAAAGTATTTCCACGAGGAGGAGGAGGAACCGCTGCCACTGTGGGAGGAGGAATGTCTGCTGGGCCCACACCATTAGCCTTAGCCTCTAGGTACCTTCGGAACCAGCCAGGTATCGGTACTCCTTCTGGAAGGTTGAGATCTCCATACATGCTGGAACAAAAAAGGAAAGTATTCAAGGCAAAAGGATAGAGAGATCGTGCATATGGCTTTGGGGGACTATGCCTTTTAAAAACAATGCTTTTCCTTGAAAAAATATGCTTCTTTAAACTTCTCTTTTGAAAATAGTTTCAAAAACCTTTATCTAATCTGGTAAATCTATGCTCTGATACCAAGTGAAACACCCCACCTTCATTAAGGTCACTCACAAAGGGAATGCCTTAACTTCGGTGGAGGTTTATAAGTAAAAGTCATAGATAAAACACAAGACAGATATAAACACATATGTATAAGCAACAGAAAACAAACAGACTTTCATTTCATAAATACATGTTCATACAAAACATTTCCATAATTGTCTCATAATAATTTCCAAAACATTACATCATCATTTCTGTCCTGATTGTTAAATAAAGAAGCATAAAACATAATAAAAGCTGCATAAATCCCCATAAAACGTGTCCAAAAGCCATAGCCAAGGAAAGAGAGTCCAAACCATACATCTACTATCTTGAAGCTTGCAAAGAGTCTGACTAAGCCGGGTTGTTTCCTCCCTGTGGACCTTTGGGAGGGGGGACGGAAGAAAAGAAGACGAAAGAAAAATAGAGTCAGACATAAAGCCTGGTAAGTCTAGTGACTCTTCAGTATGAGAATAAGGAAAAGGGCATGATAGGTATAAACTAGAAATAGGAAAGTATCATAAACTAAGATAAAGCAGTTTGAACCGAATATACTATCGCACTCCACACTATATCTCTACACCTACTTGCATTGTCTCAACTGGCACCCCATGATCGGGGTTAAGTGATCTCCTTTCTAAAGATCGGCTCCTACTCGCGAAATCATATGTGTAATACGGCCCCCAATGATTGTAGATACCTATGCTGGTCCCACCATGGGGTGTATCAAGTCCCATGGTGGCGGCCCGACACAATCCTAGAATGCATAGGTTATACTACTCGTGCCCAGTGCCCTGTTTGTCTGCTCCAAAGTGTGTGCATGCCCGCACTCCGTTAGAACCCACACTACTGCACCAACCGCCGTCGCTTTTGACAGCTTACAATCAGCCCAGTAATCATTCCCCGCCCTGCCTAGATTCAGGGTACTATGATACCTAATTGGGTTACTGCTGAAATGGGTCCCCGTTACTAGGGTTTTCTAGTCAAACATGTTAAGTGGTTAAGTGTCTGTATTTACCTAACCCCACCCATTAATTTAATTAACATGTTGAATTGGTTAAGTGTTTTAGTTAACTTCACCCTACCATCCTGACTTGTCTGTCCTTAGCTTTTTAAAGCACCGACCACTCACATTAGACAGGTATTGTTACGGTTACTGGATGTGCCGGTCGGTTTCGGGCAGGTTTACACTGTAACTCAGTCTAAATCAGGTCCTTATTGGGCTCAATGCTTAACCACTCACATTGGATAGGTATTGTTGTGATTACTGGATAGCCGGGCGGGTCTGGGCAGGTTTACGTCACAACTCAATCCAACCTCGGGTTAAGCATACTCGTATTTTCTAAATTTACATATTTGCCTCTATTACTTGTTATATGTAAATTTGTTAACAATTAAATGTTGTGGCCCACTTTCCAAGTTCATCATTTTTGGTATAAGAATTTTATACCATTTAAGTGCCACCAATTATTGGCATGTGCCAAACATGCCAATACATATATTTTTCACCAATTTATGTCAAGTTTCCTATAATTAACAATTTTTCCCAATGTTACCCCGTCTAAATATTAGGCTAAAAATCTTAACCTAATTTTTCGTTTGCATGATTTTTAACATATAATATTAGGCTAAAAACTTAGCCTAATTTAGCGTACACAAAATTGGCATAAAGAAATTCATTAACATAAACATGACATAAGTGTAAACTTGGCATTTTCGACATAGTTAATATGGACATCATAGGTGTGGACTTGCAAAATAGTCAACATGAATGTCATAGGTGTGAACTTGCAATGTAGACTAAATCAACATACTTATATGTGAATTTGCAACATAGATTAAATCAACTTACATATATGTGAACTTGTATTGAAATAGGGATCTAACTAAATAGGTGTCACATGAATTAGCATATGATTTAGACAACATAAGCCTAAACGTGTTTAGATCTAGGCATAACATCGAACATCACTAGCATATGACAAGAATATGACATGTCCATAATGTATGTATAATTTTATCACATGTGTGAACTAGATCCAATCATGTTTACTACTATAACATGAAACTTGCATTAAAATGGATCTTGAATGGATCCAATTATGAACTTGCAACTTTTGTATAAACATATGAGCATGTATATGAACTTAACCATTTAGGCATAGAGGTTTTAGCATAAAGTATATACATGAGTTCTTAACTTGGACATAACACATACAACCTATATTAAACATATAAACATATAGGTGTAAATTCTAACATTAACCATATACTTGTATGTGATGTTGCTTTCATTCTAAATGTACAATAGTATCAACATCAAATCGATTATACCACAAACATCCCAACCATTCACAATACAATCATTGCAATACATAGATATGAATTACCATCGTCGTTATACAATAGTAAAATTCCATTTCCATTTTACATTGAAACAAGTCTCAATTTTATTCCCATCGGAAAAATCACTATACTTACAACAAACGACGAACTTGAATTCTGGATTTTGAGATCTGAATTTGCAATGCTTTCCTTTGGGTAGATAAACATTGTTTGAATCTTGTTTTTACTTTAGTTTTGCTTGTCTCTAAGCTTTCTTCAAGTGGAGGCTAATTTTGGCTTCCTTCCAGCAGCATGACGGCTCTAGCTCTATTTTATTTGTGTGAATTTAGGTTGGAGACTAAGGTTGTTTATATAGAATTTCAAACTAATTAGAGCCGTCGATGAAGCTAGAGTTATTCAAGGCTATCCGTCTCAAGAGAAGCCAATCAGAAAGTGGCAAATCAGCCCTAGTAACACAGCCAAGCCCGAGAAACCGAGCCAGGACCAGACCAAGCAGGTTAGGTCGACCAAGCAGGTCGACCCCCATGTCGACCTGGGTACCCAGGTCGACTCCCAGGTCGAACCCCTGGTCGACCTGGGTCCTGGGCGGGAAAATTCCCGCCCAACCCAGTTCTGGTCCAGTTTTGAATTTTGAACTTGTTTTTGGGCTTTTTGAATTTTAAATCGAATTCTGAAACTTTCGGAGGTCATAACACCTTCATACGAAGTCCGATTTACGCAAACTCGGACTCTATCTCAAGCAGAATTCCGAGAAGAACGCAATGGCGTAACCTGTTTCCCTTAATTCTATCATTTAGAATTAATTATACTTTAATTTTTTAATTTACTGTTAATAGAAAATTCGGGGTGTTACAATGCCCAACACTTGAGAGTAGTTTTGGAAACTCTCTCTGTGCATCAGCTTAAAGCAAAGTTCTCCAAATGCCATTTTTTGGAGAAAAGAGGTGAGATTCTTAGGCAATGTAGCCTCCAAAGAAGGGATGGCTGTGGATTCTGCAAAGGTGGCTGCAGTGCAAGATTAGCAGATTCTGAAAAATGCAACTGAGGTGAGAAGCTTTCTTGGGTTGGCAGGTTATTATAGGAAGTTCATTAAGGACTTCGCAAAGATATCGACCCCACTCACCAGGCTGATAAAGAAGAATTTGGTCGTTTTCATGAGATATAGATTGTGATGTTGCTTTCCAACAATTGAAGAGAGCTCTGGTAACAGCCCCAGTCTTGACCTTGCCGGATGGAAGTAAGGTGTTTACCATCTACACTGATGCATGTGGTACAGGGCTTAGTGCGGTTCTGATGCAAGAAGGGAAAGTGGTATGTTATGAGGGTAGAAAATTGAGAGTTCATGAGAAGAACTACACCACCCATGATCTAGAGCTAGTTGCCATAGTATTTGCGTTAAAGATGTGGCATCATTATTTACTTGGAGAAAAGTTCAAGCTGTACACCGATCATAAATCTCTCAAGTATCTATTCTCACAGAAGGATCTAAATTTAAGGCAACAAAGGTGGATGGAATTCTTAGCTTCTTATGATTTTTAAATCGCCTATACCCCTGGCAAGGGTAATGTGGTGGCTGTCGCACTGAGTAGGCAGAGGATGGCCTTAAGTCCTCTATTTGTGGAGAGGAAGAGCTTGGAGTTCATCTCAACTTTTGACTTTAGACCCTCTGTCGAGATTTTGCCATAATTGTTTGTATCGTTAGAAATACGACCAACTTTATGGATCAGATAGGAGCTTCGCAACAAGGTGACCCACAGATTTTAGACATAATGGATAAGCTCAGAAAGGGGGAGACTTCAAGTCACCTCAGCAGATATTCCATTGATGAAAGCAGGTGGTTGCGACGATATGGAAGCCTGTGTGTTCCTCAAACTGAAAGCTTAATAAAGGTAGTCCTAGAAGAAGCCCACCATTCTAAGATGACCATTCATCTAGGTGGCGATAAGATGTACAGAGACATGAAGAGTGTTTTCTTTTGGGCTGGGATGAAGAAAGATGTGGCATAGTTTGTTTCTCAATGTTTAGTTTGCCAGCAAGTCAAGGCTGAGCAAAAGAAGCCCGATGGATTGCTTCATCCATTCGAGGTTCCACAATGGAAATGGGAGAGCATCTTTATGGACTTTATTGATGGTTTGCCCAGATCAAAGAAAGGCAATACCGGTATCTGGGTTGTGGTAGATAGACTCACTAAGAGCGCTCACTTTATTCCAGTTAAGAGTAAGAGGACGGCATCATGGTTGGCAACAATTTATGTTCGTGAGATAGTTCGTCTTCATGGAGTACCTGAAGCGACCCGAACTTCCCCGGTCTCCGAAGAGAAGAGTAAGAACGAATTACTTTGAGGACAAGACAAATCAGAACACAAACAGAGAACATTTCATTGTTTATTACAACAATTCCATCAGAATACAGGAATATACAGAGTATGAATAAATATTACACATTTGACAAATATCAGATATTTAAATTACATTTAAATACATAGCAGCAGAAAAATAATACAACACACAACTGAAAGAAATACATGGATACAGAGCTTTCTGAGTATCACTCCAGCTATAAACCCGGATCATGTGAATATAAATCTGCAAAACCCAACTATTAGCTGCCTGTGTCGAAAATAAGGGCACCCAGAGTTTAGGTTAAAACAATAAACTCCAGGTCAGTCATGTGACTGGTGTGAGAACAAAAACAGTTATTAATCTTTATTTTAAAGTTAGGTAAATCAAGGACCACGCCGTATAACACGGAACGGGTTTACTCCTAAGAATACTAGTGCATAAAACAACAGCGCAATGCTAAATAAATAAAAATGAAGCTATTATAAGACCCAGGTCCCATCACACAATGCAACGCAAGCTGGAGGATAGGGTTTTACCTTATAATAGCCAAAGAATGCTTGATACGCTAAATTTCATCTTTTATTATTACTATAAGTGTATAATGTCAAAACAATTTCAATTATAAGTATCAGTCATAGGCGGCATGGGTACCATATATCATGTCGCCATACTAGTTCTACAATTAAAACCGCAAAGGTCATATTTGGAAATTGGATTTCCATCGTGAGTCGAGGCAAGGGGCAAGCTCCTCTCCGTTCGAGACACTCTAGCAAATGTCTCAGGACCACACACAGCGATCCTGGATCTTCAGGGCTGGTCCTCTCTTACTTTTGAGGATTGGCAATTCCTGAACACACATTTCCCGGTCCTTTCAGACCTATATCCGCGGTGCTTTGCATCCAACAACCACACAGGTAAAAAGTATATAAATGTCAGGGTTGGTAGGTCACTAACATCACCCATAGCTAGAAAGAAACGTCATGCTCTCCCTGCAGTCACTATCCCGTTTTTGACTCATACCGAGGTGTGAGGCTCGCGAATTAACGCTATACACAAAGCTATGCCACACATGCCGTGCTTTGATCATCAACCACAAGACATTGCTTTTCAACAGAAGCCTTAATCATTTGCCACTTAGGCATGCCACACAGGAAATTCATGCCATGCGATTAATATCCATCAATATATAACCTCTAAGCTCGTACGTCTTAGAGAAGGGCGTTAAGCAAGAAAATAAATTCTCCACTGCCAAACAGATATATATTTAATAGAAATCAATCACACAGAATAAAATCCAATGTCAGTCAGACATTCCATTTACAAGTTCGTTCTGGGTCTGAACGAAACCGGAGGAACCTTATTCCTCGCATATCCATCGATCTCCAAGTACGTCTGGTCGATCACCAGCTGATTCCCTCCTCTTGGGTGCAAAACCCTATCAAGATCATCAATAATCATCCAAATGATGTGAAGACCGTCGGTCTTTAACCACCGTCTTCATCTTCGACTTATCGTCGAATCGGTTATTCAGAATGGGTATAAACCCGGCCTTTCCAAATAACCCGCATATATAATAAACAAGTGTTACACAAACACAATATACGCCTCATTCCAATTCAGACTATTCTTTTATTCAAATCTTCACATTCTTAGGGAAAGGTTCCCATTAGTTTTATCAAAGATAAATTCTTCAAAATTTATTCTTTAATCTTGCTTTGGATATCATTTCAAACCATATTATGGTTTTCCAAGCTAGTCGGGATTAGCGAAACACGCCGAAGTAATTATTTATTTTATTTCCCAATCCCAACCTATTCATCACATGGAGCGAAACTGATAATACTCCATATCTAACACCACGGTGTTATCGGTAAATATTAATTACCATTTCACATTCAAATCTAATTAAAGATTTAACTATCTCTTTGGAGCAAAACTGGTGATACTCCATTCTCGATCACTTTAGTCTAATTAAAGATTAATTAAAATTCCACTTAGTTTTAATCTTCCCAAAAATCAATATCCTGTCTTTAACTGGGTTAAAGAACCAATGTCATCTAAACCACGGTTCAAGATAAACCCAAAATCACTTTCCATTGTTAATCGGGTTAAAGATCAGGTGTTATTCAAAACACCGCTCAAGATAAACCCAAAAACCAATTTAAATTCAATTCCAATTAAATACTAATTAACTGGACAATTTCACTAAATCTTAATTAAAAGATTTATTCTCTTCTAAACTGGGTTCAAGAACAGTGTTATTTAAGACACCATTCATGACGAACCCAAAATCCCATTTGATATTAAATACAAGGCTCTGAATAGAAAATATATCAGCTTATATTCAATATCAAATTCTAAAACCAACAAATATCGTATTGGAAATAACGATATAAATATATCTTTCAAATTTCCACAACCATATTTATATAATCACGAAATCCAACATAGAAATATTCCGAAGATAATTTCGATTCAAATCCATTCCAATTCACGTATTGGAAATTCTGATTATTTTTAAAACCACTTCAAATCCAATTTATTTATTCATAAATATTGGATTATAATTCTAGTTCATAACTAGTTCATTTCGATAAAAATATATTTTTATCCTTACAAATGTGGAGTTTTTCATCCCAGTTCTTTCCAATTCATTTATTATGATTTTACACAAATTATTAGTATTTTTAATAATTTTATCAAGGCCCGTACGGTCGGTTTTCAATAACGGCCACAGAACTGCACTTATAGTGACCTTTCCCAAATTTGATTTGGACATAATTCCAAATCCAACCGTTAGATTTCCAATTTCTTGTAACACCCCACGTCCATTAATGTCACTCACAATGGGAATGCATTAACTTCCATGGAGGTTTTAAGTGAATATAGAACAGAAAAATTACAACAAGACAGATAATAAGTAGTACTTGGAAATCTAAAACTTCATTTTATTGCAGCGGAAATTAAACATGTTTGTTACATCATAAAACCATAAATCAGAGTCAAGTACAATATCCATCTTCATAAAAACAAAATACATAATCCCATTACACAAATAGCCATTAAAGAAGATAACAAGCTGCACTTTACTTCAACGGTCCAAGCTTTCCAAGAGAGATAAAGCAATCCAATCAAACTCCACTAGAGCTGGGCCCAACCTGAGGACCTGGAGGGGGAAAAAGGATAGAAATGGAGGGGGTCAGACATAAAGTCTGGTGAGTATGATAATTCTAACAATACTATTATCAAAATAACTAGACTAAGGCATAAGCTGGAAGACAAGTAAATGTCTATGAACGATTAAGTATGGAAGAGCAGATAAAGATAACGTTAAAGGCACACCTAATTACTAACGAACAATTGCTACACTGCACCGCACTAGTCACCCTAAAGGTTGATCCCACTTGCTTCATACATAAACTATATAAATAGCTTAACGTACCCCTAGCTGACTACATAGGTGCCGTCTGCCCCTATCTTCACTAGGTGTACCCCACTATCCACTTGCGATCGGCTCCCTAGTCGTAGATACCCGTGCTGGCCCCACAGTGGGGTGTATCACTCCCCTAAAGTGGCAACCCGATACAACTTGAGAATGCACGGCTTATACCTACACGATGCAACAACGTCTTACCTACCAGGCCGGGTCCACACACGCATATGAAACCCGTTGGACTTGCGTTGCCAACGCTCCCCGTTTTGGCCTCTTATAGTCAAACCCAACAAGCGTGTCCCGTCCTCGACTTGGGTCGAGCCCACAAAGATACGTTTGGGATACTGGTTGAAATGGGCCCTCACAAGCTACCCACCTAAGCTAGTCACCACTAGTATATCCCACTTAACCCTCTTAGTCATGTTCATTTACATGTGTGTTTGGTTAAGTCTTACTAATTGTATTTCACATGCCACTAAGGGCACCCACTAGATTCCTCATGCCACCCAAGGCACCTACTTAACCCCCATGTCCACCTTACATGTTTATCTGGTTAAGTATTTCTTAATTCATTCAGGCCATAACCTCATAAAGACCTCTCACATTAGACTGACATTTATGGCAGCTGGATTTGCCGGGCGGGTCCGGACAGTCTTACACCATTAAAGAGTCTAACCTCGTGTCTTTACAACTGTTATGCTTTAGTTTAGGCCTAGGACCTCTCACATTGGGCTGACATTTGTGACCACTGGATTTGCCGGGCGGGTCCGGGCGGGTTTACGTCACAAACGAGTCCAACCTCGTGTCCTAAGCATTGATTATCACTTATAATCTTTTACCCCGATTTTAATAATTCCCTATTCAAATTATTAATTAACTCCAATTTTAATGATGCCCATAATTGACTCAATTATGGCCATCCATTCATGGTATGCAAAATCATATCAATTGCACCCCAACTTCTTAATATTAAATCCTTAATATTACCCCTACCCCACGTTATACGTTCGCTTATTCAACGCAGAACATACGTTAGACTCGAATAGTCTAACTCATAGCACAAAGATAAATTATCACAACATATAGACAAATAAAATAATCCAATCATAATAGGGGTGAAACTTGCATAAACTACACATGTTAAGGATATAAATGTGTCAACTTGTTAAATGTCACCATTTACATGATATGATCATAACCCAAATTTATGTATAAACTTGCATATGGGGTTTTAGGCAACATAATGATGGTGTGAACTAGCATCTAACACATAGAATTCACATATGTCATAGCACAATTCTAGATGTCATAATTCTAGATCTAAATAGATGTCATGGCATATGTTCACAATCTTTACTAATCAATCTACACTTGCATATGTGATTTGTCATATAGATCAACATAGCCCAAATAATATCAATATTATGATTTGATTAACATGAACTAATTAGCATAGATAATAACATCATGGCTTTATAACATGTATGATTTATCACAATTTAGCATAGGAAACTTCAACCTATACAATATCATCCTAGCATGATTTACAACATATAGGATATCATCATCACATAACATAGGATTTATAACATACATGATAGCATGAGGTTTACAACAACATATATGACAATTCGCATCATCTACTCATAATTCATTCATAACTTAATCTAATTAGTTCAATAATAATCTTGTTAAGATCATCATACTCACAATTAGAGAAGAAAAGAGAGTCTTGATTTGCTTTAGAGTTGAGTAGAATTAGGGTTTTGATTAGCTTTCTTCCTTCTTAGTTGGCGACAGTTAGACTGAGTTCCATGGCGGCGGTATGACGGTGGCTATTCTATTTTTCATGTGAATTAGAGTGAGACACTACCAGGTATTTATAGAGTTTAGGATTTATTTAGACCGTCAGATCAACTCAGAACTAAACTGAACCATTAAATTTGCCAACTCATCCCTAAAGACACATCAGCAACTCAAGATTGGGCTCAGTCAAAACCCTAGCCGACTGACCAGGTCGACACCCAGGTCGGCTCACCAGTCGACCTGGGGGGGGGGGGTCGACTGCCCAGTCGACTCCCCAGTCGACCTGGGGTGCTGGGCGGGAATTTTCCCACCTAGCCTGTTTGACTCCGAATTTTGAATTTTAAATTTTCTGAAATTTGTTTTGAATTTTCTGAAACTTCCGATGGCCATAACTTCTTCATACGAAGTCCAATTCACGCAAAGTCGGACTCTATTTCAACCAGAATTCCGAGACGAACACAATGGCGCAACCCGTTTCCCACAATTATCACGTCTGAGATTAGTTATTCCTTAATTTGTGAATATTAATATTAACAGAATTACGGGGTGTTACATTCTCCCCTCCTTAAAGGATTTCGATCCCGAAATCTTCAAGTTAAGAAGAATGTATATCTTAACATCCAATCGTCCATCTACTCAACCATCAAACACAGGCATCCATTGTCCTTATAGGCTTCTAATGCTTTCATGTTTAAATGCACAGTGTGTGTATATGTCCCTTATCTAATGCAAAATCAGGCGGTCCACTGATTCAGTTGACCTCCTTAATGCAAATCATGATAGTGCCATGCATCCATTATGTATGCAAAAGTTCCTTAATGCTATATATTATCTCTATATGCGTGCACAATCCTCATCTGAATGCATCATCCATATGATAATACAATCATCATACACCCATTTTACTAAATACATCCATTTATATGCAATATGCAGTATGAAGTGACTGAGCCGATCTAGTGCCTAACGGTGTGTGTATATGCGTCCACGAGCAACCACTAGCAAACACTTGCATCCACTTTGCATCCATCATACATAACATATCTCAAACACATGTTTCAACCATAGGATTATCCTAACTAAAGGTCAAGAATACTAGCGAGAGGACATACTAAAGATAAGATAAGATAAGATAAGTACAAGCTAAACGATAAAGGAGAAATTAAAAGACATACCCTCAAAAAGAAAAGGGTACAATGAACGCATCTTCGCTTCTGTCTCCCAAGTAGCGTTGCTCTCATCATCTCCTCATTGTACTTTGACTAGTCTGACCTCTCGATTCCTCAGCTTCTTGATCTCCGACCCAAGAATGCGCGTAGGAGCTCGTCGAATCGTCGCATCACGCTCGATCTCCACCTCTCTAAGCAAGCTCGGCTCTACCACTTACGCGGTCTCATGCAAGCACTTCCTCAAATGTGACACATGGAATACGTCGTGTACACCACTAAGTCTCTCGGGCAACTCCAGTCTATACGCCATCTGTCCAATCTTCTCCTTAATAGGAAACTGCCCTACAAACTTTGGTGCTAACTTCCCAACGGACCCAAAGCGAACAACGTTCCGTAATGGAGACACTTTGATAAAGACCATGTCCCCAACTTCAAACTCAAGATCTGTCCTCCTCTTATCCGCATAAGATTTCTGCCTATCTTGCGCCGTCTTCATCCTCCTTCGAATCAAGTCGATCTTTTCCGAAGTCTCTCTAATCATATCGGGCCCAAGTAAGATCTTATCCGTAGATTCCCACCAACATGTAGGTGAATGACAAGGTCGTCCATAAAGAGCTTCGAAAGGTGCCATGCCAATGCTGGACTGAAAGCTATTATTATATGCGAACTCTACCAGTGGAAGATGCTCTTCCCATGTACCCCCAAAGTCTAGGATACATAGCCTCAAAAGATCCTCTAGAATGCGATTCACCCTCTCGGTCTGGCCGTCCGTCTGAGGATGATATGCGGTGCTCAAACATAACTGAGTCCCTACCGCCTCTTGCAAGCTTCTCCAAAATTCGGTAGTAAAAATAGGATCGCGGTCGCTCACTATGCTAGAAGGAACACCGTGCAAACGAACTATTTCTCGGACGTACACAGAAGCTAACCATGGAGCAGTCCTCTTACTCTTCACGGGAATGAAATGGGCGCTTTTAGTAAGTCTATCTACTATAACCCAAATCCCCGTATTACCCTTCCTTGATCGCGGTAATTCGTCCACAAAATCCATCGAGACGCTTTCCCATTTCCATAGTGGAACCTCCAATGGGTGAAGCAACCCACCGGGTTTCTTTTGCTCCGCTTTTAATTGTTGGAACACCAAGCATCTAGCGACATACTCGGCCACATCCCTCTTCATACCGGCCCAAAAGTAAACTCGCTTCATGTCTTTGTACATCTTGTCCCCGCCGGGATGAATGGTCATCTTCGAACGATGTGCATCATCAAGAATGGTCTTCCTTATGTCATCGTCTTTTGGTACACAAAGTCTACCGTCCCTACGTAACCAACCCTTATCATCTAGGGTATACTTACGGAGATGGCTTGATGACTCCCCTCCTTTGAGCTTTTCTACTAACTCAACCAACTGCGGGTCGTCTTGCTGTGCCTCGTCAATCCGTCCCAAAAGCGTAGGTCTGACCTCCAAGGATGCTAGCAAACCGGGTACAAAGTCAACGGAAGGTCTGAAGTCAAACATCGAAATGAATTCTAAGCTTCGCCGCTCAACAAACAAAGGACTTAAGGATATTCTTTTTCTACTTAAGGCATCCGCCACTACGTTACCCTTTTCAGGGGTATATGCTATCTCGAAGTCGTAGGATGCTAAGAATTCCATCCACCTTTGCTGCCTTAAGTTCAAGTCCTTCTGAGAGAATAAGTATTTTAAAGATTTGTGGTCAGTGAATAATTCGAATTTTTCCCCAAGAAGATAATGACGCCAAGACTTAAGCGCGAAAACAATAGAGGCCAACTCTAGGTCATGTGTAGGGTAATTTTTCTCATGCGCTCTCAACTGCCTTCCACCATAGGCTATTACCCTTCCCTCTTGCATTAAGACTGCGCCTAGTCCTGTCCCACAAGCGTCAGTATAAACAGTAAATGGCTTACTCCCGTCTGGCAATACTAAGACTGGGGCTGAAGTCAAAGCTCTCTTCAAACGTTGGAACGCATCATCACAATCTACGTCCCATGCGAAAACTATGTTCTTCTTCGTCAAGCGTCTCAATGGAGCTGATATCTTTGCGAAGTCTTTGATAAACTTCCGATAGTAGACAGCGAACCGCAAGAAACTTCTCACTTCGGTAGCATTTTTAGGGACCTTCCAATCTTGGATGGCCACCACCTTCGCAGGATCCACAACTATCCCTTCCTTGGAAACCACGTGCCCTAAGAATCGCACTTCCTTCCTCCAGAAGTGACACTTAGAAAATTTAGCTTTAAGATTATGCGCTCGTAGGGTCTCCAACACTTCCCTAAGATGTAGGGCATGCTCTTCTTCATCCTTAGAAAAGATCAGGATGTCGTCTACAAAGACTACCACGAATTTGTTAAGGTACTCCCTTAACACCCTACTCATCAAATCAACAAAGTATGCGGGGGCGTTTGTCAAACCGAAGGGCATCACTAGCCATTCATAGAACCCGTCCGAAGTCCTAAAGGCAGTCTTGTCTATGCTATCCTCAGCCACTCTCAACTGATGGAAACCAGTGGCTAAGTCCAACTGCGAAAACACTGAGGCGCCAACTAACTGATCGAAGAGATCGTCAATCCTCGGCAGTGGGTGTCTGTTTTTCTTAGTAAGTTTATTAAGTTCTCTATAGTCCACACAAAGTCTAAGGGACCCATCCGCCTTCGTGGCAAATACTACTGGAGCACCCCACTCCGATATACTACGTCTTATGAACCCCTTCTCAAGCAACTCCTTCACTTGCTTATCGAGTTCCCTCCTTTCACGTCGAGCCATGTGGCGTACTGGCAAAGATACTGGTTTTGCATTATCCACAAGATATATTCGAAAATCTATCTCCCGCTTCGGAGGCAAGCCCTTCACCTCCTCAAACACATCCGAGTATTCCCGGACCACTCTAACAGATCGTAGATTTTCCACAGACGCGTCAAGCGATTCTAAATAACTTAGCATAACAGAATTTATGGGATTACAAAAGATTTCGAGAGCGTTACCAAGACGAGTCATGAGCCTAACTACTCTCCTCTCACAATCAAGAACGGCCCCATTTCTGGATAACCAATCCATTCCTAAAATTAGCCCATAGCCCGTGAAGCCCAACACATAAGCATCACATCTAAACTCAATGCTAAGTATAGAAATTTTCAAATCCAAACACATCATGGACAAATAAGCTGAGCCCCCAATTGGATTCGAAACAACTAAGGGATCCTCTACTAAACTGGTGTTTAAGTGAAGTGATTCAACTAATGACCTAGAGATGAATGAATGCGATGCGCCCGAATTAAATAAGGTACGGACAGGATGATCAAACAGAAAAACTAAGCTTTCAACAAAAATGGTTCTACCTCGTTCTTGCAGCGGTGGGACCGCGAGAGCCTGAACTTGTCCCCTTGCCTGCCCTGGTGCCATAAGAGCCTGCACCTGTTCTCCCGAGGTAGCTCCTGCCCTCTGCCCCTTCTTTGGGCAGTCCTTCACTAGATGTCCCGCATCGCCACAGTGAAAACAACCAGTCTTCTTTTTCTTTCGGCAATCCTTGCAGAGATGGCCTGGTGTCCCACAGTTAAAGCATTTCTACTTTCCTTTTCCATTATTGTCTTTACCACCCTTCTTGTTTTGATGTTGTGGTTTCTTCTGATCCCCTTTCTTCTCGGGTTCCTTATCAGCTTTAGTGCCTTTCTCATCGTGCATGAGTGCCATGTCTACAAGCTTCTCAAAGGTGGCCCCCATAGGGATGTGGGTCATAGCCAACCCTTGCAACGGTTCATTCAATCCATTTACGAACCTCAGTGCCTTCTTCTCCGGCGTGTTCACTAAGTCTAAGCCAAACCTTGCTAACTGATTAAATTTGTTGACATATTCTTTCACTGATGATCTTCCTTGCTTTAATGTCAAGAACCTTTCCATATATAGATTCTCTTCTGCCCTTGAGAGAAACTTTGCCTCAAACCTACGCTTGAAATCTGCCCAAGAATCAACAGGACGCTCCCCATTAGTGACCTCCCACCAAAACGAGGCCTCTCCCTTCATTAACCAAGCTGCTAATTTGACTCTCCTCCCTTCTTCTACTTCAAAGATTTCTTGCAATTCTTCCACCTCCATAAGCCAATCTCTAGCTTCAACAAACGTTTCTGACCCTTGAAAAGGTTTTCCACCCTTAGCCTTAAATTCCTTGCACGTCTTTGTAAAAGTATCTACGCGAGTAGGAGGAGGAACGGGTGCAACTGGTGGTGGAGGAACATTGGCCGGACCTGCGGCGACCCTAGCCTCTAATAGCCTCCTATACCATCCTGGTATCGTTACACCATCCGGAAGGTTAAGATCTTCAGCCATGCTGAAACGAAAAAGGGAAAGATTCAAAATGGAGAATTCGAAAGATAAAGATATGGCTATTGGGGATTATGTTTTTCTTAAAAAACTTTCCTCTTTAAATTACTCATTAAAACCTGTTTTTGAAAGCACTTCTTCAAAAAATACTTTAGAAAAATAGTTTTTCTAAAAAAATTATCTGTTCTGGTAACCTTAAGCTCTGATACCACGTGTAACACCTCACGTCCATTAATGTCACTCACAAAGGGAATGCATTAACTTCCATGGAGGTTTTAAGTGAATATAGAATAGAAAAATTACAACAAGACAGATAATAAGTAGTACTTGGAAATCTAAAACTTCATTTTATTGCAACGGAAATTAAACATGTTTGTTACATCATAAAACCATAAATCAGAGTCAAGTACAATATCCATATTCATAAAAACAAAATACATAATCCCATTGCACAAATAGCCATTAAAGAAGATAACAAGCTGGACTTTACTTCAACGGTCCACGCTTTCCAAGAGAGATAAAGCAATCCAATCAAACTCCACTAGAGCTGGGCCCAACCTGAGGACCTGGAGGGGGAAAAGGATAGAAATGGAGGGGGTCAGACATAAAGTCTGGTGAGTATGATAATTCTAACAATACTATTATCAAAATAACTAGACTAAGACATAAGCTGGAAGACAAGTAAATGTCTATGAACTATTAGGTATGGAAGAGCAGATAAAGATAACATTTAAGATAACATTGAAGGCACACCTAATTACTAACGAACAATTGCTACACTGCACCGCACAAGTCACCCTAAAGGTTGATCCCACTTGCTTCACACAGAAACTATATAAATAGCCTTACGTACCCCTAGCTGACTACATAGGTGCCGTCTGCCCCTATCTCCACTAGGTGTACCCCACTACCCACTTGCGATCGGCTCCCTACTCGTAGATACCTGTGCTGCCCCCACAGTGGGGTGTATCACTCCCCTAAAGTGGCAACCCGATACAACTTGAGAATGCACGGCTTATACCTACACGATGCAACAACGTCTTACCTACCAGGCCAGGTCCACACACGCATATGAAACCCGTTGGACTTGCGTTGCCACCGCTCCCTGTTTTGGCCTCTTATAGTCAAACTTAGCATGCGTGTCCCATCCTCGACTTGGGTCGAGCCCACAAAGATACGTTTGGGATACTGGATGAAATGGGCCCCCATAAGCTACCCACCTAAGATTGCCACCACTAGTATATCCCACTTAACCCTCTTAGTCATGTTCATTTACATGTGTGTTTGGTTAAGTCTTACTAATCGTATTTCACATGCCACTAAGGGCACCCACTAGATTCCTCATGCCACCCAAGGCACCTACTTAACCCCCATGTCCCACCTTACATGTTTATCTGGTTAAGTATTTCTTAATTCATTCAGGCCATAACCTCATAAAGACCTCTCACATTAGACTGGCATTTATGGCAGCTGGATTTGCCGGGCGGGTCCGGGCAGTCTTACACCATAAAAGAGTCCAACCTCGTGTCTTTACAACTGTTATGCTTTAGTTTAGGCCTAGGACCTCTCACATTGGGCTGACATTTGTGACCACTGGATTTGCCGGGCGGGTCCGGGCAGGTTTACGTCACAAACGAGTCCAACCTCATGTCCTAAGCATTGATTATCACTTATAATCTTTTACACCAGTTTTAATAATTCCCTATTCAAATTATTAATTAACTCCAATTTTAATGATGCCCATAATTGACTCAATTATGGCCATCCATTCATGGCATGCAAAATCATATCAATTGCACCCCAACTTCTTAATATTAAATCCTTAATATTACCCCTACCCCACGTTATACGTTCGCTTATTCAACGCAGAACATACGTTAGACTCGAATAGTCTAACTCGTAGCAAAAAGATAAATTATCACAACATATAGAAAAATAAAATAATACAATCATAATAGGGGTGAAACTTGCATAAACTACACATGTTAAGGATATAAATGTGTCAACTTGTTAAATGTCACCATTTACATGATATGATCATAACCCAAATTTATGTATAAACTTGCATATGGGGTTTTAGGCAACATAATGATGGTGTGAACTAGCATCTAACACATAGAATTCACATATGTCATAGCATAATTCTAGATGTCATAATTCTAGATCTAAATAGATGTCATGGCATATGTTCACAATCTTTACTAATCAATCTACACTTGCATATGTGATTTGTCATATAGATCAACATAGCCCAAATAATATCAATATTATGATTTGATTAACATGAACTAACTAGCATAGATAATAACATCATGGCTTTATAACATGTATGATTTATCACAATTTAGCATAGGAAACTACAACCTATACAATATCATCCTAGCATGATTTACAACATATAGGATATCATCATCACATAACATAGGATTTATAACATACATGATAGCATGAGGTTTACAACAGCATATATGACAATTCACATCATCTACTCATAATCCATTCATACCTTAATCTAATTAGTTCAATAATAATCTTGTTAAGATCATCATACTCACAATTAGAGAAGAAATGAGAGTCTTGATTTGCTTTAGAGTTGAGTAGAATTAGGGTTTTGATTAGCTTTCTTCCTTCTTAGTTGGCGGCGGCTAGATTGAGTTCCATGGCGGCGGTATGACGGTGGCTATTCTATTTTTCATGTGAATTAGAGTGAGAGACTACCTAGGTATTTATAGAGTTTAGGATTTATTTAGACCGTCAGATCAACTCAGAATTAAACTGAACAATTAAATTTGCCAACACAGCCCTAAAGACACATCTGCAACTCAAGATTGGGCTCAGTCAAAACCCTATCTGACTAACCAGGTCGACACCCAGGTCGACTCCCTAGTCGACCTGGGGGGGGGGGGTCGACTCCCCAGTCGACCTGGGGTGTTGGGCGGGAATTTTCCCGCCTAGCCTGTTTGACTCCGAATTTTGAATTTTGAATTTTCTGAAATCTGTTTTGAATTTTCTGAAACTTCCGATGGCCATAACTTCTTCATACGAAGTCCAATTCACACAAACTCGGACTCTATTTCAACCAAAATTCTGAGACGAACACAATGGCGCAACCCGTTTCCCACAATTCTCATGTCTAAGATTAATTATTCTTTAATTTGTGAATATTAATATTAACAGAATTGCGGGGTATTACATTTCTAGTATTCATTGGAAAGCTCTTTTCGATACGAACCCAACTGTTCTGGTATTATGAGAATCCGACGGTCGGATCTCCCGCAACGTCAATTCGAAGTCAATAGTCGAAATTCGCGAACTACCGCGGCGCGGCGCGTTCTATTCAGGCCATTTAATATATAATATATATATATATTATATATTTCGTCGATTTCAATTCAAAACGTATTTTATAAATCGTTTTAAATTCGTTTCAAAACAATTTCAATTTCGTATTCTATTTCAAATCAAAATTGAATATTTCGTATCATTAATATATAAATGATAATATTTTCAAAACGTTATAATTTGAAATCATTTCCTTTTCTATATTCATTATAAAAATGAATATAATCGATATAAATATCGTTCGCGTCAAAAAGGCGCATATCTAATCAACACGGCTTTATATATTTCAATAACTCCGTTATTCTATTCAACGAATGAATATTTTATTTTTCAACACATGATTTTTTTTTTCAATGCATGAATATTCTCAACACATGAGTATCGTCAACGCATGACTATTTTTGTTATTTAGTATACTTTATAAAATTATGAATTCTATCGTTTAATTCTTAATCAGGCTCCAACCGTAAATTAGTAAGAGAACGATTCCCTAAGTATTAACCTAGAAGGCCGAAACCAACATCAGATCAATACCCAGGAAACCAATCATCTTAACTAGTTTCCAGCTAGTTTCTAATTTTATATATGATAAAAATGTGAATTTTATTGTTAAAATATTTCGTTCAACACATGAATATTCTCAATACATGAGTATCGTCAACACATGACTATTTATTCTATTCAACACATGAATCTTTATTTTATAATATTCTTTATTTTCCAAACTGGAATGAGGCCCAATCAATTACCATATAATGTTAATTATATGAATTCCATACAACACCTGTATATAATAGCAATGATAAATAATCAACCATCATCCAAAGTGCACCACACAAATGCATAAGCATTAAACATAAATAGTTAACGCTTACACATTCTGTCAACCTATCGATTGACATACAACTAAACAATTGGGATTAGTGTACGCCAAATATCATCCCAACACCCGTGTGGGGTTTCAATCCACACACACTGAATATTATTTGTGCAGTTGGGCGATGTGCAAAATTTATCGTCCTAATCAATATCAGTCAAATCAGTGTACATAAACAAATCGTTCGATTTGTAAATGAATATTTATTTTCATTCATGTTAAAAATTATATTTTTAACTATAAAATATTTTAACGATAAAATATTTTATTTCATTCCACATCACAATCAATTTTCATAACATAACCAAACAAGCAAACAAGCCGTCCATGGTCTGTGGACGACGGGTGTCGGGTGCTGCTAAGCACCGTCTGCATCCTAGTATATATTTCAAACTAGAAAACAAAATAAAAGTGAGAAGTTCTCACCGAAAAGCTAAATCAATTCACCGCGACTCTTCATATGTAGAAATCTTCGCCGCTCTCGCCTTTTGTCACTTTCGTTGTCCGTATCCACTACATATATAAAAATCGCATCTTTATATTGTAGCTATGTATATAAAAATCACATTTTTATTATCACTACATGTACATAAAAATCGAATTTTTATCGCTACTGTAAATATAAAAATCACGTCTTTACTCATATAAAAATCATATCTTTTATTATCATAAAAATCTCATCTTTATATTTTTAAAAATCTCGCCTTCAACATGAAAAAAACATATTTTTACATTACCATTCGAACAATAAAAATTACATCTTTATTCTAATATATAAAATAAAAATCAAATCTTTACCATCGTTATATATATATATATATATATATATATAAATCAAATCTTCTTCATCATTGTATATATATAAAAATCAAATCCTCTTATTTATAAAAATCACATCTTTTTACTTTTGAAAATCAAAGATTTTTACTTTTAAAAAATCAACTCTTTTTATACATGAACAAATCTAGATCAAAGAATTGGAAAAAACACAAAACTCACATTTTTATTTAGGGGTTCTCGTGTAACGACCCAGAAAAACTGAACCAATTTAATTTTTTTTAATTGGCTAAAATAATGGATTTTAAATAATTAAAATAAATATTTTAAATAATAGCAATGAAAAGTGAGTTTGAATCGACGATTGAAAATGAATATAATTAATTCTAATTATTAACAAGGTCTGAAAAGGCGCTGCAGTTTCAAAAATTGAATTCAAACTTTGTCGGACTATACCGGGTGCAAAGCAAAACGGATTTGAGTGAAACCAAAAATATTTAAATCTTTTAGTGAATACCTTTCTAACGAATCTGAAAAATCGAATTTTCATAGCGGAAAGCAAAAGTTATAGCCAAATGAATTTTCAGAAAGGTCGCTATGGAATTTATATAGCCCGTGAAATTGGCCATTTTGCATACGACCTCGGAATTCGACGAAACCACTTTGTTGGATCCGAGATGTGAAGTTATTGCTAGGTTTCAAATTTCATAATTTTTGAAGCTAGTATGTGAGCGTGGCAAAAGAAAACATGTTTTGGTCAATTACAGTTAAATTGGATCGACCAAAAATGGGCCTTTTTGCAAACGGTCTCAGAATTCGACGAAACTAGTTTTGTTGGGACTGTATCGTCAAAACATAGCCAAATTTATTTTTCTGGAATTTTTCGAATCAGTTTGTGGCCCTGGCAAATTGAAATGTACGTTCAAATTGAATATTGAATGTTTTATATTTTAATTTGAATGGAAACTGACTGAAACAGTCGAATTGGCCAACAAAACATATCCCATTGTGTTTGGAATGGGGGTGAAACGCTAGGGACGACAGTCGTTGGGTTTAGATTGGTGGTCGCGTCAGAAAACCCCTTTCAAACCCACCGGCCAATCATATTTTTTTTAGAAAATAAAAAAAAAGAAAATCTTCATTTCTCTCTCCCCGATCGAAGGCGGAAACCGCTCGAATCCTTCCCCCTCATTTTCCGATCAATCCACGCCAAATTAGCTCGTGCCATAGTTGAACTTTTTGAAGATCTTCTCGAGATCTTCAAACCCATATAAAGTTTGGAATTTTTCATGGCCTGTGGAGAGAGAACCATCTCCCTGAAGTCGTCGACTTCAACCTGCCGCCACGACCGCCTGGCTCCACCGAGTGGGCCCCCACCACCGCGCGCAGACGCGCGTCTCCCCCCTCTTCGTCGCTGCACTGGCCAATCCTCCTATCGATTCACGGTTTGATCGAAAATTGCAAACCTAGTTTTGAACCTTTCAGCTGAGGTACGACTTGTTTTATTTTCAACTGTTTTAACACCTTTAAACCGTTGAAAACTTTGAAAAATCATATCTTTTTGCTGTGTTGACGAAATTCAGTGAAACAAGAGACAGTGGATTCGTGTGGATGTCTTCTACATTTTAGAAGAGACCACATATTTTTCTGAGCGTTCTGCTATTTTTGGTGGAGTGGAACCCAATGTGAGATTTCTAATTTATAAACGATATGGAAAACGACGATGTATAAATTATATAGTCGATGTATGAGTTATATAAGCATTGTACACCTCATGTATAAGCGTTGTATAAGTTGTACGTTCGATGTATAAGTTATATATGCGTTGTAAAAATTATATATGTATTGAAATAGAAGTGAATTGCTATATATATATATATATATATATATATATATATATATATATATATATATATATATATATATACGCCCCTCGTCCACAAACCATGGACGATATTTATTGGTTGTGATTGGTGTGAAAATTGATTGATACCGAATGGTTGGTTGGAATTGTTTGTGGTTGATATTGATTGATTGTGGTTGAAAATACCCATTTGTGGTTGAGAAATATTTGGTTGAAACCACATAGGATTAGTTTGTGGAAATGAAATAAATATATACATGCCGCCTGCGTGCGAACTAGATGCATGATCCCCATTGTCAAAAACCGCGAAGTTTTAAGGTAGAGCGAGGAGCCGTACTAGGAACGGTCCCGGTTTTAACTACCCTGCCGTTATGCTGCTGAAATTTTGAATAATATTCATGTGTTTGAATTATTTTCATTTGTTGAAACTATATTTATTCGTTGAACAGAAAACCTTCATGTGTTGAGTCGATATTCATTCGTTGGATAGAAATTCATGTGTTGACTGGTGTTCGTGTTTTAAATATAAAAATCACATTTTTTATCTATACATATAAACTATAGAAAACCTTCATGTGTTGAACCGATATTCATTCGTTGAATTGAAATTCATGTGTTGAATGGTGTTCGTGTTTTAAATATAAAAATCACATATTTATATACATATATAAATTGTAGAAAACCTTCATGTGTTGAATCGATATACATTCGTTGAATTGAAATTCATGTGTTGAATGGTGTTTGTGTTTTAAATATAAAAATCACATTTTTATCTATATATATATATATATAAACTATAGAAAACCTTCATGTGTTGAATCGATATTCATTCGTTGAATTGAAATTCATGTGTTGAATGGTATTCATATTTTTGAAATAAATTGCTTTATAATAAAAATCACATTTTTGTCATCTATATGAACTATATAAAATAATCTCCTTTTGAAATAAATTGTTTTATAATAAAAATCCTATTTTTATTACCTATATGAACTATATAAAATAATAGTGTTTTAAAATAAATCGTTTTACAATAAATATCACATTTTTATTATATACATGAGTTGCTAAATATAGTGAAGTGTTGAAATAGAAGACAGTTAGATAAAAATATCATTTTTATCAAATGTATGAAAAGAACATAGCTTTGGAATCGAAGAATCGATATATATATATAAATAGAATTAAAATATATCGAAAAACGACGCTGCATTCGTATTTTGAAACCGTGATTTCAAACGATTAGTACGGGAGATCCGACCATCGGATTTTCCTGAAATCGCAACCGTTGGGTTCGCTTTGGAAAAATCTTTCCAAGGGCACCAACTTTGTAAAAATCCAACGGTTGGATTGTCTGGAATGTTTAATTCAAATCTGAAGAAAAACAGCGCCAGAAACTATTATATTTATATTTATATATATATAATTATATTTAATCGAATAACGACGCTGCAGTTCGTATTTTGAAATCGAAACTTCAAACGATGATACCGGGAGATCCGACCGTCGGAATTTCCCGAAACTGGAACCGTTGGATTCGTTTTGAAAAGATCTTTCTAATGATGTAAATTTTGTGAAGATCCAACGGTTAGATTTTCAGATATGTGTAAATCAAATCTGAAGAAAAACAGCGCCACGGTCGCGCTATGGCCCGAAGCGTCGTTTTGAATATATTGGCTATTTTAAAATAAATAAAAATAGCGATAAATCGTTATAAAATATTATAAATGATATGGATGTGATTTAGAAATTATATGAAGGTTGGCTAAGTCGAATGGTTTCCTGGGTGTTGATCTGATGTTGGTTTCGGCCTTCGGGGTTAATATTTGGGAAATCGTTCTCTTACTGATGACAGTTATTGACTGATGAATTGAAATGATGCGTGTGTATGTTAGTGTTGCACTTGTTTATTATATACGCGAGTTGCTCAGAAAGACCAGGTTTATCCCATTCCGAATAACTGAATCGACGATAAGAAATCGAAGATGAAGACGGTGGTCGAATACCGGAGATCTTCACCTCGTTTGGATGGTAACCGAGGTCCTAATTGGGAGGCTTCCCGAAATATGGATAATGAGTGGTGATCATCCAGACGTACGTGGCGATCGATGGGTTTGCGAGGTATTTAGTGCCTCTGGTTTCGTTCAGACCCAGAACGGACTTGTAAATGGACTGTGTGTCTGACATTGGATTTCATTCCGTGTTGATTGATCTCTATTAAATATACATCTGTTTGGCGGCGAAGAATTTATTCTTTTGCTTAACGCCCTTCTCTGAAATGCACGAGCTCAGAGGTTGTATATCGATGGACATCAGTCGCATGGCATGAATTGCTAGTGTGGCATGCCCAAGAGGCAAATGATCGGGGCTTCTGTTGAAAAGCGAAGTCTTGTGGTGATGATCAAAGCACTGCCTGTGTGGCGTAGCTTTGTGTATAACGTGAAATCGCGAGCCTCACACCCGGTATGAACTAGAAACGGAAAAAAGGACCTCAGGGAGGACATGCGTTTCTTTCTAGTTAGAAGTGGCGTCAGTGGTTTTACACGCCCTGACGAGTTTGACTTATGTGGTTGTTACTATTGCGAGGCGCTTCGATTAGATCGGACGATCCGGGTCCGATGGAGTCATTCGTTGGCTCATTTACGCCCCGTAGGGTGGGGAAACACATTGTTCAGGAATTTTATTCCACATCGGTGGACCGGCCCTGACGATCCAAGGGTCACTCGAGCTCTGATCCTGAGGGGCGGGCTAGAGCGTCTTGAATTCGGTAAGGACTATCTTTTGCCTTGGTTCATGACGGAAATCCAATTTCAAAATACGTGCCTGTGCGATATTGATTGTTTACCTATATATGGCGACATAGTGGTATGGGGCATAAATGCCGTCTATGATTGATAGTTATGATTTGAAATTGTTTTCAAAACATATAACACTAGCAATAATATCAAATGCCTTTGTTTTATTCGTATCAAGCATATTTTGGCCGTTATAAGGTAAAAACTCTATCCTTCGGTTTGCGTTGCATTGTGTGATGGGAACTGAGTCTTATAATGGCTTCATTTTTATAAAAAGCATTGCGATGTTTAAAAGAAAGATTTGTTTTTAAAGCACTGGCAATCCGATGGAGTAAACCCGTTCCACGAAAGTGGCGTGGTCCTGTGATTAGCCATATTTTAAATGTGTTGAGTAGATTTCTCATACCAGTCCCATGACTGACTCGTAGTTTGTTTCACTTTCAAACTCGGGTGCCCCTTTTTCTACACGGGCAGCCTTGTATTCAGGTTTAGCTGGCTTCCTCTGGATGGCTGGAGCTGAAGATGAATTCTATCATTTATCTCTTTTTATGTTGTTCAGCTCCTATTGTACATATTTTGTTTGTTTCCGTTGTAGACATATATGTATAGTTGAACTGTATTTGTACTAAGTAAGATCCTGTATACTGTGTAACTCTGATGATTACTCTTATCCAGTATATTCTATTGTTCATTATCTGGTGTATTTATTTAATTATGTTCTGCTATTATCTGTTTTTGTGTTATATTCCAAAGATAACCCTTGTCTCCGTCTGTACGGGATTTGGGGTCGTCACATCTCGCTGGTGGTGGCTGGTGCAAGAGGTAGGGAGGCGTCGGGGGTGCGACAGGTTGGGGAGGAGGTCGCGGTGCTCTCTGGTTGTCGCGATGGGGATTGGCGGGGCTACTTTAGGGGGGGAAGGGGTTTTTTAAACCGGTGAGAGGGGGAGAAGGAGGGTGCGTCAGTGGAGGAGGGGGTAGGCACGCCAGCTCCGGCGGCGGCAGTTGCCCCCTAGCGGCGCGGCGACGGGGTTAAGGCACGATGCCCTTGCCCTTTTTTTTGGAATTTGATTTCCCGCTGAACGAGATTGATAAAGGGAAAAAGGGGGATCTCAGGGTGTTTTTATATATATATATATATATTAATAATTTAATATTATTATTTTTCTATAAGTGTTGACTTTTCATTCGATCTCTGTTTCGAACCAAACGACTGTCGCCCCTAGCGTAATACCCCCATTCCGAACACAATCGGATATGTATCATAGGCCAATTCGACCGTTACGATCAGTTTCCATTAAATTTAAAATATAAATCTTTATATAATCAATTTAAACGCACATTTCAATTTACCGGGGCCAAATTCAGTCTCTAAAAATTCCCGAAAAATTATTTCTAACTTTGTATTGGCGATGCGGTCCTAACAAAACTAATATCGTCAAATTTGAAGATCGTTTGAAAAATGGTCATTTTCTGGTTGATCGAAATTGACTAAAACAGTCAAAATGCGTTTTACTTTACCACACCCACATATTGATCCCAAAAATTACGAATTTTGGAATCTAGCAATGATTTGACATCCCAAATCCAACAAAAGTGGTTTCGTCGAAAACCGAGGTCATTTGCAAAATTTCCATTTTTAAGGGCCAGAATTCCATAGCGACTATTTTGAATTTTCAACTGGGCATAACTTTTTACCCCCGCTATAAAATTATGATTTTTCGGATTCGTTGGAAAGAAATTCTCAAATAGATTCTAATATTTTTGGTTTCAGTAAAATCCGGTTTATTTAGAATCCTGTACAGTCATTTGAACTTTGAAATCGAATTTTCAAACTACCGCGCCATTTTCTATTCCTTTTATAATTAAAAATAAAATATTTGTATTCTAATGATGCTCTATATAAATATATACGTTCTACTTCTATTCAAAATAAATTTCTCGTCGTTATTATTTGAAATAATCCATTTTAAATATTCAAAATTCATCAAAATTGCCAAAATAAAAATTTTGAATTGGCTCGGATTTCCGGGTTATTACAATCTCCCCCACTTAAAACTTTTCATCCCCGAAAAGGAACGAAGCTGTAAGTTGTTTAACTAATCAACTCAACTTCCATTATTTTCATTACTGCTTAAGTTCTTCAACTTTCCAGTTTCCAAGAACTTTTCAAATTTTTCAAAAATTTGGCTAATACCCTAAATTTTCGAAAAAATTCGCTATAACCTCCCCTGCACCGAGAGCTTGGGGATCTTTCAAATAACCTCCCATGGCCCTCACCAATCCAAAAGAAAAAGAAAAATCCAAGCGGGTAGCCAATCGGCTCATAAAATCATCCAAACCCAATAAATTTGTAAACATGTACCTATTTGTCGGGCTAACAATTTTATTCTTCTGCTCTAGCCTCATTGCTATGACCTGTTCAATGTAAGTACATGTATATGCATGCATTTTTAAACAATTTTCAATACAGTTCAATATTCTGTTCAGTTTGGCATAATGGTTCAAAATTTTAATTAATCAAAACAATAATCATACAACACAACCATCAATCAATTAGTGGATTAATTTTTCAATCATATAACTTTGATACATATACAGAAAATCATGTTTTTGATGCCAAATCGCAACAATAATTCTATGTAAGTTTTGGTTCTCACACCAGTCAATGGAAATATATAGAAATCCCATTTCTAAACTCGAAAATAAATACTGGTGATGGCGCGCCATCATCATAATCATGTCCGGGCGACTAGAGTGTGATTCTATTTCTATCCAGCATATTAAAACTTCGAATATACGTTCATGACGCATATATGCAAAATCTTTATATACTCGATTGTCCAAATTCAATATAAATAAAATATTCAAATACATACAAAATAGTTTAAATTTTCAAAACAAAACTTGTTTTCAATTTTTTTTTATTTCAAAATTTCACTCTTTACACTCGTTTCGGGACACTACTGATCCCATCTCTAACGAGTTATTCTCATTGGATATTACTAATCTAATCTCTGATGAATCCTTTCGTTTGGTTCTAATACATCTTGTTCTCGAGCTCTGTAAACCAAAGCTCTGATACCAAATGTAACAACTGGTAATTTCGCTCGATCCGAATCGATCGCTAAACCGACCAAGACCGTTCGAAACCCCTGATTGTTTTGAGAACACGACGAATCTGAACACAAACAGAAGAACATTTCATTGCTTATTACAACAATTCCATCAGAATACAAGAATATCACAGAGTATGAATCAATATTACACATTTGATAAATATCAGAGATTTAAATTACATTTAATACATAGTAGCGGAAAAATAATACAACACACAAATACACGGATACAGAGCTTTCCGAGTATCATTCCATTTGTAAACCAGGATCCTGTGAATATAAATCTGCAAAACCATAGCTGCCCGTGTCGAAAATAAGGCCACTCATAGTTTAGGTTAAAACAATAAACTCCAGGTCAGTCATGTGACTGGTGTGAGAACTAAAACAGTTATTAATCTTTATTTTAAAGTTAGGTAAATAAAGGGACAACGCAGTATAACACAAAACGGGTTTCCTCCCAAGAATACCAGTGCATAAAACAACGACGCAATGCTAAATAAAGAAAAATGAAGCTATTATAAGACCCAGGTCCCGTCACATAATGCAACGCAAGCCGGAGGATAGGGTTTTACCTTATAATAGCCAAAGAATGCTTGATACGCTAAATTTCATCTTTTATTATTACTATAAGTGTATAGTGTTAAAACAATTTCAATCATAAGTATCAATCATAGGCAGCATGGGTACCATATATCATGTCGCCATACTAGTTCTACAATTAAAACCACAAAGGTCGTATTGGAAATTGGATTTCCATCATGAGTTTAGGCAAGGGGCAAGCTCCTCTCTGTTCGAGACACTCTAGCAAATGCCTCAGGACCACACACAGCGACCCTGGATCTTCAGGGCCGGTCCTCTCTTACTTTTGAGGATTGGTAATTCCTGAACATACGTTTCCCGGTCCTTTCAGACCTATATCCGAGGTGCCTCACATCCAACAACCACACAGGTAAAAAGTATATAAATGTAAGGGCTGGTAGGTCACTGACATCACCCATAGCTAGAATGAAACGCCGTGCTCTCCCTGCAGTCACTATCCTGTTTTTGACTCATACTGAGGTGTGAGGCTCGCGAATTAACGCTATACACAAAGCTGTGCCACACAGGCCGTGCTTTGATCATCAACCACAAGACTTTGCTTTTCAATAGAAGCCTTGATCATTTTCCACTTAGGCATGCCATACATGCAATTCATGCCATGCGATTGATATCCATCAATATATAACCTCTAAGCTCGTACGTCAAAGAGAAGGGCGTTAAGCAAGAGAATAAATTCTCCGCCGCCAAACAGATGTATATTTAATAGAAATCAATCACATAGAATAAAATCCAATGTCAAACACATAGTCCATTTACAAGTTCGTTTTGGGTCTAAACGAAACCGGAGGAACCTTATTCCTCGCATATTCATCGATCTCCCAGTACGTCTGGACGATCACCAACTGATTCCCTCCTCTTGGGTGTACAGCCCAATCAAGATCATCAATAATCATCCAAACGATGTGAAGACCTCCGGTCTTTAACCACCGTCTTCATCTTCGAATTATCATCGAATCGGTTATTCAGAGTGGGTATAAACCCGGCCTTTCCGATTAACCCGCGTATATAATAAACAAGTGTTACACAAACACAACATACGCCTCATTCCAATTCAGAATATTCTTTTATTCAAATCTTCACATTCTTAGGGAAAGGTTCCTGTAACAACCCGGAAATTCTGAGCTAGTTTAAAATGAATTATTTTGGCAATTTTAATGAATTTCGAATATTTAAAATGAATTATTTTATATAATAACAACGAGAAATTTATTTTGAATATAATTCGAACGTATATATTTATGTGCATCGTCGTTAGATTATAAATATTTATTTTAAATTATATAAGGAATTGAAAATGGCGCGATAGTTCGATAATTCGATTTCAAATTTTAATTGAACATACCGAGTGCAAAATAAGCCGGATTTTAGCGAAACCAAAAATATTAGAATCTAGTTGAAAATATCTTTCCAACGAATCTGAAAAATCGAAATTTCATAGCGGGAATCAAAAGTTATGCCCAGTTGAAAATTCAGAATAGTCGCTATGTAAATTATACATGGCCCAGGAAGTCAAATTTTGCATACGGATGAATTTGGACTCGAAACCACTTCCATTGAGTTCAAAATGCCGTTTAGAACTCCGAAAAGTATAAGCTTCGATATATTCCGATATCCGGAATAGTGGCTATTGGCAGGAGCTTTTCGGTTAACAAAACATAGCCCTTAAAAAGTGAAATTTTCCATACGAGCTCAGAATTCAACGAGATAAATTTTTATGGATTCATAATGACAAATTATTGTTAAGTTCCAAAGGGCGCGTCGAACGAAGTTAGTATGTGGCCGTGTGAGCTGAAACAGTTCAGGGTAAAGCGAGCAGTCATTTTACAAAGGAACATTACTGATACGACCTCAGAATTCGATTTCATTTTTTTTCTGGATTCGTATCGTCTAATAATTGTTAAATCCAAGAGGGCTTGATTTTTTGAGTTAGCATGTGAGCGTGCGAGAAGAAAAGGTACGCCAAAATCGCATTTTTAGAGCTTATCTAAGCATTTTTGTGATTTTTTTTGAATGGTCAAACGAACTCGGAATTCGACGAAACTTATTTCGTTGGACTTGTCTTCATGTCTACTATCTCGTATCCAAAATCCGCGGCGATTGGAGATCGTTAGCGTTCAGGCGATACGCGAGAAACTAGCATATAAACACTTTTACTTCCTTTTCTTCTTCACTTTCTTTCTCTTCCTCTTTTCTTCCAAAAACTCAAAAATGGAGTCCACCTCCACCGCGCCGCTGCCGCACCCCATCAGCCCCCTCCCCTCCACCGCGCCGGCCGCCGCACCCCCTCCTCCTCCCCTCCTCCTCTTCCTCCTCCTCCTTTCTCTCTTCCAAAATCAAAACCCTAAACACCCAAATCACCACCACCACCGCGGCCACCTCGGGCCCCACCACCGCCCTTACCACCCTCCCCCACGTCCATCAGGCCCGCCACCGCCCGCTGGCCACCCAACTCCGGCCGTGGACCCCGCTACACTCAAAAACTCATTTTCACCAAAATTCCCGTTTTGCACAAAACACCCTGGACTGTTTTGCCTTATATCTCTCAAACGGTGCGTTTCTGGCCAAAGTCCCTCTAAACCAATGTTGTAGAGCACGAAATTCTCTTCGATTTGGATATATGGAAGTCATGTTTTGGAGTTCGGAGCTGCTCGGAAAACGCGTTCAAAATCTGCTGTCTGAAAGCGGTAAAATTCGTGTACTTTCGCGAATTCTGGCGAATTGGAGCATTTTCGCCGAAAAGACCCTTAGGCGAAAGTTGTCTGGAATGGCGTTTAAGCTAGAAAAAAGATGGAGTTAAGATTGAAGCTCGTTTGCAAATTCTGGAACCCGAACAGCGAATCCAAGCATTAGAAAAAAGTGAGTTTTCTCTGCTTTAAAGCTTCTATGGTTTTTGACTAATGAAGTAGAATAAAAATATGATTTTTATATTATAGGAAGAGTAAAAATATGATTTTTATATAGTAGAGATAATAAAAATACGATTTTTATATTATATAGATAGTAAAGATTTGATCTTTACTATATGAACAGCGGTATAAAAATAGAATTTTTATCTATATAGTAGTAGAATAAAAATGTGATTTTTATATACATAGCAACAATATAAAAATGTGATTTTTATATATGTAGTGACTACGTGCAGTGAAATTGGCAAAAAGGCGAGCACGACGAAGATTTCTACATAAGAAGAGTCGTGGCGTTTGGTTTAGCTAGTCGGTGAGAACTTCTCACTTTAACTTTTCTTTTCTAGTTATATAAATATATACTAGGATGCAGACGGTGTTTAGTAGCACCCGACACCATCGTCCACAGACCATGAACTTATTTGTTTGGTTGTGTGGTTGGTTAGATTATTTGATTTGAATTTGATTGTTTGGTGAAATGGAATGGATTTGATTGATATGTGTATGGCGTGGGCCATTATTAGACCGGGGATAAGGCTAGGCCTCGTCCCGTTTCTAGTATCATGCCGTTATGCCGTCGAAATTTTCTAAAATAAGCTAGAAAAATAAAGATATCATTTTATTTAATAAATGAACCGAATAGAATATTCATAGGTTGAATAAAATAATTTGGTCGTTAAAAATATAATTTTTAACGTGAATGGGAATAAATAAATATTCATTTACAAACCGGACGGTTTGTTTATGTACACCTATTTGAAGGACATTGATTGGGACGATAACTTTTACACATCGCCCAACTGCACAAATAAAAATCTGTGTTTGTTGATTTGAAACCCCACACGGGTATTGGGATAAAATACGACATACACTAATCCCAATAATTAGTTGTATGTCGATCGATTGATTGACTGGCTGTTATAAGCGTTAGATATCTATATTTGATGCTTATACAGTGTAGTGCACTTTGGATGGTGGTTGATTATTTATCGTTGCTATTATATACATGTGTTGTGTGGAATCCGTATAATTAACTTTATATGGTAATTGATTGGGCCTCATTCTAATCGGGAAGATAAAGAATATTAGAAAATAAAGGTTCATGTGTTGACAGTACTCATCCGTTGAGATCAGTCATGTGTTGAAAGAAATATTTTAACAATAAAATTTACATCTTTATCATTATAAAATAAAGGTTCATGTGTTGATAGTACTTATCCGTTGAGATTAGTCATGTGTTGAGCGAAATATTTTAACAATAAAATTTACATCTTTATCATTATAAAATAAAGGTTCATGTGTTGACAGTACTCATCCGTTGAGATTAGTCATGTGTTGAACGAAATATTTTAACAATAAAATTTTCATCTTTATCATATATAAAATTAGAAACTAATTGGAAAATAGATAAGATGAGTGGTCTCCTGGATATTGATCTGATGTTGGTTTCGGCCTTCGGGGTTAATATTTAGGGAATCGTTCTCTTACTAATTTATGGTTGGAGTCTGATTTGAAATCAAACGATAGATACCATAATTTTTATAAAATATATTAAATAACAAAAATAGTCACACGTGGACAGTACTCATTCGTTGAGATTAGTCATGTGTTGACAAAAATATAGATTCACGTATGGAATAAAATAAATATTCATTTGTTGAATAGAATAACGGAATTATTGAAATATATAAGGCCGTGTTGATTAGAGATGCGCTATTTTGACGCGAACGATATTTATATCGATTTTATTCGTTTTTATAATTGAATTGAATATAAAACGAATTCGAATTGAATTGGAAATGGAAGTTGAAACGTTTTTGAAACGAATTTAAAACTATTTATAAAATTCGTTTTAAATAGAAATCGACGAAATATATATTATATATATATATATAATATAATGGCCTGAATAGAACGCGCCGTGCCGCGGCAGTTCATGAATTTCGACCATTGATTTCGAACGGACATTACGGGAGATCCGACCGTCGGATTCTCCTTAAACCGGAACCGTTGGGTTCGTATCGAAAAGAGCTTTCTAACGAATATTAGAAATTTGAAATCTAACGGTTGGATTTGGAGATACGTCCAAATCAAATTTGGAAAAGGTTGCTGTAAGTGCAGTTCGATGGCCGTTGATGGAAATCGATTGTACGGGCCTTGATAAAATTATTAAAAATAGTAATAATTTGTGTAAAATCATAAGAGAGGATTTGGGAAAATTGGGATGAAAAACTCCATGTTTGAAAAGATAAAAATAGATTTTTATCGAAATGAACTAGTTTTGAACTAAAATTAAAACCCATTTATTTTTAAAATAAATAAATTGGATTTGAAATGGGTTTTAAATAGAATTGATTTGTGGGTTTATCGTGAAAGGTGTTTTAAATAACTTATTCTTTAACCCGATAATAAATAGAATGTGATTTGGGTTTATCGTGAACTGTGTTTTAAATGACATTAGTTCTTTAACCCAGTAAAAGGAGTTTTAATGAATCCGCAATTAGATTGAAATGTGAATTGATAATTTAAATTATCAAATTTAGAAAGTGAGCGAGAATGGAGTATCACCAGTTTTGCTCCAAAGCGATAGTTAAATCTTTAATTATATTTGAATGTGAAATGGTAATTAGTTTTACCGATAACACCGTGGTGTTAGATATGGAGTATTACCAGTTTTGCTTCATGGGATGAGTAGGTTGGGATTGGAAAATAAAATAAATAATTACTTCGGCGTGGTTCGCTAATCTCGACTAGTTTGGAAAACCATAATTTGGTTTTGATATGACACCCAATGGAAGATTAAAGAATAAATTTCAAAGAATTTATCTATGATAAAATTAATGGGAACATTTCCCTAAGAATATGAAATTTAGAAACTAGCTGTAGGTTAGCTAAGAAGAATGGTTTCCTGGGTATTGATCTGATGTTGGTTTCGGCCTTCGGGGTTAATATTTGGGAAATTGTTCTCTTGTTGATTTACGATTAGTGGCTGCTAAATTGGAATGAGGCGTATGTTGTGTTTGTGTAACATTTGTTTTAATATACGCGGGTTGTTCGGAAAGGCCGGGTTTATACCCATTCTGAAAAACTGATTCGACGACATGTCGAAGACGGTGGTTGAAGACCAGAAGTCTTCACATCATTTGGGTGATTACTGATGATCTTGATTGGGCTGTACACCCAAGATGAGAGAATCAGTTGGTGGTCGTTCAGACGTACTTGGAGATCGATGGATATGCGAGGAAAGTGCCTCCGGTTTCGTTCAGACCCAGAACGAAATTGTAAATGGATTGTGTGTCTAACATTGGATTTTATTCTGTGTTGATTGATCTCTATTAAATATACATCTGTTTGGCGGCGGAGAATTTATTCTCTTGCTTAACGCCCTTCTCTGAGACATATGAGCTCAGAGGTTGTATATCGATGGACATTAGTCGCATGGCATGAATTGCCTGTGTGACACGCTGAGTTGCATGGACCAAGGCTTCTGTTGAAAAGCAAAGTCTTGTGGTTGATGATCAAAGCACGGCCTACGTGGCAGCTTTGTGTATAACGTGAATTCGCGAGCCTCACACCTCGGTATGAGTCAAAAACGGGATAAGGACTGCAGGGAGAGCACGACGTTTCTTTCTAGCTTTGGTGGTGTCAGTGACTTACCAGCCCTGACATTTATATACTTTTCACCTATGTGGTTGTTGGATGAGGCGCCTCGATTTTAGGTCTGTAAGGACCGGGAAACGTGTGTTCAGGAATTGCCAATCCTCAAACGTAAGAGAGGACCGGCCCTGAAGCATCCAGGGGTTACCTAGAGTGTGTAGTCCTGAGGCATTTGCTAGAGTGTCTCGAAGAGGAGAGGAGCTTTCCCCTTGCCTCGACTCATGACGGAAATCCAATTTCCAATACGAGATATTTCGGTTTTATTTGTAGAGCCTAGTATGGCGACATAGTAGCATGGGATGCTATGCCGTCTATGATTGAAATTGTTTTGACACTATACACTTATTATAGTATCAAATGATTTGTTTTTAAGCGTACCAAGCATGTTTGGCTGTTATAAGGTAAAACCCTATCCTTTGGCCTGCGTTGCATTGTGTGATGGGACCTGGGTCTTATAATAGTTTCATTTTTCGAAAAAGCATTGCGCTGTTTATTCTATGCACTGGTATCCTTGGAAGGAAACCCGTTCCGTGTTATACGGCGTGGTCCCTTGAATTACTCTCTTTTAAAGTAAAGTTTTAAATAACTGTTTTAGTTCTCACACCAGTCACATGATTGACCTGGAGTTTATTGTTTTAACCTAAACTCTGGGTGCCCTTATTTTCGACACGGGCAGCTAGCAGTTTTGGTTTTGCAGAATTATATTCACAGGATCCTGATTTACAGCTGGAACGATGCTCGGAAAGCTCTGTATCCGTGCATTACTTTCAGTTGTGTTTTATATTATTTTTCCGCTGCTATGTAATTTATTGTAATCTTTGATATTTATCGAATGTAATTCATTCAATTATACTCTGTATATTCTTGTATCTGATGGAATTGTTGTAATAACAATGAAATGTTCTTCCGTCTGCATTCTATTGTCTGTTGTTCTCAAAGTATCCGCTCTTTCCTTCACGGGGAAGTAACGGGTCACTACAGTTCCCATTAATTATATCAAAGATAATTTCTTCTAAATTTATTCTTTAATCTTTCTTTGGATATCATTTCAAACCATATTATGGTTTTCCAAGCTGGTCGGGATTAGCGAACCACACCGAAGTAATTATTTATTTTATTTCCCAATCCCAACCTATCCATCCCATGGAGCGAAACTGGTAATACTCCATATCTAACACCACAGTGTTGTCGTTAAATATTAATTACCATTTCACGTTCAAATCTAATTAAAGATTTAACTATCGCTTTGGAGTAAAACTGGTGATACTCCATTCTCGATCACTTTAATCTAATTAAAGATTCATTAAAACTCCACTTAGTTTTAATCTTCCCAAAAATCAATATCCTGTCCTTAACTGGGTTAAAGAACCAATGTCATCTAAACCACGATTCACGATAAACCCAAAATCACTTTCTGTTGTTAATCGAGTTAAAGAACAGGTGTTATTCAAAACACTACTCACGATAAACCCAAAAACCAATTTAAATTCAATTCCAATTAAATACTAATTAACTGAACAATTTCACTAAATCTTAATTAAATGATTTATTATTTTCTAAACTGGGTTCAAGAACAGTGTTATTTAATACACCATTCACGACAAACCTAAAATCCCATTCGATATTAAATACAAGGCTCTGAATAGAAAATATATCGGCTTATATTCAATATCAAATTCTGAAACCAACAAATATCGTATTGGAAATAACGATATAAATATATCTTTCAAATTTCCACAACCATATCTGTATAATCACGAAATCCAGCATCGAAATATTCCGTAGATAATTTCGATTCAAATCCATTCAAATTCACGTATCGGAAATTCTAATTATTTTTAAAACCACTTCGAATCCAATTAATTTATTCAAAAATATTTGTAACGACCCAGAAAATCTGAACAAATTTAAAAATTTTAAATTGGCTAAAATAATGGATTTTAAATATTTAAAATAATTTTTTTAAATAATAGCAATGAAAACTGAGTTTGAATCGACGTTTGAAAATGAATATAATTAATTCTAATTATAAACAAGGCCTGAAATGGCGCTGCAGTTTCAAAAATTGAATTCAAACTTTGTCGGACTATACCGGGTGCAAAACAAAACGGATTTGAGTGAAACCAAAAATATTTAAATCTGTTAGTGAATACCTTTCTAACGAATCTGAAAAATCGAAGTTTCGTAGCGGAAAGCAAAAGTTATGGCCAAATGAATTTTCAGAAAGGTCGCTATGGAATTTATATAGCCTGTGAAATTGGCCATTTTGCAAACGACCTCGGAATTCGACGAAACCACTTTTGTTGGATCCGGGATGTGAAGTTATTGCTAGGTTTCAAATTTCATAATTTTTGAAGCTAGTATGTGAGCTTGGCAAAGGAAAACGTGTTTTGGTCAATTATAGTTAAATTGGATCGACCAGAAACGGTCCTTTTTGCAAACGGTCTCAGAATTCGACGAAACTAGTTTTGTTGGGACCGTATCCTCAAAACATAGCTAGATTTATTTTTCGGGAATTTTTAGAATCATTTTGTGGCCCCGACAAATTGAAATGTACGTTCAAATTAAATATTGAATGTTTTATATTTTAATTTGAATGAAAACTGACTGAAACTGTCGAATGGGCCTACGAAACATATCCCATTGTGTTCAGAATGGGGGTAAAACGCTAGGGACAACAGTCGTTGGGTTTAGTTTGGTGGTCGTGTCAGAAAACCCCTTTTAAAACCCACCGACCAATCAGATTTTTTATAAAAAAAAAGAAGAAAAAAACATTTTTCTCTCTCCCTGATCGAAGGCGGAAGAGCCTTCCAACCTTCCAGCCCCGATTCTGACCGCCTCGTCCCTCGTTGACCTCCGACCCTTTGCCGATCATGTTTGCATTGAAGACGTGGAGACATTATCTCTTAGGAGAAAGATTCAAGTTGTTTACCGATCATAAGTCATTAAAGTACCGTTTCTCTCAAAAGGATTTAAATCTTCGTCAACAGAGATGGTTAGTGTAGTGGCCCGCAAATCCGCACTATCTGAGTTGACTACATACATCACATGTCCAACCCAAATATCACATAAATACGAAGCATTTTTTTAGAAGAAAAAGGTAGAAGTACAGAAATAACAACACAGAATCTCACATCGTAGCAGAATAAAATATATATCATAACTCTTGAAATGCAAAATTTTAACAGTATAACAAATCATTATCAGAGTATCACTATCAAAGCACAGCTTACACCACAGCAGAAATAACAATAATTAGATAACGCTGAAGCCTCCTGCTCCAAGCTCCTTTAGATAAATCTGTAAAATCCTGAACTGCTTGACTGCCCGTACAAATTTAGGCACCCAAGAGTTTAGGTAAAAAAATAAAATAAACTCTGGGTCGATCATGGGACTGGTATGGGTAAACCATTTAAAATAGTTGATAAAATAAAAAGACCACGTCGTATAACACAGAACAAGTTTTTCCCTTATGAGAATCCAAAACACTTGATTTAACTTTCAAAATCCTTTTGGAAGAAACGATAACCCTTATATCAAAACTCTTTTAATATTATAATAGTGTCTAAACCAAATAAATAGAAATCTAGTGGAACGCTTTCATCTCACGCTCCACATATATATAATATATAATCAAAAACCGCGAGCACTTATTGGATAATGCATTTCTAGAGGAGAATACACTGGGTTCAACAAGAACATCTTGTAACCCGGCCACACATGACCGACCATTCATTTCGCTTGAGTGTATCGAATGTACATCACCAACGGTCGGGATCAACAACCGTTTTCCCGAATGGGACAACATCAAATAGAATAAGGAATTAAACGAATCTCTAGATAGCTGATAATACACCCTAATGGGAGCTACCCACATAGCCATGATCCCTACCCAATTTTTGTCATTTCCCGGTTGTTGAGGCCTGAGGCTATGATTACTTACCATACATTGATAGCACAATCACTTTGAATGCCACATTGTCAGATTCGTTAATCATTAATTGATTTGCACAAATATATTCTTGATATTATGCTAAGAGAATAAATTCTTCGCCACCATATATATTTGTACATAACAACATATGCGATCATTGGAAATACTCTGTCAGACACTCGTCCATACACGTTCGTTCTGGGACTGAACAAAACTGAAGGCACGATTTCTATTAATAGAAAAGGCACTTGCACTTTACTCTGTCTTCGATTATCTTCATTTAATCTAATTCGCAATGCTACTGCCAATACGGAGTGGTTCGCGGATAATAATCCAACAGGTCTCTCCATATTGACAACGATTGTAACACCCCACCTCCATTAAGGACACTCACAAAGGGAATGCCTTAACTTTGGTGGAGCATTTTAGTAAACAGAACAGAAAATTTCAAGACAAATAAACAATACTTGAGAAATCATAACTTTATTACAGCGGAAAATAGAAATCAGTTTGGTTACATCTTTACCAAAAACTCAAGTACATAAATATCAGTCTTGTTCAGAAAATCATCAGAGTACAAACCTTTAAAATCGTAATCCCCACAGAAGTTGCCATAAGGAGTCAAGCCATACTTTAAGCACTCTAAGTACTTTAAGCAGAAGAAATCCGGATCAAGCTAAAGTGTTCCCTCCTTGGAAAACCTGGGGGGAAACGGAAGAAAAAGGGGCGAAAACAAGCAAGGTCAGACATAAAGTCTGGCAAGTCTAGTGACTTTCAGCATATGAACAGATAATAATAATTATGACATGAAAATAAGCTAGACAAGAGATAACAGTAACAGGAGCAGCAGATGTACTTAGGTTAAACAGAAGAAACATAATAATATTACTTTTCATTTCTCTGCACTAATACTAGTATAACAGGATTAGGTGTCACCCCAATGTCTAAACTGAAACAGAAACGAGAACATAATAATTTCCACAGAAGAGAATGCTAGTAATGGGCCTTTACCACCCCAACAGAAACAGACAAAAACAGAATGCTAATAATGGGCCTTTACCACCCGAGCATAAACAGACAGAAACAGAATAATGGGCCTTTACCACCCGAACAGAAGGTACAGAAACAGAAACAGGTTAATCCCTATGGAAACAGAATGTAGAATTAGGTGTACACTAGTAAATGGGCCTTTACCACCCGAACAGATGGTACCACGCAGAAACAGACAGGTGTTACCACCCAACAGAAATAGACGGTACCAACAGAAACAGAAAGAACTAAGTGTACCCTAAAACCCTAACCCAAGCGATCGACTCCCTAATGCATAAATACCCTGTGTCGGCCCCGCAGTAGGGTATATCACTCCCTAAAGTGACAACCAATTGGCACAGACCTATTTACAGATGTCACGGCATCTTACATCTTCAGAGGCAGACCGGGATCCATGCACGCACATGACCCGGTTGGAATGCACCATCAACACCCCTCGCCATTATCAGAATGAACCGCTTATAATTAGTTCAGTAAGCGTGCCCGGACCCTACCTATTGTTGGGTAATTGTTTTGATACCAAAAAGGGTTACTGACTAATATGGGTCCCAAACAACAGATGACACAAGTAATTTCCCTCCTAACCTTGTGTCCCCAGACTAACAGATTTCAGATTAACTTATTTACAAGTTCAGACATACAGAGTTCATATCAAATAGTTCACAGATCAGACAAGTTTTCAGACTAACGGATCAGATATACGGATTTAACAGATTTACCGATTTGTCTAACTTTGTAATTGGTCCTACAGATTCACGAAACGGGTTTGTTAAATTCATCAGTCCAATTGGTTTAACCCTATCCACCCAACACGTTTTAGACATCATATTTATCTTAGATTTGTATCAATTAAAAATTAACACGTAGACCTCTCACATTAGACTGACAGTTTGCAGCCACTGGTTAGGCCGGTTGGTTCGGGGCAGGTTTCTGCCGCAAACTGAGTCTAACCTCGGGTTTCAAGCACGTTATGACTAACTTCTCGCATTATAACCTATTGTTTGCGGCCACTGGATGTGCCGGCCGGTTCTGGGCAGGATTACGCCGTAAACTCATTCTAACCTCGAGTTAGCCATGTTTCATGTTTAGCCAATGCATTCATTCACAGACTATGCTAATATCAGACTAATTATGCTAATTTAACAAATTAACTTCTGTACAAGTTACAGAAGATTATTCGAGGTTCTACTAACAAGTATTGCTCAATTTTAAATCGAGCATACAGATTTACATACTTCAAATTTCAGTATTTCAGTTCCAACAGATTACGCCATTCAACAGATTAAACAGATAACAGATCTTGAAGATTAGGCGATTTAGCAGATCTAGCAGATAAGGCTATTTAACATAGTTACTAGATTAGGCAATTCAATCTAATTAGCAGTTTAGGCAATATAACAGAACTAGCAGATTAGGCAATATTACAGAACTAGCAGATTACGCAACATAACAGATTTAATCATTCCTTAAAGTTCCCTTGACATATCTTGCCTAATTATAAATTTGGCCTAAGTTTGCATGCCTAAATAATTGTCATGATTCACAATATGATCATATACCCCCCTCCCCCCCATTTTCATTGAATTTACATGACATAGATTATGGTCATAATTTACCATATAACTCATGTCCCAATTTTAGTTAAACTTGCCTAGTACAAAAGATTCACACATGAATTATACCAAATATAGCCATCGATTTCAATGCATGTCATATATTCAAAAATTTCCCATTTAGGTGTTATTCACATTTAACAATTATCAAATCTTAATATAGATCTTCACACATAAGTCATATTCCCTTTTTATCTCAAGTCATGAATCATTATATAAAAATATACCCAACAATCTAGAACTTTAAATTATAACAGATCTTAATTCAAAATATGCGTTATGTCCAAAGTCTCAAGTCACATGTTAACATACAATGGTTCCTCTTCTTCCAATTCACAGAATATGCATAGATCTAAATCTAGTTTACAACATCAGTCACAGATTTGCCATGTCCAATTATGCCATCATTCATTATTTGTCCCAAAGTTTTGCGTTTGTGTGTTAATCTCGTATGAGATGTGGCGCAATCTCGTGGTAGCCTGGCTATAGAACAGAAAGAAGAAAGAGATACAGAATAAAATATATCAGAACAGAACGTACACAACCTCAAATTCAGATTTATAATCATGTCACAATTATAATTAAAGTTTATATCGGAAAGTAACTGTACTTGCCTTTCGTGGTTTTAAGAAAGGATAATAAACTGTTGTTGATACAGAAATGCTGAATTACTCCTCTTTAATTGTTGTTGTAGCTCTAAACTTTGATTTGAGATTTGATTTAGCTTTTAGTTCTATTCAGGTTGGAAGAAGATGCATCAGTCCAAGTTTTGATTCCAGCAGAGTAGCGACGACATATTTTTTAATTAGAACAGAGGCAGAGTATAGACAGAATGAAATTGTGTGGAGAAAATGAGGCTAGGGGTGAGTTTATATAGGATTAGAGTCACGAATATGGTCAGAAAATAGGTCTAGATTCAGAAAAATACAAAAAGACTCGGATCAGGAAAAAGGGCCAGGTCGACCCCCAAGTCGACCCCCAGGTCGACTCCCTAGTCGACCTGGTCATGGGGAGGTCAACACCCCAGTCGACTCCCCAGTCGACCTGGTTGTGGGGGTCGACTCCCCAGTCGACTTGGGTATATGGGCGGGAATTTTCCCGCCAGCCTTCTCTGGGTTTGAATTTCGAATTTCTGGCTTTATTTTCGAGCTGTTTTATTTTATTTAAATTCCTGAAACTTCGAAGGGTCATAACTTGGTCATGCGTACTCCGTTTTTTCGAAAACTCGGACTTGTTTTCAAGCAGAATTTCGAGACGAACGCAATGGAACGACCCGTTTCCCTTAATTCCCACATTTTAAATTAAGTATTCTTAAATTTTAGTTAATCTGATTATTCAAAAAAATCGGGGTGTTACATTCTCCCCCACTTAAAGGATTTCGTCCCCGAAATCATCAAGTTAAGAAGAATGTGTCCTACCATCCAATCATCCATCTACTCAACCATCATCCACAAGCATCCATTGTCCTTAGAAAACTTCTAATGTTGTATGAACATATGCAAAAGTTTGTGTATATGTTCCTTATCTAATGCAAAGATTAGGCGGTCCACTGATTCAGTTGACCTCCTTAATGCGGATTATGTCAGTGCCATGAGTCCAACATGTATGCAATTTTCTTATTTGATACATATCATTCTTATATGAGTGACAACCATTCATTCATATGCAACATCCATGTGATGAGTCAATCATTTTGCATCCACAAAAATTGAAAATGCTCACACATCCATATGTAGTATGAGAGTGTTTTCGAGCCGATCTAGTGCCCAGTGTGTGTATATGCATCCAGTAGCAACCACTAGCAACCACTTGCATCCACTTGCCACCATCAAACATAACATGTCTCAAACACATGTTTACATCGATAGGATTCCTATCTATAGGTCAAAGACTCGATCGATAGGGTACAGTCGAGTGATGGGAGCGAGTGCAGATAAACAAAAACTTGGTTTCCATTAGACCTTGGTTAACAGACAAATTCCCCTAAGTATCAAACCCGAAGACCGAAATCAACATCAGATTGACACCCAGAGGATTACCCTCCTTAGACAAAGTCAAAATTGGAAATCTCAACCTTATAAGAAATATTCGGATAATTATAGATTACCAGTACAGATCAGATTACTAAATGATTCTTAGGAAACTAAGCATGATAAAAAGCCAGAATGTATGCGTTATAGTCAACTTAACGCTCAACACAGATACCCAACTTATCACAATTGGATGAGTCATAGCCCTTATGGGTCTGAGTCTACAGCGGAATCAGAAACAATACTAGTATTCAAGTGCAGAGTATCGATTACAGAATCGAAATGCCAGAATCAGCAAAGAGTTTTAACTTAAAAATCAGATAAAGAAATTAAACCTCCTACAGAAAGTTTTCCTATTTCTATCCTATCCACTAGCCTCGAGAGTGTTCTCCTACCCTCCAGAAGTTGGTCCTGCCCTCTGCCCTTGCCCCCGTTTCCTTGGGCAGTCCCTAGTGAAGTGTCCCATCTCACCATAATTGAAGCAAGTGCCCTTTCTTTTTCTGCAATCCTTGTTTAGATGAGTCGAACTTCCACAAGTAAAGCACTTTTTCTCCTTCTTATCTTTAGACTTTTCATCCTTCTTTTGTTTTTCTTTTTTGGGCCATGTTTTTCTTGTTCTGTGGTTCTTCCTTGTTTGCCTCCTTCTTGCCCTTATCTTCCCTGTGTAGTAGTGCCATGTCCACCAGTCTCTCGTAAGTCGCTCCCATGGGTACATGGGTCATGGCTGGGCTGTGCAGTGGCTCATTCAATCCTTTAACAAAGCGGAGAGCCTTTTTATGCTGGGTGTTGACTAAATCTAGCCCGAACCTGGCCAGTTAGTTGAATTGGTTGACGTATTCCTTGACCGTCATACTTCCTTGCTTAAGAGATAAGAACTTTTCAAGTTGTAGACTTCGTTCAACTTGCGAGAGGAATTTCGTCTCAAACCTTGTCTGAAATCCATCCATGTTTCAACCGGTCTCTCGGCGTTAGTGACTTCCCACCAATAGGAAGCTTCGTCCTTGAGCAACCATACCGTCAATTATACCTTTTGCCTATCGTCCACCTCGAAGATAACGAATAGATCCTCAGTTTCTTTGAGCCAGTTCCTTGCTTCTACGAATGATTCAGTTCCCATGAAATCCTTTCCACCCATGGCCCTAAAATCTTTACAGATTTTTGAAAAAGCAATTGCATGAGGAGGGGGCGGAGGAGGAAGAATCGCTGCAGCTGGAGGAGGAATATCCGTTGGGCCTGCATTATTGGCCCCAGCCTCTAGGTTCCTCCTGAACCAGCCAAGTATTGGCACGCCCTCTGGAAAGTTAAGATTCCCAGACATGCTAGAATGAAAGAAAAAGATTAAAACGGAGAACTGAAAAGATAGATATATGGCTTTTTGGGGATTATGTTTTTCAAAATAAACTTTATTTTTGAAAGTACTTCCTTTTAAAACCCTTTTGAAAATAGTTTTCAAAAACTTTACCCAATCTGGTAAACTTCGGCTCTGATACCAAGTGTAACACCCCACCTCCGTTAAGGACACTCACAAAGGGAATGCCTTAACTTTGGTGGAGCATTTTAGTAAACAGAACAGAAAATTTCAAGACAGATAAACAATACTTGAGAAATCATAACTTTATTACAGCGTAAAATAGAAATCAGTTTGGTTACATCTTTACCAAAAACTCAAGTACATAAATATCAGTCTTGTTCAGAAAATCATCAGAGTACAAAACTTTAAAATCATAATCCCCATAGAAGCTGCCATAAGGAGTCAAGCCATACTTCAAGCACTCTAATTACTTCAAGCAGAAGAAATCCGGATCAAGCTAAAGTGTTCCCTCCTTGGAAAACCTGGGGGGAAACTGAAGAAAAAGGGGCGAAAACAAGCAAGGTCTGACTTAAAGTCTGGCAAGTCCAGTGACTTTCAGCATATGAACAGATAATAATAATTATGACATGAAAATAAGCTGGATAAGAGATAACAGTAACAGGAGCAGCAGATGTACTTAGGTTAAACAGAAGAAACAAAATAATATTACTTTTCATTTCTCTGCACCAATACTAGTATAACAGGATTAGGTGTCACCCCAATGTCTAAACTGAAACAGAAATGGGAACAGAATAATTTCCACATAAGAGAATGCTAGTAATGGGCCTTTACCACCCCAACAGAAACAGACAGAAACAGAATGCCAAATATTGGGCCTTTACCACCCAAGTAGAAACAGACAGAAACCGATTAATGGGCCTTTACCACCAGAACAGAAGGTACAGAAACAGAAACAGATTAATCCCTACGGAAACAGAATGTAGAATTAGGTGTACACTAGTAAATGGGCCTTTACCACCCGAACAGACGGTACCACGCAGAAACAGACAGGTGTTACCACCTAACAGAAACAGACGGTACCAACAGAAACAGACAGAACTAAGTGTACCCTAAAACCTCACCCCAAGCGATCGGCTCCCTAATACATAAATACCCTGTGTCGGCCCCATAGTAGGGCGTATCACTCCCTAAAGTGACAACCAATTGGAATAGACCTATTTACAGATGTCACGGCGTCTTACATCCTCAGAGGCAGACCGGGATCCATGCACGCACATGACCCGGTTGGAACGCACCATCAACACCCCTCGCCATTATCAGAATGAACCGCTTATAATTAGTTCAGTAAGCGTGCCCGAACCCTACTTACTGTTGGTCATAGTTTTGATACCAGAAAGGGTTACTGACTAATATGGGTCCCAAACAACAGATGACACAAGTAATTTCCCTCCTAACCTTTTGTCCCCAGACTAAGAGATTTCAGTTTAACTTGTTTACAAGTTCATACATACAGAGTTCAGATCAACTAGTTCACAGATCAGACAAGTTTTCAGACTAACGGATCAGATATACGGATTTAACAGATTTACCGATTTGTCTAACTTTGTAATTGGGCCTACAGATTCACGAAATGGGTTTGTTAAATTCATTAGTCCAATTGGTTTAACCCTATCCACCCAACACGTTTTAGACACCATAGTTATCTTAGATTTATATCAGTTAAAAATTAACGCGCAGACCTCTCACATTAGACTGACAATTTGCGGCCACTGGTTAGGCCGGTTGGCTCCGGGCAGGTTTCTGCCGCAAACTAAGTCTAACCTCGGGTTTCAAGCACATTATGACTAACTTCTCACATTAGAACCTATTGTTTGTGGCCATTGGATGTGCCGGCCGGTTCCGGGCAGGATTACGCCGCAAACTCATTCTAACCTCGAGTTAGCCATGTTTAGCCAATGCATTCATTCACAGACTATGCTAATATCAGACTAATTATGCTAATTTAACAAATTAACTTATGTACAAGTTACAGCAGATTATTCGAGGTTCTATTAACAAGTTTTGCTCAATTTTAAATCTAGCCTACAGATTTACATACTTCAAATTTTAGCATTTCAGTTCCAACAGATTACGCCATTCAACAGATTAAACAGATAACAGATCTTGCAGATTAGGCAATTTAGCAGATCTAGCAGATAAGGCTATTTATCATAATTAGCAGATTAGGCAATTCAATCTAATTAGCAGTTTAGGCAATATAACAGAACTAGCAGATTAGGCAATGTAACAGAACTAGCAGATTAGGCAACATAACAGATTTAATCATCCCTTAAAGTTCCCTTGACATATCTTGCCTAATTATAAATCTGGCCTAGGTTTTCATGCCTAAATAATAGTCATGATTCACAATATGATCATATACCCCCCCCCCCCCCCCGTTTGCATTGAATTTACATGACACAGATTATGGTCATAATTTTCCATATAACTCATGTCCCAATTTTAGTTAAACTTGCCTAGTACAAAAGATTCACACATGAATTATACCAAATATAGCCATCGATTTCAATGCATGTCATATATTCAAAAATCTCCCACTTAGCTATTATTCACATTTAACAATTATCAAATCTTAATATAGATCTTCACACCTAAGTCATATTCTCTTTTTATATCAAGTCATGAATCGTTATATAAAAATATACCCAACAATCTAGAACTTTAAATTATAACAGATCTTAATTCAAAACATGCGTTATGTCCAAAGTGTCAAGTCACATGTTAACATACAATGGTTCCTCTTCTTCCAATTCACAGAATATTCATAGATCTAAATCTAGTTTACAACATCAGTCATAGATTAGCCATGTCCAATTATGCCATCATTCATTATTTGTCCCAAAGTTTTGTGTTTGTGCGTTAATCTCGTATGAGTTGTGGCGCAGGCTCATGGTAGCCTGGCTATAGAACAGAAAGAAGAAAGAGATACAGAATAAAATATATCAGAACAGAACGTACACAACCTCAAATTCAGATTTATAATCAGCTCACAATTATAATTAAAGCTTATATCGGAAAGTAACTGTACTTTCCTTTCATGGTTTTAAGAAAGGATAATAAACTGTTGTTGATGCAGAAATGCTGAATTACTCCTCTTTAATTGTTGTTGTAGCTCTAAACTTTGATTTGAGATTTTATTTAGCTTTTAATTCTATTCAGGTTGGAAGAAGATGCATCAGTCCAAGTTTTGATTCCAGCAGAGTAGCGACGCCATTTTTACTTTTTAATTAGAACAGAGGCACAGTATAGACATAATGAAATTGTGTGGAGAAAATGAGGCTAGGGGTGAGTTTATATAGGATTAGAGTCACGAATATGGTCAGAAAATAGGTCTGGATTCAGAAAAATACAAAAAGACTCGGATCAGGAAAAAGGGGCCAGGTCGACCCCCAGGTCGACTCCCCAGTCGACCTAGTCATGGGGAGGTCGACACCCCAGTCGACCTGGTTGGGGGGGGGGGGTCGACTCACCAGTCGACCTGGGATATGGGAGGGAATTTTCCCGCCAGCCTTCTCTGGGTTTGAATTTCGAATTTCTGGCTTTATTTTCGAGCTGTTTTATTTTATTTAAATTCCTGAAACTTCGGAGGGTCATAACTTGGTCATACAGACTCCATTTTTTCGAAAACTCGGACTCGTTTTCAAGTAGAATTTTGAGACGAACTCAATGGAACGACCCGTTTCCCTTAATTCCCACATTTGAAATTAAGTATTCTTAAATTTTAGTTAATCTGATTATTTGAAAAATTCGGGGTGTTACAACGATATTGGCAAATACTTCGATATTCGGTTATTTAACTATCGAAGAAAAATAAAAAACATTCCAACCATCAAACAAATCACTGGCTCCTTAATTAATATTTCATTAATTAAAACAATTCTCCATTTCCTTGTCTATATTCGTTAACATGATATTTTCGATAATCATCTTGGCCTCTTACACTATTTGGAAAACATTTCCATATTTCGCCTTCTTTTATTTTCTATACTTAGAAAATATCTTCTATTAATAATTAGAAAATATTCCAATTACTTATCTCTTTCACGACCATTCATTTTAGACTTAGGAAATATTTATTATTATATTTCCAAAATTCCACTTATTTAGGTTAAAACGAATGTTATGTAAAACATCATTACAACAACCCAAAATGCTGCATTCGACTAAATCTCTTTAAACATTTCTCTTTAAGACTGAATCTTGCTATTTATCGGCTAATAATGAAATCAATCAAGTTAGGGTATAATTACCTCGCATACCTTGACTGAAAATATTATTAACTTCAAAACATACAAGACCGCTAACTCGAATAATCAACACCACAAAACCAATTATTCATTTTTAAAACATGTATATGTTCCCTTTCTATTACCAGATTAACGATTTCCTTTTTGTTTATAATACTGTATTTTCAAGTTCGTTTCCTTATCGAATTCTATATATATTAATATATAGATTTCTAGTTATCAAATTTTCTTAAAAATATTCTAACTCCTTAAATTTCCAAAAAAAATTGCCATAACCTCCTTTGTACGAGGTTACCGGAAAAATTCAAACTTTGCCACACAGGCCTTCTCCAATCAAAAAGAAAAAGAAACAACCAAGCGGCTTGCCGATACAACGCATAAAAATCTCATATTCAATTTAAATACATACCTTTTTGTCGAGCATTCTATTTATATCTCTTCTAACACTTCATTCCAAACCTGATGTATATCCATACATTTCTAATTTCATTTCAACTTAATACACTTGTTTTAACTCAACTCATTAATAAATTCGTTAAGCAACTTTTTTGCCTATTTCACTTTCATATTTGAATATAACATGCTCAAAAATATTTCAACTTACATATAAATTAATTTAATTCTAATTTCAATTCAAGTTTCATATTCGATTTCGAATATACATTACAAATCCAATTCACTTTTCAAAGTCATATTTCGATTCAAACCTTGATTAACTAATTTTCTTTTCTACTTAGTTAATTCTATTCAATAATCAAAAATATGATTATTGTTTCTAAAATCATTTCATTTACTTCACTTGAGTTCACATTTATTTTATAACTCAAGTATAGATTTTTCTAATGGAAATTCGGATTTTATTCACTTAATATCCTTTAATTTATTTAAATAAACCATTATGGATTTTATACGTCTGCACTTCTAGAAATTTGATTTTGACATATCTCAAAATCATTAAGACAAAATCTAGATTTTTCTCTTCCATTAGAAAACTATTATTCAATCGGTCCCGATGATTCTTGTTTCAAGGAATTCCGATTTTAATTGAGTTCTGTATACTCAATTGAAGTTCGAAACGCCAATTTACGAACTACCGCGCCGAGGCGAGTTCGTTTTAATTATTTTTAATATATGAACGTTTTAACTTCATTTATATATAAACTCTAACTTCATTCTAATATATTTCAATGTATATTAAACCATTTTCTCAATTTCAACTTATATTTCTGATTTTCCTTAGTTGTCGATTATTTCACTACTCAGTTATAATTTCGTTGATAACTCCATCCTTTATACTACATTCCAATTCCTTTTTAAATTATATATAAAGTTCGATATAATCAAATTATAATTATAAATCCTTAGATTTATCTCACTTTATTTTATATTCCGAATTCCAGAATAAAATTAATTGTTCTATTCCAAATCGCTTCCCTATTCACTTTTAAATTCATATTCAAATTTAAACCGCTAAATTATCTAACAATAATTTATTTCACTTAATTTATAAACATCATTTATAAATTTGACTTGTTCATTACCTATCTTAAACCAAGTTTTCATTTCAAAACCTATTTGAAACTTAATCCCTTTTATATTCCAAATTCCGGAATAAAATCTATCGTTCCCTTTTCGAAATGTTTTCCAATCCCTTTTTAAATTCATACTTGAATTTAAAATGCCAATTATATCTAATGATGATTAACTCACCTTATTTATAAACATCGTTTATATTACCTAATATATATTTAACTAAGTCTCATTTCAAATCCATTTTGAAATTATACTTTCTACTTTGGAAAAATAAATTTCCTTTTATAAATTCACACTTGTATTTACATTTTCCCAATTATCTAATGATAATTCATTTCTCTTCATTTATAAACAACGTTTATAAATTCACTTCAGTTCCCTGATTATCTAATGAAAATCATTCCCTTTTATTTATAAACACTGTTTATAAATTTTCTTCAATTCCCTGATTATTTTATAAACATCGTTTATACTTCAATTCCCTAATTATTTTATAAACATCATTTATAAATTTACTTCAATTCCCTGATTATTTTATAAACATCGTTTATAAATTTAATACTTGTTTTATTTACTCAAAACAAGTTAATATCTTTATAGTCCATTCGAAATTCAAATTCTATTTTAGAAAAATAGATTTTCCATTTAAAATCTAAAAATATCCTTTCACAATGTTTTTATAATCAACATTTAGCCCGTGATATTTAAATCAATCAAAAAAACACAATTCGCAACCACATGTTTTCTAACACATCATATATGATAATATATATGAAAACAAACAATAATAAAATTTGAGGAATCCAGTTGGATTCCTCCAACCTATTTTTTTCCTGCATGCACATACGTTAGCCAACATAAATAATACCCATCCTGCTTCGAGGCAGGATATCACAGTATAAAAGGTCATCCACTATCATAGCGTGAGGCATATAGGGTCATCCGGTAATGATACTACGGGCATCCGCTAATGGTACTACGGGAATCCAACCACCAATATATGTATAATAACCACAAACATCAATCCTAAATAACTAATATATATTTAATAGCCACAATAATATTTAAACGCAACTAAACAACCAATAGATATTTTTAACCATAAAAATAAATTTTAATATAAAATCCGAGTGAGAGTTACTCACCTGATATTTTTCTGATCTATTCTGATTTCCTATTTTATTCATTAGGTATCCCGCAGCTATGGATTGAATGCCTTATCCGTTCGATAAGAGCTTGAATAAATTTAACAATTTATATTTATTATTTAAGCTATCGAACTATTTAAGTAAAATTAAAATTTTAATTACTAAACTTAAAATAATTACCTTAATTATTTTATCATCATCTTCTTCATTCACTCCTAGACGAACACGGTGAAATGCCTTTTTATCTTCCTAATGCCGACTGCCCCCGTTGACATAAATTTGAAATGAGATCCCCTCAACCCCTTTCTTCATTCAAATTGCCCTGCTTCAGTAAAAAACCCAAAACAGTCACGGCTTTCACTGTTACTCCTCCTTCCACTTCACCAAAACCACACAAAGCAACCTAGGCCCTGAACCCATTGTTGCACGTAGTTTACCAGTATCAAACTCCATTAGAACCCCTTGAATACACACGCCACTCCTTCCTAGAAAACCAACATCAACCAATCTTCATCTCAGCATCAAGTTTCACGCACCATCACAAAACAAACTCCTCAGATTATCCAACCGTCGAACCACTCCAGTCCACAAGAACTCCAATGCCTTCAGCCTTCCCCGATGATCACCCAATCCTTACGCTCGACGTTGCAAATCGGACGCAACTTGACAGGGTGTGACTACTATGGTGACCGGATCCATTTCCCCCCCAAACATCTCGACACCCTCGCGATAGTTAGAAACTAGAAATACCCCAAATTTTGCATCGCGAGTTCGAATTACAGACATCGTGACTTCTAGCTCCTCAACATCAGTTCGAATCAAAATTCAGAACTCCCTCTGAGTTTGCCAGGCTCCATCGCGACTCTCCCTGGTGTCGAGCTCCAAAGTTTGGTGATTTCATATGGTGATAACTAATTATAACTCGGTCCCTTTTAACGGATTCCATAAGGAACGAATAGATGGTATTGTGTTGGCTTTGATTTTTAACTTGAGGGAATCAGACTTTCTTGTTTTGCTGAGATTTGGGAAAACTGGTGTTTGTTGGAAACAGAACGAGGATAAAATACGGTTTTTAATTTCCTTTTGAAATGAAGGCCTTTGATTTCCATTTTTGCTTTTGAGGAGTGATCCATTTTAGTTTGGTTTTCAGAAGAAACAAATGGGTTGAGTAATACACGATTTTATAATAGAAGAACAAAGATGGAATAGAAGGAGGGGAAGTGAACGCGTTAGTTATAAACGTGGATACTTCAACACCAAAGAATTAAAGGTGGGTGTTTACTAGGTAGGTTTTATCTGATATGGTGTTTATTCAATTTTAAACTACCCCATGACCCCGAACTCCTTTATAAACTCAACAACCGACATTTAGGGTTATTCCTATATTCTGGACCCATTGGAATAGGTTTTGATGCCTCATTTGATCGTCTTGAGAAGATATTAATTTAAACCTATATAAATTAATTTCAAAACAATTAATTCTTTGATAATAAATTAATATTATTATTCCAATTTAATCAGAATTTTGTATTGAATATCTGAACTGTTTTCTATTCAGTTTTAAATCTCGAATTGAATTATTTCAAATTATTGTATTACGATAATTCAACATTCTTGAAATTAAATCGTATTCGATTATTAAATAGATAACTTAATATAAAAATTCATTTATATTATCAACTCAATATTTAAAATGATACTAAATATTTAAAATAAATCAACAGAAATCCGGGTCGTTAAATTCTTTCCGCTTTAAAAGAATTTTGTCCTCAAAATTACTAAGGTAGGAAAAATGCTTCAGAACCATTATCTTTTCATAAACTCATTTATGTTTAAACTCAACTTTTCAGATTTCAACAAATTCAGTCTGACCAAAACTTTTGGTTCTCGTTTATATTAAATCTCATATATATTCACATTCATTTCATATTCAAGTCATACGTATTCAACTCATTCAAATTGATTTTACTCAATTTATTTACTTCAATCTATTTAACTTGCTTAGGTTAAATTTTGAATTCCAGGATTCTAATTCACGGGTTTTCATTTCAAATCCTTCTGAAATCACATAAATACATACATATATTTATAACTATCTCAAATTCAAAACATTTGAATTTTTAAATCAACTTGTTTTCTTTCAAACAAATTTCCATCAAAACTTTTCTAAGGTAGCAATTCATCACTTAGAACTCGAAAATGAACACTGATGATGCTGCAGTCATCATCAGAATTATTTCCTAGCCACTAAAGTGAATTCAGTGCTTTATTACTTTCAAAATCCATCTCAAGGTGATTTTTATTCAGAATCCTTCAAACACAAAGCTATATTATTTTAATATACTTCGAAAATATTTTTCCAAACACCCAGGATTTAAATTTCAAACTCTGATTTAAATCTAATCCCAGTTCATCTCATTTGTATATTTCATTCATATACAAGTTATATTTGGTTATAGATAACCATTTAAATTTTATAATCTCATTTGATTATAAAAATAACAAATCAACACATCCATGTATTATAATAATTTCACAAAATTATTACTTCTATATCAATAAAATAGAATTTTGGTTAAAATTATTTCATTTACCCACTTAAAACAATATTGTGTTAATTTCTCTGTTCAAGTGTTTTGAAATTCCTATCGACTTCGTGGTGTCCCACGGTTCGAATAGAATTCATAACCCACTTAATAGACAAGCCAACATAATATAAAACAATATTTATATTCATTAACAAATACGTTCTCTCGTATATGTACACTCAACTCATTCTAGGGTACTACTGACCCTATCTCTAATAAGCAAAATACTACCAAATCCTAGTTATTCGTTGAACCTAAGCTCTAATACCAACTGTAATGGCCCGTAAATCCACACTATCTGAGTTGACTACATACATCACACGTCCAACCCAAATATACAGAAATACGAATCATTTTTTTAGAAGAAAAAGGTAGAAGAACAGAAATAACAACACAGAATCTCACATCGCAGCGGAACAAAATATAATATATCATAACTTTTAAAATACAAAATTTTAACAGTATAACAAATCATTATCAGAGTATCACTATCAGAGTACAACTTACAACATAGCGGAAATAACAATAACTAGATAACGCTGAAGCCTCCTGCTCTAAGCCCCCTTAGATAAATCTGTAAAATCCTAAACTACTTGACTGCCCGTACAAATTTAGGCACCCAAGAGTTTAGGTAAAACAAAACAAAATAAACTTTGGGTCAGTCATGGGACTGGTATGAGTAAACCATTCAAAACAGTTGAGAAAATAAACGATATCTTATAAGACCACGCCATATAACACGGAACGGGTTTTTCCCTTATGAGAATCCAAAACACTTGATTTAACTTTAAAAATCCTTTTGGAAGAAATGATAATCCTTATATCAAAACTCTTTTGATATTGTAATAGTGTCTAAATCAAATAAATAGAAATCTAGTGGAACGCTTTCATCTCACGCTCCACATATATATAATATATAATCAAAAACCACGAGCACTTATTGGATAATGCATTTCCAACTATTACAAGGTATGGAACCACCTTCTGATAGTGTATCTCTAGAGGAGAATATGATGGGTTCAACAAGAACATCTTGTAACCCGGCCACACATGACCGACCACTCATTTCGCTTGAGTGTATCGAATGTACATCAACAACGGTTGGGATCAACAATCGTTTTCCCGAATGGGACAGGACCAAATAGAATAAGGAATTAAATGAATCTCTAGATAGGTGATAATACATGGGAGCTACCCACATAGCCATGTTGTTTGCCTGATTTTTGTCATTTCCCAGTTGTTGAGGCCTGAGGCTATGATTACTTACCATTCATTGATAGCACAATCACCTTGAATGCCACATTGTCAGATCCGTTAATCATTAATTGATTTGCACAAATATATTCTGGATATTATGCTATGAGAATAAATTCTTCGCCACCATATATATTTGTACAGAACAACATATGTGATCATTGGAAATGCTCTGTCAGACACTCATCCATACACGTTTGTTCTGGGACTGAACGAAACCAAAGGCATGATTTCTATTAATAGAAAAAGCCCTTGCACTTTACTCCATCTTTGATTATCTTCATATAATCTGATTTGCAACGTTACTGCCAATACGGAGTGGTTCTCGGATAATAATCCAACCGGTCTCTCCATATTGACAACGATATTGGCAAATACTTCAATAGTTGGTTATTTAACTATCGAAGAAAAATAAACAAACATTCCAACCATTAAACAAATCACTGGATCCTTAATTAATATTCCATTAATTAAAACAATTCTCCATTTCCTTATCCATATTCCTTAACACGATATTTTCGATAATCATCTTGGCCTCTTATGTTATTTGGAAAACATTTCCATATTTCGCCTTCTTTTATTTTCTATATTTAGAAAATATCTTCTATTAATAATTGGAAAATATTCCAATTACTTATCTCTTTCACGGCCATTCATATTAGACTTAGGAAATATTTATTATTATATTTCCAAAATTCCACTTATTTGGGTTAAAACGAATGTTATGTAAAACATAGTCACAACAACCCAAAATACTGCATTTGACTAAATCTCTGTAAACATTTCTCTTTGAGACTGAATATTGCTATTTATCAGCTAATAATGAAATCAATCAAGTTGGGGTATAATTACCTCTCAGACTATAACAACCCGGAAAATACGAGCCAATTAAAATTTTTAAATTGGTTATTTTAAAGAAATTAGAGCAATTGAAATAGAATATTTCAATAAAATAAAGAGCTAGAAATGGTGCGCCAGTTTGAAAATTTGAATTCAAACTTTGACTGACTGCACCGAGTGCAAAATGAAACGGATTTTAGTGAAACAAAAAATATTTAAATCTGTTTACGATTATCTTTCTAACGAATCTGAAAAATCGAAGTTTCATAGCGGGAATCAAAAGTTATGGCCAAATGAATTTTAAGAAAGGTCGCTATAGAGAATATATAGCCCTTGAAAATAGACATTTTGCAAATGACCCCGGAATTCGACGAAACCACTTTTGTTGGATCCGAGATGTCAAATTATTGCTAAGTTTCGAATTCCATAATTTTTGAAGTTAATATGTGAGCGTGGCAAAGGAAAATGTGTTTGGTCAATTTCTGTTAAATTGGGTCGACCAGAAAATGGCCATTCTTCAAACGGTCTCAGAATTCAACGAAACTAGTTTTGTTGGGACCGTATCGTCAAAACATAGCTAGATTTATTTTTCTGGAATTTTTGAGATTAGTATGTAGCCCTAGCAAATTGAAATGTACGTTGAATTCAAATATTGAATGTTTTATACTTTAATTTGAAGTATAACTGACTGTAGCAGTCGAATGGGCCTACGAAACATATCCCATTGTGTTTGGAATTGGGGTATTTAGCTGGGGGCGACAGTCATTGGGTTTGGATTGGAGTTCGTATGGAGAAACACTATTTTAAAAATTACATAAAGCACGGGCCAATCATATTTTTCCATCATAATTTAATTTTATAAAAAATCTCAACCCCCCTCCCCCGTTACTCGTGCTCGACGGCGGAAGGAGCTCCCCCGTTCCCGACCATTTTCCGGCGAAAACGCTCACCCTTTCACCTCGATCCAGTTCAATTTTTTGAAGCCCTCTTCCTCCTCTTAAAATCCATACCTGTGGCACCCCTCCTCGTCTCGTATTTTGTGAGAACGACCTCCCCAAACTTTCAGCCTTTCCTCCGCCGCCACCATCGCCAGAGGCAATCGAGCCTGACCATGACCCCACCCCTAGGCGCGCCTCTCAGAGTGCTACGACGTGGTACCCTTCGATTCCAGTGAAGTACTACGGATTGAGTAAGAAATTAAAACCTAGTTTGGAAGCTATAAGGCAGGAAACGGCCTTTATTACTTTGAACTGATTATAACACTTCTAAGTGTTGCAAATCTTTTTTTTCAAATAAAAAATATATCTTTTTGCTATGTTGACGAAATTCGATGAAACAGGAGACATTGGGACCGTGTCGACGCTCTCTACATTCTAGAAGTGTCCGTGGATTTTTCTGAGCTCGCTACGATCTTTAGCAAAGCAATAAATCAAAGTGAGATTTCTAAACTTGAATGTGAATGGAAATGCGTTGTGTAAGTTATATAAGCGAAGTTTAAATTGTATACACGTTGTATACCTCATGTACATGTGTTGTATAAGTTATGTGAGCGATGTATAAATTATACATGCATTGTATATATCATATATGTGTTGAAATGGAAGTGAAACATCCTTATATACACACACCCCCCCCCCTCGTCCACAAACCATGGACGATAATTATTGATTGTGAATTGGTGTGAAAATTTGGTGAATAATGCGAATGGTTTGTAGAATTGTTTGTGGTTGATATTGTTTGATTGTGGTTGAAATATACCCATTTGTAGTTGAAAAATACCCGGTTATGGTTGAAACAAAATTAGAATAGGTTGTGGAAAATAAAAACATACTTGCCTGCGTGCGAACTTGATGTATAAAATCCCCATTGTCAAAAACCGCGAGGTTTTAAGGTAAAGCGAGGAGCCATACTCGGGACGGTGTCGGTTTTAAATACTCTGCCGTTATGCTACCGAAATTTCCAATAATATTCATGTGTTAGAATTATTTCATGTGTTGAAACTCTTTTTATGTGTTGAAACCATATTCATATGTTGAATAGAAATTCATGTGTTGAATCGAAATTCATGTGACGAATAAAATTCTTTGAAAGCTAAAAATAACATTTTATCACATATATAGAATATATAAAATATTCATGTTTTAAATAAATTGTTTTAACACTAAAAATCACATTTTTATTATATATATAAACTATAGAAAACATTCAAGTGTTGAATAAAGGACTAGAACGATAAAAATCATATTTTTATCGTATGTGTGAAGTCGAAAACATTCATGTGTTGAATATATGGAGTGAACAATAAAATCTACATTTTATTGTGAATATGAAGTGCTAAAAATGTTCATGTGTTGAATAAATATTTTTGATAATAAAAATATCATTTTTATCATGTATATGACTCGCTAAAAATACACAAGTGTTGAAATAAATATTTGTTTGCTATGAATATTATTTTTAACATGTATGTGAACTAAATAAAATAATCATTTGTTGAAATATATTTTTGTTCGCTAGAAATATAATTTTTAGCTTAGTTTCGCACATATATATATACATGTGTTGAACAGGAAAATGGATTAGCTATTGAGTAAAGAATTTATTTGCGTGCCCGACAAATAGGTAAACCTAAATGAGTTGGATGTACAATTTTATTATTATGTCAACTCCTGTGAATGCCATTGGATGCGGAGTGCTGGTTGTTCTGTGTGTAATAATAAACGTCGCCATAGGATAGTAACAATTAATTTTGAACTACACTACATGGCATACTTCTTGAAGATAGGCATACTTCGTCATATACCACATAAGCATTTGGAGCTTGTGTGACGAGGTTGAAGATTTACCATACGAGCGAGAGGCTTGTATGGCGATGACTATATATTACAGGTTGAACTGATGACTGATATGGACTATGTAAAATGTACCAGTAAATTTCCAGATTAATAAAAAACCCACACGGGTCTGGAGATGACAATAAACACGTCTCTCTAGTCATTAAGGCACAAAACCATTTATAGGGTGACGAGAATTTATTCTCTGGAGTTATGATCTATACACACTTCCCTGTGGACACCAGAATATATCACTATAAATATGTGCCTGCTTATTAGGATTTATTGGGTACCTAATACGACCCAATAAATTTCCAAATTCCATCCCGTACAAAGGAGGTTATGGCGAAATTTTCTGAAATTTAAAGGCGTTAGTGAAATATTTGAAGTGAAAACGATATTGAAATCATCGAATAAATTATATTTATATATATATATAAATTAAATAAAACGAATCGATCCCTTGTAGTTCGCGTTTTGAAATCGTAACTTTAAACGATTATACCGAAAGATCCGACCATCGGATTTTGACAAAACTAGAACCATTGGGTTTGCTTTGGAAATATCTTTCCAACAATATAAACTTTGTTGAGATCCAACGGTTAGATTTTCCGATATGTGTAAAAAAAAAATTGGAGAAAAACAGCGCCAGTGCCTCGGCACGACCTGAAACGTCGTTTAATTAAATAGGGCCATTTTTAAATAAATAAAAATGGCGATATATCGTTATAAAATATTATAGACGATATGTAATGGAAATAAACTGATTATACTTAGTTTGATTGTCACTTGATGGTTGAATGTGTTTGACATGAAAATTATACTAAAGAACTGAAATGTGAATGTCGAAAAATTTAACCATGGGAAGAATTGATTTGTAATCTAAATATACGTGAATTATTTGAAAAGGCCGAGTTAATTCTCATTTCAAATAATTGATCGACGATTGGAAGTCGAAGAGATGAAGATGGTTCAAGACCGAAAATCTTCACATCGAATGGATGGACGCTATTGATGCTCATGATTGGAGTAGCTACCTTGAAAGAGCAGAAGTGGTAGCCGTCCGGACGTATTTGTTGATTGTACAGATATGCGAGGAATATGGTGCCTCCGGTTTCGTTCAAACCCAGAACGAACTTGTAAATGGACTGTGTGTCTGACATTGGATTTTGTTTTGTGCTGATTGATCTCTATTAAATATGTATCTGTTTAGCGGCGGAGAAATTATTCTCTTGCTTAACGCCCTTCTCTGAGACGTACGAGCTCAGAGGTTATATCGATATAAGTCAATCGCATGGAGTGAATTGCCTGTGTGGCACGTCTAAGTGGCAGATGATCAAGGGTTCTGTTGAAAAGCAAAGTCTTGTGGTTGATGATCTAAGCATGGCCTACGTGGCGTAGCTTGGTGTATGGCGTGGATTCGCGAGCCTCACACCTCGGTATAAGTCAAAAACGGGATAGTGACTGTAGGGAGAGCATGACGTTTCTTTCTAGCTATGGGTGATGTCATTGACATACCAGCCCTGACATTTATATATTATTTTACCTGTGTGGTTGTTGGAATGCGAGGCGCCTCGAATATAGGTCCTATAGGATCGATAAACGTGTGTTCAGGAATAACTAATCCTCAAAAGTAAGAGAGGACCGACCTTGAAGATCCAAGGATCGTTGTGTGTGGTCCTGAGACATTTGCTAGAGTGTCTCGAATCGGGGAGGAGCTTGCCCCTTGCCTCGACTCATGATGGAATCCAATTTCCAATACGAAATTACGGATTTGATTGTACTACTAGTATAGCGACATGATATATGGTACCCAAGCCGTCTATGATTGATATTTATGATGGAAGTTGCTTTTGAAACATATATGCACTAGTAATAATATCAAACACTTTTGTTTTCTACGTATTAAGCATTTCTTGGCCATTATAAGGTAAAACTCTATCCTCCGGGTTGCATTGCATTGTGTGATGGGACCTGAGTCTTATAATGGCTTCATTTTTATAAAAGCATTGCGATGATTTAATAATTTACTTTATTTTATGCACTGGCAATCACTGGAGTAAACCCGTTCCGCGAAAGTGGCGTGGTCCTATGATTTGCCTTATTTTTGTTGTTTAATTAGTTAAGTAGATTTCTCATACCAGTTCCATGACTGACTTGTAGTTTGTTTCACCTTGCAAACTCGGGTGCCCTTATTTTCACATGGGCAGCCTAGTGACAGGTAGCATGACATATTTTGGCTTTGGCACTTCAGCAGGGAGTGCATCTTTTGGCTCATATGGCGAGGCTTGACTTCTCAGCATTTTAGCTATTGATATTCCGCTATTATTATCTATGTATATGATTCCGCTTCTGGTGATGTAGACTGATATTTCCTTTGTGTACTCTCATATGTATATGTACCGCTTATGGCGATGTAGACTGATCATGTACTTTTATGCACTAAGTTGTATCCTACACTGTGCTCTCTGATGTTGTGACATATTATGATTCCGCTGCCATATTTATGTAAATCATTTTATTTGCTGCTTTTGGTATTATCTGTACTTTGTTAATGATGATTAATGTGTTATATTCCAATGATTATCCTTTACACCATCGTACGAGTTTTTTGGATCGTCACACAGACCTTGACTGAAAATATTATTAACTTCAAAACAGACAAGACCGCTAACTCGAATAATCAATACCACAAAACCAATTATTCATTTTTAAAACATGTATATGTTCCCTTTCTATTACCAGATTATCGATTTCCTTTTTGTTTATAATACTCTATTTTTAAGTTCGTTTCCTTATCAAATTATATATATATTGATATATAGATTTCTAGTTATCAAATTTTCTTAAAAATATTCTATCTCCTTAACTTTCCGGAAAAATTCGCCATAACCTCCTTTGTATGGGGTTACCGGAAAAATTCAAACCCTGCCACATAGGCCCTCTCCAATCAAAAAGAAAAGAAACAACCAAGCGGCTTGCCGATACGGCGCAGAAAATCTCATATTCAATTTAAATACATACCTTTTTGTCGAGCATTCTATTTATATCTCTTATAACACTTCATTCCAAACCTGTCTCATGTATATCCATACATTTCTAATTTCATTTCAACTTAATACACTTGTTTTAACTCAAATCGTTAATAAATTCGTTAATCGACTCTTTTGCCTATTTCACTTTCATATTTGAATATAACATGCTAAAAAATATTTCAACTTACTTATAAACTAATTTAATTCTAATTTCAATTCAAGTTTCATATTCGATTTCGAATATACATTACAAATCCAATTCACTTTTCAAAGTCTTATTTCGATTCAAACCTTGATTAACTAATTTCTCTTCTACTTAGTTAATTCTATTCAATAATCAAAAATATGATTATTGTTTCAAAAATCATTTCATTTCTTCACTTGAGTTCACATTTATTTTATAACTCAAGTCTAGATTTTTCTAATGGAAATTCGTATTTTATTTACTTAAAATCCTTTTATTTATTTAAATAAACTGTTATGGTTTTATATGATTATGGCGCCGCACTTCTAGAAATTTGATTTTGACATATCTCAAAATATTTAAAGTGAAATCTAGATTTTTCTCTTCCATTAGAAAACTATTATTCAATCGGTCCCGACGATTCTTGTTTCAAGGAATTCCGATTTTAATTGAGTTCTATATATACTCAATTGAAGTTCGCAGCGCCAATTTATGAACTACCACGCCGCGGCGAGTTTATTTTTTTTTTTTAATATATATACGTTTTAACTTCATTTATATATAAACTCTAACTTCATTCTAATATATTTCAATACATATTAAACCATTTTCTCAATTTCAACTTATATTTCTGATTTTCCTTAGTTGTCGATTATTTCACTACTCAGTTATAATTTCATTTATAACTCCATCCTTTATGCTACCTTCCAATTCCTTTTTAAATTATATAAAGTTCGATATAATCGAATTCTAATTATAAATCCTTAGATTTATCTCACTTCATTTTATATTCCGAATTCCGGTATAAAATTAAATGTTATATTCCAAATCGCTTCCCTATTCACTTTTAAATTTATATTCGAATTTAAACCGCTAAATTATCTAATGATAATTTATTTCACTTAATATATAAACATTATTTATAAATTTGACTTGTTCAATAACTATCTTAAACCAAGTTTTCATTTCAAAACCTATTTGAAACTTAATCCCTTTTATATTCCGAATTCCGGAATAAAATCTATCGTTCCCTTTTCAAAACGTTTTCCAATCCCTTTTTAAATTCATACTAGAATTTAAAATGCCAATTATATCTAATGATGATTAACTCACCTTATTTATAAACATCGTTTATATTACCTGATATATATTTAAATAAGTCTCATTTTAAATCCATTTTGAAATTATAGTTTCTACTTTGGAAAAATAAAATTCCCTTTTATAAATTCACACATGTATTTACATTTTCCCAATTATCCAATGATAATTCATTTCTCTTCATTTGTAAATTCACTTCAGTTCCCTGATTATCTTATGAAAATCATTCCATTTTATTTATAAACACCGCTTATAAATTTACTTTAATTCCCGGATTATTTTATAAACATCGTTTATAAATTTACTTCAATTCCCTAATTATTTTATAAACATCGTTTATAAATTTACTTCAATTCCCTGATAATTTTATAAACATCATTTATTAATTTAGTACTTGTTTTATTTATTCAAAACAAGTTAATATCTTTATATTCCATTTGAAATTCAAATTCTATTTTAGAAAAATAGATTTTCCATTTAAAATCTAAAAATGTCCTTTCTTGATATTTTTATAATCAACATTTAGCCCAGTGATATTTAAATCAATCAAAAACACACAATTCGCAACCGCAGGTTTTCTAACACATCATATATGATAATATATATGAAAACAAACAATAATAAAATTTGAGGAATCCAGTTGGATTACTCCAACCTATTTTTCCTGCATCCACAGATGTTAGCCAACATAAATAATACCCATCCTGCTTCGAGGCAGGATATCGCGGCATAAAAGGTCATCCACTATCATAGCGTGGGGCGTATAGTGTCATCCGCTAATGATACTGCGGGAATCCGCTAATGGTACTGCAGGAATCCAACCACCAATATATATATAATAACCACAAACATCAATCCTAAATAACTAATATATATTTAATAGCCATAATAATATTTAAATGCAACCAAACAACCAATAGATATTTTTAACGATAAAAATAAATTTTAATATAAATTCCGAGTGAGAGTTACTCACCTGATATTTTTCTGATCTATTCTGATTTCCATTTTTATTCCTGATCAGGTATCCTGCAGTTATGGATTGAACACCTGATCCGTTCGATAAGAGCTTGTATAAATTTAACAATTTATATTTATTATTTAAGCTATCGAACTATATAAGTAAAATTAAAATTTTAATTACTAAACTTAAAATAATTACCTTAATTATTTTATCATCTTTTTCTACATTGACTCCTAGACGAGCACAGTGAAATGCCTTTTTATCTTCCTAATGCCTACTGCCCCCGTTGACATAAATTTGAAATGAGATCCCCTTAACCCCTCTCTTTTCCATTCAAATTGCCTTGCTTCAGTAACAAACCCAAAACGGTCACGACTTTCATTGTTACTCCTTCTTCTACTTCACCAAAACCACACAAAGCAACCTGGACCCTGAACCCACTGTTGCACGTAGTTTACTAGTATCAAAATCCATCATAACCCCTTGAAAACGCATGCCACTCCTTCCCAGAAAACCAACATCGACCATTCTTCATCTCAGCATCAAGTTTCACGCACCATCACAAAATAAACTCCTCAGATTATCCAACTGTCGAACCCCTCCAGTCCACAAGAACTCCAGCGCCTTCAGCCTTCCCCGATGATCACCCCGTCCTTATGATCGACTTTGCAAATCAGACGCGACTTGATAGGGTATGACTACTATGGTGACCGGATCTGTTCCCTCCCTAAACATCTAAACACCCTCATGATAGTTAGAAACTAGAAATACCCCAAATTTTGCATCGCGAGTTCAAATTACAAGCATCGCGACTTCTAGCTCCTGAACATCAGCTCGAATCGAACTTCAAAACTCCCTCCGTGATTGCCAGACTCCATCGCGACTCTCCCCGGTGTCAAGCTCCAGAGTTTGGTGATTTCGAATGGCGATAACTGATTATAACTCGATCCCTTTCAATGGATTCCATATGGAACGAACATATGGTATTGTGTTGGCTTTGATTTTTAACTTGAGGGAATCAGCCTTTCTTGTTTTGCTGAGATTTGGGAAAAATGGTATTTGTTGGAAACAGAACTAGGATAAAATATGGTTTTTATTTTCCTTTAGAAATGAAGGCCTTTGATTTCCATTTTTGCTTTTGAGGAGTGAACCATTTTAGTTTAGTTTTCAGAAGAAACAAATGGGTAGAGTAATACGCGATTTTATAATAGAAGAACAAAGATGGAATAGAAGGAGGGGAAGTGAACGCATTAGTTATAAACATGGGTACTTCAACACGAAAGAATTAAAGGTGGGTGTTTACTAGGTAGGTTTTATCTGATACGGTGTTTATTCAATTTTAAACTACCCCGTGACCCCGAACTCCTTTCTAAACCCAACAACTGACATTTTTAGGGTTATTCCTATATTCTAGACCCATTGGAACAGGTTCCGATGTCTCATTTGATTGTCTTGAGAAGATATTAATTTAAACCAATATAAATTAATTTCAAAACAATTAATTCTTCGATAATAAATTAATATTATTATTCCAAAATAAACAGAATTTTGTATTGATTATCTGAACTGTTTTCCATTCAGTTTTAAATCTCGAATTGAATTATTTCAGATTATCGTATTATGATAATTCAATATTCTTGAAATTAAAGCGTATTCGATTATTAAATCGACAACTTAATATAAAAATTTGTTTATATTATCAACTCAATATTTAAAATGATATTAAATATTTAAAATAAATCGACCAGAAATCTGGGTCATTATAGTTAGAGTTCTTGGCTTCATATGTTTTTAATTTTGCCTACACACCCGGGAAGGGAAATGCGGTTGCTGATGCATTGAGTAGGAAACATGCTAGTTTGGGTGCTATGTTTCTTGAATAGAAGCAACTGTAGTATATCGCGGGATATGATTTCAGACCTAAATGTGAATTATATCCAGAGATGTTAGCAATTTTGCCGATCAGACCTACATTGATTGAGCGGAATGGTTATAGTCAGAGGGACGATCCTAACCTATTGGAAATCATCTCCAAAGTTGAGATGGGTGTCAACCGTGAGGAAATGAATAAGTATGGATTTGATCGAGAAGGATGGCTTCGAAAGAATGGGAGATTAGTTGTACCCAATGTTAATGGATTGAGAGATGAGGTGCTTCGAGAAGGTCATCACTCGAAACTGACTATACACTCATGTGGTAATAAAATGTATTCAGACATGAAGCAGACCTACTATTGGAAAGATATGAAGAGAGACATTGGGAAGTTTATATCCGAGTGCATGAACTACCAGCTAGTTAAAGACGAGCAAAAGAAGCCTAGTGGTTTGTTACAACCATTGGAAATTCCCGAATGGAAATGGGAACAAATCTCAATGGATTTTATTGATGGTTTACCAAGGACTAGATCGTGTCATGATAGTATTTGGGTGATTGTGGATCGATTGACCAAAAGTGTAAGATTTATAACGGTCAAGTCGAATAGGACGGTAGCTAAGTTAGCGGAACTGTATATGAAGTGGGTGGTGAGATTTCATGGAGTACCAAAAGGAATTGTGAGTGACCGAGATCCATTATTTACTAGTGGGTTTTGTAAGAGGTTACAAGAGGCCTTAGGATCAGAATTACATCTCAGTACCGTGTACCATCCTCAAACCAATGGTAAAACAGTGAGAGTGAATCGTGTATTAGAGGATCTCTTAAGGGCTTGTATATTGGACTTTGGAGGATCATGGGATGACTATTTACATCAAGTTGAATTCACATATAATAATAGTTATTAGCCCAGTATTAGTATGGCTCCATTTGAAGCTTTGTACGGAAGACCGTGCAACTCACTATCATGTTAGTTGGAAACTGGTGAGAAATTTGTGCTTGGGCCAGATGTAATAAGGGAAACTTCAGATAAGGTAGGGTTATTCAACAGCGAATGAATGTTGCTCAAGATAGGCAGAAGAGTTATGCTGATTAAAGACGAAGAGATTTGAAATTCTTCGTTGGTGACTTGGTATTCGTCAAGATTTCTCCCTTAAAGAGTGTGATTCGATTTGGTAGGAGAGGTAAGTTGGCACCAAGGTTTGTTGGTCCATTTCCAGTTCTCGAACAATCTAGGAATTTAGCACATAAAGTTGGATTACCTGAAAAGATGGCGGGAGTGCAAAATGTATTTCAAGTTTCTCAGTTAAGGAAGTCCATGCACGATTCTGATACGACTATCTCACCAAATCAGTTGGATGATATCAAGTAGAACCCGAGGCAGCTGGAAACCGTAGACTAATTCGTATTGTCGGACACGATACAAAGCAACTGCGAAGAAAGATAGTGAAACAGGTTATGGTCCAGTGGGGTGATAATGAGAATGGCTGCACTTGGGAAACAGAGGAGAACATGAGGAAGTCGTATCCAGAGCTTTTTACCTAATAAGATTTTATTCGCGATATAGTAATTCCCTTATTAGTAAGCCGCATGCTAGGACTGGCTTGTTGTGTTTTTCATGTATGTTTGATTGTTTGTAAATGGATGATAGGCATGTGGGACACCATTGTTCATATTTCTTAGTAAAGGAATTTCGAGGGCGAAATTTCTTAAGAGGGGGAGAGTGTAACGACCCGCAATCTACGTATTGAAGGATCGTAGAATATTTATTTTATTTTCATACGAAGTTGTATGGTCATGTTACTTTGGGAAATAACTATTGGGGTTATTTCCCATGTTCACGATTTATGCCCAATTTTAAATGAGCGTTTTACCCCTGGCAAATCTTGTTTCGCCTATAACTTTTGATTGGTAAGGATTTTTGACCTGAAACCACTTCCATTGGATTTGGATGATGGTTTACCTTTTCGTAGAGTAGTCACCTTAATCAAACGGACTTACTGTTTGGGAGATATGGCTAAAATAAAGTTTGGAAGATGAAAAACAACATAATTGGACTTAACGGGGTGATTAGCAGCTAAGCTCATAACTCAATTCGGGATTAGCGTTATGGGAGGGCTGAAAGGGTTTGGAAAAATATTCCCTTTCATTTTCTTAGCTGCCACAAACATTCCTTGAACCCTAGCAATGACCCCCATCTTCCAAATCTCACTATAATCGCTTCCTAATCGCTTTTTAACCACTAATTAACCAAAACTACACCAAATCAAGTCAAATTAGCACCAAATCAGAGTTGGGGCTGCAGCAATACATAGAGATCTGTGCCATAACAATAAAGTTTCAGATCAAAGATTTCATTTGTGGCTAAGGTGAGTAACTTGCACTTTTATACGTTAATTACGACTAATTAGGAGTGATTAATGATAATTAGCGAAATTATGACTTAGAAAAATATGGAAAAATATGTAGAAATTCTAAAATATTATTTTATGTCACCGGTGATAATTTGGGTAAATTTGGTTTAAGTTTGCTAATCCTATAATTAAAACATGGTTAAGGGGATTAAGGGGAAAATCATGCTTTTAGGGTATGTTTGATCTAAAATATTTCATGTGGTTGATGTTTTAATGTTTTTGATTGATTCTATATGTTTCTACTGCTGTATGGAATTTTTTGTGATGTCATAGGAAGGTTAGAATGGTTGAAAACGTCGTCATTTGGCGAAATTAGCTCGCATGGAAAACTGCAGAAATTCGGTTCGTGAAGGGGGTAAGGGTCACGAACCGCCACCAGGAGAGGCTTACGAACCGCCACCAAGAGAGGCTCACGAACCGCCACTAAGAGAGGGTCTTGAACAGCCATCAGGAAAGGGTCATGAACTGACCAGAAGGAGCGCCGTGAAGCAGAAGGGGGTGACCAGGGGATCACGACCCAGTGGGGGGGAGGGGTGACCGGGAAGGCGACCTGTCCTCGACGACGACCATGACCCAAACCGAGATGATGACTCCATACCGAATCGGAATTGAACTTTGACTAAGCGACGACGATTGTGGATTCTTCTAAAGACCATTTCCAGTCCGACCAGAACCCAAGATGCAAAGGAAGTCCAAGTAAGAAGTTATTACTCAGGATCCAGATGGGAACCAATGAGTTAACTTCTAAAATTGGACTTTGCTGCGAGACGTGTTCAAAGGGGTTATAGATATCTATAATTTTGGTTCACCATTGAAGAGAAGGGGCATGTAGATGAACTAGAGCCAAGAAAGTGTGGACTGGTTGGCCCTTAATCTAGAGCTAGGGATGTGTGGACTGGGTAGGGTAATTGACTATAAATCAAGGAAGTATGGTCATAGCAATAGTTGTACGGAGTTGCCGTCATGGCCCCAATGGATTTGGTGATCAAAGCGGTGGATATCGTATGCTTTATGCACTGAGTGAGTGATGTGAGGATGATTTCTATGTTTGATGTTTGTTATCACCATGACATGCACACTCCATTTTACACTTTATGTTAGTGTAACCTTAAAGTATTGTACATCTTGTTGTGCTAACTCTTTGGTTGCAGGTCCAGGTTTAGGTATGAATATTTATACCTGTTATTATTTTACTTTGCTATTATTGCTCATACCAGACTTTTGTCTGGCCTAGAGTTTTATGCCTTTTCTTATTACTCTGGGTCCCCTTAAACAAGCAGGCTGGAGATATGTTAGGTGGTTATGCACGAGTAGCTGTCCGGAGACGAGTAGGAGGCTTCCACCTACTATATGCATATATTCTCCATGTGTTGTTGTTGGTCACTACCTTGGGCATTAGTAGTGTACCTTTCCTATTTCGCTTAAGAGATAGTATTTTGAAGTTGTAATGAAGGTTTGGATCATAAGCTGTATTTTGGATTCCGCTACTCTGATGGACAAGGTTTAGTTTTTCAGTTTATGCATTGTCTCCCCTGTTTTATGTCAAGTTATGTTATTATTATATTTTATTCCATGCGCTGTGAGATATACTACAGGTTCTTTGGTGATTAATAGTTTTAAACCCTTTTCCTTTGACGACCGTCTCGTGCTAGTTGGGCATTAGCACAACGCATTTCAAGGCAATGTCGATTGGTCCGGGGCGGGCCGTCACATCTACTATGATCTGATGACAAACAAAGTGCTTCTCCTAATATCCTTGGACATGATTGAGGAAAAGAGAGATGAAGCGGACTTGCGTGGCTCGAGGCGCTGACATCGGGTTGCTCGATACTACAACAGAAAGGTTTGACCTCGGACCTTCGACCCTGGAAACTTGGTTCTGAAACGCATCTTCCTGGCCCCCGTCTTCCTGGGCCCGAAATGGGAAGGACCCTACGTTATCCAGCAGAAGCTTGATAAAGGGGTTTTCAAGCTAGCGACCATTGAAGGAAATTATATCCCTAGATCATGGAATGCCCAGCATCTGCAGCACTACCTGAATTGAGATTGTATCGATTCTTTTGTTTTGTAAACAATGAAAAAGGCATGAATTGCCTAAAACAGCCTAGTTGATATAAACAAAATATAATAAAGTGGACGTAGGCTACGATTTTGCCAAACCACTATAAAAATATCGTGTGTTATTTACCTTTAATGCATTTACTTTTCCATGCTCTGTGACTGTATTGGTCTTTGATTTGATGTCGTGATGTGATTGGTTGGTGTCAGACTTATGGGTAAAATATGATTCACCCATTTATGAGGCTTTCCCACTCCCTCTTAGCCAAGCGGACTTAAATTTATGGCCGATCGAAATTTGACTGGCTAACTTCGAGCTTGATATTAACACCCGACACGGTGATTTTCACTTTGTGAACCCAAGTAAGTATACAATGCCCAAACATCACGCCTTCTCCATCCAACAATCCGACGGGAAGAGGGAGACTTGATTATGAAAAAAGGGGCACCTTTACCCTTGAATCGGGATCAAAGGTAGCACCTTGGCAAGTGCGATATGACTGTTTGCTGGAAAAGCTCCACACTCTAGAGTGAAGCGTGGAGTAAGGATTAAAATCAAGTTCGAAAATGACACACTAGCTGATAGAATCCCACTCATGAAAATAGAGTGTAGAAGGAAAGCCGAGACGAATGACATGACCATTCACCTGATCAACTCAAATCCTCTTGATACGAGGGTGAGTATAAAGGTAAGCGTGATTGGTGCACCACGATTAAAGACCGCTTTAATCACACTCTAACCTGAGCATATGAAAGGAGAGTATAAAGGCACCGAGACCAAGTGCCAAAGGAAATGGGTTCCTACCCCACTGAAGGATTGGGGGCAAGATTGAAAGTTGAGCTAGTACTCTCCACAGAAGAATTAGGGGCAATAGAAAATCGCTTCTATTCAATCCCGAACAAGCCCTGGACAGGCACTTTATCCAAGATTGATTGGGGGCATACACATATCACACCCTTACGATAATTGCAATGTGACATGTGGTTTATTACTTAGTTTAGTAATGATTCCTTGATTGCCGAAATTTTGATTTTTGATTTGCAAAGATGTTGAATGGGAGTCCTAGTTTGATATGTGACACGATTTATTGTTTATTACGTAACATAGTGATGTTTTGATTATAGTTAGATTTGATTGAAATGGATAATAAACCTGCAAACATATGATATTGCAGGGAAACTACTTTATTAACAACGTGCATATTTACATAGACAACTGGTCAAAAATGCGAGGGACGCACTCGCAACAATCACAGCAGGCCAATGGAAAAAAAAAGAAATTAAGACAACCCTCTACTTATGCTTGCGGGATGGCTTGGATTTCTTGGCTTCCTTGAGTTTCTGCTTCTCCTCTTTTTCAGCATCAGTGAGAATTCGTATTTTTTTTTCCTTTTCTTATCAAAGGGAGGATCTATCAGATCAAAGACGAAGATGGAAGCCAATTCTCTGGTAATTGATCAAGACAAAATCTTGATGGTAGTTTTACCGCCAGGAGGAACTACTTGGAGAGGATCAACTGAGGTATGCTCTTCTTCTTTTTTAGCCTTTAAGAGTTCTTTAGTTTTTGATTTCATTCGAGCAAGGGTCATGTTTTCTGTCTCATCGGAATCTACGGTGACTGTGGCATCTTCTTCTTCGTCCCCGTACCTTCCATATCCTTCAAAGTGTCAATGATTTCCTCGCCTTTAAGAGCTTCACCGCCAGAGAGCACTATGGCCTTTTCGGTAGTTTCTTCCTATTTCTCTTTAGTCTCCTCAGCAGGATTGGTACCTATAGAACGCAAAGCAACAATTAAACTCTGGGAAAACATAGCTCTTTCAATTGTCTGCTCTGCAGTACGATGATGTGCTACGATAGCTTTGACAACTTGCATTGAAAAGGTAGAGATACCTTCAGTGGACTTATCTCCGGGAGTGGCAGAAGTAGCTGTTTCCACGATGGGAGATAAAAGAGGAGCCTTAGGGATTTATGATGTTCTGGATTGTATCCCTCAGTCTTTGTAGCTCCAGGCATAGAAAATGAGGAACTGGAACCTCCTTCGATGGTGTTCTTTCCCTTTGCTTGGCGCTTCTCCTCCTTAATTAATTTACGCCATTCAACAAAGCGGTCGGGATCTTCACCTCTCAAATACATCTTCATCAGCTCCTCTTCATTGTTGGTGTCATGCTTTAACAGCTTCTTCTCATCCTCAAAAATTTGATCTCATACGTCGACCAGAGTTGTAGGATGGTCTTGGATCCAGTATATGTCTCGGGTCCGAAGCACTTGAGCAAAGAAATATATCATGAGATCCTCATATTCATCTAGATCCTTTTGAGCCTCGGCGGGCTCTTCCTTGGATGTGGTAGCAGATTAGAGAGCAAGGTTGGCATTCCCCTCAGCTAAGACTGCCCTTGCTTCGGCCTCTACCAACTTGGCCTCTAGACTAGCATTTTTCCTTTCCAACTCAGTTTTCTCTCGTCTAAGGTGAGTGTAAAAAAACTTTAACACGGTGTTGTCTGACTTAACATTCTCAATTTGGTTTTTCAGGGTTGTGCGCTCTTGACTATGAGAATCAAGCTCGGTGTAAAAGCAATTTTGTAGCTCAACATATTGTTTCTTGTAATTCACAGCATCAAGCTGTGAGAGTGCAAGTTGAGCATGGGCATCCTCAAGTTCCTTTACTGCATTCTTTTTAGCCGAAAAGTCATATTCTGCCATTTGTTTCAAGTTTTCGACATCCGCTAGCAGATCCTTCATGATTTTGGAAATTTTCTAGGAGAACTTGCATGTTTCCTGGTATTGTTTATCCACAACGTCTATTTGAGCTTTGATTTCTGCTGCCCAATCTGAAGGTATCGGCTTAAGGGTCGGAACAAAGTACATGTTCCTGAAATGATAATCTGGAAATTGCTTCCTCAAAATCTTTAACTTGGTCTCATTCTCGGAATCAAGTATCACGGGACATGTTGTGGTAATGTTGATGTTTCGGCGTTTGGCGGGCATAATCGCCACACTACTTGTACCCTTCTCCTTGTCCAGATATTTTATCGTATCTTTGGGATTAGAATGTTTCTTCGATGGATTTTCTTGAGGGTGAGAGTCTCTCGGAGGAACTGGAGCTTTAGGTTGGTATTTATCTCCCCCATGTTGGATGCGATTGCCCTTATACTTCTCTGAATCCAAGCGGACTGGAGAGCGAGAGCACGAAGATCGATGGTGTTGAGACTGATAATGCCTCCTGTCATCTCTCCCAAGGCTTTCCCATTGATCATGTTCAGTATCAGAGTCTTACTGTTGAATGCTTGCATGAACGTCCCTGAGATCATATCTGCAGCGAGGCATTCCTCCTACAAATTAATTAGAAAACAATAATAAAACCAATAAGCGGTATATCACATAGGCATTGTGACATTCAATGTCGGTGTGGTGTGTGTCCTAAGTGACCTCCCCCCCTCCCCCCCGGACCAGAGCCCAGAGTTAGGCTTATCGATGTAGTCTTCCTGGCCTTCACAGGAGTGGCTTCCTCCTTGGATGTAGGGAATAAGGATCCCGTGCCAATATCCTTAGATTTATATATTTCGTCGGGATAAGGATGTTTTTCCAATCCTCCAAATATTGGATCCTCTAGATAGGAATCAAGGGCAGAGGACTTGGTCGGAGAAGGTGTTTTAGGGGAGGGCTGGCTTGCAGAGATAGAGGCATCCTCTGGGTCAATATCTCTAGGTCCCCCCAACTGGCATATTCAGAAGTTCGTCATTTTGGATGTGCATAGGGGAAGGACTTCTTAAAAGAGTAGCTAGATCTCTCTCTAGAGTTGCTTCATTATCTCCCAACTGCATACTTCCTTGGAACCTGAAAGTTCTTGGGCTTTAGAGCTCTCTCCCTTCTTAACTGAAGTTATAACTTGCCCCTCAGCTGAGGGCACAATGATGGTTTCCGTGGGTACATGAATAGGTGGAGCTGGGGGCACATGTGGATGAGCACGACCTCCGTGGCGCATGCTTCGGCTTACATCCAGGAGATGATGATGATGTAGAAGCTCATCAACAAGACATTTCCTGTCATTCAGAAAATTCGGGTTGACATTTAGAAGAAGGTTTAAACGGTCCAAGTATATTTGACCTTCCTCTTGCCCCAGATTCTTAAATGCAGATGAGTAGGATAAGTTAGCACACTCACTACAACAATTGATATGAAAGCATCAGAGTTTGAAGCTTACTTGACTGGAGCCATCGTCTAGCACATCCGGTTTACTGTTAGATGAAGAACCACTCAAGTTTTACATCACCCAAATTGCTATGCTCCTCATTAAGGATCTTCCTTTTGGGCACTGATTCGAAGCAGAGAAAAGAAGGTGTTTCTTTCGAGCAATGTTTGAAGTGGTAGTAGAAGTTTACATCTTTAAAAGTGGATTGCGTGCCTAGAATCTCCATGTATGCTACATATAAAGTGAATAGATAAGATTATGCCGTAGGTTTAAGCTGCATTAGAGCGATATGTAGTCGTCTTAGAAAGTTGAAAACGAATGGTGGGAATGGAGGGATCGCTCTACAAAGCACATTAATAAACTAATTTCCATGTACCCCTCCGGAGGATTGTGAGGTCTAACTGTACTACATGCAACTCTGACCTCCTCCCAGAGAATCCCATGCTTCAAACATATTCGCCTGAGCCTGGCTTCGTCAGCTGTTGAGGACACGAAGTCTCTAGGGGTATCTAGAATGGTTGTTGTTGGCCTACTTTGTAAGTCAGGCCACACAAAGCCTGCCTACAAGCAACAAAGGAGGATTATATCATATAAAAAATCTCAAGTCGAAGAGGAAAATCATGCTGAGAGAAATCGGTTTGGGTCGAAGAAGCAGAAGCCCGATCCCCTCACATGCACAAGAGAGTTAATTCTAACGAGCACATGTTGGTTTGGATAAGTCTGTTAACATCCGACCTCCTTAAATATGCAGTGTAATATGGCCTCACAATACCTCCAGACCGGGTCGGATCGGACATCCCCACTTTCAAACCGAACAACAATCACAAGACTGCGTTAGTTATACCATGTTCCTACAAATCCGGAGCGGTTACCACCCACTCATGCACGTACTCTATGTGTTGTCTTCATCATGATGCACTCATTTCCGAGATTTGTGGGATGGGACCCATATGGCATCCGACTCGCCTATGCTTCCTGCCTATAAATACACAACACACCATATGGAAGGATCTTTTGGCTCTCCATCTACTCAAACTCCATCAGCAACGATATCTCTTTGTTTATTTCAGATTGTTCTCTAAATTCTAGTGTATATTTAAATGAAATTGGAGAGATTATTGATTGTACTAGTGAGATTGAGTGGCTATTATCATTGTATTTGTAATCAATTCATCAATCAAAGAAGTATAAAGTGGACGTAGGCTCGTTAACGCCAAATCACTATAAATCATGTGTGTTGATTGCTCTTTCATTCATTTTTGAGTTATTATTCTCTAGAATTATCCGTCAATTGGGGGTTAGAACCACTTTTTGGTCTACCATTTTGGTGCTTTCACTGAGAAAGTTGAATTCTCTCAGTATTTAAGATTATCATTCTACTTTTTGGATTCTCATGTCCAAAGAAGTTAGTCTGCATTTCCACTATTTTTAAAGTTTCGTTGATCTCAAAAGTCTCAGATTTCATTTCTCCTAGAAAAGGAAAGGAACCATAAATTTCTCTGGAGAATGACGCAATTGAAGATTAACAAGCGATCGTAGTCACCAAGTCACGGGAGCCCGGTTCGGATCCTAACCGATCCGAAGGGGACAATCCGACCTGAATCGGACGTGATGCACCGAACCAATCCGAGGGCTTGACCGAAGCCGATGTTACTCCTTCGACCCGACTTGGTGGCACTACTATCATCTCCGTTGAAACGAACCCAGTTGAAGCTGGTGTCTCTACTCGAGCCAATGCAAATTCTCTGGTGCCTGCTGCGACTACTAGTAATTAGCCCCCTGCCTATGCACCTGTCTCACACATGGATTTATCGCGCCTGCTCGATATGTTGGATAGAATTAATGACGCTTTAGAGGCCCAAAGACGTGATAGTGCTGCTATACGAGAACATATGAATGCAATGAGTAAACAGATAGATGAGCTTCGTAGACAGAGGACACCTTCTCCGACCCGTCGTCTAGCTTCAGACTACTCATCTTCTCCGGAGGAAAGGTTCCACGTTAGAGAAGGCCTTATGAAAGACCTGAGAACGTTGAGCAAATGACATTTGGATCTCGCGAAGATGCCGCTCGTGTCTTGGGACCTGATAACCCAAGTCTGAGAGAACCAATGTTGCTTCCAATGCAGGGATCTCGTGTCCTTCCCAGAGATCCCAACATTACTAATCCTACTCAGCGACAACTCCTTCAGCCAACTCGTCCTATGAATTACCGGGACCCTGGGAAGCGAGAGAATCCCGCACTCGCAAGGAGTTAGGGAACACGACCTGATGTGGGAACTGGATATATTAGGAGAACCAGAAGTGCAGATCCCAAGCCAACACTAACCAATGCTGAGGTGGAAGCAATGGTACGCTAGATTATGGCTAACAGTAGGGATACACTGACGAAGATTGGGGCATTGACCGTAACCATACCCCTTTCACTAATGATATTCTGGATTTTCAGTTCCCCAAACAATTTAATCTACCCACAATGGATCGATATGGAGGAAGAACAAACTAAGACAACATTTAATGAGGTATTCATGGTACATGAACGCTACGGCAGCTCCTGATGCCGTAAAATGCAAGACTTTTCCATTTATCTTAAAGACATCACATTGATGTGGTTCACCCGACTCCTTTCTCGATCAATTTCCAGTTTCAAAGAGCTAGGTGAGTGCTTCATGAACAATTACGACTCCACACACGGAAATTTAAGAGTGTCATTGAACTATCCAGGATCAAGCAAGCTCCTTGCGAAACCTTGAAGTTATATTTGGACCGCTTCAACCTGGCGGCGACTGAAGTAAGTGATCCACATGAGCAGACTATTTTGATGGCACTAATTGATGGGGTTGATAAAGATACCGAGTTTGGGAGATATTTGGCTTGAAAACTACCATTAACTAGGGAACTGGTTTATGAGAAAGCCAACATTCGTTTGCGTCGGGAGGAAATATATACCAAACGAAAAAGAAATTCTGACGAGATCACAAGAGAGGATATCCAGAGCAACGTCACCATTAACCAGTCCGGTGATAGCGCCGGAAAAGTCGAAGTAAATGTCAGCAATAAGAGTGAAGGGAACGACCGCCAAAGTGGGACGGTAGCAAAATAAATAGGAATCAGAGAAACGATTCCAAAAAGAGACCACGATTCCAGACTTTTGAAAATTACACACCGCTGAGCGACACTTTGGAGAATATCTATTTGGACACTTATAATGTTGTCCAGTACAAGAAACCTCCACCCAGGGATTTGACCAAAAAGAGCGTGAAACTAAGAAGTTTTTCTTATTTCACGAAACTTACGGCATTTTACAATTGAATTTCGCCACCTAAGAGATGTCGTAGAAAAGTTACTTCGTGCAGGAAAGCTGGATGAATACAAAGTTTCCCCAAAGGACAGGGGGCAAGGAGGACAAGCTCCAAACCAGAATTAGCCTGCTCCTAGGCCTACTGCCCAGCAAAAGGGAAAAGGTATAATCATTAATACCATCATCGAAGGACCACATCTGGTTGGATTTAGTAATAAGACCATAGGGCAATATGTTAATGCTACTAAACACCCAAAAGTGGGGGAGTGCAACAGTCTCGAGGACACTGCACCTGTGAAACAACAAAAAGCAACAAAGGATGATGTTATCTTTCAAGACAGTGAGAGTATAGGGGTTGAAGCACTTAGCGTTGATCCATTAGTAATAACTACCACTATCGGACCTGCATTGGTACGGAAAGCCCTTGTGGATTGCGTGAGTTCTGTCAACATCTTGTTTAAAAAAGCATTTGATCAAAAGAAATTAGAAATGGAGGATTTAAACCCATGTGGGAGTTAGACACATGGATTTAATGGATCATCAGTAGCTCCAATTGATATGGTGGATTTATCCATAGAGTTATGGAAGGAAGATCGTCGAAGAGTAAGGATCCTCCTGTTCATGATTATGGATATCGATTCCCCCTATAACGCCTTTTTAGGCCGACCAGCCCTTGCAGAATTCAGGGCCTACATTGCACCTTCGTGCCTGTTGATGAAGTTCCCAACTGAAGCTGAAGTGGGAATGGTTCGCGGCAACCAGATCACCAGAAGAGCTTGTTATATGGCAGAATTAAAGATGTTGTGTAATGGAAAAGACACAAAGTCCAAGAGAGAATCCCTCCTACCAAGGATAGCTCGGCATAGTGAGTAAAAAGAATATCGCTGAAGAGTCACTGATAACATGCCCGAAGACATCGATCCTACAGAGGACGAAGAACCGGGATGTAGGAAGGCGATGCCTCATGAAGTAGCTGTGGATATTCCGATCGACACCAATGACCCAACAAAGGTCTTGAAAATCAAAGCCTACTTGGACCGCCTCCAGACGAGGAAATTAACAGACTTTCTGAAAGCAAACATGGATGTGTTCGCTTGGACCCACGCTGACATGTGTGGAATCTCTCCCTCAATTATGAGCCATTCACTGAGAATAAACCCAAAGCATCCTCCTGTGAAATAAAAAATTCATATGCTGGGACCGGAGAGGTCGGTTGCCTTGAAAGAGGATGTTGGAGAAGTTAAGAGATAACGGGTTCATCAAAGACTCGACATATCTTAACTGGATGTCAAACCCTATCCTAGTCAAGAAATCCAATTGGAATTGGCGAACATGTATGAACTTTTCTGATCTAAACAAAGCCTGCTCGAAGGGTAGCTTTCCACTCCCCAAAATTGACCAATTTGTAGACTCAACGGCGGGACACGAACTTCTCTCTTTCATGGATGCATATTCAGGGTACAAATAGATTCCCATGCATGTGCCGGATCAAGAACGCCGGAGCCACCTAACAACGCTTAGTAAATCGGATGTTTTACAACCAAATTGGGAAATGATGGAAGTTTAGGTGGATGATATGCTTGTGAAGTCCAAGCGATTGTACGAACATACAACGGACATGGCAGAGATGCTTGGAATTCTCCGACGGTAAAAAATGAAGTTAAATCTGCTGAAGTGCTCATTTGGTGTAGCGTCAATAAAATTCCTCGGTTTCATAGTCAGCTCTCATGGAATCAAGATTAATCCTGATCGGACTGCAACAATCAGGAATATTAAAGAACCATGAAAGATCAAAGAAGTTCAGAGTTTAGCAGAGAAGATCGCAACATTAAGTAGGTTTATTTCTAAGGCCACAGACAAATGCGTTCCTTTCTTCGATTTGATAAAATGTGGGAAGCGCAATTTTGAGTGGACCCCAGATTGCATAGAAGCCTTCCAAAACCTGTTAGATCTTTTGGAGAAAGCTCCAATATTATCTAAGCTAGTGGACCATGAAGATTTATTCGTATATTTGTCAATGTCATATAATGCCATTAGTTTTTCCCTAGTATGCGAGGAAGTAAGGTTTAAAGGCTGGTGTATTATGTGAGCAAGATGTTGGCGGCAGCAAAATGGAACTATACAAAGATAGAAAAACTTACTTATAGCTTACTGATGGCTTCCAGAAAACTCTACCATTATTTCCAAGCTCACCCAATTGTTGTGTATACCGATCAAGTGCTCCGACAGGTCCTACAATGACTGGAAGCGTCTGGACAATTACTTAAGTGGAATATTCAGCTAAGCCGGTTCAACCTAAACTTCCAACCCAGAAAATCAATAAAGGGTCAAGCATCAGCCGACTTCGTCACTGAATTCACGATCCCTGAGGATGATGTGCCAGATGAATAAGCCAACCCATCTGGGAAAAAAGTTGGAATCTAGCATATGGAAGCTATACACTGACGGTGCTTGAAATGACTAACGGTCTGGTGTCGGAGTTGTATTTATAACTCCTGAGAAGCGACCAATATACTACGCTCTCTGACTAGAATTTCCCTCTACTAACAATGAATCTGAGTATGAAGCCTTGATTGTTAGGATGGAGCTCACTAAGGAATTGAGAATAGCGGCATTAGATATCTTCTGCGACTCTCAAATCGTTGTTTGTCAGGTTCGGAAGGAGTTTCAAGCGAAAGGAACTCGACTTGTTGCTTACTTGGAAAAAGTAGAGGAGTTATTGGACGACATAAAACGTTATAACATATCCCATATTCCGCTGATATAAAATCAAAAGACTGATAGTTTAGCCAACCTAGCTAGCTCCCATAACCCGAGAGAAACAGAAATGCTCCCGATCGAAGTGTTAACATCTCCAAGCATTGATCAGATGGAAGTTGACCCAGTGCTGAAAACCGAGCCAGAAAGAGAATCATGGATGACGCAAAAAAAGGACTTCCTGCAGAATGGAAAATTCCCGACGAAAAAGAGTGAAAGATGGGATGCGGTTCGCAAAGCATCAAGATATGTCTTACAAGGTGGAGTCCTTTACCGACAAGGATTTTATGTACCCTTGCTCCGATGTGTAGCAGATGACGACATCAAATGTGTACTAAGAGAAATGCGCGAGGGTGAATGTGGAGATCACACTGGAGGTTAAACATTGGCAAAGAAAATATTACGGCACGACTACTTCTGGCCTACCGTAAACAGGGATGCAGCTGATTGACTCCATGGTCGTTCGCTATATGAGGAATAGACATCATTGGAAGCCTACTAATCGCCAAAGGCAGAGCGAAGTATGCAATCGTGGCTATAGATTATTTTACCAAATGGCTGGAAGCCGAGCCATTAACCACGATCACAACAAAGCGGGTGATCAATTTTGTTGTCAAAAACATAATCTGCCGATTTGGAATTCTAAATCCATCATTACTGACAGTGGAACCCAATTTGACAGCATCGAATTTAAAGATTTCTGCCAAAAATACAAAATCGAGAAGAGATACACCACAGTATCTCACCTGCAATCGAGTGGACAAGTTGAAGCAGTAAACAAGATTATCAAGTCCATTCTTAAGAAGCGATTGAAGCAGGTGAAAGCCAGGTTGGTCGATGGATTGCCCCTGGCACTGTGGGCTTACAGAACGACCTGCAAATCAATGACTGGTCATACCCCTTTCTCACTTTCATTTGGATTAGAAGCAGTCATTCCAGTGGGGTTGGATGTTCCCTCCTATAGGACAACGTATTATGATCCAACGACGAACTAAGTGCTTCTTCTTGAATCTTTGGATATGATCGAGGAAAAAAGAGATGAAGTAGATTTACGTGCCTCAAGGCATAGACATCATGTTGCAAGATACTACAACAGGAAGGTTCGACCACGGACCTTTTTTCCTGGGGATTTGGTTTTGAAACATGTATTCCCGACCCCTGCTTTTCTGGGTCCGAAATAGGAAGAACCATATGCCATTCAGCGGAAACTTGATAAAGGAGCTTTCAAGCTAATGACCGTTGATAGAGATGAAGTCCCCAGAGCGTGGAATGCCCACCACTTACGACACTATTTGACTTAAGATTGTATTGTTTCTTTTGTTTTATAAACTATGTACAAAGGCACGACTTTCCTAGAATAGTCTAGTTGGTATAAAATAAAAATTATAAAGTGGATATAGGTAATGATTTGGCCGAACCACTATAAAATAGTGCGTGTCATTTACCTTTATTGCATTTATTCCTTTATATCCTGTGATTGTTTTGTTCTGGGCTTAAAATACAGAACTTGAATTAAAATTGAGAGCGAGTATGGCACTCAAACCAGTGAGACTTCCCCCTAAAGAATAGGATGTGGATGGAAAGCTGGAGCGAAGGGATAACCTTTTGCATGATATAATATAAAGGATGGGAAGACGTTGTCCTAGACTCTAACTCTCATGACTCGAGAGAGAGTATAAAGGATAGGAAGACGAAGTCCCAGAGTCTAACTCTCATGACTCGAGAGAGAGTACAAAGGACAGGAAGACGACGTACTAGACTCTAACTCTCATGACTCGAGAGAGAGAGTATAAAGGGAGGAAAGACGACGTCCCCAAGTCGTGATGGTGCACTACGATTAAAGACCGCCTTTACCACACTCTAACCTGGGCATACGACATATGAGTATAAAGGTGCTGAGAACAAGTGCCAATGAAAAAGGATCCTTACCCCCACTCAAAGATTGGGGGCAATTTAATGTCGATCCTACTTAATCCCGAACAAGCCCTGGCCAGGCATTTTATTCAAGATTGATTGAGGGAAATACATACATATCACACCCCCATGTTGTTTACTACCGAGATTAGTAATGATCTTATATATTGCACAGATTATTGTTTACAGGAAAGCTCGTATGGAATCTTTTGTTTGATCTTTAATGTGATTTATCATTTGTTACATAGATTAATAATGTTCTGACAACTTGACTGAAATAATGACAAACTTGCAAATATTTGAAATTGCAGGGAAACAAACTACTTTATTTACATAGTGCAGGTTTACATAAAGGGACTAATCAAAAGATACGAGGGTCGCACTCGCAACAACAACAACAGGCCAGTGGAAAACAAAACGAAAAGACTGGACTATATTTCATTTGGGCTTTGGGGAGGACTTAGACTTTTTAGCAGCCTTGAGCTTCTCCTTCTCTTCACGCTCAGCATCGGTGAGAATACGTTTCTTCTTTTTCGTGCCTGAAGGAGTCACACTTGGATCGGTAGAAGATTTCTGAGCTAAGCTTCCAGTGATTGATCGTGTAGAAAGCTTGATAACCAATCCGGACTGAGGAGCAATTGCCTGGAGGGGATTGATATTGAGGGTTTCGTTGGATCTTTCCTCTGCTTTAGCTTTCAGAAGCTCATCAGTTTTTTCCTTCTTTTCATCCAAAGTCACATTTTCAGCTTCTTCTAAGCCCCCAGTTACAACATAATCAACATCTCCCTCGTTTCCATCATTTTCGTCGTCGTCCTTCAAAGCATTTATCATATCTCCATCCTTGGGAGTCTCAGCACTGGACGACATAGTAGTTTTATCAGTAACTTCTTCTTACTTCTCTTCGATTTGTCCAGCAGGTTTGCCACCTAAAGAACGAGAAGCAATAGCTATTAGTTCAGGAGAAAACTCGGGTTCCTTGATTGTTTGCCCAATGATGCGATGGAAAGTTGAAATGGCTTTAACATATTAAGAAGAAAAAGTGGAGATACCTTCAAATGATTTTTCAGTAGCAGCAACAGAGATTTCTGTATTTGTTTCAGCAATGGGAGACAAAGAGCTGGCTTAGGGAGTCCTGGATGCTCAGGATCAAACCCCTCTGCTTCAGTAGCCCCAGAGGCAACAGATGAAGAGCCAGCTTTGATAGTTTCTTTTCCCTTGATCTGGCATCTCTCCTCCTCCATAGCTACTTGAATTAGTTTACGCGCTTCATCTAAGTATTCCAGCTCCTCGCCTTTCAGACCTTTCTCCATGAGTTTTTCCTCATCGATGGTGTCCACCTTAAGCTGCCTTTTTCCCAATCAACAACCTAACCCCACACATAGACCAGAGTCGTCGGATAGTCATTGATCCAGGAAATATCCCTATAGTGAATCACTTGAGCAAAGAACTCTATCATGAGCTCACTATAATCGTCCAATTCCATTTGGGCTTCGGTAAGCTGCACGTTAGCATCGGCAGCAGACTTAATAGCAATATTCGCATTCCCCTCAGCTAGAACTGCCCTTGCTTCAATTTTCGCCAGCCTAGCTTCTAGATCAGCATTCTTCTTTGATAACTCTGCCTTCTCCTGCTCACTGTAAGCACAAGCTGACTTTGCTTCGATGCTCTTAGACTTAGCATCGTCAATTGCTTCTTCAAATCTATGTGTTCCTATCTTTGAGATTCGAGCTCGGTATGGTAATGCTGCTTTAGCTCTTTATGTTGTTTCTTATGGCCATCAACATCGCATTGTGCGGGGGTAATCTTGGCATGGGCATCCTCAAGCTCATTCTCTGCATTCTCAATGGTGTTCGAATTGAATTCAGCTATATCTTTCATGTTTTTTACATCAGTCAATAGATCACAAATGATCTTGGAGAGATTCCACGAATATTTACGCATCCCCTTGTATTGTGTGTCTGCAAAGTCTATCTTAGCCTTGACCTCTTTTGCCCAGTCGGAAGGTACTGTCTTAAGAGCTGGGACAAAGCGCATATTCTCGAAATGATGTTCAGGGAATTGTTGCTTCAAAATCTCTAGCTTGACTTTGTTTTCTTCATCAAGTATGACTAGCCTTGTTGTGGTGATATCGATATTTCGACGCTTAGATAGCACAACGGTTATTCTGCTCTTCTCCACCTCCTTACTTGATTCCTTCTGCTTGTCTTTCGATTCAGGACTTTTCTTTGATGATTTTTCTCGAAGATGGCGTTCTTTGGAAGAAGTCGGGGTCTTAGGAATATATTTATCTCCCTCGCGATGAACGGAATGACTTTTATGCTTACATGAATTTAAACAATGCAGAAAGCGAGAACAGGAAGATCGGTAAGGCTGACGCGGACGGTACCTCCAATCATCTCTTCCATGACTTTCTTAGTGATCGTGTTGGTATCAGAATCGAACCTGGGCAACCTTGAACAAACGTCTCTAAGGGAGTAGCATTCGCGCGGCATATCTTCTATGAATTTGCATAAAATATACATTAGAAATCAGAATTAATATTGTACACAAGTGTTGTGATGTGCAGTGCAAGTGTAGTGCATATGTCTTAAGTGATCCCCCCAACGGACCATAGCCCGGAGTTAGGCTTGTCTGTGTAATCTACCCAGCTTTTTCAGGAGTAACTTCCTCTTTAAATGTGGGAAGAATGGTCCCGTACCAATATCCTTAGAAGTAAAGTTCTTGTCAGGCAAGGGAAGTTTAGATAAACCCCTGAATATGGGTTCTATTAGAGAAGATCGACCAATAGGAGATGCAACAGGAGAGGGAGTCTTTGGAGACGGCTGCCTTTCAACAATAGAAGAATCTTTTGGATTATCATCTCGTTGTATATCCCTAGAGGATATGTTCAAGGCATCATTGTCCTAATTCGACAATGGAGAAGGACTTTGCAGGAGTACAATCGGATTTTCCTCCCATGTTGACCCTTTATCCCTTAACTGCAATTCCTGACTGTTGCCTACGAGTTCCTGACCTTTCGAGCTCTCTCCCCCTCCACCAAAGTTCCAGCCTATCCCTCTATTGGGGGCACATATACATAAGCACCTGCTCCATAGCCTATGCTCTGAATCATGCAAGTAGATGATGACGATGAAGATAGTCGTCCATTGGACATTCTGTAACAGTTAGTACTGTTGGGTCACCATTAAGCAAATGGTTCATGCGATCCAAATACGCTTGGTGCCCCTCCATCATTGGGTTGGCGACTACAAAATAATAAGGCAGGTTAGTGCATTTTCGGTAGCAATTAAAGTCAGAACATCGAAGTCTGAAACTTACATGACTGGAGCCATCTCCTAGCGCATCCCTCCTCGTGCTTGATATAAAACCATTCAGGCTTCACATCGCCTACTTTATTACTGAATCCTTCATTAATAATTTTCTTCTTCGGCACAGACTCGAAGTATACGAAAAACGGAGTTTCCTTTGTTCGGTGTTTAACGTGATAGAAGAAGTTTACGTCTTTGAAAGTAAGCTCTGACCCCAGAATTTCCTTGTATGCGATATATAACGTATACAGATAGGTATAAGCGTTGGGATGAAGTTGCATGGGGGCGATCTGCATTCGTCTTAGAAAATCGACGATGGATGGTGGAAACGAAGGGATGACCCCTACAATACACATCAACCAACTAATCGCCATGTATCCTTCGGGTGAATTACGAGGCCGATCTGTTGCAGTAGCCACCTTGGTATCTTTCCAGAGGATTACATGTTGTAAACATAGGCGTCTAAGCTTGGGATCATGATGATGACGAACGAACCAAGTCCATAGGTGCTTCTTAGATAGTTGCACTCCCAAATTCGTCAGGAGCACGATTGTCTCCAGCTCTTCCTTCCTCTTCTTCATTCATGAACCTCACTTCCAGATGATTCACACCTCTCATGAATGATTATCTCATAATATGAGCCTGCACCATCCCATTTTGAGTCTGAAGTAGATGAAACATCCTCGGGATAAGTTTTTTCATATGGCCCAAAATCTTCGTTTCTCTCTGCCAATCTAGCTGAGCGTCTTCCAGACATGATTGTTGTACTATCCAAGAGATGAAAGAAATTAGATTGTAGTTGCCCATGCCCTCCGTGTGTGTGCGCACTTATCTATGCTAGTATGTGCAGTGCTGAAATCATAAAGTACAAAGTAAGAGATATAAAGGGAAGTCAAATAGTTGTATGTTCATTGAGTCTAGGAAATTCAGTTTAGAAGGCTCTATCCTAACTATCCACGAGTTTATAAGCTATACTTGATTTTGGTTAAGCTATAGATAAAGTCGCATTCCATAGGTTCACATCGTCAAGGCTCTAGTTTTAACCAAGTCTGAATGATAAGATTAGGTTAGGTATATGTTCCATATGAAAGACATCGGATCAGTTCAGGGGTCTGTGTACTAAGGCATCGGGTCGGTTCATATGTTTATGTACAAAGGCCTCGGGTCGAACACTTTCAAGAAAATAAGTTCGGTTGGTTCAAAGCTAAGAGAGAAACGAGGTCGGCTCGGATTGGCATCTTGTGAAGTTATATATATATATATATATATATATATATATATATATATATATATATATATATATATATGTTCGGATCGGTGAACACCGAACTGAACTGATCCAACTCTTTGAAACCTAACTCTTTCACTTGAGCATTTCTGAAGTCTTCTTTAACGTTAGCCTTTCCGACCCGAACCGTCCTTATCCTATCTGATTCAACACCTACTTCCTCCCTCTTTTCACCAAGAGTTGAATTCCCATCATACTTCCTTTTCGATCAAGGTAAGGGGCCAACCATAATGTTATGTTCCTTGACGCCGACCACACCTCATCCACACCATCGCCTGAAGGCAACAGAGACATCACCATTGACGGTAGTGTTCCAGGTGGTCTTGACATCAATTACACCATCAATTTAGCCAAAATAACATAAATTAATGCGAACTTCGAGTATTATTTACATAAGAATGATGACTAGATCAAGGAAGATAAGATTTTACACCCACTTACTGATTTAATTTGAAGATTGGACGAGATTAGGAGTTTTAGAAATTAGGTTTTTTTGACCAGAACTGGGGAGACGACAGCTAAAAAGGTGAAAGGAGAAAAGAAAAGGAAATCGACTTATATAATGTGTAACAACCCGTATTTTCAATAACCTGTAATAACATAAATCGAGGCAGAATTTAATTCTAAAATGGGAATCAAGGGAAACGGGCTATGCCATTGTGTTCGTCTCGGAAAAATACGCGAAATAGAGTCCGAGTTTTCGAAAATCGGAGTCCGTATGACCAAGATATGGCCTCGCGAAGTTTCACGAAAATTCCCAAATTAAAGTATACTTAATTAAGTGAAATGGGTTGTGTAGATATATATATATATATATATATATATATATATTGATATATATATATATATAATTGAAAATTTAATAAATAAATATGCAAAAATGCTCAAAACAGCGAATTGGGAGAGGGGAATAACCGAACCGGCCGATTTTTGAAGTCGACCCGAGCCCGCTGGGTCGACTAGGGGTTAATCCAGGGTGTTTGGCTGTCAACCCGTGGGCCGATTCGCTCAAGTGCAGATTTTGCATTTGAATGGTTCTCATGGTCCATCTTTAATCTAAAGGCCCTAGATGGTTCCTACACTTGACTTCTTCCCCAAGACATGCTTTGATGGCTTGGATTGAATCTAGGGTTAATCCTATGGCCTAAAACACTTGCCTAATCTATAAATAAGACCCTAACCTACCCTAATTCATTCATAATTAAACCTAGTGACTAAACTATGGCAAAATGCTAGCTCTCATGGCCTCCACTAATTTTATGAAGAGGGTTGCATACTAATCACTCTCTAATCAACTTCTAATCCCTTCTTAGCATCTTAATCTTCTTCATTTGGTGTTCAAAGTTGCTAGTGGTGAGTTTCTATCACTTTGATGATCTTTTGGTAAACTAATTAGATGAGATGTGATGAGATTTATGGTTTTGTATGTGGGTTAATGAGCTTTGAATCATATGATATGATGTTAGCATTAATCTTATGTTTATGCATGTTGAGTATGTAAGCTTATGCAAGTTTAATATGATGTATGTTATGTTTGCATGATGCTAAATATGCAAGTTGTGGGCTATGTAATCATATGCATGTTATGCAAGTTCATGGTAATATGCTATGCAAGTTACATGTTTGTTAATATGCAAGTTACATGTTTGTTAATATGCAAGTTACATGTTTGTTAATATGCAAGTTACATGTATGTAAATATGCAAGTTACATGTTTGTTAATATGCAAGTTACATGTTTGTTAATATGCAAGTTACATGTATGTAAATATGCAAGTTACATGTTTCTTTATATGCAAGTTACATGTTTGTTAATATGCGAGTTACATGTATGTAAATATGCAAGTTACATGTTTATTAATATGCAAGTTCATGATGACACATTATGCAAGTCTATAAGCTAATATGCAAGTTTGTTATGCAAAATGAATATGTAAGTTATGTGACATATTATATGCAAGTTATGTGACATGTTATGCAAGTTCATATGCAAGTTATGTGTTTGTTAATATGCAAGATGGCACCTTTGAAACATGTTCATTCATATGCAAGTTGACACCTTTTATATGTGTTATATCATGAACGAAATTACGTGGGAACGATGGGGTAATTAAATGCATAAGTTAATAAGATTGTGTGAAATTAATATAATTATGCATAACACAAAATAAATAAACATAGTATGGGAATTTGCCTATTTGGTTAGGTGTACCCATACTATGTGTTGGGAATTTACCTATTGAGTTAGGTCTACCCCATGGGAATTTACCTATTAAGTTAGGTCTACCCATGTTAAGAAAACTTGATTAATTAGGGATAATTAATATAAAATTATGAGGGTGATTAATTAGGTGTAATTAATTGACTAAGACACGAGGTTGGACTCAGTTGTAGCGTAAAACTGCCCGGACCCAACCGGCTTAACCAGTTGCTACAAATGTTAGCCCAATGTGAGAGGTCTTAGGCACAAACTAAATATGTAATTAATGTAAAGACACGAGGTTAGACTCTGTTATGACATAAGGCTGCCCGGACCCAACCGGCTTAACCAGCGGTCATAAAAGACAGTCTAATGTGAGAGGTCTTTACAAAGGTTACGTTCTTAATTAATTAATTAAGAAACACTTAACCACATTAGCATGTAGAGGGACATGAGGGGTTAAGTGGGTGCCTCGGGTGGCATGAGAAAATCTAGTGGTTGCCTTGGGTGGCAATAGAAAATACGATTAGAATACTTAACCAAAATAGAACATGTAATTAAAACATGATTAAAGGGTTAAGTGGGATATACTAGAAAAAGGGACAAGCTTAGGTGGGTAGCTTGTGGAGGCCCATTTCAACCAGTAACCCATACGTATCTTTGTGGGCTCGACCCATGTCGAGGACGGGACACGCATACTGGGCTTGACTGTAAGAGGCAAACGGGTTAGCGGTGGCAACGCAAGTCCAACGGGCTTCATATGCGTGAGTGGGCCCGGGCTGGTAGGTAAGCCGTTGTTGCATCGAGTAGATATAAGCCGTGCACCTTTAGTTTCATCAGGTTGCCACATTGGGGAATGATACATCCCACGGTGGGGCCAGCACGGGTATCTACGTTAGGGAGCCGATCGAATGGGAAGTAGTGTGTACACCTAGTGGATTGTAGGGCCCCGTGGCGCCTACTTGGTCACCTAGGGGTACGCAGGTACTAATTAGTAAATTTTATAAGTCCTTGGGTGGGATCAACCTTTAAGTTAGGAACGACTGGTGTGGTGCAGTTTAGTAATTTACCTTAGGGAGGGTAGATGCGTCTTTATCCTTTATCTTCGTTTAGTTGACTGCTTAGGGTAGCCATTCATCCCTATATGTTACCGTATATCAGTTTATGTCTTCTCTGGTTACTTTAACGATTGTATTGTTAAAGTTATAGGACTCGCTCAGACTTATGTCTGACCCTGTTGTTTTTATCTTTTTCCCAACCCTCAGGTCCTACGGTGGATCCTAGCAGTAGTGGAGCTTGATCGGATTGCTGTTCCAGTCTTTAGGAGCTTGGATAGATGTAAAGCTCCAGTTATCCAGTTATCTTTTCTTTTGTTTGGCTATTGTATGAGAGTGGGATTATGTACTTCTTTATTTTGATGGATATTGTACTTGACCTTTATTGTGATTTTATGATGTAACCAGACATGTTTTACTTCCGCTGTTATGAGATGATGTTTTAAAATTTCAAGTACTATTTATATCTGTCTTGTTGTAATTTTTCTGTTCTATATTCACTAAAATACTCCACCGATGCTATGGCATTCCCTTAGTGAGTGATCATAGCGGGAGTGGGGTGTTACACGTGGTATCAGAGCTTAAGGTTACCAGAACAGATAAAATTTTTGAGAAAAACTACTTTCTAAGAGTATTTTCGAAGAAAGTATTTTTAAAAGCATGTCTTCTAAGAGAAAAAGTTTTTGAAAAAGAAAAGCATAATCCCCAATAGCCATATCTTTATCTTTCGGAATCTCCTTTTTGAATCTTTCCTCTTTCGTTTCAGCATGGCTGAAGATCTTAACATCCCGGAGGGTTTAGTTATACCACTATGGTATAGGAGGTTGCAAGAGGCTAGGGCCGCGGCTGCGGGTCCGGCCAATGCTACTACACCAGAGACAACCGCTCCTCCTCCTCAGCCTAGAGTGGATAATTTTGCTAAGGTTTGCAAGGAGTTCAAGGCTATAGGAGGAAAACCTTTTCTTGGTTCAGAGACTTTCGTAGAGGCTAGAGATTGGCTTAAGGAAGTGGAAGAGTTGCTAGATATCTTTGAAGTGGAAGAGGGAAAGAAAGTCAAGTTGGCGGCTTGGTTAATGAAGGGAGAGGCCTCATTCTGGTGGGAGGTCACTAATGGAGAACGCCCTGTTGACTCTTGGGCAGATTTTAAGCAAAGGTTTGGGGCTAAGTTTCTCTCAAGGGCGGAAGAGAATCTGTTTATGGAGAAGTTCTTGAATTTGAAGCAAGGGAATCTCACGGTGAAAGAATATGTCAACAAATTCAATCAATTAGCAAGGTTTGGCATAGAGTTGGTGAATACACCGGAGAAGAAGGCTTTGAGGTTCGTTAGAGGCTTGAACGAACCATTGCAAGGAATAGCTATGACTCACATTCCTATGGGGGCCACTTTTGAGAAGCTTGTCTACATGGCACTTATGCATGAGGATGATAAGAATTCTAAGGCACCAGAGAAAAAGGGGGATCAGAAGAAACCGCAACAGCAACAACAAGGCAAGGGCGGAAAAGGCAATGGTGACAAAAAGAAGACGAAGAAGAAGTGCTTCAATTGTGGAACACCAGGACACCTCAGTAAGGATTGTCGCAAAAAGAAGAAGACCGGTTGCTTTCATTGTGGTGAAGCAGGGCATCTTGTGAAAAACTGCCCAAAGAAGGGGCAGAAAACGGGGTCTACCTCAGGAGGCCAGGTGCAAGCTCTTATAGCACCACCTCAGTCAGGGGGGCAAGTTCAGGTTCTCTCAGTTCCACCGATTCAGCAGAGAGGTAGAACTATTTCCGTTGAAAGTCTGGTTTTTCTGTTTGATCATCCAGTTCGTACTTTGTTTGACTCTGGCGCATCGCATTCTTTTATCTCATCATCGTTAGTTGAGTCACTGCACTTAGACACCAGTCTAGTTGATGATCCCTTGGTTGTCTCAAACCCAATTGGGGGCTCCATATATCTGTCTATGATATGTTTGGGTTTGAAGATTTCTATACTTAGCGTTGAGTTTAGATGTGATGCTTTTGTATTGGGCTTCACGGGCTATGGGTTGATCTTGGGCATGGACTGGTTATCCAGTAATGGTGCCGTTCTTGATTGCGAAAGGAGAGTTGTCAGGCTCATGACCCGCTTGGGTAACACTCTCGAGATCTCTTGCAATCCCATGGAATCTGTTTTGCTAAGTTATCTTGAATCGCTCGATGCTTCGGTCGAAAGTTTGTGTTCTGTCAGAGTAGTCCGGGAATATCCGGATGTGTTTGAAGAAGTAAAGGGTTTGCCTCCGAAGCGGGAGATAGATTTCCGAATTTATTTGGTGGATAATGCCAAACCAGTGTCTTTGCCAGTACGCCACATGGCTCCTCGTGAGAGAAGAGAACTTCATAAGCAAGTAGGGGAGTTGCTTGAGAAGGGGTTCATAAGGCGAAGTATATCGGAGTGGGGAGCTCCAGTAGTGTTTGCCACGAAGGCGGATGGGTCCCTCAGACTTTGTGTGGATTATAGAGAACTTAATAAGCTCACGAAGAAGAATAGACACCCATTACCGAGGATAGATGATCTCTTTGATCAGTTGGTTGGCGCGTCAGTATTTTCGCAGATGGACTTAGCTACAGGGTTTCATCAGTTAAGAGTGGCGGAGGACAGTATAGAGAAGACTGCTTTCCGGACTCCGGATGGTTTTTATGAGTGGCTAGTGATGCCATTTGGGTTGACAAACGCCCCCGCATACTTTGTTGATCTCATGAGTAGAGTGTTCAGAGAGTATCTGAATAAGTTTGTAGTAGTTTTTGTGGATGACATCTTGGTCTTTTCCAAGAATGAAGAAGTGCATGCCTTACATCTCAAGGAAGTGTTGGAGACTCTTCGAGCGCATAGTCTTAAAGCTAAATTCTCTAAATGCCATTTTTGGAGAAGAGAAGTGCGATTCTTAGGGCATGTGGTCTCTAAGGAAGGGATAGCTGTGGATCCCGCAAAGATAGTATCTATCCAGGATTGGAAAGTTCCTAGAAATGCTACCGAGGTAAGAAGTTTCTTGGGGTTGGCAGGATATTATAGGAAGTTCATCAAAGACTTCGCGAAGATATCAGCCCCATTAACCCGCTTGACGAAGAAGAATCTGGTTTTCTCATGGGATGTAGATTGTGATGATGCTTTCCGACGGTTAAAGAGAGCTTTGACCACCGCTCCAGTTTTAGTGCTTCCAGATGGGAGTAAGCCGTTTGTTGTTTATACCGATGCTTGTGGAACAGGATTAGGCGCAGTCTTGATGCAGGAGGGAAGGGTAATAGCCTATGGAGGGAGACAATTGAGAGTGCATGAGAAGAATTACCCTACCCATGATCTAGAGTTGGCCGCGATTGTTTTCGCACTTAAGTCTTGGCGCCATTATCTTCTTGGTGAGAGATTCGAGTTGTTCACCGACCATAAATCATTGAAGTACTTATTCTCTCAGAAGGATTTAAACTTAAGACAGCAAAGGTGGATGGAGTTCTTAGCATCCTATGATTTCGAGATAGCGTATACCCCTGGTAAGGGTAACGTGGTGGCAGACGCCTTATGTAGAAAAAGGCTATCTTTGAGTCCATTGTTCGTGGAACGACGAAGCTTGGAGTTTCTTTCTTTGTTTGACTTCAGACCTTCTGTTGATTTTGTACCTGGTTTGTTGGCATCCTTGGAGGTTAGACCTACTCTTTTGAGACGGATTGGCGAGGCTCAGCGAGACGACCCACAGTTGGTTGTGTTGGTAGAGAAGCTTATAAGAGGGGAGTCGTCCAGCCATTTGGGTAGATACACCATAGATGATAAGGGATGGTTGCATAGAGACGGTAGACTTTGTGTACCGCAAGATGAGGGTTTGAAGAAGGCTATTTTGGATGATGCACATCGTTCGAGAATGACTATTCATCCCGGTGGAGACAAAATGTACCAAGACATGAAGAGAGTTTTCTTCTGGGCCGGTATGAAGAAAGATGTGGCCGAGTATGTGGCTAGATGCTTGGTGTGCCAACAAGTTAAAGTGGAGCAAAGGAAACCCGGTGGGTTGCTACACCCATTGGAAGTTCCACAGTGGAAGTGGGATAGTGTCTCGATGGATTTCATCGACGGGTTACCGAGATCGAGGAAGGGCAATACGGGAATTTGGGTTGTGGTAGACAGACTTACAAAGAGTGCCCATTTTATACCCGTAAAGAGTAAGAGGACCGCTCCATGGCTTGCTTCAGTCTATGTTAGAGAGATTGTTAGATTGCATGGCGTACCATCCAGCATTGTGAGTGATCGAGATCCTATTTTCACTAGTGAGTTTTGGAGAAGTTTGCAAGAGGCGGTAGGGACTCAGTTGTGTTTGAGCACCGCATATCATCCTCAGACGGACGGTCAGACCGAGAGGGTGAACCGTATCTTAGAAGATCTTTTGAGGCTTTGTATCTTGGATTTTGGAGGTACATGGGAAGAACATCTTCCTTTGGTGGAGTTCGCATATAATAACAGCTTTCAGTCCAGTATTGGTATGGCTCCTTTCGAAGCTCTTTATGGAAGGCCTTGTCGATCTCCTACATGTTGGTGGGAATCTACGGATAAGATCTTGCTTGGGCCGGATATGGTTAGAGAGACTTCAGAGAAGATTGATTTAATTCGAAAAAGGATGAAAGCAGCGCAAGATAGACAGAAATCTTATGCAGATCGGAGAAGGACGGATCTTGAGTTTGAGGTTGGGGACATGGTTTTTGTCAAAGTATCTCCATTGAGAAATGTTGTTCGCTTTGGGTCCGTAGGGAAGTTAGCACCGAGATTTGTTGGGCCGTTTCCTATTAAGGAAAGGATTGGACGGATGGCATATAGGGTGGAGTTTCCCGACAGACTTAGTGGTGTTCATGATGTATTCCATGTATCACATTTGAGGAAGTGCTTACATGAGACCGCGGAGGTGGTAGAGCCGAGCTTGCTTAGAGATGTAGAGGTAGAGCGTGATGCGACGATTCGACGAGCTCCTACTCGCATCCTTGGGTCAGAAACTAGGAAGTTGAGGAACAGAGAAGTTCAGCTAGTTAAAGTGCAATGGGGAGATGACGAAAGCAATGCTACTTGGGAGACGGAAGCAAAGATGCGTTCTTTGTATCCATTTCTTTTTGAGAGTATGTCTTTTAACTTCTCCTTTATTGCTTGTCTAGTACTTATCTTATCTTTAGTATATCCTCTCGCTAATACCTATGACCTTTAGATAGGGTAAAACCTATGGTTGAGACATGTGTTTGAAACATGTTATGGTTGATGGATGCATATGGATGCAATTGTTTGCTAGTGGTTGCTCGTGGATGCATATACACACACATTAGGCACTAGATCGGCTCAGTCACTTCATGTTGCATATTGCATAAATGGATGTGGTAGTTAGATTGATGGATGTATCATGGCTGTGTTATCATATGGATGATGCATTTTTGTGTATGGTTGTGCACGCATGTAGAAATTTGTATGTGTCAATAGGGTTTCGCATACATATTGGATGCATGGCACTATCATGGTTTGCATTAAGGAGGTTTACTGTATCAGTAACCGCCTGATTTTCGCATTAGGTAAGTACATATACACACACTTTTGCATATATCCATCCAGCATTTAGAATCTTGTAAGGACAATGATTGCTCGTGGATGATGCTTTGAGTAGATGGATGATTGGATGGTAGGATACGTTCTTCCTAACTTGAAGATTTCGGGGACGAAATCCTTTAAGGAGGGGAGAATGTAACAACCCGTATTTTCAATAACCTGTAATAACATAAATCGAGGCAGAATTTAATTCTAAAATGGGAATCAAGGGAAACGGGCTATGCCATTGTGTTCGTCTCGGAAAAATACGCGAAATAGAGTCCGAGTTTTCGAAAATCGGAGTCCGTATGACCAAGATATGGCCTCGCGAAGTTTCACGAAAATTCCCAAATTAAAGTATACTTAATTAAGTGAAATGGGTTGTGTAGATATATATATATATATATATATATATATATATATATTGATATATATATATATATAATTGAAAATTTAATAAATAAATATGCAAAAATGCTCAAAACAGCGAATTGGGAGAGGGGAATAACCGAACCGGCCGATTTTTGAAGTCGACCCGAGCCCGCTGGGTCGACTAGGGGTTAATCCAGGGTGTTTGGCTGTCAACCCGTGGGCCGATTCGCTCAAGTGCAGATTTTGCATTTGAATGGTTCTCATGGTCCATCTTTAATCTAAAGGCCCTAGATGGTTCCTACACTTGACTTCTTCCCCAAGACATGCTTTGATGGCTTGGATTGAATCTAGGGTTAATCCTATGGCCTAAAACACTTGCCTAATCTATAAATAAGACCCTAACCTACCCTAATTCATTCATAATTAAACCTAGTGACTAAACTATGGCAAAATGCTAGCTCTCATGGCCTCCACTAATTTTATGAAGAGGGTTGCATACTAATCACTCTCTAATCAACTTCTAATCCCTTCTTAGCATCTTAATCTTCTTCATTTGGTGTTCAAAGTTGCTAGTGGTGAGTTTCTATCACTTTGATGATCTTTTGGTAAACTAATTAGATGAGATGTGATGAGATTTATGGTTTTGTATGTGGGTTAATGAGCTTTGAATCATATGATATGATGTTAGCATTAATCTTATGTTTATGCATGTTGAGTATGTAAGCTTATGCAAGTTTAATATGATGTATGTTATGTTTGCATGATGCTAAATATGCAAGTTGTGGGCTATGTAATCATATGCATGTTATGCAAGTTCATGGTAATATGCTATGCAAGTTACATGTTTGTTAATATGCAAGTTACATGTTTGTTAATATGCAAGTTACATGTTTGTTAATATGCAAGTTACATGTATGTAAATATGCAAGTTACATGTTTGTTAATATGCAAGTTACATGTTTGTTAATATGCAAGTTACATGTATGTAAATATGCAAGTTACATGTTTCTTTATATGCAAGTTACATGTTTGTTAATATGCGAGTTACATGTATGTAAATATGCAAGTTACATGTTTATTAATATGCAAGTTCATGATGACACATTATGCAAGTCTATAAGCTAATATGCAAGTTTGTTATGCAAAATGAATATGTAAGTTATGTGACATATTATATGCAAGTTATGTGACATGTTATGCAAGTTCATATGCAAGTTATGTGTTTGTTAATATGCAAGATGGCACCTTTGAAACATGTTCATTCATATGCAAGTTGACACCTTTTATATGTGTTATATCATGAACGAAATTACGTGGGAACGATGGGGTAATTAAATGCATAAGTTAATAAGATTGTGTGAAATTAATATAATTATGCATAACACAAAATAAATAAACATAGTATGGGAATTTGCCTATTTGGTTAGGTGTACCCATACTATGTGTTGGGAATTTACCTATTGAGTTAGGTCTACCCCATGGGAATTTACCTATTAAGTTAGGTCTACCCATGTTAAGAAAACTTGATTAATTAGGGATAATTAATATAAAATTATGAGGGTGATTAATTAGGTGTAATTAATTGACTAAGACACGAGGTTGGACTCAGTTGTAGCGTAAAACTGCCCGGACCCAACCGGCTTAACCAGTTGCTACAAATGTTAGCCCAATGTGAGAGGTCTTAGGCACAAACTAAATACGTAATTAATGTAAAGACACGAGGTTAGACTCTGTTATGACATAAGGCTGCCCGGACCCAACCGGCTTAACCAGCGGTCATAAAAGACAGTCTAATGTGAGAGGTCTTTACAAAGGTTACGTTCTTAATTAATTAATTAAGAAACACTTAACCACATTAGCATGTAGAGGGACATGAGGGGTTAAGTGGGTGCCTCGGGTGGCATGAGAAAATCTAGTGGTTGCCTTGGGTGGCAATAGAAAATACGATTAGAATACTTAACCAAAATAGAACATGTAATTAAAACATGATTAAAGGGTTAAGTGGGATATACTAGAAAAAGGGACAAGCTTAGGTGGGTAGCTTGTGGAGGCCCATTTCAACCAGTAACCCATACGTATCTTTGTGGGCTCGACCCATGTCGAGGACGGGACACGCATACTGGGCTTGACTGTAAGAGGCAAACGGGTTAGCGGTGGCAACGCAAGTCCAACGGGCTTCATATGCGTGAGTGGGCCCGGGCTGGTAGGTAAGCCGTTGTTGCATCGAGTAGATATAAGCCGTGCACCTTTAGTTTCATCAGGTTGCCACATTGGGGAATGATACATCCCACGGTGGGGCCAGCACGGGTATCTACGTTAGGGAGCCGATCGAATGGGAAGTAGTGTGTACACCTAGTGGATTGTAGGGCCCCGTGGTGCCTACTTGGTCACCTAGGGGTACGCAGGTACTAATTAGTAAATTTTATAAGTCCTTGGGTGGGATCAACCTTTAAGTTAGGAACGACTGGTGTGGTGCAGTTTAGTAATTTACCTTAGGGAGGGTAGATGCGTCTTTATCCTTTATCTTCGTTTAGTTGACTGCTTAGGGTAGCCATTCATCCCTATATGTTACCGTATATCAGTTTATGTCTTCTCTGGTTACTTTAACGATTGTATTGTTAAAGTTATAGGACTCGCTCAGACTTATGTCTGACCCTGTTGTTTTTATCTTTTTCCCAACCCTCAGGTCCTACGGTGGATCCTAGCAGTAGTGGAGCTTGATCGGATTGCTGTTCCAGTCTTTAGGAGCTTGGATAGATGTAAAGCTCCAGTTATCCAGTTATCTTTTCTTTTGTTTGGCTATTGTATGAGAGTGGGATTATGTACTTCTTTATTTTGATGGATATTGTACTTGACCTTTATTGTGATTTTATGATGTAACCAGACATGTTTTACTTCCGCTGTTATGAGATGATGTTTTAAAATTTCAAGTACTATTTATATCTGTCTTGTTGTAATTTTTCTGTTCTATATTCACTAAAATACTCCACCGATGCTATGGCATTCCCTTAGTGAGTGATCATAGCGGGAGTGGGGTGTTACATAATGGGTCAAGAAGGATTTTCGTATCCTTTGACATAATGGGATGACTCGACCCGTTAATTAAAGTAATGGGAGCAACCCAGTGGCAAGCGTATCAAGTACGTGCGTAAATTGAACCGTCCCAAACCGATCTACCATATGAATACCAACCTGACAATATATAAACAAACTTAAACTAGGCTAAGGAACAAAGGGAATTTAGAAAAGCTACTCAGAGTGACGTAAAAGTGCGAACACAAACAAGTGAGACAATGTTATAGAATTTAGCAGTTGAACTCTTTGAAACCACAAAAGTCAAATAATCTACCTGAGAATTCGTTTATGTCCTGTTCAAAGACTCCAAATTTTGGATGTAATGAAAATAATTATGATTTAGACCTCGTATTTATAGATGTATCACCGGGGCGAGGAAGCATGGTTTCACAAAGTGTCGTGATTCTACAGATGGGCACAACTGTTGATTGCTACCGATTCAAGAATGGACAAGTTGACAATTTTGAAGAATGCCTCATCTTTAATGAAAACGTACTTCGAGGGGGGGAAATATTGGCTTACTTTGTAAGTCATGCCACACAAAGTTTGGACAATTTCTTACATGTCGATTTAGATCGGTCTGTTATTATCCGACCTCCTCAAATATGTAGTGTAATATGGCCTCACAATACCTCCAGAACGGGTCGAATCGGACATCCCCACTTCCGAACAAAATAACAATCACGATACTGCATTAGCTATACCACATTCCTACAAATCCGGAGCGGTTACCACCTAATCACCCATGATCTGTATGCGTTGTCTTCGTCATGATGCACTCATTTCCAAGATTTGTGGGATGGGACCCACATGACATCCGACTCGCCTATGCTTCCTGCCTATAAATACACCACAATACACCATTTGGAAGGATTTTTTGGCTCTCCATCTACTCAGACTCCATCGCCAATGATATCTCTTTGTTTATTTCATATTGTTCTCTAAATTCTAGAGTATATTTCAATGAAATTGGAGAGATTATTAATTGTACTAGTGAGATTGAGTGGTTATCATCATTGTATTTGTAATCAATTCATCAATCAAAGAAGTATAAAGTGGACGTAGAATCGTTAATGCCGAACCACTATAAATCTTGTGTGTTAATTTCTCTTTCATTCTTTTTTGAGTTATTATTCTCTAGAATTATCAATCAATTGGGTGTTAGAACCACTTTTTTGTCCAGCAGTTGCGCTCCCAAATTCATCAGGAGCCCGTTTGTCACCTACTCCCCTTCCTCTTCCTCGTATACCGAAACTTCTCCTCCAGTTAGTTCCGCGTTTTCATCAAGTTCAATCTCAAAGTCCAAGCCTGTGTTGTCCCAATCTGGATCTGAATTTTGACGAGAGAACATCAAGGTTGGGGTTGCTAGATGATTCTGAAGTTGTACTCTTTTCTGACAATCTTGTTGAGCGTCTGCTAGACATGTTTGTTCTACTATCCAAGAGATATCAAGGATAAGAGTGCAGCTGCCCGTGTCCCCACGTTTGTGTGTGTGAGCTAATATATGCCAGTGTATGCAGTGCTGAAATGAGAAGACATAAAGTGAGCATAAAAAACAAGCAATTTATTGGTATGTATTAAATGGCTTCATTTTTGTTAAGTCCATAAAATTCTATTCTGAAGGATCTATCTCTGTCTGCGAATTCATAACCTATGATTGACTTCAATTAAGTTATACGCAAGTGTGTACTACTAGTTCATAGTGTCAAAGTCTATAGTCATGTTCATTATGTGTAGAAGTATACAAGCATTAAGGCATATACAGGAGGGAATGGGTCAGGGTTTCATGGACAAATGCAATGGGTTGGGTCTTGGTTCTAGATCGGGTCGAAGAGACTCGACCCGATCCGACCTTGGTGAATTTTCCACCTCATCTCTAGCCGTTCACTCCTGACTACACTCGCTCCATCAATCATCCAACACGAGTTCCCTCTAATCCACCTCTCTTATTCTTCTATTACTCCATCGAAGGTCATATCCATGTCTTCTTAACTTCCATGAAGTAAAGAGAAATCGTTATTCAATCAAGTTCCTCATTGCTAAACGTAGATCACCGGGTCCACCACCTAAAACCGGCGGTGGCACACCAAAACCTCGAAGTCGCAGTTGAAGTATCAGGCGATGTGGACCAACACTCAATTCAAAGCGGATTTAATCCCGAGTTTGAAACTAAAAAGCATGAAACGAGTGATTTTAAACCCATCTTTAAATCAAATTTGAAGAGTAAAGAAAATTAGGGCAATTTGGGATTAGGGTTTTCTAGATTCGAAGATAATATGAACTAAAGTGAGAAAGAAGAGATAAGGGTTCAGTATATATATAAAACAGAAGGGCTATTCGTATCCTAGTGACTTAGTGGCCCGGTCCGACCCAATAAAGCGATCCAATGGTTGAGGTAGTTTAGAGGCCTTTCAATTTGGAAACACTACGAGTCTAAGAGAATAGATCTAACCTCCTATGTAACGTTCAATCCGGTTACCGAAATGCAGAAACAAATCAATGTTTCGGGTCAGATGTGGAACAGATCGAGTGAACTCGACCCGATCCGAGGCATGATTCCTGACCCGATGACGTGACTGTGACATTGAATAAAATGGAGACAAAAAGAAAATGTTAAAACTCATACATGCATGCACTCATAAATCAGGGGGTTACCAAGAGATTTGTTTAATTCATACTTGAAGGCTCCAATATGTTGAACGCGACAAGAATGATACTTGATTCCACTTCATATTTATACTTGATACGAAAATCAAGAAACACGACTTCACAAAGCATCACGACTTGACATGACTGTTAATTATCATCGATTCAGCAATGGACGAATCGATGGATTCGAAGCACATCTCACCTCCGATAAAACAGACTTCGAGGGGGCAAAATGTTGGCCTACTTTGTGACTAGGTCACAAAAAGTCTAGACTCTCTGACTCTAATTACTAGAAGAGAAAGAACCAGAGTCAATCAAAGATTGAATTTCGAATGTGAATAAGTGAAGTACTTCGGGTCGAATATGGCGTTTGTATTGGATGAGTAAACAGGTCGGACCAGATCCGCGCATGCATAAAGGTTCAGATTCGATATAGGGACGTAGGATCAGGTCGGATAAGGCAATACCCAAGCTGCCTAAACGTGTGAGCGAGGCATTATGAAACCAGTCCTTTGGGTCGGAGCAGTCCCTACCCGATCCGCCTAAGATAGCTAAAATGATGTGGGATCCTGCCAACAACTACTTGGTTCGAATCAAAGGGTACACGAACCAACCCCCTTGCCAACTACCCTAAAGCAGTTGTTTAGTTAAATGGATTCCTATTTTATCGCCACCGAAAGCAGATCGGGGTACACCGGTCACCCATGATTTGTTGTGCTGCCTCCACTCTCCCACGTTCAAAATCGAGATCTACTCAGAGTCTGCCACATGGCATTTGACCCGCTCCCCTTCTCCGCCTATAAGTACCCATCTTGGTGACATTTTTAAGGATCTTTTTGCACTACGCACTCAAGCTCCACCATTATCAATATTTCTCCTTTTTTATTCAGATTGTACTCTAGATTTTCGAGTATAATTCTATAGATTCTGAAAATTTATTGATTGTACTTGTGAGATTGAGCAATTATCTACTATGTACTTGTAATCTATCGACCAATCAACAGACTATAAATTGGATGTAGGCTCGTTAATGGCGAACCACTATAAACCTTGTGTGTCGACTGCTTTTTTTGTTTTTAGATTATTATTCTCTACTATTTCTAGTCAATTGGGTGTTAGTGCCAATTTTCAGTCTAACAATGGTCCTCCTACGAACCTCCAAAACCCAGTACATAAGCTTATAATAGCTCTTTCAGTACCTTATTTACCCTTCGGTCTGATCGTCTATTTGTGGATGATACACAGTACTCATCTTAAGCTTTGTTCCCATTGCTTTCTGCAAACTCTTCCAAAATACACAAGCAAGTAGCAGGTTCCTATCACTCACGATACAACTAGGTATTTCATGGAGCTTTACTATATTCCTTATGAATAACTCAGTCGAAACCGGTGCCATCCTATTAGACATTACTGGGATAAAATAGGCACTCCTAGTTAGTATGTCCACAACAACCCATATGCTTTCGTTCCTCTTTCTCGTTCTCGGCTACCATTCCATGGATATCGAATACTACTTCCAAATTGGAATATCCAATGGATGAAGCAAACCACTAGGCTTTTGATGTTCGACTTTCACTTGCTGGAAGTTCCTACATTGCTTTACCCACAAGCCTGCAACCTTCTTCATGGTTTCCCAATTAAAATTTCTCTCTATGTCTTGGTACATCTTGGTACCACTAAGGTGTATCGTAAACTTACAATGATGACATTCTCCAAGCACTTCTATCCTTATATCACTAACATACAAAACATATAGTTTTCCTTTCTTCCTTAACCAACTATTTCGGTTGAGGGTATGCTATTTCAGGTTGTAATCTTCCGCTGCAACTCTGAACTTCATGATGCTTTCGGCTAATGAAGGAACTTCTTCCTACCTAAAAGCAATATTCTCAATCAAAACTGGTTGTACCTCCAAACCGACATCATAAGTATGCTTATATTAAAATCATTGGTTCTTCACATTACATGAAACCCAAGTTTCTATGTCCTTCCATTCACTCAACATTGTTGACATCATGCCTTGATACTTTAAACTAAAGGCATCACCAACTTTATTTCCTTTTCCTGGAGTATACTCAATGCTAAAATCAAAAGTAACCAAAAACTCCAACCATCTATAATGTCGCATATTCAATTCCTTTTGAGAAAATAAGTATCTAAAAGACTTATGATCTGTAAACAAGTCAAACCTTTTGCATAAGAAATAATGCCTTCAAATTTTCAAAGCAAAGACTGTAGCAACTAACTCATGATTATGAATTGAGTATCACACTTCATGCGGCCTCAGTTGTCAGGAGGCATAAGAAACTACCTTTCGCTTTTGCATAAGAATAGCTCCTAAGCCTATTCCGCAAGCGTAAATATAAACAACTAATCATGGTTTCCATCCAGCACCATTGACACCGGAGCATTAGTCGACAATTACTTCAAATTCCAAAAGGCTTCTTCATTTATATCTAACTATATATACTTAGCATCCTTTCGGGTCATCTTAGTAAGATGTTGACACAGTCCTTGAGAAATCTTTAATAAACCTTGGATAATATCCAACCAATAAAATAAATCTTTGGACTTCTGTAACACTTTCGGGCTTCTTCCAACTAATGACAACATTTACCTTCAAAGGATCTACTAACAGACCTTCAGCCAAAACCATGTGACCAAGAAACTCCACTCTCTCCTCCTAAAACCGACACTTAGAAAACTTAGCCTTCAAGTGATGCTTTCGCAAGGTCTCAAGAACAATCCTAAGGTGGCACTCATGCTCCTTCGCATCTTTCAAATATACCAGAATGACATCAATAAAAACCAACAAAAATTTATCTAAGTTCTCCTGAAGCACTCAGTTCATCAGATTTATAAAGAAAGCATGCGCATTCGTTAAATCAACCTATATAACCATCCATTTGTAAGATCCATACCTCAAACGTAAGGTTGTCAATGGATTGCTCTCTTCTGCTATCCTCAGTTAATGAAAAATGATAACCAAATCCAACTGAGAAAACAACTTTGCTCCACTTAGTTGATCAAATAAATCATCAATACAAAGTGGAGGGTACTTATTTTTTACTTTCTTTTCTATGAGGTTCTAATAGTCAATACATATTCTCGAAATTCCATTAGTCTTCTTCACAAATATAAAGCAGCTCCTCAATGCGAGCTACTTAGACGAATAAAGCTTCTTCCTTCTGAATCAACAAGTTATGTCTTAAGCTCTCTCTTTTCTTAAGGGGTCATTCGTCTAGGTGGACGACTCATCGGTTCCGCTCGTGGCACTAAAACGATATGGAACTCGATAGCTCTCTTCATCGGCAAGCTTGTCACTGGTTCAAAGACATCAGCAAACTCCTTTATGATAGGGACACTACTTGCCTCTTCCTCCAGTTCTAAAACACTTACAATGAAGACTTCTGCGTAACCACTCTCTCTACCAAGAACATAACTCTATCGTTGCTTTCGCGATGTTTCGATAACACCTCTCTACTTCGATAAAATATTATTGCATCATAACGACTCAACCAATCCAATCCAAAAACAATTCTGAAACAATCAAAATTAAAAACATACAAATAACAAGCAAAAAATAACCTGGCAACCGAATTTCTAAGTTATCACATCTCATCTTAAGCGTCATGTGGCCTCTGATTGGATTAGACATTCTAAATTATATGGCAAGGTATGATGGTTCTAAAGATAACTTATCTACTACACGTCTATATAAAAATGAATGGGAGGCACATGTGTCAAGCAAAGCTTTAACAACTATGTTATGAAACAAAAGCATACCTTCCATTATGGTTTTTCCTTTCTCAGTGGCATTTAGTCTAGAAGACGAAGGCTCGTAAACAAGCACTTTTCCCATTGTTGCTTCTGTACACTTATTCTTAATTAGAGTACCCAAGTTGATTACAATTAAAGCATATAACATCATGTCTTTCGATAGTAATCCAGGTTATGGTGTCTTTGTCCTTACATTTGATAGAGTAATGCCCCTTCTGATGGCACTTAAAGCATACACTTCTGCTTTATTATTCTTCAGTCTCCCTCCTTCTGGAGCTTCCTTCTCTTAGAAGAATTTCCTTTCCTTGCCCTAAAAATCTTAAATTCCACTGGGTTTCTCAACCCCTTTGACCATCTCCCCATTACAAACAACCATTTCCATAATAATATCACTAGGATCTCGCCGGTGAGGCATGGTTGCCTTTATGATCTCAAACCTATACCCCTTTATAAACTTCTCGATTCTCAAGACAATAGTATCTATTGTTCCACGAGCATACTAAGAAAACTCATCAAATTTAACAACATACTCTATAATTGACATATCTTCCTGCTTCAGTTCCTCAAACTTCCTCATTATTATGGACTAAGCAACCTACAAAATAAATCTAGCCCTAAACATCCTCAGGAAAATTTCCAAAGTGATTCCTTCCTTCGAGGTCTTTACAGTAACTCCATTACAAAAATGTAAAGCATTTTCCAACAACTATCTTGAAGCTAATCTCTTGATTTGTTCATCTATCAATCCCGGGTCTTCTGAGTATTCTTTCATGATGCAGCAACCAGGTATCCACAACAGTAACGTCTTCTGTTCCTAGGGATGATCTTAGTCCAGGGCTAACATAATCCCCAGTTATGTGTAGTTGTATCTAACTTGTGCTCTACGATTAATTCCTTGGGTACCAGCAACGACTACAACTTGCAACATCTGAATAATCATCTAGAACAAACTCCTCAGATCTATTGCTGGAGCAGCAACACCTTGGTTCTCATTTGTCCTTCGGCCTTGACCTCCACTAGTATCAGGTTGAGCATTAGCATTTGTTGTGGTGCTTCCGCCACCAATATTAAGGCTTTCACTCCGTCTCAACATATCTTACTTTCTTTATATAGACAAACTTTAGTAAGATACCAAAGTTGATCCTAAGACTGTGAGGTATGTACATACATACTGTTGACCTAAAAAGTGGCACATGTAACCAAATACAAAATATATAGAGAAATAAATTAAGAATATCAAAATGAAAATGAGTAAAATGCAAGCACACACAAATTTATAATGGTTAACAAGCCTATGTCCAGCTTATGAGTTCTTATATAACTTGAGTAAATTGATTACGATGGTGGAAAATCTCTCGAACTCATATACAATGCAGTAATATCGAGTACAAAGAAGTTAAAAATGCCTAAAGTCCATTTTGTAGCTTTGGAGGACTATTTTTATGCTAGAAACATTTCGGTTTGACATGCCATGTGTAAGTCGATCCGGGTATGTAAAAGGAAGGTGAAGTCTTCAACTTGGTTAATAACCCGGTCTGGTTTGACTTTGGACAGGTGGTGTTCGATCCGACATCTCAGAAGAGGGTGGAAGCAGTTTTCTCGGAGTTGGAGTGTTTCTTCAGGTGGTATGTCGTGTGGGCTCGATAGGCTCGGGTCGACAATGTCGAACCGAATGTTCACCGATCTGGGGACTACGAAGGTAGCTCCTAACCAAGAAGAGACAATACCATTCCAAAGTATCAACGGACTAGAGTTGGTGTCAATCCAGAGCTTTCTAAATTTTGGCCTAGTCGAACCAGAGGCAAGGTTGTCTTCCTTGATCTCTTTGGCGTATAGTGAACGAGATTTATACACTCTGATCTCATGTCGATGATCTTGACAGCCTTGCCAAAATCCAGCTCAATACTTTGCACCCAAAGGGTGTTGCATCATAGATGAAATGTTCTTTTAATCTATTGAGCTGTATTTCCTGGAGATGTCATTCATTCGTGGAAAAGAGGTGATGACAAGTTGCGTTGAGTCATAGGCTCCCATATGTGATTGCCCATACACAGGTCATTTCCAAACGATATTGTCTTCTTGTGCAACTCGACCGCATGGTCGAGTCAGACCATATGTCACATAAAGTCAGTATGTGGAGTCATTGATTAAATTATGAAATACCCCTCTTAGTCTTCTTGAATTCGGATCGAGCATTGCACTGCATTCGTTTCGAAGTTTGTTTGGTCGAGCTACATCAAATGATGTTATTCGATTCGACCTGTTCAATCTTGGATTAGTCAAATCATAATAAGACATCACGTCGCTTCGAAAGGAAAGCGAAGAGTCTTTTCTCCTTTACTATAAATATTGTGTCCATGGTGTATTTTGTCCATTTCACCTTTACTACCTTCGAACTAAAGCTTCCAACTATTGTAAGAATCCAAATTTGATTTGCTTCAAATCCTGAATTGCTTCAATTGTGATCCCCCCACCTTTGATTATAATATAAATTTTGTATGTTTCCATCTCCCTTATCCATAGTTTCACGTAAATCGAGTCTTGAGCCTTATTTTTAAGTTCAGGGGATTCGAATTCGCCATTGTTGTCAGTGGTGGAGTCAGAGTTTCCACCAATGTTGGTGCCTACATTGTTGTTGTTGCGAGATTTGGCTTGCGATGGTTAGAAGGTCATCTCAAAGAGGAGCGACGCTGGGTTAAAGCGTGGAGTGATGCTCTAGGACGTGGATCATTTGAGGAAGATGATAGGTAAAGGTTAGAGCTTTTGGAGTAGAGTGGAAGATCCACAAAGGAATATGGGATAAAGGCTTGGAGATTGGAAAGGTTTGGTGCCCTCAGCTAGACGTAGAGGATATCAAATAGAAGCGACGTAGGGGTGATGGAGCTAGAAGACAACCAGAAGGAATTCCTAAGACTCGGGTTAACATAGTCACCTGTAAAGCGGAATGAAGTCGCCTTGGGTGAGTTCCTAGAGGGAGAGGTGTAACACCCCACGTCCATTAATGTCACTCACAAAGGGAATGCATTAACTTCCATGGAGCGTTATAAGTGTATAGAACAGAATATAACAAGACAGATACAAATATTGGTACTTGAAAATTTTTAAACAACTTTTATTGCAGCGGAGAAAAGGTTTGATTACAACAACTTCATAAACCAAGTACACTTAATATCCATCTTAACAAATTGTTTTCAGAGTACTTAAAGTAAAAAAGCAGTAAAAAAGCATAACCCAAAACACAAGTAGCCATAAAAGAGATGAGCTGAACTTTACTTTCAGCAATCCAAGCACTTTCAAAAGAGAGAGAAAGAGATCCAAATCAAGCTCCGCTAGTACTAGTCCCACCCTGAGAAACTTGGGGGGGGGGGGAGGAAGAAAAGAGGCGAAAACAAAGGGGGTCAGACATGAAGTCAAGAGAGTACCATAACTTTAACAATACAATTATTAAAGTAATTAGGATAAGGCATAAACTGGTAAAACAAGGAATGACTGTGAAGTAAGTGGGAAAGACAAAGCAAATAGAGGAATATTTTGGCGTTAATTGCGCTAATTACTATACTGCACCAATGCTAATCACACCGCACCATTACTAGTCACCCTAAAAGTTGATCCCGCCCACTGAAAATAATAATAATAATAATGGTAGTTTCGTGTACCCTAGCTGTCTTCATAGGTGTCGTCTGCCCCTATCTCCACTAGTTGTACCCACTACCCTCCCGATTCTAATTACAATGTTTATTCATAATATGGTAGTTATACTCCTAGCTGTCTTCATAGGTGTCGTTTGCTCCTATCTCCGCTAGTCGTACCCACTACCTTCCCCATTCGATCGGCTCCCTAACTCGTAGATACCCTGCTGGTCCCACAGTGGGGTGTATCACTCCCCAAAGTGGCAACCCGATACCACTAAAGATGCACGGCTTATATCTACACGATGAAACAATGTCTTACCTACCAGCCCGGGCCCACGCACGCACATAACCCCGTTGGACTTGCGTTGCCACCGCTAACCCGTTTTGACCTATTATAATCAAACTCAGTAAGCGTGTATCGTCCTCGACTTGGGTCGAGCTCACAAAGATACTTAATGGGTTACTGGTTTGAAAAGGGTCCCCACACAAGCTTTCCACCTATGCTTGGGCCCCACAAGAATTTCCCACTTAACCCCTTCTTATTCATGTCTTCTTACATGTTTTCAACTAGGTTAAGTGTTTATAATTATATCCCACATGTCACCCATGTTATTAACTAAACAAATCAACATGTGTTATTGGTTAAGCTTGTCTTAACCCTATCCGCTTATTAGATCAATATATTATCGGTTAGGATGGTCTTAACACCATCCACTTATATCTTATTGGTTAAGCTGGTCTTAACCCTATCCGCTTATCAAGTCAAAATAAATTATTGGTTATGTTTGTCTTAACCCTATCAGATCAATACATATTATTGGTTAAGTTTATCTTAACCCCATCTGCTTATTAGATCAATATATTATTGGTTAAGCTGGTCTTAACCCCATCCACTTATCAGATTAATATATATATATATATTATTAGTTAAGCTGGTCTTAACCTTACCCACTTACAAAGTTTTTTATGATTAAGTACATCTTAGTTCACAGATACATTGGTTAAGAGAATAACTCCCTAAGTACTAACCCTGAAGACCGAAATCAACATCAGATTGTTACTCAGAGAATCACTCACTCAACCAAACTTCTGTTTGTCATTCATATTCGTCTTTGCTCAGCATTAATTAATTATTAATGCACAGACCTCTCACATTAAGTCGATTGCTTGTGGCTGCTGGATATGCCGGGCGGTTCCAGGCAGACTTCCACCACAAGCAAGACTTAACCTCGTGTCTAAGCATCTTTTAATTTATGTCTTTAACCTATAACATTAGACTACCATTTGTGGTTGCTGGATTTGTCGGGGGGTTCCGGGCAGTCTTACACCACAAACGAGTCTAACCTCGTGTCTTAGGCCTTTATTACTTATTTAATTTGTGCCTTTGACCTCTCACATTAGACTACCGTTTGTGGTTGCTGGATTTGCCGGGCGGGTCCGGTCAGTCTTACACCATAAGCGAGTCTAACCTTGTGTCTTAGGCATTTATTATTACACATTATTATTCAGCCCTAATTTGAATTAATATCCCTATTTCAAATTGCCAATAACTTCCAATTTTAATCCATGTCCATAATTGCCGCTTAAATTATGTCCATAATTACTATGCATAGAAATTATGCCAATTAATGTCTCAAATTAATTATGTGCCTTTATGCCATTTTATGCCAGTTCACAATTATGCATATTTAATATTTTCCCATTATCCCCACGTCGTTCGTACGTTGAACGTGAAATATGTTAGACTCGCAAATAGTCTAACTCATAAAAACGAAAGAAACATCATAACTTGCATAACACACAAAATAGATCTAACTAGCATAACATGGATCAAAACTGGCATGATTATGATTCCTATTAACATAAATTTGCATAATCAACACTTGCATAGGCAATAGTAATAAAGCATAAATTTGTATAAACTATGTACTGTCATGGATCTAAATGTATAGATCTAAACATGTAATTATTAACTTGCATATATGGATATGGTTTTCCTGTGACTTGCATATGAATTTCATACAAACTTACATTCAAACTAGCATATGATTCACATACAAAACTAGCATAGGAAGACATAAATTTGCATAAGTATGTTACTGCCTTAGATCTAAATATAGATCTAATATCAAAATGTGAACTTGCATATGGATCTAAACATAGATCTAAACATAAAAATGTGAACTTGCATACGTATCTAAACACATAAATTAATGTCACACTTTTCGCTTATGAACTAGCATATGTATATACTTGATTCATATATGTTTTACATCCCAACTTGCATGAGATTCACATATGTTTCAACATCCTAAACTTGCATACATATGTTTTAACATTGCAAACTTGCATAAGATTCACGTATGATTTTACACATAAATTTGTATAAGATTCAGATAACATAAACTTGCATATGATTCACAAATTAACATATGTAAACTTGCATAAAATGAATCAAGTTAAACATGTATAATTGTACATATAAATAGATCTACCAATCATACAACAACTAAACTGTCATATTTTCACAAACAAACAATAACATCACATGTTTCAGCGTTCATGTTTTCATAATCCAATTACAACCCATCATAATTGATTTATTAATTATATCGTGAAAGAAATAGCACTCACAATCAAAAGAACCGTCTTGTTTTTCTGGGATCTGTATTCTGAAACTGCATTGCTCGCCTTTAATGTAGACTAATTGTTATTCTAATTTGGATTTAGATTTGATTTTGATTCTTGCTTCTTTTTTGCTTTTAAGTTGAAGAAGGAATGGTGGCTAAACTAGAACGATCATGGACGGCATGGTGGCTCCTTGGAATGAATTTGTGTGATTTAAGGTTTCAGGATTATGGTTGATTTTATAGAAGTTAAATCTTATGTGAGCCGTTAGATCATTTTAGGAGCAATCAGGACCATCCAACTAAAGCAAGTGTCACTCAGCCAATCATAGCATGACACATAAGCCTTAACACCTCAGAATTTGTCACAAAGCCAATCAGAGAAGGCCATGTAAAAAAGACAATCCTTGACCAACAAAAAATGTGCCACGTGCGCCACATGATGCGTACACGTCTTATATATATATATATATATATATATATATATGTATGTATGTATGTATATGTATATATATTTTCTACATATATTTTCTTTTCTTTTTATCTATCTTTCCAATTAACCATTTTCACACTAAACCACTTTTTGAACTGCGTTCACACTAAGCCACTTTTTAGCCATTCCCCTAAAACAAAAATATGGCGCTGGCGGGGATCGAACTCTGTACCTCTTGTATGCAGATCACATGTTCTAACCAAATGAGCTACTAAGTCTTTTGCTTACAAAACTTAGAACAATGCTAAACATTTTTCTTTTCTCATTCTTCTTTTTCATGTTTTGCTGCAATATTTAATTTAAAGACATCTTCTTCATACAGAGTCCGATTTACGCAAACTCGGACTCTATCTCAAGCAGAATTCTGAGGTGAACGCAATGATGCAACCCGATTCCCTTAATTCCCACATTTGAAATTAAGTATTCCTTAATTCGTTTATTTTAATATTTAAAATCACAGGGTGTTACATTCTCCCCTCCTTAAAGGATTTCGCCCCCGAAATCTCCAAGTTAAGGAGAATGCATATCCTAACATCCCATCATCCATCTACTCAACCATCAAACACAGGAATCCATTGTCCTTACAAGATTTCTATGTTGTATGAACATATGAAAAAAGTGCATGTATATGTTCCTTATCTATTGCAAAATCAGGCGGTCTACTGATTCAGTTGACCTCCTTAATGCAAATCATGATTGTGCCATGCATCCATTATGTATGCGAAAGAATCCTATCGATACAAATTATTCCTACATGTGTGTACAACCATTCATTAAAATATAGCATCCATGTGATAACACAACTATTATACATCCATTAATTTAAATATGCACACACATTTATATGCAATATGAAGGTGATTGAGCCGATCTAGTGCCTAATGTGTGTGTACATGCATCCATGAGCAACCACTAGCAACCACTTGCATCCATTTGCATCCACAAAACATAACATGTCTCAAACACATGTTTACAACCACAGGGTTCTTCCTAACTAAAGATCGAAGATGTCATCGCAAAGATAATACTAAATGATAGGACAAGTATCAACAAAGCAGTAGAAAAAGGAGAAGTTAAAACATACCCTCAAAAAGGAAAGGGTACAGCATACGCATCTTATCTTCCGTCTCCCAAGTCGCGTCTCTTTGATCATCTCCCCATTGCACTTTGACCAACTTGACCTCTTTGTTGCGTAGCTCTTATACCTCCGACCCTAGGATGCATGCAGGAGCTCGTCAAATCGTGGCATCTCCCTCTACTTCCACTTCTCTAAGCATGTTCGGCTCCACTACTTCCGCGGTATCTTGTAACACATCCGCAAATATGATACGTGAAAATATGTCATGAACATCACTAAGCTAGTTGCCTCTTCTCATGTCCTTCCAAAATCTAGGGTACATAACCTCAAAAGATCTTCAAGGATTTTGTTTACTCCTTTCTGTCCATTCACCCGTCTGTGGGTCATAAGCGATACTCGTACTTGCCGCCTTTTGCATGTCACCTTTTCCTCTTGCACCGAAAACTGCTCCAAGCCCTGTCTCGCAAGCACCGATATACACGGTGAATGGCTTACTTCCATCTGGCAAAACTAAAACTGGAGCGGTCGTCAAAACCATCTCCAAACGTTGGAAAGCATCGTCATAGTCAACATACTAAGCAAAAATTAAGTTCTTCTTCGTTAACCGAATAAGTGTGGCTGATATCTTCGTGAAGTCCTTAATAAGCTTCCTATAATAACCAACCAGCCCTAAAAAGCTTCTTACTTCTGTTGCATTCTTAGGAATCTTCCAATCTTGGGTTGCCATCACCTTTGCGGGATCCACAGCTATCCCTTCCTTAAAGACCACATGTCCTAAGAACCTCACTTCTTTTCTCCAAAAATGGCACTTGGAGAACTTAGCTTTAAGTTGATGCGCTCGTAGGGTCTCTAAGACTTCCCTAAGATGTAGTGCATGCTCTTCTTCACTTTTAGAGAAAATCAGGATATCGTCCACAAAGACTATCACAAACTTGTTTAGAAACTCCCTAAACACCCTACTCATTAAGTCAACAAAGTATGCGGGTGCATTCGTCAAACCGAAAGGCATGACGAGCCACTCGAAGAAACCATCAGGAGTTCTAAAGGCAGTCTTATCTATGCTATCTTCAGTCACCCTTAGCTGATGAAACCCTACAGCCAAATCCAGTTGCGAAAAAAAACGAAGCACCCACCAACTGATCGAATAAATCATCTATCCTCGGCAATGGGTGTCTATTCTTCTTTGTTAGCTTATTCAGCTCTTTATAGTCCACGCACAATCTAAGTGAACCATCAGCTTTCGTAACAAAAACGACTAGAGCTCCCCACTCCGAAATACTCCTTCTTATGAACCCCTTCTCAAGCAATTCTTTCACTTGCTTACTGAGTTCTCTTCTCTCTCTCGGAGCCATGTGGTGCACTGGTAATGCAACTGGCTTTGCATTATCTACTAAGTATATTCGAAAGTCTATCTCTCGCCTCGGGGGTAAACCTCGAACTTTATCTAAGACGTCACTATATTTACGGACCACACGAACAGATTCCAAATCATCATTGGATGCGTCAAGGGATACTAGGTAGCTAAGCATTACCGGACCTCTAGGGTCACAAGAAATATAGAAGGTCTTTCCATAACGAGTCAACAATCTAACTACCCTTCTTTCACAATCTAGGATGGCACCGTATCTAGCTAGCCAATCCATACCTAGAATCAAGTCATAGCCCATGAAGCCAAGAACGAAGGCGTTGCATTCAAACCCAATGCCCAAGATAGACACTCTCAAATCCCGACAAATCATTGAAAGATGAGCTGAACCACCAATAGGATTTGAAACTACTATGGGATCCATAACTAGACTAGTATTTAGGTGCAGTGTTTCAACTAACGAAGCAGATACAAACGAGTGAGAAGCGCTAGAATTCAAACAAGGTTCGAACAGGATGATCAAAAAGAAAAACCAAATTTCCAACCAAGATATATTTCTACCTCTATCGGGTATGTCAGTCGTGAGGGAATGCGTCTGCCCTCCAGAAGATCATGTACCTTGTCCTTACCTTTGCCTTTTGCTTCTTTGGACGATACTAATAAGATGTCTTGTAATGATAAAAACTAGTCTTCTTCTTCTTTCTAACATCTTTATTTAAGTAGTCAGGTATTTCACAAGTGTGGCCCTTCCCTTTCTCTTGGCCCCTTGTTATCCTTATCGCCTTTCTTTGGATCTACTTTATCGTGTGTACTTTCCATGTCTCTCCTGCACATTCTCTGTTCGTGGCCACCTACCAAATGAGGCTTCGTTCTTCATTAACCAAGCAGCTAATTGAACCTTCCTCCCGTCGTCGATCCTAAAGGTACCAACAAGTCCTCCACTTCCTCCTAGGTTTGACAGACGTCCCAGTCCCATGAAGTGGTTTTCCACCCATCGTACGGAAGTTCTTACATATCTTAGAAAAAGCCTCTATATGCGTAGAGGAAGAAATTCAAAAAGGAAAGAGGAAGAGATTCAAAATAGAGAATCGAAGGAAACATATATGGCTCTTGGGGGTTATGTTTTTAAAACAAACAAACTTTCTCTTAAAAATACTCTCCTTAAAACATATTTTTGAAAATATTTCTTTACAAAATGCTTTTGAAAAACAGTATTTTCAAAATTCATATCTGTTCTGGTAACCTTCAGCTCTGATACCATGTGTAACATCCCACGTCCATTAATGTCACTCACAAAGGGAATGCATTAACTTCCATGGAGCATTATTAGTGTATAGAACAGAATATAACAAGGCAGATACAAATATTGGTACTTGAAAATTTTAAAACAACTTTTGTTGCAGCGGAGAAAAGGTTTGATTACAACAACTTCATAAACCAAGTACACTTAATATCCATCTTGACAAATTGTTTTCAGAGTACATAAAGTAAAAAAGCATAACCCCAAACACAAGTAGCCATAAAAGAGATGAGTTGAATTTTACTTTCAGCAATCCAAGCACTTCCAAAAGAGAGAGAAAGATATCCAAATCAAGCTCCGCTAGTACTAGTCCCACCCTGAGAACCTGGAGGGGGGGAAGGAAGAAAAGAGGAAAAAACAAAGGGGGTCAGACAAGAAGTCTGGCGAATACCATAACTTTAACAATACAATTATTAAAGTAATTAGGATAAGGCATAAACTGGTAAAACAAGGAATGACTGTGAAGCAAGTGGGCAAGACAAAGCAAACAGAGGAATATTTTGGCGTTAATTGCGCTCCTAATCACTATAGGATAATTACTATACTGCACCAATGCTAATTACACCGCACCATTACTGCTCACCCTAAAAGTTGATCCCACCCACTGAAAATAATAATAATAATAATGGTAGTTTCATGTATCCCTAGCTGTCTTCATAGGTGCCGCCTGCCCCTATCTCCACTAGTTGTACCCACTACCTCCCCATTCTAATTACAATGTTTATTCATAATATGCTAGTTATGCTCCTAACTGTCTTTATAGGTGCCATCTGCTCCTATCTCCACTAGTCGTACCCACTACCTTCCCCATTTGATCGGCTTCCTAACTCGTAGATACCCGTGTTGGTCCCACAGTGGGGTGTATCACTCCCCAAAGAGGCAACCCGATACCACTGAAGATGCACAGCTTATATCTACACGATGCAACAATGTCTTACCTACCAGCCCGGGCCCACGCACGCATATGACCCCGTTGGACTTGCGTTGCCACCGCTAACCCGTTTTGACCTCTTACAATCAAACTCAGTAAGCTTGTCTCGTCCTCGACTTGGGTCGAGCTCACAAAGATACTTAATGGGTTACTGGTTTGAAAAGGGTCCCCACACAAGCTTTCCCCCTATGCTTGGTCCCCACAAGAATTTCCCACTTAACCCCTTCTTATTCATGTCTTCTTACATGTTTTCAACTTGGTTAAGTGTTTATAATTATATCCCACATGTCACCCATGTTATTCACTAAACAAATCAACATGTGTTATTGGTTAAGCTTGTCTTAACCTTATCCTCTTATTAGATCAATATATTATTGCTTAAGCCGGTCTTAACCCCATCCACTTATATCTTATTGGTTAAGTTGGTCTTAACCCTATCTGCTTTTCAAGTCAATATACATTATTGGTTAAGTTTGTTTTAACCCTATCAGATCAATACATATTATTGGTTAAGTTTGTCTTAACCCTATCCGCTTATTAGATCAATATATTATTGGTTAAGCTGGTCTTAACCCCATCCACTTATCAGATTAATGTATATATATTATTGGTTAAGCTGGTCTTAACCCTACCCACTTACCATGTATTTTATGATTAAATACATCTTAGTTCACAGATACATTGGTTAAGAGAATAACTCCCTAAGTACCAACCCCGAAGACCGAAATCAACATCAGATTGTTACTCAGAGAATCACTCAACCAAACTTCTGTTTGTCATTCATATTCGTCTTTGCTCAGCATTAATTAATTATAAATGCACAGACCTCTCACATTAAGTCGATTGCTTGTGGCCGCTGGATATGCTGAGCGGTGCCGGGCAGAATTCCACCATAAGCAAGACTTAACCTCGTGTCTAAGCATCTTTTAATTTATGCCTTTAACCTCTAACATTAGACTACCGTTTGTGGTTGCTGGATTTGCCGGGCAGGTCCGGGCAGTCTTACACCACAAACGAGTCTAACCTCGTGTCTTAGGCCTTTATTACTTATTTAATTTGTACCTTTGACCTCTCACATTAGAATACCGTTTGTGGTAGCTGGATTTGCCGGGCGGGTCCAGGCAGTCTTACACCATAAACGAGTCTAACCTTGTGTCTTAGACATTTATTATTACACATTATTATTCAACCCCAATTTGAATTAATATCCCTATTTCAAATTGCCAATAACTTCCAATTTTAATACATGTCCATAATTGTCACTTAAATTATGTCCATAATTACTATGCATATAAATTAGGCAAATTAATGTCTCAAATTAATTATATGCCTTTATGCCAATTCACAATTATGCATATTTAATATTTTCCCATTATCCCCACGTCGTTCGTACGTTGAACATGAAATATGTTAGACTCGCAAATAGTCTAACTCATAAAAAGGAAAGAAACATCACAACTTGCATAACACACAAAATAGATCCAACTTGCATAACATGGATCAAAACTGGCATGATTATGATTCATATTAACATATATTTGCATAATCAACACTTGCATAGGCAATAGTCGTAAAACATAAATTTGTATAAACTATGTACTGTCATGGATCTAAATGTATAGATCTAAACATGTAATTATGAACTTGCATATATGGATATGGTTTTCCTATGACTTGCATATTAATTTCAATCGAACTTACATTCAAACTAGCATATGATTCACATACAAAACTAGCATAGGAAACCTAAATTTGCATAAGTATGTTACTGCCTTGGATCTAAATATAAATCAAATATCAAAATGTGAACTTGCATATGGATCTAAACATAGATCTAAACATAAAAATGTGAACTTCCATACGGATCTAAACACATAAATTAATGTCACACTTTTCGCTTATAATCTAGCATATATATATACTTGATTCACATATGTTTTACATCCCAACTTGCATAAGATTCACATATGTTTCAACATCCTAAACTTGCATACATATGTTTTAACATCGCAAACTTGCATAAGATTCGCATATGATTTAACACATAAATTTGCGTAAGATTCACATAACATAAACTTGCATATGATTCACAAATTAAAATATGTAAATTTGCATAAAATGAATCAAGTTAAACATGTATAATTGAACATATTAATAGATCTACCAATCATACAACAACAAAACTGTCATATGTTCACAAACAGACAATAACATCACATGTTTCAGCGGTCATGTTTTCATAATCCAATTACAACCCATCATAATTTATTTATTAATTATATTGTGAAAGAAATAGCACTCACAATCTAAAGAACATTCTTGTTTTTCTGGGATCTGTATTCTGAAACTGCATTGCTCGCCTTTGATGTAGACTAATTGTTATTCTAATTTGGATTTAGATTTGATTTTGATTCTTGCTTCTATCTTGCTTTTAAGTTGAAGAAGGAATGGTGGCTAAACTAGAATGATCATGGACGGCATGGTGGCTCCTTGGAATGAATTTGTGTGATTTAAGGTTTCAGGATTATGGTTGCTTTTATAGAAGTTAAATCTTATGTGAGCCGTTAGATCGTTTTCGGAGCAATCAGAGCCATCCAACTAAAGCAAGTGTCACTCAGCAAATCATAGCATGACACATAAGCCTTAACACCTCAGAATTTGTCACAAAGCCAATCAGAGAAGGCCACATAAAAAAGACAATCCTTGACCAACAAAAAATGCGCCAGGTGCGCCACATGATGCGTACACGTCTTATATATATATATATATATGTATATGTATGTATATGTATATATGTATATATATTTTCTATATATATAAATATATATTTCTTTTTATCCATCTTTCCAATTAACCATTTTCACACTAAACCACTTTTTGAACTTCGTTCACACTAAGCCACTTTTTTGCCATTCCCCTAATACAAAAATATGGCGCTGGCGGGGATCGAACTTTGTACCTCTTGCATGCAGATCACATATTCTAACCAAATGAGCTACTAAGTATTTTGCTTACAAAACTTAGAACAATGCTAAACATTTTTCTTTTCTCATTCTTCTTTTTCATGTTTTGCTGCAATATCTAATTTAAAGACATCTTCTTCATACGGAGTCCGATTTACACAAAATCAGACTCTATCTCAAGCAGAATTCTGAGTTGAACACAATGGTGCAACCCGATTCCCTTAATTCCCACATTTGAAATTAAGCATTCCTTAATTTTTTAATTTTAATATTTAAAATCATGGGGTGCTACAAGAGGATTCTAGGCTCTGGTTCGACATTCCTCTTAGCCGAACCGAAAGGGGAAAGATTGGAGGAAATTCACGAGCTTCGGTTTGGCATGGATGTTGGTTGAACTAGAGGACGTCGATCCAAAACTTCTTTATTATGGATGGTTGAACTGGAATTGCCAACTTGAACTTAAATCAAACCCCATATCCGTCTTCGTCATTTAGACTAAACTCAACAACCATTCCAACTTTGATAATGAAATTACTTTGAACCAGTATATGGAGAGTTAAAATAGAGCATATCAGAACTTAACTTGATGTTGCTTAACATATGACTTCGAACTATCCGTACATCAGATTATTACTTCCTGCAGTAATATGATGTAGAGTTAGTGATAAGTGAGATTTGGTGAGACGGTTGGGAACAACGGTCTTCTGAGTCGAGTTATTGCATACTTTTAATACTTTTCTTATGTTGTCATTCAGGTAAAATTGCATTATATGCACTGCACTTGTACACACACGGGGGATTACAAGTTCTTCACTCTAACCAATGACGTTTCTTGGATAGCATAGTGATCATGTCGGGAAGATACAATGCCAGATCAACTGAGGTAGAGAAGGAAAAGGTTGTCTAATAAGACCCAAAAGAACAAGAATGCCAACTCTATAACTGAGTTCAATTGTAACACCCAGTATTTTCTAAGAATATTATAATAACAATTTTAAGAGTACATAATTTTTAGAAGAAGAATTAAGTAAAATGGGTTGCGCCATTGCGTTTATCTCGGAATTCTGCTTGGGATAGAGTCCGAGATTGTGTAAATCAGACACCGTATGAAGAAAATATGAAGCCCAGAAGATTTAGGGATTAAGCAGAATTAAATTAAATAATAATTAATTAACAAAATGGGTTCAAAAATCAAATTCGGCCAAAACTAGGTGAGCGGGAAATTTCCTGCTCAAGGGTGTCAACCCCCCCCCCCCGGGGGGTGTCGACATAGTTGTCGACCCCCCTATAGGGGTGTCGACCTCCCTCCCTCCTCCCCCCCCCCCCCCCCCCCCCCCGATATGGGCAGGTACGTTGTTCTATTTCTGGTTTGATTTTTGGCTTTGTTCCTTGACCCCTCTGCTATATAAAGACCCCTAAACCTATTGTTTTCTCCACACAAATTCATGGCGTCTATATGCTGCTAAAATCTAAATTAAAATAAGTCCTTCTTCTTCTTCTTCTTCAAATCAGATTAGGATTAAAAGAGAGTAGATCTACAACTGCAACACCTATTTCTTTTAGATCCAACCAAGATGAGTTCATGTTACTTTCAGAAATGAAATTTAATTGTAAGCCTAACATGTTAATAAACCTGAATCTGAGACTATGCCTATTTCTGTTTATCAGATCTGTCTTTCTATACCCATTGGATATATTTTATTATTATTATGCATGTTCTTTATCTGTTCCTTCCTTCTTTCTTTTTTTTATAGCCGGGCTACCACGAGTATGAACGTACGAATGGTAATTTCGGAAACGTTGGGAAATTTGGCATAATATATGTTAGGTGGAATTTGGGCATGACAAATGCAAAATTTGGGGAAAATATTGGATGATATGTAATTTGGCATAAACTGATATGTAATCATGTAACTGATTTGAGGGCATAACACATGTTGTAATTTAAGACCTAAATTTGGGGCATACTATATATTATGGTTTATGACTTGGAAGAAGGGGATTATTGTGTATGACTTAGGCATGAAAACCTATATTGAAATAGGGATAACTATTAAATATGAACAAGCCTAAATTGGAATTTTTGGTAATTAGCATACACTGTAATCAAAGACTATAATTTGGCATAACTTGTATTTTGAATCATGGACAAGGTTTTAGGGCACAATCTGTGTTGTACAAAATTGACAAAAACTTAGGCGAATGTTATATTGCGAATTAGGAATGTAATTTTGGTATATAAATCCACAGGCTCAATCTAAGATTGAGCAGAACATGATAAGGGAACTTTAAGTAACCTATTGTAACTTGCAGAGATGTTTAATCTGTTAAATTTACTAATCTACTGAAATCTATTGAAACTGAATACTGTAATTGGAAAGCCTAAGATGTACATGAATAAATTGGCTAAATTAAGCATGCCGAGAAACGAGGTTTGACTCCGCTTGCGGTGGAACCTGCCCGGAACCAACCGGCCTAACCAGCAACCGCAAACAGTCAGTCTAATGTGAGAGGTCGTAGGCATAACTAAAAGATGCTTAGACATGAAGTTAGGTCTTGCTTGCGGCAGAAGTCTGCCCGGAACCGCCTGACACATCTAGCGGCCACAAGCAATCGACCTAATGTGAGAGGTCTGTGCATTAATAACTAATTAATGCTGATCAAAGACGAATATGATACCTAAAACATGTTAGGTGGGTGGGGTTAAGTTAACCTGTGTAAGATGACAACTTAACTAATATTACATGAACAAAGTGGATAGGGTTAAGGTAAGCTTAACCAATAATACATACTGATTTGATAAGTGGATGGGGTTAAGTCAGCTGGGCGGATGAATATGATAACCCCGTTTCGTAAATCTGCAGGTTTAATGCAAGGTTAAATGAAATATATTAATCTGTAAGTCTGTTAATCTGTACATCTGATCAGTTAATCTGTAAACCTATTAATCTGTATGTCTAGTCTGAAAACTTGTTAATCTGAAATATGTAAGCAAGTTAATCTGAAATCTAAAATCTGCTAGTCTGAGGACACAAGGTTAGGAGGGGTAATTGCTTGTGTCATCTATTGTTTGGGACCCATAGTAGTCAATAACTTTTTCTGGTATCAACACTAAGACCCAACACTAGGTAAGGGTCCGGGAACGCTTACTGAACTAATCGTAAGAGATTCATTCTGATAATGGCGAGGTGTGTTGATGGCACATTCCAATCGGGTCGTGTGCATGCATGGATCCGGTCTTCTCTGGGGAAGTTAAGACAATGTGACATCTGTAAATGGGTCTGTTTCTTTCTATAGGTTGCCACTTTAGGGAGTGATATACCCTTTTGTGGGGCCGACACAGGGTATTTATGTATTAGGGAGTCGGTCGCTTGGGGTAGAATTTAAGGTACATCTAGTTTTTTCTGTTTTTGCTGGGGTACCGTCTGTTTCTGTTGGGGTGGTAACGCTTGTCTGTTCCTGTGTGGTACTGTCTGTTGGGGTGGTAAAGGCCCGTCACTAGTGTACACCTAATTCTAATATTCTGTTTCCATAGGGATTACTCTGTTTCCGTCTCTTATTTCGTTTCTACTTCTGTTTCTGTACCATCTATCTCTGTTGGGGTGGTAAAGGCCCATTACTAGCATTCTGTTTCTGTAGAGATCATTTTGTTTCCGTTTCTGTTTCAGTTTTTACGTTAGGGTAAGACCTAATCCTATTATACTTGTATTAGTGCAGAGAAGTGAAAGGTAAGTAAGAAGCATAACTTGGTCTATATCATTTTGTTTCCTCTGGTTAACATAAGTATACATGTTCCTCCTGTTATTGTTATGTCTCTCCATTTTTATCCACATGTCATGATACTATTATCTGTTTATATGCTGAAAGTCACTGGACTCGCCAGACTTTATGTCTGACCCATTTTGTTTTCTCCTCTTTTCTTTCCTTCCCCCCCCCTCCCCCAGGTTCTCAGGGTAGGAACGTAGAAGATTGATTTGGATTTCTTTCTACTTAAAGTGCTGGAAGTAATGCTTAGCTTTGTTTCTCTTACATAATGCATTTTGGAGTGGGATTATGGCTTTAAAAAAACATGTACTCTGATGGATTTTGTACAAGATAGATATTATGTACTTGGTTTTGGTATTTAAACATGTAACCAAACTTATTTATGTTTCCACTGCAATAAAGTTATAAATTTTCAAGTACTACTTTATGTATTAGTCTTGTAATATTCTGTTTTGTTTACTTATAACGCTCCACGAAACTTAATGCTTTCCCTTTGTGAGTGACATTAACGGACGTGGGGTGTCACAATAGGTATCATAGTTGAAGGTTACTAGATTATATAAAAGTTTTTGAAAACTATTTTCAAAAAGTTTTTAAAAGGAAGTATTTTCAAAAGTAAAGTTTATATTTAAAAACATAATCCCCAAAGCCATATATCTATCTTTCAATTCTCTGTTTTGAATCTCTTTTTCTTTTGTTTCATCATATCTGGGGGAAAAACATCCCTAATATCCCAGAGGGAGTCACAATACCTGGATAGTTCCGTATGTATTTGGAGGCCACGTCACGGCCAAAGCCAAGGAAATGTTCCTCCAGCTATACCCATCGTTCCTCCCCCCCCCTCCTCCTCTACGGGTAGATGCTTTCCCAAAGATATGTAAGGAATTTCGTGTGATGGGTGGAAAACCGTTTCATTGGACTGAGACGTTTGTCGAGGCTAGAAATTGGCTCAAGGAAGTGGAGGGCTTGTTTGGTATCTTTGAGATAGACGATGGAAGGAAGGTTCAACTAGCTGCTTGGTTGATGAAGGACGAAGCCTCGTTTTGGTAGGAAGTAACTAATAGAGGGCATGCAGTGGAGACATGGATGGATTTTAGACAAAGGTTCGAGTTGAAATTTCTTTCACAAGCAGAGGACAGTTTATACATAGAGAGGTTCTTGGCTTTGAAACAAGGGAGTTCATTTGTGAAGGAGTACGTTAACAAGTTTAACCAATTAGTGAGATTCGGCTTAGAGTTGGTGAATACACCACATAAGAAAGCCATGAGATTTGCTAAGGGTTTGAATGAGCCGTTACATAGGTTGGCTATGTCCCACATTTCTATAGGGGCTACCTTCGAGAAACTGGTTGAGATGTCGTTGTTACATGAGGAAGCTGAAGGTTAGAAGAAAGAGAAGAAGCTCGAAGAACCACAGAACAAGAAAGTGTGGCCCAAGAAGGAAACACAAAAGAAGGATGAAAAGCCTGAGAATAAGAAGGAGAAAAAGTGCTTTACTTGTGGAAGCTTGAGTCATATGAACGAGGATTGCAGAAAGAGGAAGGGCGCTTGCTTCAACTGTGGTGAAATTAGACACTTTACTAAGGACTGCCCGAAGAAACGAGGACAAGGGAAAAAAGCGGGATCCTATGGAGGGCAGGTGAATGATCTCGTGGCTGGTGGAAAGGATAGAGGTAGGAAAATTTCTGTAGAAGGTTTAATTTCCTTATCTGATTATTGAGTTAGAACTCTTTTTGATTCTGGCACTTTGATTCTCTGCATTTTAATACTAGTCTTGTTTCTAATCCCGTTATAGTCTCAAGCCCCATAAGGGTTACGACTTGTAACGACCCGGATTTTCGGCGACTTTGGTTATCGACATAAACTCGATGTCGATAACCAAAACATCGAAAAATCCCGGTAATTAATGAAAGAAATTAGAGGGTGAGAATAGATAAGATAGAAACTTAGAATAGAAGAAGAAGAAGAACACAACATCAGAGTAACGCGAACCTCACAGCGGAACGAATAACATATAATAAATAACATAACTTTGAAATATAACAGTTATGTATACAATAGCACTAATCAGAGTACAGCACTTACAACACAGCGGAAATAAACTATAGCTATATGATCTAGAAGCCTCTGCTCCAGCTCTTCAAGTATATCAGTAAATCCCGACTACTTGACTGCCCGTACAAATTTAGGCACCCAAAAGTTTAGGGAAAACAACAAAGTAAACTCCGGGTCAGTCATGGGACTGGTGCGAGTAAAATAGTTTAACACGGTTTAACATATATATATGATATCTCATAAGACCACACCGTGAATACGGAACGGGTTTTTCCCTTATGAGAATCCAACTTCTTTGACAAGCAATATCGTTTCGATATTATAATAATGTCTAAGTACAAATATATATCAATCTAGCAGAAACGCTTTCATCTCACGTTCTACATATATAGTATACAATCAAAATCGCAAGCACGTATTGGATAATGGATTTCCAACTATGACAAGGTATGGAACCACCTTCCGATCAGTGTACTCTAGGAACGATACACTGGAGTTCAACAAGAACATCTTGCAACTCAGCCACACATGACCGACCACTCATTTCGCTTGAGTGTATCAAATGTACATCACCAACGGTTGGGATCAGCAACCGTTCCCGTATATATATGGGACAACATTGATAGATTTAAGAAACAAATGAATATTCTCTAGATATGTGATTATACACCCTACTTCGGTGCGACCGACTTAGCCATGCTGCCTGCCCGATTTCTGTCATTTACCGGTTGATGAGGCTAGAAGCTACGCTTTATCATCACATCAGATTCACTTCGAATGCCACATTGTCAGATCCATCGAAAATCACTAATTGACGTCTACAACAGTACATTACGTGTCAGCTAAAATAAATTTCCTTCTCTGCTTCCACTCTTGGTACGGTTGAAGAAATCAATGTACGTGACCTTTCTGGAAATACTCTGTCAGACATTCATTCATACAAGTCATCCTCATTCACTTAGAATGTCACATCGTCATACCCGCCAAATCACAAATTTACTTATCCAAAAATAACATGGGTATACAGCTAAGAGAAACGAATTCCTCAGCCACCAAATGTGAATACGTTTGGATAGATCAACTTACGCGATCCATTGGATATACTCTGTCAGACCTTCGTCCATACAAGTTGTCCTGGGACTGGACAAACCGAAGGCACTATTCAGTATATCCATCTTAGTCACTGTTATCTAAGACTTATACAATAGCCCTTGCATTTTACTCCGTCTTCAATTATCTTTGGCATAAATGATTCACAACGCTTGTGCCAATACCGAGTGGTTCTTTGGATAATAATCCAACCGGTCTCTCCATATTAACAACGTTAAAATGGTCAAAACTTCGATAGTCTATGATTTAACCATCAAAGAAAAACAAGTGTGCAAACAACGATATTATTTCCAGATGGAAATTATATCGGTAAATCATCAACATATATCTATATATATATATTCACATTGCCTTACTTTCTATGTTTAGAAAATATATTTTATTAACACTGGAAAACGTTTCCATCTGCTTATTTACAAATCACTACTCTTCCCAAACTATCAGTCCCTGACTGTAAACTAGTATGAGAACAATCCCCTAAGTATAAATCCCGAAGGCCGAAACCAACATCAGATAGGCACTTAGAAAACCATTCAATTTACTAATCTCTAGTCAGTTCTAATTTTATTTAACTCTATTTGATTAACTCTGATTGATTAACTCTAACTGGTTAATTCTAACCGATCAACTCTAACTGGTTTTACTTGGTTTGACTAACTCAATTTATTAACTCGACTGACTAATTCAACTCGATTAACCTAACTTGATTTACTTATCTCGATTAACTGAACTAATCACTTTGATTAACTCGACTAATTCACTTTGGTTAACTTAACCAATTTACTTAACTAATTCACTTAGTTTAACCTAACTATTCACTTAACTCCTGTCGAATAAACTATATTCGATAACTCCTCTAACTCTATTCGAATAAACTATATTCGATTAACTCCTTTACACTATTCGAATAAACTATATTCGATTAACTCCTTTAATTTAACTCTAATCGATTAACTCCATCGAATAAACTATATTCGATAACTCCTTCGATTTAACTAATCGATAACTCCTTTCGATTAAACTATAATCGATAACTCCCTTCGATGAAACTAACATCGATACTCCTTTCGATGAAACTAACATCGATACTCCTTTCGATGAAACTAACATCGAATAACTCCTTTCGATGAAACTAACATCGACTAATTTAACTCGACAAACTTAACTCGACTCACTTATCTCGATAATCTAACTTAAGAACTTAACTCCTATCGAATAACTAATATTCGATTTAACTTCATTCGCTTGACTCTAAATCGCAGCGATCACAATGGTTACGCCTGACTCCCTCAGGAAACATCCGACCGCCGTAGGCTATTTACAGCCCTGCGAATTACGCTAGCAGTCGTACGAGATGGCAACTTATCCTGAATAACTCTGTTTGACTAACTCTATCCCAAATAACTATATTTGATAACTCTAGTTCGTTTTAACTCTAATCGATTAACTCTACTGAGTAACTCTAACTCGATCAACTCGACTTGATTAACTCGACTTACTTAACTCAACTGGTTAACTTGACTTACTTAACTCACTGGTTAACTTGACTTACTTAACTCACTGGTTAACTTGACTTACTTAACTCACTGGTTAACTTGACTTACTTAAGCCAACGGGTTAACTCTATTGAACTGGTTAACTTTACTGAACTAGTTAACTCTACTGAACTAGTTAACTCTATTCAACTAACTCGACTCACTAACCCCTTTCGATTAGCATATTCGTTTTACTAACTTTCGAATACCATATTCGATTTACTCCCTTCGAATACCATATTCGATTTAACTCCTTTCGAATACCATATTCGATTTACTTTATTCACTTTATAAAGATTTCCTTTTTAACAACGTTTTATGCATTTGAAAAGATTTTCTTTTAAATAACGGTTCTACACTTTAAAAATGATTTCCTTTTTATAATGTTTCCTTTTCAATTATATTTGTAAATGGTTTACAAATATTTCCTTTTCACATTTATTCTTGAAATATTCTAACTCCTTAAATTCTCTGAAAAATTCGCCATAACCTCCTTTGTAACGGGAGCATCGGGAAAATCCCCAAACCCGCCACACAGGCCTTTCCATTCAAAAAGAAAATGTTTTGTAATTATTTCCTTTTTGAATATCTCTTATTTATAAATATTCCAGTTTATAAATATTCTGTTTTCAATATCATTTTGAAAATCTCCTTTTCCCCTTTCGATATTTTATGGTACTTAACACCTCGAATCACGATGACCAATCTCATTCAAACCCATATAATCAACCATAGGTTTTAACTACATCATATATCATAATATATGAAAACAATAAAATAACTGTTGAGGAATCCAGTCGGATCTCTCCAACCTGTTTCCCTGCATCCACAGATGTTACACGATAAAATCAACATCACTTTCAGTTCCATATGATATATTCTGTTAAACAGAATCAATAAAGAAATTCAACTAACTGACTAGCAGTTCAATCAAATAGTCAACACACAGTCAATCAGTCAATATTTAACAGTTCTAAAAAAATACAACATGAAAATATAAACTGTTCAGAGTTAGTGAGATTTACTCACTTTGGCAGTTCATCATTAAAGAACGATAAACTGTTTATTTGATTTGAATCAAACAATTTATTACGCCATGAATTCAAACGAGCACCGATCCACTTCCAGTCATCTTCATTGTGAAGCTCTCGTCCATACAGTCCCAACGGATCTTGTTTTACTGATTTTCGATATCATACGAGAGAGTTATGCATTTTTAAAGTTTACCTTCTAATTAAAAACTAAAATAAACTTGTAATTATTTTAAATGGGCCATACCCATTCACTACCGGCCCAACTTCTTTCTTCCCAACCCAAAACAATTCCTTCTTCCTCTTTAATTCGGCCGCGACTTCCGGTAACAAGACATGGCCATTTTCGCCTTCTTTAACCACTGATTTCTCCCTTTTCAAACCGTAGAAACATACGAGACAACCACCGTGACTTTCTCCTTCAAAAACTACAACTCCTCCACCCTCCCAATCAAAGTTCGATCCCTCCTATTGATGTGATGTACAGCTTCCAGTCCAACACGGTTACAAGTATCGAACTTTAATCGAATAGGAAATGCCCAGAAACACAGCACCCCACAAACTCAGAAACGAGATTGGTTTTGCGAATTAAAGTTTCAATTGCTCACAATATCGAACCCTAATTCCATGAACTGACGCTATCTTCAAATAGATCGAACAAGATGGAAATCGAACTGCTGGAAACCCACATCGATGTGAAGAGGAGCTCTCAATGATCCCAAACATATGTATTTCATGATTTATAAGGTATTGTATGATTTTCTAAAAATCTTTGAAAAGAAGATTTCTTGCGTTTAACTTTTCAGCAGTGGAGGCGCATTTTTGACTGAGGAAAAGGTGTATTAGGTTTAGAAAATTTTGAGGATATTATATAGGATACTTTTTAATATTATTATATTCGATTAAATATCAATTTTTAATCAAACGCTATTGGTATTCATCCTTAAAAATTCCTGTGATTACATACGATACCCAAAAATCACCAAACTAGACATGCTGCTAGAGTTTGACATTACGGTCCCAACAAAACTGGTTTCGTCAAATTCCGACTCCATATGCTCACACAACGTATTTTTAACCGTCGAAATACTGAGTGTTTTTCACTCTAAAAATCCATACGGCCACACAGTGACTCTAAAAATCACGAAACTGGAAATCTAACAACTATTTGACATTGCGGATCCAACAAAACTAGTTTCGTCGAATTCCGACTTCGTTTGCAAAAGTGGTTCTTTTTAAAGCTCTGGATGACCCTTTTAAATATATAAATATATTTAAATATTATTAAATTAAATATAAATAAATTTATATTATTGTATATATTCTCCGAGGGATATCATACAGCTCCAGGATAATTATATACTCGCTATTCCGAGTCCAGATCGAATCGATATTCAATTTACATTGAAAATCCTTTTATAACGTATATAAAGCGTTACGAATTATAAAGGAATTCCACAGCGACTTTTCTGAAATTTGATTTGGACGTACATCAAAATCTACCAGACGAAATCCAGATTTCTCTCTTCCACTAGAAAGATATACTCCACCAGCTCCACACGTTTCTTGTTTCACAGAATTCCGGCTTAAAACGGATTATGTACATTCAGTTAAAGTTCGAATTGCCAATTTACGAACTGCAGCGCCATTTCAAGCTCGATTTTAATTATATTATAATTATACATTCAAACTGACGTCGATTGAATATACTCGTCAATATAATTCAACTCTAAGCTGAATTAAATCTAAGGGACGACCCCATTCACAGAATATTGTGATTTCCAATATTTTTGATTATTTCTGAATTAAATATATTATTTAATTATTTAATTAAATTAAATATTCACTATAATTTAATTAACGATGATTTAATTCCCTAAATCACTATCTATATAATTAAATAAATTAATTATAATACCTCTGACAATGCGGGTCATTACATTCTTCCCCACTTAAAATAATTTCGTCCTCGAAATTGCTAAGTTAGAGGACGACCCTATCTATTGGAATTCCTAAGATTTGTTTACCCCTTATTTCTGATTTCAACTTAACCAAATAATATCGACTAAAATATTTATTCATTCCGACTAACTAAAATTTTCAAAAATTCTGAAAATTTTCTAACACTTTAAACTTTTGAAAAATTTCGCCAGCACCTCCTTTGTACTGGTCAATAGCTCAAACTCCAACTCGCTTCTCTGGGCCTTCTTCAACCCAAAAGAAAATCAAAACGCCAAACGGCTTGCCAATTCGGCTCATAAATTCCAAACTCATATAAAATATAAACTTGTACCTTTTTGTTGGGCATATCATTATATCCCTACCATCTGTTATCAACTCGGCATATACAAATGCCATCCCAATCAACTCCAACCAAGTTATTCTTAACACAACTATTCGCTTATTCAAGCCGAATTAAATTTCAAATTCGAGTTTCAAATTCCAAACTCTCAACTTATCATTTCAAATCCAGATTATTCTCTAATCACTTCAGTTTTTCTTAACCTATCATCTCAAGTTAAATTCTGGTTTATTATTTACTTTTACCATCCCATTCGAATTAACTTCACAAGTTAAATTTTAATTTCTAGAACTTAAATTCCTGGGTAAATTTCAAATCAATTCGAAATCATACTACCAATTCAAAACCTTTGGATTTTCTAAACAACTTGTTTCCTCAAAACAATTCAAATTAAAATCTTTGGTAGTAATCCACCACTTAGAAACTCGAAAATCACACCGATGATACTGCGCAGTCATCATCGGAATTAGTTTCTAGCGACCCAAGTGATTTCAATACTATATCACTTCAAAACCCTTACTAAATACATCCATTTTGAAAACATCTCAAAATCTCCCAGGAACTTAAAATTTCATTATTTTAATTCCAAATCTGATTTAAATTCATATTTAATTCATCTTATTTCATATACTTTACTTATATGATTTTGATTGGTTATATATAATCATTTCACTTTATAATCTCATTCGATTATAATTACAACCAATATATCTAATATATGATAATATATTACATATCCATACTGTGTCGGTCCATCGTATTCAAGTATTTAATTACTCCTACCGATACAGTGGATCAAACTGATCGACCAGAACTCATAAACAACTCAGGCAATGAATCTCCACAATATAAAACCACTTTATATCAAATTACAAATACGCACTCATATATATACACTCAAACTCAATCTAGGGTATTACTAACCCTATCTCTACCGAGTCACGCCACAGAGCCAAGTAATTCTTAACTTAAGCTCTGATACCAACTGTAACGACCCAGATTTTTGGTAGGCTTTGCAACCGTCCCCATCCTCCAAAGCAGCAGGTAAAACCCACTGTGGCTCACACTGGTACCCCAATACCATATTTTACGGCCAGCCATTCGACTTCACAACCAACCCTACCAAAGGGACATGTAGGAGTAAGAGTCTCCCGTTCGCCACCTAACGAAAAGCGAGAACCCCCTATCACGCGACACATGCAAAGCATGCAACATGGACTGGTGTGACTAAAATAGTTTAACACAGTTTAACATATATATGATATCTCATAAGACCACACCGTGAATACGGAACGGGTTTTTCCCCTATGAGAATCCAACATCATTGACAAGAAATATCATTCTGATATTATAATAATGTCTAAGTACAAATATATATCAATCTAGCAGAAACGCTTTCATCTCACGTTCTACATATATAGTATACAATCAAAATCGCAAGCACGTATTGGATAATGGATTTCCAACTATGACAAGGTATGGAACCACCTTCCGATCAGTGTACTCTAGGAACGATACACTGGAGTTCAACAAGAACATCTTGCAACTCAGCCATACATGACCGACCACTCATTTCGCTTGAGTGTATCAAATGTACATCACCAACGGTTGGGATCAGCAACCGTTCCCGTATATATATGGGACAACATTGATAGATTTAAGAAACAAATGAATATTCTCTAGATAGGTGATTATACACCCTACTTCGGTGCGACCGACTTAGCCATGCTGCCTGCCCGATTTCTGTCATTTACCGGTTGATGAGGCTAGAAGCTACGCTTTATCATCACATCAGATTCACTTCGAATGCCACATTGTCAGATCCATCGAAAATCACTAATTGACATCTACAACAGTACATTATGTGTCAGCTAAAAGAAGTTTCCTTCTCCGCTTCCACTCTTGGTACGGTTGAAGAAATCAATGTACGTGACCTTTCTGGAAATACTCTGTCAGACATTCATTCATACAAGTCATCCTCATTCACTTAGAATGTCACATCGTCATACCCGCCAAATCACAAATTGACTTATCCAAAAATAACATGGGTATACATCTAAGAGAAACGAATTCCTCCGCCACCAAACGTGAATACGTTTGGACAGATCAACTTACGCGATCCATTGGATATACTCTGTCAGACCTTCGTCCATACAAGTTGTCCTGGGACTGGACAAACCGAAGGCACTATTCAGTATATCCATCTTAGTCACTATTATCTAAGACTTATACAATAGTCCTTGCATTTTACTCCGTCTTCAATTATCTTTGGCATAAATGATTCACGACTCTTGTGCCAATACAGAGTGGAACTTTGGATAATAATCCAACCGGTCTCTCCGTATTAACAACGTTAAAATGGTCAAAACTTCGATAGTCTGTGATTTAACCATCAAAGAAAAACAAGTGTGCAAACAACGATGTTATTTCCAGATGGAATTATATCGGTAAATCATCAACATATATCTATATATATATATATATATATATATATATTCACATTGCCTTATTTTCTATATTTAGAAAATATATGTTATTAACACTGGAAAACGTTTCCATCTGCTTATTTACAAATCACTACTCTTCCCCAACTATCAGTCCCTGACTGTAAACTAGTATGAGAACAATCCCCTAAGTATAAATCCCGAAGGCCGAAACCAACATTAGATAGGCACTTAGAAAACCATTCAATTTAGTAATCTCTAGTCAGTTCTAATTTTACTTAACTCTATTTGATTAACTCTGATTGATTAACTCTAACTGGTTAATTCTAACCGATCAACTCTAACTAGTTTTACTTGGTTTGACTAACTCAATTTATTAACTCGACTGACTAATTCAACTCGATTAACCTAACTTGATTTAATTATCTCGATTAACTGAACTAATCACTTTGATTAACTCGACTAATTCACTTTGGTTAACTTAACCAATTTACTTAACTAATTCACTTAGTTTAACCTAACTATTCACTTAACTCCTATCGAATAAACTATATTCGATAACTCCTCTAACTCTATTCGAATAAACTATATTCGATTAACTCCTTTACTCTATTCGAATAAACTATATTCGATTAACTCCTTTAATTTAACTCTAATCGATTAACTCCATCTAATAAACTATATTCGATAACTCCTTCGATTTAATTAATCGATAACTCCTTTCGATTAAACTATAATCGATAACTCCCTTCGATGAAACTAACATCCATACTCCCTTCGATGAAACTAACATCGATACTCCTTTCGATGGAACTAACATCGATTAACTCCTTTCGATGAAACTAACATCGATTAATTTAACTCGACGAACTTAACTCAACTCACTTATCTCGATAATCTAACTCAAGAACTTAACTCCTATCGAATAACTAATATTCGATTTAACTTCATTCGCTTGACTCTAGATCGCAGCGATCACAATGGTTACGCCTGACTCCCTCAGGAAACATCCGACCGCCGTAGGCTATTTACAGCCCTGCGAATTACGCTAGTAGTCGTACGAGATGGAAACTTATCCTGAATAACTCTATTTGACTAACTCTATCACAAATAACTATATTCGATAACTCTAGTTCGTTTTAACTCTAATCGATTAACTCTACTGAGTAACTCTAACTCGATCAACTCGACTTGATTAACTCGACTTACTTAACTCATCTGGTTAACTTGACTTACTTAACTCACTGGTTAACTTGACTTACTTAACTCACTGGTTAACTTGACTTACTTAACTCACTGTTCAACTTGACTTACTTAACCCAACTGGTTAACTCAATTGAACTGGTTAACTCTACTGAACTAGTTAACTCTATTCAACTAACTCGACTTACTAACCCCTTTCGATTAGCATATTCGTTTTACTAACTTTCGAATACCATATTCGATTTACTCCCTTCGAATACCATATTCGATTTAACTCCTTTCGAATACCATATTCGATTTACTTTATTCACTTTATAAAGATTTCCTTTTTAACAACGTTTTATTCATTTGAAAAGATTTTCTTTTAAATAACGGTTCTACACTTTAAAAATGATTTCCTTTTTATAACGTTTCCTTTTCAATTCTATTTGTAAATGGTTTACAAATATTTCCTTTTCAAATTTATTCTTGAAATATTCTAACTCCTTAAATTCTCTGAAAAATTCGCCATAACCTCCTTTGTAACGGGAGCATCGGGAAAATCCCCAACCCCGCCACACAGGCCTTTCCATTCAAAAAGAAAATGGTTTGTAATTATTTCCTTTTTGAATATCTCTTATTTATAAATATTCCAGTTTATAAATATTCTGTTTTCAGTATCACTTTGAAAATCTCCTTTTCCCCTTTCGATATTTTATGGTACATAACACCTCAAATCACGATGACCAATCTCATTCAAACCCATATAATCAACCACAGGTTTTAACTACATCATATATCATAATATATGAAAAACAATAAAATAACTGTTGAGTAATTCAGTCGGATCCCTCCAACCTGTTTCCCTGCATCCACAGATGTTACACAATAAAATCAACATCACTTTCAGTTCCATATGATATATTCTGTTAAACAGAATCAATATAGAAATTCAACTAACTGACTAGCAGTTCAATCAAACAGTCAACACACAGTCAATCAGTCAATATTTAACAGTTCTAAAAAAATACAACATGAAAATATAAACTGTTCAGAGTTAGTGAGATTTACTCACTTTGGCAGTTCATCGTTAAAGAACGATAAACTGTTTATTTTATTTGAATCAAACAATTTATTACGCCATGAATTCAAACGAGCACCGATCCACTTCCAGTCAGCTTCATTGTGAAGCTCTCGTCCATACAGTCCCAACGGATCTTGTTTTCCTGATTTTCGATATCATACGAGAGAGTTATGCATTTTTAAAGTTTACCTACTAATTAAAAACTAAAATAAACTTGTAATTATTTTAAATGGGCCATACCCATTCACTACCGGCCCAACTCCTTTCTTCCCAACCCAAAACAATTCCTTCTTCCTCTTTAATTCGGCCGCGACTTCCGGTAACAAGACATGGCCATTTTCGCCTTCTTTAACTACTGATTTATCCCTTTTCAAACCATAGAAACATACGAGACAACCACCGTGACTTCCCCTTCGAAAACTACAACTCCTCCACCCTCCCAATCAAAGTTCGATCCCTCCCTATTGATGTGACGTACAGCTTCCAGTCCAACACGGTTACAAGTATCAAACTCTAATCGAATCGGAAATGCCCAGAAACACAAGGTAGATGTTAAAGCACCCCACAAACTCAGAAACGAGATTGGTTTTGCGAATTAAAGTTTCAATTGCTCACAATATCGAACCCTAATTCCATGAACTGACGCTGTCTTCAAATAGATCGAACAAGGTGGAAATCGAACTGCTGGAAACCCACATCGATGTGAAGAGGAGCTCTCAATGATCCCAAACATATGTATTTCATGATTTATAAGGTATTGTATGATTTTCTAAAAATCTTTGAAAAGAGGATTTCTTGCGTTTAACTTCTTAGCAGTGGAGGCGCATTTTTGACTGACGAAAAGGTGTATTAGGTTTAGAAAATTTTGAGGATATTATATAGGATACTTTTTAATATTATTATATTCGATTAAATATCCATTTTTAATCAAACGCTATTGGTATTCATCCTCAAAAATTCCTGTGATCACATACAATACCCAAGAATCACCAAACTGGACATACTGCTAGAGTTTGACATTACGGTCCCAACAAAACTGGTTTCGTCAAATTCCGACCCCATATGCTCACACAGCGTATTTTTAACCGTCGAAATACTGACTGTTTTTCACTCTAAAAATCCATACGGCCACACAGTGACTCTAAAAATCACGAAACTGGAAATCTAACAACTATTTGACATTGCGGATCCAACAAAACTAGTTTCGTCGAATTCCGACTTCGTTTGCAAAAGTGGTTCTTTTAAAGCTCTGGATGACCCTTTTAAATATATAAATATATTTAAATATTATTAAATTAAAAATAAATAAATTTATATTATCGTATATATTCACCGAGGGATATCATGCAGCTCCAGGATAATTATATACTCGCTATTCCAAGTCCAGATCGAATCGATATTCAATTTACATTGAAAATCCTTTTATAACATATATAAAGCGTTACGAATTATAAAGGAATTCCACAGCGACTTTTCTGAAATTTGATTTGTACGTACATCAAAATCTACCCGACGAAATCCAGATTTCTCTCTTCCACTAGAAAGATATACTCCACCAGCTCCACATGTTTCTTGTTTCATAGAATTCCGGCTTAAAACGAATCCTGTACATTCAGTTGAAGTTCGAATCGCCAATTTACGAACTACAACGCCATTTCAAGCTCGATTTTAATTATATTATAATTATACATTCAAACTGACGTCGATTGAATATATTCGTCAATATATTTCAACTCTAAGCTGAATTAAATCTAAGGGACGACCCCGTTCACAGAATATTGTGATTTCCAATATTTTTGATTATTTCTAAATTAAATATATTTTTTAATTATTTAATTTAATTAAATATTCAATATAATTTAATTAACGATGATTTAATTCCCTAAATCACTATCTATATAATTAAATAAATTAATTATAATACCTCTGACAATGCGGGTCATTACACGACTCATCTGTTTGTGATAGGTTGGGGTTTGAGGGTATCTGTGTTAGGCGTTGATTTGACTGTGATGCGTACGTTCTAGGTTTTATGGGATATGGTTTGGTTTTAGGAACGGATTTCTCGTAACCCAAAAAGAGTCTATCATGCTTGGTTACCTAGAATCATTTGATAGTCTGCGATCTGTACCCATAGACTGTAAGGATTTTCTTGATAAGGTTAGGGGCTTACCTCGAGGCATGAGATAGATTTCCAATTTTGGCATTGCCTAATGGTAACAAAGTTTTTATTTTATTTGTACTTGCTTCTATCACTCGACTGTATCCTATCGATCGAGTCTTTGACCTTTATGTAGAAACTAATGGGTGTAAACATGTTTTTGAGACATGTTATGTTTGATGATCGCAAGTGGATGCAAGTGGTTGCTAGTGGTTGCTCGTGGATGCATATACACACACTAGGTACTAGATCGGCTCAAAAACACTCACATACTGCATATGGATGTGTGTGCATTTTCAATTTTTATGGACGCAAAATGGTTGACTCATCACATGGATGTGGCATTTGAATGAATTGTTGTGCACTCATATAGAAATGATATGTATCAAATAGGGTTGTTTGCATACATGATTGGACTCATGGCACTAACATAATTCGCATTAAGGAGGTCAACTAAATCAGTAGACTGCCTGATCTTTTGCATTAGATAGAGGACATATACACACACTTTTGCATACGTTCATATGGCACAAGAATTTTTTTAAGGACAATGAATGCTTGTGGATGATGGATGAGTAGATGGATGATGGATGGTGGGATACATTCTTCTTAAGTTAGAGATTTCGTGGACGAAATCCTTTAAGGAGGAGAGAATGTAACACCTTGTATTTTTTGAGAATATTATAATAACAGTTTAAAGAACACTTAATTTTTAGAAGAAGAATTAAGTAAAATGGGTTGCGCCATTGCGTTCGTCTCGGAATTCTGCTATGGATGGAGTCCGAGTTTGCGTAAATCGGGCACTATGAAGAAGATATAAAGCTCAGAAGATTTAGGGATTAAGCAGAATTAAATTAAATAATGATTAAATAACAAAAAAGGTTCAAAAATCAAATTCGGCCAAAACTGGGTGAGCAGGAAATTTCCCACTCAAGGGTGTTGACCCCCCCCCCCCCCCCGGGGGTGTCAACATAGGTATCGACCCAGGGGGTATCGACCCTCCCCCCAGCCCAGATCTAGGCAGGTACGTTGTTCTGTTTCTCGTTCGATTTATGGCTTTGTTCCTTGACCCCTCTGCTATATAAAGACCCCTAAACCTATTATTTTCTCCACACAAATTCATTGCATCTATATGCTGCTAAAATCTAAATTAAAATAAGTCCTTCTTCTTCAAATTAGATTAGGATTAGAAGAGAGTAGATCTACTGCTGCAAAACCTATTTCTTTTAGATCTAACCAAAGGTGAGTTCATGTTACTTTCAGAAATGAAATTTAATTATCACCCTGACATGTTAATAAATCTGAATATGAGACTATGCCTATTTGAGTTTATCAGATTTGTTTTTCTATACCCATTGGATCTATTTTATTGTTATTATTATGCATGTTCTTTATCTCTTCCTTCCTTCTTCCCTTTTTTGTTTTTATAGCTGGGCTCCCACGAGCCTAGGCCGAATCTCTTAGAGATGAACGTACGAATGGTAATTTAGGGAACATTGGGAAATTTGGCATAATATATGTTGGGTGTAATTTGGGCATGACAAATGCTAAATTTGGAGAAAATATTGGATGATACGTAATTGGGCATAAACTGGTTTGTAACCATGTAATTGATTTGAGGGCATAACACATGTTGTAACTTAAGACCTAAATTTGGGGCATACTATATATGATGGTTTATGACTTGGAAGAAGGGGATTATTGTGTATGACTTAGACATGAAAACCTATATTGAAATAGGGATAACTATCAAATATGAACACGCCTAAATTGGAATTTTGGGTAATTGGCATACACTGTAATCAAAGACTATAATTTGGCATAACTTGCATTTTGAATCTTGGCTGGGGTTTTGGGGCACAATCTGTGTTGTACAAAATTGACTAAAACTTGGGCGAATGTTATATTGTGAATTAGGAATGTAATTTGGGTATGTAAATCCACAGGCTCAATCTAAGATTGAGCAGAACATGATAAGGGAACTTTAAGTAACCTATTGTAACTTGCGGAGATGTGTAATCTGTTAAATTTACTAATCTGCTGAAATCTGTTAAAACTGAATACCATAGTTGGAAAGCCTACGATGTACATGAATAAATTGGCTAAAATAAGCATGCTGAGACACAAGGTTAGACTCCGCTTGCGGTGGAAACCTGCCCGGAACCAACCGGCCTAACTAGCAACCGCAAACGGTCAGTCTAATGTGAGAGGTCGTAGGCATAACTAAAAGATGCTTAGACACGAAGTTAGGTCTTGCTTGTGGCAGAAGTCTGCCCGGAACCGCCCGACACATCCAGCGGCCACTAGCAATCGACCTAATGTGAGAAGTCTGTGCATTAATAACTAATTAATGCTGATCAAAGACGAATATGATACCTAAAACATGTTAGGTGGGTGGGGTTATGTTAACCTGTGTAAGATGACAACTTAACCAATATTACATGAACAAAGTGGATAGGGTTACGGTATGCTTAACCAATAATACATGCTGATTTGATAAGTTGATAGGGATAAGTCAACTGTGCGGATCAATATGATAAACCCGTTTCGTAAATCTGTAGGATTAATGCAAGGTTAGGTGAAACGTATTAATCTGTAAGTCTGTTAATTTGTACATCTGATCTATTAATCTGTATGTCTAGTCTGAAAACTTGTTAATCTTAAATCTGTAAGCAAGTTAATCTAAAATCTGAAATATGTTAGTCTGGGGACACAAGGTTAGGAGGGGTAATTGCTTGTGTCATATGTTGTGTCGGACCCATATTAGTCAATAACTTTTCCTGGTATCAAAACTAGGACCCAACACTAGGTAGGGATCCGAGAACACTTACTGAACTAATCGTAAGTGGTTCATTCTGATAATGGCGAGGGGTGTTAATGGCACATTCCAACCGGGTCATAGGCGTGCATGGATCCGGTCTGCTCTGGGAAGTTAAGACGTCGTGACATCTGTAAATAGGTCTGCGTCTTTATAGGTTGCCACTTTAGGGAGTAATATACCCTTCTGTGTGGCCGACCAGGGTATTTATGTATTAGGAAGCCGATCGCTTGGGGTAGAATTTAGGGTACATCTAGTTATGTATGTTTTTGTTGGAGTACCGTCTATTTCTTTTAGGGTTGTAACACCTGTCTATTCCTGTGTGGTACTGTCTATTGAGGTGGTAAAGGCACGTCACTAGTGTACACCTGATTCTAATATTCTATTTCCGTAGGGATTATCCTGTTTTCGTCTCATATTCCGTTTCTACTTCTGTTTATGTACCATCTGTCTCTGCGGGGGTGGTAAAGGCCCATTACTAGCATTCTGTTTTTGTAGAGATCATTCTGTTTTAGTTTAGACGTTAGGATAACACCTAATCCTGTTATACTAGTATTAGTGCAAAGAAGTGAAAAGTAAGTAAGAAGCATAACTTGGTCTATATCATTCTGTTTCCTCTGTTTAACCTAATAAGAAGCATAATTTGGTCTATATCATTCTGTTTCCTCTGTTTAACCTAAGTATACCTGCTACTCCTATTACTGTTATCTCTCATCCTGTTTGATCCACATGTCATGATACTATTATCTGTTTACATGCTGAAAGTCAATGGACTCGCCAGACTTTATGTCTGACCCATTTTGTTTTCGCCTCTTTCCTTTCCTCCCCCCCCCCCCACCCCAAGGTTCTCAGGGTAGGAACGTATAAGCTTGATTCGGATTTCTTTCTACTTAAGTGCTTGGAAGTGTTGGAAGTAATGCTTAGCTTTGTTTCTCTTACATATGGCATTTCAGAATAGGATTATGGCTTTAAAAAAAATTATATACTCTTATGGCCTTTGTAAAAGACTGATATTATGTACTTGGTTTTTGTAACACCCCGAATTTTCTATAAACATAAGAGTAACAAAATGAAGTATAATTAATTTTAAATGTAATAATTAAGGAAAACGGGTTACGCCATTGCGTTTGTCTCTAAATTCTTCTTGAGATAGAGTCCGAGTTTGCGTAAATCGGACTCCTTATGAAGAAGTTATGGCCTTCGGAAGTTTCTGAAAATATAAAACAGCTTGAAAATAAATTCCAAATTTGAAATTCAAAAATCTGAACCCAGAAGCGGGATGGGCAGGAAATTTCCCGACCAGGACCCAGGTCGACCTGGGGGTCGACCTGGGTAGGCAGGACGACCATAGGGTAGACCTAGGGGTCGACCTCCCCCCACAGGTCGACCTGTTTTGGCCCAGATCCGATTTTCTTTGGCATGTGACGTGGTTTTGGCTGTTCTGATGGTCTGGAATGGTTCTAGGTTAATATCTAAGGCCCTGTACACTTTTATTCTCCTATAAATACTTCCCTAGGCCAAAACCTAAATCTTCTACACTATTCTCTAGCCTCCATAGCTCTCTCCTTCTTAGAAAATAAAACAATGGCGTCGCTAGTCTGCTAAAACCTAGGATAAAACTAGTGCATCTTCTTCCAAACTGAGTAGGATTAAAAGAACAACTAGTCTACATCAAAGGAGCGCTATTCAGTGTCAGAATACATATTCCAAAATACAAGAATCGTTCCCTTTTTGTGAGTCCAGTTATCTTCAGATATGAAATTTAATAATTATCTTGACATTTTTGTGAATCTGGATCTGAGGTTATGCATACTTTTCCGTGGATCTATCTTAACTGTGACTATTCTGTATCTTTTCCCTCTTTTCTTCCTTTTTGTTTATAGCTAGGCTACTACGAGCCTGCGCCAAATCTCATAAGAGATTAACGCACGAACGCTAAAATTTTGGGACAAATAACAGATAAGGCATAATTGGGCATGACTGATCTTTGATCAATTTAAGAAAAGAACATAGGTTGTAAATTAAGATCTGGAATCAGTGCATACTATGTATGATAGACGGTGATTTGGAAGAAGAATTATTATATGATAGCATATGACTTGGAATTTGGAATATAGTGCATATTATAGTGCAAGATCTGATTGTGAGGTCATAATACATGATTAAAATTTAAGAGCTAGATTTGGGCATATTTTATATCACGATTTATAACTTGAAAAGAAAAGAAGGAATTGTGGCTTAGGAATAAAGATCTATGTTAAAATAAAATAACTATTAATGTGAATGTGCCTAAATATGGGTTTTTGGATATTTGACATCATAGGCTATAATTTAGCTTAATTCATATTGTTTGGGGATTTTTGAGAATATTCTGTACTATGCAAGGCTTAACTAAAATTTAGGCATATGTTGTATTATGAATTATGACCATGATAAAGGCATGTAAGTTTAGGCTTAATTTATGATTAGGCAGAGTATGTAAATAGAATTTTAGAAATGTTTAATCTGTTGAATTTCCTAATCTGCTAAATTAGTTACCTGCTAAATCTATTGAATTGCCTAATCTGTTAAATCTGTTGAATTGCCTGATCTGCTAAATTTGTTGTCTCTAAATCTGTTGAATCGCCTAATCTGTTAGATCTGTTATCTGTTGAGTTGCCTAATCTATTGAAAGCTAAATAATTGTAATTTGGGTACAAAAATCCATAGGCTCGATCTATGATTGAGTAAAAACATGGAAATTTGGTTAATCTGCTGTAACCTGTAAAGAAGTTTAATCTGTTAAATAGACATAATTTGTCTGATATCTGTATAATCTGTATTGGAATAAATTGGCTATGACACGAGGTTAGACTCTGTTTGCGGTAGAAGCCTATCCGGAACCAACCGGCTTAACCAACAACCGCAAACTGTCAGTCTAATGTGAGAGGTCGTAGGCATAACTAAAATATGCTTAGACACGAGGTTAGGTCTGGCTTGTGGCAGAAGTCTGCCCGGAACCGCCCGACATATCCAGCAGCCACAAGCTACCGACTTTATGTAAGAGGTATGTGCATTAATATTTAATTAATGCAAATTTAAGATAAATATGATGTCTAAACCATGTTGGGTGGATAGGGTTTAACCAACTGGACTGATGAATCTAATAAACCCGTTTCGTGAATCTGTAGGCCCAATATAAAGTTAGACAATCTGTAAGTCTATTAAATCCGTACATCTGATCTGTTAATCTAAAAACTTGTTAACTTGATAGTCTGATCTGTGAACTAGAAATCTGAACTCTGTCTGAAATCTGTAAACAAGTTAATCTGAAATCTATTAGTATGGGGACACAAGGTTAGGAGGGGAATTACTTGTGTCATCTGTTGTGTGGAACCCATATTAGTCAGTAACCCTTTCTGGTATCAAAACTTTGACCCCACGCTATGTAGGGGTCCGGGCACGCTTACTGAACTAATTATAAGTGGTTCATTCTAATAATGGCGAGAGGTGTTGATGGCGCATTCCAACCGGGTCATGTGCGTGCATGGATCCAGTCTGCTCTGAGGATGTAAGACACCGTGACATCTGTAAATAGGTCTGTGCCAATTGGTTGCCACTTTAGGGAGTGATACACCCTACTGTGGGGTCGACATAGGGTGTTTATGTATTAGGGAGCCGATCGCTTGGGGTAGGACTTAGGGTACACTTAGTTCTGTCTATATCTGTTGGTATCGTCTGTTTCTGTTGGGTGGTAACACCTGTCTGTTTCTGCGTAGTACCGTCTGTTGGGGTGGTAAAGGCCCATTACTAGTGTACACCTAATTCTAACCTTCTGTTTCTGTAAGGGTTATTCTGTTTCTGTCTCTGATTCCGTCTCCGATTCTGTTTTTGTACCTTCTGTCTGTTGGGGTGGTAAAGACCCATTAGTTGGGTGGTAAAAGCCCATTATTAGTATTCTGTTTCTATACCGTCTGCCTCTGTTCGGGTGGTAAAGGCCCATTACTAGCATTTTTATTTCTGTAGATATTATTTTGTTTCCGTTTCTGTTTCGGTTTAGATATTAGGGTAACACCTAATCCTATTATACTAGTATTAGTGCAGAGAAGTGAAAAGCTTAGCTTAGCTTATATCATTCCGTTCCTTCCGTTAACCTGCTATTTTTGTTACGGTTATCTCTCATCCAGTTTTATTTACATGTCATGATACTATTATCTGTTGATATGCTGAAAGTCACTGGACTCACCAGACTTATGTCTGACCTAGTTTGTTTCGCCTCTTTTCTTTCCATTTTCCTTCCAGGTTTTTAGGGTGGAAAAATAGGAGCTTGATTCAGATTCTCTCTTCTTGAAGTGTTTGAAGTATTTCTTGGCTTTGGCTCAATCTTTCCATGGCAGTTTATATTGGGGATTATGGCTTTGAAAACTATGCATTTTGAAGGCTTTTGTACAAGACTGATATTTATGTACTTGAATTCCGATATTGTGATTTTGAAAGAAGTAACTAAACTCATTTCTGTTTCTGCTATGACAAAGTTATAAATTTTTCAAGTACTACTTTATCTATCTTGTAAATTTCTGTTCTGTCTACTAAAAACGCTCCACCGAAGTTAAGGCATTCCCTTTGCGAGTGACCTTAACGGAGGTGCGGTGTTATACTTGGTATCAGAGCTGAAGGTTACCAGATTGGATAAAAAGTTTTTGAAAACTATTTTCAAAAAAGGCTTAAAAGTATTTTCAAAAGTAGAGTTTATTTTGAAAAATATAATCCACAAAGCCATAGCCTATCTTTCTATTCTTTGTTTTGAATCTTTCTTTTCTTTCGTTTCAGCATGTCTGGGGATCTTAACCTTCCGGAGGGCATACCGATACCTGGCTGGTTCAGGAGGTACCTAGTAGCTAGTGCTAATGATGCGGGCCCAGCAAACGTCCCTCATCCCCCCAACTGCAACAGTCCTCCTCCTCCTCCTCCACACGTGAATACTTTACCGAAGATATGTAGAGACTTTCGAGCCATGGGTGGGAAGAACTTTATTGGAACTGGATCCTTCATGGAGGCAAGGAACTGGCTCAAAGAAACTAAGGATTTGTTCATTATCTTCGAGGTGGACGATAGGTAGAAGAGACAGTTGGTGGTATGTTTGCTTAAGGACGAAGCTTCTTTTTGGTGGGAAGTCACAAATGGAGAGCGTCTGGTAGAGAGATGGATGGATTTCAGGCATAGGTTCGAGATGAAATTTCTCTCACGAGCGAAAGAGAGTCTATACGTAGAGAGGTTCTTGGCGCTGAAGCAGGAGAATTTATCAGTGAGAGAGTACGTCAACAAGTTTAATCAGTTGGCAAGATTCGGCTTAGATTTGGTAAATACACCGCATAAGAAGGCACTAAGGTTTGCTAAAGGTTTGAACGAGCCGCCACATGGATTGGCAATGTCCCACATTCCTATGGGGGCTACCTTCGAGAAATTAGTTGGCATGGCATTGATGCATGAAGAGGAAACCAAAAGTGAGAAGAAAGAAGAAAAGCTTGAAGGACCATAGAACAAGATGGCGGGGCCCAAAAAGGAAACACAAAAGAAGGATGAGAAGTCTGAAGACAAGAAGGAGAAGAAGTGCTTTACTTGTGGAAGCTCGACCCATCTGAACAAGGATTGTAGAAAAAGGAAGGGCACTTGCTTCAAATGTGGAGAAATAGGGCACTTCACTAGGGACTGCCCAAAGAAACGAGGACAAGGGCAGAGGGCAGGACCAACTTCTGGAGGACAGGCGAATACCCTCGAGGCTCGTGGATAGGATAGAAATAGGAAAACTTTCTGTAGAAGGATTAATCTCCTTATTGGATTGTGGCGTTAAAAACTCTTTCTGATTCTGGCATTTTGATTCTGTAATTAAAACTCCGCACTTTATATTGTTTCTGATTCCGCTGTAGTCTCAAACCCCATGAGGGTTACGACTCATCTGTTTGTGATAAGTTGGGGTTTGAGGGTATTTGTGTTGGGCGCTAAGTTGACTATGACGCATATATTCTGGGTTTTTATCATGCTTAGTTTCCTAAGAATCATTTGATAATCTGACTTGTATCTGTAGTCTGTAGGTATCTGAATATTTCTGAAAAGGATAGGGGGTTTTACTCAAAGCGTGAAGTAGATTTCCAATTGCACATTTATTTAATGGGAATGATTCTTTGAGTGTTAATCTGATGTTGATTTCCGTCTTCGAGGTTGATACTTAGGGGGTTATTCTCTTAAACCGATGTCTAATAGGAACCTAGCTTTTGTTTTAATTGTACTTGCTTCTATCACTCGACTTTATCGAACGAATCATCGACCTTTAGGTAGAAACCAATGGGTGTAAACATGTGTTTGAGACATGTTATGTTTGATGGTTGCAATTGGATGCAATCGGTTGCTAGTGGTTGCTCGTGGATGCATATACACACACTAGGCACTAGATCGGCTCAAAAACATTCTCATATTGCATATGGATGTGTGTGCATTTTTTTTTAAATTTTTATGGATGCAAAATGGTTGACTCGGCATATGGATGTTGCATATGAATGAACGGTTGTTCACTCATATAGAAATGATATATATCAAATAGGAAAATTGCATACATGTTGGACTCATGGCACTGACATAATTCACATTAAGGAGGTCAACTGAATCAGTGGACCGCCTAATTTTGCATTAGATAAGGAACATATACACACACTTTTTCATATGTTCATACAACATTAGAAGTTTTCTAAGGACAATTGATGCTTGTGGATGATGGTTGAGTAGACGGGTGATTGGATGGTAGGACACATTCTTCCTAACTTGAAGATTTCGGGGACGTAATCCTTTAAGGAAGGGAGAATGTAACACCCAGAATTTTCTGTAAACATAAGAGTAATAAAATGAAGTATAATTAATTTTAAATGTGAGAATTAAGTAAAACGGGTTATGCCATTGCATTCGTCTCTGAATTCTGCTTGAGATAGAGTCCGAATTTGCGTAAATCGGACTCCGTATGAAGAAGTTATGGCCTTCAGAAGTTTCTGAAAATATAAAACAGCTCGAAAATAAATTCCAAATTCAAAAATCTGAACCCAAAATTGGGCTGGGCGGGAAATTTCCCGCCCAGGACCCAGGTCGACCTAGGGGTCGACCTGGGTAGGCAGGTCGACCTTGGTGTCGACCTCCCCCCTACAGGTCGACCTGTTTTGGCCCAGATCCGATTTTCTTTGGCACGTGACGTGGTGTTGGCTGTTCTGATGGTCTGGATTGGTTCTAGGTTAATATCTAAGGCCCTGAACACTTCTATTCTCCTATAAATACATACCTAGGCCAAATCCATAGCTCTCTCCTTCTTAGAAAATAAAACAATGGCGTCGCCACTCGGCTGAAACCTAGGATAAAACTAGTGCATCTTCTTCCAAACTGAATAGGATTAAAAGAACAAATAGTCTACATCAAAGGTGCGCTATTCAGTGTCAGAATACAGATTCCAGAATAAAAGAATCGTTCCCTTTTTGTGAGTCCAGTTATTTTCAGATATGAAATTTAATAATTATCTTGACATTTTTGTGAATCTGGATCTGAGGTTATGCATACTTTTCCGTGGATTTATCTTGACTGTGACTATTCTGTATCTGTTCCCTCTTTTCTTCCTTTTTGTTTATAGCCAGGATACTACGAGCATGCACCAAATCTCATAAGAGATTAATGCACGAACGCTAAAATTTTGGGACAAATAACGGATAATGCATAATTGGACATGACTGATCATTGACTGATTTGAGAAAAACATAGGTTGTAAATTAAGATCTGGAATCAGTGCATACTATGTATGATAGACTGTGATTTGGAAGAAGAACTATTATATGATAGCTTATGACTTGGAATTTGGTATATAGTGCATATTATAGTGCAAGATCTGATTGTGAGGACATAATACATGATTAAAATTTAAGAGCTAGATTTGGGCATATTTTATATCACGATCTATGACTTGAAAAGAAAAGAAGGACTTGCGTCTTAGGAATAAAGATCTATGTTAAAATAAAATAACTATTAATGTGAATGCGCCTAAATATGGGTTTTTGGATATTTGACATCATAGGCTATAATTTAGCTTAATTCATATTGTTTGGGGATTTTTGAGAATATTCTGTACTATGCAAGGCTTAACTAAAATTTGGGCATATGTTGTATTATGAATTATGACCATGATTTAGGCATGTAAGGTTAGGCTTAATTTATGATTAGGCAAGATATGTAAATAGAATTTTATAAATGTTTAATCTGTTGAATTTCCTAATCTGCTAAATTTGTTACCTGCTAAATCTGTTGAATTGCCTAATCTGCTAAATCTGTTATCTGCTAAATCTATTGAATTTCCTAATCTGCTAAATCTGTTATCTACTAAATCTGTTGAATCGCCTAATCTATTAGATCTGTTATCTATTGAGTTGCCTAAACTGTTGAAGGCAAAATAGTTGTAATTTGGGTACGAAAATCTATAGGCTCGGTCTAAGATTGAGTAAAAACATGGAAATCTGATTATTCTGCTGTAACCTATAAAGAAGTTTAATCTGTTAAATAGACATAATTAGTCCGATATCTATATAATATGTATTGGAATAAATTGGCTATGACACGAGGTTAGACTCTGTTTGAGGTAGAAGCCTGCCCGAAACCCCGTCTTCACCAGCAACCGCAAACTGTCAGTCTAATGTGAGAGGTCGTAGGCATAACTAAAATTAGACACGAGGTTAGGTTTGGCTTGTGGTAGAAGTCTACCCAGAACCGCCCGGCATATCCAGCGGCCACAAGCTGTCGACCTAATGTGAGAGGTCTGTGTATTAATATTTAATTAATGCAAATCTGAGATAAATATGATGTCTAAACCATGTTGGGTGGATAGGGTTAAACCAACTGGACTGATGAATCTAACAAACCCGTATCGTGAATCTGTAGGCCCAATACAAAGTTAGACAATCTGTAAGTCTGTTAAATCCGTACATCTGATCTGTTAATCTGAAAACTTGTTAACTTGATAGTCTTAACTGTGAACTAGAAATATGAACTCTGTCTGAAATCTGTAAACAAGTTAATCTGAAATCTGTTAGTCTGGGGACACAAGGTTAGGAGGGGAATTACTAGTGTCATCTGTTGTGTGGAACCCATATTAGTCAGTAACCCTTTCTGGTATCAAAACTTTGACCCCACGCTATGTAGGGGTCCGGGCATGCTTACTGAACTAATTGTAAGCGGTTCATTCTGATAATGGTGAGGGGTGTTGATGGCGCGTTCCAACCGGGTCATGTGCATAAATGGATCCGGACTGCTCTGAGGATGTAAGACACCGTGACATCTGTAAATAGGTCTATGCCAATAGGTTGCCACTTTAGGGAGTGATACACCCTACTGTGGGGCCGACACAGGGTATTTATGTATTAGGGAGCCTATTGCTTGGGGTAGGACTTAGGGTACACTTAGTTCTGTCTATTTCTGTTGGTACCGTCTGTTTCTGTTGGGAGGTAACACCTATCTGTTTCTGCGTGGTACCGTCTGTTGGGGTGGTAAAGGCCCATTACTAGTGTACACCTAATTCTAACCTTCTGTTTCCGTAGGGATTATTCTGTTTCTGTCTCTGATTCCGTCTCTGATTCTGTTTCTGTTCCTTCTGTCTGTTGGGGTGTTAAAGGCCCATTAGTTGGGTGGTAAAAGCCCATTATTAGCATTCTGTTTCTATACCGTCTACCTCTATTCGGGTGGTAAACGCCCATTACTAGCATTTCTATTTCTGTAGAGATTGTTCTGTTTCCGTTTCTGTTTCAGTTTATATATTATGGTAACACCTAATCCTGTTATACTAGTATTAGTGCAGAGAAGTGAAAAGCTTAACTTAGCTTATATCATTCCGTTCCTTCCGTTAACCTGCTATTTCTGTTACGGTTATCTCTCATCCGCTTTTATTTACATGTCATGATACAATTATCTGTTTATATGCTGAAAGTCACTGGACTCACCAGACTTATGTCTGACCTAGTTTGTTTCGCCTCTTTTCTTTCCGTTTCCCTTCCAGGTTTTTAGGGTGGAAACATAGGAGCTTGATTCAGATTCTCTCAGCTTGAAGTGTTTGAAGTATTGCTTGGCTTTGGCTCTATCTTTCCATGGAACTTTATATTGGGGATTATGGCTTTGAAAACTATGCATTCTGAAGGCTTTTGTACAAGACTGATATTTATGTACTTGAATATCGATATTGTGATTTTGAAAATGTAACTAAACTCATTTCTGTTTCTGTTGTAATAAAGTTATAAATTTTTCAAGTACTACTTTATCTATCTTGTAAATTTCTGTTTTGTCTACTAAAAACGCTCCACCAACGTTAAGGCATTCCCTTTGCGAGTGACCTTAACGGAGGTGCGGTGTTACAGTTTTGGTATTTAAAGATGTAAACTAACATATTTCTGTTTCCGATGCAATAAAGTTATAAAATTTTCAAGTACTACTTTATGTATCTGTCTTGTAATATTCTGTTATGTTTACTTATAATGTTCCACGAACTTAATGCATTCCCTTTGTGAGTGACATTAACGGGTGTGGGGTGTCACACCGATAGAGATGATTTGCTATTTATTGCACAACCTCGCAATGAGGAAGGAAGTACTTCTGGCACTTCGGTAGAAGTAGAAGTAGGAGAAGTAGGCAAGGAAGAAGCTCTCGATACATTGCCTGGAGATATTCTCCTAAATAATCCAGTCGATTCTTAGCCCTCTACCATGGATGAAGGCAAGTTGAGAAGGTTAAGTGCAAAAAATAGGATTCCTTAGGTAGATATTCAAATTCCTGCGCAAAATGGGACGGCCCGTGATCCTACAAAGGGTTAACTTCCTTCGCTGCATGAAGCAAGCGTCGACGCAGCTACACCCAATGGCATATTCTTACTTATTATCCTTGTATATTGTGTATAGAGAGCATCTAGATCAGGAGCCTGCCTTCGATGACGTTGTATTTTTCTATAATTTCAAGCATTGACAAAAGGTGACTCCTTCATTTATCTACTTCGAGCTCGCTCGAGACAAGAAAATCAATCAAGAGGGATTCAACAAACTAGGAGACATTAGACCAGAGTGGTTTTATGTTCCTTTTCAAGTGGGTTGTGTTAGGAGATAGATCCAGTGCATTAAGTGTCAAGCCTTAGATCATTCATTTCAACCTTGCGCAGAAACTTCTAATGCTTGTTGTTCTTTGTAGGTGCCACTTTGTCCAAACCTATCGGTAAGGAATACCACGATTGCATGATCACCTTGCAGAATGCTCCGGAGAGCAGCCGGAGCATAAGGAGATGTATTTATGATGAGATTTTACATTGATTCCAATTACTTCATCCCGATTGGTCCATGCGAGTTGGTGGAGCTCAAGCTCCAGCTGTAGCACTAGCAATGAATGTGCCCTCGGTTGGGGAGCAAATAATAGCAGTTCATCCTCAAGTATGGACTAAACCTACCGCTAAGAAGAGAGATTCCCCCAGTCACACTCGGGACCTAGCGGAAAAGAAAGCGAAGAAGCAAAAATTTCCAGAGAAAGTGATTGTAGAGAAATCCCCGAGTCCTTCTCCGAAAGATCCATTCGCGGATGAGCCCTATCTCACGACTCCATTTCCAACTAAGTCTGCATCCTAAGGCGCCCAGTCAAGGAACACCGATTCTCTTTTCAAAGGCTTGGGAACCGTGCTGCTGCCAGAAGTTGTATACACTTCTCAACATTCGGATCTCGCTTCTTTTTTCCTAAAGTCCGGGGAAGAGACTACTCCCACTAATGCTGGGGAGACAACTGCTGCGAACCTGACTCTGGGTTTTGGTCCGTTGGGAGGACACTTAGTACACACACGACACAAGCACTACACGCCACAACACCTTTTTTCTACGTATGCCAGATTTTTACTTGAATTCTTTTCTCACATTACAGGTTCCATGATAAAAGGGAGAAAGTATCACAGCTAATTTGGCGCTAGTCTAGGCAGGAGCGGTCTTGGTAGTCAAAATTCCTCTTTGGAAAAATGGCATTGTGAGTATGATGAGAGGCGCACTCGCGAAATGGAACAGAGAGAGAGCGAACAGAAGAAGCAGGCCCAGGAGGACTAAGAGAAGAAGGTTGTGACACCCCACATTTGTTAATGTCACTCATAAGAAAATGCATTAAGTTTCGTGAAGTGCAATAGGTAAACAGTACAGAATTTCACAAGACAAATATAAAATAGCAGCGGAAATTTCAACTTTATTATTCAAATTAAAACATAGTCTCAAAACAAGTTACATAATTAAACTGGTTACATGAAAAACCAAGAATCTCAAATCTATCGCATAATGCAAAATAACAGAGTGCCATAATATAAAACCATATCCCTCATAGCAAGCCATAACAGAGTAGAAAGAAAGTCAAAGTTGTACTGTTGATGTCAAAAGTTGGTCTAATGACGATCAACCCCTAAAGCGCATTAACCACACATAATAATATCCATGGAATGTGAGAAAATGTAAATGAACACAGAAGACAGAATATTTTTATAGTGGTTCGGCTTAATCCAAGCCTATGTCCACTTCCACTTTATAATCTTTCTTTATACTGTCGGTTACAGGTTACAGTTGTTTTTCAGTAAAAGAAAGTAAAGAAAGAAGAGATCTTTTAGCAAAATCCTTGTGTTGTGTTTAGAATATATGGCATAATATTTATGGAATGTTGAATAGAAGACTTCAAGTAGCGAATTCAAGATGTCTTTCCATTTTAGGAAATAGTTGTATTTATAGGCGAGAAGGTGGGCCGAATTGGTATGCGGCATGGCACATATTTTTTTGGGGCTTGGACACGTGCAATTCAGCCCATTAAAGTAGTTGTAGGCGGAGGGACCCGGTCTACTGCTGATGAACAGTTCTTCTTGGAAATCGTGGCTTACTGGAGCTTGAAACTTGGCATATAAAAAGCCATGCTGGTTTAAAGCTGGCCGGTTTTGTAGCCTTGGGGGTAGGATTTCGTCTTGTAGTAGATAATTTGACTGGATATTTCAGCTTCGAATTTCTGGCGCGATCCGACATTTTAGGAATAGCTCGATCGATCGGTTGACGATTCGGTCAATCAGTTTGGTTACGACTTTGGAAGAACATTGCTTCATGAAGGCAAGCCTTTATTTGTTGTGAAGCTAATTTGGGTCGAGTTGTAATTGGTCGACCTATGATCAAAATCGATCCTAGAAGGAAGAAATAGGTCGATATTTGGTAGCAGGCTTCGACCTTGAGTTGTGGCGACTTTTGCCAAAAAGCCGGCCAATGCATTGCTCCTCAGAACGGATCTTTTTAGGGAAAGAAGATGTGTTCTGGATCTTTTAGAGAAATTGGATACCAGAAATCTAGAAAACCATGGTTTTGCTGAACCATATTATATGAATGCCAAAAAATCGACAATTGATGATTGTATTAAGGCCAGAAAACCGACGATCGCTGAGGATCATATTAAGGTCGGAAAACCGACAATCATCCAAGGATCGTATTAAGGCCGGGTCTCTAAGGATGCTTGGAAACTAATCGACCGTGTCGAGTCGACTTCAGAGAAGAGCTGTAGAACTAGGGACCCGAGATAAATAATGCCTGCAAACAGTTTGACATACCAAATCATGATAGGGCCGTTTGAGGTGTTCAAGCATAAGCCATGCTTGGATGAGTGTTAGGAGTATAAACCATACTCTGCTTATAATTGAGGAGGGTATATTCCATACCCAGGAAGTCGAGTATAAACCATACTTAGAAGTTTTAAAGTGAGGTATCAACCATATGGAGTTTGAAAAGGACAAGAACAAACCATACTCGATTTTTAGAGAAGGGGATATAAGTTGTACCTGGTAAAATTGAGGTTGGAGCATCAATAATTTTTCGGGGAGTAAATTTTCCAAAAAGGTCGAGTAAAAACCATACCCGTGATTCATTACTGTAAGGACGAGTATAAGCCATACTCAGCTTTATAGGGCTGGCGAGAATCAACCATACTCGACTTAAGAGTTTTGGCGAGCATTAACCATACTCGGCTTAATAAAGTTGGCAAGTATTAACCATACATGGCTTAAAAAAGGGTGGCGAGCATTAACCATACTCGACTTTGAGTCACTTGTCGAATCACAACAAGGTGTTTGAATCGACCAAACATAATCCAAATCTAAGAAATAAAGCTTATTACTACTAAGGAGCTATTACAGAAATTAAAACAAATCCTAATGGGTTTATAATTGAATCCAGAGCACACCTAGGGATTATATCCTAACCCTGTACGTGTGTACTTCAACACAACCAAAATATTGGAAAAAAATACATTTCTTATATCCTAAGAAATGGGATGTATCCATACCAATCTAATCTAGATCAGTTGATGATGATGCTGCGATTGCTAGGCTCAGGGTCCTTTCCTTTTCGAGGAGCTTGGGGACCAACCTGAGGAGTTTGGGCAGAAGGTTGTTGCGGCGTAGCCAGTGAAGATTTTTAACATACTTGGTTAGCTCTCCACGTCTAACCCTTTCTTCGATAAGATCGTGTAAATGCCTACATTCATTGGTGCCATGACCTTCCATACTATGATACATGAAGTGCTTTCCTGATTTAAGTTCTATTTGGGTCGACTCCCTTCTAAGAGGCTTTGGGAAAGGTAGATATCCTTGTTTGTCGCGATAGATGTCTAGTAGTGGTGAGTTGAGCTTGGTGTATTGATCGTACCTGTTTTCTCTTTGGAATCGTACGTTACGATCGTTTTACTCCGAGGTTTTCCTTATTCCTTTTCTCTGGCCATTCGTATTGGATGGGCTTCCATCTTTTGTGGCAAGTACTTCGAGATTTTCCATCTCAATGCTAGCATCTTCTTGTTGAAGGAATCTGTCTGCTTCTGCATACAAGTCTTTAATATCTTTGGGGGATCTCTTGTTTGGGAGATCCTGAAATCAGATCAGCTCTGAACTCCGGCTATGGAGGCCATAAGCACCATCATTGGCTCAGTTCGATCGACCAATGCTACGGCCGCGTTGAATCATTCTAAGGAGCATACGGTCTCGTCAGACCGCTGCTTGATGGAGATTAGGAACACGATGCTCTTTGATCGAGAGATGTGAACTCTGAACTGCTCAATAAAGCGGGTGACCAATATATTCCGGTTGTTGATCGATTCAGCTGTTAGCTGCCGAAACCACATGCCAGCTATGTCAGTGAGAAATAGAGGGAAGCACTTGGTCATGACATTGGTCGATGCTGATAGCGCTTCCATGTGACGCATATATCGCATGTGATGTATGGTCGGATCGGTTCTGCCATTGTAGGGCACCAAGACTGGAAGCTTGATGTATGGAGGGTTGCGCGAGTTTCTGATTTCTTGTGTGAAAGGACTGCGATGGATGTTATCCAAATCTTGTTGAGAAGAGGTGCCTCTAATGAAGCATTTGGTGATGCTTGCAATCTGACTTCCATCCCCAAGGACTTGTTGCCACAAATCCAATTCTACACTGGGGATGTTGGTGGGAATCCCAATACTAGCATGGGGTGGAACCATGTCCCAAGGCCTTAAGGTCGGTTGGGTTTGGCCTATGAGAGTCGAGTGAATGTTGTCCACAACCTCGGACCTTGATTTGGGAGTAACAGGAGTCGCTTAGTAAAAATGAGTATTGGTCTGAACCATACCTATGGCGGTAGGATTAGACCGATCTAGGTGAGTAGTATCCATCCGAGGATCGGTATTGCCCCCGCTCGGGGCGACATTAGACTAATGTATCGTAGCGTTACCCTCCGTCGCATTGGGGACTGGTATGGTAGAGTGGTCTTGGTGACACGGAGGGTTATTGCCCCCAACTCTTCTTGGATCAACAAGCTGGGAAGGCCGTGGGGGAGGTTGCATAAGATGGGTTTGCAATAAGATGTTGGATTGAACCGGAGGTTATATCAATTCATGTTCTGGTCAACCTAAAGGTTGCACTAGTTCAAAAGCTGTTTGTTCAGGGAGTTCAGTAGAACCGCCGAGTCGAGGCAAAATGGTCGACTGATCTGAAACTTGGCCATGGCCAACCTGGGAATCTGCAGCTACCTCAGCTTCATATGATGTCGGAAGTGATGATCTTAACAATGGTCGATCGATAAGTGAAGTTGAACTAGGTGGAAGCATAGCTGGAGAACTATCTGGGGCACGGATTTCATTAGATTGAAGATTAGTTGTTGCCCCCGCTTCGATTAGTGCAGGAAGTGATGCTTGGTTGCCCAGTCCTCCTTCTATTTGGGCGAGGAGGTCATTCATCATTTCCTACTGCTTTGCGAGAATTCCATCCTGATGTTCCGCCTGGGTTCTGAGCTCAGCCAAAACTTTATCCATCTTATCCCTAATTAAGTATTGGGATGGAGCTTCGTGGGAGGAAGCCTCCTGGCTTACCCTCATTGTCGTGGTTCCTGCTGCACCAACAGGTCGAGATTGAGTGTGAGAAGGTATTGTATCCTTCTTCTGTTTTGTCATTTCTTCCTTAAGAGTTGCCTAATGTCGTAGGGTATATCTACGTTCCCCCTACCTGGAGTGCCAAAGTGTTGACATCAAAAGTTAGTCTAATGATGATCAACCTCCAAAGTGAGTTAACCACACACACAGTAGTGTCCACAGAATGCGAGAAAATGTAAATGAACACAAAAGACACAATATTTTTATAGTGGTTCGGCTTAATCCAAGCCTACGTCCACTTTATAATCTTTATTTATTCTATCGATTACAGATTACAGTTGTTTTTCAGTGGTAGAAAGTAGAGAAAGAAGTGATCTTTACACAAAATCCTTGTGTTGTATTTAGAATATATGGCATACTATTTCTGGAATGCCGAATAGAAGATTTCAAGTTGCGAATTCAAGATGTCTTTCCATTTCAGAAAATAATTGTATTTATAGGCGAGATGGTGGGCCGAACTGGTATGCAATGTGGCACATATCTTTTTCGGGCTTGGACATGTGTAATTCGGCCCATTAAAATAGTTGAAGGCGTAGGGACCCGTTCTACTGCTAATGAACAGTTCTTCTTGGAAATCGTGGCTTACGTTGAGCTCGAAGCTTGGCGTATAAAAAGTTGTGTTGGTTTAAAGCTGACCAGTTATGCAGTATTGGGAGTAGGATTTCGTCCTATTGTAGACAATTTGACTAGATATTTCTGCATCGATATTCCTAGCTCGATCCGATCTTTCAAGAACAGCTCAGGTTGATGATCCAATCGATCGGTTTGATTGTGACTTTGGAAGAACACTATTTCTTGAAGGCAAGCCTTTATTTGTTGTGAAGCCAGTAGGGGTCGAGTTGTAATCGGTCGACCTAAGGTAGAAACGGACCGATATATGGTAGTGGGCTTCGACCTTGAGTTGTGACGGCTTTTGCCAAAAAGTTGGTCAATAGGTACATCTCAGAAAGTCCAGATCCAAGCTGAAAGAGAAAGTCCTAATCACCAAGGAGTGTTGCCACTCTGATGATCTGTGCAGAAAGGAAGAAAGAAGCAAAAACAAAAGGGTCATACATAAGGTCTGGCGAGTTCCAGTGATTTTCAAATATGCATAAAATATAAATACCAAGACAGGTAAACAAGACTGGATGAGAAAGCATAGTATCATAAAAGGCAACATGTAAACTTGATAAACAGGATAAACAGTAACAGGAGGAATAAAATAGTGATCGAGTAATGCTTCTCATTTATATCCCTAAAAACAGGTTGTGTCTGCACCAATACAGGTATAAGAGGATTAGGCAATAACCTAATTACTTAATAGAAATAGGATGATTAAACAGTAGGATTAGGCGTACCCTTATTACATAACAGGATTAGATGTTACCCTAATTACATAACATCAGGATTTAGGTGTACCCTAATTACTACCCATGCGATGGGGCCCCTAATACTTAAATACCTTGTGTCAACCCCGACAGTAGGGTGTATCTGAAACGACCCAAAATTCCCATTGTGGAAGATCTCGGATTGTTTTGAGAACAACACGCATTAGAACACAAATAAAAGAACATTTCCATTACTGTTTCAACAATTTACATCAGAGTACAAGAATAAGAGCATAAATAAACGAAAATACAATATCAGAGATTTACAATTTACAATGCAGCGGAAAATATAATATAAATGCATAGCGGAAGACTAATATGCTCTGGACACAGCTTTAGGCTTCGATCCAGGATCCTGCTAAAGAGATAAATATCTGCAAAACAAGCTACTCGACTGCCTTTGTGGAAAAATATGGGCACCCGAGTTTGCAAAGGTGGAAAAAAACAACAGGTCAATCATGGGACTGGTATGAGAATTCTTAACTAATTTAACTAATAGTAATAAGACAAATCCAAAGACCACGCTGCTAACGCGGAACGGGTTTACTCCATTGGATTGCCGTGCATAACTTAAGGTGACTGAACAAATAAATAAGTAAATCGTAAAACAACGCAATGCTTTTTGGAAAAATGAAATCACCATAAGACTCAAGTCCCATCACACAATGCAACGCAAACCAGAGGATAGAGTTTTACCTTATGATGATTAAACATGTTTGGTACGATAAAACGAATTTGATATTATTATTAGTGTATATAAAAACATTTCAAAGTTAATGTATCAATCCTAGGAAGCATAGCTACCATATACTATGCCTCCATACTAGTAATACAATCAAGTCTACAGGGTCGTATTTGGAATTGGGTTTCCATCATGAGTCAAGGCTAGGGAGGAGCTCCTTACTGATTCGAGACACTCTAGCTAATGTCTCAGGATCCACCGCAGTGAACCCTTGGAAAGCTGCAGGGTCGGTCCACACATACAACTTTGTGGATTAGTTATTCCTGAACACATGTTTCCCGATCCTATAGGACCTATCATCCGAGGCGCCTCATTCCATCATCCACCTAAGTAAAATATCATCCAGTTTAAGCACCGACAATACTTCTAGCTAGAAAGAAACGTGCTTCTCTCCCTACGTTCCCTTCTCCCGTTTTAGACTCCACCGGGTTGTGAGGCTCGTGAAGTTACGCTATACACAAAGCTATGCTAATTAAAGTCGTGCTTTGATCATCCACAAGGCTCTGCTTTTCACCAAAAGCCTTGATCATTGCATCTTAGCATGCCACATCGTCAATCCATATTAAGTATTTAATCGTCTACTAAAACATATAAAATGGGTGTTAAGCAAAAAGAATAAATTCTCCGCCACCAACATTTACACATTCAGCAGGGATCAATAACTATAATATATAACGGAGTACGATGTCAGACACACAATCTATTTAAAATTCCGTTCTGGGTCTGAATGAAACCGTATCCGGTAGATATCCACGTACATCTGGATGATCAATAATTCCATCGTCTTGGCTGTACATCCAATCAAGATATAAATAATCATCCATTCGATGTGGAAATTTCCCGGTCTTCAATAACCGTCTTCATCGTCCACCTTCAATCGTCGTATGAATTATTCAGAATGGGTTAAACCCGGTCTTTCTGAATAATTTGCGCAATTTAAAATTATGTGTTCTAAATACAACCAATGCCTCATTCCAATCTAATTAAAGATGTATAAAAAAAACTATATTTAGTTTTAGTCCTCTAAAATCCTTATTTATTGATTATTTAACTTTCAAGAAACAATCTTGTCTTTAACTGGGTTAAAGAACAAATGTCGCTCAAACATCGTTCACGATAAACCCAAAATCATATTTCAATTAATTCCAATTTAATATATTAAATTGAAAACTTCTCTTTAGAATATTTCGTTAAATATTAATTAAAAGATTAATAAATTACAAATAATCACTTCATCGTTAATTTGGGTTTTAAGAACTAATGTCATTTAAAACATTTTTCACGCTCAACCCAAATCAACTTCCAATTTAATATTGGAAAATTCATATATTTTTTTCTTTTCTTTCCCTTAATTAAAAATGTCATTCCTTTCTTAAATTCCAATCTAATTTATTCACTTGAAATACTTGGTTTTAATAAAACCATTTTTCACTCTTTTATTTATTTATAGAAATAAATAAACTACTTAACTTGATAAAAATATCTTTCCTCTTAATAAATTTGGAATTTCACATCCAAAACTCTTTTAAAACATTTATTAAGATTTCACATAATTTTTCCCTATTTTAATTACTTAAATGTTTCAACAAATTTTTCCCCCATTAAATAAAAAGATGAATTTTCATTTTAAATCACTTTCATGTTCCCTTGTTACATTAAAAATATAAAACTGTAATGTAAATCAAATTCACGTTTTTATACGGCATTAAAAATTTGCAATTTTAATGTAAAACAAATTCCATGTTTTATATGACATTAAAAAGTTGCATTTTTAATTTAAAACAAATTTCAAGATTCTATATTAAAATAAAGAATAACTTTTCTTTTAAAACATTTTCATATTCTTACGTTACAAGAAAAGAATAATTTTTCAGTGCTAACCATTTAATGTAAACTTATATTCCTAAATAAAAGGATTAACTTTTTATATTGAAATATGTTTCATGTTCTTACTTTTAATAAAAGATTAACTTTTATTTTCTAGGCATATTTCATAAATTTCACTTTAATAAAAGATTAACCTTTGTTTTATACATATTTCATATTCTTATCATATATTTACACTAAAATGTAAATTAAAAATACTACGTTAAGTTTAATTCTCTTATTTACATTCTAAAATGTAAATTAAATTGCAATGTCAAAATCTCTTCTTTTATTTACATTAAAAATGTAAATTAAATTGCAATGTCAAAATCTCTTCTTTTATTTACATTAAAAATGTAAATTAAATTGCAAATCTTATTTTGACAATTTATTTTCCAAATTGGAATGAGACCCAAACGATTTACCATATAATTATAATTATACGGTTTTCATACATCCCATGTTATTCTAGACTAATGATAAATCACTAAAAACATCCAATCATCTAAAGTGTATATTTGTACTGCATAGCGTCAAATAAATAACGCTTATAACTAATCACAAGGGCGATGTGTAATTATCAACCCAAGACCCGTGTGGGGTTTCAACCAACTAACATTCAAATAACATATATAATTATTTGTGCATTTGGGCGATGTGTGAAAATTATCAACCCAATCAACAAATACAAGTCAGGTAACTTGTACATGGCAGTGTAACATTAATTTTTTAACAATTCTATAAGAATCAATATTAATGATATACGTTGCATACTGCTGAAATTTACATAACATAATAAATCATATCATGACATAACATAACGTACAACACAACATACATGCATCAGATAATTTCAAACAATTATTTCACCACAGGCATTTAAATCACATTCATTTATAATAATAAATAAATACGGTAAAAGTTTTTGAGTGAGAAAAGAGTTCTCACCTTGGTTTGTACTTTGTCGGTGGTTAAATGTTCGGGCCGAATTTTGACCCAAAATTGAACTTGCTCCAAATTTGGCAAAATTAGTGTCTACGCGAAGGTCTCGACTCACTGATCGCAACAAACCCTGTTTTGCGCGATTTTGAGTTCGTTACAACAAGTTATGAATTTCTGAAGTTTGAACGAATTAAATAATTAATTAAAATTACCAAAAATACCCAAAAATTCAACTTCCTCCAAATTGGACGAGTTTAGTGTCCACGTGAAGCTCTTGTCGCTATGATCGCAGCGGATCTGAAATCATCAGATTCTGAGTTCGTATGAGAGAGATATACAATTTCAAAGTTTGAATTACAAAACTACCTCAAATCTCGGTCAAACCTGAGCTCGCTACCTTTGACCGCACTTTTCTCCCTCCTCCAACCTCCGATTGACCTGAAACCACCGCCATCCTCTTCGTCTTCGAGAGGCGCACCCATGCTCCAAGCCGCCGCCGCCGCCGTTGATGCTCTGATCGCCGGAATTTCGCCAGAAAGCGAAATTCCCTTCGCGGGCCCCACAACCCACACCTCTTATCCAAATGACCTGAAAATTTCTGAGCACCTTCTCCTTGTGTAGACGAAGAACTTTCGTGTTCCCCCCTTGCCTGATTCTTCCCGGATTGGCCGGAAATTGAACATCTATGTTCTGAGCTCGCTGGAATTTTCTATTTTGCTCCAATTCAGTTTTTCTCGATTTCCGTGCCCTTCCATCGACTTTCAGACAAAACTTTTTGCAGCAAAGTTGTAGATCTTTGTCTCCTCTACAATTTCTTCCATTGCGCATCCTCTAATTCTTCACGGTTTGGCCAGAAAACACCAAAATCCAAAATTGACTTTTTGCAATCAAACTCAGATCCCGGCGAATCCGTGCGACGATAGGTCTTGAATTTTTCGTGGTAGATAGAGGATAAGAATATGAACAAAACTCAGAAAGGGTTTGGTCTAATTTTTTAATGATTTGGAGTTATAAATTGTTTAGTTTTAGGGTCTTTTGTGCAAAGAATATTTTTAGAGTGGAGGCCATGGAATATAAAGAAAATGAAGATGGAAGCTATGTTATGTTTAGGGTTCAACTAATGGCTGTAAAAGATAATATACAGGTAGGTTATAAACTCAATTAGGCCCAATTATCCTTATGTACATATATTAATACATTTTTTTGTCCGCTTTTCGTAGTTTAAAAATTCGCGTTAACACCTACAAATTCCATTGTAATTGAAAATTGAAACATAAATATTCCTTGACATTACGGATTTAAAGAAACCAGTTTCGTCATTTCCCGAGTCCGTATGAATTAATAATGAATTTTTAAAGTTTGAAAATTGTCCGTTTTCAGTGAAAAATCAATTGTAATTACATATTAATTCTAAAAATTCCAGAAAAATTATTTCTAGCTTTGTTTTGACGATACGAACCCAACAAAAATAATTTTGTTCAATTTAGATACCGTTTGCAAAATTTCAATTTTCAAGGCGTAAATATTTAATATTAAAAATAAATTTTTATACCAATAATTTCCGAAACTCGAAATATATAAGTGTTTACTGTTTTTCAATGCAGAAACGTCATTCCAGACTCAATGGAAGTGGTTTTGAGTCCAAATTCCTTCGTATGCAAAAAGTAGCATTTTTGACCTTTATATATTATATATAAATTTTATAGCGACCTTTCTAAATTTTAAACTGGGCATAACTTTTAATTCCCGTTATGAAATTTCAATTTTTCAAATTCATTAGAAAGATATTTTTAAATAGATTCTAATATATTTTGTTTCACCAAAATCCGTTAAATTTTGCATCCTCTATGGATTCAAAGTTTAAGTTTGACTTTTCAAACTACCGCGTTATTTCTAACTCCTTTTATAATTAAAATTAAAATATTCATTCTAACTTCGATCTAAATCAATTTTTTTTAATCATTATTATTTTAAATAAAATAGTTTAAGTATCAAAACCCATTAAAATAACTTAAAATAAATTTTTAAATTTAGCCCAAAATTCAGGGTTGTTGTAGTCTCCCCCATTTAAGAACTTTTCGTCCTCGAAAAGGAACGAAGCTAAAAGTTGTTTACTTAATTAACTCAATATTCATTCTAATCAATTTTCAATTCAGTTCAATATTGAATTCAATCTAGTTAAATGTATCATTCTATTATATATTGGTTTTGTTAATTACCATTACAATATTTTATTAGTTAAACTAATAATCAAACATCACAACCAGCTGTCAATTAGGTGATTAACTTTTCAAACATATATAGCTTTAACATATATAGATAAAAATCATATTTTTAGTGCAAATCACAGCAAATAACCCTATCTAGTTTTGGTTCTCATACCAGTCAATTGGAAATATATAGATATCCCACTTTCGAAACTCAAACATAAACACTAATGACGCTAGCAATCATCAGGATCATCTCCGGGCGACTAGAGTGTGATTCTATATCTATCCAGTATGTTAAAACTTCGAATATCCGTTAATTACTCGTCTATTCAAAATCTTTATATACTCGATTGTCCAAATATAATAATATATCAAATACGTATTTTTAAGATAAAAAATTTCAAAATATTAAATTTATTTTCTTAATTATTTTAAAGAAAATAATACTCTTCACACTCGTTCTAGGATACTTTTGTTCCTATCTCTAACGAGTTATTCTTATTGAATATTACAAATCCAATCTCTGATGAATTCTTTCGTTCAGTTCTAATGTGTTTTGTTCTCGAGCTCTGTAAACCAAAACTCTAATACCAAAATGGAACGACCCAAAATTCGCCTTGCGAAAATTCTCGGATTGTTTTGAGAACAACACGCATTAGAACACAAATAAAAGAACATTTCCATTACTGTTGCAACAGTTTACATCAGAGTACAAGAATAAGAGCATAAATAAATGAAAATACAATATTAGAGATTTACAATTTACAATGCAGCGGAAAATATAATATAAATACGTAGCGGAAGACTAATATGCTCTGGACACAGCTATGGGCTTCGATCCAGGATCCTGCTAAAGAGATAAATATCTGCAAAACAGGCTACTCGGCTGCCCGTGTGGAAAAATAAGGGCACCTGAGTTTGCAAAGGTGGAAACAAACAACGGGTCAGTCATGGGACTGGTATGAGAATTCTTAACTAATTTAACTAATAGTAATAAGACAAATCCAAAGACCACGCCGCTAACGCGGAACGGGTTTACTCCATTGGATTGCCGTGCATAACTTAAGGTGACTGAACAAATAAATAAGTAAATCGTAAAACAACGCAATGCTTTTTGGAAAAATGAAATCACCATAAGACACAAGTCCCATCGCACAATGCAACGCAAACCAGAAGATAGAGTTTTACCTTATGATGATTAAACATGCTTGGTACGATAAAACGAATTTGATACTATTATTAGTGTATATAAAAACATTTCAAAGTAAATGTATCAATCCTAGGAAGCATAGCTACCATATACTATGCCTCCATACTAGTAATACAATCAAGTCCGTAGGGTCGTATTTGGATTTTGGTTTCAATCATGAGTTAAGGCTAGGGAGGAGCTCCTAACTGATTCGAGACACTCTAGCTAATGTCTCAGGATCCCCCGCAGTGAACCCTTGGAAAGCTGCAGGGCCGGTCCACACATACAGCTTTGTGGATTAGTTATTTCTGAACACACGTTTCCCGATCCTATAGGACCTATCATCCGAGGCGCCTCATTCCATCATCCACATAAGTAAAATATCAGCCAGTTTAAGCACCGACACTACTTCTAGCTAGAAAGAAACGTGCTGCTCTCCCTGCTTCCCTTCTCCCGTTTTAGACTCCACCGGGTTGTGAGGCTCGTGAAGTTACGCTATACACAAAGCTATGCTAATTAAAGCTGTGCTTTGATCATCCACAAGGCTCTGCTTTTCAACAAAAGCCTTGATCATTGCATCTTAGCATGCCACATCGTCAATCCATACCAAATATTTAATTGTCTACTAAAATATTTAAAATGGGTGTTAAGCAAAAAGAATAAATTCTCCGCCACCAACATTTAGACATTCAGCAGGGATCAATAACTATAATATATAATGGAGTACGATGTCAGACACACAATCCATTTAAAATTCCGTTCTGGGTCTGAACGAAACCGTATCCGGTAGATCTCCACGTACATCTGGATGATCAATTATTCCATCGTCTTGGCTGTACATCCAATCAAGATATAAATAATCATCCATTCGATATGGAAATTTCTCGGTCTTCAATAACCGTCTTCATCGTCCACCTTCAATCGTCGTATGAATTATTCAGAATGAGTTAAACCCGGTCTTTCTGAATAATTTGCGCAACTTAAAATTACGTGTTCTAAACACAACCAACGCCTCATTCCAATCTAATTAAAGATTTATAAAAAAAAACTATATTTAGTTTTAGTCCTCTAAAATCCTTATTTATTGATTATTTAACTTTCAAGAAACAATCTTGCCTTTAACTGGGTTAAAGAACAAATGTCGCTCAAACATCGTTCACGATAAACCCAAAATCATATTTCAATTAATTCCAATTTAATATATTAAATTGAAAACTTCTCTTTTGAATATTTCATTAAATATTAATTAAAAGATTAATAAATTACAAATCATCACTTCATCGTTAATTTGGGTTTTAAGAACTAATGTCATTTAAAACATTTTTCACGGTCAACCCAAATCAACTTTCAATTTAATATTGGAAAATTCATATATATTTTTTCTTTTCTTTCCCTTAATTAAAAATGTCATTCCTTTCTTAAATTCCAATCTAATTTATTCACTTGAAATACTTGGTTTTAATAAAACCATTTTTCACTCTTTTATTTATTTATAGAAATAAATAAACTACTTAACTTGATAAAAATATCTTTCCTCTCAGTAAATTTGGAATTTCACTTCCAAAACTCTTTTAAAACGTTTATTAAGATTTCACATAATTTTTCCCTATTTTAATTATTTAAATGTTTCAACAAATTTTTCCTCCATTAAATAAAAAGATGAATTTTCATTTTAAATCTCTTTCATGTTCCCTCGTTACATTAAAAATATAAAACTGTAATGTAAATCAAATTCACGTTTTTATACGGCATTAAAATTTTGCAATTTTAATGTAAAACAAATTCCATGTTTTATATGACATTAAAAAGTTGCATTTTTAATTTAAAACAAATTTCATGATTCTATATTAAAATAAAGAATAACTTTTCTTTTAAAACATTTTCATATTCTTACGTTACAAGGAAAGAATAACTTTTTAGTGCTAACCATTTAATGTAAACTCATATTCCTAAATAAAAGGATTAACTTTTTATATTGAAATATGTTTCAAGTTCTTACTTTTAATAAAAGATTAACTTTTTTCTAGGCATATTTCATAAATTTCACTTTAATAAAAGATTAACCTTTATTTTATACATATTTCATATTCTTATCTTATAATTACATTAAAATGTAAATTAAAAATACTATGTTAAGTTTCATTCTCTTATTTACATTCTAAAATGTAAAAATCTTATTTTGACAATTTCTTTTCCAAATTGGAATGAGACCCAAACGATTTACCATATAATTATAATTATACGGTTTTCATACATCCTATGTTATTCTAGACTAATGATAAATCACTAAAAACATCCAATCATCCAAAATGTATGTTTGTACTGCATGGCGTCAAATAATTAACGCTTATAACTAATCCCAAGGGCGATGTGTAATTATCAACCCAAGACCCGTGTGGGGTTTCAACCAACTAACATTCAAATAATATATATAATTATTTGTGCATTTGGGCGATGTGTGAAAATTATCAACCCTATCAAAAAATACAAGTCAGGTAACTTGTACATGGCAGTGTAACATTAATTGTTAACAATTCTATAAGAATCAATATTAATGATATATGTTGCATACTGCTAAAATTTACATAACATAACAAATCATATCATGACATAACATAACGTACAACACAACATACATGCATCAGATAATTTCAAACAATTATTTCACCACAGGCATTTAAATCACATTCATTTATAATAATAAATAAATACGGTAAAAGTTTTTGAGTGAGAAAAGAGTTATCACCTTGGTTTGTACTTTGTCGGTGGTTAAATGTTCAACCAATTTTGACCCAAAATTGAGCTTGCTCCAAATTTGGCAAAATTAGTGTTTATGAGAAGGTCTCGACTCACTGATCGCAGCAAACTCTGTTTTGCGCGATTTTGATTTCGTTACAACAAGTTATGAATTTCTGAAGTTTGAACGAATTAAATAATTAATTAAAATTACCAAAAATACCCAAAAATTCAACTTCCTCCAAATTGGACGAATTTAGTGTCCATGCGAAGCTCTTGTCGCCACGATCGCAACGGATCTGAAATCATCAGATTCTGAGTTCGTATGAGAGAGATATATAATTTCAAAGTTTGAATTACAAAACTACCCCAAATCTCGGTCAAACCTGAGCTCGCTACCTTTGACCGCACTTTTCTCCCTCTTCTGACCTCCGATTGACCTGAAACCACCGCTATCCTCTTCGACTTCGAGAGGCGCACCCACGCTCCAAGCCCCGCCGCCGTTGATGCTCTGATCTCCGGAATTTCGCCAAAAAGCGAAATTCGCCTTGCGGGCCCCACAGGCCACACCTCTTATCCAAATGACCTGAAAATTTCTGGGCACCTTCTTCTTGTGTAGATGAAGAACTTTCTTGTTCGGCCCTTCGCCTGATTCTTCCCGGATTGGCCGGAAATTGATCATTTATGTTCTGAGCTCGCAGGAATTTTCTGTTTTGCTCCAATTCAGTTTTTCTCGATTTCCGTGCCCTTCCATCGACATTCAGACAAAACTTTTTGCAGCAAAGTTGTAGATCTTTGTCTACTCTACAATTTCTTCCATTGCGCTATCCTCTAATTCTTCACGATTTGGCCAGAAAACACCAAAATCCGAAACTGACTTTTTGCAATCAAACTCAGGTCCCGGCGAATCCGTGCGATGATAGGTCTTGAATTTTTCGTGGTAGATAGAGGATAAGAAGATGAACAAAACCTAGAAAGCGTTTGGTCTAATTTTTTTCTGATTTGGAGTTATAAATTGTTTAGTTTTACGGTCTTTTGTGCAAAAAATATTTTTAGAGTGGAGGCCATGGAATATGAAGAAAATGAAGATGGAGGCTATGTTATGTTTAGGTTCAGATAATGGCTGTAGAAGATAATATATAGGTAGGTTATAAACTCAATTAGGCCCAATTACCCTTATGTACATATATTAATACATTTTTTGTCCGCTTTTCGTAGTTTAAAAATTCGCGTTAACACCTACGAATTCCATTGTAATTGAAAATTGAAACATAAATATTACTTGACATTACGGATTTAAAGAAACTGGTTTCGTCATTTTCCGAGTCCGTATGAATTAATAATGAATTTTTAAAGTTTGAAAATTGACCGTTTTCACTGAAAAATCAATTATAATTACATATTAATTCTAAAAATTCTAGAAAAATCATTTCTAGCTTTGTTTCGACGATAATAACCCAAAAAAAATTAATTTTGTTCACTTAGGAGACCGTTTGCAAAATTTCAATTTTCAAGGCGTAAATATTTAATATTAAAAATAAATTTTTATACCAATAATTTTCAAAACTCGAAATATATAAGTGTTTACTGTTTTTCAATGTAGAAACATCATTTCGGACTCAATGGAAGTGGTTTTGAGTCCAAATTCGTTCGTATGCAAAAAGTAGCATTTTTGACCTTTATATATTATATATAAATTTTATAGCGACCTTTCTAAATTTTAAACTGGGCATAACTTTTAATTCCCATTATGAAATTTCAATTTTTCAGATTCGTTAGAAAGAAATTTTTAAATAGATTCTAATATTTTTAGTTTCACCAAAATCCGTTAAATTTTGCATCTTGTACGGCCAGTCAAAGTTTAAGTCTGACTTTTCAAACTACCGCATTATTTCTAACTCCTTTTATAATTAAAATTAAATTATTCATTCTAACTTCGAACTAAATCAATTTTTTTAATCATTATTATTTTAAATAAATTATTTTAAGTATCAAAACCCATTAAAATAACTTAAAATAAATTTTTAAATTTACCCCAAAATTCAGGGTTGTTACACTATCACTCCTTAACCCAACAACTTAAATAAGACAGACCTATTTACTAGTGTTACAACGACTTAGTTTCCCTAATCGGACTCATGCACGCTCATGACTCCGATGGAACGCTCCCGTACCCACCTTCCCCATTTGAATCTCTTACTATCTTGTTCAGTAAAGCATGCCCTGACCCCTACCTAGTGCGAGGCCCTCTAACAAAATACCAATAGGAATACTGACTGATATGAGTTCCACACATAAATATTGTAATAACCCGGAAATCCGAGCTAATTTAAAATTTTTATTTTGGCAATTTTGATGAATTTTGAATATTTAAAATGATTTATTTTAAATAATAACAACGATAAATTTATTTTGAATAGAATTAGAACGTATATATTTATTTGAATCATCGTTAGAATATAAATATTTATTTTTAATTATAAAAGGAATTGAAAATGGCGCGGTAGTTTTAAAATTCGATTTCAAATGAATGTACAGGATTCAAAATAAACCGGATTTTGGTGAAACCAAAAATATTAGAATCAATTTGAAAATATCTTTCCAACGAATCCGACAAATCAAAATTTCATAGCGGGAATCAAAAGTTACGTCCAGTTGAAAATTAAGAATAGTCGCTATGGAATTCTGGCCCTTAAAAATGGAAATTTTGTAAATGACCTTCGTTTTCGACGAAACCACTTTTGTTGGATCCAGGATGTCGAGTTATTGCTAGGTTTCAAAATTCATAATTTTCTGAATCAATATATGAGCGTGGCGAAGTTAAACATGTTTTGACAGTTTTAGTCAATTTTGATCGACCAGAAAATGGCCATTTTTAAAACGGTCTCAGAATTTGACGAAATTAGTTTTGTTATGACTGTATCGTCAAAACATAGCCAGATTTATTTTTATGGGATTTCTAGAATCCATATGTGGCCCCGGTAATTTAAAATGTACGTTCAAATTGAATATATACTGATTTATATTTTAATTCTAACGAAAACTGATCGTAACGATCGAATTAGCCTACATGGAATATCCTATTGTGTTCGGAATGGGGTAATTAGCTAGGGATGACAGTCATTGGGTCTGGTTTGGTGTTCAAATGGAAAGTCAACTTTAATGGAGAATTAAATTAAATTATATATAATAATACCTCACCTAACTCTACCTCCCTCTCCCTCTCTTCTTTAACGTTCAGAGATAAAATAAAATAAAAACTCCTCGTTCAGACCCGATCCCCATTACCCCTGGTACCGCACCATCCAATCCGACATCGCGCCACCTCGATCCGGCCCCCCAGCCACCATCGGCCTCCCCAAATCCCCACCTCATCGGCTACTCTCCAAACCCCGATGACCCTTCTCAATAATCCCCAAATCAACGTGAACCGCCACCCCTATCCACCGAAGGACCTGCCGCCGCCACCTGAACCGTAGCCGCCACCTCCCAGCACCCCAGCGCCGCCTCTGGCCCCTCCAAATCCGACGGTAGCCCTCCTCCATAAGCAAACTGATTTTTTTTTCAAAGCAAAAATGTGTGTTTCTATAATCTGATTTTGATTTCAGTTTTGAATACATATATAGAGTTATAAAAATATAGTTTTTATATATAATATTGTAGATAAATATTAGATTTTTTTGTATAAAAAGATTATATTTTTAATAATAAAAGGATATGATTTTTGTGCTAATCAAAATATGATTTTGTTCATAGAAATGATGGTATTTTTAATATGAAGTGAGCGTTATAAAGATTGATTTTATGTATATAAATTCGCTATAAAAATTAGATTTTTATGATATGAACATCGCAATATAAAAATATGATTTTTATATATATGAAGTAGCAATAAAAATATGATTTTTATATATATAAAGTAGCGATAAAATTTCTATTTTTGTATATATGAAGTAGCGATAAAATTTTGATTTTTATTTATATGAAGTAGCGATAAAAATTCAATTTTTATATATATGAAGTGAAAATAAAAATATGATTTTTATGTACAGGTAGTGATGATAAAAATGTGATTTTTACTATGAACAGCGTGTAAAGGATGGCATTGAATATCGGGTAAATCCAAGCCATTCAGAAATTCAGAAATGAAACGGCGGAGTGGAAACCCAAGGTGAGAACTTCTCACTTTTAATTTGTTTTCTAGTTGAAATATATACTAGGATGCAGACGGTGTTTAGCAGCACCCGACACCCGTCGTCCACATACCATAGATGACTTGTTTGTTTAATTGATGTGCTGTGAAAGTTGATTGTGTGATGTGGAAGGGAATAAGATATTTTATAGTTAAAAATATAATTTTTAACGTGTATATAAAATAAATATTTATAAACAAATCGGAAGATTTGTTTATGTACACACCTTTGACTGATATGGATTGGGACGATAAATTTTACACATCGCCCAACTGCACAAATGAAAATCTGTATTGTTGATTTGAAACGCCACACAGGTGTTGGCATGATATTTGGCGTACACTAATCCCAAATAATTAGTTGTATGTCGATCGATTGATTGACAGGTTGTTATAAGCGTTAAATATTTATATTTGATGCTTATGCAGTGTAGAATGCACTCTGGATGATGGTTGATTATTTATCGTTGCTATTATATACATGTGTTGTAGGGAATCCATATAATTAACATTATATGGTAATTGATTGGGCCCCATTCCAAGTTGGAAAATAAAGAAAATTCATGTGTTGAATAAAAAGAATATTCATGTGTTGAATAAAATATATATTCATGTGTTGAATAAAATATATATTCACGTGTTGAATAAAAGAAAATTCATGTGTTGAATAAAATATATTCATGTGTTGAATAAAAGAATATTCATGTGTTGAATAAAAGAAAATTCATGTGTTGAATAAAATATATATTCATGTGTTGAATAAAAGAAAATTCATGTGTTGAAGAAAATATTCATTTGTTAAACAGAATAACGAAGTTATTGAAATATATAAAGCAATATTGATTAGATATGCGCCATTTTGACGCGAACGAAATTTATATCGATTATGTTCATTTCTATAATGAATATAGAAAAGGAAGTGATTTCAAAATCAAATATTTTGAAAATATCATCATTTATATATTAATGATATGGAATATTCAATTTTGATTTAAATTGAATATGAATTTGAAATGGTTTTGAAAACGAATTTAAAACGATTTATAAAATACGTTTTAAAAGGAAATCGATGAAATATAATATATATATAATGGCCTGAATAGAACGCGCCGCGCAGCAGTAGTTCGCAAATTTCGACCATTGACTTCGAATGGACATTACAGAGGATCCGACCGTCGGATTCTCCTAAAATCAGAACCGTTGGGTTCATATCGAAAAGAGCTTTCTAACGAATATTAGAGATTTGAAATCTAATGGTTGGATTTGGAATTATGTCCAAATCAAATTTGGAAAAGGTCGCTGTAAGTGCAGTTGGATGGCCGTTGATGGAAATCGACTGTACGGGCCTTGATAAAATTATTAAAAATAGCAATAATTTGTGTAAAATCATAAGAAATGATTTGAAAAGAATTGGGATGAAAATTTCCATATTTGAAAAGATAAAAATAGATTTTTATCGAAATGAACTAGTTTTGAACCAGAATTATAATCCATTTATTTTTGAGATAAATAAATTGGATTTTAAAGGGTTTTAAAAGTAACCGGAATTTCCAATAATTGAATTGGAATGGACTTGAATCAAAATTGTCTTTGGAATATTTCGATGTTGGATTTTGTGATTATATAGATATTGTTATGGAAAATTGAAAGAATATTTATATTGTTATTTCCAATACAATATTTGTTGGTCGTAGAATTTGATATTGAATATAAGCCGATATATTTCCTATTTAGAGCCTTGTATTTAATATCAAATGGGATTTGGGTTTGACGCGAATGGTTTCTTCATTAACACTGTTCTTAAACTCAGTTGAGAAAAAGATTAAATCTTTTTATTTAGATTTAATGAAGTATACCAATTAAATGGTATTTAACTGGAATTGAATTTGAATTGATTTTTGGGTTTATCGTGAACGGTGTTTTAAATAACACTTGTTCTTTAACCCGATAATTAATGGGATGTGAATTGGGTTTATCGTGAACTGTGTTTTAACGACATTGGTTCTTTAACCCGATTTAAAGTGAAATGAGATTTGGAATTTATAAATCTTTTGTTAAGATTTAAAGGAGAATTTCCAAAGTAAAGTTTTCCAACTTAATAAAATAAATTGGAATGGAATGGAATTAGATTTGGTAATAATCGAAGTGATTTTTTGTGGAGGAAGACAACTAATATATCTGGAATTTAAAAGGCTTTGCCGTTATTCCATTTATATTATTAATCAGATATGGAAGTTTATATCGATTATATATATATCGATTTGTTTTCCATGAAGATTCCATCTTTAATGGAATGTGATTTTGGGTTGTCGTGAACGGTATCTTTAATAATACTGTTCTTAGACCCAACGGAGTTAAGAAAAATCAGAAACTAACTGAAGATTAGTTAAGTTGAATGGTTTCCTGGGCATTGATCTGATGTTGGTTTCGGCCTTCGGGGTTATTACTTAGGGAATTGTTCACTTGCTAATTTAAGGTTAAAGGATGATGGAATGGAATGTGATTTTGGGTTTATAGCGAATTGTGTTTTAAATGACATTGGTTCTTTAACCCAGTTAAACACATGATATGATTTCCCAAGTTAAACAATCACCGATATTGATTTTTGGGAAGATTAAAACCAAGTGGAGTTTTAATGAATATTTAATTAGATTGAAATGATCGAGAATGGAGTATCACAAGTTTTGCTCCAGGCGATAGTTAAATCTTTAATTAGATTTGAACGTGAAATGGTAATTGAATTTACCGATAACACCGTGGTGTTAGATATGAAGTATTACCAGTTTTACTTCATGGGATGAATAGGTTGGGGTTGGGAAATTTAACAAGTGATTACTTCGGTAAGGTTCGCTAATCCCGACTAGTTTGGGTACACCATAATTTAGTTTGAATTGATATTCAAAAGAAGATTAAAGAATAAATTTAAAGAATTTATCTTTGATAAAATTAATGGGAACCTTTCACAAAGTATAAGAATATTTGAATAAAAGAATATTCTAAATTGGAATGAGGCGTATGTTGTGTTTGTGTAACACTTGTTTATTATATACGCGAGTTATTCAGAAAGATCGGGTTTATCCCATTCTGAATAACTGATTCGATGATGTGTCGAGGATGAAGACGGTGGTCGAAGACCGGAGGTCTTCACATCGTTTGGATAATTACTAATGATCTTGATTGGGCTGTACACCCAAGAGGAGGGAATCAGTTGGTGATCGTCCAGATGTACTTGGAGATCGATGGATATGTGAGGTACAAGGTGCCTCCGGTTTCGTTCAGACCCAGAACAGACTTGTAAATGGACTGTGTGTCTGACATTGGATATCATTCTGTGTGATTGATGGATATCGGTTGCATGGAGTGGTTTGCCTATGTGGCATGCTAAGATGCAAATGATCAAGGCTTTTGTTGAGAATCAAAGTCTTGTGGTTGATGATCAAAGCACCGCCTGTGTGGCATAGCTTTGTGTAGCATTAATTCGTGAGCATCACACCCCGGTTATGAACTAGAAACGGGAGAGGACCTCATGGAGGGCATGCGTTTCCTTCTAGCTAGGGTGGTGTCAGTGACCTACCAGCCCTGACATTTATATTATTTTCACTTGTGTGGTTATTGGATTGCGAGACGCCTCGGATATATTGGTGACTATGTGGAGCCGATGGAGTCATTTGGCTCATTTACGCCCCCAAAGGGCGGGGAAACGTAGTGTTCAGGCATTATAATCCACATCGGTGGACCGGCCTTGACGATCCAAGGCTTGGCTGCGCGCTTGCCTGAGGCTCGGGCTAGAGATTCTCGAATTCGGTGAGGACGATTCCTTGCCTAGGTTCACAGATGGAAACCCAACTTCCAAATACGAAATTTGCGGTTTTGATTTTAGAGCCTAGTATTGGCAACATGATATATGGTACCTATGCCATCTAGGATTGATTCATTTATATTTGAAGTTGTTTTATACACTATGCACTTATAATAGTATCAAATGATTTGTTTTTAACGTACCAAGCATGTTTTTCTATTATAAGGGAAAACGCTATCCTCCGGCTTGTGTTGCATTGTGTGATAGGACCTGGGTCTTATAATAGCTTCATTTTTCCAAAAAGCTATGCGTTGTTTTGTTATATGCACTGGTATTCTTGGAAGGAAACCAGTTCCGTGTTGTACGGCGTGGTCCCTTGATATATCTGATTTAAAGTAAAGTTTTAAATAACTGTTTTAGTTCTCATACCAGTCACATGACTGACCTGGAGTTTATTGTTTTAACTTAAACTCTGGGTGCCCTTATTTTCCACATGGGCAGCTAGTAGTTTTGGTTTTGCAGATTTATGTTCACAGGAACCTGGTTTGCAGCTGGAACGATATTCGAAAAGCTCTGTATCCGTATATTCTTTTCAGTTGTGTTTTGTATTATTTTCCGCTGCTATGTAATGTGTTGTAATCGCTAATATTTACTGAGTGTATTTTATTTATTCAAACTCTGTACTATTCTTGTATTCTGAAGGAATTGTTGTAATAAGCAATGAAATGTTCTTCTGTTTGTGTTCTGATGTGGCTTGTCCTCAGTTCAATCCATGCTTTCCTTCACGGGGAATTTCGGGTTGTCTCATTTTGGTATCAGAGCTTTGGTTTACAGGCCTGGAGAACAAGACACGTTAGAACTAAACGAAAGAATTCATCAGAGATTGGATTAGTAATATCCAATGAGAATGACTCGTTAGAGATAGGATCAGTAGTATCCTAGAACGAGTGTGAAGAGTAGTGTTTTTTGAAATAAAATTGAAAACAATTTTTGTTTTGAAAATTTAAATCAATTATTCATAGTTGAATATTATTTTTATATTGATTTGGATAATCAAGTATATAAAGATTTTGCGTATATGTCTGATCCACGTGTATTCGAAGTTTTAATATACTGGGTAAATATAGAATCACACTCTAGTCGCCTGGGGATAATTCTGATAATAATGCATCATCTCAACATTTGTGTTCGAGTTTCAAAGGTGTGATGTCTATATATTTCCAAAAGACTGGTGTGAGAACCAAAACTAGATAGGGCCTATTGTTGTGATTTGGCACCAAAAATATGATTTTTGACTATATATCAAAATTATGAATTTGAAACTATAATCCACTAATTGATTGATGGTTGTGTTGTTTGATTATTGGTTGATTAATTTAAATTTGAACCATTTAGCCAAATTGTATCAAATGTAGAACTGAATTGAAAATTGTTTGAAAATGCATGCATGTACGTATATATGTTTGAACAGGTCATAGCAAGGAGGATAGAGAAGAGGAATAAAATTGTTTGCCTGACTAGGTACATGTTTATTGTATTTCTTGGGTTTTGGATGATTTTATGAGTCGATTGGCTAGCCGCTTAGCTGTTTCTTTTACTTTTTGGATTGGAGAGGCCTGTATGGCAATTTCGGGATTTTCCCGGTGCTCCTGTGCAGGGGAGGTTATGGTGAAATTTTTCGAAAATTTAGGGTGTTAGCCAAATTTTTGAAAAATTTGAAAAGTTCTTAGAAAATGAAAAGTTGAAGAACTTAAGCCATAATGAAAAGAATGAAAGTTGAGTTGATTAGTTGAACAACTTTCAGCTTCGTTCCTTTTTGTGGACGAAAAGTTTTAAGTGGGGGAGATTGTAATAACACGGAAATCCGAGCCAATTTAAAATTTTTATTTTGGCAATTTTGATGAATTTGGAATATTTAAAATGATTTATTTTAAATAATAACAACGATAAATTTATTTTGAATAGATTTAGAACGTATATATTTATTTGAATCATCGTTAGAATATAAATATTTATTTTTAATTATAAAAGGAATTGAAAATGGCGCGGTAGTTTGAAAATTCGATTTCAAATTTCAAATGAATGTACAGGATTCAAAATAAACCGGATTTTGATAAAACTAAAAATATTAGAATCTATTTGAAAATATCTTTCCAACGAATCCGAAAAATCAAAATTTCATAGCGGGAATAAAAAGTTACGTCCAGCTGAAAATTCAGAATAGTCGTTGTGGAATTCTGGCCCTTAGAAATGGAAATTTTGTAAACGACCTTCGTTTTCGACGAAACCACTTTTGTTGGATCCAGGATGTCGAGTTATTGTCAGGTTTCAAAATTCATAATTTTCTGAATCAATATGTGAGCGTGGCGAAGTTAAACATGTTTTAACAGTTTCAGTCAATTTTGATCGACCATAAAATGGCTATTTTTCAAACGGTCTCAGAATTTGACGAAATTAGTTTTTGTTAGGACCATATCGTCAAAACATAGCAAGATTTATTTTTCTGGAATTTTTAGAATTCGTATGTGGCCTCGGTAATTTAAAATGTACGTTCAAATTGAATATATACTGATTTATATTTTAATTCTAACGAAAACTGATCGTAACGATCAAATTGGCCTACGTGGCATATCTTATTGTGTTCGGAATGAAGGTACTTAGCTAGGGACAACAGTCATTGGGTCTGGTTTGGTGTTCGAATGGAAAGTCAACTTTAATGGAGAATTAAATTAAATTAAATTATATATAATAATACCTCACCTAACTCTGCCTCCCTCTCCCTCTCTTCTTTAACGTTAAGAGATAAAATAAAATAAAATAAAAATCCTCCTCGTTCAGACCCGATCCCCATCGGCCCTGGCACCGCACCACCCAATCCGACGCTGCGCCACCTCGATCTGGTCCCCCCAGCCACCGTTGCCCTCCTCAAACCCCCACCTCATCGGCCACCCTCCAAACCCCGACGACCCTTCTCAATAATCTCCAAATCAACGTGAACCACCTCCTCCATCAACTGAAGGACCTGTCCCGCCACCTGAACTGTAGCCGCCACCTCCCAGCACCCCGGCGCCGCCTCCGGCCCTTCCAAATCCGACGGTGACCCTCCTCCATAAGCAAACTGTTTTTTTTTTCAAAGCAAAAAGGGTGTGTTTCTATAATCTGATTTTGATTTCAGTTTTGAATACGTATATATAGTTATAAAAATATAGTTTATATATATATATATATATATTATTTTAGATAAAGATGAGATTTTTAATAACGAAAAGATTAGATTTTTAATAATAAAAGGATATGATTTTTGTGCTAATCAAAATATGATTTTGTTCATAGAAATGATGGTATTTTTACTATGAAGTGAGCGTTATAAAGATTGATTTTTATGTATATGGATTCGCTATAAAAATTAGATATTATGATATGGACATCGCAATATAAAAATACGATTTTATATATATGAAGTAGCGATAAAAATACGATCTTTATATATATGAAGTAGCGATAAAATTTCGATTTTTATATATATGAAGTAGCGATAAAATTTCGATTTTTATATATATGAAGTAGCGATAAAATTTTGATTTATATATATATGAAGTAGCGATAAAAATTCGATTTTTATATATATGAAGTGGAAATAAAAATTTGATTTTTATGTACAGGTAGTGATGGTAAAAATGTGATTTTTACTATGAACAATGTGTAAAGGATTGCATTGAATTTCGGGCAAATCCAAGCCATTCAGAAATTCAGATATGAAACGGTGGAGTGGAAACCCAAGGTGAGTACTTCTCACTTTTAATTTGTTTTCTAGTTGAAATATATACTAGGATGCAGACAGTGCTTAGCAGCACCCGACACTCATCGTCCACAGACCATGGATGACTTGTTTGTTTAATTGATGTGTTGTGAAAGTTGATTGTGTGATGTGGAAAGGAATAAAATATTTTATAGTTAAAAATATAATTTTTAACCTGTATATAAAATAAATATTTATAAACAAATCGGACGATTTATTTATGTACACACATTTGACTGATATGGATTGGGACGATAAATTTTACACATCGCCCAATTGCACAAATAAAAATATGTGGTTGTTGATTTGAAACCCCACACGGGTGTTGGGATGATATTTGGCGTACACTAATCCCAAATAATTAGCTATATGTTGATCGATTGATTGACAGGCTGTTATAAGCGTTAAATATTTATATTTGATGCTTATGCAGTGTAGAATGCACTCTGGATGATGGTTGGTGTTTTATCATTACTATTATATACATGTGTTGTAGGGAATCCATATAATTAACATTATATGGTAATTGACTGGGCCTCATTGCAAGTTGGAACATAAAGAAATTCATGTGTTGAATAAAAAGAAAATTCATGTGTTAAATAAAAGAAAATTCATGTGTTGAATAAAATATATATTCATGTGTTTAATAAAAGAATATTCATGTGTTGAATAAAATATATATTCATGTGTTGAATAAAAGAAAATTCATGTGTTGAATAAAATATATATATATATTCATGTGTTGAATAAAAGAAAATTCATGTGTTGAATAAAATATATATTCATGTGTTGAATAAAAGAAAATTCGTGTGTTGAAGAAAATATTCATTTGTTGAATAGAATAACAAAGTTATTGAAATATATAAAGCCTTGTTGATTAGATATGCGCCATTTGACGCGAACGATATTTATATCGATTATATTCGTTTTTATAATGAATATAGAAAAGGAAGTGATTTCAAAATCTAATATTTTGAAAATATTATCATTTATATATTAATAATATGGAATATTCAATTTTGATTTAAAATTGAATATGAAGTTGAAATGGTTTTGAAAACGAATTAAAAACGATTTATAAAATACGTTTTAAAAGGAAATCGACGAAATATATATTATATATATTATATATATAATGGCCTGAATAGAACGCACCGCGCAGCGGTAGTTCGCGAATTTCTACCATTGACTTCGAATGGACGTTATGGGAGATTCGATCATCGGATTCTCCTAAAACCGGAACCGTTGGGTTCGTATTGAAAAGAGCTTTCCAACGAATATTAGAGATTTGAAATCTAACGGTTGGATTTGGAATTATGTCCAAACCAAATTTGGAAAAGGTCGCTGTAAGTGTAGTTCGATAGCCGTTGATGGAATTCGACTGTACGGGCCTTGATAAAATTATTAAAAATATCAATAATTTGTGTAAAATCATAAGAAATGATTTGGGAAGAATTGGGATGAAAAATTCCATATTTGAAAAGATAAAAATAGATTTTTATCGAAATGAACTAGTTTTGGACTAGAATTATAATCCGTTTATTTTTTAGGTAAATAAATTGGATTTGAAAGTGTTTTAAAAGTAACCAGAATTTCCAATAATTGAATTGGAATGGATTTGAATCGAAATTGTCTTTGGAATATTTCGATGTTGGATTTCGTGATTATACAGATATTGTTATGGAAATTTGAAAGATATATTTATATCGTTATTTCCAATACGATATTTGTTGGTCGTAGAATTTGATATTGAATATAAGCCGATATATTTCCTATTCAGAGCCTTGTATTTAATATCAAATGGGATTTGGGTTTGTCGTGAATGGTGTCTTCATTAACACTGTTCTTAAACCCAGTTGAGAAAAAGATTAAATCTTTTTATTTAGATTTAATGAAGTATACCAATTAAATGGTATTTAACTGGAATTGAATTTGAATTGATTTTTGGGTTTATTGTGAATGGTGTTTTAAATAACACTTGTTCTTTAACCCGATAATTAATGGGATGTGAATTGGGTTTATCGTGAACTATGTTTTAACGACATTCGTTTTTTAACCCGATTTACAGTGATGTGATTTGGAATTTATAAATCTTTTGTTAAGATTTAAAGGAGATTTTCCAAAGTAAAGTTTTTCAATTTAATAAAATAAATTGGAATGGAATGGAATTCGATTTGGTAATAATTGAAGTGAATTTCTGTGGAGGAAGACAACTAATATATCTAGAATTTAAAAGGCTTTGCCGTTATTCCATTTATATTATTAGTCGGATATGGAAGTTTATATCGATTATATATATCGATTTGTTTTCCATGAAGATTCCACCATTAATGGAATGTGATTTTGGGTTGTCATGAACGGTATCTTTAATAATACTGTTCGTAGACCCAACAGAGTTAAGAAAAATCAGAAACTAACTGAAGATTAGTTAAGTTGAATGGTTTCCTAAGCATTGATCTGATGTTGGTTTCGGCCTTCGGGGTTATTACTTAGGGAATTATTCACTTGCTAATTTACAGTTAAAGGCTGATGGAATGGAAAGTGATTTTGGGTTTATAGTGAACCGTGTTTTATATGACATTAGTTCTTTAACCCAGTTAAAGACAGGATATGATTTCCTAAGTTAAACAATCATTGATATTGATTTTTGGGAAGATTAAAACCAAGTGGAGTTTTAATGAATCTTTAATTAGATTGAAATGATCGAGAATGGAGGATAACCAGTTTTGCTCCAGGCGATAGTTAAATCTTTATTTAGATTTGAACGTGAAATGGTAATTGAATTTACCGATAACACCGTGGTGTTAGATATGAAGTATTACCAGTTTTAATTCATGGGATGAATAGGTTGGGGTTGGGAAATTTAACAAGTGATTACTTCGGTAAGGTTCGCTAATCCCGACTAGTTTGGCTACACCATAATTTAGTTTGAATTGATATTCAAAAGAAGATTAAAGAATAAATTTAAAGAATTTATCTTTGATAAAATTAATGGGAACCTTTCCCAAAGTATAAGAATATTTGAATAAAAGAATATTCTGAATTGGAATGAGGCGTATGTTGTGTTTGTGTAACACTTGTTTATTATATATGCGAGTTATTCAGAAAGACCGGGTTTATCCCATTCTGAATAACTGATTCGACGATGTGCTGAGGATAAAGACGGTGGTCGAAGATTGGTGGTCTTCACATCGTTTGGATAATTACCGATGATCTTGATTGGGCTGTACACCCAAGAGGAGGGAATTAGTTGGTGATCGTCCAGACGTACTTGGAGATCGATGGATATGCGAGGTACAAGGTGCCTCCGGTTTCGTTCAGACCCAGAACGGACTTGTAAATGGACTGTATGTCTGACATTGGATATCATTATGTGTGATTGATGGATATCGGTTGCATGGAGTGGTTTGCCTGTGTGGCATGCTAAGATGCAAATGATCAAGGCTTTTGTTGAAAATCAAAGTCTTGTGGTTGATGATCAAAGCACCTCCTGTGTGGCATAGCTTTGTGTAGCATTAATTCGCGAGCCTTACACCCTGGTTGTGAACCAGAAAGGGGAGAGGACCTCAGGGAGGGCATGCGTTTCCTTCTAGCTAGGGTGGTGTCAATGACCTACCAGTCCTGACATTTATATTATTTTCAACTGTGTGGTTGTTGGATTGCGAGGCGCCTCGGATATATCGGTGACTATGTGGAGCCGATGGAGTCATTTGGCTCATTTACGCCCCTAAGGGCGGGGAAACGGAGTGTCCAAGCATTATAATCCACATCGATGGACCGGCCTTGACGATCCAAGGCTTGCCTGCGCGCTTGCCTAAGGCTCGGGCTAGAGGGTCTCGAATTCAGTGAGGACGATCCCTTGCCTCGGTTCACAGATGGAAACCTAACTTCCAAATACGAAATTTGCGGTTTTGATTGTTGGGCCTAGTATTGGCGATATGATATATGGTACTCATGCCATATAGGATTGATACATTTATATTTGAAGTTGTTTTATACACTATGCACTTATAATAGTATCAAATGATTTTTTTAACGTACCAAGCATGTTCGGCTGTTATAAGGGAAAACCCTATCCTCTGGCTTGTGTTGCATTGTGTGATGGGACCTGAGTCTTATAATAGCTTCATTTTTCCAAAAAGCATTGCGCTGTTTTGTTATATGCACTGGTATTCTTGGGAGGAAACCCGTTCCGTGTTATACGGCGTGGTTCCTTGATATATCTGATTTAAAGTAAAGTTTTAAATAATTGTTTTAGTTCTCACACCAGTCATATGACTGACCTGGAGTTTATTGTTTTAACCTAAACTCTGGGTGCCTTTATTTTCCGCACGAGCAACTAGTAGTTTTGGTTTTGCAGATTTATGTTCACAGGAACCTGGTTTGAGGCTGGAACGATATTCGAAAAGCTCTGTATCCATATATTCTTTTCAGTTGTGTTTTGTATTGTTTTCCGCTACTATGTAATGTATTGTAATCTCTAATATTTATCGAATGTATTTTATTTATTCATACTCTGTAATATTCTTGTATTCTGATGGAATTGTTGTAATAAGCAATGAAATGTTCTTCTGTTTGTGTTCAGATGTGGCTTGTCCTCAATTCAATCCGTGCTTTCGTTCACAGGGAAGTTCGGGTCGTCTCAAATATTTACAAAAGCCAAACCCCCTAAGCTTGTGCCCCCAAGTAACTAGGATTTAAGTGTCCCCAAACATGATACAACAGCAGAACGAGAAACCTCTTGGCTTATTAATAGTCAGGTTTAACCTAGCAGGTTTAGGTTTACTAATAAGCGTGGTTGTAAGGTTACATGTTATTATGTGTGTGCAACCCTTTCCCAAAACACCTGCCCAGATGTATGTATAATTTCTATAGTGATTCAATTTACTAACGTACATCTGGTACTTACATAATTTTTACATGTCCTTTTTACTTAATGTCTATATTAAGCCAAATTTAACATGTTTATACATATTCATACTATTCCATTCAATTATACCCCAAACTACAACATGTACAAGTTTATGCATATTATCTCTTTCTATCATATTCTCAAGTTACAGCAAGTACAGGCATATGCATATTATTTCTTTCCCAAATTACAATCGGACGGTCCAAAAATTAACAATATGTTGAAATTCCCCTTTTTCATGTCATTTCTTATCATCCCAATTTTTTACTATACGCCTTTAATTAGATTTAAAGAAATGGATTTACTTTTCTTTTTCTTTTTTATAACTTTCTTTCACCGCATAGAATAGAGGGGCGAAAAAACTTAATTCTTTATAATATAAGACTTTCTTTCAGATAATTATTTACATTTAGACTTTCTTTCAGATAATTGTTAATCGGAGATGGCCTAGGCTTCCAAAGGCTTAGCATAAACCAAAAAGGTAAAAAATAAAGGAAGAAGAATATAATCAAATCACATAGGAAAGACTGGAAATAAACTAAAACATTAGAAATAGGAAGATAGATACACATAACTAATTAATTGTCGGATAGTAAAGGCATATATTTTACTTATAACAATAGCATAGGTGGTTAACAGTGAAGAACATGTATAACAATTATCTTATAAACAATGTATATCCTAAATCCAATTTTATTTAACTGTCATGATATAGTTCTAGGTATCAGATCTAAAAATAACAGGGAATTCACAATGGTTCTTGGTGAAAAAGAGATTAAATCTCTTATATATATATATATATATATATATATGCCGTTGCAGAAAAGTCCACTTCTATCTCTTTGTTGATTGTAAGGTTGAAGGTTGGTTATAGATTTTGAATCTTCTTTATTAATGTATATATTAGTAGAGTCTCCTCATCTTATTATTTAATTTAGAATATGTAATGGAGGCAGAGAGAGAGGTGAAGAATTGAGTGTAGATAAAACGGGAGAGAGAGCCCCTTTATATAAATAAACATAGCCAACCTTTAGTCATTAGATCCTAGGGTTTTAATCCAAGCCATACATGTAGCGCTAAGTCAACGACGAACCTAGACACAAAATCAGTCAAAATACAGAATTCGGTATCTGCCTATGATCTAGGTAGGTCAAACCACCTACCCCTGGGTCGACCCATAATTCGACCCATAGGTCAACCTAACCTGACTTGGGTCGACCCAAGCGTGTTGTGGGTTGTCTCCTAACGGTCTGATTATGTGCATTGTTTTCTGGTTTGAGTTGATTTGAATTATATTTGTAACGACCGGCCCCGGACTAGCCGACATTTCCCCGAAACGCGCTGTGCTAGTGCCCTACTGGCACGGGACGGTCGCCAAAGGAAAGGTTTTGAAACAATCCAAACCTGAAGTATATCTCACAGCGCATGGAATAAAATATAATAATAACATAACTTGACATAAAACAGATGAAACAATGCATAAGCTGAAAAATAAATCATCATAGCAGCGGAATCCAAAAATACAGCTTATGATCCAAACCATCATTATTACAACTTCAAAATATTGTCTCTAAAGCAAGATAGAAAAGGCACACTACTAATTCCCAAGCAGTGACCAACAACAACACAGGGAGAATATATGTAAATAGTACATGGAAGCCTCCTGCTCGTCTCCGGACAGCTACTCGTGCATACCACCTAACTTATCTCTAGTCTGCTCGTTTAGGAGCACCCAGAGTAATAAGAAGAGGCATAAAACTCTGGGTCATAAAAAATTCTGGTATGAGCGATAGAAGCAAAACAAAACAGAACAATAACAGGTATAAATAATCATACCTGAACTTGCAACCAAAGAGTTAGCACAACAAGATGTACAGTACTCTAAGGTAACACTAACATAAAGTGTAAAGATAATATGGGAGTGTGCATGACATGGTGATAGAAAACATTAAACATAGCAATCATCCTTACATCTCTCACTCAGTACGTAAAGCATACGATATCCACCACTTTGATCATCCAATCCTTTGCTATGATCACTTTACCCTTGGGAGTCATAATGACCCAATTGCACTGATCCATAGCTACTAATCCTTTGCTATGTCCACTTCCCCTTTGGAGTCATGATGACTCCACTACACTGGCTCATAGCCATGCTATGATCACTTTGCCCTTTGGAGTCCTGGCGACACCACTGCACTGATCCATAGCCCATAATCCGTCTCTCAGTAGTGAACCAAAGTTATAGACATCGATAACCCCTTTGCACACATACCGCGGCAATGTCCAATCATGAAGTTAACTCGTTGGTTCCCATCTGGATCCCGAGTAACACTTCTCGTCTAGACTTCCTTTACATCTCGAGTTTTAATCTTCTTCTGGTTCGATTCGGTTTCCATTCGGTTCAAGATACGCAGCAGCTCACGGTTCGGGGTACACTCGGTTCGTGACTCGTGGACCATATTCGGGTCGTGGGACCCGCTCATGATCCCTATCCTGGTCGTGGTCTGGGTTGGCTCGTGGGAACCATTCCGGTTCGTGACCCTGTTTGGTTCGTGAGGGAAACACCAGCACGCGGTCCTCCTCTCCAGTTCGGCTCGTGAGTGGTCCTTGCTCCGGTTCGTGACTCAAGATCTTGGCTCCAAGCTCCAGGTCGGCTCGTGGTTGCACGCTCAGGTCATGAAGGGGTGCCTCACAGATGGAGGGGGCCGGTTCGTGATACATGCTCACGAGTGGGATAGGATCTGACCAATTTCCTATAAGTTTCCAGTAAGCAATTTATGCCACACGACTGCGTTTTCGACCATTCTAATTGTTCTATGCAATCACAAATCATACTATACAATAAAGCAACATGTATAATCAACCATAAACACCAAAACAACAATCTAACCTGTTAATATGGATCAACCCAACCAAAACCATAATTTTCCCCTTAATCCCCTTAACCATGTTTTAACTATAGGATTAGCATAATATGTCCAAATTAACCCAAATTTATATCAGTGGCATAAAATAATATTTTAGAATTTCTACATATTTTTTTCAGATTTTTATCACGCCTAATTTCGCTAATTATCACTAATCATCCTTAATTAGCCGTAATTAGTGAAAAACAACGCAAATCACTTACCGTAGCCAACTAAAATTCTTAGATTTGAACTCTAACTGATATGGGTCGAATCTCTATGTGTTCCAGCATCTCTATCCTAATTTGTATGCTAATCCTCCTCAATTTGATGTTGATTTGCTCAATATTTGATTAGAAAGTGATTAAGAGGTAGTTTAGAAGGTAGAGGCCATTGTTAGGGTTGAAGAGAGGTAAGTGGCAGCTGTAAAAATGACAAAAGAAGGGTTTCTTTAACCCCTTTCAACCCTTATATAACCTTAATCCCGAAATCCTCAATGGACTTAGCTGCTAATTACCCAATTAAGCCCAATTATGATGTTTTTCACCTTCTAAACCTTATTTCATCCATATCTCCCAAACGGTAAGTCCGTTGGATTAATGTGATCAATATACGGAAAGAGAAACCATCATCGAAATCAAATGGAAGTGGTTTTAGGTCAAAATTCCTTAGCAATCAAAAGTTATAAGCAAAACAAGATTCACCAAGCGTAAAACGATCATTTAAAATTCGGCAAAAATCGTGAACATGGGAAATGACCCCAATAGTCGTTTCCCAAAGTTACACGACTATACGACTTCGTATGTGAATGAAATAAATATTCTACGATCCTCCGATGCATAAAACGCGGGTCGTTACACTATCCCTCCCCCCTCCCCTCCCCCCCCCCCCTTCAGAAATTTCGCCCTCGAAATTCCTTAACTAAAACATACAAATGTTCCCGCATGCCTATCAACCACTTGCAAACAACCAAACATATATAATCACACATCAAGCCTGACCTACCATGATGTTTACTAATAGGGGAATAACTATATCGATATTAAAATCTTACCAGGCAAAAAGTTCTGGATATTACTTCCTTATGCTCTCCTCTGTTTCCCAAGTACAGTCATTCTCATTATCACCCCCATTGGACCTTGACTAGCTCCACCGCCTTCCTTCGAAGTCGTTCTTATCGTGTCCGACAATACGAATCGTCCTGCGGTTCCCAACTGCCTCGGATTCTTCCTCGATATCACCCAGCTGATCTGGTGGAATAGTCATATCAGAATCATGCATGAACTTCCTTAACTGAAAAACATGAAATACGTTGTGCACTCCCGCCATCTTGTCTGGTAATCCAAATTTATACGCTAAATTCCCAACTTATTCGAGAACTGGAAATGGACCAACAAATCTTGGTGCCAACTTGCCACTCCTACCAAATTGAATCACACTCTTCAACAGAGAAATCTTGATGAATACCAAGTCGCCAATGGAGAATTTCAAGTCTCTTCGTCTTTTATCAGCGTAACTCTTCTGCCTATCTTGGGCAGCCTTCATTCTCTGTTGAATAACTTTGATCCTATCTGAAGTTTCTCTTATCACATCTGGTCTAAGTACAAACTTCTCACCGATTTCCAACCAACATGACGGTGAGTTGCATGGCCTTCTGTACAAAGCTTCAAATGGAGCCATACCAATACTGGACTTATAACTATTGTTATATGCGAACTCAACCAAATGCAAATGATCATCCCATGATCCTCCAAAATCAAATATACATGCTCTCAAGAGGTCCTCTAATACACGATTCACCCTCTTTGTTTGGCTGTCTGTTTGAGGTTGGTATGCGGTAATGAGATGTAATTCTGACCCTAAAGCATCTTGTCAGCTCTTCCAAAACCCACTAGTAAACAATGGATCTCGGTCACTCACAATACCTTTAGGTACTCCATGAAATCTCACTACCCACTTCATATATAGTTCTACTAACTTAGTTGTCGTTCTATCCGACTTGACTGGTATAAACCTTGCGCTTATGGTCAATCGATCCATAATAACCCAAGTACTATCATGACCCGATCTAGTCCTTGTTAAACTGTCAATGAAATCCATTGAGACTTGTTCCCATTTTCATTTGGGAGTTTCTAACGGTTGTAACAAACCACTAGGCTTCTTTTGCTCAGCTTTAACTAACTGGAAATTCATGCACTTGGATATATACTTCCCAACGTCTCTATTCATCCCTTCCAAGTAGTAGGCCTGCTTCATGTCTCGATACATCTTATTACCACCGGGATGTATAGTCAGTTTCGAGTGATGACACTCTCTAAGCACTTCATTCCTCAATCCATTTACGTTGGGTACAACTACTCGCCCATTCTTTCGAAGCCATCTTTCTCGATCAAGTCCATACTTGTTCATCTCCTCATTGTCGATACCCATCTCTATCTTGGAGATGATTTCTAATAGTTTAGGATCGTCCTTTTGACTAGAACCAATCCGCTCTGTCTGATCGTCAAACTTGCTAACATCTCTGGATCCAATTCGCACCTGGGTCTGAAATCGTATCCTGTGATACACTCCAGTTGCTTCCATTCTTGAAACATAGCCCTAAGCTGGCATGTCTCCTGCTCAATGCATCCGCTACCGCATTGCCCTTTCCGAGTGTTTATGCGATATTGAAATCATACGAAGGCAAGAACTCTAACCATCTTTGCTGACGAAGATTTAATTCCTTCTAAGAGAAAAGGTATTTTAATGACTTATAATTGGTAAACAACTCGAATCTTTCTCCCAAGAAATAATGCTCCACATCTTTAATGCGAACACGATCGATGCCAACTCCAAATCATGGATAGGATATCTTTTCTCATGCAGTTTCAGCTGCTGACTAGCATAAGCTACAATCCTACCTCATTTCATCAATATAGCACCTAGTCCAGTACTACAAGCATCCGTGTATACCACCATCTCTTCATTCCCCTTAGGAATAACTAACACTGGTGCACACATCAACTTTTCCTTTAGACTCTTAAATGCATTCTCACACTCTTCGTCCCAAACAAAAACTCGATTCTTCTTGGTCAAATGAGTTAACAATGCCGCTATCTTAGAGAAGTCTTGGATAAACTTATGATAATATCAAGCTAACACCAAGAAACTTCTTACGTATGTTGCATTCTTGGGCATAGACCAATCTTGAACCGTAGCCACCTTCGCATGATCTACGGCAATACCATTCTCTGAAACAACTTGGCCCAAGAATCGCACTTCCCTTCTCCAAAAGTGTCACTTAGAAAATTTTGCTTTCAATTGGTGTTTCCTCAACACCTCCATCACTATCCTCAAATGTTCCTTGTGTTCTTTTTCCATCCTCGAGTAAATCAAAATATCGTCGACGAACACATGAACAAACTTATTCAATTGTTCCCTGAATACACTATTCATAAGATCTACAAAATATGCTGGTGCATTGGTCAACCCGAATGGCATGACCAACCACTCATAAAATCCAAACAGCATCCAAAATATCGTTATTGAATACTCTCAGCTGTTACTCTGAGCTAGTGAAAACCTGTTGCGAGATCCAACTGGGAGAACACTCTTGCTCCACTCAACTGATCAAACAAATCATCGATCCGCGAAAGAGGATACTTATTCTTTCTCGTCACCTTATTCAGCTCGCGGTAGTCCACACACAATCGAAGGGAACCATCTGCCTTATTAGCAAATACAATTGGTGCTCCCCACTCGGAAACACTCCTTTTGATAAATCCCTTCTTTAAAAGATCGCCAACTTGTACTTCAAGCTCTCGCTGCTCCCTTGGCGCCATACGACGAAGTGGCATCACTATAGGTCTGGCATCTTTCACTAAATCAATACGAAACTCGATGTTTCGGTGTGGTGGAAGTCCGATCACTTCCCCAAAGATGTCCAGATACTCGCTAGTAATAGGCACATCTGAAACTCATCATGTGATATGTCGAGGGAATTTAGAAAACTAGCCATCACCCCATCACTAGGTACACTACCAAGCAGTACCCTCCGCCCATCATCTGCTCTAACAGTCACCGAAGACCCCTCACAGTCTACCACCATCCCATATCTTTGGAGCCAATCGACCCCCAAAATAATACCAAACCCAGTAAAGCCCAAAACAAAACAATCACAAGCAAACATACATCCATGACTTGACAAGACCAAATTACGGCAAATCATACTAAGGCTAGTCGAACCACCGATCGGGTTTGACACAATTAAAGGTCTATCAACAAGCTTGGGTTCCAATTCCAACCTATCTACCAGGTCACTAGATACAAAGGAATGGGAAACCCCGGTATCAAATAAAACTTGAACAGGAACATCATAAACAAAAAGCATACCTTGAATAACGACGCCCTTTCCCTTCTGCGCCGCACTTGGGGCATTCGACGAAGAAGGAACAACGTTGATAACATATTCGTTCACAATCTGCTTCTCTTTAAGAGGTTGTGGACATTTACCCTTGAGATGTCCCACTTGGCCATAGTTGAAAAACTTCCTGTCTGCTGGCTTGGCACTACAATCTTTAGCATAATGGCCCTTCTATCCACAGCTATACCACTCAACATCTTTCTTATCCTTCTTTTTCTGGCTATCCCTTGTTTGGTTCTTTTTCCACTTATTCTAAGAATTATTATTGCCTTCACCACTCTCCTGCAGCCTTGGCTCTCCTGTAGATGCAATAGCAACCTCTACCATCGACTTAGGGTAAAGGCTCTCTGATCTCAATGCCATTCCCACAATAGACTCGAATGTCTCATCTATATGATTTATCATCCTTTCCCTCAAGTACTTATCTAAATCGGTTATGAACTTCTCGTTCTTCTTCTCAGCAGTATCGATAAGAGATAATCCATACTTCGATAAAGTATCGAATTCAGCAATATACTCTGAGACAGCCCTACCATTCTACTTAAGCTCCAAAAATTTCCTGAACAATTCTGATTTCTGAGCGGTTGGGATAAACTTATCACTGAAGCGAGTCTTAAACAGATTCCAAGTAACTTGATCCTCAGGAGTAGCTGCTTTAATAGCATTCCACCAATTCATATCCCGTCCTTGTAGTTAATGCGATGCTAGCTTCCTCTTCATTGCATCCTCGATTCCCAAATCCTCGAAGATGCGCTCACAACTATCAAGCCAATCTTGAACCTTTGTAGCCGACTCTGTTCCGTGGAACGGCTTCCCACCAAGACTAGTATAATCCTTGCAGATCTTGGCGAAATCGTCTCTAGGCGCCTACGCTACTGCACCACCACCATTAGCAGCATTATGAACTGCTCCCTAAACATCCCTAAGCATCTCCCTTATGAAGGTAGTAAACATCGTCCTCATATCAGGGACATTCCTACTGTTAGCCCCTGACCCCGTACTCCTCGTATTCTGGATCATCGTCTAATCTGTAAAGTGAAAAAGTTTAAGTATCTCCTTAGTGGTGCCAGTGCAGTGCGACTTTATCCTTAGATATATTAATCGTATATATATAGCTTTTGGAAACCAAAACATCACAAATACGCGCTCTTATATACATATACTATCTCTCCCTGATGTCTTCCCCTAGGTTAACTATGCAATCTAGGCTCTGATACCAAGTGTGACGGCCCGCCCCGGACCAGCCGACATTTCCCCAAAACGCGTTGCGCTAATGCCCGACTGGCACGGGACAGTCGCCAAAGAAAAGGGTTTGAAACAATGAATCACCAAAGAACTTGAAGTATATCTTACAGTGCATGGAATAAAATATAATAATAACATAACTTGACATAAAACAGGCGAGACAGTGCATAAGCTGAAAACTAAATCATCATAGTTGTGGAATCCAAAATACAGCTTATGACCCAAACCATCATTATTACAACTAAAAAAACTGTCTCTAAAGCAAGATAGAGAAGGTACACTACTAATGCCAAAGCAGTGACCAGCAACAACACAGGGAGAATAAATGTAAATAGTATGTGGAAGCCTCATGCTCGTCTCCGGACAGCTACTCGTGCATACCACCTAACTTGTCTCTAGTCTGCTCGTTTAGGAGCACCCAGAGTAATAAGAAGAGACATAAAACTCTAGGTCAGACAAAAGTCTAGTATGAGTGATAGCAGGAAAACAAAACAAAACAATAACAGGCATAAATAATCATACCTGAACCTGGACCTGCAACCAAAGAGTTAGCACAACAAGATGTACAGTACATTAAGGTAACACTAACATAAAGCATAAAGATAATATGGGAGTGTGCATGACATAGTGATAGCAAACATTAAACATAGCAATCACCCTCACATCTCTCACTCAGTGTGTAAAGCATATGATATCCAACACTTTGATCACCCAATCCTTTGCTATGATCACTTTGCCCTTAGGAGTCATAATGATCCTATTGCACTAATCCATAGCTACTAATCCTTTTCTATGTCCACTTTGCCCCTTTGGAGTCATGAAGACTCCACTACACTTGCTCATAGCCATGCTACGATCACTTTGCCCTTGGAGTCCTGGCGACTCCACTGTACTGATCCATAACCCATAATCCGTCTCTCAATGGTGAACCAAAGTTATAGACATCGATAACCCTTTTGCACACGTCCCGCAGCAATGTCCAATCATGAAGTTAACTCGTTGGTTCCCATCTGTATCCTGAGTAACACTTCTCATCTGGACTTCCTTTGCATCTCATGTTTTAATCTTCTGCTGGTTCGATTCGGTTTCCATTCGGTTCAAGATACGCAGCAGCTCACGGTTCGCGGTACACTCGGTTCATGACTCGTGGTCGGCACATGGACCATATTCGGGTCGTGGGATCCGCTCGTGATCCCTATCCTGGTCATGGTTTGGGGTTGGCTCGTGGGACACATTCCAGTTCGTGACCCTGTTTGGTTCGTGAGGGAAACACCAGCTCTCGGTCCTCCACTCTAACTTGGCTCGTGAGTTCTCCCTGCTCCGGTTCGTGACACAAGATCTTGGCTCCAAGATCCAAGTCGGCTCGCGGTTGCATGCTCGGCTCGTGAAGGGGTGCCTCACGAATGGAGGGGGTCGGTTCGTGATACATGCCCTTGAGCGGGGTAGGGTATGACCAATTTTCTGCAACTTTCCAGCAAGCAATTTATGCCACACGACGGCGTTTTCGACCATTCTAACTTTTCTATGCAATCACAAATCATACTACAATAATAGCAACATGTATAATCAACCATAAACACCAAAACAACAATCTAACCTGTTAATATGGATCAACCCACCCAAAACCATAATTTTCCCCTTAATCCCCTTAACCATGTTTTAACTATAGGATTAGCAAAATATGTCCAAATTAACCCAAATTTATATCAGAGGCATAAAATAATATTTTAGAATTTCTACATATTTTTTTTAGATTTTTATCATGCCTAATTTCGCTAATTATCACTAATCATCCTTAATTAGCCGTAATTAGTAAAAAACAACGCAAATCACTTACCGTAGCCAATTAAAATTCTTAGATCTGAAACTCTAACTGATATGGGTCGAATCTCTATGTGTTCCAACGGCTTTATCCCAATGTCTATGCTAATCCGCCTTAAATTGATTTGACTTGCTCAATATTTGATTAGAAAGTGATTAAGAGGTAGTTTAGAAGGTAGAGGCCATTATTAGGGTGGAAGAAAGGTAAGTGGCGGCTGTAAAAATGACAAAAGAAGGGTTTGTCTAACCCCTTTCATATAACCCTAATCCCGAAATCCCCAATAGACGTAGTTGCTAATTACCCAATTATGCCCAGTTATGCTGTTTTCACCTTCTAAACCTAATTTCAGCCATACCTCCCAAATGGTAAGTCCGTTGGATTAATGTGACCACTCTACGGAAAGAGAAACCATCATCCAAATCCAATGGAAGTGGTTTCAGGTCAAAATTCCTTACCAATTAAAAGTTATAGGCGAAACAAGATTCGCCAGAGGTAAAATGGTCATTTAAAATTGGGCAAATACCGTGAACATTGGAAATAACCCCAATAGTCGTTTCCCAAAGTTACACGACTATACGACTTCGTATGTGAATGAAATAGGTATTCTACGATCCTCCGATGCGTAGAATGCGGGTCGTTAATATTCATATATAACCCCCTTATATGTATACAAACTTATAATGCTCATAACTTCTTCATACGTTATCCGATCTACGCAAACTTGGGGTCTATCTAAACCAAAATTCTAAGACGAACGCAACGGTAAAGCCGGTTTTACTTAATTCTAAATATTTAATTAAGTAATTCCCAATTTTGAAAGGCAATTATTATTTATTCACTCATGAATCAATTACAATGTTTACAAGATTACAATTCTAATTACTCTAACACTATTCAGTACACTATATTACTAAAGTATGTAGTGATGACAAAAAAAATAATATACATAAATATTCTATGCAGCTCAGAAAAAAACTCAAAAGCACAATTAGCAAAAAGACAGAATAAGCCAACCATTAACATATCTCTTTCGCAGAAAACTGCTTCCATCAAAGAAACCAACACTTGAATAACTGTTTGCATGTCCTTTTCATCAGAACTTGCCAAAACTATATTCCTTAATCATACTGAATGATTATATCAAGAAATGAAGCAAAGTAGAACCACCGAAGATCAATATATAGGATTTTTCCTCGTGTGTCTCATACTAAATTTTGAATGACTGCTAGAAGGTATAACATCTTCCATATTGTAATCTATTCCTTCATCCAAATCTTCAAAATTCACAATAACTTTTTTTTTTTTACCTTTTCCTTTGCTTTTCGTATAATTGACTAGCGGTTCATTTTCATCAACAACAGCCCAGAATTTACCAGTAGGTCTAGAAGAAGTACTTTTCAATTTAGAAGATAGTGAAGCAGAAGATGAAAATGCCAAGGATGAATTGACAGGTAAAGTCAAACCAGAATCAACAACAGGAGGAGGTAGCATAACGTGCTCAGGAGGCTTCAAGTTCATATATGGAGATTTTGACAAATTAGAAGATGAATTAGCTTTCCTAGAAGACAATGAAACCATGGACGCAGCAGAATTACCCACAGCAGGGGCTGATGCACTAAACAAAGAAGAACAAGAAGCAGTAAGAATAGAAGACCCTGTAGTCACTCCAGATAAAACATTGGAGGTAGAGGTAATTGATGGCTCATTCACATAAGGTGGAACAATAGAAAATGAACTACTATCTTTATCATTAACCACATTATCCTCAAATAATTTGCCAAGTAAAGATTCATCGTCATTCATAACCTTGTCATGATCAATTTCCTCATTAACAGCTTTGGATGAATTGTTCAGACCAGATATATCAGCATTTTCCAATGAATCCTTATTCACAGAAACATTAGCATCAATAGAAACTGTTACATTCTCAGTACCTTCCCTTAAACCAGCAACTTCTTCATCAGTTCTTAAAATATCAAACTGATTTGCATTCTTTGCATTCAAATCGATAGTATTATTATTTACATTCTTATCACAATCTTACTTCATTCTCCAAACCTTCTTAGACCTGGGATGTACATACGTCCATGTGTTATTATTAACCGAAGTATGAATATTCTTATCTTTCCTAACAGTATTTACAAAATCATTAACATGATGATCTACTAAATCTTCACTAACCTGATTAACTCCTCCCTCTTTAAAAGTAGGATTTGCTTCACAGTATGCAATATCATGCCCGAAAACCTTAGAAGAAGTACACAGTTTAGGTTTCCAGTCATATGAAATCTTCACAGGGGGACAATTATCACCAAGATCATCAATCACAATTGAATCAGGAAGCTCATAATCCGAAGAAACTTCAACTAGAGCTTTTGCATATCTAAAACGATTCAATCTCTCTTTACTAATATCATAACAAATCAGACGACCAATATGATTTACGAGCCAATTTATTCCAATCAAGGTCCAAAGAATCATAGGTATTCTATACAAATGGATCCAAACTGGAACTTTCCTAATTTGATTAATAGAATCACCCACTGATGGATCCCAAACAGTAATGACAAACATCCTTCCTCAAATAAAAATTGGATTAGATTGTAAGATTTTCTCACGATCAACATCATTAGAAAATTTGAAATAGAACTTATAACCATCAGATATAATGTCCACATCCCGTAATAATCTCCAACGATTCTTTAAGAAATTGGAAACAACTTGATACGAGAGTGTACCATCTAGAAAGAAGCCAACCAAATAGCTGCTCCAGTAATTCATCCCTTCTTCTTTGACTAGATTTGGAATCAGTCTCTTCGATCCATCCCTAGAAATATCAAACTGACGAGGCTGATAAACTCCTGCATTCCGCGGCCGAGAATTGAATAAAGAGGCGTAGACAGCTTTGACAAAAGAAGGAAAAGAAGATTTCGATGGATGCTCCAAATTAATCTGTGGAGAAGGAATAGCACTAGGAGGTGGAGGATCAGGAGGTTTAGAAAGAGAAGGGCACTGTGGAAGAGGGGGGAAAATGGGATCGAAGGCAAAGGAGGTGAAAGAAGAAGAAAGAGAGGATTTCGATGCCGCCATTACTCGGCCAGTTTTGACAAGTAATTCCCAATTTATTATCTTTAAAGTGTGGTTATAGTGTATTAAATTTTAGGATGTTACAAAGAAAAGGAGAGGGAACGAGCCTAGGAGAAAAAGTGTGAGAGAGAGAAACGCCATTCCAATTCCCGCTCTCAAGACAAAAACATCCCAGGTAGAGAAGGCGACAAGCGAGCATTATAAGACCAAAATCTCATCTCAGCACAGACTTCCTATTGATCCCTCTTTATTATCATAGTTTGTCGTTTCTAAGGGTCGGAACCCTTCTATTCGCGGCGGGTATAAAGATAAAGGGCCTCAGCTAGCCATCCCTCCTGGGTATGAGATGACTCTAGAAGAGAGGAAGGAGTTGAAGAAGGCATTTTCCCAGCACTGCTTTTCTCTGATGGTGTACATGCCTAACCTGAACCGATTCCAGAATCATTTGATGATCGCGTTAGGGCATACATCAATCTTTTCCTTTCACAATACTGGGAAATGCTAACATATTCGAGGCGACTGTCAGAGGTCATCATGGGTTTGGAGATTGATACAGACAATATGAATCAGGAATGGGGCATGGAGAAGAACATCCTCGAGTTCACAAAGAAAGAATCGACAGAGTGTGAGATGCAACTGGCAACCACCAAGAAGCTATATGACAACACCAAAGCGAAGCTTGATAATGTGCATGTGAGACTCAATATTGAGCTCAGCTAATGGTCGCTTACAACCAAGGATGAGCCAAAGCTAGTTAAGGAACAAAATAAATCCCTTAATGCAAAAATAATGGTTAAGGAGGGAGAATGCAGAACTCAAATCTCAACTAAAATCCTTTGAGAAATCCAAAAAAATGGAGGATAATGCCCATACTGCACTTGAGTCTGCCTCAACTCCAAATCCAACAAGACATAGAAATCCAGGAGCTTAAGGCGAAAGTGGAAGAATTGAAGAAGATGCTAGACGAACTCGGCACCCAATTTTTGACATTTTATCCTCGTGCTCTCCAATACTGGGATACGTCATGGGTCATCGACTATCACAAATATTGTCCAACACTGGGGAGCTAGTCTCTAATGAAGAGAAGAGGGGTTCTGCCGAAGGTGCTGCGAATGATGGGGAGCTGAGGACCTGATTCTTATGGGGTTAAGGAGTTGGAAGTTCTTGTTGAAGGAAGGAGGTTGTTGAAAGAAGAAGGCACAGAGTGACTAAGGCTCAAAAGAGAAAAAAACATCGAGGGGAAGCCCGACAAGGGTATGAATGATGCAATTCCATGCAATCAACTAGTCAACCTACCCATGTCATGGATCTGCCTATTAAAAGCAATTGTTTCGCCTTATCATGCTCAAACTTCAAAGACAATGGAGAAGTATAATCCTGACGAGTCAGGGTTTACCCCGAGAAAGCCTCTAACTCCTATTCAAGAAGTCAAGACTCCCGCAACACCTAGAGATATTCAACTGAGGGTATTTATCTTCTTTCTCCTCAACTTCAGAAAGTAATCATGGATAATGTCTAACATCCAGGCTTCCAGTCGGGAAACCCGTTATTCCTCCAGAACTGATTGTTGCTCTTCTTGCTTTAGGTATACCTTTGATCAAGACCACTTCCGAACCATAAGAAAAGGCAGTTGAAGAGCATCAAGTTCCCCTTGGTGTTGGCACAAGCAAGGAAGGGGAGATGATTGACACACTCAATAATTTGGATGGGAAAAAGACTCTGGTTGAAGGTGACGATGATGTCATATATACCAATGAGACTGGGAAGACCAGTCCTTTAAGCATGGTAGAGATGAAGGCGCGAGATGAAGGGAAGCTTCGACGTCTCAAATTCGAGTCATCCACTGGACCCCTTATTATAAAGTTGTTGCACATTATTCTTCCTTATGGCACTGATATGCCAGTCCAGCAAACCAGACCACAATCCCCGGGCAAGCATCAAAAAAATAAACATGACTAGCCTACGTCAGGAGGGGAGGAGTCCTCAACTGGGAAGTCCTAAAAGCGCACTCTCACCGAGGCGGAGCTAGTTGAGAAGAAGAAGAATAAGAAGTCGAAGATGGGCGATAAGCCACCAAAGGCTTAGTGGACACATCTATTGTTTTGTCTTTACGCCCCTTGTTGTTGTTGCGAGTGCGGCCCTTACATTTTTGCCTTGTAATATTGTATAAAACTTGCAATATAAATATAGAATTTATTTTTGTTTGCAAGTATATGTCACTTTCCTATCGATGTACTTGCAACTTTAGTTTTGCTATGTCAAGTCAAAAGCAATTTAAAAGAAATTCAAGCATGAAATATATGTTAAGCGTTAAGCTATTTTGCTTTAAAATGCATTAATTACTAAGTCGTACAACTTAGAAATACATTAAGTGCTAAGCCGTCTTACTTAAAAACATAACTCATAAGCTGTCTCGCTTAACATGGTTAAGTGTCGTGGTTCGGAGGTATAGTGTATATGCCTCCAATTAACTTTAAATCACGAGTCACGTCCGAGGCTTGTTCGAAATTAATTTATAAATGGGTACCTGGGCCCCCAGCGCAGGTGGAGTCCGAGCTAATTTGATTAGACATTCAGTCCTTACGTCTTTATACTCCTCGCACAATCGAAGGGTGATGGATTTAGCGCGGACGTCATAGAATCATCCTTTATACTCTTCCACAGTCAGTCTGGGACCTAGGTTAAAGTTGATGGTTAAGAGGTCTAGGATTATGGTGCACCATTCGCGCCTACCCTAGTAATAATATACTATTTTTCAATTTGTGAGATTTAGAGTTGATTGCACAAATGGTTGTATCACCTTCACTTTAGCGTCGTTCCCACACTTTGGTTTCCAAAGTAAGGATCGCCATATTGAATTTCAATGTCAAACTAAAATTTAGTTAACTCATGTCAGGCTAGTCGCAGAGTTGAGTCAGCTCATCAAAACGTTAGCTAATGAACGTTGTTTGTGAACTAGTCATTCCCTTTGTTCTAATTTTGGCACAGGTCGATCGAATCCCAACACTTAACCAAATTATAAGAAACGACCATTGAGTATGGAAAAAAGTTTTTTTTATAACGCAAGTGGCAAGTCATGCCTTATCACATAGTTGGAAAATGAAATAACAATTGCAAAACTGAAAAGAAATAAAAGCCTAAGTCAAATAAGGCCGCAAGTGCTTAATATTCCATGATCTTTGGAGATTATCTTCATCGACAGTTGTTAGCCTACTTTGTGAACTAGGCAACACAAAGTCGAGATGTCAAGCGTTGAAGAACGTTTCTTCTTGGAAAGCATCGGGTCGGATCGGAGAGCTACTACCAGTCGGATCGGAGAGCTACTACCAGTCGGATCGGAGAGCTACTACTAGTTGGATCGGAGGGCTACTACTAGTTCGGAACGGAGCAGAGCAAAATGGTTAAGGACTCAGTTTCAGTTCAGGTCGGGTTGGATCGGATGCCCCGATCCGAACCCCTTCTGTTCTCTCCTCCGAACCGAACCCTCATTCCATATCACTTCCCCCCACGATCGCCTGAATATTCGGAGTGGTTATGACCATTTCCTATCCACGATGACTACTACTCTGATGCACTGTCAGCACTGGAACCCATCCGAGCCCGAGGACGATGGGATGGAAGACACGTGGCTCCGACCCGGATCGAATTCTGAGCAAATCTCCACTTATAAATACCCTGCCCAGAGACAATTAAAGTGATCTTCTTTTTGGCACTTTGAGAGCTAAAACACTTTCAAAAAACCGAATTCCAGCATTCCCAGATAATCCAAATCGTCATTCAACATTTGTTTTGAGACAATTGAATGAATGTACATGAATTGTGAGTGAAATTGAGTGAGTATCTCATTGTAATTGCATATATATCATCGAGAATAGTGATTATAAAGTGGACGTAGGCTTTTCAACGCCGAACCACTATAAATTCTGTGTCTCCATTTTACTTTTGATCTTATTTTATTTCGATTTCAGTCAATTTGGGTGTTAGAACCACTTTTTGGTCTAACATTTTGGTGCTTTCACTGAGAACATTTGAATTCTCTGTTGTTTCGGATTATCGTTCTACTTTTTGGACCGTTGAGTTCAAAGAAGATAATCCTCAAATTTCGATGCTCTTGAATACTTGTTGGTTGATTGTTGAAGAAATATGGCCAAAGGAAAAGGCAAGGAAGTTCAAACCAGTCGAGGGAACGGAGTTGGTGAAGATCAGCAAAATGCGGTTGTGACAAGGTCTCGTGGGCAGAGCTCGGGAGTGGATCGGACAGATACAGGAAATCCGAACCGCACTCAAGGAGAGAGCTCCGATCCGATCCGAGTAGGAGAATCTGAAGCAGTGCACTCCCCCAACCTGAACCGACCCGAACAAATCGAACTGCACCAATCCGAACAAGCTTCCCAGCTCCGACCCGAACAAGTCTCCCAGCTCCGACCCGACCTGATTGCCCAGCCCCGATCCGATCCGTCGCTTGGTGATGTTGGAACCTCTACTCGAGCCCCTCCAAATGCTCCGACTCCAGCCACCAGGGTCAATGATCAGGTCAATCCATTTGCGCCTATTACTCAAGGAGATTTTTCGCGCCTACTTGACATGCTTGAGAGTACTAGGGAGGCTATGAAGATCCACGAGCGCACCAATCTCATGATGCAAGAAAACATGAGACTCATGAGCAGGGAAATTAGCGAACTCCGTAGACAGAGAACCCCATCTCTGGTTCATCACACAACAACGGATCGGTCTTCTTCTTCTGAGGAAGAACGGCCCCGTGAAAGAAGGCCGCTCGAACGACCTCGGAATTTGGAGCAGTTGACATTCGGATCTTTGGGATCTCGCGAGGACGCTGCACGGGTACTAGGACCCAATGATCCAAGCTTGAGAGAGCCTATGTTGTTACCGATGCAGGGATCCCATGTATTACCTAGAGACCCTAACCTTACCAATCCCACACAGGGACAAATGCTCCAGCCCCTTCCTCCCGAGATTGACCGGGAGCGTATGGAACGAAGCAGAGCAGAAGCAGCTCGAAGAAGAAGGGCGTCCCCTGATCAATAGCACAGAGGAAACCCGAACATCAGAAGGAGGGTGTCTCCTGATCAAGTGCCTAGAAGGAACCCGGATACCAGAGCCAGGGAGCCTGAACGGCCCCTGACCAATGCTGACGTATGGGCTATGGTACGCCAGATCATGTCTGAAAGCCGGAACTACGCCAATGAAGATTATGGCATTGAGCGAAGCCATACTCCCTTCACTGACGACATCCTCAACTTTCAGTTTCCCCGACGTTTTAACCTGCCGTAGATGGACAAGTACAATGGGAGAATCGATCCGGGACAGCATTTGATGCGATACGCATGGCTCATGAATGCTGCTGCTGCCCCTGACGCAGTGAAGTGTAAAGCCTTCCCGATCTATTTAGAAGACGTGGCGCTGCTATGGTTTACCCGACTTCCCCCTCAGTCGATATCAAATTTTAGGGAATTGAGCGAACGTTTTATGAGTCAGTTCCGACTCCATGCCCGAAATTCTAAGAGTGTTATTGAATTATCAAGAATTAAGAAGGCGCTTGGAGAGTCTTTGAAGTCATATCTCGACCGTTTCAACTTAGCTGTGACAGAAGTCAGTGACCCGCACGAGCCCACCATCTTGATGGCTTTGATGGAAGGAGTCGATCCTGATTCCGAGTTTGGAGATTATCTTTCTGGGAAGCCACCTCCCATGAGAGAGTTATTCTATGAAAAGGACGATATTCACTTAAGACGAGAGGAGGCAAGGGCAAATCGAAAGAGAAAGTCTGGAGCGGCTTCAAAAGAAAATGTTCAGAGTAATGTCACCGTGAAGCAGTCTGGAGAAAGTTCCAGAAAAGTTGAGGTGAATGTGGGAAACAAGAGTGGAAACGGCAATAATGGAAACGGGGGCAACAACAACAACCGTAACGCGAATGATAACAGAAGAAATAGGAATAGAGGAGGTGATCCTAACAAAAGACCCCAGTTCCAGACTTATGAGAATTATACACCGCTGAATGACACTCTGGAGAACATTTACTTGGATACATACAATGTTTTGCAATATAAAAGACCGTCGCCTCGATATTCAACGGAGAAAGAAATAGCAACTGGAAAATTTTGTCTATTTCATGGAACTCATGGGCATTCAACAAATGAATGTCGAAATTTGAGAGATTTGATTGAGAAGCTGCTGCGCGAAGGAAAATTGGATAAATATAAGGCTGCGCCAAGAGACAGGGGGCAAGGAGAACAGGCTCCAAACCAGAATCAATCCGCTCCCAAGCCTACAGCGCAGCAGAAAGGCAAGGGAATTGTTATTAACACCATAGTAGGTGGACCTCACCCAGCGATCCACAGTTTTAGAGCATTGGATCAATACGTTAATGCAGCTAAGCACGTAGATGTGGATGAATGTGATGATTTGGAAGAGGTCGCCCCTTTGAAACAGCAGAGGACAATGTTAGATGATGTGGTATTCCGTAGCAGAGACAATACCGGAATCCAGTCACCCACCGACGATCCGTTGGTCATTACCACCACCAATGGACCGGCATTGGTTCATAAGGTGCTAGTAGACAACGGAAGCTCTGTTAATATTTTATTTAAAAAATCATTCGATCAGATGAAGCTTGAGTCTGAAGATTTGAAGCCATGCGAAGGTTGGATTCGAGGCTTCAACAGAGCATCGACAGCTCCAATGGGGTATATAGAATTGCCCGTAACATTGGGGCAAGGGGAACGTCGAAGAGTACGGATGCTTCAGTTCGTAGTATTGGACGTAGATTCGCCTTACAACGCATTTTTGGGAAGGCCTGCCCTTGCAGAGTTCAGGGCTTGCATCGCCCCTTGGTGTTTATTGCTTAAGTTCCCAACTGAAGCTAGAACAGGAGTAGTGAGAGGAGATCAAGTCTCCGGACGGGCTTGCTATGTTGCCGAATTAAAGATGTTGATGAAGGGACTCAACATTGAGAGTAAAGGTGCCTCGCCTCCTCCAAAGGAAAGATCGGCGTAGCAATTAGAGGGATCGGCCCCGAAGGAGTTGCCCAAAGGAACGCCTGAAGACTTGGATCCTAGAAAAGATGAGGAACCAGAAGCTAGAAATGCGACTCCTAACGAAGCAACAGTGGACATACCCATTGACGAAGCCGATCCAACAAAAGTTTTGAAGATTGGGTCCTAGTTGGATCCACATCGAGCAAAAGAACTAACTGACTTCCTGAAGGCAAACCTGGACGTGTTTGCCTGGACCCACGCCGACATGTGTGGGATATCGCCATCTGTCATGAGCCATTCACTAAATATAAACCCGAAACACCCGCCTGTAAAGCAAAAGAGACGCGTGTTGGGCCCAGAGAGGTCGGAAGCTCTGAAAGAAGAAGTGGAGAAGCTGAAACAGAACGGGTTTATTAGAGATTCGACATATCCCGACTGGATATCGAATCCCGTCTTAGTAAAGAAGCCGAACGGAAAGTGGCGGACTTGCATTGATTTTTCAGATTTGAACAATGCTTGCCCGAAAGATAGCTTCCCACTCCCCAGAATTGACCAGCTTGTAGATTCGACAGCGGGACACGAACTTCTTTCTTTCATGGACGCATATTCCGGGTACAACCAAATTCCTATGCACGTGCCAGAACAAGAACACACGAGCTTCATTACAAATTTGGGGTTATACTGTTATGTGGTCATGTCGTTCGGATTGAAAAACGCTGGAGCCACTTATCAGCGCTTGGTGAACAGGATGTTTTATAACCAAATAGGGAAGACTATGGAAGTTTATGTGGGTGATATGCTTGTCAAATCGAAACAGTCCTCCAGCCATATACAAGACTTGGCAGAAATGTTCGGTATCCTGCGAAAGTATCGGATGAAGTTGAATCCTTTGAAATGTTCATTTGGAGTGGCATCGGGAAAGTTTCTAGGCTTCATTGTGAGCTCTCAAGGGATTGAAATCAATCCCAGCCAAATAGCGGTGATTAGAAACATTGAAGAACCAAGAAGAATCAAAGATGTCCAAAGTCTTGCAGGGAAAGTAGCCGCGTTGAGTAGATTTATCTCCAAAGCAACGGACAAATGCGTCCCATTTTTTGACATGATAAAAAGGGGAAAGAAGAACTTCGAATGGACTCCGGACTGTGTTGAGGCCTTTCGAAATTTATTGGAATTGCTTGGAAAAACCACCGATTTTGTCAAAGCCAGTGGATCATGAAGAGTTATTTGTTTATTTAGCGGTTTCGGCTCACGCTGTTAGCACAGCCTTGGTCCGAGAAGAAGACAAAGTGCAAAGGCCGGTATATTATGTAAGCAAGAAATTGGCAGCGGCAGAACGCAACTACCCAAGGATTGAGAAGCTCGCTTACAACCTCCTAATCGCCTCCCGAAAACTTCGTCACTATTTCCAAGCTCACCCAATAACCATATACACTGACCAGCCTCTGAGGCAGGTGTTGCAGAGACCCGAAGCATCGGGGCGGTTGATCAAATGGAATATTGAATTAAGTCAGTTTGATTTAAATTTTCAACCGCGGAGGTCGATCAAGGGGCAAGCTCTGGCTGACTTTATAGCAGAATTCACAATCCCAGAGGAGGAAGAGATCGATGACAGAGTGGTCAAGTCAGAAGACGAGTTAAAATTAGATCCGTGGAAGCTGTACACAGACGGAGCCAAGAACGACCGAAGGTCCGGAGCTAGAATCGTCTTAGTCACTCCTGAGGGACGGTCGTTATATTACGCTCTACGATTAGAATTTTCAACGACTAATAATGACTCTGAATATGAAGCCCTGATTGCCGGGATGAATCTTGCTAAAGACCTCGGAGTAAAGACATTGGACATATTCTGCGACTCCAAAATAGTTGTTTGCCAAGTACGAAAGGAGTTTGTGGCTCGGGGACCTCGACTTATCGCCTACCTCGGGAAAGTGGAAAAGCTGTTGAGCAACCTGGAGCGGTACAACATAACGCATATCCCAAGAGCCGAAAACCAAAAGGCAGACAGGCTAGCAAAGCTAGCTAGTTCCGACAACCCGGAAGAAACCGAAATAATTCCAATTGAAACATCGGAATCACCAAGTTTTGAGTCGTTGGAAATTGAATTCGCTCTCGAAGCAGAACCGGAAAAGGAATCGTGGATGACCCCAATTAAGAATTTCCTTAAGAACGGGATACTCCCATCAAAGAAGAGTGAGAGACGGGCTATAGTTCGCAAGACCACCAGATACATCCTTCAAGATGATACTCTTTATAGACAAGGATTTTCTATGCCCCTGTTACGATGTATAGCACACAACGACATCAAACGTGTACTAAGAGAAGTACACGAAGGTGAGTGTGGAGATCATACAGGAGGTCAGACTTTAGCGAAAAAGATATTGCGGTATGGATATTTCTGGCCCACAATTAATAAAGATGCAGCTGATTATTCACGACGCTGCGACAAGTGCCAGAGATTCGCCAAAATCCCCAGAGCACCGTCGACCCAACTCAAATCGATGGTGAGTCCTTGGCCTTTTGCCATGTGGGGAATTGATATCATCGGAGTTCTGCCAATTGGTAAAGGAGGAGCGAAATATGCAATAGTCGCTGTGGACTATTTTACGAAGTGGGTGGAAGATGAGCCCCTAACCAAAATCACGGCAAGAAAGGTGATAAGTTTCGTGGTTAGAAATATTATATGCCAATTCGGGATCCCAAGGACCATTATAACTGATAACGTAACCTAGTTCGATGGTGCCGAATTCAGAAATTTCTGCCAGAAATATAAGATCGACAAACGGTACACCGCAGTCGCTTATCCGCAGTCGAATGGGAAAGTAGAAGCAATAAACAAAGTCATAAAATCCATCCTCAAGAAACGGTTAGAACGCGCAAAGGCAAAATGGGTTGACGAATTGCCCTTAGCTTTGTGGGCATATCGGACAACGTTTAAGACAGCTACCGGTCATACCCCTTTCTCTCTCTCATTTCGTTCAGAAGCAGTAATTCCAGTAGAGCTTGAGGTTCCCTCCCACAGGGTGACATATTATGACCCGATGACGAATCGGTCACTCTTACTCGAGTCTCTCGATGAAATCGAAGAAAAAAGTGACGAAGCAGATTTGCGCGCATCAAGACATCGACGTCAGATGGCACGCTATTATGACAAAAAAGTTCGTCGTAGGACTTTTGAACTGGGAGATTTGGTGCTAAAGAGAGTCTTTCCATCCCTTCCTCACCTCGGTCCAAAGTGAGAAGGACCCTTTGTCATCCAATGGAAACTTGAAACAGGAACCTTCAAGTTAACGACCGTAGATGGAGAAGAGGTACCTAGGGCATGGAATGCCCAACACTTGATGCGATATTTGAATTAGAAATGTTGTACTCTTTGCTGTTTTTCTTATGAACTCTGTAAAAAGGCACGACTTACCTTAGAAAAGTCTGATGATATGAACAAAGAACTATAAAGTGGATGTAGGCTACGACTTAGCCGAACCACAATAAAAATATCGTGTGTCATTTACTTTCCTGCATTATATATACCTTCACCTACTATTCAGTTGCAATTATGGAATATAAGATGATTTAAAACCTGAAAGGTTGAAAACAGTTTATACGCAGGAAAAAGCACAACGACTGTTTGTGCAATAAGACATAAAAGAATGGGAAGACGACATTCTTAACTCTAACTCTCGAGAATTGAGAGATAGTATAAAGGACGGGAAGACGACGTCCTCTGAGGCGTGAAGGTGCACCCAGACAAGAGACCGCCTCAGTAAGAAATCTAACCTGAGTATAAGACAGGAGAGTATAAAAAATGCCAGAAAAAACGACAGGCATTAACGACATAGAGAATGTAACCCCGTCGGAGAATCGGGGACACTCAGACTACTTGACTAAATCTTGAATAGTTTTTCAAGATTGACTGGGGGCATATATGTACACACATATTTCCCCCCATCATAACTTCATTACACACATATAGTGGGGCATGCATTCATACATAAGTGCAAAACTGATAACTAACAGACATTGCAGAAAACGAATTATTTTTTATTCACAAATGAACGAATTTGTATAGGAAAACAGGCAAAAAGAAGGTGCATAGGCAACTCTTGTGACAAAAATTATGGGTCAATCAAATGCTAAATTAACGCAAGACATCCCACTATTTAGACTTCGAAGGAAGCTTGGACTTCTTAGCAGCCTTCTCCGCATCCCTCGCCTCTTTTTCGGCCTCCGTCAAGATGCGCTTTGACTTTTTCTTTCCTGAAGCTGAAGTGCTGGAATCAGTTGACTTCTTCCCGGAGGGCGGAGCGTTGGAATCAAGAGAAGACTTTTTAGCAAGTTCCTCTGTAATGGATCTAGTCGAAAGCTTAACAACTAACCTTGATCCCGCATCCACTACTGCGAGGGGCTTAAGGCTTTCAGGGTCTAAGTCTTCAGCTTTAAGCTGCAAGCGTTTATCTTGGTCAGCTTTCAGTGCAGCTAGGGTAACATCATCGGCGCTTTTCGACTCCCCGACTATAGCCACCTCAGGGTCTTCCTCATGTCCCCCGTTGCCGCCATCATCCTTTAAGGCATCTATCATTTCGTCATCATGAGGAGTGTCAGCCTTGGACGGTTCAGTTCCTACCCCCGAATCTATGGGGGCAGCCTTGTCCTTTCCCCCTTTAGCCTTCTCCATGGGCTCTGCTCCAGAGGCGGTTCCCTGGGACACATCTGTCTTTTCGGACGGTTCAATACCTACAGAGTGAGAAGCAACAGTTATCAACTCAAGAGAAAATAATGGGTTCTTCATCGATTGCTCAATCACGTGACAAAAGGTAGAGATAGCTTTGACGAATTGAGGTGAAAATGTAGAGATACCTTCCGAAGACTTTTCGGCTGGGGTGACCGCTGTCTCCGATGCCGTTTCGGGTATAGGGGACAAAAGAGTTGTCCGAGGGATCCCCGGGTTTTCAGGATCATATCCCTCTACTTCAGAAGTTGCAGAGGCAGTAGAGGAAGAACCAGCCTCGGGAACGTTCTTTTGCTTAGCCCTCCGCCTCTCTTCGTCCATAACAGCAGCAATGAGGCGGCGCCCTTCGGCCAGGCGTTCTGGTTCATCATCTCGTAAATATTTCTCCATCAGCTTGTCCTCGTCAATGGAATCAACCTTGTGCTCCTCTTTCTCCGATTCAACGATCTGACTCTATACTTGGACTAGGGTATATGGATAATCTTCAATCCAAGAAATGTTTCGGCGGCGGATGATATGCGCAAAGAATTTAATCATTAATTCGCCGAAACCCTGCACCTCTCCTTCAGCCTCCGACAGTTGTTTGCGGGCCTCTTCAGCGGACTTGATAGCACATTCGACGTTACCCTCCGCTAGGGCAGCCCTGTTCTCCGCCTCCGCTAGCTTAGAAGCCAAGTCAACATTTTTCTTTTCCAGTTCAGCATTCTTCCTCGCTAACTCGGCCTTCTCCCGTTCAAGGTTAGCGTAAGCAAGCCGCATTTTGGCAGCATCTGACTTGGCATCTTCGGCTTGTCTCTTCAATTCAGAACGCTCTTGGGTATGGGACTCAAGCAAATCATGGTAGCGTTTATGCAGATCTTCAAATTGTTGTTTGAAGCTAGTAGCATCCCGTTGAGCAACAGCAAGCTGGGCCTGAGTATCCTCCAAGTCTTTTCCTAGATTCTTTAAGGCCTTTGTATCGTCTTCTGCGGTTTTTTGCATCGAGTCAGCATTCGTGATTAAAGTGCGGATGATTCTGGAAAAGCTATGCGAATACTTGAACATTTCTGAATACTGCTTCTCGACTGCATCTATCTTTGCTTTGGCCTCATCTGCCCACCTTGAAGAAATAGGCTCAAGAGCAGGTAAAAAAGTCAAGTTTTCAAAGTAATGTTCAGGAAATTGCTCCTCCAGATACGCCCGCTTAATTGCAGTTTCAGCGTCTAGCGGTGAAGGGGCGGGGATTGTCAGCTCGGTATCCCTGTGCGTGGAGGGTTCAATGGCCTCTTTATCCGTTCTAGGCCGTTTAGCGGGAACCTTACGCTTGCTTCGTGATTCGGTATCTTTTGGCGGACTCCTCTCCCTACTGCGCTTTTCTTGAGAAGAGGTTGAGTCTTTTGATTGCGGCCTGTCCTCTTCCCGACGACCTTGGTAACCTTTATATCGCTCTGGGTCTGTCCGGATAGGAGAGCGAGAACGCGAGGTCCGCGAACGATTAGGATCATAGGGCCTTCTATCCTCCCTACTGCGATCTTCGCGGTGATCATGCTCAGTATCATAGGGCGGATTAGACATGCTGCAGCGGAGTTTCTTGATGTCATAATAGGATCGGGACATCGTGCCTGCACAGCAAGACAAATGAAAGTCAGGATCAATATTTTCATAAAGAGAAAGATGCTATGAGTTGTGGTGCTATTGTGTTAAGTGCATCCTAAGTGGTGTTTTCCCCCCGACAAACCCGAGTCCGAAGCTAGACTAGTGCAAGCAGGTTCTTTGGCCTTAGTAGGAGTAGTCTCTTCGGAAGAAGTGAAAACTAAAGGATTCTTCCCAAAATCCTCTGAAGTGTAAATAGTTTCAGGTAAGGGGAGATCCCCCAAACCCTGGAATAGTGGGTCATCGGTACTAGGGACATCTCCCTCAGAAGCATCAATCGGCGACTCTTTGGAAGACGTTGACCTTTCCGGAGAAATGGCATCCTCGGGAACAGTAAACCCTTCGCGATGCTTTTCGGCCATGTTAGCCAATTCATCATCTTGAGTAGAAGATGGAGAGGGTGAAGCCTGAAGAGGCACTGTAGGAGCTCTCGAACCTTCGCCCGTTTCTGGGATTACGTCCACTGGAGGAATATATACATATGGACCCGTCCCGTGACCGATGCTACGGGTAATGGATAGCAACCCATGAAGAAGAAGATATTCATCCTTAAGGACTTCATCAATAGTTAAAAACTTCTGATCACCATTAAGGAGCTAGTGCATCCGATCGAAGAACACTTGGTCCGATATTTGTTTTGGGTTATCAACTGAAACAAAAGGAAAAACGAATTAATGCGATGGCTTGAATGTACAGAGTCGAGATTTAGAAAACCAGTGCTTTACTTGATTTCGTCCACCTCCTAGCACACCCTGGCTGTCGCTTTACATAAAACCATTCCAGCTTGGAGTCCCCAGCTTTACTACTGAATGGCGCTGGAATTATTTTCCTCTTAAGGACAGACTCAAAGTAACAGAAAGAAGGAGTCTCTCGAGTCCGATGCTTGAAGTTATAGAAGAAGTGAATGTCGTCAAAAGTGAGCACTATGCCTAAGATCTCACGGTACGCTACATATAAGGTGTACAAGTAAGCATAGGAATTGGGATGCAACTGCATGGGGGCAATCCGCATTTGTCTTAGAAAATCGACGACGAAAGGAGAAAATGGAGGGATAGCCCCGACCATGCACATCAACCGAGTGATTGCCATATACCCCTCTGGAGGGTTGTGGGGACGGTCAGATTTGGATGGCAACAAGGTACCCCCTTTGGGTATCCCGTATTTTAGTCATATTCGGATAAGTCTGTCATTGTCGATCGTCGATTCAACGTAATCTTGAGGTGATTCCAATATGACGGCAGACTCAAATTCATCAGGAGCTCGGTCATCGCCAATCCCTCCTTCCTCTTCACAACCTAGGGAAACTCCACCCTCCGAAGACACATTGTCGCTTTCGCGAGTTTCAACCTCGTAGTCTGAGCCCTGGTCATCCCATTCTGGATCCGAGGAAGAAGATATGTCCTCAAGAGTAATTTTGTTGAATGTCTCTGGGACCTCCTTCTTCACTGCTAGTCTAGAGGAGCGTCTGGATGTCATGGTCACAAAAATATTGAAGAAGCAATAACACAAGTTAGAGTAAATTAGCCCGTATCCCCCCGTGCATGTGTACAAACTAAAGTGTGAGCAGTGTATGCAGAAAGTGTAAAGTTAATGTTTGAAAGTGTGACGCAAAATCTTGGCAAAGTAATAAGGATCAAGGCAGTTCTTGATGTCCATTTATGTTCGCAGGGCACTATCCTAACTGTCCATTAAGTTGACGATTATGCCAAGAGTTGATTGGGCCAGTTAAACGAGTTTTTATGCATTAAGTTGGACTGTTCTTCGGTTCGGTTCGGGTGCATTCATTGGGATCGGATCGGGGGCATAACCCTGCCTTGGACTCGGACAAACATTGAAGCCCAGGAATCAAAATCGGATCGGTTCTGAAGTAGATTCCCCGAACAGTTTAGGTCGGATTAGGCAGTCATGCCTCTCTCCTCCTTTATCCTACAGTCTGACCCGATCCGGTTAGGTGAGCTCTATTCCCCTCTTCAACTGTTTGCCCCGACCCGATCCGGCCTTCTGGATCTCTCTTCCTTATTTTTTCCTCCATTTTCCATACTTCTCCACCCGAACCGACCCCTTATGTTCTGTATCTTCTTCTTCATCCTCAACCACAGTCGAACCCGATCTAATTTCCAAAACTCCATAGGGGAATGAGCATATATCCTTTCCAACCTCCCAGCGCCTCGAGGTGGTGGCGGAGCCAGCAGCGACGACGGCAAGGAAGGAGGAAACCACGGCATCGAAGCCATGCGATGAATATGCTCAATTTGCTCGAATTAACCATAAAATCTTGATTAAAGACAGTTACAACGATAGGATTCAAAGTTTCGAGACTACCTATGTGTTTGTTGCAAAAATTAAAGCAAGAATTTCGAGATTCTTTGAGGATTAGGGTTCAGTATGAAAATTAGAAAACGAGAATGATGAAGGAGGAAGAAGAAAACAGGCGAATGACAGGTTTATATATATGTATTAGTGTTGACCCCTCGTATTCCTGCCCTGTTTTCTCGCTCGGACCGGATCAAGAGTCCAGCATCGCAGTCTGGTCTGCTAGCCCAATACGATACAGGAAAAGAAAAGAAGTCGTTCGGGTCGAAGCCCGAACCGAACAGAATATCGTATGACAACTTGGCATTTGAATTAAGCAAAACTTCGAAGAGAAAGATGAAAGCACAAGAAATCAAAAGGAAGATTATCAGGAAGGCACCGTGCAACGACAATCAAAGCATGCTCCGTTTCCAACAGAAGCATCCTTTGAGGGGGCAAAATGTTAGCCTACTTTGTGAACTAGGCAACACAAAGTCGAGATGTCAAGCGTTGAAGAACGTTTCTTCTTGGAAAGCATCGGGTCGGATCAGAGAGCTACTACCAGTCGGATCGGAGAGCTACAACCAGTCGGATCGGAGAGCTACTACTAGTCGGATCGGAGGGCTACTACCAGTTCGGAACGGAGCAGAGCGAAATGGATAAGGACTCAGTTTCAGTTCAGGTCGGGTCGGATCGGATGCCCCGATCCGAACCCCTTCTGTTCTCTCCTCCGAACCTAACCCTCATTCCATATCACTTCCCCCCACGATCGCCTGAATATTCGGAGCGGTTATGACCATTTCCTATCCATGACGACTACTACTGTGATGCGCTGTCAGCACTAGAACCCATCTGAGCCCGAGGACGATGGGATGGAAGACACGTGGCTCCGACCCAGATCGAATTCTGAGCAAATCTCCACCTATAAATACCTTGCCCAGAGACAATTAAAGGGATCTTCTTTTTGGCACTTTGAGAGCTAAAACACTTTCAAAAAACCGAATTCCAGCATTCCCAGATAATCCAAATCGTCATTCAACATTTGTTTTGAGACAATTGAATGAATGTACATGAATTGTGAGTGAAATTGAGTGAGTATCTCATTGTAATTGCATCTATATCATCGAGAATAGTGATTATAAAGTGGACGTTGGCTTTTCAACGCCGAACCACTATAAATTCTGTGTCTCCATTTTACTTTTGATCTTATTTTATTTCGATTTCAGTCAATTTGGGTGTTAGAACCACTTTTTGGTCTAGCAACAGTCGTTAGCTTGAAAGTTCCATTATTAAGATTACGCTGAATGATGTAAGGTCCTTCCCACTTCGGGGCTATGTGAACCAGAGTCGGAAAGAAGCGCTTCATAGCATGGTCACCAAGTTCAGAGGTCCTAGGTCGAACCTTCTTATTGTAATATCGAGTGACTCTATGTCTATGTGTTGAAGCACTCAAGTTAGACTCCTCTCTCTTCTCATCAATCTTGTCAACTTATTGTAGGAGAAGTGCCTTGTTAGTCAAAGGATCATAGTACGTTATTCAGTGAGAGGGGGCTTTGAGGACCAATGGTATGACTGCCTCGGAGCTATAGGACAACATGAATGGAGTGTGGCCAGTTGTAGACTTATGGGTTGCGCGATATGCCCAAAAGGATAATGGTAGCTTACCAACCAACTTTCCTTTAGCACGCTCCAGTCTCTTCTTCAGGATGGACTTTATATTCTAATTCATAGCTTTGACTTGTCTATTTGATTGCAGACGTGCAACTACTATGTATTTCTTTTCAATGTGATGCTGTCGACAAAAATATCTAGACTCTATCTATCGAATTGGGTCCCATTATTTGTAATGATAGTCTCGAAAAGTACAAATCAACATATAACGTTTCTAATGATAAAGTTGATCACCTGCTTTATCAAGATCGTGGTCAGTGGTATAGCTTCGCCCACTTCGTGAAGTAGCCAACTGCCATGATCGCATACTTTGCTCCACCCTTTGAAATCGAAAGGCTTCTGATGATGTCTATCCCACATACTACAAACGGGCAAGGACTAACCATCTGATTGAGTTGAGTTGGCGGAGTTCTCGAAATCTTTACAAACCATTGGCATATTTTGTAGTGTCATGAATAATCAGCTGCATCTCGATTCACAGTAGACCTAAAGTAGTTATACCTGATTATCTTCTTCGCCAAATCCCCCTCCCCCGGTATGATCGCCACATTCGCCCTCATGCACTTCTCGTAGCACGCGCTTGGCGTCATCATTGGCGATACACTAGATTAAAGGAACTGAGACGCCTTTGTGATGCAAGGCATCTCCCTGGATGATGTAACTTGAACTTTACGCACAAGATCACACCTTTCATTCTTTCGATCAGGAAGGGTTCCGTTGAGGAGGAAGTCTTAAATGTGAGTCATCCATGATTCTCTTTTAGCCTCAACGTCAAGCACTATACCAATTTCCATCTGATTTATGTTGGGGGGTCGTCAATGTTTCTATCGAGATTGACTCTGTATATTTCGGATTGTCGGAACTGGTTAGCTTAGCTAACGAGTCGGCCTTTTGATTCTACTCCTTTGGGACATGAAAGATGGTGTAATAGTTGAACCATCCTAGCAGTTGTTCCACCTGACCAAGATAAGAGTCATGTCGTTCCCCTTTGACTTGAACTCCTTTGTGACCTAGCATACAACAACTTTTAAGTCACAAAATATGTCAATAATTTTTACACCTTGCTCCTTGGCTTATTTCAACCTGGCGATCAGGCCTTCATACTCAACACTGTTGTTAGTTACTCGGAAGTCCAATATCAACGCATAACACACGGATCGTCCCTCGGTAGTCAATAGCACAACTCTGGTGCTAGAACGTCGGTCGTTTCGAGCCCCATCAGTGAATAGTTTCCATGTGATCGGGGGGGTCAATTTCTACATCCCTTTCATTCTACAGAGTAGTGAATTCAACTATAAAGTCAGCCAACAATTGTACTTGAATTGCTCGTCGAGGTATGTATGAAATATTAAACTAATTGAGTTCAATATTGCATTTCAAAAACCTTCTAGACAACTCAGGTCGTTGAAGGACCTATCGCAGCGGCTTGTATACATTTTGATAGGACGAGTCTGGAAGTAGCTACGGAGCTTCCTCGAAGTTATCAATAAACTATAAGCAAGCATCTCATTCTTCGAGTAATTGCGTTTTCCCCCGTTGCTTACACGATACACCAGTCGCGAACCCGGTTGTCTTTGTGTACAACTGCTGAGCTGATAGCATGTAGAGACATCGCCAAGTAGACAAATAAATATTTGTGATGCACTGGCTTCAACATAATAAGAGGCCTCTCCAAATGATCCAGTAAATTCTGGAATGCTTCGACATAGTCAGGCATCCAAGCAAAATTGTGTTTCCTCTGCTTAATCAAATCAAGGGGATACACTTATCGATAGCTCTAGATCGAAACTATCCAAAGCTGCCACCTTCCCAGCTTGACTTTGCACATACTTGATCTTTCGAGGTTTCCGAATACCTCTTATAGCTTCATTTGTTCAGGATTAATTTCGTTTCTGCGTGAGATGACGATTAAGCCCAAAAATTTCCCTGACACAATGCCGCAACAGCATTTCAAAGGGTTGGTCTTCATCCCGTACTGTCAGAGAATACCAAACATGTTCGCTAAGTCTTTGACATGGTTGGCTAATTGCTTTGACTTCACAAGCAAGTCATCCACATACACCTTCATCGATCTCCCAATTTGATTTTGGAACATACGGTTGACCAATCGCTGATATGTCACCTCGGCAATCTTTAGTCCGAACAACATGACCACCTGGTAGTATAACTCGATATTCGTTATAAAGATGGTATGTTCCTAATTCGGAATATGCATCGGGATCCGATCGTATCCATAGTAAGCATCCATGAAATAAATAAGTTCATGTCCAACCATTAAGTCGACGAGCTAGTGAATTCGTAGAAGCAGAAATTTGTTTTTAGGGCATTCCTTATTTAAATCTGAAAAACCAATGCATGTCTGCCACTTCCCTTTGGCCTTTTTCCCAAGAACTGGGTTTGATATCCACTTGTGGTACGTTGAGTCTCAAATAAACTTGTTTTTCTTTAGTCTTTCAACCTCTAGCTTTAAAATTGTCGATCTTTCTTGGCCAAGCATACGTTTCTTCTGCTTCGCTGGGACATATATCAGGTCAATATTGAGAGAATGACTCATGATCGATGGAGATATCCTACACATGTCAGCAGGTTCATACGAACACATCAAGACTCACATGGAGAAAATCAGTCAACTCCCTCGTTCGAAGGGGGTCTAAATGAATTCTGATCTTCAAGATCTTAGTCGTGTTATCGTTATCGATTGGGATCTCCACCATAGTTTGATTAGGAGTCATCCTTCTACAACCTAGCTCCTCATCCTCTCTTAGAACAATATCCTTAAGTTGGCGACTGGACGGTCCCAGCCGGAGTGTCTTCTTTACTTGCTATGCTTCCACCTCCTTGCCGGGATGAGGAACATCTTCGTGTTCTCCATTTTCTTTAATGTAGACTTCTTTCCACTCTGCTAGATAAGTAGCACGCTCGTCCTACTATTTGGTCTACTCATACGACTCCAACTCCACCTTTTGTTGGAAACTTCAAAAGCAGGCACCAAGGAGCTATGCATGCTCGAAACTCAGCTAGGGTCAGTCGGCACAAAAAGGCATTATACGGAGAGTTTATGTCTATCACAAGAAATGGGAGGATATGCACTCTCCTATGGACCAACACGCCCAACTCCACCAATAATTCAATCATTCCTACCCGTTCATTAGTTGCGTCGTTGAAGCCACATATCCTACCTTTAGGTGGCTTTAAGTCTCTCGCCTCTAACCTCTTATGGTCGTAGGCTCTCTTAAACAACATGTTTATGGAATTCCCGCAATCAACAAGGACTTTATGTAAGCTAGGCCAATAATGGCTGAAATCGCCAACAGGTCAATGCTTGGGGTCTCCACCCCCTAGATTCTCTACCACGGAAGATGATATTGTCTGCCATCATCTTTATTTGTTTCAGTGGAACAACTTCTTCAGGAGTACTAGGTTCCCCAACATCAACATGTTTCGCAACATTCACATACTGCTCCATCATTCTTGTACTAAAACGTGCCAGAAGCGGTCCTCCGACAACTGTAATGATGACAATACCTTTACCTTTATCTCTTGAATGGGAGACAACTTTGGGAGTTGCCCGACCTTGTTTGGGAGCCGAAGCCCCCTGCTGCATGTCCCTCGAAGCAACTTTGTACTCATCAAGCTTACCTTCTTTGGTCAACTTCTCAATAATGTCTATGAGATTACGACACTCATTCGTCGTATGTGCCGTATATCTCGTGAAATAAACAAATTTACTAGTTTGCACCTCCTTATCGGTCGACTCTCGTGGAGATGGCTTTTTGTACATCATCGTGCGACACGTATCAAGATAAATATTCTCTAATGTATCACTTAATGGCGTGTAGTTATCAAATGTCTAGAACCAAGGTCGCTTTTTAGCATCCCCCTTTTATTATGGCCTTCATCGTTTGCATTCCTGCGTTGCTTACCATTTTGTCTATTACGATTCCCAAAAATTCACTTCCATTTTCCTGGAAGTATCTCTAGATTTCTTTACTACCACATTTCTCTGTACTCCTTCATTCATCATGTCATTTGCTCTCCTCTTTCAGTTCTTTCAAGACTCTTCAATTCGCAAGTGCATGTTAGCCTTCGTATAAAACACATCTCGGTTGGTGGGAGGCTTACCAGTTAAATACTTTCCAAATTCGGTCTTGGTCAACACCATTGACCAATGCCATCAACTCTGATTATGGATTGAGTCTATGACTTCAGTAATGACCATAGTGAAATGGTAAAGACAATCTCTAAGTGACTTGCCTTGATCTTGAGTTATCTAGGAGAGGGACTGTTTGTACAAAAAATGGCCCAAACACCTAACGACTGGTATTTGTATAGAGAAATGAAGAAATATAAATGAAAATAAGAGAAAAATAACAAAAGCACACAATTTATTGTGGTTTGGTGTAAACAATCCACTTTATAATTCCTTGATTCGATAAGAAATTACAATTATGATGATTCCAATCTCTAAACACTCAAACAGTATGATTTCTCTCGAAATTTTATGATTGGATTCAAAAAATGGCTTGAATTGGTGATATTGCTTGCTGATTCAAGTGTGTGTGAGGTGATAGAATGCTAAAAGTTCCTTGAAATCACCTTGAAGTTGTGTATTTATAGGGTCGAACTGGTGGGAACGGTTGCTACAAGTGGCGCTCGATCCGGATTAATAGGAAGTTAGTGGGACCAGTTTCTAGGTGGTTATGGGATCAGATCATAGCTTTTGGGATCGAGAGTGGCCACGTGGAAGGAGCTCCGGGGCTTCAGGAGAGAGTGGCAACGTATGTTCATAGAAAGACCTCTATAACTCCAACCGGTTTAGGTCGAACGGAATCCAGATCGAATATTTGATCCGGGTATGTATTCGATCCCGGCTGGATTTTTCTGAAGCATGGGTTACATTCGATCCGGAGAGTTCCTTCATCTGTCACTTCGATCCGATCCACACATTTGGAGCCGAGCTCTATCTTTCTTGTCCTCGTTAGAGTTTTTCCTAATTGAGGTGTGCCAACTTTGTTTTCTTCGATCCGGGAATAATTCGATCTAGCAGAGAGTGTTTGCTTTAGATAATTTTGAGATTTATGATCTATTATGTGAGAGTACTTGAGTCGTTGATGGCCTTGCCACAAGGAAGGCAAATATTTTATCCCCCAAAGTACATCATGTCGCAGATGAGATGTGCTTTGAATTTTTTGAGCTATCCATTCCCATGTAAGCGGTTGTCAACAGTTGTGTCCTTCTGTAAATTTGTGACTCTCGATCCCTTGTGCTATGTATAAATAGATGATCATATCCATAATTGTCTTTGTTTTAATCAACTAGTCAAAGTCGCTGACCGGGGTGGTGAAAGGCGCATAGGCAAATTCTTCAAACTCTTGTCGAATCAAAAGGTTAGATTCACCTATTTCATATTACATTGAATCGTTGGCTCTTGTATATGAATATATACATGTAAGTCGTTCTAAATAACTTTTATGGTGATCGTCGAGATCGAGTCAATTCATATGAGCCCATCATGTTGCCAAAAGCACGAAGCAGTTTATGCGAGTCCCCTATGCTTTCTTCTAATTTCTTTACGGATTCTGATTTCCGAATCGAAATTTTTTATTACCCTTCATATCGAATTATTCAAACTGATACTTATTCAATCCGGCGCTTCCCCATATTCTTCGGTTCTGAATCAAAGGGAAGTCAACCCGTCTTTTTTGTGGGATATGAATAGTCGCCTAGGCATAATATATAAGCTAGCCCGCTCATTACTTTTACATTTTACCTTCTCTCTTCGTGTCATCGTCCTTGAGCCGAGAAAACCAAAACCCTAAATCATGGATTCACCCTCAAATCCAATAACAAATCATCCAAGGTGGGTTTGTTTTGTAATTCGTTTTGTTAATCAAGAATTCACGCAGAATAATCTTCAAACCCAAAAAAATCGCTTCAATTTATGTTGGAATTGGGTTTAATTTATGGAGGGGTTGTTGCACCGAGTTCTGGGGTTCACCACCGCTCTATTAGGCATTGGAATTGCCATCATGGAAGTTCCAATCTCACTATAGTGATGTTCAGTGGTGGATCTGGAGATGAGGGTGTGTGAGGCCATTAGAATTATAGGCGTAGGTTTGATGAAGTTGACGGAAAAGTGCAGGAGAAGAATTAGACGGGTTCAAAAATCTTAGATCGAATGGGTTGTTCGATCCGATGAGGGCTTCGGGTCGATGGAGGCTTGGAAGCGAAGAGGCTTGGTGGGATCGAAGAGTTAGAAAGGAGGAGTTACAGAAGACTAAGGGAATCACATAGGTCCGGATCAAAAATTCTCGATTCGTAGAATTTGATCTAAAATCCTCGAACCATAGACTTATTCGAACCAGGCATCATTTGATCCGAATGCTCCTTCAATCCAGGACAACATTTAATTGGGAATCTGAACACTCGAGACACTTCCTTTCAATGCCTTCATCTGAGTGAATGACCATCATAACACATAACTGATAAACAATCCAACATCGAACTGGACAAATAAACACATATGGACAGTTAGGATAGAACCTTCCCAGATACAAACCAAAGTGGCATAACATATGACTTCTGATACTTTGGGCATAAAAGACATAATTCTCCACAACACCGCGATGCATACCGAACAACTACATGCATTCGACACTTCCTTCCTTTATGCATTTCAACACACTTGTACTGCACACACTAGCACACATAAACAGGGGATGCGCAGGCTACTTTACTCTAACTACCCATATTTATTGGATAGCATAGCAAGCATGTCTAGAAGATATCCTGAATTTGAGAAAGGAAAGGCTCCAAACACAGAGACTGATCCAAAGATTCCTTCGCCAGACTCTAATTCTGATGGCAATAATCCAGAATTTGAAGCCGACCTTCACGAGGGAATAAAACCTTCCGGAGGGGGAACTTCTTTGGATGATGAGGTTGAAGGAGTAGGAGATAACAGGGCTCCTGATACCTTTCAAGATGCAATTTTTCTGGAAGAGCCTAAGGATTCTTGGGTGCCCACCACTGATGAATGAGGCTGAGGCGATTGTGCTTAAAACATGGAATTCCATGGGAAGATATCCGGGCTCCTATGTCTTAGAGAGACCTCACAATCCTTCGGAAAGATACATGGAAATAAGTCAACAAATGTTCTCAGCCGGAAGCATTCCTCCATTTCATCCGTTCGTCGTCGACTTCCTTCGACGAGTGAATATAGCATCAATGCAGCTTCATCCAGCAACATACGCATACTGTACACTTTATTCATAGCATATATGGAGATTTTGGGTGTAAAGCCTACCTATGAAGATATAATCTTTTTCTACAACTTCAAGAACCATCAACAAGTTACCCTTTCATTCCTTTATTTCGAGTCTGTGCCTAAGAGGAAGATTATTACTGATGGGTTCAGTAAAGTGGGTGACATAAGGCCTAAATGTTTTTATGTCCGACATCAAGCGGGATGTGCTTGGAGATGGATTTAATCTAGTAAGCTTTGAGTTCCAGTATCTTTTCTTTAACCTTATGCAGAGGATTTCTAACCTCTCTTCTTATTGTCAGTTCTGAATCTGAAGAAGCTACAAGGTCAGGCATACCAGGACCGCTTGACTTCATTACTAAAAGCTCCACCGACCTCGCTAAGCATCAGGAGTTACCTTATGGATGAATTTCTTCATCGACACCATTTTCTCAGTCCACAATGGAGTATGGGAGTTAGTGGAGGTCATGCTCTTGTATGTATGCCCCTAACTCAGAATCCTCCAGCATCAGCTGGGATAGAAGGCGTGCCCCCAGTCGGGGGGCAGGCAGTAACTTCATTTGAAGCCAAGTGGGCCCTCAGAGCAAACATATTGTGAGTTCCAGTCAGGAATCTCAACCGGGGGAGAAAGAGAAGTCACCCGAGAAAATTATCAGTGAAGGAATTAAGTGACCTTCCCCCATTAATGTATTCGCAGAGGAGCTCTTAGACAAGACAGTTGAGGAGCAGCCTATGGACCTTTCTCCAAAAGATAGCTCAACTGCAAAGAAGCAGTCTTCTCCAAGACTCCACCTCCAGCTAAATCGCCAATTCATGATTCTCACCAAGAGAAATCAATGTCTTCATTTCGAGGCTTAGGCGATTTTCCTTTGTCAAATACTATATATTCTTCTCAAGACATTGGCTCTGGCGCCTTCTTTCCAATTTTCGAAAAGGAAGTTACACTCACAAAGGCGGGGTAGACAACACCGATTAGCCAAACTACGGACTCCATTCCGTCGGGGGATCACTAGGACACACACTACACAGGCACTTCACATCACATCACCAATAAGTTGCATTAATTCCTGATTCTAATACTAGCTTACTTTGATTTGCACGAACTATGTCTCATCGAGGTTATGACCCTAAAAAATTCTGCAGTAGTCTCTCAAAATATTATTCTGATTCTGAGGGTAAATATAGAAATAATGCGGCCAAGAGGAGAGAAGATGTTACCAACAAAAGTATTATCCCTCTTCACATTCCCTATCTCTGGTTCGCTCCAATATCGACAAGCATGAGAGCTATTAGGGTTCTCGTGAAGCAGATAAACAAATTGCTAAAGCTCCACTTCCCCCAAAAGAATCACAACCACAAGACAAATATCTTTGGGAGCATTCTGATCCCAAGGATAAATCCAAGGATAAGGATGGTGCAACGATCATTCCGTCTAAACGCAAGTCCACTGATATCTCCACATTAAAGCCCATTGTTCTTGACGCCTCTACTACTAAGAGAATAAATTTTTTGAAAGAGCGATTCCCTCGGTATCACTTCAGGAACATGCACTTTGTGCCTAACCTATAGCAATCCTTGAAAATTGGTCTGATGGCTTCAAGGAAAAGATATACTTCGTCGATAAGCAATACGAGGAAACATGCAAGTATGCTCGGAAGCTATCTGAGGTTATACAAAATCTCTAATTGGACCTGGATAATCAGAGGCATTTGTGGGAGTGCGACATGTCACGCGTTAAGGCTATCGAAAAAGAATATGAAGAAGCTCAGGCTAAGCTTGCACTTGCCTTCAGCACGAGAAAACTTAACCTGAGAAGGAAAATGCCGATTTGAGAGATAAGCTGGTCAAAGCTGAGGAGAGGGCAAAGAGGGCTGAGGAGCATGCTAAAACTGCTCTTGAAACTACTTCTAATTCTAAGTTTCAATTTGAGGTTGACAAGGCTGAGCTGGAGAAACAACTTGATGAGGCCAAACAAGACCTTCTCGGTATAGGACCTCTCATTCTTTCTTTCTTTGCGCAAGTTCACCGATATCGCAACATATCATGGGTGAAAGACTATTCCATTACTCTAGTTGATGCATGGAGTGAGCAGGTCGAGATTGAGAGGCGTAGGCTAAAGCATGAGACTATGGACAATGAGGAATTTATGATAAAGGGGAACAAACCTAAGCGTCTGGCGAAGGGAAGGAGACTGCTAAAAGAAGTGGAGGAAGCCGCAAAGCATTAGGCTAAGGGCAAAAGATATCTCCGAGGGCGGTCCCGGTTCCTCTTCTACAGCATCAAAGGCTGGAGAGGAAGAAGAGTACAGTACAAAGGATCCAGGACCCATCACATGCACGTCTCTCTCCCTGATTATCGATGCTTAGACCCTTGCAACTCCTAGAGACTAGTCTACCGAAGGTATTTCCATGTTCTTTCCTCAATTTTCTAAACCTATTATGGCGTGTCGTCGGGCTATGGGGTCTCCAACTAAGAGGCCCATTATTTCCCTGAAGCTAATAACCATTGCTTTCCTTGCTTTAGGTACCAAGCCTGCTGATGTTGCCATGGATAAAGGAGCCAAGCCAACTGATGAGTCTGCATTGCCTCTCAGTGATGATGCATTGAAGGAAGGAGAGATGATAGCAACATTGAAGGATCTTGACCGCAAGGAAGCCGATGACGATATCATCTACACCGGAGAGACCGGAAAGACCGGGGAACTGACGCTTGTAGATACGAAGGGAGGAATAAGGGAAAAATTATGCAAATCAAGTTCGAGGTCTTACCCATGCACTTTCCTGCTGATCCATCAATATGGTCCTCCCTTCCAACAGAGCGGTCTCCGCAGAGATTCCTAAATTACCTCTGAAGGATACAAGCTCCAAGCCTACTTCTGAACCTGAATAATCTTCGACTGGAAAGAAAAAGAAGAAGCGCATTCTTGCTGAGACTGAGAAGGTGGAGCAGAAGAAGATCAGGGATCTCAAGAAGACCAAAACATCCATATCTTAGATGTTTTCCAATTTGTTTCTTTAGTTTTCCACCAACCTGTTATGGTTATTGCAAGTGCGGCCCTCGCTTTTGCTTTACCACTTTGTACAAACCTGTAATTAATAAAGTAGTTTGCTCCTTTTATTTTCTTTCCATTTAATATACTCACGATTCAATTTTTAAACCCATTTTCATAGGTATAGTGCATATTCCCCCAGTTAACCTTGGATTACATGCCAAGTCCATGGCATATTCGATGTTAATTTTTAAGACCGGGCCAATGTCCCCAGCATTAGTGGGGATCATAAGAAAAGTCTATACTCATACTCCCCAGCCTTCCGTAGAGTATGACCCAGGTCGTTTGGATGTTTGATCCAAATTTTTTTATACTCTCCCATCGTGAATTCAGGTTAAAGCCACGGGTTATAGTGGTCTTAAGTTGTGGTGCAGCATTTCACACTTTTCCTTACTTTTATACTTGCTCTTAAGTCGTGAGAGCTAGAGATAATCACGCGAACGATCATGTTATTTGCTTAGGCATCAAATCTAAACTTTAAGTCATAAAGTGGGATTTTGCTAATTCGAGTGTCGATATCGAACTCGAATTTAGTCAATACTCTGTTCCAAGCTCTAATGAATGGAGTTAGTAGGACAAGTGGTCGGGTCACACTTGTTTGGGAATCACCCTTTTGCCCGCATGTTAAGGGAAAAGGTTTCCATCAGGGATGGTCAGATTCCACCCTTGTTGTTTATACTTGTCCCATCGATATGGGGAAGAGTTTAATATGTAATTCAAGAGTCGCTCCCTCACTTTAGTCTGCAAGGTGGGGATCGCTATGTCCAGCGTTAATGTCGGGCTCGAGTTTGGTTAGCCCAAGTCTGATTAGTCACGAAATTAGGTTAGCTCATCGAAACGTGAACGAGTGAACTTTGCTAGGGAGATAATCACTCCCTTCGTTCATGTTTGAAACAGGCCAATCAACTCATAATACTTAGTCAAATTAACACAAATGGTTATAGAGCATGGAAAGAGCTTTTGTTTGTAAACAATAACTTTGGGTAAATCATGTCTTATTAGATAATCTAGGAATAAACAAAATAAAAGTTTAAGTCAAATTAGGCCAAAAATGCTCGACATTCCATGCTCTTAGAAGATAATCTCCATCAACGGTCGTTAGCCTGAAAGCACCGTTATCAAGCTTTCGATGAATGACATATGGTTCTTCCTACTTCGCGCCTATGTAGACGAGGGTCGGAAATACATGCTTCAAAATGTGTTTGACAGACTCCAAAGCCCTGGGTCGTGCTTTCCGGTTATAGTATCGGGTGACCTAATGTCTATGCTCTGCAGCATGCAAGTCTACATCCTCTCTCTCTTTTCATCGATCATATCCAGCGACTCTAGGATAAGAGCCTTGTTAGTTAAATGATCATAATATGTCATTCTATGAGAAAGGACTTCCAGCTCTACTTTGATGACTACCTCTAAGCCATAAGAGAACGTGAAAGGAGCATGGTGGTCATTGACTTGTGAGTAGTTCGATACGCTGAAAGGGCTAATGGCAATTCATCGAACCACTTGGCATTTTCCTACTCCAATCATTTCTTCAGAATAGACTTGATGATCTTGTTCACGGCTTCTTGTCCATTTTATTGCGAGTTCACAACTGTTGTGTATCTCTTATCAATATGATACTATCGACAGAAATCTTTGAACTCCATGCTATCAAATTTGATTCCATTATCACTTATGATGGTCCTAGGGAGCCCAAATCGACATATGATGCTTTTGATAGAAAAGTTGATCATCCGGTTAGCCGTGATGTGGTTAATGGTTCCACTTTAGCCCACTTCATGAAGTAATCCATTTCCATGATTTCATACATCACTCCGCTATTGGATATCGGAAGGCTTCCAATGATGTCCACTCCCCATAGTGCAAATGGCCAAGGACTCACCATCTGGGTGAGTTGGTTAGGCTGAGCTCTAGGAATCTTAGCGTACCTCAGGCATTTTTCGCAGCATCGTGAGTAATCAACCATATCTCGATTTACAATAGGCCAAAAATAGCCATACTGTAGTATCTTCTTCACTAAAGTTTTCACTTCGGTGTGGTCGGCACAATCGTCTTCATGCACTTCGCATAATACATGCTTGATATCATCATTGGCGATGCACCGGAGCAAAGGAACTGAAAATCATTTTCTATAAAGCGTACCATGCTACATAATATATCTTGAAGCTTTGCGGACATTGGAGCACTTTTCTGTCTTCCCCTCTGGAAGTATTCCATATTGCAGGAAATTCTTTATAGAGGTCATCCATGATTCCCTTTCAGGCTCAACTTCCAATATTTGATCAGCTTCCATCTGATTAATGATCGGCGTATCCAGAACTTCAATCATAACCATTTTTGTATCCCCTAGACTATCAGAGTTGGCCATCTTAGCTAACCTGTCGGCCTTTTGATTCTCCTCCCATGGAATGTGAGAAATGCTATGGTACTCGAGGCCATCCAACAATTCTTCCACCCATTCCAGGTAAGCGGCGAGCCGTGGTCCCTTTGTCTAATAATCTTTCCACACCTGAAATACAACAATTTGAGAGTAACATAAAATATCCAACGCAACAACTCCTAATTCCATCGCTAGTTTCAGCTTACAATCAGGGCTTCATACTCGAAATCATTGTTAGTAGCAGGAAAATTTAACCTTAAGGCATAACAGATTGATCGTCCCTCAGTAGTTACCAAGACAACACGGGTGTTGGAACGTCGACCATTATGAGTACCGTCTATATATAGCTTCCAAATGCCCGATTCTACTTTAATCTCAAGAGGGCTTGCATCATCATCCAAGACATCTTCCTCAGGAGTTGTAAACTTGGCTATGAAATCAGCCAATGCTTGCCCTAATATCAACTTTCTCAGAAGGAAAGTGAAGTTGAACTGGCTTAGTTCAATATTACACTTAAGTAACCTCCTAGACACCTCAAGTCGTTGAAGAACCTGTCGTAGCGGCTAGTCGGTGTACATCATGATCGGATGAGCCTGGAAATAGTGGCGGAGTTTTCTAGAAGTGAAACCAAGCTGTAAGCGAGCTTTTCAGTCTTTGGATAGTTGTGTTCCGCCCACGTTAACTTCTTAATCGTATAATAAACCGGTCTCTGGATCCTCTCCTCCTCACGAATGGATGTTGAACTGACAACATGCAATGATACCGCCAGGTATACAAATAAATCCTCATGATCTACTAGCTTAGATAGTATGGGGGTCTCTCCAAGTGACTTAGCATATTTTGAAAAGCATCGACACAATCCGTGATCCATTCAAAGTTGTGTTTCTCTCGCTTTATTAAGTCAAAGAAGAGAATGCACTTATCAGTACTCTAGAGATGAATCTTCTCAAAGCTATTACTTTACCTTCCAAACTTTATACATACGGGATCTTTCTGGGTTCTTGGATGTTCTTGATTGATGCGATCTGGTCTGGGTTGATTTCAATCCCACACGAGCTGACGATGAATCCCAAAAACTTCCCTGATGTAATGCCGAAAGAGCATTTCAAAGGGTTGAGTTTCATTCTGTAATAATGGAGGATATTGAACATCTCTGCTAAGTCTTTAACATGGTTGGCTGATTGCTTCAATTTCCCAAGCATCTCATCCACATAGACCTCCATCGGCTCCACAATCATGTTATGGAACATGCAATTAACCAAACATTAGTATGTTTCCCCAACGTTCTTCGACCCAAAAGGCATCACTACATAGCAATACTATCCAAGGTCCGTAATGAAGCTAGTTTTCTCCTGGTTGGGAACATGCATCAAAACTTGGTTGTATCCATAGTACAGATCCATAAATGGTAGAAGCTCGTATTCGGCTGTCGAATCTACTAGTTGATCAATTCCCATAAGAGGAAATTATCCTTTGGGCATGCCCTGTAAAAATCTGAGAAGTCGATGCATGTGACCATTTCCCATTAGCTTTCTTCATAAGGACTGAATTTGATATCAACTCAGGGTACGTTGCATCTCGAACGAATCTGTTACCCTTCATCTTTTTAACCTCCTCCTTCAGAGCTTTTGACCTCTCAGGGACAAGCATGTGCCTTTTTTGTTTGATTGGGACGTACTCTGGATCGATGCTCAACTAATGGCTTAAAATCGATGGATATATCCCATATATACTAGTGTGGGACCAAGAAAACACATCAAGTTTGCCTTAAGAAAATCAATCAATTCCCTTATTGGAGGAATCCAAATGGGATCCAATCCTCAAGACCCTAGTTAGGCCACCGTTATAGATCGTAACTTCTTTAGGTGTTGCACTCCTATATCCCAACTCCTCATCTTCTCTGGGATCAATATTCTCGAACTGATGGCTGGGCGATTCTGGTTGGGATATGTCCATTACTTGCTATGTTGTCGCCTCCTTGGCAGGATGGGAAGCGTCTTGTAGTTCTTTTCCTTATTTACTGTAGATTTCTTTCCACTCCGCCAGATAACATGCTCCCCCAATTACCTGATCTCCCCTGACCATTCCTACTCCAGCCTCAATTGGGAATTTCAGGAGCAAAGTCCAAGGAGCTATACACGCTCTGAGTTCTGCTATGGTCGACCAGCCTAGAAAGGCATTATAAGAAGAATTAATATCCATCACAAGGAATGGAAGGATTCGTACTCTCTGACGATCACCCACACCTAAATCAACTAGTAATTCAACTATATCAATCAGTTCAGTGGTTGAACGATTGAAACCACGTATCCATCCCATATACGACTTTAAGTCTCTAGCGTCCAACTTCGTTTGATCAAAACCTTTATTGAATAGAATATTAACGGAACTCCCGCAGTCAACCAGGACCTTCCGCACAGTTGTAGGGCCGATAATGGCCGATATAACCAATGGGTCTGTGCTTGGGGTCTCCACCCGTGAACTTTCTCTATTGCAGAAAATGATATCATCCATCATCATTTTCTATTGTTTTTGATTGAAACATGGTCTTCATGGTGCTACATTCCCCGACTTCCATATGCTTCATAGCATCTACATATCGTTCCATCGTTTTTGCGCTAAACCCTGTCAGATGTGATCCTCCGATGACTGTGCTAATGACAATTCCTTTCGCTTTCTATTGGGTTGTGGCCCTAGGAGCCACTTGACCATGATTTGGGGTTGATGCCCCCTGCGCATGTCCCTTAGAGTTACCTTGTACTCGTAAAGTTTCCCTTCTCATAGTAACTTCTCAACTACATCTCTCAAATGCCGGCATTTGTTTGTTGAATGGCCATAAGTCTCACGAAATATACAAAACTTTCCCATCTCATACTCCTTCTCCATCGAGTTTCATGGAGGCGGTTTCTTATACTACATTACATTGCACGTATCAAGGTATATATTCTCCAATGTGTCATTCAGTGTTGTATAACTCTCAAAAGATTGGAATGGGGGTCTCTTCTTAGCATCCCCTTTCTGATTTTGATTCCCATTATTATCGTTCCTTTCTTAGCAGCCAATCTTCTTGTTCTGATTCCCGACATTAACCTCTGCCTTTCCGGAGCTGTCATCGGATTGTCTTACAGTTATATTACTTTGAATTTCCTCCTTCACAACTTCACTAGATCTCCAATTCCGATTTAGATATGCATCCTCTTGTCTCAAGCGCACATTCATTTTCTGATAAAACAACTATATCATCATAGGAGGCTTTCCCACTAAGTATCTTCCGAACTCTAAGTGCTTATCCGTACCGTCGACCATTGCCATTAAAAGGGTATCTAAGTTAGGGTTGATCACTTCGGTGATAGATATGTTAAAGTGGTCGAGATATCGCCCCAAAGTTTCTCCAGGGGCTTTCTTTACCGTGGAAAGATCCATTACATTCTTAGACTTCGATGCATGTAATCAAAACTGAATTAAGAATTTCTCGCTCAGGTTTTTAACTTAGGGACTGATTGGGTAAAGTCCAGTGATCCACATCGTAGCCATTCCTTCAAGATATATCAGGAAGGATTTACACATAATGGCATCAGAAGCTGCTGCTGTATTCATATACCACGAATAACGTATTAAATGCTGTCGTAGATCCGTCCTACCCGAATAATGACCTATAGTGGACAAATTAAATCGTCTTGGGAATCGTGCATCCAAGATGTCATCGGTAAAAGGAGTATGGCTATGATCTAATCCCCAATCCTCATTAGTATAACCTATGCTATCATTCATTATCTGCCTTATCATTTATTATACCTCTTCATTGGTTAACATATGTTCTGGTTTGGCACTTTCTTCTCTTTGGGTTTCCCATGCTCCTGCTTCAGGAAACGTCACCTGAGTCGCCGCCTGGGTGGTGCTTCCCTGCCCTATGTGGTTCCAGTCAATCACAGGACGAGTGGGTGGAAGTACGGGTGTGCGAGTAGTCCATGAAGTTTCACATTCTTTGGGTGGAGCTTGAGATCGGGTTGTCATAGGAATGGGTTCATCCAAACTAGGATCATTGGGGACGAGTCGAATCGCTACATCTTTCTGGGAAGGTAGAGTACCGAACCGGAGATGGAAAAGGTTTTCTGGCCCTTCATAAGGCCCCATTTGACGTGATGGTCGATCACCGTCTTCAGATGAGGAAGAGCCTTCTTCCATTTGATGATGTAGTGGAGATGGTGTCCTTTTCCTTCAAAGCTCTTCCCATTTCCTGGCCATTGTATCCACATCATTCTTAACATTGCATTATCTCGCCTTTGAGCATCAAGGCATTAATAGTCTCTTCTAACTTGCTGTGCAAACATGCAAAATCATCTCGTGTAACGAATTCCAAAGAAGGAGATTGATTGGCAGTTGGAGCAAAAAGTTTAATGATGGGTTTGGATCGGATCGATCTTGATCTGGGGAGGATCAAATCGGGGTCGTTCGATCCAGGGCCCTACGATGGTGCCATCTATGAATCAGGCTATTGTGCATCACTGGCTAACGCTCCACGGGAATCTTGTTGAGCCCTATCTCTTTTAGAAACCATGGTGATTGAAATTATTAAGGACAATGAAAACATGGACTATTCCCTCGGACTTGGCGGTCCATACAGTAGATAAACAATCCAAAAAGGCTGGCAAATCAAATTTCTTAATGAAAGCACCAAAATGTTTGACCAAAAAATGGCACAATTACCCAATGACTAGTATTTGCAGAGAGAATTGAAGAAATATCGAATGAAAACAAGAGAAAAACAAAAATACACACAATTTATAGTGGTTCAATGTTAACGAGCCTATGTCTACTTTATAATTCCTTGATTCAATAAGAAATTACAATTACAATGATTACAATATCTAAACACTCTCAATGCAATATGATTGGTCTCGAAATTCTATGATTGAATTCAAAAAATGGCATGAATTGGTGATAATTCTTGCTGATTCGAGTGTGCGTGAGGTGACTGTGTGCCAAAAAGTCCTTGAACTCGCCTTGAAGTTGTGTATTTCTACGGTCGGATCTAGCGAGAACTATTGCTACAAGTGGTCCTAGATCCAGATTAATAGGAAATTAGTGGGATCAGTTGCTAGGCGGTTATGAGATCGGATCGTGGCTTTTAGGATTGAGGATGGCCATGTGGAAGTAGCTCCGGGGCTACATGAGAGAGTGGGAATGTGGGTTCGTGGCAAGTCCTCTGTAACTCCACCAGTTCGGATCGAATGGAGGCCGGATTGAAAATTCGATCCAGATATGTATTCAATCTCAGCTCGTATTTTCGAAAGCATGGGTTACATTCAATCCGGGGTGTTCCTTCATTTGTCCCTTCAATCTGATCCACACATTTCGAGCTAAGCTCTCTCTTTCTTGTCCCCATTAGAGTCCTTTCCCAATTGAGGCATGCCAACTATTTTTTCTTTGATCCGAGAATGATTCGAGCTAGCAACGAGTCTTTGCTTTAGACATAATTTCGAGATTTATGATATATTATTTGAGAGTACTTGAGTCATTGATGGCCTTGCCACAAGGCAGGGCAATAGGGACATTACATTCTTCGACTTGGCGGTATAAAGGCGAAATTGATTCAAAAACTTCCTACCCAAATCTTCAAAGTTGGGTACCAGACTTGGAGGCAGCCGAGTTAACCACATAAGCGCAACCATAGAGGTAGATAGGGAAAGTCTTACATTTAAGTGTGTTTAGGGCTGCCACCACATTCATGAACTAGGTGTATCTCCCCAGATGCTGGCTTGGGTCTATCCTACTAGAATAATGATTCGTCTATGGAAAATTAAAACTTCGAAAATCATCTTCCAGAATATTTTCAGTGAAGGAGTATGACTACGCTCTGATCCCTAATCTTTATTGGTATAAATCTTACTGTCATTCATGATTGTTGCACCATCATTCCTACTTCTACATTCGTCGGCACGTGCTCAGGCTCTAAACTCTTAGCCTGACGTGTACTCCTCGCCCCCGCACTAGGCAATGTCACTTGGGACGCCGTTTGGGCAGTACCACGCTAGACCCTGTTGTCCCGATCGATCATAGGACGTGAGGGAGGAAGCATGGGTGGGTGAGTAGTTCTAGATGTGTCACGATTACTGGGAAGAGGAGTGTTTTGGTTCGGTATGGAGGTGGGCTTGACATGGCTCAGTTAGGTGATTCTCGGATCGACTATATCGATTCGAGCTGGCTCTTCCAATTGAGCTGGAATCCTACCAAACTGAAGCTCTTGTAAGTCTTCTAGCCTCTTGTATGGGAGTCGTTGTCATGGATGTTTTTCACTCCTTCTAGATGAAGGTGAAAATTCAGTTGCTTGATGATTTGACGGGAAAGAAGTTCTTTGCTTCCTGAACTCGTCCTACTGCCTCGCCATCCAATCCACATCTTGTTGCATCACGGCATTTTTGTACCTTTGAGCGTAAAGTGCTGAAATTGCCTCGTTTATCTTTTTTAAGCAGCAACATGAATTCATCAAGACTTGCAAAAGCATCGGTAGGAGCGAGATCGAACGAAGTTGTAGCGGCAGCCACTGGTTCCCTAATCAGTTTGATGCCCAACGGTGACCTGAAGTCGGTGTTGGCGCAAGCGCTGGTGCAAGTCTGGCGACATCTTGTTGAGCATTGCTGGTCGAAGGCCTGGAGAAAGCCCGTATTTCTTCAGCTCTTGTTGACACCATTTGTAACACCCCGTATTTTCTGTTAACGTTATAATAACGAATCAAAGAATAATTAATTTCAAATGTGAGAATTAAGGGATACGGGCTACGCCATTGCATTCATCTTAGAATTCTGCTTGAGATAGAGTCCGAGTTTGCGTAAAACGGACACTGTATGAAGGAGATATGGACGAACGAAGTTAAACAGAAAACCAAAAAGGAAAAAAAATAGAAATGCACTGGCGCACTTGGGAAGTGCGCTAGTACAAAAGTTGCACTAGCGCACCTGCCAAGTGCGTCCAGGCCGAGCTGAGAGCCTGCACAGCTTTTTGATGTGTTCTGATCCATACTGTGAGTCATTGCTCAGCCCTTTCTAACTTTTTGCTAAGTCATTAGGGCTGAGGTATCACGCTATCCTTACTGAATGGTTGTGGTTAACTCTAGGATCATCCGATGGCTCTAATTAAATTGAAGTTCTATATAAACAACCCAATGCTCAACCTAAAATCACACAAAAATAATCCTGGAACTATCATACCGTCAACAGAGTATTTGGAGTAGCCGTCACCGCTTTCAATTCAAAGACAAGATAAAAACCTGAATCAAAATCAAATTAAAGTAATCTAATTCAACAATCTACATCAAAGGCGAGCATACCAATTTCAGAATTCAGATTCCAGAAATCAAGAATTACTTTTTGTTTGTAAGTTGGTTATTACGTAGATTTAAACGTTCTTTTAAATGAATCATGACATGTTGTAATTCGAATATAGAATGATGCTTATGTATAAGATAAATAAAGTTTGATTCTCATTTATCTTAAACTACCATTGCGATTGATCATGCCTATATGTTTGTTATGATGAACATACCCTATTGTATGTTATTGGAATCTATTATGATTGGGTAATGGATTTATTATGCCAACAGAATGGTGAAACATGTCATATTATAATTTGGTGGTTACTTGCAAGTTTATGATCTAAATCACATGGTTACATGTTAGATCAACATTCATGTATATTTAGAACTATGTTAAGTTGAATCTATTTATGTTGTAAAATTGGATCTGTAGCTCCCTTATGTTTTAACACGTAAGTTATCATGCTAAGTTGTGATTCGAATATGTTTATAGTAGCTCTCTTATGTTTAGCACACATAAGTTATCATGCTAAGTTGTGATTCGAATATGTTTATAGTAGCCCTCTTAAGTTTTACACACATAAGTTATCATGCTAAGTTGTGATTTAAATATGTTTATAGAAGCTTTCTTATGTTTTGACATACATAAGTTAATATGCTAAGTTGTGATTTAAATATGTTTATAGTAGCTTTCTTATGTTTTGACATACATAAGTTAATATGCTAAGTCATGGTTTAAAATTGTGTTTATATGTTAAACCTCCATGCTAGACCTATATCAAGTTTACATGACAATTAGATCCAACTTAGTTACAAGTTCACCCGTTTAATTAAGTTAATGATACTTCTATGCCAAGTTACACGTGATAAGTTAAATGCATGCTATTTTATGTTTATTTCATGTCCCTTGTTTATTACCCATTTTTGTTTATGGGTTTGGGCTAATTTACTAGGCCAACATTTTATGTGATTCTTGTGTACGTTCCACGGGGATAACGATGGGAAAATATGAAAATTTCATGGCATAGATTTGTTCATAAAATGGTATATTTGATATTACATTTTTTGTGAGCATAATCAAAGGATAATTATGGCATGATTAAATTAAGATTAATTTACATATAGAATTAGACATATATAGAAAATATATGGATTTAAAAAAGACGAATATGCCTAACCCGAGGTTAGACTGAGTTGTGGTGTAAAACTGCCCGGAACCGACCGGCATATCCAGTGACCACAAGAAGACCTGTCTAATGTGGGTGGTTAGTGCATCAAGCCCAAAAGAACACGAGGTTAGACTGAGTTGTGGTGTAAAACTGCCTGGAACCGACCGACATATCCAGTGACCACAACAAGACCTGTCTATTGTGAGTGGTTGGTGCTTTAATGAATAAATTAAAGCTAAGTCAGGACTGGTAGGGTTAAGTCAATTAGGGAAACACTTAACCGATTCAACATGTTAACTAAACGGATGGGTGGGGTTAGGTAACCTTGGATACTTAACCAAATAAACATGTTGATTAGAAAACCCTAGTAACGGGGACCGTTTCAGTAGTAACCCACATAGATGTATCATGGTACCCCGAACTAGGCAGGGTGGGGCATAATTATTGTGCTGATTATAAGTGGTCAAAAACGTCGGCGGTTGGTGCGTCATCGTAGGTTTCGACGGAGTATGGGCGTGCACGTACTCCGAAGTGGAAAAAGCAGGCACTGGGCATCAGTAGTATACACTATGGATCTTTAATCATGTCTGGATGCCACCAGAGGGACGGATACACCCCATGGTGGGACCTGCACAGGTATCTACAGTCATGCCGGGCCGAAGGACACAGGATATGAATACATGCGAGTTGGAGCCGATCATTAAGGGTATCATTTATTATGAACACGTGGGGCTGGTTGAACCAATGGTTAAGTAGGTGCAGAGACTATAGTAATGGGTGCGATCACATGTTCCTCTTATCTTATATTAGGGTATTGTCCTATGTTCTGTTATTACTATCATGATCCCTTGTTTAAATACTAGTAATCACTGGACTTACCAGACTTATTGTCTAACCCGTTTTCTTTCATCCTCTTTTCTTTCGTTTCTCCAGCCCCCCCCCCCAGGTCCACAGGGAGGGAACACTCCAGCTTAGTCTGATTCTTTGCAAGCTTCAAGAAAGTAGATGTATGATTGGGACTCTCTCACCTTGGCTATGGATTTTGAATACTACACTTGGGGATTTATGCAGTTTTAATTATGGTTTATGCTTCTTTATTAAATAATCAAGACAGAAATTATGGTGTAATGTTTTGGAAGTTATTTTGAGACAATTTGATGTAATGCTTTTGTATTTGAACCACGTATGCAATAAATGTTCGATTTTCCTTGCTTATATTTATCTGTCTTGTAAATTTTTCTGTGTCTTGTACGTATAACCCTCCACCAAATTTAAGGCATTCCCTTTGTGAGTGACCTTAACGGAGGTGGGATGTTTCACTTGGTATCAGAGCAAAGGTTTACCAGATCAGATAAGAGTTTTTGAAAACTATTTTCAAAAAGAAATAGAAAGAAGCATTTTACAAGAAAAAGCGTTGTTTTAAATTTAAAAAGGCATAATCCCCAAATCCATATGCACTATCTTTATATCCTTCATTTTGAATCTTTTCTTTTTCGTTTCAGCATGTCTGGGAATCTTAACCTTCCAGAGGGTGTACCGATACCTGGCTGGTTCAGGAGGTACTTAGAGGTTAGGGCCAACGATGCAGATCCAACAGATATTCCTCCTCCTCCAGCTGCAGCGGTTCCTCCTCCTCCTCGTGTAAATGCTTTCTCAAAGATTTGTAGAGACTTTAGGGCCATGGGTGCAGAGGATTTCAAGGGAACTAAATCATTCGTAGAAGCAAGGAACTGGCTCAGAGAAACTGAGGATCTGTTCATTATCTTCGAGGTGGACGATAGGCAGAAGATACAGTTGGTTGTATGGTTGCTCAAAAACGAAGCTTCCTATTGGTAGGAAGTCACTAACGCTGAAAGACCAGTTGAAACATGGATGGATTTCAGAATGAGGTTTGAGATGAAATTCCTCTCACAAGCTAAACGAAGTTTACAGCTGGAAAAGTTCTTATCTCTTAAGCAAGGAAGTATGACGGTCAAGGAGTACGTCAACCAATTCAATCAGCTGGCCCGATTTGGACTGGATTTAGTGAATAATCCTCATAAGAAGACTCTCCGTTTTGTCAAGGGATTGAATGAGCCAATTCACAGTCTGGCTATGACCCATGTACCTATGGGGGCTACTTACGAGAGGTTACTGGACATGCCACTCTTACATGAGGAAGACAAGGGCAAGAAAGAGGCAAAAGCGGAAATGCCTCAAGATAAGAAGGGGGGTAACTGAACAAGAAGTCTGATTCAAAGAAAGGCAGGAAGAACAACAAACCCCATGACAAGAGAAAGTGTAATTTCTGTGGCATTCCTGGACATCTGGTCAAAGACTGCAACAAGAAGAAAAGGAAGATGGGTGGCTATTTCTCCTGTGATGAGATAGGACACATGGCTAAGGACTGCCCATGGAAGCAAGGACAGAGAGCTGGACCTTCCTATGGAGGACAAGTTCACGCTCTCATGGCACCTCCGCAAGAACGAGATATAAATATTTCTATCGAAAGTTTAGTCTACCTTTTTGATCATCCTGTTCGTACGCTATTTGTTTCTGGCGCATCGCACTCTTTTATATCTACTGCGTTAGTGGAATCTCTGCACCTAGACACCGGTATAGTAGAGGATCCCTTGGTTGTTTCAATCCAATTGGGGGCTCAGCTTATTTGTCAATGGTTTGTTTGGATTTGAAAATATATATACTAAGCGTTAAGTTTAGATGTAATGCCTTTGTTTTGCATTTCATGGGCTATAGGTTGATTTTAGGCATGGACTGGCTATCCAGTAATGGTGTCATCCTCGATTGTGAAAAGTGATTGGTTAGACTCGTGACTCGCCTCGGTAACACTCTTGAAATTTCTTGTAATCCGATGAACTCTGTTATGCTTAGTTATCTAGAATCTCTTGATGCGTCTGTTGAGAACTTGCAGTCTGTAAGGTTAGTCCGTGAATACTCGGATGTGTTTGAAGAGGTAAAGGGCTTACCTCTGAAACGGGAGATAGACTTCCGCATATACTTCGTTGACAACGCAAAACCCGTTTATTTTCCCGTTAGACACATGGCTCCAAGGGAAAGGAAAGAACTCAGCAAGCAAGTTAAAGAATTGCTTGAGAAAGGGTTTATAAGGCGGAGTATTTCTGAATGGGGTGCTCCAGTAGTGTTCGCAACTAAAGAGGACGGTTCGCTTCGCCTGTGCGTTGATTATAGGGAGCTAAACAAGATGACCAAGAAGAATAGGCACCTACTCCCGAGAATAGATGATTTGTTCGATCAGCTTGTAGGTGCATCGGTTTTCTCCCAATTAGATTTAGCTACCGGTTTCATCAGCTAAGAGTGGCTGAAGACAGCATTGATAGGACCGCGTTCAGAAATCTATATGGTTTCTTCGAGTGGCTTGTCATGCCTTTCGGCTTGAAAAATGCACCCTCTTACTTCGTTGATTTAATGAGAAGGGTGTTCCGAGAGTTCCTCAATAAGTTTGTGGTGGTCTTTGTAGACGATATTTTGATCTTCTAAAAGAATGAGGAAGAGCATGCTCAGCATCTAAAGGAAGTCATGGATACCCTCCATGCACATCAGTTGAAAGCTAAATTCTCCAAATACCATTTCTGGAGAGAAGAAGTTTGGTTCCTTGGACACGTGGTGTCCAAAGAGGGGATAGCTATGGACCCCGCGAAATGGTTGCTGTGCAAGATTGGAAGGTTCCTCGAAACGCAACCGAAGTCCGAAGCTTTCTCGGTCTAGCAGGCTTTTATCGAAAGTTCATCAAAGATTTTGCAAAAATCTCAGCTCCACTTACAAGGTTGACAAAGAAGAATCTAGCTTTCAATTGGGATTTGGATTGCGATATTGCTTTCCAACGTTTGAAAAGGGCTCTAACAACATCCCCAGTTCTGACATTGCCTGATGAAAGTAAGATGTTTACAGTATACATAGATGCATGCAGAACGGGACTAGGCGTTGTTCTGATGCAAGAAGGGAAGGTAGTGGCTTATGGAGTAAGGCAGTTGAAAGTACATGAGAAAAACTACCCAACCCACGATCTAGAGTTGGCAGCCATCATTTTTGCGCTTAAGTCTCGGCGCCATTATCTCCTGGGTGAGAAATTTGAATTGTATACTGACCATAAATCATTGAAATACCTTTTCTCGTAGAAAGATCTCAACTTGAGGCAACAAAGATGGATGGAGTTTCTTGCCTCGTGCGATTTTGATATTTCCTACACTTCTGGCAAGGGCAATGCAGTAGCAGACGCCTTGAGTAGAAAAAAACTGACCTTAAGCCCTCTCTTTGTAGAAAGGAAAAGCTTGGAGTACATAGCCAACTTTAACTTCAGACCCTCCTTTGACTTTGTACCTGGCTTGCTAGCAACGTTAGAAGTGCGGCCAACTCTATTAGGCTCAATCGGAGCCACGCAAAGAGAAGACCCTCATCTAGCCGATGTGATGGACAAGTTAATTAGGGGTGAGACTTCTAGTCACCTCAATAGATACTCCATTGATGCCAAGGGCTGGCTGAGACGAGATGGAAGACTATGTGTCCCACAAGCAAGGGGGTTGGTAAAGACGGTTCTAGAAGAGGCACACCATTCAAGCTGACCATACACCTAGGTGGAGACAAAATGTATAAAGACATCAAAAGAGTTTTCTTTTGGAATGGCATGAAGCAAGACATAGCTGAATTTGTTTCTAAGTGTTTAGTATGCCAACAAGTCAAAGCGGAGAAGAGGAAGCCTGGTGATCTGCTCCATCCTCTAAAGGTTCCACAATGGAAATGGGATAGCATCTCGATGGACTTTATAGATGGGTTGCCTAGGTTAAGAAAGGGCAATACCAGCATTTGGGTAATAGTGGACAGGCTTACTAAAAGCGCTCACTTTATACCTGTCAAAAGTAGAAGGACTGCCTCATCTCTAGCATCCATATATCTTAAAGATATAGTTCGACTCCATGGCATACCCTCCAGCATAGTGAGTGATCGAGACCCTATCTTCACGAGCGAGTTTTGGAACAGTTTACAAGAGGCTATAGGCACACAGTTATGCTTAAGCACGGCCTATCACCCTCAAACTGATGGCCAAACGGAAAGAGTCAACAGAGTATTAGAAGACCTCTTGAGATTATGCATTATTGACTTCGCAGGTACATGGGAGGATCGTCTACCTTTAGTGGAATTCGCTTACAACAATAGCTACCAAGACACCATAGGCATGGCGCCTTTCGAGGCATTATATGGAAGACCGTGCAGGTCACCAACTTGCTGGTGGGAGTCCACAGACAAGCTCATACTTGGACCAGACATGATGAGGGAAACTTCATAGAAAGTAGATTTGATACGAAGAAGAATGAAGACTGCCCAAGATAGACAGAAGTCCTACGCGGACAAAAGAAGAACTGACCTTGAGTTCGAAGTTGGAGACAAAGTGTTCCTTAAAGTATCTCCTTTGAGGAACGTCGTTCGCTTTGGATCTGCAGGAAAGTTAGCACCAAGGTTTGTAGGGTCGTTCCCTATCATCGAGAAGATTGGGAAGATGGCTTATAAGGTACAGCTGCCCGAAAGATTGGTCGGGGTTCATAATGTCTTTCATGTCTCTCACCTGTGGAAGTGCTTACACGAGTCTGCGGAAGTGGTAGAACTAAGCATGCTAGAGGAAGTAGAAGTTGAACGACAAGCAACTGTGAGGAGAGTTCCAACCCGTATCCTGGGAACATAAGTCAAAAAGCTATACAACCGTGAAGTTAAGCTCGTCAAAGTTCAATGTAGCGACGCCGAGGAAGATGCGACTTGGGAAACTGAGGACAGAATACGCACAGCCTACCCTTTTCTTTTTTAGGGTACATCCTTAATCTCTTTATCCTTAAGTTTATGCTCGTATCTACCTTTTTAGGTATATCTCCTCGATCCTATCCTTTATCCTTAGGTAGAAACCCATTTGGATGTAAACATGTAATTGAAACATGTTATGGTTGATGGTTGCAAGTGGTTGCTCGTGGATGCATATACACACACATTAGGTATTAGATCGGCTCAGTCACTTTCATATTGAATATGCATATATGTATTTGTATATGGATTGAAACTTGATGTGTTATCATATGGACATTGCATTAGTGTGAATGATTGTGCACTCATATAGGAAATTTTTATCAGAAAAAAAAATTGCATTCATAATGGACTCATGGCACTGACATAATTTGCATTAAGGAGGTCAACTGAATCAGTAGACCGCCTGATTTTGCATTAGAAAAGGACATGTACACACACTATGCATATGATCATGAAGCATTAGAAATCTTTTAAGGACAATGGACGCCTGTGTTTGATGGTTGAGTAGATGGGTGATTGGATGGTAGGATATAAGTTCTTCTCGACTTGAAGATTTCGAGGACAAAATCCTAAAAGGAGGGGAGAATGTAACACCCCATATTTTTTGTTAACGATATAATAACGAATCAAAGAATAATTAATTTCAAATGTGAGAATTAAGGGATACGAGTTACGACATTGCGTTCGTCTTGGAATTTTGCTTAAGATAGAGTCTGTGTTTGCGTAAAACGGACACCGTATGAAGGAGATATGGACGAATGAAGTTAAACAGAAAACCAGAAAAAAAATAGAAATGCACCGGCGCACTTGGGAAGTGCGCCAGTACTAAAGTTGCATTGGCGCACCTGCCAAGTGCGCCCAGGCCGAGGTGAGAGCCTGCACAGCTTTCTGGTGTGTTTTGATCCATACTGTGAGTCATTGCTCAGCCCTTTCTGACTCCTTGTTGAGTCATTAGGGCTGAGGTGTCACCCTATCCTGACTGAATGGTTGTGGTTAACTCTAGGATCATCCGACAGCTCTAATTAAATTGAAATTCTATATAAACAACCCAATGCTCAACCTAAAATCACACAAAAATAATCCTGGAACTATCATGTCGTCAATAGAGAACTTGGAGTAGCCGTCACCGCTTTCAATTCAAAGACAAGATAAAAACCTAAATCAAAATCGAATTAAAGTAATCTAATTCAACGATCTACATTAAAGGCGAGCATACCAATTTCAGAATTCAGATTACAGAAATCAAGAATTCCTTTTTGTTTGTAAGTTGGTTATTACGTAGATTTAAACGTTCTTTTAAATGAATCATGACATGTTGTAATTCGAATATATAATGATGCCTATGTATAAGATAAATAAAGTTTGATTCTCATTTATCTTAAACTACCATTGCGATTGATCATGCCTATATTTTTGTGATGATGAACATACCCTATTGTATGTTATTGGAATCTATTATGATTGGGTAGTGGATTTATTATGCCAACTGAATGGTGAAACATGTCATGTTATAATTTGGTGGTTACTTGCAAGTTTATGATCAAAATTACATGCTTAAATGTTAGATCAACATTCATGTATATTTAGAACTATGTTAAGTTGAATCTATTTATGTAGTAAAATTGGATTTGTAGCTCTCTTATGTTTTAACACATAAGTTATCATGCTAAGTTGTGATTCGAATATATTTATAGTAGCTCTCTTATGTTTAACACACATAAGTTATCATGCTAAGTTGTGATTCGAGTATGTTTATAGTAGTCCTCTTATGTTTAACACACATAAGTTATCATGCTAAGTTGTGATTTAAATATGTTTATAGTAGCTTTCTTACGTTTTGACATACATAAGTTAATATGCTAAGTTGTGATTTAAATATGTTTATAGTAGCTTTCTTATGTTTTGACATACATAAGTTAATATGCTAAGTCGTGGTTTAAAATTGTGTTTATATGTTAAACCTCCATGCTAGACCTATATCAAGTTTACATGACAATTAGATCCAACTTAGTCAAAAGTTCACCTTTACCCGTTGGATTAAGTTAATGATACTTCTATGCCAAGTTACACGTGATAAGTTAAACGTATGCTATTTTATGTTTATTTCATGTCCCTTGTTTATTACCCCTTTTTGTTTATGGGTTTGGGCTAATTTACTAGCCCAACATTTTATGTGATTCATGTGTACGTTCCACGGGGATAACGATGGGAAAATATGAAAATTTCATGGCATAGATTTGTTCATAAAATGGTTTATTTGATATACCATTTATTGTGAGCATAATCAAAGGATAATTATGGAATGATTAAATTAAGATTAATTTACATATAGAATTAGACATATATAGAAAATATATGGATTTAGAAAAGACGAATATGCCTAACCCGAGTTTAGACTGAGTTGTGGTGTAAAACTGCCCGGAACCGACCGGCATATCCAGTGACCACAACAAGACTTGTCTAATGTGGATGGTTAGTGCATCAAGCCCCAAAGAACCCGAGGTTAGACTGAGTTTTTGGTGTAAAACTGCCTGGAACCGACCGGCATATCCAGTGACCACAACAAGACCTGTCTATTATGAGTGGTTGGTGCTTTAATGAATAAAATAAAGCTAAGTCAGGATTGGTAGGGTTAAGTCAATTAGGGAAACACTTACCTGATTCAACATGTTAACTAAACGGATGGGTGGGGTTTGGTAAACTTGGACACTTAACCAAATAAACATGTTGATTAGAAAACCCTAGTAACGGGGACCCATTTCAGCAGTAACCAACATAGATGTATCATGGTACCCTGAACTAGGCAGGGTGGGGCACGATTACTGGGCTGATTATAAGCGGTCAAAAACTTCGGCGGTTGGTGCATCCGTGTAGGTTCCGACGTAGTATGGGCATGCACGTACTCCGGAATGGAAAAAGCAGGCACTGGGCATCAGTAGTATACATTGTGCATCTTGAATCGTGTCAGGTTGCCACCAGAGGGATTGATACACCTCATGGTGGGACCAGCACATCTATCTACAGTCAAGCGGGGCTGAAGGACACAGGATATGAATGCATGCGAGTAGGAGTCGATCATTAAGGGGATCGTTTGTTATGAACACGTAGGGTTGGTAGAACCAATGGTTAAGTAGGTGTAGAGACTATAGTAATGGGTGCGATCACATGTTCCTCTTATCTTATATTAGGGTATTGTCCTATGTTCTGTTATTACTATCATGATCCTTTTCCTTGTTTAAATACTAGTAATCACTGAACTTACCAGATTTATTGTCTGACCCATTTTCTTTCGTCATTTTTTCTTCCATCCCCTCCCCTCCCCCCCCCCCCCCGGTCCACATGGAGGGAATACCCCAGCTTAGTCAGACTCTTTGCAATCTTCAAGAAAGTAGATGTATGATTGAGACTCTCTCATCTTGGCTATGGCTTTTGAATACTACACTTGGGGATTTATGCAGTTTTATTTATGGTTTATGCTTCTTTATTAAATAACCAAGACAGAAATTATGGTGTAATGTTTTGGAAGTTATTTTGAGACAATTTGATGTAATGCTTTTGTATTTGGACCACGTATGCAATAAATGTTGGATTTTCGCTGCTTATATTTATCTGTCTTATAAATTTTTCTGTGTCTAGTACCTATAACCCTCCACCAAAGTTAAGGCATTCCCTTTGTGAGTGACCTTAATGGAGGTGGGTTGTTTCACCATTTTTGGATGAAAATGCTTAAAACATAGGAAATGTGGGAAAAGTATGATTTTCTCTCCAAACTTGGCAATTCAGAAAATAGATTAAAAAGTCTTTTAATGTCGAGAAATCTTCAATTCTCAGTGAAAGTACCAATGAACCACTATAAATTCATGTGTGCTTGCATTTTACTCATTTTCATTTTATTATTCTTCATTTATTTCTCTACATATTTTCTATTTAGGTGTTTGTGCCACTTTTTAGTGTCAACATATATATAATAAAATACAAGTATGTCATAATATCATTATCACAACCCATCGTATTTTTCATTATTCTTTAGGTTTTAATTAGAAAATCCTTTTTGAGGAAGGGTTATTTAATTTTGCTTAAATATATTTTCTGATACCAAGTTGCAAACCCTATTCTCTAAGGTCGGGAGCTAAACGCTAAAGATGTTATATTCATCTCTAGTTTTCACTTTTGGCCATAGAAAATCGAACGTTATTCAATCTCAGCATCAAATGATATAGGAGTATGAATATTTTCATAGAACATTCATTGATAATAATAATTCATTCATATAACCCTTCACATATAACCCGTTTAGGGATATTATAGTTTATTACAATCAAAAACCGACATCTACATATGAAGATGCCCCATCGGGTTATCAGAGTATATATAATATCATTCATAAAACATGCCGATACATCCGTTAATCATGCATTAGACTAAACAAAACGTAATACAGAGAAACACCTCAATAGTTATTGCTTTCTACTCGCCTCCACAAGCTTATACATAGACAATACCTGAAAGACCCTAACCTTCAGTTTACTCAATTGAGTACCCAAGAGTTTAAGGGGAAACACATAAACTATGGGTCTGTCAAAAAGACTAGTTTGAATAAAAACTTGTGTACTGAAAACATCGATATTTAATGAAACAATGCCCCATAATGGAATGGTTTTCCCTCTCATTAGTGTCATCTTATGAAACCATACTAACCTTGCACCCCTGCACTTTAATGGTAAATCCAGTATCACAACAACGCATACAACATATAACAACAACAGTCACAATATTTATCATGCAATACACAATTGATCCCCTGTCCCAATGTTACTCCCTTTTTGTGCTTTCAAAAACAATATATTTGTTAGGTAATGGAGCAAATGTCATTCTATTGTTGATTCCCTTCCAGCACTTCTTGATATCGTATTCCACATGTATGGAACCAACATTTTTGCGGTTTCCTTTTGTGCTTCGCATGATTCCTCTCCGCTAACACGAAACCGAAGGCTCTTTCCTAGTTCCTCCATATTGTGCTAATCGATGGATCCAGAAAACTTTATTGATCATATTTTCATTGGTGAATACCAATTCCCACCATGGGAATCTATCGATATTCTCTTATACACATGCAATGCCCAACAATGACAACAACCAACTTAACATTTCAAGATATTATATGCAAAGTCCAACGTGCATCACAACGGATACGACACACATGTCGCCTCCAATATACTTTGACTTCTAAAATGATTTCAAAGCCCATATTCAAGTTATTCTGAAATTGTTAGCCCTTTCGGTTCACTTCCTAACAATAATTAGTTCTTGTGCCCCACAATGACGGCAAGTAATATAGGCGGAACCTCCATTCATTCATTTAGAAAACATTTAGATAAAAGTTTTCTTGCCTTCATCACCCACACCAACAGTCAAGGAGGCGGAGCCTCAAAACATTTGATTTACAAAAAGATCCTTAACTGCCCCTTCAGTGCCTAAGGAAGTGGTTTATGGAAACGGTTTGCAAAGGCATGTCTACGTAGACAATAACTTCAAGGGTTCAAAGCTTTCGGAAGCATAGGCTTCAGTAGGAAGCCCCTTCTGGCTCCAATGAAAGACCTAGAGGCATAAAGCCCTTATTCCTTTCGGAATCACTATTTAAAATCATACTTTTATAAAATATTTCTTTTATATAAAACACTCTTTTAGTCTGTCCGAAAGAGTCAAGGCGAAATACTTATGTGGAGTGGCTATCTTTCAAAGCTAAAGTATATATATAAGTATAAGGGCCAAGTCCCGCATCCGAAAGGAAAGAAGAGGAATCATTGAATGCTTCATATACCATACTTGTGATATTTCAAGCATCTAACGCTATCAAAGGATGGTTCCGATCGTTATCGGGTGTGCTTCGGGATATGAGAATGACACTGATAGTAATAATAGGCAAAACTGATTTATTTCTTTATAAAGCATATCTTCCTGCCAACTCCACAATATTCTTTGAAATCCTATTGGTTTACAAAAAGTATCCAGAACATATTATACACAATTTTTCAGTATTTTGTGTTATATAACAATCAAAATACTTGGACATATCATCCTATACTCTAATAATAGAATTAACGTATAATCTTTCCTAAAGCATGCGTCCTTAGATATTCATGCCATCATAATGATTCAGCAAATCCGTAACCCATCTCCATAATCATTCAATAAACATCATACAAAAGTTTTATGTTATTTGGGGATCTCTAAGGGTTTCGCCCTATAACAAACCCATTTTTATATATGACAATACCATATAAAACCAATTATTATCACAAAACTAAACTCGAGCAACTCATAGAAACATGTAACATCAAGAACAACATGAATCAAATATAAATAATTCATCACACTTTTGGATTATGTCACAAAATAACCGTATCCGTATGGGTAATTATATTATTCACCTCAGTTGGATAACGATGATGAGATTTGTTGATGAAATATTCCAATCACTAAGTTTTCCTAGCTTTGTCTTCTTCTTCATTATCTTGTCCTAACTTGTAATGGTCGACCTTTCTTTAGTTCAATTTAAGTTTTCGTTTAGGTTTTAAAATGAGGACTGTGAAGGAAACATTGGAGAACGTGATATATATACACACACACATAAACCAAAAGTCAATTTAGCCTTCCTCATGAATCCTTTTTCTTTTGCACATTTTGTTTGGTTATAACGGACAACCTTCTAATTAATTTTAAACAAAAATCCCATTATCTCATCCATCATATTATTCCATTTTAATCACATAATTAAATTATTGAATAATGCCTTACTAAAATTGGGGATGTTACATATTAAACATCTAAATTTTAATGTGGTCCTTTATTGCTGACATGCTAGGTTAAGCTCAGTCCTAGCGTGAAAGTGTAATCCTTAATGCTATATGTACGCAAAACATCCTAGTATGAATTTAACATTTACATGAGTGGTTAGTGAAGTGTTGCATACGATTCTTATCGTCCAATCAAGAAACCAAAATGCAACCAAAGAAATAACTTTAGAGGAAATCATAGTTTATGAAAAGTTTTGGATGAGTTCCTTTTAGCCTTTCTTCCATCTCCCAAGTGCTATCCACAGAGTTATCTCCCTTGTGTACTCGAACGCGATTAATGAACTTATTGCAGAGCTTTTAGTCTCCTGGTCCACAATACGTGCAGTGCTATGAGGTACTCTAGACTTCGTCTTTAAGCTCTCTAAGTCTATAAACTGATCTATCTCAAGCCTATTGGAAGATTCATGAAAACACTCCCTGAGATGAGAAATGTAAAAAACATCTTATAACTTTGATAATTTATTAGGAAGTTTCACATGACAATACAACCTTCCAATCCTTTATAAGATTTTGAATGGTGTGATAAACCTAGGAGTTAACTTTTTTGATTTTCTGAACCTAGTGTTATCTTAAGGGGATACGTTTTCACAAAGACCAAATCATCAATGCTAAATTCAAATTCTTTTCTCCTCCTATCAGCATAAGATTTTTGTAGGTCTTAGGCTGCTCTACTACATCCTTTTTCATTCATATCCAAAAGATAGTTCTTTTCATGTCCTTGTACATCTTATCCCCTTTGGGATGTATGATCATTCTTAAATATGTTGGAGAATGGAGAATTGATGACAACAACCTTATTTCAATATTAATTGATTATAAAATATATACTAACATCTCTATCTAGAATATATATATAGACATATATGCAGGAGTTGTGTATAGGAATTAATACTGAAGACTGTACAGTTTTAGAGATTCAAGATGTCACGCACTGAATTCTCCCGTTCTCCGAAGACACGGTGAAACTCAGATTGTTTGAGAACACAACGCATCATAACAAAGAACAACATAATTTTTTTTTGCTATTACAACAATTTACATCAGAGTACAAGAATATCAGAGTATGAATAAATATTACATAGTAGAAAAATAATATTAGAGATCAAAATACATAGCAGTGGAAATAAAAATTTATAAATACAATGCGTAGCGGAAATATATCAACTAACACAACTGATAGAAATACGCAGATACAAAGCTTTCCGAATATAGCTCCAGCTGTAAACCAGGATCTTGATAAATAGAAATCTGCAAACTCAAAACTACAAGCTGCCTATGTGAAAATATTAGCACCCAGAGTTTAGGTAGAAAACAATAAACTCCGAGTCAGTCATGGAACTGGTGTGAGAACTAAAACAATTATTAAACTTTTACTTTAAAATAGGGTAAATCACAGGATCATGCCGTATGTCATGAAACGGGTTCACTCCCAATGAATACTATGAAATAAAACAATTTATAAGCAACGCAATGCTTTTTGGAAAATGAAGCTATTATAAGACTCAGGTCCCATCACACAATGCAACACAAACTAGAGGATAAAGTTTATCTTATTATAGCCAAACATGCTTGATATGCTTTAAAACAAATCATTTTGATACTACTATAAATGCATAGTGTATAAAACAACTTCGAATACAAATGTATCAATCGTAGACGGCATAGTACCCCATCCTACTATGTCACCTATAGGTTTGCAACTAAAACTGAAAAGTCACATATTGGATATTGGATTCCATCTATGAGTCGAGGCAACGGATCTTCCTAACCGGTTTCGAGACACTCTAGCACATGCCTCAGGACTCAGATGCTGGCGAGCCCTTGGATCTTCAGGGTCGGTCCTCTCTTACTTTTGAGGATTAGTTATTCTTAAACAATACGTTTTCCGGTCCTATCGAACCTCCAAAATGGCCATTGTCAACCAATATATCCGAGGCGCCTCGCATTCCATCAACCACATAAGTAAAATTTTTGCTCTCCATACCACGATACCACTTTTAGCTAAAAAGAAACGCATGCACTCCTTATAGTCACTATCCCGTTTTTGACTCATACCGAGGTGTGAGGCTCGCGAGGCAACGCTATACACTAAGCTGCGCTATTTAAAGCCATGCTTTGATCATTATCCACAAGACTCTGCATTTCAACGAAAAGCATGATCATTTGCATCTTAGCATGTCACATTATCAATTCATACTATACCATTGATTTCCACCAATATATAACCCTAAGCTCGTACGTCTCAAAGAAGGGTATTAGGAAAGAGAATAAATTCTTCGCTACCAAACATATATATATATAGCAGAGATAAACAAATACAGCACGAAGTACAATGTCAAACATAACATAAAATCCATTTACAAGTTCGTTCTGGGTCTGAACGTAACCGGACGCACCTTATTCCTCATACCATATGTCCAATATAGGAGAGAGGTCCTCGCATATCTGGTTGATCTCCAAGTATGTCTGGACGATCACCACTTATTATCTTGTCTTGGGTGTACATCCCAATTAAGACATCAGTAATCATCCATTAGATGTGAAGATCTCCGGTCCTGAACTACCGTCTTCATCGTCGACTTTTAGTTGTCATAACAGTTATTCAGAATGGGTTAAACCCGGTCTTTCCAAATAACTAACTTATCTTTATAATCATGTGATAAATACACAAATATAACACACATCTCATTCCAATCCAGAATATTCTTTTATTTAAATATTCACATCTTTGGGAAAAGGTTTCGATTAATTTTATTAAAGATAAGTTCCTTTGAACTTATTCTTTATCTTCCTTTGGATATCATTTTCAAAAGATTTTATTTTATATTTTCACAATTTAAACCCAATTAAGGTTTGCCAACTAGTTGGGATTATCGAGCCTTACTAAAGTAACCATTTAATTTATTATCCCAATCCCAACCTATTCATCCCATGGAGCAAATCTGGTAGCACTCCATATCTAACACCCATTGTGTTATCGGTAAATTTAATTACCACTTAATGTCCAAATCTAATTAAAGATTTAACTACAGTGTGGAGTAAAACTGGCGGTACTCCGTCCCGAGCAATTCTCAAATTTGGTAAATTTAACTATCCCACTCTCATTTTAATCTAATTAAAGATTCATTAAAATTCTAACTTAATTTTAATCCCAATAATCATTACTTAATGATTATTCAACCTTTGGAAATTAATCTTGCCATTACTTAGGTTAAAGAACAAATGTCATGTAAAAACACTGTTCACAATAAACCTAATGTGTGTGTGTATGCATTGTGCATATGCAATATGAAATTGACTGAGGCGATCTAGTGCCTAATGTGTGTGTATATGCATCCACGAGCATCCATTAGCAACCACTTGCAATCATCAATCATAACATGTTTCAAACACATATTTACATACATTGGCTTCTACCTAACGATCGAAGGCATGACCTAGAGGATATACCTAAAAAGATAGAAACAAGTATACATAAAAGTCCTAGAAAAAGAGATCAAGGATATTGTATGATGCGCATGTCTTGTCTTTAGTCTCCCACGTCGCGTCTTCTTGAGGTTTACTCCACTTAATTAATTTAACTTCACGATTGTGAAGCTTCTTGACCTCCATTTCCAAAACTCCCTATTAAAGATACGACCTCGATCACTTACTGTGCTAGAGGGTATCCAATATAGTCGAACTATCTTTCTAAGATAAATAGATGTTAACCACGATACTAAGTGTATATATTAAGATGATTAGAGGTCTCTCCTCTACTTAGCTTATCCATCATGTCACAAATCTGAGGGTCTAAAGCTAAAGGTTGATATGTACTTTTTTTACCTCTCTTAAGGTCAGTCTTTTTCTACTTAGGGCGCCTGCCCCAACTATTTACCTTTCACGCAAACCATCCCAGTAGAACGTGACATCCCTCAAGTATAAGCCCCAAGGGCCTAAACCAATATCAGACAAGCACCCGAGGAATACCTTCTCCAAATTTGGATGATCTACGTGAGATGATGCTATCCTCGACAATCTTGCTTCAAAACTATCGTTGGTCGCACAACTGGCTTTGCATTGTCAACTAGATATATGCGGAAGTCTATCTTGCGTTTTAGGGGGAAAACCCCTAACCTAATCAAAAACATTTGCGTGCTCATGGATTACTCTAATGGATCGTAAACCGTCGATAGACGCATCAAGTGATTCTAGGTATCTAAGCTTAATTGATCCCTTAGGATCACACGAAATCTCAAGGGTATTCCCGAGGCAAGTCAAAAGTCTAACTACCCTCCTTTCACAATTACTAGCTAAACAACACATGCCTAGAATCAATGCATAGCCCATGAAACCAAAAACATAAGCATTACACTTAAACTCAATACTTAATATAGCTATTCTCAAATCCTTACAAACCAAAGATAAATGAGTCGAACCACTAATTGGATTTGAGACAATAATGGGATCTTATATTATACAAGTACTAAGGTGCAGAGACTCCACTATGGAAGCAGATATAAACGAATGTGAAGTGCTAAAATCAAAAAGAGTACTAACAGGATGATCAGAAAGAAAAACTAAACTTTTTCCACAGAAACTTTACTACCTCTATCTCAGGTATGCTGGCGGTGAGAGCATGCAAACTCCATCCTTATCATCTTTACCATCCTTGTGTAACATGTTGACAAGTCTCTCAAAAGCTGCCTCCATCGCATGGAAAACGCTACAAAGCTCGAAAGAAAATTAGCCGCAGCTGAAACTGCTGCGGCTATAGATGGAAGTTGGGCACTACTGTGCCCTCTGACAGGTGTCGTAGTCTCATCAAGCCTACGGAACCATGTCGCGATGAGGTTACCTCCCAGAAAGCCAGGAGCCCCGGAGACTCGGGAAAGAAGGAAACAAGGATTCAAACAGAGGATCAAAAGATAGTGCGTATACTTTGGGGAATATGCCTTTAAAACAAAACCTTTCTTTTGAAAATTCTTCTTTTAAAACCGTTTTTGAAAATAATTTTTCAAATCTTTTATTTGATCCAGTAACCTTCAGCTCTGATACCAAGTGAAACACCCCACCTTCGTTAAGGTCACTCACAAAGGGAATGCCTTAACTTCGGTGGAGAGTTATAGGTAAAATATGCAGATAAATTACAAGACAGACAACTAAAGCAGCGGTAAATAAATAAAACTTTACTTCATTGATGAAACAGCTTGTATAAAGATTGTTTTCCAACACCGAAGTATCTATCTTGTTTAACAAAATAAAGAAGCATAAAATGACAATGATATTCCCCAATAAAGCATGAGCCAGCCATAGCAGTGGAAAAGAGAGTCCAAAGCAATACGTCAAAGAGTCTTCAAGCTTGGAAAAGGTAACGGTCTAAACTAAGTCGAGCTATTCCCTCCCTGACTACCTTAGGGGAGGAGGGGAAATGGAAGAAAAGAAGACTAAAGAAAACAGAGTCAGACATAGAGCCTGGTAAGTTCAGTGACTTTCAGCATGTGAACAGGTAAAAGCAACATGACATGAATTAACTGAATACAAGACAATACCATGATGATAGGGATAACAAGATAACATAAGATTAGCACAAGATATGATAAGGCAACGTAAACTGGATGTGCTTCCATACTTTCTCTGCTTCGCTACTACCCTTTTATTCTGATTTCTATATCTCTGCACCATCTAACTAGTGTCCTAACTAGTAATCTATATAAAACGATAATATGATCCCAATTCCCCGCAATTGTGGTAGCCTTCAGATGTACATCTATTAGGAGGATTCCACCTCAACCTGCCTAATTGCCATGAGTATGTTAGATGTACCCTTACTACCCTATCGATCGGCTCCCTGCTTGTATTAACGTTCCTTGTGTCTGTGTCAATCGGCCATCCCTTAAGTGTAGATACCCTGTGCTGGTCCCACCATAAGGTGTATCAATCCTTATGATAGCAACCCTACACAATTTAAGATACACAGTGTATAACTACTGGTACCCAGTGCCTGCTTTTTCCCACTCCGGAGTATGTGCATGCCCGTAATCCGTTGGAACCTACACTAACGTACCCCCTGCCACTGTTTTGACAACTTATAATCAGCCTAGTAATCGTGCCCCACCCTGCCTAGCTTAGGGTACCGTGATACATCTATGTGGGTTACTGCTGAAATGGGTCCCCGTTACTAGGGTTTCCTACTGGTTAAGTTTGTAGGCCTATATATACAATATTACCTACCTACACGAGATGTACTTAACCCTCCCACCTATTCAAGCATGTTTATTTAACGGTTAAGTTCGTGGGCCTATATATACTAATATTACCCACCTACACAAGATGTACTTAACCCTCTTAACGATTCAAGAATGTTTATTTAACGGTTAAGTTTGTGGGCCTATATATACTAATATTACCCACCTACCCGATAGTACTTAACACTCTTACCGATTCAAGCATGTTTATTTAACGGTTAAGTTTGTGGGCCTATATATACTAATATTACCCACCTACCCGATATGTATTTAACCCTCTTACCGATTCAAGCATGTTTATTTAACGGTTAAGTTTGTAGGCCTATATATAGTAATATTACCCACCTACCCGATATCTACTTAACCCTCCCACACATTATGTCATATTGGTTAATTGTTGTCCACTCATGTTAACTTAACACACCTACTCATCATGTCATGTTGGTTAAGTGTTTCTTATTAACTTGACCCTGCTCACTTATCACGTTGGATTGGTTAAGTGTTTCCTATTAACTTAACCCTGTTCGTTCATCAAGTTATATCGGTCAAGTGTTTCTTGTTAACTTAACCCCACATGTTCATCATGTTTTATTGGTTAAGTGTCATCAATCAATTCAAGTTAACTTAACCCACCTACTTTTCATGTTACTTTGGTTAAGTATTGCCTTCTTGTGTTAACTTAACCCTACCACAAATCAAGTTATATTTGTTAAGTGTTGCCCTCTTGTGTTACTTAACCCTACATACATCATGTTATATATTGGTTAAGTGTTGCCTTCTTGCGTTACTTAACCTTATCACACATCATGTTATATATTGGTTAAGTGTTCCCAATTTAACCTAACCCCATCCATCTGTTTAACTAACATGTTATAACAGTTAAGTATTCCCTTAGTTGACTTAACCCTACCATCTGTTTAATTAACATGTTATAATGGTTAAGTCTTCCCTTAGTTAACCTAACCCTACCGTCTGTTTAATTAACATGTTATAATGGTTAAGTGTTGTCCATTCATGTTTAACTTAACCTTCCCACAAATCAAGTTATATTGGTTAAGTGTTTCTTATTACTTAACCCTACCCATTCATCATGCTATACCAATTAAGTGTTTCCTATTAACTTAATCCTAGTCATTCATCTTGTTATATTGGTTAAGTGTTTCTCATTAACTTAACCCTATTCATTCATGTTATATTGGTAAAGTGTTCCTATGAACTTAACCCTAGTCATTTCTTAGCATGTCCTGTTCATTAGCATTAATTGATTTATTAATGCACCAACCTCTCACATTAGATAGGTGTTGTTGTGGTTACTAGATGTGTCGGGCGGTTCCGGGCAGTTATACACCACAACTTAATCTAACCTCGGGTTATTCTTGGGCATGTTGCACTAACATCTCACATTAGATAGGTGTTGTTGTGGTTACTGGATGTGCGGGGCGGTTCTGGGCAGTTTTACACCACAACTAAATCTAACCTTGGTTTAGGCATTTTCATCTTTTACTAATTTACATATTTATAGTTTATATGTAAATTATTCACAATTGTTGTCCATTTCAGATTTTTTCACATTTACCATAAGTGTCCAAGTCTAGATTTTATATACTAGTTACCCAAATTCACCGAAACTAGTCATGTTCCAATTCTCACAATATACACTATACTTGGCATTCCAACTAACAGTATACCCAATCTAGATTTAATATTCTAGTTTACAGTTTATGCCCAAAACTTGGTTTACATGCCAATTCTAGGTTTAATATATCAAATTACATATTCCATAATTTGTGTCCAATTACCCCCAAATTGTATCTTAACAGTCATGCCATATTACATGTTCCAAATTACACCAAATAGTGTCAATTTCATGTTATACCCAATTACCCCCGCATTCACAATGTACGTATTTCGAGATTCAACTCTAGATTCATAAAATAAGGGGAGAAGCAAGATGGAACATCGTAAGGGTAAGCATAGTCATATGATGATAAGCACTATTGGTCTAATAAATTTGATGTACTAAAAAGACAGGTTTTGCATAGAATACATTGCAGGCAAATAGATATGATATGAGTATCATCATGAATCATCACAGGCATATAGGTTTGACAAGAATCATATCATGAACTTAAAAAGGATTACAATTCCGATATACAGGATGCTTAGATATGATTAAACCAATTTCACAGTCAAAAATGATTCCTAAAGATATATATATATATTCAAGCACATATTCAATGAAAGGATAGCTTACATCAGGGCATATTCTCATATTCATTTTATTACATGTCACAATTAGATTTCGGCATTCAAATCTAAAATATAACTGACTTACAGTGCTTTGATTCTTAGAAAATAGTTGTTGAAGTCGTTGAATTAGCCTTTGAATCTTTACTTGATTTCTTGAAGAACCGTAGCAGCATAAGGACGTCTATGATTTATTTTAATTAGGATTGCGATAGCATAGCATTGCAATGGTTTGGTGTGCAGAGAAAGTGAGGTTTGGGGGTGGTTAAATAGCTTAGGAGCCAACGAATCTGTCCAGAAAACAAGTCCAGGTGCAAAAACATGAATCTGCCTCGAATCTGGGAAAAACAGGGGAGGTCGACCCCTAGGTCGACTTATATAGGGGAGGTCGACCCCCTGGTCGACCTGGCCTGGGGAGGTCGACCCCTTGGTCCACCTGGCTGCCTGGGCAGGAATTTTCCCGCCCAACCCCGGTTCTCGATTTTTGAAAATCTGAATTCAAATCTGAGTTGTATTTTAAATTTTTGAAACTTCTGAAGGCCATAACTTCTTCATACGGAGTCTGATTTACGCAAACTCTGACTCTACCTCAAGCAGAATTGTGAGAAGAACGCAATGGCACAACACATTTCCCTTAATTCTTTTTTACAAATTGATTATCCTTTTATTTGTTACTTTTATGTTCACAGATAATACGGGTTGTTGCAATCTGTATCCCTTTTCATTCCTCCATTATTATTTCATATTTGTATGATTACTACGCTTCTACTCTACTAATTTCTATTCTAAACACATAAAACTTCTTCTCTTCTCACTCTCCACTCATTACACTTTGAATCGAAGTGTTATTGAAGAGTTATAGGGCTGTTGTAATCATTTGGGACTGTTCGGGAAACAGTGTGTTCCTTGTAGCCGTGAAATCAAGGAAAGGGAACGGTGTGAACCTCGTAGCCGTGAAATCAAGGGTGGTGGAATCGGTGTTAAACTTGTAGTCGTGAAATCAAGGGGATTGTACTTAGATTTTGATCTAGTAATAAAACTCTGCACAATTTAGCATTGCCTGGGACTAGACATAAGAGCTATAACAACCCGATTTATGGTGATTAGCTATTATATTAAATTATAACGAAGGTTATAATTTGATATAGTAATTGGCAATAAACTGGGATTTTAAAATGTTCATTGGGGAATAACTAATAAATCTAAGAAGTTTTTGGAGAAATAAAGTTTCAAGTACTTTATTGTTGATTTGGAATGAGAGTAAACATAGATGATAATTAATTTGAGTCAAATTGGTAATATTGGAATTTTATTCAAAAAATGGCATTCTATTGCAAAGTAAAATGACAAATGAGAAGTAAATAAATTTTAAAGATGTAACATTATGTGAAAATGATGTTTTGGCAATTTAAAAAGTGTTAAAACACTTTTGTATGATTTTCGAAGGTAGACAATAATTTTTATATAATGAAAATATGTCAAATTAGTGATTTTTGGCCCTAAATGATAATATTGTTATATATTATTTAAATAAAGGATTTAGAATTTATAATTTATTTTTAAATATTGAAAATAAAATTTTGTTGTTGTTAAAGTGTTCTTTTGCAAAAATAGACAAGCGCAATTTGTTTCATGTTTGAAGATGTTAATATGTGAAAATTGTGCATAAATTAGTAAAACATGAACACATAATAACTAAAATTGTTGATTAATTATTGAAAATGGGCCATCTAGTTTTTATTAAGATCCATTAGCCCACAAAGAAGTTTTTGGTCTCTTCCCATCTCATGTATGTACTTCTTCTTTCTCATTCTTCCTCCAGAAAAAGAAAAAAGAAAAAAAATGCCCCAAAAATGAGGAAAATGGTCAAAACCCTAGCTGGTATAAAAATCATAAAAAATCCAATAAAATCAAAAAAATTCTCAAATTCAAAAACATAATGCAGCATCTCTCCTCCAATTTTGGTGGTAATTGGTTTAGGTTAGAGGTGTCAAACTCTTAAATTAATTTTTGGGTTAAATCTGGGCTGAAAACGCAGGTTAGTATAAAATTCATAAATAATTGTAGAAAAATCATAAAATTTTGGAATTTGGATATGTTTCTCTCAACTCATATACCCATCTTCAATTAAAATTTTGTTCGAAAATATTCAGGTTTGCTATATTAATTTCTCTTTGTACTAGGGACGAAAATCTGACCTGTTTTGATTGAATTGGCTTGCATGTCTTTTACTTTCTTGCTTCAAGGTTTTGGTAGGATGAAAGCTTCAATTATTGTCAAATTCTCGGTAATTCTTGCTGACAATCAAGGTGAGTTTAACTCACACTTTTTAAACTTGTTAATGGTTTTGTGCTTTGTTTTGTTAACATGTAAAGAAATATGTAGTTTTATCATCTTGTTGTTTATGCTATGCAAACACAACGAAGGCTCAACTTTGAGCCAACGCAACTTCTTCCAGTTGCAGCGAATTACTCCCAATTTTTGATATGTTGTAGTATTTGATCTGTGTTATATTACTATAAATTTCCATTGAATTTTGTATTATTTTGGCATAGCAAATCGTTGCTTGAGATCAGCCATAATCATTTTCTGTTTTATTCGCTGAAAAGTGTTATGTTCGGAAAATCGTAACTCTTTCAATTTGCAACAAATTGATCCCAATCTCAAATATGTTATAGATCATATGTTAAAATTTGTTTCAGAAAAGTTTCAGTAATTTATGAGTGGTTTTGATATGCTAACCATATCTCCAAAGTTAGCTAAAAACTAGATTTTTAGCATAATTCATTTATGTCCCAAAAGTGTCATCTTTGAAGATGTGTACCTACTTCGTTTCACAGCGAAATATTGTCAAATTATAATATTTTTTTGTAAATATATAAAAGTTTATTAATGAAAAATTTCATTAATTTCTGGATTGTTTTGATATGCTAAACATATCTTCAAAGTTGGTTAAAAACTAGATTTTTAGCATAATTCATTTGTGTCTGAAAAGATCAATCTTTGAAAATGTGTATCTTCTTCGTTTTACAGGGGAATATTATAAAATTTTAGTATGTTGTTATCCATTCTCATTTTCATGAATTTCGGAAAATAAGAATGAGAATTAAATGATTTAGTAAAAAAACGTGGTATTGGACATGTGTTTTTACTTTATTGCTTAATATCGGACTTGTATGAACGAAACCCTTTTGATGCGATGTTTTGAGATGATGCCGAATTTTCACGAAGACCATTGGTTATAGAGATACTTAACTGGAGTATGCTCTATGATGAATCAACCACGATGCAATGTAAACTTGCCAATGAGAAGAGGCAAGCCATTCTATGATAAATTCATGATGTTTTGTTGTTTATGAATTCATGATGTTTATGAATTTATGATGTTTTGATGTTTACGATGGATTTTTACTTGTCGATGAGATGAGATAAGATTAGATTGACACTTAGTACTCGTTGGAAAGAGAGATAGATGAGACTAGTTTGGTATATTTACACTCGCCGATGAGATAAGATAGTGTATATTTGATGATGTTTTATAATGTGGCAACGACTAACGGCTTGTAAACCGTTAAGCGCGAACGTATGGTATGGGACACACGTTGACACCTTATGGGTTCCTATCCGAGAGGCTAAGACACATTCAAGATGATTACTAGTACTATAACAGAGAACTCGATTGGAGTCGTCACGATGTTTCCGACTATAGCCATCACGATGATCACGATGTCTGTGACTCCAATCAACATGATGTTTATAACTCGGGTTTTTGTGACTTAGGGGCATCACGTATTCCCGGCTATAGTCCTCATGATAATGACGATGCCTGTGTCCCTAGTCATCACGATGTATGGTACCAAAAAGTATAGTGTTAGTCAAGATGTAACGCACGTTCAATTCTTATGAAGTTTTGAATCTTTTGATCACACCCTTATATGTCGATGTTTATTATTGCCTCGAGAAAGATGAAGGCTTAAATAAATTGATGGTTTAATGGTGATTTCAAATCAGAAGTTTTGGACTCCATACAAGTTCTATTATGATAATTTATATAAAATGAGTCTGAGATTTAAGGTGGATTTAAGATGTGTTTATATTTATATCGATGAGATGAGGTATAAATGGTTACGAAGATTCTTTGTGTTGAGTTTTAATGATGGATTTATGATGTGTTTATATTCATATCGATGAGATGATGTATGAATTAACATGGTGCTTATTTTATGATTATGTTTTATATTTCCTTTGATGGTACTAGAGAATATGGCGATGAGGTGAGGCATATTCATTTGCATTTATTTCTATGTTTGAAGAATATGTATCCTTGAAATATATATGTCTTTATGTTTTCTTCTAGGAAGATATTCAATTATTTTAAAGTGTACATCACCGTTAACATAAGGCGAAAGCGAGTTTGATTGAGTCTTACTTTTAAGATTCTGCTAGTTGATGTCTCTTTCATTAAGTATTGATTAAGTCACTTGAGTATGATCATATCCAAGATAGTTCTTACTTTTCTCTAGAGCATATATTATTCTTTCTTATGAGGTGAATCATTGTTATGGAATTATATCCTTTAAGTAAAAGGACACCATATCTTTTCCTTACTTCTCACTACACTTCTCACTACCAATTGCTCTATTTAACCAATGATTTTAGCTATCCTGACATATGTGTTTTCACTCGAGTCAGACCGAGTTTGTTTCAGGTATCAGTCTCCCTTTTGGCTCTTAGCTATTTCATGGTGCATGTGGGATCGAGTCTTTCTTTTGGAATTGATATCTTACTTATAAGATGTTATCGAGTTGTTGTTGTTGTGTGCCTCTTGCATAATGAGTGGTCATCATACCAGTTCATTATAGTATTCGTATTATGTTGAGATGCATCAGTGTACACGTAAATGTAATTATATTTGCAACTGTTCTGTGGTGATATGGATATCCATTTAGATGCGCTATTTCGTTCTGATAGATCCATAGCCATCTATAGCTTGTATTAATTATTTATTGGATATGTCGCTCCACTTAAGTTGAGAAAAAAAATAGACAGCAATCGTCGACATGTCCCGTAGATAGTTAAGACAAGTTTATAGTTGGTCGCCCCCAACAAGCCCTATTCTCCGCATTAGTAGACGGAATTACTTTGTAATTCTCTTTGTCCATGTAGTTCTCAGAGTGGGACGTTATATCATGGTATCAGAGTGAGGATTCAGAACAAAATACGATAAAGACAGAATAGAAACATATATAACGATACATCCATATATAGTAGAGGTATTAATAATCCTTCATCTTTGGATTCATGTCCTTCTTTGATTCGTTGGGTTGATAGTTCGGGATATGTCTAGGAATATATTTATTCCATATTACCCCAAATTAAGTTGTGACATCTTATCTTAGGGATAGTTCGATGGAATTATTCTGGCGAGCCTGTCACTCATTCATATCCAAGAAGTTATGGATGATCTTTAATGTTTATCTTGAGATGTCTCTGAGAACTGCGAATTCGATCAAAAGAATCCGCAAAATTTGATTTGATTTTAGAAATCAAGGGATGTGTTCCTTATGATTCATCTTTTCATGCATATTAGCATGGAAATTTTCTATCTAGAATTTTTCATGTTGAGATGAGTGCTTTAATTGTTGTTAAAAACCCATTCGACGTTCTATAAGATACTATATTTTGATACCCTAATCCTTTTGATTTGTATTCATATTTTAGTAATGTTGCGTTAACTCCACAACCCTCGACCTCATTTTTATTTGTTGAGATAGTGATGATAAATATTTCAAGTTTTAGTCATGATGACCTTGTTGTTAGAATTCATTTGAGTTTATCACCCACTGGTCAAACGAATGATGTGTTGTCCTCGTTTTCGTCGCTTAAGTATTTTTTGTTCATTCTTTCTCGAGAATGTTCACTAAGGAAATGAGATAATAGATTGTATTGTTTATTTAAGGCCTTTCAGATATACTTCGGGATGTTGCCCTTTGATTTTTATTTGTGAATGTGCTTCAAACATTACTCCGCTTGGAGTAAAGATCTTCATATCCGGGTCATTTCTTCACTTTTGAAGTCGACGGTTAGCTTTTTTTATAACTCATGGGCTTCTTTCATTCTATGAGAGGTGCTCGGTTATTACTCTTTCTTAACCTTATTTCACCTTCCATAAACTATGAGTAACGGGAGATAACATGGTTTATACCATATCTCATACTCGAGAGATCCTCCTAATGGTTAGTTATACTGTGCAAATGACGAACATTCGAGCTATTCTATCAATTTTTTTAGTTGAGCGTTTCGTGAATACCTCGACGATTTCTTTTTGTATTTTTAATTTTTTAGATAAGAAATGAATTGATAACTATAAGAAAGAATTTCTTTCATATAAAATGATTTCCTTTCATGTTGGGTAGTCCATCGAGAGTTTCAGAATTCTGGTCGATGCGCCTGATCAACGTTGTTGATAGGAATTCCCTAAATGACAGGATGAGACAATCAGACATGATAAACAGACTTCATAAGATTTTAAAAATATCATATCTTAAAAGATCAAATTGAATGAGTTATGTATTGTTAGGAACTTTGAAATATGATATCCTTATTTTTGGGATAGACACAAAAGAATTATATGTGGAATTAATCTTATGAAGTAAGAATTAAAAAATTACTTCAAATTGAGAAGTTATATTAAAGGATCAAGAATTTTTATAATAAAGAAAAATTGAGATTTTTTTTTCTAAGTAATTAATCCTTGAACTAAAAAAATGAAGTCCATATCCATTTTTGGATATCTTGATTCTTTGTTTTTCTATTTCCTTAGCGAAATAATCTAATGACTTGCATTTTTACGGTCGTTGAGGTTAGTGGTTTATGAAAGAACCGCCTTCTCTTGAGTTTCTTTATCCTTCCTGATGTTCTTTCATTCATTATAGCAGTTTTTCCATTGTGGAATATGGAAAATTTGGGTTGTTAATCTTTTTGATGTCTTGAGTTTTAGATGAAGTTGTGTGGAATCCCAACCGCAATCGAGGAATTTTGGGGAATCTTCCTTTTTAGATTTATTTTGAGAGGTATTTTTGCCTTTATGTTCTCTTTAGAAGGTGTGGTACCTTCAAATATTGAGATATCACTTGGAAAATTTCTAGAGATCGCTTATCCTATACAGATGTTCGAAGAAATTTATAGAATTATTGAGCAATTATCTTCTTCTTTTCCTTCATCTTGAATGAAAAATGAGGAAATTTTGGTTTTGTGTTTGTCTAACTTTCCTTTGAACGATGAAATTAAGATGTTAAGTGCAAACATCCCCCCAGAAATTGCGAGGATGCAATTTTATTAAGGGGGAACTCAGTAACAACCCGATTTCTGGTGATTACCTATTATATTAAATTATAACGAAGGTTATAATTTGATATAGTAACTGGCAATAGATTGGGATTTTAAAATGTTCCTTTGGAGAATAACTAATAAATCTAAGAATTTTTTGGAGAAATAAAGTTTCAAATACTTTATTGGTGAGTTGGAATGAGAGTAAACATAGATGACAATTAATTTGAGTCAAATTGATAATATTGGAATTTTATTCAAAAAATGGCATTTTATTGAAAAGTAAAAGGACAAATGAGAAGTAAATAAATTTAAAAGATGTAATATTATGTGAAAATGATACTTTAGTGTAACACCCCGCCTCCGCCAGGGTGACTCTTGCAAGCACTCTGACTTTGGAGGGGCGTTTGAATCAGGTAAACATGCATAATGATATATCAAGGCAGAACAAGAACATATGTATATATGTAAACAGAGTAAATAAGATAAATAAAACATCGGAAGATTTCAAACCATTTCAAAACAAGTCTGGTACAACATAATGTCAATTTTCCAAATACACAAGTCTAGATAAAAACAACATTACTGAAAAACTGAAATACATAAGTACTATCCCCAGAATAAGTGATGACCATAGCTAGCTTCATGTCAAGACCGTACATGAGCTAAAATCCCACAAGCAAGCGGTCAGAAATCCAAGCTAAGCTCCAATATTCCCACCCTGAGAACCTGGGGGGGAAACGGAAGAAAAGAGGCGAAAGAAAACAGGTCAGTCAAAAAGACTGAGTAAGCCCTACTACAATCAATGTAAACTGATAAGTTAACTGGCATGAGCAGCAGGGATGAACATAAGGATAACAACATACTAGCATGATGATTAACTAACAAGTTAGATAAAGGTGTCATCGTATAATCAGGTTTAAGGTTTTGCACCACAGGTGTACTAGCAAACTAACATGACTGGAATAAACAAGTATTGATCCCTTGGCCCAAGCTTTGGCCCAATAACATGAAATGACCCTAATACAAGGTCTAACCAAACGGTCTAGTCGATCGGCTCCCTAAGCCTAACTCGTCACGTGTTGGTGTCAATACGGCCCAAACATAATTGTAGTCGAACTGTGCCGGGTCCACCCTTCGGGTGTATCAAGCCCTAGGGTGCCAACCCCTGGACACCATAAACATGAGTGCACAGTCTCGATCTACTGGTACCTATGGGTGACTTCTCCAAATACGGACTACGTGCATGACCCTAGTCCGTCCGGAACTACATCGGCGTACCACCCGGCCGTCGTTTATTTTGTCGCTTACCTCCAGCCCAGTAATCGTGCCCCCTCCCTAGCCTAGTCCCTAGGGCCTTAATGATACCAATTTTTGGGGATTACTGCGGAGTGGGCCCCCATTGCTAGGATTTTCTAGTGGGTTAAGTACGGTTTAACCCTCTTGCTAATCATGGATTAACTTGGTTAAGTGTAACGATGAGTTCACGACTTAACCCTGATTAATCTACCAAGCCCAAATTGGTTAAGTATTAAGTGGACCATGACTTAACCCTAATCACGAGGCATTAATTAATTTAATGCGCCTTAACCTCTCACATTAGACCTTGTTGTGGTTACTAGTTAAGCCGGGCGGGTCCGGGTAGCTTTACACCACAACTTGGTCTAACCTCGGGTTCAAGGTACAACATGGCCAACTTCTCACATTGGGTCCTATTGTTTGTAGCAACTAGTTAAGCCGGGCGGGTCCGGGTAGGTTTACGCTACAAACTCAACCCAACCTCGAGTTGGTCACACTTATCTTTTCTAAGTGTCATGTCCATCATGTTTCCAAAACATGTTACAAATTTTCAAGCAATTGGGTAGACCTAACTTAATAGGTAAATTCCCAATGGGTAGACCTAACTTAATAGGTAAATTCCCAAGCTTATGTTTTTATGTCTTTTAAGTTTACCCAACCCCAAACGCAATCCCATCGCTTACATATCGCAATAGCGCATAAAGGATAGAAAGAGGGAACTTGGCATAATCGTGACATAAAGGTGTTGAAGCCACAAGTTCAACATGGTGGCATAAGAAATGTACATATGTTCATATACTTGCATATTACATTTTTAGGCCTCAAAAGCATGCATAAAACCAAACTTGGCATATTGGTGATACATGGTGCTAAATGACATGTAGACATGGCCATAAGTTCGCATTTAGCCTCACATGCAAGTTATCATAAGAGATATGATAACTTACATGTTGCCAAAATGCAACCTTTAGCATAAAGCTTGGAGCTTTAAGCTCATAAACCCAAGATAAGCTTGCATAACATGATAACATGAACAAAAGGATCAACCCAAACTTGCATAACATAACTTGCATATCATATGACAAACTTGCATATCAAACTTGCATAACATAACTTGCATATCAAACTTGCATAACATAACTTGCATATCAAACTTGCATATCATAACATGATAAACTTGCACATCATAACATGGCAAACTTTGCATATAAACTTGCATATCATAACTTGATAAACTTGCATATCACAACATTTAACTTTAGAGTTTAAGTATGAAAGTAGAATAGGGCTTACAATACTTATGAAGACTCAAATGAGTATAGCAAATATAAGAAAGCCCTTATGCAATCAAATAGACCCAAAATGCAAGCTCTAACATAAAAACCCTTGAGCCAAAATGATCAAAACTCTTTCTTTATGATGCAAAAATAGAAACTTGACTTGAATGCAAGCTAATGATGATCATACAAGTTTGAAAACACTTGTATGCATGGAAAATCTCATAGAAATTTATTTAGGAATTGTATGAAGAGAGTGGAGGCCATGAGAGGATTGATTTTGCCATAGTTTAGTTACTAGAATGAATAATGATGATTTAGGCTAGGTTTAGGGGTCCTTTTATAGAAGTTTAGGTTAGTTTAGACCATAGGATTAACCCTAGTTTAGATCTAAACCATCAAAAATCGTCATAGACCAGCAGAACAGACCAGAAAACCAAAACAGGTGCACCAAGCCAGCCAGGGTCAAGCCAGAAAGCTGTGCAGGTTTCTGGCTCGACACGGGCGCACTTCCCAAGTGCGCCAGTGTATTTTTGTGCTGGCGCACTTCACAAGTGCGCCAGTGCATTCTGGCTTGATTTTCGGTTTTTCTGCCTAACTTCGTTCGTCCATATCTTCTTCATACGGACTTCGATTTTCGAAAACTCGGACTCTATTTCGCGTATTTTTCCGAGACGAACGCAATGGCATAGCCCGTTTCCCTTGATTCAGATTTTATAATTAAATTCTGCCTCGATTTATGTTATAACAGGTTATTGAAAATACGGGTTATTACATTCTCCCCTCCTTAAAGGATTTCGTCCCCGAAATCTTCAAGTTAGGAAGAACGTATCCTACCATCCAACATCCATCTACTCAAAACATCATCCACGAGCAATCATTGTCCTTACAAGATTCTAAATGTTGCATGAACATATGCAAAGGTGTGTGTATATGTACTTATCTAATGCAAATATCATCAATGCAAATTATGTTAGTGAAATGAATCCATATGTATGCAATTCCTAACATAATGTATAACATCTATATGTGTGCACATAACATACATCCATATGCAACATCCATGTGATAACACAAAAATTACCATCCATGAATAAGCGTAAACACTCATGCATATGCAATATGAGGAGTGTGTGAGCCGATCTAGTGCCTAACGTGTATAATGCATCCACGAGTAACCACTTGCAAACACTTGCAACCACTTGCAACCATCAAGCATAACATGTTTCAAACACATGTTTCATCCAAAGGGTTTCTACCTAAGGTTCTCATGACAAGATTAACATGATAAACTAGATAATCAAGACAAACATGGATAGCAAAAGATATGCTACAAAGAGATTGGGAAGATAAGCAGGATATACTCCTCTCGGATTACAAGAAATCCCTTCCTAACCCTGACATGTATTACTAGCCAATAAGTCGTACCTCCCGATAGAAATAGGACCGAGAATGGGACGGAGAGGATATACGTAAAAAGATAACATGCGAGTAAGTTCCACCGGAAAACAAGGATCAAGGATATACTCTTAGAAAGAGATATGATGCGTGTATCTAGCCTTCAGTCTCCTAAGTCACATTTCCTTGAGCTTAACTCCCCTGTGCTTTGACCGTCTTTTACCTCATGATTTCTTAGCTTCATTAACTCTTATTTCCAAATATGAGTTGGAACCCATTTCATTGTCGCCTCTCGTCTTCCTCTTTCACTTACTCTTTTATCATTCTTGGCTTAAACATAACTATGACCACATGGTTTCATGCAAGCTCTCCAAAATTCACTAGTGAATCCTGGACCTCGTTTACTTACTATAAAGTATTCCACGCAGCAGAACTTTTCTTGAAAATACCAATCTACGTTGCCAATTGCTCTTACTAACGTGATTTTCTATAACTCATGCTTGAACGAAATGAATCATCCGCCTGTGAATGATAGGCCGTACTTAGATTCAGTTGCTTGCCCATGACTTCCCGTAGACTATCCCAAAACTGGCTAGTGAAGATTGAGTCCTGGTTACTAACTATACTTTAGGGAACCTCGTGCAACCGCTTTATTTCTTGAAAGTAAACTGTCGCTAGCTATGATGCAGTCCTTTCGCTCTTTACCGGAGTGAAATGAGCACTCTTCGTGAGTCTACCTACTATGACCCACATGCTCGTATTCTCTTTCCTTGACCTAGGTAGTCCATCCACGAAATCCTTCGTGATGCTTTTCCCTCTTCCATTGCGGGGACCTCTAATGGATATAATAGCCCACCGGGCTTCTATAACTCGGCCTTAATCTGTTGGCACCACATGCACTTGGGACAAACTTGGCCACCTCCTCGGGTGATGTGCATCTTCAAGAACCTTCTTTCTCTCATCGCGTCTTAGCCATCCCTTGTTATCTATAGCGAGGTGTCTTAACATCTCGCCTCGAATCAACTTGTCTATGATCTCGACTAACTGCGGGTCTTCTTTCTGAGAAGTCCCTACTTGATCCAGAAGGGTAGGTCTAAGCTCAAGGGACGCTAACTAATTAAACTGAGAGAACTTCTTACTTCAGTTGCATTCCTTGGAGTCTTCTATTCCTGAACTGCAACTACCTTAGCGGGATCCACCGCTAAGCCTTGCTTAGAAACTATATGCCTAAGGAATCTAACTCCTTTTTCTCCAAAATGACATTTGGAGGACTTGGCTTTCAACTGATGCGCTCTAAGCGTATCCATCACCTCCACGAGGTGCCTTGCGTGCTCTTCCTCATCCTTAGAGAAGACCAGAATATCATCTATGAAGACCACGACAAACTTGTTCAAGAACTCCCTGAACACCCTACTCATCAAGTCCACGAAGTAGGCGGGTGCATTAGTCAAACCGAATGGCATGACCAGCCATTCCAAGAATCCATCCGGAGTTCTGAACGCAGTCTTGTCTACACTATCCTCAGCTATTCTGAGCTGATGGAACAGATGTTTCTACAAGCTGATCAAACAAATCATCAATCCCTGGCAATGGTTGTCTATTCTCTTTAACTCACGATAATCAACACAAAGTCGAAGAGAACCATCAGCCTTGGTAGTAAATACTACAGGCGCTCCCCATTCAGATATACTTCATCTAATGAAGTTCTTCTCAAGCAACTCCTTGACTTGCTTTCTTAACTATCATCTTGCAGGGCCATGTGCCTTACCGGCCACGAAACTATCTTGGCATTATCAACCAGATAAATGCGGAAATCAATCTCTCGTTTTAGGGGTAACCCCCTTCACTTCCCCCAAGATATTAGGATATTCTCGGACCACCCTCACCGATTACAAACTATCGATAGACGAGTCGAGGGGTTCAAGATAACACAACATAACGGGACTCATAGGGTTACTAGAAATTTTTAGGGTATTACCGAGGCGAGTCATGAGCCTCACAACCCTATGCTCAAAAATCAAGGATGGCTCCAAAACTGGACAACCCATCCATGCCCAAAAATCAACCCATACCCCATGAAACCGAGAATATAAGCATCACGCGAGAATTCAAATCCACCTAGATAATAGACAAATGGGCGGAACCCCCAATTGGATTTGAAACACACACGGGATCATTAACTAGGCTAGTACTTAGGTGCAAACTTCCAACTAGATCAGACGAGATAAACTATGCGATGCACCACAATCAAACAAGGTACAAACTAGAAAATCAGAAATATAAACAAGACTTTCAACAGAAATACTACCTCGATCGGGAACTGGAGCGACATTGAGAGCATGAACTTGCCCTCCTGAAGGTCCAGCACGCTGAGTCTGACCCTGGCCTTGCCCTTGCTTCCTAGGGCAATCCTTGTTAAAATGTCCCGTCTCTCCACAGTGAAAGCACCCACCCAATTTCCTTCTCTTCTTCCTACAGTCCTTGACTATGTGCCCAACAATCCCACAGAAGTTGCACTTTCTTGTTTCCTTTGCCTTGTTCTTGTTGCCCTTGTTGTTCTTGTTGTTCTGATTGCCTTGACTGCTCTGACCACTTGGATTACCCTGATTTCCTTTTCCCTGGGAATCAGTCTTCTTGGCTTGAGTATCATTTTTCTTGACATCTCCCTGAAGTAATGCCATATCAACCAAGCTCTCAAACGTGGCCCCATGGGGAATATGTGACATAGCCAATCCCTGCAACGGCTCATTCAATCCTCTAGCAAAACGAAGAGCCTTCTTCTGAGGAGTATTCACCATATCCAAGCCAAAACGAGCTAACTGGTTGAATTTGTTCACATATTCTTTGACAGACATATCTCCTTGTTTCAAAGTTATGAACCTCTCCATTTGCAGATTCTCCTCAGCAGAAGATAGAAACTTAAGCACGAACCTTGCCCTGAAATCGGCCCAAGTCTCAACAGGCCTAGTACCATTGGTGACTTCCCACCAATAAGCGGCCTCATCCTTCATAAGCCAAACAGCCAACAAGATCTTCCTCTGATCGTCTAACCCAAAGATAGCAAATAAATCCTCGGTCTCTTTCAACCAATTTCTGGCCTCTACAAAGTCTCAGTGCCTTGAAAGTTCTTGCCAACCATTGCTTTGAAATCTTTGCAAGTCTTTGCGAAGTCAGCTTGAGGATGCTGAGGGGGAGGAGGAAGAGGAACCTCAGCGACAGGAGGAGGAGGAACATTAACTACCGGAGGAGGAGGAGGAGGAGGAACATTAACTACTGGAGGAGGAGGAACATCTGTGGGGCCGGCTTCGGTCGCCCTAGCCTCCAAAAGTCTCCTATACCAAACAGGTACGTGTACTCCCTCCGGAATAGCAAAGTTATCGGCCATACTGAAAACGAAGAAAAAGACAGATTCAGAATGGAGAAAAACGAAGGAATTTTTGCTAATGGCTTTTTGGGGAATAGCCTTTAAAATAAACTAGACTTTTCTTTGGAAAATACTTTATACTTGGTTTTGAAAATAGTTTTCCAAAAGTTTTCTAAAAACCTTTTTGTTCCTTCTCGTAAACCATATGCTCTGATACCAAATGTAACACCCCGCCTCCGCCAGGGTGACTCTTGCAAGCACTCTGACTTTGGAGGGGCGTTTGAATCAGGTAAACATGCATAATGATATATCAAGGCAGAACAAGAACATATATATATGTAAACAGAGTAAATAAGATAAGTAAAATAGCGGAAGATTTCAAACCATTTCAAAACAAGTCTGGTACAACATAATGTCAATTTTCCAAATACACAAGTCTAGATAAAAACAACATTACTGAAAAACTGAAATACATAAGTACTATCCCCAGAATAAGTGATGACCATAGCTAGCTTCATGTTAAGACCGTACATGAGCTAAAATCCCACAAGCAAGCGGTCAGAAATCCAAGCTAAGCTCCAATATTCCCACCCTGTGAACCTGGGGGGGGGGGAAACGGAAGAAAAGAGGCGAAAGAAAACAGGTCAGTCAAAAAGACTGAGTAAGCCCTACTACAATCAATGTAAACTGATAAGTTAACTGGCATGAGCAGCAGGGATGAACATAAGGATAACAACATACTAGCATGATGATTAACTAACAAGGTAGATAAAGGTGTCATCGCATAATCAGGTTTAAGGTTTTGCACCACAGGTGTACTAGCAAACTAACATGACTGGAATAAACAAGTATTGATCCCTTGGCCCAAACTTTGGCCCAATAACATGAAATGACCCTAATACAAGGTCCAACCAAACGGTCTAGTCGATCGGCTCCCTAAGCCTAACTCGTCACGTGTTGGTGTCAATACGGCCCAAACATAATTGTAGTCGAACTGTGCCGGGTCCACCCTTCGGGTGTATCAAGCCCTAGGGTGCCAACCCTGGACACCATAAACATGAGTGCACAGTCTCGATCTACTGGTACCCATGGGTGACTTCTCCAAATACGGACTACGTGCACGACCCTAGTCCGTCCGGAACTACATCGGCGTACCACCCGGCCGTCGTTTATTTGGTCGCTTACGTCCAGCCCAGTAATCGTGCCCCCTCCCTAGCCTAGTCCCTAGGGCCTTAATGATACCAATTTTTGGGGATTACTGCGGAGTGGGCCCCCATTGCTAGGATTTTCTAGTGGGTTAAGTACGGTTTAACCCTCTTGCTAATCATGGATTAACTTGGTTAAGTGTAGCGATGAGTTCACGACTTAACCCTGATTAATCTACCAAGCCCAAATTGGTTAAGTATTAAGTGGACCATGACTTAACCCTAATCACGAGGCATTAATTAATTTAATGCGCCTTAACCTCTCACATTAGACCTTGTTGTGGTTACTAGTTAAGCCAGGCGGGTCCGGGTAGCTTTACACCACAACTTGGTCTAACCTCGGGTTCAAGGTACAACATGGCCAACTTCTCACATTGGGTCCTATTGTTTGTAGCAACTAGTTAAGCCGGGCGGGTCCGGGTAGGTTTACGCTACAAACTCAACCCAACCTCGAGTTGGTCACACTTATCTTTTCTAAGTGTCATGTCCATCATGTTTCCAAAACATGTTACAAATTTTCAAGCAATTGGGTAGACCTAACTTAATAGGTAAATTCCCAATGGGTAGACCTAACTTAATAGGTAAATTCCCAAGCTTATGTTTTTATGTCTTTTAAGTTTACCCAACCCCAAACGCAATCCCATCGCTTACATATCGCAATAGCGCATAAAGGATAGAAAGAGGGAACTTGGCATAATCGTGACATAAAGGTGTTGAAGCCACAAGTTCAACATGGTGGCATAAGAAATGTACATATGTTCATATACTTGCATATTACATTTTTAGGCCTCAAAAGCATGCATAAAACCAAACTTGGCATATTGGTGATACATGGTGCTAAATGACATGTAGACATGGCCATAAGTTCGCATTTAGCCTCACAAGCAAGTTATCATAAGAGATACGATAACTTACATGTTGCCAAAATGCAACCTTTAGCATAAAGCTTGGAGCTTTAAGCTCATAAACCCAAGATAAGCTTGCATAACATGATAACATGAACAAAAGGATCAACCCAAACTTGCATAACATAACTTGCATATCATATGACAAACTTGCATATCAAACTTGCATAACATAACTTGCATATCAAACTTGCATAACATAACTTGCATATCAAACTTGCATATCATAACATGATAAACTTGCATATCATAACATGGCAAACTTTGCATATAAACTTGCATATCATAACTTGATAAACTTGCATATCACAACATTTAACTTTAGAGTTTAAGTATGAAAGTAGAATAGGGCTTATAATACTTATGAAGACTCAAATGAGTATAGAAAATATAAGAAAGCCCTTATGCAATCAAATAGACCCAAAATGCAAGCTCTAACATAAAAACCCTTGAGCCAAAATGATCAAAACTCTTTCTTTATGATGCAAATATAGAAACTTGACTTGAATGCAAGCTAATGATGATCATACAAGTTTGAAAACACTTGTATGCATGGAAAATCTCATAGAAATTTATTTAGGAATTGTATGAAGAGAGTGGAGGCCATGAGAGGATTGATTTTGCCATAGTTTAGTTACTAGAATGAATAATGATGATTTAGGCTAGGTTTAGGGGTCCTTTTATAGAAGTTTAGGTTAGTTTAGGCCATAGGATTAACCCTAGTTTAGATCTAAACCATCAAAAATCGTCATAGACCAGCAGAACAGACCAGAGAACCAAAACAGGTGCACCAAGCCAGCCAGGGTCAAGCCAGAAAGCTGTGCAGGTTTCTGGCTCGACACGGGCGCACTTCCCAAGTGCGCCAGTGTATTTTTGTGCTGGCGCACTTCACAAGTGCGCCAGTGCATTCTGGCTTGATTTTCGGTTTTTCTGCCTAACCTCGTTCGTCCATATCTTCTTCATACGGACTCCGATTTTCGAAAACTCGGACTCTATTTCGCGTATTTTTCCGAGACGAACGCAATGGCATAGCCCGTTTCCCTTGATTCAGATTTTAGAATTAAATTCTGCCTCGATTTATGTTATAACAGGTTATTGAAAATACGGGTTGTTACATTTAGTATTTTGAGAAGTGTTAAAACAATTTTTGTATGATTTTTGAATGTAGACAATAATTTTTATATGATGAAAATATGTCAAAATTATTGATTTTTGGCCCTAAATGATAATATTGTTATATATTATTTAAATATAGGATTTTGAATTTAAAATTTATTTTTAAATATTGAAAATAAAATTTTGTTTTTGTTGAAGTGTTCTTTTGCAAAAATAGACAAGCGCAATTTGTTTCATGTTTGAAGATGTTAATATGTAAAATTGTGCATAAATTAGTAAAACATGAACACGTAATAACTAAAATTGTTGATTAATTATTGAAAATGGGCCATCTAGTTTTGATTAAGATCTATTAGCCCACACAAGAAGTTTCTGGTCTCTTCCCATCTCATGTATGTACTTCTTCTTTCTCATTCTTCCTCCAGAAAAAAGAAAAAAAAAATGCCCTAAAAATGAGGAAAATGGTCAAAACCCTAGTTGGTATAAATATAAAAATAAATCCAATAAAATCCCAAAAATTCTCAAATTCAGACATGTTCTTAATAATATTCCAGCATCTCTCCTCCAATTTTGGTGGTAATTGGTTTAGGTTTGAGGTGTCAAATATTCTCTTTCTTAAAGTAATTTTCGGGTTAAATCTGGGCTGAAAACGCAGGTTAGGATAAAATTCATAAATAATTGTAGAAAAATCATAATATTATGTAATTTGGATATGTTTCTCTCAACTCATATCCCCATTTTTATTTAAAATTTTATTTGAAAATATGTAGGTTTGCTATATTAATTTCTCCCTATACTAGGGACGAAAATCTTACCTGTTTTGATGGAATTGGTTTGCATATCTTTTTCTTTCTTGCTTCAAGGTTTTGGTAGGATGAAAGCTTCAATTGTTGTCAAATTCTTGGTAATTCTTGCTGACAATCAAGGTGAATTTAACTCATGCTTTCTAATCTTGTGAATAGTTTTGTGCTTTGTTCTGTTAACATGTAAAAAAAATATGTAGTTTTACCATCTTGTTGTTTATGCTATGCAAACACAGCGAAGGCTCAACTTTGAGCCAACGCAACTTCTTCCATTTGCAGCGAATTACTCCCAATTTTTGATCTGTTGTAGTATTTGAGCTGTGTTATATTACTATAAATTTTCATTTAATTTTTGATTATTATGATATAGCAAATCGTTGCTTGAATTCAGCCAAAATCATTTTCTGTTTTATTCGCTGAAAAGTGCTATGTTCGAAAAATCGTAACTCTTTCAATTTGCAACCAACTGATCCCAATTTTTAATATGTTATAGAACATATGTTAAAATTTGTTTCAAATAAGTTTCACTAATTTTTGAGTGGCTTTTATATGCTAACCATACCTCCAAAGTTAGCTAAAAACTAGATTTTTAGCATAATTCATTTGTGTCCCAAAATTGTCATCTTTGAAGATGTGTACCTTCTTCGTTTCACAGCGGAATATTGTCAAATTTTAATATGTTTTTGTACACATACAAAAGTTTATTACTGCAAAATTTCATTAATTTTTGGTTTGTTTTGTTATGCTAAACATATCTTCAAAGTTGGTTAAAAACTAGATTTTTAGCATAATTCATTTGTGTCTGAAAAGTTCAATCTTTAAAAAGGTGTATCTTCTTCGTTTTACAACGGAATATTATTAAATTTTAGTATGTTGTTGTCCATGTTCATTTTCATAAATTTCGGCATATAATAATGAGAATTAAACGATTTAGTAAAAATACGTGGTATGAGACATGTATTTTTACTTTATCGCTTAATATCAGACTTGTATGATCGAAACCCTTTTGATGCGATGTTTTGAGATGATGCCGAATTTTAGCGAAGACCATTGGTTCTAGAGATACTTAATTGGAGTATGCTCGATGATGAACCAACCACGATGCAATGTAAACTTGCCAATAAGATGAGACAAGCTATTCTATGATAAATTCATGATGTTTTGATGTTTATGAATTTATGATGTTTTGATGTTTATGATGGATTTTTACTTGTCGATTAGATGAGACAAGATTATATTGACACTTAGTACTCGTCGGAAAGAGAGATAGATGAGACGAGTTTGGTATATTTACACTCACCGATGAGATAAGATAGTGTATATTTGATGATGTTTTATAATGTGGCAACGACTAACGGCTAGTAAACCGTTAAATGTGAACGTATGGTATGGCACGTACGTTGACACCTTACGGGTTCCTATCACCTTATGGGTTCCTATCCGAGAGGCTAAGACACATTCAAGATGATTACTAGTACTATAACCAAGTACTCTATTGGAGTCATCACGATGTTTCAGACTATAGCCATTACGATGATCACGATGTTTGTGACTCCAACCACCATGATGTTTATAACTCGAGTTTTTATGACTTAGGGGCATCACGATGTTCCCGACTATAGTCCTCACGACGATGATGACGTCTGTGTCCCTAGTCATCACGATGTATGGTACCAAAAAGTATGGTACTAGTCAAGATGTAATGCACGTGCAATTTCTTATGAAGTTTTGAATGTTTTGATCACACCCTTATATGTCGATGTTTATTATTGCCTCGAGAAAGATGAAGGCTTAAATAAATTGATGGTTTTATGGTGATTTCAAATCAGAAGTTTTGGACTCCATACAAGTTCTATTATGGTGATTTCTATAAAATGAGTCTGGGATTTAAGGTGGATTTATGATGTATTTATATTTATATCAATGAGATAAGGTATAAATGGTTACTAAGATTCTTTGTGTTGAGTTTTAATGATGGATTTATGACGTGTTTATATTCATATCGATGAGATGTGGTATGGATTAACATGGTGCTTCTTTTATGATTGTGTTTTATATTTCCTTTGATGATACTTGAGAATATGCCAATGAGATGAGGCATATTCATATGCATTTATCTCTATGTGTGAAGAATATGTATCCTTGAAACATATATGTCTTGATGTTTTCTTCTAGGAAGATATTTAATTATTTTGAAGTATACACCACCGTTAACATAAGGCGAAAGCGAGTTTCATTGAGTCTTACTTTTAAGATTCTGCTAGTTGATGTCTCTTTCATTAAGTATCGATTATATCACTTGAGTATGATCATATCCTAAATAGTTCTTACTTTTCTCTAGAGCATATATTATTCCTTCTTATGAGGTGAATCATTGTTATTGAATGGTATCCTTTAAGTAATAGGACACCATATCTTTTCGTTACTTCTCATTACCAATTGCTCCATTTAACCGATGAATTTAGCTAGCCTGACCCGTGTGTTTTCACTCGAGTCAGACTGAGTTTGTTTCAGGTATTAGTCTCCCTTTTGGCTCTTAGCTATTTCATGGAGCATCTTTATGGGATAGAGTCTTTCTCTTGGAATTGATAGCTTACTTATGAGATCTTATCGAGTTGTTTTTGTTTGCCTCTTGCATAATGAGTGGTCATCATACCAGTTCATTGTAGTATTCGTATTATGTTGAGATGTATCAGTGTATATGTAAATGTAAGTACATTTGCAACTATTCTATGGTGATATGGATATCCATTTAGATGTGGTATTTCGTTCTGATAGATCCATATCCATCTATAGCTTGTTTTAATTGTTTATTGGATATGTTGATCCACTTAAGTTGAGGAAAAAAATAGACAACAATTGTCGGCATGTCCAGTAGAAAGTTAAGACATGTTTATAGTTGATCACCCCCAACAAGCCCTATTCTCCGCATTAGCAGATGGAATTACTTTGTAATTCTCTTTGTTAATGTAGCTCTCAGGTGGGGCGTTCCAGAAGCTATCCGAACCAATTTAAAATCCGGTGTGTTCTTTCCTTTTCTGCATTTTATTTTTGTTTATTTTTGTATTTGTGTTTGATTCTGTGTCTTTTATTATCACTGTGGTGTGTGATTCATATAGTTGATAATATAAGTTTTAGATTTTCTTAAATTCCTTGAAAACACTATTCACCCTCCTCTAGTATTAGTTTTTCCTTAAGATCTGCATTCCGCATTCCCAAACAATTGGTATCATAGCAAGGTTTTTCAAAAAGTTCATAATCCAATTTTTTTAAATATTGAATGGCAAATTTTGAAATGATTATTAACACTAGTATCAATTCGTGCATTGCATCAATGTTGAAAGAGTCTGCATTCAATTGTGTTGAAAATTCAAGTGATCTACTGAAATGTTGTCCAATACAGGAAAATATGTGTTATATGGCTATTGGAAATTCAAAAGTTGAAAAGATGGGTGAAGTGGTTATTGAAAATTCAAATTCCAAAATGGTGTGTTACATGGCTATTGAGAATTCAGTTTCTGGTAAACAAATGGTGGAAATCAAAAAGTACAAATGAATATTGGATAGTGGTTGTTGATATACACGTAAATGTGTATATATTATCCGCTTATTTATCTAGTTTTCTATTTAAAATAATTAATATTGTGTATTTATAGATGTGTATTCAGATTGTTGACAAGAACCATGGTTTAGAGCATTTGATGAATAAAGCATGAAGAATTTGCTGAAAAAGAGTGAAGTTAAAATTACTTAAGCTTGAAGAGTTTAAAGCTTGAAGAACGGCTGCAAATAGAGTTTAGTTGGGTAGATTTGGCTCACTAGAGACTCATATTGTGTTCACATTGGCTCAATTGCAGACCATTTCACTCATGTAGCGTTCACATTAGCTCATTTGCAAGGCTTCTAATTCATGCACTATACGCGTTCACACTGGCTCACTTACAAGGCCTCTTACTCTATAACCCCGTTCACACTAGCTTATATGTTATTTGGGCTAATTCTTTAGTCCCACATTGTGGAATTTGCCAAGTAGCCTTTGTAATATCAACTATAAGTACATTGTATCTCATTCATTGAAAAACACACTTAATTTTATTCTGTAATTCTCTTCTTGGAATAAAACTCTTCTTTCTCTCTTCTATTTAGTTTTTATTGCATTTTATTTATGTTGTTTAATTTCTGTTTTTCCTCTTCTTTAGCTATGTCTAGCTAATCCCCTTTGATTAGGGGGTGATGACGCTAATAGATATGATTCAACATGAATCACATAGCCAATAGATGAGGACTGTATACATGTAGATCTGGTTCTGAATCAAGGGTTAGATCTGAACCTTCATATTCTGTGTCGTTTAAGAGCTATGCTCCTTCACAGGGTATATTCGTGTTCGATCAAACAATTATCAGATTTAGATCTAATTTTAGGGTTTTAGAAATTAATTTGTGAATCTGTCCTGATATTCTATGGTTGTTTAAGAGCTCAGCTTCTGCATAGGCTATGCTTGTCGTTGTTTACTTATTTGTTTCTAAAAATCTATCTATCGTTGATTCGTGTTTGTGACAGAAACATGAATTAGATCTATATTTATTTGTTGGCTATTGATGAGTGTGAATCTAATCTATGTCATTATCCCCTAATTGTTTTCTCTTATTAGATAAATCTCTCTTTTTTATTTAATTGCTGTTATTTTCTGTGTTTTCAATCAATCAAAATTCTGGAATAACTTGACTGGATTTAATAATTAAAATATTTTTGGTCCCAGAGTTCGACACCCTCTACAACAATCCTTGTTGTTTAGGAAAACTGAATGGATTTTACAGTTGTTTACAATTGTATAATTTGTTCGCAAACAAATTTTGGCACCGTTGTTTAGGAAAACTGAACGGATTTTCACATTCCCCTCCCCAGCTCCAACTAATTCTTACCAACAACTTTCCTGCTCGTTGAACCCCTGTCATCACAACCTTCCTCCATTCAACGCGCCTCAATACAGCAAAAAAAAAATGCCATTTTTTCCTCTGTCTCAATCCATACAACCACAAAGCCAACATCTATTACCCTCCAATCAACCAAGCTACAACAAATCTCCTACCAAACCCTCAAATCAAATACCTGAACCCAATTCCCTCTTCTTCTCAATCGCCGAAATCCCCCCTCCCTTCTCAGTCACCACCAACAAAACCTTTCTGCTCATCACAACTCGTCATCACCGAAGGCCCCACTCAAAATCCAAAGACCTGAAACCACAACCAAGATTCAAAATGAGGGGGTGCGAGCTTCTGAGTTCTAACGCAGCAACCCAAACCCAAATAGGAAACCCTAGAAACCCGATACGATAACTCCAGTCCTACTCCAATTCGCTCCGACCATACCCTGTGAACCTCAGAATCAAATGCAAATTCTCCTGCCCTATTTCTGTATATCAACTGCCTTCTTGAATCTGTTGGGTAAATATTTGACTGATTTGGTTTTGAGTTTTATTTTGGTGATTTGTTAACATTGATTTCTGGGTATGAGGAATTCTCGTTTGAGAAACTAAAAGGGTCAGAGTTTAGAGAAGTGAATAGGGTTGGTTGTAATAATATTTGGACTTAAAATTTTTGTGGGCCGCGTGGGTTGTGGACTTTTTGATTGACTTGGCTCTCCTTTTGATTTTCATGTTCTTGTTTTTGAATTGCTTCATTCTCCTCTTCTAATTCTTTAAAAAAAAGACATTTTAGACTAATTTGCTTTCGGGTAATCACTTTTGTTTTAGTCCCTTTTATTTGTCTTTGTTTGTATTAGATTTTATTCTCTTCTCAAAAAAAAAAAAAAAAGAGAGAGAGAGAGAGAAATTTCTCGAAAGCAGGTACCGCGGAAATTAGAAAAAGGTCATAAAAAAATCGGGCTCCTAGCCCGAACCCGTGCCGCAGCGCAGCCAAGCAATTTATAGAAGGCGACAACAATAGGAAGCGGCGGACTATTCAGGGTTCGAGCAGTTGCACACCAAGTGGAGTGTGAACACGCTAGCGCGACTCAACTGCACTGGACGGACTGCCGATCAAGGTGAGTATTTTCTAACTCTACAGGGACCGCTGCTGCAACATATATATATATATATATATATATATATAGAAATTGCGTGTAAAAATTTTTTGCAGGTGTCGCGGCTTGCTTGTAAAATTTTTATTTCTGTAATTTATTATTCTGTGTTTGTTCTGTGACTGAATATTTTGCCTGTTGATGTGTGGTTTAAAATTTTAAAACGAACGTGGGAATAATTGAAAAGTTTATTTTTGAAATCGAATCGAGAATTCCCCAAAGCTCATAGGACAAAATATTTGTTAAATTGACAACTAGGATTGATACTCTCTGAGGTGTCTAAGGAATGGTAGAGTCTAGAACTCAAACAGGTTCTTAAACCTTCAGTCATGTTTCTACGGTGATTCGTGGCACACTGATAACCCCTGTCCGAACCTGGCCCAGACTTGTATTCATATAATCCGAAGTTGTTAATTTTAACATATTTTTTAGGAGCTTCTTTATAACCACAAGTTTTGCAACTGATTTTTCGACGAAAAACTCTCTTCTTCTAGTACATGCGCGCTTGCCCCATGAACAACCAAAATTACAATCCTTTTCAAAATTCAAATGATATTGGTTTCAATTCAAATCAGAATGAATTTCAAGCTGAAAACTTTTCGAATAATTTCCACCAATCTCATCAAACGATTGTACCCGAATATGAAAATTGTCATTCTAGGGTTAATGAGAATTTATCTGAGATGAGTCGACTATTAGCGCAAATGGATAAGAAAAATGCTGAATTTCAAAACAATTGCAACATGGGTTTTAAAAAAAATTTTGAAAACCAAAATGATTTTCATAATACGAGTGAATGTCAAATGTTGGTTATCGAATATGAAAAATGTGTTGCGAACAAATTAAATTTCTGGCAATGTTGGTTGTGGAAAATAAATAACCGACGACTTCTAAGAGATGAAGTGGATGAACTTTTAAGGTCAACCAATGAGGAACGCATAGAAACGATGAATCTAAAAAACAACATTTTGAAATCTAATGTGTCTACCAATTTTCTTGAAGAAAGCCTGAGTGAAATTGATCAAATAATGCATGAAATTTGGATTTGTCGCGAGGAAATCAAGGAATGGGCGCGAACTTTAGATGAAAAAGATTCTGAAAATAAAGATATAGAAAACATGCGTATCATTGAACAACTATCTCAATACACCATTGAATTTTGGCAAAATCTAGAAAATCAATTACTTGAGGGAATTAATGATGTTGATGACTTTGAGGATTCCATGAAACTTGGCTTGACTTACATTGAAGAACTGGCTCAAAGAATGGACAATAGCGAACAAGTTTCTTATCGGATTGTTCATCAAATTTCTCTTCTTCAAACTGAAGTTACAAACTTGTTCAACAACTGCAAATCCCAATCTAGTGACAAACAACTTTCTGCCAATGTTTCTTTTGAAACAAATAGTCAGCCATTAACTTCATCACAACAGTACATAACGATTATTGATGATTCCGACGATATGACTGTTGATGAAAATGAAAATTTTGAAAAATCTCTGGTGCAAAACTCTGATTTCTGCGAAACTGAAATTCAAACTCAAACTGATGCTTCTGCTGAAAATTCAACTCTTACTGAAATCGAAAATTTTCAACTAACAACTTTTGAAATTGATGAAAATCTTAATGAAGTTGTTGAAACCTCTGTAATTGATTTGAATTTAAATTCTCTCGAAAACAAAGACGTCAATCTTCAATTTGATCTTCCTCTCTCAGATTCTGAAAATTTTGAAAATTTAACAACTTTAGATTGTCAATCTGAAAAAAATGATGAAGTTGGTAACAACTGTTTGAGTGAGGACGACTTTGATGAGCGTAAACTACTTGAACTGATTGACGATAACGTGTTTGGGTATGACACTGAAAATGAAACTTTTGAAAACTTTGAAATTCTTGATGTTGAAAACAACGAAACTGCTGAATATGATCTTAAACACCTTTACGATTTTTCTAAAATTGTTGAAATTCCTTGCGACTTGATCATTTCAACTAAACCGCACTGTGATCACTCGTTTTTCACTGATAAATTTCTGCAGTATATGAACTCCTTTTGGAATAATACTGTTTTTGAGAAAACACGATTTCGAAATTTACTGAAAATTCATTTGTTTAGTTCTGACTTTAGGTTTATGAATGAACCTTTAGTGAACAAAATTTCAAATACCAAAGCAAAACTGAACAATATTTCTCAAAACAAGTGTGGGGGTGAGAGTGATGCACGCATCTCTCAATTTATACATCATCTGAACAAATCAAATTTTGTTTTTGAAACTTTTATTGAACCCCGGATCGATGACCTCTCTTTAGTTGCTATAGAAATTCAATTTGATTTTATGATCAATTGTAAGCTCAAAATTTTAAAATTAGCAACTCAAACTTTTGAAAAAACGAAATTTGTTTTTCCAAATCTAAAACGTGATACAAAATTCTTTATGATTTGGTTTTCTATGTTGAAGCTGTGTCTCATAATCTTAACGAGGCTGATCCATTGGTCCATTGTGGACCGGTTCATCTATTCGATGACTGCGTATTTTCTGCACACACATCCGGTAAGCCGTGCTAACCCTCTTATTTTATTTCCCTTTCACTAAGATATGTCTGATTAATGACTGTGAGGACACAATCACACTCAAGTGTGGGGGGAATTTACATTACATCAGCAATCAAATTTTATGAAGTAGGTCATTCATTGAACAAGGATTAACTTAAATTCATAAATAACACCTTGGTTCTTGTTTGATAAGTTGAATTGTTGGGTGATGGGAATGAACATTATTTATTCATTGAATCGTAATGTGTCTTTTTAAGATGCTAGCTTGAGACTGTACAGAAGTTAGTCGTGTTCTGGAGTAAGCGTGTCAACCCTTGTTATACGTGTTAGAATGTGCAAGTAAAAATAATCAAAAAAAAATCATGAAATAAAAATGATTTTGCACCTATATTTGTTGGATTTTCTGAGTTTGTTTTCATGCATAATATTTTCTTTTTCCACTCAAATTTTCAAAATCGTAAGTTCTAAAATCCACTTGGCCCAATTAAGGAGAAATGACTCATTGTAGCGTTCTTCTTCGATACCCCCACATTATTCAAACCCAAGTTTTAGTCGATTTACATCCATGTTTCGACAAGTTTATCTTATATTGGTATACTCAAGAACCTTTGTTTAAAGGTCAAAAACGTCACTTTTTATACCAATATTACACCACCCACTCCGTACTTGTTTTAAGGTAGGATAACCATATACCACATCTTATTTTATATGGGTTATCTATCTTACGAAACTTTGCTTATCATTCCTTTCAGCTTTTTGTAAAACATCATTCCAGACTTGTGTGTTGAATTAAGGTTATAGAAGTAGAGTAACTAGGGCACAAAACTTTCCTTTCATGAAGTGTTGGTAGTAGAGGAGGAATCAAATGAAATCATGTACGTCATCATTCCATATCCATTCATCATTCATCATGCAAAAGAAAAAGAATAGAAAAAAAAATAGAAAAAAAAATGAAATAAAGAGAGAGTCTCTCTGAATAAAATAGTCTTCATCATTCTTGACTATGAAGCATCCATTTCCATCCCATCCACATCCATTCTACCGTACTTGGAAGTGAGGATTGTAGTAGAGGAGATGAAAGGAAATAAAAATGTTCATATGTGCCTTAGTATTACTTTATCTTTTGTAATTTGAAGTTCAACTAATACACTTGCCCTCTTATCTAGAATATTTTTAGAACTTACAAAATTTTCCTTCATCTATGCATAACTCATATCCAATACATTACAGTTACATTAGTGCAAAATTATTCAAAAAAAAAAAAAAAAGAATAAAGAAATGATTGGGTGCACATTGTCGATGTGTAGAACTTTGGTTGACACCACGCTCTTAACCTTCAAGACAATTACAGTGTTATCAAGGAATTACGATTCAGCTTGAAAAATTTTGTTCATTTTTGCACTAATTATGGGATGGACAATTTGGGGCTAAACCGTTATTATTGAAGTTAGGTGAAATCCTTGGAATGTGAAAGACCTTAAATATATTGTTTGATTAATCCGCGTACATAAGACGCTTAGGATTTTGTGGGTAGTATCCGCTGAAAACCCTCACGAGACAACACTCGTCCTACTGGGGACACCCAGAGGTTTAACGGCTTGTTGCATAGGCTAAATGCAATCGTGTTTCCTACGAAAGTGTGACATATCTTAGTTTAGTTTATTCGAGTACGAATAAAAAGACAAGTGTGGGGGTATTTGATATACACGTAAATGTGTATATTTTATCCGCTTATTTATCTAGTTTTCTATTTAAAATAATTAATATTGTGTATTTATAGATGTGTTTTCAGATTGTTGACAAGAATCATGGTTTAGAGCATTTGATGAATAAAGCATGAAGAATTTGCTGAAAAAGAGTGAAGTTAAACTTACTTAAGCTTGAAGAGTTTAAAGCTTGAAGAACGGTTGCAAATAGAGTTTAGTTGGGTAGATTTGGCTCACTAAAGACTCATATTGTGTTCACATTGGCTCAATTGCAAACCATTTCACTCATGTAGCATTCACATTAGCTCCTTTGCAAGGCTTCTAATTCATGCATAATACGCGTTCACACTGGCTCACTTACAAGGCCTCTTACTCTATAACCCCGTTCACACTAGCTTATATGTTATTTGGGCTAATTCTTTAGTCCCACATTGTGGAATTTGCCTAGTAGCCTTTGTAATATCAGCTATAAGTACATTGTATCTCATTCATTGAAAAACACACTTAGTTTTATTCTGTAATTCTCTTCTTGGAATAAAACTCTTCTTTCTCTCTTCTATTTAGTTTTTATTGCATTTTATTTATGTTGTTTAATTTCTATTTTTCCTCTTCTTTAGCTATGTCTAGCTAATCCCCTTTGATTAGGGGGTGATGACGCTAATAGATATGATTCAACATGAATCACATAGCCAATAGATGAGGACTGTATACATGTAGATCTGGTTCTGAATCAAGGGTTAGATCTGAACCTTCATATTCTGTGTCGTTTAAGAGCTATGCTCCTTCACAGGGTATATTCGTGTTCGATCAAACAATTATCAAATTTAGATCTAATTTTAGGGTTTTAGAAATTAATTTGTGAATCTGTCCTGATAGTCTATGGTTGTTTAAGAGCTCAGCTCCTGCATAGGCTATGCTTGTCGTTGTTTACTTATTTGTTTCTAAAAATCTATCTATCGTTGATTCGTGTTTGTGACAGAAACATGAATTAGATCTATATTTATTTGTTGGCTATTAATGAGTGTGAATCTAATCTATGTCATTATCCCCTAATTGTTTTCTCTTATTAGATAAATCTCTCTTTTTTATTTAATTGCTGTTATTTTCTGTGTTTTCAATCAATCAAAATTCTGGAATAACTTGATTGGATTTAATAATTAAAATATTTTTGGTCCCAGAGTTCGACACCCTCTACAACAATCCTTGTTGTTTAGGAAAACTGAACGTATTTTACAGTTGTTTACAATTGTATAATTTGTTCGCAAACGGTTGTTCAAGACAAATGATGGAAAATCCAGAAATACTAAATAATCTAGTCTATGAAGATGGTGGAATGATGAACTTCAGAGATAACTCTAAAGGATATATTGTTGGGATCGGCAATGTTGGTAATTCTGAAACTCCTACTATTTCTGATGTTTTATTAGTTGGGAATCTAAAACATAATTTACTAAGTATAAGTCAACTTTGCGATAAGGGCTATAAAATAAACTTTGAGAAAGATAAATGTTTTATGGAAGATAGGAATTCAAAAGTAATATTCGAAGGAGGTAGAAAGAAAAAATATCTATATATTGAGTATGAAAATATCCAATGATAATCTACATCTTATGGCCAATACAAGTGACCCTTGGATCTGGTATAAGAGATTTGGTCATATAAATTTCAAACAAATCTCTAGGATTTCTAAATTAGATTCAATTCGGGGATTACCCAAAATGAAGTTCAAAGTTAATAATTTATGCGACGCTTGTCAGTTCGGGAAATTAAAAAGAAGTTCATTTAAATCAAAAGAGGAAATTACAACCTTGAAACCATTAGAGTTAATTAACATGGATTTATTTGGTTCATCTCAAACCCAATCAATAAATCACAATAGACGTGTTTACGTAATAGTTGATGATTTTTTTAGATTTACTTGGACTTTGTTTCTTAAAAATAAAAGTGATGCTTTTGATCAATCTAAATTTTTTACTAAAATACTTCCAAACTTATTATCTCTAAAAATCAAAACAATACGTAGTGACCACGGAGGAGAATTCAAAAACGAAAATTTTGAAAAGTTTTGTAATAAAAAGGGAATAACCAATAATTTTTCTGCCCCTAGAACCCCCCAACAAAACAGGGTAGTTGAACGTAAAATTAGATCAATATAAGAGTGTGCTATAACTATGTTATCTGATAGTAATTTACCAAAAAAAAATTGGGCTGAGACAGTTGGAACAGCTTGTTATATTTTAAATAGAATTTCAGTTAGACCCTTAACTCATAATACACCATATGAACTTTTGTATAATAAGAAACCAAAAGTATCATCTTTTAAAACATTTTGAAGTAAATGGTTTATACTTAATACTAAAGAAAAATTAGATAAATTTGACTCGAAATCCGATAAAGGAATATTTATTGGATATTCAGAGAGAAGTAAGGCATATAGGGTTTTTAATTCAAGAACCAATACTATAGAAGAAACCTTAAACGTACCCTTTGACAAAAATTATAAAAATACAACACAACACAACGAAGATGAATGTGAAAATGAAGTTAATGAAACAAATAATGAAGACGGTCAACCAAATAAAAGAATTAGATTACTAAGAGACCATTCTTTAGAAAATATCTTAAGAGATATTGAATCCGTCGTTAGGACTCATAATCAATTAAATAATATGAGTAAATTTGCCTTTATTTCAACTATTGAACCTAAAAATCCAAAGGAAGCATCTTCCGACGGTTCATGGATTCTTGCCATGCAAGAAGAACTGAATCGGTTTACTAGGAATGATGTATGGGAACTTGTTCTTAGACCAGAGGATAAAACTATAATAGAAGCTAAATGGGTTTATAAAAATAAAATGAATGAATATTGTGAGATCGTAAGAAATAAGGCACGATTAGTAGCACAAGGTTATACTCAAGAAGAAGGAATAGATTATGATGAAACATTTTCCCCCACAGCTAGATTAGAAGCAATTAGGATATTACTAGGCTTTACAAACCATAATAATTTCAAATTATATCAAATAGATGTTAAAAGTGCTTTTCTAAATGAATTTGTTAAAGAAGACGTATATGTAAAGCAACTATCTCTTTTTAAAGCAAAAAATTATCAAATCACGTATATAAGTTAAAGAAAACATTGTATGGGTTAAAACAGGCTCCTAGGGCTTGGTATGATATAATAAGAAATTACTTATTTCAATCCAACTTTGAAATTGGAAAACTAGATAACACCGTGTTTATTAAAAGAAATAACAAAGATATACAATTAGTGAAAATGTATGTTGACGATATAATTTTTGGATTAACAAATGATAAGATGAATAAAGAATTTTCATATATTATAACCCACGAATTTGAGATGAGTCATATGGGAGAACTAACATTCTTCTTAGGCTTACAAATTCTCCAATTAAAGAATGGAATGTTTATTATTCAAGAAAAATATGCAAGAGATTTAATTAATAAATATAATTTAACAACAACTAATGGGAGACCAACACCAATGGCAACTAATATAGCCTTAAGTGAAGATGATACGTCAAAACATGTTGATCAAAAATTATATAGAGAAATGATAGGATAACTATAATATATAACCGCTAGAGACCAAATATAATGCATAGTGTATGTCTCTATACAAGATATCAATCGCAACCTAAGGAAACACATTTAAAATTCGTAAAACGTATTCTAAGAAATGTAAAACACACATCATACTTTGGATTATTTTATCCTAAGGATGATTCATTCGATTTAGTTTCTTATTGTGACGCTGATTATGCGGGATGTAAATCCGATCGTAAAAGCACTAGTGGAACATGTCATTTCTTAGGACATTCACAAGTCTCGTGGTTTAGTAAAAAGCAAAATACCGTATCATTTTCAACAACTGAAGTAGAATATATCTCTGCTGCTTTGGTTTGTTCACAAGTAATATATATGCAACAAACCTTAAATGATTTTGGATTAAAAATAAATAAATCACCAATATACTACGATAATACGAGTGCTATAAATATATCTAAAAATCCAACTCATCACTCAAGAACTAAACATATTGATATACGAAATCATAATCTAAGGGATAAGTAAGTAAAGAGGAAATTTCACTCGAAATAGATAAACAAATAGCAGATATATTAACAAAACTATTAAATGATCAACATTTACTAAATTTAGAAGAGAATTGGGTATTTGTTCATTAAGTGAATTAGAATAATTAAATATATTAGTATATATATAAGAATAACATTAAAAATCAGAAAATTAAAGTTAAAACTGCATGTTTGTTGACAAACATAGAAGCCTATGTCGACATATAACTGCCAGATTTTAAAATTTAGTTCTGACCAAAAGTTAGTTACAGTAACCATTTAAACTCTCCACTTCAAATTTTCTTCTTCACTCTCTTATTTCACTTCTGTAAAAACTTAAAACCAAAATAAATCATGGCCTCCACCAATTATAATAACCAAATTAACTCTGAATCATCCTCTGGACCATCTGAAGGTCCATTCCAACGCTCTACCCTCTCTCATGTAATTAAATTAGAAGAGAAAATGGAGTATGCTCTTCAAATGCATGCTGAGATTCAAGTACTTCGAATTCGGATAAGTCAAGAGCAAAGTAAACAAGGAAAAATGTTGTGGAATCTTCATAAGTTTGTAATGGATAATCAAGCGAATCCAATCATCATCAAAGATGATAATCAAGAAACGGAAGAAGAAGAAGTAGAGGAAGAAGAGGAGGAGGAAGAAATGATGGAAGAAGTGGAACCAGAAGTGGCACAACAAGAAGTTGCAGACGAAGATGATCAAGTTGTATGCGTTGGTGAAGTCTTGTTCGATCAAAATGTAAATATAATAAAACAAAATGGGGATTTTTGTCTCCATTACCCCAATTGTCCAACCCACAAGTCTCCTATCGTAAAGAACAAATATAATTTAGGTTTCTTTTTCGTCGTCCCGTTTATTCGGTGTACTACGTGTATAGTTGTTCATGTAATTTGCTTTGGTGTGTATCATTTATATTGAAAATCAATGTTTAATTTAATGTTTGCTTTATCTTTTATAAGTATTTCATTAGTTTGTTATATAGGCACGAATTTAGGGGGAGTCATATACATTAAGTGTTTTGATCACATGTTATAAATATATATATATATCTTAGTTCTTTAGTATAAAATAATAATATGATGTAGGTAGATGTAGGATTTAGGGGAAGTATCTTTAGAATTTCTTTTAGATAATTCGAAAGGGGGAGAAACTATAAAATATAGACTTAGTTTAAGCAGAATATATAGGATTCATAGTGACATGGGGAGTATTAGAAGGATTAGGATCAACATGTATGAACAGGTATGAATATTTTATAAACTAAGGTTGTCATCATCAAAAAGGGGGAGATTGTTGGATAATGGAGTTTTGATGACAACAACCTTATTTCAATATTAATTGATTATAAAATATATACTAACATCTCTATCTAGAATATATATACACACATATATGTAGGAGTTGTATACAGGAATCAATACCGAAGACTATACAATTTTAGAGATTCAAGAGATTCAGAATTCAGAGAAGATTCAAAATTCATGAGTAATCTAGAAATCAAGAGTCCAGGATAAATATAGAATAGAGTTTAGTTTATATGTAAGACTCTGAATAGCACTCTAGGTTCAAATTCAAATTCTGTTTTTCAAATTCTGATTTTCAATTTTCAAATTTCATATTCTATTTTCTAAATTCAAATTCAAATTTTAATTAGTTTTTCTATCTTATATTTGATTTTAAACTTAAGATTCAAAGTTTATTAGTTTATATATATTTATATACTTTTATACTTTTATATTTATATAGTTTCAATAAATATGTTTATATAATTTATATTTATACATATGATTTTCTACTTTATAATACTCATTTATATCATTATGTTTTAATCCAAGAATTTCCAGAATTATATATATAGTAAAAACACTTAAAAATATTCAAAATTTAAATTTTCAAAACATATATATCGACATACAAATGAGAGGATGTCGACATACAATTGTCATATTTTCAGTTTTGAAAGGAAGTGTCTTTTCACTATTTGTAACGTTCCAAAAGCATTGTAACCTTTCAAATCTTATTAATAGGGTTGATTTCGAATTTTTTAACCATTCTTCTTCTCCATATTCATCCCTTTTCATTCCTCCATTATTATTTCATATTTTTATGATTTCTTCACTTCTACTCTGCCAATTTCTATTCTAAATACATAAAACTTCTTCTCTTCTCACTCTCTACTCATTACTGAATCGAAGTGCTATTGAAGAGTTATAGGGCTGTTGTAATCATTTGGGATTGTTCGGTATATGTTGTGTTCCTTGTAGCCTTGAAATAAAGAAAAGGAAACGGTGTGAACCTTGTAGCCGTGAAATCAAGGGTGGCGGGATTGGTGTTAACCTTGTAGACGTGAAATCAAGGGGATTGTACTTAGATTTTGATTTAGTAATAAAACTTTGTGCAATCCAGCGTTGCATGGGACTAGACGTAGGAGCAATATAATCCGAACCAGTATAAAATCCGGTGTGTTCTTTCCTTTTCTGCATTTTATTTTTATTTATTTTTGTGTTTGTGTTTGATTCTGTGTTTGTGATTATCTTTATGGTGTGTGATTCATATAGTAGATCATATAAGTTTTAGATTTTCTTAAATTCCTTACAAAATCCATTATCTCTAATTTTAGCTATGTTGGAACAGGAACTATCCAAAAAGCTTAAAGGAGCTCAATATGAAGCAGCTATAACCAAGTAGAAGTGAAGAGACAAGTGGGATACTCAAGGTGACAAATACTTTTAATTCTGTCATGTTTATCTTAATGGAAAGACAACCAAAAGTAAATTTTTTACAATAGAAGACTCTAGTATTAGGGTGCATAGATGTCATACTACTACCAATGAAGCTTTTATGTACACTTATCCTCTATATTAGGAAGGTCAGCCAATTCTAGCATAAGCACTGGACAAATGGTTTCTCATTCAATGCCCATTCTATCTTAAGATCGGGTTGCATCCCTAAACCAAGACATACAAGTGTGTGGCCCATGCTACGCATACGGGCACTGTAAATAGTTACATGGACAATACATCTAAAATGTATTATATTTTGTTGTTCCTATTTTTATGTTTGTTATTGGATTCCATTTTCATAATTCATGTTTTTGGGTTATTTTCAAAGTGAATGAACCCAAAATCATGTTGTCCAATTTTTTAGTATTACAATGATGAATTTTTCAATTTTGTTCAATGTGCAACTATGTACGTTGAGGATATAGTCGGTGTATTTTATCTTTCTTTACCTATTCAATTTGATCTATTAAAATTATATCGTATGATCCATATTAAAATAATTATAGATAAAATATTAAATACGTGTTAAATAATGTTATCCATTGTAAACGCAAATTTTAAAGTACTCCAATGAAATAGATAATGATTGGGATGTTTTATTAAATGATGGTAGATGAAATACTTTTATATGCAACTTAAAAGGTTAGAAAATGACCAATGCAAAAATATCTTTAGAAATCTATTATTTCAACAACTTGCTAGTTTGAAAATTTAAGAAACTTTCATTATTCATTGCAAAGTGGTATTTTCGTTCGACACCCACCTTTGAACATTTAAAGCTAACATGATAGGTTATAAGAAATGTATGTGCAATGGGTTATTGGGTGGTTTCCCATTTATTGTTTCTTCTTTGATTTGGGCCTTTGTATATCATTTTCGACCTGTTTAAAAATACCAAAACCCACATGTCAGTTGCTAAACAAAGTTAAAGGTTAGAAACATAATAAACGCCAGATTCTATTCCATGTCGAAATTTACTATGTGCATATACACAGTCAACTGTATCAAAAGTCACACCAAAATCGCATCTAAAAAATATGTAACAAAGTTGATTGTAGATATCCCTTTCTGAAAATGTGAGTATGTCATCTCTTAAATTAGATTTGTACAAATTCTAACATTTAACGGCATGCTTGCATCAATGCACGACCGAATCTATGTACAGATTGCCCACACAATTGCGCTAACATTTTAAGACATCATGTTTAGTAGAAATTAAGCATATACAACCTTCATTATATGCATTTTTACTCTTCTCAGAACAATTCAAAATGGTAATTTCATTACAAACTATATTCAGCAGGTAATGATTTTGTACATAGTTCTACATGAACCCATAAATTATACACACATACATATCCATCCAAGAGCATGCATATTCAAATGAATATCTTTAGATAAATACAGAAATAAAGAACATTTGGATTTGAAATACTATAATTTATTATTTATTCCCGTACAAATACCAGCGTAGTCATCAAGATTTAGTACAACCACAATCACATTATTTCAAAATAACATATGACCATATGTAAGCATATACAGGTAAATGTGTTCACAATTTACTGTCTATTTCCTTACAACGATATCAGATCTCCAAATATCATAAAATCGCTCACCCACACAATGCCTACACGTTAACCTCTTTCAGGCTCAACATTTTATCATCCCTAAAGACAGAAACTTGAAACATCATACATATAGTGCTTATGTTTCAACATCGAATAACTTCATATATCACACTCTTTTCTCATGCTAGCATTGTACTGCACCTCAGCATGCATCACCAGAGAACGCTCAGCCAATTTCATGCTTTGGCTTTACGTTATATACACTTCTACCTGTTGGTTACAGTCTGACACATTCAATTTATGGCTATCATCGGTGCTTTTGATTATCCATTTGATTGTGGCCAGTGAATTGCTGCAGCATTTCTTACACCCATAGAATGCACAATTCAAATCAGCATTCATGCTTACCACCACCAAGCTCATCCTATCGTTTTTGGTAAATTAAAAAGATTGATTCAAGCCGAAATTGCATCTTGTAACTGCTGTTGCATACCAATATACAACAACAGCATCACCCTTTGGCAAGAAGCACCGGCAACAACACCCCAAGGACCACTTTGCATGATCAGACATGCAACAACAACAAATAGCATTATTCATTTCCTGATATGCAGCAACATCCTTGAGCTTCCTTCCTCGCCTCAAACCCATGATGCAGCCTCATGATCACATGTCCTTCAGCTCTTCCACATTGTTGTATGTTAAAGTGTATCTTCAAGTAACTTATTCTATCAATAAATGTATTGTAAACATAATGCCTTGCCTGTTTTTATCTCTTTCACTTCATTATCATTATTGCGATGATCCTGCATATTTGTAATAGCTAATCCCCAACAACCTCTCTTGTATGTATTTGGATTTATGTTTAATAAAAAGTGATCCTCAAAGAGAACAACCCTTTAATATAAAAAAATGGATTGTCATTTCAACTCCAACGTAAGATTTTTTTTTTATTTGTTATTCCATAGTAGATTACACCTTTAAATAGCATAATACCACAAATGGCAATGATGTCATGATGCCTTTACAAACTGATTATAGACCTTAATGATACAACATTTGGCGTGCATTGGGTATGACTATTTGGGATCATCTAGAATATATTCTATAAAAGAACCAAAAAACCACTGCTAATTAAACTCAATTTACTTAATACTATCACTTCCTATATTTTCTTTTTATCATATAAAGATTGGAATATGAACCATAATAGTTTGACTCGAGTCATAGATGTGCACATTCATTCATATTCAAAGAGCGATGGGAATTTGAGAACTTATAACAGTAAGGAAAATTAATCAGCCAATTTGTTACCATTTCTTTCTGGCATAAAAATAAATTAGAGCGGTCCCATTAAAATCTTGTTAAAAGAGAAAAGATAAAATTATGCTAAGAACTTAGCTCTTATAATTAAGACAAATATTTATTCCATGGAGCTTTCGTTGTTAATACCTGGTATAGCAAAGTGTAATGAATTGGAGCAAATTATCCATCCTTTCCATCAACCTTTTAACTTTCTTCCCACTGACCACCTATAAATTAAATGAAGCATACCTGATTAATGAGCCATTATAACCAAAAATTTAATTACATCATCCTCATAAATATGAATATTAGGCAGATGTTATAAGCCTAAAATTACAGTAGTATAGTATCGTTAATTAGGTGAAAACAAAATATAAATTACGTGGTTAATTCATGTTGCAAAAATTTGGACCAATTTGAATAGTGCTCTCCTCATATTGTTTGCAGCAAATAAAAAGTAAACTAATTGAGGAAACCAAGTATATCAAAGGATTAATGTCAACATGTTAAATCATAGAGCTTGAATGTTTAAAGAAGCGATCAGGTAATGCAAAATAGTTAATTTGGAAATACCTTGAATTGCTAAGCAAGTAATCTTTCTTCCTTCATGAACACGGTTTAATTTTGATCTAAAATCCTTATTGGCTATTAATTATATTTTAATGAGCTTTTAATAACAATAGATCAGATAATCAATATCAGCTACAACACTAAGGTATAAAACCAAACTAAACAATGGTTTTTTTTTTAAATGAGATGGTAACATGTTTGTACTAACAGATTACAAAATGAATTGTTGTAATGATTTGCTAACGTGTTGCCTCTTTCTTCTTAAATATGAAGGATCAATTTACTCTACTAATACAGAAAACACCAGGTGTTACAAACTATAACATAACCAAAACAGGTCCTAATATATATTTCAAAACAAATAACCCTTCACACCCGTGGAGCTAAAAGTCATCAGGAAAGAGCTCCTCCTTAACAGGAGCAATCCACTGAATCTGAATATTAGTAATATCCCAAAGCTCATACCATCCCTCTCCACAAGAATCCCCTTCTCCTTCATAGTCAGTATCATCCTCTTCAGCATGCCCATAACCGCCTCCTTTAGCACCCCACGGCCCACATCGTCCACATTCGCTTTCATGCACGTGTCCATCCTCCTCGGTACCCCCAGCCAGAACGTTTTGAACCCAGGGCTCTGCGCTAGTTGCTCCATGTACCACAGGTACACCTCCACCAGTATCATCGCTTCCATCAATGTACCTTCCGTTATCCTTGTCTCCATCACTGAGTTCTCCCTTCTTGAATATTCCAGCATCTTTTCATGGAAATCATCCATCATCGCAAATATCGCCAGGTTGAAGCATGCTAGGCAGTTTGCCGGTGTGAATTCTAGTTCCTCCATTGTTGTGAAGCATTTGCCTAATGATTTAACTGCTTGATTTGTCTGGAGTTTGTTCATGGACAATCCATTTGTGAATAAGCGTATGAGTTTACAAATTGTAAAGTTAGTTCAATGTTAGACTACAAAGAGGAACTTTATATGTTGATCTCTTTTATTATAGTAACTCCGAAAAAAATTCATGTTCTAAATTAAGGTGCATGATTGCATAAAAACCTATATTTCACTAAACTAAAATATGAAATATCAATTTGTAACTTAATAGCTTTCATCAAAAAATGAGGTAGCAGATACATTATCATTATCAGTGCAAAATAAGATAACCGCGCTAAGATTTGTCTATGCCGCATAAATTTCACTATGCTTAATCAAATGATCAATTGATATTTTTGTGAAAAGAGCTACGTCAATTTCAATGAAAAATTTATGCATATTGTTTTTTTACTATGAGTAAATAAGTTTAATCATGACATAGGATAATTTTGAAGATTATTTACCAAAAAAAGACATCTATAGATGATAAATCAGTTTTCTTTGGCAAATAACGGATAATCATATTTGACAGTTATTTTGAATGAAAACAAAGAAATCGTAATAGGATTTTACTATACCAATGAAAGAACTCCAACTGTATAAATTTTATCTATGGTTGAATGCCTACCAAAATTTGGTTTGATATTTACAATTTATTGAAAATGAATCATTCATACACCAAATTAGCATAACAAAAATGTACATGATGGATAATCAACTCATAACCACACGCTTTTTTAGAAAACCCAACATGTTGAAGATATCAAGTTAAAAAATCTTTCAATTTCCACTTATGATGTCACATCTCGTAATTCTTACATGCACAAGTATAAAAATATATATACACACACACACACACACACACACACACACACACACATACACGCAACACAAATGTTTAAATAAAATTGTAAAAATGGAGAAACTTCGAATGCAGAGGGATAAGACCCAAGCAACAATAATAAAAAAAAACATCAAAATTTTGTTTTACCAACATTCCAAAGCTTAATATTTGAACAGTCAAACTGTACAATTACAAAATGCATTGATCATGAATTCAGAATACACTGGAGTTGTTTTAGTTCTTAAAAATGTATATTAGAATTGTTCCAATAACAAAAGATCGTTGGACAGAAGAAAATCAATATAGAACTGATTTCTACCTCTTTTTTTAGCACTGAAAGAATTTACATTGCAGTCGTCAAAATGAAGAAGAGCACTGGCAGAAAAGTGAATAATTTTGAATGCAATTGTCTTCGGTATAAAATAATGCTCTTTTACTCATCATTGCAACTTTTGATGCTTATGTGATATGTCAGTTTCTTGGGCTTCCGTCCAAAACAACCACAATATGTTAGCATACGTCGGAAGAAGGGTTCGCTGGCAATAGAAATATAAACCAATGTGAGCATGAAATGATAAGCAACGTGAATGGTTCTGTTACTGCATGAAGTCTATTCTATATTACTACTGTGCTGAAATATGTGCAAAAAAATGTAGGAATACGACATAATTAATTTTTTGACATGTACATATTACTGCTTACAAAAAGAAAATTTAGAGAGCAAGTCCAAGCAACAGGTTTAAAAATCATACAATGTTTGGTATACTAATAGTCTGAAATTTAGGAGATCAATAGTAAAAATGTAGAACTACATAGTGGATTGATCTTGTAATCGAAACACCATTAGAGAGTTTCCATTGTTAAAAAAATAAAATGGTGAAACATTATTGAAGGATCACGGCACAACCAAAAATTAAGAAACTTTGTTAGATAAAGCGATTTTGTTTTGTTTTGTGCTATGTAAAATTTTTATGGTTGCAGGCTTGTAGCACTGAATTAAGAACAAAATCATAGGAAGCAGCAAGCTTCAAGATCTATTGAAGCTAAATACAAATGTATATGAGCTGTCAAACAACTTTAGAAAAACTCACCGTATCAATAAATTGGAAGAAATGAGTATAGCAATAAGAGGTACTGGAAACCTTCATGAACATGGTTTGACGGCTCAATAGGAAAATGAAAATATATGGAAATGAACACTAAGAATTACATGCACAAAAATGAAGTGAATAATAGGAAATTAGAAGTTTAATTACATGATGTATTAGAAAGTAAACAAAAGGAATTTTCTATAATTAGCATGCATTTAGTCATGGAAGGAAAAATAAAATGAATTCAAATGAAGACTAAGAACTCTGCCTACAAAATAAATCGCATAAGTGGAGAGCATTTAGCAAGAATTTTAAACATGTAATTGTTAGAAATCAAAGTATGAATGAAATTTACTTTAGTCCCACATTGCCAAAAATAAAATAAGATGTGTGTATATATGTCCATTCCTCTTTCCCTATATTGGCCCTTAGGGTCAGGTAATTTTGTGCGAGGGGGAGGACCTACATCATGTGAACCAAACACGCGCGCGCCGCCCGCCCGTCCCGAGCCGAGCTTGGGCTTGGATGAAATCTTATTTTTGTTATGGAAAACCATAACCAATTTTGAACGGATGCGGCAACAGAATTGGGTGCGACCCAACAGAAGTCGAACAGGTTTACAACCCGCTAATGGATGAAGAGGAACGGGTGCGACCCGTTATAATATAAACAGATGCGACTGTTGGAATACGTTTGAATTCAAACAGACATGACTGTTTAAATGGTAACTGTTGGAAGATATAAATAAGTGACGAATTCTGGCCAAATTCCTCACCGATTTAACGCTTTCTCTTCCTCTTCCTCTGCCCGACTTACAACTGCCTTGCTGCCAATTCTCAGACTGACGAAATCATTACAACTCGAGCAGATCCGTCTGTTTTATCCTGGGAGACTCAAACTAAAGTCTTAATGAAATCGGTACACCGAGACTCAGACTCTATTTTCTCATATTTCAAGTTATATTCGTATACATACTGTTGAATACAGTGCTATTGGCTAAATCAACTTGTGTGCGAGTTGAAATGTAACACTTGCCAGTGTTGATGATTGTGCGTTTTGTATAACGCGTATTGCTGTTGCATTCTGTTTTATACTGCCCACATCCACATCTTAAGACTTTATTTTGAGGGTAACTCTGCAGTGTCAATGATTGAGGGTAATGGGAAAGTAATCCTCAAGTTCACATCTGGTAAAACTATTACGCTGAATGATGTGCTCCATGTTCCAGATATCCAAAAAAACTTGATTTCCGGTCCTATTCTCTCGAAGAAAGGCTTCCGAATGGTCTTTGAATCGGATAAAATTGTTCTGTCCAAGGCTAGATTCTATATAGGGAGAGGATACTTGTGTGATGGCCTGTTTAAGGCTAATGTAGCCGTAGTTGGCAATAATAGTGTGTATTGTAATTCTGAAATAAATAAAAAGGAAGTTTCTTATGTTGTTGAGTATGATGCTTTATTATGGCATGAAAGATTAGGACACGTAAACTTCCGAAAAATGAAAAAACTTGCAAATTTAGAATTAATTCCTAAATTTCAAATAGATAAGAACTACAAATGTGAGACATGTGTAGAAGCAAAAATAGTCAAAATGTCGTTTCATACAGTTGATAGAAGCACCGAACCGCTAGGTTTGGTACATACCGATTTATGTGATTTCAAATCAATACCTACACGAGGTGGAAAAAGGTACTTTATCACATTTATCGACGACTATACACGATATTGCTATGTATATCTTTTGAATAGTAAAGATGAAGCAATAACATCATTTATAAAGTACAAAGCCGAGGTAGAAAATCAGATAAATAAAAAGATCAAGATATTGAGATCTGATCGAGGTGGAGAATATGAATCACCGTTTGAACAATTCTGTGCAGAAAATGGAATAATTCATCAAACGACAGCTCCATACTCACCACAACAAAATGGTGTTGCGGAAAGGAAAAACAGAACGTTAAAAGATATGATTAATGCCATGCTTCTAACTTCTGGTTTACCAACGAACTTGTGGGGGGAAGCCCTAAATATGTCTAATCACATTTTAAATAAAGTTCCCCACAATAAGACAGGAGCAATTCCATATGAGTTATGGAAAGGACATAAACCAAGTTTTAAATACCTCAAAGTGTGGGGGTGCTTGGCAAAAGTTCTAGTTCCACCTTCTAAAAAAGTCAAACTTGGACCAAAAACCGTCGATTGTTACTATCTAGGACCAGCCCAAAATAGTAGCGCCTACAGATTTTTGGTATTCAAGTCTGATATAGCTGATATTCATGTAAATACAATCATGGAATCTAGAGATGCCTCGTTCTTTGAAGATGTTTTTCCACACAAAAGAAACGAACAAAATAATGTCCCTAAAAGGACAAGAGAAGAATCAAGTAGATCAGACGAAGCTATAACTCCTCATGAGATTGAGGAAATAGAACCCCGAAGAAGTGTAAGGGCTAGAAATTCCAAGACATTTGGTCCTGAGTTTTTAACATATATGTTAGAACATGAACCTCAAACGTACAAGGAAGCAATGTCATCGTCTGAATCTGCATGTTGGAAAGAAGCAATCCAAAGTGAGATTGATTCAATTCTAAGTAATAAAACTTGGGAAATTGTTGATATTCTACCTGAAATAAAACCAATTGGCTGCAAATGGATTTTCAAGAAGAAAATAAAAGCAGATGGCTCTATCGACAAATATAAAACCAGGTTAGTAGCCAAAGGATATCGTCTAAAAGAAGGAGTAGACTTCTTTGATACGTATTCACCGGTAACACGAATAACCTCAATAAGAATGCTAATAGCAATTGCATCTATTTATAATCTAGAGATTCATCAAATGGATGTAAAAACAGCATTCTTAAATGGCGATCTCGATGAGGAGATCTACATGGAGCAACCAGAAGGTTTCATTTCAAAAGGAAATGAAAACAAAGTATGTAAATTAGTAAAGTCGTTATATGGACTAAAACAAGCTCCAAAACAATGACACGCAAAATTTGATAGTGTCATGATGAGAAATGGTTTTCGTATAAATGAATGCGATAAGTGTGTTTATTATAAACAAGTTGGACAATCATATGTGATGATTTGTCCATAGTAGTTAAGGCGCGCGCCTAGGCGCGCCTAGGCGCGCCTAAGGCGCAGGTCCTGCGCCTTCCTGGTAGCTGAGGCGCAACCTCTAACGGAGGCGCAAGAAAGGCGCGCCTTTGGAGCCTTTTTCTGAGGCTCCGGGGCGCAGAAAGGCGCGCCTCAAATTGATTTAGGGTTTTCAACCAGGTCGACATCGAACTCGACATCGAAAAAAGGAAAAAAAACTGTCGCTGCTTTAGGGTTTTGCTTTAGGGTTTGCAAAATCGAACTCGACATTGAATTTGAGCAAGGTCGACATCCAATTCGACTTAGGATTTCGCTTTAGGGTTTGCAAAATCGAACTCGACATTGAATTTGAGCAAGGTCGACATCCAATTCGACTTAGGGTTTCAACCATTTTGTTCGATTGATCATTTTTCTGCAGTTTTTGGTTTTTGTTTTACAGCAGTTCTTTTTTTTTTTATATGCAGCAGAGTTTTTTTTTTAATATATGCAGCAGGTTTTTTTGGGTTTGCAGCATTTTTTTGTTTTTAAAATATATGCAGCAGTGTTATATATATATATATATATATATATATATATATGCAGCAGTTTTTTTTTTTGCAACTGTTTTTTTTATTTTGCAGCAGTTTTTTATGGTTTAAAAATATATATATGCTGTATGTATATGTATATGTATATATATATATATATATATGCAGCAGTTTTTTTTTTTTTCAACTGTTTTTTTTTTTTTTTGCAGCAGTTTTTTATGTTTTAAAAATATATATATATGCTGCAGGATTTTTTTTTTTAAATATATGCAGTGCGCCTTTTTTTAAAAGCCCCACAAAAAAGCCCAAGGCTCAAGCCGTGCGCCTTTTTGCGCCTTAGCGCCTTAACTACTATGGATTTGTCCTTATGTAGACGATATGCTAATCTTTGGTCCGAATACCCAAGTAATAGAGAGCATAAAGAAAATGCTAATCAACAATTTTGATATGAAAGACTTAGGAGTCGCAGATGTTATTTTGGGAATCAAAATAATAAGAACGCCTAATGGAATTGAATTATCTCAATCACACTATATAGACAAAGTGATTGATAAATTTAAAAATCTTGGAATTAAAGAGGTAAGAACACCTTTTAATCCATCTGAAGTACTGCATAAAAACACTACTGCGAGTGTAATGCAACTGGAATACTCTCGTGTAATAGGATGTCTCATGTATCTCATGAATTGCACAAGACCAGACATAGCTTATGCAGTAAGTCGATTAAGTAGATATACAAGCAATCCAAGTAAGGAACACTGGAAATCACTAATGAGAGTGCTTGGATATTTAAAAAATACCACAAATTACTCCTTACACTATGGAAAATATCCTGCAGTCTTAGAAGGATATAGTGATGCAAACTTGATTGCTGATTCAGAGGAATCAAAATCAACAAGTGGTTATGTATTCACCCTAACAGGGGCAGCAGTGTCATGGAAATCTACTAAACAGACATGCATAGCTCGATCCACTATGGAGTCAGAGTTTATCGCTTTAGACAAAGCAGGCGAAGAAGCAGAATGGCTTCGTCACTTTTTAGAAGATATTCCATTTTGACCTAAACCTGTACCGGCCATATGCATACATTGTGATAACCAAGCAGCGCTAAGTAGAGCGCATAACTTTGTGTATAATGGGAAGTCACGACACATTCGTCGACGCCATAACACAGTTAGGCAGTTACTCTCAAATGGAACTATTTCCATTGATTATGTGAGAACAAATGATAACCTAACGGATCCGTTTACTAAAGGTTTATCAAGAGAGAAAATTGACTGTGCATCGAGGGGAATGGGTTTAAAAGCCTAAAACAACAAGAGTTATCTTATACGGAAACCTATCCTAGCAACTGGAGATCCCACGGACTAGGATCAATAGGCAAACCAGTTATGAATAACTCAAGACGTAATGCATTTTTTGGACATAGTCCTACTCCATTCCTACGGTACACAATATAAATGCATGCCTACAGAAGTATTACAAGGTTAAAACTATGTTTTTTAATGATGACCATATCTTGAAAATAACAAGTGGGGTATATGTAGGATACTCTTAATGGTTGCGATCACCTATGCTAGTGTGAGCTGGGTCGGCTCTATGAGAATTTTAAAAGGCTTGAATTCTCTATAACACTCGCAGAACCAGAAAATGTTCAGGACCAAAATGAACACAACCAAGAGATTGGATGATAAGGGAATCAATGCTTCGTAAAGCTTATTGTTTGGACATACAATAAAGGCTGACGGTTCAAGATGAAATAATTCACCGATTAGCCAAGTATATCCGATAAGTTTTAACTAGGGAAAGTTCAAAGTGAAATATCTATTTATCCACGATAAAGCATTATTCCATTCGTAGTCTGAGATATTACACTTTGTGTGGGGGGAAAAGTATATTATCATTCATGTGGGGGATTGTTAGAAATCAAAGTATGAATGAAATTTACTTTAGTCCCACATTGCCAAAAATAAGATAAGATGTGTGTATATATGTCCATTCTTCTTTCCCTATATTGGCCCTTAGGATCAGGTAATTTTGTGCGAGGGGGAGGACATATATCATGTGAACCAAACACACGCGCGCGCGCCGTCCGCCCGTCCCGTACCGAACCGAACCGAACCGAACCGGGCTTGGGCTTGGGTGAAATCTTATTTTTGCTACGGAAAAACATAACCAATTTTGAACGGATGCGGCAACAGAATTGGGTGCGACCCAACAGAAGTCGAACAGGTTTACAACCCGCTAATGGATGAAGAGGAACGGGTGCGACCCGTTATAATATAAACAGATGCGACTGTTGGAATACGTTTGAATTCAAACAGACATGACTGTTTAAATGGTAACTGTTGGAAGATATAAATAAGTGACGAATTCTGGCCAAATTCCTCACCGATTTAACGCTTTCTCTTCCTCTTCCTCTGCCCGACTTACAACTGCCTTGCTGCCAATTCTCAGACTGACGAAATCATTACAACTCGAGCAGATCCGTCTGTTTTATCCTGGGAGACTCAAACTAAAGTCTTAATGAAATCGGTACACCGAGACTCAGACTCTATTTTCTCATATTTCAAGTTATATTCGTATACATACTGTTGAATACAGTGTTGTTGGCTAAATCAACTTGTGTGAGTTGAAATATAACACTTGCCAGTGTTGATGAATGTGCGTTTTGTATAACGCAAATTGTTGTTGCATTCTGTTTTATACTGCCCACATCCACAGTAATGAGTTTCAATAAATAAAAGGAATTTTGTCCACTAAGCAAGCCTTTAAGCATGCAAGAAACTAAAAAATGTATGCAAATGCAGATACAGGTATGCGAATCTATTTAATAAATTAGTCATGCAAATAGTACAATTTGTTGTGACTATTTGAAGAATCGGTAAGTATCGATTGCCAAATAAATATGTATAGAGATAGAGTGGTTGATACTTCAATAGACTTATGCTGATATGAAATTTATACTTGGGGGGGGGGGGGGTGTGTGTGTGTGTGTATATATTTATCTATCTTCAATCATGCAATACAATTAAAGAGTCATGCACATAATAATAGAAAGAAAAAAATCAGCATACCATTAAAGGACCGAGTAGAAAACTGAGGTTCCAATTTGCTTGTTAACGTAGTCATGTTGGTAAATTAACTTAGTCGTCTAAGGAGGCTTTTTTCAGTTGGATTTTATGCCATGTTTCCTACAAAAAATGGTCGTTGTTTAGTAAATAATTCAACAATGGTAATTATTTAAATATTTGATATTTGAAAACTATCATGAAACAAAAGTTTGAGATTGTCATAAAAAATCAGAGAAGGAAAATAGTGAGAGTAAAAGTAGAGAGATCTTCAAAAATATAGTATTAAAAGCCAGAACACAACATTGAGCTATCAAGATTGATGGTAATGTGTTTATTTTGGGGCTTTTTTGTTGTCTAATTATATCCTCTAAATATTGCAACTTTTTATCTAAGAATTTGCTAGTGGAAACACATTAATAAGTTGGCAAGAATCTATAATCCTAAAATTAAACTATATGTAGTATAATAAAGTTTGTCATGCTACAGTTTAAATGGTTAAAGAAAGGTAAAGGAATACATATGTATGAGAATATTTCATTTGTGGTCTGTGTCCAGGCAAACTTTCAGATTGGCAATAAATAACTCTAAAATGGTAACACTATAAATATTTGGCAAGTATCCAATATATGGAAAGTAAAGACTATCATAAATCATTGTTATAATCTAGCGTACGAAAAAATATATTAGAGAAAGATAATAAATATGTTAGAGAACATTAACAGTAATTAAAAATAGAAAAAAATTTGAACACATAATTATAAGCCTTAACACAATAATAGGATATAAACTTTTTGATACTGCAGTTACTGGAAGGCATCTTAATTGTTTAACTATGTAGTGTTTACAGCAAAATATTGATATTATTTATGTTAAAGTTTGCCAGAAAGCCTTCTATACATTTGGTATGTGAAAATTATCAAAAAGACAAAAACTAAGGTTCATTTAATATTTAATTGTAACATACATTCTAGTGACCAAAATCATAGTAAAACTTATACGTATATTTGTCAAACTGTTTGATTTGATACTGCATTTATTGGAAGGCATTTTAATTGTTTAATTATATAGCGTTTACTGCAAAATATAGAGATTATTTATGTTGAAGTTTGCCAGAAAGCCTTCTATACATTTGATATGTGGAAATTATCAAAACTCAAGCTTAATTTAATACATAACGGTACCATACCATTCTAGTGACGAAAATAATAGTAAAACTCATAAGTATATTTGACAATATCGGTAAAAGACTCTCAGTACAATCCAACAATCAGCTTGCTCATAAAGCAATCATGTAACAAATTAATCATGGAAACTATTTGAAGAACTGGTAAGTATCAATTGGCAGATAATTCATTAAATATGTATAAAAATACAATGATTAATATTTGCATAGAGCTCAGCTGGTTTTAAAAAATGTATGGTAAATAGGGTTTTGTCTACCGTCAACTTACCCCGTTCATCGCACCTCAAGCACCAAATCAAAAGCTATCTACAACATAAGTTAAATTAGGCAAATAAGAATACAATGAAGTTTAGATAACTAATAGCATGGTGTTACCTTGTCGATCTACAACGCAGACCCTAAATTTTGAAATCAAAAGGAAGAATAGATCGTTGTAAGTTTGAAGATACAACTCCAATTTCGAGGTGAATTGCCGCCACCTTGGAAGAAGAAAAGAACATGGTCAAGTAAACAAGGAGGTCGATCTATTTCATTCAATGTTAAATTGTAGACTCTGGTGGTTGGATGAAAATAAGATTAAATTTCGTGAAAGGTGGTTGATTCAATGAAGGATAAACGGAAAACCAACATACAAACTAAAAACAAACTTTCCGAATAAACTACCAGCATCGATCATGCTTAGTTCCAAAAAAAGCAGAACCTATTTTTCATTTACCACCATATTGCCAACAGCCTATTTTTCAGTTATCTTCATACTGCAATAAATTCCATTTAACAATTGAAATAATATCATTCGGCATCCATTTTTATTGCTAGAAAGGTGTATTTCATACCACAACCTAATCTGCCCTGTTGTTCCTTCCTCTAATTTCGGTTTATACAGCATCCAATGCCCTTTTAGACATGCGCTTACAGAAAAGTACATGCATTTCTCAGTACAATGTAACAAATAAGATTAAAAAAAAAACTATGTTTAATATTATGCTCTGTGCTGACCATCGTAGGAAGAATAACATATTCCGCTTAACAAAGGACAGTAAATAGAAACTGAAAGTGAAACTATCAAAAATAACGGGCAAATTTATGCTAAAATAAAACAATTCATGCTGGAACTATTCTTTTGCATCCATTTTTAAGGGTGACAGTCAATCCCTTGGTTTGTACATAGAATTCCAAATATAAAACTGAGATCGAAAATGTAAAATTAGAAGTAAACGCACCTGTACAATCTATCTTTCGACGTCGGGAAATAAGCAGTTGATCTCCTTTTTTACCACCGACTGAGGATTTGCTAAATCCAAAATGGGAAAACCTGGAAAAATGAAAACAAACGGTAAGTTGATTTAAGGGCAGGAATTAGGGGAAGTAAAATAAATCAGAAGGCGGAGGGCGTTTATGGGAGAGGTTGGAACAGTAGTGCTGATAAGAACGTTAGTTTGGACCAAGATTAAAGGGGCACAAAAGGGTTGCGAAAGAAGGGAACGCCTAGAGAGCAGACCGTACGAAAGAGAAGTGAGCGTAAAGGCGGATTATTGGCGCTGAAATAAGCTATCCTCGTAGGAAGAGAGCAGGGCGAGATATCAGTTAAGGAAAAAGGGAATGTCGGGGAAGAAGAGGGTAACCGGTTCGGTTGTAGATCTGCGAGAGAGCGAACAGCGTGAAAGTGCGAAAAAAGGACTTGTAGTGCTGTATATCGGAGACACCGTGCATTGTCCGGCTCGGTCGACGGTTCGTGTCCGTCTGATTATCTCATAGGACAGAGCTTGGACACACTTTCGGTTCGATCTAAAATATTCGGTGTGTTTCTATTATCCAAGGCTATATCGGACAGGACAGTCCGTTGTCCGGTTCGGTCCGAGGCTATATAATGTCCAGTCCGTGTCCGTCTGAAATTTTATAGGACAGAGCTTGAACACACCTCCGTTCGATCCGGTCCGATCCGTTTGCACCCCTAAAAAGGAGAGGCGTGAATTTGAAAAAAGGACTGATGTAGCAACCTTAAAAGATTTGGTTTCTGCTTTAGTATAAGTAACAGATAGATTCAATAATGAAACAATGGAAGCTCTATTCTTAATTCCCAAAGATAGTCCTCAAAGGACGTAATAATTATAATTCCAGTTTTTGTATTACTTAATGGCCCATCTTACATAATTGTATTAGATTGTTCTCAAGCTTTTCAATTGTTATAGGATGATTAAAAGAATTAATAATACTATCATCTGATAAGTGCCTTAGCTATCTCCTTCAGTGGAGGTGGATGAATTTCGCCCTATAAGCTATTGTAATGCCATATATGAATGAATCTCCAAAGTTCTGGCGAGGAAAATGAAAGTAGTTCTTCCCTTCTTCTTTTCCAACTATTAGAGTGGACTCCTACTAAGCTGTGCAATCAAGCCCTTAACAGTTTTATAGCGACGAGGGTGCAAAAAGTTACTGCAGGGATAAAGTGAAGGCATATGGGAAAGTAGTGTTTGTATATAAAACTTCAATAGATATAAAATCAGGCAACTAAATTTAAGCTATTCTTATTTCCACATCATTTATGTAGAAAAAAAATACTGTTTTAATTTATATAACAAAACTGAAGAATTTTTCTTATTTGGTTTAAATGAGAACTAGTCAAAGCTATATTTTTACACTAATGTTCCTAAGGCAGGTGTTGAAAAGCCTTGTCAAGTGGGTGTGACGGGGATAATGTGACTTAAGGATGATCTACTATATACTATGCTACATTAAAGTTGTAAAGATCCACGATTTACCGTTCCTTTTGTAACGAAAATTCTATTAAATTCCAACTCGACCAAATCTTATAATTTATGATTCTAATTTAAATTCGTGATATGCTCATAGCGTTTAAATTTTTAGAATTTAATTGGGAAGATAAAATGAAAACATTTTACGATTTGTAATTCGACGTAGTGATCAGTCTGTAAATTATAACAGTGAAAATAATAAATTTCTGAAATCTGATTTTTTGACATATAAGTATTGTATAAAATTTTATAATGAAAACGTCATCGTCCGTTTCGTCAAATTCCGAGTCGGGTAGTTTCGTTTAAATCGATTTAAATGGTCGATTTAACGGTAGCAGCAACCGGTATGGCGTAAATAGTAGATTTTCGCTCGAGCGTTAAAACAACTAATTTCAATGTGTTATCGAGTTCATATCAGCATACTGAATACAACGGTATTTTGTTTCATGTGCCAGGACATTTGGTTTTGAAATGTACGGTGTCTACGGTATGTGTGAACGATGTTTACTATTCGTATATAATCTGTATAAGTTATATAAATGATATGCGTATACGGTCTACTTACGGAAAAAACTAAACTAAAAAGAGAAAAAAAGAACATGCAAAACAAATGGAACAATTACAAAAGGATGTCACTCATGTAGGGGTGTTAATCGGGCGGACCGGATCGGACAGAGGGGTGTTCGTGTCCTGTCCTATAAGACTTTCGGGCGTACACGGACCGGACGAGGAGTTGGCTCGGACATTGTTCGTACGAGCCGGACAACGGACGGACAAGGTTCGGACAATAGAAAAACATCGAACATTTTCGAACGGACATATTTCCGTACACTTTTTCTTGTTCTAAATCATGTTCTAAATGAGAATCGTACGGACACAGACTGGACACTTTACCCTTTCGGACCGAGTCATACATCGGACTGTCCTGTCCGTTTAACACCCCTACACTCATGGAACTAAAATAATGCATGCAACAATGTGTCGGCATGACACAAATGCATGACACGCATGGTAAAGGAATGCCTGGAACAAAATTTGTTTCTTTCTTTCTTCTGCAAAGATGTACAAGTATACCGTATTGTAAAAAAATGAATGGGAACCAACGCATGGATCAACAGGAATGCCAAAAAGGCATGGCACACATGTACTTGAAAGAGTGCATGGAACAATTTGCATGGCATTTTGGGATTGAAAAATTATTACACGTAAGGTTTATAAAAAAAATCCAAATGAAACAAATGTTGCAAACATTGAACTAGTGTGCACTATGAAGCTTTGAACTTGTAACACCCCGAATTTCACTTAATATTAATGTTTAGTAACTAAAGAATAATTAAGCTCAGACGTGAGAATTAAGGAAAACGGGTTTCGCGGTTGCGTTCGTCTCGGAAAAATACGCGAAATAGAGTCCGAAATTTCGTGAATCGAAGTCCGTATGTTCGAGATATGGCCTTCAGAAGTTTCACGAAAAATCAGAAAATGAAACAGATTTCAAAAATGCAGAATATGGGCTAGGCGGGAAAATTCCCGCCCAGACCAGGTCGGCCTGGGAGTCGACCTGGGGGTTGACCTGCCCACCAAGTCGACATGGGTGTCGACCCTAGTGTCGACCTGGGGGTCGACCTCCCTGGTCGAGCCCAGGTGACCTGGATGCACTGATTTGGGATCTGGGCTGTGTTTTGGTGGCTAGTGACGAGATCTGACGGCTCTAATCTGATTTAGGGTTAATCTAAGGGCCTAAAACGCTTAACTAATCTATAAATACACCCTAAGACTACCCTAATTCATACTAAAATTGGATACAACGTCATCATGCCGGCAAATTGCAACTAGAAGGAGCCATCAACAAATTAATGAGGAAGATAGCTTCTCAAATCAACTTCTAATCAACTCTAGCAACTTAATCTTCTTCATAGAAGTGCTAATCAACAAGTTGTGAGTTTCTATGCCTTTAGCAAGCAATTGCTAAACTAATTATGATAGGATATAATGAGGTTATGGTTATGAATGTGGATCAATGCAAGTTATGTTATCATATGCTATGTGTTCATGATGCTAGTTATGCAAGTTTTATGCTATGTGTTCATGATGCTAGTTATGCAAGTTTTATGCTATATGTTCATGATGCTAGTTATGCAAGTTTTATGCTATATGTACATGATGCTAGTTATGCAAATCACTATGATAAACATTGATCCATTATGACACCATGTTATGCAAGTTTGGTGTTTGATTATATGCAAGTTCATATATGACATGTTATGCAAGTTTGGTGTTTGATTATATGCAAGTTCATATATGACATGTTATGCAAGTTTGGTGTTTCATTATATGCAAGTTCATATATGACATGTTATGCAAGTTTGGTGTTTGATTATATGCAAGTAACATGTGCAAGTTTACACCTTTGTATGATATGCATACATATGTAAGTTTACCCCTTTGTATGTCATGCATACATATGCATGTTTACCCCTTTTTATGATATGAGTAACATATGCAAGTTCATCCCTTTTTAGACCTATGACATGTATGCAAGTTTATCCCTTTATGATAGGTCTATGACATGAACATCTATGCAAGTTACCCTCTTTATGACATATGTGATTCATGCAAGTTTGGGTTGATTATTCATGCTAGTTGGGTTTGATTCCATGGTCATATATGCAAGTTGACACCTTTAAAACCCATGTTGATGCTAATGTTATGCTAAGTAGAACCCATTGTATTTGTGATGAATCTTCCCTTTTAAGTATGTCATGTTAGCGTATTACGTGGGGAACGATGGGGTTAATATTCATGTTAACAAAATTGTGGTGAAATTGGTATGATGTTGCATACCATAAATAGATGGACATAATTGAGTCAATTATGTACATCGTTTAATTTGGAATTAATTAGGGAAAATTAATTCAAAATATGGGGGTGATTAATTAGGTGTAATTAATCGACTAAGACACGAGGTTGGACCCTTTTGTAGCATAAGACTGCCCGGACCCGTCCGGCAAATCCAGCGGCTACAAATGTCGGTCCAATGTGAGAGGTCTTAGGCATAAACTAAATACGTGACAAGTGTAAGGACACGAGGTTAGACTCTGTTATGGCGTAAGGCTGCCCGGACCCGACCGGCAAATCCAGCTGCCATAAAAGACAGTCTAATGTGAGAGGTCTTTACAAGGTTACGGTCTTAATCAATTAAGAAACACTTAACCAGATAAGCATGTAGTGGGGCATGAGGGGTTAAGTGGGTGCCTTGGGTGGCATGTGGAAATCAAGTGCCTTGGGTGGCATGTGGAAATCTAGTGGGTTTCCTTTGGTGGCAATAGAAAATACGATTAGAATACTTAACCAAGTAGAAACATGTAATTAAACATGATTAAAGGGTTAAGTGGGATGCACTAGAAAAGGGACAAGCTTAGGTGGGTAGCTTGTGGGGGCCCATTTCAACCAGTAACCCATATGTATCTTTGTGGGCTCGACCCATGTCGAGGACGGGACACGCGTACTGGGTTTGACTATAAGAGGCCAAAACGGGGTAGCGGTGGCAACGCAAGTCCAACGGGTTTCATATGCGTGTGTGGGCCCGGGCTGGTAGGAAAGACGTTGTTGCATCGTGTAGGTATAAGCCGTGCACTCTTAAGTTGTATCGGGTTGCCATTTTGGGGAGTGATACACCCCACTGTGGGGCCAGCACGGGTATCTACGTTAGGGAGCCGATCGCTTGGGGAGTAGTGGGTACACCTAGTAGAGATAGGGGCAGACGGCACTTATGTGGTCAGCTAGGGGTACACGAAACTACTAGTTAAATTTCTAAGTCCTTGGGTGGGATCAACCTTTAAGTTAGGAATGACTGGTGTGGTGCAGTGTAGTAATTACCCTTGGGTGGGTAGATGCGTCTTTACTGATATCTTAGTTCTTCCTATGTCTAGTTGGCTGCTTAGTGTAGTCATTTATCCCCAGTCATTACCGTACCAAGTTTATATCATACCCTAATTACTTTAATGATTGTATTGTTAAAGTTATAGGGCTCACTCAGACTTATGTCTGACCCCGTTGTTTTTATCTTTTTCCCAACCCTCAGGTTCTCAGAGTGGGCCTAGCACTAATGGGCTTTGATCAGATTGCTTTATCTATCTTTTGGAGCTTGGACCGTTGATGTAAAGCTCAGCTTATCTTTTCTATTATGGCTATTAGTTATGTAGTGGGATTATGTACTTATGTTTTTTTATCAGGATGGATATTTAGTACTTGACTCTTGTTTCATGGTTTTGTTATTGTAACCAAACATGTTTACCTTCTGCTGCAATGAAATGATGTTTTAGTTAACAAGTATTATTTATATCTGTCTTGTTGTAATTTTTCTGTTCTATATTCACTTAAAATACTCCACCGAAGTTAAGGCATTCCCTTAGTGAGTGACCTTAGCGGGTGTGGGGTGTTACACGTGGTATCAGAGCTGAAGGTTACCAGAACAGATAAAACTTTTAGAAAAACTATTTTTCTAAGAACATTTTTGAAGAAGTATTTTCAAAAACATGTCTTTTAAGAGAAAAGTTTTTGAAAGAAAAGCATAATCCCCAATAGCCATATCTTTATCTTTCGAATTCTCCGTTTTGAATCTTTCCTTTTTCGTTTCTGCATGGCTGAAGATCTTAACTTTCCGGAGGGTGTAGCGATACCAGTATGGTATAGGAGGTTGATGGAGGCTAGGGCCACCACTGCGGGTCCAGCAAATGTTCCTCCACCACCAGTTGCACCCGATCTTCCTCCCCCTCCTCCTCCTCGCGCGGATACTTTTGCTAAGACTTGCAAGGAATTTAAGGCTATGGGAGGGAAACCTTTTCAAGGATCAGAAACTTTTGTGGAAGCTAGCGATTGGCTTAAGGAGGTGGAAGAATTGATAGATATCTTTGAGATGGAAGAAGGAAAGAAAGTCAAGTTAGCTGCTTGGTTAATGAAGGGAGAGGCCTCGTTCTGGTGGGAGGTCACTAATGGAGAACGCCTAGTTGACTCTTGGGCGGATTTCAGGCAAAGGTTTGTGGCAAAGTTTCTCTCAAGGGCGGAAGAGAATCTGTATATGGAAAGGTTCTTGACACTAAAGCAAGGAAACTTATCAGTGAAGGAATATGTCAACAAGTTTAATCAGTTGGCAAGGTTCGGCATAGACATGGTGAATACACCGGAGAAGAAGGCTTTGAGGTTCGTTAAAGGCTTGAACGAACCGATGCATGGATTGGCTATGACCCACATCCCTATGGGGGCCACCTTTGAGAAGCTAGTAGACATGGCACTTATGCATGAGGAAGAGAAGGGTCCCAATGCTAATAAGGCACCCGATAAGAAAGGAGATCAGAAGAGACCTCAACAGCAACAGCAAAACAAGGGTGGGAAAGGCAACGGTGGCAAGGGAAAGAAGAAGTGCTTCAATTGCGGGACACCAGGCCACCTAAGCAAAGATTGTCGAAAGAAGAAGAAGACTGGCTGCTTCCACTGTGGCGAAGCAGGGCATCTAGTGAAAGACTGCCCAAAGAAGGGGCAGAGGACGGGATCTACCTCAGGAGGACAGGTGCAAGCTCTTATGGCACCAGGTCAGGCAAGGGGGCACGTTCACGCTCTCGCAGTTCCACCGATTCAGGAAAGAGGTAGAACTATTTATGTTGAAAGTCTGGTTTTTCTGTTTGATCATCCTGTCCGTACTTTATTTGACTCTGGCGCGTCGCATTCGTTTATCTCATCATCATTAGTTGAGTCACTGCACTTAGACACCAGTCTAGTAGATGATCCCTTGGTTGTTTCAAACCCAATTGGGGGCTCCACTTATTTGTCCATGATATGTTTGGGTTTGAAGATTTCCATACTTAGCGTTGAGTTTAGATGTGATGCTTTTGTTTTGGGCTTCACGGGCTATGGGTTGATTTTGGGAATGGATTGGTTATCCAGTAATGGTGTCGTTCTTGATTGTGAAAGGAGAGTTGTTAGGCTCATGACCCACTTGGGTAACACTCTCGAGATCTCTTGTAATCCCATGGATTCTGTTATGCTAAGTTATCTTGAATCGCTTGACGCTTCGGTCGAGAGTTTGCAATCTGTTAGAGTGGTCCGGGAATACTCGGATGTGTTTGAGGAGGTGAAGGGCTTACCTCCGAAGCGGGAGATTGACTTCCGAATATATCTGGTAGACAATGCTAAACCAGTATCTTTGCCAGTGCGCCACATGGCTCCTCGTGAGAAGAGGGAACTCCATAAGCAAGTAGGGGAGTTGCTTGAGAAGGAGTTCATAAGACGAAGTATATCGGAGTGGGGTGCTCCAGTAGTTTTTGCCACGAAGGCGGATGGGTCCCTCAGACTTTGTGTAGACTATAGAGAACTCAACAAGCTTACAAAGAAGAATAGACACCCATTGCCGAGGATTGATGATCTCTTTGATCAGTTGGTTGGCGCCTCAGTGTTTTCGCGGTTGGACTTAGCCACGGGGTTTCATCAGTTGAGAGTGGCTGAGGATAGCATAGACAAGACTGCCTTTAGGACTCCGGATGGGTTTTATGAGTGGCTTGTGATGCCCTTTGGTTTGACGAACGCCCCTGCATACTTTGTTGATTTGATGAGTAGAGTGTTCAGGGAGTACCTTAATAAGATCGTGGTGGTCTTTGTGGATGACATCTTGGTCTTTTCTAAGAGTGAAGAAGAGCATGCCCTACATCTTAGGGAAGTGTTGAAGACTCTTCGAGTACATAGCCTTAAGGCTAAATTCTCTAAATGTCACTTCTAGAGGAAGGAAGTGCGGTTCTTAGGGCACGTGGTCTCTAAGGAAGGGATAGCTGTGGATCCCGCTAAGGTAGTATCCATCCAAGATTGGAAGGTTCCGAAGAATGCTACCGAGGTGAGGAGTTTCTTGGGGTTGGCTGGCTACTATAGGAAGTTTATCAAGGACTTCGCGAAGATATCAGCTCCATTAACTCACTTGACGAAGAAGAATCTAGTCTTCACATGGGACGTAGATTGTGATGATGTGTTCCAACGGTTAAAGAGAGCTTTAACCACAGCTCCAGTCTTAGTGTTGCCAGATGGGAGTAAGCCATTTGTTGTTTATACCGATGCTTGTGGGAAAGGACTAGGCGCAGTCTTAATGCAAGAGGGAAGGGTAATAGCCTATGGGGGAAGGCAGTTGAGAAAGCATGAGAAAAATTACCCTACCCATGATCTAGAGTTGGCCGCTATTGTTTTTGCACTTAAGTCTTGGCGCCATTATCTTCTTGGCGATAGGTTCGAATTGTTCACTAACCACAAATCATTAAAGTACTTGTTTTCTCAGAAGGATTTGAACTTAAGACAGCAAAGTTGGATGGAGTTCTTAGCATCCTATGATTTCGAGATAGCGTATACCCCTGGCAAGGGTAACGTGGTGGCGGACGCCTTAATCAGAAAAAGGTTGTCTTTGAGTCCATTGTTCGTGGAACGACGAAGCTTGGAATTTATCTCGATGTTTGACTTCAGACCCTCCGTTGACTTTGTACCCGGTTTGCTAGCATCCTTAGAAGTCCGACCTACTCTTTTGGGACGGATTGGTGAAGCATAACGGGACGACCCACAGTTGGTTGAGTTAGTAGAGAAGCTCATAAGGGGGGAGTCGTCCAGCCATTTGAGTAGGTACACCCTAGACGATAAAGGGTGGTTGCGTAGAGACGGTCGACTTTGTGTACCGCAAGACGAGGGTTTGAGGAAGGCTATACTTGAAGATGCACATCGTTCAAAGATGACCATTCATCCCGGTGGGGACAAGATGTACCAAGACATGAAGCGAGATTTCTTTTGGGCCGGTATGAAGAAAGATGTGGCCGAGTATGTCGCTAGATGCTTGGTGTGCCAACAAGTGAAAGCGGAGCAAAAGAAACCCGGTGGGTTGCTTCACCCATTGGAGGTTCCGCAATGGAAGTGGGATAGCGTCTCGATGGACTTTGTCGATGGGTTACCGAGATCAAGGAAGGGTAATACGGGAATTTGGGTTGTGGTAGACAGACTTACTAAGAGCGCCCATTTCATACCCGTGAAGAGCAAGAGGACTGCTCCATGGCTAGCTTCAGTCTACATTCGAGAGATAGTTCGATTGCATGGTGTTCCTTCTAGCATAGTGAGCGATCGAGACCCTATCTTCACTAGCGAGTTTTGGAAGAGTTTGCAAGAGGCGGTAGGGACTCAGTTGTGTTTGAGCACCGCATATCATCCTCAGACGGACGACCAGACCGAGAGGGTGAATCGTGTTCTAGAAGACCTTTTGAGGCTATGTATCTTAGATTTTGGAGGTACATGGGAAGAGCATCTTCCATTGGTGGAGTTCGCGTATAACAACAGGTTTCAGTCTAGTATTGGTATGGCTCCTTTCGAAGCTCTTTATGGAAGGCCTTGTCGGTCACCTACATGTTGGTGGGAATCAACGGATAAGATCTTGCTTGGGCCTGATATGGTCAGAGAGACTTCAGAAAAGATTGATTTGATTAGAAGAAGGATGAAAGCGGCGCAGGACAGACAGAAATCCTACGCAGATAAGAGGAGGACGGATCTTGAGTTTAATGTTAGGGACATGGTCTTTGTCAAAGTATCTCCATTACGGAATGTTGTTCGCTTTGGGTCCGTTGGGAAGTTAGCACCAAGGTTTGTAGGGCCATTTCCTATTAATGAAAGGATTGGATAGATGGCATATAGAGTGGAGTTGCCCGAGATACTTAGTGGTGTACATGACGTATTCCATGTGTCACATTTGAGGAAGTGCCTACATGAGACTGCAGAGGTGGTAGAGCCGAGCTTGCTTAGAGAAGTGGAGGCAGAGCGTGATGCGACGATTCGACGAGCTCCTGCTCGCATCCTTGGGTCAGAGATTAGGAAGTTGAGAAACAGAGAGGTTCAACTAGTCAAAGTGCAATGGGGAGATGATGAAAGCAACGCTACTTGGGAGACAAAAGCAAAGATGCGTTCACTGTACCCATTTCTTTTTGAGGGTATGTCTTTTAACTTCTCCTTTATCGTTTGTCTAGTACTTATCTTATCTTTAGTATGTCCTCTCGTTAGTACCTTTGACCTTTAGATAGGGTAAACCTATGGTTGAAACATGTGTTTGAGACATGTTATGATTGATGGATGCGTGTGGATGCAAGTGTTTGCTAGTGGTTGCTCGTGGATGCATATACACACATTTTAGACACTAGATCGGCTCAGTCACTTCATATTGCATATTGCATATAATTGTGTGTAGGTAGCTATATTAATGGATGTATAATGGTTGTGTTATCATATGGATGATGCATTTTGGTGTATAGTTGTGCACACATGTAGAAATAGTATGTGTCGATAGGGTTCTTTCGCATACATATTGAATGCATGGCACTATCATGGTTTGCATTAAGGAGGTCAACTGAATCAGTAGACCGCGTGATTTTGCATTAGATATGGAACATATACACACACTTCTTGCATATGTTCATACAGCATTAGAAACTTTAAGGACAATGGATGCCCGTGTTTGATGGTTTAGTAGATGGTTTCTGGTTGGTAGGATACGTTCTTCTTGACTTAGAGATTTCGGGGAAGAAATCCTTTAAGTAGGGGAGAATGTAACACCCCGAATTTCACTAAATATTAATGTTTAGTAACTAAAGAATAATTAAGCTCAGACGTGATAATTAAGGGAAACGGGTTTCGCGGTTGCGTTCGTCTCGGAAAAATACGCGAAATAGAGTCCGAAATTTCGTGAATCGGAGTCCGTATGTCCGAGATATGGCCTTCAGAAGTTTCACGAAAAATCAGAAAACGAAACAGATTTCAAAAATGCAGAATATGGGCTAGGCGGGAAAATTCCCGCCCAGACCAGGTCGACCTAGGAGTCGACCTGGGGGTCGACCTGCCCACCAGGTCGACATGGGTGTCGACCCTAGTGTCGACCTGGGGTTCGACCTCCCTGGTCGAGCCCAGGTGACCTGGGTGCACTGATTTGGGATCTGGGCTGTGTTTTGGTGGCTAGTGACGAGATCTGACGGCTCTAATCTGATTTAGGGTTAATCTAAGGGCCTAAAACACTTAACTAATCTATAAATACACCCTAAGACTACCCTAATTCATACTAAAATTGGATACAACGTCATCATGCCGTCAAATTGCAACTAGAAGGAGCCACCAACAAATTAAAGAGGAAGATAGCTTCTCAAATCAACTTCTAATCAACTCTAGCAACTTAATCTTCTTCATAGAAGTGCTAATCAACAAGTTGTGAGTTTCTATGCCTTTAGCAAGCAATTGCTAAACTAATTATGATAGGATATAATGAGGTTATGGTTATGAATGTGGATCAATGCAAGTTATGTTATCATATGCTATGTGTTCATGATGCTAGTTATGCAAGTTTTATGCTATGTGTTCATGATGCTAGTTATGCAAGTTTTATGCTATCTGTTCATGATGCTAGTTATGCAAGTTTTATGCTATATGTTCATGATGCTAGTTATGCAAATCACTATGATAAACATTGATCCATTATGACATCATGTTATGCAAGTTTGGTGTTTGATTATATGCAAGTACATATATGACATGTTATGCAAGTTTGGTGTTTGATTATATGCAAGTTCATATATGACATGTTATGCAAGTTTGGTGTTTGATTATATGCAAGTTCATATATGACATGTTATGCAAGTTTGGTGTTTGATTATATGCAAGTTCATATATGACATGTTATGCGAGTTTGGTGTTTGATTATATGCAAGTAACATGTGCAAGTTTACACCTTTGTATGATATGCATACATATGTAAGTTTATCCCTTTGTATGTCATGCATACATATGCATGTTTACCCCTTTTTATGATATAGTAACATATGCAAGTTCATCCCTTTTTAGACCTATGACATGTATGCAAGTTTATCCCTTTATGATAGGTCTATGACATGAACATCTATGCAAGTTACCCTTTTTATGACATATGTGATTCATGCAAGTTTGGGTTGATTATTTATGCTAGTTGGGTTTGATGCCATGGTCATATATGCAAGTTGACACCTTTAAAACCCATGTTGATGCTAATGTTATGCTAAGTAGAACCCATTGTATTTGTGATGAATCTTCCCTTTTAAGTATGTCATGTTAGCGTATTACGTGGGGAACGATGGGGTTAATATTCATGTTAACAAAATTGTGGTGAAATTGGTATGATGTTGCATACCATAAATAGATGGACATAATTGAGTCAATTATGTACATCGTTTAATTTGGAATTAATTAGGGAAAATTAATTCAAAATATGGGGGTGATTAATTAGGTGTAATTAATCGACTAAGACACGAGGTTGGACCCTTTTGTAGCATAAGACCGCCCGGACCCGCCTGGCAAATCCAGCGGCTACAAATATCGGTCCAATGTGAGAGGTCTTAGGCATAAACTAAATACGTGACAAGTGTAAGGACACGAGGTTAGACTCTGTTATGGCGTAAGACTGCCCGGACCCGACCGGCAAATCCAGCTGCCATAAAAGACAGTCTAATGTGAGAGGTCTTTACAAGGTTACGGTCTTAATCAATTAAGAAACACTTAACCAGATAAGCATGTAGTGGGGCATGAGGGGTTAAGTGGGTGCCTTGGGTGGCATGTGGAAATCAAGTGCCTTGGGTGGCATGTGGAAATCTTGTGGGTTGCCTTTGGTGGCAATAGAAAATACGATTAGAATACTTAACCAAGTAGAAACATGTAATTAAACATGATTAAAGGGTTAAGTGGGATGCACTAGAAAAGGGACAAGCTTAGGTGGGTAGCTTGTGGGGGTCCATTTCAACCAGTAACCCATATGTATCTTTGTGGGCTAGACCCATGTCGAGGACGGGACACGCGTACTGGGTTTGACTATAAGAGGCCAAAACGGGGTAGCGGTGACAACGCAAGTCCAACGGGTTTCATATGCGTGTGTGGGCCCGGGCTGGTAGGAAAGACGTTGTTGCATCGTGTAGGTATAAGCCGTGCACTCTTAAGTTGTATCGGGTTGCCATTTTGGGGAGTGATACACCCCACTGTGGGGCCAGCACGGGTATCTACGTTAGGGAGCCGATCGCTTGGGGAGTAGTTGGTACACCTAGTGGAGATAGGGGCAGACGGCACTTATGTGGTCAGCTAGGGGTACACGAAACTACTAGTTAAATTTCTAAGTCCTTGGGTGGGATCAACCTTTAAGTTAGGAATGACTGGTGTGGTGCAGTGTAGTAATTACCCTTGGGTGGGTAGATGCGTCTTTACCGATATCTTAGTTCTTCCTATGTCTAGTTGGCTGCTTAGTGTAGTCATTTATCCCCAGTCGTTACCGTACCAAGTTTATATCATACCCTAATTACTTTAATGATTGTATTGTTAAAGTTATAGGGCTCACTCAGACTTATGTCTGACCCCGTTGTTTTTATCTTTTTCCCAACCCTCAGGTTCTCAGAGTGGGCCTAGCACTAGTGGGCTTTGATCAGATTGCTTTATCTATCTTTTGGAGCTTGGACCGTTGATGTAAAGCTCAGCTTATCTTTTCTATTATGGCTATTAGTTATGTAGTGGGATTATGTACTTATGTTTTTATCAGGATGGATATTTAGTACTTGACTCTTGTTTCATGGTTTTGTTATTATAACCAAACATGTTTACCTTCTGCTGCAATGAAATAATGTTTTAGTTAACAAGTATTATTTATATCTGTCTTGTTGTAATTTTTCTGTTCTATATTCACTTAAAATACTCCACCGAAGTTAAGGCATTCCCTTAGTGAGTGACCTTAGCGGGTGTGGGGTGTTACAGAACTGGTATGCATGGGTGGCAAGTTAGAGCTATTCTTAGGCAACATAACAACAAAATGGTCAAATTGAAACGGTAATAGACTATTGCTAAAAAAAATAGAAACACTTTTTAGGTGTTGCGGATTTTTGAAACACCTATATAATATTTCAAATCGATAATCTGCAACACTCGATGAGTGTTTCAAGTTGATAATCTGCAACACCCGGTGAGTGTTTCAAGTTGATAATCTGCAACACTCCGCTAGTGTTTTAGTTTTATAATCTGCGACACTCGAGGAGTGCTTCAACTTCATAATCTGCAACATTCGGCGAGTGTTTCAGTTTGATAATCTGCCACACTAGATTAGCGTTTCTCCATAAATATGCAATTGATACTTTCTATAATATAAATTCGAATATTACTTATCAATACCGACTAATTTTTAATAACCATAACCATAAATTTGCAACAAAAATGTAATCTAGTCAAATATTAGTTGTCAAGCAGCAAATTAATCATTCACAAGACAATATAAATACTATAATTTCAATACATGTGGATACAACAAATATTAGTGATGCATATAGTAAGATTATCTATATATACAACAAATAAGTGATGTCTGCTATTAAAAAACAGCCTAATACTAATCTAAAGTTCAAGCACTTTGAAAAAAAACGTGCAGGTGAATTGAATTGAAATTCTGATCAATTAATTATCTCTGCACCTGCAAGTCAAGAAAATAATAAAAAGTTAAACAAGGGTAGATTATCTACATTAGATAAAGATGATGGGTTCATGTAAATTAATATAATAAGAAAATTTGAACTAAAACCTATGTAGGATTTTTTTTTTGACTTTCCTTGCCCAAATCTTAACATTTGCTGCAGTTAGAATAATTATATTCTTAAGATTACGAAATATTGGACATTTATTTAAACTTTAGAGATGTTTGAATCTTAACCTCATCTGTTTCCTTGGTCATAGTCAATGCTTCTTCAATTATTTCTTCTTAGACCATTATTTCTCATGGAAACTGCAGTTTTTGCTTATTCCAGTACACAAAAAAGAAAACTACAAAACAAGCTTTTTTTATAGGGCGACCAGAAAGAAATTGAAAGAACGAGCAACAATATAAGGGTAAATTCGAAAAAAAAAATGGTAAGAAAATGAGTCATTTGTT